>OX371264.1:35915305-40908303 GCA_947311025.1 Lypha dubia | reverse complement strand
TTATATTTCTTGTTTTACTTAACACGCGCGAACTTATTGTCTACGTTTTATTCAAAGCGTGAGATTCAATAAGTCAGCAGAATTTTTTGATTTTAAATTTAGTTTCTTTTACATTTTTTTTTTTGTTTTGTTACCGTTTAGTTCCAGACAGAATGAAATTGGATATTTGTCTTTTATTCTGCTAGAGCTGAACGTGTGAGAAAAATTTATTACAACGGCAGCATATGAATGAACGATTTCCGGCTACCAGCAAATATTTCTTTCTTTTATTTTTTGTTTGTTTTATTTTGTCTACATTGCACTTTATTTATTTATTTGATAATTTGCAATTTAATTTTATTATATTTTTTTGTTTATGTTTTTCTTTAGTTTTAGTATAAATAATTTTGAATTTTAATAAAAATCATCATAACTGATCAATCAATCAACCTGCGTTTTGCATTAATTGACTACAAGTTATTCTGGTGTACCACTCGGATAACTTTCATTTCTACAAAGTTACTATATAATAGTTTGGTGAACTACCAACCTATTAGTCCTTTTTTGTTATTCACTTATTTATTCCGTTAAGCAAGGCAAACGAGCCTATGCATTAACATTTTTGGCGACCGTGACAGGACACTGCAATCTTCAGATTCGAAGTCAGAAAGCACCCACCGCGTAAAGAAATTCCAAGCCATCAACTACAATCCTTAAACACAACTATTATGGAAAAAACCGCTGCGAACCTCCTTCAACAGCTGAAGGAAATCGGGGAGCAGATTGCCTCGATTATTCGAAACTTCAACAAGGATTCTGCCAGTCGTAAAACTCTAAGCTATTACCAAGAGCGATTGTCCCGTCTGACGACAGCATGGACTGAGTTCGAACGTACTGATAATGAGTTGCGAGAGTTAAAGGATATAGACACGTCTGATGAGTACTTCACGTCAGACTTCTATGCCCGAATCGAGAGCATGACGTCAAAGCACATCGCAATAATGGAGCGAGAGCTCGGTAAGCTCGACCAAGAATCTGCAAGTAAAGTATTGCCTGCTTCAAAACCTACAAAGCAGCCACAAGCAGGTGCAGCTGGTGGTCACGATGGACTTATCAGCCGGTCTCTTGGGAAGATGGCAGCGCTTACCAGGCAATTAGAAGGCCTTCATCAGCAACCAGGACAAGATAGGTCGTACTATGAAGTTAAGCAGGCCACGATTACCCAGCTTTGGCAACAAATAGAGCAGCTCAATGATGAAGTATTGGACAAATATCCCAACCCAGACATTGCCGGCTATGATTCAAGCAGATACATTCACCTTGAACAAGCTGCTCAGTCTGCAATCATTCAGCTCAGCGCTGCTAATAGAAGCCACCATTTTCCAACCCCAGATACTTCAGCAAGAAACTCTACTCTTCCATTACCCACTATCACAATTACCAAATTTGATGGTGATTACATGAAGTGGATATCGTTCTCCGACCTATTCAGAAGGGTTGTTCATGAGCAACGAATGTCCGATGCTCATAAAATGTGGTACCTAAAGAATCATGTCGCTGGAGAAGCAGCAAATCTCATACGTCATCTTGCCATTACTGAGGAGAATTACCAAGCTGCTTGGCAATTGCTGCAGGATCGCTACAACAACAAGAGGTTGATGGTGTCAACAGCAATCCAGAGACTGCTCGACCAACCATCAGGTGCGTGTACGCTGAGTGCTGTCAAGCGATTGCACGACACCACAAGGGAGTGTTTAGCAGCCCTCTCCAACATGGGGCTCCAAACTACGTCATGGGATCCGCTTTTATTTCACCTTCTCGTTAAAAAGGTCGACAAAACAGTTTAAACTCAATATGAGCAATCCATATCTAACCCAAAGGAGTTACAACCAATCAGCAGATTTCTTGCTTTCCTCGAAAAATATTTCCAAACTCTAGAAGCAATAGGACAAAAAGAGAAAACCTCTTTCTCAAATCACAAAACATGCACTCTGGTATCACAACCTCAACCGGAGATTCGACGATGCATAATTTGCAAGCGAGACTATCATCCCATATATCGGTGCAAGGAATTTCTACTATTAACACCGGCAAATCGACTCAGCATTGCACAAAAACACAAGCTTTGTGTGAACTGTTTCAACCATAATCATTCAACTAAACAATGTACGATGTTAGGCCGCTGCCAGAAATGTGGAAAAAAGCACCACACTCTAGTTCATTTGGAATCAACCACTCAATCAAACATGTTATCCTCTAACGTAAATAAATCTCCTAGTAAGGAAACTCCTGCAACAAGAGGAGAATACAAACCCCCGATACAACCATCAACGCTGAATTGCCAATCAACCGAACACGCGGCATCTTTGGTCGCCACGCCAAAGGTAGAAGTCAATGGTATGGCAGTAAACTATGCAAACAAGAGACCGTATGTCCTCTTGGGAACAGCACTGGTCAAGGTCAAAACAAATGATTTAACAATCGAATGCAAGGCTATTCTCGATTCAGGATCACAAGTTAACCTTATAACCGAAAGATTAGTAACACGACTTAGGCTCCCAATAAGACCATCATCCGTTTCTATCAATGGTATTGGAAAAAATAGGACCAAGGTTCAACATCGAGTCAACATAGAACTTCAATCTCGAGTGAATAATTTTTCGACGCGATTGGAGGCCTTTGTACTTCCACAAATCATTGCTCCCCAACCAGCGCACCACTTTACATCGAAAACTGGTCCATTCCAAACAATGTCACCCTGGCAGACCCAACCTTTAATCGACCGGACAAAATTGATCTACTATTGGGAGCGGAATATTATCACCAATTACTCACCATCGGCCAAATCAAATTGGCTGATGATCTTCCAGTATTGCAAAATACAACCTTCGGCTGGATAGTAGCAGGAAAGGTATCTAGCGAGCAACTATCAGCGGCAACATGCGGTATATGTACTGAAGACGATACAATGACGATGGCAATTGAACGTTTTTGGAAACTTGAGGAAATCGAAAATCCACAGCAGCAACTATCCCCCTTTGATGCACAATGTGAATCACACTTTAGTCAGCATACTCGACGCAATGAAAACGGAAGGTTCGTGGTTCGGCTTCCATTTTGTGATGATACATCTATTTTGGGAGACTCACACAGTATCGCTTTTAACCGTTTCCTCTCATTAGAGCGTCGTCTAGCAAGAGACCCTTCATTAAAGGAACAATATACCCAATTTATGAAAGATTATGAAGCGTTGGGACACATGACGAAAACTAATTTAGCTGATCTCGAAGGATCTAAGTACTTTATTCCTCATCACTCAGTGTTACGTCCTGAAAGCAGCACCACCAAACTTCGGGTTGTTTTTGATGCCTCATCAAAAACATCGTCAGGAACATCACTAAACGATATATTGCATACTGGACCACCTCTACAGAATGAACTGTTTACTATTTTGCTTCGATTTAGGCTGCCACGTTTCGTTTTTACAACAGATATAGAGAAAATGTATCGCCAAATCATAATCCATACCGACGACAGGCGATTTCAGATAATCCTATGGCGACAAAATATCACTGAGCCTATAAGTTATTTCAAGCTAAATACAGTTACCTATGGAACCAGGCCAGCCCCGTACCTTGCCATTAAATGTTTAAAAGAAATAAGCAAAACTGTCAAGAGTCAATTCGAATTAGCTGCTACGTTTTTGGATAAAAACTTTTATGTTGATGATGGATTGGGGGGAGCCGACAGTCTGACTACAGCACTAGAAACTCAACGCCAACTGCAACACGTCATGGCAATGTACGGCTTTAACTTAAGAAAGTGGTGCGCTAATCATCCTCAGCTCCTTCACAATATCCCAGGTCATGATCAAGAATTTAATTTAGATCTCTCAACCGACGATAGCGACTATACAAAAACTTTTTTTTTTTTTTTTTTTTTTTTTTTTTTTTTTTTTTTTTTTTTTTATTAGAATGTTTGATTAAGCAATAGGTCTTTTCATTTAATATATATATATTGTTGTTTTATTTATATTTAGTTTCGATATTTCGCTAACAATTTGTTAGCATCTTCAGGAAAATTTTTTTTTTTTTTAAATTATTTGAAATTTTAATATTGATTTGTGTATTGGGTGTCATAAAATTTTTTTCCAATAATTTTTTTTTTATGGAAAAAGTCTAGGAAAATTTAACTACAGTATATAAAAAGGTTTTTGTATGAAATGTCACAAAAATTGTTTCCAAATTTTAACATAAAAAAATTATTGAAAATGAGTTAAGTATTGGATAGATATAAAACTTTTAACATAGAAAAAATTATTAAAAATGTTATGTTATAAAAATAGTGTTAAAAAATTAACATTGAATTTAATATATCAACACAATTAACATTAAAATGTATAGTATGTATCCAGGCTGTTTTTTAACATAGAAAAAATTATTAAAAATGTTATGTTATAAAAATAGTATTTAAAAAAATTTTTTTAACATTGAATTCAATATATCAAAACAATTAACATTAAAATGTGTAGTATGTATCTAGGCTGTTTTTTAAATATAAATATCAAAAAATTATTTACAAATTTTTATAAGCTTTATAAAAGTTAAGAATAATAAAAATCCTACAGGAAATTAAGTTATTATTGGTGTAAAACCAAGAAGCAATAATGTGATTATTTTCCTGTGGGACCATAATATAATTAGATATGTAATTAAACAAAGTAACAAAAAATTCATAGTGAAACAAGAAACAATCATTTAACATTTAGATTTTTACTAACTAAATATCTATAATTCTGTGCTAAATTTTCTGTATCTACTTTGAAATTTATTCTTTGTGTTGCTGGTGTATTAATTATCTCTAACATTTCTAACATCAAACGCTGTTTATAATTATTTTCTGTATTCAGAATTGAAACATTTTCAAAGTTAGGAAAGTGAACTAATCTGGTACAATGAGATGACAACGCTGTCTTCTGTGAATTGATATGCCTATATTTCTGATCTGACTTATGACCTGCTATTCTCGTTTTTAATTTATTCTTGGTAGTACCTACATATACCATGTTACAATTCTCTCCATCATTTCCCTTGCAAGGTATTTTGTAAACTACATTCGATCTATCCCATTTATCAATTTTGTCCTTAGTTCTACTAAATAATTTATTTAATGTGTTATAGGTTCTATGAGCTATTCTATATTTGTTCGTATCAAAAATCTTTGATTTTGTCAATCTCTCTGAAATCTCAGGAATATACGTTAAGGATTTGTATATTCTCTGTTCTGTATTACTATCTATATTATTAATTATTTTATGTTTGTGTCTATATATTAATTTATTAATTAAAGAACTGGGGTAATCATTCTCTCTCAAAATACTTCTTATCTTCCTCTCATTCTTGTTGTGAAACTGTTTGTCACTTATAGTTAAAACTCTTTCTATGAAATTTCTAGCTGTATTAATAATAATATGTTTGCTATGTTTAGAATAGTAATTAATTAACCTTCCCGATGCTGTTGGTTTCTGGTACCAATCTATCAATAATCTATTATCTTTTCTAATAATACTAGTATCTAGATAATTGATCCTTGAGTTACATTCCTTTTCAACAGTAAATTTAATATTAGAATTAAATTCATTAAATGCCAAAAGCACCTTATCAATTTCACATTCAGGAATAATGCAAAACAGATCATCTACATACTTAGTCATCAATCTGGGAATTGCATTCAGTTTTTGAATAGATAAATCCAATAATTTCTCCATAACTATATCTGCAACAATTGGAGATGCTGGAGATCCCATTGGAAGACCATTTTGTTGCATAAATATATTTCCATTATATTGAAAATATCTATTATCCTCTATGCAAAATTTTAAAATACGTAAAAATAAATCCTTATCTATATTTGTATAATCCTTAATCATATCCCATTTTTCTTCAATGGTATTTATCGCAACATCAACAGGTATACTGGGAAATAAAGACACAACATCAAAAGAAATCAATATTTCATCATTTGATATCTGTTGATCTTTTATCCTGTTTTTAAACTCTACAGAATTCTTGATATTATATCTAGAGTTCTTCGTAATATTCCGTAAAATATTTGTTATGTATTTACATAACTCATATGATGGAGAATTAATAAAAGAACATATAGGCCTTAATGGAAAACCTTCCTTATGGATCTTTGGTAATCCATATAAACGCGGTGCAATTGCAACGTTAGTTTTAAGCCTATTTTTCTCAGTAGAAGATACTATTTCCTTCCTATATAATTCTTCAACTATATTATTGTTAATTTTTTGTAACTTGCTAGTTGGGTCTCTATTTAATGAAGTATATTCTCTAGTATCTCCTATAATATCATTAATCCTAGAATTATAATCATGTCTATTAATTGCTACAGTAGTATTACCCTTATCTGAATTAACAATAAATATATCCCTGTGTTTTTTTAAAAATCTATCAGCTATATTTACCTTATCTATCATAAACCTATCTCTATTAGATAATCTATTTTTATTTAAATGATTATCAATAACTGCTGTTAATCTATTTCTAGCTATTTCTTGTTCTTCCTTTCTATTAAAAGTTCTAACTAACTCTTCTCCTTCAGAAATTATTTTTAAAATAGGAAATTCGTTTGCTTTTACTGGTAAAGCATGTTTTTTCCCGAGTGAAAGAATCCACTGAACATCGCTAGGTATATCACAATTGGTTTTATTAACAAACCACTTCTCATTATACCTAATATTTAACTCTTCTAATTGTAATATCTTAAGATTATCAAATTTCTTCTTATGTATAATATTTACCTTCTTCATATATGTAACTGTTAAATTCTCCTCAAAATATAAAAACTCAACCATTTCCTCCAGAGTGAAATGTTTCTTCAATTCACCAATAATTATTTCCCTTTCCCTTTGAAAATGTTTCAATAATTCGTGTTTTTCTCTTATTGCTATCCTTAAAACTCTGTTCTGTATATCCTGTGTATATTTTGAAATTTGTTGTTGAATCCTGGGTAGTCTATCCTTATTGAAAATGATCGAAATATTCCTCGTTGTGACCTTTATGAAATTTGGAATTATCCCTGCATTCTTACATCTTGTTAAAAAAGTTATTGCTGACTTCGTCCGTACAAATTTATTCCTAATTGACTTCATCAAGTTTGTATATTTCCTAGTTTGGTTGTTCTTCTTGAAACAGCTATAGTCCATTTTGTTGTTTGATTTGCTCTCTTTATTTATATTTATATTCTATTTTATTTGACCTTTTCTTTATATTTATTAGAATGTTTGATTAAGCAATATTTCGCTAACAAATTGTTAGCGAAATATCGAAACTAAATATAAATAAAACAACAATATATATATATATTAAATGAAAAGACCTATTGCTTAATCAAACATTCTAATAAATATAAAGAAAAGGTCAAATAAAATAGAATATAAATATAAATAAAGAGAGCAAATCAAACAACAAAATGGACTATAGCTGTTTCAAGAAGAACAACCAAACTAGGAAATATACAAACTTGATGAAGTCAATTAGGAATAAATTTGTACGGACGAAGTCAGCAATAACTTTTTTAACAAGATGTAAGAATGCAGGGATAATTCCAAATTTCATAAAGGTCACAACGAGGAATATTTCGATCATTTTCAATAAGGATAGACTACCCAGGATTCAACAACAAATTTCAAAATATACACAGGATATACAGAACAGAGTTTTAAGGATAGCAATAAGAGAAAAACACGAATTATTGAAACATTTTCAAAGGGAAAGGGAAATAATTATTGGTGAATTGAAGAAACATTTCACTCTGGAGGAAATGGTTGAGTTTTTATATTTTGAGGAGAATTTAACAGTTACATATATGAAGAAGGTAAATATTATACATAAGAAGAAATTTGATAATCTTAAGATATTACAATTAGAAGAGTTAAATATTAGGTATAATGAGAAGTGGTTTGTTAATAAAACCAATTGTGATATACCTAGCGATGTTCAGTGGATTCTTTCACTCGGGAAAAAACATGCTTTACCAGTAAAAGCAAACGAATTTCCTATTTTAAAAATAATTTCTGAAGGAGAAGAGTTAGTTAGAACTTTTAATAGAAAGGAAGAACAAGAAATAGCTAGAAATAGATTAACAGCAGTTATTGATAATCATTTAAATAAAAATAGATTATCTAATAGAGATAGGTTTATGATAGATAAGGTAAATATAGCTGATAGATTTTTAAAAAAACACAGGGATATATTTATTGTTAATTCAGATAAGGGTAATACTACTGTAGCAATTAATAGACATGATTATAATTCTAGGATTAATGATATTATAGGAGATACTAGAGAATATACTTCATTAAATAGAGACCCAACTAGCAAGTTACAAAAAATTAACAATAATATAGTTGAAGAATTATATAGGAAGGAAATAGTATCTTCTACTGAGAAAAATAGGCTTAAAACTAACGTTGCAATTGCACCGCGTTTATATGGATTACCAAAGATCCATAAGGAAGGTTTTCCATTAAGGCCTATATGTTCTTTTATTAATTCTCCATCATATGAGTTATGTAAATACATAACAAATATTTTACGGAATATTACGAAGAACTCTAGATATAATATCAAGAATTCTGTAGAGTTTAAAAACAGGATAAAAGATCAACAGATATCAAATGATGAAATATTGATTTCTTTTGATGTTGTGTCTTTATTTCCCAGTATACCTGTTGATGTTGCGATAAATACCATTGAAGAAAAATGGGATATGATTAAGGATTATACAAATATAGATAAGGATTTATTTTTACGTATTTTAAAATTTTGCATAGAGGATAATAGATATTTTCAATATAATGGAAATATATTTATGCAACAAAATGGTCTTCCAATGGGATCTCCAGCATCTCCAATTGTTGCAGATATAGTTATGGAGAAATTATTGGATTTATCTATTCAAAAACTGAATGCAATTCCCAGATTGATGACTAAGTATGTAGATGATCTGTTTTGCATTATTCCTGAATGTGAAATTGATAAGGTGCTTTTGGCATTTAATGAATTTAATTCTAATATTAAATTTACTGTTGAAAAGGAATGTAACTCAAGGATCAATTATCTAGATACTAGTATTATTAGAAAAGATAATAGATTATTGATAGATTGGTACCAGAAACCAACAGCATCGGGAAGGTTAATTAATTACTATTCTAAACATAGCAAACATATTATTATTAATACAGCTAGAAATTTCATAGAAAGAGTTTTAACTATAAGTGACAAACAGTTTCACAACAAGAATGAGAGGAAGATAAGAAGTATTTTGAGAGAGAATGATTACCCCAGTTCTTTAATTAATAAATTAATATATAGACACAAACATAAAATAATTAATAATATAGATAGTAATACAGAACAGAGAATATACAAATCCTTAACGTATATTCCTGAGATTTCAGAGAGATTGACAAAATCAAAGATTTTTGATACGAACAAATATAGAATAGCTCATAGAACCTATAACACATTAAATAAATTATTTAGTAGAACTAAGGACAAAATTGATAAATGGGATAGATCGAATGTAGTTTACAAAATACCTTGCAAGGGAAATGATGGAGAGAATTGTAACATGGTATATGTAGGTACTACCAAGAATAAATTAAAAACGAGAATAGCAGGTCATAAGTCAGATCAGAAATATAGGCATATCAATTCACAGAAGACAGCGTTGTCATCTCATTGTACCAGATTAGTTCACTTTCCTAACTTTGAAAATGTTTCAATTCTGAATACAGAAAATAATTATAAACAGCGTTTGATGTTAGAAATGTTAGAGATAATTAATACACCAGCAACACAAAGAATAAATTTCAAAGTAGATACAGAAAATTTAGCACAGAATTATAGATATTTAGTTAGTAAAAATCTAAATGTTAAATGATTGTTTCTTGTTTCACTATGAATTTTTTGTTACTTTGTTTAATTACATATCTAATTATATTATGGTCCCACAGGAAAATAATCACATTATTGCTTCTTGGTTTTACACCAATAATAACTTAATTTCCTGTAGGATTTTTATTATTCTTAACTTTTATAAAGCTTATAAAAATTTGTAAATAATTTTTTGATATTTATATTTAAAAAACAGCCTAGATACATACTACACATTTTAATGTTAATTGTTTTGATATATTGAATTCAATGTTAAAAAAATTTTTTTAAATACTATTTTTATAACATAACATTTTTAATAATTTTTTCTATGTTAAAAAACAGCCTGGATACATACTATACATTTTAATGTTAATTGTGTTGATATATTAAATTCAATGTTAATTTTTTAACACTATTTTTATAACATAACATTTTTAATAATTTTTTCTATGTTAAAAGTTTTATATCTATCCAATACTTAACTCATTTTCAATAATTTTTTTATGTTAAAATTTGGAAACAATTTTTGTGACATTTCATACAAAAACCTTTTTATATACTGTAGTTAAATTTTCCTAGACTTTTTCCATAAAAAAAAAATTATTGGAAAAAAAATTTTATGACACCCAATACACAAATCAATATTAAAATTTCAAATAATTTAAAAAAAAAAAAAAAAATTTTCCTGAAGATGCTAACAAATTGTTAGCGAAATATCGAAACTAAATATAAATAAAACAACAATATATATATATTAAATGAAAAGACCTATTGCTTAATCAAACATTCTAATAAATATAAAGAAAAGGTCAAATAAAATAGAATATAAATAAAAAGACTATACAAAAACATTAGGGTTAGCATGGTTACCTAAAAATGATTTGCTAAAGATTAAAGTAAGCCTTCAACCAATAAAGGCTGTAACTAAACGCAGTGTAACTTCAGATCTGGCTCGGATATTTGACCCACTCGGGCTCCTATCCCCAGTAGTAGTCAAGGCAAAAATGTTCATCCAAGAACTATGGATGCTGAATCTATCATGGGACGAAGCTGTTCCTTTAGAATTTGACACTCGCTGGCGGCGGTTCCGAAATAGTCTAAGTGAGCTTGAAAACTTTCAAGTCCATCGCCATATCTACAAAGGAGAGACTCCTTCCAGTACCCAGCTACATGTCTTTACCGATGCTTCAGAGAAGGCATATGGAGCAGCAATATACGTCCGAACTTCTCTTTCAAATAAAATTCTCAGTGTATACTTACTTTGTGCGAAAACTCGCATAGCACCACTTAAAAAACAAACGTTACCTAGGCTGGAGTTGTGTGCTGCTCAGTTGGGAGCTAATCTAGCTGCAAAAGTCAAAAGCAGTTTGGATATGGCCTCTACACCAACATTTTTCTGGTCTGATTCAAAGATTGTGCTGACATGGATAAATTCAAGATCTTCTTCATTTCACACCTTTGTAGCAAATAGAATCGCTGCTATTCATGAATCTACTCTCCCCGAACAATGGCGACATGTAAGCTCACAAGACAATCCAGCAGACATTATATCCCGAGGATTGGACCCACCACAGCTACAGCAAACGCCACATTGGCTCTATGGGCCCTTCTTTCTCCATGGAAATGAAAACCATTGGCCAGCTACATTTACTTTGAGCTCCGAAGCAACAATTATCGAACGAAAACAGAATCCTCACAACTTACTTGCATCTTTCCAAGATGAGAATCCGCTACACAGTATAAATCACCGAAATTCGTTTAAAACCCTTCAGCGAATTATAGGATATGTTTTCAGATTCATAAAAAACGCCAGAACTCCCAAAGCAGACCGACAAACTCGACGAGCTCTGACTCCCCTTGAGCTCCATGATTCACTTCTTATCATCGTTAGAGCGACTCAAAGGTTTGCATTTTCTGAAGACATCAAGCAGTTACAAATACAGAAGGGACTTAAAGGATCAAGTCCGATCAAAAGTCTGTCACCATTTTTCGATGAAAATTGCATCTTAAGAGTTGGAGGCAGGCTCGAAGAGTCAACTTTGCCATTCGATACAAAACATCCAATGCTCCTACCGTATAATGACATAGTCAGCAGACTAATTTATGAGTCAATACACAAGGAAAATAAACATTGCGGAGCCCAAGCCCTCCTTGCAGCCGTCCGGCAACGGTTTTGGACCATCAAAGGCAAACACTTAGCACGAGAAACCATTCATAAATGTGTTTCCTGTGCAAGATCAAGGCCAAAACTGCTTCAGCAGATTATGGGAAATCTACCGGCAACAAGGGTAACCCCAGCAAGACCATTCATAAATTCCGGAGTTGACTATTGTGGTCCTATATGGGTTCACTTCAAAACCCGAGGGAAACGACCACAAAAAGCATATATTGCAGTATTTTGCTGTTTCACCACGAAAGCAGTACATCTAGAACTCGTCACAAACCTTACAACAGAGGCGTTTATCGGAGCACTAAAACGATTCATCAGTCGCAGGGGGCACTGTCAGAATCTGTACTGCGACAACGCAACCAATTTTGTCGGAGCTCGAAACCAGCTAGCGGAATTATCAACAGCCCTCTTTACTACAACAGCTCAAGAAACAATCCAACGGGAATGTGCGAGTAAAAACATTACTTTCCATTTCATCCCTCCACGAGCACCGCATTTCGGAGGATTATGGGAGGCAGCAGTTAAGTCAGCCAAAAAACTATTAGTCAAAGAGCTGGCAACTGCGTCCTTAACGTATGAAGAAATGGAGACTGTGGTCATAGAGGTCGAGGCTATTCTTAATTCCAGACCTCTTACAGCACTATCAAATGACCCTAATGATGCAGCTGCTCTAACTCCTGGCCATTTCTTGATTGGAGAACCTCTCACGGCACAAGTCGATGCAACTGCACAATCGACATCGGCATCACTCGCCAACCGTTGGGAGCTGGTATCAAAAATCAAGCATCAATTCTGGAAACGATGGTCCCACGAGTATCTCACTGAACTCCAGCAGCGCAACAAATGGCAATCCAGGTCTCAAAGCTTACAAGTGGGTACTATAGTTATAATCAAAGATAGCACTCCTGTCATGACGTGGCGACTCGGGAAAGTGATCGAAACATTCCCTGGGCCCGATGGAATCGTCAGAACGGCAACGGTTAAAACATCTACTGGTATCATTAAACGGGCAATTCATTTACTTGCTCCACTTCCTCTGGACATACCCCCAACCACTACTGGCAGTGAACGTGCAGAAAACAGTCCTCTTCTCAAAGGAAACCATCAATCCACCAACCCAAGTAAAAACACTAGCTCTGGACTCAAAAGAAACCAATCCTCCACTGACAAAACTGCCACACCACCCCCAAAACGGTTCAACATAGCTACAACAAGCCTGCTATTTATTCTCGCTCTATTCTTTCCACTAGCGACATGCCAACAAAGTCTTTACACAAAAATCAGTAGCACTCCTGGGCTGCACTTTGAACAGATTGGTCAAGTTAAACCAATTATCTCAGACTGGAAACTCCTAGTATATTTTGAACTTGCACCATTCCTCAATGAATTACAACTTCTAACAAACGGAACCAATACTTTAATGAACTATTGCAACAATTCAGACCTCAAGCATCAATGTATCGGCCTTGCGACACACTTTAACAACATTAAAAACCAAGTAGTGGCCAGTTTCGAAAACCTCATAAGAAGAAAGAAGCGAGGAGCAATTGATTTCGTTGGAAATGTAGCAAACTCATTATTTGGAGTTCTTGATTCACAGTATGCCGAAAAAATGACCAGCACTATCAACAGTATAAAAACCAACGAAGGCCACTTGTCGCAGCTCTTACGAAATCAAACATCATTTCTTGACTCTACACTTAATATTATGAAGCAAACTGAAGCTCATACTCAAGCTATCCTTGAAAAATTCAATTTTAGACTGAAAAGGCTAGAGAACTTCACAGGCAATGATACCCATCAATCACAACTCATTCTGTCGCTTAGCATTCAGTTAATTGTTATTGCAGACAATGTGCAAACAATGCTAAAGGCCATAATGAATCTACTAACCGATACATATCATGGTAGAATAAGTCCCTCTGTACTGACGCCACAACAATTCGCTACAGAAGTTGACAATATCAAGGCAAATCTTCCATCGGATTTAGCACTACCAGTCACGGATATACTTCATCTATACGGGATAGTGACAGCCCATGCAGCCGTCTCAAATCAGCACATTATTTGCACCTTGGTCATCCCAGTAGCACATACAGAGGAATTCGACTTGTTCTATATTACTCCAGTTCCACAGCTAGTAAATGGTTCGTTGATTGCCATCATGCCAACAACCAAAATGATGGCTCTTAACGCTCACCGAGATGAATATTTCCCGATTGATGCTACCAAGCTTCATGATTGCAACATACTTGAGCATGATATTTTCTTATGCCCGAATATCCAAGCTACACATTCCAAAAATTCACCAATGTGTCGCTGTGAACTACATTTATTCAATAATGAATCAGATTCAAGCTGTAATCCAGAGCTAATAGCCAATGATAATGTATGGTACCAGCTCCATAAAAAGAACCAATGGATATTCGCAACTAAAAATCCGCTCAAATTAAGTACTGTATGTAATGGCGAAAGCAATTATCAAGTTCTGCAAGGAACTGGATTGCTTACCTTAGCAGCAGGATGTACAATGAAAAACGAGGTAATAACCATATATGGCCACCAAACCATCACCTCGACTCTGCATCAATCCTACACAAGCACCGGCATTTCATTTCCACATTTACAACAGAAAGTTATCAATTTAACTCGAGCATCGCCAAGCCTAGAGAGCATTGAGAACATAACCAGGCTGCAAGAGGAAGTAAGGGAACAGATGCGCAATATACCTACCCCAACTATCAACCATGGCGTGCACAGTCTTGCAGTGAGCTATGGAGGACTAGCTCTCATATTGACTGTAATTATCGTCATTTCACTAAAACAAATACGCAAAAGAAAAATTAAAGGCCCACCTACAATACCAACTCCACAGCCACGGCCAAGATCGAATTGGGATATTGCTGTAGAACCATAAGCTTAGATATCTCACACACATATATGATAACAAGCCGCATTTCGTTCATTTCTTAATACCACTGTATTATGTTGCACCCCCTGGGGGCCGCAGTATGTTAATTCTTTATGATTTTTTTTGTTTGTTAACAAATTAAAAAAGAATCATCATTCGAATTAATCCTCAAATATTTATATTTCTTGTTTTACTTAACACGCGCGAACTTATTGTCTACGTTTTATTCAAAGCGTGAGATTCAATAAGTCAGCAGAATTTTTTGATTTTAAATTTAGTTTCTTTTACATTTTTTTTTTTGTTTTGTTACCGTTTAGTTCCAGACAGAATGAAATTGGATATTTGTCTTTTATTCTGCTAGAGCTGAACGTGTGAGAAAAATTTATTACAACGGCAGCATATGAATGAACGATTTCCGGCTACCAGCAAATATTTCTTTCTTTTATTTTTTGTTTGTTTTATTTTGTCTACATTGCACTTTATTTATTTATTTGATAATTTGCAATTTAATTTTATTATATTTTTTTGTTTATGTTTTTCTTTAGTTTTAGTATAAATAATTTTGAATTTTAATAAAAATCATCATAACTGATCAATCAATCAACCTGCGTTTTGCATTAATTGACTACAAGTTATTCTGGTGTACCACTCGGATAACTTTCATTTCTACAAAGTTACTATATAATAGTTTGGTGAACTACCAACCTATTAGTCCTTTTTTGTTATTCACTTATTTATTCCGTTAAGCAAGGCAAACGAGCCTATGCATTAACATCTTTATTGCACAATGTAGAGTATTACTGCTTTCAAAATGAAGATATAACTGCTACACCTTAACCAAGCAGTAATGTTGAAAGCATTACAACGGAAAGCAATTTCACTAATATTGCCAAATTATTTCAGCAAATACATTTATAAACATTTTTTTTTTTTTTTTTTTTTTGTGGTAGTTTTATTATTTATTTAATCTTCAATTATATATTGAAACATCAATAAGTTTTTCAAATCTTAAATCTAAAAATACATTAATATATGTTTAGCCAGTGCTAAACAAAATTTTTAATTCCAACTGTTGATTTTTGATGTTTTACATCTCTCGTGTACGGCTGAGAGAAAGAGTATCCCTCCTTCTCAACCGGGTGTGGCCTCTATAATTTAGAATGTTGCGCGCAAGTGGATTTGGGTGCAATACTAATTTTTCAATATATTTTTTTGCGTGTTTTGAAAATACTGTCTTCACCAACGGAACATCAAGATCTTTGTGAATTCGCTGATTTCGGATATACCAGGGGGCTGCAGTAATTGTACGTAGAATTTTGTTTTGTCGCCTTTGAATTTTTTCTACACTTGATGCTGAGGCAGTGCCCCATAACTGGATTCCATAGGCCCATATTGGTTTCAGGATCGCGTTGTATAACAAAAGTTTACAGTCAAGACTTAATATAGAATTTCTTCCAATAAGCCAATTCATTTGGGCTGCTTTTAATTTCATTTGTGTCCACTTTGCGTCTATATGCGATTTCCATGTTAAACGACGATCAAGATGAACGCCTAGATATTTTACTACAGTGTGTTGCGGTATAGTCTCGGTGTTGATTTGTATAGGCGGGCATGTTTCCCTGCGTAAAGTAAAAGTAACGTGTACACATTTCTGCTCATTCACTTTTATCCGCCATTGTTTTAGCCATGTTTCCAATTTTGAGATGTACCCTTGTAGATTCCGGGAAGCTTCTACAGGATTTTCATGAACGCTTAGAAAAGCCGTATCATCAGCAAATGTTGACGTGTGAATGATACTGCTTAACGGTAAGTCAGAGGCATGTATTAAATAAAGTAAAGGACCGAAGATACTGCCTTGAGGGACTCCGGCTTCAATCGACTGCAGAGGGCTTGTAAAATTGCCTTCCTTAACTACAAATTTTCGTTCCTCTAGATAGCTTTTTAAGAGCCTGACGATGTTTGCGGGTAGATTTTGTGTTAATTTGTGGACAAGACCTTCGTGCCATACTTTATCAAAGGCCTGTGCGACATCAATAAAAAGCCCTGAACAATATTTCTTTTTTTCAAAAGTTTCTCTTATAACATTCACAAGTCTGTGAGTTTGTTCAATAGTGTTATGCTGACTGCGAAAACCGAATTGATGATCTGGAATACATGCACTGCTAGTTACTATAGGAGTCAGCTTGCTCATGTACAGTTTTTCAAAAAGTTTCGACATATTGGACAATAAACTAATAGGCCGATAGGATTCAACCTTTGTATGATCCTTACCGGGTTTTGGTATCATAGTAAACATCGAAACCTTCTATTCTGCCGGATAGTATTGCAGTCGTAAAATACTATTAAAGATGAATAGTATTACTCGTTTTGCAATGAAAGGCAATTCTTGCAGCATTTTGTTACTTATTTTATCAATACCTGGGGCTTTTTTTGAGTTTAGACTTGTAATAGCCTTTTCAATCTCCACAATATTAAATCTTAGCGGAATTTCTGGTAAAGCGACGACTGGTGGCAGTTCAATAATATCAGCAGAAATATTTGGAGTAAATACTTTTTCTAAGTGTTTAACAAAAAGAGCACCTTTTTCAGCATCAGTTCTTGCCCAGTCACCATTTGAAGCTCGTAATGGAGGTTTACATATCAGCGGCCTTTTAAGTCCTCTGGCTGCACGCCACAGCGAATAATCTGTTGAAGGTGTTGCATCGAGTTCTTGCAGAAATTTTTGCAGCGAAGCTGTTTTTTGTGTTTGCAAAACTTTTCTAAACTGCTTGGTACACTCCTTAAGCCTTAATTTTAGCTGAGGCGATCTGTATCGTTGCCATTCTCGTCGAGCTCTCCGTTTTTCGTTCAATAGCCTTTCTATATCTGCACAAAAAATATTGTTAAATCTCGCTTGTTGATTTGGTTGAATTGAAGAAGCATTAAGAGCAGCTTGTTTAGCATGTGCTTCAAACAACCTAATAGAATTTTCTATGTCAGTAGGTGTTCTCAATGGCATATTTTCCGTGCAATGAGCACTCAAATATTTTTTGTATTTCAGCCAGTTAATACGTGCAGATGTCAGCGGTAAATCACATGTTGGTCTTGCGGTTGTGTGTGAGTAAATAGTGATAATAGTAGGCGAATGATCTGAAGACAAATCCAAAGATGCTTCTACTTCCATCATTTCGCTGGGCACACCTTTCGAGATTCCAAAGTCGATAACATCAGGAATTTTTTGTCGATCCGTTGGCCAATATGTTGGCTGACCACTTGAAACTACATTCAAACCCATTTTTGAAATTGTGTCAAACAAAACACGACCCTTAGGACTGATTAAACGTGAACCCCAAAAAGTGTGTTTAGCATTGTAGTCGCCAGCTGGTAGAAAACGGGACCCCTGTGTTGTATACGACTAAAATTATGACCTGATTCTTCATTAGCTGGTACAGTTTTTTGCGCCGGAGTCTGGTTACTCTTTGAAATATTAGCGTATGAAAATTGACTATTAGGATTTTGTTGAGTAAGAGTCGTGTTAGACTTTAGAACATTTAAGTATTGATTATGGCTAGACGACGGTTGAGGTAACTGAGGGTAGTTTAAAGGGGCGTTGGGCTGATCGGGAGTAGCTTTTGTTTTTCTGTTCGACGAATTTTTAAAAAAAGAGTAAAAAGGGCAGCCTCTATAGTTAGCAGTGTGGTTTCTACTGCAATTGCCGCATTTTTTTGCCTTGGTATCACCTTTTATTTTGTCACAGTTAGCGGTACTGTGCAACTCACCACATACAACGCAAACGGTAGGCAACTTGCAGTAAGTTTTGGTATGGCCAAACTCTTGACAGTTCATGCATTGGATAGGTCCATTTTTTTATGTGGCATCTCAACTGTAACTCTTCTGTGCAACAAGTACTTTAGATTATAGATTGGGTGCGATTCATTTTTTTTAATTTTCAAGTCACCTGGCTGTAGCTCGTCTCTAAAAATAGGTTGGGCGATTTTTTCCCTATTTTTGATGTTAGAAACATTTTTAACTTTGAAGCCATTATTTTCAAGGCCAGACTTAACCTCTTCTGGATCCACACTAGAGTCTATACCTTTTATTACGACGGTTAGACCTTTAGCACTCTTTAATTGGTACGTATAAAAATTTTTGTTTTTTGACTCAAGGTCAGATACTATTTTTCGGTAATTACTTTCTTGCACTACCTGGATTTTTGTTTCGTTAATATTTCCGCGCTTAATTGGAGTTACATAGAACTCATTTTCTCCAATTAAGGAGATAAGGCTTTTTACCAAAAAACTAGAGTTCTGCTCTCTTAAATATATCGGTGGAGGTTTACTCGACCTTGTTGTAGTTGTTTCTTCATTGTCTTGTTCTGATAAAATCGCGAAACGATTTTCGGAATTTTTTATTTTGTTTTTTCCATCTCTGGGAACTTTCGCTGTTGAAGCTATTTGAGCTGATTTTGGACTTCTTCCCCTTTTTAACACGGTTATGTATCTGTCCATTCCTGTTTGAATTTTATAATCATTTATTGTACTCACCGCATCTACCATTTTGTGCACGTTGGTCACCTTGTTACTTATTGTTTGTTTGTTTGTTTGTGCAGCTAAGCTGACAAGTTTGCTGATGGGTGCAATTGTTGTTGCTTCTTGATCACTATTTAACATGTTCAAAGATAATGATCGCGCACGAGTATTTGTGTTTTCTGTTAAATTCAGGTTTTTGTTTAATTCATTTTTTTTTATTGTCGTCATCAGCAACTAAAGTTATATATTGTACATTCCTACTGCTTGTAGGATTATTGTTGTTTTTATCAGAAGATGAACTCATCAGAGTTCTCTTTTTTTTTATTTTCACTTATATTAGTTTGTGTATGCAAGTATTTATGTGTATTGCAAAAGCAAAAAATAAAATAAAACCAGTAAAATAACTGTTCAATAAATGTTTTGTTTTTTTATATATTTTGTGACTTGACAATTTTTTTTTTCTTTTATATTTTTTTTATATTCAGTTGCGACGATTATAAAAACGCGTCTGTTCACTACGAGAGTTGAAACTCGTTTTTGATTTATAAACATAAACAAAAATAATTCAATCCATAAAATATGAAGAAAGAAGTTGACGAAAAATATTATTAGCGTTTGTATATTTTACATTTAAGTTCAAGCAAATTTTTTTTCAGTTCTAATTCAGAAATCTTGTTTTCTTTTGTCTATTTGGTTTTGTTTAAGGAACTCAAACTTTTCTCTCTTAAGTTTATATTTGCGCTCCTCTATATCGCTAAGAAGTTTAAAATATTTAGTAGAATTTAGAACATTCTTGTTAATATCTGTCAGCTCTATTATAATGCTTTTCTGGTTTTCATCACAGTTTCTCAAGAGCTGTATAGAATTTTCATGATAAGCAATTTGATTCTCAACTTGCTTTTGTCATAGAGCTTCTTTATTTGAAGAACTGTTAATGATTTTTTTATGTGGTGTGCGGATATCAAAATCATTTGGACTTTTCTTAAAATGTTCCTTATCGTTATCGCAACTAATGGCTTCGTTAGTGAAATCGCATCGTCTTACTTTGAAGTTGTCGTATCGTTTAAGTTCGGATGTTAGTTAGTAAAAACGTACGGATACCAATAAATGTGTCAGCTGTTATTGTTTTGCGGTATTTTTCTTTGCTTTATATGCATACATATGTGTGTGTATGTATGCAAGCCAAAATTTGACGTTTGGCAATTAAAAATCTATTTTCTGTAGATTTTTACGGAGCAAACGTTGCCAATACATTTTCAATAAGCATTAACATGTTTATTAAATGTAACGGATTTTGTCAGCTGATACGCAGCTCCACGATACGATTTGACTAACGGAGCCATAACTATGGTGTCGTCCTGTATGGTATCATTCACCAGTTGCGTATCGATTCTGTTGTAATTGTACCACATGTTTTTAAATTCGTCCACTTTTTCCTTCAACATAATCATTTCTTGCAAGCAATTCACCAATTTGCTGCTCCAGTGGTGTTAATGAGCACTATTTGCTTGGCCGTTAAAAAAATTGCATAAAACTTAAATCATACTTTCTTCCACTTTTCTGCATCATGTGCAAGTTGTCCTGCAGCATTTAAATCTTCAGATAGTCTTTGCCACAATTCTTGCATTTAAACAGTTAAGATGCCCTTTCGCCAAATCCGAATGTTTCGTCATAAAATCCACCATTATTTCATACTGTTTTCATACTGTCTTTGTTTTGTAAAAATTCTTTTTTTGAAGATTCCCTCAAAATGTTTATATAATAAATTAACATTAATTATATTATTTCTTATCACGTATACTTACATTTTAAATAGCACACTTAAATTTCCGCAAGCAAAATAGCATTCGAATAAAACATAAACGTTTGAGTGTGGTGGTGGGTGAAGTGGTTAGTGCGTTGACTACTAAACAAACAATGACTTGGAGCCTGAGCAAAACAATCAACATCATTAATTTCTCTAATGTGCATTAGGGTGCGTACAGAGTGGCCGCTTGTTGCCGAGCCGAGCCGACTGACGCTTATTGCGAGAACCAATGCGAGAAAACTGCTACCATAGAAATTAGTACAAATAAGCGCGAACAGGTCATAGTGGGCGCCGAGCTGGTCTGAGCACAAAGCTGATTGAATGCGAGAAAACAGTTCCAAAGCGTATTTCAGCGCCGAAAATATTGTTTATGTCATGTTGTTATGATTTCAACTTGTTGTGTGGATACAAACATACATAAAACATAAATAATAGATAAAATATCAGTGCTGATTCTCGCATCCACTATGCACACTCAAACTTGTTTCTCGCATGAACAAGTTCTCCCAATAAGCGTCAGTCGACTCAGCTCGGCAACAAGCGGCCACTCTGTACGCACCTTAATGAGATATTGTATTAATTGTTGTCGGCAGATTTGCCATTTTGACGCTTTTCGGGTATTTTATGACGCTTTTTTGTTCTTGTTACCCTTTTATTTTTTCTAAATAACCCTTTTTTAAAAAAGGGTATTTTTTGCCGCTTTTTGCATTTTTTGTGGCGCTTTTGGTGGTTTTTGTTACAACCATGTTTGTTTTGTAGCTTATCTACTTTTGTTTGCAGCAATGGAATGTTTATTATTTTCCAAGACAAATTCATAACAGGTAAAGTTGAAAACACCGCTGATCTACTTTTTTCTTGCATAATGGAGGCTGGCATGTCAAAATTTGACATACATGCATAGGGGTTGTTGTAATGTAGTGTTCGTTGTAGCATTAACACCACCTGTAAAGTGTATTCGCCTTGGGTCAATAAAGTTGACATAATTAGATACATATATTATTATATTTTATACAGCATTAAAATAAAATACACACAATACAAATATTATATTATATTAATGATTCGTCTCTAATAAATAAAATTGAAATTTCTCTAAAGAATCTAAAGTTGCAAAAATGGAAAAATATGCAAAGAACTGATGAATGTCGGAATGAAGTCTACAATTTTAAGAATTCTTTGGGAGAAAATCCTTTTCATGAACTAGCAAACTTTCTTGTTCGCATACTTTCGTTTCCGTACTCAAAGATCAGAAATCGACTTTCTTTAAACTCAGCCAATTCATTATTGCATATTAGGTACGGTCTAAAAGAAGAAAAACTTTGTTGTTGCAACTACAAATTACCTCCAAGTGTTTGCTTAAAAATTAATTCAAATAAAACTTATGTATAAAAGATGTGCTTATTTCATTGAAACTATTATATAGTCCGATGATGATGATGATGATGATGATTATGAAACAGGTATATTAATTAATTAAATTTTTCCTTAAAACGTTATCATATTTTTTTTACGAATTGTTATTTTATTTTAATTGTTTTGTTTACTCCTAAATTATATGAATTGATAATAAAATATATATATGTACATATGTATGTATGTATAAGTGATTTAATAATTTTAATTTGCTTTTTTATATATAAACGTTTTTTACCCTTTTTAGAATGACAATTTTACCGTATTTACTAGAGTTGTCAATTATTCGCCTTTCAACTTTGTTCGAATAATTCAAATAATAGTTCTTGTTCGTTCGATCAAACGATTAAAGCTAAAAATTTATTCGATTAATCGATGAGAACAACGAATAAAAAAATGGTAAAAATAATTTATTGACAAAAAAATAAATGTTTGTCATTAACACAAAAATGCATAAGTATATAATCAAAATAAATTAAAAATTAAATAGTTAATATTTTTATCAACTTTTATCAAAATACTCATCAGTAGATATTTTACCCTTCATGTTTAAAAAATTTTAAAGCTTATCCATTTATACGAAAACTCAAAAATAAATTTGTGAACTACAAAGCTTTAAATTTTTTTTTAAAATAAAGGGTAAAACATCTAATGAGTTGGTATGGCTACCAACGAAATATATGTTCAGATATTGCTAACCCGCAGCAAATAAATAAAATTTAAAACATAAATACTTGAGAACATGCTCAAATAAATGTAAAATGTTATTTTTATCAACAAAAAAATATACATAAAATTAATAATACATAAAAAAACTTAAAAATGTAATAACTGAGATTATTTCGATTTTAATACTTCAAACACACATGTTTTATTCAGTCAAAACATCTCAAATGATTTTTTTTGTTAAATTAGTCAATTTAGGATGTTCTTAAGAAATAATATTTTAAAAATAATTTTTTTTTGCTTTCAAACGATTTTTGGTTTTTGTTTTTATTAAATTAGATTTTGAAAAAACTCTCGCTAATTGTCGAGGTAGGTGATGTAGTGAGAAAAGCATGAAATAGTTTAAATATCTAATTTTTCTGCTCTTTTTTAGATTTTTCCGAATATACTATATTGTCTAATATATCGCTGAATTTTTTTTTATTATCTGAATTTTAATACTTTGAATAGAATTCACATAAAATATTGTTATTTTCATTAATAATAACTTCTTCTATATCATTATTTATTATTATATTATTGTGGTTACTTTCAACATAAAATAATCTAGAGTATATTTAATTAGCATATTCTTTAGTTTAAATTTTTATAGAATATTTGAAAAACTTTCATTGCACGGAAAATTTCCAGAATTTAAAAAATATTATTAACGTAGTTTAAAGTTTTATACGTCTATTATTTATTCTTATTTTAATGCGTTTTAGTAAATCTGTTGCAAAATAATTATTAATTTTATTTTTGTTGTTGATCCAACAATTTTGTATACTTTACTTTGGACACTTGTTAAATGCGACTCTTTTTTTTTTCTTCATTTTTGTTCGTGGTAAAATATGTATGTACTTCCAAACCGAGTTCAATTTTTTGGCTTTAGTGTATTTCTAACTTATTCACCTGACAGTAAAAAAAACCCCATTCTTGAAAATTGTTTAACGTTTCATTTAAAACATAGCACGACTACTAGGTATGCGCAGTTCGACAACAACTACAAACATCAAAAATAACATGTATTGGTTGATATAAAGTACTCGCTTTGTTTCAAATCATACAAACAAATTTAATACATTTTTTACGTATGCAAAAATATGTTCGATTAATTGACATAAATTAATCGATTTATTCGTTATTCGAAATTCGGCATTTTAAAATTATTCGAATAAGAATTTAGTTTTGTTTGATCGATTCATCGAATTATTCTTAATCGGTTGACAACTCTAGTATTTACCCTCAAAATTTTTGTTCAAATTTAAATTTTTTTCACTTGGCGCTTTTTACCTTTTTTTTTGCAATTTTTTTACCCTTTTTATCTCTTTTTTTTTTTTTTTTTTTTTTTTTTAATTAGGACAAGCACTCAGGGGATGACCCCTACGTATGCAGTGTATTGTGCCGGAACTCAGAGAGAGGGATAGAGTAGAGAAGATAGATGTTGAAATGTAGAAGGCTTAACTCTTTTACAACTCTGCTTTGCGCGTTATGTTATTTTTTATAGCAGTGTTGAGGCGTCTCCGGTGTTAGGTAGACGCATTAACTTTGTTAAGCTGTATTGGCAGACATTTTATTAATTGTTTTACTTCGCCGATGTTTCTGCTAACCGACGCTTTTCTTCATTTATAAAATGGCAACGCTGGTTGTCGGACTATTTAAATGATGAAAGCATAGCACTGGTCACTAAAGAAATGTTCCGACAGCGATTGATGCTGTTTCAAACTACTGTACATAAACAATTTTTAACATTTAGTTGCGACTATTTTAAGGAACTAAAGACGTGCACATAGCTGCCAGATTTTTTGAGGTAATATCGTCATATTTTTGGACAAAAATCGTCATTATCGTCAATATAGTTTATTGAAATCGTCATAAAAACGTCAAATGAAAAACCTCTTTTTTACCAACAAAACATATATTATTAGAAGTGAAACATAACAAAATTTTTTAATCAACAAATGTAATTAATAAAACAGCATTCTTTTGAATACAGATACTTCAATTAAAATTCATGTTAAAATCACATGTAAATAGACCGCATGTTTTTCAATACTTTGAAAACATGAATGGAAAAAATATTGTATGGAAAAAAATAAAAAATCCAAATCCTTTAGTTATTTTTACTCCAATTTAGTAAAATATGCATTTTTTCTATACAAGTAATTATCTAACATGATAGGTATTAAAGGAACAAAGTATGTACATACATACATAGGTACATAATTAGTTTTTTATTGATTTATTAAAAACTTACCTCAAAATTAAATAATTTTGATATACAAACATAACAAAATAAAAGAAAAAGTTTAGTCTATTCAAATTAACATTAAAAAATTAAAAAAAAGAAAATAAAAATAATTCAACATTTGAGCAATTAAACTACTCTTTGGAATTTATATTCACGAATAAAATTTCATTAAAAGAATTTTCATAACAGCCCACTTTTGATCGCTTATCCGTTATTAGAGCGCGAGCAACTGAAAAGATCGTCTCCGAAGGAACGCTAGATGCTGGTATAGCAAGTATTCTGCAACTTAGTCGATATAATAACGGAAATTCAAGTTTTCTATTATCCCACCATTTCAAAATATTGAAATCATTTTGTAGGGGCACATGAGTATTTTTATATTTCTTTAATTCATTTTCAATTATGGATTGATTGGAGTTATCTTGCTCTATTGGCTGAACATAATTTTCAAAAAGTGAATACATATACATATTTTTGAAGAAGTTGTTTCAATAGGTAGGCCGGAACATCAATATCACTTAAATTAGGAATTAACAAGGACTTGCATTTTTATATCACATCTGTTTGTTCTTCTAAAGTAAATTGGGTAAGTTGATTTGCACGCGGAAATAAAAATATTGCTAATTTATGATAAATTGTAATATTGTTATCAACTAACGATATAAAGGTGGTGTGCAATAGTATTTTGAAATCTGAAATAAAACTAGGTTCGTCATTATTATTGATATTGCATATTGCTTTTAAATTTCGAATGAGTGGATGAACTAAAAGCATGGTAGCGTAATAGCTTCCTTCTAGTTCTTTGGAAGCGGCCATGAACGGCTTTAAAATTGCTATCAAGTATTCCAAATGTTATTCTTTTAAAACGCTGTATTTTTAAGTTTGGTTTTTCTGACTAAGTAAGTTTTTAATATCAGAAAAACTAGATTTTATAGATAATAACGTAAAGTACACTGTATTCCATCTAATAGGCGAGAAGCTTTTAACTGACGTAGGGCCCGATTATGGTTTAACACATCAAACATTTTAGTGTTGTTAAATTAAAATTGCGATTACGGTTTACAACACCTAGCCTTAGTGTTGTAAGTTCATTTGTCTATGTTCATTTACTGCGATTATGGTTCACAATATGTGTTCTTGAATGTTGTTACAACTGTGAAAATCTTACAACTGCTCATTAGCTGTTGTCTAATTATCGTAGCAAGTTGAAAAATTAAAATGGAGAAAAATTTGTAAGTATACAAATACAACTTCAATTTTCCGAAAAACGTTTATATCTGCTTTAGTATTTATTAGAAAAATATCAAATAAAAAACAAATAGAAAAACTGGTGGCGGTGATGAAAGCAAATCCGTTTACTCTTAAAATGCAGCAAACTGTTTGTTGTGAAACTCCAATATTAAAATCATTACCGGTACTTCTTTGATAGCTGCACCATCAGCGAAAAATCACTGCGCAACACAATTTTAAAATAGAAGGAATGGCAGAACACCGATTAGAAGGTTTTAAAAAAATGCTCAGTTTCTGCAGCAAGAATAAAAAAACGGAAAAATTTGTATTTATGTATGTGTATCAACGCAAAATTTAATACATATTCTTTGGGTAGTGCACAGACGCGTTTTTATAATCGTCGTCAACTGAATATTAAAAATTTACTGAAAGTTAAAATCAGAAAAAAAAAACAAAAACAAATCATTGATTAAACAGTTATTATAATGGTTTTATTTTATTTTTTCTTGCTTGCGTGTAATATACTTAAATATTTGCATACACTAAGTTATACAGTGAACACAAAAAAAGAGAACTTTAAATGAGTTCATCTTCTGACAACAACAACAATAAACCTACAAGCAGTAGGAATTTGTATTTAACCTTGGTTGCTAATGAGGGTAACGAAAAAAATAATTTAAACACAAACTTAAACTTTACACAAAATACAAATACTCGTGCGCGATCATGCTCTCCGTACATGTTAAATAGTGATCAAGAAGCAACAACAATTGCAAACAAAACCAAACTCTGTAGCTTAGCTGTACAATCAGTAACAAGGTGAGCAACGTTCACAAAATTGTAGATGCGGTGAGTACAAAATGTGATAATAAAATTCAAACAGGTATGGACAGATACATAACCGTGTTAAAAATGGGAAGATGTTCAAAATCAGCCCAAATAGCGTCAACAGCGAACTTTCGGAAAAAACAATATCAAAAATTTCGAAAATCGTTTCGCGATTTTATCTGAACAAGGCGATGAAGACACAACTGCAAATAAACCTCCACCGATATATTTAAGAGAGCAGAACTCTAGTTTTTGGTCAAAAGCCTTATATCCCTAATTGGAGAAAATGAGTTCTGTGTAACTCCAATTAAGCGCGGAAATATTAACGAAACAAAAATCCAGGTAGTGCAAGAAAGTAATTACCGAAAAATAGTATCTGACCTTGAGTCAAAAAACAAAAATTTTTATACGTACCAATTAAAGAGTGCTAAAGGTCTAACCGTCGTAATAAAAGGTATAGACTCTAGTGTGGATCCAGAAGAGGTTAAGTCTGGCCTTGAAAATAATGGCTTCAAAGTACTTCTTTGATAGCTGCACCATCAGCGAAAAATCACTGCGCAACACAATTTTAAAATAGAAGGAATGGCAGAACACCGATTAGAAGGTTTTAAAAAAATGCTCAGTTTCTGCAGCAAGAATAAAAAAACGGAAAAATTTGTATTTATGTATGTGTATCAACGCAAAATTTAATACATATTCTTTGGGTAGTGCACAGACGCGTTTTTATAATCGTCGTCAACTGAATATTAAAAATTTACTGAAAGTTAAAATCAGAAAAAAAAAAACAAAAACAAATCATTGATTAAACAGTTATTATAATGGTTTTATTTTATTTTTTCTTGCTTGCGTGTAATATACTTAAATATTTGCATACACTAAGTTATACAGTGAACACAAAAAAAGAGAACTTTAAATGAGTTCATCTTCTGACAACAACAATAATAAACCTACAAGCAGTAGGAATTTGTATTTAACCTTGGTTGCTAATGAGGGTAACGAAAAAAATAATTTAAACACAAACTTAAACTTTACACAAAATACAAATACTCGTGCGCGATCATGCTCTCCGTTTATGTTAAATAGTGATCAAGAAGCAACAACAATTGCAAACAAAACCAAACTCTGTAGCTTAGCTGTACAATCAGTAACAAGGTGACCAACGTTCACAAAATTGTAGATGCGGTGAGTACAAAATGTGATAATAAAATTCAAACAGGTATGGACAGATACATAACCGTGTTAAAAATGGGAAGATGTTCAAAATCAGCCCAAATAGCGTCAACAGCGAACTTTCGGAAAAAACAATATCAAAAATTTCGAAAATGGTTTCGCGATTTTATCTGAACAAGGCGATGAAGACACAACTGCAAATAAACCTCCACCGATATATTTAAGAGAGCAGAACTCTAGTTTTTGGTCAAAAGCCTTATATCCCTAATTGGAGAAAATGAGTTCTGTGTAACTCCAATCAAGCGCGGAAATATTAACGAAACAAAAATCCAGGTAGTGCAAGAAAATAATTACGAAAAATAGTTTCTGACCTTGAGTCAAAAAATAAAAATTTTTACACGTACCAATTAGAGAGTGCTAAAGGTCTAACCGTCGTAATAAGAGATGTAGACTCTAGCGTGGATCCAGAAGAGGTCAAGTCTGGGCTTGAAAATAGTGGATTAAAAGTTAAAAATGTTTCAAACATTAAAAATAGGGAAAAAAAATCCCCCAACCTAAATTCAGAGTCGAGCTACATCTGTATTGAAAATAAAAAAGAACGAATCGCACCCATATTATAATTTAAAGTACTTATTACACCGAAGAGTTCCCGTTGAGATGCCACATAAAAAAACTGGTCCTGTTTAATGCCTGAACTGCCAAGAATTTTGCCATACCAAAAATTACTGCAAGTTGCCTACTGTTTGCGTTGTATGTGGTGAGCTACACAGTACCGCGAACTGCGACAAAATAAAAGGCGACTTCAAGGCGAAAAAATGTGGCAATTGCGGCGGAAATCACACTGCCAACTATAGAGGCTGCCCTCTTTACTCGTTTTTTTAAAATTCGTCGAACAGAAAAACAAATGTTATTCCCGCTCAGCCCAACACCCCTTTAAACTACCCACAGTTACCTCAACCGTCGTCTAGCCATAATCAATATTCAAATGTTTTAAAGTCTAACACGACTCTTACTCAGCAAAATCCTAATAGTCAATTTTCTTACGCTAACATTTTAAAAAATAGCCAGAATACAGCGCAATTTTGCGGATATGTGTGCTACTATTTAAATGCAACTCTGTGACATACACAAAAGCTAGCTGTTGTAAACCATAGTCGAAAAAAAGATTAATGTTGTGTTGTAGCTGACACAACACAACATTTTAATGTTGTAAACCATAATCGGGCCCGTAGTTAAGTCACAATTTTCACCAGAGTTCTTTATAATCTTGACCAGTTTAAACGCTGTTAATACAATTTCATTGATTTGCTCTGACGTTTTTTTTTTTTTTTTTTTTTTTTGTATGTACATATATTATTTATTGAATCTTCAATAATAGATTGAAACATCAATAAGTTTTTCAAATCTTAAATCTAAAAAATATTAAATATAAGTTTAGCCAATGCTAAACAAAAAAAAAACGGTTAACCGTTGAAATTAAAAATTTTGTTCCTCTGACGTTTTAATGCATTTCTCTATTGTGTTGTGGATAAGATGATTTATACTATTAATATTTTTATGTTGTCTTAAAGCAGCTTTAATATTACTTCCTCTGTCTGTAACTATAACTACATGGTCATTTAAAGAGAAATTGAAGTCACAGAACAAATTTTCCAATTTATATTTTATATTGATGTCTATAAGTTAAAAAATATATATATTAACCAATAATTAGAATTAAAGTATAAGTACAGGTAACCTTCGTAATAATTTTTTTAACTAACCATGTACAAAAAACTTGTTTTCAATATAAATAGAAGATTGAAATATTTTAATAATATTCTACAAACAGGCAGTAAGCGATTTTTCTTCAACGCAACAACAAAATATTTATAACATACAATGTATAAAATAGATAAAACAATTTAAAGAATGTTTTTGTAAAAAGGACCGCATATATTGAGGTTACACGTATATTGGTAGTATATCGTCGCCCGTACCAAGTATTATACGTACCACACTGCGGTTTGAGTAAAGTTAAAAAATAATGTTACGTGAGATATATACTAAAATGGACACGATTGCAGATTCGAATATTTTGGGGTCGAATACATAAGGTATAGTAGGAAGCACATGAGCCCCAGGACTATTAAGATATACATACATATGTACATATGTACTTAGTTTTTATAACGCAAGAAATATTTTTATAAATGGTAAAAAAGCATATTTATGTTACTAATAACTAACTTGTAATCGAGATTCCTTTAATTGATTTTATTCCAAGCAGTTTGCTTTTACAATCACCTTCAACAATAAAATGAGCTGTTAAAGCCAGATAAGTAATTCTTGAAAAGTTTTCGGTCCATAGATCACATGTCGGGGCATAACCAGTGTTCCGTATGGATGAGATTTGTAATTTAAGTTTTTCAACATGCACATTGAAAGCATTTCTATCGTTTCTTTGAATTGTTGTTGGATGCAGTATTAAGGAGTTTGTGATTGGCTCCGAATTTATTGCCAAGGCTTTACAATAACTTGGAATAAGCTTGTAGTCCATCGTCTTTTACCAAGGAGTATGGCCAAATATCACCGAGAACCCAGTCCGTCAAAACTTCGATGCAAGCTTTTTTCGTTTCTTGATTTGGTTCAACCAAATCATTTTCTTTTTTACTTTTTAATGTTGTGTAACACTTGCGTTTGCTCAAATTTTAAAGGGCATTTTTATTCTATTTATACACATTTTTACAGAATTTGCATGCAACAAAATTTGTTATTTCTGTGTCTGTCTCATGTTTGATACATGCAAAACAATTCCATATATTGCTTCGCTCTCTTTTTTCACTAATTTTGTAATCCGTAGACCGCTTTCAGACTCGCAAAGATTACTTTGAAAAGTTTTAATTCAGCTGGAAGAAAGACAGAAATATAAAGTATTCACCTCTCTGTCTTACCCCCAGCTGAATTAAAACTTTGCAAAGTAAACTTTGCGTGTCTGAAAGCGGTCTTAGATTCAATTTTTTTTGTTTTATATATAAGTATGTATATTATTAATTTTTTCCAAAAAAATTTTTAACTACACAAAAATTAGCTCAAAACACGACTAACGCACATGTACATACTTATGTACATACATACTATAAATATGAAAAACAATCTCATTTTTTTTACATTATGTTTTTAAATGTTTTCAACGAAAAGCAGCATACATACACAATTAATATTTTTTACATTATGTTAATATTACTTGGAAATATCTCTGTAACAACAATTATTTTGAAAATATTTGTGGTACAACAGTTACTGGAGAATAAAAAACAAATACAAATATATACTGGTGCAAAATCAAAATTCAACTGTTTTTGTTTGTACCAGTAACATGTGATATGCCCTCTGGAGACGATCAAAAAAACTCATCAACGTTCTAAGTGTGTGCGTGCAGTCGTGCTTTTTCGGGTACACGTATACGTTGATGAAAATCAAAATCTTTTGATATTTTATTTTGACGTAAAATTATTTTGATAGTCTCCATTTGTGATTGACGATAATAAATGTCAGTTGTTTTGTAATCGAAGTAGAAGGATGGCAGCACAGTAACACTTGTTTTTTTTTATGCTTTGGTAGCTTTGTGTGTAAAAAGTGTCAAAAGTATGTATATTTCTGTTTTTTTGACAGCCATTATCTTATTTTTTTATTTAATGTCTTTATCCTGCCACCTATGTACTTTTAAACAATATTTTGCAACTGTAGTGATGGAAAGATGTGCGGACGAAAAAAAATTTATTTTAAAACTTATAGAAAATTACCAATGCTTACCATCTCTTCACCATTAAATTCACCAATTTCACGTTTTTTTTAAACATTTTCAGAATAATATTTTTATTTAATTAATGCTTTTATATGTATATATGTATGTACATTACTTGAATAAATATACATATATATACATACATATTAATAAAACAAAATGTATACGAATTTTTTTATTTTCTTGCCTGTATAAAATTTGAGAGACATTTACAAATTGCCTCACATGTCTCAATAACAAACAATCCAAGGGATCTAGGGGAGATAGCTGTTATAAATTTAAGGTCTTCAAATTTATTTACAGTTGTCAAATATCGCAATGTTGCTGACAAACGCATAGTGGGTGTTATTGTTATTTTCACCGTTTCTATTAAGGGCTTCACCATACCCAACAGTTCATCGAATGTTTGGGAATCCATTCTCAAAAAATTTCCATAATCATCATTGCAATTTAATCTTAATTCACTTAAAAGGTTTTCGTGTGTAAAAGTGTTTCATTTTTTATACCAACTTTTCATCCATAGTTTTTTTCTTCTTTTCATGTTTTCTTTTTTAACAAAATTGCAGAAGACGCAAGTAATAATAATTCATCTTCCGATGACGTCATGTTTACAACCGAACGCGGCGATGTCAAAATGAAAATGATGATTGACGATTTTATTTGTACGTCTCCTTTAAGGCCGTGTCAGATACAACTTCGTCGCTTTGCGTGACGTTCCTTGCTTTGATGAAAAAGCGTAAAGCAAAAGGTGTATGACACAAAAAAAACTTTGACAACACTCACTTTACCTATAAAAAGTGTTGGTAGTGTTTACATTTAATTGTCAAAGCGCACAAAAAGATGAGAGTTGCCTAACTTTTGGCTTCGCGTTGCGTTAAAAGTGCTTTATGTGACTTGTTTCATATAAGTACCTACATTTTATCTTAGATGTCAAAGCGAATCTGCAACGCAACGCGAAGCAAAAGTTTTATCTGACATGGCCTTTAAAACGACAAAAACACGACACTCACACATATGCACTGATTGACATCTATTTTGATAGTCTCCAGGCCACTTTACAAAAACAAACAAATACAATGTTGTGTACTCTTTTTCGCTCTTTCGTATCAATTTTAAGAGATATGTATATGGCAAAAATGATAAAAAACAAGATTGCGCATTCAACTTGAAATGTTTTTTTCGTTCTGCGCATCTACGTCACAATAGACAAAAACAAAAGCAAAACATAAACAAACATTGTAAATCAAGGAGGAAAAGTTTAAATTGTGAAATAAAAATAAATAGAAAAATAGAAATTGTGAAAAATAATAAATGAATTAATAGAAATAGTTATGTAAATAAAAATAAATAGTGCGAAAATTTATAAAAATAAAGAAAAGTGAATAATGAAATAAAAACAATCAGTGTTATTTGTTAATTTATTTTATGGTGTTCTTTATTTTGCATTTTTTATGTGCAGAAAAATCGGACAATTCATTGTTTAGATATCTAATTTTAAAATATGTATGTAAGTACATGCGAGCTCGAAAGAATATTTTCTTCATTTTCTCGCTGCAGTCTATATTTTTGGCCATTTGCAAGTGCCTTTCCAAAAAACCTGTAGTGATAAGCAAATCCTCTTTGTTTAGTGTTTTGTGTAGTGATTGCATTTTACACATAGTGTCTTCAGTATGTTTAGATAAACCTCCTTCACTAAGATGGTCGACTCAAGTGTAGGGCTGAGCTGTTAGCTCACATCTTTGCACAGAAATGTTGGGTTCTTCGTCTTTTAGTCTGTGACATACATATGTAGCCATCATAAGTAAAGTCAACCAATTCTTCCTCATCAAGGTTTGGCTTTCTTCAGTTGGCAAGTTTATTTGGCTAAATATAATGCCTACAAAATTAGGAAAAAAAATAAAATTTTCGCATTAAAAAAAAAAAAATTACCTGTGAGCGGTTTTGTTCTTTCTAAATCGGATGTGTAGTCATCCCAACGTTTGATGCATTTGAAATGACTCCATTATTGTGACCAAGCAAATACGACCTTAGACGGAACCTGAACTCTTCTTGATCGGGGTGGTCATGCAACCCACCCTTTGATCGAATAATTCCAAAAAAGTTTTCGAGAACGTCTTGGTTAAGTCGATAAGTAAGGATGTATTCGCAATTATACCGTCTTTTTAAATCCGTATACAGAACCTTTAAGGCATGATTTGAATGAATAATACCTTAAAAAAAAATTGAAGAAATTTTGAAATGCGATTTGAAATAATTTTTTACCTTTTTGAAAAGGAAGTAAAGAGTTTCGACCCAATACTCGCATGTTTTTCATCATATCTGTCATTTCGTCAATTGCTTTGTTCTGTTCTTCCATACTAAGGCCATATGCATGACATCGAGTTCTGGCATCCGCTCTCGGAACTCTGATATTCATTACATGAAACCAGTCGTTAGTCTTAATAAATAAACCAATTGAATTACAAATAAAATTTGACAATTTAATAACCTTACCAATTTCAGCAGCTGATGGCATTCCATCCAATTAAGTCCATCTAAATAGCCATGACTAGCAGCTCTGGTTAAAGCTTGCGCAACTGTGTGCGAAAATAATTTAGTTGCAAGCTTAACTTTTTGTCGCTGCGCTCCTGACACATTTAAATTAGCTTCAGATATTTTATGTGTTACATTTAGGTCGCCTGACGTCAACTCCAAAAGCTTTGAAATTATGTCCTTTGTAACTGCTTTGTGATGGACCGTAAAGCCACTGTCAATAAAGTGGTTGCGTAACAATTTAATCATATGAGAAGCATCCGCAAATGAGAAAACTCTTTCGTTTTTAAACGTAAACCTGAAAGTTAATTTTTAAGCATAAAAAGCTGATTTTGTTTATTTTGCTTTTAAGTAAATATTATATTTTACCATGGATTCTCTCGAGATACTCCAAGTTCATTAAGCAATCCTCTGTTTCCACCACCAAGATCTGAAACTATTGAAACAACGACATAGCCACACAAACTTAGCTCCTCTAAAATTTTAAACAATATCTCTTTGGTCATTTTGCAGTCAAAATCATAGAAGATTGGCTGTTTCTACTTGGAAATAAGTCCTTTAAAAAAAAAAACTGGAGTTATTTATTTAAAATCATCTCAAATTTTACTTACCTCTCACCGTAGCCACTTGAACATAGCAAACGGGACCCAATGTAGTGTGTCTGTTGATTTGTTATAACAGTACGACTTTTTCACCTTCATTTCATCAAAACTTAAAACGCAGAGCTTTTGAATTTCTGTCATGTGAGTTGATGCAGATAAAACTTTAAAGACTGGTCTTAACAGACCTCTATTAATGTCCACTTTTTGTGTCCAACTCTGAAGCGTCCGAATTGATGGAAGCGGAAAATTTTTGCGGTATAAAATTTTATATAGTTTAGAGCTTGTGGCGTACAATGTTATGGACTGTGTTATATCTTCTTCAGTCCATACTTGTCTTTTCATACAATTTTTAATTTTTGAAATTTGTCCACTAGTAAAAATTACTAAAAGTTTTTTCTCAATGTTTTCAAGCTCGTACTTTGATTTAGATACTTGTTTTTTCATCTCTTCCATGTTGCCTACGTTTGTTTTTTTTCTACAAAATTTCTTGTTGCAGATTGTTTATTTCCTTCAATTGTTCTTTATATTCTTTTTTCAAAGCCTTGTTTTCGTACTGAAGAATTTGCCTATTGATAAGAAACGTTATGTACATATATACAATTTGCATAAAAATGCTAATGCTACTTACAATTCGTTTCTTAAATTTTCAACATCTTTGATGTCTATACAGGGTTGAACATTTTCAGAAACACCCATTTTAACACCAGCGTTCTCATTTACTTGAAACTGCTCTGCAGTTTCTTCACAACAGTGGTTTTTCAGAATAGATTCAACTTCTTTTTTGTTTTCCCGTTTTTGCAATCGTAACATTCGTTCCTTATATAATTTTTCATTTTTTACAGCTGTGGTTTTTATGGACGGAACAACACCCTTTTTTAAAATCCTTCTTTTAGCGAATCCTTATTGCAAAATAATAAATATATTTATACATATGTATATAATTAGTGTTTTAATCCATTTCATGTACTTACCCATCTTGTATTCCATGTCATTTTCAATATCATTGCAATCAAAATGCAACATGGGAAGTATTTGGGTTAAATTTTCTTTTTCGCCCACAGAATTGTACTCATTTCTTCTGGATGTTACAGTCTTTAGGGAAGGCATAAAAACTAATTTCACATGCGTTCGATTCATTTGTGCTTTTGCAATTTGCCACAGCACATCTAATTTTTGCAATTTTTAGAATAGCACTTTTAGGAAAATACTTTTAGTATTAATTTATTTTATTTTTTCACCAACATATATACATATTTAAAAAGCGGAAAAATTTTGTCTATCTTTATTTCTTTCAATTTTGTCTTTACTTTTTTCCAAATTGCTAAAGAAAATGATTGGGCGCCAAAAAAAGTTACTCTATTTTGACGTCATTTACAAAACAGCTGTTTTTTGTTTACAATAAGAAACATGCGCAATGCGTTATCTTGTTTTTTATCATTCTTGTGTACACTACTAGAGTTTAAACTGAACTGTTTATGAATAAAAATAATTAGCTACAACTCAATAGTTTCATCATAATAACACCACTTTATTTTCGTTCAAAAATATTTAGCATTAGGAAGGGTACGAACGTAGTTTTTAAAATTCGTAACTAGAATTTGACTTGGTAGTCATGAACACCGGTATACAAAATGTTATGATCGGACTAAAAATGGCGACACAGTGAACAGAATACTAAAAGAGTGGTATTTGTAGCCGTGACTAGCACAAGTTTTTTGTATGGAAGGCGACCCACTCTACTGTACATAATACTAAAGCAAAAATTAAAAAAACTAGACATTTAAATACGCATTTCAGTCGATAAGGCGAATAGTGTGAGTTATTATTTTTTCATTATATTTTGCTACTTTTACTAACTTATTTTATATACATATGTAGATACATAGACACGTGAACTGATTGGTGTTACCAGTATTCTTATTAAATCATTATGTATACATATGTTAAGTTTTGTTTTTTTTTATGTATATGATTTCTTATATTTGTAAGCTGTAAGCAATTGGTAACTTATATAAGCTTTAGGGCTAAAGTAAAATATTTTCTTTCTGCATACGGCGTAATTTAAATTTTTAATTGTAATTAAAAATAAAATGCTAGATATGGAAACTACGTACATATACTTAAGTTGATATTACCTGTACACATGGTTTACATAAGTTAACACAAAGGCCATCAGAATCCTTAGAGTAATGCTCAACTAATTCTTGTAGAGTTCTGTAAGAGAATTTTAAATTATAAAAAATTATATACGATGTACATAAAAAGTATATAGTGATTCAATTGAAATAATGTGTTTTGATTGTAATAAAAATTAAAGATATTCTTGCAGTTACCAGAATCACAAAACTGCCATAAAAAATTTAGTTCACTGTATAACTTCTAAGAGCAAGTTTTTAGGAAAGATTTTAAGCAGATTTTAAGTGTCAAATTAATATCATTTATGTCCAGTTTTTTACTTCATGTTTAAGTATGTTTAATATTTATTTAAATTTATGTTGTGTTAAATAAGATTTAATTTTTTCAGTGAGTAATTAAAGTTCTTATTTAATTAAGTAAAATAAAAAATTTCCCAAAAGAACAGCTGACTAGAGCAAAAAAATCGAATAAATATATTTTTATTTTATCTAAAAATAAGAATAATTAAGAACTGCTGACATTTTTTAAAATAATAAGAGACACTTTCAGAACGATTAAAAGGCTAATAGCGAAAACACATTAAAAAATTTTATGCAGCTTGTCAGCAACAACAACTTTTTTATTTACATTTTTTCAAACAAGAAGAACAAGCAGTCAAAAACATATGGACATTCGTAAAACTTATGTAGTGTTTAAATACATAATTTTGGCTATTTAATGTTGATTTAATATTGCATTGAAAAGCAAAATTTTGTGTTTAAATGGGTTTTAAAAATAAATGAAAGATTATCATCCACCCATTTATTGGCCCTTAATCTGTACTAATTGTGTACTAAATCTATTTGCTGTTTTTGTAAAAACTTAAACCGCGCCAAATTGCCATACGGAATAATAAAAATGGCAGCACTATACTTGAAATGTAAAATTTATCCAAGTAATTTTGCATGTTATACAGAATAAGAAAATATTTCGTTCTTGTTATTCTTATGAATGTATGTATATCCAATTGGCATTCTAGATACAATAGTAAGCCGATTTAAAACTCTAATTTTAAGCGATAATAAGACCAGATAATTTGAGATTATACATTGCAACAGAAAAGTCTATATAAATGCAAATGATGTCGTAAACAATATAGAAAACATACTAAGGCGAAATATATAAAAGGTAAAAATAGGCATTTTTACTGAGTTAGATGACCGTACATATAATAAGGGTAATCACGATGGGTAGTACAAAGTGTGCAAACGATGCAAATGTGTGCAAATATACACACATTTGCACAACATAACAACATAATTGGGGTGTTCACACTGTTGTCATATCAGTCATATTGTCATAATGTCTTATTATTTTACAATAGTTTAAAAAAATTTTTGTTGTGCTTCAAGCAAAAAAGTCATATAATAATAAGCCATTTTGAGGTAAGTTTATGGTTTGTCATAAAATACCAGTAGAAATCTTAGTCGAGCAGCTGCAACTCCTTATTCGAGCCGGCGATAATATTTACAAGCCGCCGCTACTGTTTATAACACAAGAATGAAAACAAGGCAAATTCATATGCACGACCAAGGCGAATTAAGTATAAGGTTAACGCAGTGGCGAATTCACGCGAATTTATACATTGAGGACTGTGCACATATTACGTAACGCTGTTTTCAGAAATTTTATACTCCCCCCCCCCCTCGTTTCGCTTTTTTCAAATTTTTTAGAGCAAAATTTCCAATCCGTAAGAAATCTTTAACCCCCTGGAGCGTTACGTAATATGTGCACAGCCCCTTGGGCAGTGTGAATAAAATGGTAGTTTGTACTACATAGTACTAAGTACTAGCACTAGCTTTAACTTTTCAGTTCTAGCTATGTTGAAAAGTATAAACTACAAAAAGTGTGAATAAATCTTTGCTAGTACTACGTAGCTAGTACTGAAAAGTGATAGCTAGTACTGGAAAATTAAAAGATATGCGGCTGAAAAAATCAGCTGATAGAAACTGTTTGGGTGTTGCCTCAGTTTAAAAAAGCTATTTTTCTTATAAGTTCTAAGCAAAACTTGTGGTAAAACATTTTGGCAACACTATAATTTTGTTTTGATTATTTATTAGCGCGAAATTTTTTGATATGCTCCAAAAGCATAAAATTATATTTAAAAATTCGCAAGTGCCGTCAGTGAGAGTGGCAAAAAATAATTCCTTATTTTCACTCCATGAAGAGTATTTGGAACAGTTTGGCCAGGAAATTACTATTGGTTAATTGAGAAAACAAATTCAAAACATGAGGAATGATCATAATGCATTAATGCAGTCATTATATTTAAAAAAAAAACATACGACAATGCGCTTTTTGACGAATAAACCAACAATAAACTTATTTCCAGCACCTCAATGATATGCTTACAAAAATTCAAGTTAAAAATAGTTATTTTAAGTACTTACTAGTTTTTATTCACACATATTTTCAGCAAACGCTGGAAAAACTAGCTTGTGCTAGACTCCAAAAAGCATTTTAATGTAATTTTCGTGCAAAAGGCAAATTCATTACGACAACAATAATTCAATAACAAAGCAAACAACAGGCATTTTGTTTGTTTAAACGGCGAATTCATTACCTACGCTGTCAAAATTCTCCATGCATAAAATATTACAAAATGGCGCGGGAAAATATGTAAAAAATTTGACAGTGTAGGTAATGTATAAATTTGCGTGAATTCGCCACTGCATCCAATTAATTCGCCTTGAATGAAAATATGTGTTTGTGTAACTGATCTGCCTGGTAGCTTGTGAACGTTTTTCCACATGCCGCCGTCCAAAAAAATAGTTCAGCTCATGTAACCGGCAACAGCTGTTTTTGATTATATTTATTTCTTATAGATAAAAAAAATTTAAAATTTTAATTGATATTGGACATTTTAGAAAATTTACAGTTAATTTATTGCTTTCTTTATTAACAATTAAAAAACATTTACATTTAAGCCAAAATGCAAACGTATGCGCAATAATCCGACTAAAAATGGAGTGTTGTTAAATGTTTATCAGCTGGCACAATTATGACATAGCACACTTATTTATGACGGGGTGTTCACACTTGTCATATTTTGGTGTCCTATTATTTTATGACATATGACTACAGTGTGAATACCCCAAATGTATGTATTTACAATTTGGTTAATTTTGCTTCGTTTGCACTAAAAAAACCATGAGCAAAGATAGTAGTGCATATTTTTATCAATTGCAAACGAAAATAAACAATAACTTGTGACATACAGACTATCATATTTTTATGTTTAGAAAAAGAAAATTTAATTTTGTAACTAATTTTAATTTAATTTAAAAAGTTTTAGTCTTCTTTTTTTAATTTATTAGTAAATAATAAATTTATGCATTTGTAACTTGACATCTGAGGTCAGTGTTGCCAGAATTTTTGATGGGCTGCCACATTTTTGTGAACAAAATTACATGCTCTTCACAAAAATGCATAAATTTAAAAGTACGCTCACGAAGTACACTAATATGCACAGCAAATTTGCAAAATGCATATTTGCACAATAACCATCGTGATTACCCTTAATATTTTGCAAAAAAAAAATATTGTAGTATTTGAGGCGTATAACAACGTAAAATTTATAAGGTGTTCTTATCATGCCAATGACATCTCATTTGAAGATGAAACTTATAGTCAAATCCATCACCATCGTAGGAATGAACAGGACATGCAGGAATAAATGAAAATTATGAGGGATTAAAAAAGCACATTTACTTCCCAAATGTGAAGCTATTGATTCAAAAATACATCAATAATTGTGATGCTTGCAATAAAGCTAAATTTGACCGTAGTTCGATCAAGGAAAAATTGCATATGACGGAGAAACCAACAGATATTAGACAAATCGTTCATATGTATATATATACAAAATCTGAATTAAACTTTTTGATATGAATAAAAAAATTTTCTAGATCCTAACGGCTTACCATTGAGCACCAATCAAACAATTATAGAAAAACTCAGATTGTATAACTCACAAATAGGCCATTTTGACAACCTTATTACTGACAATGAATTTAAAAGCATAAATATTAGAGAATATTTGCGAACTGAAAATATTGAACTTCATTTGGTCAAACCTAATAGCCATACTGGTGACGGGGATATTGAGATGTTACATACTACTATTTGTGAAAAAATTAGAACATTGACAGTTAAACAAGGATCGCTATATATAAAAGACAAAATTAGTTAATCAATTGAACTCTACAATAATAGTTTTCATTCAGTTATTAAAGAAAAATTCATTAATGTCGAGTATGGATATTGCTATAAATTAAACATACACAATACGAGGTTCAAAAAAAGGGTGAAGTTTGAATTTTTTGAAAAGTATTTATTTATTCATCAATATGTATCCATTTTGTCCCCTTCAAAGTAATCCCCCTCGGATATAATGAAGTTATACCTGCGCTTCTTCCAATCCGTGAAACACTTCTGAAATGCGCATTTCGTTTTTCGATTCTGACTTTATCTCATCAATTGTGGCAAAACGCTTTCCTTTCATTAGTCTCTTCAGTTTTGCGAATAGGAAAAACTCGCAGGGAGCCAAATCTGGTGCAAAGGTGGTTGAGGCATGTGTTGTTTTTGGCCCAAAAATTACGAACAAGCATTGATGTGTGAGCTAGTGTATTATCGTAATGCAGAACCCATGATTTTTTTCTTCACAATTCCGATCGTTTGATCGTACTGCTTCACGCAAACGTTGCATAACTTCCTTGTACTATTCCTAATTAACCGTACGACCTGTTGGCAAGAACTCATGATGCACCACGCCATTGTAATCGAATAAAACAGTGAGCAAAACCTTCACATTTGATCGGACTTGGCGAGCTTTTTCCGGTCTTGGCTCATCTTGCCATCAACATCTTCTCAGCTTTCTGCAAAGCGCTTCTAACACTTATAAACACTTTTTTAAGACAAAGTGGACTCGCAGAATGCCACAGTCAATGTTAGAAGTGCCTTGGAGCTCTTTATTCTATTTTTAACGGAAAATTTAATACGTGCTCATATACTAATACGAAATTCAACTTTTCTTTTCAACAACCCTCGTATTATGGTCGCATGTAAACAGTATTATATATAAAAATAGGGAGCTTTATACTCAACAATGAAGCGAAGGTTACATAAAAAATTACAAGGCGTTACATCACAAGGAACAGCCAAAATTCCGAAAAAGCCATCTTCAGAATATACATACATAGTCGTAATATAAAAAGACAAACAAAATACGATGGACTTGTAAGTACGCGGCAATATGAATCAAACGTAAATTATTAACTGAAGATATTTTGTACTCTGATCTAATTTGAATTAAATATTTTGATTTAATTTTATTGAATATAAATATCTTCTATATTATTACGAATAAACGTAACTATTGTTTGAACTTATATTGATGTACATATGAAAAGTAATATTATCGGGCTCAAGTTCAGTTTTATTGAATTAATGAAAATTCAAAATTACTAAGAGTTTTTTATATTGAAAAACATTAGCATATCCAATCAGTTTAGCAGAATTATCAGTATACCGATTTCAAGGCCGCTAAACCTCTCAACAGCGTTCAATTGACAATCTTTACAATTTTCGTAAAGGGGATACTAATTCGGAAGAATCCCAACTATTTAACCAAGAAAAAACCTATTACTAATACTTAATTTTTCGTAGTCCTATTATTTATTCAATCTTCAATTATATATTGAAACATCAATAAGTTATTCAAATCTTAAAACTAAAAATGTTAAATATATGTTTATGTTAAATGTTAAATATATGTTTTACATCTCTCGTGTACGGCTGAGAGAAATAGTACCCCTTCTTCTCAACCGGGTGTGGCCTCTATAATTTAGAATATTGCGCGCAAGTGGATTTGGGTGCAACTCTAGTTTTTCAATATATTTTTTCACGTGTTTTGAAAACACTGTCTTCACCAACGGAATATCAAGATCTTTGTGAATTCGCTGATTTCTGATATACCAGGGGGCTGCAGTAATTGTACGTAAAATTTTGTTTTGTCGCCTTTAAATTTTTTCTACATTCGATGCTGAGGCAGTGCCTCATAACTCGATTCCATAAGACCATATTGGTTTCAGGATCGCGTTGTATAATAAAAGTTTACAGTCTAGACTTAGAATAGAATTTTTTCCATTAGCCAATTCATTTGGGCTGCTTTTAATTTCATTTGTATCAACTTTGCGTGTATATGCGATTTCCATGTTAATCGACGATCAAGATGATCGCTTAAATATTTGACTACAGTGTGTTGCGGTATAGTCTTGGTGTTGATTTGTATAGGCGGGCATGTTTCCCTGCGTAAAGTAAAAGTAACGTGTACACATTTCTGCTCATTCACTTTTATCCGCCATTGTTTTAGCCATGTTTCCAATTTTGAGATGTACCCTTGTAGATTCCGGGAAGCTTCTACAGGATTTTCATGAATGCTTAGAAAAGCCGTATCATCAGCAAATGTTGACGTCTAACTGTTACTGCTTAACGGTGGGTCAGAGGCATATATTAAGTATAGTAAAGGACCGAAGATACTGCCTTGAGGAACTCCGGCTTCAATCGACTGCGGAGGGGTTAAGAAATTGCCTTCCCTAGCCTTCGTTCATTAAATAGCTTTTTAAGAGCCTGAGGATATTTGCGGGTAGATTTTGTTTTAATTTGTGGACAAGACCTTCGTGCCGTACTTTATCAAAAGCCTGTGCGACATCAATAAAAAGCGCTTAAAAATATTTCTTTTTTTCAAAAGTTTCTGATGCATTCACAAGTCTGTGAGTTTGTTCAATAGTGTTGTGCTGACTGCGAAAACCGAATTGATGATCTGGAATACATCCACTTCTAGTCACTTTAGGAGTCAGCTGGCTCATATACAGCTTTTCAAAAAGTTTGGACACATTGGACAATAAACTGATAGGCCGATAGGTTTCAACCTTTGGTTGATCCTAACCGAGCTTTGGTATCATAGTAATCATAGAAACCTTCCATTCTATTGGATAGTATTGCAGTCTTAAAATACTCTTAAAGATGAATAGTGTTATTCGTTTTGCAATGTACGTCAATTCTTGAAGCATTTTGTTGCTTATTTTATCAATACCTGGGGCTTTTTTGTTGTTAAGACCAGTAATGGCCTTTTAAATCTCCACAATGTTAAATCTTAGCGGAATTTCTGGTAAAGAGACAACTGGTGGCAGTTCAACAATATCAGCAGTATAATTTGGAGTAAATACTTTTTCTAAGTGTTTAACGAAAACAGCACCTTTTTCAGCATCAGTTCTTGCCCAGTCACCATTTGAAGCTCGTAATGTAGGTTTACATTCACCGGTCTCTTAAGTCGTCTGGCTGCACGCCACAGCTAGGCTTGCCACCCGTACATAATAATAATGTATTGTACGTTTTTTTGATTAATTATACTCTATACTTTATAGAAACAATAAAGTACACCAAAATACTTTATTTCGCATGATTTGATTTATCTAGAATTCAAAATAGATTCTGGTTATGTTAGTCATTTGTTGACGTTTTTTAAAGTGGGGATTCTTTCTTAAGACTATGTCATGACAATTTGGATATTTGGATATGAAACAAGCAAAAAAATTAACTTTTGTCTGCACCGGAACTGACCAGGGAAATAAACGAATAAATGGTTTGATTTTAAAAATACAAAGTTGAATTTGATAATATTGTTAGCATAAATGAAAATTTAAATCTGCAAAACTTAATATAAATATGGATGATCTTTATGAAGAAATTGCGTCATTAAACAAAATTTATGATCAGATATACAGTTCTGAAGGTTTTGCGGAATTATCTACAGCAAGTAAATGGTAGCTATTATTTCATAAGACTGATGATAATTTATCAAATTTGTATAAAGTAATTTCATTTTTAATTTCTATTCCTGCCACGTCAGCATTCACAGAGAGAGTTTGTTCTGTAATGAAGAGCAAATGGCGAGACGAAAAAAACAAAGCGTCTCTGAATCTGATAAAAAATTAATTAATTATTTACTTTAATTTAAATATGATAATTATTTAATAAGACTTGCGAAAAGCAATAAAAAAACACGTTTTCATATATAGCAATAAAGAAAAATAAATTGTACTTTATTTTTATACTGTGTACTTTTTTTCCTTTAACAACCAATGTACTTTAATTGCAAAAAAAAAAAAGTGGGAACCCTAGCCACATCGAATAATCTGTTTGTGGTGTTGCATCTAGCTCTTGAAAAAATTTTTGAAGGGAAGCTGTTTTTTGTGTTTGTGAAACCTTTCTAAGCTGCTTGGTACACTCCTCAAGCCTTAATTTTATCTGAGGCGATCTGTAGCGTTGCCATTCTCGTCGAGCTTTTCTTTTTTCAGATAAAAGCCTTCTATATCAATAGAAAAAATATTGTTGAATCGCAATTTGTTGACTTGGTTGATTTGAAGAAGCATTAAGAGCAGCTTCTTTAACCTGTGCTTGAAACAACCTAATAAAGTCATTTATATCAGAAGGTGTTCTCAACGGCGTATTGTCCGAGCATTGAGCACTCAGGTGTTTTTTTTTTTTTGTATTTCACCCAATTAATACGTGCAGATGTCGTTGGTAAGTCACATGTAGGTGATGAAGTTGTATGCGAGTATATAGTGACAATTGTAGGCGAGTGGTGTGAAGATGCTGGACACACCTTTCACAATTCAAAAGTCGATAACATTAGGAATTTTTTGCCAATCCGTTGGCCAATTTGTTGGCTGACCACTTAAAACTACATTCAAACCCATTTTAAATATTGTGTCGAACAAAACACGCCCCTTAGGAGTGATTAAACGTGAACTCCAGAATGTGTGTTTAGCATTGTAGTCGCCAGCTGCTAGAAAACGGGGGCCCACTGATTTATAAAAATCCGTATATTGACTCGGGGTAATTGAAAATCTTGGGGGGGAATAGACAGATGATAATTCAAATTTTTGATAGTAATTTTCAATGCTGATGTTTGTTGCTTGAAGATAATCTTCACAAAAATTATTCAACAAGTAGTGCTTTATTCGCATTTTTATTAGGTTTCCCGAACCACCACAAGCTCGGCATCGAGGATCCTTGGTGTCGTAGAAATTATATCCACTAATTCTAAAATAGCTTCGGGAAGTCAAATGAGTTTCTGAGATAAGCATAACATCGATTTGTTTATCCAGAAGAAAGTATTCTATTTCGTTTTTATGTTCGCAGATGCCGTTTGCGTTCCAAACAGATTCTTAAGTAGAAGGTTTGTTCAATACAGCCTGCAACACGGTAGAATGCATTTTCAACATTTCCTGCATCATACTGGACATGTTGAGAGTAAAAGTATTTACTCTTTGTATTGAGCTCTCAATTGAGGCTTCAATACGACTAAAATTAGAGCCTGGAACTTCGTTTGCTGTTACCGATTTTTGCGCTGTATTCTGGCTATTTTTAAAAATGTTAGCGTATGAAAATTTACTATTAGGTTGTTGCTGAGCAATAGTCGCGTTTGATTTCAATACGTTTGAATATTGTTGCTGACTTGTAGGTAACTGTGGGGTGCTTAAAGGTGTGATATGCTGAGCGGTGATTTATTTTGTTTTTTATTCGACGAACGTTAAAAAAACGAGTAAAGAGGGCAGCCTCTATAGTTGGCAGTGTGATTTCCGCCGCATTTGCCACACTTTTTCGCCTTGGGATCACCTTTCATTTTGTCGCAGTTAGCGGTACTGTGTAGCTCACCACATACAACACAAGGCGAATTCAAGACCAGGGGGTGGTGGATTCTCGTTCTGCGATAACGTGAAATAAAAAAAAAATATTTTATTTTCAATTTTCAGTACAACTTTACACAATATCTTTTCGCACTTGCACAAAATGCGATTCCCGTTTATATTATGAAGAAGTTTTTCATTCCATCTGTAGCAGTGTAACTTTCTATCCATGTTAGGTTAGGTTATGTTTCGAGGGCCGCCACATCTGAGACGTGACGCAATTGGGTCCATTAATTCGGTCCCTTTGTAATACCCTACAGCAGACAGGGCACAGTCAATTGGTTATTCAATTTCCTGTAATTGCCCTGCCGCCGAATAAAACCATCCTGATTGTTGCAAGGAGGAGGATAGGTTGATTTGCCCCATGTTCACCAGACTGTCAAGGTCTGGCAGAATGTTAAAGCCCTTATGCTATTAAGCGCGGGACATTGACATTGTTATATTTGAACTAAAACATTATTTTTATTATTTAATTATTATTATTTTTATTTATTAGCCACAGACTACAAAATGTTAACTTTATATCTAGTTTAAAATATTACTTAGCCTTCACAGAGACCCGCTTTTTAAGGCTGGTGTTTGATCAGGTTTTGCTTTATAAAATCTATTAAGCCTTCACAGGGACCCGCTTTTTAAGGCTGGTGTTTGATCAGGTTAGTTGTTACATGTTAAAGAATATTCCCGAACTGCTTTCTGTCAAGACTCTACAGACTAGACAGACTCTACAGACGAGAACTCCATACCAAATCACCCTCCGCTTTTATACCCAATTTCGCTGTCTGATTGAACGATGCTGCTGACGTTTGCTGCCGCCGGCGTGGTCATTCCCGCGATATTGCTAAGTGTGTTAGTATGCAAATTCAGCACATTCATACCCGTGGAACTTCCAGCCGATTGCGGTTCACACGATATTGCAACCTCAGCATATGTCTGTAGGAAAATTACTGGTAATGACGTCAGTAATGCATGCAGCGGTATTTTGCTGCTGTTGGTATTTTTGTTGGTTGAGGGAAAATGACTCAACGTCAGTATGTGTATGCAGCGTATGTTCTGCTGTCGCTGATACTTTTGTTGGTTAGGGGAAAATGACTCATAACATCCCTCCCCCTTGCGGACAAGAAACATCCTGTCTTTGGATGTTTCATAGCCATCCTTCTGGAATCAAGTCAAAATAGATGTGTGTATGCATCCGACTACCTTGGCGATACAGCTTTGGCAGCTCTCGGAGTAATATGTAATGATCTCCCGAGCCTCGATTGCCTGAAGGTCCGCAGTTTACCATTAGTTGGTGACTGCTAAGTGTCTGTCGACTTGGTACGTTTGCTGCGTCACCAAGGAAAAAATATGATGATGCTGGTGAACTACTGCGGTTGTTATTGACTTTGTAGTTGTCATTAGCGTTGTAGTGATTCCCCCTTTCCAACGGAACTGATCATTCCGTCTATGTATGTGTTGTGGTATCGTATATAGGTTTTGCGGTTGTGTGAGGTTGATAGATATAGGCTGCTGTTGATGATTGTTGGATTCTTCATTGTTAACGGGATGATGATTATTGTTTGATTTTAAAACACGGGTTAATATTTTTAATCTTATAAGTAACAATTTTTTCTTACGTATACTTATATAAAAATTTCTTTTCTTACATATTGTTACCAACTTTTTCTTATAACTATTATTTCTTATTATTATTATATTGAATATTTTGGATTGTTATACTCAACCAGTTATAGGATTTTATTTATATGATTTCAAAATAAATTTTTACATATATTTGCTTATTTCGTTTTTTAATTCTAATTATTTTGATCAAAAATTTTAATTTTCAAATATTTGTTATTTGTTTGTTTATTTCTAAGTTTTATAAGTTAAGTTTGTATCATTATTTGGTTGGTTTTTTATTTTTGTATATATTTCTCTCAATTACTTATTACTACTTGAGAAGAGTTGTTTTAAAAATATAATTCTTATAATTTTCAACTTTAAATTGTATGTATGCCTAATTAATAAATCGTATTTTGTTTAACATTTTTCATAAATTTAATATAAATCAAATTTTTCTTAATCTACTTTTACGATTGCAAATATGTATTTTATTTTCTCTATTAAAAATTTTCGGCCTTAATACAAGTCTTGACTGTTAATTTACAGGACAACATTTACAGGTATTTAAAAAAAATTATTAACTTTATTTTTATGTGGCAGTTTTCTCTTAAAAAAAATTAAGTAAGATATTTTTCTTAATAACGTAAGTACTAAATAATAGAAAAATAAGATCTTCTGCCTACAGATAGAGATTGTAAAAATGTTAGTGTAATCTTTTTCGATTCAAGTTATTTTCAAAATTATATGAATTTTCTATAAGTGTATTGTGTATGAGTATGACCTTAATTTTTACTTAATAATTAATTGTATGTATATATTACAAATTCTTTGTTTGATATTTGAAAAAAAAATTTAACCTTGGCTTTATTTACATTTCTAACTTCATAAAAAACAAGGGAAATAAAAAAAATTTTTAAACTGATAATTAAAATTTCTTCGGAAAATTGTAAAATGAGTAGGAAAAACTTCCACTTCATTTTTGCATTTTACAAAATTTTAACTGATTGAAGCACTTTTTTTTATTAAAAAGTGAGTTCAGTTGCATTTGTTAGTGTTTTGTTAGCGAAAGAAATTTAATACTTTTGTTGTTTCTGTTGATCTGAAAGTAAAATTATACATAAGCGTATAATTATTTTCAAATCAACAACAAACAGAAAAAAAATCCGAAAAGTTTTTTATCTAGGCGCACGGTAGTGCGCCAGGCCAAGTTCGGCCACACAGTGTGTATATTTACACGAAACAGTTCGGGCTGTTTTTACCCCCCTCATAACTTTGCTCCTCTTGATCATAATATAATGAAACTTGAAACATAAGTTTTCCCCACAGAGGTGACCTCACAGGTTAAATTTGAAAGTTCTACCGTAGAAGCTTCCCGAGATATTAAGGTGTGAAAAGTCCATATTTTAGTACATACTCACTGACTGACTCACTGACTCATCAATATTATTGGGCACTTCCAGTATAGCTAGAAAGCTGAAATTTGGTACACAGGTAGGTCTTGGTGAGAAAATAACCAGAAAAATCTGAAAACGGGCACTTTCCTCCCATGGGGGACCTGAGTGCCCCTTCTTTGTATGGGGCATTTCCAGTATAGCTAGAAAGCTGAAATTCGGTACACAGGTAGGTCTTGATGAGAAAATAAGCAGAAAAATCTGAAAACGGGCACTTTTCTCCCAGGGGGGACCTGAGTGCCCCTTCTTTGTATGGGGCACTTCTAGTATAGGTAGAAAGCTGAAATTTCGTACACAGGTAGGTAGTGATGAGCAATTACCGAAAATGATCTTTTAACGGGCACTTTTTAACGCGGAGGGGGGGGGGGGGGGACAATCATGCCTCTTCTTTGTATGGGACACTTCTAGTATAGCTAGAAAGCTGAAATTCGGTACACAGGTAGGTCTTGGTGAGAAAATAAGCAGAAAAATCTAAAAACGGGCACTTTCCTCCCAGGGGGGACCTGAGTGCCCTTCTTTGTATGGGGCATTTCCAGTATAGCTAGAAAGCTGAAATTTGGTACACAGGTAGGGCTTGGTGAGAAAATAACCAGAAAAATCTGAAAATGGGCACTTTCCTCCCAGGGGGGACCTGACCCCCCCTTCTTTGTATGGGGCACTTCCAGTATAGCTAGAAAGCTGAAATTTGGTACGCAGGTAGGTCCTGATAAGAAATTAATGAAAATGATTTTTAAACGGGCACTTTTCATCTGGGGGACAATCATGCCCCTTCTTTGTATGGGGAACTTCTAGTATAGGTAGAAAGCTGAAATTTCGTACACAGGTAGGTAGTGATGAGCAATTACCGAAAATGATCTTTTAACGGGCACTTTTTAACGGGGACGGGGGGGGACAATCATGCCTCTTCTTTGTATGGGACACTTCTAGTATAGCTAGAAAGCTGAAATTTGGTACGCAGGTAGGTCCTGATAAGAAATTAATGAAAATGATTTCTAAACGGGCACTTTTCATCTGGGGGGACAATCATGCCCCTTCTTTATATGGAGCACTTCCAGTATAGCTAGAAAGCTGAAATTTTCTACACAGGTAGGCCCAGATAAGCAATACATATAAATATTTATACAAAAACAACATAGAAAAAAGAAGTGAGATTCACACAAAAACATAAATGTGAAAATAAGGCCAAGTTCGTATCCAAAAAGTTTCGGCCGTAAAAAGTACTGAGATCAAAAAAAAGGACCAAGTTTTTGATAGGTACATTTCCATCTCATTTCTAGGCAACCTGTAAGCTTGGCAAAAATTGTTTGCCTTTCTAATATGGAAAGAATTCTTTGAAAAATTTTGCCAAGCTTATGGTTGCCTAGAAATGAGATGGAAATGTACCTATCAAAAACTTGGTCCTTTTTTTTGATCTCAGTACTTTTTACGGCCGAAACTTTTTGGATACGAACTTGGCCTTATTTTCACATTTATGTTTTTGTATGGATTATTGTTACTGTTTGCATATCCATATGCACACAAATTTAATAAAAGATTTCTAAATTTGCGTTTTTAAAAAAGATTATTTTTATTTAAACAAAACACTCACTGTTGAACTCAAGAATAAGACTAAGACGCTTTACAAATATTTTAGTTCATTATATATAATTGACAATATTCATTTAATTAGTTTACAATTTCGCAATTTCTTTAGTTTCATACTTTTACAATTAGTAAGCATTTTACAATTTCATAATTAGTTTCATACTTTTAACTTCTGTATCATAAGCATTTATTTATTTTAACCTAGTTATTGCTTTTGCAATTAATAAGCAATTTACATTTATTTAATTTAGCATTTTTATTGATTTCACAATGTAGGAAACATTTATTTAGTTTGACCTATTTTATTTAAGAAGTCGTCGAACTTGTCTATAGTTGAATCATCATTTATTCTGTTTACAAGTTCGTCGACTTTGTTTTGGTCATTTTTTATATATGTAACTACTCCCCCCTTTAGATAAGAATTCTCCTGAATTCTGTTATTCAATTTTAAAGTTATATGTTTATGTTTATAAAAAATGATATTAATTATGATTATAATTACAATTATAATAAAAATGTTACAACTGTATGTTATTTTTTTATGATAATTTAAATCTTTGATATTTTTTACATTAGATTGATGTTCCTTTTCAATTTGTTCAAATGTTATTTTATTAGTAAAATTCTTTAATATTTCAATACTATTAAATATTTGTTTTTGTTCAACATTTTCTACAATATTCGAAAAATAATAATCTTTTATTTTGATTGAACAATTGTTATAATTAATTAGATAATTTCCATTTAAAATAATTTTCTCAGAATTACAAGTTTGATTGAATTTAATGTTCTCTGCATTTTTAATTATAATTGTGTCTATATTTAATTCTATTATTTCAAAATCATTATTTTTTATTAATTGACAATCATTTTTAATTATACAATGTGTGCTTGTTTTTAAATCTTTCAAATGTTTGTTTTCCTCAAATTTATAAATTTTATTTTGTAATTCAAAAATTTTTTCAATATTATAATCTATTTCATTATTTTCTTTATTTGGTATGGGTACAATTGATCTTAATTTTACTATTTCAAATGTTTTGGGTATTTTAATACAAAAAATTAAATAAGAGTTGTTTAAAAATGCTGTTCCCAGTTGTATATATTTGAGTTTATTATAATCAATTTCGTATTTTTGTATTTCATAGCTTGTCAAAATATTTGGGTGTACAATATTATGTCGTGAAGAAATTACATTATCTTGTAACTGATCTATTTTATTTTTTAATAATTGTATGTTAGTCATTTGTTCTAAATATAAGTTTTTTTCATATTCTTTTTCCACAAATTTACTTATAGAATTAATTTCTTTTTCTATTGTACTTCTATCTTTACTTATAACTAGTTTTAAGTGGTTTAATGTGTCATTAAAGTAGTCATTAATCAGTATTTGTTGATTATTATTTTCTATTATTTCATTGATATTAGAAAGATGATTTTGTATGTTTTGTCTGTCCTCTTCGTCCATTGTTCCAAATAACCATTTAGATATACTTCCTATTCCGTTTATAAGTCCACGTCTTTTTCTAATCTGTTTCGGTATTAAAGTCATTAATTTATTTCTAACGTCCGTTAATTCTAACTGAAGTAAATTTTTGTTTTCTACTTTCATTAAAATAATATTTTCTGTCATTTTGTCTAGAATGTCCTCTATTTCGCGTAGATTAACCATATGCAAAATTATGTCCGATTCATTTACAATTTCCTGATTTTGTACGTGAATATCTATAAACCCTGTTTGTTCTGTCAAAGGTCTTGTTGTCATCGTTCCCTTAATTATCGGTGTCCATATTAATATTGCTGTTAGTATCGTCCATATCTGAAAATTTTAAAGGTCGTTTAATGTTACAAGGATGTATTCCGTTTAGTTTTGCCTTCCTAAATTTCGGTTGTTCCTTATGTCTAACTGCTTTATAATTTTTTATAAAACCTTCTACTCTTTCATCCCTATAGTCTTTTCTAGAATTATTTAACTTATCTATTATTTTTCTTTTGTTATCTTCTAAAATTTTCTTTATTTTCTCATTATCTATTTTTCCTTGTTGTACTTCATTCGGTGTGCATTTAATAGCTGAATGATATCGCTCATTGTAATTTCTGATTGTTCTCTGAATTAGCTGTTTTATTGGTATATCTTTGTTTGTTTTATACATTATTCTAAATTTTTCGGCGATTGTATTATGTAGTCGCTCTATATCAGCATTACCTGTATGACTATTAGGCTTAGTCAGGTGTAATTCAATATTTTCGTTGTCTAGGAATTCTTTTATTCTGACGGCCTTAAATTCGTTATCTGCTATTATTTTCCTTGGTTTCCCTATTTTGGCAAAGTGATCTTCTAACTGTTCAATTATAGTTAAATGATTTCTGTCATTGAGTGGATAAGCTGCTCCGAATTTAGAAAATTTATCTATTACTGTCAAAAAATTAAACCTTTTCATCACGTAGGTATCAATGTGGATTATTTCGTTTTTCGTTGATGGCGTTTCCGTATATGAGAATTTTAATTTAACTGGATTTCTATCATATTTTACCTCTTGACATATCTCACATTGATTAATCACTAATTGAATTATTTCCATCAATTTTGGATAATAAATTTTTCCTTTAATTTGGTTATATGTTTCGATGATTCCTGAGTGCATACTTTCCCTGATGTGATATAAAGATATTTGTTTAATTGCTTCTACTTCAGTTTCGATGTCTTGAGCTCTCATCGTGCACTTAGTAAATTTTATTTGTCTATCGTTAGAAAATATTTCTATCAATTTTTCCTGTACCATATTGTAATTATGCTCAGATAATTCTGAAAATATTCCAATTTTTCCTTTTGTAATATATTTTTTAAATATTTCACCCATTATCTTGAAGTCAGATTCTGCTATAAAAATTATTCTCTTCCCATGTAACATTTTCATTTCCTCGACTTTGTCATTTGTTAATATAATCTGTGTTTTATACTTATTTACTATTTCCTCCTTTATATAGAAATGATCTTGCAGGTTTTCTTCAGCTGAATGAATTGTAACTATTGACACATCATCATCTTCTACATTGTTTATTATATTAAGATTTTCACTATCGTCTTTTTCCTCATTAATGTCCACTTCATTTTCTATTCTACTCAAAAAATCAGCCACTTGGTTTTCTCTACCTTTTATATATTCTATATCGAAATCATATTCGCCTAGTTTTAAAATCCACCTTTGATGTCTTGGTGACATATCCTTTCCCTTGTATTTTGAATGTAAGAATTTTATGGGTTGATGGTCAGTAAGAATTCTAAACTTTCTGCCATAAAGGTATGGTCTTAAATAATTTACGCTCCATAGTATAGCTAAAAATTCCTTATCTGTTGTAGAATAATTTCTCTCGTGATTATTTAATGTTCTGGATGCAAAACATACTGGATGCCCTTCTTGTGACAAGACTGCTCCTATTGCATAGTTTGATGCGTCTGTAGTAAGTGTAAATGTTTTCTCAAAATTTGGATATCTTAGTATTGGATGTGAACTAATTAATGTTTTCAACTTCTCAAATGCTTCTATATATGTTGGATCTTTCACATTTATTTTTACATTTTTCTTTAAATATTTCGTTATTGGCTGTGCTACTCTAGCATAGTCTTTTACAAATTTCCTATAATATCCCGTCAAACCTAGAAAGCTTTTAATTTGTTTCTCCGTTTTGGGAATTTCTAATGATTGAATAACTTTTATCTTGTCCGGATTTGGTTTAAGTCCATCTTTTGTTAGAATATGTCCTAGAAATTCTGTCTCTTTTTTCATAAAATTGCATTTGTCGATCTGGATTTTTAAATTTGTCTGTTCTAATACCTTAAAAATGTCCGTTATTGCCTTAACATGTTCCTTAAGGGATATGTCATCTAAATATACTACGCATGTTTTATTAATGTATTCTCTTAAAGTTTCGTTCATTAGTCGTTGGAATGTTGCTGGTGCGTTTTTTAGTCCAAAAGGCATTCTAATAAATTCATATAATCCGTGTGGTGTCACGAAAGCGGTCTTCTCTCTATCTTGTTCCCTAATTAATATTTGGTGATATCCTTTAGCTAGATCTAATGTAGTAAAATATTGTGATCTTCCTAATTTGTCTAAAATTGAATCTATGTTGGGTAATGGAAATTTATCGTCGACTGTCACTTCGTTTAACTTCCTATAATCAACTACTAATCTGTATTTTCGCTGTCCGGAGTTATCTACTTTCTTGGGTACTACTATTAAAGGGCTGGAATATCTTGAACTGCTTTTTCGAATTATTCCCTGTTCTTCCATTTCTTTTATTTGTCTTCGTACTTCGTTCTCATGTTGTGGAGGATATCTGTATAATTTGGAATTTATTAGTTGTCATCTGTTATAGTCCTAATTTCATGTTGTATATTCATTGTACTCGTTAGTTTGTCACCTTCTTTAAAAAATAATTTTCGAAATCTCCTTAAAATGTTCCTAACGTCCCTAGATTCCTCTGCATTTAAATGGTCCAGTTGGAGTCTATCCCATTCAAATTCAATTCCCTCTAATGTGCAAATTTCAAGATTATTATATGGGTTGAATGTAAATTTCGTTATCTTCTGGTTAAATGATATATATCCATCTATTAAATTTATCATCGTGTTAAAACAGTTAAGCAAATCAATTCCTATAATAAAACTATATTTTCTTCCTTTTAATTCTGTCATCTTCCATTTAATTTTCGCATTTCCTGGTAAATTAAATTCACTTGGTGAATCAGTTATTATTTCAAATCCAATTACATCTTTTTTTGTTATTGTGCTAAATTCTATTGGTTTTTCCAATAATATTTTTTTAAACTCTTTTACATTACTATCAATTAAACTTAAATTTGCTCCCGTATCTATTAAAGCACTGTATTTTATATTGTTAATTGTAAGCGTTATGATGGGTAAAAAGTCGGAGGGTGTTCCTGAAAAAACATATCCTGTCCATTTTGGCCTTGTCCGATTTGATTTATATTACACTGACATAGGTTTGATTCAGACTGTCCTGACAAGTAGCGTTGATTTGTTGCTATTTTCTCCGTTCTCCTTAGTTCGTTTTGGTCTTGCCTAGGTTGACTCAAGCGATTTTGGCTGAGATTTGGCCTAGGGTTTCCTACCTGGGCGAACTGCTGGGAATTACCTGCTATATTACAATGATTGGTTTCTATATTATCAACTTCCATTGGTTCGTTTTGGTCTTGCCTAGGTTGACTCAAGCGATTTTGGCTGAGATATGGCCTAGGGTTTCCTACCTGGGCGAACCTCTGGAAATTACCCGAATTATTATTATTATTTTGAGTTCTATATCTTCCTGAATTATTAAAATTGTTATTATTATTACTTCTTTCCTGCTGATACTGCGAGTTATTTTTAAAATTGTTCTGTGCTTGATAATTGTATCTATTAAAATTATTATTGTAATTAGTATTAAATTGATTCCTATTTTGGTTATTATATTTCTGAGGTACGTCTTGTGTCCTATTATACCATTGCTTATAATTTGGTCTGTCTTCCCTAAATTTCATTTTTCTATACTCTGGTCTGATACAGCTATCTTCAAATCTTCTTTTAGTTAAAATTCTCAAAATGTCATTAATGTTTCTTTCTTCGTAAATTTTGTCCAGTAACGTTCCCTGTGTCATTTCCTTAATAGTATTAACAAGTAAACTGTCCACGTTTGAAAGATCAATACAATTATCACCTCTATAATAAACACTTAATTCGTCTGCTTTGTATTTTATATTTTGTATTTCTACTATAAACTCACTTACCGAATTAACTTTAAGATTAGCTATCATTTTATATATTTGATGAGGTTCCACGCTGGGTCTGTATCTAAGTTTCAACGTCTCCTTGATGAGCTGCCAATTATCTGGTGTAGGTAAATTTATCACTACGTCCTTTGCTTGTCCTTGTATGGTACGGTAAAATATCATTCGTACTGCTTCTTTTTGTAGTAGTTCATTGTTGATTGTCGATAGTAGATATTCTATACTGCTGAAAAAGCTATTTATTGTTACTTCTCCTGTTCCTGTAAACGTTGGTAAATAGTTGATTGTTTTTGTTAGGTTCTGGATTGCATTGTTATCTCTTCCTTGGTTTTGCTGTAGTTCTATGTATGCTGTCCTGATTTGTTCTAGTTGATGTTCCCTTCTGGCCAGTTCTTCGACCAAGTCTACTGCAGGTATTTGAGCTTGTTCTTGAGTCATTCTTGTTTGATCAAAGCGCCGTGCTTTGTTTTGTTTTGATACTTTTTTATACCACGAAATTTTGAAAAAAATTTTATTTTTGTAGACTCTGTGTATATGTATATCCTGATTCTGTTCACTTTTCTTTTTATCTAGTGCAGAATTATTCAGAATATAGTTTTTTCACACTTGTTATTGTCCACTGTTTATTTATTTTGGTCCTGTTCACTTATGTTTAGTGCAGGATTCTCAAAAATTTCTTCAATTGTTATGGTCCACTTTTCTATTTATTTTGGTCCTGTTCACTTGTATTCAGTGCAGGGGCCAAATCACCGCATACGATATCGAATTAACTATCGTATCGAATAACATTACGATACGTGTCGAATAACCAAATTATGGCATACGAAGGGTAAAATTACGATGCAATTCATTCGATATCGTATGCGATAATACCAAAATGGAAAATTACGATAAATTTTGTTCGCTATCGTATGCGGTGATTTGGCCCCAGGATTCTCAAAATTTAATTACTTGTTATGGTCCACTGTTTATTTGTTCTGGTCCTGTTCACTTGTAATCAGTGCAGGATTCTCAGAATTTAAACACTTTCACCGTATTTTATTTATTTAAAAAACGAGGTTCGAACACTGGATCCTTTTCACTTCTAAGGATCCTACCGACTGCGCCAATTTAATAAAAGATTTCTAAATTTGCGTTTTTAAAAAAGATTATTTTTATTTAAACAAAACACTCACTGTTGAACTCAAGAATAAGACTAAGACTCTTTACAAATATTTTAGTTCATTATATATAATTGACAATATTCATTTAATTAGTTTACAATTTCGCAATTTCTTTAGTTTCATACTTTTACAATTAGTAAGCATTTTACAATTTCATAATTAGTTTCATACTTTTAACTTCTGTATCATAAGCATTTATTTATTTTAACCTAGTTATTGCTTTTGCAATTAATAAGCAATTTACATTTATTTAATTTAGCATTTTTATTGATTTCACAATGTAGGAAACATTTATTTAGTTTGACCTATTTTATTTAAGAAGTCGTCGAACTTGTCTATAGTTGAATCATCATTTATTCTGTTTACAAGTTCGTCGACTTTGTTTAAAGTTTTGTTTTGGTCATTTTTTATATATGTAACTCACATATACGTACATATACATATGCACATACGTACACTAAACTATGCGGTTTGATTTAGTTGACATTGGCCGTGAAATTGTCTGGCGAAATTTTGCTGTGGAATCATGTTTCATAACCAAGTACTCATGCAAAAAAAAAAACCAACCAGATAACCCGGTTGGAAATTTTTGGATTTTAATTTGAGTTCAAATCTTTGTTTCAAATTATAAATTAAGCCAATACTTAATCGATTTCGTTAACCTTTGTCATTGTTGATGCATAAATGGCTGACAATTTTCGCCACTGAACATAACTGTGAACAGTTTTGCATTTCAAGTTTTATGCAATACCTATAACAATTTTGTATTCATTGCGCCAAGAATCAATCACAACTTTGTAAGAACTATTGGGCTCAATAATTGAGCGATTATCGCTATAAATGTGTATGTATATTTTACTATACATATTTTATATCGTTTTAATTTTTTACTCAATTGGATGTCTATGCCAATTGGGTCGCTTTTTGTTCCTGTATTTGAGTTCTAGTATATTGCATACAAAAATTTTTGAGAACATTAAAACTGCACTAATGCACAATTTTAAAAATAAAATCTCATCGTGCAGTCTTGAAAACAAAATGAAACGGTGCGGTCACAATTTATAAAATTGTAAAGTTGTAAAATTCTATATAAAAAAAAACAAATTCATTAAGTGAACAAAAAAAAATTTTCCGTGAAGTGACAAAAAGTTTTCAACAAATTGAAGAAAGAAAGAGAAAAAAAAACAATCCCTTGCAATTGGATTAAAAAGCAGGACTAAATAGATTTCCACAAAATAAAATATTGAGTTAATTATACGCAAGTGAAGTGTACAAATTTTGTAAAGCCAACATTTTTCTTCCGCATAATGGTTTCAACAGAAAACGATAAGAATACTTCCACCCAAAAGGGATCTTCACCAGCTGCAAATCAACCAAAACCAGCAGCCGGTCGTCCAGAAGCCAAACAAAAAAAAAATGCTCAATAAAAAAAATGCAGTAATACAGGTAATAAAAATAAATTTTTGTTTTCTTTGCTTATTTAGAAAATGCATTTTGTTGCATAAACCCTAGTGTTCCATTCATTAAACGAAAGTATGCATTTTTAAAGTGCAAAAGTTAAGGGAGTTTTATTTCAAGATTATTTTGTTTGAAAAGCAAGTGCAATTTTCTCACGCGTTCCTCTAAATTACAATGCCCTTAAGATTTCCTTTCCTTCTTGTTAATTAAAAAAAATGTTTGTGTTCTTTGCTAGTTGCGGCTTCTAACTAATCTGTCTGCTTTATTTTATTTTTTAAAAGGTATCCGTTGGTCGACTGGAAGGTGATACCGGGTCAGTAGCGTTCCATCCCTTTTCTAACCTTTCCCTTTTACTAATTATTTTGCTTCTTTCAGATCCTTGACGCCAACCTATGAAAGTAATTGGAAATTACAAACTAGAGATAAATAAAAAATCTTTTTATTATTATTATTACGAATAAACGTAATTATTATTCGAACTTATATTGATTTACATATGAAAAGTAATATTATCAGGCTCAAGTTCAGTTTTATTGAATTTATGAAAATTCAAAATTACTAAGAGTTTTTTTTGATTTGGAAAATATTATTATTTATATCTAATCAGTTTTTAGCAGAACGTATCAGTACTGATTTCAAGGCCGCTACACCTATCATCAGCGTTCAATTGTCCATCTTTACAATTTTCGTAAAGTGGATACTAATTGAGAAGAATATCAACTATTTAACCAGTTTTCTATAGAAATAGAATATGAGAACCAATTTTTAATTCATTTTTTTATTCTACCTTGAAACAGTGCTGGTTAGTACGAAATTCCCTCATCACTGTTTGGAAATTACTAATAATCAACACAAACTCATCAAAGTATTCTATTTTGTAATTTAACGTTTTGGTTGTTTTTACTCCATATTAGGGAAATTCACATATTACTGTGACCCTTGTTATTAGGATATTTATAGCTCGTGCCCAAGCGGAATTAATATTTTTATATTATTATTATTATTATTACTAATAAACTTAATTATTATTTGAACTTATATTGATGTACATATGAAAAAAATATTATCAGGCTCAAGTTCATTTTTATTGAATTAATGAAAACTCAAAATTACTAAGAGTTTTTTTATGTTGTAAAATATTATTATTTATATCCAATCACTCTTTAGCAGAACGTATCAGTACTGATTTCAAGGCCGCTACACCTCTCATCAGCGTTCAATTGTCCATCTTTACAATTTTCGTAAAGTGGATACTAATTGAGAAGAATATCAACTATTTAACCAGTTTTCTATAGAAATAGAATATGAGAACTAATTTTTAATTCATTTTTTATTCTACCTTGAAACAGTGCTGGTTAGTACGAAATTCCCTCATCACTGTTTGGAAATTACTAATAATCAACACAAACTCATCAAAGTATTCTATTTTGTAATTTAACGTTTTGGTTGTTTTTACTCCATATTAGGGAAATTCACATATTACTGTGACCCTTGTTATTAGGATATTTATAGCTCGTGCCCAAGCGGAATTAATATTTTTATATTATTATTATTATTATTACTAATAAACGTAATTATTATTTGAACTTATATTGATGTACATATGAAAAAAATATTATCAGGCTCAAGTTCAGTTTTATTGAATTTATGAAAATTCAAAATTACTAAGAGTTTTTTTTGATTTGGAAAATATTATTATTTATATCTAATCAGTTTTTAGCAGAACGTATCAGTACTGATTTCAAGGCCGCTACACCTCTCATCAGCGTTCAATTGTCCATCTTTACAATTTTCGTAAAGTGGATACTAATTGAGAAGAATATCAACTATGTAACCAGTTTTCAACAGAAATAGAATATGAGAATTAATTTTTAATTCAATTTTTATTCTACAATGAAACAGTGCTGGTTAGTACGAAATTCCCTCATTACTGTTTGGAACTAATAATCAACACTGATACGTTCTGCTAAAAACTGATTGGATATAAATAATAATATTTTCCAACACAAAAAAAACTCTTAGTAATTTTGAATTTTCATTAATTCAATAAAACTGAACTTGAGCCTGATAATATAACTTTTCATATGTAAATCAATACAAGTTCGAATAATAATTACGTTTATTCGTAATAATAATAATGAAAAGATTAATTCCGCTTGGGCACGAGCTATAAATACCCTAATAGCAGGGGTCACAGTAATATGTGAATTTCCCTAATATAGAGTAAAAACAACAAAAACGTTAAAATACGAAGTAGAATACTTTGATGATAACGGACTATGAGTTTGTGTTGATTATTAGTTCCAAACAGTAATGAGGGAATTTTGTACTAACCAGCACTGTTTCATTGTAGAATAAAAATTGAATTAAAAATTAATTCTCATATTCTATTTCTGTTGAAAACTGGTTACATAGTTGATATTCTTCTCAATTAGTATCCACTTTACGAAAATTGTAAAGATGGACAATTGAACGCTGATGAGAGGTGTAGCGGCCTTGAAATCAGTACTGATACGTTCTGCTAAAAACTGATTGGATATAAATAATAATATTTTCCAACACAAAAAAAACTATTAGTAATTTTGAATTTTCATTAATTCAATAAAACTGAACTTGAGCCTGATAATATTACTTTTCATATGTAGATATATAAAAAAAAATCCCTACGGCATGTTAAGTTCTGTTATTCCTTATTTTAGACCTCTATAAATATGTATTTCTTTTATATTTCAGCCATTGAAGACCTTAAGACCATGATAGGCATGGTATCAGCGTTACTTCTAGCGTCGATTTTGTGGTGTTTTTTTTTTTTTTCTTCTTTTTCCTCTTTTTCCTCGTCTTCCTCCTTTTGTTTTTATTCGTCCTCCTTGACTAAACTGCTTATTGTGTGTATGGTTTCTCCAAATTACGGTGTAGGGTTCGAAGTCTTCCCTTCACCATTATTTGATCGTTTACTGGTGTGGGGAAACTTTTAATTTCATAGGGCCCGTCCCATATGGGCGTAAATTTGTTTTTACGTGCTTGTGTTTTTACTAGGACTCTGCCTCCTATTTTCAAAGTATAAGACCTTGACTGCTTGTCGTACTGCTTCTTTGCCCTAGCCTTAGCTTTTTCTTGATTTTGTTTGGCAATCTCGTAAGCCCTTTGAATTTGATGTCTTAATAATTTGGGATAATCGTAGGGGTTATATAAGGGTATGCGTGTTTGTAGGTTTGATGGCAGGGGAGCATCGAATCCATACAGTATTTTGAATGGTGTCTGTTTTGTGGCTGCGTGCTCCGTGTGGTTATGTACATGCATTGCCGGAGCAAGCCATTGATCCCAGTTCGATCCATCTTCTTTTGCGAAACTTCGCAAATATTCTGCTAATGGTCTGTGGCTTCGCTCTAATGACCCGTTAGCTTGCGGGTGATAGGGAGAAATATGTTGCTTCTTAATTCTCAAAAGCTTACACACACTTCCAAACAATTTCGAGGTGAAGTTTGTTCCGTTGTCTGTAATTAATTTTTTGGGAATACCATATTTTGTTACTACCTCGTTATAAAAGACTCTTGCTGCCGTCTCTGCTTCGCCGTCTTGCATGGGTGCGCAGACAAAAAATTTTGATAAATCATCCTGTAGGGTAAGAATGTATTTGTTTCCCATGGTGGTTGTTGGCAGGGGCCCCACCATATCCATATGTACCTTTTCGAACGGTCTGTTTGCTGTATCTGTAAGGACCATGGGCTCTCTATTGAGAAGTCCACTTTTAATTTTCTGACATTTAGGGCACCTTTTGATGTAGGTCTTGATATCGCGTTGCATTCCCTTCCACCTGTACTGTTTTTTTATTCTAGAGTAGGTCTTCATGACTCCTTGATGTCCGCCCAGCGGTGAGTCATGAAAGCTTCTACGAACTTCTTGGATATCTTTTTTCCCAGTTAAAAATGTCGCCGCGGAGGTTTTGTCACTATTTTCACTCTGTTTTTCCTCTGCAAGAGCTTTCTGTTGCTCTTTTTGCTTTGTCCTTCCCTCTTCCGATTTTCTCGAGCTTGCTTGAGCTCTAGTTATCACTCCGATATTTTGATTTTTTGTTGGTAATCTGCTTAATGCATCCGCATTCAAATTAGTCTTCCCTGGTTTGTACACAATTTCGAACTCGTATTCTGATAATATATGCCTAAACCGTGCAAGTCTTGAGGTTTGCTATCCCCCTCAGGGGTTGGTTATCCGTAAATACGGTGAAGTGTCGCCCCAGGAGATATGGACGGAAAGTATTATTTTTAATTTTATGCTGAATATTTTCGGTATTACTTTGTTGTTTCTTTTTATATGCCATAGATCTTGTTGTAATTTTCAATATTGTATTAGTTTTTATATTTATGTCTTGTAAGTCATTAATCGTTATTCTTGATAACGCGTCCGCAACGTAATTATCTTTTCCGCTATCTGTATTACTCTATTCCTTATATCTTGGAAAAATGTTTCGGCTGCTATTTTATGTGAAGGTGTTAATCTTTGATAATTTACGTTTAAAATAACCCTTATTTCTTCTAAATATTGTATAAGTTTTTTATAATGTTTATTAATTGTGTCCTGTTTTATTGGTCTGTCTATATTGAGGCATTTGTAACTTTTTTCAAATTCAATTTTGATTTTTCTGCAGTGTTCTAGGATGTCTAACCAGTCCATGTGAAAATTTTATACTTTGTCTAGATCAGTTGCTCTGCTTAGCAAGTAAATTTTTAATAGAAGACTAACTGTGTTTATTACCACCAATATTAATAGTAGTGTCCATAACGAGCCTATGTGTTCTGTTTGGTCAATAATTTCTAAATTATTTACTACGTTAGCGTTTGGTTTTTCTATTTTGGATTGCGGTTTTCCCATTTTATTCTTATTTTGACAATATAAGTGACCGTTTACATTGAATTATTTGTATGGAATATCAATTTGCTTTATTTAAAATTTAGTTTTGAATTTAATTATTTTTGATTAAGTTTAATTTTATTTTTACTTATTATTTTTTTTTTTTTTTTTTTTTTTTTTTTTAGTTTGATCCATTATGGCAACTCTTATTTATTTTCTTACTTTTCATATTTTTTAACTTATATATACATAGTGTTTCATTTGTTCACTTTAATATGGCAACTCTTAAATTTTTTGACATTTCTTTTTATTGTGAAATTCTATTTCATAATTGTAATTTATTTAATTAGCACGGTAATAGTTAGTGTATTTTTTACTTTTAGTAAAAAAGGTTTGTGATTTTTTTTTTTTTTTTTTATTTTTATATTGAATATAATATTGTTATGTGTATTTCAGCATGTGATTTAAAAATTCATGTTGTATATGTTTGTAATATATTATTTTCATATACATACTTCATTATAAGTGTATGTAAGCATACATGTGTAAAAAAGATTTCATTAATTATTTATATTAAAAAATTTAATTTGTAAAAAAAATATAGTGAAAAAATCTATTTGTGTTTGTGTTGTTCCATCTCGGCTTCAAGTCGGCCGATTTGTGTCTATATTTCGGATGCAATGTCACAGGATGGTGGTGGAGTTTGGTTAGCGTTCCATTTGTGTTTGTTATATTGACGCCTTTTGGGCAGGCGCTTCCACCTCAGTGTTTTTTTTGGCTTAAACACTCTTCTGACGGAGACTTGGCTGTCCGTCAGGTTCCGTTTGGTGCTAATTTTAAAGCACTTTGTAATCCAGGACTGGCAGGATCGCCATGTAATATGATTAAAACAATTTAGTTATTCTGGTGCTCTCTAGGGAGCTCTCAATTTATTGTGGAGGATTTGATGATGATAAGAGTTTAAGAAATTAAATAATAGTGCCGGCGCTTAAGAACGCCACTGGCAAATAAAAGTAAAAAAGTATGAATTAGTAATGCCGATTGAAGGCAAAGTATAAATTGATCACTTAAACTAATTGACATTGGCTTATATACTAATTATGAGAATAATTCTTAGGGGTACCTTAACATGAGAGTAAAAGAATAGAAATATATATTATTGTTGGGTAAGCATATTTAGCTTCCAACTATTTATGTATGGCATGTGTTCAACAGTTTTAAAGTTCAACGAGTGCATACTTAAAAGCAACAGATACTTTGTGTAGCTTATATCTACAATCAAACAAATACAGTTAATAAATGTGATTCGTTTAAGTGCATTGTCAACTGTACAAGTGTCAAATTACCGACACACACAAAATATCTTGCTTGCAGTTTGTTAATGCTTGCATGTTGCGGTACTATTGAATCGCAATGCATACCACACACTGTTGGCCACATGCTACACCTCCATCCTTTACAAGAATGTTCATATAACGTTAGTTTTATGGACATTCTTTTACAATTAGTTTTTAATTAGTCTAAGTATAAGTGTAATATAATATTTATTTTGTTTTTAAAGAAAAGAAAAAAAAATATAATATTTAGATGTACATATATTCTAATTTTATATTAGTTCGGCCAAACAATACTATTAAATGTTAGTTATTATTAAACATCTTAAGTCTATTTTTATGAACTATTTGTTGTTTATTCTTATCTTCTATGGTAACATTATTTCTTAAATCTATTTTTTTTATTTTATACGGACCCTTATATTGATTTTCCAATTTATGCCCTGAATTATTCCTAAGTAAAACTAAATCTCCTATTTTAAAATTATGTTCTAAAATATTCTTATCGTAATTAAATTTTTGTTTTATTTTATTTCTATCTAAAAATAACTGCGCGCGTTTATGAGCTAGTTCTAACCTATATTTTGCCTCTTTGGCATAGTTATCCACATTATATAGTGGCGTCACACTATCTATTTTACCAAATTGCCTAAAATTGTTTGGTAATTTTGAAAATACTAACTCATAAGGACAGTAGTTATGCACCGTTGACGGTGTTGTATTAAAACAGTATGTGAAATACTTTAACCATTCGTCCCAGTCAGTTTTGTCCACAGATATATAAGAACGAACATATTCGTTAAAAGTTCTATGACTTCTTTCTATTGTTCCTAGTGCTTGATGGTGATGTGCCGTGGAAGTTATATTTTCAATTTTTAGTAGTGTGCATAGTTCCGTCAGTATAGAATTTTTGTACTCTGTCCCCATGTCCGAAATGAAAGTTTTCATTGGACCATAGGTTAATACAAAATTTTCAAATATCGCTTTTGCGATTGTTCTTGCAGATTTATCTGGTGTTGGTATTGTCACCAAATATTTAGTAAGATCACATATTAAAGTAATTGCATACTCATTTCCATTAATTGATTTTGGAAATGGCCCTATTGTATCTACATACACCGTGTCGAATGCTTTTTCTGGTGTTTCTGTTATAGTCATAGGACTTTTATTATGGCTTATTATTTTTGATTTCTGGCATTTTTTACATAATTTCACATATTTTGTTACATCTTTTATCATATTTTTCCAATAGTAATACCTCTTTATTTTTTCTAATGTTCTTTATATTCCACAATGTCCTCCCTCTATCGGATCATCGTGGTATTTCAGCATTATATCAAGAATTGCCTTAGCATTCTTATCATTTATATTGGTCACCTCATTAAGTAGCGCTACTTTTAATTTATTTAAATATTTATTGCCCATATTTTTAAATTCATTTATGGAGATAAATTCGAAAATTTTCTCACTGGGTGCCATTTGTAGTGTCTCTACACTAAGTTTACCGGCCACTTTCTCAAGCCTTGGGAAAAATTGTCCTAGGTCAATATTCCCATTAGTAAACAAATCATTTATATTTAAGGAGTAAAACCAAGCGCATAATGATCATGAATAAATGATCATTTTATTAAAATTTCTTTTGCTTAAGTACTAATTTTTTAAAATCAATCTTAACTTTACATTTATTGTTATTGGTTAAAAAGGTAATTCTTGCAGACATAGCGTCAGCATTTTTATAATAAAAAAGAATACAATATTTCTTAACAGCGAATATTCAGAAAAAATATTTTATATGTTAACTTTACATACACATTGTAATATGATTAAAACAATTTAGTTATTCTGGTGGTCTCTAGGGAGCTCTCAATTTATTGTGGAGGATTTGATGATGAGAAGAGTTAAAAAAAATAATTAATAGTGCCGGCGCTTAAGAACGCCACTGGCAAATAAAAGTAAAAGGCAGATGAATGCCAGTATGAATTAGTAATGCCGATTGAAGGCAAAGTATTAATTGATTCCTTAAACTAATTAACATTGGCTTATATACTAATTATGAGAATAATTCTTAGGGGTACCTTAACATAAGAGTAAAAGAATAGAAATATATATTATTGTTGGGTAAGCATATTTAGCTTCCAACTATTTATGTATGGCATGTGTTCAACAGTTTTAAAGTTCAACGAATGCATACTTAAAAGCAACAGATACTTTGTGTAGCTTATATCTACAATCAAACAAATACAGTTAATAAATGTGATTCATTTAAGTGCATTGTGCTGCTGCACTTAATTAACTGTACAAGTGTCAAATTACCGACACACACAAAATATCTTGCTTGTAGTTTGTCAATGCTTGCATGTTGCGGTACTATTGAATCGCAATGCATACCACACACTGTTGGCCACATGCTACAGTGTTGCCCATACCACACCAAGCATTTCTTTTTCTATTGTCGAATATCTTTGTTCGGTGTCACTGAGAGTTCGACTAGCAAATGCTATCGGATGATCCATTTCGTTTCTTATTTGTGACAAAACTGCTCCTAAGGCCTCGTTACTTGCATATGTTGTTACTCTGAAGGGTTGCGTGAAATCTGAATAAATCAATATTGGAGGATTTGCAATGTTTTCCTTGACCTTGTCCAAGGCCTCTTGGCATTGCGTCGTCCACCTAAATTAAACATTCTTCTTTAACAGCCTTGTTATTGGTGAAGCCAATTTTGCCATTCCTGCAACAAATTGTCGGTAGTAGTTGATCAATCCCAGGAGTGCTTGTACTTCTTTTATTGTTCTTGGTGGCTTAAGTTGTTTTACACATTCTACCTTTGAAGGGTCTGGTAGCGCACCCTCGTTGGAACATTTGTGGCCTAGGTAAACGATTTCTCTTCGTAAGAATTGACATTTCTTTGTGTTCAACTTGAGTCCACCCTCTCGTAGCCTGGATAAAACATTGATGATTTTTCTCTCGTGGTCTGCCACATTTCTTCCGTATACGACTATGTCGTCGAGGTACACAAAACAATCCAGGCCTTGTAAACCTGTGACGATCGTGTTCATGACCATTTGGAATGTAGCTGGTGCCCCTGTTAGGCCAAAGGGCATTCTATTGAACTCAAAATGACCCTTGTCGGTGCTGAAGGCAGTCTTTTCCTTATCTTCTTCATCAACCAGTACCTGGTGATATCCACTCGCCAGATCTAAGGTAGTGAAATGCCAGCTATTTCCTAATTGATTCAAAATTTCATCAATTCTAGGAATAGGGAATACCTGCTTTATTGTAGCCTCATTTAGTTTTCGAAAATCGACTACCAGTCTAAAGGTTTTCTGACCGTCTTGAGATTTTTTGGGCACTAATAATATTGGTGAATTCCATGGAGATGTGCTTGGGCTTATTATATGTTCCTGTAGTAGCTCCGATACTTGTCGGTTGATTTCTTCTTTATGGACGTGAGGTAGACGATACTGTCGTTGATTAATGGGTGGTTGTTCACCTTTTATTGGAATTTTATGTTTCACCAATGTGGTGAATGGCAATATGTCATTGTCTTCCTCCATGGTATGTACTGCTCGGTTGCGTTTAGTATGGGTACTGATGCTGTGCCTCCATTTTTCATGTTGACCACAGTATTTCCAACGTAAACTCCAGGGGAAATCTCCTGTTTATGCCCAACCACAGTTTTGTCTCTCGATATAATATTGACTGGTACTATAGTGACTGCTCTTTTCCTCAGACAGACACCTTGCTGATGAATACCATCTCCAGGGATTTGTATTTCCCGCGACACAATATGAAACACCCACGGCAACTGCCTTTTATCTCCTATCCTGATCTCAGTAGTGCCCAGTGTCGTAGTCTTTCCTCCGAAAGCTCCAGAAAGAATTTTAGTTTGCCTTCTGTTCTTATTGAGAAAAACCTTCATTGAGTCCTCTTTTACTATGCTGAAATCGCTCCGGTATCCACAAGTAAGACCAATCTTCCCCCCCCCCCTTGCTTCTTGGCAGGGGAGCGTAATGAAAACTGTGTCCACATTGCCCGGTGATTCAGCACCATCTTCTATATTTCGCACCATCTCTTCACTTTTTTCCTCCTTTTTTTGTTTGATTTATTACCTTTCGTAGTATTTTCTTTTATGGTGTGCCCGCTCTCCTTATTTACCGAGTGTATAACTGCCTCGGTTATTATCCTGGTTGGCTGCTCTGTTTCTGAGTCAGTCTCCGTATCATCTTTATTTACCCGACTCTTTGTTTTTGTTTCTTTATTATACTTGTATTTGTTCTATTTTTTGTGCCAATCTAATTTTCTGTTAATTTTCCGGACCCCAGTTATTGGCGATAACTGGGCCGAATTTCGTTTCCCTGAGCATTTGTCCGATTTGTACTGCTATGGGCCTCTACGGCATTGTTAGCTAGGTCCCTGCCGTTGTTGCTATTTCGTGCCTGTTGGTAGATCCCTGCACGCATTGCTTCAGTCTGTCTAACATTATTTCTGCAGTTCCGTGCAAAATGTCCTCTTTGCTGACATTTAAAACAGGTTGGGCGTGTACCAATGTTTCTATTTGCCCCTCTGTTCATATTTTGTCCCATCGCTATTTGTGGGCTTCCACGGAATTCTGTGTTTGTTGTGCTCCTATTTCTTTCTGTCGTCCGTCTATCCGATTGATTTTGGTTGGGTAGGTTTCTTCTTGGCTCACAGAAAGGGGTTTCCTTGTGACCGTTTATCCTACACAATCGGCAGTATAAGGAGCCTAATCTCTTTCTGCAGTTTTCCACATCGTGCCCGCTGTTTCACAGAACGTACAGCTCACGATATTCCTGCACAGTGGCCCCATTTCATGGCCGTATTTTCCACAGCTCATACAGTATGGTGTGTTTAGCCGCTTTTTGCAGCTATTCCATTCATGCCCCATCCTGTTGCAAAAACTACAGGGGACTTCTGAATCTATTACGTTGATACTGTGCGTTGGTTCGCCAAACAATTCCTCTGCATTTTCGCCATTCGTTCTCTATAGTTGTTTTTGCCTCATTCAATAGGTTATCAAGGCGTTCTCCTAATTTGCATGCTGACTCTCTGATGCTCTGTTTGCATCCCAATATTAGTTCCCTTATTTTATCTAAGCACTTGCTTTTTAGATAATATTTCTTGAGCGTGTTACATAGTGCGTCCACTGAACTAAAAGTCATCTGGGATATTTTTGAGTATGCACCCCCTAGGAGTCTCAATTTCAGGCATTGTATTACATCTTGTGTTAGGACGTTATTTGCACCTGTGAGTACTTCTCTTTCTACCATTGCATCCTTGTATGTACCTGAATACTTCTGATGACAAGTCTGGTCCATCGGTCCCGAAGAATGATGGGACTGTGTTGTTAACGATTTTCCGCTCTCTCAGTAGTATGGTTTTGCTGGGGTGACGGTGATCGTCTTTCTATGTTCCGCTGGTAATCATCTTGATAGTGGGCTATGTCCACGCAGGAACTTGTAGACTGTCCACTTAATAACTATACTTGTCGATTCGTTCTATTAATTTGTCTGTCTGCGTCTGTGGGTTGTCCATTAAAGCTGTCTTCTACTTACCCATGTTCCACTGGTTATTATCTTCATAGTGGTCTGTGGTTTAGGCTTATTTTCACTTTATATTATTTTTTTATTTTATTTTTTGTTTGCAACCGCGCAGAATTTTTACGATCAAAGTAATTCTCCTTTTTGTCCTGATCCGCATTAGCGATTAGTCCTGCAATGACAATATGAGGGTAGCTAGAATTTAGACTTTATTCAATTTGGCCTGTGCAGTTCTACACCGTCGAATGTAGGATGCAACAATACAAGGTAGCTAGAATTTTGACTTTTATGTATTGTTGGTTTTGCTACACCGGACAGTTTTTTCTTGAGCAAGATCAACACAAGGATTATTATTTCTTTGATGTTATTATTAACGCGGCTACCGGCTGCGCCAAATGTTATATTTAAATTAAAACATTATTTTTATTATTTAATTATTATTATTTTTATTTATTAACCACAGACTACAAAATGTTAACTTTATATCTAGTTTAAAATATTACTTAGCCTTCACAGAGACCCGCTTTTTAAGGCTGGTGTTTGATCAGGTTTTGCTTTATAAAATCTATTAAGCCTTCACAGGGACCCGCTTTTTAAGGCTGGTGTTTGATCAGCTTAGTTTTTACGTGTTAAAGAATATTCCCGAACTGCTTTCTGTCAAGACTCTACAGAGTAGACAGACTCTACAGATTAGAACTCCATACCAAATCACCCTCCGCTTTTATACCCAATTTCGCTGTCTGATTGAACGATGCTGCTGACGTTCGCTGCCGCCGGCGTGGTCATTCGCGCGATATTGCTAAGTGTGTTAGTATGCAAATTCAGCACATTCATACCCGTGGAACTTCCAGCCGATTGCGGTTCTCACGATATTGCAATGTCAGCATATATCTGTAGGAAAATTACTGGCATATATATGTATGCAGCGGTATTGCAACGTCAGCATATGTCTGTAGGAAAATTACTGGTAATGACGTCAGCAATGCATGCAGCGGTATTTTGCTGCTGTTGGTATTTTTGTTGGTTGAGGGAAAATAACTCAACGTCAGTATGTGTATGCAGCGTATGTTCTGCTGTCGCTGATACTTTTGTTGGTTAGGGGAAAATGACTCATAACAACATAGAAGATGAAGAACTGTTTCTTCTTCCTCCTCATCGTTACAACTTCTGCAGTAGTCATTGTAACTTAGGCCCATTCTTCTGGCATGAGTCCCGAAACAACAGTGCCCAGTTAGCACTGTTACCAATTGTCTTATACGACATTTACCAAGCCTGAGCAGATCGCGAGTTCTGTGCAGGCTGTAGCGTGGCCAACCTGGCGACTTGACGGGTATGTGTTCAGTATTTTGAACTGCCACTTTTGTAGAATTAAAACGAATGCGTTATTTGCAGTAACAACGCGCCAAATATTATTTTTATTCCATGTAATACCTCAAATGGTGAATGTAATGCCAAGCTAATGGTAGTTGCTATTTCGAAGAATCTTTGTTATTCCAGCTGTCTATGTTGCCGCGCTATAGTTAGAGATAATATTCAAGTATTTCATTAACCTTCGTGCAATTTTTTCATAAACATTTACATTAAAAGTTCACCTTTAATTCAAAATGTATTTTGGGGGATTATTTCATTTTAAAAATGAATACCCCGAAAAATGGGGTATTATTTCGTTTCTGTTTGTGGTATTATTTCATTTCATTTTAAAAATTGGGGCTTTATTACATATGAAATAAACCCCCAATTTTTGGGGTTTTAGTTCAATTTTTTTGGGGGATTATTTCCTGGGGGGTTATTGCCTGCCGCCGCCCCATTATTGAATTACATACGACAATATTGATTTCAGGATTGCGGCTAATAATAGAAGTTTACAGTCTAAGCTTAGTATAGAGTTTCGTCCCGTAAGCCAATTCATTTGGGCTGCTTTTAATTTCATTTGGGTCAACTTTGCGTCTATGTGCGATTTCCATGTTAAGCGGCGCCTTAATATTTGACTTCAGTCCCAGCAAAAAATTATTATGTTTCTGGAAGCAGTAACAAAATTTCATGCTTTCGAAATGCGCAGTTTTGTAGTGCTTCCGAGGCTGCACAAAAAGAAGGCAGAGAGATCGCTCAACGTAGTTTTAAGCACGTTGAGGTTGGTCGGCTGTTTACATTTAGTTGACACGAATAATAAAGTAAAAACCGAATGGTCGAAAAAATTTCATTTAAATGCTCTCCGCCTCTCTCTCTCTCACTCTCTTATTTATTTATTTAAACTTGTGTATTTGCCTACAGATGAATTATGTTAGTAGATAACGCAGTAAAACGAAGGTATAATTCAGATAATTTAAACATGATTTTAGCGCATTTCGGATGTTTAAAAAAAGCGCTCTTTTATGTAACAAAAGAAGTGCTCCAAAGTGGGACATCGCGAATAAAAATCAATCATGTTCGAAGCGCTTTTCGGAGCAGTCAGCACAACAACAACAAGCATCTCTCCCTTAGAAACCTGCTTTGGCCGAAGCAGTAGTTTTTGCTGGGGTGTGTTGCGGTATAGCCTCGGAGTTGATTTGTATAGGCGGACAAGTTTGCCTGCGCAACGTAAATGTGACGTGTCATTGTTTTAGCCATGTTTCTAGTTTTGATATGTACCCTTGTAAATTGTGGGATGCTTCTACCGGACTTTCATGAACGCTTAGAAAAGCTGTATCCTCAGCGAATGTTAATGTGTGAATGTCACTGTTTAACGGTTAATCAGACAGTGCTATGGTTTCTGCGAAAACCGAATTAATGATCTAGAAGACATCCATTACTACTCACTATAGGAGTCAACTTTCTCATATATAGCTTTTCAATTAGTTTTGAAATATTAGGCAAGAAACTAATAGACCTATACGATTCTATCTTCGTATGATGCTTGCCGGGCTTTAGAAGTAGTAGTAATCGGCGAAACCTTGCATTCTGATGGATAGTGTTCTAGGAGTATAATACTTTTGAAAATTAATAATATCATCCTTTTTGCAATATAAGTTGAAGCATTTTGTTGCTTATTTTTTTTTGGCTTATTTGGTGTTTAGACTAGTAATAACCCTTTCAATCTCCACAAAGTTAAATCTTAGCGGTATTTCCGGTAAAAAAAACGACTGGTGGCAGTTCAATATAATCAGCAGAAATATTTGGGGTAAATACTTTTTCTAAATGTTTAACAAAAAGAGCACACACAAGCACACAACACAAGGCAATAACGCCCCGTCACCATTCGAATCTCGTAATGGAGGTTTGTATACCACCGTGCTTTTAACTCCTCTGGCTGTTCGCCATAGCGAAAACTCTGTTTGTGGTGTTACATCGAGTTTCAGAAGAAATTTTTGCATTGAAGCTGTTTTTTGTGTTTGTAAAACTTTTCTAAACTGTTTTTTTTAACTCTTTTTTTAGATCTGTAACGTTACCATTCTCGTCGAGCTCCCTTTTTCTAAACAAGAGACTTTTTATAACTACAGAAAACATATTGTTGAATATTAATTTTTATTTTTTATATATAAAGTAGCATTAAGAGCAATTTGTTTTACATCTATGTACCTAGAACAACCTAATAGAATCATCTACGAGTATGTATGTAAGAAGGCATATTGTCAAAGCAATGAGTATTCATGTATTTTTTGTATTTCAACCAGCTAATACGTACAGATGTCATCGATAAAGCACATGTGGGTGTTGAACTTTTGTGTGAGTATATAATAGTGACAATAGTGGGCGAATGGTCTGAAGATAAATCCGAAGATGCTTCCACTTCAATCATTTGGCTGGGCTTACTTATAAGTATTCCAAATTCGATAACATGAAAAATTTTTTGTCGATCTATTGGTCAATATGCTGGCTGACCATTAGACCTGCCCTTATTTCTATGAAGATTTTTCAAAATGGCGGCTCATAGGAGAGTAGGGTCCAAAAGGTTTCCATTTTATGCCGCAATGCTCCATGTAAATTTTGGGCTCGATCCGACGACTCTAAGTGGGCCCAAAATTGAGTTGAATAATAAGACAAAGTTTTATTATAAGAAATTAGGAACTTTATTCGGCATTTTTGCTAAGCAAGAGTCGTGTTAGACTTTAAAACATTTGAGTATTGATTATGGCTAGACGATGGTTGTGGTAACTGTGGGTAGTTTGAAGGGGCGTTGGGCTGTGCGGGAATAACATTTGTTTTGTTGTTCGACGAATTTTTAAAAAACGAGTGAAGAGGACAGCCTCTATAGTTGGCAATGTGATTTCCGCCGCAATTGCCACATTTTTTCGCCTTGGGAGCACCTTTTGTTTTGTTGCAAATAGCGGTACTGTGTAGCTCACCACATACAACGCAAACAGTAGGCAACTTGCAGTAAGGCATTCTTGGCAGTTCAGGCATTGAACAGGTCCAGTTTTTTTTTTTGTGGAAGCTCAACGGTAACTCTCGTGGTAAAAATTATTTTAAATTATAAATTGGACGCGATTAATTCTTTATTATTTTCAAGTCACCTGGCTGTATCTCGACTCTGAATATAGGTTGGGATATTTTGTCCCTATTTTTAATAATGTTTGAAACACTTTTAACTTTTAATCCACTATTTTCAAGCCCAGACTTTAACTCTTCTGGATCCACGCTAGAGTCTACACCTTTTATTACGACGGTTAGACCTTTAGCACTCTCTAATTGGTACGTGTAAAAATTTTTATTTTTTGACTCAAGGTCAGAAACTATTTTTCGGTAATTAATTGAATTTGAATTTTATTATCACTTATTGTACTTACCGCATCTACAATTTGGCGCACGTTGGTCACCTTATTATTATTTTTTTGTGTGTTTGTACAGCTAAGCTGACAAGTTTGCTAATGGGTGCAATTGTTGTTGCTTCTTGATCACTATTTAACATATTCAGATAGCATGATCGCGCACGAGTAGTTGTGTTTAGTGTTTATGTTTAATTAATTTTAAATAAGCATTTCTATTCTTGTAGGTTTATTAATGTTGTTGTTGTTGTCAGAAGATGAACTCATTTAGAGTTCTCTTTTTTTTTGTGTTCACTTATATGAGTTTGTGTATGCAAATACTTATGTATATTACACGCCAGCAAAAATAAAATAAAATAAAACCAGTATAATAACTGTTTAATCAATGTTTTGTTTTGTTTTTGTTTCGGATTTAACTTTCAATAAATTTTTAATATTCAGTTGCGACGATTATAAAAACGCGTCTGTACAGTACTAGCTAGCTATCATCCAGTAGAAATAAGTCGCATATTCTATTTGTATTTTCATCTCACGAACTAAGTAGATATATGACAGGAATTTTTAGAAAGATAACAGAAACTTCAATATATAATGTGAAGGATTCATTACAATTTAAAGATAAGATAAAACAGATTAAAATAGATAATGAAGATAGAATTATTTCTTTAGATGTTGTATCGTTATTCCCAAGTGTATCAATAGATCTAGCAATAAGTATTATAGAAGAAAAATGGGAACATACTTCAATTGAAAAAGAATTATTTTTACAAATTGTTAAGTTTTGTATAGTTGGTAGTAGATATTTTCAATATGATAAGAAAATTTATTCACAACAAAGAGGACTTCCTATGGGTTCTGCTTCTCCTGTCGTTGCTGATATTGTTATGGAAAAATTAATCAATACTTGTGTTAATAAATTATCTACTAAACCGAGAATTATAACAAAATATGTAGATGACTTATCTGAAATAGATAAAATCTTAACAACATTTAATTCTTTCCATCAAGATTTAAAATTTACAATTGAAAAGGAATGTGACAAAAAACTTCCATATTTAGACACATTAGTAATTAGAAAAGGTAATAATATAGTACGAGTAGTTGATTGGTACCAAAAACCTACTTCTTCTGGAAGAATAATTAATTATTTTTCAAAACACCCTAAAACCCAGCAAAAAATAATAGTTTTTGGAAGCAGTACATACTTTTTCTGCCTTAAGAACGTGCTTCGTATTAAGCACATATGTATTATCTTAACAAATGCAGAAATGTATGGCAGAAAATGTAAAATTTTTTGATAACTTTATTTAATCAATGTAGAAACAAAAACAAAAAACACTAAAGCAAATAATCTCTATACATGCTCGCTTACACTAGTGCATACTAGAAAGCACTATTGTAAGGCAATGATTAAAATTTTAAATTTTACGAAGTGTAACGAACATAATAAGACGACAGTACGAATGTTTGGATGGTGCAATAAAAAATAAAATATATATAATTCAGTTGATATTGTTTTCGTTCCATGAATTTACTTCATACTCACTGCTCTGAAATAAGCACTTAAAACGAAATGCTCCAAAGTGGGACATCGCGAACAAATATCATACCATACGTAAGCAGGTTTAAAATCTAATATCACCTGATATTCCCTTACAACAACCGTGCTTACGGCGAAGCAGTAATTTTTGGTAGGAAGAGTTATCATTAATACAGCTAAAAATCTTATTTTAGAGTTTTAGGTATTAGTGATATAGAATTTCATAGAGAAAACAAAAGAAAAGTTAAAAAATTTTAGATGATAATAATTTTCCAGATCAATTAGTTAATAATTTGATAAAATAATATAAAGGACGAAGAGTACACAATATAACAACTTCTATTGAACCCAAAATTTACAAATCCTTGACTTATGTTCCGATAAAATCTAAGCGACTAGAAAATTCGAAGATTTATGATATTAATAATTATAGAATGTCTCATAAGACATGTAACACATTAGGTAGATTGTTTAGTAAAATGAAAGATAAGACGGATAAACTGTACATATCTAATATAGTTTACAAGATACTATGTAAAGGTAATGATACTGTAGGATGTAATAAGATGTAACGATGGCACAACAAAAACTAAACTAAAAACTAAATTGGCAGGACATAAATCAGATCAAAAATATAAACACATATCTTCTCAAAACACAGCATTGACATCACATTGTGCAAAACTAAATCATATTCCAGATTTTGAGAATACATCAATTTTAAACACAGAGGTTAACTACAAACGTCGCTTTATGTTAGAAATGTAACATATTATTAATACACCAATAAGCCAAAGAATTAATTTTAAAATGGATACAGATACGGTAGCGCAAAACTACAGACATTTAATTTATAAGAATAATATAGGAAATTAAATAAGTTTTTTATTTTGTAAAAGAATAAAAAGAATTTTATGTACTTCCTGTAATTATTTTTTCATTTTGACAAATTACGTTTCATATATTTAAAAAATTGTTATAGAATAAGTTTTTTATTGTTTTTTAAAAAATTGTCATTGTCGAAGAAAAAAATATTCCCTGAAGAAGCTATCCATTGAGATAGCGAAATATCGGAAAAATAAAAAGTTATTGCTATTGTTACTTTTAAAAAAAGACCTTGTGCTTCATATTATTATTAGAAAAATAAAATAAAAAGGTCGAAGAAATTTAATAAATCTTTAAAGTTAATTTTTGCAAATTTTAAGATTGAGAATTTTTTTTTACACTTTTTTAAGGATCCGTACTATTTATTATTTTGTATTAAACCTTTTATTAAAAGAAAAAATTTAAAATCAGTTTTTATCGAACTGGTATAAAGGTCACAAAACTCTTTTTTTAGAGTAGCTGCGTTATTTTAGGCGTATTTGCAAACCCTACATGAAAAGTAATGCAAATTATATTTTTATAGACATTAAATATATAAAACATTTAAAAAATTTTTAAATTTAATCTTACTAACCTGAATGTTGTGCGTCTTGCTATAAAGAAACCACCTTCATCCAGTTGTCGAATACGATAATGTTTCACTGTATCCCCGTCACGAACTAAAAATATAATACCGAGAAAATATTTCAATAAGAATACTTGTATATATAATTGCATTTTTGCATTCAGAATACTACTTGGAATAAACAATTTTATTTTTTTTACAGAAGGCACAAACTTTTACTTGTGATATATTATTCTATAATAAAATTATTTAAGAATTCCATTTGAAATTGTTTTGGCTTATATGGAATTTGGGAATAAAATGGAAATAAATAAGCACTTTCTTAATGGGCAGCACGTTTTCAATATAATATTGTACAGTATTTGAGGAGCGGCATTGAGTTCAAGTTTTATTTCGGATATCATATCTTTATACGCGACGCAGCCACAATAACCCAACGTGTGGGCCTGTTCGGAAATGCATCACTGCGCCGAATCTGATGCGTTGTACGTTCTGAAAATCAACGGCTGGTAACAATTCATATGCTGTTTGGTATCAGCTGAGCAAACTTATCACACATGCGCATCAGATGCGGCGCAGTGACGCATTTCCGAACAGGCCCTGGGTTATGAAAAATTCAACTAATGTATAGGTTTTATTTTTGATCTGATAAAAATAATAGATCATCGTATCATACATTAAAAAAAAAGTATAAAATTTATAGTTTATGAGATGTTTGACTAAAAATAATTTTAATTTTTATTACCTACCCTGGTCTACTATATTACTAATTGGGAAGTCAATCCTAATCCAATTCGCAAGAAACTTTTTTCGCCGATTAAAAACTAAATTTGTAATACATAATTTCCAAAAATGTTATACACTTTAGTCAAAAGTTTGAAAATCGATGAAAAAGTATATTTCCCTCATTATTACAGAGAAAATCCCTTAATCGGCACATATTCCGTTTATTTTGTAGTTGGGTATATTCTTACGTGTATTTTTTGTGTTGGCTTGCACAATTCCATCTCCCAACTCTCCACGTGGGTGCCAGCTGGTAACAAGCATCACAGTTTCATCCTATTTATGTCACGCATATTCAGGACGGTGCTTGGCTAAGGTCTAGACCAGCGGTGTTCACATGTTCCTTATGGAAGAGCAAACACCAATACATTTAAAGAAAAACTAATTTTTATTCAAAATTTTTTGTTTTAAAAACAAATACATGCAAAGAAAACACAAAAAATATATTTCATATATTTATTTCATATCATACTTTAAACAAAAACAAAATGTACATTGATGATCGCTGTCGTCAATGTTTACCAGCAAAGCATACGAAAGTGTTGCTTTGCTCTTGCGAGTATACAGTGAAGAACGACAAAAAAAAAACTAATAAGACAAAGTTGTTTGTGTATTTCTCATTGAGGTTGCTGAAAGATGTAGTATTTCTCATTGAGGTTGCTGAAAGATGTATGAGTATATTAAAACACACAGCCTATAGCTAAGAGTATTACAAAAACAAATGAGCATGAAGAGCAATGGGCCTGGGCACTAATGGTCTAGACACTCATCTGACTATCTGTACTGTCCTAGTTTTGCAATAGGTGGAGGGATGTCTGGATCAGGGGAATAAGGCTTGATCCGATCCGCCAGAAGGCATGTTGGGGGATCCACGCTTCTTAGGGAGTGCCGTATCTTCATGTACTGATGATAGTGTACCTACATCCTCTATCCTGGTGGATGGGGGAAGGTCGGGCACAGGAGCTCAGTTAGGTCATGTCTCTGCTGTAGTTCCCTGGTAAATTGTAGGTAGGCGGAGATCTGGTATCCACTCTTTACCCTAGGTACCCTTAATGCACGGTGGAACAGCATATGCCAAGGGATGCGTGTGCTATCCGAAGGAATAATTGCAAACTCTGCAGATGTGCAAATCTATGAAGGTATGGAGCTTACTGGTAATGCTGTCGGGCAGCCAGTTATGACTCTTGACTCCATCAAAACCCCTTACGGCAACAAAGGTCTGAAACAGGGGCCCGTGCGCGGGAAACATCGAGTCAGACAATCAAAGTGTATGCTCCGACAGATCCGTTACTATAATAATAGGAAAAGGTCTAGGCAATATGAATATCCGTACGGAAACCTCGTTTGTCAAGTTTGCACCAGCGGAGAAACGACAGTTTAAGAAAGCTTCGCAAGCTGGCTCCAGTCGAGAAATTGCTATCCAAATCGCTAAAGGAGCGACTAAACGTGAGCTATCGGATGAGAAGCAGGTTTCAGAGGGCAAGAGGTCCAAGACTGCGAGTTGCCACGTTCCTAACCACACTGTGCAGCCTAAAGGTATAAACACATTCGCCACAGCAGGCTACCGACTACCATCTGTCAAAATTAGAATACATGTGTGCATATGAGAATGATTATATTAAAGACAGCAAGGCAACACGGCAAAAGGTTTTTGTCCATGCGACTCACAGGGTAATAGCCTTTTTTTATCTAAAAATTTTGGTGTAATTTTTTCGGCGCTCTCTCTTGATTCCGCAGTTTCGGTGTTCAAAACTTTAATATATTATTGATCATAAGTCCTACAATATAGAACGAATATAAACGACATAGGTATCATTTCAAAATGCACTAAATAACTCATTTAGTTCTTAAAATCATCATTAAATAAGCATAACTTACGTATTTCATCGGTGACAGATTTCAGGTATACGCCAAATAAAAGCATGGTAAGTTCTCTGTAAAAGTGAAAAGTCAGATCAAAAAAAATTTACGGGTAGCACTCCGGGAGTGCGGATAGAAGCGAAAACGTATATTTATGAATTGTATCATACAAACTAAAAAAGTTTTAAAGTAGACATACATAGAGGTTACAGTTTGGTATACGTAAGAAAATGTTTTAAATTTGTTTGTGTATTTTGATATGAAGCGAGTGCTTTATACCAACAAAATACATGTTGTTTTTGGATTGATGTACTTGTGTTTGAACTACGCATACCTGTTAGTTTTACCATGTCTGGTGTGTAGTTATCTGTTAAGTGTCAAATGTCCGGGCGTTAATACACCTGTAATTTGTTTGCAATGCATTGCCACAAACACAGATGCTACAAAAGTTTAATTTAAATATCAAGGCGAATTTATTACCAGGTGGATGTAGTGGCGAATTCGGGCGAATTTGTAATTTTCCCAAACTGTCAAATTTAGTACAAATTTCCCGACGCCATTTTTACGTAAATTTTGATAGCGTAGGATATGAATTCGCCTTTTACACGAATAGTTATGTTTTATGATGTCTAGTTTTATTTCTATTTTTTATTCTGTAGTTTGTTTTTCTTTTTTTTTGGTGTGTGATTTTCTTTTGTTTTGGTATTTCCATAATTCATACATATATATGTATGGACGCAGGTTGTTGGTAATGTTTCATTGTTTTATTGGCGTTTGCTAATTTTCTTTTATTTTATTTAGTCTTTATATTGACCGATGCAATTATGTTCGATATGTATCTGTCTTTATTATCATCAAAAAGTTGTTATTGGAAAATTGTCTTAGTAACCGCGCCAATAGAAGTTTTCACTTCAAAGATTTTAAAATTGAATTTCACTCGCAATGGGTAAATTGTTTTAAAAAATTTGTACCAGTATAAAGGTATTTAAGAGAAGTTTAGAGTGATATCCACATCGTTTATATCCGTTCTAGGAGTTATGGCCAATAAAAAAATAAGTTTTGAACCCCGTAACTCCGGAGCCAAAAGAGATCAATGAGATGAATATTTTGGGTTTATGTCAAAGCGAATCCATACAAAGTGATGCGATTGGCGAATTAAATTCGCCCCAGCGAACTTTAAAAAAGTAAAAGCGCTAAATATGCACCACTGTAATATACATAAATGAATCGTTGCAACAATTCAGGACCAGCTGTTTACTATGTATCTGTCGTTTCCAAAATAATTAAGTAGATGGCTAAACGGCTACATCGGTGGCTAGACGCATTTGTAGTCTTGTGTTCGTGTAGTCTGCTGTGGCGAATGTGTTAATAGCTTAAATCGACGAAACCGGCCTACAACCATATCGCTGGATTGGTTAGAGTCGGCTTACTGACCTACGACATCATGGGAAATCCTCTGACGGTCGAGCAAATGGCAAGACTGAAAGAGGCCATTATCGATACGGCAATTGAACTGGGAGATGTTGGCCCTGAATACGATGGCTGTGCTCCTAGAACAGGTAGTGCGTTCTGGCAAATTGGCTTGGCATCGAAGCGGGCCCCGACAAAAAAAACTTCTGGTTTCAGCGGGCATTGGTCCAAAAGTCGGCCAGGCTTGCAGCTACGATAGCCGCTAGCACCGTGGGCAAGTCAATTGGACTCACCACCAAAAGCAGCAGCAGTGACATTAATGGGAGAGGCGAAGCTCTATTAGAGTTTCTAGGGTATAGAGATTTTGAATAGGGGCTCAGAGCTAACTTTTATTAATGCCATTAGGGAGGAGGTATTAGATCTCACTCTATCTAGCTCATTTATTTCAAATTATATATCTAATTGGAGGGTCTCGGACAAGGTCTCGCTGTCGGATCATCTTTACATAAGGTTCGATTTTCCAGGAGCCTCGTCGGTTACTCAACAACTTCTGTGTCGTAAACACACTAACTGTTCTACGTTTATGGAAATAACGGCTTCAAAGGCTCATCTGCTAGCTTCCGATATTAACTCTGTGGAGGAACTAGAGGTAGCAGCAGATCAGCTCTATCATGTCGTTATTTCCTCATATCATGAAAGCAGTAGTATACAAAGCCGTAGAACGGCACGTAAGGTGCCGTGGTGGATCACCTCTCCATGATCACTCCGTGATGATATGCGCAGGAAAGTTAGAAAACTTTTAATCGCGCAAAGCGCTCTGGTAATTGGGAAGAGTACAGAAGGTATTCTACAATTAAGCAATAAGGAAATCCAAAAGGAAATCCTGGAGGAAATTCTGCGAAGATATCGAGAATACTCCAACAGCAGCGATATTGCATAAGCCTCACTTCCTCTCATGTGAGCGAAATAGGTCTTATGAAGAAGGTTGATGGTACATATACCAAGAACCGAAGAGAGACCTTGGAACTGTTACTTAGTGTTCACTTCCCAGACTCAATTCTCTAGGTTCAAAATGAGGATGACTTGACAGATTGCTCTCTTGTTTTGTACAGAGGAGCTTTCAAATTGTCAAAGGTTATTTTTAATCCGGATAGAATAAAATGGGCTATTGCTTCATTCCAACCTTTTAAGGCTCCCGGCGGGGATGATATCTTTCCAGCACTTAAACAAAGGTGCATTGATACACTGTTTTGTGCCCTCTCCGCTCTATTTAGAGCAAGTTTTATCTTCGTACACATCCCCTAATTATGGAGGAAAGTCAATGTGGTTTTTATACTTAAAGTGGTCAACAGGCCAGGTAATCTGGCCAAATCATACAGAAGAATTAGTTTAACATCCTCTCTACTGAGAACGATGGAGAGACTAATTGATCTATATTAGATTGACGATTTTGAATACCATCCCCTTGCATGTGAACCAATATGCTAATGCTAAGGGAAAATCAACTGAGCATGCTTTGCACCATCTTGCTTCTAAGATTGAGAAGGCTCATAGGTCAGGGGAAATCGCATTGTATGCCTTCTTTGACATGAATGGCGCATTTGATAACATATGATTTGATAGAATGCTCTCTTAGGCAAAAAGGGTCTTGACGTCACTTCTGTGAGATGGATTAGATCAATGATAGAGAGCAGGGACATAACTGCTTCTATGGGTAACGATACGGTTACTATTAATGCAGTCAAAGGGTGTCCCCAAGGTGGTGTTTTATCACCACTGCTTTGGTCAGTAGTGATGGATGAACTTCTCCTCATTCTTAGTGAACAAGGACATGAAGTTATTGGCTATGCTGACGATCTGGTGGTTATGGCAACTGGAAAATTTGGCAACATTCTCTCAGACATCATGAATGATGCATTGAACACTGTTATGACATGGTGTGGGAGTCACGGCCTTAATATCAACTCTGACAAGATTATTCTGGTACCTTTCTCTCGTAAGAAGAAACTTGTTCTAAGGACAATAATGCTGAATGAGCGCATTATCCCTTTTTGGACCGAAGCCAAATACCTGGGGGTTATGTTAAATAGCAAGTTGACTTAGAACCGACATGTTGAAAGCGTTACACAGCGTTCTGGGCGGTGAAGAATTGTGCTGGGTGCACCTGGGGCATGATCATGTGGATCTATACAAAGATTGTCTGACCAATCATTACGTACGGCGCAATTGTATGGTGGCAGAAGACTCTCCAGACTACAGCGAAAAACAAACTCTGCAAGGCTCAAAGAATGGCGTGTCTTCTTGCTGCAGGTGCAATTAGGCCATGTCCAACTTTGGCCATTGAGGCCTTGATTGGGTTAACACCTATACAAATCTTTATAAGATCCTCTGTGGCAATGGCTGCTTATCGGATAGGTATTGGTAACTCTGCTCGCTATGTTGGCAACGGGCATTCATCGATCCTGAATACATTGTCCTGCAGAAAGCTGTTAAGGATGCCTAGCGACAGGATAATTTGTGAACTAAGGTTCACAAATGTCATATTCCGCTTAGGACAACGTGGGAGGGTAATGGTCCGTCTGTGGATTCCAGAAGTTTATGTTGGTATACGGATGGATCCAAAACTTTAGATGGAGTAGGCGCTGGAGTCTGTGGACCCAACGTGAAAATCTCAGTGCCGATGGGTAAATAGCCCACGGTATTTCAGGCGAAAATACAGGCAATCACCAAATGTGTTCATAATAATTTGAGCAGAGGCATAAACACCTTGGCTGCCAAAGCCTTTCAGAATTTTGATCATTCAGTAGCAATATAATTTAACAATTTTGGTCACCTGCGGCCAACAACTTATTTTTGTTCTTTTTTGTTTCTTATTGCCTAAAAATAAGTTTTGACTACTCGCGACTTAATTTATTTATACCATTAAAAATACACAGCGGTCATGGGAAATACGCCAAAATATTCACTACAGGCCAGACAATCCAAATTCCATGTAAAATTCCATATTAAAATGTACGAAAATGTGTGACGTGGCCTCAGGATAACATTTGGATGTACGTGCGACGTGGCAGCCAACGCATATAGCTATTTTTTCCGATAGTCAGGCAGCCCTTAAGTCCCTAGTTTCATGGGAATTCCGTTCAAAGATTGTTTTAGAGTGCTTTGACTCACCGCAGAAGCTATCAATATGGAACAAGGTTTCCATTTACTGGATATCTGGCCATAGCGGTCATCAGGGTAACGAGGTAGCGTATGATTTAGCCAAGAGCGCCTCTGCTGCTCCTCTTATAGGCCCAGAGCCCTTTTGTGGCGTAAATTGGTCGAATGTAACAACTCTAATCAGAGGGAATCACATGTCGACCGCGTTTGGGTGTCTTCTCCTTGTTTAAGGCATGCCAAATCATTGATACAGCCATTCTCATACAGTGGCATTCTGAATTTCAACAGGAACGACTTACGGCTAGTTACTGGTTTCCTTTCCGGTCACTTTGGACTGAACTACCATCTTTGGAAAAGTAATCTAGTTCGCTCACCCTTGTGCCGTTTGTGCTTGGAAGAGGATGAGACAACGGCACACATTCTCTCTGAATGTATAGTCTTATGTAATAATATAAGGCGTGTTTTTCCTTCTGAATTTGTGTGTTCGGATGATATTAGGCGGGCTTCACCAAGCTCTGTGCTGACTTTCAAAAGGAGAGTCATTCAGAGCTTGGTTTAATTTTAGAGATCCATGGCACAAAAGATCCAATAGGTGTCGCAGTGCCGGTAATTGGACCAGATCAATCATCTTTTCTATCTGTGTATCTATGTTTTTTGTACCCGTGGATGTAGTTTTTAGTAGCAAAGGTCACATCAGTCTTTGTTTGACACGCGAAGTCTATTTTACTCACGCTAAAAAGTTGTTTATTATTTAGTAACAATAGAGTTCATTGCCATTTCCAAAAATATTTTTTTTTTTTTTTTTTTTTTTGATAATTTTATTATTTATTGAATCTTTAATTATGTAAATTAAATTATCAATAAGTTTTTCAAATCTTAAATCTAAAAAATATTAAATGTAAGTTTAGCCAATGCTAAACAAAATTTTTAATTTCAACTTTTAATTTTTGTTGTTTTACATCTCTCGTGAATGACTGAGAAAAAGAGTATCCCTTCTTTTCAACCGGGTGTAGCCTCTGTAATGAAGAATATTGCGCACAAGTGGATTTTGGTGCAACTCAAGTTTTTTTATATATTTTTTCGCGTGTTTTAAAAATACTGTCTTCACCAACGGTACGTCTAGGTCTTTATGAATTCGATGGTTTCTGACATACCAGGGGGCTGCTGTTATTGTACGTAGGATTTTATTCTGTCGCCTTTGAATTCTTTCGACATTCGATGCTGAGGCAGTGCCCGATAACTGGATTCCATAGGACCATATTGGTTTCAGGATCGCGTTGTATAAGAGAAGTTTACAGTCAAGGCTTATTATACAGTTTCTTCCAATAAGCCAATTCATTTGGGCTGCTTTTAGTTTCATTTGTGTTAAATTTGCGTCTACATATATGCCATTTCCATGTTAAACGACGATCAAGATGAACGCCTAGATATTTGACTACAGCAAGTTGTGGTATAGTCTCGGTATTAATTTTTATAGGCGGGCATGTTTCCCTGCTAAACGTAAACGTGACGTGTGCACATTTCTGCTCGTTAACTTTTATACGCCATTTTTCCAGTTTGGATATATATTCTTGTAAGTTGCGGGAAGCTTCTACAGGATTTTCGTGAACGCTTAGAAAGGCTGTATCATCCGCAAATGTGGATGTATGAATGTTACTGCTTAACGGTAAGTCAGAGGCATATATCAGGAATTTTTTGACGATCCGTTGGCCAATATGTTGGCTGACCACTTGAAACTACATTCAAACCCATTTTTGAAATTGTGTCAAACAAAACACGACCAGGACTGATTAAACGTGAGCCCCAAAATGTGTGTTTAGCATTGTAGTCGCCAGAAAAGCGGTATATTGACTCTCTGAAATTGAAACAGATGATATCACAAGCTTTTGATAAAAATTTTCAATGCAGATGTTCGTTGCTTGAAGATATTCTTCACGAAGGTCATTTAGTAGGTAGTGTTTTATTCGAGTTTTTATTACGATAGTTTTTTTTTTCAAATAGTTTTGAAATGTTAGACATTAAACTAATAGGCCGATAGGATTCAACCTTTGTATGATCCTTGCCGGGCTTTGGTATCATAGTAAATAGCGAAACCTTCCATTCTTTAGGATAGTGTTCTAGGCGTAGAATACTGTTAAAAATTAATAGTATTATTCTTTTTGCAGTGTAAGGCAATTCTTGAAGCATTTTGTTGCTTATTTTGTCGACACCTGGGGCTTTTCTGGTGTTAAGACTAGTCATAGTATTTTAATCTCTGTCATGTTAAATCTCATTGGTATTTCTGGTAAAGAGACGACTGGTGGCAGTTCAACAATATCAGCAGAAATATTCGGAGTGAAAACTTTTTCTAAGTGTTTAACAAAAAGTGCACCTTTTCCAGCATCAGTTTTTGCCCAGTCACCATTTGGGGCTCGTAATGGGGGTTTGCATATCACCGGCCTTTTTAGTCCTCTGGCTGCACGCCACAGTGAATAATCTGTTTGTGGTGTTGCATCTAGCTCTTGAATGAATTTTTGAAGGGAAGCTGTTTTTTGAGTTTGCAAAACTTTCTTAAGCTACTTGGTACACACCTTAAGCCTTAATTTTAGCTGGGGCGATCTGTAGCGCTGCCATTCTCGTCGAGCTTTCCGTTTTTCAGTCAATAGCCTTTCTATATCTACAGAAAAAATATTGTTAAATCTCACTGGTTGTTTTATTTCATTTGAAGTAGCATTAAAAGTAGCTTGTTTAACATGCGCTTCAAACAACCTGAGAGAATCGTCTATGTCTGAAGGTGTTCTCAGCGGCATTTTTTCCGAGCAATGGGCACTCAGATATTTTCTGTATTTCAGCCAGTTAATACGTGCTGATGTCGTCGCTAAATCACATGTTGTGTGTGAGTAAATAGTGACAATTGTAGGCGAGTGGTCTGAAGATAAGTCCAAAGATGCTTCAACTTCAACCAACTCGCTGGGCACGCCTTTCACAATTCCAAAGTCGATAACATCAGGAATTTTTTGTCGATCTGTTGGCCAATATGTTGGCTGTCCACTTGAAACTACATTCAAACCCATTTTAGATATTGTGTCGAATAAAATTCGTCCCTTAGGAGTGATTAAACGTGAACCCCAAAATGTGTGTTTAGCATTGTAGTCGCCAGCTGCTAGAAAACGGAGGCCCAGTGATTTATAAAAAGCCGTATATTGACTCTCGGTAATTGAGAATCTGGGGGGCGAATAGACAGATGATATTACAAGTTTTTGATAGTAAGTTTCGATGCAGATGTTCGTTGCTTGAAGATAATCTTCACAAAAATCATTCAACAGGTGGTGTTTTATTCGTGTTCTATTAGGATTCCCGAACCACCACAAGCTCTGCCACGGGGATCCTTGGTGTCGTAAAAATTATATCCACTAATTCTGAAACAGCTTCGAGATGTCAAATGAGTTTCTAAGATAAGCATAACATCGATTTGTTTATCCTGAAGAAAATATTCTATTTCGTTTTTATGTTGGCAGATGCCGTTTGCGTTCCAAAAACAGATGGTTCATGGTTTGCTTAGTACAGCCTGCAACAAGGTAGACTGCATTTTCAACATTTCCTGCATCATACAGGACATGTTGAGAGTAAATGTATTTACAGTTTGTATTAAGCTTTCAATTGAGGCTTCAATACGACTAAAATTATACCCCGAATCTTCATTTAAATTTACGGTTTTTTGCGCCGTACTCTGATTGCTTTTTAAAATACTAGCGTATGAAAATTTGTTGCTAGATTGTTGTTGAGCACTATTCGCGTCGGGAAACTAATGGGAAAGTGAAGCGAATACGAATGGTTTCCCATTCGTACACACAGCCAATCCTTTTCAAATGACAACCTCACCCTCTGTCCACCCGGACTTGGTGTTCCCTGTTAGGTACTAACGAGGCACTGTCGACCGGCCAAAGGCGGTATAACCTTTCTGTGTCGGCCTGGAGGCATGCTGGCAGCCCCAGTACCAGGATCGGATGCGTTAGCCTAATCAGCTGGCCATCTTAAAACCAAATGATTACCGAAACCTTTACAAATAATGAAAACCAACACGATTTACCGTTGACGGCTTTTGGCATGAAAACAAGGACACGATTTGGAACCTGGAATGTAAGGACGTTGCTAGAAGCTTTAAGACTGGCACAACTGTGCAAAGAATTTAAAAGTTATAACCTGCTCTTCCTCGGGCTCTGCGAATTAAGATGGCCCGATGTTGGTGAAACCGTCACGACTGATGGATGTACTCTGCTTTACTCTGGAAAGCCCAGCAATATGCCAAGATCAAGTGGTGTGGGGTTCCTTTTATCAAAACGAGCACGTAATGCCCTCATAAGCTGGAAACCTTATTCAGACCGAGTAATATCTATTAGACTCCGAACTCGCGCTCGGAATCTCACATGCATCCAATGTTATGCCCCTACCGATGCAGCCGAACGTGGCATTAAAGACGAATTTTACAAAACTCTGGAAAAGGCGATTTCAACAACAACTCGTGGTGACATTTTGGTGGTGATGGAAGATTTTAATGCTCAAATTGGTGCTGATAACACAAATCTTGAGGGTATAATGGGCACTCACGCATTAGGGCAAAAATCTGATAATAGTGAATTGTTTCTTGGAATGTGCGCTGCTAATAACCTGGTAGTAGGGGGCTCGCTGTTTCCTCACAAGCGAATACATAAGGTAACTTGGCAGTCGCCTGATGCAGTTACCGAAAATCAAATTGACCACATAACAATACTACGCAAGTGGCGCGGCTCTTTGTTGGATGTGCGTAACCGCAGAGGAGCTATAAATCATAACAAATCCCAAATTCAACGACGGATCGACATTCGTAGAATGAAAAATAATGTGATTGCTACACAGTATACTGGAGCTCTGATGTCATCGTTAAACACCATACACGAAAACCAACGAAGTCAATGGAACATAATTAAAGATATTTTTATGAAACCCGCAGTTAGCGTAATTGGCTATACTGAACGCACTCGCAAAGAATGGATATCTGATGAAACGTGGGGCCTAATCGAATCTGGAAAAACCATTAAATCCGGTTTAAATAGTGCGAGAACCCGAAGCGCCAAGGCCGATTTAAAAGCCCAGCATAATGCTTTAGATCGATTAGTAAAAAAGAGTGCAAGGCGTGACAAGCGAAACTGGACCAACGAAGTTGCATTAGAAGCTCAAGTAGCAGCCGATACCCATAGAAGTAGCGATCTATATAGAGCTGTTAAAAAACTATCCCACAGCTACACAACTACGGGAAAACCTCTAAGAAATGATAATGGTGATCTTGTTATATCTGTGAGCGAACAGCTTGTTCTCTGGGAGGATTTTTATGCAAACATGCTTGCAACGCGCCCTGATAACGCCCAATTAACATGTAGCTGTATATCACACAATGAAAACGCCAACATTGCAGCATCATTTCCATATATAGCCGAAGTGGTAAATGCGATAAGATTACTCAAGAGCAACAAATCTCCAGGCTTAGATGGTATCTCACCAGAACTTCTGAAAGCCGACCCGCATATTAGTGCTCATATAATCCTACCCCTTATCTCAGAGTTCTGGGTAAATGAGGCATTACCCCACGAGCTAAAAGAAGGTGTAATTGTTAAACTACCGAAGAAAGGTGACCTCAAAGATCGGAACAACTGGCGAGGAATTACACTGCTCAGCATGATTAACAAAGTAATAGCTCATATCATCACCAAACGAATTTCGGACGTAGTAACACCAGCACTAAGAAATGAACAGGCAGGCTTTAGACCACATAAGTCTTGTATTGATCACGTTAACAGCCTTAGGGTTATAGTAGAGCAGTCGGTCGAATGGCGCTCTTCATTATACTTATGCTTTATCGATTTTGAAAAAGCATTTGACACATTAGATCACAACATCATATGAAGTGCGTTAATATGCAAAGGTGTTCCGATGAAGCTAATCGCCCTTATTAAAAGCCTTTATTACCAAGCTAGTTGCCGAATCCTGCATGAGGGTAAACTTAGCAATCAAATTAGAGTCGGTATTGGCGTACGACAAGGTTGTGTCTTGTTGCCACTACTCTTCAACATTGATCTTGACAACATTATGACTAAGGCAATGCATGGGAGCAGAGGTTTAAGTTGGGGTCTCCATGGAAACTTGTGTGATCTGGATTACGCAGACGATATTTGTATAATGACACATAGTTTTGATGATATGTCAGCTAAACTGCAACAACTAATGGTTATTACTGAAGAAGCTGGTCTGAAGATAAATATCGGAAAAACAAAAACTTTGCGTGTTAATGAAGCAAGGCAGGATAAATTCCATATAAACAACCACGAGCTGGAAGACGTTTTGCTACTTGGGCAGTATTCTAACAAAAACTGGTGGTTCGTCAGAGGATATAGAAAACCGAGTAGTTAAAACCAAGCAAACCTTTGGTAGATTAAAATCTATTTGGAGCTCGCAAACGTTATCCCGGCGAGTGAAACTTAAAATCTTTGAATCAAATGTGAAATCAATTCTACTCTACGGCTGCGAAACATGGAACGCAGCACCACGAGACATCCAAAAGCTGCAAGTGTTTGTCAACCAATGCCTCCGGAGAATAATGCGTATCTTTTGGCCTAATATAATAAACAACAATATATTATGGACCGAAACCAATCAAATACCAATCGCAACAGATATGAAAAAACGAAAGTGGAACTGGATCGGTCACATCCTACGAAGACCCCCAAATGACATCACCAGAAACGCCATAGACTGGAATCCACAGGGTAACCGTAGAACAGGTCGACCTGCGCACACATGGAGACGACAAATCGACATCGAAGCTGCTGCTACAATAAAAGTTGGGGCGAAATAAAATTCCTTGCCCAAGATAGATCACGCTGGAACGTATTTGTTAAGGCCCTATGCTCCTTATAGGATCGACGGGAACATATATATATATATATATATATATATATATATATATATATATATATATATATATATATATATATATATACTAGTCGCGTTAGACTTGAAAATGTTTGAAAATTGATTTTGGCTGGTGGACGGTTGAGGTAACTGTGGATAGTTAATAGGGGTTTTAGGCTGAGCGGGAGTAGCATTGGTTTTTTGGTTAATGAATTCTAAAAAAGAGAATAAAGAGGGCAGCCCCTATAGTTGGCAGTGTGATTTCCGCCGCAATTACCACATTTTTTTGCTTTGGTATCACCTTTTATTTTGTCACAGTTAGCGGTACTGTGTAACTCGCCACATACAACGCAAACGGTAGGCAACTTGCAATAAGTTTTGGTATGGCCAAATTCTTGACAGTTCATGCATTGGATAGGTTCAGTTTTTTTATGTGGCATCTCAACGGTAACTCTTCGATGCAACAAGTATTTTAAGCTATAGATTGGGTGCGATTCATTTTTTTTAATTTTCGCCTTTTAAAAGTCGCCTGGCTGTAGCTCGACTCTAAAAATAGGTTGGGGGATTTTTTCCCTGTTTTTAATGTTTGAAACATTTTTCACTTTGAAGCCACTATTTTCAAGGCCAGACTTTACCTCTTCCGGATCCACGCTTGAATCTATTCCTTTTATAACTACTGTTAGGCCTTAAGCACTCTTCAGTTGATATGTATAAAAGTTTTTATTTTTAGATTCTAAATCTGAGACAATTTTCCTGTAATTATTTTCTCGTGTTACCTGAATTTTAGTTTCGTTGATTTTGCCACGCTTAATTGGAGTTACATAGAACTCATTTTCTCGAATTAATGAGATAAGACTTTTAACCAGTAAACTGGAATTCTGAATTTAACAGAAAACACAAATACTCGTGCGCGATCATTATCTCTGAACATGTTAAATAGTGATCAAGAAACAACAACAATTGCACCCATCAGCAAACTTGTCAGCTTAGCTGTATAAACAAACAACCAAACAAACAATAAGTAACAAGGTGACCAACGTGCACAAAATGGTAGATGCGGTGAGTACAATAAATGATAATAAAATTCAAACAGGAATGAACAGATACATAACCGTGCTAAAAAGGGGAAGAAGTCCCAAATCAGCTGAAATAGCGTCAACGGCCAAAATGCCCAGAGATGGAAAAAACAATATAATAAATTCCGAAAATCGTTTCGCGATTTTATCTGAACAAGGCGATGAAGACACAACTACAATAAGTTCGAGTAAGCCCCCACCCATATATTTAAGAGACCAAAAATATTTAACTTATAAAAATCTATACAGAGAAAAGAAATATATTATTGGGGCAATAATTGATTTCGTATTGTAGAAAATACTTCCTTCGGGAACAAATGTGACTCGATAGCAATACTTCTAACCATAATGATATGCGACTTTACCAGATGATAAAATGGCAATATCGCCAGATAACCACTTATATGAAAATTAGAAGATATCGCTTATATACATTAATTTTATTAGTATTTAATTTTGTTTTTAAAAATACGTGTTGCGAAAGCAACACCTTGTTATTCTTTATTTACTGTAAAATGACTGCACATGTTTTACTTAGAACTAAACTTAAATATATTTTTCCTAACTGTTTCGGCTGCTACTGCATTTGCACGGTAAGATGATACTTTAAATATAAATCATAAAACTGTTTCCCACAGTTGAAGAAAATGCTGACGACGCGTCTGGAATTTGCGCGTGTGAACCAAATTCACTGTCAACATATTTTTTGAATGTTTAATTTGTTAACTCCTGCCCCTTTAAATTCATACGTCCTCGTATGAACCATTTCTAGAAAAAGGGTAAGCTGTAGATACTTTTAGGTTTAGGGGGTGTTACTTCGGAATGGCTTGGTGCTTCTTCCTCACAAGTATCTTCGATTGCATTCTGTTCATTCTTTGGCTTGAGAGATCTATTTTTATAGATTTTTATCAAAGCAACAAGAATAATAGCCATGATTGATGTCATCAAAACAATATTTAAATAAAAGTTAAGATTGCTGCTGTTTTCTAATTTTTCAATTATTCTTGATTATTAAAGCTTACAGCTTTCATCATCTCAAGAGATAGTGTTTCATGATCAATTTCTTGTCTGTGGAAAATATGTCAATGTGGATTATTTGTCCGGGATAGGTTGGAATAGGTGTCTCACTAAGTTTTGGTGTTGTTGGGTGTCGCTCATATTTATTCTTTTTGCATATAGTGCACAATTTGACTATTCTTCTTTTCTTAGCCAACATACCTGGGAAATAAAATTTTTACAATATTTGGGTATTATTCTCAAGCGCATTTCGGTGCGCGCGTTTATGGGTGTCTATAATTATATTTTCCTGGTCCGATTCGGACAAAACGTCATCCACCACCAATTGCGAAAACGTGTTTTGCAATTAAGAAAGTGATTAGGATACACCTCCTGTATTTTTCCCATTGTATGTTCTCAGGTATCTTAATACAATTTATTACTGAAGGATTTAAATATATCTTCAATATAGTGATTAGATTTACATTGTTGTCTCCACTATGGTCACAGAATATACACAGAAGGGACACGGCCATCTAGCGGTGTGCACATGAACTAAAAAAAGAACAAATGGCATCACAATGGCATCACCAAGTTAACCCTGAAAACATTAAAGGACAGAAAATTTTTTTTGCATATGTCTGTCTCTTTTAGTTCTACCGGTTAAAATTAAATTATTTGTTTACATTTTAATAAAAGAGATTTTTCAGCAAATTGGCGCAAAATTTTTGGGAAATCCTTGTTTTGGCGGACTTTTTGACAGATTTCCTTCATTTTTTTTACGCCAGTTAGCTTGATTATTACTTAATTGTGAATGGTTGCTGGAGTGAAGAAGACAAAAAAGTGTACGATAAGGAAAAATAACGAGGAAAATGTAAGTACATTTTTGAAATAATTAAAAAATTTTCTAAACTTTCTTTCTTTTCAGGAGTCGCAAATGTATTATGGGTTGCCCAAAAATGGACCGTCTTCATCGTTTTCCGCAGAATCCGACAAGGTAAGTGATAGTGTTTTTATATCCAATTCGAAAAAAGAAAACCAATTGGAAAGTGTGATCTGTGGTGTGAAAAATAAATGTAGAAGGTCTATTTAAGACATCAGTAACGTCCCGTCAGTGCCATACGTCCAAAGCAGTAATATTTTTTATCGTGAATACTGCCTTCGGTAAGTATTTGTTATTGGTTAATGAAAATAACAGCCGTATTAGGACGTGGAACCAATATTTGTAATTGGTATCATTGGCAGACGTGTACTGTCGTTGGCATGTTACTGATGGATGTATGTAAATAGACCTTTAATAATATCGTCAATAGTGAAAGCGTTCAAAGATTTTACAAAAATATTCCCCTTGGGAATCTGATGTGGGTGTAGTTAACATAAACCATAATTTCAATATAAATGTTAGAATGAAGTGAAAAAGAATTTTTAAACGGCAAAAACATGGTAAGAAGTTCACAATTTTACATTCCCCTGGCATTAATCTTTAAATTTTGAATTTGGTTTATTTGGACACCCATATCAGAACTTTGAGAGGATTCTTTTAACGCTTTAACTGCTCTGTGTTTTTGGGGTAATTTAACATAACAGAAAAGGTTATAAAATATATACTAGTGCTCACGGTATATAGCACTAGAGCTCATGGTATACAACAACTTTCATATAGCTTATTTTGTCATTTATTAACCGATTTTAAATCTTTTTGTAGTTCTGAGTAGCTTAATGTTCATGCTTTTAGACTGCGTTAAAGAGTTTTAAAATTTAAAAATCTTATGCCAAAATAATTGCAAAACTATTTTTAAAATTTAAATTTTTTTTATTTTTATTTTTCTTATATGAAAGCATAGAGTTTTTTTTGCATGTGTTAGTAACAACTTTAAACTCTTTTAGCTTCCGAAATTACCGATTTTAACAAAATATTGGACGTTTACTGCAGCAATCAAATCGTCCAATGGGTGAGCTAAAAATATAAGTAAAAGTAAACTTTTTAATAAAAATAATCAATATTATTCTTTTTAGGTATCATTGTATACTCACATGTTGGTTTCCCTTCGTTTCCGGTGGCCAATTGCTTTATAAACAAAGTCTTCAGCGTTGAATGGAACCTACCAGTTAGTAAGCTATAAATATAAATTTATTATCAAATATACATATCTATTTATAATTATCTACTATACTTACCACAGATATCCTAATTTCATCCATCGTCCAATACAGCTGAAATGAATTGAAGCCATTCACCTTTTTATTCCTGTAAGTAAATAATTATATACAAATATGTACATACATATTATAATATAAGAATTATTTTCTCATTTCAGGTTTATTGCTTACTTACCAATTGCCTGCTAAAAATTTGTCTATTTGTGTTGCTTTTCCTCTACATATGTATGATATTTGTAATTTATTTTTTATTAAAATTGTAAATTTTAACCAAATTTATTAATTTTAAACATATTTTAATAAAAACCAAAATTTTCAACCCCAATTTTAGTTTTTTTTTTTTACTTTTATATTTTTTTTCACAGTATTTGGTAATGTATGGTTGTTGTCACTTTCTTATTATATTTTTAGATTGCCACATATATCTTACTTCTCAGGCCCCAGGGTTAACTACGTATGATATGGCCACTTGACACCTGTCAACGTTGCCATATCTGTTTACGTCTGTGCTATGGTGTGCCTATGATAAGCAGGGAAAATAATTTGCAATTGATATGAGGGTAAATCGCCTATTGAGAGAAATATTTGATTCTTAAACACATTAATTGGAACTTCAACACTAGGATTTAATTATACATATATATTTCACTGAGAAAGTCACGAGTCCCTCCAGTTGATGTATTTTTATGAATATATATATATATATATATATATATATATATATATACATATATATAAATTATTGACAGTTTTGTTTACATGATTCCTGATCTCATCAACTTGAGGGACTCGTAAGTTTCTCAGTGATAAATCAGAATACATTTAATAAATTTACTTTTTGTTTTAAAATGATTATTTTTTTCAGAAGTTTTATTCATCATCTTAGTATGAATTACTAATGATGGATTAATAAAATATATTTCTTAAGTTTTGTATGCAAGAAAAAATAAAATGTTAATTCTATAAAATAATTTAAATTTTTAGCTACTAATTTTTCTTTCTTGATAAAATACGAGAAATTCTACAATTTAATGGCTTTCGTTTTTTTTTTTTTTAATTTATAATTATTTTATTTTCATTGTTTGAAATTTTTTCTTTCTTTAGTCAATTCAAAAACAAATTTCATAAAAATTCAAATTACCAAAAAAACAAACAAGACTTATTTAGATTAGATTTATCCTTGTTGAAGTGCTGCTGGTATCATATTGCTTGTGGCTGCTCTCGTTGTTACCCTTTGTTCCAAAACCATAGAGGGTACATGGTGATTGTAATTTAGTTGAAATTTTTCAAATCGGTATTATCGATTACAACTAAACCTGTCAAAATTGTAAGAGTTGAAATTGTTTCGCATTACAACTTTTTTGTGGTATTATCGATTACAACTCAGAGTTAGTGAGGTTGTCTAAAATGCCAAGCAATTACAACTGCTCAGTAGCAGTTGTTAAAAAAAATCTTAAGCAAATAAAATGGAGATGGGGTAAGTCAAGTTTTTTTTTAAATGCCTTACATGAATTTATTAACGATTGAGATGCTATTTATAGAAAAAATAGAGTTGTAACGAGAAAACAGAGCGTTTTGCTCTTCTTCAATCATTTTTGTTATTATCCATTTTGCACAAACATATCGCTCAAATATATTTATTACTTCTTTAATCACTACACATATTGTAGGATGTGCCAATACATTAACATAATTTCCACAACTTTTTTGATACATAACTGCCGTCAGCAAGGAACCTATGAGTTTCACATACTGTTATTTTGTGAGGTATACCCGTACCTCGCACAGGCTTCTGGAAATGTTCCTTCAGCTCATTATAAAATCATATTAAATATGCAATTAAAAAGCCCTTCAATTATAACCTAATTTTTTTCTTACATAGCATCGGAAAGTTCCAAGATATTGGAGTGATTACGAAGATTTTTTTGGAATAGCATCAAAATCCCTAGTTTTAAAATCCCGAAATGTCAAAAACCCGAATTTTTAAAAATCCCGAATTTCAGAATTATGAATCTCAAAATCCCGAACTTTAAAATTCCGAATTTTGAAATCTTAAATTTAAAAACCCCGATATCAAATCCCGGATTAAGAAAACCTCGAAAAATAAAAATCTTAATTTGTTCATATTATTTATTTAATTTTTATTTACATATATAATTCAATTGATATCTAAAAGGCAAGATTAATTGCTATGGCTTTTAAATACTCTGCTTTATCCATATATTCTCTGTTTTCAAGCACGGATTTTAAATTTTTGTTTTTTAAACAATTTTTTTTATTTCGGGGAACTGTGTTCCCCGATTTTACTTTTTCGATTGCTGTTTTAGCAACAATTAGCTCTTTGGCTAGACTCTCGATTAGTCTGTAAAGTCCGGAATGCTTTTTGCCCACAACGACTTTAAGGCGTCTATGCCAAGCCTCGACAGAGTTTTGTGTGCGTGGGAAGTTTTCCTGCAGCATGTCACAGACCGACCAAAATGCGGTATCATACCCTCCTTCAATATAATTGGAATTTATCCAACGGGCTATTTTTTTTTGAATCTTTATCAGCAAAGTTGCGGTATAAAGCTTCATAATATTCAGGAATTTCAGCACTTGGTACAAAAGCAAGGGCCCTTATCATCCGGATTTGCAAGCTAAATTCTTCAGAGCGGCCATATTTTGTACTTAAACCCTCCTTCTGAATCTTGCGCCAAATTATTTGGCCAAAGTGGAATTGACATCCTTTGCACTCAGCATACGGAAAAAATTCTTTTGCTGTGTTAATGATAGCTTTTTCAAAATCCGAAATAATCTGTAATGGCTTTAAGTCTATGTTCCATTCACAAGCTAGTTTGGTAAGACTGAGCAATACTTCCGAATAGGCCTCCGCGGTCTTGCGACTCATCAAGCAGAAGACTAAGGGTACTATCTGGCCCTGAATATAACCCTGAATACTAAACAGTTGAGCCATAATAGAAGGCACAACCTGAAACGTACCATCCATCAACCAACATTGCGCTTCTGCCAAAAGTTTCATACTGGACTGCGTACCCAATAAAATGTTTTTCTCTCCGCCGAATACCTTTTCATCTAAAACAAAAAGTTCGCCTTCCAAGAATTTTAAGTTTTCCGGAATTTTGATTTCGTCCAATGTTTGCGGCTCTTGTACTTCATTTGAACGTATGCGCTTGATTTTAGCTTTTTGCGCAACTTTGGTTGGCAAATAAACACGACAATTTATATTGGTGTCAGCAATAGTATCTGTTATAATTTGTGAAGGTGGCTTTTCCATACTGTTTTTTGCCTTTATTTTTAACGAGTTGTTACAAAGAATCACATGTTTTTCATTAGCCGCGGGCTCATGACTGTGGTCAGAAGGCTCCTTTTTTAATAAATGTTCATTATTAACTATGATTGTGTGCAAACGACTTTTACAGAACTTTTCTTTTCTATTTGCACAACACCAGTAGGACACTTTTTCTGTTGCTTTCTCCAAATGGTAGGAATAGCCATTCAAATTAAGTTTTTGTTTACCTTTGTTTGATATGCAAATTTCCAGACTCATTTTGCGTATTCGTAAAAAGTGCCGACATTATTAATTTTTCTTGTCTAATTTATTAATATTTGAAGTATGTACATATTTATTTGAACTATGATTGAAAAATTTATTTATTGATTTTAATATCGCGCGATTTTTAAAACCAAAACTGTACAATTATTCGGGATATTCAAATTCGGGATTTTGAAATTCAGGATTTTGAAATTCAGGATTTTGAAATTCAGGATTTTGAAATTCGGTATTTTGAAATTCTGGATTTTGAAATTCGGGATTTTGAATTCGGGTTTTTGAATTCGGGATTTTAAGTTTCGGGCATATGACCCCAACCCGATTTTTTTGTATGCCCAACTCATTAATTTTAGCATCATCACTTTCTTCAGAGTCAAAAAAATCATAAGAGATGTCCATTTTTTTCACTTTGTACAATTTTATAATTTATTAAACAAAAGAAAAAGCTCACTTTAACAAGAAACCATTTTTTTTTGTTTTTTTTTTTGTCAAATCGTTGCTTTTGAGGCTGGCAACATTAATACAACTTCAACTAGAATGAGTTGTAATTCATAATACCAAAAATGAGTTAAGTTGTTTTGAAGTTGAGTTTTTTCAATTTCAACTCAACTTGATTGAGTTGTAAACCGTAATAGGGGCAATTATTTGAACAAATCCGTTATTGAGAAAGAGCTTCTGGCCATTCATTGGACCATAAATTTCTTCAGGCCATACTTTTATGGTAGAAAGTTTTATGTGGTTACTGATCACAGACCATTAGTTTCTTTGTTTCGCACAGTAATCCCTCTTCTAAAATGACTAGGATAAGATTAGATTTATGTGATTATAATTTTGAAATAGCATACAAAAAGGGCAAGATGAATACAAACGCTGATGCGCTGTCACGTATAGTTATTAATAGCGAGTCGTTAAAAGCATTAATACCCACCGAAAGTGAGCAAAACCCAAAAATATTAGCAATCACTCGGAGCATGAAAAGAAACTTTAATATGCAGGATAATGACTGTATTCCTAGTAAAAAGCCTGATAAACTTTTTATATGGGAAAGCACGTCGATATCAGACATAAAAAAGTAAAGAAACTTAGATTTGAAATTGAAAGTGGTATAAAAACACCACAGGTTGTGATGTGCGGCATAGAGGTAGTAATCAGGTGTAGCGACAATCCAATTAGCACACAGATGTCTTTGGAGAAACTAATATCGAGAATGCTATCGCTAGGCATAGAATCACTCGCTTTAAAAGATAATGACAAGTATATAGTGCCACGTGAACAATTCAAAAATTTATTTAATAACATAAAGAGGAGATATACGGAAAAGTTAAAAATTTTAATATACAAAGAACGAGAGCGAATAGTTGATAAAGTTCTACAGAATACGCTTATTACTGAATACCACAATACAAGTCTAGGAGGACATTTGGGTATAAGAAAAACAATGTTAAAACTGAAACAGAGATATATTTGGAAAGACATGGGTAAGATGGTGAAGAAACACATAGCGAATTGTGATGAGTGCAGAATGAATAAACAAACGAAACACACGAAAGAAAGACTGACCGTAACAGACACACCAGGAGCTAGTTTTGAGGTCGTATCAATAAACATTGTAGGCGCCCCTTAGATTTTCTAATCTGTTTAGGTACATACTTACGATGCAATGTGATTTAACGAAATACATAGTAGCTTGTCCTGTTTAAACAAAGGATGCTAAGACAGTTGCGAAGTCTCTGGTGGATAATTTAGTATTAATATAAGGGCATTATAGAATACTCAAATCAGATAAAGGCACCGAATTTGTGAATGAGTTGATGTCGGAGGTATGTAGCCTATTGGAAATTAAACAGGTTTTCAGTACGCCATACCACACGAGACCATAGGCTCGTTGGAACGAAGTCATAGAGTGCTCAATGAATTCCTTTTGAACTTCTGTAAAAATTATGCATGGGACCGTTGGATCCCATATTTCTGTTTCGCGTACAATACCACGCCACATATGGACACTAGCTACACGCCATACGAATTAATATTTGGAAGATTGTCGAATTTGCCTTATGATAAAATACTACATTCAGAACCCGTTTACTATATAGATAATTATTCTAGAGAACTAACAGCAAGATTGAAATTTTCGTTTCAAAAAGCAAGAGAGTTGCTAGAAATAGCAAAAAGAAAGCGCGTTGAACAATTTACAAAGATTAATCCGTTAAGTTTGAAGATAGGACACATGGTTTTAGTGAAGAACTTTAATAGAAAAAAAAATCAACCTCGATACCGCGGTCCATATAAAGTTGTGGAAACGAAAGGAGTAAATTCTATCCTAGATATAGGAAATACACTTACAATAATAACATAAAAAAATACTAAATACAAAAAATTTTATATCATTTAAAAAAAAAAAATTTCTTAAGGTGTAGGGTATTTTTATTTTTACTTATATTATCACCATTATTTTCACTCACACTCATATTATATCATTTACTTTAAATTGGAATTCTTGTCTGTAACAACAATTTATTTTTTTTATGTAATTGTTTTTATTTATATATAAGTTTATAACAACAATTTATATCTCCACTGGAAATATATTTGGAAATGTAAATAATATTACGTTATGTGAACAATTTAGAATAAGTTTAGAGTTAAGACTCCCGCTATTTTTGTATAAAAAGAAGTGATTATCAAAATAAAGGATCATTCTGTTTTATGCCTAAAATCGGCAATTTTATTTCTATTTAGAAGCATTCATCTGTTTCTAGAAAACCTTGGCATATAAATCTGCCTATACCTATTCCTGCCAGTGGCGTTGATACGCCGGCAAACTACTCGGGCAGGTAGATTACTACTGTAAATAAAAATCACAAAAATCAAGCATTACACTCTTTTTCTACATCACCCAACGATATTTTTATTTTACTCGATTCGGTTCTAGAAACTCTACCGTTTGTTCCCCTTAACTTCTGGGTAAGAGGTGTCGCAATGTCAGCAAACCCTTTTATAAATCTGCGGTAGTAGCTAAAAAGACCGAGAAGAGAATGCAAATCCTTAAGTGTGCCGGGATATGGGAATTTAGTAATAGCCTCGACCTTCTTTGGGTTGCTTTTAAGCCATTCTCGGATACAACAAACCCCAAAAAATCAACCTCATTTCTGAAGAATTCACATTTGTCCAGCTGCACTTTCATATGGGCTGCATTTAAGGTTCTAAAGATTTCATTAAGGTGCTGTAGATGCGATTTCTCTTCCTTACTAAATATTATATAATCGATGTACATATAGCAGGTCTTACCAATCAAATTTCGAAGAATATCATCGAGAGCTCTCTGGAATATCGCAGGTGCATTCCTGATCCTAAATGGAAGTCGAGTAAACTCGTACTTCCCATTACTAACGGAGAATGCTGTCTTTTCAATGACTGCTTCCTTGAGCGGGATCTGGTGAAATCCACTCTTGAGATCAATAATCACCGTAAAGAATTTGTTACAACCCAAGAGACCCAAGACTTCACATATCTACGGAATTGGATATTTATCGGGGATTGTAACCTCATTCAGTTTCCTAAAATCTAATACTACTCTGTACTTCTTTTCTCCCGATACATCTTCCTATTTTGGCACCACCCATATTGGGGAATTGTACGGAGAGCGTCTACGACACCATCGCTGAACAACTTTTTTATTTCTTTATCAACGACATCCCTCAGCGCCACGGGGTAAGGATAATGCCGCGTATAGATAGGGTTATCAGTAGTTGTTCTTATTTCCCCCACAAACCTTGTAGTATAGGGTAACCTATCATCAGGATCAGCGAAGAGATTCCTATGTGCATTCATAGCATTCAATAATGAGCCAGATTGACACCGCGAAAGATGTCCCATTCTAATATTTAAATTGTTTACATCATTGGACAAATATTGGTGAATTGGAACTCTAACATTGCCATCAACAGTGAAATAACTTTGGACGTGTAAATAATAGCGCAAGTCTTTTAAAGTATCGTTTCCTAAAATTGCGTCAAAAGTACGCAATACCCTGGTAGAACAAAAAATTTTATTGGTCTACTCGATGGACCGAAAAGATTTAGAAGGGTATGTTTGGTAATTTCGACATCTCCAGATATTGATTTTGCAAAAAAATTGCCTTCATTTGGAATAGGATTCTTTACTTAACAGGATTTATTATAATTCTTAGTGCTACCGGTATCTAAAAGAAATTTAGTGTTTCCCCGTTCCTCAAATTTACCTTAAAATAGGGTAAAGAGGAACAATTTAACCAAAAAAATTAAGGCCTGCATAAAAGTCTTCAATGGAGTAAGAACCTAATGCATTATTAGTTTCTTTAGCCTTGGCATCGAAGTGAGAGGACAATTCATCGACGTTTTCGTGTTCGCACATTTCAAAGTAGTTATCAGGTTCTGAATAACACTCTGCTGCATCATCATGGTATGAATTTTAATCCGTTGTTTCATTCTGTGCGCCACTGCCTCTAGTTTCTAAATGGAAGTTTCTCTAAATTTTATTAACAGGACCTTGGAAAGACCCGTTAGGCCTTTTGTAAGCTGGATTGATTTGTGACCTGTGGTAATGAAGTTGGTTCTTTTACGCTTAGTAACCTCGGGAGGTCTCCATTGAGTCCTCTAACAAACGTATCCAGGGCCTTCTCCCTGTACGTGTTTGTTAATTTTTTTTTTTTTTTTTTTTTTTTGATAAATTTTATTATTTATTGAATCTTCAATTTTAAATTAAATTATCAATAAGTTTTTCAAATCTTAAATCTAAAAAATATTACATATAAGTTTAGCCAATGCTAAACAAAATTTTTAATTTCAACGGTTAATTTATGTTGTTTTACATCTCTCGTGTACGGCTGAGAAAAAGAGTATCCCTCCTTTTCAGCCGGGTGTGGCCTCTATAATTTAAAATATTGCGCGCAAGTACATTTGGGTGCACCTCAAGTTTTTTTATATATTTTTTTGCGTTTATTGAAAATACTGTCTTCACCAACGGAACATCTAGATCTTTATGAATCCGATGATTTCTGACATACCAGGGAGCTGCTGTAATTGTACGTAGAATTTTATTTTGTCGCCTTTGAATTTTTTCGACATTTGATGCTGAGGCAGTGCCCCATAACTGGATTCCATAGAACCATATTGGTTTCAGGATCGCGTTGTATAATAGTAGTTTACAGTCTAGGCTTAGTATAGAATTTCTTCCAATAAGCCAATTCATTTGGGCTGCTTTTAATTTCATTTGTATTAACTTTGCGTCTATATGCGATTTCCATGTTAAACGACGATCAAGATGAACGCCTAGATATTTGACAACAGTGTGTTGCGGTATGGTCTCGGTGTTAATTTTTAAAGGCGGGCATGTTTCCTTGCGCAACGTAAAAGTTACGTGCACACATTTCTGCTCGTTAACTTTAATACGCCATTGTTTGAGCCAATTTTGCAATTTGGATATATACCCTTGTAAATTGCGGGAAGCTTCCACAGGATTTTCGTGAACGCTTAGAAAAGCTGTATCATCGGCAAATGTTGATGTATGAATGTTACTGCTTAACGGTAAGTCAGAGGCATATATTAAATAAAGTAATGGACCGAAGATACTCCCTTGGGGAACTCCGGCTTCGATCGACTGCGGTGGGCTTAAAAAATTGCCTTCCCTAACTACAAATTTTCGTTCAATTAAATAGCTTATTAAAAGCCTAACAATGTTTGCGGGTAGATTTTGTGTTAATTTATGTATAAGACCTTCGTGCCATACTTTATCGAAAGCTTGAGAAACATCTATAAAGAGCGCAGAGCAATATTTCTTCTTTTCGAAAGTGTCTCTGATAACATTCACAAGTCTGTGAGTTTGTTCAATTGTGCTGTGTTGTCTGCGAAAACCGAATTGATGGTCTGGAATGCATCCACTTCTAGTCACTATAGGCATCAGCTTGCTCATATACAGCTTTTCAAATAGTTTTGAAATGTTGGGCAATAGACTAATAGGCCGATAGGATTCAACCTTCGTATGATCCTTGCCGGGCTTTGGTATCATAATAATCATCGAAACCTTCCATTCTGCAGGATAGTATTGCAGCCGTAGAATACTATTAAAAATGAATAGTATAATTCTTTTTGCAATATAAGGCAGTTGTTGAAGCATTTTGTTGCTTATTTTGTCGACACCTGGGGCTTTTTTGGTGTTAAGACTAGTGATGGCCTTTTCAATCTCCACAATGTTAAATCTTAACGGTATTTCTGGTAAAGAGATGACTGGTGGCAGTTCAACAATATCAGTAGAAATATTCGGTGTAAATACATTTTCTAAGTGCTTAACAAAAAGAGCACCTTTTTCAGCATCAGTTCTTGCCCAGTCACCATTCGAATCTCGTAACGGAGGTTTGCAAATCACTGGCCTTTTAAGTCCTCTGGCTGCACGCCATAGTGAATAATCTGTTTGTGGTGTTGCATCGAGTTCTTGAAGAAATTTTTGCAGCGAAGCTGTTTTTTGTGTTTGTAAAACTTTTCTGAGCTGTTTGGTGCATTCCTTTAGCCTTAACTTTAGCTGGGGGGATCTGTAACGTTGCCATTCTCGTCGCGCTCTTCGTTTTTCAGTCAATAGCCTTTCTATATCTACAGAAGAAATGTTGTTGAATCTTACTTGTTGATTTGGTTGATTTGAAGAAGCATTAAGAGCAGCTTGATTAACATGTGCTTCAAACAACCTAATAGAATTTTCTATGTCAGTAGGTGTTCTCAACAGCATATTTTCCGTGCAATGAGCACTCAAATATTTTTTGTATTTCAGCCAGTTAATACGTGCAGATGTCACCGGTAAATCACATGTTGATGTTGCAGTGTTTGTTAATGCAAGTTTATTTAAAAAAAATAGAAAGATGTTGATAGATAACGTGGCAAAATTCCGTGATGCTTCTACCCTTCTGGCATAGGACAGTCATGTGGTACTCCAAAGTACCAATGTCTCTTCTGTCACAATAATGAAGCATTGAGCTCTTTTTTATTCTCGTCCAGTCGAGGGGTGTCCTATAGGACTCCAATGCAGTGTCTGCATCCCTTATGATCTTAGTACGTATGGTATGGAGAATTGCGTAGTATCGTCCTGTGCCTATTTAAGATTTGTAAAGATCTAATACTCTTTCTACTGATTTTCGCCAAGAGTTAAATTCACTTGGTTTCCCAGAGAATTACCTTAACGATTTGACTATATCCTGTACCTTGTGAAGTTCTTCTAGCCTAGATGGTACTACACCTACGGGAACATCATCGCCCTCATCTGTTACATTATCGGAAGGAGATCCGATTGTTTCTAAAATCAATCTCCTAATTTGTGATTTCTGAATTTCCGTAAATCCTGGCGCGTTTTCCGACGCAGGACTGTTACCTAATGTAAGTGTTCGTCTTAAAATTGCGGTTAGTTGTTCTACAGAGGAAGGGTGTTTAATAAAGATTTTAGCACAATACTAATACAATATTCTCAAGGGTATTTCTGTTACTTTTGTTGATTTAGATTGAACAGTTAACAAATGTTACTTACCAGAAATATCCGGTCATCTTCAAAAAGGCTTTCACAAATGTTACTTCACAACATTATTTTTTAAATTATTAATTTCCATTCAGTTTCAACTGTTGCAGTGTACGGACGCGTTTTTATAATCTTCGCAACTGAATATTAAAAATTTATTGAAAGAAAATTCAAAAAAAAAAAAAAATACAACAACAAAAAAGTTTTTTAAACAGTTATTTCACTGGTTTTAGTTTATTTTTGCTTGTGTGTAAATACATAAATATTTGCATAATCCACTTATAAGTGAACACAAAAAAGAGAACTCTAAATGAGTTCACCTTCTAACAACAACAATAAACCTACAAGAAGTAGGAATGTACAATATAAAACTTTGCTTGCTAACGACGACAAAAAAAATGAAGTAAACACAAACATGACTACTACACAAAACTCAAATACTCGTGAGCGATCATTGTCTCCGTACATGTTAAATAGCGATCAAGAAGCAACAACAATTGCACCTATTAGCAAACTTGTCAGCTTAGCTGTACAATCAAACAAACAATCAATAAATACCCAGGTGACCAATGTGCACAAAATTGTAAATGCAGTGACTGAAAATAGTGATAATAAAATCCAAAAGGGGTAGAAGGGGTAGAGTCCCAAATCAGCTCAAATAGCGTCAACGGCGAAAATGCCCAAAGATGGGAAAAATAATATTAAACATTCTGAAAATCGTTTCGCGATTTTAAATGAACAAGTCGATGAAGACACAAGTACAACAAGGTCCAGTAAACCATCGCCGATATATTTAAGAGAACAGAACTCCAACTTTTTGGTAAAAAGTCTTATCTCATTAATTGGAGAAAATGAGTTCTCTGTAACTCCAATTAAGCGCGGCAAAATCAACGAAACTAAAATTCAGGTAACACGAGAAAATAATTACAGAAAAATTCTCTCAGATTTTGAGACTAAAAACAAAAATTTTTATACATATCAACTGAAGAGTGCTGAAGGCCTAACAGTAGTAATAAAAGGAATAGATTCAAGCGTGGATCCGGAAGTCTGGCCTTGAAAATAGTGGCTTCAAAGTGAAAAATGTTTCAAACATTAAAAACAGGGAAAAAATCCCCCAACCTATTTTTAGAGTCGAGCTACAGCCAGGCGACTTTTAAAAGGCGAAAATTAAAAAAAATGAATCGCACCCAATCTATAGCTTAAAATACTTGTTGCATCGAAGAGTTACCATTGAGCTGCCACATCAAAAAAACTGGACCTATCCAATGCATGAACTGTCAAGAAGTTGGCCATACCAAAACTTATTGCAAGTTGCCTACCGTTTTCGCTGTATGCGGCGAGTTACTCAGTACCGCTACCTGTGACAAAATAAGAGGTGATACCAAAGCAAAAAAATGGCAATTGCGGCGGAAACCACACTGCCAACTATAGGGGCTGCCCTCTTTATTCTCTTTTCAAAAATTCGTCGAACAGAAAAACAAATGCTACTCCCGATCAGCCCAACACTCCTTTAAACTACCCACAGTTACCTCAACCGTCGTCTAGCAATAATCAATACTCAAATGTTTTAAAGTCTAACACGACTCTTACTCAACAAAAACCTAATAGTCAATTTTCATACGCTAATATTTTAAAGAGTAACCAGACTCCAGCCCAAAAAACTGTACCACTAAATGAAGAATCAGGGCATAATTTTAGTCGTATAGAAGCCTCGATAGAGATCCTAATACAAACAGTAAATACATTTACTCTCAACATGTCCTGTATGATGCAGGAAATGTTGAAAATGCAGTCTACCTTGTTGCAGGCTGTATTGAAAAAACCATGAACTTAAGAATCTGTTTTTGGAACGCAAACGGCATCTGCCAACATAAAAATGAAATAGAATATTTTCTTCTGGATAAACAAATCGATGTTATGCTTATCTCAGAAACTCATTTGACGTCTAGAAGCTGTTTTAGAATTAGTGGATATAATTTCTACGACACCCCTCGAGGTAGAGCTTGCGGTGGCTCTGGAATCATAATAAAAACTCGAATAAAACACTACCTGCTAAATAAACTTCGTGAAGAATATCTTCAACCAACGAAAATCTGCATTGAAAATTTTTATCAAAAGCTTGAGATATCATCTGTTTATTCTCCTCCCAGGTTTTCAATTTCAGAGAGTCAATACACTGCATTTTATACAACACAGGGGTCCCGTTTTCTAGCAGCTGGCGACTACAATGCTAAACACACATTTTGGGGTTCACGTTTAATCAGTCCTAAGGGTCGTGGTTTGTTTGTCACAATTTCAAAAATGGGTTTGAATGTAGTTTCAGGTGGTCAGCCAACATATTGGCCAACGAATCGTCAAAAACTTCCTGATGTTATCGACTTTAGAATTATGAAAGGTGTGCCCAACAAAAGGATTTCGAGTTCTGAGAAAATATGCCATTGACTACACCTATTGACATAGACAATTATATTAGGTTGTTTGAAGCACATGCTAAACAAGCTGCTCTTAATGCTTCTTCAATTCAACCAAATCAACAAGCGAGATTTAACAATTTTTTTGTGCAGATATGGAAAGGCTCTTGACTATAAAACGGAGAGCTCGAAGAGAATGGCAACGTTACAGATCGCCTCAGCTAAAATTAAGGCTTAAGGAGTGTAGCAAGCAGCTTAGAAAAGTTTTGCAAACACAAAAAACAGCTTCGCTGCAAAAATTTCTGCAAGAACTCGATGCAACACCATCAACAGATTATTCGCTGTGGCGTGCAGCCAGAGGACTTAAAAGGCCAGTGATTTGCAAACCTCCATTACAGGCTTCGAATGGCGAATGGGCAAGAACTGCTGATGAAAAAGGTGCTCTTTTTGTTAAGCACCTAGAAAAAGTATTTACCCCGAATATTTCTGCTGATATTGTTGAACTGCCACTAGTCGTCTCTTTACCAGAAATACCGCTGAGATTTAAAACGGCGGAGATTGAAAATACTATCACTAGTCTTAACACCAGAAAACCCCCAGGTGTCGACAAAATAAGCAACAAAATGCTTCAAGAATTGCCTTACATTGCAAAAAGAATAATACTATTCATTTTTTTTAATGTATTTTACGGCTGCAATACTATCCAAAAGAATGGAAGGTTTCGATGATTATTATGATACCAAAGCCCGGCAAGGATCATACGAAGGTTGAATCCTATCGGCCTATTAGCTTATTGCCCAACATTTCAAAACTATTTGAAAAGATGTATATGAGCAAGCTGATGCCTATAGTGACTAGAAGTGGATGCATTCCAGATCATCAATTTGGTTTCCGGAGACAACATAGCACTATTGAACAAACTCACAGACTTGTGAATGTAGTTAGACACCTTTGAAAAAAAGAAATATTGCTCTGCGCTCTTTATATATATGTTTCTCAAGCTTTCGATAAAGTATGGCACGAAGGTCTTATACACAAAATAACGCAAAATCTACCCGCAAACATCGTCAGGCTTTTAAAAAGCTATCTAAATGAACGAAAATTTGTTGTTAGGGAAGGTAATTTTTTAAGCCAACCGCAGTCGATTGAAGCCGGAGTTCCCCAAAGCAGCATCTTCGGTTCCTTACTTTATTTAATATATGACTCTGACTTACCGTTAAGCAATAACATTCATACATCAACATTTGCTGATAATACGGCTTTTGTAAGCGTTCATGAAAATCCTGTAGAAGCTTCCCGGAATCTACAAGGGTGTATCTCAAAATTGGAAACATGGCTAAAACAATGGCGGATAAAAGTGAATGAGCAGAATTGTGTACACGTTACTTTTACTTTACGCAGAGAAACATGCCCGCCTATACAAATCAACACCGAGACTATACCGCAACACAATGTAGTAAAATATCTAGGCGTTCATCTTGATCGCCGTTTAACACGGAAATCGCATATAGACGCAAAGTTGGTGCAAATGAAATTAAGAGCAGCCCAAATGAATTGGCTTATGGGAAGAAATTCTATTCTAAGCCTAGACTGTAAACATCTACTATACAACGCGATCCTGAAACCTATATGGTCCTATGGAATCCAGCTATGGGGAACTGCCTTAGCATCGAATGTAGATAAAATTGAAAGTCGACAAAATAAAATTCTACGTACAACAGAAGCCCCCTGGTATGTCAGAAACCCTCGAATTCATAAAGATCTAGACGTTCCGTTGGTGAAGACAGTATTTTCGAAACATGCGAAAAAATACATTAAAAAACTTTAGTTGCACCTAAACCCACTTGCGCGCAATATTCTAGAGTATAGAGGCCACACCCTGCTTAGGAGGAGGGACAATCTTTCTATCAGCCGTACACGAGAGAAGTAAAACAACAAAAATCAACCGTTGTAACTAAAAATTTTGTTAAGCATTGGCTAAACTTATATTTAATATTTGAAAAACTTATTGATGTTTCAATACATAACTGAAGATTCAATAAATAATAAAATTTATCAAAAAAAAAAAAAAAAAAAAATTATTAATTTTTTCTGAAATCTCTTTTAATGCTATTATTCTCTCTTTTTATATTCTTTAACAAATTTTATTTGTATTATTTTTTTTTTTTAAATTCGTATTATTATTTATTCTATATCCTTTTACTCTTAGTTAAATTTTAATTTGAAAGCATTTCTTTAAATATTATTGAACAATTTCTAATTTTTACTTCTTACGTTATTACTTTTTGGAATTTTTCCTCTAAAAAATTTTTTTTACATAAAATTTGTCCTTTAATTTTCACTTCTTCATGTTCTTATCTCATATAAATTATTTTTTAATTCTTCGTATTCACAAAATATTTCTTTTATTTAGAATTTTTCTTTTAAAACATTTCACATTTTCTTCTTAAAACATAGTTCTTAATTCTTTGTATTCTTAATTCTTTTATTTTTAATTATTTTTTAAACTTTTCATATTTCTTTCTTAGAACTTATTTTCACAAAATATTTCTTTATTTTTTAAATTTTTTACATTTATTTCTTAAAACTTATTTTCACAAAATATTTCTTTATTTTTAATTTATTTTTTAAACTTTTCACTTATTTTCTACTGCTTGAATAGCGCTGATCCTTTTCGGCTAGTACTCAGGGGCTAAACAAGGCTTTTTTAAGGACCTTTCCAAAGCGAGGGTCCCTGCTCGGGCGCCAATTCATTTTATTATTATTTAATATTGTTTCGCAACACGTTGTTATTCTTTATATACTGTAAAATGACTGCACATGTTTTACTTAGAACTAAACTTAAATATATTTTTCCTAACTGTTTCTGCTGCTACTGCATTTCAAATATGTATATATACATACATATACACATGTAAGCATACTAATTTATGGACACCGAGTTTTTCACGGTCCAACTACTTACCTTCTCTCTAATCGGTTCAACCGTTTAAACTCTGGACCGATTTTCGTTTCATATTTTGATAATCAAGTGCATTACGGTCTTTTTCATAAATTGTATGCATCAAAATGTGTCTACATACAAAGAAAACAAAATTTGTAAAACACAACTTCTTTAGCTGAATTACAACAGAAAAAAAAATTAATATAAAATACATAGTCAAATATGTAGATGATGTCTTGGCAGTTATAAACCATAAAGACAAGAATACAATTCTCAACGTTTTCAACAAATATCACACAAAAATTCAATTTACCACTGAAATAGAAAATAATAGATGTATGTAACTATCTAGACACAACCTTACACAGGAAAAAAGGTAATATCTTACTAGATTGGTATTCAAAAGAAATTTCATCGGGCAGAATAATTAATTTCCATGCAACACAGCCTAAAAGTCAAATTATAAATACAGCAAAAAGTCTTATTTTCAGAGTTCTCAACATAAATGATACACATTTTCACATAAAAAACGGCTCCACGGTACTCTCCCGCCACACCCGATTTAAGGGTTGAAATTTATATGGTTGGTAGCCCTTACTTACTTTAGTCCACTCCTAAAATTTTAACTTCCGGAAACTTATAGTTTAGGAGTTATTCTATATACCGCCGTGTCGGGATATACCATGGTGGATAAATTCATTAAGCCCGGCCGAAGGCCGGCTATGCAAAAATTCTATTCTATATACCGCCGTGTCGGGATATACCATGGTGGATAAATTCATTAAGCTCGGCCGAAGGCCGGCTATGCAAATTGGTCTTATACGTTGAAAAAAAATGTAAAGGGAAATCGCACATATATATAAAAACTTCAGAGGCCAATAACTCGAAAACTATGCGTTGCCGCCAACTTTTTTATTTAATTTTTTCTTTTTTTTTTAATTTTCTATCACATAGGCTAATTTTTATTTTGTTTGGGGCAACTTCAAGATTCGGTTGGCGGGAGAGTACAGCTCACATACAAAAAATTATGACAATGCTTAAAAACAACAGTTTTCCTAACAAATTAGTAAATTCCCTAATAAATGAAGTAAAAATAAAATTAAAAAATAACACTAACATAAATAAGCATATCGAAGGAAATAATAGCACAACAAAATTTTACAGTGTATCATATATTCCTGGTTTGACGAAAAAAAAAAGAAATAAAAACAGCTGTTGAAACAAATAACATTAAATTTGCATACAAGTCAAACACAACAATAAACAAACTTTTTACAAGAGTAAAAGCGCAAACTGACAAACTACAACAATGTAACATAGTTTATGAACTGCAATGTAAGGAAATAACGATGAATAATGCAACCTTATATATATTGGCTCAACCAATAGAAATTTAGAGAACAGAATGGTAGAACACAGAAGTGATATTGGCCGCGTTCATAAGGCGTAGCTGTTGTGCAGCCGTTGAGTGTTTGTCTTAGGAACGCATAGTTGAACAGTTCCGCTCAGCTCAACAATTGAGTATTGGCGGCCATTTTTTCCATAATAAAATTTTTTAGCTACCTAAACTCAACATGTTGTGTTCAGCCTCAACAGCTGATCCAAGAGAGTTAAGGCGTTTATATCAAAATTCAACGCCGCTTTGTTAGGTGGCGGCTGCAAACTAAACTGTTCAATTTAACATGACAAATGTGATAAATAACAAAATAAAGAAATGGAATTAAAATAATAATAATTTCACTAAATACGTGTTTATTATAGTGTTTTGTTATATCTACACCACATACTTAATTCACTATAACGTTGAATGATTTTTGAACACGGTGGCGGCCCAGCGTTGAGTTAGAAATGCTATCGACGCAGCCTTCTAATTTTATTGCAGTGTTTCTTGTCTTGTTGTGCAAATTCAATAAATTTTAAATACAATTTTAAAATAAAATAAAAATGGAAAATCGGTGGGCTGCTGACTATTGCATTGTATTACTATCCATACTTTTCAGCTAAACTATTAAATTTTGTTAATTTAAATTACATATTTCTTTTGCACCTCTTTTATTTCTAGTCAATTGTTTCCATTTATCAGCTGTTCATTTTGCAGTTTTCATCAAAGTGTTTCTAAGACGTAACTGTTGAGCTCAACAGTTGCCAACAGTTTCGCAGCAGTTGAGCTCAACAGTTACGCCTTATGAACGCGACCATTGAAAAACAAAAACATCAACAACTATGTCAACACATATCATCAACAACAAACATACGGTTGATTTTGATAATGTGAGAATTTTAGACAGGGAAAAAAAGAGTTGTAAATGTATTGAGTATTTGCGTATCGAGTACTCAATACCGGGTATATTTTTGAGTACTCGATATTCAAAAGTACTTACTCAATACTTTCAGAGTTGCTATTTTCACTAATATACATAATATTGCAACCATGATTTTTACACATATATATGTACATACATACATGTACTCGTATACATAAAAAATCTATTATAGAGAAAAATGTAAATTGATGGTGCAAAAATTTTTTATGAAATAAAACTAAGAAATATCTAAACAAAAGCTAAAAAATAAATTATATAAAAGAAGAAATAAACTATAAGTGATATAAAAAATAATAAAATTTACAGATATTAACGATGTCGAAAAAAGAAGCGTCTTGTGGCTTCATTTTACTGAAGTCAATGGCGATCGTGCAAAATGCAATATTTGCAAAGGTATCATTTCTTACAAAGGTATGGTCATATTATTATAAATTTCTGTAAACATAGCGCATACAATTTTTATTTTCTTGAAAATACGCCTGCAGCTGGTGGAAGCTCTAATCTAAAAAACATTTGGATTCCAAACATCCAACAGTGGAATTGAAAAAATTACAAGAACAAAAAGGTATGTTAATAGTTAAAATGTTTGGAAGTAGTTAAAAGTATGTATGTATGTCATTTTTTGCAGACGACTTGCCAAGGACAATACAAAAAACCTTAGAAGAATGCAACATAAATCTACAAATCTCAAAGACCAGAGAGAGGCAAATAAATTCAACTTTAGTCTCGGTTTTCCAACATTCTTTCCAACACGGAGTTCCATATCGTAGGAGTGGAATTAATGAGCTTCAATATTCTTTGATTCATTTGCGTTTGCATCTCTTTAAATTTGTTGGTAGCTTTTGTACTAGGATGAAAGAACACAACGGTCGATTTGCATTTTGTAATAATGCTTGCTATATTCGGATCCTTTAGACCATCCATAACTACTAAATGTAGTGTGTGTGTGCAAAACACGACAAACTTTGCCATCCGGCAATTCTTATAGCTAACAAAATATTTGCAGCATTGTCAGATACGACACATGAAATCTTTTCATCAATTCCCCACCGCTTTAACGCTTCTAACATTTCATCTTTTAAATTTTACGCCGTGTGGTCTTTTAATGTACGAAAGCAATTAAGAAATTTTGAGTTTAAACGCCATTCGTCATCAACAAAATGTGCAGTAAGCGATATGTACGATTCATTTGCCCCTGATGTCCAAGCATCCGTTGTTATGCAAATATGTTTAGCTTTACTCAATTGCTCTTTTAATTTATTTGTACCACTTGCAAATTCTTCATTTAACAAATTTTTTGTTAAAATGTATCTAGAGGGTAATGTATATGAGGGATTCAGAGCTTTTGCAAACTGCTGAAACCCATCATTCTCTACTACGGAAAGGGGTTGAAGATCCAGCGTAATTCCAAAACGTTGAAAAATTTATTTTCCTGCATTTTAACAAAGATTGAGGTGTTATAATGTACGCATCAAAAATTAAAATATGCTGCTGAAAATACAATTCATACCTTTCGCAAATGGATTTGTAATGTTTTAAAAACACTGCAATTACATTTAGTGACATACATTATAAATAAAATGTATGTATGTATATAAAATACACCACAAAGTACAAATATTACTGAAGTATTTAATTTAATATAATTTTTACATTAAAACATTTTAAACATAATAAAAATGTATGTCTCAATATTAAAAGCATTAATTTTTATGAATAAAATTCAATTTAACTAAGTTTCCGTTTCTTTTTTCTTCAATTCAAAAAAACCGTTAAAGTATTGAGTAGTATTGAGTCTAGAAAATATAGAGAGGAAAAGATACACAATCAAAAGTTTGCGCATACAAAAGAACATAGAGAGAACGATGAACATTTAAGAGGACACCAACAATATCAGCGCTAGTTATTTTGTTGCAATTAAATAACAGCGCAAACTGTGTTTTACCAAATATATTTTTATTTATTAATTTAAAAAAATTTTTCGGCATTAAAAATGCCAAAAATATATCATAACATTTCTTTTTAACTGAACAACTGTATTATTATAAGTAAAACATGTACTGTGTAAAACTTTTCAAAATATACATATAATGTTTTCTAAAATTTAAATAGACGAAACCCCTGAAGAAGTCAACAAACAATTGACTAAACGTGTGGTAAAAAATGTAATAAAACTGTTTTATAAACATTAACTACGTTAGGCCTTATTAACTTAAAGAATAAAAATATTATTATCAACAAATATTGCATCGAAAGGTGTGCTCAGCGAAATGATTGAAGTAGAAGCATCTTTGGATTTGTCTTCAGATCACTCGCCTACAATATTTTTTGTGCAGATATAGAAAGGCTATTGACTGAAAAACGGAGAGCTCGACGAGAATGGCAACGTTACAGATCGCCTCAGCTAAAATTAAGGCTTAAGGAGTGTACCAAACAGCTAAGAAAAGTTTAACAATCACAAAAAACAGCTTCGCTGCAAAAATTTCTGCAAGAACTCGATGCAACACCATCAACAGATTATTCGCTGTGGCGTGCATCCAGAGGACTGAAAAGACCAATGATATGCAAACCTCCATTACCAGCCTCTAATGGTGACTGGGCAAGAACTGATGCTGAAAAAGGTGCTCTTTTCGTTAAACACTTAAAAAAAGTGTTTACTCCAAATATTTCTGTTAATACTGCTGAAATGCCACCAGTCGTCTATTTACCAGAAATAACGCTAAAATTTAATATTGTGGAGATTGAAAATGCTATTGCTAGGTATCGACAAAATAAGCAACAAAATGCTTCAGGAATTGCCATATATTGCAAAAAGAATAATACTATACATTTTTAATGGTATTTTACGGCTGCAATACTATCCGGCAGAATGGAAGGTTTTGATGATTATTATGATACCAAAGCCCGGCAAGGATCATACGAAGGTTGAATCCTATCGGCCTATTAGTTTATTGCCCAACATTTCAAAACTATTTGAAAAGCAGTACATGAGCAAGCTGACTCCTTTAGTGACTAGCAGTGAATGTATTCCAGATCATCAATTCGGTTTTCGCAGTCAGCACAACACTATTGAACAAACTCACAGACTTGTGAGTGCAGTTAGAGAAACTTTTGAAAAAAGAAATATTGTTCAGCGCTTTTTATTGATGTCGTAGAGGCTTTTGATAAAGTATGGCACGAAGGTCTTGTCCACAAATTAACACAAAATGTACCCGCAAACATCGTCTGGCTCTTAAAAAGCTATCTAGGGGAACGAAAATTTGTAGTTAGGGAAAGCAATTTTCCAAGCCCCCGCAGTCGATTGCAGCCGGAGTCCCTCAAGGCAGTATCTTCGGTCCTTTACTTTATTTAATATATGCCTCTGACTTACCGTTAAGCAGCAACATTCACACGTCAACATTTGCTGATGATACGGCTTTTCTAAGCGTTCATGAAAATCCTGTAGAAGCTTCCCGGAATCTACAAGGGTACATCTCAAAATTGGAAACATGGCTAAAACAATGGCGGATAAAAGTCAATTAGCAGAAATGTTTACACGTTACTTTTACTTTACGCAGGGAAACATGCTCGCCTATACAAATTAACACCGAGGCTATACCGCAACACACTGTACTCAAATATCTAGGCGTTCATCTTGATCGTCGTTTAACATGGAAATCGCACATAGACGCAAAGTTGATCCAAATGAAACTAAAAGCAGCCCAAATGAATTGGCTTATTGAAAGAAACTCTATACTAAGCCTTGACTGTAAAACTTCCCTTATACAACGCGATCCTGAAACCAATATGGTCCTATGGAATCCAGTTATGGGGCACTGCCTCAGCATCAAATGTCGAAAAAATTCAAAGGCGACAGAATAAAATTCTACGTACAATAACAGCGGCCCCGTGGTATATTCGAAACCAGCGAATTGACAAAGATCTTGATGTTCCGTTAGTGAAGACAGTATTTTCAAAACACGCTAAAATATATATAAAAAAACTTGAGTTGCACCCAAATGTACTTGCACGCAAAATTCTACATTATAGAGGCCACACCCGGCTGAAAAGCAGGGAAACTCTTTTTCTCAGCCGAACACGAGATGTAAAACTACAAAAATTAACCGCTGAAACTAATAAATTTTGTTTAGCATTGGCTAAACATATATTATATTATATTAGATTTAAGATTTACATGACGATCTTAAGACTTTGTTAAAATACATAGCAATTTTAAGGAATACTCAGCAAAAATTTGCTTATCTTTTTTGCTATACTTAAAAAAAAGAAAGTGAACCCGGCATACAAAGCTTATGCTCAGTCGGATACTATTAAGAACCTTGCAACTATAGCGCATAATAAATATCCTCCTTGATCAAAAGTGGGATGAATCCTGGAAGAACTACATTACATGAACCGGAGGCACGTTGGGCCAAAATCCTAGAAGAAGGACGAAAAGAAGAGAAACCAGAAATATTGAAAGCAGCGTATTAATACACCAAACAACCTACAGCGACGCAGTAAATATAGAGAAATTGAATCACGAAATACAAAAGTAAAAATAGAAATCTTGAAATAAATTTAAAGAATTTACATGATGACTACATTGGATGGCTAATAGTGTTTACTATAGTATTACCCCTTAGTTTCATATTCTTCACTAAATATCACGAGCTTTATACAACGATCAAAAATAATACTAGTAGATAGATTTTGTATAAACAATTAAAAATGATTAAAAATTATAAACTTATTAATACTAATTCTAATTGTTATCTTGTACCAATTATAATTTATATTATTTTTAAAAACCTTAGTTCTAATTTTAAAATTTTTGCAATAAAATTAATAACAGAAGAAATAGAGAAAAACAAATTAAGTCCATAAAAATAAAACAAAAACAAACAAAAATAAAAAGAATCAATAAGAATATATATTGGTAGGTTCAGACGAATAGAGTCCATAAAAACAGTAGGACAAATAATAGCAAATGCAAATAAATCGTTAGGAAGACCATATACACTAGAAAGTAGAAAGAGAAATATTGGATAATTTGTTTGATGTAACACATCAAAGTATAATTTTTGAGAAATTTTTTTTATTGAAGAAATAGGTTATAGAATTCTTGGAAGAACATTTGAAAAGAAAAAATTTTTTTTTTTTAATTTTATTATTTCAATTATATATTGAAACATCAATAAGTTTTTCAAATCTTAAATCTAAATATATTAAATATAATAAACAAAATAAACAAAATTTTTAGTTTCAACGGTTGATTTTTGTTGTTTTTACATCTCTCGTGTACGGCTGATAGAAAGAGTATCCCTCCTCCTAAGCCGGGTGTGGCCTCTATACTCCAGAATATTGCGCGCAAGTGGATTTTGGTGCAACTCAAGTTTTTTAATGTATTTTTTAAGAAAAACTTGCTTAGAAAAAGATAAACATGTCCAATCTAGATATAAATAAGTTGTCTCAAATTACAAAATTAATACCAAAGATCACTGCTAGACCGGATGAACTTGCTACATTCCTTACTAGTGTAGAATTTGTTGCATTAACGGTTTCAGCAGAATAGAGTGCGACTGTCTTTGGATAAGTTTTTAAAACAACACTCAAATTAAAGCTACAAAGCAGAATAAAACATATCTGCACCTACGAATATTACCGGGTTAATAGCAAATTTAAAGATTACTTATAAGCCATCGAAAACCGCTAATACTGTATTAAATGAAATTATCCACACTACCCAGAGAGACAACAACGTATTGGGCTTTACACATGATTATATGCTTGAGTTATTAATTTAACTTTACACCATCCTACACCAGAGTTTGTAAAATAACTAATTTAGAACCAAAAGGTGATTCTTCCTCATTGGCCACCATATTCTCCCGAACTAAACATAATTAAAAATGTATGCGGTTGGCTTTCCCGCAAAATTTATGAAGGAAGTCCAAGGATTTATTATCTCAAGCTATAAGGGACTCCTGGAATTAACACTTCTTTAGATTTTTTTAACTCACTTTATGATTCAATATAAAACGGTATAAACATGTTTAAAGTTATTAAAAAAAAAAAAAACTACGGGTAGCACTCTGGGAGTGCCGACAGAAGTGAAAACGTATATTATGAATTGTATTGTATTTATAATTATAATTTTTATTTTGTTCAATTATTTACGTGGTCGCTGCGAGGTCCAGAGCAAATAAAATGATTTCAAGCACAGAATAATTTATATATGCACTTTATGATTACACTTTAGGTAATATATTTTGTATGCACTTTAGGTAATATATTTTGTGATTACAACAGTACACGTGCTATTGCCAAAAAAAATTATGCTTGTCAAATGTCCGGGCGATACTACACCTGTAATTTGTTTGCAATGTTTTGGCACAAGCAGAGATGCTACAAAAGTTTAAGTTAAATATCAAGGCGAATATATTACCAGGTGGATGTAGTGGCGCAATCGGGCGAATTTGTAATTTTTCCACACTGTCAAATTTAGTACATATTTCCCGATGCCATTTTTAAGTAAATTTTGACAGCGTAGGATATGAATTCGCCTTTTACACAAGAAAATGCCTGTTGTTTGTTTTGTTGGCGAATTGTTGTATTTTATTCTAGTTTTGTTTGTTTATTGTGTTTGAATAGTTTTTTTATGATGTCTAGTTTTATTTTTATTTTTTTATTCTGTAGTTTGTTTTTCTATTTTTTTGGTGTGTTATTTTGTTTTGTTTTGGTATTCCCATAATTCATACAGACATATATATGTATGGACGTAGGTTGTTGGTTATGTTTCTTTGTTTTATTTGCGTTTGCAAATTTTCTTTTATTTTATTTAGTCTTTATATTGACCGATGCAATTATGTTCGATTTGTATCTGTCTTTGTTATCATCAAAAAGTTGTTATTGGAAAATTGTCTTAGTACAATAAAGGCTGTCTATATGAAGGCAAATTCATTACCAGGCATATTTACGACTACAACAATTCACCAACAAAACACCGGCATTTAGTTTTTTACCGGCGAATTCATATCCTACGCTGTCAAAATTCTCCATGCATAAAAATGGCGCCGGAAAATATGTACAAAATTTGACAGTGGGGGCAATTGATACATTCGCCCGAATTCGTCAATGGATCAACCTCGTAATGAATTCGCCTTGGTCTGTAGTCTATGTAATGTGCGTTCGTCTGCTATCAAGGCGTTTCCAACAGGTGAGCTTACTAGCACAGCTGACCCAGCTCGCTTCATAGCAAATTATCATACGAACTGAAACAGTTATAAAAGTAGACATAAATAATGGTTTTAAATTTGTTTGTATATTTTGATATGAAGCGAGTGCTCTATACCAACAAAATATATGTTGTTTTTGGATTGTTGTACTTGTTTTCGAACTGCGCATACCTGTTAGTTTTACCATGTCTGGTCTGTAGTTGTCTGTTAAGTGTCAAATGTTTGGGTGTTACTACACCTGTAATTTGTTTGGTAGGCATTCGCAGAAACAGAGGTGCTACAAGTGTCAAAAAGTGTGACGGTGTCGCGAATTCTGAGATTTTAGCCCACCCAAAATCTCCGTACCGCGCCAATAGAAGTTTTCACTTCAAAAACTTAATAATAAGGTGTCTTTTTTTAAATTATTAAATACTGCATTCTTAATTACTCTCTAATTCCTCTAATCAGATGATAGAGAGTACAAAATCAAACCATAAAAGTTTAACTATAATGATGAAACAGAACTTGGGCTTGACGTTTTTCTTCATACAATTTGGCATATAAAAGACGCCACTAAAGGCAGTTGTGAATAGAATCTATTTTATTTTGCCAGCGAATTTTCTTATGATCTCATTCTCAGATTAAAATGCTCTCAACAATGCTACCACACTTTTATAACATTTCACACAATTTGTAAACAAAACCAAAGAAAAATAAGAACAAAAGAAAATAAAAAAAAACATTTGAAAGAGCAATATATTTATAATTTTCTACACTTGTAAATAAAATGACTGATATTGTCGAAAAATTAATTGCAGGCATAAACATGATTTCATATATAATTTGCAGTCATCAATGTACAAAAACCAGACTTGTGGATAAAAATTGGAAATGTGAATGCAGTTGAAGCCGTTGCTTCAATTATGGGCCTTTTTTCTCTGAGAGGCGCTTTTGCTTGAAGATGCGGACGTGTTCTGTTTCATCATATAGTAGGAAAACAAACTGGAGCCAACTTTAGAGTATAAAAATCAAAATAATTTTAAGTTTAATTTACCTGATAGCGAATAATCATTATGACGACTCTCAGAGTCTCGAATTAAAAATGCTCCGTGCTCATTTTCTGGTAGTAATAATTTCTTTTCAGCTTCAATACGTTTTATTTTACGAAAGTACCAACTGCAAAAAAGAATACAACAAAAATTTACTTATATGCTACAGTAAATGCTGAGAGGGATACTTAAAGTAATTTCATTCAAATAAGGCAATTTATATTGGTTGATAACATTTCTTATTAAACTATAGCGAAAGATTTTTGTACCAGAAATTTTTATAAATATTGTTGATGTGTTATGAAATATATTGCCATATAACATATTTATTGTGACTTATTTACTTACAAAACTAAGTCACGTTTAACAAAAGTATTTGCGAATAAGGATCACAATGTTGCCATTAATTTAAATGGTTTTTGTTTTTTTTTTTTTTTCAAAAATCAAGCAGTCCTAGACAAATATAGCAAAAAAAATATATACATATGTACATATGTATGTATATTGGTGAAGACAGTATTTTCAAAACACGCGAAAATATATATTAATAAAATTCGAGATGCACTTAAATTTTCTAAGTGATAGAGGCCACACCCGGTTGAGAATGAGGGATATTCCTTCTCTCAGACGTACATGAGAAATATAAAAGAACATCAGAAATTACGTAGTGTACAGACACGTTTTTGTAATCGTCGCAACTGATAATTAAAAATTATCAAAAGTTAGTATAAAAAAAAATACAAAAACAAAACATATATTAAATAGTTATTTTACTGGTTTTATTTATTTTTTTCTTGTGTGTAATATATAAAAATATTTGCATACCTAAACTCATAAAAGTAAACACAAAAAAGAGAACTCTAAATGAGTTCATCTTCTAACAACAACAATAATACCATGTTCAGACAAACACCTTTATTGCGATTATTGAGTAAAACTTCATATGCAACACTGTTCACAAGTATGTTCAGTGGTGAAAATTATCTACAACTTATCTACCATCCAAATGTCAACAAAATAAATTTAATTATATATATTAAATTTAAATTTCTTAAACTTAATTTATAATTTATAACAATAAATAAGTTTAATAAGTTAAAAATAACCAATTTCTTTTTAGATAAATATGTAGGTTTAAAAATACATAAAAAGAGAATGGGCTGTAATGAGGCCAGTTTAAAATAAAAACAAAGTTATTTGCCAGCTGACAAAGTTTATTGAATTAACTTAATTCTGTATGTGTGAACACTAAAATAATTTTGTTAATTAACCGAATATTGACTCAATAAAATTTGTATGTCTGAAAGTAGTATAAGCCTACAAGTAGTAGAAATTTTTATTTAACTTTGGTTGCTGATGACGACAACAAAAAAATGAATTAAACACAAACCTGAATTTAAACAAAACTTTGAATTTAAAAAACTTTTATATATATCTACTAAAGTCAGGCGTTGAAAATAATAGCTTCAAGGTAAAATACGTTTCAAACATTAAAAATAGGGGACAAATCCCCAAACCTATATTTAGAGTCGAGCTACAGCCAGGTGACTTGAAAATTAAAAATAATGAATCGCACATAATTTGTAATTTAAAGTACGTGTTACACCGAAATTACCGTTGATCTTCACATAAAAAAAACTGGACTCATCCAATGCCTGAACTGCCAAGAATTTGGGCATTCCAAAACTTATTGCAACTTGCCTACCGTTTGCGTTGTATGTGGTGAGCTACACAGTACCACTTACTGTAACAAAATTAAAGGTGATCCCAAGGCGAAAAAATGTGTCTATTGTGGCGGAAATCACACTGCCAACTATAGGGGCTGTCCTCTTTGCTCGTTTTTTAAACGTTCGTCGAACAAAAAGGAAAATAATATCGCCGCTCATCTTATCACGCTTTTAAGTTACCCACAGTTACCACATCAGTCTACCAGTATGAAACAATATTCAAACGTATTGAAATCTAACACGAGTATTGCTCAACCACAACCTAATAGTCAATTTTCATATGCTAACATTTTAAAAAGTAACCAGGATACAACGCAAGAAACTGTACCAGCAAACGAAGTTTCCAGCTCTTATTTTAGTCGTATGGAAGCCTCAATAGAGAGCTTAAACAGTAAATACCTATAATGTCAACATGTCCTGTAAGATGCAGTCAAACTTGTTGCAGGATGAATTAAACAAACCCTGAACTTAAAAATCTGATTTTGGAATGCAAACGACATCTACCAGTATAAAAATGAAATAGAATATTTTATAATAAACCAACAAATCGATGTAAATTTCAGAGACTCGAAGCTATTTTAAAATTAGAGGATACAATTTTGACGTCACCAAGGACCCTCGAGGTAGAGCTTGTGGTGGCTCGGGAATTGTCATAAAATCGCGAATGACGTGTGAATGTTACTGCTTAACGGTAGGTCAGAGACATATATTAAATAAAATAAAGGACCGAAGATACTGCCTTGAGAGACTCAGTCTTCAACCGACTGCGGAGGGCTTAAAAATTGCCTTCCCTAACTACAAATTTACGTTTCATTAAACAGCTTTTTAAAAGCTTGACGATATTTGCGGGTAGATTTTTTTTTTTATTAGGACCAGCACTCAGGGGATGACACCTACGTATGCAGTGCATTGTGCCGGAACTCAGAGAGAGGGATAGAGTAGAGAAGATAGGTGTTGAAAATGTAGAAGGCTTAACTCTTTTACAACTCTGCTTTGCGCGTTATGTTAATTTTTATAGCAGTGTTGAGGCGTCTCCGGTGTTAGGTAGACGCATTAACTTTGTTAAGCTATATTGGCAGGCATTTTATTAATTAACTTCGCCGATGTTTCTGCTAACCGACGAAGGAGGGCGATGTTGTGTACATTAGCTTAGAACATCATCAATCGCTGTCGGAACAGTTTTTTAGTGACCAGTGCTAAGCCTTTATCACTTAAATAGGCCGACAACAATTAATACAATGTCTCACTAATGTACATTAGAGAAATTAATTATGCTGATTGACTTGCTCTGGCCAGGGTTTGAACCCAGGCGCCACGTCATTGTTTGCTTAGTAGTCAACGCGCTAACCACTTCAGCCAACACCACCCTTTGTGGATAAGCCCTTCGTGCCATGCTTTATCAAAAGCTTGTGAGACATCAATAAAGAGCGCAGAGCAATATTTCTTTTTTTCAAAAGTCTCTATTACAACAATAACAATAGTGTTATGCTGTCTCCGAAAACCGAATTGATCCATTACCGAATGCATCCATTACTAGCCACAGCTTGCTCATGTACAACTTTTCAAATAATTTTGAAATGTTAGACAATAAACTAATAGGCCGATAGGATTCTACCTTTGTATGATCCTTGCCGAGCTTTGGTATCATAGGAATTAGCGACACCTTCCATTCTTTTGAATAGTGTTCTAGGCGTAGAATACTGTTAAATATTAATTGTATTACTCTTTTGCAATGTAAGGCAATTGTTGAAGAATTTTCTGGTGTTAAGATTAGTAATAGCCTTTTCAATCTCCACAATGTTAAATCTCAGCGGTATTTCTGGCTAAGAGATGACAGGTGGCAGTTCCACAATATCAGCAAAAATATTTGGGGTAAATACTTTTTCTAAGTGTTTAACAAAAAGAGCACCTTTTTCATCAGCAGTTCTTGCCCATTCGCCATTCGAAGCTCGCAAGGGAGGTTTTTGAATAATCTGTTTGTGGTGTTGCATCGAGTTCTTGAAGAAATTTTTGCAGCGAAGCTGTTTTTTGTGTTTGTAAAACTTTTCTGTTGATTTGGTTGAATTGAAGAAGCATTAAGAGCAGCTTGTTTAGCATGTGCTAAAAACAACCTAATAGAATTTTCTATGTCAGTAGGTGTTCTCAACGGCATATTTTCCGTGCAATGGGCACTTAAATATTTTTTGTATTTCAGCCAGTTAATACGTGCATATGTCATCGGTAAATCACATGATGGTGTTGCAGTTGTGTATGAGTATATAGTGATAATAGTAGGCGAGTGATCTGAAGATAAATCCAAAGATGCTTCAATTTCAATCATTTCGCTAGGCACAACTTTCACAATTCCAAAGTCGATAACATCAGGAATTTTTTGTCGATCTGTTGGCCAATAAGTTGGCTGACCACTGGAAACTACATTTATACCCATTTTAGAAATTGTGTCAAACAAAACTCGTCCCTTAGGAGAGATTAAAAGTGAACCCCAGAATGTGTGTTTAGCATTGTAGTCGCCAGCTGCTCGTAAATATTATATCCACTAATTCTGAAAAAGCTTCGAGACGTCAAATAAGTTTCTGAGATAACATTACATCGATTTTATTATCGAGAAGATAATATTCTCTGCCTCTTCGCCGATATCGAAGAAGTATTTTCTTTCGAACAAATACATTAATAACAAAAAGAAAATTTTTAAATTTGTTATATGATTTCATGTATATATCATACACTAGGTCCAATTTTGGTATATTCTCTCCAACATAGCAGATGGTATCTCACTAGTAAAATCTACAATATTGGCTTCCAGTGCGTCAACCGTTGCGGGCTTCTCCCTTTTGACATGAGCTTTAACATAGCCCCACAAAAAATTGTTTAAATGCGTTAAATCGCCTAGATCGTGCGATTTGCCGGCCCCAAACGTGAAATAAAGTGTTGTATTGTTTTAAGATTAAAACAGTTAAGAGTAGAACACGAACGCATATTTTTTGATCATGAAAAATTATTTAAAACGAATTCCAAAGTTTATGACTAAGCGTGTAAGCAATTAAAGGTATTACTGACCTGACACAACTGAAAATTCATTGTATTTTTATTTCAGCTGCTGAGTATTTTGTAATTGTGTATTGTTTATGAATTTGTGTTTTGTTTATGGATTTGTGTTCTGTTTATGGATACACTACACCCCCAATCTTTCAGTTATAATTTTGTTGTTTGACGAAATTTTCAAAATTTTAATTCAATATACTGAGCTGTCTGGGTGGTACATTATTTTTACAGGTTGTCTTAATTATTAAAATGATATTGTTTTCATAAATCTTGTATATATTTTATATTTTATTTATTTGTTTGTTAAACATAAAGGGTAAAACATCTACTGATGAATTGGTATAGCTACCAACGAAATATATATCTAGATATTGCTAACCCGCAACAAATAAATAAAATATAAAACATAAATACTTGAGTACATGCTCAAATAAATGTAAAAAATCTTGTATATATATAAAAAAAATTTTTAATGTTTTTACTTGTACAACTGTTGCTTCTCATGGTTTTTACTTATGAATAATTCGTTTATATAAGGATATAATATAATGTTTTTCATATCTTATATTTCTTTAATAAATTTGTTTATACAATTTTTTTCTCCATTTATTCTTATTTCTACGTTTACATTATTTATATTTACGACTTCGTATGGGCCCTTGTAAGGTGGCTCATTTTTCTTCCTATTTGCTATTATTAATAAAACTAAATCTCCTATACTAAGATCTATACCATTTATTTTGTTATACGATTCTAAGCTACTATTCTTTTTAGTTATCTCTATAAGCTTTCTAGCGTTTTCTAAAGAGTTCTTCATTCTTATTTTTAATTCGTTTAAATAGTTCTCTAAATTTTAAACTGTATTGTCATTCATAATGTTTTCACCAGACAGTTCTGGTAATTTGCCAAATATTAATTCAAAAGGTGAGTAATTTGTATCTACGTGAGGTGTTATTATATTAATAAGGTATCCAATCACTCCAATTATCATCACTCACAAATGACAAATCACATTCAGTTTCAACTCTCGTAGTGAACAGACGCGTTTTTATAATCGTCGCAACTGAATATAAAAAAAATATAAAAGAAAAAAAAATTTTTCAAGTCACAAAAAATATAAAAAAAACAAAACATTTATTGAACAGTTATTTTACTGGTTTTATTTAATTTTTTGCTTGTGTGCAATACAGATAAATATTTGCATACACAAACTAATATAAGTGAAAATAAAAAAAAAGAGAACTCTGATGAGTTCATCTTCTGATAAAAACAACAATAATCCTACAAGCAGTAGGAATGTACAATATATAACTTTAGTTGCTGATGACGACAATAAAAAAAATGAATTAAACAAAAACCTGAATTTAACAGAAAACACAAATACTCGTGCGCGATCATTATCTCTGAACATGTTAAATAGTGATCAAGAAGCAACAACAATTGCACCCATCAGCAAACTTGTCAGCTTAGCTGTACAAACAAACAAACAAACAATAAGTAACAAGGTGACCAACGTGCACAAAATGGTAGATGCGGTGAGTACAATAAATGATAATAAAATTCAAACAGGAATGGACAGATACATAACCGTGTTAAAAAGGGGAAGAAGTCCAAAATCAGCTCAAATAGCTTTAACAGCGAAAGTTCCCAGAGATAGAAAAAAAAAATAAAAAATTCCGAAAATCGTTTCGCGATTTTATCAGAACAAGACAATGAAGACACAACTACAACAAGGTCGAGTAAACCTCCACCGATATATTTAAGAGAGCAGAACTCTAGTTTTTTGGTAAAAAGCCTTATCTCCTTAATTGGAGAAAATGCGTTCTAGGTAACTCCAATTAAGCGCGGAAATATTAACGAAACAAAAATCCAGGTAGTGCAAGAAAGTAATTACCGAAAAATAGTTTCTGACCTTGAGTCAAAAAACAAAAATTTTTATACGTACCAATTAAAGAGTGCTAAAGGTCTAACCGTCGTAATAAAAGGTATAGACTCTAGTGTGGATCCAGAAGAGGTAAAGTCTGGCCTTGAAGATAATGGCTTCAAAGTGAAAAATGTTTCAAACATTAAAAACAGGGAAAAAATCCCCCAACCTATTTTTAGAGTCGAGCTACAGCCAGGCGACTTGAAAATTAAAAAAAATGAATCGCACCCAATCTAAAGCTTAAAATACTTGTTGCATCGAAGAGTTACCATTGAGATGCCACATAAAAAAACTGGACCTATCCAATGCATGAACTGTCAAGAATTTGGCCATACCAAAACTTATTGCAAGTTGCCTACCGTTTGCGTTGTATGTGTTGAGTTACACAGTACCGCTAACTGTGACAAAATAAAAGGTGATACCAAAGCAAAAAAATGTAGTAATTGCGGCGGAAACCACACTGCCAACTATAGGGGCTGCCCTCTTTATTCTCTTTTTAAAAATTCGTCGAACAGAAAAACAAATGCCACTCCCGCTGAGCCCAACACTCCTTTAAACTACCCTCAGTTACCTCAACCGTCGTCTAGCCATAATCAATACTTAAATGTTTTAAAGTCTAACACGACTCTTACTCAACAAAAACCTAATAGTCAATTTTCATACGCTAATATTTTAAAGAGTAACCAGACTCCAGCCCAAAAAACTGTACCACTAAATGAAGAATCAGGGCATAATTTTAGTCGTATAGAAGCCTCGATAGAGATCCTAATACAAACAGTAAATACATTTACTCTCAACTTGTCCTGTATGATGCAGGAAATGTTGAAAATGCAGTCTACCTTGTTGCAGGATGTATTGAAAAAACCATGAACTTAAGAATCTGTTTTTGGAACGCAAACGGCATCTGCCAACATAAAAATGAAATAGAATATTTTCTTCTGGATAAACAAATCGATGTTATGCTTATCTCAGAAACTCATTTGACGTCTCGAAGCTATTTTAAAATTAGTGGATATAATTTCTACGATACTAAGGATCCTCGAGGTAGAGCTTGTGGTGGCTCTGGAATCCTAATTAAAACTCGAATAAAACACTACTGCCAAATACCTTCGTGAAGAATATCTTCAAGCAACGAACATCTGCATTGAAAATTTTTATCAAAAGCTTGTGATATCATCTGTTTACTCTCCTCCCAGGTTTTCAATTTCAGAGAGTCAATATACCGCATTTTATACAACACTGGGGTCCCGTTTGCTAGCAGCTGGCGACTACAATGCTAAACACACATTTTGGGGTTCACGTTTAATCAGTCCTAAGGGTCGTGGTTTGTTTGTCACAATTTCAAAAATGGGTTTGAATGTAGTTTCAGGTGGTCAGCCAACATATTGGCCAACGAATCGTCAAAAACTTCCTGATGTTATCGACTTTAGAATTATGAAAGGTGTGCCCAACAAAAGGATTTCGAGTTCTGAGAAAATATGCCATTGACTACACCTATTGACATAGACAATTATATTAGGTTGTTTGAAGCACATGCTAAACAAGCTGCTCTTAATGCTTCTTCAATTCAACCAAATCAACAAGCGAGATTTAACAATATTTTTTGTGCAGATATGGAAAGGCTCTTGACTATAAAACGGAGAGCTCGACGAGAATGGCAACGTTACAGATCGCCTCAGCTAAAATTAAGGCTTAAGGAGTGTACCAAACAGCTAAGAAAAGTTTTACAATCACAAAAAACAGCTTCGCTGCAAAAATTTCTGCAAGAACTCGATGCAACACCATCAACAGATTATTCGCTGTGGCGTGCAGCCAGAGGACTTAAAAGGCCAGTGATTTGCAAACCACCATTACGAGCCTCTAATGGTGACTGGGCAAGAACTGATGCTGAAAAAGGTGATCTATTTGTTAAGCACCTAGAAAAAGTATTTACCCCGAATATTTCTGCTGATATTGTTGAACTGCCACCAGTCGTTTCTTTACCAGAAATACCACTAAGATTTAGCATTGTGGAGATTGAAAAGGCCATTACTAGTCTTAACACCAAAAAAGCCCCAGGTGTCGACAAAATAAGCAACAAAATGCTTCAACAACTGCCTTATATTGCAAAAAGAATAATACTATTCATTTTTTTTAATGTATTTTACGGCTGCAATACTATCCAAAAGAATGGAAGGTTTCGATGATTATTATGATACCAAAGCCCGGCAAGGATCATACGAAGGTTGAATCCTATCGGCCTATTAGCTTATTGCCCAACATTTCAAAACTATTTGAAAAGATGTATATGAGCAAGCTGATGCCTATAGTGACTAGAAGTGGATGCATTCCAGATCATCAATTTGGTTTCCGGAGACAACATAGCACTATTGAACAAACTCACAGACTTGTGAATGTAGTTAGACACCTTTGAAAAGAAAAAATATTGCTCTGCGCTCTTTATAGATGTTTCTCAAGCTTTCGATAAAGTATGGCACGAAGGTCTTATACATAAATTAACGCCAAATCTACCCGCAAACATTGTTAGGCTTTTAATAAGCTACCTAATTGAACGAAAATTTGTAGTTAGGGAAGGCAATTTTTTAAGCTCACCGCAGTCGATCGAAGCCGGAGTTCCCCAAGGCAGTATCTTCGGTCCATTACTTTATTTAATATATGCCTCTGATTTACCGTTAAGCAGTAACATTCACACGTCAACATTTGCTGACGATACAGCTTTTCTAAGCGTTCACGAAAATCCTGTAGAAGCTTCCTGCAATTTACAAGGGTATATATCTAAATTGCAAAATTGGCTCAAACAATGGCGTATTAAAGTTAACGAGCAGAAATGTGTGCACGTAACTTTTACGTTGCGCAAGAAAACATGCCCGCCTATAAAAATTAACACCGAGACCATACCGCAACACACTGTTGTCAAATATCTAGGCGTTCATCTTGATCGTCGATTAACATGTAAATCGCATATAGACGCAAAGTTAATACAAATGAAATTAAAAGCAGCCCAAATGAATTGGCTTATTGGAAGAAATTCTATACTAAGCCTAGACTGTAAACAACTATTATAGAACGCGATCCTGAAACCAATATGGTCCTATGGAATCCAATTATGGGGCACTGCCTCAGCATCGAATGTCGAAAGAATTCAAAGGCGACAAAATAAAATCCTACGTACAATAACAGCAGCCCCCTGGTATGTCAGAAACCATCGAATTCATAAAGATCTAGACGTTCCGTTGGTGAAGACAGTATTTTCAAAACACGTGAAAAAATATATAAAAAAACTTGAGTTGCATCCAAATCCACTCGCGCGCAATATTCTTCATTATAGAGGCCACACCCGGCTGAAAAGAAGGGATACTCTTTTTCTCAGCCGTTCACGAGAGATGTAAAACAACAAAAATTAACCGTTGAAATTAAAAATTTTGTTTAGCATTGGCTAAACCTATATTTAATATTTTTTAGATTTAAGATTTGAAAAACTTATTGATAATTTAATTAATAATTAAAGATTCAATAAATAATAAAATTATCAAAAAAAAAAAAAAAAAAAAAAAAAAAAAACAAATGACAAAAAGTATTCATTTAGTACTCTATTATTTCTTTCTATGGTACAAAGTGTATCATGATGAAAGGGTGTTGAAATCCTATGTTCTATCTTCAGTAGTGTGCATATCTCTTTCATTAGTTTCTTCACAAATTCTGTGCCTTTATCTGATTTTAAACTTTTAAATATGCCATATTTCAATATTACATTTTCTACTAAACAGTTTGCAATTGACTTTGTTTCTATTGGAGCTGCTACCACGTATTTAGTCAACTCGCATTGCGTTATTAATATGTATATATAATTATTAGATGGCCTTAAGGGTCCAACTGTATCGATAACCACAGTGGAAAAACTCTCCTTCGGTGTGTGTAATGCATAACGAGCAGTATGCCTTATTTGTTTTTTTCTTTGGCACTTATCACACTCAAAAATATATTTTTTAACCATCTTATACATGTTCTTCCATATGTATTTTTGTTTTAATCTTATTACTGTCTTTCTTATGCCGAAATGTCCGTCTCATGGTGTGTTGTGACACAATTTTATTAGTTAAAATTTCTTTTCTGTTTCTATTATTCTTTGAGGATAACTATACAATATTATTTTGACGTCGTTTTGTTTACACGTGTTTAACTTTTCTTTAAATTTTTCTTTACTTATCTTTTTAAATAATTCGTCACCTCTTTCTAGTACGAATTTTACACAATTTGTTCTGCCTAAAACAGAAAGTAGTTTCTCTAGCATATTATCTAGATAATCGGGATTATCGCTACATCTGACGCGCGTTTCATTTAGAACAGAATCATTTTCAACTTTAATTTCCTTAGTTGATTTTTCTACTATCAATCTTAATTTTCTTGCTAGCTTTATATCACTTATGGATGTACAGTCCCAAACTGTGAGTTGATCAGACTCATTAAGACCTGTATCATCGTTATTTTTCTTATGTGCACTTTTACTTTTATTTTCATCATTTTTTGTTTGTATCTTTCTACTTTGTTCTTGTTTTCGGTTTCCTCTTTTTGTATCCTCTTTTTATTGATATTTTTGTTATCACCAGCGATTTTTTTATACTTTCATCAATTTTGTTAGGAATTATTTCTTTCAATATATCTGAGTCTAGTTGTATTCTAAACAATGCGTCTGCGTTAGTATTGTTACTTCCTTTCTTATGTACTATTTCTACTATACTATTGGGTTTATTAGTTTGTGCTTTAGTGTTTCGAAAGCAGTTTGGCATTGTTCTGTCCATTCGAATTTTTTATCTTTCTTTAGCAATCCATTTAAACAGTTTGTTATTTCAGCGAAATTTTCTCTGAATCTTCTATAATAATTGCAGAATGCAACGAATCTTCTGACTTCATTTGTGTTCTTTGGTATTGGAAATTTTGTTATTGCTTCGAATTTTTCTGGATCGGGTTTTTCTCCGTCTGCTGTTATTATGTGTCCAAGATATACTACTTCTGATTTCAAAAAGCAACATTTATTGGCATTAAGTTTCAAGTTGTATTGTTAAAGTTTATCAAATACTTTAATGAGATTTGCATTATGATGTTGAAGACTACATCCAAAGACTATTATATCATCTACATATAGGAAAGCTTCACTTTCTACACCTGATAATGATATTGTCAACATTCGGTGAAAACTGTTTGATGATATTTTTAAACCAAATAGTAATCTTGTATACTGGTAATGTCCGCTAGGTGTTGAAAATGCTCTGTATGGGCGAGATTGCTGTTCAAGTTCAATCTGGTGGAAAGAGCTTGTCATGTCCAATGCTGAAAAGTATTTTTATTCCTAATTTGTCAAGTATATCCTCTAAACGAGTCAAAGGAAACTTGTCATTAATAATTTTGTGGTTCAACTTTCTAAAATCTACAACTAATCTCCATTTTTTTTATATCTGTATAACCCTTTTTTAGTACTAGCAGTAGCGGGGCATTATACTTGTGAATTTGTACTTGTGAATTTATCTCTGTCGTTTGTACATGTGGGAGTCGATAGTTTTTTATGTATCGGGGTTATTGTGTACAATTTTATGGTTTGCTTATAAAAATTACACTATGGAACATTTTTGGGATTATTGTCTGGGGGGTGAGAAATTCCAAGTCAGGGTGATGGTACTAGGTCAGTATAGTAAAATCCTCAAAGGGTTTGGCGTTCGTATGTGTCAATTTTTTTTATTCAAAAAAGTGTCATTTATCGCCTTTTTCATAAATTTTCCCCAATAACTCCAGACTTCTGGCCATAAACTACAAAAAAATTAAGTTAACATTTTTATAATTTTTTTATTTTTATTTTATTTATTTATTTTTATTTATTTTAATAAATATTGCCTAGACTTTTTCGATGGTGGTTGTTCGGGACTAGTGGCATCGCAATCATCGCTATCATCAGTTTCTGAACCACACATAATGTCAATGTTTGACTCCACTGTTGGCCCTTCTGCATCTCCTGAAAATTCTTTATCATCAAGATCATCCTTGTCTTGCCACACTAACTTACTCCACCAGCAAATTTCCGCAATTATTGCACTCGGCGACTTTTTGCCTCTATATCTGTAAGTTTTTGTTTTATTAAAATGAGTTCGAAAAAAATAAAAAATCAGTATTACCTCATTTCAAATGGCATAGCAACTTGATGATAGCGTTCACCTTGTTCATCAGATTCGGTAGCCAATTGTTTGCTGAAGTAGTCCAGATGATGATGTAAATAATGGATTTTCAAGGACATGTGGACACCAATTTCCGAGAATGCTCTTAACATCCTTGCGACAGAAACATCGTAGTTGTTAGAACGATGCTTTCCCAACAAGCCTTCTATTACTTCTTTGATTGCCTGCCATGCATTCAATTCAGCGTCAATCAAAATATTGTTGAATGCGTCACTTTTAATCAGCTTTCGTATATCTGGACCATTTAGTACGCCTGATTGGAAAAAATTAATTTGTTAAGATGGAAAATCATGGGAAATGAATGTGATATTATAACTTACCTTCTTTAATTTTACTTTCGCTGAGTCTCGGGTAAATTAGTTTCAAACACAAGAAAACTTCATCTCTTTTGGCGACAGTTTTGATAAAATTTTTAACAATTCCAAGTTTAATATGCAGTGGAGGCAGCAATATCTTCTCCTTCGGCACTAGAGGCTCACGAATAATATTGGCCGTTTGTAACCTGCTGTGCTCTCTGAGTTTCCATCCGTGGCATGCATATTGGTCACCGGAAAATCGTGTGTCCCAATCGCACAAAAAGCACATATATTTTATATAGCCGCTTTGAAGACCGCAAAGCATTGCTAAAACTTTTAAATCGCAGCATATGCGCCACATATGTTTGGCGTAGTTAACCATTTTTAAAATATTTTCCAGTGCATTATATGTTTCTTTCGTTTCTGTACTAAAGGCGATTGGAACTGAAGGTTTTTTCAATTTTTCTACATCCGGGCAATATGCAGAAGTTTTTTCATCATTCACAAGGAATAAACTTTGGAGTGTTGCCTGACGACTTCGATAAGCTGTGACTTTCACACCGGGTGCCAACAAATTGTTTGATTTCAAAATGGATGCCAGCTCTTCCGATTTATGCTGTGTTAATTCCAACTTGGCAACAATTGAATCAAGCTTATTTTGATTTATTAAAATTGGCTCATTGGATTCTGATGGCTCATATGGGGAATCATTACGTGCATGATATGTCGGAGCAGTCGTAGAAGAGAAAATATCTGGGCTAGAAGCTTTAGGCACAGGAATGTGGTCCGAATGAGGCAATGGTGTTGCGACACTTGCAACACCAACGTAATTATACGATTTTCTTATCCTTTTTGCGGCTCCTTTATTCGCACATGCATAGCAATTCAATGGATTGTGACCTTCGCCAGGATTAGTCCAAGTCATTGGGATACCGAATGGCATACTTTCACGTCTTCTATTTTTCCAATCCATTAGACGGTTGTAGCAGCTTTTACACACTATATTTGGTACCCAATTTTCGTTCACTATAACATTTTGGTTGAAGTACATCTCGTATGTTTGAACAAAATCAGTACTGAAATTTCCCCTTTTTTTATGTGTTGAGACATATTGACCACAGCAGTAGCAAAAGCTATTTATATCTGGCTTGCACAGTTCCATATTCTGTTCTTTTGTTCACTTTTAAAAAACTGGAAAAAAATCACTTTTACTGTTCGCGTTCGTCGGCACTTGTTGAATGACAAAAATCACAGAACCAGTGTGAGAAAGAAAAGAAGTATAATGACAATGCATGTTTTATGTGATCATTACATAACCAGTAGAAAAATATGAGAGAGTTCGGCTTGTGAGTGTCAATGTTTTCTCCAAATAATGTTGTGCATATCTGGAGCAAATTTTTGAAATTCATACATTTACCTAATTGTGAATAAATGAGAAACGCGTGCATCGATTTTCATGATCTATGCCTTTTTTTTGCTCATGAGTTATGTGACTTTACGCGAAAGTAATTAGTTTTTGCACTTTTTTCCATTTTGGATTTTTTATGAATTTTTTAAAAAAAATATTTAAATTTTGAGGCAAAAAATACTTTTTTCCCTTCATACATTCATTTTTAACTTCGAAAGTGTTGCACATATAGGAAAACAGTATAGAAACAGATTAGAGAAATTGTAATTCTAAATTTTTCTAAATTTGTTTCATCAAAATCGGACAAGTGGTTCTCGAGTTATGTTAAACTACGTTTTTGCCAAAATGTTACAACTAAGCGAAAAAACATCAAGATAAGGAAAAAATTTAAAAGGTCATAAAAAAATGACACATACGAACGCCAAACCCTTTGAGGGTTTTACTATACTGACCTAGTACCATCACCCGACTTGGAATTTCTCACCCCCCAGATTGGCTGTTGTACTGTGTTATTGGTTGTTAAATGTTCATCTTCTAAGTGGAATATATATTGATATTTTTTTAATTATTGATTTTATGTCTTCTGTATTTGTTTCGCTTAAATCTTTTAGATCAAAATTGTTTGGGAATCTGTTAAATCTTTCTGATGTGTGTGTTTGTGTGTTAATTGAACAAATTTCATAATTTTTTAATGCAACTGCTTCTATTATTAAATTTTGTATAGGTGCTATTTTGTCTGTAATGTTTAAGAATCTTATGTGTTTGTTTCCTTTTCTTGGTACTACTGTGTTTGCTAAATATACGCCTTTAACAATTTCTCTATTTAGTATTACTCCATCTTCATATATTTCATTGTTAAATGGTAGAATTACTTCGCTTCTTTGTGGTACAGTTATTTTATTAAATTTGAAAGTCTTATCATATATCGGAATTGTTATTGTTTCATTATCTATGTTAAATGTGAGTATGTATGTATCGTAGTCTATGTTGCATCTGTATGTTGTTAAAAAATCTCGTCCAAGAATGCCGTCGCTGTTTATAGGAAAATTATCTTCTACTATTTGTATTTTGTGTGTTATGATTTTATCATTTGTGTTAAGTGTAATTGGTGTGGAACCTAAAGATCTAATAATGTTGTTTAAAATGCCTGTCAAATTGCAATAATAGTTTACATTTACCTCATGTCTTGTTAAGAATTTTGCCTTGCAGACCGAAACATCTGCCCCTGTGTCTTTTAAAAATGCCAATTCATTCGCTTCATTCATTATTTTTACTTTTCCGTAATTTTAAGATTGAATGAAATGGAATATAACTTTTTAGCTTCTAATATGTTCCCATTGGAGATTCCATCTGTGAAGTCTCCGGGATCAAAGAGTTTCCTGATCCTGTATTTGGTTAATAGTTCGATTTATATTATTGAAATTTTGCCTTTTTTGATTATTATTCCATCGGCTTTGGTTGTTAAAATTTTGATTATTATTGTTAGATTTGTTATAATTATTGTTGTTATTGTATGTTTTGTTGCTATTTGATCTGCTATTGTTATTTGTTCTAATAGTATTATTGTTATTATGCTGTGCTTATGAAAGACATTGTTTCGAGAAATGGTTATTTCGCGCCTTCAGCGGGGCAATTTGTTCTGCAATTTTAACTGCCTCAGAGAAAGTTTTGACTTGACTTGCATCAATTGTGGTTATTATTTGTGGATCCCTAAATGTGGATTCATAAATGCGTTAAATGCTATTTTGCCATTTGTGCTACATATGGCGTTTCTGTTTTGTTCGTCCTCTTCTGATATTTGTATTGCAACTCTGCACTGAGGTTTGCTATTCTAGTAGCAAACGCTAATACGTTGCCATCTCAGTTAATAATCTCATTCAATACTGTATTTGAATTTTTAAGTGGCTTATACGTATTTTTTAGGTAGGTTATTAATTCTGTTATAGATGTAGGTATAGCTATTATATTTTGTACTCGGACTTCTAATCGCGATTTGTAATCGAAATTAAAGAAAGATGTACTTTTCTGTTGGTATTGTCGATGATACTATTTCTAAATTTGTTATGAAATCAATTAACTCATTTGATCTTCCTGTAAACTTAGGTACTAATTTTGTTATTATAGATAGCTCATTTATGTATAAATTTGCCATTATATTGTCTTCTTTTTGGTTTTAAGTTAAATATTCTTTAATAGTGTTACATAACTTCTTAAATTGTAAATTTAATGCTACTACTTTTTCTTTTTTTTCCGTTTCAGCAGTGAGAAGATTTCCTTTTATTTCTTGAATTTAATCAAATTTGTTTCCAATTGTTTTTTCAGTGCATACTATTCCTGGGGTTTTCTTTAAATTTTTCAATACTTTTTTTAATTCAATATTGTTTTCTTCCATTAGAATATTTTGAGTTTTATTATAAATTTTTTTTTTTATTTATTTAAAGTGAATAATAGTAAATTTTTTAGACATCTGTTATAGTATTATTAACAATATTTTTACTCTTATGTTTAGTTACGTAAATCTTAAAATATTTATTGATCTTGAAGGCTATATATAAAACTATGGCTAGAATAATTATTGTTATGTATTCTGGTATGAAAAATTTAGTATTTTCAGCATTTCCATTATTAACTATTTTTTCTTGGATTTCCACTTTACTTTTGGTTTACCTATTTATGCGTTAATTTTATTTCCCCAAATGGGTCCTACCATTTGTGTATATAAATTTTTTTTTTGAAAAGCAAAAAAATTTTACATTGACTTTATTTTATTGTTTTTATTTAATTTAATTTGTTTTTTTCTATTTTTTTCTGTCCATCTCATGCAACGGACTGTTTCTTCCTCTATTCTAGTTCTATTTAAAATATCATCTTCTGTTACCTATATTTTTGCTAAATATTTTATTTGTTTAACCATTGGTATTTCTTCTCCTATATTTAATCATTCTGTTACAATAGGAAGTTTGTTTTTAGCTTTATAGTTTCTACTCATTTTTTAAAATAATATATTAAATGGGTTTTAAAAAGCAATTTTAATTCTTTACTTTTTTTTTCTTTTATTTCATTTTGTTTCTTTTACTTTTTTGTTTTAACATTTTCATTTCTACTTTCAACAACTTTATTTTTCTTGAAAGTGTTTCCGTGTCTTTTTCATAAGACAGTTGGTGGTTCAGTATACTTAATGCTCTTTTCGCTTTGTTCATTCTCCCGCCTCTGCTCTAATTTGTGTTGGGCAACGGAAAAATTTCGTACCTCACCTCCTCTGGCTTCTTTTTTATTCTAATCCTTTTTGGTTTCGGGCCTACTTCTACTACTTGTGGCTTTTGTTGTTGCTCGTTTCTGCTTGTTAGGTCCCAGCTGAGCATAAGCTACATATGCTGGGGTCTATTGTCCTTATCTTATTTTATATATACCAAAAAGGATAAGCAATTTTGCTATGTATTCCTTTATTTTGCTGTTTTTCTAAAATAATTTATGTTCGCAAATCGCCATGTAATGTTTTAAGCTTGTTAAGAGTAAAACACGAGCGCATATTTTTTGATCATGAAAAATGATTGCTTTATTTAAACTTTCTTGTGAAAATATATTATTTATGAGAAGCATGCTAAATTATTTGATTGAGTACTTTACATTTCGTCACTCAATCTCTTATTTCTATTCTTAGTATATTTCACATTGATTCATTACTTATTGTATTAGGCATACAGCATTCTTTTAATACTTTCTTATTAGTGTATCATATTGTGTACTTTTGGCTGGTGTACTGTATCCATAACAACAATTCGACAGTCAGCACAATTGTTTTATTAATACCAAAGTATTTTAGCGTCTCACAAATTTAGCAATTAAAATATAGCGAGCATTGACCGTTTTAATATAAAGTGTTAAATTACTCAAAACGAATTCCAAACTTTTTGATTAAGCGTGTAAGAAAACGATGCCACCGGCCCATAACCCACACCAAAAAGTGCATTTTTCGGGTTGCATTGGCAGTTTTTGCAATTCTTCTGGCCGCTCTTCGCACCAAATACGACAATTTTCTTGTTTACGTATTCATTCAACCAGAAATGAGATTCGTCGCTAAACACAATTTTCCGATTAAGCACTTTCTTAACAGAGTATGAATTTTAATAGTAAAATTCTATAATCTGCAAGTGATGGTCGTTTGTAAGTCAATTCATGGTTATATTATATCAAACTGAACATGTTTAACAGTAACATATAACAAAACAAACAGCTGAGCTGCCAAAAACAGTGTCCGAAAATAAACTTTAAAAATCACCCTTTATAATAATCTTAATTTTTGTAATTACTACGAACTCCTTATTATTATTAATATTTGTTCTTATTTATACAGACTATAGTTCGTAAATTTAATAAACACGGATATATTAGACATTGTTAACATATGTATTTCAAGCGACAAAGATTACAACTGCACGACTGAATAGAACATTTTGGTGGAAAATTCGAACGAGATGTTGGTTATCAGTCAATGGGATAAAAGGGTTGCCGAACAATGGTCAAGGCTTCACGATCTATTTGCGAATAATTCTTCTCAGCTTCTGTGAGCGACCTTGAGGCGAATGATATTGGACGTTATTTTTCATCAATGCCAGAACTCCCGCAATTCCCGTTGAACTATCGTCATAAGCTCATTGTAATGGGTGTTTCGGATCGATCACTTATGATTTATTTTTTATTGTCTTGGAAAGCCTTCTCACATAGGATATTTGGCTGAATAGAACAAACATTGTTTTCGGTAGGAGCCCTAAGCCTCGTCAGTATTCATGTGTAATTGCTTTCACTACTTGTTGGGTAGCTCTCTTGAACGTGATTTCATATCCCATTTATACACATTTCGAATACTAATAGAATACGAGACTTGTCACTAGTATAAAAATATCATAAACATTACTAATATGCAGTTCAAATAATTAAAATTATTACGGGCCCGATTATGGTTTACAACATCAAACATTTTAGTGTTGTTAAATTAAAATTGCTATTACGGTTTACAACACCTAGCTTTAGTGTTGTAAGTTCAGTTGTCTATGTTCATTTACTGCGATTATGGTTCGCAACATGTGTTCTTAACCCATTAACGCCCAACTTTTAAAAATTAAAAATAAAAAGTTTTTTTTTAGTGAAACATTTTTAAATAAAGTAGAGTAATACAAAATTGCAAAAATTTATTAATTTTTTATGAAAATAACGTAAATATAGACTGTCCTAAAATTAGGACACTGGCACTTAAACATATCAACCGTTTATAGGTGAAGTCAAGACGAAGATTATTTTTTATGGTAAGGAATGAAGTTGCAAAATGAAATAGGTTTTGATGACCTGCTTTGTCCTTGACATCTTCGCTGTTTCTCTCTTTATTTCATAAAATGACCTTGGTTATCATATTTAAATCCTCGAAAACGGTTTTGGAATAATTTTCATGTACGGTACGGCAACAAATCGTCTGTACTCTAGCAAAGTGAAATCAATATCGTTACTAGCTTGTAAGCGAGCCATGAGTTTACCATTGATAAATCAAGACACCTAATAAATAGCGGCCAATACCATTTCTTGGCTCTAATATTTGTTGCATACTTTCCCTCTAACCAGTCATGTTGATCCACTCCACCCATGTAAGAGTTGTTATTCTTTAGCAAAAGCGGTTGTGGTATGCTTCACTTTTCTTTAGCCTTTCGATCCCACCTGCCTGTTTTATGGAGAAGTTCTACTGAACACACTTGTCATCATTCCATTTTGCAATAAGTATTTCTGCATTTGCATCGACTCTGTAATCATACGAGCCTTGTTCTTCTTTTCCAAGAGATTTGGAATCTTTTAAAAGGCATGCAGATAATATATTTTCCCATAAAGTTCTAGACGCACTTTGTCCTAGCTGTTGTAGATAAATGAGTAAGTCTCTACTTGTAAACAAGTTGTCAAAATATATCTGATGACTTGCGGGCTCTGATACACAGTCTAACATATCAAGTACTACTCTGGATCCTAATGCCAAATTTCACGATCATTTTTTGCAATTGATTTTCCAGTATACAGGTCAAAGTTATAGCAATATCCACTAACGCCACAAAGAGCCCACAATTTATAGCCACATCTAATAGGCCTTCCACGTATAAATTTCTTCAGGCCATGATATACATCTTTTGAGTATAAATATGTATAAACTAAATGATATATGTATATGATTTATGTATATCAATATAACACCACGAAATAAAAATTTTTCACACAATATATTTACTTGACATACAATGTAGAAATGAGGCTAGAGACAAACTTAAAATACTAAAAAAAGCAACTGTAAATTTTTTATAATGCCAACATACAATACACAATACAGAAAAGTACGTGGCAATAGACAAACTTGAAATATGAAATAAAATAAGATTGTAAATTTGATAACGCAAAGTACCAGTGTCATATAAATAGGACAGCCATAATAGACCATCTATATTGTGAAGTTTGTAAAATTTTTTTTTTAAAATAGCTGTAGTAACAGCTTTGTAGATCTCTTTTTCATGTGAATAGTATAGTAAATGTTACTTAAAGCTTTTTTTAAATGGTTTACAAACATATATATAACGTAATAAAAACGTCGTGTTGGGACTAAACGTAAGGATTAAAAAAATCTCTTCGATGGTACAAACTATATATGGCCAAACATGTTTTAAAAGGCTTAATGGGACTATAACGATGAAAAAAACTATTTTGAAAATACAAGTTATATAAAGACCAAAAAAACACCTGTTTTTGTACTGTCCTATAAATAGGACGCTGGGGTATAATGGGTTAAGAGTTGTAACAACTGAGAAAATCTTACAACTGCTCATTAGCTGTTGTTTAATTGTCGTTGCAAGTTGAAAAATTAAAATGGAGAAAAATTTGTAAGTATACATATAAAATTTCAGTTTTCCGCAAAACGTTTATAGCTGCTTTAGTATTTATTAGCAAAATATCAAATAAAAAACAAATAGAAAATCTGGTGGCGGCGATGAAAGCAAATCCGTTTACTCTTAAAATGCAGCAAACTGTTGGTTGTGAAACTCCAATATTAAAATCATTACCGCTACTTCTTTGATAGCTACCATGAGCAATTCAATTTTAAAATAGGAGGAATGGCAGAACACCGATTTGAAGGTTTTAAAAAAATGCTTAGTTCCTGCAGCAAGAATAAGAACCCATCCTTGCTTATGCGGAAAAATTTTATAAAACTGAAACATTTGTAGTTATGTACTGCATTAAAAAATATAACATACTCAGTACTTGTGAGATCCAATGGGTTCGAACTATCCCGAATTCTTTTCCGTAGACGTGCCATGTGCGTTTTAGCTGTGCCTTCATCACAATTATCAAAAAATAAATCGACATTAACATCCATAATTATTTATATGTACTTTATTTTACTTATTTGTAACACAACAAAAATGAATATGCATCTTTTAACAGTTTTTATATACATATTTATTTTTCAACTTGACCGCTTTTTGTAAATATCGTTGGAATTTTGCGGATATATGTGCTACTATTTAAATCCAACTCTGTGACATACACAACAGCTAGCTGTTGTAAACCATAAACGCAAAACAGATTAATGTTGTGTTGTATCTGAGAAAACACAACATTTAAGTGTTGTAAACCATAATCGGGCCCTACATAACTTACTTCTGAATAGTTCGTAAAAATTTGCATACTTAAAATGGAAAATGGATTCCCCAGTTTAGGTTCATATATTTTTTTAATAGAAAAATATTTGAATGATTAAAAAAAATTATCAATTATGTTTAGTTTATGACTTACCAGTTTTAAAAAATAAATTTTTTTAATATAAAAATTTACGGAATTAGTACTTATTTGAACTGGGTGGTAGCAAATCGCAAGGGGTTGGTGCGTGGTGGCTAGAGTGCCAATCTACTAAGCCGAAGTTTCTCGGTTCGCATATCAATATATTAAGAGTTTTATTAAGAGGCTTCCAAACAACCACATTTCAGACAGTACATCTCTCCTGACATGAAAAACTTCATTGTACCACATGGACTGTTCAATTTTGAAACTGGAGTATACATATGAAAAACATGATGAACCAATTGTTGTAACAATCACAAAAATAGGTGTCCAGCTGAGAGAGATATATTTCACAAATGTGGTAGAATTGGCATTTTGCAACTAACGCGGTTTGTTAAAAATGTCAGCGTTGATAAAAATGGAAATTATGATTATGGCGATATTGATTTTTTTTTTTTTGGTAATCTTATTATGTATTGAATCTTCAATTATAAATTGAAATATCAATAAGTTTTTCAAATCTTAAATCTAAAAATGTTTAATATATGCTTAACAAAATTTTTAATTTAAACATTTTAATTTCGAATGTAGAAAAAATTCAAAGGCAACAAAATAAAATTCTACGTACAATAGCTGCAGCCCCCTGGTATGTCAGAAACCATAGAATTAATAAAGATCTAGACGTTCCGTTGGTAAAGACAGTATTTTCGAAACACGCGAAAAAGTACATTAAAAAACTTGAGTTGCACCCAAACCCTCTTGCGCGCAATATTCTAGAGTATGGAGGCCACACCCGGCTTAGGAGGAGGGACACTATTTCTATCAGCCGTACACGACAGATGTAAAATAACAAAACAACAAAAATCAACCGTTGTAACTAAAAATTTTGTTTAGCATTGGCTAAACTTATATTTAATATTTTTAGATTTAAGATTTGAAAAACTTATTGATGTTTCAATCTATTATTGAAGATTCAATAAATAATATACATATATATCAAAAAAAAAAAAAAAAAAAACATTTTAATTTAAATTTTTGTTGTTTTGCATCTCTCGTGTACGGCTGAGAAAAATAGTATCCCTCCTTTTTAGCCGTGTGTGGCCTTTAAAACTAAAATTAACAAAAATTTTTATATTATGGATTAAATTTCTTAAAACAATGTCATAAACTCAGAAAAATTATTAAATCTTCACACATTTTATGTAGGTATATACCTAATGAGCATAGCTCTAACCGGGTGTCTTAGACACCTCTCCTCTTTTTTTTTTTTTTTTTGATCTGATGGCCAATATGTTGGCTGACCACTTGACACTATGTTTAAACCCATTTTAGAAACTGCATTAAGCAAAACTCGACCCTTAGGAGTAATTAGACGTAAACACCAAAAAGTGTGTATAGCATTGCAGTCGCCAGCCGCTAGAAAAGGGGGCCCAGTGACTTGAAAAAAGCCGTATATTGACTTTCGGTAATTTAAAATCGGGAGGGAATAGACAGATGATATTACAAGTTTTTGATAATAATTTTCAATAGAGATGTTCGTTGCTTGAAGATAATCTTCACGAAAATCATTTAAGAGGTAGTGTTTTATTCGCGTTTTTATTGGGATTTCCAAGCCATAGTCCACAACAAGCTCTATCTCGAGGATTCTTGGTGTCGTAGAAATTATATCCATTAATTCTAAAATAGCTTCGAGAGGTCAAATGAGTTTCTGAGATTTGTTTATCCAGAAGAAAATATTCTATTTAATTTTTATGTTGCCGCTTGCGTTCCAAGAACATATTTTCAAGTTCATGGTTTGTTTTGTACAGCCTGCAACAAGGTAGACTGCATTCTAAACATTTCCTCCATCATACAGGACATGTTTGGAGTGGAAGTTTTTACTGTTTGTATTAATCTCTCAATTGAGGCTTCAATACGACTAAAATTAGATCTTGGAACTTTGCTTGCTGGTACCGTTTTTTGCGCTGTATTCTGCCTACTTTTTAAAATGTTAGCGTATGAAAATTTGCTATTAGGTTGTTGCTGAGCTATAGTCGTGTTTGATTTCAATACGTTTGAATATTGTTGCTGACTTGTAGACTGTTAAGGTAACTGTGGGTTGCTTAAAAGTGTGATAGGCTGAGCGGTAATTTATTTTCTTTTTTATTCGACGAACGTTAAAAAAACGAGTAAAGAGGGCAGCCTCTATAGCTGGCAGTGTGATTTCCGCCGCAATTGCCGCACTTTTTCGCCTTGGGATCACCTTTCATTTTGTCGCAGTTAGCGGTACTGTGTAGCTCACCACATACAACGCAAGGCGAATTCAAGACCAGGGGGTGGTAGATTCTCGTTCTGCGATAACGTGAAAAAAAAAATATTTTATTTTCAATTTTCAGTACAACTTTACACAATATCTTTTCGCAATTGCACAAAATGCGATTCCCGTTTATATTATGAAGAAGTGTTTCATTCCATCTGTTGCAGTGTAATTTTCTATCCATGTTAGGTTTCAGTTTCAACTCTCGCAGTGTACAGACGCGTTTTATAATCGTCGCAACTGAATATTAAAATTATAAAAAATTTAAAGTCACAAAAAACACAAAAACAAAACATTTATTAAACAGTTATTATACTGGTTTTATTTTATTTATTTTTTGCTTGTGTATACATAAATATTTGCATACACAAACTCTTATAAGTGAAAAAAACAAGAGAACTCTAAATGAGTTCATCTTCTGGCAACAACAACAACAATAAACCCACAAGCAGTAGAAATGCTTATTTAACTTTTGTTTCTGATGACGACAATAAAAAAATTGAAATAAGCACAAACCTGAATTCTACACAAAACACAACTATTCGTGCGCGATCATGCTCTCCATACATGTTAAATAGTGATCAAGAAACAACAACAATTGCACCTATTAGCAAACTTGTCAGCTTAGCTGTACAAGCAAACAAACAAACAATAAATACCCAGGTGACCAACGTGCACAAAATGAATAAAATTATGGATAAAGTGAGTGAAAATAGTGATAATAAAATTCAAACAGGTATGGATAGATACATAACTGTGTTAAAAAGGGGAAGAAGTCCCAAATCTGCTCAAATTGCGTCAACGGCAAAAGTTCCCAAAGATGGGAAAAATATAAAAAATTCCGAAAATCGTTTCGCGATTTTAACTGAACAAGGTGATGAAGTCACAACTAATACTAATGAGTAAACCACCACCGATTTATTTAAGAGAACAGAACTCCAGCTTTCTGGTAAAAAGCCTTATCTCGTTAATTGGAGAAAATGAGTTTTACGTAACTCCAATCAAGCGTGGGAAAATTAATGAAACAAAAATTCAGGTATCTAAAGAAAATAATTACAGAAAAATAGTCTCAGACTTTGAGACTAAAAATAAAAATTTTTATACATATCAGCTTCAGAGTGCTAAAGGTCTAACCGTTGTAATAAAAGGTATAGATTCTAGTGTGGATCCAGAAGAGGTCAAGTCTGGCCTTGAAAATAGTGGATTCAAGGTGAAAAATGTTTCAAACATCAAAAATAGAGAAAAAATCCCCCAACCAATATTTAGAGTCGAGTTACAGCCAGGTGACATAAAGATAAAAAAAAATGAATCCCATCCAATCTATGATCTAAAGTATTTGTTACACCGGAGAGTTACCGTTGAGCAGCCACATAAAAGAGCTGGACCTATCCAATGCCTGAACTGCCAAGAATTTGGGCACACGAAAACTTATTGCAAGTTGCCTACAGTCTGCGTTGTATGTGGTGAGCTACACAGTACCGCTAACTGTGACAAAACAAAAGGTGATCCCAAGGCGAAAAAATGTGGCAATTGCGGCGGAAATCACACTGCCAACTATAGAGGCTGCCCTCTTTACTTGTTTTTTAAACGCTCCTCGCACAAAAAAGAAAATATTATTCCCGCTCAGCCTATCACACTTTTAAGCTACCCTCAGTTACCTCAACCGTCTACCAGTCAGCAACAATATTCAAACGTATTGAAATCAAACGCGACTATTGCTCAGCAACAACCTAATAATAAATTTTCATACGCTAACATTTTAAAAAGTAACCACAATACAGCGCAAAAACCGGTACCAGTAAGCGAAGCTCCAGGGTCTAATTTTAGCCGTATTGAAGCCTCAATTGAGAGCTTAATACAAACAGTAAATACTTTTACTCTCAACATGTCCTGTATGATGCAGGAAATGTTGAAAATGCAGTCTACTTTGTTGCAGGCTGTATTAAGCAAACCATGAACTTGAAAATATGTTTTTGGAACGCAAACGGCATCTGCCAACATAAAAATGAAATAGAATATTTTCTTCTGGATAAACAAATCGATGTTATGCTTATCTCAGAAACTCATTTGACGTCTCGAAGCTATTTTAGAATTAGTGGATATAATTTCTACGACACCAAGGATCCTCGAGGTAGAGCTTGTGGTGGCTCGGGAATTCTAATAAAAACTGGAATAAAACACTACCTGCTAAATACCTTCGTGAAGAATATCTTAAAGCAACAAATATCTGTATTGAAAATTTTTATCAAAAGCTTGTGATATCATCTGTTTATTCTCCTCCCAGGTTTTCAATTTCAGAGAGTCAATATACCGCATTATATACAACACTAGGGTCCCGTTTTCTAGCAGCTGGCGACTACAATGCTAAACACACTTTGCGGTTCACGTTTAATCAGTCCTAAGGGTCGTGTTTTGTTTGACACAATTTCAAAAATGGGTTTGAATGTAGTTTCAAGTGGTCAGCCAACATATTGGCCAACGGATCGACGAAAAATTTCTGATGTTATCGACTTTGGAATCTCGAAAGGTGTGCCCAGCGAAATGATGGAAATAGAAGCATCTTTGGATTTGTCTTCAGATCACTCGCCACTCACTATTTACTCACACACAACTGCAACATCAACATGCGATTTACCGCTGACATCTGCACGTATTAACTGGCTGAAATACAAAAAATATTTGAGTGCTCATTGCACGGAAAATATGCTGTTGAGAACACCTACTGACATAGAAAATTCTATTAGGTTGTTTGAAGCACATGTTAATCAAGCTGCTCTTAATGCTTCTTCAAATCAACCAAATCAACAAGTAAGATTCAACAACATTTCTTCTGTAGATATAGAAATGCTATTGACTGAAAAACGGAGAGCGCGACGAGAATGGCAACGTTACAGATCCCCCCAGCTAAAGTTAAGGCTAAAGGAATGCACCAAACAGCTCAGAAAAGTTTTACAAACACAAAAAACAGCTTCGCTGCAAAAATTTCTTCAAGAACTCGATGCAACACCACAAACAGATTATTCGCTATGGCGTGCAGCTAGAGGACTTAAAAGGCCAGTGATTTGCAAACCTCCGTTACGAGATTCGAATGGTGACTGGGCAAGAACTGATGCTGAAAAAGGTGCTCTTTTTGTTAAGCACTTAGAAAATGTATTTACACCGAATATTTCTACTGATATTGTTGAACTGCCACCAGTCATCTCTTTACCAGAAATACCGTTAAGATTTAACATTGTGGAGATTGAAAAGGCCATCACTAGTCTTAACACCAAAAAAGCCCCAGGTGTCGACAAAATAAGCAACAAAATGCTTCAACAACTGCCTTATATTGCAAAAAGAATTATACTATTCATTTTTAATAGTATTCTACGGCTGCAATACTATCCTGCAGAATGGAAGGTTTCGATGATTATTATGATACCAAAGCCCGGCAAGGATCATACGAAGGTTGAATCCTATCGGCCTATTAGTTTATTGCCCAACATTTCAAAACTATTTGAAAAGCTGTATATGAGCAAGCTGATGCCTATAGTGACTAGAAGCGGATGCATTCCAGATCATCAATTCGGTTTTCGCAGACAACATAGCACAATTGAACAAACTCACAGACTTGTGAATGTTATCAGAGACACTTTCGAAAAGAAGAAATATTGCTCTGCGCTCTTTATAGATGTTTCTCAAGCTTTCGATAAAGTATGGCACGAAGGTCTTATACATAAATTAACGCAAAATCTACCCGCAAACATTGTTAGGCTTTTAATAAGCTACCTAAGTGAACGAAAATTTGTAGTTAGGGAAGGCAATTTCTTAAGCCCACCGCAGTCGATCGAAGCCGGAGTTCCCCAAGGCAGTATCTTCGGTCCATTACTTTATTTAATATATGCCTCTGACTTACCGTTAAGCAATAACATTCATACATCAACATTTGCCGATGATACAGCTTTTCTAAGCGTTCACGAAAATCCTGTAGAAGCTTCCCGCAATTTACAAGGGTATATATCCAAATTGCAAAATTGGCTCAAACAATGGCGTATTAAAGTTAACGAGCAGAAATGTGTGCACGTAACTTTTACGTTGCGCAAGGAAACATGCCCGCCTATAAAAATTAACACCGAGACCATACCGCAACACACTGTTGTCAAATATCTAGGCGTTCATCTTGATCGTCGTTTAACATGGAAATCGCATATAGACGCAAAGTTAACACAAATGAAATTAAAAGCAGCCCAAATGAATTGGCTTATTGGAAGAAATTCTATACTAAGCCTAGACTGTAAACTACTATTATACAACGCGATCCTGAAACCAATATGGTTCTATGGAATCCAGTTATGGGGCACTGCCTCAGCATCAAATGTCGAAAAAATTCAAAGGCGACAAAATAAAATTCTACGTACAATTACAGCAGCTCCCTGGTATGTCAGAAATCATCGGATTCATAAAGACCTAGATGTTCTTTTGGTGAAGACAGTATTTTCAATAAACGCTAAAAAATATATAAAAAAACTTGAGGTGCACCCAAATGTACTTGCGCGCAATATTTTAAATTATAGAGGCCACACCCGGCTGAAAAGGAGGGATACTCTTTTTCTCAGCCGTACACGAGAGATGTAAAACAACATAAATTAACCGTTGAAATTAAAAATTTTGTTTAGCATTGGCTAAACTTATATTTAATATTTTTTTAGATTTAAGATTTGAAAAACTTATGTGACGCAATTGGGTCCATTAATTCGGTCCCTTTGTAATACCATACAGCAGACAGGGCACAGTCAATTGGTTATTCAATTTCCTGTAATTGCCCTGTCGCTGAATCAAACCATCCTGATTGTTGCAAAAAGGAGGATAGGTTGATTAGCCCCATGTTCGCCAGACTGTCAAAGTCTGGCAGAATGTTAAAGCCCTTATGCTATTAAGCGCGGGACATTGACATAGAAGATGAAGAACTGTTTCTTCTTCCTCCTCATCGTTACAACTTCTGCAGTAGTCATTGTAACTTAAGCCCATTCTTCTGGCATGAGTCCCGAAACCACAGTGCACAGTTAGCACTGTTACCAATTGTCTTATACGACATTTACAAAGCCTGAGCAGATATCGAGTTCTGTGCAGGATGTAGCGTATACCCGTATGACGGATATGTTTTCAGTATTTTGAACTGCCACTTTTGTAGAATTAAAACGAATGCGTTATTTGCAGTAACAACGCGCCAAATATTATTTTTATTCCATGTAATACCTCAAATGGTGAATGTAATGCCAAGCTAATGGTAGTTGCTATTTCGAAGAATCTTTGTAATTCCAGCTGTCTATGTTGCCGCGCTATAGTTAAAGATAATATTCAAGTATTTCATTAACCTTCGTGCAATTTTTTCATAAACATTTACATTAAAAGTTCACCTTTAATTCAAAATGTATTTTGGGGGATTATTTCATTTTAAAAATGAATACCCCAAAAAATGGGGTATTATTTCGTTTCTGTTTGGGGTATTATTTCATTTCATTTTAAAAATTGGGGCTTTATTACATATGTATGTTTTTGCTGGGGTGTATTGCGGTATAGCCACGGAGTTTGTATAGGCGGACAAGTTTGCCTGCGCAACGTAAATGTGACGTGTCATTGTTTTAGCCATGTTTCTAGTTTTGATATGTACCCTTGTAAATTGTAGGATGCTTCTACCGGACTTTCATGAACGCTTAGAAAAGCTGTATCATCAGCGAATGTTAATGTGTGAATGTCACTGTTTAACGGTAAATCAGACAGTGCTATGGTTTCTGCGAAAACCGAATTAATGATCTAGAAGACATCCATTACTACTCACTATAGGAGTCAACTTTCTCATATATAGCTTTTCAAATAGTTTTGAAATATTAGGCAAGAAACTAATAGACCTATACGATTCTATCTTCGTATGATGCTTGCCGGGCTTTAGAATCATAGTAATCGGCGAAACCTTGCATTCTGATGGATAGTGTTCTAGGAGTATAATACTCTTAAAAATTAATAATATCATCCTTTTTGCAATATAAGTTGAAGCATTTTGTTGCTTATTTAATCAATACTTGGGGATTGGCTTATTTGGTGTTTAGACTAGTAATAACCCTTTTAATCTCCACAAAGTTAAATCTTAGCGGTATTTTTGGCAAAGAAACGACTGGTGGCAGTTCAATATAATTAGCAGAAATATTTGGGGTAAATACTTTTTCTAAATGTTTGACAAAAAGAGCACATTTTTCAGCACCAGTTATTGCCCCGTCACCATTCGAAGCTCGTAATGGAGGTTTGTATACCACCGGGCTTTTAAGTCCTCTGGCTGTACGCCATACCGAAAACTCTGTTTACATCGAGTTTCAGAAGAAATTTCTGCATTGAAGCTGTTTTTTGTGTTTGTAAAACTTTTCTAAACTGTGTTTTTTTTAACTCTTTTTTTTAGATCTGTAACGTTACCATTCTCGTCGAGCTCCCTTTTTCTAAACAAGAGACTTTTTATAACTACAGAAAACATATTGTTGAATATTAATTTTTATTTTTTATATATGAAGTAGCATTAAGAGCAGTTTGTTTTACATCTATGTACCTACAACAACCTAATAGAATCATCTATGTATGTAAGAAGGCATATTGTCAAAGCAATGAGTATTCATATATTTTTTGTATTTCAACCAGCTAATACGTACAGATGTCATCGATAAAGCACATGTAGGTGTTGAACTTTTGTGTGAGTGTATAATAGTGACAATAGTGGGCGAATGGGCGAAGATAAATCCAAAGATACTTCCACTTCAATCATTTGGCTGGGCTTACTTATAAGTATTCCAAAGTCGATAACATGAAAAATTTTTTGTCGATCTATTGGCCAATATGTTGGCTGACTATTAGACCTGCCCTTATTTCTATGAAGATTTTTCAAAATGGCGGCGCATAGGAGAGTAGGGTCCAAAAAGTTTCCATTTTATGCCGCAATGCGCCATGTAAATTTTGGGCTCGATTCGACGACTCTAAGTGGACCCAAAATTGAGTTGAATAATAAGACAAGGTTTTATTATAAGGAATTAGGAACTTTATTCGGCATTTTTGGAAAAAACTCAATTTTGGTAATAGTTTTGTTAATATTTCGTAATTTTCTTATTTTTATGTTATTCTCCAATAAATTACACGTGAAACACGCGACTTATGTAATCCTTTTGGGATTAAGATAAAAAAAAACAACTTTTGAGCTTAAGCTCTTTATTCTACTACTTCAAATTTATTAGAACTGCGCTTAAAATTAAAGTACAGCTTTTATTGATTTCTTAAAACTAAAAGTGATTATTCTGAAAAATGGATTTTGTTATTAACAAATAGTTCAGTGCACCAAATAAATGTTTTATAAATGTGTCGACTGCACAATTTTATTTGGGCATCGACCTTTTGTTACTTTTGCTTATTTATGGAAATGTTTGAATAAATGTGTCGATTGCACAATGGGAATTGGGCCATCGACCTTTTATTATTTTTGCCAATTTATATTTAGTTTAGGTGAAGTCGAAGCTGTCTCTGACGTAACTCCATTCCCCTTTGTATCAAAACTCTCCTGAGTTTTGTTTTTTAGTTTTCTTTGTATTTTTACTGTATAGACACCGACCATTGTTAATAACAAGATTAATAAGGTTATTATTATAAATATGGTTATAATTGATTAATTGCTATGTATTTTATGATATTTTAATTCTTCAATTTCTTTTACATTTTTAATTTCACTTAACACTATTTCATCAAATGTAGGCTCTATGGTGTCAAACTGATTTTGATTCTTTGATGGAATAACAAAATTGTCTCTGTATGTTTTTCAGAATTTGTAAATATTTCATTATCAATAGATATTTTGCAATCATGAAATGCAAATAAATAATTTTTGCTAATTGAGAGATTTCTTTCATCACAACTACTAGTAACAATACTTCCGTTTGAATTCTTTAAAAGTATTAAGCCTGGTTCAATTTCAGTTATTTCTTTTTATATTCTCTTATTTTCTTACAATCATTCTTATAGATACATAAATTGGATTTTTTCATTTCTCTTAAATTAGGGTTTTGATTATATTCAAAAACTTCTCTGTTATAGTGTACAATTTAAAGTTTAACTGTGTGAAATTTGTGTCTGTGATGGGTGTAATGAGGGATCTTTTAACCATAACTGTGTCTTTTGGGAATTTTATGACGAATATTATGTGGTCTTCTTTGTACCTTGCAGCTCCTAATTGCATGTACTGAAGTTCGTAAAAGTCGATTTTGAAATCGTTAATTTCTTTGTCCGTTAGAATATTACTGGTCATCATATTCAGTTTGATAGAAGCTATGTTGTTTTGGATGTGTTCTAAATTGTCCGATAAAATTTTTAATTTGAGCAAAGTGTCTATGTAGTTTATCTGATCTAGTAATTTATCGTCATTTTTGTTTATCGCATATAAATGCTCTGACATGATTAGTCTATCTGCGTTTATAGTTGATTTAAGTTTGTTTAATGTTTGATTGAAATAGTCATTTATGTATATATTTTTGTTAACATTGTCTATTATCTCATGATTATTTTCATCTACCATTTTTAGGTGTTCTTCGATGTCTACTCGGTCGTCGTTACTCATTGGTCCTGCTATCCATTTTAGTCCTGAGCCTATTGCGTTAAATAGACCTCTTTTATGCCTGTTGTTATGTAAAGTTTGTGCTTTTATCCTGATTTTGTTTAGTTCATGTTCAAGAATTATGGCTCGATTATGGACAGCAACCGAACTTGAGTTGCGTTGCCAGCCGGCAACTGAAAACTTTTGGTTGCCAGAAAAGCACTAAATAGCAACTGAAACTGGCAGCTCTCAGTTGCTAGTTGCCATCCGTAATACAATTCTCAGCAACTGGCAACGCAACTTTGGTTCGGTTGCCATCCATAATCGACCCATTATTCTGTTCCTAACGGGTTGAAATTGCTCTATCTCCTTCCCTAAATTATTAATTACCTTCATTATTTCTTGAATATCAATTATATGAATAACTTTGTTACAGTTTATTATTATTTTAGTTTCATCTAGTTTAATTTCCGCAAAACCATCAGAATTGGTTGGATTGTTAGGGATGCCATTGTCATTGGTATTAGTATCCTGAGTATAACGATTGATGTCCATTTGTTCTGAAAATTTATTTTTTCGTTTAATATTTGTGGGATGTATGCCTTCGAGTTTAACTGCCGATTTCACGATGTCGAAAGAATTTTGAATTTTATTTTCATTCGTACAAATACATTTGATACAAAAACAAAATTTTAGAATTTGTTTTTGCTTTAAATGTAATAACACGAATGAAAACATATGGAAATTTTCTTTCGACATAGTGAAATAGGCCGTAAGCTTACGGTATCTAGGTTCATATTTATGCCTCAATGTTTTGTAATTTTTAACATAACCTTCTTCATCGGTCCTTGCATAATTTTCTCTATTCTCATTTCTCCTATTAATTGTACGAAAATTTGCCTGTTTTAGTTTTTGATCTATTTTAGTTTTATCAACTCTACGTTCTACAACATCTATTGGTCTTTCTCTAATAAGAGAATGAATTGATTTGTTATACCATTCCAAGCATTTAAAAATACGCTCTTGTGTTGAAAGTACTGAATTTTCCGATTCTATTGCCCTGTATTTTTCTGAAATCGTACTGTGTAGTCTTTCCACATCCGCATTTCCGGTGTGATTATTGGGTTTGGTAAAATGAACCTCAATTCCTTCTTGTCTTAAAAACTTTGTAGAACATTTGTAGAATTAAATTCATTATCTGTAATTATTTTAAGAGGTTTGCTTCTAACTGATAAAAATTGTCTTAGTTTTTCAACAATTGTTGTGCTATTTCGGTCCTCTAAATGAATTGCAACTGGATTTTTTTTTTTGTTTTTTTTAGTTTTATTATTTATTGAATCTTCAATTATATATTGAAACATCAATAAGTTTTTCAAATCTTAAATCTAAAAATACATAAATATATGACAGTGCTAAACAAAATTTTTAATTCCAACTGTTGATTTTTGATGTTTTACATCTCTCGTGTACGGCTGAGAGAAAAAGTATCCCTCCTTCTCAACCGGGTGTGGCCTCTATAATTTAGAATGTTGCGCGCAAGTGGATTTGGGTGCAATACTAGTTTTTCAATATATTTTTTTGCGTGTTTTGAAAATACTGTCTTCACCAACGGAACATCAAGATCTTTGTGAATTCGCTGATTTCGGATATACCAGGGGGCTGCAGTAATTGTACGTAGAATTTTGTTTTGTCGCCTTTGAATTTTTTCTACACTTTATGCTGAGGCAGTGCCCCATAACTGGATTCCATAGGCCCATATTGGTTTCAGGATCGCGTTGTATAACAAAAGTTTACAGTCAAGACTTAATATAGAATTTCTTCCAATAAGCCAATTCATTTGGGCTGCTTTTAATTTCAGTTGTGTCAACTTTGCGTCTATATGAGATTTCCATGTTAAACGACGATCAAGATGAACGCCTAGATATTTTATTACAGTGTGTTGCGGTATAGTCTCGGTGTTGATTTGTATAGGCGGGCATGTTTCCCTGCGTAAAGTAAAAGTAACGTGTACACATTTCTGCTCATTCACTTTTATCCGCCATTGTTTTAGCCATGTTTCCAATTTTGTAGATTCCGGGAAGCTTCTACAGGATTTTCATGAACGCTTAGAAAAGCCGTATCATCAGCAAATGTTGACGTGTGAATGATACTGCTTAACGGTAAGTCAGAGGCATATATTAAATAAAGTAAAGGACCGAAGATACTGTCTTGAGGCACTCCGGCTTCAATCGACTGCAAAGGGCTTGTAAAATTGCCTTCCTTAACTACAAATTTTCGTTCCTCTAGATAGCTTTTTAAGAGCCTGACGATGTTTGCGGGTAGATTTTGTGTTAATTTGTGGACAATACCTTCGTGCCATACTTTATCAAAGGCCTGTGCGACATCAATAAAAAGCGCTGAACAATATTTCTTTTTTTTCAAAAGTTTCTCTTATAACATTCACAAGTCTGTGAGTTTGTTCAATAGTGTTATGCTGACTGCGAAAACCGAATTGATGATCTGGAATACATGCACTGCTAGTTACTATAGGAGTCAGCTTGCTCATGTACAGTTTTTCAAAAAGTTTCGACATATTGGACAATAAACTAATAGGATTCAACCTTTGTATGATCCTTCCCGGGCTTTGGTATCATAGTAATCATCGAAACCTTCCATTCTGCCGGATAGTACTGCAGTCGTAAAATACTATTAAAGATGAATAGTATTATTCGTTTTGCAATGAAAGGCAATTCTTACAGCATTTTGTTACTTATTTTATCAATACCTGGGGCTTTTTTTTGAGTTTAGACTTGTAATAACCTTTTCAATCTCCACAATATTAAATCTTAGCGGAATTTCTGGTAAAGCGACGACTGGTGGCAGTTCAACAATATCAGCAGAATTATTCGGAGTAAATACTTTTTCTAGGTGCTTAACAAATAGATCACCTTTTTCAGCATCAGTTCTTGCCCAGTCACCATTAGGGGCTCGTAATGGAGGTTTGCAAATCACTGGCCTTTTAAGTCCTCTGGCTGCACGCCACAGCGAATAATCTGTTGATGGTGTTGCATCGAGTTCTTGCAGAAATTTTTGGAGCGAAGCTGTTTTTTGTGTTTGCAAAACTTTTCAAAGCTGCTTGGTACACTCCTTAAGCCGTAATTTTAGATGAGGCGATCTGTATCGTTGCCACTCTCGTCGAGCTCTCCGTTTTTCAGTTAATAGCCTTTCTATATCTGCACAAAAAATATTGTTAAATCTCGCTTGTTGATTTGGTTGAATTGAAGAAGCATTAAGAGCAGCCTGTTTAGCATGTGCTTCAAACAACCTAATAGAATTTTCTATGTCAGTAGGTGTTCTCAATGGCATATTTTCCGTGCAATGAGCACTCAAATATTTTTTGCATTTCAGCCAGTTAATACGTGCAGATGTCAGCGGTAAATCACATGTTGGTCTTGTAGTTGTATGTGAGTAAATAGTGATAATAGTAGGCGAGTGATCTGAAGACAAATCCAAAGATGCTTCTACTTCCATCATTTCGCTGGGCACAACTTTCGAGATTCCAAAGTCGATAACATAAGGAATTTTTGTCGATCCGTTGGCCAATATGTTGGCTGACCACTTGAAACTACATTCAAACCCATTTTTGAAATTATGTCAAACAAAACACGACCCTTAGGACTGATTAAACGTGAACCCCAAAAAGTGTGTTTATCATTGTAGTCGCCAGCTGCTAGAAAACGGGACCCCAGTGTTGTTTAAAATGCGGTATATTGACTCTCTAAAATTGAAAACCAGGGAGGAGAATAAACAGATGATATCACAAGCTTTTGATAAAAATTTTCAATACAGATATTTGTTGCTTGAAGATATTCTTCACGAAGGTCATGTAGCAGGTAGTGTTTTATTCGAGTTTTTATTAGGATTCCAGAGCCACCACAAGCTCTACCTCGAGGGTCCTTGGTGTCGTAGAAATTATATCCACTAATTCTAAAATAACTTCGAGACTTAAAGTGAATCTCTGAAATGAGCATTACATCGATTTGTTGATTTATTATGAAATATTCTATTTCATTTTTATGTTGGCAGATGCCGTTTGCGTTCCAAAAACAGATTCTTAAGTTCATGGTTTTTTCAATACAGCCTGCAACAAGGTAGACTGCATTTTCAACATTTCCTGCATCATACAGGACATGTTGAGAGTAAATGTATTTGCTGTGTTTATTAGGATCTCTATCGAGGCTTCAAAACGACTAAAATTATGCCCTGATTCTTCATTAGCTGGTACAGTTTTTTGCGCCGGAGTCTGGTTACTCTTTAAAATATTAGCGTATGAAAATTGACTATTAAGTTTTTGTTAGACTTTAAAACATTTGAGTATTGATTATGGCTAGACGACGGTTGAGGTAACTGAGGGTAGTTTAAAGTGGTGTTGGGCTGATCGGGAGTAGTTGCCGCATTTTTTTGCCTTTGTATCACCTTTTATTTTGTCACAGTTAGCGGTACTGTGCAACTCACCACATACAACGCAAACGGTAGGCAACTTGCAATAAGTTTTGGTATGGCCAAATTCTTGACAGTTCATGCATTGGATAGGTCCATTTTTTTTATGTGGCATCACAACTGTAACTCTTCTGTGTTACAAGTACTTTAGATTATAGATTGGGTGCGATTCATTTTTTTTTAATTTTCAAGTCACCTGGCTGTAGCTCGACTCTAAAAATAGGTTGGGGGATTTTTTCCCTATTTTTGATGTTAGAAACATTTTTAACTTTGAAGCCATTATTTTCAAGGCCAGACTTAACCTCTTCTGGATCCACACTAGAGTCTATACCTTTTATTACGACGGTTAGACCTTTAGCACTCTTTAATTGGTACGTATAAAAATTTTTGTTTTTTGACTCAAGGTCAGAAACTATTTTTCGGTAATTACTTTCTTGCACTACCTGGATTTTTGTTTCGTTAATATTTCCGCGCTTAATTGGAGTTACATAGAACTCATTTTCTCCAATTAAGGAGATAAGGCTTTTTACCAAAGAACTAGAGTTCTGCTCTCTTAAATATATCGGTGGAGGTTTACTCGACCTTGTTGTAGTTGTGTCTTCATTGTCTTCTTCTGATAAAATCGCGAAACGATTTTCGGAATTTTTTATTTTGTTTTTTCCATCTCTGGGATCTTTCGCTGTTGAAGCTATTTGAGCTGATTTTGGACTTCTTCCCCTTTTTAACACGATTATGTATCTGTCCATTCCGGTTTGAATTTTATTATCATTTATTGTACTCACTGCATCTATTATTTTGTGCACGTTGGTCACCTTATTACTAATTGTTTGTTTGTTTGTTTGTACAGCTAAGCTGACAAGTTTGCTGATGGGTGCAATTGTTGTTGCTTCTTGATCACTATTTAACATGTTCAGAGATAATGATCGCGCAAGAGTATTTGTGTTTTCTGTTAAATTTAGGTTTTTGTTTAATTCATTTTTTTTATTGTCGTCATCAGCAACTAAAGTTATATATTGTACATTCCTACTGCTTGTAGGATTATTGTTGTTTTTATCAGAAGATGAACTCATCAGAGTTCTCTTTTTTTTATTTTCACTTATTAGTTTGTGTATGCAAATATTTATGTGTATTGCACACAAGCAAAAAATAAAATAAAACCAGTAAAATAACTGTTCAATAAATGTTTTGTTTTTTTTTTATATTTTTTGTGACTTGAAAATTTTTCTTTTATATTTTTTTATATTCAGTTGCGACGATTATAAAAACGCGTCTTTTCACTACGAGAGTTGAAACTGAATGAATTGCAACTGCATGTTTAGAAAATTTGTCTATAAATGTCATGAAACTATGTTTCCTAATGGTGTATACGTCTAGGTGTATAATTTGATTTATATGTGACGGGGTCTCTGTGATATGAAATTTTGGTTTTATAGGATTACGATCGTATTTTGATTTGTTAGATGTGTCACAATTGTTGATGTATTTGTGAACTAAAGTTTTGAGGTTTTTGAAATAAATCTTTTTTTTTCAATCCCCTTTTTTTTCAATCCCTCATAATTTTCCGTTATAACACCATGTCCGGTTTCATATTTGTGGTACTTTGCGATTTGTTTATAAGTTTCGTCTTCATTGCCCATGTCTTTTGCATAGTGACTACATCTTTAAAACTTTATACTATTATCAAATAGTTCAATCAGCTTGAGCTGTACCTGATTATAAGCTCCATCGGTTAGCTCAGAGAAAATTCCTACCTTCCCTTTTTTTAAGAATCTTCTAAATATATCAGTCATGAAGTTGGATTCAATGTCGTTCTTACTAACAAAAATTTTCCTTTTTCCGTGGACAATTTCTATTTCCTTAGTTTTATATTCCGTTAGTATTATTTGAGTCATAAACCTATTTACAACAGTGTCCAGAATTGGGAAGTGATCGTTTTGTTCCTCCTGCTGTGAATGGATTGTCGCTGCAGTACTTATGTTGTCGTCAGTGTCAATCGTATGAATTTCTCCTGTATCGGGATTGATTCTGCTCAGAAAGTCTGCAATTTTATTTTCTTTACCTTTGATGTGATTTATGTTTAGATTATATTCTCCTAGTTCCATTAGCCATCTTTGTAGCCTGGGGTTGATATCTTTGCCTTTATGTTTCGTATGTAGCCAAACTAACGGCTGGGTGGTCAGTTAATAGCTCAAAGGGTCTTCCATAAATATATGGCCTGTAATATATTGTGGCCCAAACTATTGCCAAAAGTTCTTTTTCGACAGCTGCATATTTTTTCTCGTGGTCGTTGAGTGTCCTACTGGCGTAGCTGATGGGATGTTCATCTTGTATAAGTACAGCACCAACTGCGTAATCGCTGGCATCAGTAACCTGTTTAAATTTTTTCGAATAATCCGGATACTTAAGGGTTGGTGGGTTGATTAATAACCTTTTCAATTTTTCAAATGTGTCAATATATTGTGGGTCGTTTTTATTGACCTTTGTATTTTTCTTTAGATACTTTGTCATCCCTTGTGCTATTTTTGCATAGTCTCTAATAAATTGCCTATAGTAACCTGTGGCTCCAATGAAGGATTTGATTTTCTTCTGCGTTTCTGGGAGTTTTTACTTTTGTATACTTTCTATTTTGGAAGGATTTGGTTTTACAACTTCTGTTGTTAAAATTTGTCCTAAATATTCCGTTTCCTTTGCAAGGAACCTACATTTGTCAACCTGAATTTTGAGAGTGTTCCCTTAGTCTATCGAAGACTTTTTGTTTTCTTTGCCTGTTTTAGTTTTTGCCCTATTTTAGTTTTATCAACTCTACCTTCTACAACATCTATTGATCTTTCTTTAATAAGAAAATGAATTGATTTGTTATACCATTCCAAGCATTTAAAAATACGCTCTTGTGTTGAAAGTACTGAATTTTCCGATTCCATTGCCATTTTTCAGCCCAAAAAGCATACGAAGAAATTCGTAATGACCTAACGGGGTTGAAAACGCTGTCTTCTTTCTATCCTCCTTTTTTATTTTGATATGATGAAACCCTTTGGCTAAATCAAGGGTAGTGAAGTACTGTGACTTCCCAAGTTTGTCAATATACTTTCGATGTTAGGCATCGGGAACTTGTCATCGACAGTTGTTTCGTTTAGTTTGCGGTAGTCTGTAACTATCCGCCATTTTTTCTTTCCTGAATAATCCGTCTTTTTTTTGACTATCCAAATTGGTGAGTTATAAGGAGAATTGCTTCCTGTAATAATGTTCTGTTGAAGCATTTCCTTCATCTGCCGATTTATTTCCTCCTCATGAATTTGAGGGTATCTGTATATTTTGGAATATACAGGTTTAATTGTTTTTGGAACAATTTCATGTTGAATTTCGTGAGTATGACTTAATGGCATACCTTCCTGGAAGAATAAATCTTTGTTTGCATCGACAGTTGTTTCGTTTAGTTTGCGGTAGTCTGTAACTATCCGCCATTTTTTCTTTCCTGAATAATCCGTCTTTTTTTTGACTATCCAAATTGGTGAGTTATAAGGAGAATTGCTTCCTGTAATAATGTTCTGTTGAAGCATTTCCTTCATCTGCCGATTTATTTCCTCCTCATGAATTTGAGGGTATCTGTATATTTTGGAATATACAGGTTTAATTGTTTTTGGAACAATTTCATGTTGAATTTCGTGAGTATGACTTAATGGCATACCTTCCTGGAAGAATAAATCTTTGTTTGCATCGAGTAGGGTATTTAATATCCTACTTTCTTCTTCGTTCAAGTCGGTTCTTGAGAACTTTTTTATTATTTCATTAATTTTTGAACCTCCATTTGTCCGTTTAATGTTTTGAAAAGTAAGGGTCTGAGGAAGCAATTTTTCGTTTAGTAATGTGGTTGAAGAGCCAGTATCTATTAAACATTTTGTTTTAATATTTCTAATGGTTAAGTCTACTAACGGTAAATTTGCTTTGCTTAAAAGGATTTCGTACTTGTCCTGACGTTCGTCCATTTTGTTCGTGTGTAGGAAAGTTCGAATGACGGTATAATCCTGAATTATTTACTTGTCTTAATTGACCTGAATTATTTGTATGTCCAAAGTGGTTTGAATTATTTGCTTGTCTGAACTGACCTGAATTATTTGTTTGTGCGATGTGGTTTGAATTATTTCTTTGTCTGAATTGACTATTTACTTGTCTACTTTGTGGATTATGTCCTATGTGGTTAAATTCCCTATGGTTAATGCGTTTATTATTTGTATTTTGTCTTATTATGCCTGTTTCCTCCAAGGCCTTGCAAGGTGTGAAATGCTGATCTAATATTAGATATGTCCCTACTATATATAATACACGCCATATAAGGTAGAATGTTGTTCAAAATGTTTTTAAAATCATAGACTCATTTATTTTTGGACTAAATTCACTAGGTTTATCTTGATCTTGTTCATATTTTTCATTGAGTTTGCTTAAAATATTACTTAAATTAAAATAGTATACACTTACATTATAGTTTTTTATGGACAAAGCTTTGTGGTACAATTGGTGATATGTTTCCCTTACAACGAAGTTTGCGATGAGCTCCTTTTTAATCTGCTACCAACTTGCATCGGGCCCCAATGTTCGTATCACGTTCAATGCTGCTCCCTGAATTTTATTCGTTATGCACCTTTTAAAAACATACTCCTCTAGATTGGTGCCTTTAAAAATCGGGATGAAGAGTTCGGCTTCCCTTATAAACGATGATAACGCATAATCTTGGCTTCCTGTGTATTCTCTGATCCTTGATGCTTCTTTAAGTACTTCCGATATGGCTATTGGAGATTCTTTGGTTGATGTATCTTCTGTTGAACATGGATTTGCTGAGTTGGCTGCTTCCATCTTGATTTTTGTTCACTTGTTGCACTTTTTCTTTGTTGAAATTTTATTGTAATCGAAAAATGTTTCGTATACTTTTGTTTTTATTTAACTACTGTTATTCTTGTAAGCGAAAATGTTTCGTATACTTTTAAGTCAACTGTTATTATTAACTTATTTAATCAGTTTGATTTTTATTTTTTTTTTGGGGTTTTTTGTTTGTTAAACTCCTTAAGGAATTTTGTTTGTTATTTTAATCCTTCAGGATATAAAATTTTTCACAATTTTTGTATTATGTTCACTTGTCTAATCCTTCCGGATTAGATCCTACCACGACTGCGCCACTTATGTAATCCTTTTGGGATTAAGATAAAAAAAACAACTTTTGAGCTTAAGCTCTTTATTCTACTACTTCAAATGTATTACAACTGCGCTTAAAATTAAAGTACAGCTTTTATTGATTTCTTAAAACTAAAAGTGCTTATTCTGAAAAATGGATTTTGGTACTAACAAATAGTTCAGTGCACCAAATAAATGTTTTATAAATGTGTCGACTGCACAATTTTATTTGGGCATCGTTACTTTTTTACTTTTACTTTTTTTGTTACTTTTGCTTATTTATGAAAATGTTTGAATAAATGTGTCGATTGCACAATTTGAATTGGGCCATCGACCTTTTATTATTTTTGCCAATTTATATTTAGTTTGGGTGAACTCGAAGCTGTCTCTGACGTAACTCTCGTGACGCGGAAAAATCACGACGCGCACATCTCTAGTGGCATTGTTATTTATCATGACTGCGTTGCTGCTTACACGATCAAGTTTTGTTTCAAATTTTATTACTCTCTCATTTTTTTACCAATAAAGTCATACTTTTAAAATTTGGTGGTAGCTTGCTTTCAAATTCTCTTTCAAATTATGCGTTTCAATTTGCTTTCAAGAAAGCAGCAGATTGCCATTTTGATTATAAACTCTCGTTTGTTTTCATATACATACATTAGTACATATATTCTGCCGCCATAACTTTTTGTGTTCTTGAAAGCAAATTGCTTTGAAATTGAATGCCACCTACGTCACAGCTTTCAATTTTTGTGAATTTTGGGAAGCAGTATGTTTAAATTTCTTTAAAGAAAACTTGAACGTGTGACTGCAATGTAACTTCTGAATTAGTTATTGTATTTTCCTGCAAAATACCGTGATCTGATTTAATTATTGTGGCAACCCGTGTCGAGACACACACACACACACAACCAGGCCAAGAACGAGAGAACAACTGTCAAACGAATGAGTAGACGTTTTGAGTCAGTTGTATGAGAACAGCCAACCAGTGTATTATTTAATTGTGCTAAAGAAGTAAACCAAAATAATAAAGTACCAAAGTAAATTGTTGTAAACCAAATTATAATTGTTATTATTTTGGGTGAGTTTTTAGGTAGTTACAATTAAAATATCAGAACCATCAACATCAAAACCTGCATCGGCTTCTGCATCAGCCATTTCCTCGGTAGAAACGCGTCAAACCGGTGTCAAACCGGTGTCAAACTGCCGTCCAATAGGCAAGTCCTACAGGTCTTATTTCATAACATGCGTTTTGTGAAACTCTACGCAAAGGAAAGTGCAAAATTAACGCATGATGCAGTGTATATTTTCTGGCAACAAGCACGAATTCCAACACAATACGGAACAAGATGCGCGGAGAAATTTTTGAAATTGTACAATACGTGAAAAGATATACAAAAAGTGTCCGCTAGCAAGAGATGTGTGGCTTGGAAACAAAAGGAGCTTGCATTTACCAACGATCTGGACAATTTGTTTGATATTGCGACTGCAGATGCCCTAAAAACCATTCGAATTGAAGAAGATAAGAAGTTTCTCATTCGACAACGAACACCAGGACGCCCGGGATGCATGATTGGATGCGATATGGTTTTATTTCTGCGAGAAAAAAGAGCATCGGAACGAAAGGAGAAAGAGAAGCAGAGAAAGCGGAAATTTGAAGAAATGTCCAAGCCGAAAGATAGTGGTTCGTATTTGGCTTTATGTCACTTTCTATCTTATTGATTTATGTAATACATAACACATTTTAAACTTTTTGCAGCGGGCCAATATACAGAATCGAGTGATGAAGGCGAGGTTGAGGTTATGGAAGGAATGGATGAAAAAGCTCAGGACGTGGGTGAAGCGATTGAGGAGAGCACTGCCGATGCCGAAACTGGTGACATCGTTGAACCGCAGAAAAGTGTACAGAAGAGAGGGCGTATAAATTTTCTAACGCCACGACTTGCTTCTGCACTTGACCACGCCAAGCTAACCGATCCAATGGCAGCTGATGTGCTGATAGCCTGCGCCGATGCATTGAATTATTCCGTAGACGAGCTGGCTATTAACCGAACAACGATTAATCGATATCGTCGAGAAAACCGCTGGAAGGAAGCAGAAGTTATCCAGATCGAATTCGTAGAAAACGTAATTTAGTATTATTTATATTTAGTACTATATTTAGTATATAAGTACTTATAAGTCATTCGTCTCTTCCCCTAAACAGCTAAGTATTAATAAACCGCTTGTCGTACATTGGGTAATTTAGTGAAGAATAACACAAAAATAAGAAAATTACGAAATATTAACCAAACTGTTACCAAAATTGAGTTTTTTCCAAAAATGCCGAATAAAGTTCCTAATTTCTTATAATAAAACCTTGTCTTATTATTCAACTCAATTTTGGGTCCAATTAGAGTCGTCGGATCGAGCCCAAATTTTACATTGAGCATTGTGGCATAAAATGGAATCTTTTTGGACCCTACTCTCCTATGCGCCGCCATTTTGAAATATAAGGGCAGGTCTACTGACCATATAAAACTATATTTAAACACATTTTTGCTGCACAAGCAAAACTCGACCCCTAGGAGTGATTAAACGTGAACGCTAGAACGTGTATTTTGCAATGTAGTCGCTAGCTGCTATAAAACGTAATTGAATATACAGATGATATCACAACTTTTTGATAATAATTTTCAATACAGATATTCGTTAAGAGAAAGAGAATAAAATCTTTCGTTTGTTCATTTATTGACAATGAAAAATTGTGCACAAAATTTCTTCACCTGACAATTAAAAATTGTCGGACAATTACCTGGCAATAATCTGACAATGGCAATGAATTGTGTTCAGATGATTTTCAAATGCCAAAAGTGTTTCATTCCATCTGTTGCAGTGTAACTTTATATCCATGTTATTCAACTTGTTATGTCATACACAGAGAACGAAATTGAACAACGTCGATGCGGTGCAAGGCCGCATGCAAATATATTTTACTTGCTTTTGCTGCTTTTACAACATGCTATTCTTCATTGAAACTTTGAAGTTGATTTTTGAACATATATTACATAATATACATAGATTATGTTATAGAAAATTGAAAAAAAATTAGAAAATATTAAATAAACAAATTAGCGGTGGTGAAGAAATTGTATGCACTCGAATACTGCATCAATAGATGTGTAGCTAAGAAGTTCACGTGTACTTCCAAAGCATGAACGCTTACTCGAAATGAATTACAGAAACATTGTTCATAATTTTGAGAACACTAAAGCTGGATTCACTCATTGTTTCCGAACAAAATTTTTGTCCGGACAAAATTTTTTGTTCTGAAACATTTTTGCAACACGATTCACTCATTTCGAACAATTTGTCCGGAAAATCAAAGCTACCGTATGAAATACATGTGTTTTATTAATTTTACAAGGTGGCAGTACAGTGAAAGATGAATTAAATTTGGTGTTTTATTTGTCAAACGCACTTATTTTTTTATTATTTAATAAGAAAATTACATGTTAAAAAAAATTAATAAAACTCAGTTAGTTTTTTTACTGGATATAAGTTACTATGTGCTTTTATTATACATACTGCTAACATTATGTGGCAGCTCATTTCAACTTTGGCTGAAAAAATAAAATATCTGGCAGCTCAATTCAGCTTTGTCCGGACAAAATTTAAAATTAAACAAATTCAACCAAAATATGTTCCGAACAAATTTTGTTCTCTTCCTCTCACTCTCTCAAAAAGAGAAACGTCAAACTACATATAAAAAAAATTTTTTCCGGACAAAAAATTTGTTCCGAAACAATGCGTGAATCCAGCTTAAAAACTTCTTTTGTTACTCGATTTAACGTGTGTAAGTTCACTGCTTGTGTGCACGGTTGCCAGATTTGACGATCTATCGTCATTTTGACGATTTCAGATGCCAAAAAAGGCAGTTTGACGACGTGACGATTTTGGTCATAAATTTGACGATTTTTGAACAATTATAAGTTGGCAGCGTTCTACAGAATATTGACACTACCATGATAAAATAAACAAGGTGGCAGCGCTACGAAAGCTGAATATTTTTTGCTCTACTTTTTAGGTCGCTTCAAATTCAAAGAGCTGTTTTTCTGGTTATATTTTTGAGCATTCTATAACTACAAAAACGTTGGCTCTTACATTACAACAACATATAGCTTACACCTACAATTTCAACGGTCGGCTAAATAGGCCTTCAACCTCTTGATGTTCATAATTTATCAACTGTTATTAACATACATACATTTGTGTCAATATTTTAAAGCACGCCAAAAACTTGAACTTGAATAAGTGAGATTGTTCCTATGTATATACGTATATATTAAAATTGTTACACAAAATGTATGAAAATGGAAAGTGTGAGATCATTAAAAATTGTAGAAAGTTTTACGTAGAAATGTGGGACCAAGTTTTATTGAGATTTGACTTTGAAGACATATTCAAAGCATTAAGCTAAATTAATCCCTACAATCCTATAAAAGAAAATAAAAATTCATTTAATGATATTCTTAAAGTATTTTCACAATTTGTTAAAGAACGTAAAAGACAGGAAATTGAATCTAAGTTCAGACAAATTAAATTACTAAATTTAGAATCATTCTTTCCGGATACGGACATAAAACTTATAGATTTTTGGAAAAAGATTTCAGAGATAAAAAAAACTCTAGTCTTTTATTTCACACGTTAACTAATTTTATTAAAAAAAATTTGGATTTACCACATTCTTCGGCAAATGCAGAAATAGGTGGCACGAAATAATCCCCAATGAAATAAGCCCCAAATCGAAAAATGAAATTTAGAATCATTCTTTCCGGATACGGACATAAAACTTATAGATTTTTGGGAAAAGATTTCAGAGATAAAAAAAACTCTAGTCTTTTATTTCACACGTTAACTAATTTTATTAAAAAAAATTTGGATTTACCACATTCTTCGGCAAATGCAGAAATAGGTGGCACGAAATAATCCCCAATGAAATAAGCCCCAAATCGAAAAATGAAATAAGCCCCAAAAAATTTTCAAATTTTTTGTTTGGGGTTTATTTCATTTTTTTTTTTGGGGCTTATTTCATTTTATTTGGGGATTATTTCATATCCGTAAAATAGATCTAAAATCCTTGCGCCCTGCCGTAGGCCGGTTATGCAGAGAATACTTTGAACGCGAAGCCGGTGTTCGATATACCATAGAGGATAAATTCTTTGCGCTCGGCCGCAGGCCGGTTATGCAGAGAATGCTTGGAACGCGAAGCCGGTGTTCGATATACCATAGAGGATAAATTCCTTGCGCCCCGCCGTAGGCCGGTTATGCAGAAAATACTTTGAACGCGAAGCCGGTGTTCGATATACCATAGAGGATAAATTCCTGGCGCCCGGCCGTAGGCCGGTTATGCAGAAAATACTTTGAACGCGAAGCCTGTGTTCGATATACCATAGAGGATAAATTCCTTGCGCCCGGCCGTAGGCCGGTTATGCAGAGAATGCTTGAAACGCGAAGCCGGTGTTACAATTTATTTTGTAACTTATTTTTGAAATTAAGAACACAAGACAATAGGATTATTTTGAATTTAGTTATTTAGTTTATTTAGATTTTCATTTTTGTTTTCTTATTCTAGGTTTATTAAATTATAAACATCTCAGGGACCCGCTTTTTAAGGCTAGTGTTTGATCAGGTTTTTGTTACGTGTTAAAGAGAACTGATTAGAATAGAACTGAACTGGAACTGATTAGAATTGACTCGACTGACTAGACCTCCATACCAAATCACCCTCCGCTTTTATACCCAATTTCGCTGTCTGATTGAACGATGCTGCTGACGTTCGCTGCCGCTGGCGTGGTCATTGCTAAGTGTGCTAGTATGCAAATTCAGCATATTCATACCCGTGGAACTTCCAGCCGATTGCGGTTCTCACGATATTGCAATGTCAGCATATATCTGTAGGAAAGTTACTGACATATATGTATGCAGCGGTATTGCAACGTCAGCATATATCTGTTGGAAAATTACTGGTAATAACGTCAGTAATGCATGCAGCGGTATTTTGCTGCCGTTGGTATTTTTGTTGGTTGAGGGAAAATAGCTCAACTTCAGTATGTGTGTGCAGCGTATGTTTTGCTGTCGCTGATACTTCTGTTGGTTAGGGGAAAATGACTCATAAACCCGGTGTTCGATATACCATAGAGGATAAATTCTTTGCGCCCGGCCGTAGGCCGGTTATGCAGAAAATCCTTTGAACGCGAAGCCTGTGTTCGATCTACCATAGAGGATAAATTCCTTGCGCCCGGCCGTAGGCCGGTTATGCAGAGAATGCTTGGTACGCGAAGCCTGTGTTCGATATACCATAGAGGATAAATTCCTTGCGCCCGGCCGTAGGCCGGTTATGCAGAGAATGCTTGGAACGCGAAGCCGGTGTTCGATATAATTTAGAGGATAAAATTCTTGCATTTTATGATTTCTTCTTAAGCTTACATCATAAAGTTAACAAATTTGGGGTTTATTTCATTTTTTTTGGGGTTTATTTCATTTTATTTGGGGCTTATTTCGTAAATTTTGTTTGGGGCTTATTTAATTTTTTTTTGGGGGTTATTTCATAAAATTTTTTTGGGCTTCTTTCATTTTATTTGGGGCTTATTTAATTTTTTTTTGGGGTTTATTTCATAAAATTTTTTGGGGCTTATTTCATTTTTCGATTTGGGGCTTATTTCATTGGGGCTTATTTCGTGGTGCCGCAGAAATAGTGCTTAGCCAATATAATTCAATCAGACAAAAGTTAGAAATCGGTTACAGAATGCTTCTTTGGAGGAAATTTTATATACTAAAGATCAGTTAAAATTAAACAAGTGTAATTGTTTTGACATGAAAGTAGTACCTGATTTAATAAAACGGTTCAACTCCAATATATATGTTTATTTTTTTTTTTTTTAATTTTTACAAATGTGTTGTAACATGAATAATACTATGTATTATTTTTAATTTAAACGCAAATTTCATCACTAATTTCTCTAAAAATTTAAACTTGCTAATATTTTGTGGATATGGTATGTATGTAGCTATTGTGTTAAAAAATGCACAAAACACCTGTTTATATTTTGTTTCCAACAGCTGATCTCTTTATTGATAAGAATTTACTTTATTTTATATAAAAACCCTTGAATTTTATTTGTTATGTTTTGTTAAATAAAATGAATCTTTTGTTTGAAAAATATTGTAATTTTATATTCGACGATTTATTGACGACTTCGGAAAACTGTTTTGACGATTTTGACGATTTTACGCTAAAAATTTCACGAATTCGGACCCATTTCATCTGGCAACTATGCTTGTGTTGTTTTGCTATCATACTCGCAACATGTATGAACAGAAACAGGTAACATATTGCGACAGCCAAACTTCACTTGGTACTTGCAGTACTACTGTACAGTACAGCACTGCTCTGAGCGCCAGAGCAGATATCTACTGTATTCGACAGCGAGTTTCACAATGAAGAAAAAAGTTACTCGTTGCAGCCCTTTAGTATGAACCCGGCCGTATGCGGCTATAATTACTCGTACAGATACGGAGTTAATCCTACAAGTTGAATAAGGAAAAAATATGTATATATATATTTGTATACATAATCAGAGATATTATTTAATATTTTATTAACAAAAAAATATCGAAAAATAGTGTATAATCACACTTTTATACTATAATTTTAGATGGTCAAAATTCTTAAAATACGATAGTTTAAAAATATCGAAAATATAGATAGGAATAAATATCGGTATCGATATTATTTAAAATACAGTTTTAAACCGTAACTTTAGTTTAATTCTATTTATTAACTTTTTATTTTTTTTAATAAAATTTTACATTTATTTGAGCATGTACTCAAGTATTTATGTTTTAAATTTTTTTTTTGTTGCGGGTTAGCAATATCTATATATATATTTCGTTGGTAGCTATACCAATTCATCAGTAGATGTTTTACCCTTTATGTTTAAAAAATTCCAAAGCTCATCTATTTATAGAAAAACTCACAAATATATTTTTGTGAATTACAAAGCATAAAAATAGCCTTTAAAAAATTTTTTCAAACACATAGGTATAGGTGTAGAAAAGTAAACACATTCAAAATGGAAAATTATTGTTGTGTGTGTTTGAGAAAATTTTTTAAAGGCTATTTTTATGCTTTGTAATTCACAAAAATATATTTGTGGGTTTTTGTATAAATAGATGAGCTTTGGAATTTTTTAAACATAAAGGATAAAACATCTACTGATGAATTGGTATAGCTACCAACGAAATATATATCTAGATATTGCTAACCCGCAACAAATAAATAAAATTTTAATAAAATGGTATGTTTTACATACTCGTATGTATGCGTGTTGCAAAGAAAAACAAATTTTTAAACCGGATTAATTCTAGATGTTTTAAAAATGTACATATGAAAAGTAATATTATCAGGCTCAAGTTCAGTTTTATTGAATTAATGAAAATTCAAAATTACTAAGAATTTTTTTATGTTGAAAAATATTATTATGTATATCCAATCAGTTTTTACCAGAACGTATCAGTACTGATTTCAAGGCCGCTACACTCTCATCAGCGTTCAATTGTCCATCTTTACAATTTTCGTAAAGTGGATACTAATTGAGAAGAATATCAACTATTTAACCAGTTTTCAACAGAAATCGAATATGAGAATTAATTTTTAATTCAAGTTTTATTCTACAATGAAACAGTGCTGGTTAGTACGAAATTCCCTCATCACTGTATGGAAAGTACTAATAATCAACACAAACTCATAGTCCGTTATCATCAAATTATTCTACTTTGTAATTTAACGATTTTGTTGTTTTAACTCCATATTAGGGAAATACACATGTTACTGTGACCCTTGTTATTAGGATATTTATAGCTCGTGCCCAAGTGGAATTAATATATTTATATTATTATTATTACGAATAAACGTAAATATTATTCGAACTTATATTGATGTACATATGAAAAGTAATATTATCAGGCTCAAGTTCAGTTTTAATGAATTAATGAAAATTCAAAATTACTAAGAGTTTTTTTATGTTGGAAAATATTATTATTTATATCCAATCAGTTTTTAGCAAAACGTATCAGTACTGATTTCAAGGCCGCTACACTCTCATCAGCGTTCAATTGTCCATCTTTACAATTTTCGTAAAGTGGATACTAATTGAGAAGAATATCAACTATTTAACCAGTTTTCAACAGAAATCGAATATGAGAATTAATTTTTAATTCAAGTTTTATTCTACAATGAAACAGTGCTGGTTAGTACGAAATTCCCTCATCACTGTATGGAAAGTACTAATAATCAACACAAACTCATAGTCCGTTATCATCAAATTATTCTACTTTGTAATTTAACGATTTTGTTGTTTTAACTCCATATTAGGGAAATACACATGTTACTGTGACCCTTGTTATTAGGATATTTATAGCTCGTGCCCAAGTGGAATTAATATATTTATATTATTATTATTACGAATAAACGTAAATATTATTTGAACTTAGATTGATGTACATATGAAAAGTAATATTGAATTTTCATTAATTCAATAAAACTGAACTTTTTTTGGTGGTACTTTTATTATTTATTGAATCTTCAATTATAAATTGAAACATCAATAAGTTTTTCAAATCTTAAATCTAAAAATACATAAATATATGACAGTGCTAAACAAAATTTTTAATTCCAACTGTTGATTTTTGATGTTTTACATCTCCCGGGTACGGCTGAGAGAAAGAGTATCCCTCCTTCTCAACCGGGTGTGGCCTCTATAATTTAGAATGTTGCGCGCAAGTGGATTTGGGTGCAATACTAGTTTTTCAATATATTTTTTAGCGTGTTTTGAAAATACTGTCTTCACCAACGGAACATCAAGATCTATAGGCCCATATTGGTTTCAGGATCGCGTTGTATAACAAAAGTTTACAGTCAAAAACTGAACTTGAGCCTGATAATATTACTTTTCATATGTACATCAATATAAGTTCAAATAATAATTACGTTTATTCGTAATAATAATAATTAAAGATATTAATTCCGCTTGGGCACGAGCACGAGACGCCGCGAAGTCACAACAAAAATGATGGCATTATTTTTTTTTTAAGTAGTAACAAATCTGTAAATAGAGATACATATGTATGTATGAATGTAGGTATGTACATACTTATGTATAAATCAATTATTCAAATAATTTTCTTTATTTTTGAACTCTATACATATGTATATATGTATGTATGTATGTAAGGGGGGGTATAAAATCTCTGAAAACAGCGTTACGTAATATATGCACAAAAAAAAACGAGAATCAATTTTGCTGTGAAAAGCCTGGTACTCTGTTCGAATTTGTGAAAAATGTTTAGCTACATTGATTATTTCGTACGAAAATTTTGACACAGAACTCATATGTATTATTCAAAGCATATCCAAAAGGTTAGCTAGAAAGCGCAGCTGACTCAATTCGCTTTATATTATACTAACTTTAGATTCATACTAACTGATACAGTTTAAAAGCATACAGAATAATTGTTATAGTCGTAGGAAAAACGTATTAAATTATTTGTGTTTTGATATAAACCCAGTACTTTATACCAACAAAATACATGCCGTTTTTGCATTGTTGAACTTGTTGTCTGCCAGGTGTCTTGCCTTGATTACAATTTATACATTAGTCAGCTGTGGAATAAAATTTCTTGCGAAAAAAGTACTGGCCATGTTGTTTCGCAGCTGAAAAAAAAAGTTGTTAGAAACATGTTTAATTCTAACAGATACAATTCGCGTGTTTTCCGATGTAAGAACACAATACTACTTTTGCAACATAATTTCAGAAATGTTTCATACGAAATACTTTTATATACAGTTTGACACCATTTCGCACGAAATTATGAACAGAGTACCAGGCTTATGGAGCTAAAACAACAAAAACGTTAAATTACAAAGTAGAATACTTTGATGATAACGCACTATGAGTTTGTGTTGATTATTAGTAATTTCCAAACAGTGATGAGGGAATTTCGTACTAACCAACCAGCACTGTTTCAAGGTATAATAAAAAATGAATTAAAAATTAATTCTCATATTCTATTTCTATTGAAAACTGGTTAAATAGTTGATATTCTTCTTAATTAGTATCCAATTTACGAAAATTGTAAAGATGGACAATTGAACGCTGATGAGAGTGTAGCGGCCTTGAAATCAGTACTGATACGTTTTGCTAAAAACTGATTGGATATAAATAATAATATTTTCCAACATAAAAAAACTCTTAGTAATTTGAATTTTCATTAATTCAATAAAAATGAACTTGAGCCTGATAATATTACTTTTCATATGTACATCAATATAAGTTCGAATAATAATTACGTTTATTCGTAATAATAATAATATAAAAATATTAATTCCGCTTGGGCACGAGCTATAAATATCCTAATAACAAGGGTCACAGTAATATGTGAATTTCGCTAATATAGAGTAAAAACAACAAAAACGTTATATTACAAAGTAGAATACTTTGATGATAACGGACTATGAGTTTGTGTTGATTATTAGTAATTTCCAAACAGTGATGAGGGAATTTCGTACTAACCAGCACTGTTTCAAGGTATAATAAAAAATGAATTAAAAATTAATTCTCATATTCTATTTCTATTGAAAACTGGTTAAATAGTTGATATTCTTCTCAACTAGTATCCACTTTACGAAAATTGTAAAGATAGACAATTGAACTCTGATGAGAGGTGTAGCGGCCTTGAAATCAGTACTGATACGTTCTGCTAAAAACTGACTGGATATAAATAATAATATTTTTCAACATAAAAAAACTCATAGTAATTTTGAATTTTCATTAATTCAATAAAACTGAACTTGAGCCTGATAATATTACTTTACACCAATATAAGTTCGAATAATAATTACGTTTATTCGTAATAATAATAATATAAAAATATTAATTCCGCTTGGGCACGAGCTATAAATATCCTAATAGCAAGGGTCACAGTAATATGTGAATTTCCCCAATATAGAGTAAAAACAACAAAAACGTTAAATTACAAAGTAGAATACTTTGATGATAACGGACTATGAGTTTGTGTTGATTATTAGTAATTTTCAAACAGTGTTGAGGGAACTTCGTACTAACCAGCACTGTTTCAAGGTAGAATAAAAAATTAATTAAAACTTAATTCTCATATTCTATTTCTGTTGAAAACTGGTTAAATAGTTGATACTCTTCTCAATTAGTATCCACTTTACGAAAATTGTAAAGATGGACAATTGAACTCTGATGAGAGGTGTAGCGGCCTTGAAATCAGTACTGATACGTTCTGCTAAAAACTGACTGGATATAAATAATAATATTTTTCAACATAAAAAAACTCATAGTAATTTTGAATTTTCATTAATTCAATAAAACTGAACTTGAGCCTGATAATATTACTTTACACCAATATAAGTTCGAATAATAATTACGTTTATTCGTAATAATAATAATATAAAAATATTAATTCCGCTTGGGCACGAGCTATAAATATCCTAATAGCAAGGGTCACAGTAATATGTGAATTTCCCCAATATAGAGTAAAAACAACAAAAACGTTAAATTACAAAGTAGAATACTTTGATGATAACGGACTATGAGTTTGTGTTGATTATTAGTAATTTTCAAACAGTGTTGAGGGAACTTCGTACTAACCAGCACTGTTTCAAGGTAGAATAAAAAATTAATTAAAACTTAATTCTCATATTCTATTTCTGTTGAAAACTGGTTAAATAGTTGATACTCTTCTCAATTAGTATCCACTTTACGAAAATTGTAAAGATGGACAATTGAACTCTGATGAGAGGTGTAGCGGCCTTGAAATCAGTACTGATACGTTCTGCTAAAAACTGACTGGATATAAATAATAATATTTTTCAACATAAAAAAACTCATAGTAATTTTGAATTTTCATTAATTCAATAAAACTGAACTTGAGCCTGATAATATTACTTTACACCAATATAAGTTCGAATAATAATTACGTTTATTCGTAATAATAATAATATAAAAATATTAATTCCGCTTGGGCACGAGCTATAAATATCCTAATAACAAGGGTCACAGTAATATGTGAATTTTCCTAATATAGAGTAAAAACAACAAAAACGTTATATTACAAAGTAGAATACTTTGATGATAACGGACTATGAGTTTGTGTTGATTATTAGTAATTTTCAAACAGTGTTGAGGGAACTTCGTACTAACCAGCACTGTTTCAAGGTAGAATAAAAAATTAATTAAAACTTAATTCTCATATTCTATTTCTGTTGAAAACTGGTTAAATAGTTGATACTCTTCTCAATTAGTATCCACTTTACGAAAATTGTAAAGATGGACAATTGAACTCTGATGAGAGGTGTAGCGGCCTTGAAATTAGTACTCATACGTTCTGCTAAAAACTGACTGGATATAAATAATAATATTTTTCAACATAAAAAAACTCATAGTAATTTTGAATTTTCATTAATTCAATAAAACTGAACTTGAGCCTGATAATATTACTTTACATCAATATAAGTTCGAATAATAATTACGTTTATTCGTAATAATAATAATATAAAAATATTAATTCCGCTTGGGCACGAGCTATAAATATCCTAATAACAAGGGTCACAGTAATATGTGAATTTCGCTAATATAGAGTAAAAACAACAAAAACGTTAAATTACAAAGTAGAATACTTTGATGATAACGCACTATGAGTTTGTGTTGATTATTAGTAATTTCAAAACAGTGATGAGGGAATTTCGTACTAACCAGCACTGTTTCAAGGTAGAACAAAAAATGAATTAAAAATTAATTCTCATATTCTATTTCTATTGAAAACTGGTTAAATAGTTGATATTCTTCTCAATTAGTATGCACTTTACGAAAATTGTAAAGATTGACAATTGAACGCTGATGAAAGGTGTAGCGGCCTTGAAACCAGTACTGATACGTTCTGCTAAAAAGTGATTGGATATAAATAATAATATTTTTCAACATAAAAAAACTCATAGTAATTTTGAATTTTCATTAATTCAATAAAACTGAACCTGAGCCTGATAATATTACTTTTCATATGTACATCAATATAAGTTCGAATAATAATTACGTTTATTCGTAATAATAATAATATAAAAATATTAATTCCGCTTTGGCACGAGCTATAAATATCCTAATAACAAGGGTCACAGTAATATGTGAATTTCCCTAATATGGAGTAAAAACAACAAAAACGTTAAATTACAAAGTAAAATACTTTGATGATAACGGACTATGAGTTTGTGTTGATTATTAGTAATTTCCAAACAGTGATGAGGGAATTTCGTACTAACCAGCACTGTTTCAAGGTATAATAAAAAATGAATTAAAAATTAATTCTCATATTCTATTTCTATAGAAAACTGGTTAAATAGTTGATATTCTTCTCAATTAGTATCCACTTTACGAAAATTGTAAAGATGGACAATTGAACTCTGATGAGAGGTGTAGCGGCCTTGAAATCAGTACTGATACGTTCTGCTAAAAACTGACTGGATATAAATAATAATATTTTTCAACATAAAAAAACTCATAGTAATTTTGAATTTTCATTAATTCAATAAAACTGAACTTGAGCCTGATAATATTACTTTACATCAATATAAGTTCGAATAATAATTACGTTTATTCGTAATAATAATAATCACCCCTATCGTGAACAAATTTTCCCTCGTAACTTTTTCCCTTTTCCCTTAATGGCAATCGTGAACAACTCCCATGAAAAAATTTTATTCAGTCCAGAATAATAACGTGAAAAAATGCTCCCATGAAAAAATTCCCCTTATCGTGAATAACTTTTTTCCCTCAAGTTTTTTCACTTTTCTCTTCGATTTATTCACTTTATTTTTGATGGGGAATAGAACAAAACATGTATGTAATTCTTTCTGACAACTTGAATATTAAAGCTTAAAAAGTTTATTTAAAGAAAAATATATAATAATATGGTACCAACTGATGTATTGGTCAACAAAATGCAAAACAACAAGTCTATTGCCTGCGAATTTGTGAAGCTTTAATTTATTGGAATTTTTTCGTTTTGTTGGCTTTCCAAAAGTAGCCGAACCATTTAAACACATAAAAGTTAGAATGCAATAAATAAAAGCTGCAAATAAACTATCGCTCCAACACTGAATATTTAGCTTTCCTTTTTTAAGTTTTCTTTAAAATATATATTTCCAAGTATATTTTATAACAAAAATTTCTTCTATTTTTTATTTTTGTTATCTTCTTTCTTATTTTACATTCACAACGAATTGATAGCGGGAACAAACGTTCCCATGAAATTCACGATACCAAATTTCCCTTCATGGGGAATGAAAATTTCATGGGAACAAAAATTTCACATTTTGTTCACGATAGGGGTGAATATAAAAATATTAATTCCGCTTGGGCACGAGCTATAAATATCCTAATAACAAGGGTCACAGTAATATGTGAGTTTCCCTAATATAGAGTAAAAACAACAAAAACGTTAAATTACAAAGTAGAATACTTTGATGATAACGGACTATGAATTTGTGTTGATTATTAGTAATTTTCAAACAGTGTTGAGGGAACTTCGTACTAACCAGCACTGTTTCAAGGTAGAATAAAAAATTAATTAAAACTTAATTCTCATATTCTATTTCTGTTGAAAACTGGTTAAATAGTTGATACTCTTCTCAATTAGTTTCCACTTTACGAAAATTGTAAAGCTGGACAATTGAACGCTGATGAAAGGTGTAGCGGCCTCGAAATCAGTACTGATACTTTCTGCTAAAAACTGATTGGATATAAAATTTAATAAAACTGAACTTGAGCCTGATAATATTAATTTTCATATGTACATCAATATAAGTTCGAATAATAATTACGTTTATTCGTAATAATAATAATATAAAAATATTAATTCCGCTTGGGCACGAGCTATAAATACCCTAATAAAAAGGGTCACAGTAATATGTGAATTTCCGTAATATAGAGTAAAAACAACAATAACGTTAAATTACAAAGTAGAATACTTTGATGATAACGGACTATTAGTTTGTGATGATTATTAGTAATTTCCAAACCGTGATGAGGGAATTTCGTACTAACCAGCACTGTTTCAAGGTAGAATAAAAAATGAATTAAAACTTAATTCTCATATTCTATTTCTATTGAAAACTGGTTAAATAGTTGATATTCTTCTCAATTAGTATCCACTTTACGAAAATTGTAAAGCTGGACAATTGAACGCTGATGAGAGGTGTAGCGGCCTTGAAATCAGTACGGATACGTTCTACTAAAAACTGATTGGATATAAATAATAATATTTTTCAACATAAAAAAACTCTTAGTAATTTTGAATTTTCATTAATTCAATAAAACTGAACTTGAGCCTGATAATATTGCTTTTCATATGTACATCAATATAAGTTCGAATAATAATTACGTTTATTCGTAATAATAATAATATAAAAATATTAATTCCGCTTGGGCACGAGCTATAAATACCCTAATAAAAAGGGTCACAGTAATATGTGAATTTCCCTAATATAGAGTAAAAACAACAAAAACGTTAAATTACAAAGTAGAATACTTTGATGATAACGGACTATGAGTTTGTGTTGATTATTAGTACTTTCCAAACAGTGATGAGGGAATTTCGTACTAACCAGCACTGTTCAAGGTAGAATAAAAAATTAATTAAAAATTAATTCTCATATTCTATTTCTATTGAAAACTGGTTAAATAGTTGATATTATTCTTAATTAGTATCCAATTTACGAAAATTGTAAATATGGACAATTGAACGCTGATGAGAGGTGTAGCGGCCTTGAAATCAGTACGGATACGTTCTACTAAAAACTGATTGGATATAAATAATAATATTTTTCAACATAAAAAAACTCTTAGTAATTTTGAATTTTCATTAATTCAATAAAACTGAACTTGAGCCTGATAATATTGCTTTTCATATGTACATCAATATAAGTTCGAATAATAATTACGTTTATTCGTAATAATAATAATATAAAAATATTAATTCCGCTTGGGCACGAGCTATAAATATTCTAATAACAAGGGTCACAGTAATATGTGAATTTCCCTAATATAGAGTAAAAACAACAAAAACGTTATATTACAAAGTAGAATACTTTGATGATAACGGACTATGAGTTTGTGTTGATTATTAGTAGTTTTCAAACAGTGTTGAGGGAACTTCGTACTAACCAGCACTGTTTCAAGGTAGAATAAAAAATTAATTAAAACTTAATTCTCATATTCTATTTCTGTTGAAAACTGGTTAAATAGTTGATACTCTCCTCAATTAGTTTCCACTTTACGAAAATTGTAAAGCTGGACAATTGAACGCTGATGAGAGGTGTAGCGGCCTTGAAATCAGTACTGATACTTTCTGCTAAAAACTGATTGGATATAAATAATAATATTTTTCAACATAAAAAAACTTAGTAATTTTGAATTTTCATTAATTCAATAAAACTGAACTTGAGCCTGATAATATTGCTTTTCATATGTACATCAATATAAGTTCGAATAATAATTACGTTTATTCGTAATAATAATAATATAAAAATATTAATTCAGCTTGGGCACGAGCTATAAATATCCTAATAACAAGGGTCACAGTAATATGTGAATTTCCCTAATGTAGAGTAAAAAAAACAAACACGTTAAATTACAAAGTAAAATATTTTGATGATAACGGACTATGAGTTTGTGTTGATTATTAGTAATTTCCAAACAGTGATGAGGGAATTTAGTACTAACCAGCACTGTTTCAAGGTATAATAGAAAATGAATTCAAAATTAATTCTCATATTCTATTTCTATTGAAAACTGGTTAAATAGTTGACATTCTTCTCAATTAGTATCCAATTTACGAAAATTGTAAAGATGGACAATTGAACGCTGATGAGAGGTGTAGCGGCCTTGAAATCAGTACTGATACGTTCTACTAAAAGCTGATTGGATATAAATAATAATATTTTTCAACATAAAAAACTCTTAGTAATTTTGAATTTTCATTAATTCAATAAAACTGAACTTGAGCCTGATAATATTGCTTTTCATATGTACATCAATATAAGTTCGAATAATAATTACGTTTATTCGTAATAATAATAATATAAAAATATTAATTCAGCTTGGGCACGAGCTATAAATATCCTAATAACAAGGGTCACAGTAATATGTGAATTTTCCTAATATAGAGTAAAAAAAACAAACACGTTAAATTACAAAGTAGAATATTTTGATGATAACGGACTATGAGTTTGTGTTGATTATTAGTAATTTCCAAACAGTGATGAGGGAATTCAGTACTAACCAGCACTGTTTCAAGGTAGAATAAAAAATGAATTAAAAATTAATTCTCATATTCTATTTCTATTGAAAACTGGTTAAATAGTTGACATTCTTCTCAATTAGTATCCACTTTACGAAAATTGTAAAGATGGACAATTGAACGGTGATGAGAGGTGTAGCGGCCTTGAAATTAGTACTCATACGTTCTGCTAAAAACTGATTGGATATAAATAATAATATTTTTCAACATAAAAAAACTCTTAGTAATTTGAATTTTCATTAATTCAATAAAAATGAACTTGAGCCTGATAATATTACTTTTCATATGTACATCAATATAAGTTCGAATAATAATTACGTTTATTCGTAATAATAATAATATAAAAATATTAATTCCGCTTGGGCACGAGCTATAAATATCCTAATAACAAGGGTCACAGTAATATGTGAATTTCGCTAATATAGAGTAAAAACAACAAAAACGTTATATTACAAAGTAGAATACTTTGATGATAACGGACTATGAGTTTGTGTTGATTATTAGTAATTTCCAAACAGTGATGAGGGAATTTCGTACTAACCAGCACTGTTTCAAGGTATAATAAAAAATGAATTAAAAATTAATTCTCATATTCTATTTCTATTGAAAACTGGTTAAATAGTTGATATTCTTCTCAACTAGTATCCACTTTACGAAAATTGTAAAGATAGACAATTGAACTCTGATGAGAGGTGTAGCGGCCTTGAAATCAGTACTGATACGTTCTGCTAAAAACTGACTGGATATAAATAATAATATTTTTCAACATAAAAAAACTCATAGTAATTTTGAATTTTCATTAATTCAATAAAACTGAACTTGAGCCTGATAATATTACTTTACACCAATATAAGTTCGAATAATAATTACGTTTATTCGTAATAATAATAATATAAAAATATTAATTCCGCTTGGGCACGAGCTATAAATATCCTAATAGCAAGGGTCACAGTAATATGTGAATTTCCCCAATATAGAGTAAAAACAACAAAAACGTTAAATTACAAAGTAGAATACTTTGATGATAACGGACTATGAGTTTGTGTTGATTATTAGTAATTTTCAAACAGTGTTGAGGGAACTTCGTACTAACCAGTACTGTTTTAAGGTAGAATAAAAAATTAATTAAAACTTAATTCTCATATTCTATTTCTGTTGAAAACTGGTTAAATAGTTGATACTCTTCTCAATTAGTATCCACTTTACGAAAATTGTAAAGATGGACAATTGAACTCTGATGAGAGGTGTAGCGGCCTTGAAATCAGTACTGATACGTTCTGCTAAAAACTGACTGGATATAAATAATAATATTTTTCAACATAAAAAAACTCATAGTAATTTTGAATTTTCATTAATTCAATAAAACTGAACTTGAGCCTGATAATATTACTTTACATCAATATAAGTTCGAATAATAATTACGTTTATTCGTAATAATAATAATATAAAAATATTAATTCCGCTTGGGCACGAGCTATAAATATCCTAATAACAAGGGTCACAGTAATATGTGAATTTTCCTAATATAGAGTAAAAACAACAAAAACGTTATATTACAAAGTAGAATACTTTGATGATAACGGACTATGAGTTTGTGTTGATTATTAGTAATTTTCAAACAGTGTTGAGGGAACTTCGTACTAACCAGCACTGTTTCAAGGTAGAATAAAAAATTAATTAAAACTTAATTCTCATATTCTATTTCTGTTGAAAACTGGTTAAATAGTTGATACTCTTCTCAATTAGTTTCCACTTTACGAAAATTGTAAAGCTGGACAATTGAACGCTGATGAGAGGTGTAGCGGCCTTGAAATCAGTACTGATACGTTCTTCTAAAAACTGACTGGATATAAATAATAATATTTTTCAACATAAAAAAACTCTTAGTAATTTTGAATTTTTATTAATTCAATAAAAATTAACTTGAGCCTGATAATATTACTTTTCATATGTACATCAATATAAGTTCGAATAATAATTACGTTTATTTCCAATAATAATATAAAAATATTAATTCCGCTTGGGCACGAGCTATAAATATCCTAATAACAAGGGTCACAGTAATATGTGAATTTCTCTAATATAGAGTAAAAACAACAAAAACGTTAAATTACAAAGTAGAATACTTTGATGAGTTTGTGTTGATTATTAGTAATTTCCAAACAGTGATGAGGGAATTTCGTACTAACCAGCAATGTTTCAAGGTATAATAAAAAATGAATTAAAAATTAATTCTCATATTCTATTTCTATAGAAAACTGGTTAAATAGTTGATATTCTTCTCAATTAGTATCCACTTTACGAAAATTGTAAAGATGGACAATTGAACTCTGATGAGAGGTGTAGCGGCCTTGAAATCAGTACTGATACGTTCTGCTAAAGAGTGATTGGATATAAATAATAATATTTTACAACATAAAAAAACTCTTAGTAATTTTGAGTTTTCATTAATTCAATAAAAATGAACTTGAGCCTGATAATATTTTTTTCATATGTACATCAATATAAGTTCAAATAATAATTACGTTTATTAGTAATAATAATAATAATAATATAAAAATATTAATTCCGCTTGGGCACGAGCTATAAATATCCTAATAACAAGGGTCACAGTAATATGTGAATTTCCCTAATATGGAGTAAAAACAACCAAAACGTTAAATTACAAAATAGAATACTTTGATGAGTTTGTGTTGATTATTAGTAATTTCCAAACAGTGATGAGGGAATTTCGCACTAACCAGCACTGTTTCAAGGTAGAATAAAAAATGAATTAAAAATTAGTTCTCATATTCTATTTCTATAGAAAACTGGTTAAATAGTTGATATTCTTCTCAATTAGTATCCACTTTACGAAAATTGTAAAGATGGACAATTGAACTCTGATGAGAGGTGTAGCGGCCTTGAAATAAGTACTGATACGTTCTGCTAAAAACTGACTGGATATAAATAATAATATTTTTCAACATAAAAAAACTCATAGTAATTTTGAATTTTCATTAATTCAATAAAACTGAACTTGAGCCTGATAATATTACTTTACATCAATATAAGTTCGAATAATAATTACGTTAATAATATAAAAATATTAATTCCGCTTGGGCACGAGCTATAAATACCCTAATAACAAGGGTCACAGTAATATGTGAATTTCCCTAATATAGAGTAAAAACAACCAAAACGTTAAATTACAAAATAGAATACTTTGATGAGTTTGTGTTGATTATTAGTAATTTCCAAACAGTGATGAGGGAATTTCGTACTAACCAGCACTGTTCAAGGTAGAATAAAAAATTAATTAAAAATTAATTCTCATATTCTATTTCTATTGAAAACTGGTTAAAAAGTTGACATTCTTCTCAAATAGTATCCAATTTACGAAAATTGTAAAGATGGACAATTGAACTCTGATGAGAGGTGTAGCGGCCTTGAAATAAGTACTGATACGTTCTACTAAAAACTGATTGGATATAAATAATAATATTTTTCAACATAAAAAAACTCTTAGTAATTTTGAATTTTCATTAATTCAATAAAACTGAACTTGAGCCTGATAATATTGCTTTTCATATGTACATCAATATAAGTTCGAATAATAATTACGTTTATTCGTAATAATAATAATATAAAAATATTAATTCAGCTTGGGCACGAGCTATAAATATCCTAATAACAAGGGTCACAGTAATATGTGAATTTCCCTAATGTAGAGTAAAAAAAACAGACACGTTAAATTACAAAGTAAAATATTTTGATGATAACGGACTATGAGTTTGTGTTGATTATTAGTAATTTCCAAACAGTGATGAGGGAATTTAGTACTAACCAGCACTGTTTCAAGGTATAATAGAAAATGAATTCAAAATTAATTCTCATATTCTATTTCTATTGAAAACTGGTTAAATAGTTGACATTCTTCTCAATTAGTATCCAATTTACGAAAATTGTAAAGATGGACAATTGAACGCTGATGAGAAGTGTAGCGGCCTTGAAATCAGTACTGATACGTTCTACTAAAAGCTGATTGGATATAAATAATAATATTTTTCAACATAAAAAACTCTTAGTAATTTTGAATTTTCATTAATTCAATAAAACTGAACTTGAGCCTGATAATATTACTTTACAAGTTAGCGACACTGCCTGCCATTAAACTTGCTGAATGCACTAAATTCCCAACACTTCAAAACTAAGTACAACTCAAAGGCGTATCAAATAACATCTTGCGAAATATTTGAATCAACAATTCCCAGAGACGCGTAGACGTAACCCGACACCATATCAGGTTACCACATGCGAATTAAGTTGGTCAGCAGTTTCCACGGTTTGAACTGCAAAACAACAGCAAGCGCAGCGACAGAGCAGAGGGTATAAAATTGGAAGTTAACAACTGGACAGGCAGTCTTAGCCACGGAGCCGTCGCGTTTAATCATTAAATTATTTTTGTCTTATGTTCCAATAAAGTTTATTTCAATCTTTTAGTTAATTTGTGTTCCAATATAATAAAGTTTATTTCAATCTTTTTGTGTTTAAATAAAACAAATTTTATTTCAACTTATTTTTGTTCTAACAAAATTATATTTAATCAAATAATAAAATTGTGTTCTAGTAAAATAGATATTAATTAATTAACAAAAATAAGTGTTTCAATTAGCAGACCGCCGTTGAGGTCTGCATGATATATTTTTTTAGTGAAACGAAATAAAAATTGTTAACTGGCGCCCGAGCAGGGACCGGTATAAAAACAGTGAAGAAAATCTTGCCGCAGTAGGAAGCAGCGGTAGCGAATTTGACAACTACCAGTGTTGCTTCTAAAAAGGACTAACAGGATCCTTCCGGTACCGGTCGTCGCGAACGTTCCGTGTGTTGAGGCTCAAAACTAGCCTTAAGAAAAAGTTTAAATAAAAAAAAAGAAAAAAAATCTAAAAATAAATTTTTTTTTTTGAGAAATTAAAAAGGAAAAAATTCCATACATTATTTTTAAGAAAAAAGTTGAAAAAGGAAGAATTCTTACAAAAAATTTCTGAAAATAAAAACTTTTTATTTTTAAAATTTAGAAAAGTCAAAGAATAAAAAAAAGGGATATAAATCCTAAAATCAAAATTGAAAAATTCTAAAAATAAAAAAGAGAATACTTAAAAAAATTAAATAGAAAAGTCAAAGAATAAAAAAAAGGGATATAAATCCTAAAATCAAAATTGAAAAATTCTAAAAATAAAAAAGAGAATACTAAAAAAATTAAATAAAAAAAAGGAAGAAAATTTTTAACTAAGAATAAAAAAAAGGGTTCAGTGAAAAAAGGGAATAAAGGTTTTCTTATATAAAAAGTTCTAATCAAATATTTTTGTGAAAATTTTGATTTGTGGTTGTGTGTGTGTATTTCCTGCAGCCTCGAACGGATTATGCTTAGCGTATTTTTTCTGTAAGTAGACAACCCTTTCTTTTTTTTTATATATATACATAAAATATTTGTTTGAAATGGAGGATTTAAAAAAATCTGTGACGGAATTGTCGGGTGCTGTAAATGCCCTGATAAACAATATCAGGAGCGTAGAGTTGCGCCTGGGTAGTATTGAACAATCAAATGGACAAAACACTCAAGCCTTGAATACGCTCAATAGTGGAGTCGCCAGTATGTCACAACGAGTGGAGGGAATAGAAGGAAGGATCGTTACGTTAGAGGTATCACCTTGTGATGTTATGGCGACATCCCCTCCAGTACGGACAAGGGCTCCATCGACAGAAGAAGAATTAACGGCAATCACCCGATTGCCAGACACTGTGAAGGAGCTCCAGGTTTTCGAAGGTGACCCAACTGAATATGTATCCTGGATCCAAAACGTCCAAGATATATTAGCGGATTATCAGGTTATAGAGGGTAAACCACTGTATCGCGCAATTTTGAAAAGCATTCGTAACAAGGTGCGAGGGGGTGCAAACGCGGCACTAGTTTCCTACAACGTATCTACCTATGATTGGCCAGGTATAAAGAGGTGTCTATCGTTGCACTACGCCGATAAGCGTGACGTAAGGACACTCGACCATCAGCTAGGACAACTAGCACAAAGAGGCCGCACTGTGGATGCATTTTACGCAACGGTTAATCACCAATTTGCCCTGATCGTAAATAAATTGCAGACAGAAACTTACTCGACCGAAACTATAGAGGCCCTAATAGAAACCTATAGGAACAAGGCGCTGGATGTGTTCATCCGGGGACTGGATGGAGGACTTTCCACTCTGTTGCTGGTCCAAAAGCCAAGCACCTTGCCAGAAGCATATAAAGCTTGCTTAACTCTTCAAAATATGACTGTCAGGTCACAGTCCATCCATACGGTAACCGCACCAAATATGATTCCTGTTCCAGTAAATCACATGCCAAAAGTATACACAACAGCAAGGCCTGCGCCACAGGCAAATAGTTATATAAATTACCCGCATCCCAATAGGGAAACATTCGTACCTAGGGGGGGACAAAATTTTGTTAGGAGCCATCAATTCCGCCAAAATTTACCACCACCGCGTCCAACCGCTCTAAAACCTCAGGAAAAGATGGAAGTTGATCCATCTGATCAATCGAGGCAAGTGAATTACATGAACAGGCAACCGCAGCGGAACAATAACTTCAAGAGGCGTGCGAATTCGGAGAATCTGCCAAGAAAGCAGCAGCGTCTATATCACATGCAGCTTCCCGAAGTTACAGATGAGGACGAGCAACCATTTACGGCGGAAATCCAACCGAGCTTGTCCGGTGAAGTGACGGAACTGGAAGAAACAAATATGTCTCCAAATTTTATGGCAGATGCCTCTCCGGCGTTCCTTATATAAAATACATAACGAAGGAGGGCAAATGCCTACGGTTTCTCGTAGATACGGGGGCCAACAAAAATTTTATTTCTCCACAATTTATAGATCAAGCATCAAAACTCTAAAACACACTTATCGTACAATCCCCTGGTGGTAATCTTTCAATAGATAAACAAATTTCTGGAAAATTTTTTAAAGAATGCAAAATCGATAACAATATTACCTTCTATGTACTGCCAAAACTTTTCGACTTCGACGGTATCATAGGAGACGACACCCTCCGCCAGATTGGAGCAGTAGTAGACAGACGGGATAATATCCTTATTTTGGGCAACAATACCCGCATACCCCTTTACACTTGGCAAATGGAAGTAGTAAGTCACACGATTGGCGAAACAATTTCAGATCGCACAAAGAAAAACCTAGAGAAAATCCTGAAGAAATATAAGCCTTTGTTTGGAGATGTCGTCGGAAATGAAATGGCGCGAAGCAGCATTAGAGGGGAGATTAGAACAACCACGGATGAGCCAATTTACACCAAGAGCTATCCTTACCCAGTCAACATGCGTGATGAGGTGAACAAGCAAATACAGGAGCTCCTAGACAACAACATAATCAGGCCATCGAAGAGCCCCTATAACTCACCCATATGGATCGTCCCCAAGAAGGCAAAAGCCAATGGGGAAAGACAATATCGAGTGGTGATCGATTACAAAAGGCTGAATGCGGTCACCATAGCAGACACTTATCCCATACCCGATATTTCTTCAACCCTAGCCAGCCTCGGAAACGCCGCTTTTTTTACAACACTCGACCTCACTGCTGGATTCCACCAAATCGCCATGAAGCAAAGCGACATCCCGAAAACAGCTTTTTCTACGATGAATGGTAAGTTCGAATTTTTGAGACTCCCATTTGGTCTCAAAAATGCACCAGCTGTATTCCAGCGAATGATTGATGACGTATTAAGAGAGCACATAGGCAAAAAGTGTTATGTGTATATCGACGACATCATCATTTTCGGGAAAGATGAAGCCGACCATTTGAAAAACGTAGAAATTATTTTCCAAACACTCATGGATGCAAATGTCAGAGTAAATCTAGAAAAAACACATTTTATGAGGACCGAAGTGGAATTCTTAGGGTACATTGTAGGAACGGAAGGAATAAATCCCGATCCAAAAAAGGTGGACGCGATTAAAGGACTCATGCCGCCCACCAACCTCAAGGAATTAAAGAGCTTCTTGGGTATGACCTCATATTACCGCAGGTTCATCAGAGACTACGCTAAGGTAGCAAAACCTCTAACCAACCTCACTCGCGGGGAAAATGCGCAGATCAAGGCTAGCCAATCCAGAAAAGTGGCAGTGACACTTAATGAAGAAGCCTTAAAAGCATTTGAAGATTTAAAAATGATGCTAACCACTGCTGAAATTTTATGTTTCCCTGACTTCGAAAAACCCTTCAATCTGACCACTGATGCCTCGAACTACGCCATTGGTGCTGTGCTATCGCAAGGGGAGATTGGGAAAGACAGACCCATTGCCTTCATTTCCAGATCGTTGAGCAAAACTGAAGAGAACTACGCTACCAACGAAAAAGAAATGTTGGCTATCGTGTGGGCACTAGACAATCTCCGAAACAATCTTTATGGCGCAAAAAAGATTAAAATTTATACAGACCATCAACCGCTTACCTATGCTTTGGGTAATCGGAATTTCAACGCGAAATTGAAAAGATGGAAGGCTCGCATTGAAGAATATAGCCACGAATTGATTTACAAGCCAGGTAAATCAAATTATGTGGCTGATGCACTATCGCGTCTGAAGACCCAAATCAACCATCTAACTTCAGGCACGGATACTGCTAGCGAGGGTGCCAACTCAAAAACCGATTCCGCATCGGAAGGACTCGCGAGCAATTCGGCAACAGAATCGGCATTCGAGGGTCGCGACGAGGAACGGGCAACTAATAACGAACCAAGTGACAGCGACACTGTAGCAACAATGCATAGCGCGGAAGAGGATAGTTCAGAATTTATACCACACGTAGAAGCCCCCATTAACGTTTTTCGAAACCAACTGGTGTTTAGAGGAACCACACACGCCTATGAAGAGCCGCATCCTGGATACACACGCCACTACATCCCCATCAGTAGCCTTTCCAGGGAGCAGCTGACAGAAATACTGAAGGAGAAACTCAGACCAAACATACTTAACGGGATTAAAATGCCCGAAGAAAAACTCGCACTTTTTCAAGATGTGTTTCGCGATCATTTTTCAAAGTACAAAGCAAGAATTACACAAAGAACTGTTGAGGATCTCAGGAATATTGACAATATTCTAGAGATAATAGCCAAAGAACATAGAAGAGCTCAGCGAAATATCGCTGAAAACAGGCAGCAAATTTTGGAAAAATACTATTTTCCCAGAATGAGCAGTCTGATCCGGAAATTCGTGGCAACGTGTGATGTTTGCAAGCTAAATAAATACGACAGGCATCCATCCGTACCTCTGTTACAAGCAACCCCGATACCGTCATACCCCTGCGAAATCCTTCATATCGACATTTTTGAAATTCAGGGTGAGAAGTTCATTTCATGTTTAGACAAATTTTCTAAGTTCGCCAAACTCTTCCATATAAAAAATCGGTCGACGCTGCATCTGCGCGAAAAAATTATAAAACTACTGCATTATTTCACAGCTCCAAAAGTTATAGTTACAGATAATGAAAGTGCTTTTCTGAGTCCAATAATTCAAAACTTTATTAAAATTTTGGGAATCCAGCTGTACCGCACACCATCGCAACGCAGCGAGGTGAACGGTCAGGTAGAAAGATTCCATTCAACAGTTTTGGAAATTTATCGTTGTCTTAAAGCTGAGTATAAAGATCTCAAGCTGAGAGAGCTGTTAAATATTGCAGTGGATCGATACAACGACACAATACATACAGCCACCAAATGACATATTTTTTAATAGATCCGAAAGGATCAACTTTCAAAAACTCTTAAATTTCAAGCAAAAGATCAATAACGACCTCTCCTCGGAGTTAAAAAGAATACAAAAGCTTCAGCTAGAGCGACACAATGCTAAACGCAAAAGCCCAAAAAAATTCAGAAAAGGGCAAACGGTTTATGTAGCTTGCAAGCAGAGGAAGGGTAAACAGAAGCCTCTTTACGTAAAAGAGAGGATTTTAAGAGATAATAGGGTCACTGTGTCAACCGAAAGTGGCCGAAGAATTCATAAAAATCATATTAGAAATGAAATTTTGCCAAGCTCTTCTAGCTAAAACGGATTATATAAAATTTACAATAAAACAAACTTTTGTTTTCTTTCCTCTTTCACTGAACCTAACAACTAGAAATTAGAAATGCGCCCGAAAGTGAACTAAAAGCCTCTGCAAATAATGACAATGTCAGGACTCGGGCAGCTCAGCAATGGCATAAGGCTGAGGGGCATCAGTAGTGACATTGCACATTTAAGACAAGCTTTGTTGGAAGTACGGTGACATTACTCAAAAAACCATAAAGAAAAAAAAACCAAATAAAAAAAAAATCCCTTTTTATATGAGAAAAAGATGAAAATAATTTTTTATGAAAAAATTAAATGAATAAAATACTAACCCCTAGAATTAAAGAAATTAAAAGCGTTTAGCCAGTGGCGGCGTTTCATCTTGAAATTACTAACAAACAAGAAATAATGGTTTAAATTACTAATGAAAGAATATAAAACAAGAAAAAATAAGTTTAAAATTAAAACGTCCAGCCAACAAGCGACGTTCTATCTACTAATACAAAATTTTTTTTTTTTTTTAACAAAAAACTAATGCTGCTAACACAATGACTCTATCAAACTAATAATACTAACTAACTAACCCCTAAGAAATAAAAAAAAATATGTATTAACGGACTAATTCCAGATTAACGCTGTTATCAGCAATAGACGCCATGCGCCTTTTTAAATATACAACTCCCATTATCTCCATTAAGGAAGGTAGAGGCTCCATAGTAGACGGTCACTTCAAGATGATGCATGCCGCAAACCTGACGGAGTATGAGTCGGTACTGGACGAAGCACTTACAGCTGCAGCGATACTCAAAGACGCCGATAGGCGCCAAATAATCAAATTTCATCTACAACAAGTGGCAGTACAAATCCGCATGCTGAAAGGCAACATCCTAAGGGAAAGGCGAGCTATCGAATGGTTAGGCTCTGCCTGGAAATGGCTGGCCGGGAGCCCTGATGCTTCTGACTGGAGTTCAATCGTCGACAACAATAACCATCAACATTACGTGAACAAAAAAATTTTCAGCCTAACAGACACTATAGCTAATCTCATGAACCAAATTGTACGAAGAATGGCAAACGAATCTAATGAAGTCGGAGATGAAAGGATAAGCTCGAACCTGCTGAGCAAGGTGCTAGTGCTAAAGGAAGAAGTCCACGAGTTAACGAGAGCATGTCAGATGGCTAAGGCCGGCATAATTAATACCAACCTTCTCGACAGTGAAGAATTAAGGCGAGCAATAGCAGAAGTTGCAACCTTACCATACGTCAACGACATCGAGGCTTTGGAATACAGCATGCCTTCTGTTTATACAAATGGCTCCATGCTGCTGTACGTCATATCCATACCGAAAATTAGAGACGAAATCTACAACATGTTAATCGTAAGGCCGTCTATCCAGGATGGCAAGAGAATCGACCTGCTGTTGGTAAATGAAGCCGAAACATATGGTGTCACGAGTGATTGCAGTACGTTTAGCAATTTAACAGTCTGCCAACAAGAAGCCTTAGTAGAACTAGGAAGGGAGGAATGTATCCCAAAGCAGTTAAGAGGCGGACAAGCTGAATGCATCTACGAGACGAAAACAGGGAGCCTGGTTGAACTCTTAGAGGAAAGTATGCTATTCGTCACGAACTTCAATGGTAGCCTTATATGGGCTGGAGGAAAAGAATACCTAACCGGGACTTACGTGATACAGTTAAACAACGAAACTGTAACACTGAACAACCGTACCTACGCAAGTGTAACTTTACGCACACATTTGGAGGCGCTGCCCGCAGTCCTGTCAAACATAACGAGTGCCAATCATAAAATTAACCTGGAATACGTTCATCAACTTAGCCTACAAAATATCAAGAAACTCGTCCATCTTAATACAAATTTTCATATTTCAATGTTTACTGGAATGTTTGTCATTGTCATCCTAATCACTGCCGTCATCGTCCTAGGCCGAAAAATTTTTTCTCGGACGACTCTACCCCCCATCAGACCAACCTTATTTGGGGACAGCAAACAGTCTCCAGAGAATTTGTCCACCACCAAAGCCTGATAATATTACTTTACATCAATATAAGTTCGAATAATAATTACGTTTATTCGTAATAATAATAATATAAAAATATTAATTCCGCTTGGGCACGAGCTATAAATATCCTAATAACAAGGGTCACAGTAATATGTGAATTTCCCTAATATAGAGTAAAAACAACAAAAACGTTATATTACAAAGTAGAATACTTTGATGATAACGGACTATGAGTTTGTGTTGATTATTAGTAATTTTCAAACAGTGTTGAGGGAACTTCGTACTAACCAGCACTGTTTCAAGGTAGAATAAAAAATTAATTAAAACTTAATTCTCATATTCTATTTCTGTTGAAAACTGGTTAAATAGTTGATACTCTTCTCAATTAGTTTCCACTTTACGAAAATTGTAAAGCTGGACAATTGAACGCTGATGAGAGGTGTAGCGGCCTTGAAATCAGTACTGATACGTTCTTCTAAAAACTGACTGGATATAAATAATAATATTTTTCAACATAAAAAAACTCTTAGTAATTTTGAATTTTCATTAATTCAATAAAAATTAACTTGAGCCTGATAATATTACTTTTCATATGTACATCAATATAAGTTCGAATAACAATTACGTTTATTCTTAATAATAATAATATAAAAATATTAATTCCGCTTGGGCACGAGCTATAAATATCCTAATAACAAGGGTCACAGTAATATGTGTATTTCCCTAATATGGAGTAAAAACAACAAAAACGTTAAATTACAAAGTAGAATACTTTGATGAGTTTGTGTTGATTATTAGTAATTTCCAAACAGTGATGAGGGAATTTCGTACTAACCAGCACTGTTTCAAGGTAGAATTAAAAATGAATTCTCATATTCTATTTCTATTGAAAACTGGTTAAATAGTTTATATTCTTCTCAATTAGTATCAACTTTACGAAAATTGTAAAGATGGACAATTGAACGCTGATGAGAGGTGTAGCGGCCTTGAAATCAGTACTGATACGTTCTGCTAAAAACTGATTGGATATAAATAATAATATTTTTCAACATAAAAAGCTCTTAGTAATTTTGAATTTTCATTAATTCAATAAAACTGAACTTGAGCCTGATAATATTACTTTTCATATGTACATCAATATAAGTTCGAATAATAATTACGTTTATTCAGAATAATAATAATCACCCCTATTATGAATGTCAATGTTGTCTCATTTGACGTCGACAGATCAGTAATGGCATTGCCGTTGACAATATTGCCAACTTTCGGTAACAACCGATAATATTTTGGCATTATTAAAGGCAACAAAACGGCGATATTGTCTTAGATTGGCTTTGGTTTTGTCGACAAAGTTTTTGTTAACGACTCTATACATATTTTGAACTGTCACCGTTTAGTGTTTAAAAAATATTTAAAATGAAAAAAAAAAATAAAATTACTACCAATAAGCAATTTGAATTGCTTATACAACAACTTGAAAGAAATCTAAGGTTAGCCAAAGGATTTCATAGGGGCCAAAGTGATAATATTTTTAAAGAAGAATGGGACGAAATCAAGACAAAGCAAAACTCTATTGGATCTCCAATTAGAGACAGTGATGGTTGGCAAAAGGTAAGGAAAAAAACTTCTTTAAAGTATAAATTTTTAAATGAGTCTATATTACATAAATACATACTTACGTACAGGTTCGGAGAGATCTTAAATGCAAAATAAAAAAAAAGTTATTGTCTCAAAAGTTTTCTTTGAACTTTGAACTTTTAGTTTTTCATTATTTTCTTCATCAGAACTCTCACTAGAACACAACAGTAAAAACATCTTTTAAATTACAATAAAATTTATTAAAATAAAAGAAGGAAATCAAGTAAACGTAAAAATGTATAGTGATGATATTTATGTTCTTAACTTTATCGATAACAAGGCAACGTCAACACAAAACCTTTAGCTAATGCCGATCTGACATTGTGTTGATGTCGACGGCATACAAATGTGACGGCGACTATAGTATTGTGTTGACGTCGATGTCGACATTCATAATGAAGGTGAATATAAAAATATTAATTTACAATTAAAATTAAAAAGGTCAAGAAAATTAGAAAACTATATCTTTATTAGTTTAAAAAAAGTTATGATGTTTGTAATGAAAAAAGTAAAAAGGCCCCACTGTGCGGCGGCTGAAAACAAATTCTGCAAGCTCATACTCATGCTTTTAATTTGAATGTGGACAAAATTAAATACTGGCTAATCCGCCATCTTTGCTTAATCGTTACTATTTTTTCAAAGTTTATAATTTTGGTCGAAGAGGAGAATTACTATAATCGTTAGTGCAAATATTTTTTAATTAACGAACAAATAAATAAAATAATATTATTTAAACAAATAAAATCACTTACAGTTTTTCATTTAAAAATTCTCCCCGTGTAAATTCCGATAGTCGCCGTGATTTATCTTTATTTGCTGATATATTAACATTGCTTTTAGACGTAGGAGTTAGCGTAGCAGTTGTTGGTGTTGTTGCTAATAAGTTAGTGGCATTTTTAGTTCCCATACTTTGGCACGATGTGTCTGATTGAATTAAGCACGTACTTCGTGCTAACTTCTCGGGTGATGAGGAAAGAGAAGACGAAGGCGAAACGAATATGTTATTGGAAGACAATTCATCATTAAATGTTTTAATGGCGCCACTACAACTACATCTATTGTGAATATTAACGTTTCCAGCAATAGCGGTTTCAAATGGGTAATTTTTCACAGACATATTTGAAGAGCCCTTTTGGATGCAGGTGCATTTAGATGCCACTTTTACAGACATTTCCCATGAATTGGAGAGATCTCGACTTATTGCGGAGTTTTTATTGGTATTCAATGAGCATGTAGTATCACAGGTACAGTTAACGGATATCTGATTCGACCAGCGCCTGATGTTTATTTCTTTTTCTTTTGATGTTGGGTGATTCGATGCGAGTCCATCTTTGGTACTTGTTGAATTACCAAACGGTGACTTTTTTACTAACTGTAATTGTTTTGATGTTTGGTGCTCCCACATTAAATCAACACAGTTATGTTGCTTTAAACTTTCTCGCGGTCTATCAGGGGAAGGTGAGGAGGGTGGTGAAACTGAAGTGGATATTGCATTTAAAGAGTTCGATTTCTGTATGGGATAACTACCAACGGAAGTATTTTCTCGCTTTTTCGCAACTATGCGAGAATATAATTCTTCACTATCGAGCGGAATTAGATTTGAGTTAAATTTCAATTCTTCGCAGTAATTTTTTAAAATTATAAACTGTCCTGTATTGTTATGATCTAAATTTGAAGTGATGTTGTCCGCAGGCCTAAGTGATAATTTGGTTTCACTGTTTTTGTAGTTTAACATATTTGACAGTCTTCTCATTTTATTCGGTTTTGTAACATTAACTTGCAAATTTTTTACATCTTTCTTTTCGTCATTCTGCTCAGCTATACGTTGTTCTTTTATACACTTTGGTTCAATAGGTTCTAAAGGTTCCTCGATTTTACTAACTACAAAGCGATTGTTTACTAGATATTTTTGTTGCTGTTGGTGTCTTGTTGCTTGTGAAGTTGTTATTACAGCATCACTGTTGGTATCAAATTTGCCTGCTTGTAAGATACCATATGTTTGAGCGAGGTTTGTAATTTCAATATTTTCTTTGTTTTTAAATTTAGATTTAGTTATACTTAGTGGAGTTGTTGCACTTACTGTCGTTAAAAGTTGGCGTTTATCAAAACGTTCTTTTTGCTTTCTAGACAAATCACTTATGCATGCGTCCGTCCCAAAAAGTTGTTGCTGTTTTTTAATGATATCATAAATCTGACCAGATTTTTTTATTTTATTCATTTCATTTTTGTTGTTGAAAGCGTTTCTTTCTAATATTGCTGACAAGCTTTTCCGCTGAAATAGTTTTTTGTTTTCCGAGCCGTTGTAAGTATTAGAAGAGTTAAATGTAGATGGCTGTAGTGATTTTCGATGAAGAATTTCGTATATAGTGCCGTAAGTCATATACTTATCATACCGCTGACACGTCCAATTGTATATATCGTTTTTGCGCTGTATTATATCGTAAATGGTTCCGTATACCAATTTATCGTATATTTTAAAATTATGTCGATAGTTGCTGTTTTCATTATACTCCGATATTTGACCAGTTACATGTTGCAAATCGAATTTCAATTTGTTCAAATCATTTCTTGTTTCCTTACCTGACGTTGATTTTTTCATTCGATCAGAATCAGCGTAGCTTTTGCGATGCTTTGAATTTTGTCGTTTAAATGGTGATGCATCAGAATTTGCAGCGGAAGTTTTACCACTTCCCACATCACCTTGCCTTACCAACCGCTTAAATTCCTCATAGGATTTTCTACGCATATGAGCTTTTTCCTTTTCTTTGGTCATTAACTGACGACCAAGAATTTTCGATAGAAAGTCCGAATTTTTACGCAAAATATCTGTGGTATTCTTATTCCCGTTGCGCTTCTCACAACTATATTTATATGCACCATCATTATTTTCACCAACATCATAACCGCTAGCACCAGCAACAGCACACTGTAAATCAGTATTATAAATTTCATTTTTAGTATCTGGTACGGTATTAGCAGCAAACCCTTTTAAAAGGGCCAATTTATTGCTACTGATAATAACATTAGCACTACCATCAACGCTACCGTCATTAACCCTACCACAACTAACTTCAATATTAGGAATACTTTGCCAACATCCGATGTCTGCGTCTAACGTCAGTGCAGTAGCTTGTGGCGTAAAAAATGTAGCACCAAGTTCTTGTTCTGAAATTGATTCTAAGCCACTGGGCATTGCTGCGGTTGTTATTTCCATTTGCTTTTTTTGTTGTTGCTGTATCTGCTTGCTCGAAATGGTCGAATGTTGTTGAGTAGAATCAAAATGAATGTCTCTCTTATTTAATTTTTGAATACCTTGGTAGGTTTTGGGTCTAATTTGCGTTTTGTCCTCACTTGCACAGGTAGAGTCTAAGCCGGATGCTGATGGCGGAGGAAAAAACGTTGATGATTCAATGGTTGTATTTGAGTTGACAAACATTGCTTTGAATTCTTCATAAGATTTACGGCGATTACGCGATTGTGTAAGACATTCCTTATAGTTGAGGCGAGCGAGTTTCTCACCTGCTTCAGTGTTACCACTAAAATCTTCACGACTGGTTAAAAGAGACCCGTTGGTTGTTACGAGGCTCGAAAATAAGCTTGCCAAAGTTGAATGCTGAGGTGGTGTTATCTGGTGTGAATTGTCTCGTTTATTATGCATTTCGATGAAGCCAGAGTCCATTGAACTAAAGGTGCATGTGGAATCGAAGCTAGTTTTCCGACTTGAAGAATTGCTATGCATCAGACTTGGTGTTTTACGAATCGGTAAATTTTCTAGAAAATGTTCGGACACTCCGAGGACGCTGTCTACTACAGGAGTTAAATCAGTATTAGGCTGAGAAAGTAAATCTATCATTTGATTGTTCATATCACAATTATTCGACATGAACATTTTGTTATCGTCTCTAACAATGTTGTCATCATCAAAACTAATTAAATCCTGCATTTCTGATAAAGTGTCCGTAATAATATTGCAGTTTGTTTGTCCATCATAAGGAGTTTTTAACTTCTGTACAAAAATGTCCAACTCAATTTGAACCGTATCCTGCAAGCTACCTTGTACTGCACCCAGTTTGCGATGGCGCAACGTGTTTACATTCTTTTTTTTTAAGTACGTCGTTTTATTTGACGGAGTTTCGTGAATAATTGCACACACCAAAACAGCTTTTGCGGAAGTGGGCAGTTTCGACGCACTGAACTCCATCGTCATTTTCGTTTCACCGTTTGTCTTATCAATTGGCACATAAAGAGGCAGCCCTACTGAAGGCGTTAACGATGATTGGCGATCAGTTGCTGTTTTACCGGAACAATTTTTAATAGTGCGGCCACTAACAAAACAGCACTTCGTAGTTGTAGATTTCGTTAAGATAATAGCGCTTTTACTTCCACCTCCATTACTGCACGCGTAGTTGCTATTGTGAAATATGTTAACACTCTGCATCGGCAAATTCTGATGATGACTGTGATAACAATTGTATTTAAGACCAATATTGTATGCAGGATTATTCAGCTGGTGTTGTTCTATGAGTTTGCCGTTATTGTAGCCAAGTATAGAAATTTTGCAAGGTTCTACAGACTGGTTAGTTGCTGAAGAACTTTCATATGATTTTAACAAACGCTGTAACATTTGTTGTGATTGCGATTTATGGTGATGCAAATTGACAGCTGCATACCTAGAGCAATGCGATATATTTGGGTTATTCATGCATTTAGCACAACACAAGAACTCATAGAGAACGTCGTCGGTTTCTGTTTTTGATGACGGTGAGCTGAAAGTAGAATATTTTGGTTCTAACTCAAAGCTAGGGGGTCTTTCCAACTCAATTATTGGTAAGTTAGCCATCGAATCGAGTGGTGTTAATGTTGGTAAGTAAAAGTTGGAGTTCTTTTGAGTTGTAGTTGTAACAGGCATTAGCATATACTTGGTTTTTAGAGGTATGTTAGGGACAGTTCGGATTTTGCCATCACTACTTTCATTTCTGTCGCAATTTTGATTGATAACTTCTTTGTTATTGTCAACGCCATCAGTAAGCACTAAAGTAGTTGAAGTTATTGTAGCTGATGTTGTGAATGACGTTGTGGCTTTTGTTGTTGATGAAGTTGTGGCACCACTGGAGCTATTAAAAATAGAACTTTCTATGCTTATTCCACTATTTAAAATCATAAATGTACCATCTGAGGGGAGGATTAGGCGACCTTCGGTAGCTGCATTTATTAATTTACGTAAAGCTAATACTTGTATATCAGTGACATTTCCCTGCAGCTGAATGCCGTGCAGGGCGAATGCTGCAGGTTTATTGTTGGCCGAATTCGGATCGATACACCAAACGACTGGTATTGTTGCCATAATATTTATTTATTTTATATTTCTTTTTATAAATATATTTAAAGCAATTTTAAAGATTTTACCACAAATATTATTAATATTATCTGAGGTCGTGCAGTGGGTTGTATGGAAGGCAAATTTATCTGACTGTCTTATTAGCTGTTAAATTTCGTTTTGTGTTGTATTCCCAAAAGCAGATTGCGCAGACAAAGACTTATACAGGCTTATTGAGCAAACTGACAGTTTTGTAAAAGAAAAAGAAAATAAAGTTAAAAGAAATAAGCTTTTTTTTAAATGAGATATATCGAAGTTTACCAATGTTTCTGTTGATTTAAATAATTGTCTACTACTAGTATTTTAAAACACTGGATTTTATATTTTACATGAATACTGTAAGCGGATTAGTTATATCAGATAGCTATGAAAGCCGATTTCATTACTAATCAACTTATCTCATTTCCATGTACCATTTATAATTCTATTAGTGTAGCTTAATGACTTCGGCTAAAATAACTAAATATATAGCGGTACAAAAATTTAAACTTATTTTCTTATTGTAAAGAACCTTTACCACTTATAAAGATATTAAACATATTAAGTCAACCTAACATACAAAAAAAAAATCAAAACAATTTGGCTTCGAAAGTTCGAATAATGCATCGTATATAATTTTCGGCAGTATAAAATATATCAAAAATTATATAGTTCGCTTTAAATACATATTATAATTAGTATATGTATAATAATAATGTTTAATATATAATAACAAATAAAAACAAAAAAAAAAAATATATGAAAAATTCCGCAGCTAGCATCCAGTAGAAATAAGTAGCGTATTCTTTTTGTATTTGTAATTGTGTATAAATAGAGTATGTAATGAATTTCAACGAAGCTACCTAAGAAGTAGTGAAAAAGCATTTGCACATGAATACTGACGAGGTTTAGTGGCTTTTGCCGAAAAACAACGTTTGTTTCTATTCAGCCAGTGCTGTTGAAAAATAAAAGGGATGTATATATAATAAATTTTTCCTTTGTTGCTCGAAATATGTTAACAATGTCTACCTAATATTTCTCTGACTATAAACATTTACGAACTTTAGCCTGTACAAATATTAACAAATTTTATTATAATTAGTTTTTATTATTCCTTTAAAAAATAGACAAAAAATTATTTTTAAGTTTAAATTTCCGGCGGTCAGGATAATTATAAATTATTTGACAAAGGTGTGGCAAAATAATTGTTATTTTTTGTAAAAAAAAGTACAAACTTGATTAAAGAGTTGGGTGAAGTGGGTAATTCTCGTTCTGCGTTAACGTGAAATGAAAAAGGTTTCATTTTCGTTTGCATTACAACTTTACACAAAATCTTTTCGCAATCGCCCAAAATGCGATTCCCGTTTATATTATGATAACTCTTCAGCTCTCGTAGTGTACAAACGCGTTTTTATAATCGTCGCAACTGAATATTTAAAATTTACTGAAAGTTAAAATCCGAAAAAAAAAACAAAAACAAAAAGTTGATTAAACAGTTATTATACTGGTTTTATTTTATTTTATTTTTTTTTTTGCTTGTGTGTAATATACCTAAATATTTGCATACACAAACTCATGTAGTGAACACAAAAAAAAAATGAGTTCATCTTCAGACAATAACAACAATAAACGTACAAGCAGTAGGAAATTGTATTTAACCTTGGTTGATAATAAGGGCAACGAAAAAAATAATTTAAACACAAACTTTAGTTTGTAGATGCGGTGAGTACAATAAATGATAATAAAATTCAAAAAGGTATGGACAGATACATAACCGTGTTAAAAAGGGGAAGAAGTCCAAAAACAGCTCAAATAGCTTTAACAGCGAAAGTTCCCAGAGATGGAAAAACAATATAAAAAATTACGAAAATCGTTTCGTTTCTGAACAAGGCGATGAAGACACAACTACAACAAGGTCGAGTAAACCTCCACCGATGTATTTAAGATAGCAGAACTCTTGTTTTTTGGTTAAAAGCCTTATCTCCTTAATTGGAGAAAATGAGTTCTATGTAGCTCCAATTAAGCGCGGAAATATTAACGAAACAAAAATTCAGGTAACCCAAGAAAATCATTACCGAAAAATAGTTTCTGATTTCGAGTCAAAAAATAAACTATTTTACACATACCAACTAAAGAGTGCTAAAGGTCTAACCGTCGTAATTAAAGGTATAGACTCTAGCGTGGACCCAGAAGAGGTACAATCTGGCCCTGAAAATAGTGGCTTCAAAATTAAAAATGTTTCTAGCTACAGCCAGGTGACTTGAAAATAAAAAAGAACGAATCGCACCCAATTTATAATTTAAGGTACTTGTTACCCCGAAGAGTTACCGTTTAGCTTCCACATAAAAGAAATGGACCTGTTTAATGCCTGAACTGCCAAGAATTTAGCCATACCAAAACTTACTGCAAGTTACCTGCTGTTTGCGTTGTATGTGGTGAGCTACAAAGTACCGCGAACTGTGACAGAATAAAAGGCGATCCCAAGGCGAAAAAATGTGGCAATTGCGGCGGAAATCACACTGCCAACTATAGAGGCTGCCCTCTTAACTCGTTTTTTAAAAATTCGTCGAACAGAAAAACAAATGCTACTTCCGCTCAGCATAACACTCCTTTACACAACCCACAGTTACCTCAACCGTCGTCTAGCCATAATCAAAACTTAAATGTTTTAACGTCTAACACGACTCTTACTCAACAAAACCTAATAGTAAATTTTCATACGCTAATATTTTAAAAAATAGCCAGAATACATCGCAAAAATCGGCACCAGCAAACGAAGTTCCAGGCTCTAATTTTAGTCGTATTGAAGCCTCAATTAAGAGATTAATACAAACAGTAAATACTTTTACTCTCAACATGTCCTGTATGATGCAGGAAATGTTGAAAATGCAATCTACCTTGTTGCAGGCTGTATTGAACAAACCATGAACTTAAGAATCTGTTTTTGGAACGCAAACGGCATCTGCCAACATAAAAACGAAATAGAATACTTTCTTCTGGATTAACAAATCGAAGTTATGCTTATCTTAGAAGCTCATTAGACCTCCCGAAGCTTTTTTAGAATTAGTGGATGTAATTTTTACGACACCAAGGATGCTCGAGGTAGAGCTTGTGGTGGTTCGGGAATAATAATAAAAACGCGAATAAAACACTACCTGTTGAATGATTTTTGTGAAGATTATCTTCAAGCAACAATCATCTGTATTGAAAATTATTATCAAAAAGTTGTTACAAAATTTTACATTTATTTGAGCATGTACTCAAGTATTTATGTTTAAAATTTTATTTAATAATTTATTTAATAAAAAATAAAATTTTAAACATAAATACTTGAGTACATGCTCAAATAAATGTAAAATTTTGTAACGGGGAGATTTGCTTTTCATTTTTGCCTTATAAAATACTTTTAATGGCAACCAGCGGTTGTCTAATTGTAGAGGTGTAGAAAAGTAAATACATTCATAATGGAAAATTATTGTTGTGTGTGTTTGAGAAAATTTTTTAAAGGCTATTTTTATGCTTTGTAATTCACAAAAAAATGTTTGTTAGTTTTTGTATAAATAGATGAGCTTTGGAATTTTTTAAACATAGAGGGTAAAACATCAACTGATGAATTGGTATAGCTACCAACGAAATATATATCTAGATATGGCTAACCCGCAACAAATAAATAAAATTTTAATCAAAAATTTGTAATATCATCTGTCCCGCAAACATCGTCAGGCTCTTAAAAAGCTATATAAAGGAACAAAAATTTGTAGTTGGGGGAGGCAATTTTTTAAGCCCTACGCACTCGATTGAAGCCGGAGTCCCTCAAGGCAGTATCTTCGGTACATTACTTTATTTAATATATGCCTCTGACTTACCGTTAAGCAGTAACATTCACACGTCAACATTATCTGATGATACGGCTTTTCTAAGCGTTCATGAAAATCATGTAGAAGCTTCCCGGAATCTACAAGGGTACATCTCAAAACTGGAAACATGGCTAAAACAATGGCGGATAAAAGTGAATGAGGAGAAATGTGTACACGTTACTTTTACTTTACGCAGGGAAACATGCGCGCCTATACAAATCAACACCGAGACTATACCGCAACACACTGTATAAAAAATATCTTGGCGTTCATCTTGATCGTCGTTTAACCTGGAAATCGCACATAGACGCAAAGTTGACACAAATGAAATTAAAAGCAGCCCAAATGAATTGGCTTATTGGAAGAAATTCTATATTAAGTCTTGACTGTAAACTTTTGTTATACAACGCGATCCTGAAACCAATATGGTCCTATGGAATCCAGTTATGGGGCACTGCCTCAGCATCGAATGTAAAAAAAATTCAAAGGCGACAAAACAAAATTCTACGTACAATAACAGCAGCCCCCTGGTATATCAAAAATCAGCGAATTCACAAAGACCTTGATGTTCCGTTGGTGAAGACAGTATTTTCAAAACGGCCGAAAAAATACATGAAAAAACTTGAGTTGCACCCAAATCCACTTGCGCGCAATATTCTAATTTAAAGAGCCCACACCAGGTTGAGAAGGAGGTACAAAAACTCCTTTTCTTAGCCGCACACGAGAGATTAGAGCTGCAAAACTATCGATAGTCGCCGCCATCGATAGTTTCGATAGTTTAAGAAAAACTATCGATTCTATCGATACTATCGGTTTTTTTTATGTATAAATAAAAGAAAGTTACTGATTGTTAAAACTTAAATTTTATTTTGCCCATGAATAATATAAACAATTAAAAACTAAACATCCTAAACATACTAAACATATCGCACTTGATCAACAAGAGGGTATTAACTCAAAATTTTAAAATTTTCAGTAGAGGCAAAAAACTTTATTTTTTAATACTACTCTTCTATCACAAAGAGAGATACAACTCGCAGTTGATCAACAAGAGGGTATTAACTCAAAATTTTTAAAATTTCGTTTTTTGCAAGAAATCGATGAATCATATCTATCCACTGTAAAAATTTTACACCATTTTCTCCATTCTTTCACCCAAAAAAATACATTTATATCTCCCTTTGTGATAGAAGATTAGTATAAAAAACAAAACTTTTTTCCCTCTACTGAAAATTTTAAAATTTTGATTTAATACCCTCTTGTTAATCAAGCGCGATATATGTATGTATGTATGTATAATTGTATGAAAAATAAGAAATCATAAAAAGCAAGTACATATATTTAGTTCAACACATTTCTTGGGTTTAAATAAATTTGTATAATTAAAATCAAATAACAATTTAGGTAGATTTAGGTAGCTAAACGCGCTGATTTAGGTAGAGCAGTTAAAATAACTTGTTTTTATTTGTAAAAGTATATAAATTTAAAGGCGGCTAAGATCCTGCGTAGAATAAGTTGTTGCAAATGTTATACTGGCTACATATAATCGGCTTAATATATTTAAAAAATATACTTTAAAAATTGTCGATAGTATCACTATCGAAAAAAAACTATCGATAGTCAGTCCAAAAAAAAACTATCGATACTATCGATAGTACTATCGATTGTTTTGCAGCTCTACGAGAGATGTAAAACAACAAAAATCAACAGTTGGAATTAAAAATTTTTTTTAGCATTGGCTAAACATATATTTAACAGTTTTAGATTAAGATTTGAATAACTTATTGATGTTTCAATTAATAATTGAAGATTCAATCCATATATATAAAATTGTAACGTTACTGACTGACTGATTCATCATCGCACAGCCTAACGTCTGAAGGCAAAAACTTGAAATTTGGACCAGGGCTTGGTCTCTCCCCAAATCGATCCACTAAGACGGGATTTTTGGAAATTCGAATGTTTAGGGGGTAAAAAAGGGCAAAAACGGTAACCTTATATCTATAAAACCAAAAGAGATACAAAAAAAATTTTATGCTTATCGTTGTTCTTTAGAAAAATAAGCGGACAGGTGTCTGGTACTTTTTGGAAATTCAGACCTTTAACGGAGTAAACGCGTAAAACCTGCATTTTGGTATTGATTTGTCACCCCATCTATCTTTTAAACCCATAAACATAGAAATAAGGTTTATATCACATTTGAAACTTATTTAAAAAATCCAAATACATATTTGGTACTTTTTCGAAATTCGGACGCTTAGGGTGTAAAAAGCGTAACTATTTTTGGTACTTTTTTTATAAAACATTTTTTTTTATTTATTGACATAAACGTATTAAATTATGGGCTCCCACTACAATAATTAAATTTTTTGTGCTTCAATGGGGAGAAAAAAGTACAAAAAAGGGGAAATACGGAAAATTTAATTTCTTACTTTAGATTTTGGTTCTACAACTGGCAATTTATTTTAATTATCGTGAATATTGGACCTAGAAACATAAACTTCAACATGCAATGTCCTGAGTGGATAATAACCTATGAGGGTACTTTTTGCTCTTCAACTGGTACTTTTTGAATTTCCATTAGTTCTAATACTAGAAACATAAAATTAAACATGCAAAGTCCTGAGTGAATGAGAATTCGTTAGAGGGATCTTTTTGGTATTTTTTCGTTCTTTAACTGGTACTTTTTTCATTTTCGTTAATATTACACCTATTAACATAAAATTAAACATGAAAGGTCCTGAGTTAATGAGAATCTGTAAAAGGGCTTTTTGGTACTTTTTTGTTTTTTAACTGGTACTCTTTGAATTTTCGTTAATATTAGACCTATTAAAAAATTTTTACATTTATTTGAGCATGTACTCAAGTATTTCTGTTTTATATTTTATTTATTTGTTGCGGGTTAGCAATATCTAGATATATATTTCGTTGGTAGCTATACCAATTCATCAGTAGATATTTTACCCTTTATGTTTAAAAAAATTTCAAAGCTCATCTATTTATACAAAAACTCACAAATATATTTTTGTGAATTACAAAGCATAAAAATAGCCTTAAAAAATTTCTCAAACACACACAACAATAATTTTCCATTATGAATGTGTTTACTTTTCTACACCTATACAATTAGACAACCGCTGGTTGCCATTAAAAGTATTTTATAAGGCAAAAATGAAAAGCAAATCTCCCCGTTAAAAAATTTTTACATTTATTTGAGCATGTACTCAAGTATTTCTGTTTTATATTTTATTTATTTGTTGCGGGTTAGCAATATCTAGATATATATTTCGTTGGTAGCTATACCAATTCATCAGTAGATATTTTACCCTTTATGTTTAAAAAAATTTCAAAGCTCATCTATTTATACAAAAACTCACAAATATATTTTTGTGAATTACAAAGCATAAAAATAGCCTTAAAAAATTTCTCAAACACACACAACAATAATTTTCCATTATGAATGTGTTTACTTTTCTACACCTATACAATTAGACAACCGCTGGTTGCCATTAAAAGTATTTTATAAGGCAAAAATGAAAAGCAAATCTCCCCGTTAAAAAATTTTTACATTTATTTGAGCACGTACTCAAGTATTTCTGTTTTATATTTTATTTATTTGTTGCGGGTTAGCAATATCTAGATATATATTTCGTTGGTAGCTATACCAATTCATCAGTAGATATTTTACCCTTTATGTTTAAAAAAATTTCAAAGCTCATCTATTTATACAAAAACTCACAAATATATTTTTGTGAATTACAAAGCATAAAAATAGCCTTAAAAAATTTCTCAAACACACACAACAATAATTTTCCATTATGAATGTGTTTACTTTTCTACACCTATACAATTAGACAACCGCTGGTTGCCATTAAAAGTATTTTATAAGGCAAAAATGAAAAGCAAATCTCCCCGTTAAAAAATTTTTACATTTATTTGAGCATGTACTCAAGTATTTCTGTTTTATATTTTATTTATTTGTTGCGGGTTAGCAATATCTAGATATATATTTCGTTGGTAGCTATACCAATTCATCAGTAGATATTTTACCCTTTATTTTTAAGGCTATTTTTATGCTTTGTAATTCACAAAAATATATTTGTGAGTTTTTGTATAAATAGATGAGCTTTGAAATTTTTTTAAACATAAAGGGTAAAATATCTACTGATGAATTGGTATAGCTACCAACGAAATATATATCTAGATATTGCTAACCCGCAACAAATAAATAAAATATAAAACAGAAATACTTGAGTACATGCTCAAATAAATGTAAAAATTTTTTAACGGGGAGATTTGCTTTTCATTTTTGCCTTATAAAATACTTTTAATGGCAACCAGCGGTTGTCTAATTGTATAGGTGTAGAAAAGTAAACACATTCATAATTTTATGCTTTGTAATTCACAAAAATATATTTGTGAGTTTTTGTATAAATAGATGAGCTTTGAAAAAAAAAAAAAAAAAAATTTTTAAACATAAAGGGTAAAATATCTACTGATGAATTGGTATAGCTACCAACGAAATATATATCTAGATATTGCTAACCCGCAACAAATAAATAAAATATAAAATTAGACCTATTAACATAAAATTAAACATGCAAGGTCCTGAGTGAATGAGAATTCGTTAGAGGAATCCTTTTGGTACTTTTTCGTTCTTTAACTGGTACCTTCTTTAATTTTCGTTAATATTGGACCAATGAACATAAAACTAAACATGCATGATCCTGAGTAAATGAGAATCTGTAAAAGGGCTTTTTGGTACTTTTTTGTTTTTTAACTGGTACTCTTTGAATTTTCGTTAATATTAGACCTATTAACATAAAATTAAACATGCAAGGTCCTGAGTTAATGAGAATTCGTAAGAGGGATCCTTTTGGTACTTTTTCGTTCTTTAACTGGTACTTTTTTTTAATTTTCGTTAATTTGGACCTATGAACATAACACTAAACATGCATGGTTCTGAGTAAATGAGAATCTGTAAAAGAGCTTTTCGGTACTTTTTTTTTACCTGGTACTTTTTAAATTTCCGTTAGTATTGGCCCTAGCCATAAAAAATTAAACATGAAAGTTCCTGAGTGAATGCAACATAAGCTTTGGCGTAAAAAGATGTCCACGAAAGAAAAGGATTAACGCACTAGCGGGTTAAATGCTATCTATATATATAAAATTGTAACGTTACTGACTGACTGATTCATCATCGCACAGCCTAAACGCCTGAAGGCAAAAACTTGAAATTTGGACCAGGGCTTGGTCTCTCCCCAAATCGATCCACTAAGACGGGATTTTTGGAAATTTGAATGTTTAGGGGGTAAAAAAGTGCAAAAACGAGTAAATTCGGTAACCTTATATCCCTAAAACTAAATGAGATACAAAAAAAATTTAATGCTTATCGTTGTTCTTTAGAAAAATAAGCGGACAGGTGTTTGGTACTTTTTGGAAATTCAGCCTTTTACCGGAGTAAACGGGTAAATCTTTCATTTTCGCACTTTTTTGTCACCCCATCTATCTTTTAAACCCATAAACATAGATATAAGGGTTATATCACATTTGAAACTTATCTAAAAAATCCAAATACATATTTAGTACTTTTTGGAAACTCGGACGTTTAAGGGGTAAAAAGCGTAACTATTTTTGGTACTTTTTTATAAAACATTTTTTTTTATTTATTGACATAAACGTATTTAATTATGGGCTCCCACTACAATAAAGAAATTTTTCATGCTTCAATGGGGAGATAAAAAGTACCAAAAAGGGGAAATACGGGAAATTTAATTTCTTACTTTAGCTTTTTGGTTCTACAACTGGCAATTTTTTTAATTATCTATATATATAAAAATGTAACGTTACTGACAGACTGATTCATCATCGCACAGCCTAAACGCCTGAAGGCAAAAACTTGAAATTTGGACCAGGGCTTGGTCACTCCCCAAATCGATCCACTAAGACGGGATTTTTGGAAATTCGAATGTTTAGGGGGTAAAAAAGTGCAAAAACCGTAACCTTATATCTCTAAAACTAAAAGAGATACAAAAAAATATTAATGCTTATCGTTGTTCTTTAGAAAAATAAGCGAAAGGTGTCTGGTACTTTTGTGAAATTCAGACCTTTAACGGAGTAAAACCTACATTTTGGTAGTTTTTTGTCACCCCATCTATCTTTTAAACCCATAAACATAGAAATAAGGGTTATATCACATTTGAAACTTATCTAAAAAATCCAAATACAAATTTGGTACTTCTTCGAAATTCGGACGTTTAAGGAATAAAAAGCGTAACTATATTTGGTACTTTTTTTACAAAACATTTTTTTTTATTTATTGACATAAACGTATTAAATTATGGGCTCCCACTACAATAATGAAATTTTTCATGCTTCAATGGGGAGAAAAATAGTACCAAAAATGGGAAATACGGAAAATTTAATCTCTTACTTTAGCTTTTTGGTTCTACAACTGGCAATTTATTTTAATTATCGTTAATATTGGACGTAGAAACATAAACTTCAACATGCAATGTCCTGAGTGGATAATAACCTATGAGGGTACTTTTTGCTCTTCAACTGGTACTTTTTGAATTTCCGTTAGTTCTAATACTAGAAACATAAAATTAAACATGCAAAGTCCTGAGTGAATGAGAATTCGTTAGAGGGATCTTTTTGGTACTTTTTCGTTCTTTTACTGGTACTTTTTTCATTTTCGTTAATATTAGACCTATTAACATAAAATTAAACATGGAATGTCCTGAGAAAATGAGAATCTGTATAGGAACTTTTTGGTACTTTTTGGTCTTTAACTGTTTGAATTTTCGTTAGTATTAGACCTAGAATCATAAAATTCAACATTAAATGTCCTGAGTGGAATCTATAAGATGGATTTTTTAGTTTTTTTAACTGGTACATTAACTAAATATGCAATGTACTGAGTGCATGATAATCTGTAACAGAGCTTTTTGGTACTTTTTAGTTCATTAACTGGTACTTTTCAAACTTCCGTTAGTATTGGATATACAAATATCAAATTAAATTTCCATGGTTCTGAGAGAATAAGAATCTGTAAGAGGGATCTTTGTGGTACTTTTTCGATTTTAACTGGTACATTTTTGTATTCGTTAATATTGAACCTAGAAACATAGAATTTCCTGAGCGGAAGCGAATCAAAGACAAGGAGCGTTTTTGTTTTTCAACTCGTACTTTTTAATCTTTGTAAGTATTGGACCTACAAACATAAAATTAAACATGCAATGCCATGAGTGAATGCAACATAAGCTTTGGCGTAAAAATATGTCCACGAAAGAAAGGGATACGCTAACGAAGTAGCGGGTTAAATGCTAGTAAATAATAAAACTACAAAAAAAAAAAAAAATATTGTGATAAAGTTTTTCTTTCCATCTGTTGCAGTGTAACTTTATATCCATGTTATTCAACTTGAAATGTCATACACAGACAACATAAACAACGTCGATGCGGCACAAGGCCGCATGCAAATATATTTTACTTGCCTTAGCCGATTTTAAAATATGGATATCGTTAGCTGAAATCCAAAAAACCACGTAACTAACATTTTTATTTTTCTGTAGAAACAAAATATGTTATATGTTACGTACTTTATAAGTAGTTACTAAAATTGTCAATTATTTGGCTTTCAACTTTGTTCGAATAGTTCAAATAATGGTTTTTGTTCGTTCGATAAACGATTGAAGCTAAAAAATTATTCGATTAATCGATGAGAACAACGTTTAAAAATAAAATATTTATTGACAAAAATATATGTTTGTTATTAACACTAAACTGCACATAAAAGCAAAAACTCTTAAAAAAATAGTTAATATTTTTATTAACAAACAAACATAAAATTATTAATACATAAAAGAACTATATAACTGAGATTACTTTTAACTGATGTACATATGTCGATTTTAATACTTGTAGAGAAATAATTCAACTACACATGTTTTATTGTCAAAATATATCAAATAATTTTTTTTTTTTGTTAAATTAGACAATTTAAAATTTAGAAATAATCTTAAAAATGAAAAAAATAAAAATAAAAATAAAAGTTGACTAAATTTGTTAGCTTTCAAAAACTTTTTTTGTTTTTATTAAATTAGATTTTGAAAAAACCTCTATCGCTAATTTTCGAGGTAGGTGATGTAGTGAGAAGGGCATAAAACAGTTTAAATATCAAATTTCTGTTCTTTTTTAAGATTTATCCAAATATACCATATCGTCTAATATGAGGTATTTTTTATTTTCTGAATTTTTAATACTTTGAAAAGAATTAATTAGTTTGCATATGATTTTTATTTTCATTACTAATAACTTTTTCTATATCATTACTTTTATCTTTTATAATTCATTTGCATATTATTTAGTTTCCCTTTTTAAAGAATATATTAATTGACATTAATTAATCGATTTATTCGTTATTCGAAAATCAGCATTTTAAAATTATTCGAATAAGAGTTTGGTTCTGTTTGACTAATTAATCGAATTATTCTTAATCGGTTGACAACTCTAATAGTTACGTACTTTCAGTTTTCGCTTATAAAATGTCTAATTTTTATTATATGATAGTAAAAATTAGTGGGAGCATAGATGTTGATGATAAGCATTATAATCAATCAAAAAACCGATTTATCATTTTTTGTTAGTTACGTGATTTTGGATTATAGCTAACGATATATTCTTCGCTGAAATTTTGAATTTGATTTTTTAGCATATATTACATAATATAGCTTATGTTATGGAAAATTTAGCGGTGATGAAGAAATTTTAGCGGTGGTGAAGAAATTGCCTGAACGCGGCCGCAGGCGGCTACATAAGTAGTAGAGTTGTCAATTATTCGCCTTTCAACTTTGTTTGAATAATTCAAATAATAGTTTTTGTTCGTTCGATCAAACGATTAAAGATAAAAATTTATTCGATTAATCGATGAGAACAATGAATAAAAAAATGCTTAAAAATAATTTATTGACAAAAAATTAATGTTTGTCATTAACACAAAAATGCATAAGTATATAATCAAAATAAATTAAAAATTATATAGTTAATATTTTTTTCAACTTTTATCAAAATACTCATCAGTAGATATTTTACCCTTCATGTTTAAAAAATTTTAAAGCTTATCCATTTATACGAAAACTCACAAATAAATTTGTGAATTACAAAGCTTAAAATTTTTTTTTTAAATAAAGTGTAAAACATCTAATGAGTTGGTATGGCTACCAACGAAATATATGTTCAGATATTGCTAACCCGCAGCAAATAAATAAAATTTAAAACATAAATACTTGAGAACATGCTCAAATAAATGTAAAATGTTATTTTTATCAACAAAAAAATATACATAAAATTAATAATACATAAAAAAACTTAAAAATGTAATAACTGAGATTATTTCGATTTTAATACTTCAAACACACATGTTTTATTCAGTCAAAATATCTCAAATGATTTTTTTTTTGTTAAATTAGTCAATTTAGGATGTTCTTAAGAAATAATCTTTTAAAAACAATTTTTTTTTTGCTTTCAAACGATTTTTGGATTTTGTTTTTATTAAATTAAATTTTGAAAAAACTCTCGCTAATTGTCGAGGTAGGTGATGTAGTGAGAAAAGCATGAAATAGTTTAAATATCTAATTTTTCTGCTCTTTTTTAGATTTTTCCGAATATACTATATTGTCTAATATATCGCTGAATTCTTTTTTATTATCTGAATTTTAATACTTTGAATAGAATTATTTAATTCACATAAAAGATTGTTATTTTCATTAATAATAACTTCTATATCATTACTTTATTATTATATTATTGTGGTTACTTTCAACATAAAATAATCTAGAGTATAATTAATTAGCATATTCTTTAGTTTAAATTTTTAAAGAATATTTGAAAAACTTTCATTGCACGGAAAATTTCCAGAATTTAAAAAATATAATTAACGTACTTTGAAGTTTTATAGGTCTCTTATTTATTCTTATTTTATTGCGTTTTAGTAAATCTGTTGCAAAATAATTATTAATTTTTTTTTGTTGTTGATCCAACAATTTTGTATACTTTAGGACACTTGTTACATGTGACTTTGTTTTTCTTTTTTTCATTTTTGTTCTTGGTAAAATATTTTTTTTTTTTTTGTTATTATTTATTTATTTGCAATCTATCTTCTGTAAGACAATAAGCAAATGTGATAATTTAAATCAGAAATTACAGTAGTTTAGTAGCCTTAATGGACTACATAACAATTACAATTTAATTTAGATAAAATATAATATAAGCTATTCAATTTAGAAAAAGCTGACTAGCCTATGAAAGGCAAGTCCAACACATGCACTCGTTTCAATCTTCGTAACTCATTGGTATCGTCTAATAGAGTAATAGCCAGAGGATTGGTATGGTTACTTAATCTTTGAAGATAGTTTTTACTGAACCTTTGTATTTCTTCGCGTACTGAAGACATGCATAAATCATAAACCAAATACAAATTTGGTACTTCTTCGAAATTCGGACGTTTAAGGAATAAAAAGCGTAACTATATTTGGTACTTTTTTTACAAAACATTTTTTTTTATTTATTGACATAAACGTATTAAATTATGGGCTCCCACTACAATAATGAAATTTTTCATGCTTCAATGGGGAGAAAAATAGTACCAAAAATGGGAAATACGGAAAATTTAATCTCTTACTTTAGCTTTTTGGTTCTACAACTGGCAATTTATTTTAATTATCGTTAATATTGGACGTAGAAACATAAACTTCAACATGCAATGTCCTGAGTGGATAATAACCTATGAGGGTACTTTTTGCTCTTCAACTGGTACTTTTTGAATTTCCGTTAGTTCTAATACTAGAAACATAAAATTAAACATGCAAAGTCCTGAGTGAATGAGAATTCGTTAGAGGGATCTTTTTGGTACTTTTTCGTTCTTTTACTGGTACTTTTTTCATTTTCGTTAATATTAGACCTATTAACATAAAATTAAACATGGAATGTCCTGAGAAAATGAGAATCTGTATAGGAACTTTTTGGTACTTTTTGGTCTTTAACTGTTTGAATTTTCGTTAGTATTAGACCTAGAATCATAAAATTCAACATTAAATGTCCTGAGTGGAATCTATAAGATGGATTTTTTAGTTTTTTTAACTGGTACATTAACTAAATATGCAATGTACTGAGTGCATGATAATCTGTAACAGAGCTTTTTGGTACTTTTTAGTTCATTAACTGGTACTTTTCAAACTTCCGTTAGTATTGGATATACAAATATCAAATTAAATTTCCATGGTTCTGAGAGAATAAGAATCTGTAAGAGGGATCTTTGTGGTACTTTTTCGATTTTAACTGGTACATTTTTGTATTCGTTAATATTGAACCTAGAAACATAGAATTTCCTGAGCGGAAGCGAATCAAAGACAAGGAGCGTTTTTGTTTTTCAACTCGTACTTTTTAATCTTTGTAAGTATTGGACCTACAAACATAAAATTAAACATGCAATGCCATGAGTGAATGCAACATAAGCTTTGGCGTAAAAATATGTCCACGAAAGAAAGGGATACGCTAACGAAGTAGCGGGTTAAATGCTAGTAAATAATAAAACTACAAAAAAAAAAAAAAATATTGTGATAAAGTTTTTCTTTCCATCTGTTGCAGTGTAACTTTATATCCATGTTATTCAACTTGAAATGTCATATACAGACAACATAAACAACGTCGATGCGGCACAAGGCCGCATGCAAATATATTTTACTTGCCTTAGCCGATTTTAAAATATGGATATCGTTAGCTGAAATCCAAAAAACCACGAAACTAACATTTTTATTTTTCTGTAGAAACAAAATATGTTATATGTAACGTACTTTATAAGTAGTTACTAAAATTGTCAATTATTTGGCTTTCAACTTTGTTCGAATAGTTCAAATAATGGTTTTTGTTCGTTCGATAAACGATTGAAGCTAAAAAATTATTCGATTAATCGATGAGAACAACGTTTAAAAATAAAATATTTATTGACAAAAATATATGTTTGTTATTAACACTAAACTGCACATAAAAGCAAAAACTCTTAAAAAAATAGTTAATATTTTTATTAACAAACAAACATAAAATTATTAATACATAAAAGAACTATATAACTGAGATTACTTTTAACTGATGTACATATGTCGATTTTAATACTTGTAGAGAAATAATTCAACTACACATGTTTTATTGTCAAAATATATCAAATAATTTTTTTTTTTTGTTAAATTAGACAATTTAAAATTTAGAAATAATCTTAAAAATGAAAAAAATAAAAATAAAAATAAAAGTTGACTAAATTTGTTAGCTTTCAAAAACTTTTTTTGTTTTTATTAAATTAGATTTTGAAAAAACCTCTATCGCTAATTTTCGAGGTAGGTGATGTAGTGAGAAGGGCATAAAACAGTTTAAATATCAAATTTCTGTTCTTTTTTAAGATTTATCCAAATATACCATATCGTCTAATATGAGGTATTTTTTATTTTCTGAATTTTTAATACTTTGAAAAGAATTAATTAGTTTGCATATGATTTTTATTTTCATTACTAATAACTTTTTCTATATCATTACTTTTATCTTTTATAATTCATTTGCATATTATTTAGTTTCCCTTTTTAAAGAATATATTAATTGCCATTAATTAATCGATTTATTCGTTATTCGAAAATCAGCATTTTAAAATTATTCGAATAAGAGTTTGGTTCTGTTTGACTAATTAATCGAATTATTCTTAATCGGTTGACAACTCTAATAGTTACGTACTTTCAGTTTTCGCTTATAAAATGTCTAATTTTTATTATATGATAGTAAAAATTAGTGGGAGCATAGATGTTGATGATAAGCATTATAATCAATCAAAAAACCGATTTATCATTTTTTGTTAGTTACGTGATTTTGGATTATAGCTAACGATATATTCTTCGCTGAAATTTTGAATTTGATTTTTTAGCATATATTACATAATATAGCTTATGTTATGGAAAATTTAGCGGTGATGAAGAAATTTTAGCGGTGGTGAAGAAATTGCCTGAACGCGGCCGCAGGCGGCTACATAAGTAGTAGAGTTGTCAATTATTCGCCTTTCAACTTTGTTTGAATAATTCAAATAATAGTTTTTGTTCGTTCGATCAAACGATTAAAGATAAAAATTTATTCGATTAATCGATGAGAACAATGAATAAAAAAATGCTTAAAAATAATTTATTGACAAAAAATTAATGTTTGTCATTAACACAAAAATGCATAAGTATATAATCAAAATAAATTAAAAATTATATAGTTAATATTTTTTTCAACTTTTATCAAAATACTCATCAGTAGATATTTTACCCTTCATGTTTAAAAAATTTTAAAGCTTATCCATTTATACGAAAACTCACAAATAAATTTGTGAATTACAAAGCTTTAAATTTTTTTTTTAAATAAAGTGTAAAACATCTAATGAGTTGGTATGGCTACCAACGAAATATATGTTCAGATATTGCTAACCCGCAGCAAATAAATAAAATTTAAAACATAAATACTTGAGAACATGCTCAAATAAATGTAAAATGTTATTTTTATCAACAAAAAAATATACATAAAATTAATAATACATAAAAAAACTTAAAAATGTAATAACTGAGATTATTTCGATTTTAATACTTCAAACACACATGTTTTATTCAGTCAAAATATCTCAAATGATTTTTTTTTTGTTAAATTAGTCAATTTAGGATGTTCTTAAGAAATAATCTTTTAAAAACAATTTTTTTTTTGCTTTCAAACGATTTTTGGATTTTGTTTTTATTAAATTAAATTTTGAAAAAACTCTCGCTAATTGTCGAGGTAGGTGATGTAGTGAGAAAAGCATGAAATAGTTTAAATATCTAATTTTTCTGCTCTTTTTTAGATTTTTCCGAATATACTATATTGTCTAATATATCGCTGAATTCTTTTTTATTATCTGAATTTTAATACTTTGAATAGAATTATTTAATTCACATAAAAGATTGTTATTTTCATTAATAATAACTTCTATATCATTACTTTATTATTATATTATTGTGGTTACTTTCAACATAAAATAATCTAGAGTATAATTAATTAGCATATTCTTTAGTTTAAATTTTTAAAGAATATTTGAAAAACTTTCATTGCACGGAAAATTTCCAGAATTTAAAAAATATAATTAACGTACTTTGAAGTTTTATAGGTCTCTTATTTATTCTTATTTTATTGCGTTTTAGTAAATCTGTTGCAAAATAATTATTAATTTTTTTTTGTTGTTGATCCAACAATTTTGTATACTTTAGGACACTTGTTACATGTGACTTTGTTTTTCTTTTTTTCATTTTTGTTCTTGGTAAAATATTTTTTTTTTTTTTGTTATTATTTATTTATTTGCAATCTATCTTCTGTAAGACAATAAGCAAATGTGATAATTTAAATCAGAAATTACAGTAGTTTAGTAGCCTTAATGGACTACATAACAATTACAATTTAATTTAGATAAAATATAATATAAGCTATTCAATTTAGAAAAAGCTGACTAGCCTATGAAAGGCAAGTCCAACACATGCACTCGTTTCAATCTTCGTAACTCATTGGTATCGTCTAATAGAGTAATAGCCAGAGGATTGGTATGGTTACTTAATCTTTGAAGATAGTTTTTACTGAACCTTTGTATTTCTTCGCGTACTGAAGACATGCATAAATCTCTACGAATATTTTTGTTTGTGACGAACCATGGCGCTGCAGTAATTAGTCTTAGAGTTTTGGACTGACATCTTTCTAGAATATCGATGTTTGATTTGCTTGCTGTTGCCCAAAGCATAATTCCGTATGTCCAAATAGGTTTTAGAATTGCCTTGTAGATTAAAAGTTTATTGTTTAAATTTAGTTCTGATTTTGGCCCTAGTAGCCAATATAATCTACTAGTTTTTATCTTTAATTGATTTCGCTTAGATTTAATATGGTGCGTCCAAGTCAGCCTTCTGTCTAAAGTCATTCCTAGGTATTTAACAGAATTTTCGTGTGAGCAGTCTCCTTGCCGTAGTGTGAAAGTTATATGTTTGGATTTATCTGAATTTACCTTTATATTCCACTTTGTGAGCCACTTTTCTAGAAGATGAATTTCATTCTGGACAAATAACGATGCTTTTACTGGTGATTTACTTGCTGCAGCAATTGCAGTGTCATACGCATATGTTGCCACCATGACATCATCATTAACTGGCATATCTGCAGTAAAAATAGTGTACAAAACAGGACCTAATACGCTCCCTTGCGGAATACCCGCTTTTATTTCGTATATATCTGATCTTTCATCTTTAATTTTTACATAAAAATGTCTTTGAGAGAGGTAACTTCGAAAAAAGAGATAGAAAGGAGCCGGTAAAACCTTCTTAATTTTGAAAAGTAAGCCATTGTGCCATAGCCTATCGAATGCTTGTTGGATGTCGAGAAAAATAGCTGAACAGTAGCGTTTGTTTTCAAGTATTATAGTATTCACTATTCTATGGCATTGTTCTGGAGTTCCATGTTTATGTCGAAAACCAAACTGGTGATCTGGAATGATAGAATTGGCAGCAATCTTTTTAAAAAAATTTTTTAAAATATTTTTGAAAATATTGCAAGTAGACTAATTGGACGGTATGACGGCAGCATATTTTCAGGTTTATTTGGCTTAGCTATCATTATAATTTCAGCACATTTCCATTGTGTTGGGAAGTGATCTAATTTTAAAATTGAGTTGTAAAGTAATGTTAAATATAGAATACTTTTACGACTCAGTTTCTTTACAACATTTGCAGTAATCAAATCATAGCCAGGAGACTTTTTTGTGTTCAGCAATTTTATTTCAGAAGCTATATCACTAGGACTGATATACTTTATGGGTAGATCCATTTGACATGGAGAGTCTAAAAAAGTAGTAATATCATTTTGTTCTTCAATACTGTTGAGTTCGTAAGGTTGAAAAATATCAGATAAATGAACAGCAAAAGCTTCCGCAATACTCTTGCTTGATTTACACCAAGTACCATCATTATTTTTTATTGTTAGGTTACGGTGAGTTGGCCTTTTCAAAAATTTCGTGGACTTCCACAAGAGATGTTCGTCATATTTGGAGTTGTTAATTTGTGCAATTAATTCCGCAGTTGCTTTATTTTTGTGTTCATACAGTAATTTTTTAAGATTTTTGCATGCTTTGTTAAATAAACTCTTGTCAAGAGCATTTCTGCTTAAGAACCATTTTCTTCGTAATCTCCTTTTTTCTTCTATAAACTGCCGAATTTCTGCTGATATTTGAATAAAACTTCTTTGAAAATTTGTAGTTTTAGGTGTCGCTAAATTGGCGGCTTCATGAATTATATTTGTAAAATGTTCTACAGCATCATCTAGCTCTTCAGCTGTTTTTAATTGAAGATTCAAATTAATATTTTGATCAATCCAGTTATCAAATGATTGGAGATTTGTTAGAGATGTTATAATATTATTATTAAATGACTTTAAATTAATATAAACGTTATAATTTAACAGTATTGGAGTATGATCGGAGCTGAGATCATTAAGACTTTTTATTTCTAGTCGATTGCTTGGTATTCCTGAATATAATGCAAAATCTAACAAGTCGGGAAGCTTACGAGGATCAGATGGCCAGTACGTTGGAGAACCCGTTGATAAAACATAATAATTATTATTTCGTAAACATTTATATAATTCTTTACCCTTAGGGTTAGATAGCCTTGATCCCCACCAAGGATGTTTAGCATTATAGTCACCTCCAACAATAAATCTCTGACCCAGTGAAGTAAAAAACTGTTGATAATTAGTACATTTTACAGTATATCTCGGAGGAAAATATATTGAACTAATGACAACATCTGATTCGTTGCATTTGACTTTAATATTAGTTGCCTGCAAAACATTTTCCTTAATTTCACTCAATGTATCGTATTTTATTGAAGACTTTATTAAGATACAAGAACCTGCATGAGCACAGTTATCCGGATGGTTAGTATTTATTAAATCGTAGCCTCTAATACAAAAATAGGATCTACTCGTAAAATGAGTTTCTGAAACTAATATGTAGAATATCAATGTAGTTTGTTTTGAGGAAGATTTCAATTTCTTGTATATGATTTGAAAGGCCGTTCGCATTCCATATTGCTATACGTAGGTTTAGTTGCATAATTTGGTTACAAGTGGAGACATCATATTAAGTAATGTGGTGGTTGTTTCAATCTGTTTTTCCATTAGAGCTTCAATTCTTTGGAATGAGCTAGATAAATTTTAGTATTGATGACTGTTACTCTTAACTGCTTGCGAGTATGAAAATTGTTCTGAGTTATTTCTATCTTCATTATTACTACTTTTTATCTCATTATTACTACTAATATTTGGAAAATTATTGGCATTTATATTAAATTTTTCTTGTTCTCTATTATTATTATGATAATTATATTTATTTCTAAAGTTTCTTTTATTTATAAGCTCTCTATAAACCGCACAGCCTCTATAACTAGCAGTGTGTGCTTGCAAACAGTTTGAGCACTGTGGAGGAGTGCTTTCATCTTTGTTGCACTGGGATGTTGGGTGATTTAACCCGCATTTCACACATCTAAATATTCTTCTACAATATGATTTAGTGTGCCCAAATTGTTGGCATCTATAACATTGGACAATATCGTTGTCTTTCAAAAGCGGTTCTATTTTAACAACAGCATTAAAAAGAAATTGAATGGCAAATATATCTTTATTATTTTCATTTGGTTCCAGATCAACAAAAAAAAAAAAGATAGTGGTCTTTTCGTTACTCTACTTTTAACGTTTGCAATGTTTCTTACTATATGCCCCAAAATTTCTATTTCATATTTGACCGATTCTATTGGCGTTGAAAAATGCAAATTTTTAATTACAGCTCTGTAAGCTCTTTCTTGTTTTAATTGAAATGTGTGAAATTTAATTAGATTTTCATCGAGATATTTAACAATTTTTCTATAAGAATCTACTGATTTTGTCATTAAGCGGACTTGGCCGTTCTTTTAGCGATTTACAAGAAAAATCTTCTGAATTGATTACCTTCAAAAAGTTATTCAACATGATTTTAATATCTTTAACGTCTGGTATAAATATCGGCGGTGGCTTTGGCACAGAATTGTTGTTTTCCGTAACAACGTTATTATTGTTATTACTGTCATTGCAATCATCATCATCATCATTGTTACCGTTATTGTTCTCCCCAAGTATAGTAAACTTATTACTGCTGGTACAAGGATATTTTGTTGTTGTTATGCGTTTACGTTGCATTTTTGGTGTTTCAGTAATACATCGTTTTCTTGTGTTGACTACCTGCCAATTAGCATTATTGACAGGATCAGCTTCTTCACTATCACTATCCATAGCAGATTAGATGTTTTAGTTTTGTATACTTATATGTACGAGTATGTAATATATGTATATGTATATTTTATTTTATATTTTTGTATAAAGTAAATTAAACTAATTTATGTTTTAAATTTTATATATTTGTTGCGGGTTAGCAATATCTAAATATATATTTCGTTGGTAGCCATACCAACTCATCAGTAGATAAACACATTCATAATGGAAAATTATTTGTTGTATGTGTTTAAACAATTTTGAAAGCTGTTTTTATGCTTTGTAATGCACAAAAATATATTTGTGAGTTTTTGTATAAAGAGATTAGCTTTAGAACTTTTTAAACATAAAGGGTAAAACATCTACTGATGAGTTGGTATGGCTACCAACGAAATATATATTTAGATATTGCTAACCCGCAACAAATATATAAAATTTAAAACATAAATACTTGAGTACATGCTCAAATAAATGTAGAATTTTGTAAAGGAGAGATTTACTTTTCAATTTTTGCCTTATAAATACTTTTAATGGCAAGCAGCAGTTGTCTAATTGTATAGGTGTAGAAAAGTTAACACATTCATAATGGAAAATTATTTGTTGTATGTGTTTAAACAATTTTGAAAGATGTTTTTATGCTTTGTAATGCACAAAAGTATATTTGTGAGTTTTTGTATAAAGAGATGAGCTTTAGAACTTTTTAAACATAAAGGGTAAAACATCTACTGATGAGTTGGTATGGCTACCAACGAAATATATATTTAGATGTTGCTAACCCGCAACAAATATATAAAATTTAAAACATAAATACTTGAGTACATGCTCAAATAAATGTAGAATTTTGTAAAGGAGAGATTTACTTTTCATTTTTTGCCTTAAAAATACTTTTAATGGCAAGCAGCAGTTGTCTAATTGTATAGGTGTAGAAAAGTTAACACATTCATAATGGAAAATTATTTGTTGTATGTGTTTAAACAATTTTGAAAGCTGTTTTTATGCTTTGTAATGCACAAAAATATATTTGTGAGTTTTTGTATAAAGAGATTAGCTTTAGAACTTTTTAAACATAAAGGGTAAAACATCTACTGATGAGTTGGTATGGCTACCAACGAAATATATATTTAGATATTGCTAACCCGCAACAAATATATAAAATTTAAAACATAAATACTTGAGTACATGCTCAAATAAATGTAGAATTTTTTAAATTAATTTAATTTTTTTTTTTATTTTCAACAAATTGACAAAATAATTCAGGTATGCTTTCACTTCGGAAACTCCAAAATCAATTGGTAAAATATGTATGTACTTCCAAACCAAGTTCAATTTTTTGGCTTTAGTGTATTTCTAACTTATTCACCTGACAGTAAAAAAACCCCCTTCTTGAAAATTGTTTAACGTTTCATTTAAAACATAGCACGACTACTAGGTGTGCGCAGTTCGACAACAACTACAAACATCCAAAATAACATGTATTGGTTGATATAAAGTACTCGCTTTGTTTCAAATCATACAAACAAATTTAATACATTTTTTACGTATGCAAAAATATGTTCGATTAATTGACATAAATTAATCGATTTATTCTTTATTCGAAATTCGGCATTTTAAAATTATTCGAACAAGAATTTAGTTTTGTTTGATCGATTAATCGAATTATTCTTAATCGGTTGACAACTCTAATAAGTAGACAATTTTATTAATAGAGTAAAATCGAAGATACGGCATTATTCTCCTTGTAGGAGTTAAAAGGAACAAATATATATGTATATGTACATATGTATGTATGTATATAACCACAGATATTATTTAATATTCTATTGACAAAAGAAAAATCGTCGAAAAATAGTGCATAATGACAGTTTTACAATATAATTTCAGATAAACATAACTCTGATATTTAAGTCGATATTTCAAAAATATCGAAAATATAGATATTAGAAAATAACGATATCGAATAAATACAGTTTTGAACCGTACCGTTAGTTTTATTCTATCTATTAACTTTTTTTTTTTTTAATTAAATGATATGCTTTCAAATTACATACTCGTATGTATGCGTGTTGCAAAGAGAAAAAAAATTTTAAACGGGATTAATTCTAGTTGTTTTAAAAATGTCTTATTTATCTTTTATTTAAATTACTACCTGCAACCGCAGCGTCGCCCGCCCTTCTTTAAGTTTTGATTTATGAAATCACGCAGACAATTAGATGCTGTTCTGGAAATCACTTTGTTGTTTTCGGCGTGGTTTTAATTATTTGAAAACGCGGGACTACAGCTGACTTTTTATTTCCTTTGTTTATTTTGTTATATTTTTATTTGAAATAAAAATAAAAAGATAAAGCACATTCGCAGAAATGCCGGGAGCTACGTTATTGTTTTAAGAAGGCAACATTGAAAAAATTATTGTGTTAAAAAATGTCATTTAAGGAAAATAGCACAAATCAAAATTATTTTTAAGTAAATGTTATAATAATAAAAAATTAATTTATATACATATAACAAAGTTGCCACTGTTTTCATCGATGAAATTTTTTTACATTTTCTAAAAATCTTACATGACATTTCCCAGCAAAAAATTATTATGTTTCTGGAAGCAGTAACAAAATTTCATGCTTTCTAGATGCGCAGTTTTGAAGCGCTTCCGAGGCTTCACAAAAAGAAGGCAGAGAGATCGCTGAACTTAATTTAAGGACGTTGAAGTTGGTCGGCTATTTACATTTACTTGACAGGAATAATAAACAGCGAATGGAAGATAAAATTTCATTTGTATGCTCTCTGTGTCTCTCTATCTCTCTTATTTTTTTATACTTGTGTATTTGTCTACAGATGAATGATGTATGTTAGTAGATGACGTAGTAAAACGAAGGCATAATTCTGATAATTCAAACATGAATTTAGCGCATTTTGGATGATTAGAAAAAAGCGCTCTTTTATGTAAAATGCAAGTTGGAGGTCTTGCTAAAAACTGATTGGATATAAATAATAATATTTTTCAACGAAAAAAAACTCATAGTAACTTTGAATTTTCATTAACTCAATAAAACTGAACTTGAGCCTGATAATATTACTTTTCATATGTACATCAATATACATAAGTTCGAATAATAATTACGTTTATTCGTAATAATAATAATATAAAAAAATTAATTCCGCTTGGACAAGAGCTATAAATACCCTAATAAAAAGGGTCACAGTAATATGTGAATTTCCGTAATATAGAGTAAAAACAACAATAACGTTAAATTACAAAGTAGAATACTTTGATAATAACGGGCTATGAGTTTGTGTTGATTATTAGTAATTTCCAAACAGTGATGAGGGAATTTCGTACTAACCAGGACTGTTTCAAGGTAGAATAAAAAATGAATTAAAAATTAATTCTCATATTCTATTTCTATTGAAAACTGGTTAAATAGTTGATATTCTTCTCAATTAGTATCCACTTTACGAAAATTGTAAAGATGGACAATTGAACGCTGATGAGAGGTGTAGCCGCCTTGAAATCAGTACTGATACGTTCTGCTAAAAACTGATTGGATATAAATAATAATATTTTTCAACATAAAAAAACTCTTAGTAACTTTGAATTTTCATTAATTCAATAAAACTGAACTTGAGCCTGATAATATTAATTTTCATATGTACATCAATATAAGTTCGAATAATAATTACGTTTATTCGTAATAATAATAATATAAAAAAATTAATTCCGCTTGGACAAGAGCTATAAATACCCTAATAAAAAGGGTCACAGTAATATGTGAATTTCCGTAATATAGAGTAAAAACAACAATAACGTTAAATTACAAAGTAGAATACTTTGATAATAACGGGCTATGAGTTTGTGTTGATTATTAGTAATTTCCAAACAGTGATGAGGGAATTTCGTACTAACCAGGACTGTTTCAAGGTAGAATAAAAAATGAATTAAAAATTAATTCTCATATTCTATTTCTATTGAAAACTGGTTAAATAGTTGATATTCTTCTCAATTAGTATCCACTTTACGAAAATTGTAAAGATGGACAATTGAACGCTGATGAGAGGTGTAGCCGCCTTGAAATCAGTACTGATACGTTCTGCTAAAAACTGATTGGATATAAATAATAATATTTTTCAACATAAAAAAACTCTTAGTAATTTTGAATTTTCATTAATTCAATAAAACTGAACTTGAGCCTGATAATATTACTTTTCATATGTACATCAGTATAAGTTCGAATAATAATTACGCTTATTCGTAATAATAATAATATAAAAATTATAATTTTTTTGGTTTTTGTTCTATATGCAGTTTTTTCTGGCAAACAATTTTTTTTTGCTGCAAATTTGTGTAAGAATTTTTTTCAAAATTTGTTTTCTTTTTTTTATTATAAATTGCAGGGAATTCCGATTTTTCACTAAAGGAGAACAACTTTTGTAACCATAGCAGTCCAATCTGAATGTGCTTAGTCACGTTAAATAGCTTATAAAAGTCACGAGTAAGAAAATATATGATGGCGGATAAGTTTATGCGCCCTCTATTTGCCAGTCTGTCAATCTGGCAGAGCGCTGATGCCCAGGGTATTAGTCCTTATGCTATTTAACGCCAAGTGGACGCGGCAGGTTTTTTCTTGTTCCAACCTCTGTTGAGGAAGCTTGTATGACTTCTGCTGGATAAGTCGCTTGTTTTATATATGTTTAGTCAATGCTAAACAAAATTTTTAGTTTCAGCGGTTGATTTTTTGTTGTTTTACGTCTCTCGTGAACGGCTTTGAGCAAGAGGTCCCTCTTTCTCAGCCGAGTATGGCCTCTGTAATTTAAAATATTGTGCGCAAGTACATTTGGATGCACCTCAACACATTTTTAGAAAACACAGTTTTTATGGATTCGCTTATTTCTGACATACCAGGGGACTGCTGTAATTGTTCGGAGCATTTTCTTTTGTCGCCTTTGAATTTTTTCCACATTCGATGATAAAAAAGTGCCCCATAGCTAGATTCCATAGGACCATATTGGTTTCTCGACCTCGCCTTTGTTAATAAGCTGATGGATATACACGTACGAAATATACCACCTGAAGAAGTATTAGACTGCGTGGAGGGTTAAACTGACATCATGATGTTTCGAGACTAACCACAGTCTCATCATCAGAGTTGTCTACCGCTTGGACCTCACTGCCACCACTGCAGCTGCGTTCCTGATTGGTAAAATTAACTTTTGTGTTCCAAATAGGCCAACAAATAAGTTTCAGCTCATCAGTCTTATTACTACAGATCTGTTTATGCTGTCAATGACTCCTTTCGTCGCTTTTTTGAAAATTTTAATAAAATGTATAATATTATAGATATTTCTGAGAGCAATAATATTATAAAAAGAAGTTATTTTGTATTTAAATAGATAAATTATTCACCTTGTATAAGGATTTGTAATCTATAGACCGAAATAAATACATAAATAAATAAAATAAAAAAAAATTGTAATCTGTTACTGATTTAAAATTTAAATAGTCGGGCATGTATCCCTGCGCAACGTAAAAGTGACATGTACGTATTTTTGCTCGTTAACTTTTACACGCCATTGTTTACGCCATTTTTCCAAATTGAATATAAACCCTTGTAAGTGCGGGAAGCTTCTACTATGTTACTGCTTAAGGTGTGTGTCAGAGGCATATAGTAAATATAGTATAGGACCAAGTATGCTGCCTTGAGGGACTCCGGCTTCAATCGACTCTGGAGGGATTAAAACATTGGCTTCCATAACACTTTTTTTAAATAACTTTTTAAAAGCCTGACGATGTTTGCGGGAAGATTTTGCGTTAATTTGTGTATGAGACGTTCGTGCCATACTTTATCGAAGGCTTGAGATATATCTATAAATAGCGCAGAGCAATATTTCTTTTTTTCAAAAGTGTCTCTAACAACATTCACGAGCCTGTGAGTTTGTTCGATAGTGTTATGTTGTCTGCGAAAACCGAATTGATAATCTGGAATGCATCCATTACTAGTCACTATAGGCATCAGCTTGCTCATGTACAGCTTTTCAAACAGTTTTTAAATGTTAGATAATAAACTAATTGGCCGGTACGATTCAACCTTTGTATGATCCTTGCCAGGCTTTGGTATCATCATAGTAATTAGCGACACCTTCCATTCTTTTGAATAGTGTTCTAGGCGTAGAATACTGTTAAAAATGAATAGTATTATTCTTTTTGCAATGAAAGGTAGTTCTTGAAGTATTTTGTTGCTTATTTTGTCGACACCTGGGGCTTTTTTAGCGTTTAGACTAGTAATGGCCTTTTCAATCTCCACAATGTTGAATTTTAGCAATATTTCTGGTACAGAGACGACTGGTGGCAGTTCAACAATATCAGAATAAATATAATAGGAGTAAATTCTTTTTCTAAGTGTTTAACATAAAGAGCACCTTTTTCAGCATCAGTTCTTGCCCAGTCACCATTAGAGGCTCGTAATGGAGGTTTGCATATCACCGGCCTTTTAAGACCTCTGGCTGCACGCCACAGCGAATAATCTGTTTGTGGTGTTGCATCTAGCTCTTGAAAAAATTTTTGAAGGGAAGCTGTTTTTTGTCTTTGTGAAACTTTTCTAAGCTGCTTGGTACACTCCTATTGCCTTAATTTTAGCTGGGGCGATCTGTAACGTTGCCATTCTCGTCGAGCTCTACGTTTTTCAGTCAATATCCACACAAAAAATATTGTTAAATCTCACAAAAAAAAGCAACGAATTGATTTGGTTGATTTGAAGAAGCATTAAGAGCAGCTTGCTTAACATGTGCTTCAAACAATCTAATAGAATTTTCTATGTCAGAAGGTGTTCCCAACAGCATATTTTCCGTGCAATGAGCACTCAAATATTTTTTGTATTTCAGCCAGTTAATACGTGCAGGTGTCAGCGGTAAATCATATGTTGGTGTTACAGTTGTGTGCGAGTATATAGTGACAATAGTAGGCGAGTGATCTGAAGATAAATCCTTTCACTATTCCAAAGTCGATAACATCGGGAATTTTTTGTCGATCTGTAGGCCAATGTGTTGGCTGGCCACTTGAAACTATAATTAAACCCATTTTAGAAATTGTGTTAAACAATACACGACCCTTAGGAGTGATTAAACGTGAACCCAAGAATGTGTGTTTAGCATTGTAATCACCAGCTGCTAGAAAACGGGGGCCCAGTAAGTTATAAAAATCCATATATTGGCTCTCGGTAATTGAAAATCTGGGGGGAACAGACAGATGATATTACAAGTTTTTGATAATAATTTTCAATACAAACATTTGTTGCTTGAATATATTCTTCACAAAAATCAGGTAACAAGTAGTGTTTTATTCGCGATTTTATTAGAATTCCCAAGCCACCACAAGCTCTACCTCGAGGGTCCTTGGTGTCGTAGAAATTATATCCACTAATTCTAAAATAGCTTCGAGACGTTAAGTGAATCTCTGAAATGAGCATTACATCGATTTGTTGATTTATTATGAAATATTCTATTTCATTTTTATGTTGGCAGATGCCGTTTGCGTTCCAAAAACAGATTTTTAAGTTCATGGTTGGTTTAATACTGCCTACAACAAGGTAGACTGCATTTTCAAAATTTCCTGCATCATATAGGACATGTTCAGAGTAAAAGTATTTACTGTTTGAATTAAGCTCTCTATTGAGGCTTCAATTCGATTAAAATTAGAACCTGTATCTTCATTTGCTGGTACCGTTTTTTTCGCCGTAGTCTGGTTACTTTTTAAAATATTAGCGTATGAAAATTGACCGTAAGGTTGTTGTTGGGTATTAGTCGTGTTAGACTTCAAAACATTTGAATGTTGATTCTGACTAGTAGACGGTTGAGGTAACCTGTTTGAATTTTATTATCACTTATTGTACTTACCGCATCTACAATTTTGTGCAATTTGGTTACCTTGTTACTTATTGTTTGTTTGTTTGCTTGTACAGCTAAGCTAAAGACTTTGCTAATGTGTGCAATTACTTCTTGATCACTATTTAACATGTACGGAGAGCATGATCACGCACGAGTATTTGTATTTTGTGTAAAGTTTAAGTTTGTGTTTAAATTATTTTTTTCGTTGCCCTTATTAGCAACCAAGGTTAAATACAATTTCCTACTGCTTGTAGGTTTATTTTTGTTATTGGCAGAAGATGAACTCATTTAGAGTTATCTTTTTTTTTTGTTCACTTATGAGTTTGTGTATGCAAATAGTTATGTATATTACACACAAGCAAAAAATAAAATAAAACCAGTATAATAACTGTTTAATAAATGTTTTGTTTTTTTTTTTTTTTTGTGATTTTAACTTACAGTAATTTTTAATATTTAGTGCCGACGATTATAAAAACGCGTCTGTACACGAAGAAGAATAATGAGCAAAAACTTAAGAGCTAAAAACAAAATCAAATGCTGAATGTCAAAGGAAATTTCGTCAACATAATGCAGAAAAATCTTACGTGGATATGTAATTTGATTTAATTATATTTAAAAAAAAATGTAATATATGCCTTAATATTATTTAACTTTATGTTTTCCCTATCTTTTTCATAGGAAAAGACAAAAATTGGACAGTAATGAAGAGAATGACGTGCAATGAAGGGCTGTTGAAAATATAGAAAATGTAACGCTACAAGAAAATCAATTTCACAGCTAACAACTTCAAATTTATGAACAGAGTAATTTATGAATGCATTATTCCAGAAGTTATTCTACACAGGAACACAGGAATTCCTGGCGATGGTAATTGTCTATTCCACTCGCTCATAAGTGTTTTGCAACTTCAAATTGAGACTTGTGACTTCAGAAATCAGTTACGCGATTCACCCTATTTAAATTCCTGCCACAATCCGCAAGAAGCATATAACATTCTATCAAGCACTAATGATTACGGAGACTTGGATTGTTTGTACTTATTTTCAAAAATATACAATCAAAATGTTTGTGTACATTATTGTTTTTACAACATAACTACAAAGAATCAAGACATTATCTTTCGTCATTTTTAAACGAATGATACACAAAACTGGATTCATCTTCATCTTCGTGAACAACATTTCACAACTTTTTATGAAGTATAAGATTTATTGGAGACAATACAAGGCGCTACCCAAAATGAAGCCCATGTTGATGCCAATATTTAATTATTGCGTGACAATTATGATGAAGATCCTTCCGAAGATAACCATAACAATCATGAAAATGAAATTGAGATTGATAGAGAAGATCGAATTGGTGAAAATATTTTGGATTTTATTGTTTTTGGAACTATTCCAGTTTACAAAAATTATCGTATACACAGTACATATTGATTTTTATAAAGACTTTAAGAGTAATTCATTTAATACCCGCTTTAATATAATTTAAATGAATTAATAAAATTTTTATTTTTTAGATACATTTTTCCATGTAAACTTTAATGTTGTGAAGCATTTAGACTCGTTCGGTGATACTTATGTCATCGAAGGACTAGATTTTATTCCAGGCTTTAAGGAACTATTTTCTGACATGTTCATTAAGGACTAGTTTTAGACAGGTTACAGTAGGATATTCCTATTACCGGTTTTTATGAAACCAAAACTGAGACTAGTACTTAGGAAACCACCACAGGACAAGTACCTTAAGTTTAGGTCTAGGACCTATCACCGGGAATATTAATTATGTCAATTGACCCCCTCTAATGACAACAACATGTTAAAGTTACCGGTCGCACTCATATAAAGTTCCGGAACTCGAACCGGTTGCTAGTCCCTGGGAACCAGTCACGTGACGTGTCCTGTGACATGTTCCCTTTAGAGCTGCGACAGACTATGGTGGAAAAGAGACTTGAAAATGTCGATCAGTAAACATGAGAGTATTTTGGAAACAATACTGCAGGTAATCTTAATTATATAGCTTTTTTTATTAATTATTCACTTTATATTTTTCTTTCTATATCTTGATAATACGATAATACTGTGGCGTAGTTATTTGAAAGTATTTGTTTGTACAAAAATGTTTTTGATCATAATAAATTTAAAATTTGTGGACAGAGTTTTGATTAATTTTATAATATTGTAAAAATCTTTTTTTTTTATTAAATACATTTTTATATAAAATTTAGTATTTCAGTTTTATTTAAATTAAACTACTAAACAGCTAAAACAATTCAACCTATCATGGGCAAACTATTTATGATATTCCAAATACTAAATGAGCATGTATTTTTGCCCTTTTTTATCCTTTTTGTAGTTTCCTACATTATTTTTCTAAAAAAAAAGCTTAACAACAATGATATAAAAATATTTTGCGTAAATTTCTTTTTAGCGCCTTCAAAATGTTTGATTTTCATAAAATGCATAAAAAATGCATTTATATAAAGTGTTGTAACACTAAAATTAATAAAATTTCTATTTACTAAAAGAAATATTTAAAGTTAGTGTCAATAATGGAGTCTAAAAAAGGAGATCATCAGCGAAATACAAAACGATTTGCAAATCACAATGTGAGTTTATGCAACGGATTCGGCCTTGACCAAATAATAACACAAAAGCAAGATGTTTTTATTGCAAATGCGATATCATGCCTAAATATCCAACCTTGTTCGGCATGCTGGAACACGGAAACACATTGCAGCTTTAAGCCCATTTAGCTACAAACGACATCAAGAACCAACATTGTACAAAATGTTTTATCCGATTACAAATATGATGTCATACTATTAGAAGTACAATTGGAATCCGATGTCGAAATATTATCTAGTATTGAGAAAGGGTGGAGAATGATTCACTTCATGCAATGGCACAATATTGTATCAACATTAGAATTTTGGACTAAAGTTAAATGTTGTAAAAACGCATAATTAATTCAATAAAAATTTTCAATAAAAAAAAATTCTGAACTTGGTGCGTTTTTAGTTAAATGGCGCGTTTTTTCTCCATTTTGGTGCCTTTTGAAATTTAAAAGTTGACAACGCTGCTAATTTAGCAATACGAATTACAGAATTCAATATGTAGCTAAAATTCTCTAAAACGATTTTAGACATTTTTAGCGATGGAGATTTAGCTTTAGTGAGTTACAGAATATAGCTGCTGCTGGTGAAATTGTTCAAGTCTTCTCTACGTGTTGTACATATTTGGAAAAAGAAAAAATTCCTCTCATGTCAACCTACAATGGTTTTGCATATCCGAAAATACCTTCACATTTACCAACGTTAAACCTTATCGAGCAACGATTGATTTCACCGAGAATACCGTTCATGCAAATTCGTAGGCTGAGACACGTTAATGGTCAGTACGGTATTTATGGCCATATAATTAATGTTCCTGTCGAAGTTAATACAATGGTGAAACAATTGCCAAAAAAATTTAAGATGACCATTGCTTTTTTATGTGCATTTGAAAAAGAAGTTGATTCACAAAACTAGTTATGTCCACGGGCTTATTTATAAGAGCCATATTAAACAGTGGTTGTCGTATTTAGTATCTACGCCTCTTTATATTTATCATGACATTAAAATCAATGATTCTTTTTTTACCGGCAATGAACGTACTTCGCAATTGAATATGGATGAAATAAGTGAACACGTGCCAATTGAAGACAATTTAGTTGCGCAGCAAGAATCTCTTTTCTGGAATGATGATTACCTTTTGAGTCTAGCACCCGGTGAATATAACAGGCCAGTGAGTATTTTAATGGATGAACATGGGGAAGAACTATCTTTTCCGACAATCTACGGCGGTCAGTTTCGAACATACAGAGATGGTGTTACTGTTACTCCATTCATGCAAGCTACCAGCGAACTTCGGCGTACTGATAGGCGTGCTACTGACCCACAACACCTTTTATACATCGCTGCTAAAATCATGAGGTTGCGAGGTTGAGGTTACCAAATTCTGCTTGGTTTTGGTCAGATCGCAAAAAAGATCTTTTTGTAATGATCAGGTAATTAGGGCCACCAACTGCTTTTATGACTCTTAGCGCCAATGAAACTGGCTAGGAAAATTTGTTGAAATTATTGTACAAATTGAAAAACGAGGGAGCGGAAATTTTAGATGAGTTTTTAGCAGAAATGAGTTATGTGCATAAATCTCAACTTTTGAATGAAGATGCCGTAACTTGTGCTATTTATTTGAATAAAATGGTAAATTTTCTGTTAAAAGTTTTGCAATCAAAGAAAAGAAGTCCATTCGGAAAATATAGAGTCTTACATTATATCAAAATAATAGAATTTCAACATCATGGTAGCCCACATGCTCATATTATTCTTTGGTTCGAAAATGTTCCTGAAGTGGCGTCTGGAAATATAAAACTAGTAACACACAAATACACATTCACGTGTTATAAAACAATGAATCCTACTAAAAAGCAAGAATTTAGATTTGCTGCACCATTTATGCCAACAAAAAAAACTATTAATTTGATACCTATGAAAGACACTGATCCCGATTACTCAGAAACACTTTTCAAAGAATATAAAAAACGATTTAAATTTATAAGAAATAATCTCGAAAATTTTGACTACACGAATTTTGATGAATTTTACTCGCATTACACTAAAACAGATACTGCAAAAATAATAAGGTACAAGAAATACGATATAGCTGACAATTACAACGATTATACGCGTGAGATGGTTCTGTTGCATGTTCCTTTTCAAAGTGAAGAAAATTATATTATTGCTAAAAATAAGTTCATTCAAATATACGAGGATAACAAAGATACGATATTAGAGCGTAGGAAAGAATTTGAATAAAATTTGGACATAGCGAAAACTTTAGAAATTTGTAGACAGTTCTGCCGAGAAAACGATGAAGAACAAGAAGACGAAGAATTATTAAGAGCGGTTGATATATTATATGAAAGAGATCTTATGACTTATTGCTACGTGATCCAAACTCAACTGCTAACGTTGATTTGCAAAATGCATCTCTGCATAAACTTGGCGCTATAGCTAAAAACAGAGAAAATTTAATGGATTATCAACAATTCTATGATTTAATGCGAATGGCTAATGATCAACAAAGAGATATTCTTATGCCTATAATTCATCATTTACAAACTTCAAGTCAAGAACCATTTCAAATTTTTTTACGGGACCAGCTGGTACAGGAAAATCATTCGTTATCAAACTGATTATGGAAATTTACAACAAGTTCGCTGATAATGATGGTTACTGCAATGCCTATATTACATGTGCTTCAACCGGCAAAGCTGCCGTGGCTATTGATGGTACAACTGTTCATACAGCTCTCAAAATTTCTGTCATCAGAAACGTTGTAATTGTATAGATCTCTCTTCAGATATGTCAGAGTACTGATCATTGATGAAATAAGCATGGTTAGTGCAGAACTTCTACATAAAATTTATAATCGTCTAAAACAAATAACAGGAAAACACACAGATTTCGGAAGTATAGATGTTATTTTGATCGGAGATTTACGGCAATTGCAACCAGTAAGATCGACACCAATTTACAAGACAATCAGAACGAGCATGATTGGACCGCATTTATGGAGAAAATTAAAATTTTATCAACTTACCACAGTAATGAGACAAGCTAATGTTTCGTTTTCACAAGTTTTGACAAAAATAGGTAATGGAGATGTACTAGATGATCGTGAGTTTCAACTTATTGAATCGAGATTTTTCAAAAAAGAGAATGTTTCTACATTATGTCCTGATGGAGTTCGTTTATGTTTCAAAAATGAAGATGTTGCCACCTATAACAATATGATTTTGACCCAATGTGAAGACAAAGTTCTTTCAACGTCCGTAGACGTCATTATTGGCGCTAAAAGTACTGAGCAAGAAGCTAATTTTAAACTTAAATTACATAAAAAATCTGTTATTGACACTGGAGGACTGCCTTATCAATTTACTTGTTGGAATGCCCTATCTTATTACAACCAACATCAACGTTACTGATGGTTTATGCAATGGTGCTGTTGGGAAATTGGTACATCTAGAATTTGATGAAAGTAACACATTGATTAGAGATTGGCTGGAATTTGGTGGTTCAGATAAAGTGGGTAGAAAAACAAGGCAAAAGGCAGCCGCTCTAGCAGTGCAAAATAGAGTCGGCAATCTCGCTCTTCTCATTGAATTACGAACAGCAAATATTTCATTAACATCGGATAGAAAATGTATAGCCAAACGCAAACATTTTCCATTAACTTTAGCTCGTGCTATAACTATACATAAGTCGCAAGGTGAAACTTTTGACGAAATAGTATATGAGTATAGTAAAGCACATTCTCAGGAACTCGTTTATGTTGCGCTCTCTCGGGTGACTAATATTGAAAAATTATATATCTCGACAAAAAACGATAATTCTACATTCACGTTTTATCACAATCGAAGGCAAGCTGCATCGATTGCATCTTTGTTGTAAGAATGCAAAAGTCTATCTTTAAATAGTGCTCAGACGACAAAAGTGTCTTAGATTTCATTAGTAATAGAAATGGGATTTCCATAATGACTTTCAATTGCCAAAGTATAATTCAGTTACGAGACAAACAAATTTGTTACTTCTTACCGAAAAGCGCATGATAATCCGATTGAAATACAGTAGAATCCCGATAACTCGCAATCCCGATAACTCGTAAATCTCACTAACTCGTAATAATTGGTCGGTCCCTTGAAAAAATCGCGGTAACTCGTATATAATACATGCATTTCGGTCCCATCAATAAGTCGTAATTTTTTTGCAAAGTCAATTTGGCAAAACGTCTTATAAGTCGTAATTTCTCACTAAAACTTCTTCTAACTCGTAATTGTAAAAAAAACAAAAAAATGATGTCGCCGTAAAATGATCATATTATTTACCGTTATGTATTTTGTGTTTACCATAGTGTTTTGCTCTATTCAACTTGAATTTGTAGCGCATTTTCAGTTCATTAAGTAAAAATGTCAAAGCGGAGTTGCAACACATTGTGCGTAAAAAAAAAACAAGAAATTATTAATGCAGTATCGAGTGGAGAAAAAAAAGTTGAAGTTGCAGCTAGATATAAAATAGCTCCATCAACTTTAACATCAATTTTAAAAAAACGCGAGTTTTATTTAAACCTTTCGTCAAACAATAAATTAAAAAGACAAAAAAAATCTGAGCATCCAAATTTAGAAAAAGCACTGTTAAAATGGTTTGAGCAGTGTCGTCATTCTAACATACCAGTCGGCGGAGCACTTATGAGGGAAAAGGCTAAAGCATTTCCTGTAAAATTAGGTTTTCCAGAATTTAAAGCGAGTGATGGCTGGTTTGATCGGTTCAAAAAGCGACATAGCATAAGTTTTCGGAAAATTTGCGGGGAAAGTGCCTCTGTGGATGATGATGTGTGTTCAGAATGGCGTGCTAAGCTAAGTCAACTCACAGAGGGCTTTGACCCAAAAAATATCTTCAATGCGGACGAAACGGGCTTGTTTTTCAAGTGTCTTCCTGATCGCACTATGAGCTTAAAGGGTGAAAAGTGCCATGGTGGTAAAAGCAGTAAGGACCGCATTACAATAATGCTTGCTGCCAATATGGATGGCACAGAGAAACTAAAGCCACTAATAATTGGTAAATCACTAAAACCTAGATGTTTTAAAAATGTGAAAACATTACCCGTCACTTACCGTGCTAACAAGAAAGCATGGATGACTGCAATCTTATTCAATGAATGGCTTAAAATGTTGAACAGTCAAATGGAAAAACAACATCGTAAAATTTTATTGTTTGTTGATAATTGTCCTGCACACAAAATTGATGAAGATTTAAGTCATGTTCATGTTGAATTTTTGCCGGCAAATACCACTTCCAAACTACAACCACTGGATAAAGGCATTATCCAAAACTTTAAAACATTATACCGAAAAGAAATAGTTTCACAAATGATACAAAATATACAAGAAGAAAAAAATCATAACATCAATTTATATTCTGCCATAAATTATGCTTTTAAAGCTTGGCAGAATGTTTCAAAATCCACTATAAAAAACTGTTTTAGAGCTTGCGGTTTTACCGATTCAAACGAAATGGTAGTCAGCAGTGAGATAGTTCACGTACCGCAATGGGATGAAATTCCACAAAATGAAGAATCCACCATAACGTTCTATGAGTACGTTCATTTTGACGATGGCTTGGCTAAAGGAATTTTGACGGATGATGATATTTTGGGCTTAGAAGTTGATGAACAGGACGACAACGATGAAAACGATGTGGAAATTCCACGTGTTTCTGTTAAATGTGCCAAATCTAGCGTTCAAAAAATGATTTTAGCTCACAAACGTATGTGTACAATTACATCTGACATGAAATCTATTTGTTTGCAACAGCTGATAATTTATTTTCAGTATACAAAAAACAAGTCATTAGGTTTCAAAATTGCAGGATTCTTGACTTTTTTCATATTTTTTGGAATAAAATCAAATAAATTAAGTTTACACTAAATAATAATGTATGACATAATATATAATTTAATTGATTATTAATTTCGACCTTGTTTATATTTATTTTACTTCTATATATTTTTTTCAAGCAATAAGGTCTGTTTATTTTATATACAAAATTATTTATTTATAAAATTAATCCGATATTTCGTTACACTTTGTGTAACTTCTTCAGGGAAAAATTTTTTGCAAATTGAAAATTTTTATGAAAAAATTAAATTAACAAGTCACAAAAAGAAAATATTTGAAATATTAATTGAAGTTAAAAATTTTTTGATTATTTTTTTAAAAACATAACTAAAAAATTATACTATGAACAAATTATTAACATGCACATGTTTTGCATTAGAAAATTTGACAAGGCTGATGTACACAACATAGCCCTCATTCGTCGATTAGCGAACCGTCGCACAAAGGGGTATTTTGCCAATCTAGCCGGGCATTACTTATTTTTTGTTTATATTGCTTCTAAAAAGTTATTGTGTACCCCTAAATTGATGAAACTTGGCAAAAATATGTGTTACGGTCATAGGCTATTTATATAAATAAGACAAATCGGACCAAGGGGAAAAAGTTCCCCTAAGAACTAATCCTAGCTCCGAAAAATTAAATTTTGTTGTAAGTTTTCCCGTACTTTTGCTTAGAAAATGGAACTGTTAACGTCGGCGAAGGTTCAAAAACCTAAACTTGGACCCAGGAGATCGTAAAATGCCATATTTTCCCTGCCCCCTTTTGTGGGCGGTGACATAAAATATTTTTTGCAAAAATAATGTTAATATTAAAAGGAATGAATTACTTACGCTTTAATACCATAAAAATTTAATTTTTGAGCTTTTATAGGAAGGGGGAGGTATCCCTCCAACGCCCCCCAAAAAGAAACGTCCCTGTAAAAAATTTTTTTTTTCTAGCTTTCACAAAATATTAATATATAAACTTTTATGTCGAGAAAAGGTGTCTTCCCAATGCCCTTCGAATACCCACAACCTAAAAATATTAATAAAAATACATTTTTGTAAAATATTACTTTATAGTATTTAATTTATCGGAAATAATAACTTATTTATAATAGTAACAATAAATTTACTTTAAAATAATAACAATTAGTTTATTTAAAATAACTTTTAAGAGATGAAGAGTTCCATGGTTCGTCTTCGTCTGCTTCTTCAAAGACCTCTTCCGTATCTGAATCCTCTTCAGAGTAAATCCTCAGTACAAAAAAAGACGTGTGGCACTCGGGGACTACCGCTGTAAAGCTATTGCGTAGCATTTTTTATCAACTTATGCATTTATAATTATTTATTTATTTTTTTTATACAGTATTTTTTTCTCTTTGATATTAATTCAAGTTTTTTCTTTGATATTAATTCAAGTTACAATTTTTGAGCGAGGTGACCGATAAGAAAACAATTTTTTTTCTTTTATTGAATAAATGAGAAGTTAATATCGTTTAAAATATTTTTATTATCTTACAATACATGTAGGCTATTCAGGAATTTTTATAATTGAAGCTATAGGTTTATGGTAACTGAAATAAGAAACATAAGTTTGAGACTTGATAGAATCTAAATATCTGGAAAATACCGCGTCAATAGTGGTGCCATATTTTGTTGTGGATTATTATTCATATTCAAATTCAATATTTCCGAAAGAAAAGTTGTCAACCGCTCTGATTTTTTATCAGCGAAGTTGAAAGTCATTATGGAAATCGCCAGCCAAGAAAAGTGGAAAATATTACCATTTGTACCAAGTATTTTCGACCCTTCTTCAGTATACAGTAAAGTACGATGAATAAAATACTCTAACTTGTCCAATTTTGGATTCGGATAAATGTAAATTGCAGCCATGACTATGTGTAGGCCATTTCTCAGTTTGCATAAGCACGCACAAATATTTCCAACTCCTAACATTAACATCGCTTACGTGTTATTTATTTAGTAGTAACATTATTATTATTTTGATAATAGCTAATCCACCTTTTGGAACAGTATCTCGTTTGAATTGAACAATACAATTGAAATTAGGTATTTCAATCGGATTATCATGCGCTTTTCGGTAAGAAGTAACAAATTTGTTTGTCTCGTAACTGAATTAGACTTTGGCAATTGAAAGTCATTATGGAAATCCCATTTCTATTACTAATGAAATCTAAGACACTTTTGTCGTCTGAGCACTATTTAAAGATAGACTTTTGCATTCTTACAACAAAGATGCAATCGATGCAGCTTGCCTTCGATTGTGATAAAACTTGAATGTAGAATTATCGTTTTTTGTCGAGATATATAATTTTTCAATATTAGTCACCCGAGAGAGCGCAACATAAACGAGTTCCTGAGAATGTGCTTTACTATACTCATATACTATTTCGTCAAAAGTTTCACCTTGCGACTTATGTATAGTTATAGCACGAGCTAAAGTTAATGGAAAATGTTTGCGTTTGGCTATACATTTTCTATCCGATGTTAATGAAATATTTGCTGTTCGTAATTCAATGAGAAGAGCGAGATTGCCGACTCTATTTTGCACTGCTAGAGCGGCTGCCTTTTGCCTTGTTTTTCTACCCACTTTATCTGAACCACCAAATTCCAGCCAATCTCTAATCAATGTGTTACTTTCATCAAATTCTAGATGTACCAATTTCCCAACAGCACCATTGCATAAACCATCAGTAACGTTGATGTTGGTTGTAATAAGATAGTGCATTCCAACAAGTAAATTGATAAGGCAGTCCTCCAGTGTCAATAACAGATTTTTTATGTAATTTAAGTTTAAAATTAGCTTCTTGCTCAGTACTTTTAGCGCCAATAATGACGTCTACGGACGTTGAAAGAACTTTGTCTTCACATTGGCTCAAAATCATATTGTTATAGGTGGCAACATCTTCATTTTTGAAACATAAACGAACTCCATCAGGACATAATGTAGAAACATTCTCTTTTTTGAAAAATCTCGATTCAATAAGTTGAAACTCACGATCATCTAGTACATCTCCATTACCTATTTTTGTCAAAACTTGTGAAAACGAAACATTAGCTTGTCTCATTACTGTGGTAAGTTGATAAAATTTTAATTTTCTCCATAAATGCGGTCCAATCATGCTCGTTCTGATTGTCTTGTAAATTGGTGTCGATCTTACTGGTTGCAATTGCCGTAAATCTCCGATCAAAATAACATCTATACTTCCGAAATATGTGTGTTTTCCTGTTATTTGTTTTAGACGATTATAAATTTTATGTAGAAGTTCTGCACTAACCATGCTTATTTCATCAATGATCAGTACTCTGACATATCTGAAGAGAGATCTATACAATTACAACGTTTCTGATGACAGAAATTTTGAAAGCTGTATGAACAGTTGTACCATCAATAGCCACGGCAGCTTTGCCGGTTGAAGCACATGTAATATAGGCATTGCAGTAACCATCATTATCAGCGAACTTGTTGTAAATTTCCATAATCAGTTTGATAACGAATGATTTTCCTGTACCAGCTGGTCCCGTAAAAAAATTTGAAATGGTTCTTGACTTGAAGTTTGTAAATGATGAATTATAGGCATAAGAGTATCTCTTTGTTGATCATTAGCCATTCGCATTAAATCATAGAATTGTTGATAATCCATTAAATTTTCTCTGTTTTTAGCTATAGCGCCAAGTTTATGCAGAGATGCATTTTGTAAATCAACGTTAGCAGTTGAGTTTGGATCACGTAGCAATAAGTCATAAGATCTCTTTCATATAATATATCAACCGCTCTTAATAATTCTTCGTCTTCTTGTTCTTCATCGTTTTCTCGGCAGAACTGTCTACAAATTTCTAAAGTTTTCGCTATGTCCAAATTTTATTCAAATTCTTTCCTACGCTCTAATATCGTATCTTTGTTATCCTCGTATATTTGAATGAACTTATTTTTAGCAATAATATAATTTTCTTCACTTTGAAAAGGAACATGCAACAGAACCATCTCACGCGTATAATCGTTGTAATTGTCAGCTATATCGTATTTCTTGTACCTTATTATTTTTGCAGTATCTGTTTTAGTGTAATGCGAGTAAAATTCATCAAAATTCGTGTAGTCAAAATTTTCGAGATTATTTCTTATAAATTTAAATCGTTTTTTATATTCTTTGAAAAGTGTTTCTGAGTAATCGGGATCAGTGTCTTTCATAGGTATCAAATTAATAGTTTTTTTTGTTGGCATAAATGGTGCAGCAAATCTAAATTCTTGCTTTTTAGTAGGATTCATTTTTTTTCCAGACGCCACTTCAGGAACATTTTCCAACCAAAGAATAATATGAGCATGTGGGCTACCATGATGTTGAAATTCTATTATTTTGATATAATGTAAGACTCTATATTTTCCGAATGGACTTCTTTTCTTTGATTGCAAAACTTTTAACAGAAAATTTACCATTTTATTCAAATAAATAGCACAAGTTACGGCATCTTCATTCAAAAGTTGAGATTTATGCACATAACTCATTTCTGCTAAAAACTCATCTAAAATTTCCGCTCCCTCGTTTTTCAATTTGTACAATAATTTCAACAAATTTTCCCAGCCAGTTTCATTGGCGCTAAGAGTCATAAAAGCAGTTGGGTGGCCCTAATTACCTGATCATTACAAAAAGATCTTTTTTGCGATCTGACCAAAACCAAGCAGAATTTGGTAACCTCAACCTCGCAACCTCATGATTTTAGCAGCGATGTATAAAAGGTGATGTGGGTCAGTAGCACGCCTATCAGTACGCCGAAGTTCGCTGGTAGCTTGCATGAATGGAGTAACAGTAACACCATCTCTGTATGTTCGAAACTGACCGCCGTAGATTGTCGGAAAAGATAGTTCTTCCCCATGTTCATCCATTAAAATACTCACTGGCCTGTTATATTCACCGGGTGCTAGACTCAAAAGGTAATCATCATTCCAGAAAAGAGATTCTTGCTGCGCAACTAAATTGTCTTCAATTGGCACGTGTTCACTTATTTCATCCATATTCAATTGCGAAGTACGTTCATTGCCGGTAAAAAAAGAATCATTGATTTTAATGTCATGATAAATATAAAGAGGCGTAGATACTAAATACGACAACCACTCTTTAATATGGCTCTTATAAATAAGCCCGTGGACATAACTAGTTTTGTGAATCAACTTCTTTTTCAAATGCACATAAAAAAGCAATGGTCATCTTAAATGTTTCTTGGCAATTGTTTCACCATTGTATTAACTTCGACAGGAACATTAATTATCTGGCCATAAATACCGTACTGACCATTAACGTGTCTCAGCCTACGAATTTGCATGAACGGTATTCTCGGTGAAATCAATCGTTGCTCGATAAGGTTTAACGTTGGTAAATGTGAAGGTATTTTCGGATATGCAAAACCATTGTAGGTTGACATGAGAGGAATTTTTTCTTTTTCCAAATATGTACAACACGTAGAGAAGACTTGAACAATTTCACCAGCAGCAGCTATATTCTGTAACTCACTAAAGCTAAATCTCCATCGCTAAAAATGTCTAAAATCGTTTTAGAGAATTTTAGCTACATATTGAATTCTGTAATTCGTATTGCTAAATTAGCAGCGTTGTCAACTTTTAAATTTCAAAAGGCACCAAAATGGAGAAAAAACGCGCCATTTAACTAAAAACGCACCAAGTTCAGAATTTTTTTTTATTGAAAATTTTTATTGAATTAATTATGCGTTTTTACAACATTTAACTTTAGTCCAAAATTCTAATGTTGATACAATATTGTGCCATTGCATGAAGTGAATCATTCTCCACCCTTTCTCAATACTAGATAATATTTCGACATCGGATTCCAATTGTACTTCTAATAGTATGACATCATATTTGTAATCGGATAAAACATTTTGTACAATGTTGGTTCTTGATGTCGTTTGTAGCTAAATGGGCTTAAAGCTGCAATGTGTTTCCGTGTTCCAGCATGCCGAACAAGGTTGGATATTTAGGCATGATATCGCATTTGCAATAAAAACATCTTGCTTTTGTGTTATTATTTGTTCAAGGCCGAATCCGTTGCATAAACTCACATTGTGATTTGCAAATCGTTTTGTATTTCGCTGATGATCTCCTTTTTTAGACTCCATTATTGACACTAACTTTAAATATTTCTTTTAGTAAATAGAAATTTTATTAATTTTAGTGTTACAACACTTTATATAAACGCATTTTTTATGCATTTTATGAAAATCAAACATTTTGAAGGCGCTAAAAAGAAATTTACGCAAAATATTTTTATATCATTGTTGTTAAGCTTTTTTTTTAGAAAAATAATGTAGGAAACTACAAAAAGGATAAAAAAGGGCAAAAATACATGCTCATTTAGTATTTGGAATATCATAAATAGTTTGCCCATGATAGGTTGAATTGTTTTAGCTGTTATGAGTAGTTTAATTTAAATAAAACTGAAATACTAAATTTTATATAAAAATGTATTTAATAAAAAAAAAAGATTTTTACAATATTATAAAATTATTCAAAACTCTGTCCACAAATTTTAAATTTATTATGATCAAAAACATTTTTGTACAAACAAATACTTTCAAATAACTACGCCACAGTACCGCCAGCAAATACCACATAAAAAAAATTTAAATTGTTTACTGAAATTATTTCTTAACAGTGATGCCACCTCTTATAAATGTTCCCATAACTTTCGAACGTAATTCTTTCTTGAGAAAGTACTACGCAAAAATCATGCGCTTTACAATTTTCAAAATGCATGTGCTGCAAAAAACAATAAGTTTTGACTAGAACTTTGTGAAATAGCTTTAAAAAATAGACGTTTTAAAACATATTTTAAAATTTTTTTCTAACAAGAACACAATCATTGTTACGGAGTATAAATTATTATGTAAGGTAACACTAATATAAAATGCCAAATATGCAAAATCGCTAAAATTTTCGCCCTAAAAATTTTAACGATCGAAATTTAGCTTTAGCTACGAGAATTACAGAATATAGCTGCAGGTGTGTAATTCTAAAAAAAATCAAATTCGTATTATCAAGATATAGAAAGAAAAATATAAAGTGAATAATTAATAAAAAAAGCTATATAATTAAGATTACCTGCAGTATTGTTTCCAAAATACTCTCATGTTTACTGATCGACATTTTCAAGTCTCTTTTCCACCATAGTCTGTCGCAGCTCTAAAGGGAACATGTCACAGGACACGTCACGTGACTGGTTCCCAGGGACTAGCAACCGGTTCGAGTTCCGGAACTTTATATGAGTGCGACCGGTAACTTTAACATGTTGTTGTCATTAGAGGGGGTCAATTGACATAATTAATATTCCCGGTGATAGGTCCTAGACCTAAACTTAAGGTACTTGTCCTGTGGTGGTTTCCTAAGTACTAGTCTCAGTTTTGGTTTCATAAAAACCGGTAATAGGAATATCCTACAGTAACCTGTCTAAAACTAGTCCTTAATGAACATGTCAGAAAATAGTTCCTTAAAGCCTGGAATAAAATCTAGTCCTTCGATGACATAAGTATCACCGAACGAGTCTAAATGCTTCACAACATTAAAGTTTACATGGAAAAATGTATCTAAAAAATAAAAATTTTATTAATTCATTTAAATTATATTAAAGCGGGTATTAAATGAATTACTCTTAAAGTCTTTATAAAAATCAATATGTACTGTGTATACGATAATTTTTGTAAACTGGAATAGTTCCAAAAACAATAAAATCCAAAATATTTTCACCAATTCGATCTTCTCTATCAATCTCAATTTCATTTTCATGATTGTTATGGTTATCTTCGGAAGGATCTTCATCATAATTGTCACGCAATAATTAAATATTGGCATCAACATGGGCTTCATTTTGGGTAGCGCCTTGTATTGTCTCCAATAAATCTTATACTTCATAAAAAGTTGTGAAATGTTGTTCACGAAGATGAAGATGAATCCAGTTTTGTGTATCATTCGTTTAAAAATGACGAAAGATAATGTCTTGATTCTTTGTAGTTATGTTGTAAAAACAATAATGTACACAAACATTTTGATTGTATATTTTTGAAAATAAGTACAAACAATCCAAGTCTCCGTAATCATTAGTGCTTGATAGAATGTTATATGCTTCTTGCGGATTGTGGCAGGAATTTAAATAGGGTGAATCGCGTAACTGATTTCTGAAGTCACAAGTCTCAATTTGAAGTTGCAAAACACTTATGAGCGAGTGGAATAGACAATTACCATCGCCAGGAATTCCTGTGTTCCTGTGTAGAATAACTTCTGGAATAATGCATTCATAAATTACTCTGTTCATAAATTTGAAGTTGTTAGCTGTGAAATTGATTTTCTTGTAGCGTTACATTTTCTATATTTTCAACAGCCCTTCATTGCACGTCATTCTCTTCATTACTGTCCAATTTTTGTCTTTTACTGAGTTCATCTTCTGCCAATAACAACAATAAACCTAGAAGCAGTAGGAAATTGTATTTAACCTTATTTGCTAATAAGGGCAACGAAAAAAATAATTTAAACACAAACTTAAACTTTACACAAAATACAAATACTCGTGCGTGATCATGCTCTCCGTACATGTTAAATAGTGATCAAGAAGCAATTTCACACATTAGCAAACTCTTTAGCTTAGCTGTACAAGCAAACAAACAAACAATAAGTAACAAGGTAGCCAAAGTGCACAAAATTGTAGATGCGGTAAGTACAATAAGTGATAATAAAATTCAAATAGCTTACCTCAACCGTCTACTAGTCAGAATCAACATTCAAATGTTTTGAAGTCTAACACGACTAATACCCAACAACAACCTTACGGTCAATTTTCATACGCTAATATTTTAAAAAGTAACCAGACTACGGCGCAAAAAACGGTACCAGCAAATGAAGATACAGGTTCTAATTTTAATCGAATTGAAGCCTCAATAGAGAGCTTAATTCAAACAGTAAATACTTTTACTCTGAACATGTCGTATATGATGTTACAACGCTGTATCTATATTGTATTTAATTAAATAAAGGACATAGAAATAATTTGACAACCAAAAAAATAATTATTCTTTTAATTCTGTGAGAGTGGGCAATTTGATGCTCTTCTAAAACGGTAGAAGTGATAAGAGAATACTCAAATCATTTTTGGAATTTTCAAACCACTATTTCACTACAATTATTTAAAAGTTACGTGAAGCTTAATTTTTAAATTTGAAACCAGTATTAACAGCGCTCTGGTGACAGTTTAACATAACTCTTTTAGATATTTTATATATTGATTGTTGATTAAAAATTTAATAATTGCCATATTTTCCAATAAAAAAATATTTTATATATATAAATAAGTTATTTACGTCCTATATTTTAATAAACTTTGGTATGAAAAGAAAATATTTAGTAATAAGAGGATTTCAGTGCCTTTTAAAAATTAATAATGGAAAAAGAACATTGGTCCTATTCTCTAAAATGGTAGGATATGGGGTAACAAATTTTTACGGAAAGGTTGGTTAGCAGCGTCTTAATGAATGCCTAATATGTACTCAAAAGTTCAACACTTCTTTATTTTTAGAAATTATGGTACGATTTTGAAAAAAACCATACTAGAAACGGCATTGGTCCTTTTCTCAAAAATGGTAGGAGATGGGGTGATTGTTGTTAAAACACTGATGGAACGTAGCTAAGAATGTACATCACTGTATCTGTCCAATAAAATAAAAACTGTATGAGCATAGCACAGTCATACCCTAGTGTATTGACAGACGCCACCTAGGATTGAAATGAGATACACTAGAAAAAGCTCAATATACAAGGAGATAGTAAATTTCCAACCCATAAAAATGATAAAGCTGTAGAGTAAAAACTTTCATGTGACCCTTAGATTCAATTAATGATAGAGGATTTTTAACTAGTTGATTGCAGCTGCCGTGGTGGCAGTAAGGTCTAAGCGGAAAACAACTCTGCTGATGAGACTGAGGTTAGTCTCGAAACAACATGATGGGAGTTCAACTTTCCATGCAGTCTAATTTTTCTTTGTCTGTTCAATTATTACGAGCTTATAGATTTTCCTTTCTAATAACAAACAATAATAATGTAATATAAAATTATATTTAAGAAAACGAAGTTAGCCTAATTTATTAAAAAAAATTGTTTCAAAAAACCATAATTTATATTTAAATGTTTAGTTCCATTAACGATAATATAGTGTTTTTCACGTGTTTTATACTCTACTTTATTTTATTTATCCAATAGTTAATGGAAATTATCGAATAGCTAATAGTTAATCACCCCTATCGTGAATAATTTTCCACGTGAAATTTTTTCACTTTTCACGTATTTGCAATCGTGAACAACTCGCATGAACAAATTTTATTCAGTCCAGAATAACAACGTGAAAAATGTTCACTGAAAAAAATTCCCCTTATCGTGAATAAATATTTCCCTCGGAATTTTTTCACTTCTCACATTGATATTTTCACTTTATTTTTGATGGGGAATAGAACAGAAATTATATGTATTTCTTCTTATAATTCGAATATTAAAGCTTAAAAAGTTTATTTTAATGAAAAGTTCTGATAATAAGGCACAAACTGATGTATTCCTCAACAAAATGCAAAAAAACAGGTCGATTGCCTGCAGATTTGTGAAACTTTAATTTGTGGGCATTTTTTCGTTTTGTTGGCTTTCCAAAAAGTAGCCGAATTTTTTTACCACATAAAAGTTAGAATGCAATAAACAAACGCAGCAACCAAACTAAAGCTCCAAAACTGAATATTTAACTTTGATTTTTGAAGTTTTCTTTAAAATAAATATGTCCGTGTATATTTTTGAACAAAAAGTTGTATGATTTTTTATTTTTTTAATCTTCTTCCCTTTTTTACATTCACTAACAACTGATAGTGGGAATAATTTTTCACGGGAGATTCACGATACCAGTTTTCCCTTCGAGTGGAATTAAAATTTCACGTGAACAAAAATTTCACTTCTTATTCACGATAGGGGTGAATGTTTATTAAAATTCTGATTTATTTACACCGTCGGTGTAGTATACTACCGTTCTGGGGATTCGTCTCCGAAAGGAAACTGTTAATGGTGATGATCTTTATTAATTAACACGATAGGACAAAATGATCGAATTTGTGTATTTTCATTGGTCCTTGACATCTCTGAAAAATGTTGAAATAATCTGACCGATTCAGTTGAAAGATTCCGTTACATTCGCACATACGGGTGAAAAAATAAAACCAAACTAAAATTTTTATACAAGTTTCGGCGTTCTTTGATAATCAATTCCCGAAGCCACTTTATCGAGCCGATTTCCACTTACATTTCAGCTGCAAAAAATTGCAAGCGTACACTTTCAAAATCGATCTCTAAATGGCAGACTTTCGCGATAATTAAATAAAATTAGTTGAACAAATCGATTTTAGTTGTTCCTTTTAGTTTTAATAAGAGATCAAAATTGACGATTTACTCAATCCGAGGAACTATTTATAGATTATAAAATTAAATTGTATACCAATGTTAGTCTACACAAAAAATTATCTAAAGAATTATCTAAAAAATTATGCAAAGAGTACAAACAATTTTAATTTTAATCAGGTATAGAAAAATAAACTTTATCTGTCAGGTCTCACATATTTCATTGCCGCGCAATATACATTGTACATGTTGCGAAAGATTTTATAAACAAAAATAAATTAACCAGAAACATTGATAAAAAATACTTCATTAGTTTACAAGGCATACATTAGAGGTCAAAATAATAAATACACTCTTTGGAAAACAGCTCGAGTAAATTGAAAGTATAGTCACGTAAAATCTAAAATGTCGTAAATGACAAAATATTTATATATATATGTATATATATATATATATACCTTTTGGTATGTATTGATGTAGTTACCCAGAATACATCCTTGCTTCAAATTTTACTCAAATATTTAATGAAATAGCTATTTAATTACCAGAATTAATATGTGTAATAAATAAATTCATAATGTATTTTAGGTGATGATTCGTAGTCCACTACCCACGTTCCTTACGTGATGAGCACTTTTTGCATCGAAAAAATTAAATAATTATATGTCGTTCAGTGTTTTGAAGATTGGCTTATAAAATAATTTATCTAAATACATTAAATAAAATGTGAGAAAATGATATATTCTTCGTATTCATTCAAGTGTTTCACAGGACGATACAAATTCTTTCCATTGCAAAGTTCGTACAGTCACATAATATCACTACAGATACGATATAAAACAGTCGCTTAAAGGTAATATAAGGTTTTCCAATATGGATGATATGATTTTGAAGTGACGTTTTGGCCATTTGTAATATGTCATGATCTGTCATTTCTTTTTCATTGTATTCAGTACTGTTTACAATTTCATCATGGAGAGATATACGCAAGAACAACGTTGCTGATTTTGCTTTCGAACAACTTGAAAACGATAACGATTTTTTTAAAAAATCGTCTTCTCCGATGAGGCTCACTTTCATCTGATTGGTGCGGTAAATAAACAAAACTGTCGATTCTGGTGCTAAGAAAATCCACAAATTATTCATGAAAAACCATTACATTTACATAGACTATTTCTTGTCGGGTTATTTGAAATCATTGGTCTTTCGAAATAAACCAGACTCTCTCCAAGCTTTACAAGTCAATACTGAACGTGCCATTAATGACACACGACTTGATTTAGTGGAGAAAGTGCTCGATAAATGGGTTAATCGAATTCGTTCCTGCAGAAGAAGTCGTGGAGGCCATTTGAATCACGTTTTATTTAGAACTTAATTCTATCGATTGTACATTAAACAAAAAAGTTTTGAATTTCTTTAACAATAAGTGTGTTTTTTTAAAGAAATCATATTACTTTTATTGGAAAACCTTTTACTTACATTTATATCAGTTATATATTAGATGGAAGTCTTCGCAATTGCAACAGTTTTGATCATAATTATGATCGCTTATTTCGATGATGTCCTCGAGCAACTACTTTCTTTTGTTTTTTTTTAGTGTTCTTTAATATATTAACCGTTTAAATAAATTTTTATTTGTTAACCATTTGTATTCACTGTTTTGAAGACCGCAATACAAAAAAGCTATTACAGTTTTATGCCTGCACCAATTGTAAACTTTACATATATGTATCCAAGAGCTTTTGCACCCAGCAATGAATTCTGCTTTTACAAAATCAGAAACGGAGACGTGACTAGAGCCAAAATTATTCGTTCGTACTAAACCAACGACCGGATAAGATTTTGTCCGCCTAAGACTGTTTAATATTGAGCGGGACAAAGACAAAGCATGCGCACATTTGTTTTTCGCTGCAAGTGCTCATAGATTCCCGTGAGGTGTCTCCTCTATGATTGCCATTCGTGATGGGGCAATGCATATTATTCTCGATGTTGAGAAGGTGACCTCGTTAGACCATCTAACCTGCGCCATCCCAAATAGATTTTGCTGAATTTGAGCTTTGATGACAGGACAAATTTGGATAACTCCATTTCATGTCCTATAGTATCTCATCCAGTTGGTTGTTCTTTTTGGGACTGATATTTCAATTTTTCGGAGCACCTACTGTCTCGATATAAATTATAATAAAAAATATTTATTTATAAGTATAAATGTTTACAATATATAGTCAGTGTATTTAATATTTCGACCTTCAATGTAATCTCAAAATAAAAACATTTAAAAATATATAAGAATAAAATTTAGCAAAAAGTCAATAATAGTTTACCTTGGAGTTTTATTGTATGACGAAAAATACTTTGAAAGTAAAAGCTTTTGTGTTGTGTTTTCGTGTTTACCTTTATGCAATATTACTGCTCACTTACAATAAAAACGAATAGAAAAATTGTAAAATCACATTAAAGCAACACTGCGTATATATATTAAATTTTTTTTATTTACCAGAAGATTGGTTATTTTTTTATAACTTTTTTTTATTTTATTTATTTTTAATCTCTACTACATTTGATATATTTTTTGGCTTTAACTTGTTTTTCTTATTTTTATTTTTTCGTAAACATAGTTCTGTTGAAAATAATATGTTCTTGCTGCTGCATTAAAGAGTTGTTTTATTTTAAGTAATTTCCGTACACAAAATGTTTTAATTAAACATCATAAGCATTTATAGATATTAATATATACGAATACGAGTGCGTTAATTTATTTCGGTTACTGTAATAAAAAATTACTTTTATGGTATGCGCAGTTCATTAGCTGAACGCTACTTTATTTGCATTTTTAAGAATTTCTGTGCTCTAAACTCCAATTTAACTGTTTCTTAACTTGATATGTGTACGTATGTATGTATGTATGTATGTATGTATGTATGTATGTATGCATGTTATGAAGTTGGTTTTTTTGCCTTTGTAATAATTTCTAAGAAACACAATAAATACATTAACTGCAAGAAATGTACATACATGTAGGAGTTGAGTTAAATAGATGAAGATTTTTAAAATCTCGCATTTTGCTATTATGTGGTTTACAAGATTCATATATGGATGAATGATTGGCTGGCTGTCTGCCTAGTGCAATAAGAGTGAATATGAGAGAGGCTATGTATCACAATTAACGTACATACTTATGTATTTCTTTGTATAATTCATTTAAAGTATACCAGCGGCAAACTTTTATTTTGTACATGACCTTCCTGATCGGTTGCCTTCTTAACCCTAGAACCCTACCCAGGATTCTCAAGCACCCTGCTATATATTTAAAGTAGTGTTATACATTTAGGTGTAGCAACACAGTTTTGATTTTTTGTCTATTTTAATTTATTCGCATGCTATTCACATTTCATCGGTTTTCAAAAAGTTTTTTAAACGGAAAGTAATGGAAATAGTTGTTATTGGGTGCCGGAACACCCACTGCACAGTGTGATATTTCGACAATCTAGGTGGACAAAATTAAAAAAAAAAAATCTTCCAGCAAAATCAACACTTTTTACATATATGATGCAAACATACCACTTTTACAGAAATTAACAAAAAACCAAATAAAAAATAACGGACATATGTACAAATGAATGAAAAGCTTTTATAAACAGTTTTTTTTTCTTAATTTGAATAAGTTTAGACTGCAGTTAAATTTGTATTTTCTTCCATTTGTATTGATATCCATGCGATTTTTTGAAGCAGTCACGTATTAAGTGCCCCAATTTTAATAAATAGCGACATATATTTTTGTAAAAAATTATATAGTTTCTCCTTTGGAAGGTAAGTAATATCGTCATCTCATAAAATATTTTTGTTACACTGAAAATAAGATGAATTCTAAATAGGTGTGTATCATTGTGCAACTTTTAAATTACATTTCCGAACATTTTCTAAACAAGTTACGAAAAAACCGGAAGCGTGCATGGTTTAAACATATCCCGGTTAAACAAAAAAATTCGCAACAAGTGTATTAAAAGCAGTTTTGTTGTTATACCTCGAAAACTAGAAGACGTACGAAAATGGGAGAAGCGCCAAACAAAAATTTAGGAAATTTCCATATTAGTACTTTTGTTTTCATCCGTAAGGATTCATCCTGGAAAGAGAAATCGGCTGGCCATTAATAAAAACGTGGTAAAATTTGCAAAAAAAAAAAAAAAAAAAATAGGTCTTTATTAAGGCATTTTACTATTCGTATTGCGATACACGCTAAGCTAGTTTTTAAAAAATGTGTGCTTTGTATTTATAATTAATTCATTTTAAGGCAAAATTTTTTCCACCTAGATTGTCGGATTATCACACTGTGCACTGGTAGTAAGACGTAATTTTTTGTAAATTATCATTTTGTATTATTTGGACAGTAAAGAAGGTAATATAACTGTAGTTTTATTGTTTTTGTGTAACTAAGTGCATATTGTGAAAAAAAAAGTATAATGGCGTTCGCGTAGACTGTTGACAGTTGATATGATATGATATGATATGATATGAAAGATTATGAGCCTGATGAAATCATTGAAGATTCTGATTTTGATTTAAAGATAAAACTGTCGCTTTGCCATAAATAGTTGACTTCTATAATATAACGAAAGGAGCATGTGACACTTTCCACCAACTATATCACATTTATTCAGTGTCGCGTAAAACTCGTCGGCGGCCCCCGTATGTTTTACGGGCTTCTAAATACTGTTCGTATCAACTCAATGATATTGATAAACTTAAGTGGAACAACAAATAAAGAACTTGCAACGAATGGACGAACATTTTTTAAGACTTTGGCGCATATTCATAAATCATAACCAAAGTCGGAACTAATAAGACAGTAACTAAAAAATAGTTAATAGATTTTATAGATCTTATTCACAACTCATAACTAGCGTATCAATTGCTATCAGATGGTAAAAGAAATGCAACCCTGCATATTGGAAAATAGAGAACACAAAATATAGATAACATTTTGACCGATTACAGTAAATTATTAATTAAAAAGATTATAAAGCTATTTAAAACAATTTTTGTTCTTTAAAAATTCATATAATTTCTAAATAAGTAATTTTTTGTTTAAAGTTTGTATATTTTTTTTTTTTTTTTTTAATTAGGACCAGCACTCAGGGAATGACCCCTACGTATGCAATGCATTGTGCCGGAACTTTAGGAGAGGGATAGGGTAGAGAAGATAGAGGTTGAAAATTTAGAAGGCTTAACTCTTTTACAACTCTGCTTTGCCCGTTATGTTGATTTTTTTTTAGCAGTGTTGAGGCGCCTCTGGTGTTAAGTAGACGCATTAACTTTGTTAAGCTGTATTAGCAGGCATTTTATTAATTGTTTTACTTCGCCGATGTTTCTGCTAACCGACGAAGGAGGGCGATGTTGTGTACATTAGTTTGAAACGGCATCAATCGCTGTCGGAACAGTTTTTTTTAGTGACCAGTGCTATGCCTTCATCACTTAAATAGTCCGACAACAATTAATAACAATGTCTCACCAATGTACATTAGAAAAATTAATGATGTTAATTGACTTGCTCTGGCCAGGGTTTGAACCCAGGCCCCAAGTCATTGTTTGCTTAGTAGTCAACGCGCTAACCACCTCAGCCAACACCACCCTCAAATCATTTAAAATAACGGCGTGTAAAAATAAAATTTTGTTGACCAAAAAAACATCTCTAGTTAATTTTATTTTTTGTATTGATGTTTTTTGGACGCAATAAAAATGAACGCAATCAGCAATTATCAGCTGTTCTTTGAATGTATTAGTTAGATGGCATTTAGTGACAGCTGTACCCATAATTAAGTGGAAAATTCTCTTGCTGAAAGTAACTAACTGTGAATAACTTAAATTGACACTTAAAAACGTTACCACTTAGTGATAATTTAAGAATACGCGCCTTTATCTTTACATCTCATAACACCTCATCAGTAAGAGCTTAAAAGTTGGCCCAGTTTGTCTACATACTTATATTCGCCAAATGATAAATAATAACTAAAAACACCAAATGAACCTGAAAGACCTATGCCAAGCGTCATTAAACTAGGACGCTGTGGTTTAAATCCCTACTCTAAACACCGTATGCCTTGGATGGCTAAGACATCGTGTGTAAAACATGTACATATGACTATTGATTGGAATAATAAGTAAGGGCTTATAGAAGGCCTGCTTACTAACTCTTTTCGCCCCTGGGACCTTTTGTTAACTTTTATTTATGAATGTATGTATGTATATATATTAACATGCATATAAATGTTGATCATCTTTCTGTTTTCTTTAGACGTTATTGTTTAACCGATCAACACAAAAAAGCCCAATTTAAAATTTGCTTGTGGTTAAGAAAAACATTGTATTTTATTCATCGGATAGCTATTTTTACACAGTTACTTACATATACATACAAAAAAAATTAAGTAATTTGTTCGTTACGTTTCGCAAATCTTCAATGCAAAAATATAATAACAAAAACAATAAAAAAAAATTAAAACAAATGACAAAAAAACTGTAAATTTACAATCATAAAAATTTGCACTGCAATTTGCAGTGCCAGCAATGGGTGATCTCTTTAACACGGCGACCATGTGACACAATCAGAGGTGCTCCTCGGTATATGTATCATACCCTGATACATACATACATACATAGTTATTTAATTTCATTACTTTTTATACGTGTTCTTACCTACATACGAATATATAAGTATATTTACGCCTTTTTTATAGTTTTATTTATTTTTATTTAAAATATCAGATTTCATTCATGATTATTTGTGAATTTAGTGGTTTTTCAAAAGTTTTTGTTCAATAATTTCTGTCTAAAAATCGACTCTTTGGTGCAATAGAGCCATATCTCAAAACATGTAAGTATATTATAATGCAAAAGTTGATATATTTTTCTTCATAATTAAGCCCAATATATTACAGTCGTATATTAAACTTTTGAGAGAAAAGATACATATTTTCTTTTTCCATTTAGATGTTATCGAATTCAAATCTTGAAATTTGGTATTCTCAAAACTACTTTTGGTTGAGTTATGACCCTATTGCAGCAAAAACTCGATATTTATATTTATTAATAGATTCAAAAGAATATATGTGTTACAACAATATGTAATTTAAAGTTAAAATATATACAGAATTTTTGTGAAATTACATATTATGATTAATAGTTTGAAATTTGGGTATGAGATACCCTGCCACGTTGCTGGCGGTTTATTATGTATTTTTACTATACGAGTATATATTTCCATATATATATATATATATATATATATATATATATATATATACATATATATCAATTTCAATAGCATACGAGTATATACTGTATATGTACAATAAACTACTGATGTTGATAACTTTTTATTACTTTTATTTTGTTGTAAAATTAATTAACTTTCTTTATATAATTTTAGTTTCAACATTCATTTTAGATTGCATGTCTCCTCTTCTTACTGTGAATGACTGAATGAAGAATTAATTGTAGTGTCAAATATTTTCAGTATTGAAGAATAATTGAGGCAAATATATATTTTAGTGAATAATTTACTATATATATGGTTGTGGCAAAATATTTAGTTGAGATGAACATTTAGCAATCATGTAGTACGAAGGCAAATAAATGTCAAAAGATATATTAACGTACATATGTATATTTTTCGTATGACGTTTTGATTGTGGAAATCTCATAAGTAGTTATTGTTTTTGAAATAAATAAAAGAAGTTAAGAATACACACGGATCTCTTACATCGTTAATAATGGAGTTTATCACGTAAATAAATTCGACTTTATTTCGGCGAATATTGTTTATGAATCTTAAAGAAATATTTTTGAATACAATTCAATCTTATGTACGAACATATATTTGTATATGTATATTAATCTTGAATTTTTACTGAGATTTAAAATAATATATCCCTGAAGAGGCTGCTTGGTGGGTAGATATATTTTTTTTAAGTTCTTACCATATGTACCCTTCTAATTTTTTTAATGAATTTGTTTAATTACCCTACATTACTTATGTATATATTTTGTTAACTTTTTAAAAAATATATTAAAAAGCTTTCGCAAATTTTGGTAGAATATAACGGAAATTTTGTAGTTATTTTTTACTAGAAACCTTTATCTCCTTTCTTTTTCCTTTCTTGATCCTTCTCTGTTTAATATTCTCCTTCTTTTCGACTTCTCTTCATACAGGTAACTTATTGGGACCAGATCCGGATTCAACAGGGCTGGAGTCTATCTTCCTTTTACAGCAACCTGCTAACTTAACCTAACCCTGTTTCTCTTTAAACTTCTTTTGTACACTCTTCATCACTTTCGCAAATCAAAACCCTATACATTTTAGTTCTTGCGAATTTCTAAATTTGCATTTAAAACAAATTTGACATTTGTATAAAAAAAATTCAAAGTGCTTCTAAGTTTTGCAACACAAATTAGTTATCACTTAAAATGTTAACGCAACTGTGCTGGCCTTTTTAACGAATTTCTTTTCAGAAAATCCTTGCAAAAGCGTTTCGATTCGACAAGAAATATATAATAGCCCTCCAGGGAATTTTTTTACCAAATAATTTCTGAGTTAAACGTTTTTATCGTATACATATGTACATATATACATGTAGATATGTATATAAAAGATGACAAAAGTTTTTTTTAATTATAAATGTGTTCTATTAATAAACATTTTTTGGATTTAAAATTGCACTTCCATTTTGCATTAAACCATATTTTGTTAGCTTTTTTGGCAAATAAAATTTATTTCACATTGTCATCTTCGAAAATATTGTTACCCAAGCTGGCAAGAGCAATTAAAACAATTATGACGATGATTGAAAACTCCTTCTTATTAGCCATAAATTAAGTATCTCACAACTATTTCTCTGAAGCATTAACTTTTAAATCACTCGTTTTGTGTAATAAAAAATATAGACTGCTAGGTACCTTACCGGATTATATATTGTTCTTTTATATTAGTTCTTTTATACTAAACTATAAGTATATATGAATACTGAATTTTAATAACAAATAAAATTTAATGTGCAGTTTTTATAATCCTATTGAAAAGCTCTTATGTATATTATATTTACAATACAACCAGTGAATTTAGTCTTTAAAGTATTCTAATGCTTACAACAATTAAAGCAGCATTAGTAGGTATAACGACAAAAAATAAAACAAACGTATTTTAATGATTCGTGCGTGATCGCTTTTATAAAAATTTAAATTATTTATATACAATATACATATGTGTATATGTAAATACATATATAAATAAATATATAATATCAAAATCAAGCAGCAACAATTCAGTAATTCATTTAGTGAAACTATGTATTCGTATGTATGTATGTCATGTGTCTGAAAGTGTGTTGTTGTATTGTTTTATTTAGTTTTCATTTATTATATTTTTCCATTTTTAACTATTGAATCAACGGATATAGTTTATTAACGGTAAAATATAAAAAAAAAATGTAACGCGAACTTCCGCACAATTTTAAAGGAAAAATTTAATTTTTTCAATTGTGGTTTACTTTTTATTCCATTAGTTTCTTTAGCAATTAGTGGATATTTAAAATATAATAAAAATTATTCATGTTTATTTAACTGCATGAATATATGTACATATACATATTTACACTTTCAACTATTTTTTTAATTTTTGTTCTCCTGAACAATAAAACAACTATGTAGGTATATTTTTTTCTAATTTGCCATTCTCTGCGTTTGCTGTCTTTTCTTAGAATTCTAGTTTTTTTTTTTTGCGTTTCAAAATCATTTGCTTTTAACACAACACGTCCGTCTTTTCCACAGTTTCGAAGATAACTAAGTTGTTTTATACGTTATAACAGAGTTTGACTGGATTTTTAGCTTGCTCTGGAACATTATTTATCTGGTTTTCTTTCTCTCGAATTAATTTTTGACTGCAGTTTTCTCACTTTGAGCCGGGTTTATTTAAACTGAGTAGCGGCTAATAAAAATGAGTAAGTTACTCAGTTATTGTTTGAAAACAGCGTTGCCACGACCGAACTTTCTACCAGCAATTTCTATCATATGAGTTTTTAAATTGTGCAATAAATGGTAGAAATAAATAAAAGGCAGAGAAAAATCATTTAATAACATTTTTTTTATATATTATTACGAATAACCATAAGTATTATTTGAACTTACATATATTGATGTACATATGAAAAGTAATATTATCAGGCGCAAGTTCAGTTTTTTATTGAATTAATGAAAATTCAAATTACTAAGAGTTATTTTATGTTTGAAAATATTATTATTATATCCAATCAGTTTTTAGCAGAACGTATCAGTATACCGATTTCAAGGCCGCTACACCTCTCATCAGCGTTCAATTGTCCATCTTTACAAATTTTCCTAAAGTGGATACTAATTGGGAAGAAAATTTTTGTATACATATTTTGATTTTGTGGTCAGGTAACTAAGAATGTACAATTTTCACTTTTTGCTGACCACACACATAAGTATATATGTATAATATTTATTTTCCATTGAGAGAAAAAGTTAATCATATGCAAAGTTGGGAAGATCGCCAAAGCTTATATGATTTAAGTTGAATTTTATTATAATAGAAATAATTTTGGCTCAATAAATACTGACGAGGTTTAGTGGCTTCTACCGAAATATGTTAACAATGTCTTTCTAATATTTCTCTTATAATTAAATTTAAGAAATTTAGCCTGTATAAATATAAACATATCTTAAAAATTAACGGTCTTTCAAAATTAGAGATTTACTATATGTTATATTCAGCCTGCATTATTTTTTTATCCACGTTCCTGGAATAAATATTGCAGCATAACAATTACAAACAATAATAACATTATTTATAAATTGGAAGTGTACTTCATAGCACAAAAACTAAAAATTAAGCAAAACAATGTTTAGAGAACTCTAAAATTTTGGTTATGAGACAATATTAGGGCTTGATATCTCTGAATATATTTGGGATATCAAAAAAATGGAATAGCGATTTAAAAATAGCTAACATTAATTATATACAATTCTAAAAATTTTCCATACGGAGACCACGAAGTAACCAGTAAAAATGTCAACGTTTTGAATTAAAATTTCAAGTTTATTAGGATTAATTGCAGCTTTATAGCCATATTAAACGTTCGTGAATACTAAAAATTATGTTTTCTGTAATTCTTACAAAAACTTACTCCTGTGTAGGAAATAACAAAAATCTTACAGAAGGAAAAGAGTAGCATTCCTGAAATTCTTCATTATTTCTAAGTACGGTTTGGAGCATACTAATATTACCAGACACGACATTGGAGCCGTTAATAAGGTTGCCGAGAATTGAAACAAATTATATCGGCCAGAAAAAGAATATAGTAAATTTTAAGAGATAAGAAGGTAAAATTGGTAAAAATGAGAATATACCGATATAGTCTCATCTGTATACATTTTCTCAAACTCACTAAAAGAAGGTTTAACCTACTATCTACCTTGAAGATCAACTATGGCAACGCAGTTTGTAATGATTTCATGATTTAATGAGCAAAAACTGAAAAAACACAATTTCCAAAATATTACGTTGAACATTGGCATAGTGCAAGCAGTGGATACAAAATTATCAGTGTAATTCGTGCCTGTCGTGATACTCAAAATTAGTATTTACGATTAGATGTCAAATTCTGCTTATTTTTTTCGATTTCTTGTTTGTCTTTTTATTATTATAATACATTTTTTATTTATTATAAAGTCAATAGATTTAAAATCTATACAACGCGTGATTACAAAAGAATTACAAATAACAAAGAATATGAATTATTCGGCAGCAGCCAATAGCTACAAGGAAATTAGGAAAAAAATATGAAATAATACCCTAAATACCTTGTCATTGAATTGAACAATGCAAAGTTTTTTAAGAATCACTTAGTCCCCGTCCAGATTTGCAATTTTATTGGCTGCAATTCTTTAAAATTCTGCTTTGAAATTGCATAAGTGTCCACATTATAAAAATCTAATTTTGCAATTTTTTTATTTACACCACCACAGAAAAATTTATTTTCAATATTTTTAACTTAAAAAACTGTAAAGCATCACATATTAATTTAATTTTCGTTTTATTTTGTTTTTCATATAATTGAAGATATACAATAAAACGTCAAATACACATAGAACCCAGTGCGAATTGCAAGGCAAAAGAGAATTGGCGAGCACATGAAACTCTGTACCCCTCCCCAAGCTTCTTACCTCTCTCGCCTAAAAAACCAAGAATTGCAACTAATAAAATTGCAAGTCTGGACAGGGACTTACATACATAGAATAAGATGAGATATACATAACTACGCAATTCATAAACATCTCTATCATGTATCTTGTATCAAAGAGACATCTGTTTATTAGTTTGTAAACACCCATTGTCTATTTGATTGAATTGACTCTAGTAAAGATGGACAAAAGAGGAACAAGCACCATACATATACTGACTTATACATACAAACACTCTAGGAGTATCGTTTGAAATACGATTTTTACAAAATATATGAAAAAAAATTATTAAAATTTTATCATTAAAAGTACCAACAAACTTACACTATTGTATTTTGATCAAAGATACTATGCTACAACGCCTTTGTGAATTTACTATCACAAGTAAATGTGCCGAAGTTAAGGCCGTAATAAAGTTTTAAGACCTTATGGCACAAACAATTTGTTTTACAAGGTGTACTACCTAGGGAGATCGATCGCATATTATTCATATTTTACTCATCACTGGTTGGAAACTACTAATAATCAACACAAACTCATAGTCCGTTATCATCAAAGTATTCTACTTTGTAATAAAGAGTTTGTGTTGATTATTAGTAATTTCCAGCCAGTGATGGGTAAAATGAATTAAATTAATTCTCGTATTCTATTTCTGTTGAAAACTTAGTTAAACAGTTGATATTCTTCCCCATTAGTATCCACTTTGATGAGAGGTGTAGCGGCTTTGAAAACGGTACTGATACGTACTGATAAAAGCTGATTGGATATAAATAATAATAATTTTCAACATAAAAAAACTCTTAGTAATTTTGAATTTTCATTAATTCAATAAAACTGAACTTGAGCCTGATAATATTACTTTTCATATGTACATCAATATAAGTTCGAATAATAATTACGTTTAATCGTAATAATAATATAAAATATTCATAATTTATAAGAAAAAGTAACTAAACTTTTAGAATAAAAATTAACCAATTTCTGTTTTAAATATTGTTGTTATTTAAATATGTAAATAGATGTAAAAATAAAGAATGAGGAAGGACTGTAAAAGACTTATTGAATTAACAAAAAAATGTATATGTCTGAACACAGTATAAGCGTTAGGAAAACTGCCATTTTGATATTTTTACTTACGTTATATTTTTTTTTACTTACGTTATATTTTTTTTACTTTTTGGACTTTTTATTTTTAGAAATTTTCTTAATGAATTGGAATGAAATTTGATAGACGAATCGCATGTGACCCAATTATAATATAGATTACTCTTTAAGGTACAAAAACTGAACAAATTTCTTTTTCAGGGACCGAATTTAATTGTTATTTTTTATTTCTGATAAAAAGGTTACAAGAAATTTCTTTTTATTTAATATTGGGAATTTTTAACCATTATCACTGCATATATATTATATTGGTTATCGTAACCAATTAAAGTGAGAAATATATTTTTTTGGTTATAAGTAACCATTATATCAACCAAAAATAAAAAATTTATTTTAAATAACCATTTTCTCAACAAAAAAAGATATTTTGGTTAGAAATAACAATTATAAAAAATAATTTTTTTTGTTTTGGTTATCATTGATGACACAACTCAACAAATTCGTAAACGATTAAAATCGCAATCTTAGCTTTAAAAGTAACAAGTTAGCACTATTGAAATGTTTGTACGTTCCAGTAGTTCCAGGTAATTTTTAGAATTTGGGAGTTAGTGTCGAGCTCATTCTCAGCATTAAGGTTAGTACTAAGTGATCTTAGATGCAACCTTTCAGACGATTTCTTAAGATCGCTTATGTTTGTTAAGTTAAACAAATATTTTAATAAATCAACTCCAAGACTTATGTCTATTTTTTCATTCAATTCGACCATATAGGGAACGGCCTGGCCTCTGGAAATCTGTTGCGGTAGTAAAAAAACTAAGCACAGATAAAGGCGATGTAAGTTTTTTTTTTATATTTTAAAACCATTACACAAAACCTAATAAAGGTTACATACAGGCAATTGTAATTTTAATAATGATTTTAATGGATTTAGAAATCCCTATTCAACATTTTCAATGGGAGAAATATTCCCACTAAAACTTTATGAATTAATTTTTTATTATAAATTTCATGCCTGATAACCAAAAAAATTCATTTTATTTTTTATTGGTTATTTCTACTCATGCCTGATAACCAAAAAAATTCATTTTATTTTTTATTGGTTATTTCTACTCATGTCTGATAACCAAAAAAATTCATTCTAACCAAAGAATCTTTTTGGTTGATATAATGGTTATTTATAACCAAAAAAACAAAACACTCACTAAAATTGGTTGCGATGACCAATATAAAATATATATTATAAATATGGTTAATTATAACCTTTTTATAAATTTATCAATATTAATGGTTAAAAATGAGTTTTTTGTCGTTTATCTTATAATTGTTACGTCCCTTCTCTTTTTACGTTAACTTACAGTGTACTTTCTTGGGAGGTAAAATAAGAAAAAGCTGGTAACTTTGGTACTAATGCTTTTTTTTATTTATTTAAACATGGTTTCACAATCATATACAGTCTAGTTTACTTGGGTATAATATTAGAAAAAGTAAGTACTTTTTTGCTTCAAGTACTTAATGTTTTTTCTCATAGCATGTAGTTGTCAATAAGGCGTATTTTAACATTTTAATTTTGTTCTAAATCAGTATAATAATAAAATTTCTGAAAACAAGGTTGAAAAAACTAAGATAAGGAAAGCGATTCTCAATTCAGTTTTATGAACCGATTTTAATATATATTTATTTGGATATATATTTTTTTTGGATTTAAGAGCTACAAGCTGTCCTACCGAAATATTGATTATCGATTAGCTCCACCATTTATGGACCGATTCCGAAGATGTACGCTAGAATTTCAGTCCGATAGAAAAGTGGGTGCCTGATATATTGATTGATAAATAAATGTATGGAAGCGAGTTCGCATTGGTAATGTAATTTTGACAGTGAGATTTATCTTTGAATCTCGTACAAAAAGGGTACTTTTGAAATTTCACAGCTAACACATTTTATTTTTTGTGATAAAAGTAACGCCTCCTTCAATCAACGTTACCTGTTTTTTTTTTTTTTGTTGGATCAGTAAACAGGGGATGACCTCTATATTGTGCCGGAACTTAGGGAAAGCAAAAGGGTAGATAAAATATGTGTTGAAAATGTTGCAGGTTCATTCTTCTGCAAATCTGCTGTTGCACATTTTGTTAATTTTTGAGCAGTGTTGCATCCACTCTGGTGGTAGTGGACCGATTACCTTTCTTAAGCTGTGTTACATATAAAGCATTTTATGGTTTGCTAACCGACGAGGGCGCTGTGGTGTACATTAGCTTAGAGCATAATCAATCGCTGTCGGATCAGTTTTTATTTACTAGTGATGTGCCTTCATCACCTAAACATTCCAATAACTAATCTACATTATAGAATTTATGATATTGACGACATGCACTGACCATAGATCGAACCGACGTCCTAAGTCATTGTTTGCTTAGTAGTCAACGCGCTAACCACTTCAGACAATAATAAATAATAACGTACTCAAAAAGGTAAATTGTTTTAAACAAAAAAAAAAAAAACCGGTGTGTGTAGATCACACTCTGTAGAAGTTATAATTCTTACGCCGTAATACTATTATAAGAAAATAAAAATCATAATATAAGTTAAAAATATTTTTGAAGTTATACTTCTTATGCGACGCCCAACCATACGTGTGAAATTTAACGATAACGCTGAGTGACTTGAGTGTGTATTTGTACCTACATATGTGCTAGAGTTCTCATCAATTGAAGCCAAAGTGTTCGCTGCATAAAATTTGGCTCGTGCCAAGCAAGAAAAGCAAAAAAAAAAAAAAATGAAAGAGAAAAAAGAGAAACAAAATAAGTAAACAAATTTCCGTTATTTATGTGCGTTTGCTTTTGTCAACGTTGACTATTGTTGTTGTATTTCACAGCAAGAAAAGCAAAAAAATAGAGATAACACTGATTTAAAAATGCTTTTAACGAACAGCATTCATTACATGAGTCAAAAAGGGTTAGATCAATAATAAATCAAATTAAAAAATAGTTAAAATATATACTACATATATGTACATATATTGACATCTCCCTTCTTCAAAGTACACAGCATTTTCGTGAAGCATACGTTCTTGTACTTTAGTTAAAGTTAAATTTAAAGTAGAAACAAAGTGCAAATACAAAATAAAAGTGAAAAAAGTGACTAATTAGAGTGAATTATGGCTTCAACAAGTGCAAAATGTATTAGTGGACATTTCAAATGCAAATAATACAAAAATTCGAGTATGTTCTTGTTTAAATTTGCATATGAACATAAGTTTTATTTATTTCCATTTTAAAACAGATGATATTATAACGGGCATTGCTAACGCTTCCACCAACAACACTATGCCTACTGCAACCACTTCTAATAATGCAGGTGATTTAATATAAAATCAACAATTAAAAAATATTTTTAACTTATATTATGATTTTTATTTTCTTATAATATTATTACGGCGTAAGAAGTATAACTTCTACAGAGTGTGATCTAAACACACCGGTTTTTGTTGAGAAAGAGTCGTGTTAGACTTTAAAACATTTGAGTATTGATTATGGCTAGTCGACGGTTGAGGTAACTGAGGGTAGTTTAAAGGGGTGTTGGGCTGATCGGGAGTAGCATTTGTTTTTCTGTTCGACGAATTTTTAAAAAAAGAGTAAAGAGGGCAGCCTCTATAGTTAGCAGTGTGGTTTCCACTGCAATTGCCGCATTTTTTTGCCTTGGTATCACCTTTTATTTTGTCACAGTTAGAGGTACTGTGCAACTCACCACATACAACGCAGACGGTAGGCAACTTTCAATAAGTTTTGGTATGGCCAAATTCTTGACAGTTCATGCATTGGATAGGTCCATTTTTTTATGTGGCATCTCACGTGTAACTCTTCTGTGTTACAAGTACTTTAGATTATAGATTGGGTGCGATTCATTTTTTTTAATTTTCAAGTCACCTGGCTGTAGCTCGACTCTAAAAATAGGTTGGGGGATTTTATCCCTATTTTTGATTTTAGAAACATTTTTAACTTTGAAGCCATTATTTTCAAGGCCAGACTTAACCTCTTCTGGATCCACACTAGAGTCTATACCTTTTATTACGACGGTTAGACCTTTAGCACTCTTTAATTGGTACGTATAAAAATTTTTGTTTTTTGACTCAAGGTCAGAAACTATTTTTCGGTAATTACTTTCTTGCACTACCTGGATTTTTGTTTCGTTAATATTTTTTATTTTGTTTTTTCCATCTCTGGGAACTTTAGCTGTTGAAGCTATTTGAGCTGATTTTGGACTTCTTCCCCTTTTTAACACGGTTATGTATCTGTCCATTCCTGTTTGAATTTTATTAGCATCATTTATTGTACTCACCGCATCTACCATTTTGTGCACGTTGGTCACCTTGTTACTTATTGTTTGTTTGTTTGTACAGCTAAGCTGACAAGTTTGCTGATGGGTGCAATTGTTGTTGCTTCCTGATCACTATTTAACATGTTCAAAGATAATGACCGCGCACGAGTATTTGTGTTTTCTGTTAAATTCAGGTTTTTGTTTAATTCATTTTTTTTATTGTCGTCATCAGCAACTAAAGTTATATATTGTAAATTCCTACTGCTTGTAGGATTATTGTTGTTGTTATCAGAAGATGAACTCATCAGAGTTCTCTTTTTTTTATTTTCACTTATATTAGTTTGTGTATGCAAATATTTATGTGTATTGCACACAAGCAAAAAATAAAATAAAACCAGTAAAATAACTGTTCAATAAATGTTTTGTTTTTTTTTATATTTTTTGTTACTTGAAAATTTTTTTTCTTTTATATTTTTTTATATTCAGTTGCGACGATTATAAAAACGCGTCTGTTCACTACGAGAGTTGAAACTGAATTGGATACTAATTGAGAAGAATATCAACTATTTAACCAGTTTTCAAGAGAAATAGAATATGAGAATTAATTTTTAATTCATTTTTTGCTCTGAGAGCAAACAATGCTCTCTCTCATCGCTAAAATGTTATACTCTCTAAGCACATTTAAGCAACATTTCTAACTAGAAATGCTGAAATTTAAGCAACGATAATTTGAAGGCGCTAAAAAGTAATTTAAGCAAAATATTTTTTATATCATTGTTGTTTAGCCTTTTTTTTTAGAAAAATAATGAAGGAAACTACAAAAAGGATAAAAAAGGGCCAAAATACATGCTCATTTAGTATTTGGAATAGCATAAAGAGTTTGCCCATGATAGGTTGAAGTGGTTTAGCTGTTATGAGTAGTTTTATTTTTTATATAAAAATGTACTTAATAAAAAAAAGATTTTTACAATATATTTTTATATTATTATTATTACGAATAAACGTAATTATTATTTGAACTTATATTGATGTATATATGAAAAGTAATATTATCTGGCTCAAGTTCAGTTTTATTGAATTAATGAAAATTCAAAATTACTAAGAGTTTTTTATGTTGGAAAATATTATTATTTATATCCAATCAGTTTTTAGCAGAACGTATGAGTACTGATTTCAAGGCCGCTACACCTCTCATCAGCGTTCAATTGTCCATCTTTACAATTTTCGTAAAGTGGATACTAATTGAGAAGAATATCAACTATTTAACCAGTTTTCAAGAGAAATAGAATATGAGAATTAATTTTTAATTCATTTTTTATTCTACCTTGGGCACGAGCTATAAATACCCTAATAACAGGGTCTTAGTAATATGTGAATATCCCTAATAGAGAGTAAAAATAACAAAAACGTTAGAATACGAAGTAGAATACTTTGATGATAACGGACTATGAGTTTGTGTTGATTATTAGTACTTTCCAAACAGTAATGAGGGAATTTCGTACTAACCAGCACTGTTTCAAGGTTTTGAAAGTTCTTTCATAAAAGCTTACCGAGATATTAAGGTGTGAAAAGTCCATATTTTAGTACATATTCACTGACTCACTGACTCATCAATATTATTGGGCACTTCCAGTAAAGCTAGAGAGCTGAAACTTGGTACACAGGTAGGTCTTGGTGAGAAAATAACCAGAAAAATTTGAAAACGGGCACTTTCCACCCAGGGGGACTAGGGTTCCCCTTCTATTTATGGGGCACTTCCAGTATAGCTAGAAAGCTGAAATTTCGTACACAGGTAGGCAGTGATGAGAAATTACCGAAAATTATTTTTTAACGGGCACTTTTCATCTGGGAGGACAATCATGCCCCTTCTTAAATTTCGATATATTTTGGATAGGAACTTGGCCTTATTTTGCATTTGTGTTTTTGTTCGGATATATTTTACAACTAGCATTTGAAAATTAAAGTCTTATGTGTTCATATCATCTTAAGATAGTAATCAAATTTCAGTAGAGGATTGTTAAACTTCCAAAATAGAATAAAGTGGCGAAATATATCTTCCCAACCAGCAATGAATTACTAATTACAGCGCAAACAGAGGGAGAAAATGAAATCTGAAAGTATGTAAGTAAAAAAATTCGGCATCCCAATAATACTGTTAAATACCTAAAGCAGTGTAGCGTGGACTACCTGTCATGTGTAGTAAGCATTGCGAAACCACACGCCCACCGTGGACAACTAAAACATGTTTAACACACGATGGACGTGTGGCGTGTGGTTTGGCAACGCTTATATATGTATATGTATACATATTCTTTTTACACTTATATCACCTAGTGCTACAATATTTTCATATGATTAAAATAAGAACTTTAATTAATCACTGAGAAAATTAAATCTTACTTAAATACATATACGCATAAATTTAAATTTAATTTAAATTAAAATTAAAATTAACTAATTATATACTTAAATAATAAGTCAAAAACTGGCCCTAAGTAACTTAACCTTAAAAGTAATATCCGTATTCGTGAATACTAAAAATTGATATTCGTAACCACACTAAACATACATGTATAAACTACACGCATAAAAATTTAACATGCTCTGATTTTAATAGTTCAGTAGTTATTTTCATTTTTATATAAAAAAAGTGGATGATCAAATATTCTCAAAATATTTTTTTTCTTCTTTTATTGATTTTTTTTTTTAATTTTTCAAAAATTCTTTAGTTCAATGTTACGAAGAGTGAATTTGAACATGAAATTAAATTAATTGGAAATTTTTTTTATATTGTTCAAAGTCATTCAGCTTCAACTCTCTTAGTGTACAGACTCTTTTTTATAATCGTCGCAACTGAATATTAAAAACTAGCTGATCCCGGTGTACTTGCTACCCCCCTCGTTATAAAATAAAATTAAAAGTATTTATATATCCTATTGTGAAAATTTAATGACCATCGGTCCAATAGTTAAGACTATATTAAGATTTTTTATTTTCCTATAAAGGGGCGTGGTCCCACTCACTTTTCTCCTAGTACGTATTCCTAATTATGTCAATACTATATGTACCAAATATCATCGGCGTAGGTCAAAAAATGCCCAAAATATGGCGATTTCAATTTTTGGGTTATATGGGAGCTACCACGCCCACTTGTCCGATAACGCCCATTTTTGTCCTGATTACTCACATTAGTAACATATGAACTATTGCAATGTTTCAAAACTCTTGCTATCACAATAGTCAAGATATATGATGTTATTCAATTTATGTGGGAGGGGCTACGCCCACTTGAAATATTAAAAGCCTAAAACCATCCTCTATAAATTCCCTTTTGAATGACACCAGTTTGGGTCAAATCGGTTGGATAGTTTCCGAGTCTATAGCGAACATGGGTACAAACATTTTTTGTATTTTATATATATAGATTATTGAAAGTTAAAATCAAAAAATACAAAAACAAAACATTGGTTAAACAGTTATTTTACTGGTTTTATTTAAGTTTTAGCTTGCGTGTAATATACATATATATTGGCATACACAATCTCATATAGTGAACACAAAAAAAGATAGCTCTAAATGAGTTTATTTTCTGAGAACAACAACAATAAACCTACAAGCAATATGAATGTATATTTAACCTTGGTTGCTGATGAGGATAACAAAAAACTAACTTAAACACAAACTTAAACCTTACACAAAACACAATCGTGCACAATCATGCTCTACGTACATGATAAATAGTGATCAGGAAACAACAACAATTGCACCAATTAGCAAACTTGTCAGCTTAACTGTACAAACAAACAAACAATAAATAACAAAGTGACCAACGTGCACAAAATTGTAAATGCAGTGAGTGAAAATAGTGATAATAAAATTCAAACAAGTATGGATAGATACATAACCGTGCTGAAAATGGGAAGAATAGCGTTAACGGCGAAAGTTCCTAAAAATGGAAAATATATTAAAAAATTCCGAACATTTTAACTGAACAAGGCGCTGAAGACACAACTACAACAAGGTCGAGTAAACCAACACCTATATATTTAAGAGAACAGAATTCCAGTTTGTTGGTTAAAAGACTTATCTCATTAATTGGAGAAAATGAGTTGTATGTAACTCCAAATTGGAGAAAATGAGTTCTATGCCACTCCAATTAAGTGCGGAAAAATCAACGAAACATAAATTCAGGTAACTCAAGAAAAATTTAAAGCTGATATTTTTGATAGGCAATTGATAAATCGACTCGTGAAAGATCCTAATTTTGTCAATGACTGAAGCCGAATTCAAAGCTTGGAATTCTTTTGTTTTGGTTATGGGTAATTTCCTAGGCAAAAGGAAAAGTCACGACCATGTCGAGCTTGTTAGGTGCATGATATCGAACCGATTTCCACAAAATCTTGAAGATTTGAGTGAGTAGCAGGGTGGGAGATTTCTTCAGATTCTTTGGACTAAGGAGGAGTGTTATCAGGAAAAGTGGGACTCATATATGGTGGCTGACTACTGCTGGAGTTTGCAATCTCCCAGTATTTTTTTCATAGTCCGGGCCATAGAAATACTTAATAACAGAAAAAAAATTAAGGAAACAAAAGTTGTGTTGACCAGTGTTATTGACTGTGAAGCTTCTATGTCTATGGTTAAATAGTTAATATTCTTTCCCAATTAGTATCCACTTTACATTAATTGTAAAAAATGGACAAACGAACGCTGATGGGAGGTGTAGCGGCCTTGAAATCGGTATACTGACACGTTCTGCTAATCTGATTGTATGTATAAATCAATCCCACTGTAGTTAAGCCACAGTTTGAAATTTATTTTTGCTTACCTAAAATTTAACACTTGGGTTAATGTTCAATGACCCGATTTTTAATTGTTAATTGTGCTGCATTAACGAAAATAATTTGGCTGACTTCCAAAACGTTCGTATACAATGTTTGTATACAGTATTGCTACTGTATTTAAATACATATGCAAAGTTCCCAAACAATGCAACAACTATAAAACCGATGCCTTGTTTGCTTGGCGGCGGCGTTTTGAAATGGTATACATTGTATAATTATTGTACTGCGGCGTTATGAAATGTGATGCTTTGTTCAAACACAAAGCAATTGACGTTTTGGAAGTCAGAGTTTATTAAATTAAGTGTGGCACAGTTAAATATATCGCAATTTCAATTTATTACATTTCCTTTAAAATGCTGATTATGCTGAACGAACAGATATAAATTATTAAATTTTTTTTTTTTTGATAATTTTATTATTTATTGAATCTTTAATTATTAATTAAATTATCAACAAGTTTTTCAAATCTTAAATCTAAAAAATATTAAATATAGGTTTAGCCAATGCTAAACAAAATTTTTAATTTCAACGGTTAATTTTTGTTGTTTTACATTTCTCGTGAACGGCTGAGAAAAAGAGTATCCCTTCTTTTCAGCCGGGTGTGGCCTCTATAATGAAGAATATTGCGCGCGAGTGGATTTGGGTGCAACTCAAGTTTTTTATATATTTTTTCACGTGTTTTGAAAATACTGTCTTCACCAACGGAACGTCTAGGTCTTTATGAATTCGATGGTTTCTGACATACCAGGGGGCTGCTGTTATTGTACGTAGGATTTTATTTTGTCGCCTTTGAATTCTTTCGATATTCGATGCTGAGGCAGTGCCCCATAATTGGATTCCATAGGCCCATATTGGTTTCAGGATCGCGTTGTATAACAAAAGTTTACAGTCAAGACTTAATATAGAATTTCTTCCAATAAGCCAATTCATTTGGGCAGTTTTTAATTTCATTTGCATCAACTTTGCGTCTATATGCGATTTCTATGTTAAACGGCGATCAAGGTGAACGCCTGGATATTTGACTACAGTATGTTGCGGAATAGTCTCGGTGTTGATTTGTATAGGCGGGCAGGTTTCCCTTCGCAACGTAAAAGTGACGTGTACACATTTCTGCTCGTTAACTTTTATACGTATTGTTTAAGCCATTTTTCCAATTTGGATATATACCCTTGTAAGTTGATGGAAGCTTCTACTGGATTTTCATGGACGCTTAAAAAAGCTGTATCATCAGCAAATGTTGATGTATGAATGTTATTGCTTAACGGTAAGTCAGAGGCATAAATTAAATAAAGTAAGGGACCGAAGATGCTGCCTTGGGGAACTCCGGCTTCGATCGACTGCGGAGGGCTTAAAAAATTGCCTTCCCTTCCTTCCAAATTTTCGTTCCTCTAGATAGCTTTTAAAAAGCTTGACGATGTTCGCGGGGAGATTGCGTGTTAATTTGTGGATAAGACCTTCGTGCCATACTTTATCGAAAGCTTGAGAAACATCTATTAAGAGCGCAGAGCAAAATTTCTTTTTTTCAAAGGTGTCTCTAACGTTCACAAGTCTGTGAGTTTGTTCAATAGTGCTATGTTGTCTGCGAAAACCGAATTGATGATCTGGAATGCATCCACTTCTAGTCACTATAGGCTCATATACAGCTTTTCAAATAGTTTTGAAATGTTGGGAAATAAGCTAATAGGCCGATAGGATTCAACCTTCGTATGATCCTTGCCGGGCTTTGGTATCATAATAATCATCGAAACCTTCCATTCTGCAGGATAGTATTGAAGCCGTATAATACTATTAAAAATTAAGAGTACAACTCTTTTTGCAATATAAGGCAGTTGTTGAAGCATTTTGTTGCTTATTTTGTCGACACCTGGGGCTTTTCTGGTGTTAAGACTAGTAATAGTATTTTCAACCTCCGTCATGTTAAATCTTATCGGTATTTCTGGTAAAGAGACGACTGGTGGCAGTTCAACAATATCAGCAGAAATATTCGGGGTAAATACTTTTTCTAGGTGCTTAACAAATAGATCACCTTTTTCAGCATCAGTTCTTGCCCAGTCACCATTAGAGGCTCGTAATGGTGGTTTGCATATCATTGGTCTTTTCAGTCCTCTGGATGCACGCCACAGCGAATAGTCTGTTGATGGTGTTGCATCGAGTTCTTGCAGAAATTTTTGCAGCGAAGCTGTTTTTTGTGATTGTAAAACTTTTCTTAGCTGTTTGGTACACTCCTTAAGCCTTAATTTTAGCTGAGGCGATCTGTAACGTTGCCATTCTCGTCGAGCTCTCCGTTTTTCAGTCAATAGCCTTTCTATATCTGCACAAAAAATATTGTTAAATCTCGCTTGTTGATTTGGTTGAATTGAAGAAGCATTAAGAACAGCTTGTTTAGCATGTGCTTCAAACAACCTAAAAGAATTTTCTATGTCAGTAGGTGTTCTCAATGGCATATTTTCCGTGCAATGAGCACTCAAATATTTTTTGTATTTCAGCGAGTTAACACGTGCAGATGTCAGCGGTAAATCACATGTTGAGGTTGCAGTTGTGTGTGAGTAAATAGTGATAATAGTAGGCGAGTGATCTGAAGACAAATCCAGAGATGCTTCTACTTCAATCATTTCGCTGGGCACGCCTTTCATAATCCCAAAGTCGATAACATCAGGAATTTTTTGACGATCCGTTGGCCAATATGTTGGCTGACCACTTGAAAATACACTCAAACCCATTTTTAAAATTGTGTCAAACAAAACACGACCCTTGGGACTGATTAAACGTGATCCCCAAAAAGTGTGTTTAGCATTGTAGTCGCCAGCTGCTAGAAAACGGGACCCCAGTGTTGTATAAAATGCGGTATATTGACTCTCTGAAATTGAAAACCTGGGAGGAGAGTAAACAGATGATATCACAACCTTTTGATAAAAATTTTCAATGCAGATGTTCGTTGCTTGAAGATATTCTTCACGAAGGTCGTTTAGTAGGTAGTGTTTTATTCGAGTTTTTATTAGGATTCCAGAGCCACCACAAGCTCTACCTTGAGGATCCTTGGTGTCGTAGAAATTATATCCACTAATTCGAAAATAGCTGCGGGACGTCAAGTGAGTTTCTGAGATAAGCATAACATCGATTTGTTTATCCAGAAGAAAATATTCAATTTCATTTTTATGTTGGCAGATGCCGTTTGCGTTCCAAAATTATTAAATGAATTGTTAAATGACACGTTCAGTATTTCGCAATATGAAGCAGCACAAATGATTTTAATTAAGTTTTTTATGCTTACTTTGGGGAATTACAATGTGACGCGAAGTTGGCCAAATTAATATTTTTTAGTTCTTGAAAAATCTCCATAATAAACTAAAATTTACTAAATAAATAAACTAAAATTAACTAAATAAATAAACTAAAATTTACTAAATAAATAAATTGATAAATAAAAATATAAGTGAGTTTTATTTTTATTAAGAAATTTATATTTGGCGCCCAACGTTTTAAAAGGACTCACATCAAAAGATCCTCATAGAGGATAATATAGTGATAACAAAATCCTTATAGAGGATAACATCGACTGCAAGATATTAAAGCAGACTTAAGTAAAACTAATGTGAAAATTCATGTAAATGATAAAACTTAAAAAGACTACACAAAAAACTGTTGAGTAAAATACCAACAGCAACAGAAAAAAGATCTTTATAAAAGATAAATCATCGAAAAATAAATTACAGAATTTAGAAAGACCGTAAAATTAAAAAAACTGTTGAGTGAATTACCTGCAGCAAAGTAGAAAAAAGATCTTTATAAAAGATAAATCATCAAAAAATTAAATTCCAAAATTTAAAAAAGACTACAAAATAAAAAGGTCTGTAGAATAAAGTACCAAAATTTAAAAAAAAGAAATCATCATAGAAGACAATAAAAAATTCCCCGAAGAAAACAGCAGACATCACCAAGCAAGAAGGAAACAACGGCAGCAGTTAAATCAACAAGAAAGCAGCTGTAATATTAATTTTAATGTAAGTCAATTTAATGAATAAATACTGTATTTATTAAAATTAATTTCCGAAATCTGTTTTAAATAAAATTTTACATACAAATTAAATAGTTAGAAAAATTAAACAAATTATTACTAAAAAATTAGAATTAAATAAAAATAAAATGTGATTATAAATTTTGACTTTGATCATTCGCAAATTTGTTACATTCTCCTTGCTTAATAAAAAAAAGAAAGTGAAAAGGATAAATTAACGGATATAGACAACTTGACACATCAGCTAAAAAGACCTTCCGTAAGCAATAGGGTAAAGATGGACACAACTCAATTACAATCCTTATTAGATACGGCTATCAACCGAGCAACAAAACAAGCCAGAGCAGTTTTTCAAAACCAGATAGATGACCTTACTAATAGGCTCGCTTCTTGAGAAGCATCGGCAAGGGTCGAAGAATACAGGGAAGTGCGAATTTCTCCAAACGTAGAGTGCAATGAATCACTGGAAATAGTAAAAGCGCTCCTAGAATTCGATGGCAATACTGCCAAATATGTCTCTTGGAGGCAAGCAGCAACCACTGCACACAGATTATTTGAACGATTTAAGGGTAGTAGCCGATATTATCAGGCCGTAGCTATAATTCGAAACAAAGTGATAGGCACGGCAGATGCAGTATTTGTATTGTTTGCAAAGGATGATTCTCAACTTAATAAAAACACCTTGATGTGATTTACTTAAATATAAATGATTTCACTTTATTGCTGTAGTTTTTTAGGTTTTTATTTTTTAGCACGAGTATATCGCTTGAGGTTATAGCCGGAAGTGAGTTAAGTAAGTATATGTACACGAACATATAATATGAGGTTGCCATATATAATGACGACTGTCAAATCTTACAATAGGTCTGTTCGTGCATACACTACAGTATTGAGTTCTTATAACACGGTATTAAATTTCAAAGCTATATTGGCAAGACTGGCCTTTTCGTACGGAGACAAAAGGACATTATTCACTTTAGAGCAGGAATTATCCACCTTGAGACAAGGACCGAAGGGAATAGTTGATTTTTACGATGAGGTAGAAAAAAGGCTTACGTTAATCATATATAAAGTCATCATGACGAACGAAGGAAATGCATCTCCGATCGAATCGTTAAACCAGAAGTACAAACATGATGCATTACGAGTCTTTATGTCGGGATTCAGTCGCCCTATGTGCGATATTCTTTTTTCACATAAGCCGCAAGACATGCCATCAGCTTTAGCTTTAGCTCAGGAATTGGACACAAACCATGTTAGATATAATTTTGCTACAACATATTGGAACAACTCGAAGCAGAACCCGATATCCAATGCCGGATATTTCAGTGATTCTGGCGAGCTTGCGGAAAGCCTAAGTATTTTCAACCTTAGATTTTAAGGCAGGATTTCACCAGATAAAACTTGGAGAACATGACCGACCGAAGTCAGCTTTTTCAGTAAATGAAATGTTAAATGACACCGTTCAGTATTTCGCAATATGAAGCAGCACAAATGATTTTAATTCTGTTTTTTATGCTTACTTTGAGGAATTACAATGTGACGCAAAGTTGGCCAAATTAATATTTTTAGTTCTTGACAAATCTCCATAGGAGATAAACTAATATTTACTAAATAAATAAACTAAAATTTACTAAATAAATAAACTAAAATTTACTAAATAAATAAACTAAAATTTACTAAATAAATAAACTAAAATTTACTTAATAAATAAATTGATAAATAAAAATATAAGTGCGTTTTATTTTTATTAGGGAATTTATATTTTATATACTGTTTTTCAAAATAAAAACTCTTAGTAATTTGAATTTTCATTAATTCAATAAAAGCTGAACTTAGACCTAATAATAATAATTTCTCATTAATACATTATTACAGTTCAAATAATAATTACGTTTATTTGTATTAATAACATAAAAATATTAATTCAGCCTGAGCACGAGCTAGGATTATCACAGTGATGTGAATATCCCAAATATTGAGAGAAAATAACAATACGTTATAATTGCGAAGTAAAATACTTTGGAGTATAACGGACTATGAGAGTTTGTTGAATATTAGTAGTTAGCAATCAGACATGGGGAATTTTGTACTAACCAAAATTGTTTCAATATGTAAAAACAGAATAAAAATTAATTAAATTAATTCTCGTATTCTATTTCTGTTGAAAACTTAGTGAAATAGTTGATATTCTTCCCAATTAGTATCCACTTTACGAAAATTGTAAGAGATGTACAATTGAATGCTGATGAGAGGTGTAGCGGCCTTGAAATCGGTATACTGATACGTTCTGCTAATCTGATTGCACATGCTAATGTTTTTCAAAAATAAAAAATTCATAGTAATTATGATTAATAATTAAATAAAACTGAACTTAAGCCTAATAATAAAAATTTCTCATTTATATAGTAATATATATAAGTTATTTAATAAATTTTATTCAGAGAATATTGTTTAAATAAAAATGTTAGTGCCAAATTTGTGAAAAAAAAGTTTGAGAGTTTGAAAACATATCATTTGCATTTTAACAACCATAAAGAAGAAAAATTTCGGAATTTTTTATTTTGTTTTTTCCATCTCTGGGAACTTTCGTTGTTGAAGCTATTTGAGCTGATTTTGGACTTCTTCCCCTTTTTAACAGGGTTATGTATATGTCCACATCTGTTTGAATTTTATTATCATTTATTGTACTCACCGCATCTACCATTTTGTGCACGTTGGTCACCTTGTTACTTATTGTTTGTTTGTTTGTTTTTACAGCTAAGCTGACAAGTTTGCATATTGGTGCAATTGTTGTTGCTTCTTGATTACTATTTAACGTGTGCGGAGAGCATGATCGCGCACGAGTAATTGTGTTTTGTTTACTATATATTCAAGTTTGCGTTTATTTCATTTTTTTATTGTCGTCATCAGTAACCAAAGTTAAATAAACATTCGTATTGCTTATAGGTTTATTGTTATTGTTGCCAGAAGATGAACTCACAACATTCACGAGCCTGTGAGTTTGTTCGATAGTGTTATGTTGTCTGCGAAAACCGAATTGATAATCTGGAATGCATCCATTACTAGTCACTATAGGCATCAGCTTGCTCATGTACAGCTTTTCAAATAGTTTTGAAATGTTAGATAATAAACTAATTGGCCGGTACGATTCAACCTTTGTATGATCCTTGCCAGGCTTTGGTATCATCATAGTAATTAGCGACACCTTCCATTCTTTTGAATAGTGTTCTAGGCGTAGAATACTGTTAAAAATGAATAGTATTATTCTTTTTGCAATGAAAGGTAGTTCTTGAAGTATTTTGTTGCTTATTTTGTCGACACCTGGGGCTTTTTTAGCGTTTAGACTAGTAATGGCCTTTTCAATCTCCACAATGTTGAATTTTAGCAATATTTCTGGTACAGAGACGACTGGTGGCAGTTCAACAATATCAGAATAAATATAATAGGAGTAAATTCTTTTTCTAAGTGTTTAACATAAAGAGCACCTTTTTCAGCATCAGTTCTTGCCCAGTCACCATTAGAGGCTCGTAATGGAGGTTTGCATATCACCGGCATTTTAAGACCTCTGGCTGCACGCCACAGCGAATAATCTGTTTGTGGTGTTGCATGTAGCTCTTGAAAAAATTTTTGAAGGGAAGCTGTTTTTTGTCTTTGTGAAACTTTTCTAAGCTGCTTGGTACACTCCTATAGCCTTAATTTTAGCTGGGGCGATCTGTAACGTTGCCATTCTCGTCGAGCTCTACGTTTTTCAGTCAATATCCACACAAAAAATATTGTTAAATCTCACAAAAAAAAGCAACGAATTGATTTGGTTAATTTGAAGAAGCATTAAGAGCAGCTTGCTTAACATGTGCTTCAAACAATCTAATAGAATTTTCTATGTCAGAAGGTGTTCCCAACAGCATATTTTCCGTGCAATGAGCACTCAAATATTTTTTGTATTTCAGCCAGTTAATACGTGCAGGTGTCAGCGGTAAATCATATGTTGGTGTTACAGTTGTGTGCGAGTATATAGTGACAATAGTAGGCGAGTGATCTGAAGATAAATCCTTTCACTATTCCAAAGTCGATAACATCAGGAATTTTTTGTCGCTCTGTAGGCCAATGTGTTGGCTGGCCACTTGAAACTATAATTAAACCCATTTTAGAAATTGTGTTAAACAATACACGACCCTTAGGAGTGATTAAACGTGAACCCAAGAATGTGTGTTTAGCATTGTAATCACCAGCTGCTAGAAAACGGGGGCCCAGTAAGTTATAAAAATCCATATATTGGCTCTCGGTAATTGAAAATCTGGGGGGAACAGACAGATGATATTACAAGTTTTTGATAATAATTTTCAATACAAACATTTGTTGCTTGAATATACTCTTCACAAAAATCAGGTAACAAGTAGTGTTTTATTCGCGATTTTATTAGAATTCCCAAGCCACCACAAGCTCTACCTCGAGGGTCCTTGGTGTCGTAGAAATTATATCCACTAATTCTAAAATAGCTTCGAGACGTTAAGTGAATCTCTGAAATGAGCATTACATCGATTTGTTGATTTATTATGAAATATTCTATTTCATTTTTATGTTGGCAGATGCCGTTTGCGTTCCAAAAACAGATTTTTAAGTTCAACAAGGTAGACTGCATTTTCAAAATTTCCTGCATCATATAGGACATGTTCAGAGTAAAAGTATATAAAAGTGCTTTCTACATCGTACTTCTTTGCTTCATGCATAATAGACTCTCCCACAAACTTAAAAATGTGGCCAGTGTATCTAGGTCTTAGTGAGTCTAATAATTTTATTTTAGGCCATTAAATTACGCCCAACATCCAGTACTGGTCCTCACAAATGGGAAATATTATATGCTTTTTCTCGAGTATATTTACTCGCTTATTTGCGAGGTTAATCCTGACTGTACTTCCCTCGGTCGTGGAAGTGCACCAATCTTTAATGGCAGTATAGATGTGCCCCAAAGATGTGCACGTCCTGCCTTTTTGATGCTTTCAGCGTATTAGTGATGACCCAATGTAAAAAAAACGTCGACGTGTTTATCGTTCAACCACCGTCTCTGTATGACGTCTGAATAATCATTGGCTGTCATATCTATATATCTTTTACCATTTTTGTGTCTACAGAAACTTTTCCTATTATCTTCCGTACTTGCTGTTGGTTTCTCTGAGCAATTCATTTTCAGTGCTGTTTGCTTTAGCTACCAGAATAGGGAGAAGTTGTACTGATTCTCGAAATGTCACCTCAGAATATATTTTTTAACTGAAATTGCATAAAATGTAACCTATAATATATTGCGGTTGAAGCCCTATTTTTTAAATTTTTGAGAAAATTTCAGCGTCTTTTTTGTTAATTTCTATCTATGTATGTCGAGTCCCGCCTATCAATTATCTTCTTACTATTCAGCTCTTCCTTTCCCCCAAACTTACACGTCAAATGACCTCTTTTTCTTTTCGGTCTCTGTATGGCTTTATTCAATTGTTATGGTAAACCATCCCCTTGTTTTTTATTCTCAATTTTAAGTTTACTCATGTTGACACGTCTGTAACTTCAAATGTCCCTAGCCATAAAGGAGAATATTTATTTTTCCGAGTCTGGTTTTTTAACCAGATATTCTCAGATATTGATATTCTCGATGCTTTGAACCCATCATTATACTGCTTCGATCTTAATTTTGCCTTCTTCTGATTTTCTCTGACGATTTCATGTGAACGTTGAATTTCATACTTTAGAATTTTGCTGTAATCATCCGTGTTGTATAGGGGTGCCGGAGGTCTTCTCAATATTATGGGCATTTCGAACTCGAAGCCGAATAAAACTCTTGTGGGTGTGTGTTTTGTTGTTATATGTTTGATGTTATTATACACATGCGTAGCGTGACTGAGCCATACGTCCCAGTTGGTACCATCCAAGTTGACGAAATTTCTAAGAAATTCGGCTAAGGGTCGATGGGCCCTTTCTAGAGCACCATTAGCTTGTGGATGATAAGGCGTGATCAGTAGCTTTCTTATTCTTAGTATTCTGCACATTTTCTTAAATAAATTTGAAGTGAAATTTGATCCATTATCTGTTACAAAAACATTGGGAATAAAGTATCTTGAAATTATTTCCTTAAAAAACACTTTTGCTACTGTTGATGCTTCTGCGTCTGGCACGGCGGCACACGCGAAAAATTTTGAAAAGTCGTCCTGAAATGTTACAACGATATATTTATTTCCCCTGGACGATTCAGGTAGTGGTCCCACCAGATCCATGAAAATCTTCTCGAACGGTCTGCTGGAAGTGGTTGTTATTACCAAAGGCATTTTTTCGACTTTTGAGCATTTATTTTTCTGGCACAATGAACACGTTGCTACATATTTTTTAATCTGTCGGTACATACCGGCCCACTTGTACTGATTCCTGATGCGGGAGTAAGTTTTTAGTGTCCTCCTAAAGGTGTATCGTGGAATGTTTTTATAACCCTTTTGATATCTTCCGGATTGGTCAGATAAACGGCCATATCTTTGTGCCCAGGATCTTCGTCTGCCTCAACTTATCCGTACTTTTTTCGTCTTTCTTATACTGGGTTTCGTGTGTCTCTCTTCCTTTTGCTCTGGTTACTGCCCCTACGTTTATTTCCTCTACTGGAAGGCGACTAAGGGCGTCCACATTTTGGTTTCTTTTCCCGGGCTTATATCTTACCTCGAAATAGTATTCTAAAAGTTTCAGTCTTAGGCGGCCTGAGGTTGTATCTTCTTAGGAGATCTAGTACACTTTTCAGACGTAGCTGATGATCCGCAAGGTTTCTCCCGTAGATGACTATATCGTCCAGGTAGACGAAGCAGTTAACTCCCTGTGGTCCTGTTAATATTGATTTCATTATTCTTTGAAAAGTGGCTGGGGCCCCTGTTTATCCGAAAGGCATACGATTGAATTCAAAATGACCCAAATTGGTACTAAAAGCGGTTTCTGTCGGTCCCGTTTATGCATCAAAACTTGGTGGTATCCACTCGCTAGATCCAGAGTAGAAAAATATCGGCTGTAACCTAGTTGATCTAGGATTTCATCAATCCTCGGTATGGGGAATACTTGTTTTATTGTAGCATCGTTCACTTTTCTGAAATCTACCACTAAACACCATTTTTTTCCGTCCTTTCCTGCCTTCTTGGGTACTAACAGAATTGGGGAATTCCAAGGTGAAATGCTGGGTATGATGATTCCATCTTTGATCATCGGTTCTACTTGTCTATTAATTTAATTTCGGTGGACATCAGGCAGCCTATATTGCTTAGTATTAATTGGAGGTTGCCTGGGGTCGGTTGGTATCTTATGGCTGACTACATTTGTGTTCGTTAGGTTATGCCCGGATAGATGAAACACGTCGTCGTATGATTTCAAGATGTTCTCGATGGAGCCCGGCTCTTCCGGATTCATATCTGTGCTAAGCTGTAATGTTTTCAATAGTAATTCTGTTCTCGCCGTATTGTAAGTGGTACCTGTGGTATTTATAGTTGCCGTTGATTATATTCTGAAGTTTTCGTAGTTCTCATAATTCAGCTTTATTTTGTGGTCTGTGTTTACCGTAAAATCGTTGGTATTCAGGATAGGAATGAATGAATGAATCATATCTCTGCCCAGTAGCCCATCTGCCGGCAAATTGCTACCCTTTGGTACTACGTGCATTTTTATAGAATGTGGGTCTATGCTTTTATGATTTACAGTTATGGTTCCCTCTGTACTTATGTTCCCTCCAAATGCTCCTTACAACGTCTTCGGCTCATTTTTGTTGATTTTTATGTGTGGTGCTAAAGTCTCATTCTTTACAAGTGTAGTATCTGTTCCCGGGTCCACCAACCATAGTAGTGTTTCTTTTCTTGCTTCTCTACAAGGAAAAGTTATGTATGCATCATCTGTCCACCGTTCTCCGTTACGAGTATTACAGCTCTTCCGTCTCCGTTCTATTTTGGATTCTGTGTGGTGTGCATGATATCGTAGGAAGTTCCTTTTTCCCTTTACTTTGTGTTTTATATCATATTTTATGATTTTTATGTTACTCCATGCCTCATTTATGTGGTGTAACATCATTGCCATATAATTCAAGAATTTATTTAAAATTTCCATACTAGCGCGGCAGAGCGATTCTCCCTTTAACTTGTCATTTATATTATATTTTAATATTTTCATATTATTCCATGTCACCATTATGTAATGTAACATCGTTGCCATACAATTCAGGACTTTCTCTAAAATGTCCCTACTTTCGTGACATATCGATCCTGTGCGTCTCGTGTCAGACAACAAGGTGATGCGAGTATTTTTCCCCCGACGTGGCTTTCTTGGTGAATTGCAGCGTTTCTTTTCTTTCGTTGCTTTGTTGGTTTGGAATGTTTCCGTATCCGGGTTCTTGTTCTCTGGTTCTTCTGATATATCTATTCTATTGATATCCAAATTTGTAATGTTGAATGTCTGATCTTGTTTTTCGTGAGCGGCTACTAAGTGTGGCGTTCTATTTTCTTTCTGTTTAGTACTGGTGTTATCTCTGTCTTTATTGGCGTTCCAGTCAGTTAATTTTGACTGGGCCGTTCCCCGTTTCCCGAATAATTCCGATAGTTTCTATGCATGTAGTTGTTTCTATGCATGTAGTTGTTTCTATTGTCGTTATTATTGCTTCTGTTATTATTATTGTCATTTCTGCTGCCGTTGTTACTATTTCCAGGGCAATTGGACGAAATATGCCCCTGTTGATTGCAGCTATATCGTTCTCTATCGTTGTTGCCTTGAATACGAGTTCTTTTTTGATTTAACGGAAAATTCGGCGGGTTGGATCTAGACTTGTAATCAGCATACTCCTGCCATCTGCCTTGATTATAGTGGGTGCTGTTTCTTTTATTAAAGCATTCGCTCAACGAATGATTTTGTCTATTGCAAAAACTGCAGTATTTTTTGGGGTTCCTCTGTATATTATTGTTCGGTATGGAGTGGCTAAATGTTATGTTATTCAGGGATAGTTGTTGCACTTCTCTTACCAGTTGTTGAACCGTTTCGTGTAAAGGTTCCTCGCCTTGCACTGTTGTGACGTTTGGAAAATACATGCTAGTATCCAATAGATTTTGAACATTCTTGGTTATTTTTTTAGCAGGGTAGATAACTCGTCGTTTTCGTGACCAATGAAATTTGATACCAGTGTCACCAAGTTGTGAAATCTTACTTTGTGTTATTTTTATTTTTTCAAACAACCCGTCTGTTTGATTAATGCCATACATATAATTTTATTATAAGTCAGTTTAGATATGATTATTAAAAAAGGAAGTTATCATTTGACTGCCAGATAAAACACATTAATATATTTTAAGCCAACAGCGACTTAATTATTTTCTTGGAACAATTTCGGTAAGTTGCAATCCCACTCGACCATCCAATGACAATTTCAAAAGTGGGATCGTAACTATTGTTTGTTAAAAGTAAAATATATGGAAAAGTTGACTATAGTAAAACTAAAAGAAAACTTGCGCGAGGTTGGTTTAAAAACGTTGGGAAATAAAAGCGAACTTGTTACACCTCTTCGCGAAGCAAAAGTTCCAGAGCCTTACGAGATGGAAGTAAATAATGAACAACAAAATTTGCTAAGCATAGAGGAAGTACCAACGACAACGTCAAGTGTGGTGGAGGAATTGCGTGATGATGTGTTGCGTCTCCAGCGTACAATGGAGTCGCTCACACAGCAATTACAACTATACACGACGACGACGTCAGCGATGGGAACAAATTTTTCTCTGCCGCAGAATTTTGAAACTGCCACTTCAATTACTACGCGCGAAGATCAACGACATGACGAAGCAAGAGCAGATGTGTCGCAACAAAATATGATCGCACAACACCCATCTTTTGGATATATAAACACACACCCAATATACTTGAGAATCAACGAATGTAGCATACCAATGCCTTTGCAACATGGTATGAGTTATGATAAACGAATACAGTCAATTATGTTTGGTGGACAACAACAAAATAAGGGTATGCAGAACAATAAGAATTGCCGTTTCAAATAGAAAATTCGTCTTTTGGACAGTCAAAAACCAAAACTACATCCAGTGTTAGTTCGAATATGTTTATTCCTGTACAATCATGTTTAAATTCAACAATCACACCAACGAATACAATGCATTCAGCTAATATGTTTATGCCTAATCATGGGACAATACCAGGTATAAATAATGAACCATTTAACAATAACAATCGTTGCAGTGTTCGTGAAATTATTGATGCGTTGCCTTATTTAACCATAATAGTGATAGCATTACATCTATTCAGTTTGTGGTAAGGGTTGAACAACTTAAGAATGCATACGGTTGGAATGATGGAATGGTTTTGTTTGCCATTAGAGAAAAACTGGAAGGTGTTGCGAAATTGTGGATTGATACTCAACCAATATGCAAAAACTGGCATGATTTTGTGATCGCTTTTATTGATGATTTTCCTTGTGTTTTGAACAGTGCTGATATACATATTCAAATGATGAATACACATCAGAAGAAAATAGAAACAGTAAGTGAATATTATTATAATATGTTGGCAATTGGTCGGCGTGGCCAATTGAATGATAACGCAATAATAAAATATATCATAAATGGCTTAGAAGATTATAGTTTACGTAAGTCATTGTCAATAATGACGTTTGTGAAGTGCTCAGAGCTGTTGAAATCCTTACAAAATGCAGTGGTAAGCTCAAGAGGGCAACCGTTTAACACAATTAATAAACAAAATGTTCCGTTTAAAAAAACCTATGATACGAATCCCAACATTATTAAATCTCCCCATAAGTCTGGTCCGGTATGCTATAACTGTCGTGAAGTAGGACACATGTCACGAAATTGTCCAAAACCACCGCGAAAACCAAGAGATCCAGTGAATACGGTTTTGAATCCAAATATAATAATGAAAAGTGTAATGGTAAACAATATACAATGTAATGCACTAATAGACTCTGGTAGTGCTGTATCTCTTGTAAAACGTTCTGTCGCTGTAAAGATAAATAATCAATTAACAGCATGTAATAAAATATTACAAGGTTTTGCTGGTGGAGAATACAATTGTAATGAAAAAATAGAACAAGCTAAAATAAATATCGATGATCAGTGTTTTAATGCCAAATTATATGTTGTAAATGATAATGCAACTGCATATGAATTAATTATCGGTTTAGATATTTTATCTAACGGGCGTGTAATTATAGAATATGGTCAATGTCAGGTGTATGCAGTGCACAGTGGTGATATACAATGTGGAAATAATTTGAAGAAAAGTGAAAAGACACAAACAATTGAGTTACTTGATAATTTTGCAGATTGTTTTGCTGATACACTTGACAAAATTGGAAAACATAGCAACATAAAAATGGAAATTTCTGTAAACTCATCGAAACCAATTGCAAGAAAACCATATCTTATGCCGATTCCTAAACAGGAAATTGTCGAAGGTATTGTGAAAGAGTTATTGGAGTTGAATATAATTCGTCCATCATCGTCAGTATATGCATCTCCGATTGTCTTAGTCCCAAAATCCAATGGTGAAAACCGACTCTGTGTCGACTATCGAGGATTGAATGCTGTAACCGAAAAACAACCATGGCCGATGCCCACAGTAGATGGTGTTCTGTCAACTCTCTCAGGCAAGAAGTATTTTACTACTCTTGATATGATGTCAGGCTATTATCAAATCGAGATTGATGAAGATTTAAAAAAGTTTACGGCCTTCATTACTCATAATGGTTACTTTGAGTTTAATCGCATGCCATTTGGACTCAAAAATGCACCATGTACATTTCAGAAAATGATGATGAAAATAATAGAGCCGTTGAGAGAAAAAATTGTAAGCTATGTTGATGAGGTCATAATTGCATCCAATACAGTTGAAGAGGGGTTATGCAATCTCGAAGAATTTTTAAAAATTATAAGGAAGGAAGGGCTGACGCTTCGACTATCAAAATGTTTTTTTATGAAGGAGAGTGTAACAGCATCAATTTTGTTCCAGCGAGAAATCGACGGAATGAAAAAGCCTGTTGCATATTATAGTAGAGTTTGTAGCGAAATAGATGGCAGATATCATGCATACGAGTTGGAAATATTGGCGGTGGTAGAGGATTGTGAACGATTTCGTGTATATTTATTAGGTAAACATTTTACAATTTATACAGACTGTTCTGCAATTTCTAGTATGAAAACTACGACACAACTAATTCCACGAGTATCACGTTGGTTGTTAAAGTTAGGCTGACTTCCAAAACGTACGTATACAAAGTTTGTATAAAGTATTGCTACTGTATTTAAATCACATACATTTGCAAAGTTCGAAAACAATGCAACAACTATACAACTGATGCCTTGTTTGCTTTCTTACTGCGTTAAAAATACTTGACGGCGGCGTTTTGAAATGGTACACATTGTATAATTGTTGTACTGCGGCGTTATGAAATGTGATGCTTTGTTCAAACACAAAGCAATTGACGTTTTGGAAGTCAGCCTTACTAGAATATGATTTTACGGCATTTCATCGTCCAGGTGCCCAGATGAGCCATGTCGATGCTATGAGTCGCGCGCCAGTGGAAATATCATTTAATGTTGAAGATGTCAGCTCAAAATTGATGACACTCAATATTACTAATGAAGATTGGATTCTCACCATGCAAAAGCAGGATCCGGAATTTAAAGAAATAGTAGCTGTATTGAAAGGCGGAGTTGATTCTACAGAAAAGCGGCAATATACCAAAGATTTTGTGCTTAAAAGAAACAGGTTATATAAGAAAAGCAACGATAAGGAATTGCTTGTCATTCGAAGGGGTGTTAGATGGCGAATAGTAAAATTATGCCACCATGATGTTGGACATATAGGAATAGATGGCACTGTTAAAAAGATTTACCAAGACTTTTGGTTTCGGCGGGTAAGAAATTATGTTAAAGGATATATAAAAAGTTGCGTTGAGTGCTGTTACAACAGAGAACCAATTCGAAAGGAATGCCAGCTTTATGGAATGGAGGTTCCTTCACTTCCATTTGAAGTAATTCATATGGATCATTTAGGACCATTTATCAGAACGAGAAAAGGCCATGAACATATTCTAGTTTTTGTCGATTCACTAACACGTTATTCAATGATCGTGCCAGTTAAATCAACGAAAACAAAACCTGTGATTGATGCTTTAGATTATCTCACGTTATATTTTGGTTTACCACGACGAATCGTAACTGATCGCGGAACTGCATTTACATCGTCAGTGTTTAAAGAGTACTGTAATGAAAATGATATCCAGCATATAAAGGCAGCTGTGCGTACGCCACGAGCTAACGGTCTTGCTGAAAGAATAAATCAATCTGTCTTATCATATTTAAAAACATCACCTCAAGCAAAGCAATGGGATAACGAATTACGTAACCTTCAATGGAAAATGAATACAACTGTAAATTCTACAACAAAATATTCTCCTATTAAGTTAATTTATGATTTTCCGCTTAGGGATATTAGCGCCAATAAACTGTTATCTGTTGTACATGATGACAAAATCAATGTTGACGCAACAACACCTAGCGAACGTCGTGAAGCTGCTACCAAAAATGTCTCAATAGCACGAGAGAAATGGAAAGCTAGATTCGATGCAAAACATGCTAAGCCGCATAAATATCAGGAAGGTGATTTGATTCTGATGGAAAGTGCAATGCCGAGCACTGGAAAATCTCGTAAGCTGGATGCCAAATACAAAGGACCATATACCATAAGTAAAGTTTTGCGATACGATCGATATATCATTGAGGATATCAAAGGAGCACAGAGAAATCAACGTAGATTTAGCACTGTAATCAGCAGTGATAAAATTAAACCATGGTGTACACTTTTTCCTGAAGTAGATGATGATTATCAAGATGATGACAATAACGAAGATGATTGCCAATAACTCGAGGACGAGCTATCGTCAGGGTGGCCGAACTGTCACCAAGTTGTGAAATCTTACTTTGAGTTATTTTTATTTTTTCAAACAACCCGTTTGGTGGATTAATGCCATACATATAATTTTATTATAAGTCAGTTTAGATATGATTATTAAAAAAGGAAGTTATCATTTGACTGCCAGATAAAACACATTAATATATTTTAAACCAACAGCGACTTAATTATTTTCTTGGAACAATTTCGGTAAGTTGCAATCCTACTCGACCATCCAATGACAGGAGCCTCGATCTCGTAAACCTCTTATGTAACTTCTTCCAGCTGAATGGTTACAATGGTCTATCAGAGATTTTCGATGGGAAACGTCCTGCCACTGTGATGCAATTAGTTCTGTTGCATTATTAAGGAGTGCCTGTAGTCTCTCTCCGAATTCGTATGCGTTTTCCACTGAACTTTGCTTACTATTAAAAAATAATTTCTGTACCTCTGTTACTGATCTAGTTTTCATATATTTTTCTCGGATAGCCATGCAAAGAGCTACTGTTTCCCCTAGTTTATCCTTCGCCAACATGCACCCTTCAATAAATTTATTCGCTTCGGTACTGAGGTCTGTAGTGCGATTCTGTAACTTTTAACAATAAACGTTACGTTAATTTTACCAACACAATTTATCAGTATAACCAACATTGTTAAAAAATTCAATAAGGTGGCATATTTGTTGAAAAACAATGAATTTTAAGTTAGAAGAGTGTACAAGAGAGGGCGCTCTCATTATTTTTTGTTAAAAATCAATACATTTAAACAATAAATTTTTAGTCAGAATAGTGTACAGGAGAGTGCGCTCTTTTTTATTTGTTCCAAAATATATTTTTTGAACATATCAAAATAACAACAACTTTAAGAATAAACAATGAAAAAAATATTGCTGTTAAGTTAACTGAAAAATTCGACGTTATAATTGAATATAATGCTAAACGATATCCTTACTGAATAACATCGACGTTAATTTAGCTGTTAAAAATTTTTAACAATTCAATTGACGTTAAAATTGAATAGAGAATCCCACTACTGGTCCATCTGTTCCATAGAAAATCGGTACCACATGGGAAATAGTTTTCAAAACTTCACCGAAACTTGTCATTGCTGATTGTAACGTTGTTAGTCGAAATATCTTTTCTCTTTCCGCCTTCCTTCAATTCGTGAATCTGTGCCTTCCGAGTTTCGATTTGTCGGGTTTTATCTCTGAGTTTTTTTTTTTGTTCCCAATGGCCTGCTGCAGCTGATCCGTAGTCAAATTACGGTTAATACGTTGCACAGGATCTATAAATACTTGCGTCTCTTCTTCGCTTTCCAGAACTTGCTTTTCCGCTTCCTCAAGGGTTTTCTTTAAACTGTTGTTTTGCTGCTTCAAGATCCTGTTCACTTAGGAATATTCTTGTATTTCCACTGGTATAGTTGGATTTTGTTGATGTTCCTGCAGCCCCTGTAATTCTTCTAACAAAATATCTATCTTCTCGAATTCGGTGATGTTCCCTTGGCTTCTAATTTTATGCTTAACTAATTTATACAATATCTTATGATTGGAATATTTATTTGAAAAGCATTATTATTGTTAGTAATTTTGTAAATATTAGAATACAGTTATTTTTGTTTAGAAGAAAATAAATTTTAATAAACTAAATCATTATAGAACCCGCTTTACATAATCTGCAAAATATATATTTTTTTGCTTAAATCAGCAACTAAATCTCAAAAACCATCACGGCATATAAATCGGCCGTACACATTAACACCCCAGTATTACCGAATCTAGGTCCCAAACGGCATTACCAACACTAAACAAAAACATACAATAAGTGTTGCCGCAGTGCAACATACAAAAAATAAGATTTTTGTTAAAAATATCAAGATAATATATGAATTATATGCTATTATATGGAATCTCTTCAAGACTACAATGTGAACTACAAAAATTACAAATAAATATTAAAAAATTTTACATTTAGTTAAGCAGTATTTATGTTTTAAATTTTATTTATTTGTTGCGGGTTAGCAATATCTAAATATATATTTCGTTGGTAAATAAAACTTAAAAAATAAATACTTGAGTACATGCTCAAATAAATGTAATATTTTGTAAAGGAGAGATTTACATACTTTTAATTTTTTGCCTTATAAATACTTTTAATGGCAACCAGCGGTTGTCTAATTTTATAGGTGTAGAGAAGTAAACACATTCATAATGGAAAATTATTTGTTGTGTATGTTTAAAAAGTTTTTGGAGACTATTTTTATTCTTTGTAATTCACAAATTTATTTGTGAGTTTTCGCATAAATGGATGAGCTTTAAAATTTTTTTAAGATACACGGTAAAACATCTACTGATGAGTTGGTATGGCTACCAACGAAATATATATTTAGATATTGCTAACCCGCAACAAATAAATACAAATTTGATAAATATTCTCAAATAAAAGTCAAAGAAAATTGCGAATCATTAAAGAAATTTGAAGTATTATACGAAAGAGTGTTAAAGAGCAAAAATAAACAGATTTAGACAATAGCAGAGATATTATTGGTAATGTTCCATATATGTCACGTTTTGATCTAAATGTCGTAGGTAAAAACCGACATTTATTTAAAAGTTCGTATGAGGCGTTAGAGGATTTCTTCTTGCAAACAGAACTACTGCATGATATCATTCTGGCAGAAGAAAGATAACTTTTCATTAAGTACGTATATAATTTAAACTCACAGCACAGGTTCGTAATATAATAGGCCGATCCAACAAACCCTAAAACAAAATACCTCCGACATAACAGCATTCAGAGAAAAAATAGTAGTACTGTGTGAGCAATTAATTGATTTTCAGGTAAAAGAACTCGACAGTCCTACACAAGAAGCTAAGAATGCAATATACAAAATGAGCGAGTGTATGGCACTCAATAATTTCACAAAGGGTGCAAATGATGAATATAGAAGTCTTTTAATAGCTAGTAATCCTAACACACTAACGAAGCGATACAGAAATGCTTGACTTTGGAAAAAAACAGTCAGTACAACAGTAACAACATTTTTAGAAGTGGTGGAAGAAACCCCAGCAACCCAAAAAACTATTCACGAAACAGCATTAAACATCTAATGGTAGGCTTGAAAATTTTCACCACAGCAATAACTACTGTCGAGACAACAACCAAGACACATGTTACACAACTCACCACAATGTTAGCATCGTGGAAATGGTGGGTTTGGAAATACCAATTCTTACCACATCAACAATAATGGTACAGACAACAACCAGTACCACAGACAGTGTAGCCAGGTAAATTTTGTCTAATGTCCCCAAATTAAAGATTGTTGTCCCCAAAAATTCCCATTTTAAAACTGGAAATCCCCAATTTTGTCCCCAATAAATATATGTTCATATATTAAGCATCATAAAAAACAATTTTTTTTTATTAATTTTATTACATACATACATTTATTTAAGTTAATGCATTCGTATGTGCTAAATGGAACTTTTGAATCCATAGAATATTCTAAAATTCCATGCACGGAATCAAATTTATTCTTTTTTCTATGCTTTCGAGTTGTAAATTTATAAATAACTCTAAATTTTCCATACTCTCAGTGAATATTATAAGGATTTATTTTGCTAGTACAGTTAAATAATCTAAAAATAAGAAATAAGTCGCGTATTCTATTTGTATTTGTGATTTGCATAAATAGAGTATGCAATGACGTTCAACGAAGCTGGTGAAATCGTTGATATTCTTCTCAATTAGTATCCACTTTACGAAAATTGTGAAGATGGAAAATTGAACGCTGAGAGGTGTAGAGGCCTTGAAATCGGTACTGATACGTTCTGCTAAAAACTGATTGTATAAATAATAATATTTTTCAACATAAAAAAAACTCCTAGTAATTTTGAATTTTCATTAGTTCAATTGAACTTGAGCCTAAATAATATTACTTCTCAAAGGTACATAATGAAAAATTGCTAAAACGTTTTAAAAGATTAAAAGGGTAATAGCGACAAAACAATCCACAATTTTATGCAATTTGGTTTTATTAGATTTGTTTTAAACAAGAAGAATAAGCAGTTCAAAACATTTGATAGCTCGTAAAACTTAAATTGAATTTAAATGTTAAAGATTGGTGATTTAAGTACTATTTAAGTGTTTAAATAGCATGTAACGATAAATGACATTTAAATATGAAGTGAACATATTTTCCCAATGCAATTTTTGAGTCTTTCAGATCTCTTGTGAAACATTTCTATATAAATCATATATGTATTAAAAAATGATTTCATTACTTTTAACTTGCATTCGCTATGCTTAGGTAATTTTTCTAATTTTGCTTACAATCATTACTATTTACTTTTTTATTCAAATCTGTTACAATGTCATCTATATGACAAATAAACGATTATATATGAATTATATAAAATATTAAAGAATTTAGCACATTATTTCGTCGTTTTGTAATACGAGATTTTGAAAACAAAAATTTGAAATTGCCTGCAGCTTCAACTAATTTCAGGATACTTCTAATATTTTCACAGTATTTAATCTTTGTAGGGCAAGTGTTGCAATAGTTGGCAGTTTTTTTATTTTAATCTCAAATAAATAAGCATAACTGTGCTTATGTATTAGAGGGTGGCTTTTCTCCATAGCAAACAGCCTTTGAGTGATTTTTGTAAAAAATGAATGTCTGAGTTTGTCGCACTCATTTAAAGATTCTGATTACTCTGAATGTTTTTATGGCTACAACATAAACAACATTCAAAAGAGACAAAATTATTGTGTAGACACACAGCCTACAATTCCTATACTGTTAATTCACTATGTATAGTATATACTTCGGACTTCTTAATATTGAGATTTTTGTCATATACTGTTAATTCACTATGTATAGTATATACTTCGGACTTCTTAATATTGAGATTTTTGTTACTGTTGCGCTCTTATATAGAAAACTTTCACCAGGGGTATCAGCCGTTAATATTTTGGCGCAGTGAAAAGTACAAAAAAAAACCAGTTAAGTTTATTGACAGATGATAAAGCAAGTATTGCTACTACAATAACACGCTGCTACAGAGGAAAAAAACTTGGAAAACGTGGGGTTATAGCTCTTATTGAATACATTACAAATCGTGTCAAAAATTTTCTGAAACACCCTCAAATTCAGAAGTTATTCTAAAAAAACCGTTTTCAGTGATGTTCGTCAACTTATCGACCTGTAACTCAGTCGATTTATGTCCGATTTTTAACGGATTTCGAAAGCAAACTGATTAACCTTTAAAATGATGTGCTTTTTTTAAAAAATTTTTAAGTTACATATATGTATTGTTTTTGTTAAAAACATCTAAAAAATAAACGAAATTTATAAACTTTTTCGATTTTAGTGGCTTTTCATTGCTTATTTTGATATGAAAGCTTATAAAAATTTATACCAACGTATAAAGAAAATTTAGTTCTTAACAAGACATGGTTTTCATTTTTCAAATCGCATAAAAATTGTAAAAGTTATTCAACTTTTCATTAACACCTTTTTTTAGTATTTTCTCCCCCAGCGCAAAAATATGAATAAAAAAACAGTTAATTAAAAAAAATTTATCAACTTAATCAAATTAAATTTATATCAAGTAACCAACTGATTCATATTTTTCGCGTTTAGTGGTAATGTATGACTATCAAAAGCTACGTTTTCTTCATGTTTCACATTCATCCACTATTTTTATTTTTGTTGTTGTACACTTCCTTATACTTGATATCAATTTACTTTGAACTTAATTATCCACAATTTTTGTTGTAATTTTACAGTTACTTTTTTAACTTCACTTAATATGTTATCTCTGGTGAACGGTGTTGTTTTTAGATAACAGTAAAAAGTGTAACTAGTTTAAAATTTGTGACAAATAAAGAGCTATTAATATTTATTTTTATTAAAATAAGTAAGTTTGTAATTTTTGTAATCATTTAACAACTTTTAAATTGACTTTAGCTTTTTCTGAAGCGTGTGATATGCGTAATAATTTTTAAAGCCTTAGTAAATGCCTTCAACACAGTTTTTAACTACTCATATAGTTCTAGCAAATAGTATGAACGCGAAAGTATTTGTACAAGCTGTTCCAGTGTACTAAGAGAACTACTTAAGAGAACTAAGTCCGAAAAGTATATAAGCCAGCCATTACCATTATCAATCCCAATGATTTGGCATCATCAAATATTCCATAAACCAGAGGAATGTTATTTTTGCCAAACAAACATCACTGGTTATCAATATAAAAATCATAACAGCATTAAGTGTGCTTATGTGTTAACTGTTACTAAGCCAGTATTAAGTGCAACTAAATGTAATGAATCTTCACTTAAACAAGCTGATGATGAATCTGAACACGAGGAATGTGACATGGAATATTTAGCGATATCGGCTGAGCCACATTTTGTGACAAATGGAGATTTTTATGATCTTGTGCGAGATTTGAAACTTACGTGGAGACAAACTGAGGTTTTAGGATCGCGACTAAAGCAATGGAATATCACACAGATTGACTTTAGAGTTGCATTTGCAAGAGATAATCCCCAATTATGTTTTGAGGAAATTTTTAAAACCAGTGATGGTAGTGATGACCTTATGTATTGTTCAAATATAGAAGTTATTTTTTACCTTAAGCACAGACATGAAGCCAATGATTGGAGGTTGTTTTTAGACGGATCGTGTAAAAGTAGGTATTAATGATTTTTTTTAATTTGCAATCAACTAACACATTTTTAAGGCCTTAATTAAGGCAGTGTTATTGCACAATAAAAATAAATTACCGTCAGTGCCGATAGCTTACGCTACAAAAATTAAAGAGTCATACGCTACAATGGAAAAATACTCTATTTAATAAATTATAGAAAATATCAGTGGCAAATTGTTGCAGATTTAAAAGTTCTAACAATATTATTTGGAATGCAAGGATACTAATAATAAAGGAATACTAAGTTCCCTTGCTATCTCCGCGAGTGGGAAAGTCGTAGCGATGAGTAAAAACTGGCCTGCAAGGACATCTTTCAAAATAGGCCAGAAAAACGTTCAGAATATTTCTCTTGTGCAATCAGATAAAATCATTTTATCGCCACTGCACTTAAAGTTGGGCTATATGAAACAGTATGTAAAGCGGCTGGATGTAGAAGGCGATCCTCTTTAAAGTCTGTTTTCCCACAAATTCGAAAAATTATGCTTGATGAACATTTTTTAAAAAAGCTTAATGAGATAGAAAACAGAGCATGGAATAATTTTATTTCCTTATGTCGAAACTTTTTGGGAAACAAAAAAAGTCCTAAATACGTTGAAGTGGTAAATGAATTTCTTGAATCTTTTGCTGAAATGGGATGTCGAATGTCCATAAAAATTCATTTTTTGCAAGCGCATTTAGATTTTTTTCCCGAAAACCTTGGTCAATTCAGTGACGAGCAGGGAGAACGATTTCACCAAGAAATTTTACAAATGGAAAAGCGTTTCGATGTAATGAGCCACATAAGAATGCTGGCAAATTATTGCTGGTCTCTCAAACGAGAAACAGATGGTTTTTTGAACAAACGTAAGAGGTCTAGTAATAATTTTTAAGAAAATGAAATGATTTGCGTTTTTTTTTAATCTTTTAATAACATTTGTAAGTCAAGTGGCTTACCAAAATAAAAGTCTGCAACCGCAAAATTTTTACTTTAGAAAAAGTTTAATAAATTTTTCAAATTTAAACCGATTTTAACAAATAATATCTCATTTTTTTCTATACAAAATTGATTTTAAAATACTGTTAAAAAAAAGGTTTTTATAGAAAAAAATTAAGATTAGTATTGTTGAATTTGAAAAATTACGAAAAAAAAGCGAAACTTTTGATAAAAACTTACCTAATTTCTTGGAATATAAATTTTATACATTTTATGAAAGCCTAATTCCTTGCCTTTCCAAAACTGTTTAAAATTTTGAAATCGGTCTACAAATGTGGGAGTTAGGAGTACTAAACTACTACGCCTACCCTAAAACAGTTTTTTCAAAATAACTCGAAATTTTGAGGGTGTTTCAAAATCTTTCAAAACGGTTTTTGTATGTCCTCACCTAGGCCTACAACCCCCCTTTCAAGTTCTGACAAAAAGTGTTTTTTTGTAGCAGCGTGTAATCTATATATATAAAAGAGTTGCGTGAGTGACTGACTGACTGACTCATTCATCATCGCCCCGCCCAAACCGCAGAACCTAGAAACTTGAAATTTGGCATGTAAGTTCCTTTTACAGAGTGTATATCCACTTTTACGACGCAGACTCGAACCAAAATATGTATTTTAGGAAATTCGCAAATAAGTGAATATTGATAAATACTTTATATGATGTATTTTGCTCTTGGATTAGCACAGAACAAATTTCAAGACATTCAATGATTTAGTTGCGCAGGTATGTGAATAGTAATCAATAATAAAAAAATTATCCTATTTGAAGTTTCCGGTCATCTCGTCTTACCGATTTCTTCGTTAAAGGATATACTTCGGTTCCTGTTTTCATGTTGCTCGCATTATTTATAAAGCGTCAACAGTATGTTGTCTCTTCTGGGCATTTCTGATTTTTTAGTTGCGAATGTTTATGATTTAGTGTGCGATATATAGATATGGAAGGATAACACAAACCACATCACTATTATTAAATTTATTGACTTCAAATATGAAGATTAATAATTTAACAAAAATCTAAATCTTAAGTAAGTGGTATCACAACAATTTTTATTAAAATCGAAACAGTATGTACATATATACATACATTTAAAGTTGTCAATTATTCGGCTTTCAACTTTGTTCGAATAGTTCAAATATTGGTTTTTGTTCGTTCGATCAAACGATTAAAGCTAAAAAATTATTCAATTAATCGATGAGAACAACGTTTAAAAATAAAATATTTATTGACAAAAATATATGTTTGTTATTAACACAAAAATGCACATAAAAGCAAAAACTCTTAAAAAAATAGTTGATATTTTTATTAACAAAAAATATATAAAATTATTAATACATAAAAAAAATGTATAACTGAGATTACTTTTAACTGATGTACATATTTCGATTTTAATACTTGTAGAGATATAATTCAAATACACATGTTTTATTCAGTCAAAATATATCAAATGATTTTTTTTTTTTTTTTTTTTTTGTTAAACAATTTAAAATTTAGAAATAATCTTAAAAATAAAAGTTAACTCAATTTGTTAGTTTTAAAAAAAATTTTTTTTTTGTTTTTATTAAAGTTGATTTTGAAAAACCTCTACCGCTAATTTTCGACGTAGGTGATGTAGTGAAAAGAGCATAAAACAGTTTACATATCAAATTTCTGTTCTTTTTTTAGATTTTTCGAAATATACCATACCGTATAATATATCGCTGAAGTATTTTTTATATTCTGAATTTTTAATACTTTGAAAAGAATTAATTAGTTCGCATAAGATTTTTATTTTCATTACTAATAACTTTTTCTATATCAATACGTTTATCTGAATTATCGTGGTTACTTTCAGCATAAAATAATCTAGAGTATAATTCATTTGCATATTATTTAGTTTCACTTTTTGAAGAATATATTAATTGACATTAATTAATCGATTTATTCGTTATTCGAAAATCAGCATTTTAAAATTTTCGAACAAGAGTTTGGTTCTGTTTGACCGATTAATCGAATTATACTTAATCGGTTGACAACTCTAATATACATACATGTATATATATACACAATTTTTGTTTTTGATTAGTAAGAAATAAGAAGTGTACATATCAACTTACGGTTCAGCTTCTATCGATTTCAATTTGGCAACATAGTTAGAAGGTATATAGCCTTCTTGTCGGGTCTTCTTGCTGCGCGCCAGCCACCAGTCACCCTAAAATAATTTTTTTTATTATATTAGTAAGTTGTAATAAAATATGGATACAATTTAGTTATTTTATTGATATGTATACATGATATGTATGTATTTACAATTCCAAATGTTAGACGAAACAGGTGCTATATATGGCCATTTTTTATTCGTTTTACTTTTTGTGAGTAGCTTGATATATTGTATTTTAAATAAGTTTGTTATTTATTGAATTTTCAATTATTAACTGAACTAACAATAAGTATTAAAAACTATGTGAAATATTTTTCTACCCAATTGTAAACAAAATATTATTTTCTGTTTTTTTTTTTTTTTTTGTTAAGTAAAAGAGTAGCCATCCTTCTCAGCCGAGTTAGACCTCAATAATTAGGCTGTTGCTTGCCAGTGGATTTGGGTGCAACACGAGTTTTCTTATATCTTTTTGTATGTTGTCACATGTTTTATGGGTCGGTTATGGATGGCAACCGAACCACGTTGCCAATTACTGAGAATTGTATTACGGATGGCAACTGGCAACTGAGAGCTGCAAGTTTCAGTTGCTATTTAGTGTTTTTCTGGCAACTAAAGTTCGGTTGTTATCCATAATCGAGCCATTAATCACATAGTCTTCATTAACGTAACATCAGATCTTTAAGAATTCGCTATTTCTGACAGACCAAGGCACTGACGTAATTGCAGGTAAGATTTTATTTTGTCCATTGAATTTTGTGCACATTTCATTCTGAGGCAGTGGAACATAAGTACACAATGACAATAGTTAGTGACCTTCGATTTTAGGAAACACACTGTCAAAAAAAAATTCAATAAATACAAATTATGTGTTATGTCAACTGACGCTTCTATCGATTTTATCAAACTTATTTTTATTAGAAATACAACACTTGTTGCAGTCTACCATGTTGTCTTGCTTAAGGTGCCTATACACTACATGTTTTTTACATTGCACCTGTCAAATTTTACATAATTCGGTAAAAACATGTAGTTGGTGACCTCAAAAACTTTGCTTGTGTAAAAATACACAAGCAAAAATCTAAGACAAATTTTCAATTAGAGCATGTTCATTCATATTATTATATAAGATATTATTTTATAAATGTAAACTTTTATGAACACAAAAAGAGGGAGGTATAGTGCCCGACTCTGCATATTAATACTTATTAAACAACTCTAAATAATATACTTATACAATTATGTACCTAATAAAGAACGAGTAGAATTCGTTATATACTACAGCAAGCAACAGGTTGGTTTTAGTTATAAATGGTGACAGGAATAATAAACGGGAATATTAAAGTATGAAAATATACTTATATACATATATATAATAGTATATGTGACCTTCTCCGAGAAAAGGAACCTAGTGTGTGAAAATTAAGTTTTGAGAAAAACGCATTTAAATTTTCATAACGCATTATCACTGTGAACACACCTTCAGTTGGGAGATGCGATTTGGTATGGTTAGTTATGATTGGGTGACGTCATGCCTATGTGGTGACGTATTTTTTTTCGCTTTGAGTTTGACAATACCTTTGCTATTGTTGCTGCTCTGTTCGTTCTCAGCTATCTGTTCGCTCTCAGCAAAGGGTTGATGTGCGTATACTAATACGAAGAACATTGTAAAAATAACTATAAGAAAGGAAAAGAATAAAGTGACGCTTCAGTCTTGTGACAACTGTATAACGACTGTTATCAATATTCAAAACTTGTTCGAAAAAGAGTTCGAAATAGGAAAAGGACTTAATGCTGTCATTAGCCAAATTTTCGATTACTTCACGAAGAACGCTGTTAAAAATTTAGTTTTATTTTGTGATAACTGCGTAGCACAGAATAAAAATAATGCAATGATGCATTATTTGGCCTGGCGAGTGGATTCTGGCTCAAACGAATCGATATCATTAAATTTGCTCCTAACTGGCCACACCAAATGTAGATTATTACTGTGAAGGAAAGTGAAGTAGAGTGGCGAACATGGGATACTCATTTCGAAGGATTTTACAAAAGATTACCAGGTAAACTGTCGCGATTTTGTGATTTTAAACTTTCAAATTCATTTCAATTAATTTTGTGAACGTTTGCGATTTAGGTATTACCAAGTACCACCACTTTGACGTAAAAAAAAGCGAAATTGTATGTAAAGAACTTCTGGACTCGGAAGAAGAAAGATTTAATCTGTGATTAACGGCTGAGCTACCAAACAAATTACCTCCGCTCATTACACCAAGCGGTTTATCGTTAGATCGCAAATAGTATTTGTATGAGAATGTCAGGGTCTTATGTACTGAATCACACAAACGGGATTTTGTAGCTTTTAAACCGAGTGAACCCAAAGTGAAAAAAAAATCGAAAAATAAATCTGAACCTGCAAGCAAGAAAAAAGCACCGGATCACGAGAAAAAGAAAGCTGAAGTCAAAGCGCCGAAAAAAGAAAAAACTAAAATTGTCAAACGAAAATCGAAGATCACGAAACACCGAAAAAAAAAGTCCAAACTCCAAAAAAAAATTCGAAGACTGACGAAAAAAAACAATTTAAAACCAAAAAATCAAAATAAGTAAAATTTTAATGTTTTTCTCATTTTTATCGATTTTCCCAAGTTCGTTTTGTACGTTTTTATGGGGTAAATACATTTTAAAACTTTTTAAACATAAAAGTTGGTATGGCTATCAACGAAATATATATTCAGATATTGCTAACCCGCAACAAATAAATAATATTTAAAACATATATACTTGAGTACATGCTCAAATAAATGTACAATAAATGTTGTAAAGGAGAGATTTACTTTTCATTTTTTGCCTCATAAATACTTGTAATGGCAACCAGCGGTTGTCTAAAGTGCACTGGAGACGATCAAAAAAACACATCAACGTTCTAAGTGTGTGCGTGCACAGTCGTGCTTTTTCGGATACACGTATAAGTTAAGAACTTTCTTAATATAAAGTTCAAAAAAATTTGTTTTATTGGTCAGAATGACCGTTTATTTTTATATCGCAACTGCGTTTTGATTACAACTGAACTTGAATTACAACTGAACTTGAATTACAACTCAACTTAAAATTAATTTACAATACATTTTATAATAAAATTAAAGTGCTTACTTTTATTATTTCGCAATTATATATTTTTTATTAATAATTAGTTCACCTATTTTACATTAAGTGCTTACTTTTACTATTTCGCAATTATATTTTTTTATTAGTAATTAGTTCACTTATTTCGCAATTTATTTGCATTTTCAAATTTTGCCTAATTTAGATTATTTCACAATTTATTTCAATTTTGCCTATTTTACATTATTTCACAATTTATTTGGATTTTTAAATTTTGCTAGTTCGATGAACTTTTGTATTCTTTATTATTCTGCAATTATGCATTTTTATTTAATTTTTTATTAACTACAGTGTTAACTCTTCCCCTCTTAAAAATGTTTGCCCTCAAACATTCGAAATTGAGAGTCTTGGGGGTTTAAGTGGACCCGAAATTATGACAATCTGTTCATCAGGATTTTTGTTGGGAATAACTTCTGGAACGAAATCTGACTTTTGTGTGATTTTTATAATATTATTTTCGTTTGTGCTATTTTGTGTTGCTATGTTATGGAATATTACTTTTCTCTTTGTTTTACGTACTAGGCCGGATAAGATTATTGTTAATAGTGATATGATTAGAATGATGACAAATAATGATTTATTAACAACTGTTTCTGTCTGTAAGAAATCAATTTTATTGGTATTGTTTAAATGAAGTTGATTTAGTTTTTCTAAGGAAAGCATTTCGATATATTGTTTTTCTAAAGGGGTTTGATGCACTATTTGTGGTGAAGCTGATATCGCTGAGGCTTCCATATTCTGAAAAATTTTGTTATTAATAGTAATGGATGCGTTATTGAAGTTTAGTACGTATGTTCCATTTATTGTCTGATTATTTATTGTTCCATGGAAATCATTTAATAAAATTGTACCTGTTTTCAATTCTTCTACTGATGGTACGTGGAAAGCATCGGAAATGTCGCAATGTGGACGAGATCCATTTAGAAAATGTGGGATACAGGTAGAGTTAACAATGTTTTTTAAATCATTTACTTTACAAATTGTTATAGTATTGATAATAGTACAATTTTTCTTAATAGCTAACACTTTTTCTTTATATTTCAAAATTTCCTTAAAATCTATATTTATAATTTTGTTATCTTTTTTTATTGGTTTTATTAATATTTTTTCATAAATTTTTTCAGAAGTAAGTGGGATCTGTATAACATACAATAAAGTTGAATCTTTATATAAAACTTTTACATTAGCTAATTCTAATGCTTCTTCTATTGATTCAAATGGGAATTTTTCTTTGTGTAGTGTTTCGATTACAATTTTTATTTCTTTCTTGTTTAAAATTACTGAATTTATAATATTATTTTTCGCCCATTGAACGGCGTATTTGATATTTTGTATTTCTTCTTTAGCTAATCTTAACCTGATTTGCATGTTTATAATAACAGCATTACTAATTTCATTTTGATTTCTTATTGCTCTGTTAATTTTATTAGTATATTCTGTCAATTTATTTATTTTTTGAGCAAAATCTTCATTTATGATCATTTGTTTGTTATTATTAAAATTTAATTCATTAATATTGCCTTTAAGTATTTCAAAATCGTCGTGGTCCGGAGAGCCAGCGATATATTTCTACGCAGAGCCGATCAAGTTTATCGCTCTTTTTATCCTTATTTCCTCGGTAACCTCTAATGATTTCAGCATTTCTGAGGTCTGTATTAGCTCATGCTCTAATGAGGGCAAAAACATACTCTCTGAATTGCCAGTGTGGTTTATGAAAGATTCTATTTCATCAAGAAAGCTCTGATAATTATTTAAATTTATTACGTGCACAATTTTGAATGTGCCCTCTTGAATTTTCGCTACTCCTTCCGTTAGTGTAACAATGTGGGAAAGTGTGTAGTTAAGGATTTGGATTTCCGCATTGGAGGGTGGTAGGATATTTGTATAATGGAGGAGGAGGAATCTGAAAGTGTATTAGTGTGTTAAATTTATCTTCTAATGTTATTCTTGTGTATGGTTTTGTTAGATTCGGTGGTTACGCATGTTCCCTTATCTTCTCTAACTATTTCTTTCTTATATCTTGGGGTTAACTTAGTTCCTAATCTTGTGTTTAACTTTGCAAGAACTGTTTCGCCTGGTTCGTAGGTTTTTATTTCTTGTCTATGTTTGTTATGATATTGCATGTCAGTTTCTTGTTTTTGTCTTAACTTTTCTATATTTACTATTCTATAATTTTCTAGCTGGGAAGGGTCTGTACTTACTCTTCTACCAAAAAATAGTTCGATTGGTTTCTTCCCTGTTGTGCTATGTATTGAACAATTATATTTATATACTGAAATTTCAAGTAGTTCTTTAAAGTTGTTATAAATATTTTCTATTTTTGTACATCGCATGATTTCAGATAACGTAGAGTGGAATCTCTCTACTTGTCCATTAACGCTGCTTGAATAAGGTGGAACTGTAAATGTTTCTATATTTAGTTGGTTTTTTATCATGAAAGTAATGGTTGAAGAATTAAATGATTTTTCGTTATCCATAACGATAGTTTTAGGTACACCGAATGCGAATATTAGTTCGCGAAGTGGTTGTCTTATGTCCTCTATTGCCTTGGATTTTATCGGTTTTACTTGTGCATATTTGGAAAATTTATCAATTGCTGTTAATACCAAATTATTTTCAGTTTTATAAATATCTATGTGAATAATTTCGCCAGGATATTTTGGGATAGGGGTTCCCTTAAACACGGGTTTCATTGGATGTCTATCATATTTGTTTTCCTTACATGTAACGCATTGTTTTACTATTCTTTTAATTTTCCTTGACATAGCTGGAAAATAGTATTGATCTATTATTTGTTCTCTATTTTCTTTGCTGTTTCTGTGTGCTCTATTGTGTGTGTCTATAATTATTTTGTTTTGCTCTTCTTCATTTGGTATATCTTCTACCTGGTGTCTAGTGAATCTGATACGATATTTATTAAAGTGCTGTCGATATATTTCTTGTATTTTTCCCATGTTTCTTTCCGTAGTTTTGATTGCATTAAGGATTGATGGGTAAAGATATTTCTTAAGTATGGTTATAAGTTTGTTCTGTGTGAACTCTGGCTCAAATATATGGTGACGGTGGTAATGTGGAAAAATTATTTCGAATTTATACTGGGATGTAGGATGTGTGTAGAGAATTATTTGATTTTTAAAGCAGTTTATTGGTGTATCGACGCTTAATATGAGGTTCTGACCGGAACTGTCATCACTATGTGTTGCTATTGAGAGGGTATTTAATTGTGTCATTGCAGGAATTCTTGACAGTACATCTGCCACTACATTTGCTTTTCCTGGTTTGTAGAAAAGTTCGTAGTTATATTCCTCTAGTATAGCTTTCCAACGCTTCATTTTGCTGTTGTTGTTCTTATTGCTGAGGGCGTAGGTAAGTGGCTGGTGATCAGTGAATATTTTTATTTTCGCAGAACCGTATAAATAATTTCGAAGCGAGTTTAGGGCCCAGATTATCGCGAGCATTTCTTTCTCGTTTGCCGCATAATGCTCTTCAGTTTTATTTAAGGTTCGGGATATAAATGCAATTGGCTTATTGTTTTGTGACAGAACTGCACCTAGCGCAAAATCAGAAGCATCTGTTGTGAGATCCAAGTCTTTACTATAATCTGGATATGCTAGTACGATATCTTGAGAGACTAAAGTGTTTTTTAATTTTTCAAAAGCTTCAATAGCTTCATCGTGTAATGTTATGTGTCTTTGAGCTGATTTATTTTTTGAAAGGCGGCCTTCTTCCCCTCTTAAAATTTGCGTTAAGGGTTTTGCTACCTTCGCATAATCTTTCACAAATCTGCGATAAGAGCCTGATAATCCTAAAAAGGATCGTAGTTCTTTTATGGATTTTGGTAATGGAAAATCGAGAATAGCTTGAACTTTTTTCTTATTGGTTTTTATTCCGTCCTCTGAAATTATAAATCCGAGGAATTCTACTTCATTTTTAAAGAAGTTGCATTTGTCAAGCTGTACTTTTAGGTTTGCTGCCTGAAGTGTTGCAAACACAGCTCGAATGTGATCGAAATGTTCCTTTTCTGTCCTGCTAAATATAACAATATCATCGATATACACGTAGCATATTTTCCCGATGTAATCATGCAAAACATCATCTAAAGCCCGTTGAAATATGGCCGGAGCGTTTTTTAGGCCGAACGGAAGGCGTACGAATTCGTATTTGCCATTCGCAACGGAGAAAGCTGTTTTTTCAAAATCAGATTCTTTCAAGGGAATTTGGTGGAAGCCACTCTTTAAATATAGGACTGTAAAGTATTTGCTATCTCCTAACTGTGAGAGAACGTCATTTATTTCTGGTATTGGGTATCTGTCCGGTATTGTTAATGAATTAAGTTTCCTATAGTCTATTACTAGTCTGTACTGTTTGTTACCAAGTGAGTCAGGTTTTTTTCCAACGACCCAAACAGGTGAGTTGTATGGTGAACGTGAAGTTCTGATGATACCATCATCGAGTAAATTTTTTATCTGTTTTCCGACTTCGGATTTTAATGCAATTGGATAAGGATATTGTTTAGAGTAAACTGGTGTATCTGTGGAGGTACGAATTTCGCCAACTACTCGAGTTGTGCATGTCAATTTTTGATTAGGTTCAATGAACAATTCAGGAAATTCGCTAATTATCTTTCTCATATTTTCTTTTTGTTGTGACGACATATGATCGTCTCGAATCGCTATTGTATTTACTCCTTGAGAAAAATGCTGCCGAAGCCTTATTTTAATATTATTTCCTATTTGCATAAAGCTGTTTCGTGTATAGATTATTGCATTGAGTTCTTTTAATGAATCGTTTCCAAGAATGCCATCGAATGATTTTAATGTTGGGAGAATATAGAATTTTATTTCATTTTCTAAATTGAAAAGTTTTACAAACGTATGTTCTTTTATTTCAATGTTACCTGCTATTGATTTTGCAAAAAATGATTCTTTATTTGGTATGGTTTTTTTTACGATGTTTGGCTGAATATAATTCTTGCTTGAGCCTGTGTCAATTATAAATTTTAATATTGTACCGTTTTTTGCTCTACACTCGAAATAAGGGAGCGAAGAGCTCGTCATTCTAAAAAATTGATGTCGCTAAGCTCGCTAATGTCGTCCTCATTAAACGGTATTTCGCCGATTTGATTATTATCAAGAGAATTATTAACGACCTCATTATAAGTTTCTAGCTCATTATCGATATGAAAGTTTCTTTGTATTTTAGGTCGATAACTAGAGTTTGCAATTGTTGGTGGTGACCTTTTGTTAATGTTTTGATATTGTGGTCTGTTCATATAGTTAACTCGCTTTGAATGTAAACTACTATCTATATCCATAGGTTGTGGTAAAGGTTGAGGTTTAGGAGGGACAGGTATTGGAGGATTAAAATTGTAGCTATTATTTGTGTTAGTACGAGACTGTGTCGGGTAGTTGTTTATTGGTACATGATTGTTAGTGTTTGGAAATGTATAGGGTTTTTGTTGTACCTGGGGCATATGAGCCAATTGTGGATAAAAATTGCCTTGGTTAAAGCGAGGCGTTATGTTAACGGGTTGTGATTGATAGTTACGCGAGTAGTTGCGTGTTGGAAGTGGAGGAGTAGGATTTCTATAATTGAAATGTTGGCTATAATTTGATCGAAAACTTTGGTTTTCCAGTTTGAGGCAAAGGTGTAGAGCTTGAGGTAGATCTGCTGGTTCCCTCATGCCAAGAAGTTTTGGTAAATCACCATTTAAGCCCCTAACAAATGTATCTAGAGCTTTATTGCGATATGATTCTGTTAGTAAGTTTAAAGACTCATTAGACGCATCTAAGCTTCCGAGTTTGTTAAGTATTATAGATAAGTGCTTATAAACCACTTGATAAAAGCCCTGAAAAGATAATTTCCCTTGTACTAATGAGATCATTTGATATTCAAGGGTTGCTAAGTCCCTCTTATCGGAATAATGACGAGAAAGACATTTAATAATGGATTTCCAGTCGAGAGGGGTATTGTAGGATTCTAGAGCAACATCGGCGTTACCTACAATCTTATTTCTTATCACACTGAGAATACCGTAGTACCGCGGTGTCCCTTTGGAAGGTTCATAAATTTGTAAGATTCTTTCGACACTCTTACGCCATGAATTGAATTCAGTTTGATTGCCGTTAAATTCACGTAAGCTCTTAACGATGTCTGGTATTTTATCGAAATCTCAGAAATTTCCTCTATATTGTGCTTCAATTTCTTGGTCAGAAGCTATATTGTGACTTGGGTTTAATATGGATTGTATCAATCCGGGTAATTCTTGTTGTAAAAGCCTAGACGTAGTTTCTGTAATTATACTGTTCAGATCACTAATATTTAATGCTCTTGGTCCTTGCTCTGTGTTCGCTGCATTTAGAACTGCAGGACGAATGAGATTGTCTGAATTTGACATAGCTTACGATTTTTGGTTTAACTAGGGGATTTGTTTACAATTTTTTTCTGTTTTTTTTTATTCTTTGTTTGATTTTACTTTTATTTTATTAAAACTTTCTTACTACACTTTACTTTAATTTTACTATTTTGATTTTACTTGATTACTTATTATTAATACATTGTATCTTATATCTATTTTTATAACTTACAATATAATTATCTGCATTCTGGTCCTTATTTTCCACTCTCTGGATAGCTGGCTTGGCACGTAATGCCGTCCTTTTTGCTGTCTGCTACTGAGGGGCCAATCACTATCACTTTTGTATTTCTTGTATTTGTGTCGATCAAATTTTGGTATCACTGCTTTTTTTTTTATAACTTTTGTTTGAATGTAATTTCTCTTTTACTGCGTTTTTTATTTTGTTGTTTGTTGTAAATTAAATTGAATAAATGAATTTTATCTTTATTATTAATGTTATTTCTTTTCTTCTTCTTTTTTAATATTTTTATGTTTCACTATGTGGAACTGTTTTTAAGTTCTACTCTGTAGAACTAATTTTAGTTATTTTTCGGTGAGGACACTTTTTACACCTTCCTGTTGCACTACTTAAGGGCTTTTACAGGAAGGACACTCACACGTACCGATAATTTTTAAATTAGCTCGGGCGCCAGTTAAGAACTTTCTTAATATAAAGTTCAAAAAAATTTGTTTTATTGGTCAGAATGACCGTTTATTTTTATATCGCAACTGCGTTTTGATTACAACTGAACTTGAATTACAACTGAACTTGAATTACAACTCAACTTAAAATTAATTTACAATACATTTTATAATAAAATTAAAGTGCTTACTTTTATTATTTCGCAATTATATATTTTTTATTAATAATTAGTTCACCTATTTTACATTAAGTGCTTACTTTTACTATTTCGCAATTATATTTTTTTATTAGTAATTAGTTCACTTATTTCGCAATTTATTTGCATTTTCAAATTTTGCCTAATTTAGATTATTTCACAATTTATTTCAATTTTGCCTATTTTACATTATTTCACAATTTATTTGGATTTTTAAATTTTGCTAGTTCGATGAACTTTTGTATTCTTTATTATTCTGCAATTATGCATTTTTATTAACTACAGTGTTAACTTATACGTTGTCGGCTCTGATTGACGAAAATCAAAAACTTTTGATATTTTATTTTGACATAATTATTTTGATGGTCTCCAATTGTGATTGACGATAACAAATGTTAGTTGTTTTGTAATCGAAGAGTAATGAGTAGAAAAATTGCAGCACAGTGATACTTGTTAATTTTTATCTCTGGTATTTTTGTGTATAAACAGTGTCAACGCATGTATTTTTTTGTTTTTTTTTTTGACAAATTTGCATGACGCCATTAATAGTAATTCATCATCCGATGATTTGTTCACAAACGAACGCCGCGAAGTCACAATAAAAATGATGATTGACGATTTTATTTGTACGTCTCCTTTTAAACAACAAAAGCACGACACTCACACATATGCACTGATTCACGTGTTTTTTTGATCGTCTCCAGCAGCTATATTCTGTAACTCGCTAAAGCTAAATCTCCATCGCTAAAAATGTCTAAAATCGTTTTAGAGAATTTTAAGGCCATGTCAGATAAAACTTTTGCTTCGCGTTGCGTTGTAGATTCGCTTTGACATCTAAGATAAAATGTAGGTACTTATATGAAACATGTCACATAAAGCACTTTTAACGCTACGCGAAGCCAAAAGTTAGGCAACTCTCAACTTTTTGTGCGCTTTGACAATGAAATGTAAAAACTACCAACACTTTTTATAGGTAAAGTGAGTGTCGTCAAAGTTTTTATTGTTTCACACAGCTTCTGCTTTACGCTTTTTCATTAAAGTTAGAAACGTCACGCAAAGCGACGAAGTTGTATCTGACACGGCCTTTAGCTACATATTGAATTCTGTAATTCGTATTGCTAAATTAGGCAATGTCATAAAAATTAAATTCGCCGCAATTTTGGCATTTGCGATGAGAGCAAACAATGCTCTCTCTCATCGCTAAAATGTTATACATTTGTATTCTCTAAGCACATTTAGGCCCGATATTATAACTTACCAATAACTAAAGTTAGGATGTTAACGGACAGATAAATCGTTTTCCGTTGTTATAAGTATACTTTAAGCTAAAAGTGACCGATAAGCTAAAGGGAAGTTCATCTTACCTTTAACTTTTAACGTAAGCATTTGCATTTGTAGTTGCCAAATTTTCTGTTCTTTGAAGGTTTAGTTTATTTTTTTGCCGCAAACAGCAAGGAAATATACCTATTTGGTTGTTTGGTTTATGTCTGTGGTTAATCTTTAGTTTTTTGTAAGTAAATAAATAAATAAAAGTACGATCTGGTAATGTAATGGCTCTGGTAATATTTTCAAAAAAATTAATTTTATTTTATAAGGAAGTTGTAATAACCAAAAATAGTTAAAGGTCACTTTATCGTTCACTTTAGCAAAAGTTACCTTTAACTAACACATACCTTAAAGGGAAGTTATAATAATGGGCCTTAAGCAACTTTTCTAGCTAAAAACGCTAAAATTTAAACAACGATATTTTGAAGGCGCTAAAAAGTAATTTAAGCAAAATATTTTTTATATCATTGCTGTTTAGCCTTTTTTTTAGAAAAATAATGTAGGAAACTACAAAAATGATAAAAAAAAGTCAAAAATACATGCTCATTTAGTATTTGGAATAGCATAAAGAGTTTGCCCATGATAGCTTGAAGTGTTTTAGCTGTTATGAGTAGTTTAATTTAAATAAAACTCAAATACTAAATTTTATATAAATATGTATTTAATAAAAAAAAAAGATTTTTACAATATTACAAAATTAATCAAAACTCTGTACACAAATTTTAAATTTATTATGATCAAAAACATTTTGGTACAAATAAATACTTTCAAATAACTACGCCACAGTACCGCCAGCAAATACCACATAGAAAAAATTTCAATTGTTTACTGAAATTATTTCTTAACAGTGATGCCATCTCTTATAAATGTTCCCATAACTATCGAACGTAATGCTTTCTTAAGAAATTACTACGCAAAAATCATGCGCTTTACAATTTTCAAAATACATGTGCTGCAAATAAACAATAAGTATAAGTTGAATAAGTTGACTAGAACTTTGTGAAATAGCTTTAAAAAATATACGTTTTAAAACATATTTTAAAAATTTTTTAACAAAAACACAATTGCTGAGAACACAATTGGAACGAACGACGAATTTTTCGTTGCGAATATTCGTCGTCAAAAATAGAACACATGTATGCATATGAAAGTGGACACAACACCGACGTCGACGAAATTCGTCGTGCGTGACGAATTCACTGATAGATTTATTTCTATTTCATACGCCGACGAACGACGAACAAATCAGTACAGAGTTACCTTGTTTTTTTTAAGTTTTCAAATATATTAGTAAATGATGTTAATTTTTACTTTAATAAGTGCTTGTTTTTATGATATAGAGCTTTTAAGTTAAAAATACGTAATTATTAATGATTAAATATGTTTTTAATGTTTTTTTTTAATGTTTAATTTTATAAAGGAATTATTGTCGCGTCACTGCTTTATATTTAAAATAATACACTTGTTATTCCTTTTGAGTTTCAGCAATGACTCAAGTCTGTTTATTAGTTACTTCTTATTCTATCTTATATACTATAACAAGTAGCGATAATTATTAGCGTTGATATAATAGTATTCAATGTTTATTGCTATTGCCAGGGATGGCACTACACCTCCCTTCTTTTAAAGAAAAAAAAGATAATTTAATTATGATAATATGTTGAATATTGAAAATTTAAAACATAAATACTTGAGTACATTCTCAAATAAATGCACAATTTTGTAATATTGAAAATGTTTGAAAGTTTTTATATTTTGTTCTTAAAGTTTGGAAACATAAGCATTGGCCACCTACCTATGCACCTCCTTTTTTATAAAAAAAAAATGTTGAATCAAACCGAGGTGATCACAATCGTTAGATTCAGCATTTTCCAACAATATATAAAAGAAAAAAAAATTTTATATTTTGTTTTAATTTTGTACAAAGTTTGATTTTTTTTATATGTGTATGTATATAAAAATATGTTTAATATTAAATGTTTGATTTTTCAAAATAATAAAAAATTTTATTTCTTATTTTTGTTTTGTTTGTTTGTAGAAAAATTTAGTTTAATTTTTAATAATAAGTTTTTGTTCAATGTGTTGCTATGATGTTTATATTTTTATTTTGATATTATTTAATTAATTTTCTTTTCTTCTATTTGATTTAATAAAGTATATATTTGACCTTAGGTTATTTAAGGTATAAATTTATATTTTTTCAAGTTCTGTTTTTAAATAAATATATGAATAGATTTAATTTAAAGTTTGGGTTTTTGTTGTTATGTATAACGACGTTATTATAATAAAATTTTATTATATTCTATATATGTGCATATCTAACAAATGCTTTTATTCATATTAATTGTTTTCAATTTCTGTAAATTTATATTTTTTTTTTAATTTCATACTTTTCAATTTTAAATAAAAGTTTTGTAACTTTATTACAATTTTTTTTTATTTTATGTTAAAAAAAGGTCATGTTTTATTAAACATGTGTTATATGTCAGACACCGTTAAACAATTAGGATCGGGGGATAGTGCCCTGTGTGAGCAAGACACCACCCCTTCGACTGGTGAGCCCATGACCCACCGGGAAGCGCCTTCACCCAATTGTTTATTCAGTGCTGTAAAAAAAAAAAAAATTTTTATTATTATAAGCATTTTCTTATGCGGTTTTTGTGAACCGTTTTTTCTTGTTTCGTTTCATTGTTTAAAATTACTACATTTGCTCCATCTAGTTTCGTTACAATGAATGGACCTTCATAAATATTTTTGTGTTTGTCATAGGGTTGTTATTTTTTTTTTTTTTTTGCAATAAGACTTTATTATTAATTGTTTTTTGCAATAAGACTTTATTATTAATTGTTATTTGCAATAAGACTTTATTGTAGGTTTGTTTTTTGCAATAAGACTTTATCATTAAATCGTTACTCAATTGACTTAGCAAATTTATCATAAAAATGCTTTATTTCTTTCTTTATGTTTTTAAGCAATAGGTTCTACAAAAATTATTTCAAAATTCTTTAATATTTTTATTTCCATGATCTTTTAATTTTTGTATTTTTTAAACGGTTTGAAAACTAATCGTGTTTCGGGCATTCTGCGTTATAGATCCTTTGAACGTTGGCTTCCTTGTAGCCTCCAAAGCAAGTAGTCAAAACTACTTGTTTCGTTAACGAAATAAAAGTCTACAGACATCATATCTTTTAATTCATTAGTATGTAGTTCCAATTATGCGTGATTTCTGTAATTGAACAAATTGCTCAATTAAACGGGATTCTTGTAATTGAACGAATTGTTCAATTAAGCGGGTATCGGCTAATTGGTTCCCCGGTTAATTGAACAAAAAGTTGTGCAAATTTTGATGTGCAATTAACCGAAAAATACTGTATATGTTTTTATTGTTTACGAATTAATGTTTTTGTCCTTTTTTTTTTTTTTGTTTTTTTTTTTTTGAAAAATATTTTTTTTTTTGTTTTCGCCAAACAAACCCTAAGTTTTGCTTTTACTCTTCATAAGTACATACATACATGTGTACATCTCCTTTTAAACAAATTCCAATTTAATATAACGCAAAGAATGTTTCTCATTTCAAGTTTTTATTGTCTTCTCTTTTCTATATATTTTTTGTGTTATTTATGTATGTGTGTTTTTTGTGTTGAAGTATGTATGTATTTATGTGTAAGTGTAAAACAAATTTTATGAAATAAATATACATATGTATATATTGTATAATTATCTTAAGCTATATAATTATACCCATGGTGTAGTTTGTTGCTTAGGCCTGTTATCTCTCTATTGTTGCGTTTGGTTGACATTCCCTTGTTGTTTTCGGTGTTTACTTTATGTTGTGCTGATGTTGTTGTTGTGGTTGATGTGTTGTGTTGTTTCTATTGTTATGTCTGCTGCTTACTTGGTTGTCGTTGAATTTCGTCTTCTTGTGTTTATTATTTTATTGTTGTTGTTGTGTGTGGCTATTGTTGTTTTGGTTGCTGTTGTTGTTGTTGTTTTTTTTTTTTTTTGATAATTTTATTTTTTATTGAATCTTTAATTATTTAAATTAAATTATCAATAAGTTCAAATCTTAAATCTAAAAAATATTACATATAAGTTTAGCCAATGCTAAACAAAATTTTTAATTTCAACGGTTAATTTTTATTGTTTTACATCTCTCGTGAACGGCTGAGAAAATGAGTATCTCTTCTTTTCAGCCGGGTGTGGCCTCTATAATGAAGAATATTGCGCGCAAGTGGATTTGGGTGCAACTCAAGTTTTTTTTATATATTTTTTCGCGTGTTTTGAAAATACTGTCTTCACCAACGCAACGTCTAGGTCTTTATGAATTCGATGGTTTCTGACATACCAGGGGGCTACTGTTATTGTACGTAGGATTTTATTCTGTCGCCTTTGAATTCTTTCGACATTCGATGCTGAGGCAGTGCCCCATAACTGGATTCCATAGGACCATATTGGTTTCAGGATCGCGTTGTATAATAGAAGTTTACAGTCAAGGCTTAGTATAGAGTTTCTTCCAATAAGCCAATTCATTTGGGCTGCTTTTAGTTTCATTTGCGTTAACTTTGCGTCTATATGCCATTTCCATGTTAAACGACGATCAAGATGAACGCCTAGATATTTGACTACAGTGTGTTGTGGTATAGTCTCGGTGTTAATTTTTATAGGCGGGCATGTTTCCCTGCGCAACGTAAAAGTGACGTGTGCACATTTCTGCTCGTTAACTTTTATACGCCATTGTTTGAGCCATTTTTCCAGTTTGGATATATATTCTTGTAAGTTGCGGGAAGCTTCTACAGGATTTTCGTGAACGCTTAGAAAGGCTGTATCATCCGCAAATGTTGATGTATGAATGTTACTGTTTAACGGTAAGTCAGAGGCATATATTAAATAAAGTAAGGGTCCGAAGATACTGCCTTGAGGGACTCCGGCTTCAATCGACTGCGGAGGGCTTAAAAAATTGCCTTCCCTAACTACAAATTTACGTTCCATCAAATAGCTTTTTAAAAGATTTACGATGTTTGCTGGTAGATTTTGTGTTAATTTATTGAAAAGACCTTCGTGCCATACTTTATCGAAAGCTTGTGAGACATCAATAAAGAGCGCAGAGCAGTATTTCTTTTTTTCAAAAGTGTCTCTAACGACATTCACAAGTCTGTGAGTTTGTTCTATTGTGCTATGTTGACTGCGAAAACCGAATTGATGATCTGGGATGCATCCACTTCTGCTCACTATAGGCATCAGCTTGCTCATACACAGCTTTTCAAATAGTTTTGAAATGTTAGACAGTAAACTAATAGGCCGATAGGATTCAACCTTTGTATGATCCTTGCCGGGCTTTGGTATCATAGTAATTAGCGAAACCTTCCATTCTTTAGGATAGTGTTCTAGGCGTAGAATACTGTTAAAAATGAATAGTATTATTCTTTTTGCAGTGTAAGGCAATTCTTGAAGCATTTTGTTGCTTATTTTGTCGACACCTGGGGCTTTTCTGGTGTTAAGACTAGTAATAGTATTTTCAATCTCCGTCATGTTATATCTCATCGGTATTTCTGGTAAAGAGACGACTGGTGGGAGTTCAACAATATCAGCAGAAATATTCGGAGTGAAAACTTTTTCTAAGTGTTTAACAAAAAGTGCACCTTTTTCAGCATCAGTTTTTGCCCAGTCACCATTTGGGGCTCGTAATGGGGGTTTGCATATCACCGGCCTTTTTAGTCCTCTGGCTGCACGCCACAGTGAATAATCTGTTTGTGGTATTGCATCTAGCTTTTGAAGGAATTTTTGAAGGGAAGCTGTTTTTTGAGTTTGCAAAACTTTCTTAAGCTGCTTGGTACACTCCTTAAGCCTTAATTTTAGCTGGGGCGATCTGTAGCGCTGCCATTCTCGTCGAGCTCTCCGTTTTTCAGTCAATAGCCTTTCTATATCTACAGAAAAAATATTGTTAAATATCACTGGTTGGTTTATTTCATTTGAAGTAGCATTAAAAGCAGCTTGTTTAACATGCGCTTCAAACAACCTGAGAGAATCGTCTATGTCTGAAGGTGTTCTCAGCGGCATTTTTTCCGAGCAATGAGCACTCAGATATTTTCTGTATTTCAGCCAGTTAATAGGTGCAGATGTCATCGCTAAATCACATGTTGTGTGTGAGTAAATAGTGACAATTGTAGGCGAGTGGTCTGAAGATAAGTCCAAAGATGCTTCAACTTCAACCATCTCGCTGGGCACGCCTTTCACAATTCCAAAGTCGATAACATCAGGAATTTTTTGTCGATCTGTTGGCCAATATGTTGGCTGTCCACTTGAAACTACATTCAAACCTATTTTAGATGTTGTGTCGAATAAAATTCGTCCCTTAGGAGTGATTAAACGTGAACCCCAAAATGTGTGTTTAGCATTGTAGCCGCCAGCTGCTAGAAAACGGAGGCCCAGTGATTTATAAAAAGCCGTATATTGACTCTCGGTAATTGAGAATCTGGGGGCGAATATACAGATGATATTACAAGTTTTTGATAGTAAGTTTCGATGCAGATGTTCGTTGCTTGAAGATAATCTTCACAAAAATCATTCAACAGGTGGTGTTTTATTCGCGTTTTTATTAGGATTCCCGAACCACCACAAGCTCTGCCACGGGGATCATTGGTGTCGTAAAAATTATATCCACTAATTCTGAAACAGCTTCGAGATGTCAAATGAGTTTCTGAGATAAGCATAACATCGATTTGTTTATTCTGAAGAAAATATTCTATTTCGTTTTTATGTTGGCAGATGCCGTTTGCGTTCCAAAAACAGATTTTTAAGTTCATGGTTTGCTTAGTACAGCCTGCAACAAGTAAGACTGCATTTTCAACATTTCCTGCATCTTACAGGACATGTTGAGAGTAAATGTATTTACAGTTTGTATTAAGCTCTCAATTGAGGCTTCAATATGACTAAAATTATACCCCTAATCTTCATTTACATTTACGGTTTTTTGCGCCGTACTCTGATTGCTTTTTAAACTACTAGCGTATGAAAATTTGTTGTTAGATTGTTGTTGAGCACTAGTCGCGTTAGACTTTAAAATGTTTGAAAATTGGATTTGGCTGGTGGACGGTCGAGGTAACTGTGGATAGTTAATAGGGGTTTTAGGTTGAGCGGGAGTAGCATTGGTTTTTTTGGTTGATGAATTCTTAAAAAACGAGTAAAGGGGGCAGCCTCTATAGTTGGCAGTGTGATTTCCGCCGCAGTTGCCACATTTTTTCGCCTTGGGATCACCTTTTATTTTATCACAGTTAGCAGTACTGTGTAACTCACCACATACAACACAGTCTGTAGGCAACTTGCAATAAGTCTTCGTGTGCCCAAATTCTTGGCAGTTCTGGCATTGAACAGGTCCAGCTCTTTTATGTGGAAGCTCAACAGTAACTCTTCGATGCAACAAGTACTTTAAGTCATATATTGGATGTGCTTCATTCTTTTTTTATTTTTATGCCATCTGGCTGTAACTCGTCTCTAAATATTGGTTGGGGGATTTTTTCTCTATTATTAATGTTTGAGACATTTTTCACCTTGTAGCCACTATTTTCAAGGCCAGACTTGACCTCTTCTGAATCCACGCTAGAGTCTATACCTTTTATTACGACTGTTAGACCTTTAGCACTCTTTAATTGGTACGTGTAGAAGTTTTTATTTTTAGATTCTAAATCTGAAACAATTTTTCGGTAATGATTTTCGTGAGCTACCTGAATTTTTGTTTCATTGATGTTTCCGCGCTTAATTGGAGTTACATAAAACTCATTTTCTCCAATTAATGAGATAAGACTTTTCACCAGCAAACTGGAATTCTGCTCTCTTAAATATATGGGTGGGGGCTTACTCGAACTTATTGTAGTTGTGTCTTCATCGCCTTGATCAGATAAAATCGCGAAACAATTTTCGGAATTTTTTGTTTTGTTTTTTCCATCTCTGGGAACTTTCGCTGTTGAAGCTATTTGAGCTGATTTTGGACTTCTTCCCCTTTTTAACACGGTTATGTATCTGTTCATTCCTGTTTGAATTTTATTATCATTTATTGTACTCACCGCATCTACCATTTTGTGCACGTTGGTCACCTTGTTACTTATTGTTTGTTTGTTTGTTTGTACAGCTAAGCTGACAAGTTTGCTGATGGGTGTAATTGTTGTTGCTTCTTGATCACTATTTAACATGTTCAGAGATAATGATCGCGCACGAGTATTTGTGTTTTCTGTTAAATTCAGGTTTTTGTTTAATTCATTTTTTTTATTGTCGTCATCAGCAACTAAAGTTATATATTGTACATTCCTACTGCTTGTAGGATTATTGTTGTTTTTGTCAGAAGATGAACTCATCAGAGTTCTCTTTTTTTATTTTCACTTATATTAGGTTGTGTATGCAAATATTTATGTATATTGCCCACAAGCAAAAAATAAAATAAAACCAGTAAAATAACTGTTCAATAAATGTTTAGTTTTTTTATATTTTTTGTGACTTGAAAATATTTATTTTTTATTTTTTTTTATATTCAGTAAAAACGCGCCTGTTCACTACGAGAGTTGAAACTGAATGAACGAATTGTTCCATCACTTTTTATTAGTTCTATTTGTCACTTTTTTCACATTACCTTAATGGTATTTCCAACTGTTTGTTTAAATTTCCTTTTGCAACTTTCAGGCCCTACCATGTTCAGCTATTTGAGTGTAGCACAAAACTCTCTGGAACCGCACCATGTCCCAGCCTGATGGCGTGGTGATGAGCCCGCCTGTTTTACTTTTGTTGAAATCGAACTTGTTAAATTATTTTATTGTATTGTTTGTGTAAAATTCTATGTGTGTTTTGCTTTCCTCCCTTGTCTCTTTAGCAACCCTTCCCAATCAATCTTGTTATATATGAACATATGTACATACTTTTGACGCCCTTTTGCTGATTTTTGTTCTTGTGCAAACATGCACATCTGTATGTACATATATACATCTGTTTCAACTTTTCATTGAAAGTTAAATCGTATAAAATTTAGTTCGTTTTCTGACAATTTAGTGTTTCCCTTGTTAGTCCTTTCCTATATCACACCACATGTGTTCTTGTTTCCTTCGTCCAGCCCTTCCTTTGTTTAATTAAGTTTTTTTTTTATATTCCTTGGCAAACCCCTTTTCATCTTTGCTCTTTTCCACCCTTCTTTTTTATCTTTCATTTTTTTTCTTCACGGTCGCCATGTCGTGTCGCTGCCATATATTTAAAATAATATTCTTGTTATTCCTTTTGAGTTTCAGCAATGACTCAAATCTGTTTATTAGTTACTTCTTATTCAATCTTATATACTATAACAAGTAGCGATAATTACACTGTAATAGTTTTTGACCCGAAAAAAAATGAACTTCGATGAATCCTTTTCGAACTATTAGGGTGGAGAGTCCCCTGAGTGCGAAAGTACATTTGAAAGTGTCAGATTGGCTCCAGTTTTTGAGAAATCGGTATATACCCATGTACAAATGTACTTTCGCACTCAGGGGACTCCCCCCTAATAGTTCGAAAAGGATTCATCGAAGATCATTTTTCGACTATCACAGTGTTATTTATGAAAGTTGTCTGTAAAGTGTTATAATATAAACTTTTAAGGAATACACACAAGTTTTCCTTTTTTGGTTTTATGACATACAAAAGTTAATTAAACTGTGATAGTTTTTGACCCGAAAAAAAAATTAACTTCGATGAATTCTTATCGAACTATTAGGGGGGAGTCCCCTGAGTGCGAAAGTACATTTGGAAGTGTCAGATTGGCTCCAGTTTTTGAGAAATTGGTATATATCCATTTTTCATGGGTATATACCGATTTCTCAAAAACTGGAGCCAATCTGACACTTCCAAATGTACTTTCGCACTCAGGGGACTATCCCCTAATAGTTCGAAAAGGATTCATCGAAGTTCATTTTTTCGACTATCACAGTGTTATTAGCGTTGATATAATAGTATTCAATGTTTACTACTATTGCCAGGGATGGCACTACATTATTTTCTTTATGCGGTAACACTATCGCTGTTATGTTTGTATGTATATAAAAACAAATTTGTAATAAGAAATGCACACAATTTTTTTGATTATTATGACGGCAGTTATTTGTTCGACCCAATTGTGCGCCACACAACGAATATACGCAACGAACTTTTATTAACGAATTCGTCGTGCTAGACGAAGTTCGTCGTTCGTCCCAATTGTGTTCCCAGCAAATCATTGTTAAGGAGTATAAATTATAATGTAAGGTAACACTAATATAAAATGCCAAAAACACACGCATATATATTTGTCTCTTATCAATATTAAATTATCAAATAAGAAAGAAAGGAATGGTCCAATGATAGCAAATTAGCTACGGCGAAAAGAGTAAATTTTAGCTAAGCGATTAGAGTTACAGAATACCTTTTTAGCAAAATCGCTAAAATATTTTCCCTAAAAAATTTAGCGATAGAGATTTAGCTTTAGCTACGAGAATAACAGAATATAGCTGCAGGGCACTTAATTGTATAGGTGTAGATAAGTAAACACATTCATAATGGAAAATTATGTGTTGTATGTGTTTAAACAATTTTGAAAGCTGTTTTTATGCTTTGTAATTCACAAAAATATATATGTGAGTTTTTGTATAAATAGATGAGCTTTAAAACTTCTTAAACATAAAGGGTAAAACATCTACTGATGAGTTGGTATGGCTACCAACGAAATACATATTTAGATATTGCTAACCCACAACAAATAAATTATATTTAAAACATAAATACTTGAGTACATGCTCAACTATTTGTAGAATTTTATAAAAAATAATATGTAATGTGTTTAAATTGGGGGTGCCAAACTGATCTGGCGGTCAATTCTCGATCTGCGGTAACGTGAAATGAAAACTTTTTCTCGTTTTTCATTTTCTGATTCCCGTTCTGTGAAGAAAGCAAAACAAATTAAAATGGTTTCACAATGAGAGAAACAAATGGAATGAAACAATTTTTTTTTCAGTTTCACAGCAAGACTAATTCTCACCAGCAAAAACTACTGCTTCGGCCGAAGCAGGTTTGTAAGGGAGAGATGCTTATTGTGGTTGTGCCTCCTGCTGCGAAAAGCGCTTCGAACATACATGATTTTTATTCGCGATGTCCCACTTTGAAGGTCTTGCTTTTTACATAAAAGAGCGCTTTTTTCTAATCATCCAAAATGCGCTACATTCATGTTTGAATTATCTGAATTATGCCTTCGTTTTACTACGTCATCTACTAACATACATCATTCATCTGTAGACAAATACACAAGTAAAAAAATATAAGAGAGATAGAGAGAGACAGAGAGCATATAAATAAAATTTTATCTTCCATTCGCTTTATTATTCCTGTCAACTAAATGTAAATAGCCGACCAACTTAAACGTGCTTAAAAATAAGTTCAGCGATCTCTCTGCCTTCTTTTTGTGCAGCTTCGGAAGCGCTTCAAAACTGCGCATCTCGAAAGCATGAAATTTTGTTACTGCTTCCAGAAACATAGTAATTTTTTGCTGGGTTGTTTTATGTATTTATGTAAAAATATGTCAAAACTTTTCATATGAAACATTTTTTTTTCACTTAAAATTTGTCAGAGAAAATGAAAAATGCAGGCAATATCAAGCGCACAAGCGAAAATCAAAAAGAATTTTTATTAATTCTTTAGAACAAAATGTCGATATTGCAAACGATAAATAATTATGCACATACATACATATGTATGTACATGCATTCCTACATACATATGTATGTATGTATGTATGTATGGCTGACTTCCAAAATGTTCGTATACAACCCACCTTGCATTTGCGTGATTCTTTGACGAGCGCGATCATTTTGCGACTCGTTTTATGGACGTCCACACGATTGTTGGAGTGGATTTATATTTTTCTCTTCAGAAATATGGTTTTGCGAGCCATTTTTACGATTTTAGGATATTACGATTGTAAGTAAATCTTCGTTTACGCATTTTGGCGGGCATTGGGAGGCTGTTAACAGTCGTGTTTCACTCTTCGAAGAGATACTCTTGCAAGCTACTTAAACGACTGTTGGACTTGTGTTTTGTTCAAGGGTCTTAAAAGATCCGTACGCGACTAATTATGGTGCATCGTAGACAATTCGTATGGAAGAGTCGCGACACAGTTTCTCCCGTTTTCTTTAACTTCTGCGATCGGAATGCGTCACATGGATGATCGGATTAATCGTCCGATCGCGGAAGAGAGTTTTACGATTAAAAATGCTAGCTGGGAAAGTTTGTATACAGTATTGCTACTGTATTTAAATCACATACATATGCAAAGTTCCGAAACAATGCAACAACTTTAAACCGATGCCTTGTTTGCTTTCTTATGGCGTTAAAAATACTTGGCGGCGGCGTTTTGAAATGGTATAAATTGTATAATTATTGTACTGCGGCGTTATGAAAAGTGATGCTTTGCTCAAACACAAAGTAATTGACGTTCTGGAAGTCAGCCTATGTATGCAGTTCCAAAAAAAAAAAAAAATAATAAATTATATTTATATTCTATTTTATTTGACCTTTTCTTTATATTTTTTAGAACGTTTATTTGAGCAATAGGTCTTTTGATTTAATATATATATATTGTTGTTTATATTTATATTTATTTTCGATATTTCGATATTTCGCTAACTATTTGTTAGCATCCTCAGGAAAATTTTATAAATTATTTGAAATTCTAATATTCATAAAATTTTTTCAATAATTTTTTTTTTATGGAAAAAGTCTAGGAAAATTTAACTACAGTATATAAAAAAAAGGTTTTTGTATGAAATTTCATGTTTCATTATTGAAAAAATTTTAATACAAGTCTTAACTCTTAATTTACAAGACAACATTTACAGGTATTTAGAGAAATTATTAACTTTATTTTTTATGTGGCAGTTTTCTCTTAAAAAAAATTAAGTAAGATATTTTTCTTAATAATGTAAGTACTAAATAATAGATAAAAAATATCTTCTGCCTACATATAGAGATTGTAAAAACATTAGTTTAACCTTTTATGCAAATTTTTTTCGATAAAAGTCATATTTTCAAAATTATCAATGAAATCATTTATTGAACATAGGAATTTTGTATATATGGTTTATTGATAACTAGTTACACACAAACATATGTATGCATGAATTAAATTCAAAGGAAAATATCGAAAACCAAAAAATATTAATATCCCTCTTCATTGTGGGTTAGTGAAAAGTTTAATCAAAATTAAGTGCGTGTTTTGTAAAAGCTTTATACAAATACAAACTGGAAAAAAAATGTTCCGTGAAGAGACAATATGGTTTTCAATAAATTGAAAAAACAAAATCCATGGGTACTTGATTTTTGTATGGAGCAATAAAAAAAAGGAAAATATTGAAAACCAAAAAATAATATATAGAAGTGCCCGAATGTATTGAGAAACTGGAATACCAGTAACCCAACAGAAACCACTAAACACACTCATGCAAAAAAAAACGCAAGTAAATTAACTTTTTTGTTTTTATTTTAACGGAATTTTATTCAATTTAAATTGTATTTATTTGTATTTTGTAAAATCTAAAGACTGCTCTGGAAAATTGTATCCGTTGTTTCTTGTATACTACTCTACATTTTGAAATGGCTTAAATTTTAAGACAATTTTATAAGAAAAAGTTCCTCTAAAGTACAATGCCCTTAAGATTTCCTCCCCTTCTTATTAATTAAAAAAAATTTTGTGTTCTTTGCTTGTTGCGGCTTCTAACTAATCTGTCTGCTTATTTTTATTTTTAGAAAAGTATCCGTTGGTCGATTAGAAGGTGATACCGGGTCAGTAGCTTTCCATCCTTTTTTTAACCTTTCCCTTTTACTAATTATTTTGCTTCTTTCAGATCCTTTGACGCCCCTATGAAAGTAATTAGAAATAAGAAACGAAAACGTAATCAAAGAGATAAAAAAAATTCGCTCCGGCATGTTAAGTTCCATTATTTCCTATTATAGTCCTGTATAAATATGTATTTCTTTTACCATTTCATCCATTGAAGACCTTAAGACCATGATAAGCATGGTATCAGCGTTACTTTTAGCGTCGATTTTGTGGTGAGTTTTTTTTTCTTCTTTTTACACTTTTTCCTCGTCTTCCTCCATGGTATGTCCTGCTCGGTTGCGTTCAGTATGGGTACTGCTGCTGTGCCTCCATTTTTATGTTGACCACAGTATTTCCAACGTAAACACCAGGGGAAATCTCCTGTTTATGCACAATCACAGTTTTGTCTCTTGATACAATATTAACCGGTACTATAGTGACTGCTCTTTTTTCTTAGACAGACGCCTTGTTGGTGATTTGTTTGACAATCTGTTTCCGTACGAAGGGTAAACGTCTTGACCCAATGTTCTTTATCAAAGATGCTCAAGGTTCTATCTATGGTGTTTACAATACACCTGTTCCACATATTATTTCTTCCGAGAATACCATCCCCAGTGATTTGTATTTCCCGTGACACAATATGAAACTCTCACGGCAACTGCCTTTTGTCTCCTATCCTGATCTCGGTGATGCCTAGTGTCGTAGTCTTTCCTCCGAAGGCTCCATAAAGAATTTTAGTTTGCTTTCTGCTCTTATTAAGAAAAGCCTTCATTGACTCCTCTTTTACTATGCTGAAATCTGCTCCGCTATCCACAAGTAAGACCAATCTTCTTCTAGCTTCTTGGCAGGGGAGCGTAATGACAACTGTGTCCACATTGCCCGGAGATTCAGTACCATCTTCTATATTTCGCATCATCTCTTCACTTTTTTCCTTTTAATTTTTTTGTTTAATTTTTTGTCTTTCGCAGTTTTTTCTTCTATAGTGTGCCCCTTCTCTTGATTTACTGAGTGTACAACTGCCTCGGTTACTATCTTAGTTGGCTGCTCTGTTTCTGAGTCAGTCTCCGTATCATCTTTATTTACCCGACTCTCTCCTTTTGTTTTCTTATTATAATTGTATTTGTTCTCTTTTTTATGCCAATCTGATTTTCTGTTAATTTGCGGGACCCCAGTTATTGGCGATAACTAGGCCGAATTTCGTTTCCCTGAGCATTTGTCCGATTAATATTGATGTGGGCCTCTACGGGTCTGTTGGCTAGGTCCCTGCAATTATTGTTACTTTGCACCTGTTGGTAGATTCCTGTTCCTATCGCCTGAGTTCGTCTGACATTGCTTCTGCAGTTCCTTGCAAAACGTGCCTGTTGCTGACATTTAAAACAGGTTGGTCGTGTACCATTGTTTCTATTTGCCTCTCTGTTCATATTTTGTCCTGTCGATATTTGTGGGTTTATACGGAGTTCTGTGTTTGTTGGTCTCCTATTGTTTTCTGCCGTCCTTCTTGTTAATTGATTTTGGTTGGGTGTATTTCTTCTTGGCTCACAGAAAGGGTTTTCCTTGTGACCATTTACCCTACACAATCGGCAATATAAGGAGCCTAATCTCTGTCTGCAGTTTTCCAAATCGTGCCCCCTGTTTCCAGAGAACGTACAGCTTACGATATTCCTGCACAGTGGCCCCATTTCATGGCCGTACTTTCCACAGCTCATACAGTATGGTGTGTTTAGCCGCTTTTTGCAGCTATTCCATTCATGCCTCATCCTGCTGCAAAAACTACAGAACACTTCAGAATCTATTGTGTTAATACCGTGTGTTGGTTCGCAAAACAATTCCTCTGCATTTTCAACTATCTCTATTAAGTTTGTGAGCTCTTCCTATTCCTGTCCCACGAATCGAGCTTTAAGAACATGGTCCTTTAAAACCTTGTTAAAGCTCCTTACTGCTATCCGTTTGAAGTCTTTTAGCATGGTTTCCCGGCCAGGTCCTACCGGCCATTCGTTTTTTATTGTTGTTTTTGCCTTGCTCAGCAGGTTATCTAGGCGCTCTCCAAACTTGCATGCTGACGCTCTGATGCTCTGTTTGCAACCTAAGATCAGCTCCCTTATTTTATCTAGGCTTTTGCTTTTTAGATAATGTTTCTTGAGCGCGTTGCATAATGCGTCCACAGAACTGAAATACATCTGGGAAATTCTTGAGTAGGCGCTCCCTAGGAGTCTCAATTTCAGGCACTGTATTACATCCTGTGTTGAGACGTTATTTGCACCCGAGAGTACTTCTCTTTCTACAATCTTGCATCCTTGTATGTATCTGAATACTTCTGATGGTAAGTCAGGCCCATCCGTCCCGAAGAATGATGGGACTGTGTTGTTAACTATCTTAATAATCTCGGATAGCGAAGTCATTCTGATCGTTCCGATTTCTACTCTCTCAAAAGTATGGTTTTGTCGAGGTGATGGTGATCGTCTTTCCAAAATTTCTTGGGCCACTGGGATCAGTCTATTAAATTCCTCCGTTATTCTGCTGTCAACTCCTTCGTGTATTCGCTTAGCTCCTTTAATTTCCTGGCTTTTGTTTCCGCGGAGTACCCCCTGCTACCCGCTTTCCATGCGTTGTTTATAAGGGTTTTTACTTTCTCCAACAGCGTCAAAGCAGGTGTTTCTTTATCGTGTGATATGACTATTGTTGGTAGTCCTGCTCCGTTTAGTTCTTCGTACAGTGAAGGATTTGGTGATCTAGCTCTGTAAATTGTGTCCAACTCTCTTCTTGCGTTTTCCAATGTTGTTTGTAGCCTTTGGATAGTGTCGTCTTGTGTCTCTATCAACTGTTGTTGTTTCAATTTTTTTTTTTTTAAATTTTCTTCACTAAGTCCTTTCCCTTTCAATGGTTTCTCTAATTATGTATTTTCCTTTACTACGTCCTCTAATAAAGTATCTGTATATTCTATTTGTCCTCTTAGCTTTTCGCAATGGCCCCTTAGAAGTGTTTTTGTTTCTTCTAGCTCTTCGATACTCTTTACAAACTCCTGTGATCTATCTTTACTTAAATCACTTATTAATTGTAGGACATAGCTTACTTCTTCTAATTTTGTCAGTCTTTGAAATCTTATTGTTTCCCTATGTTTGTCCAGGAATGTTTTGTCTGCTTCCAAACTTTTAAGTTCTGTCCACGCAAGAGCTTGTAGACGGTCCACTAAATAACTGTACTTGTCGATCCGTTCTATTAATTCGTCTGTCTGCGTCTGTGGGTTGTCCATTAAAACTAGATTTTACTTACCCATTTTCCGCTGGGTATCATCTTAGCAGTGGGCTGTAGTTTAGGCTGTTTGTATTCCAAAATGTTACGAGTAGAAGGTTACAGTTTTATTCCGACAAAATGTTACGTTTTTATTCCGACAAAATGTTACGTTTTCATTCCAAAGGGTTACGGTCTCAATTCCGACTTGTACGTTCGTAACCGCGCCAACTTTTCACAATCAAATAAAATTTCCCTTTTTTTATTGGTCTGTTGGACAGCTTAGTCCTGCACAAAAACACGACAACCCAAAGGTTGCTAGAATTTAAGCGTTATTAAATTGTCTGCAATTGTGCAGTTCTACACCATCCAATGTAGGATTCAACAATACAAAGGTTGCTAGAATTTAGGCGTTATTGTATTGTTGTTTTTTTACACCGGACAGTTTTTTCTCGAACAAGATCAACACATGGAAAATTAAATTATTTGACGTAATTATTAACACGGCTACTGGCTGCGCCAAAATGTTACATATTTATTTGTAGGTTACTTTCGGAATCAAAACACATGAGACTAGGATGATTTTAGTTATTTCTTTAGTTTTATTTACTTTTCATTTTTCTTACTTAGTTTATTAATTTATAACCGTATTAGGGAGCCGCTTGTTAGGCTGGTCTTTGATCAGGTTTGTGGTTAGTTGTTACACGTTTAATGATGATTCCCGAACTATATCTATTGCCAATATCAACCTGCCTTTTATACCAATCGATGACCGTTGATGTTCGCTGCAGCCAGCGTGGTTGTTTCCGCAATAGTGCTGAGTGTGTGATTTTTAGCAATTATATGCAACCTCAGCATATAAGCGTGGAACTTCCAGCCGATTACGGTTCTCACGATATTGCAATGTCAGCACTATGTATGCAGCGCATGTTTTTGCTGCTGCTGATGTTTTTTGTTGGTTGGGGGAAAATGACTCATAACAACGTAAGTATGTGTTTGCAGCGTACGTTTCGCTGCTGCTGATATTTTTGTTGGTTGGGGGAAAACGACTCATAACACGACTTTACTATCGTTTGAATGTTTGTAGTTAACTAAGAAAATTTTAACTATTCAGGTAATTTGTTGTTATCACTATATTTAAATTACTATCTGCAACCGCGGCGTCGCCGGCCCGGCATTAAAGGTGGAGTTACATAACACGCATTCTACTCGTCGCCGCTTTTCACGCGGATGTCAAAAAATTTTAATTAATGTAATTGTATATGACAAGATACACAGCAAACAGCGTAGAACGCATAGAACGCGTTGAAGTAGATCTACTTTCTACTTTTGTAACCATCCTACGCGTCACTCAAAGCGATCAGATGTTTCTGATAGCCGTTTCAATGCAGTGATGGGAAAGTTGGTACAATCGTACTTTTTTTGACACTATTTGATAACGAAAAATACCGTGGTATTCTTCCAATACATTTGATACTCTTATTACCACATTCACTCCTCAGCAAATGTAAAAAGATTTTTATTTCATCAAAATTTCATAATAAGGAACAGGTTTTATGTTCCTATAGTTTCAAGTCTTGTTTAGACCAAAGATTTATTGACAATATTATATTATTGTCACTAAGAGTTTTCAGCACGACAAGTCGATCGACAATCAAAGCGAGCGATAACGTAAGCATTCTTGTACAAATTTGCGCCCCACTAAGAAATATTGTACGACAACAACTGTCAAAATCAGTCACTTGCTTTTTGGTTGTCGACTGAGAAATTAATTTGAAAAAATATATAAAAAATTGGTTATTTTATAAATAATTTTAGAAATTTCATGATGGAAAATTGATATGTAGGTATTCATGTATATAAATATGTATTTTGATAAAAATATTCTTGTACAGCTAATAATTATTTATTACCAACAACATTTTTCAGCCTTAAAAAAGCAAATCTGAAGCAGATGCAGGTTCTAGTTGAATTTGTAAAATATACACAATATCAAAAAATTATTTTGCTATAAGTTATTTTTCACAAAATTGATTTATTGAAAACATATGTTTTGTGTTTACATTTGAAGCAAGGCATATTCAAGAGGTGAGCTGACTAGCTGACTCAGATAGCTTTAGATCAAATTTGCATACTAACTGATACAGTTTTACAGCATACACAAATAATTGTTACAGTTTGTAAAGCATTTTTAAGAAATTGTTAAATTTATTTGATTGTTTCTATAAAAAAGCGAGTATTTTATACCAACAATATACTAGTTGTTTTTTGTTTGTTGTACTTGTTATGGAAGTGTGCATACCTGGTAGTTGTGCCACGTTCAAATGGCCATATTTGTGGCTCAACTAACATGGAATATTTGATGTGGCAATATAGTCATTTGACAATGATTACGTTAAACACGTAAAGCCAGACGTCCGACAAGTCGATATTTAGTGGGGCGCTTAAGCGATCGATAGTGAGTGACTTGCTGTCGCTCGCTTAAGTTGTCGATCGACATCGTGGACCAGGCAGTAAATATTTTGAACACAGGCTTCAAATTACAAATATATTTTTATATTTTTTCTTACATTACCTAGTCAATTTAAAATATTTTATGTAGGGGTTTTTTTTTCTTTTTTTTATGTTAAATTTTCCAAAAAAAAGTTTTTTTTTTTTATTTCCCTTTTTTTTAAATTTATCGTAAAACTTTTCGAAAATTTCTTTATTGTTTCCTTTCCTCCCCGCCCAACAGTCAACACATAGTCCATTTCTTCTATTCTCACGATTTTCCTTAGGTACCGATTTACTTTCCAGTTCCCTTTTAATTCTGATAGCACTGAACGTAAAGTTCCTCTGTGTTCTATTGGTATTTCCGCCTTACTTTCTACACTTATTTGTTCACCTAATCATGGCTTTTGCAATATTCCCTCTGTCTATTCTGCTACCTTCGAAGCTTATTTTTGTCTCCCCTATTCCATGTCCGTTGTTTATATTCTTTGGCTAATTCTCTGCAAATTTCAGGAGGAAAATACCACAATCCGTCAAATTATCTTGCTGGGAACAATCTGGGTAGCACTTCTGTAATGGTGCCTGCAAAAAATTGCTTTCTACAACGTACTTCTTTGCTTCATGCATAATAAACTCTTCCAAAAACTTGAAAATGAGGCCAGTGTATCTAGGTCTTAGTGAATCTAAGACTAATATTTAGGCCATGAAATTACGCCCAACATCCAGTGCTGGTCCTCACAAATCTGAAATATTATATGCTTTTTCTCGAGTATATTTACGCTTAGTTGCGAGCTTAATCCTGAGTGTACTTCCCTCGGTCGTGGAAGTGCACCAACCTTTAATGGCAGTATAGAATTGTGCCCCGAAGATGTGCACGTACTGCCTTTTTGATGCTTTCAGTGTATTAGTGATGACCCAATGTAAAACAACGTCGACGTGTTTATCGTTCAACCACCGTCTCTGTATGACGTCTGAGTAATCATTGGCTGTCATATCTATATATCTTTTACCATTTTTGTATCTACAGAAACTTTTCCTATTGTCTTCCGTACTTGCTGTTGGTTTCTTTGAGTAATTCATTTTCAGTGCTGTTTGCTTTAGCTACCAGTATATGGAGAAGTTGTACTGATTCTCGAAATGTCACCTCAGAATATATTTATTAACTGAATTTGCATAAAATGTAACCTATAATATATTGCGGTTGAAGCCCTATTTTTTAAATTTTTGAGTATGTCGTGTCCCGTTATCAATTATCTTCTTACTATTCAGCTCTTCCTTTCCCCCTAACTTACACGTCAAATGTCCTCTTTTTCTTATCGGTCTATGTATGGCTTTATTAAATTGTTATGGTAAACCATCCCCTATTTTTTATTCTCAATTTTAAGTTTACTCTTGTTGACACGTCTGTAACTTCAAATGTCCCTAGCCATAAAGGAGAATATTTATTTTTCCGAGTCTGGTTTTTTAACCAGATATTCTCAGATATTGATATTCTCGATGCTTTGAACCCATCATTATACTGCTTCGATCTTAATTTTGCCTTCTTCTGATTTTCTCTGACGATTTCATGTGAACGTTGAATTTCATACTTTAGAATTTTGCTGTAATCATCCGTGTTGTATAGGGGTGCCGGAGGTCTTTTCAATACTATGGGCATTTCGAACTAAAAGCCGAATAAAACTCTTGTGGGTGTGTGTTTTGTTGTTATATGTTTGATGTTATTATACACATGCGTAGCGTGACTGAGCCATACGTCCCAGTTGGTACCATCCAAGTTGACGAAATTTCTAAGAAATTCGGCTAAGGGTCGATGGGCCCTTTCTAGAGCACCATTAGCTTGTGGATGATAAGGCGTGATCAGTAGCTTTCTTATTCTTAGTATTCTGCACATTTTCTTAAATAAATTTGAAGTGAAATTTGATCCATTATCTGTTACAAAAACATTGGGAATAAAGTATCTTGAAATTATTTCCTTAAAAAACACTTTTGCTACTGTTGATGCTTCTGCGTCTGGCACGGTGGCACACGCGAAAAATTTTGAAAAGTCGTCCTGAAATGTTACAACGATATATTTATTTCCCCTGGACGATTCAGGTAGTGGTCCCACCAGGTCCATGAAAATCTTCTCGAACGGTCTGCTGGAAGTGGTTGTTATTTTTTCGACTTTTGAGCATTTATTTTTCTGGCACAATGAACACGTTGCTACATATTTTTTAATCTGTCGGTACAAACAGGCCCACTAGTACTGATTCCTGATGCGGGAGTAAGTTTTTAGTGTCCTCCTAAAGGTGTATCGTGGAATGTTTTTATAACCCTTTTGATATCTTCCGGATTTGTCAGATAAACGGCCATATCTTTGTGCCCAGGATCTTTGTCTGCCTCAACTCATCCGTACTTTTTTCGTCTTTCTTATACTGGGTTTCGTGTGTCTCTCTTCCTTTCGCTCTGGTTACTGCCCCTACGTTTATTTCCTCTACTGGAAGGCGACTAAAGACGTCCACATTTTGGTTTCTTTTCCCGGGCTTATATCTTACCTCGAAATAGTATTCTAAATGTTTCAGCCTTAGGCGGCCTGAGGTTGTATCTTCTTAGGAGATCTAGTACACTTTTCAGACGTAGCTGATGAGCCGCAAGGTTTCTCCCGTAGATGACTATATCGTCCAGGTAGACGAAGCAGTTAACTCCCTGTAGTCCTGTTAATATTGATTTCATTATTCTTTGAAAAGTGGCTGGGGCCCCTGTTTATCCGAAAGGCATACGATTGAATTCAAAATGACCCAAATTGGTACTAAAAGCGGTTTCTGTCGGTCCCGTTTATGCATCAAAACTTGGTGGTATCCACTCGCTAGATCCAGAGTAGAAAAATATCGGCTGTACCCTAGTTGATCTAGGATTTCATCAATCCTCGGTATGGGGAATACTTGTTTTATTGTAGCATCGTTCACTTTTCTGAAATCTACCACTAAACACCATTTTTTTCCGTCCTTTCCTGCCTTCTTGGGTACTAACAGAATTGGGGAATTCCAAGATGAAATGCTGGGTATGATGATTCCATCTTTGATCATCTGTTCTACTTGTCTATTAATTTAATTTCGGTGGACATCAGGCAGCCTTATTGCTTAGTATTAATTGGAGGTTGCCTGGGGACGTTTTGTATCTTATGGCTGAGTACATTTGTGTACGTTAGGTTATGCCCGGATAGACGAAACACGTCGTCGTATGATTTCAAGATGTTCTCGATGGAGCCCCGCTCTTCCGGATTCATATCTGTGCTAAGCTGTAATGTTTTCAATAGTAATTCTGTTCTTGCCGTATTGTCCGTGGTACCTGTGGTATTTATGGTTGCCGTTGATTATATTCTGAAGTTTTCGGGGTTCTCATAATTCAGTTTTATTTTGTGGTCTGTGTTTACCGTAAAATCGTTGGTATTCAGGATAGGAATGAATGCTGTTCCCTCTTTGATGGATGTTAGGGTTTCCTCCACAAAGACCCTTGGCATGATTTCTGCTTTTTTACTATTATTTTTCCCTTGGCTCTTGTTATTGCTGATACAACTCCCTGGCAGCGAACCTTGATAGCAGTTTTTTCTGCTATCGGTTTCTGGTTCCGGAATAAGTGGTAAGAAAGCTGCTGGCTCTCAAAAAATTTCACGTTTTTTGTAATTGTGTCCATTATTGATTTATTCCACATCATATCTCTGCCCAGTTGCCCATCTGCCGGCAAATTGCTACCCTTTGGTACTACGTGTATTTTTAAAGAAAGTGGGTCTATGCTTTTATGATTTACAGTTATGGTTCCCTCTGTACTTATGTTCCCTCCAAATGCTCCTAACAACGTCTTCGGGTCATTTTTGTTGATTTTTATGTGTGGTGCTATAGTCTCATTCTTTACAAGTATAGTAACTGTTCCCGAGTCCGCCAACAATAGTAGTTTCTTTTCTTGCTTCTCTACAAGGAAAAGTTATGTATGCATCATCTGTCCCCCGTTCTCCGTTACAAGTATTACAGCTCTCCCGTCTCCGTTCTATTTTGGATTCTGTGTGGTGTGCATGATATCGTAGGAAGTTTCTTTTTCCCTTTACTTTGTCTTTTATATCATATTTTATGATTTTTATGTTACTCCATGCCTCATTTACGTGGTGTAACATCATTGCCATATAATTCAAGAATTTGTTTAAAATTTCCATACTAGCGCGGCAGATCGATTTTCCCTTTAACTTGTCATTTATATTATATATTTTAATATTTTCATATTATTCCATGTCACCATTATGTAATGTAACATCGTTGCCATACAATTCAGGACTTTCTCTAAAATGTCCCTACTTTCGTGACATGTCGATCATGTGCGTCTCGTGTCAGACAACAAGGTGATGCGAGTATTTTTCCTCCGAAGTGGCTTTCTTGGTGAACTGCAGCGTTTCTTCTCTTTCGGTGCTTTGTTGGTTGGGTTGTTTCCGTATCCGGGTTCTTGTTCTCAGGTTCTTCTGATATATCTATTCTATTGATATCCAAATTTGTAATGTTGACTGTCTGATCTTGTTTTTCGTGAGCGGCTACCAAGTGTGGCGTTCTATTTTCTTTCTGTTTAGTACTCAGTCAGTTAATTTTGACTGGGCCGTTCCCCGTTTCCCGAATTATTCCGATAGTTTCTATGCATGTAGTTGTTTCTATGCATGTTGTTGTTTCTATTGTCGTTATTATTGCTTCTGTTATTATTGTCATTTCTGCTGCCGTTGTTACTATTTCCAGGGTAATTGGACGAAATATGTCCCTGTTGATTGCAGCTATAGCACCGTCGTTCTCTATCGTTGTTGCCTTGAATACGAGTTCTGTTTTGATTTAACGGAATATTCTGCGGGTTGGATCTAGAGTTGTAATCAGCATACTCCTGCCATCTGCCTTGATTATAGTGGGTGCTGTTACTTTTGTTAAAGCATTCGCTCAACGAATGACCTTGTCTATTGCAAAAACTGCAATATTTTGGGGGGTTCCTCTGTATATTATTGTTCGGTATGGAGTGGCTAAATGTTATGTTATTCAGGGATAGTTGTTGCACTTCTCTTACCAGTTGTTGAACCGTTTCGTGTAAAGGTTCCTAGCCTTGCACTGTTGTGACGTATGGAAAATACTTGCTAGTATCTAATAGATTTTGAGCATTCTTGGTTATTTTTAGCATGGTAGATAACTCGTCGTTTTCGTGACCAGTGTAGTTTGATACCAGCTTGGGATCTCGTAAGCCTCTTATGTAACTTCTTACAGCTGATTGGTTACAATCTATAATGGATTTTCGATGGGAAACGTCTTGCCACTGTGATGCAATTAGTTCTGTTGCATTACTAAGGAGTGCCTCTAGTCTCTCTCCGAATTCATATGCGCTTTGCGTTGAACTTTGCTTACTATTAAAAATTACCCATGAAAAATGGATATATACCGATTTCTCAAAAACTGGAGCCAATCTGACACTTCCAAATGTACTTTCGCACTCAGGGGACTCTTCGATAATAGTTCGAAAAGGATTCATCGAAGTTCATTTTTTTTCGAGTCAAAAACTATCACAGTGTAATTATTCTATTTTAATATTGCATAATAATTATTATTCTTTAATGTTGCACAATTATTCTTACTCAGCTTTTTATTAGTATTTAATAATTATTATTCTTTAATATTTTGATGTTGCACAATTATTCTTACTCAGCTATTTATTAGTATTCTTCTGACCCAGTTTGTATTTAATAAAAATAGCTTAGTAAGCTTTTGGGCATTTCGCAATTTATCAACGCAAACAGTTGCACAACTGGTCAAGTCAATGCACTGATCAAGTCAATGCACTGGTGACTGTTTGTGTTAACAAGTTGCGAAATGTTCATGTAGGAGGGTTGATTAGGTCTGACTCATAACAAAGACAAGGATTCGCTGGGCAGATTTTATGTTGCAAATCTTCCACTTGAACACCAGTGTTAATGGGTAGGCTACGTGTTGTTGTAAGTCAAAAATTTAACTTTAAAACCCCTTACCGCTGGTGGGGGAAGCTTTAAAATCAATGGTGGTCGGGGTCACCAAAATGTTTAGAATTAAACGTGTAAATGATTTTATTAGTATGAGTCAGGTCAAACACTTGAATTTGAACTGTACTAATTTTTGTTTGTGTGGTTTTACTTTCAAACACTTGTGTAACTTGAACGTAATGTGATAAATGATAAAAAGCGAGTTTTTACTATTGACAAAGAATTATAATTTTATTGTGGTATTTATAATAATATATTAACAATTAATTGTTGAGTCAACAAAATACTTAAAACTAAAATTTACGTTAAATTAACAATCATATTGAAGTAGCAATGTTTGCAGTTAATTCATTGTGTAATATGATATCCTTTTGTTAAACAACATTAAGGGTGTTCACCAACGTTTATATCATCATTAACAATTATTAAGTGTGTTCACAACTTCTTAACAGATATATATCCAAACTGGAAAAATGGCTCAAACAATGGCGTATAAAATTTAACGAGCAGAAATGTGTACGTTGCGCAGGGAAACATGCCCACCTATAAATATTAACACCGAGACTATACAACAACACACTTTAGTCAAATATCTAGGCGTTCATCTTGATCGTCGTTTAACATGGAAATCTCACATAGACGCAAAGCTGATAAAAATGAAATTAAAAGCAACCCAAATGAATTGACTTATTGGAAGAAATTCTATACTAAGCCTAGACTGCAAACTTCTATTATACAAGGCGATCCTGAACCAATATGGTTCTGTGGAATCCAGTTATGGGGCCTCAGCATCGAATGTCGAAAAAATTCAAAGGCGACAAAAGAAAATTCTACGTACAATAACAGCATCCCCCTGGTATATCGGAAACCAGCGAATTCACAAAGCCCTTGATGTTCCGTTGGTGAAGACAGCATTTTCAAAACACGCTAAAAATATATAAAAAAAACTTGAGTTGCACCCAAATATACTTGCACGCAATATTCTACATTGTAGAAACCACACCCGGCTGAAAAGAAGGAACACTTTTTTGTCAGCCGTACACGAGAGAACTACAAAAATTAACTGCTGAAACTAAAAAATTTTGGTTAGCATTGGCTAAACATATATTAAACTTTATTTTTATTTTTTAGACCTAAGATTTGAACAACTTATTGATGTTTCAATTTATAATTGAAGATTCAAAATGTGAACTAGAGATGAGTTTATATTTTTTTATAGTTGTTGAAAAATAAAACATATCTATATATGGATAAATAAAATTGTTTATTATACTAATTATGTAAATATATAACTTCAAAACTAAAAAAAAAACGATGGAAAAGGTATATAGAAATCTAACTCATGACAAGTCTTTTTTTAGGTTGGAAGTTGATGTTTTATAGGATATTCTTGTTTTTGCAGATATTGCATAATAATCATCAATCGGATCAAAAAACTTCCATATTTCACTAGTTTTCCTTTTTTTTAATTCACAAGCGATTTTTTAAATTCATAGTTTTAATTTGTTTTAGTTTGATGAAAAGCACAAAGCACAATTTGAAAGAAGTCCAATATGTACTAACACAAGCATTTTTACAAATACAATTCTTTTAGCGAGGTACATGTATTTTTAAGTAAACGCATCTCTATAACAAAAACATTATTATTTTCATGCTGTCAAGAAAACTCCATATACACAAAATTTTGTTTGCTTTTTTATATGGAGTTTGACAACAAGAGAAGGGTCATACTAACCACCACTTATTTACTTGCATATACTTGAATAAATATACTTTGGCTTTCAAAAAGAAATACTAATAGGAAGAGAGAAGAAAAGAAATAGCAACATTATTTGCTCCGTTATTGTACATACGCAAAAAACTTTATTAGCTACACAAACAGTGAAAAATCATAAATTTTTGTATGTAACAAATAAAAAAGAACGACTTTGCAAGTAGCAGTTACTTGACAAATTTGGTAGCAACTGTTACTCGTGATTTTTAAGTAACAGTGATTAAATCACAGGTACAGAAATATCGCTCATCTCTAATGTGAACAACTATTAGTGATTAATTTAAGGTGTCAAAAGCTTTGTTAATACATTGTTTAGTATATTATTTGACATCAGAAGTAGCTATTTTGCATAACGGATAGAGTCTGGTTTGCCTATTACAAATATTTTTAGATCATAACTCGAAAGTTTTGAGTTCTTACTTACTATGCTACTTAATTTTTTTTTTTTATTTTCTACGACATTGCAATGTAAAGTAAAACGCGCCACATAATTTTTGCTATTTTAGGTTTGCACAACTGATGATGCGTAGGCTAATAAGGCATCAATGTTTGGTTTTTAATTTTTCTTGAATGCAAAGCATTCAGAAATTTATTGCTACTAAGTCCAATGTTATGAATTCGCCTTACAATATTGTTCGGTTTTTAATTTTTCTTTCATAAAATGCATCGCGAAAGTGCAAAATTTTTAATTGTATGAAAACTTCAGAAGCTTTTAAACAAACAATTTTTGACAGTTCAGCAGCTATATTCTGTAATTCTCGTAGCTAAAGCTAAATCTCGATCGCCACAGTACCGCCAGCTAATACCACATAGAAAAAAATTTCAATTGTTTACTGAAATTATTTCTTAACAGTGATGCCATTTCTTATAAATGTTCCCATAACTTTCGAACGTAATGCTTTCTTGAGAAATTACTACGCAAAAATCATGCGCTTTACAATTTTTAAAATGCATGTGCTGCAAAAAAACAATAAGTTTTGACTAGAACTTTGTGAAATAGCTTTAAAAAATAGACGTTTTAAAACATATTTTAAATTTTTTTTGACAAAAACACAATCATTGTTACGGAGTATAAATTATAATGTAAGGTAACACTAATATAAAATGCCAAATATACACGCATATATATTTGTCTCTTTTCAGTATTATATTATCAAATAAGAAAGAAAGGAATGATCTAATGATAGCAAATTAGCTACGGCGAAAAGAGTAAATTTTAGCTAAGCGATTAGAGTTACAGAATACCTTTTTAGCAAAATCGCTAAAATTTTCGCCCTAAAAATTTTAGCGATCGAGATTTAGCTTTACCTACGAGAATTACAGAATATAGCTGCAGGTAGTCTTATCCCTATAGCAATTAAATTGGCCGGTATATATATAACCATTAGTCAAAATAAATGCAACAATGTTCATATAGAAATATATACAGAAAGATAACCTAACTTTTCATCATAGCCAGTTTTTGACAGTTCAGGATTGGTCAGCTGATATGACGAAGGCTATTAAGGCGACCTAATAATTAATTTGCCTCAAAGCCTACATCCAAGGCAAATTCATAACAGGTAAAGTTAAATACACAGCTGATTTCTAGCATAATGGAGGCTGGCTTGTGAAAATATGTACATTAAAGCAGAGGGACTGATATATCAAATGTTGTTCTAATGTTGTACTTGTTGTAGTATTAACTTCATCTGTTATGAATTTGCCTTGCCTACATCAACAAAATTCGCCATTTCAACTTATTCAATATGTGAAAACATATGCAATATTGTTCTTACAGAAGTAAAAAAGAAAACTAACATATTTTGTAAAAGTAAATAATATTTGGCAGTCCAGGTTTGCACAACTGATGAACGTAGGCTTATAAGGTCAACTGAGCTGAATTCGCTTTGCGTAATGTTTGCTTTTTAATTTTTTTATGAAGAACATTCAGAAATTTATAGAAATTCGGAATTGTAAGAAAACTTCATAAGGCTATATCTCGCAAACTTAAGTTGCTAATATTTTTTTTAGTATTAACGTTTTAATTAAAAATTTGTTATGACATAGCATGGCGAATTAATACCATCCAATTTTAAACCTACAACTTATTCCATCTGTGAAAATATATGCAACAATATTCATATAGATCTAATAAAAGAAAAGTAGCCTAAGTTTTAAACAAACAATTTTTGATAGTTCTGTTGATGATGAGGGCTAATAAGACCAACTGGTGCTGAATTCGCCTTGCATCACGTTCGGTTTTTAATTTTTCTTGAATGCAAAGCATTCAGAAATTTATTGCAATACGTAAATAAATGAAAGCTTTAGAAAGCTATATCTCGTAAACTATAAGTTCCTAATATTTTTACTTTAGTAAATTAAATTTCTTACGACATTGAACGCCGAATTAATACCAGTCAATTTAATAACTACCAAGGCGAATTCATACCATGTAGTCTTATCTCTATAGCAAAAACATTTGCCGCTAAAACTTTCACAATCAGACAAAGTAAATGCAACAAAAAACAACTTTTTTTTTCACTTTACAAACTTTTTCTTTCACATAAAAAGTTTTTTACCATAGTTGAAAAAAAGGTACATGTGTTAGAAAACTTTTTTTAGGGATGCGAAAAATGTACAATGCAGCGCATCTAGCGTTTTTTTCTAGGAAGTAGCGATTAAGAAGAAAAACTTTTTAAGAATTTAATTAATTAACTATTTATCCACAGCTAATAAATTAATTATGCTAAAAACTCAAAACGCCAATCGATAGAGCGTGAAAAAACAATAAAAACAATAATTTTTTATGTATGGAGAATTTCGAAAGAAAAGATGATAGTCGCTTTTTAGTGTTGTATTGTTGTGGTGGTGCATTTACCTTGTTTATGACACCCAAGTCCATGATATAATAAACAAGGTTTATGCCGTGCTACATTAACATAACATTAAGAAAAACAACAAGCATTTTTTGTGCAAATATCGAATTCATCACTCAACCTGCATGCAAATACTGCATGCATAAAAAATTGTATACAACTGGCGAAGGAAAATTTGTAGCAACTGACAGTTAAGGTGATGGTTAAACTTACCCGGATTCGCCACTGCACCCCATTCATACTGAATTCGCCTTGTCCAACATATTAATACAAGGTATACTTGGTCCAATTGGCCTGCAAAACAGCTTCCCATTAATCACATGTGTTCTCCAAGCTAAGGCGGAATCATTACCAATTGGATGCAGTGGCAAATTCGGGCCAATTATTCCGTTCCTCAAATTGTTAAATTTAGTAAAAATTTTTCTCGCCATTTTTTATGCATGGAGAAATTTCACAGATGAGGTTTTAATTCGCTTCTTACATAAGCAAAATGCCTGTTGATTTTGTAGTGGTGCATATTCTTCAGCTTCTGACATCTTAGTTGGATTGCAAATACTGTGGCAAAACAACGGGATAATAGTCACTTAAGCTGTCGAGATCACCTGTCTCTATTGAAAACAATCTTTTAAATGTGTGCTTCATAATTATTTTGTTTGTAGTGCTTGTTTCGTAGGCTAATGCATATCAGTGCGTATATTTTCATGTTTTAAAGGCCCTTGTTAAGCTTACAAAATCAATATTTTATTGAACAAAGATCCGACCCCTACTTATTCAACCCTGACTATGAAAAAACTTTTAGCGCCAAAAGTAAAAAGTTCAAAGTTCTCTAAACGTAAAATTTCAGCGGCGTTTAAAAAAAAAATAGGTGCCGCCAACGAACGATAATTTTATGGTGAAGTCTGGTAGCACAAAGATAGAAATATTTATTGAATATAACAGGCCGACCACACAAGCAATAAATAGGCAATTATTGCCGTGGCAACCTTCAAATTCTGTTGCCAACACTAAATATTAACGTGTAGACCGCACGAATATGTGTTTGAATACATATTCAGCAACAGATGTTAAAACACATTGCTGAGCAATAATGTTTTAACACATGCTGTCAAATTCAATTGTGATTTCTATGAAAATTGTTTTTTGGGCAAATAGAATAAAAAAATTAAAACACAAATGTATAAATAAATGAAAACCACAAAAAAGTGAAACATTTCTAAAATAAACATTCATTCTATTGATAATGCTGAAATTTTTTTTTTTACAATTAAGCCCGTAATTAAAATTTACAATACAAATAATATACAACCTTCTTCAGTAAAATTTTCATATTTGTGTTCTAAGATATCTACGATTTCCCTACCACAGATACATATTTTAACACTGGCAATTTGACGTCTTAATTCTGCCGACGTTATTGCTTGTATTAAGACACATGAAATTGCTGGTCTGGTCGGGTGTAAGAGAAATAATCACATTAAATAGCTTATATTTTGATATCGATACTACCTGATTGATCTATTGATCATTCCGGATTAATAAATGGTGAAATCCAAATACCCAAATATATACCTATGAATTTTAAACCAGTGAATTATTTTAATTTTTATATACTTATTATTGACATAATTTTGAATTCTTATAAACATATGAAAAAAACCTGATGAATCCCTAATCATGACTTAATTAGGGCATGAATCATGCCTTAATGAATTTTACTAAGGGTTAAAAAAAAAATTAAAAAAAATTCCCGACCCATTTCTACAATAGATGGCATGTTATCATTAGGATGCACTTGGTACACGTAGCTATTAATTGTATCTATAGAACATTTATAATAATATACCGGACGTTCCATTGCTCGGGTTACCCGAAGAGGAGAGGCAATGTGACGAGATAAAAGTAAGGTTTCGTTTTCGGCACACATCGAATTAGTGTCGTCTAATGTTTTCTTAACAGAATAGTTAATAGTCATAAAGGCTTAAATCATAATATTAACAATTAATAATAAGGCATAATGAAATCACTAAGATTAAAAATATCCAGAATATATGAACCGGTTATTTTGAAAGTGGCATAAGTCACTTTTTTTGGTTGATTGCAAATATATTACGAATAGTGTAGAGACGACTCGTGTGCAAACACGACACATACACATGTTTGTATTAGTGTATGAATGGTAGCTAAAGATTTGATTTGCAAATTGTGATCAGTCAGTCTATGGCCGGCTACTTGGTAAGACGTGCTAAATTATCTTAGAATTTTATTCAATTTAATTAAGCTAGCCAAGCAAAAGTAAAGTGCTGGATGAGAATATTATTCCTCCACCTTATACGGAAGGAATCCCTCTGTTGTGACTTGCTTTCGTCTTTTTCCTTTGGACTAGAACTTTGTTCGCTCTGAAGTAGAAGAAACGTGCTGCTGAGTGTCGCTACCATACTGCGATTCCCACGGGACCCTCCACGACTGGTAACGACGCTGGGCACGGTCTTTCATCGGAAAACCAATACAAATAATTGCAACGAACCTTGGCAGCCGAGAGCTTACCTCAGCATAAGGCGAAAACGCTTCGTTACAATTGCGCCCGAGCAGGAACAGTGTTAAATCTTTTTTTTTTTTTTTTTTTTTTTTTTGAGATAAATTTTATTATTTATTGAATCTTCAATATTAATTGAAACATCAATAAGTTGTTTAAATCTTAAATTCAAAAATGTTAAATATATGTTTAGCCAATGTTAAACAAAATTTTTAGTTTCAACGGTTGTTTTTTGTTGTTTTACATCTCTCGTGTTCGGCTGATAGAAAGAGTATCCCTCCTCCTGAGCCGGGTGTGGCCTCTATACTCTACAATATTACGCGCAAGTGGATTTGGGTGCAACTCGAGTTTTTAATGTATTTTTTCGCGTGTTTAGAAAATACTGTCTTTACCAACGGAACATCGAGATCTTTGTGAATTCGATGATTTCGGATATATCAAGGGGCTGCTGTAATAGTATGTAGAATTTTGTTTTGTCCCTTTGAATTTTTTCTACATTCGATGCTGAGGCAGTGCCCCATAACTGGATTCCATAGGACCATATTGGTTTTAGGATCGCATTGTATAATAGAAGTTTACAGTCTAGGCTTAGTATAGAGTTTCTTCCAATAAGCCAATTCATTTGGACTGCTTTTAGTTGGACTGCTTTAGCCGCTATACTCTAAAATATTGCGCGCAAGTGGATTTGGGTGCAACTCTAGTTTTTTAATGTATTTTTTCGCGTGTTTAGAGAATACTGTCTTAACCAACGGAACATCGAGATCTTTGTGAATACGATGATTACGGATATACCAGGGGGCTGCAGTAATTGTACGTAGAATTTTGTTTTGTCGCCTTTGAATTTTTTCTACATTCGATGCTGAGGCAGTGCCCCATAACTGGATTCCATAGGCCCATATTGGTTTTAGGATCGCATTGTCTAATAGAAGTTTACAGTCTAGGCTTAGTATAGAGTTTCTTCCAATAAGCCAATTCATTTGGGCTGCTTTGAGTTTCATTTGGATCAGCTTTGCGTCTATGTGCGATTTCCATGTTAAACGACGATCAAGATGAACGCCTAGATATTTGACTACAGTGTGTTGCGGAATAGTCTCGGTGTTGATTTGTAAAGGCGGACATGTTTCCCTGCATAACGTAAAAGTGACGTGTACACATTTCTGCTCATTAACTCTTATCCGCCATTGTTTTAGCCATGTTTCCAGTTTTGATATGTACCCTTGCAAATTCCGGGAAGCTTCAGCAGGATTTTTATGAACTATTAGAAAAGCTGCATCATCAGCAAATGTTGATGTGTGAATGTTACTGCTTAACGGTAAGTCAGAGACATATCGCACCCTAAATACAAAAGGGTCACAACTCAAAATACTAAAATGTTTAGGAGAGACAAAAAACTCTTTTCGTGCAGAAGCAACACACTTAACATAAAAATAGACTTAACTGTATTTTTCCAGTTAAAGAAGATAGTGATGTGAAAGAAATTTTTACAGTAGTTAGAGATGTGTACTCTGAATTAATTTATGGAAAAAATTCAGTTTTGGAAAATTTTGAGTTGCGACCCTTTTGTATTTAGGGTGCGATATATTAAATAAAGTAAGGGACCGAAGATGCTGCCTTGGGGAACTCCGGCTTCTATCGACTGACGTGGGCTTAAAAAATTACCTTCCCTAACTACAAATTTTCGTTCCATTAAATAGCTTTTTAAAGCTTGGCGATGTTTGCGGGTAGATTTCGTGTTAATTTGTGGATAAGACCTTTATCGAAAGCTTGTGCAACATCAATAAAGAGTGCAGAGCAATATATCTTTTTTTTTCAAAAGTGTCTCTAACAACATTCACAAGCCTGTGAGTTTGTTCAATAGTGTTATGGTGTCTGCGAAAACCGAATTGATGATCTGGAATGCACACATTACTACTCACTATAGGCATCAGCTTGCTCATATACAGCTTTTCAAATAGTTTTGAAATGTTGGGCAATAAAGTATTAATTCAACCTTCGTATGATCCTTGCCGACCATTGGTATCATAATAATCATCGAAACCTTCCATTCTTTTGGATAGTATTGCAGCCGTAAAATACCATTAAAAATTAATAGTATTATTCTTTTTGCAATGTACGGCAATTCTTGAAGTATTTTGTTGCTTATTTTGTCGACACCTGGGGCGTTTTTGGTGTTAAGACTAGTAATAGCCTTTTCAATCTTCACAATATTAAATTTTAGCGGTGTTTCTGGTAAAGAGACGACTGTATGCAGTTCATCAATATTAACAGAAATATTTGGAGTAAATACTTTTTCTAAGTGTTTAACGCGAAGAGCACCTTTTTCTTGCCCAGAATAATATGTTGATCGTGTTGCATCGAGTTCTCGCAGAAATTTTTGCAGCGAAGCTGTTTTTTGTGTTTGCAAAACTTTTCTAAGCTGCTTGGTACACTCCTTAAGTCTTAATTTTAGCTGAGGCGATCTGTAACGTTCTCGTCGAGCTCTCCATTTTTCAGTCAATAGCCTTTCTATATCTGCACGAAAAATATTGTTTAATCTCGCTTGTTGATTTGGTTGAATTGAAGAAGCATTACGAGTAAGAGCAGCATGTTTAGCATGTGCTTCAAACAACCTAATAGAATTTTCTATGTCAGTAGGTGTTCTTAATGGCATATTTTCCGTGCAATGAGCTCTCAAATATTTTTTATATTCCAGCCAGTTAATACGTGCAGATGTCAGCGGTAAATCACATGTGGGTGTTGCAGTTGTGTGTGAGTAAATAGTGATAATAGTAGGCGAGTGATCTGAAGACAAATCTAAAGATGCTTCTACTTCAATGATTTCGCTGGGCACACCTTTCATAATTTCAAAGTCGATAACATCAGGAATTTTTTGTCGATGGCCAATATGTTGGCTGACCACGTGACACTACATTCAAATCCATTTTTAAAATTGTGTCAAACAAAACACCACCCTTAGGACTGATTAAGCGTGAACCCCAAAATGTGTGTTTAGCATTGTATTCGCCAGCTGCTAGAAAACAGGACCCCAGTGTTGCATGATTTTTTTCCGCCCACGTTGACTCCTTCCTAAAAAAAACATAGTCATCCTCTAGAGAATCAATATTTTTAAAATTTTTGTAAATCGAATATATCTCGGTAAAACTCAAACTGTTAGATATACCAAATATAGGGGTTTGTAGAGGACCACTTCGTCCACAAAACCCAATGATTTTTTTCCGCCCACGTTGACTCCTTCCTAAAAAAACACGTTTTTAGTGTACTCGCTATGATTTTTATATGTCTACAGAGCACGTTAACCTGCTAACAGAGCTCTGTTAAATTCTGTGGTTCGTGTCTAGGGTGTTATATTTTAAAATTTAACTTCACACACATAAATTATCATCAGTCTTATTAAATAATAGCTGCCATTTACTTGCTGTAGATAATTCCGCAAAACCTTCAGAACTGTATATCTGATCATAAATTTTGTTTAATGACGCAATTTCTCCATAAAGATCATCCATATTTATATTAAGTTTTTGCAGATTTAAATTTTCGTTTATGCTAACAATATTATCAAATTCAACTTTGCTCTTTAAATTTTTATTGCTAATTGTAAAAAACCAGTTTGTATTTTTAAAATCAAACCATTTATTCAGGTACTCTAAGGCTTTATCGATAAATAATAAAAAATTCATGTGAATTTCCCTGGTCAGTTCCGGTGCAGACAAAAGGTTAATTTTTTTGCTTGTTTCATATCCAAATATCCAAATTGCCATGACATAGTCTTAAGAAACAATCGCCACTGTAAAAAAAGTCAACAAATGACTAATATAACCCGAATCTATTTTGAATTGTAGATAAATCAAATCATGCGAAATAAAGTATTTTGGTGTACTTTATTGTTTCTATAAAGTATAGAGTACAATTAATCAAAATAACGTACAATACTTTATTATAAAGTACGGGTGGCAAGCCTAGCTACAAGCCAAGAATGTAAATAAAGATTACGCCGTCCTGCGCACAATATTTAAATTTACTGCGCATGTATCACGAATGACGTCACGCAAACTGTTTTCCTATTGGTTGATAAATTTTAGTTTCAAACTCAAAATAATTGAGTAAACATAACAGTGGGGCAATTTATTAGTTTTTCTTGTTATTATTATAATACATAAATTAGCAATACAAATAAATATTTATTAAATATTAAAGTTATTATTTTATTTAATTTTCGCTTTCGTGTACATATTCATATTTTGTGCAATTTATGTATTGAGCGATCTTATTCTGAAAAACATTATGCATCTACAAAATAGTTTTTTTACTGCCTTTTTACCTTTAATATTCTCTGCTTCAGTTAAATGTTTTTTTAAATAACCACTTAAGAGCAATAACTTCTCCTTACTTAATTTCTTAAAAATTGCATGACACGAAATGAGCGTTTCCATCAATAAATTTTATGGCTTACTTAGCTCACCTTCACTTAGATGCTTAACCCATGAGTAGTCCGAGCCTTCTGAAGGATTAACCGCAAGGGTAGAGTTGCAATTTTTTAATTTATGGCAAATATAGCCGGCCAAATTCTCCAAACCGTCATATTGCACGTTTTCCAAATCTTTTGACTTACCCATTTCAAATTTTAAATTCCTTTCGAAAACCTTCTTTTTAAAATGTAAAGCAGAAACTCTCTCACTTTGAGCATTTACCGCATTGCTCCGATTGCAAAATTTTACTTATAGTTCCCTTTGTGCAGTATTTTTCGGGAAACTATAAAAAGATACAGATAAGATATATGTTGATTTGAGGAAATCATGTCGTAGTGTTTCCATTATGTTGAACTAATTTGGTGTTAGAATTTTCGAAATCAAATTGACGTTTGTGTTATTTATTTATTTTTTAGCAAAAAAAAAATAACAGAGATAATATGGAGTTTTTATTAAATTATATTCAACACAACAACTATTTATAGCAAAAGTATGTAACTAATTTTTTATTGCTACATTATGTCAAGATCAACGCCATTTTTATTCGTAATTAAATGTCACTTTTTCGGATTTGCAATTCACTAATAATGGATGCCTCAAGGTTGCATTTCTAATAATTGCAGCCGCGCAGTGTTGCATAGACAAAATTCGAAATAATTTGGAGCACATTAACATTTGAGATAATTTGATCATATGCAAAATGTATGGGAAATCATCTCGCAAATTACTTCATTTGGCCAAATGAATTGATTTGGCTCAAATCACGTAGATGGAATTGCACTATTACTCTTACTTGATTTTTTACTATTATTTTGCTGGTATTTAGCCACTGCACACTTAATGTTTACGTTATTTTTTGCAATATTTTTCTTTGTTTTGCCACTTCCTAAGGGGCTGTGCACATATTACGTATCGCTGTTTTCAGACATTTTATACCCCCCCCCCACCACATTCGTAACGCTTTTTACTAATTTTTCAGTGCAAAATTTCTAATCCGTAACAAATCTTAAACCCCCCTACCCCCTGGAGCATTACATAACATGTGCACAGCCCCTAAGCACTTCACACACGTTTTATTCGCTTTAATATTTTTTGAAATAAATTTTATATGGTTTAAAACGAAGTTAATTGGTTTATTTATGTAATTTAAGCCAATTTATAAAGAGAACTGAAAAAGAAATGATAAAATCATCCAAAAAGTTGATCAAATAAAGTATTTAGGATTGATATTGATAAAGAATTAGAATTCAAAGCCCATAATGACTATATTTTTTTAAAAATCGGCAAAAAAAAATTGATTTCTTTAACCAAATAAAAAACAAAATCTCAATTATAACTGCAATAAATATATATAACACTATAATAAGGACTCATTTCGAATACGGATAAACAATATTACTCACGTGCTGCACAACAAATCAGATCGAATCCTTCAGAAACTACAAAACCGAGGAATGAGAATCACACTAAAATGCAACAGATATACATCAATTAGCTGCATGCTAGGCTCACTGAAATGGCTCAACATAGAGCAGCGGCTCAAAATTAACAAAATTTATACAAAAGATGAAACCCGGAGTCTCCAGAATATTTGACTGAGCAAATAGTATACGTTAGAGACCCACAGCCCTATCAGCTAAGAAATGTGGATAATTGTCGAGTTTACAGAGTAGGAATGCAGCGGTACCTTTTCTACAAGGGTCTAAAACTCTACAACACATTGCCGAATACAGTAAAAATGGAACGTGATTTCAATATATTTCGAAAGCAAATTGTAAATTTTTAATATATAATTCTTAATATTGAAAACTATATTATTTTGTAAACCTATGTACATATGTTTTAAAATGTTTATGGAAAGTATTGATAATACTAATAAAGAGATTTAATAATACAAAATAAAAAAAATATATATGTATGTCTGCAAAACGAATATGCAATAATTATTACAGAAAAATTCCTTTTCTTTTTTTCTGCTGAACTGACCACAAATAAATCTAAAATTACGATTTATGTAACATGGTAAATTATTTTTTTTTTTCAAATGATTTCTATAATTCTTAATTAATATTTCCGCGATCAATAAATTTTTTACAAATAATAAAATAAAATTGTTTTTTTCTTTTCCGTCCGTCCACGAAGTCATCACAGCCTTGAATATTATTGTATTAATGTTAAAAGGGAATATGAAAAAAATGTAACAAAAGGTACTTGGACCGTGTACTGCCTGCTTTATCGCAATCTTCAAACACGGTATTATCTTTATGTAAATAGTTATTTATTAATTAATATATGTATGTATATATGTATGTATATATGTACATATATCAACCTCCGATCACAAATTAAATTATTGAACAATCATATAAACACACCTTAACAAATTAATGTATGTTTCTACTTTATATTATTATTCCTTACACTATCACTTTATATCAATTTAACAACCTTAATTCCTTGGCTTTTATAAATCGATGATATGATGATGATATTTAATTCTTCGTAAAGCAGCTATTAAAAATTGGAAAATTCGAAGGACCAATTTTGCGGCTTATATCCGATATTTGTCCAGATAAATAATTTGATGTGCCGATAATGTTAACACGCTATTGCACAACGTTGACCCATCAATTTGTAAAATATGGGCTCATTTTTATCGGCCACTCGTGCGCCGATTAGAGTCGACAATCAGTGCCGACACACGTGATGGAAAAATGAATTTTTAAATTGCAGCACCTGGCTTCTACTGATGAGGTGGTATTTAGCTACCAACGAAATGCATAACAAATAATAATATTTTAAAAACATAAATTCTTGAGTATTTACTTGAATAAATTCTATATTTTATTCATATATATTAAAACATTAAAAAGAACATTTGTACTGTTGAACGAAAAAAACCAAGACGATTTTGCCAACACATTGCAGTTGTACCGATTTTGCCATCTCTAAAAACAGCAGTTTACAAAATAACAACAATAAAAAGAACGTGCTGTGTAGTAAATTCAATCAAAAGTCATTAATTTTTTATTGTTATATATTAATACATTATTTAAAAAATTTCTTTGTTTCTTTTTTTTTAAACATTGACACCATAATATATACAGCAAAAGAAGTTTTCTATTTTTCATAGTAATCCATGCCGAAAATAAACTGTATCTTTCAACAAGCAAATAAACAAATAAATACATAATACATAATAATGCACGATAGTATGATAGCATTGTACCGATTATTGTCGCAATTGGGATTTGGCCGATATGAACCGAAAATTTTTTTTGCAATATGTGACGATTATGGGACTGCCAAAACTTTATTGAGAAATGTTCTTACATGTGTGCCGATATAGCACAATAAAAATTGTTGCAGATTGTGCTGTTTGCGCCGATAGTGGGATCTTAGCGGTTTCCAACAAGGTTGAAATAAAAGTTATTCTAAAAAAAATTTATTTATTAGTTAGAACAGTCTAACCGCGCTCAAACAAATGTGTACATATTTAAACAATAATAAAACGAAGTGATGTAATAATATAAAAGAGAGTTACCCAGTGTTGTCAACCAAATTGATTTTGATATACTCGTATAGTATCAAAGTATATTTATACAAGTACAGTAAACTCGCAGAAACGTGAACTAATTATTACCAAAGGTGTTCACGTTTTCGATTTTGTTCACGTTTTAGATTGCATTTTTTATCACTTTTTGCAGTCTCTTTTGTCATTTGTTTTCTATTAAAATACAAGTACGTGGTGTTTTAGCTATGAAACATTTTTCAATTCTACTTTTTGTAAGAAAAATAAATAATTTTTTAAAATAAAAAAGGTCTGTTAAAATTATTTCATTCAAAGGCTTTATATAACATATTAAAAATGATTTTAGTGGATGGATATTCACTTCAAAAATTCCTTAGCGGGGAAAGCCAAAATTTTTACAAAATTAAATTTCAACGTTTGGAAAAATAAGTTCACGTTTTAGAGCCTTTATTTAACCTTTGTTCACGTTTTAGACTATTCAATGAAAAAAAAATATGTTCATGTTTTTGGGTAGTTAACGTTACTGGATGTTCACGTTTCCGCGATTTCATTGTATAAGGTTTTCTAATATGGATGATATGATTTTGAAGTGACGTTTCGGACATTTGTAATATGCCATGATCTGTCATTTGTTTTGTATTGTATTCACTGTTGTTTACAATTTCATCATGGAGAGATATACGCAAGAACAACGTTTACAAATTATTGAGTTTTATTATCAAAATAATCGTTCTCCAATTAGAACTTTTCGTGCGCTTTTGCCATTTTATGGTCGTAATAATTGTTGTGTGGTCGCTATTCGTCGAATTGTCGAAAATTTTGAGCTTACATTTTCTTTACATAATGTTCAAGTGCCAATAAGATATAGAACCGATCGGAGTAATGCAAGTATTGCTGAAGACCGCAATTTGTCGATTCCAAGACGTTCTCAACAATTGGGACTGTCTCAAACCACAACCTAGCGGATTTTGAGAAAGGATTTTGGTTTGCATCCGTATAAATTTGGAAGAAGTTGAAAACATTTGGTTCCAACAAGACGGGGCTACGTGCCACACACCAAATGCAACAATTGAACCATGTTTGTTTTGGACCAAATGTAACAATTTGGTTTCATTTAGAGAATTCCACATTTTTCAAAATAGTTATACCCTAATGTAGTATATATATTCGTCAAGAAATTTTGGAAAATGTTAATGGTTAATTTAGATTTTCTCTTACAAAAGTAGATGACAGTATGTAAATATATTAAAAACAATAAACTTGTTTTCTGTAAAACTAGATTTGTTAGTTATGAGGTTTAAATAAATGAGCGTATGCAAGTAGGCAAAAAATTTTTACAATCTACTTACCTGCGTATCGTTTAAAATTTCTAAATGTTCCCCTTTTCTAAAACTTAAGTCCTCATCGGTACGAGCATCGTAATCATACAAAGCAACAAAAATTTTCGCGTTTGCATTTGAAGTCTCACTTTCCGGTATCTGAGGAACAGGACGAATTTGCTCCTGAGGCTGTCCAATCGGCAATGTGATTTGAGGCACTCCTGGAACTCCAACAGCAGTAGCATCATCAAGAGGAATACGCTGGTCAGCATGTGTTTTATCTATATCAGATTTTTCTGTACGTAAACAATTGCCCATGTTGAATGACTGAAGAGGACGACAACAATGACAAAAATTTGTTTTGCCGCAACAATAAAGCCAAATAATAGCAACAGTAGTAAATATATACGATGGTTTTGCATATATGTTGTTTAATAAATGTACTTTAACTACAAAATTTATTAAAAAATTAATATTAACTTATATTTAGAACAGTTCAAAATTACTAAGAGACTGAAATAGAAGCACTTGTCAAAATGTTATTGTCGTTGTTCTTCACTCTTCTTCTTTTGTCATTGATTTTGAAAAATTTATTATTTATAGTTGTGTTGATGTTTCTAATGATACAAATTGATTTTCATGTAGTAGGATTTTGGCACTTAGTCGAATTTATTCCTTTAATGGATGATTAACTTTAGTATGCATTTATTTTTTTATCCTTTTTGTTTAGCTTTTATTTATTATGTCACATTAAACTTAAATGGTTTTAGTTTTGCATTCTGAAAAATATATTTTTACTATTATTTGCATTTTATCGGTAGTACTGACTTCTATAAGAGTTTCACGTTCCCATAAGAACTATGTACGTGTCATGGTATAATATTATTATGCCATGGTGCATGTAGAAATAGCCTACGAGAATTCCGTCAACTTCCGTCAACAGAAACAAAAATTAGTATTGCAACAATTATTTGGTCACGAAAGTTAAAAAATTAATGAGTTTTTTTGTATAAAAGCTAAAATTTCTTACTGAAACCTACAATCTATTTTTTCGTGTAAAAATAAATGAGAAAGTACGAATGTGAAATTTAGGAAAAAGTCAATTCTAGTATTTATATGCATCCAACGGCTGCCTCGGATATAGTCGTGATCTAGGAACACATTTAGAGCACAAAAGAACTAAAATTTTGAGTTATTCTTAACGGAACGAGTTTAAGATCTAGCTTCTACAACTGATCTCACGAGTTGCGATAGATCGAAAAGTAAAAGCCCATATTTCTACCAGAGAATGAAAATAACTATTGCAGAAAAAATTTAGCCGCGACTGGCTGAAATTAGGCAGCAAAATTTCCTTTACTTTAAACTAGGTCAATAGTTTCAGATACATACTTCGTAAAGTAAAATTAACCCGTTATTGTATTTGTATTTTTTATGAATTCTTAATCACAAAACATTTTAAACTTTTTATAAATTACATTTTTGGGGTCAAAAAAGGAAAAATATTTTGCCGAAAGATAATTTTGTTGTCGAGATTCAGATTTTTTACTAAAAGGAACTGCTGAAGTTATGCTAATATGAGTGGTGAAGTTTCTTTCGACTGTAGATAGCAAAATACCGCGAAATCAGTCCTTATAAAAAAGGTAGAATGAACTTTGAGTTCCAGGGAAAAAAACTTTATCGAAATTTGTAATAATTGGGGGGTTCAAACTGTAGTCATATCAGTCATATTGTCATAATGTCCTAAATATTTAAACTAGTTTAAAATATTTTCTATGTTTTTCATACAAAAGTGTAATATAATTATAATACAATTAATTCTACAGGCTATGTTTATGATAATGTCATAAAAAATGCTTTCCGTTTTGTTTTTCTTTTTCGATAAAATGTTCAAGTACATTCAAGTGTACATATTTTTAAAAATTTTAACTACAAAATGCAATAAAAAAAGTTCCAAAAAATCTAAAACAACCAAAACATTCGGAAATATTACACCATTTTTCCATAATTTTGATTAAAAATTGCCAAAACTTTGAGAAACGTAAAAATGGCATTGAAAATCGTCAAAATGGATAAACTTGCTTAAATTTAAAAGATTTGAAAGCAATTGCAAGAAAGTAAAATCTTTTAAAAAATTGCTCATGACGCAAAAAAAAACTGAAATTAGCAGGAATTTTCCCGCGGAGGTCACACAAAAATATTTATGTAAATAGATTCCTGCAACAGCGTTAGATAAAATTTTAAAACTGCAAAAAATTAATAATTTTGCGACAACTATTTATTTAATTTGTAAACAGAAGAGAAAATGTAAGTTTTTCTGAGAGACATATGTGGTATTGAAACAAAAATGAATAATGAAATCGATCCGATTTCCATCACACCTTAAGGTATTTGATTCGATTTAAGTCTTCGATTTCATTTTAAATCGAATCGATTTCAATCACATAATTGATTGTGAATACCCAAAATGTGTTATATACAGGGACGTAACAATTATAAGATAAACGACAATAAACTCATTTTGAACCATTAATATTGATGAATTTATAAAAAGGTTATAATTAACCATTTTTATAAGATATATTTTATTTTGGTCATCGCAACCAATTTTAGTAAGTGTTTTGTTTTTTTGGTTATAAATAACCATTATATCAACCAAAAAAATTTTTTGGTTTCAAATAAGCATTATTTCAACCAAAAAGATTCTTTGGTTAGAATGAATTTTTTTGGTTATCAGACATGAGTAGAAATAACCAATAAAAAATAAAATGAATTTTTTTGGTTATCAGGCATAAAATTTATAATAAAAAATTATATCATAAAGTTTTAGTGGGAATATTTCTAATATTGAAAATGTTGAATAGGGATTTCTAAATCCATTAAAATCATTATTAAAATTGCAATTGCCTGTATGTAACCTTTATTAGGTTTTGTCTAATGGTTTTAAAATATAAAAAAAAAACTTACATCGCCTTTATCTGTGCTTAGTTTTTTTACTACCGCAACAGATTTCCAGAGGCCAGGCCGTTCCCTATATGGTCGAATTGAATGAAAAAATAGACATAAGTCTTGGAGTTGATTTATTAAAATATTTGTTTAACTTAACAAACATAAGCGATCTTAAGGAATCGTCTGAAAGGTTGCATCTAAGATCACTTAGTACTAACCTTAATGCTGAGAATGCGCGCTCGACACTAACTCCCAAATTCTAAAAATTACCTGGAACTACTGGAACGCAAAAAAAACACAATTTTAAGTACAAACATTTCAATAGTGCTAACTTATTACTTTTAAAGCTAAGATTGCGATTTTAATCGTTTACTACGAATTTGTTGAGTTGTGTCATCAATGATAACCAAAACAAAGAAATTATTATTTATAATTATTATTTCTAACCAAAAAATCTTTTTTGTTAAGAAAATGGTTATATAAAATAAAATTTTTTTTGGTTGATATAATGGTTACTCATAACAAAAAAAAATATTTCTCACTTTAATTGGTTACGATAATATATATGCAGTGATAATGGTTAAAAATGCCCAATCTATATACATATATAAAATTGTAACGTTACTGACTGACTGATTCATCATCGCACAGCCTAAACGCCTGAAGGCAAAAACTTGGACCAGGGCTCCCCAAATCGATCCACTAAGACGGGATTTTTGGAAATTCGAATGTTTAGGGGGTAAAAAAGGGCAAAAACGATTAAATTCGGTAACCTTATATCTCTAAACCTAAATGAGATACAAAAAAAATTTAATGCTTATCGTTGTTCTTTAGAAAAATAAGCGGAAGGTGTTTGGTACTTTTTGGAAATTCAGACTTTTAACGGAGTAAACGGGGAAATCTTTCATTTTCGTACTTTTTTGTCACCCCATCTATCTTTTAAACCCATAAACATAGAAATAAGGGTTATATCACATTTGAAACTTATCTAAAAAATTCAAGTACGAATTTGGTACTTTTTCGAAATTCGGACGTTTAAGGGGTTAAAAGCGTAACTATTTTTGTACTTTTTTTATAAAACATTTTTTTTTATTTATTGACATAAACGTATTAAATTATGGGCTCCCACTACAATAATGAAATTTTTCATGCTTCAATGGGGAGAAAAATAGTACCAAAAATGGGATATACGGGAAATTTAATCTCTTACTTTAGCTTTTTGGTTCTACAACTGGCAATTTATTTTAATTCTCGTTAATATTGGACCTAGAAACATAAACTTCAACATGCAATGTCCTGAGTGGATAATAACCTATGAGGGTACTTTTTGCTCTTCAACTGGTACTTTTTGAATTTCCGTTAGTTCTAATACTAGAAACATAAAATTAAACATGCAAAGTCCAGAGTGAATGAGAATTCGTTAGAGGGATCCTTTTGGTACTTTTTCGTTCTTTTACTGGTACTTTTTTCATTTTCGTTAATATTAGACCTATTAACATAAAATTAAACATGAAAGGTCCTGAGTTAATGAGAATTCGTTAGAGGGATCCTTTTGGTACTTTTTCGTTCTTTAACTGGTACTTTTTTTAATTTTCGTTAATATTGGACCTATGAACATAAAACTAAACATGCATGGTCCTGAGTAAATGAGAATCTGTAAAAGGGCTTTTTGGTACTTTTCTGTTTTTTAACTGGTACTCTTTGAATTTTCGTTAATATTAGACCTATTAACAATAAATTAAACATGCAAGGTCCTGGGAAAATGAGAATCTGTATAGGAACTTTTTTTTCTTTAACTGTTTGATTTTCCGTTAGTATTAGACCTAGAATCATAAAATTCAACATTAAATGTCCTGAGTGGAATCTATAAGATGGATTTTTTAGTTTTTTTAACTGGTACATTAACTAAATATGCAATGTACTGAGTGCATGAGAATCTGTAACAGAGCTTTTTGGTACTTTTTAGTTCATTAACTGGTACTTTTCAAACTTCCGTTAGTATTGGATATACAAATATCAAATTAAATATCCATGGTTCTGAGAGAATGAGAATCTGTAAGAGGGATCTTTGTGGTACTTTTTCGATTTTAACTGGTACATTTTTGTATTCGTTAATATTGAACCTAGAAACATAGAATTTCCTGAGCGGAAGCGAATCAAAGACAAGGACGGTTTTTGTTTTTCAACACGTACTTTTTAATCTTTGTAAGTATTGGACCTAAAAACATAAAATTAAACATGCAATGCCCTGAGTGAATGCAACATAAGCTTTGGTGTAAAAATATGACCACGAAAGAAAGGGATACGCTAACGAAGTAGCGGGTTAAATTCTAGTATTAAATAAAAAGCAATTTCTGGTAACCTTTTAATCAGAAATAAAAAAATAACAATTAAATTCGGTCCCTGGTTATATATACGCTAGTAGATCCAACGGCCGACACCATATTATACATTTAAGTAATTTATTTTATATTATATTCATGGAGAAATTATCCAAGCGACATAAAAATCTCTTATAAACAGCTATCCAACAAGCAGAACTACAATTATTTAATGGTGCATTTGCATGAATTCGCACACCTTACGAGCCTTTGCTGCAATGTACTCATATCTCCAAAAATTTGATTTTGAGTTAGTAATGCAGCAGTAATCGTCATATCGTTTATCATAATGTGTAAAAATTTCATTCAACTACAGGGTTTTCCAGTAAGAGTGACATAATTTCTTAAAAAAAAAACACTTATTGTTAAGGAAATTCAAAAGTTTTTTATTTAATGTGAAGTACAATCGATACAATTAAGTTCTAAATAAAACGTCATTCAAATGGCCTCCACGACGTATTCTGCAGGAACAAATTCGATGAACCCAATTTTCTAGCACTTTTTCCTTTAAATCAAGTCGTATGTTGTGAATGGCACGTTCAATATTGACTTGTAAAGCTTGAAGAGTCTGGTTTATTTCGGAAGACCAATGACTTCAAATAACTTCAGAAGAAATAGTCTAATAGTGTTAAATCACAAATTCTTGGAGGCCATGCAATATCACAATTTCTTGAAATAATCAAATCTCAAAACTTTTCTCGTAATGTTTGAGTGAATTCATTGGTGATTTACAGAAAAGCAATTTTTTAATTCACTGTTTTCACTAGGATTAGGATCATTATTAAAAAAACTCTTGAATGTTAAAAAATTTTCAAAAGCGTTTATTATTCGTAGATTCTTTCAAAAATGAATTCCTTTACAGCTCTGCTACTGAGCTATTTTTGAAAATTGTAAATTTACATATGAAAATTAGTACTATCAGTTTTATTGAATTAATGAAAATTCAAATTACAAAGATTTTTTTTATGTTGAAAAACATTAGTATATCCAATCAGTTTAGCAGAACGTATCAGTATACCGATTTCAAAGCCGCTGCACCTCTCACCAGCGTTCATTTGTCCATTTTTACAATTTTCGTAAAGTGGATACTAATTGGGAAAGAATATCAACTATTTAACCAAGTTTTCAAATGAAATAGAATACGAGAATTAATTTAGTTAATTTTGTTCTATTTTTTACATGTTGAAACAATTTTGGTTAGTACGAAATTCCCCATCACTGGTTGTAAATTACTAATAATCAACACAAACTCATAATCTGTTATCTTCAAAGTATTCTACCTTGTAATTTAACTCTTTGTTGTTTTCACTCTATATTAGTGATATTCACATATTACTGTATATAAGGGTATATAGCTCGTGCCCAAGCTGAATTAATATTTTTATATTATTATGAATAAACGTAATTATTATTTGAACTTATATTAATGTACATATGAAAATTACACCTCTCATCAGCGTTCATTTGTCCATTTTTACAATTTTCGTAAAGTGGATATTAATTGGGAAGGAATTTTCATTAATTCAATAAAACTGAACTTGAGCCTCATAATATCCATTTTTATATGTACATAAATATAAGTTCAAATAATAATAACGTTTATTCGTAATAATATACAAATATTAATTGTAAATTTATTTTACACAAACTAAAAGCCTGTTCTTTTTTTTATTTTTTAAGTTTTTGCCGAGTTGCATGTACATGATATTCCTATTCATTGACTATTGTCAATTTTTTTAAATTTTTTTTTCTACTCAATTTTTTTTAAGCTTTAGACAAAGATTTGATAAGTAGCTTCAATTCAAGGAAGCGTGCCTTTCCAGCCGCAACCAAATAAGGAACCCATTTTATAAGCAAGCCAAAATCTCTCCACAAAATGGAAAAACGTGAAGGTTGGAAACGGAGTTCTCATTGTGCTTCCAATAAGAAGTATAGTCGCACAAATGTTTTTTGCGTTCAATGTAATCTGTTCCTCTGCTTCACTACGTCCCGTGATTGCTTTGGAATCTACAACGAACAACACTAATTATAATAAGTTTTTGAGATCTTGTATTTTACTTTACGTTTTAAATAAAAATCGATTTTTAAAACTTTTTTGCAATTAAATAAATTGGGATAAAAAATTCCGTTTCAACCCATAGGCAACTATATTTGACAAGTGAAATGGGGGACTTAGAGGGAGAAGGAAATTTTTTTCTTTTCATAACTACTATTAGGCCACAGATTTTGAATATATAACAAAAAAGTAAATCACTTCAGCCAAAAATGTTTTGCCGTCAAAGGGTTAAATGAAGACATAGAAACTCCTGACCTATCCTCATATAATGTGTTTCAAGTAGAAAGAGGTCTAAATTATATATCAAAAGGCCGTTTGGAAGTTTATGAATTGAAAAGTGTGGATCTTTTAATCAAAGTTGCTGACAGCAAAACTGCTGACAAATTTTTAATGGCTATATACATACATACTTATAAAGACAACATTCCCAGTAACACTTTATAAAACATTAAACCAAGGTTTAAAATTAGTTTTTTATATTTATTTATTATACTACCGACTAGTGAGAAAATATGTTAAGTTTCCATTTTTGATCGTAGAGAAACTAAAAATATTTACCTGATAACAAATAAATTTCAAGTTTTCTAAAAAAAAATATATACTTGACAACTAAATAAAATATTAAGTTCCTTACACGCCAGCAATATCTGCATAGTAAAATTTTTTACTAGCACACAAAATGAAAATAAATTCGCTGTAATATATTGTTCAGCAAAAATTTCTTGTCAATGAAAACTAGCAAAAACAAAAATGCAAAAACACACATATGTATACAAAATAATTTTTTAAAACAATAGGCGGCTATAAAAATACCAAACAATTAAATATGTACATATGTATGTACATACATATATGCCAATCCAACCAAACACAACTTCGACTATTACGACAAACATGCGGATCTTACAAGGAGTATACTTAAAAATTTTTCTCTTTGCATCAACAACTAGCATCCCAAAATATTACGCAAAATATTCTTGGATTGAAGAAAAAAATATTTCTGATGCCAAAATATATGCGTTGAAAATAGCAGATTCCAAGAATTTTTAACGAATTGAGATATGTATGTACATTAGGGCTATAACGAAATTTCGCGCATAGTACCATGAAGTGGGGAATGATGTTTTATTAATAAAAAACATTATCTTCGATTATTTTGCAAAATAAACTTCACGCACCAAATTCATTTCCTAAAGCAATACAATTTTTTTTTAGCAAGATATTTTATTTTATATTATAAAAATCTTCCAGTTATTATTGACTAGGAATTTTGTTCAATTGGTCTAATTGGATCTCTACATTTAAATAACTTCCCTGCAGTCGGCGTAGTTAGCGAACGACTAGCTATTTCCCTAACTACCAGTCGTTACGACTAACTACTAGCAATGCACTCGACTGACGATTTTAACATGGGGATGACATTGACGGCAGTCAATTGACACGATCAGACCGGTGAAATCACTAGTCAGCAAAACCTAACTATTTCGCCAGTCAAAATCTACCAGTTCAATCACTAATGATATTTCCTTAATGAAAATACTACAGAAATTTAAATTTTTTGGATTTTTGTTTATTTATCACATTTCTTTTTCAATATTTATAAAAATTTCAATTAATTCTTCTTTTTCTTTTTTTATGCAACCTTTCAATTGACTTCTGCTCCTCATTTTACCTCTCTAAAAAAACACTTCTTTAATAAAAATAAGGGCACAGTTTTTTGAACTCGTAAAAAAAAAATTGAAGTTGAAGGCATTACATTTATGCATGTACTGAGTGGGTATACATGTACATGAGTGAGAGAGTCAAACAAGAGGCGAACTCTTACATTACATGTAGCTAGTGATGTAGTTAGTCCAGTTTTCGTTAGCGAAATACCTAACGATTTCGAGTCAATTTCTACTTTTAAAAGGAGGGTTCCTACGCCAACTCATTGCATACAAATACAAATTTGAAACTTCATCGCTGATGGTGCGTGAACTCTTTTGACGTCAACGAAAAACTAAAAGCGTATTTGTTCAAAGTTTTCAATGGCCTATTCGACCATAGTATGCCAAGTTTTATATCTTCGAGTTATATGACTACATCTGCACATTATACAGACTATGTATGTAGATATACACAAGTTGGTACAAAAACCTACATACATAAATACATACATACATTCCCTGCAGTTTTAAAAGTAGAAATTGACTCCAAATCGTTAGGTATTTCGATAACGAAAAATTGACTAACTACTATAGTGGCCACAAGTAATGCAAGAGTTCGCCTTTTGACTCTCTCAACCATGTACACGCATTCAGTACATCCATAAAGGCTGCTTTAGCCGACCGTAACTCTAGAAATGTAAATTCAGATATGTCAGCTGATTGCTTCTGTTATATGGAAAAGCTGTGAAAATACTTACTTGACTGAAATTAAATGTTGCCGTAATGTACCAACCTGCAGAAAATAGAATTTCATTACGAGGTTATGTAACAATTGTAGACAGTGATGGAATGGTTGTATTTTGAATTGCAATGGGGCACAGAAGTCCTTTGTAGGTACTTTTTTTGAATCGCATAAGTTGTTAAATGTGAACACATTAATTAATTTATTAAATAAAGACAGTTTTCTAAATAATTTTTTTCTCCAATATGTAACAAGACTCTGTACCGATCGTATTTACAGAATTTATATTAATATCAAACGTATGTATGTGAACAAGTACATCTATATTTAAAATTACAAACTAAGGATATCTATCTAATGTACGTTAGTACATACATACTAGTGATGTTACGAATACTCGTATTCGTATTCGACTATTCTAAGATATTCGTATTCGTATTCGCCAAATTCAAACGAATAATTTGCACATACATTTTCCAAAAAAAAAAAAATCATACAAAAAGTACATAATATACATAAAAATGTACAAAAAAATTAATCGTCTTAAAAAAACGAAATTTATATTTCATACCTATCATTTAAAAGTTAAAGTCTATATGTAAATTCATATCATGATAAGTTAGCAATCAATTCTCAGTAGAGGAATGTTGGACTTCAAAAGAAGAACTAAAATTTAATATGTGAAAGTCCACCGATACATGTGGCTGCGCTATCTGCGAAAATATGTTCTCCCAAACAATACTGAATTACTTATTAAGAGCGCAAGCAGAGTAAGAAAAATGAAATCTCAAATTATGTACATATGAAGTTAAATTAATTTAAAAATGTATAGTGGTCTTCTAATTCGGCATCTCAATGTCATAATAATCACTCCTATCGGGAAAAAATTTTCTCTCGTAATTTTTTCCCTTTTCCCGTAATTGCAATCGTGAACAACTCCCATGAAAAAATTCCCCTTATCGTGAAAAGTTTTTTTCTCACCATTTTTTTCACTTTTCCCTTCAATTTATTCCCTTCATTTTTGATGCGGAATATGTAATTCTTCATACAACTTGAATATTAAAGCTTAAAAAGTTTATGTTAAGAAAAATGTCTGATAATAATGCACAAGCTGATGTATTGCTCTACAAAATGCAAAACAACAGATTCAATGCCTGCGGATTTGAGAAGCTTAAATTTGTTGGAATTATTCCGTTTTGTTGGCTTTCCACAAAGAAACCGAACTATTTTACGACATACATACATAAATGTAAGAATGCAATAAACAAACGCTGCATCTAAACTATCGCTCCAACACTGAATATTTAGCTCTTATTTTTTTAAGTTTTCTTTAAAATTTATAAATTTTTGAAAAAAATTTCTATTATTTTTTATTTTTTTAAACTTCTTCCTTATTTTACATTCACTACAGATTCAGTTTCAACTCTCGTAGTGTACAGACGCGTTTTTATAATCGTCGTCAACTGAATATTAAAAATTTACTGAAAGTTAAAATCAGAAAAAAAAACACAAAAACATAACATTGATTAAACAGTTATTATACTGGTTTTATTTTATTTTTTGTTGCATGCGTGTAATATACTTAAATATTTGCATACACAAACTTATAAAGTGAACACAAAAAAGAGAACTCTAAATGAGTTCATCTTCTGACAACAACAACAATAAACCTACAAGCAGTAGGAATTTCTATTAAACCTTGGTTGCTGATGAGGGCAACGAAAAAAATAATTTAAACACAAACTTAAACTTTACACAAAGTACAAATACTCGTGCACGATAATGCTCTCCGTACATCAAGAAGCAACAACAATTGCACCCATAAGCAAACTCTTTAGCTTAGCTGTACAATCAAACAAACAAACAATCAGTAACAAGGTGACCAACGTGCACAAAATTGTAGATGCGATGAGTACAAAAAGTGATAATAAAATTCAAACAGGTATGGACAGATACATAACCGTATTAAAAAGGGGAAGAAGTCCAAAATCAGCCCAAATAGCTTCAACAGCGAAAGTTCCCAGAGATGGAAAAAACAATATCAAAACTTCCGAAAATCGTTTCGCGATTTTATCTGAACAAGGCGATGAAGACATAATTACAAGGTCGAATAAACCTCTACCGATATATTTAAGAGAGCAGTACCTCGTTTCTGTATTTCTCGCATCGTAAAATTTCTCACATGAAGTGTGAAACAAAAAATTCCACCGTTTCTCGATTTGTGAGAAAAAAGTGTTTCTGTATTTGCATGCGAAAACAGGCTGCGCTGATTTTGTTCTTACTGGAATGTTTCCAATAATTAAGTGTCAAATGTAAATTAAACGTCAACGAGGGAAATTAATTACATACATATAACAAAAGCAAAACAATGAAAGGCTGAAAAATTTTAAATTACAAAACAACAATTGTTCTTTATATTTTTTTTATTTAAATAAAAACCCAAATGTATAGTGCAGTGCTAGTTTTCATTCAAACTAAAAAAATTATTTAAAAACATATTCTTGTGTTTATTTAAAATTTTTGCTACATACATAATATGTATATATATGTACATATTAAGTATGTACATTATCTGTTGATTTCTGTTCCACATTTATACATACATACGAATTAAAAAATATTTATGTTATACTAGATGACCCGGCAAAGGTTGTTTTGCCATACAAAATATTTCTAGTGCATATTTTGGGTGATATATAAAAAATAGCGAATGTGTTAAGTGTGTGACGATGACCGCCGATGAAAAAATACCAAACAATAATTTCGTTCTGTTTGAAATACAAACAAGGATGATTCTCCTGCATGAGGCGGACATAGAGCCATCTGTCATTCAACAACAAAAATAATTATGAGGCGGACATAACCCATCTGTTGGGTTAATAGTTTAGTAAATACAGAAATTGCCCCCTCCCTCCCCTCCTCGTGCCACTAGCTATTTAAAATATACCTTAGAACCTATTCGCATACCTACCAAATATGCATAAAAAATTTCATTAAAATCGGTCCAGCCGTTTCGGAGAAGTTCGATAACAAACATCGTGACACGAGAATTTTATATATTAGAAGATTTACTTTTCATACGTATATTTATATTTATTTAAATTTTGATTTTCTCGCACCAATTTGAAATGTGAGTTATTTTGACACTTCTTGTGAGAAACTATCCGCAAAATCTTTTTACAGAAACACTTTTTCTCAAATACTTCCAATAATTGCTGGAAAATTATTAAAATAACAGATCATTCTCGCAAAGTACATATACAGAAACACTTGTGTGAGAAAAACCATATTTTGTTTCATTTTACACTGTTTTGGTTGCAATTCACTCGTGTTATGCGGATAACTTTACGATGCGAGAAATACAGAAACGAGCTACAGGGTATGTGATATAAATCGATCGATTTGAAAAGTAAATCGCTTTTTCAAATCGACTTATATGTGATAGATTTCGATCGATTTTATGTTCCACTTTTCTTTCGTTTCTACATATTTTTTCCAAATACAAATGTATAAAATATTATAATGTAACTGTTAACAGCATAAATAAATGTAAATGATTGACATACATAAATATGTATACATAATTGTATATTTAAAGAAATATATATTTAATTTTTCATCAACAGAAATTTTATAATTTAAATTAAAAAAACGCGTTGTTATTGTATTTTCCCTTATAAATTTTTTTCGAATTGCGAAAATTTGCAACGAAGATATTTAAGACACAAATCGAATACTTTAAGTTTGCTAGAAGAAATGTGGGTACTTACATATGGACATTTTCATTTGACCACAGATTGAGGTTATTCTTATGCTTTCTCATGAAACAAAAAATTATTTTTTTCTATATACTATGTATAAAAAAGTTTCACGTACATTGTTAGTACACCTCTACGCTTTTCGTTAACAGTAAAATACGACGACTTAAAAACGGATTTAAACTGGCATTATGGAAATTCGTCACATAGCAAAAATAATCTTTTTTAAAGAAACAACGCAACGACGCATGTTTCCTTATTACATGTTTGGTCGATTTTAAAACGTTTTCATGACGAAATCGATTTCTATCACATACCTGAATAACTTTTTTATATACATACATACATATGTATATGGATATGTATCTACTAAAGGGCTGCAACCAGTAACTTTTTTCTTCATATGTGAAACTCGCTGTCGAATACAGTAGATATTTGCTCTGTCGCTCAGAGCACAAGCAGTGAAGAGATTGTTTGTTTGACAAATACTAACCAGTAGCAACCGCAAATTAAATGAGTACCGAAAAATATGAACATACAAAACCGTAGCCAACAAAAAAGAAGTACCTTAAAAACTATGTTCACTTCATGTGGTACTTCAAGAATTTTTCATGCAATGCTGAAAATTAAAAATTCAATTCAAAAATCAATTTTAGCCTTTATATCCACATTGCCTAATATGCCGGCGTTTTAAGTCTTCAAAATAAATAATGGAAAAATTATTCATACATATGCATGATTTTTTTCATAAATTCAATTAACATTTTTTGAAAAGGAAAAAATGCATATTTTTTAATACCTTTAAACATAAGTAATTAGTAACTAAAGGCTCCGTTAGCCGAGCGCATCAGTACCGTAATGTGTCAGCTGTTCATCTATAGCATGGGAAAAGCCATGCAAAAGCTTACCGAATTTATAAGGACCGTACCCGCAATGTATGATTTAAAATAAAATTGAATTTCATACGGTCGTTATGTGATATTTGTAAGCCAGTGATGGGCTGTTGTTTTGTTTTATACCAAGGGGGTATTTTCGCTCTTCTCTTTGGTACTTTTTTATAATGATATCTGTAAACAATGATTGAAAAACTGAAAATAATATGTGTACATTAAAGGTGTTCTTATTAGTATGGCGAAATTTCAAAATGTTTTGATTCCAGTTCGCCGGCCCGATTTTGGTTCCTTTATGTTTAAAAATTAATTAGGTAAAATTTGGAGCGAATCCGATAACTCTTAATGGACCCGGAAACGACTTCAATATACCTCTATAGAGAAATTTTTTAAAAATTTTCGACACAAAGTCAAGAGTTTATATTTTTACCATCTCCGATTTTAATGAAATATGACGTATGTACGCTACTCTTACGTACGTATCGCATGGCGAAGGAATGAGTTCGATACCTCTTATGTTTCCTATTGTATATTCGTCTAAACTTGGGCATCTTGGGAACTTTTCGCAAAAATGGCCGAGATGACTTTGTGTCGAAAATTTTTAAAAAATTTCTCTATAGAGGTATATTGAAGTCGTTTCCGGGTCCATTAAGAGTTATCGGATTCGCTCCAAATTTTACCTAATTAATTTTTAAACATAAAGGAACCAAAATCGGGCCGGCGAACTGGAATCAAAACATTTTGAAATTTCGCCATACTAATAAGAACACCTTTAGTGTACATATTCATGTAACTGCATAAACATGTATGTACATATATGTATATATATGTACATGCTTAGATGTATAAAATAAAGCAATAAAAATTCAACGGCTGCAAAAACATTTTTTATGTATGCACATATCGAGCCTTTGCTGCAATAGAGTCATAACTCAAAAAAAGTAGTTATGCAGAAGGCGAGTTTAAAGTTGCGCATTCGCTAGCAACTTAATGGTAAACGAAAATGTAATATTTGTCTCAAAAGTTTAGTATGCAAAATATTTCATATATTTCGTTTTAAAACAAAAAAGCTATTAATTATATTGCTCGTGGAGTGTTTTCCAAAAGTTTTAAAAATAATTTGTCTCGGTGTCATTGTAATTTTAAGTATGCAAAGCAAAGAAGTGTTTCTAATGATAATGTATTTGATTTACAGAGCTGTAAAATAAAATTGCTTGATTTTAACACTGCTTTGACGTTGCATAAAGACGTTTAGGAAGGCAGCCCTTGTTACAAGGGATTTCTAAATCGTTTTGGTTTGTTGGGTAATTCTGTTTTGTTTATGTATAGTCAAACACGTTTTTAAATATTCTATAAGTACACCAACGGGCTAACAGTACGGTGCAGTACGGGTACGGTAGAGCAGCGCTCGGCTACGGAGTCTTAAGTAACAAAAATCTAAATAAATAATATTATGTATAAACTTGCCCACTTAATTCCATTTTTTTACTACACTCAACAGAAAGAATTTTTTTTTTTTTATTTTCCAAACTTCACGTAGTACTGCCAGTACCAAGTGAAGTTTGGCTGTCGCATTATGTTCACCTCGTTCTGTTCATACATGTTGCGAGTATGATAGCAAAACACACAAGCAGTGAACTTACACACGCTAAGTCGAGTAACAACAAGAAGTGACAACAAGTTTTTGGTGTTCTCAAAAATATGAACATTGTTTCTGTAATTCATTTCGAGTAACATGTTCATGCTTTGGAAGTACACGTGAACTTCTTAGCTACACATCTATTTATGCAGCATTCTAGTATCTACTAGTGATGTTACGAATACTCGTATTCGTATTCGACTATTCGCCTGTTTTAAGATATTCGTATTCGTATTCGCCAAATTCAAGCGAATATTTTTCGAATAATTTCCCATACATTTTCCAAAAAAAAATCATACAAAAGTTTAAAAAAAGTACATAAAATGTAAAAAAATACATTAATTTTTATTAAAAAAACCCATTGTATTTCACGCAAAGTAATAACGTTCTTAAAAAACAAACAAAAATATATATGTATTTTGCAACTAGTATTCAAAAATTAAAGTTTTATATCATGTTAAATTAGTAATCAAACCTCAGTAGAGGAATGTTGAATTTCAAAAATAGAAGTTTTGAAGCCTTTTCTCCATCAAACTTAATACGATGCGGTGTATAAATAAGCCCCGCATAATATTCGCTCGCTTGGAACACTCGTTGGTGGTGTCACTAAATATTGCCTGACTATAGGTAAAAGAAGCTCGTATTTTTCCTTATTTACTTTCCACCATATCAGTGGGTTAATGTCATTTGCCGCCCGTTTTTCCGATATATATTCCGCGATAGTTTTTCTAAGTAAATGATGAATGGAATCTGGGAAACTAAGTTGAGAAATTTCATATCCATTTTCACAGTCACTTGTATCCATGAGTAAAGTCCTCATGTCTCTCATTTATAGTTGCTAGCGCAAAGGCAGGGATTTTTTCCAATTAAATTTGAAATATAAACCTCAAAAGAAATATTCGTATTCGTATTCGGCGAATACTGTTTTAAATATTCGTATTCGTATTCGCGAATACTAAAAATTGATATTCGTAACATCACTAGTATCTACATTAGCCTTTGTCATAAAGAGAACATGTAGGAAATATCAATGTATTGGTGATTTTTACACTTGTAGAAATTGCTTCTTACATTTATTTTTTACTGTAGCCAAAAATCACATTAAAAGTTTGTATGCATACACACTGGATTGGTTTAGCGTGTTTATGGACGAAAGAATTATGGCTCGATTATGGATAGCAACCGAACTGCAGTTGCGTTGCCAGCCGGCAACTGAAAATTTGTGGTTGCCAGAAAAGCACTAAATAGCAACTAAAACTGGCAGCTCTCAGTTGCCAGTTGCCATCCGTAATACAATTCTCAGCAACTGGCAACGCAACTGTGGTTCGGTTGCCATCCATAATCACCCCTTTAATGAATTTATATAATTAAAAAAATATTTACATTAAAATATTCTCAGTGTACTGTGAATAACAAATAAAGCTGTCTTGCTCCAACGTACACCTATGTGCCGAACACCATTCGGCTTCATATATGTTACAACTAACACAGCCAAATGAAAATAAAACTACTCACCAAAATTTAAAAAATAAACAACAATTTCATTCATTTGTTTTGCACAAGCAGATTTATGACGCATTGCCTTTTGATATTTCTCTTTAACTTGTTTTTATCAGTTACACAGGGAATATTTTCAACAACGCACTTTATTTTTAATCAAACAAAACAAACATGCATTTCATTCATTGCATTTTGTTCACTGTATTTTTCACTAATACATATTCACAAGCACTACTACTACCTAGATTCTCTCTCACTCTCTTTGTGGCCGACACTGAAATAAAGAGACTAAAAAAAATATATATATTTTCATGTCCTCTTTTGCATGTGTTTTGTTGTTGCGAATTGTGAAATAAAAATAAACGAGAAAGATGCTCATTAATTGACTGCTATCATACAAATGAGTATTTTTCGTATTTTAGTTTGCCTTTTTCTGTTTGGTTCGTGTTGTGTATGTGAAAATGACGATTGCTGCTCGGCCCCTAGGGGCCAGTTTGACGATCAATGATCTACATCAGTGAAGGGCACACACATACTCTCTCATATGTGTTGGTGTGGGAAGCTGCAAAAACCGAACGACGGTCAATAATAATACACTCGAAAAATTTGTCTGTTGCCAAAAGTAAAATACATTTCTTGCCTTTTAGTGTTTTTATTTGATTTGGAGTTTTTTTCAATATTACTTTTTATGTTAATATAATAATAACGAAAACAATATTCATTTAATAATAAACTACCCAGCAAAAACTACTGCTTCGGCCGAAGCAGGTTTGTAAGGGAGAGATGCTTGTTGTTGTTGTGCTTACTGCTCCGAAAAGCGCTTCGAACATGCATGATTTTTGTTCGCGATGTCCCACTTTGGAGCTCTTGTTTTTTATATAAAAGAGCGCTTTTTTCTAAACATCCGAAATGCGCTAAAATCATGTTTAAATTATCTGAATTATGCCTTCGTTTTACTGCGTCATCTACTAACATACATAATTCAGCTGTAGGCAAATACACAAGTTTAAATAAATAAATAAGAGAGTGAGAGAGAGAGGCGGAGAGCATATAAATGAAATTTTTCTAGCATTCGGTGTTTACTTTATTATTCGTTTCAACTAAACGTAAACAACCGACCAACTTCAACGTGCTTAAAACTAAGTTGAGCGATCTCTCTGCCTTCTTTTTGTGCAGCCTCGGAAGCGCTTCAAAACGCGCATTTCGAAAGCATGAAATTTTGTTACTGCTTCCAGAAACATAATAATTTTTTGCTGGGTAATTACACAACGAATGAAATAAAATATAATTTTTAATAAGTAAAGAAATATCGAGAAAACATTATAAATAAAAATAAAATTTATTAAAAACGAAGCCCTCAAGATTGATAATATTTTAAATTCGATAATTCATTTTTTTTTTTTTTTTATATTCTATTTTATTTGACCTTTTCTTTATATTTATTAGAATGTTTATTTAAGCTATAGGTCTTTTTATTTTAATATATATATATATATATATTGTTGTTTATATTTATATTTATTTTCGATATTTCGCTAACAATTTGTTAGCATCTTCAGGAAAATTTTATAATTTTATATCACCTTGTTGGTGATATAAAACTTATTATATAAAACTGAATTTAAATATTTTCAATCTCTCGCGAGTTAAGGTACCATTACGTGCATAATTAGTACGAGGAAACGGAACATCAAATAACTTAGCTAACCTTAGATTCTTTGGCGGAATATAAAACCGTATAGCGTAAAGCAAATCTGGGCAATCAATAGAGCCATTGATAATATCGTACAACAGCAGGGCAGATTGAACTTTTCTACGTGATTCCAAAGTACGCAAACCAATAAATAAACATTTGGACTCATATGGAACAGCGGACAAATAAGATAGCGAGCGTGCGCGTAGCAAACTTAACAAAAATACGTAGAGTTCTCTCCAAACGAGTGACAAGATTAACTACAGGAGGACTCCAATTAACAGAAGTATATTCGACCTTCGACCTAACAAACGACGTATAAACAAGCTTAAGAGTGTATGGGTCAGCAAACTCAGAACAAGTTCTTTTCAGAAAACCCAGCATCTTATAGGCTTTCGGAACTATGTATTCAACATGAGCAACAAACAAGAAAGAATTATCAAACAATGCGCCTAGGTCAAGTTCTGAATTAGATTTATTCAACGACCCCATTCACTTAAATTATTGAGCTCAATTTGCATCGTCTGCGCATCATGTATAGAAACTAGTTTCCCAAAAAACTTTAAATCATCAGCATATAAAAGATGGTTAGATTTAACGAAACAACTACTAATATCGTTTATGAAAAGGTTAAACAACAACGGGCCAGTATACCACCCTGAGGTACACCTGACGTTTGCAAATAAGTTTTTTTTTTTTTTTTTTAATTTATTGAATCTTTAATTATAAATTGAAACATAAATAAGTTGTTTAAGTCTTAAATCTAAATAATAAAAAATGTTAAATATATGTTTAGCCAGTGCTAAACAAAATTTTTAATTTCAATTTTTAATTTTGTACGGCTGAGAGAAAGAGTATCCCTCCTCCTCAGACGGGTGTGACAACTATACTGTAGAATATTGCGCGCAAGTGGATTTGGGTGCAACTCAAGTTTTTTTACATATTTTTTCGCGTGTTTTCAAAATACTGTCTTCACCAGCGGGGCATCAAGATCTTTATGAATTCGATGATTTCTGACATACCAGGGGGCTGCTGTAATTGCACGTAGAATTTTATTTTGTCGCCTTTGAATTTTTTCTACACTCGATGCTGAGGCAGTGCCCCATAACTGGATTCCATAGGGCCATATTAATTTCAGGATCGCGTTGTATAATAGAAGTTTACAGTCTAGGCTTAGTATAGAATGCCTTCCAATAAGCCAATTCATTTGGGCTGTTTTTAATTTCATTTGTGTCAACTTTGCGTCTATATGCGGTTTCCACGTCAAACGACGACAAGATGAACGCCCAGATATTTTACTACAGTGTGTTGTGGTATAGTCTCGGGGTTGATTTATATAGGCGGGCATGTTTCCCTGCGTAAAGTAAAAGTGTACACATTACTGCTCATTAACTTTTATCCGCCATTGTTTTAGCCATGTTTCCAGTTTTAAAACGTACCCTTGCAAATTCCGGGAAGCTTCTACATAATTTTCATGAACGCTTAGAAAAGCTGTATCATCAGCAAATGTTGACGTGTGAATGTTACTGCTTAACGGTAAGTCAGAGGCATATATTAAAAAAAGTAAAGGACCGAAGATGCTGCCTTGAGGGACTCCGGCTTCGATCGACTGCGGAGGGCTTAAAAAGTTACCTTCTCGACCTATAAATTTTCGTTCCATTATATAGCATTTTAAAAGATTGACGATGTTTGCGGGTAGATTTTGTGTTAATTTGTGTATTAGACCTTCGTGCCATACTTTGTCGAAGGCTTGTGCAACATCAATAAAGAGCGCTGAGCAATATTTCTTTTTTTAAAAAGTGTCTCTAACAACATTAACAAGTCTGTGTGTTTGTTCAATAGTGCTATGTTGTCTGCGAAAACCGAACTGATGATCTGGAATGCATCCACTTCTAGTCACTAAAGGCATCAGCTTGCTCATATACAGCTTTTCAAAAAGTTTTGAAATGTTGAGCAATAAACTAATAGGCCGATAGGATTCAACCTTCGTATGATCCTTGCCGGGCTTTGGTATCATAATAATCATCGAAACCTTCCATTCTGCCGGATAGTATTGCAGCCGTAAAATACCATTAAAAATGAATAGTATTATTCTTTTTGCAATATATGGTAAAAAAACAAAACATTTATTAAACATTTATTTTACTGGTTTTATTTTATTTTTTGCTTATGTGCAATAATAAATATTTGCATACACAAACTAATATACATAAGTGAAAATAAAAAAAAGAGAACTCTGATGAGTTCATCTTCTGACAAAAACAACAATAATCCTACAAGCAGTAGAAATGCTTATTTAACTTTTGTTGCTGATGACAACAATAAAAAAAATGAATTAAACAAAAACCTGAATTTAGCTGTACAAACAAACAAACAAACAAACAATAAGTAACAAGGTGACCAACGTGCAAAAAATGGTAGATGCGGTGAGTACAATAAATGATAATAAAATTCAAACAGGAATGGACAGATACATAACCGTGTTAAAAAGGGGAAGAAGTCCAAAATCAGCTCAAGGAAATTAGTAGGAAATCCCATTAACTTTAATTTAGATAGCAACACCGCGTGTGATACCTTATCAAACGCTTTTGAAAAATCAGTGTAAATCACCTGAACTTGATATAACTTCACCAAGGCATCTAAACAAAATTCATTAAAGATCTAAAATGTTTAAAAAGAGATACGATTTGTAAATATCAAATAGCAAAAATACAGAATACTAGTGAGGCATGGGTTATTTATAAAGCTATACGAAACTTGTATAAAGTAAAAATTGAAAAAAAAAAAACTATTTAAATAATAGAATTAGCAATGTGAACAGCCAAAAAGAAATGTGGAGGGAAATAAAAATTTAAAAGAAAACTCCGAGTACAATTGGTACTGTGATATTTAATAACATAGAAAATAAGGAACCTTTAAAATAGCCGATAATTTCAATACCTATTTTATAAACAGCATTAAAATCAACCGAAGAAACTAAAAATTTTGTGTAGCATTGGCTAAACATATATTTAATAATTTTAGATTTAAGATTTGAACAACTTATTGATGTTTCAATTAAATTGAAGATTCAATAAATAATAAAATATATCATAAAAAAAAATTAAAACGATAAGAAACACAATTGATAACGTGCAATATATCAATAAGATACCTGTGATAAATTCGCAATTCAGGTTTCGCGCAATAACATTACAAGAATTAAGAGAAACATGTAAAAATTTAAAAAATAAACTGGATTATAATAAAATTTCAAGTACCATGATTTTAAATAGCTAGAATATAACAGGTAAAATATTGTTGAATATAATTAATAAATCATTGCGAACAGGAGAGTTCCGTGAAAACTTGAAAACATCAATAATAACCCCCATTCAAGGCGAATCTATACAAGGTGGGAGCAATGGCGAATTCAAAAATTCGCCATTTCCAAACGATTGTCAATTTTTCTAGTATTTCCTTTTCTATTAAATTCTTTGTTTACAAACAAATTTGATATTTTTTGTAAATTAAAATTTTTAAAGCTAAAATTTTTATATGAATTACAAAAAGTGTATGCAAAAAAGAAAATAATTGTGAAAAAAGGAAGCAAACGTGAACAAGCGAAAAGGATATGGAATTCAAAGTTCAGGTAAGATTTATATAATTGGAAACATTCTGAAGAATCACAAACTAAATCTTTGTATTTCAAGGCAACCAGAAGTCACTGAAACGCAGGGTCACCGTGGATAGAATGACTGATGATATATTTTAAATTAGTGCTTAAATGTAATTTATCATTCATGAGCCTTGCACTTGGCCTCATGCATTTAATTTTATGTAATTGATATAAATTAATTAATAAAAACAAATTGTATATAAATAGAAAATTTTATTTGTTTCTGGGTTACCTTTTTTAATTTTTATTCTACACTTTCATTCCATTATCTCCTAAAATCCCCAAATTTGTTTTTTGAAAACTAATTCAATAATAGGTATGAAGAATATTGACTTTGTTAGAAATTTATATTGTTTACTAAAATAATATTTTTTAGTCATTAGAAAATTCCTATTAGGGTTAACTCAATACACACAACTTATATCTAAATACTTAGGACATCGAAATCTTCAAAACAAAAACATTTGGATGTGGAATTTTAAAAGATGAATTGAGTATCCGATTAAATTATGTATTTTTTATATAAGAAATATGTACATACATATATGCAAAAAAAAAGTGAATTACGTAGTTTATGTTTGTTTGTAAACCATTTATTTGTTATGCAATAGCATTAAAAATATTTCTAAATTTAATCGACGCAAATTTTTCAAAGGATATAGAGAGGTATGTAACATTTAGATGCTAGCTGAAGTATTCATTAAAAATCAATATAAATTTGATTTGTTTTACAAAAAAAATTTTAATGGACATTTTGCATTAAAACATGTACATATTTCAAATTATTTAACTTTTTATGTTTTTATGAACATTGAAAAAGTTGTATGTATAGAGTACATTTTTTAATCCCAACTACAAAAAAATATCCCCAGTTTTTGGATATGGCCTTATAGATGGGAGCACTTATACATAATTTCATTTCTTTATTTCTCACTTTCTTTACAAAACAAATTGACAATCGTTTGGAAATCTACACAAACAAAATGCCTGTTGTTTTTCGTGTTGTATTTGTTTTATTCTGGCTCCCACCTTATATAAATTCGCCTTGCCCCCATTGAAGATTTCTAAAACAAAAAACTGTGAGGAATTTCGACCAATTAACACTCTAAAAACATGAAAAAAAATACTGGAAAAAGTAGTTAAAGAACAACTAGAAGAGTACATAGAACGCAACGCCATACTATCAAAATACCAATCAGGGGGTAGATTCTGGTTCTGCGATAACGTGAAATGTAAACATTTTTCTCGTTTACATTTTGTTTCTGATTCCCGTTCTGTGAAGAAATTCAAACAAATTAAAATATTTTCACAATGAGAGAAACAAATGGAATGAAACAATTTTTTTCTCAGTTTCACAGCAAAACTGATTCTCGTTTTATGTAACTGCGAAAACAACAGTCAAAACATTTTCATATGACGCGTTTTTTTTTCACTTAAAATTTTTCAGCGAAAATGGAAAAAGCAGCAAAAGGCATGCGCACAAGCATAAATCAAAAAGAATTTTTATTAATTTTTAGAACATATATGTCGATATTGCAAACGATAAGTATGTAGATATGTACATACATACATATGTATAGAGTTCAAAAATAAAAAAAATCATTTGAATAATTGATTTATGTATACATGCGTATGTACATACATACATACATATGTATATGTATTTACAGATTTGTTACTACATTTAAAAAAAATAATGCATACATTTTCAACTTTTATACATTTATCCCAATGTACAACGTAATTTATTTTTGTTGTTTGACAATTGTATAGACCCAAGCAGAGAGAAAGTTGGTCTCGGTTTAAAAAAAATAAACTAAGAGGCGGCTTAAACTTATTTTGAAGCCGCCTGCTTAAAAAATACATAAGGCGATAGAAAATCGAAAAGTAAGAAAAACTTATTATGCAGTAAAAGTCTCGGAAGCGCATAAAATTGAATATCTAACACATTTGAATAAACTCGGGCCAAAAATAGAAAGCAATTAGCATATGTTATGGAAAATGTATCAATAAATAGAAATAATTAAAAAAAAATTATATTCGACTTAGTGCTATTTTTTCTGCTATTTATATTTCCGATTTTACTATCGATTGAATGTTTGTACTTATGTAAGAAAATTTTACCTAATTATAACTATTCAGGCAATTTGTTGTTATTACTTTATTTAAATTACTACCTGCAACCGCGGCGTCGCCCGCTCGGCACTAAGTTTTGATTTACTACTTATAAAGTGCCCTGGGTACGATCAAAGAAACTCGTCAATCAGTGCAAATGTGTGAGTATTCTGTTTTTGTCGCTTAAAGGGAGACGTACAAATAAAATCATCAATCATAATTTTTGTTGTGACTTCGCGACGTCTTGTGCAATTTTGTCAAAAAACCAAAAAAAATACATGTGTTTGACACTGTTTATACACAAAAATACCAGAACATAAAATTAACAAGTATGCGTGTGCTGCCATCTTTTTACTCATTACACTTCGATACAAAACAACTGACATTTTCTTTGTCAATCACAATTGGAGACTATCAAAATAATATATCACAAGATTATGGTTTTCATCAATCAGAGCCGACAACGTATACGTGTACGTTGATGTATTTTTTATCGTCTCCAGAGGGCACAAGAGAAAGGTTAAATAAAACATTTTTAAAACATCTAGCATTAATCTCGTTTAAAAATTTGTTACTCTTCGCAACATGCATACATACGAGTATGTAATTTGAAAACATATCATTTTATTAAAAAAAAAAATAAAAAGTAAATAAATAGAAATAAACTAAAGGAACGGTTCAAAACTGTATTTTAAATATTATCGATACCGATATTTATTCCTATCTATATTTTCGATATATTTAAACTATCGACTTTTATTTTCAGAGTTTTTACCATCTGAAATTATAGTACATATAAAAGTGTGATTATACACTACTTTTCGATTATATTTTTTTGTCAATAAGACATTAAATAATATCTCCGATTATATATACAAATATATATATATATATATTCCTTATTCAACTTGTAGGGTTAACTCAGTATCTGTAATGATAGACCATTAATAAAATTGCCTACTTACATATGTAATTCATACAATTTCTTCACCACCGCTAATTTGTTTATTTAATATTTTCTAATTTTTATTCAATTTTCTATAACATAAGCCATGGACATATATTATGTAACTAGCTGATCCCGGTGTACTTCGCTACCCCCCTCGTTATAAAATAAAATTAAAAGTATTTATATATCCTATTGTGACGATCGGTCCAGTAGTTAAAACTATATTACGATTTTTAATTTTAATAAAAAGGAGCGTGGTCCCATCCACTTTTCTCCCGGTACGTATTCCAAATTATGGCAATACCATATGTACCAAATATCATCGACGTAGGTCAAAAAATGCTCAAAATATGGCGATTTAAATTTTTGGGTTATATGGGTGGTGCCACGCCTCTTTGTCCAATCCCGCCCATATTTGCTGCAGCAATAAAAAAATGCACACCAAACCGACGTACCAAATTTTGTTCAAATACCGTTATCAGGAGCAGAAATAATAGATTTTTAATTTGTGGTTTGTATGAGAGGTACCACACCCCTTTGTCCAATCCCGTTCATATTTGCAGCAGCACTTAAAAAATGCACACCAAACCGACGTACCAAATTTTGTTCAAATACCGTTATCAGGAGCAGAAATAATAGATTTTTAATTTGTGGTTTGTATGAGAGGTACCACGCCCCTTTGTCCAATCCCGCCCATATTTGCAGCAGCACTTAAGAAATTTACACCAAACCGACATACCAAATTTTGTTTAAATACCGTTATCAGGAGCAGAAATAATAGATTTTTAATTTGTGGTTTGTATGAGAGGTACCACGCCCCTTTGTCCAATCCCGCATATCCTATAGCCTATTCCTGGCTCTAAACTACCTCCCTGCCAATTTTCAGCTAAATCGGTTCAGCCGTTATTGAGTTATAAGCGAAGTAACTAACACGACTTTCTTTTATATATATAGATATACATATGTTGAAAAATCAACTTCAAAATTTCAATGAAGAATATATGCATGTTGTAAAAGCCGCAAAAGCAAATATATATTTGCATGCGGCCTTGCACTGCATCGAAGTAGTTCAACTTCGTTCTCTGTGTATGACATTTCAAGTTGAATAACATGGATATAAAGTTACACTGCAACAGATGGAATGAAACACTTTTTCATATTATAAACGGGAATCGCATTTTGTGCAACTGCGAAAAGATACTACGTAAAGTTGTAATGAAAACGAAAATGAAAAATTTTTTTACATTTCACGTTATCGCAGAACCAGAATCTACCCCCAGGTTTCAGAAAAAAATTTTTATGTGAAACGGCAGTTAACTATTTGATAAACAGATGGAAAAGAACAGAAAAAAATAATAAAATTATTGGAATTTTTTTGGATTTTAAAAGAGCGTTTGAAACAATTGATATAAATTTACTTATCAAAAAGCTTTACAGATATGGAATTAATGATGTAGAATTGAAATGGTTTAAATCGTATTTAACAAACAGAAAACAAATAACTAAAGTAAACAACACTAAATCGAACATAATAAATAACAGATATTGAGTTCCTCAAGGATCGATCCTAGGAGCGTTATTATTTATCATTTATTTAAACGATATGCCAAATATATTAAATAAATGCGAGATAGTATTATATTCAGATGATACGCTTATTTTTACGGAAGGAGAATCTAGCACTGAATTTTATAACAATCTTACCCTTGATGTGCAGAATGTTAATGTATGGCTACAAGCTAATAAACGCAAATTAAATTAAAGTAAAACAAAAATAATGGAAATAAATATCAATAGCAATGAAAGTTTTAAAATAAATGATAAAATTATCCAAAAAGTTGATAAAATAAAGTATTTAGGATTCATAATTGATAAAGAATTTTTATTTATTTATTTCATATAGTAATACTAAGCCAACAAGGAAAAAAATGTATTATAATATGATATGTACAATATGTATAACAAATAAAAATATTCATATGCATATATAAATTAAAGATTAAATAACATAACCATTTAGGGGCTTCCCAGCCATCATGAAGATTTAAATTCAATCAATCCGGAAGAAAGGTCAGACCAAACACACAAAACAAGAAAAAATAAACTTTTAATGATAGTTCGTAAAATTATCTAAATCACTAAATAACATCAGTCGGTTACGCATAAAACGACCTTAAAAGTTTAAGACGAAAGGCATTGCTGCTATGGGAAAAGACCCGCAGCTCGTATGGAAGAATGTTCCAGTATTGAGCCACCCTTACAACATACGACCTTTTTGTTATTTTCGGTATAACCACTTGCTTGTTCCTTGTAGATCGCGAAAAGGTAAACATATTCCGCAAAAGTTTGGGTACCCCACTTTTAATGATACGATGGAAGAAGACAAGGTTACGAAAACGTATAAATTCATTAAAGTTGCATCCCAAGAATTTCCTAACAAATTCAGAGACGTGTTCACACCGCCGTACATTAAAAACAAACCTAACAGTAAAATTAATAGCGTATTTTAATATTCTTTGGTTATTCGCAATACATGCAATCTACATGCAATCTAGAAAAATTAAAAGTTTCCTTAAGCACAGTAACCATGGTAGAAAAACATATAGGTGTAGTGCCACCCTCGTATATACTAAATATAAATCGAGTCTCGTTGAGTCTCAATGTTATCGATTCTCGATAACTCGATATATGTATAGATATAAGTAGTATTAAGATAAATTTAATAAAGAGAAGTTATTCAATAAACACAAGTCAAACCATTAAGTGCTTCTTTTATTCTACATGGCGACCGAGACAGGTTGTTGGAAAAAATACCAACAAATTTATTCTACTGTACGAACAAATTATAACCAGTCACTTAAAAGAAAAAGTTTAATTAAAACAATTAAAATTAAATAAAGTTGTGTAAAGCAAAAATAAACAGTTAAAAAAAAGAGCATAAAAACAATAATGTATGTCTGTACATACATAAAAAGCAGAAAAAAAAACTAACAAAAAAAAAAAGTACAGTAAAGCAAAAAAAAAAAAACCAAATACCTATAAAAGTTCAATAAATTAAAAGAAATTTTAACAAGACTGAACAAAATTAAACTATTTAACAAAAAAGTTTAATAATTTAATAAAGACATTTAGAAAACTTAATACTTGAAAAGTGTGTAAAATAAATTTATACCTACATATACATACATATGTATGTATATACAAAGAGAAAAAATCCGTTATTCAAAATAACTGGAAACAAGGAAAAATTTTAAAGTACAGCTACGTCAAAATTTGTGGGAAGAAATAATAACAGTTTAATAAATTATACCTACCTAGCAACCAGAAGAAAAAAAAAACAGAATAAAAAGAACTTAAAACTAATTATTTTCTAAAACTAAATTCTACTACATATGTACATATGTATGTTTGTACATGCACAACAAATTTTAACAACGCTTACTAAACTAAATAACAATACTACATAATTATCAAATAAATTACTAAAAATTAAAAATACATAAAAACAGTTTGGCAAACAGCTATGAAAAAAAAGATGACTACTAGTAAGAAGAAAAATAACAAAAAAAAAGAGAAGAAACGTTTTGGTTACAACTGTACCAATTTAAAAAAAAGGAGACAAACTTAAAACAGCAAAAATACCTACAATATGAAAAGAATATGACAAAAACCGTAATTCCGAAAAAAAAAACCTAACTGAAAAATTCTCACTCAACAAAAAAAAAAACAGACTAACAAAATAAAGATGAAAAAATTAAAATGAAAAAAAAACTGGGAATATGTAATAGAAACGTCGGAAAGAAACTGGAAAAAAAAAAGAAACAGAAATGAGAAGTGAAAAAGAAACGAAATGAAAATAAAACACTGACTGAAACAAAATGAAAACGAAACAACATGAAAGAAATAAAATAATAAAGAAGAACGCATATAACAAACATTGAAAATATAAAGACTTGGAAAAATAAAATGAAAATTTAAGAACATCACAGAAAAAGGACACTAAATGGAAAAGATAAAACATACTTATACATAAAGAAACATGAAATTAACCATCAACATACAAAATACAAATGTATAGAACAAATAAAATAACAAATAAAACACATCATCACTTCCACTGTAACTACGCTATTATACAACAAATATAATCAACAACATAACCAAAAACAACAGACACAACAACAACAACAATAGAATCCAGCGAGATCATTTCTTTAACACGAAACTCAACATTGAAATATCAATACATCAACAGCAGCACATATCCAACAACTCAAAACATAGAAACAGAGAAGACAACGACAACAAAAGCATACAACGTCATAACAACATTAAAAACCAAAATAGCAACAACTACAATATATTAAAATCAACGGAATTAACTAAATAGAAGAGAAGTAAAAATAAAACAAACAACAACAAAAAAAAAAGGTATGAAATAAAATACAAGAAAAAAAAAATCAACAATAACAACAACGACAACCAAGTAAGCAGCAGACAGCGTTGTCAACTTTGAAATTTCAAAAGGCACCAAAATGGAGAAAAAAACGCGCCATTTAACAAAAAACGCACCAAGTTCAGATTTTTTTCTTCTTGAAAATTTTTATTGAATTAATTTTGCGTCTTTACAACATTTAACTTTAGTCCAAAATTCTAATGTTGATATAATATTGTGCCATTGCATGAAGTGAATCATTCTCCACCCTTTTTCAATACTAGATAACACTTCGACATCGGATTCAAATTATACTGCTAATGGCATGATATGATATTTGCAATGGCATAAAACATTTTGTACAATGCTGGTTGTTGATTTCGGTTGTAGCTAAATGGGCTTAAAGCTACAATGTGTTTCCGTGTTCCAGCATGCCGAACAAGGTTGGATATTTAAGCGTGATATCCCATTTGCAATAAAACCATCTTGCTTTTGTGTTATTATTTGGTCAAGGCCGAATCCATTGCTTAAACTCAAATTGTGATTCCCAAATCCTTTTGTATTTCGCTTATGATCTCCTTTTTTAGACTCCATTCTTGACACTAAATTTAAATATTTCTTTTAGTAAATATAAATTTTATTAATTAAAGTGTTACAACCCTTTATATAAACTTTTACGCATTTTATAAAAAACGAACAATGATCGCAAGTCTCAAGAATACTTTGTTTTTGCTAAGCTCTTTAACAGACTTGACAACAACTTTTACGACAAAAAACAATTATGTACTCTGAAAATCTAAAACGGACAACAATTTTCTTGTAATGAAATGTTACAAATTATCTATAACAAGAAGACGGTTTAACGGTTGTAAATGTGTTTTGGTACAGTAAAATTGAATGTAAAAATTGTACACAAATTGAATGAAATGGTATTGAAACAGTTGTATTTTTTGTACAAAATTCTTTTTTCTCATATTGAAACAAAAAATTGTGTTATGACTTGGAGCCACCCAAAATTAAAAAAACGCACCAAAATTAAAGAAAAAGCGCACCACGCACCAACTCAGATATTTTTCGCACAAAACATTTAGAAAAGCACCAAAAAAGGTGCGAAACGCACCAAGTTGACAACGCTGGCAGCAGACATAACAATAGAAACAACACAACACATCAACACAACATTAAAGGCCTATTTAGCCGACGGTTGAAATCGTAGATGTAAGCTAAATGTTGATGTAATGTAAGAGCCAACATTTTTGTAGTTATAGAATGCTTAAAAACGTGTCACGTGACACATGAATGTGCAGACATGCATATGGATGTACATACATACATAAAAAGAACAAAAATTCTTATTAAACATATTAAATCATATTTTTCTGTTCTTCTCCGAAATCTTGTGCCCCGGAGAATTGTTATTGTTCATTTTCCTTCACCAGTAGTATTAATTTCTTGTCGTCCATTGCAACTTTTTATCACTTTGAAAATTATAAATAAAATACAAAACAGCTGTTCCAAACGTTGATGGAAGTTCCAAATGTTTACAATAATTGTGATTGTTCGGAAATAGTACGATATTATTTAAAAGGTACCGAATCATATTATTACACATTTTATTGTAATGAATTTGATAATTGGTTAAATTATAGTTTAACATTCATATCTATATATGTATGTATGTACATCATTGTTTTGATTATTAGTGTTACTTATTATTTAAAGGATTTCTTTATGTATACTTGAATGTATGTATGTATGTATATATGTATGTATGTACATAAGTACACTATACATGAAATTACAAAGTAAGCATATCAATTTATGTATGTACATATGTACATACAATTTTGAAAATTTTGTTTTTGTTTTAAATGTAATTTGTACGAAAGAAAAATTCGTTCGACATCATGTGCAAGGCAGTTATTATATAAAAGGTTTTTTTTTGTATACTTGGATGTATGTATGTACGTATGTATGTACATAAATTGATATGCTCACTTTGTAATTTCATATATTGTACCTATGTACATACATACATATGTGCATACATACATACATTCAAGTATACAAAAAAAATCTTTTAAATAATAAGTAACACTAATAATCAAAACTATGATGTACATACATACATAGATATGATTGTTAAACTATAATTTAAACAATTATCAAATTCATTACAATAAAATATATAAGCACAAACGATCGGTACAGTCTCTTGCTAGATATTGAAAAAAAAATATTTAGAAAACTTTCTTTACTCAATAAAGCATGCATGTGTACATATTTAACAACTAAAACTAGTCAAAACAAAAAAAAAGTACTAACAAAGGACTTCTGTGCCCCATTGCAATTCAAAATACAACCATCCCATCACTGTCTACAATTGTCACGTAACCTCGTAATGAAATTCTATTTTCTGCAGGTTGGTACGTTACGGCAACATTTCATTTCAGTCAAGTAAGTATTTTCATAGCTTTTGCATATAACAGAAGCAATCAGCTGACACATCAGCATTTACATTTCTAGAGTTACGGTCGGCTAAAGCAGCCTTAACATCAACATTCAGCATAGCAAGCTAATAGCGAGGGCCGAAGCAAAAGGCCTGCAAGATGACACATTTGTATAGAATTTTTTTTTTAAATCACCAGCATTTATAGAATTCAACAAACCTCTATTTATTTAATGCAACTTACAAGACTACTTCGAAAAAAAAAACCATCTGGAAATATAATCAAAAACATTCTAATTCTAATAATTTAATTTGGGTGGTTAAAATTAATGTTTTATAATACTTAGTAAATGTTTAAAACAAATAAAAAATTATAACAATACAATATATTGCAAAGAATCTTTTGGGATTAACACGAAATTTTTGTAAAAATGAATTGAAATTTTGGTATTTCTAATGAAATTTAAAACCTACAATAACAGGTTAGGATTTTATAATAAATTTGTATTATTTCGTAAATGCATAAACATTTACATATCCATACATATGAACTTAGTTGCAAAGATTTTTTTTGCTTTAAAAATTTTTAAATTTTGTTAATATACATATGTATTTACTTAATTACTTATTTTTTTTTTTGATATTTAAAACTTTGAATTCATTACATTTTGATTTAAAAAAAATAACTAGCTTTTATGATCTTACTAAATATGTATATTGTTTTATAAAAAAAAAAATATGTATATGAGCAGTATTAAAAAATTGCAAGGAAAAACACTAGAGTTTAAACATACAATCATTAGAAAGTAAATAGAAAATTTATAAAAATTATTACTACATATATATATAAACTATTAATCAAATTACTTACTCCAGTTAGGTCACACAAAGGAATGTTAAATTTTTAAGAACTTCTGATAATTTGTAATTTTTCTTAATAAAGATATCTACATACATATATAATTTTCATACTAGTATTATCTCTTTTCTTATATAAGTTATATTTAAAATTTTTTTTTAGAGAAAAAAAAGCTATTATATAAAACTCTTATAATTTAAATAATAAAATAAAAATAAAAACAATTTTGTAATAATATTGTAGACATCACTAAGTCTTTATATTTATTAAAATTCATAAAAAAAAAAATTGAAAAATAACAAACAGAAAAAAACAGATGTTTCTTATAGAAAGAAAAAATTGAAAGATCTTAATCGAAAGTAACATTTAATCAAAAGTTTGACAAATTTCCGATAATTAAAAAAAAATGTTCCAAAAATAATAATATGAATAATTCATTTGATTACCAAATATAAGAAAATGCTAACAATATCTATTGCGTTTGTTAACGAAACATAAGTTTAGACTTGTGCTTTCGAGGCAAGAAATAAAAGCCGACAATCACAATATTTATAAACAGCAAATGGCCTAAAAATATCATTTAAAAAAAAAAACTTAAATCATCTTTATGGAAAAAAGAAAATTAATTAAATCATGTCAAAACAAAAATATAAACAACATAAAAACACATTGAACAAAAACTTATTATTAAAACTTAAACAATTTTTTTTACGAAAAAAAAAAACAAGAAATATTAAACAAAATCTTTTATTTTTAAATCAAAACATTTAACAGAAAACAAAATTTTTTTTGTTTTGAAATTTACTATTAAGCTTATTATTAAAATTTAAACTTAAATTTATAATAAATGAAAACAAAACAAATTATTTTAGATATACATAATAAGCAAGAGATAAGGTATAAAAATATACTACAAAAAATCTTAAATCAAGCAGGATTGATCAGCCTGCTTGCTTCAAAATTTTTTTATAAAAAGGGAGGTGCATAGGCATGTGATCAATGCCTATGAGGGTGGTGTTGGCTGAGGTGGTTAGCGCGTTGACTACTAAGCAAACAATGACTTGGGGCCTAGGTTCAAACCCTGGCCAGAGCAAGTCAATTAACATCATTAATTTCTCTAATGTACATTGGTGAGACATTGTTAATAATTGTTGTCGGACTATTTAAGTGATGAAGGCATAGCACTGGTCACTAAAAAACTGTTCCGACAGCGATTGATGCCGTTTCAAACTAATGTACACAACATCGCCCTCCTTCGTCGGTTAGCAGAAACATCGGCGAAGTAAAACCATTAATAAAATGCCTGCTAATACAGCTTAACAAAGTTAATGCGTCTACTTAACACCAGAGGCGCCTCAACACTGCTAAAAAAATCAACATAACGCGCAAAGCAGAGTTGTAAAAGAGTTAAGCCTTCTAAATTTTCAACCTCTATCTTCTCTACCCTATCCCTCTCCCAAAGTTCCGGCACAATGCATTGCATACGTAGGGGTCATTCCCTGAGTGCTGGTCCTAATTAAAAAAAAAAAAAAAAAAAAAAAATATGCCTCAACCTTTTAAACAAATTAAAATATAATAATAAAAAAATTTTTCTTTAAAAGAAGGGAGGTGTAGTGCCACCCTCGTATATACTAAATATAAATCGAGTCTCGTTGAGTCTCAATGTTATCGATTCTCGATAACTCGATATATGTATAGATATAAGTAGTATTAAGATAAATTTAATAAAGAGAAGTTATTCAATAAACACAAGTCAAACCATTAAGTGCTTCTTTTATTCTACATAGGGTTGAATGCTTTAGTTAGGTCCAAGGATATTAAAACACATAACTTCTTATCATTCACATAGCTTCTTCTCCTATTAGTTAAGTTCACCAACATCGAAGTATTATTATAACCAAGTATGGGCAAATGCAAAAAGTGCGAACGATGTGTACATACACAAAATTGATAAGCGAAGCAGAGAAACGAAATTGTGCTTAGTCTAGCAGAAAATTTCGAACGAAGCAGAAGCGTGTCGGATGTCATTAAATGAGAAAAATACAAAGCGAAAAAGACCATAAAACCAACAAATGCAAACGTAAACAAACCAATACAGTGCCACACATGCAAAGCTTTCAATTTAGTGGTGCCCATACCTGATTATAACCACAATTTTGCTCCCAATTGCAAGAAGAATTTGATCCTTAATTATATTTTCAACTACCTTAGACAGTGAAGGCAATATGGAGATAGGTCTCAAATCAGGCGGACAAGTAACATTTTTATTTTTAGGTATAGGTAACACCCGAGCCGTCTTCCAAGCGGAAGGGAAAAAATTCAAAGCCCATATTGATTATACATATTTGTAAAAAATCGGCAAAAAATTAGTTTCTTTAAACGAATAAGAAACAAAATCTCAATTATAACCGCAATAAATATATATAACACTATAATAAAGCCTCATTTCGAATACGGATCAACAATATTACTCACCTGCTGTACAACAAATCAAATCGAACGCCTTCAGAAACTACAAACCCGAGCAATGAGAATAATACTAAAATTCAACAGATATACATCAATTAGCTTCATGTTAGGCTCACTGAAATGGCTCAACATAGAGCAGCGGCTCAAAATTAATACAATAACATTGGCTGACTTCCTAAATGTATATTTACAATGTATCAGTACAGTATTAATACCAAGTTCATATATTTTGTAGTTACTTTTTTAATACTTTGCAACCCTGAAATTATTTAAGAGCATATATTTGCAATGTATCATTCATAATAAATCGAACAATGGCGGAAGAGTATCTTTTATTGAAAAATTTGTTTGAAAATTCCAGCTCCCATACTGCTTTAAACATTATTAAAAGAAAATATAAGCGACTTGCTGTGTTGTGCTGCGTGTTGTATTTATTTTGCATTTAAATCTCTTTGGATACCTTTCTTGCTTTTTCTTGCGTATTAACTACAAAAGATGAAAATCGGAGTCTCCAGAATATTTGACTGAGCAAATAGTAATACGTTAGAGACGCACAGCCCTATCAGCTAAGAAATGTGGATAATTTTCGAATTGATAGAGCAGGAACAACAGGAATACAGCGGTCCGTTTTCTACAAGGGTCTACAACTCTAGAACACATTGCCGAATACAGTAAAAATGGAACGTAATTTCAATATATTTCGAAAGCAAATTGTAAATTTTGTAAAATATAATTGTTAATATTAAAAAAAAACTATATGCATGTTAATTGTAAATAATACTGAATAGTTACTTTTTTAATAAGATTATTTTCAATATAATAACTTGAGAAATTCTCCAAAATTATTTCGTTTCTGTTTGGGGTATTATTTCATTTCGTTGGGGTATTGCTTCATTTTAAAAATTGGGGCTTTATTACATATGAAATAAACCTCAAATTTTTTGGGGTTTTAGTTCATTTTATTTTGTTTTTTTGGGTTATTTTCTGGGGGTTATTGCCTGCCGCTTCATTTAAATTTGTTTGACAATATTTTTGGGTTTCATCTACTTTTTTCTTTCGTTATACCGTTTTTCTATAACTTCCAATAAATTTTTCAATTGGTTTTCACTTTGTTTTAGTGCTGCTTAGAATTCTACTTTATATTTATTTATTTATTTATTCAGTTGCAATACATATAGCCTATTGGCCAATTTCATACGTATTACTAGTATAATGTCTCCACTATGGAGAGTAAACTTATCATTATTACACATCAGCGCCCCAAGAGTCCCGCACACACCCGCCAAAAGTAAACACAAATTAATATGATGAGACATATAATGTCTCAGAGAGTACCCGTATGAGTCTTTGGTGATTCGATTTATGATAAATGTGCAATAATTTTCGCTTGAAAAGACATAAAGACATAGAGAAGGACCGACCGTAAGTCTCTAGGTAAGCTGTTATAATACCTTGCTGCAAGAACTAGAAAAGATCTTTCATATATAGCACAATTGATACGTGAAATAATAATTTGAGGATTTCTCAGACCTCGTGTCATGGTAATCCAACGTACAACACGTCCAGGTTTTTGGAATTTTATGATTTTGTAAAGATATATTAATAATCGAAATTTAAGGAAATCCTCGAAATTAATATTAAGTTAGTTTTTTAGGTGATGCGAAACATGATCTCTAAATCCAAGTCCATAGACGAATCGGACAACCTTGTATGTATATATGTATATAAGGTTTTCAATAGGGATGATATGATTTTGTGCGACGTTCCAGTAGTGTTTACAATTTCATCATGGAGAGATATACGCAACAACAAAGTTTACAAATTATTCAGTTTTATTATTTTTTTAAGAAAATCATATCCGATGAGGCTCACTTTCATCTAAGTGGTGCGGTAAACAAACAACTGAATCTGGTAACACCGCTACTGTCAATGGAGAGCGATATATATCGATGATAGCCAACTTTTTATGGCCGAAATTGGAAGAAGTTGATCTTGACAACATCTGGTTTCAACAAGACGGGGCTACAACGTGCCACACAGAAAATGCAACAATTGAATTATTACGAGAAAAGTTTGGATTCGATTATTTCAAGAAATTGTGATATTGAATGGCCTCCAAGAAATTTTAATTAAACACCATTATACTATTTCTCGTGGACTTATTTGAAGTAATTGGTCTTCCGAAATAAACCAGACTCTCCTCAAGCTTTACAAGTCAATATTGAACGTGCCATCCATAACATACGACTTGATTTAATGGAAAAAGGGGTCGAAAATTGGGTTCATCGAATTCGTTCCCGCAGAAGACGTCGTGGAGGCCATTTGAACGACGTTTTATTTAGAATTCAATTGTATTAATTGTACTTCACAATATATAAAATACTTTTGAATTTCCTTAACAATAAGTGTTTTTTAGAAATCATATCACTCTTCTTGGAAAACCTTTTACATACATACATACTACATGTACATAGAAGTAAAAGAAACAGATGTATCATTCACAATGGGGTTCAGGCCTTTTTAACACTAAAATCAATCATTAATTAATGTACATACAAATATACAAAAACTATTATGCTGCTAGATTATCGAAATTCCGTCGAAATTTCATGATGCCCCTGACTGCATGGTTGACATATTGAGGCAAGAGTTGGAACCTAACATGCAGTTGTATTTAATATACACACATATCTACATATACATATATGTATATATAAGTATATTATTTAAGCAGAAGTTACTTTTATGTTATGGATAATTGTATTGCTTTTATAAACAATTATTACTTATGTTAAATTTGTAAAACACCTTTAAGCTCATGCACAGATTAATACATATATCTGTATATATATATATATATATATATATATATATATATATATATATATATATATATATATATTTCACTTTATTCACATAGGCACAAGGTTTCATTAGCATTTGTGATTTGTTATTTAATTTTTGTTGTCACTTTTAGTTATTTCATCTAATTCTCCGCTTTCGTTTATTTGGTATTGTGGCATTTAGAAACATTGTTCCATCACATTCGAAAACTGGTAGTCATACAGAATTTTCGTTACAAACTTACACTGATTTTTATAATAATTTACTATACAAATGCTTCAAACAAAAATATCAATTCATGTATTTGATTCCCCGTTTAAAATTCGAAAGTGAATTGTATGTACCAAGCTCTACTCAGAGTAGAAAGCCGACAAAAACATTTCGGCGGCGGCTAAAAGGGCAAATATTTTAGGCGGCGGCGGCTGAACGCCTACACGCAGATTTTTTAACATACATATATGTTTTTATGCATACGTATATGAATTTGTTTGTATGGAGTAACCATTTGTTTAGTGTATTGTGGCCGATTGTGCCCATTGCATTTTTTTGTAATTAACTAACTTACAGCCATACCTAAACAAGAGCAGAAAGCGGAACGTTTTCTACCGCCTAGCGTTAACGCCATACACTATATAAACATGTAGGCGGCGGCTGTGAGGGCAAATAATTTCGGCGGCGGCAGTGAACATATGATGAGCATATAATATGCATATATACATATGGGCATTTCCACAGAAAAGTATACTTTTTTTCACGTAACGTCACCAAACCAATAAGTTTGTTTTTCGAAGAAAATTTTTATACCATCTTCTTTTTTTGAATTTTAGCATACATTAGTAATTACGTCAACATTTAGTAAGAGTAGGGAAAATTCGAGCAGAATGGCTCTAAAATACAAGTTTAGTTGCATGGTGAAGTTACGTGACAAAAAGTAGACTTTTTTGTGGAAATGCACATATATAAATTTTGTTTATATGTGCCCAAGGCAAATTCATAACAGGCAAAGCTGAAAACACATCTGATATACTTTTTTCTTGCATAATGGAAGGTTATATGTCAAAATTTGTTCATGCAAGCATAGGGCCTGATATGTCAAATGTTGATGTAATGTTGTGCTTATTGTAGTATTAACTTTACCTGTTATGAATGTGGCTTTGTATGTCCTTTTTACAAAGTGGTAATTGGTTGGTACACCGACGAAGTTTGTTTGCGTGGGTAGAAGGGGTAGTGTGTGTAGTACACGACCCTCTGTCCTGTCATTTTTCGTTTTTCTCTTTCCCTGTTCGCATTTTTTATGTTGTTGCTTCATATCATTTTACTCACACTATTGGTATTTTAAGCTGAATTCACCCATTGTTTCGGAACAAAATTTTTGTCCGGACAAAATTTTTTGTTCTGAAACAATTTTGCAACACGATTCACTCATTTCGAACAATTTGTCTGGAAAATCAAAGCTACCGTCTGAAATACATGTGTTTTATTAATTTTGCAACGTGGCAGTACAGTGACATGAATTTAATTTGGTGTTTTATATGTCAAACGCACTTATTTTTTATTGTTTAATAAGAAAATTACATGTTAAAAAAAATTAATAAAAGTCAGTTAGCTTTTTTACTAGCAATTGAGCTTTACTTTATTTTTATTTTACTGGATATAAGTTACTATGTGCTTTTATTATACATACTTATAACATTATGTGGCAGCTCGCTTCAACTTTGGCTGAGAAAATAAAATAGGTGGCAGCTTATTTCAACTTTGTCCGGACAAAATTTAAAATTAAACCAATTCAACCAAAATATGTTCCGAACAAATTTTGTTCTCTTTTTCTCTCAATGATGAAACAGAACTGGGGCTTGACGTTTTTCTTCATACAATTTGGCATATAAAAGACGCGGCTGAAAGCAGTCGTGAGATAGAATCTATTTTATTTTGCCTGCGACTTTTCTTATGCTCTCACTCTCAGAGTAAAATGCTCTCAACAATGCTACCACACTTTTATTATATTTCATACAATTTGTAAACAAAACCAAAGAAAAATAAGAACTAAAGAAAATCAAAAAAACATTTGAAAGAGCAACATATTTATAATTTTCTACATTTGAAAATAAAATGAGTGAGATTGTCGAAAAATTAATTGCAGAAGTGCATAAACATGATTTCATATATAATTTTCAGTCATCAATGTACAAAAACAAGACTTGTGGATAAAAATTGGAAATGTGAATGAAGTTGAAGCCGACGCTTCAATTATGGGCCTTTTTTCTCTGAGAGGCGTTTTTGCTTGAAGTTGCGGACGTGTTCTGTTTCATCATTCACTCTCAAAAAGAGAAACCTCAAACTTCATATAAAAAAAATTTTGTCCGGACAAAAATTTTGTTCCGAAACAATGGGTGAATCCAGCTTTAGTATTACTGCATGTGGTGCGAAAAATTTTGTGCATACACAACAACAGCGAAAAAGAACGAAAAGGGGATACGAACAATTTCTGTCTGTCTATTAATATCCAATATGTAAAAGGTACATACAAGCAGTGTAGCCAGGTAAATATTGTCTAATGTCCCCAAATTAAAGGGTGTTGTCCCCAAAAATCCCCATTTTAAAACTGGAAATCCCCAATTTTGTCCCCAATAAAGATATGTATATTAAGCATCATAAAAAACAATTTTTTTATTAATTTTATTACATACATTTATTTAAGTTAATGCATTCGTATGTGCTCAATGGAACTTTTGAATCCATAGAATATTTTAAAATTTCCTACACGGAATTAAAATTATTCTTTTTCCTACGCTAAAGAGTTGTAAATTTATAAGTAACTCAAAATTTTCCATACTCTCAGTCATAGCTGCCAGATTTGACGATTTATCGTCATTTTGACGATTTTGGGTCCTAAAAATGACATAGTGACGATGGGACGATTTATACCCTAATTTTGACGATTTTAAATAATTCAAGTTTGCAACATATATTTGCACTATTAGAGCAACCTTGAACTGCTGAAAATTGTAATGAGAAATTTTTTTAAAAACTAGTTTGCTTAAAACAGAAAACTTTTATTTAACTGATTATAAAAACAAAAACAATTTTTTAAATTTTGAAGACATTTATTTAGGAATATTTGCGTATTGCAAGAATCACAAATATATGCAAAAGAAAAATATGATATTAGTAATAATTGTGTTAATTTTTATATAGAGCTTTGTTATCAGATATTATCAAGATTTGATTTTGAAAATATGTCTAAAGCTCTTGGCCAAATTAATGAAGAAAAAAAAAGTTGGTTTTCTGAAATTATAAAATAATTTTTCTATTTTGTTGAAGAAAGTAAAAGCCAAAACCTAGAAACAGAGTTCAGACAATTGAAATTATTGTCCTGATAAAAACATAAAACTATTGAATTTTTGGAAAAAACTATCAGAGATGCAAACGAGGGATTCTAGTATTTTGTTTCCGATTTTGACTAAATTTATTACAAAAATTCTAGTTTTACCACATTATTCAGCAAATATGGAAAGAATATTTAGTCAGGTAAACGTAAATAAGACTAAAATATGAAATTTAATAAGTCGTCTTTGGAGGCAATATTATATTCAAAAGATTATTTAAAGCTAAACAAATGTACCTGCTATGATCTGACAGTTGTAGCTGAATTAATCAATATGGTAAATTGCAATATATATTTGTAAAAAATTATATTTTTATTGTATAAATTTTATTGTAGCTTTTATACATTTTTAGAAAAAGTGTTTCCAAAAATTAAATTTAAAATGCATATTTAACTAAATTGAAAAAAATAACTAAAGGATTTGACTTTTTTTATTTTTTTCCATACAATGTATAAATATATTTCAAAGTATTGGAAAACATGCAATCTATTTACATGTGATTTTATTGTGAATTCTAAGTGAAGTATTTTCACTTTTTTGATCTCTGTATTTTAAATAATGCTGTTTTTAATAAGATTTGTTGATTTAAGAGTTTTGTTATGTTTTGCCTCTAACAAAAATATGTTTTGTTAGTAAAAAAAGCGGTTTTTTCATTTGACGTTTTTATGACGATTTCAATAAGCTATATTGACGATAATGACGATTTTTGCCCAAAAATATGACGATATTACGTAAAAAAATCTGGCAGCTATGCTCTCAGTGAATATTTTAAGCATTTATATTGCTAGTACAGTTAAATAATCTAAAAAAGTTTGCAACTTGTCCATAAGCCGCTGCCGGGACAATTTTACCTTATTTATTATATAATGGGTACACTTGTACTAGATACAAATAACCGCTTTTCATTTGCTTTGTGTCAACCGATATCTAGAAATGACTGTACAGAGAATATTTGACAGCCAGAAGTTGGAATGCTTAATGATCTAAAAGAGCTATTAGACACGCATCCTTGTCTGCAGAAATAGACGATGGCATACTTTGCGTTTTGCTATTACACTATCGAACGCTGACGGCATACTTCAGTACATATAAATATTGTGTGTATGTTAGTGTGCGACAGACATCAGAAAATCAAAAATGTTTGAAAACCAACATACATGAAACTCGACATACATGCTATTAGACAGTGAGTTTTGGTATTCCATCGTAAATGTCTGCAGACAAGTATGCGTGTCTAATAGCCCTTTAACTAACAGCATGTTTCTGCCATACCTAAACCATGGTGGAATAATAAGGTGCGCGTAAGAATACAACAATAAAAAACGACATGCATTTTGTTTGTGTAAAATTCATTCAAAATTGTCAAAACAAAGCTGTATACAAAACAAAACAAAAGTTGTTTTGTATGTATTTATTGGTTATGCAAAAACAAAAAGCATAACGTAAACAAAAATATTCATGATGGCGGCAAAAATGTAAACAACTTTTGACAAGACCGAATTAACTTACCATATTTTTGCAGATTATTTAACGGTCAAAACACAACCCTACAAAAAACCATATTCCTTCTTGCGCGCACCTTATTATTCCACCATGACCTAAACAAGAGCGGAAAGCGGTACGTTTTCTACCGCCTAGCGTTAACGCTGAAATACCATACCTAAACAAGAGCGTCAACGCTTTGTCATAAAAACAGGGTTATTACAAAATATATAACAACCCTGATTATAATAGTATACTCATAACCGAATAATACATGCAACTCTACAACAAACGCAACAAAAAATTCCTCGGAAGTCAAAAGTATAAATATGTATGTGTGTATGTTTCAAACTGTGACAAAAATATAAATAAAAATTATTTATTCAAATACGAAAATATAAATACAAATCAAAATTTAACACCTGATATAAAATACAAGTGATTTACAACAATTCTCAGCTGGGCTTGTAAGACTACCTTATAGTCATTGTATCATGTGTGCTTGTCTTTTGCAGCTAACTTCACTATTAAACGCGCTGTCAAAATCGGGATTTCCAATTGCAAAATGTTGCCCCCGCGTTACCGCCGCGTTATTTCAGGATGCTCCATACAAATTGTATGGGCATGAGAACTTTTGACAGCTAAAAAACGCTTGCCGCTCTTGTTTAGGTATGGCTGTTTACAGAACACAATGTGCTCAATTTACGCGTTAAAACGCCACCTGTTTGCGAATTCCCGTGGATAGAACGCGACTGCCATCGCTTTTGTAAAAAACGTAACCAATGACAGATCTTTTTTGGTTTATGTATCGCGCTTTGACACAACTAAACGTCAAACGAACACGTTTAAAAAAGTTTAAACGCTGACAGAAAATAACACGAGAAGAGCAACATTTTTTACATAATAAAAACAAAAATATGGAAATTTCAGCAAAATAAAGGTAAATATGCAAACATGTGTTTAAATACATGCATTTTGAATAATGATTGAGTTTTCCAGCATCAAGATGACAACAGCCTTGCAATTCCACAAATTGGTAAGCTGTATGGAAGAACTTCCGCATTTGGCCACGGGATGTCCCTAATTTGGTAACACCAAAGCCCCTGTGGAACAGACGTGGAAATCTATGGCAAAAAAAGTTAATTCCTACGGCCCACCAGAAAGAAGTGCAAATGAGTGGAAAAAGGTATTCCTTTAGCAATTTTTTTTTTCCAGGTCTGAACAGATCTTAAGTGTCGGCTTAAAAAAATTGCAGACAAAAAGTCTGCATGAGACGGGGGGCTGACCTTGCCGCATTGTTAACTTGACGGAGCTAGTGAATGACATGGACGGAATACGTCACTTTTCTGCTGCAGCAACCCCTCATGGAAAAATTTTTGGCTTGCAATCAAAAAGTATTGCGCCTTTGACACCGCCGAGAAAAGAACAAAAAGTTGCAGTAGTTTCCCCGACGTCGTCTTCTAAGGCAATAAAGTTGTCACAAGAAGAATGCTTCCGCTGGAGTGGTCTACTTACCTCGAAAATTCCCCGAGTCCGACAACAGCATATAAAAAGCCATCAATAGAGAGAAGAAGCAAGCAACATCAACTCCTAAACTAGAACGTATATCTTCTCAACGGAAAAGAAACCATGGTTAAAGAGCTGCAGAAGAACAGGAGCGAATAAAACTGCTGCGTCAGCAAACTGAAATTCAAGCTGAAACTATGAAAGCTGTGAAAGCGCAAGCCGAAGCAATCCAAGAGTGTGCAGCAGCAGTGAAAGACTGCACGGACATACTAATATCGCAGTCTGAATCAAGTAAAATAATGGCTGAATCCTTGGATTTGATAGCAAAAGGTATTGTTAATGTTGTAAAACATTTAACAGAAGAATATATATAGCTTTTACTTTCAACATCATGAATACAGTCATCATTTTAAAGTTCTTTTTTATGTTTATTTGAGCAGGTACTCAAGAATTTATGTTTTTATATTTTATTTATTTGTTGCGGGTTAGCAATATCTAAATATATATTTCGTTGGTTGCCATACCAACTCATCAGTAGATGTTTACCCTTTACTTTATGTTATGTAACTTTTTAAACTTAAAGGGTAAACATCTACTGATGAGTTGGAATGGCAACCAACGACATATATATTTTTGTATGCTTTATAATGTGCATATTTACATTTTAAATGATTGAATAGTTTTATTTTTTCTTTTTGTTTTTGTTTTCTTTTTGTTTTTGTTACATATGTATGTGAATTAATTGGTTATTTGAATATTAAAAAAAATTTAATTCTCCAATTCTCTAAAATCAGACTTGCTGATTAATCTAAATTTTTAATTATTTACATCCGTGGTGCCCACAAGTTCCTTATGGAAGAGCAAACACCAGTACATTAAAAGAAAAACAAATTTTTATTTAAAATTTTTTGTTGTAAAAACAATACATTATACATTGATTCAGTTTCAACTCTCGTAGTGAACAGACGCGTTTTTATAATCGTCGCAACTGAATATAAAAAAAAATATATTTTTTTTATTAATTTAATTATTTATTGAATCTTCAATTGTAAATTAAATTATCAATAAGTTTTTCAAATCTTAAATCTAAAAAAATATTACATATAAGTTTAGCCAATGCTAAACAAAATTTTTAATTTCAACGGTTAATTTATGTTGTTTTACATCTCTCGTGTACGGCTGAGAAAAAGAGTATCCCTCCTTTTCAGCCGGGTGTGGCCTCTATAATTTAAAATGTTGCGCGCAAGTACATTTGGGTGCACCTCAAGTTTTTTTTATATATTTTTTAGCGTTTATTGAAAATACTGTCTTCACCAACGGAACATCTAGATCTTTATGAATCCGATGATTTCTGACATACCAGGGAGCTGCTGTAATTGTACGTAGAATTTTATTTTGTCGCCTTTGAATTTTTTCGACATTTGATGCTGAGGCAGTGCACCATAACTGGATTCCATAGAACCATATTGGTTTCAGGATCGCGTTGTATAATAGTAGTTTACAGTCTAGGCTTAGTATAGAATTTCTTCCAATAAGCCAATTCATTTGGGCTGCTTTTAATTTCATTTGTATTAACTTTGCGTCTATATGCGATTTCCATGTTAAACGACGATCAAAATGAACGCCTAGATATTTGACAACAGTGTGTTGCGGTATGGTCTCGGTGTTAATTTTTATAGGCGAGCATGTTTCCTTGCGCAACGTAAAAGTTACGTGCACACATTTCTGCTCGTTAACTTTAATACGCCATTGTTTGAGCCAATTTTGCAATTTGGATATATACCCTTGTAAATTGCGGGAAGCTTCCACAGGATTTTCGTGAACGCTTAGAAAAGCTGTATCATCGGCAAATGTTGATGTATGAATGTTACTGCTTAACGGTAAGTCAGAGGCATATATTAAATAAAGTAATGGACCGAAGATACTCCCTTGGGGAACTCCGGCTTCGATCGACTGCGGTAGGCTTAAAAAATTGCCTTCCCTAACTACAAATTTTCGTTCAATTAAATAGCTTATTAAAAGCCTAACAATGTTTGCGGGTAGATTTTGTGTTAATTTATGTATAAGACCTTCGTGCCATACTTTATCGAAAGCTTGAGAAACATCTATAAAGAGCGCAGAGCAATATTTCTTCTTTTCGAAAGTGTCTCTGATAACATTCACAAGTCTGTGAGTTTGTTCAATTGTGCTATGTTGTCTGCGAAAACCGAATTGATGATCTGGAATGCATCCACTTCTAGTCACTATAGGCATCAGCTTGCTCATATACAGCTTTTCAAAGAGTTTTGAAATGTTGGGCAATAAACTAATAGGCCGATAGGATTCAACCTTCGTATGATCCTTGGCGGGCTTTGGTATCATAATAATCATCGAAACCTTCCATTCTGCAGGATAGTATCGCAGCCGTAGAATACTATTAAAAATGAATAGTATAATTCTTTTTGCAATATAAGGCAGTTGTTGAAGCATTTTGTTGCTTATTTTGTCGACACCTGGGGCTTTTTTGATGTTAAGACTAGTGATGGCCTTTTCAATCTCCACAATGTTAAATCTTAACGGTATTTCTGGTAAAGAGATGACTGGTGGCAGCTCAACAATATCAGTAGAAATATTCGGTGTAAATACATTTTCTAAGTGCTTAACAAAAAGAGCACCTTTTTCAGCATCAGTTCTTGCCCAGTCACCATTCGAATCTCGTAACGGAGGTTTGCAAATCACTGGCCTTTTAAGTCCTCTGGCTGCACGCCATAGCGAATAATCTGTTTGTGGTGTTGCATCGAGTTCTTGAAGAAATTTTTGCAGCGAAGCTGTTTTTTGTGTTTGTAAAACTTTTCTGAGCTGTTTGGTGCATTCCTTTAGCCTTAACTTTAGCTGGGGGGATCTGTAACGTTGCCATTCTCGTCGCGCTCTCCGTTTTTCAGTCAATAGCCTTTCTATATCTACAGAAGAAATGTTGTTGAATCTTACTTGTTGATTTGGTTGATTTGAAGAAGCATTAAGAGCAGCTTGATTAACATGTGCTTCAAACAACCTAATAGAATTTTCTATGTCAGCAGGTGTTCTCAATGGCATATTTTCCGTGCAATGAGCACTGAAATATTTTTTGTATTTCAGCCAGTTAATACGTGCAGATGTCAGCGGTAAATCGCATGTTGATGTTGCAGTTGTGTGTGAGTAAATAGTGATAATAGTAGGCGAGTGATCTGAAGATAAATCCAATGATGCTTCAACTTCAATCATTTCGCTGGGCACACCTTTCATAACTCCAAAGTCGATAATATCAGGATTTTTTTGTCGATCCGTTGGCCAATATGTTGGCTGACCACTTGAAACTACATTAAAGCCCATTTTTGAAATTGTGTCAAACAAAACACGACCCTTGGGACTGATTAAACGTGAACCCCAATATGTGTGTTTAGCATTGTAGTCGCCAGCTGCTAGAAAACGGGACCCCAGTGTTGAATAAAATGCGGTATATTGACTCTCTGAAATTGAAAACCTGGGAGGAGAATAAACAGATGATATCACAAGTTTTTGATAAAAATTTTCAATGCAGATGTTTGTTGCTTGAAGGTAATCTTCACAAAATTCATTTAACAGGTAGTGTTTTATTCGCGTTTTTATTCGAATTCCCGAGCCACCACAAGCTCTACCTCGAGGATCCTTGGTGTCGTAGAAATTATATCCACTAATTCTAAAATAGCTTCGAGACGTCAAATGAGTTTCTGAGATAAGCATAACATCGATTTGTTTATCCAGAAGAAAATATTCTATTTCATTTTTATGTTGGCAGATGCCGTTTGCGTTCCAAAAACATATTTTCAAGTTCATGGTTTGCTTAATACAGCCTGCAACAAAGTAGACTGCATTTTCAACATTTCCTGCATCATACAGGACATGTTGAGAGTAAAAGTATTTACTGTTTGTATTAAGCTCTCAATTGAGGCTTCAATACGGCTAAAATTAGACCCTGGAGCTTCGCTTACTGGTACCGGTTATTGCGCTGTATTGTGGTTACTTTTTAAAATGTTAGCGTATGAAAATTTATTATTAGGTTGTTGCTGAGCAATAGTCGCGTTTGATTTCAATACGTTTGAATATTGTTGCTGACTGGTAGACGGTTGAGGTAACTGAGGGTAGCTTTAAAGTGTGATAGGCTGAGCGGGGATAATATTTTCTTTTTTGTGCGAGGAGCGTTTAAAAAACGAGTAAAGAGGGCAGCCTCTATAGTTGGCAGTGTGATTTCCGCCGCAATTGCCACATTTTTTCGCCTTGGGATCACCTTTTATTTTATCACAGTTAGCAGGACTGTGTAGCTCACCACATACAAAGCAGACTGTAGGCAACTTGCAATAAGTTTTCGTGTGCCCAAATTCTTGGCAGTTCAGGCATTGGATAGGTCCAGCTCTTTTATGTGGCTGCTCAACGGTAACTCTCCGGTGTACGTCAGACATGTATGTTGGTTTTCGAAAATTTTTGATTTTCTGATGTCTGTCGCACACCAACATACACACAACATATATGTGTACTGAAGTATGCCGTCAGCGTTCGATAGTGTAATAGCAAAACGCAAAGTATGCCATCGTACATGTCTGCAGACAAGTATGCGTGTCTAATAGCCCTTTTACTCTGGCTCATAGTTACCAGATGAAATGGGTCCGAATTCGCCAAATTTATAGCGGGAAAATAGTTTTCCGAAGTCGTCAATAAATCGTCGAATATAAAAACAAAATTTTTTCGAACATAACATTTATTTTATTTAACAAAAAATATTATAACTAATAAAATTCAAGGGTATAAATATATATTCATATAAAATAAAGTAAATTCTTATCAATAAAGAGATCAACTGTTGAAATAAAGTATAATCAGGGGGGTTACTCTGTATTGCGGTGCGAAAGCAAATGCGATGCGAAAACAATGTAAATAAGATTGCTTTCGCATCGCAATACAGAGTAACCCCCAGGAGTTTTGTGTATTTTTAATACAATACCTACATACCATATCCACAAAATATTAACAAGTTTAAATTTTTAGAGAAATTAGTTTGAAAATTTGAGTTTAAATTAACAATGATGATAGTATTATTCATGTTAAAACACATTTGCAAAATTAAAAAAATAAAATTAAACACATATGTATATTGCAGTTAAACAGTTTTATTAAATCAGGTACTACTTTTATGTCAAAACAATTACACTGTTTAATTTTAAATGATCTTTAGTATATAAAATTGCCTCCAAAGAAGCTTTCTCTAACCGATTTCTAACTTTTGTCTTGTTGAAATTATTTTGGCTAAAAACTCTTTCTACATTTGCCGAAGAATATGGTAAAACCAAATTTGGAAAAATAAAAGACGTGGAAAATAAAAGACTAGACTTTTTTTTCATTTCTGAAATCTTTTTCCAAAAATCTAAAAGTTTTATGTCCGTATCCGGGAAGAATTTTTCTAAATTTAGTAATTTAAATTGTCTGAACTCAGATTCAATTTCCTGCCTTTCACGTTCTTTAACAAAGTGTGAAAATACTTTAAGAATATCATTAAATGAATTGTTATTTTCTTGTATAATATTGTAGGAATTAATTTTGCTTAATGCTTTGAATTTGTCTTCAAAGTCAAATCTCAATAAAACTTGGTCACACAGTTCTACTTAAAACTTGGTCACACAGTTCTACGTAAAACTTTCTACAATTTTTAATAATGATCTTTCACCTCTTTCCATTTTCATAAATTTTGTGTAAGAATTTTAATATACATATGAACATAGGAACAATTCAAGTTTTTGGCGTGCTTTAAAATATTGACACAAATGTATGTATGTAAATAGCAATTGACAAATTATGAACATAACAGGTTTAAGCAACCTAATATACTAAAATTATCAACTTAAAAACAACTAAATATGATAAAACTATGCGGCAAATGCTGCCAAGTTCTTGAAAAAGTTCAAATTTCAAATTGTTTCAAAATCGTCAAATTTAAGACTCAAATCGTCACGTCGTCAAACGGCCTTTTTTGGCATGCGAAATCGTCAAAATGACGATAGAACGTCAAATCTGGCAGCCGTGCGCTGGCTCTACTACCAACAGAGTAATGAGTCGACTAAAACATGTAGGCGGCGGCTGTGAGGGCAAATAATTTCGGCGGCGGCAGTGAACATGTGATGAGCATATAATATGCATATATACATATGGGCATTTCCACAGAAAAGTATACTTTTTTTCACGTAACGTCACCAAGCCAATAAGTTTGTTTCTCGAAGAAAATTTTTATACCATTGTAGTGGCAGCACTTTCGGCCTACTACCTCTTCAACTTATCCCTGTTACTTACTACTATTTAAGCAACTACGTATCGAATTAGTGAGTAAGCAAAACGATTAAATAAAGACACACTCTTAACCACAGATAACCAGAGATGACAAAAAACAAAAAAATTGGACTTGGATCATATATTATTTGTCATAAGTAAGCTTCGTGAAAAAGAGACAACATTAGTGTGTTTGTTATGAAAGTAAACAAAACGAAAAGCAAAAAAAAGTTCAGTTTTTAGTGGAAAATGCTACATAAAAGCACACTTAAATTTAATAAAATGTGATAATATTAAGTATTTACGGCATATAATTCCAAAATAAAGTGATAAAACTATTTAGTGTGTGCTTATATACTCTGTATATTAAATATATATACATACGTACATATATGCTGTAAATTTGCCAAATGGTGGTGGTTTTTTGCTTACATACACACATACTTACATACATACATACTTGATAAATTCTGATATTTTGCAGATGTATATGGTAATAAAATACAAACGATGAGTGAAAACCAACTTAAATTAATTAATTAATAATATTTTTAATGTGAAGTATAGAAATATATGGATATTTAATTAGTTTTGTGATTTATAATTTTAATTTTGATAGAAAGACAGCACAAAGAAAAAAACGAAAACGAAGGATTGTATGAGTGTATACAAACCAGTATGCAAAATCTTCCGTCTCGTGTCATCTCTGGTTATCTGTGCTCTTAACATACCACTCAACCAGTGAAGTTGTTTCATATTATTACACCATCTTCTTTTTTTGTATTTTAGCATACACTAGTAATTACGTCAACATTTAGTAAGAGTAGGGAAAATTCGAGCAGAATGGCTCTAAAATACAAGTTTAGTTGCATGGTAAGTTACGTGACAAAAAGTAGACTTTTTTGTGGAAATGCACATATATAAATTTTGTTTGTATGTCCCCAAGGCAAATGCATAACAGGCAAAGCTGAAAACACATCTGATATACTTTTTTCTTGCATAATGGAGGGTCATATGTCAAAATTTGTACATGCAAGCATAGGGCCTGATATGTCAAATGTTGATGTAATGTTGTGCTTGTTGTAGTATTAACTTTACCTGTTATGAATGTGGCTTTGTATGTCCTTTTTACAAAGTGACAATTGGTTGGTACTCTGACGAAGTTTGTTTGCGAGGGTAGAAGGGGTAGTGTGTGTAGTACACGACCCTCTGCACTGGTCATTTTTCGTTTTTCTCTTTCCCTCTTCGCATTTTTTATGTTGTTGCTTCATATCATTTTACTCACACCATTGGTATTTTAGTATTACTGCATGTGATGCGAAAAATTTTGTGCATACACAACAACAGCGAAAAAGAACGAAAAGGGGATACGAACAATTTCTGTCTGTCTATTAATATCCAATATGTAAAAGGTACGGCTCCATGAAAAATGGCCCCAAACCAAAAATGAAAAATGGCCCCAAACTTTTGTATTAAAAACAACTACACAAACTTTAGGGCCATTTTTCCTTTTTTGGGTCAATTTTTTATTTTTAAGTTTGGGGCCATTTTTCCTAAAGTTTGGGGCCATTTTTCATTTTTGGTTTGGGGCCATTTTTCATTTTTGGTTTGGGGCCATTTTTCATTTTTGGTTTGGGGCCATTTTTCATTTTTCGTTAAATAGTGTGAATGATATAAATAACACAAAAAACTCTTAACATCAAATAATGCGTTTTCAAAATTAGTATTGTTATTAAACGGCGACGTTGCTCGAAATTATATGGAGTAGAGTTACCTTGAGCCCCGCCGAGGAGCATAGAATGCAAAAAGCCGTTAGTAAGCTGTGGGCGCTGTGAGCCAACATGGAGAAAAAAGTGGCTGCGCCCAACAATTGCCCAAATAATTTAAGTCCCCAGATTTGCTGCAGTGCATTGGGGTGCTACGTCAAAATAAAATTAGGTACGTATGTAATGCAATGCAGAAAATCTTTACTAAATATCGCCGTGTCGGGAAATACCATGGTGGAGAAAATCCCTAAGCCCGGCCGTAGGCCGGCTATGCAACGGATCTTTAGTAAGCAACTCAATTTTTTGAAAATAATCCAATATTTTTATACCACACATTGACGCATTTGTTTTGACAACTCAGATCAAGGCGAATTCTTTAATTCGCCTTGCGACTACCTGGTGTTAATTCGCCTTGTATTATACCACACATTGACGCATTTGTTTTGACAACTCAGATCAAGGCGAATTCTTTAATTCGCCTTGCGACTACCTGGTGTTAATTCGCCTTGTACCATACCTAAACAAGAGCGTCAACGCTTTGTCATAAAAACAGGGTTATTACAAAATATATAACAACCCTGATTATAATAGTATACTCATAACCGAATAATACATGCATCTCTACAACAAACGCAACAAAAAATTCCTCAGAAGTCAAAAGTATAAATGTGTATGTGTGTATGTTTCAACCTGTGACAAAATTATAAATAAAAATTATTCATGGTGGAATAATAAGGTGCGCGTAAGAATACAACAATAAAAAACGACATGCATTTTGTTTGTGTAAAATTAATTCAAAATTGTCAAAACAAAGCTGTATACAAAACAAAACAAAAGTTGTTTTGTATGTATTTATTGGTTATGCAAAAACAGAAAGCATAACGTAAACAAAAATATTCATGATGGCGGCCAAAAATGTAAACAACTTTTGACAAGAAAAGCATACTTTTCCATTTTTTTAACGGTCAAAAAACAACCCTACAAAAAACCATATTCCTTCTTGCGCACACCTGATTATTCCACCATGAAATTATTCATTCAAATACGAAAAAATAAATACAAATCAAAATTTAACACTTGAAATAAAAAACAAGTAATTTACAAGAATTGACAGCTGGGCTTGTAAGACTACCTTATAGTCATTGTATCATGAGTGCTTGTCTTTTGCAGCTAACTTCACTATTAAACGCGCTGTCAAAATCGGATTTTCCAATTGCAAAATTTTGCCGCCGCGTTACCGCCGCGTTATTTCGGGATGCTCCATACAAATTGTATGGGCATGAGAACTTTTGACAGCTAAAAAACGCTTGCCGCTCTTGTTTAGGTATGGCTGTTATGCGGCCCCTACACGTTTCAACTGCAGCTATATTCTGTAACTCGCTAAAGCTAAATCTCCATCGCTAAAAATGTCTAAAATCGTTTTAGAGAATTTTAGCTACATATTGAATTCTGTAATTCGTATTGCTAAATTAGGCAATGTCATAAAAATTAAATTCGCCGCAATTTTGGCTTTTGCTCTGAGAGCAAACAATGCTCTCTCTCATCGCTAAAATGATATACATTTGTATTCTCTGAGCACATTTAAGCAACTTTTCAAGCTAGAAACGCTAAAATTTAAGCAACGATATTTTGAAGGCGCTAAAAAGTAATTTAAGCATAATATTTTTTATATCATTGATGTTTAGCCTTTTTTTAGAAAAATAATGTAGGAAACTACAAAAAGGATAAAAAGGGCAAAAATACATGCTCATTTAGTATTTGGAATATCATAAAGAGTTTGCCCATGATAGGTTGAAGTGTTTTAGCTGTTATGAGTAGTTTAATTTAAATTAAACTCAAATACTAAATTTTATATAAAAACTAGCTGATCCCGGTGTACTTCGCTACCCCCCTCGTTATAAAATAAAATTAAAAGTATTTATATATCCTATTGTGACGATCGGTCCAGTAGTTAAGACTATATTACGATTTTTAATTTTAATAAAAAGGGGCGTGGTTCCATCCACTTTTCTCCCGGTACGTATTCCAAATTATGGCAATACCATATGTACCAAATATCATCGACGTAGGTCAAAAAATGCCCAAAATATGGGGATTTAAATTTTTGGGTTATATGGGTGGTGCCACGCCTCTTTGTCCAATCCCGCCCATATTTGCAGCAGCACTAAAAAAATGCACACCAAACCGACGTACCAAATTTTGATCAAATACCGTTATCAGGAGCAGAAATAATAGATTTTTAATTTGTGGTTTGTATGAGAGGTACCACACCCCTTTGTCCAATCCCGTTCATATTTGCAGCAGCACTTAAAAAATGCACACCAAACCGACATACCAAATTTTGTTTAAATACCGTTATCAGGAGCAGAAATAATAGATTTTTAATTTGTGGTTTGTATGAGAGATACAACGCCCCTTTGCCCAATCCCGCCCATATTTGCAGCAGCACTTAAAAAATGCACACCAAACCGACGTACCAAATTTTGTTCAAATACCGTTATCAGGAGCAGAAATAATGCATTTTTAATTTGTGGTTTGTATGAGAGGTACCACGCCCCTTTGTCCAATCCCGCCCATATTTGCAGCAGCACTTAAGAAATGCACACCAAACCGACGTACCAAATTTTGTTCAAATACCGTTATCAGGAGCAGAAATAATAGATTTTTATAAACAATTACTTTGTATGGGTGGTGCCACGCCCACTGTTTCGATACCGGGAAAATTTTTTTTTGCCTTCAAATCTCCATAAGAAGTGATATTACCAACTTTGGCGCAAAAAAAAATTTTTCAAAAAATTTATCAAAAAAATGCATAATTTTGACCCCAAAAAACCGGTTTTTTGGATATATCTCCGCTACCCGTGAACAGATATTGCTGAATTTCAATAGCAAACACATGACCGATATTTATAATAGATTGGCGAAAAAAAAAAGTTTCTAAGTCAAGCAGTTTTCAGTGTGTAGAAGTTTATCTACAGCGCCACCTAGCGGAGAGTTACGGAAAAATTGATAGTCCAAAAATTTATTCTATGAAAAATTACTTCTACATGCCAAGTTTCAACACGATCGGATGAGCAATGTAGGAGTTTATCGCTTACCAACCAACCAACCAACAAACATTCATTTTTATATATATAGAAGATGTATTTAATAAAAAAAAAGATTTTTACAATATTACAAAATTAATAAAACTCTATACACAAATTTGAAATTTATTATGATCAAAAATATTTTTGTACAAATAAATACTTTCAAATAAATACGCCACAGTACCGCCAGCTAATACCACTTAGAAAAAATTTCAATTGTTCACTGAAATTATTTCTTAACAGTGATGCCATTTCTTATAAATGTTCCCATAACTTTCGAACGTAATGCTTTCTTGAGAAATTACTACGCAAAAATCATGCGCTTTACAATTTCAAAATGCATGTGCTGCAAAAAAACAATAAGTTTTGACTAGAACTTTGTGAAATAGCTTTAAAAAATAGACGTTTTAAAACATATTTAAAATTTTTTTTTTTAACAAAAACACAATCATTGTTACGGAGTATAAATTATAATCTAAGGTAACACTAATATAAAATGCCAAATATACACGCATATATATTTGTCTCTTTTCAATATTATATTATCAAATAAGAAAGAAAGGAATGGTCTAATGATAGCAAATTAGCTACGGCGAAAAGAGAAAATTTTAGCTAAGCGATTAGAGTTACAGAATACCTTTTTAGCAAAATCGCTAAAATTTTCGCCCTAAAAATTTTAGCGATCGAGATTTAGCTTTAGCTACGAGAATTACAGAATATAGCTGCTGGTCGTACAACCGAATTAAATAAACCAGTTGATCGTTCGATGCACAGGCTACAATTATTCCACTAACTTTTCACTCCACTTTATTAAAAAGTAATTTTTATAGAGTCAACATGAAATACGCATGTGTGAGTTTTTTTTTTGTAAGTCATCCAATTTTGATTTTTATACTCAATTAATAACTTTCCATAACTTCTTTTTCGAATGTTTTTGTATTTATCGCTTTTAATATTCCTGGTTCCGGCATTATAAATTCCTCAATAAAATTATTTTGTTGCTTACAAAACGTCAGGATGAAAATGAAGAACGAAAGAAAAAGTCGCCATCACACGTACCAATTGGAAGCCTAAGTTGATCGTCAGTTAAATGAAAATCAATAAACAACCATAATTCCTAACCGTAGAACTTGAAAAAAAAAGAAAAATTTCCATATCGTTGTTTTCGGCTGAACACTTTATTGACGTTAAAATAAGTGCAAATAAATGAAAAAGATAGATTGTAGCATGTGACCAACAGTGTGTAGTCTGCATTGCGATTCAATAGTACCGCAACATGCAAGCATTGACAAACTGCAAGCAAAATATTTTGTGTGACGGTAATTTGACACTAGTACGATTAATCAAGTGCAGCAGCACAATGCACTTAAATGAATCACATTTATTAGCTGCTTTTGTTTGATTGTAAATCTAAGCAACACAAGCTATCAGTTGCTTTTAGGTATGCACTCGTTGGACTTTAAAACTGAACACATGCCATACATACATATATAGTTGGAAGCTAATGGCGTTTTCTTTTCTGAGTAATATGTTGCATTTATTCTGCCTTCTACATGTCTTTCTGTTCTTTTCTGCAAAATATGTGCTATTTTAAAAGTGTAACAAGTTCTTTTCTCATGATGTTACCCTTAAAAAGAAAAAAAATGTTACATGTTCAACACTCATTTTAATTAAAGGGACATAAGTGCAGCATTATATTAACAGCTGATTTTGTTATTGTTTCTTTAGTTTATTGATTATTGCTAACATTTATGTTCTTTTGTAAACTTAAAATATGCAACACTTTCTAAAAGTCGTGGGAACATTTAAAAATGTTGCCAAATCACATGTAACATATATGTAACATTTTATTTTTAGAAAAGAAAACGCCATAAATATGCTTACCCAACAATAATATATATTTCTATTCTTTTACTCTTATGTTAAGAATTGCTAAGAATTATTCTCATAATTAGTATATAAGGCAACGTCATTTAGTTTAAAATTCAATTAATAAATCATCAGTCTTAGGAGCTCCACTATTTCAAGCTCTAAGACCAAGTAAAAATAAAAAACAAAACCTTTTTATTACAATATATACCGAAAGCAATTAAGGTTATAAATATGTTTTGGCATCATATTTGTATCATAGTTTGGCATCGACAGCACCATTTACTAAAGTCTGTCAGAGTTTTGTAAGATTTTCCATATAAAATTATACCTCCATATAATCTGATTATAGCTGAATAGCTTTTTTTACCTGCTAAAGAGGATGATTTAACGACAAAATATATTGACATCACCAGATGTGCTGTACTGGGGATACACTTGTACTAGATTCAAATAACCGTTTTTCATTTACTTTGTGTCAACCGCTATGTAGAAATGCATGTATATAGAATATTTGACAGCCAGAAGTAGGAATGCTTTATTATCTAACTAAATCTTCATATTTAACACTTTGAGCCCCACGTGCCCCACCGGTGTTCCACTTTATGGGACATCGTGACCACCCGTGGTCACACGTCGTGTGGCATTTCCCGACATTGTGATCACCAGTGGAAACGTTTTGGTGGCCATTTGGGCCCAAGATGTATTTTGACATTCTGGGACAACCGGTGGTCACAATAAAAACAGGAAAAAACAACAAAAATATATCAAAAATAAATATAACAAAGTCACTTTGTAAAAATTCAATAAAACAAAGTCTGGTCTCAGCTTGTGAACTAAAAAAATAACCACTCGTCAGCACGCGTTCCACCGGTGCAGAAAAAAATGACCACGGGTGGGCACGTGGGGCTCAAAGTGTTAAAAAGCAGTTAAAAAATCGGCTGGGTGGTAAGCCGCCGATAAATCGACTATTTCAGCGGCGGCTAGGCTTTACAAAAAAAAAAAAAAAACGGCTGACCAGCTAGCACTCAGCTTGTTAATAGCCTTTTTCCACTAGCATACATTTTAGAGGAATGAATGGAATATGTTGAAAATGTCAAATTGCATTTCCATTGGCAACATCTAACATCTACCATCTTCTCAGCTGTCAAAAATATAAAAATACTTACAGCAGCATAATTTATTGTGGAAAAAATTAAAATAAAATTAAAATGGATTTTGAAGAAGCATTAATAATTGGACTCGTTCATAATTTACAAGAACAAACGCAATTGTTAATGAAGTGTTCAGAAAATTTGCGATCTATTATGGAAGAAGACGAATATGAAGATAATTTTTTAATTGACATAGGTGTGGCTGTTCCTCGAAAGGTGTGGATGTTTGTAAGTCGCAATATAATACGAATTTGTATGCATAAAAAATTATATATATATAAATACATACATATGTACCTATTTTAGAACCGCTATGGAACATTTTGGGAGAAAGATGTACCAAATAATACCGAGGAATTTTTTAAAGAAAGCTTTCGCGTCGAACGACAGCCCTTTTGTTTATTAATTCAAAAATTGGACATTTTGAGAAAAAATGATACAAAATTTAGGAATGCAATACCTCTGGATAAGCGAATCGCAATTGCATTGTACACCATTGGATCCTCAGCAGAATATCGTACCGTTGGAAGGCTGTGTGGGGTTTCAACTACTATGGTTTGTAAAATTTTACACGAGTTTTGTAAAGCTGTAATTAAAGAACTATCTGAGGAGTACCTTCAACCAGAGTTCTTAACAGAATCCAAAATAGATGAATGCGTAGAAGGATTTAATAGAATAGGCTTTCCACAATGTTTAGGTGCTATTGGTAATCAAAATTATATTATTTGCATATGACTACATTATTAACATGACATACAAATGTACTTACATTTACTTTAAAAGATGCTGCTGAAGCTGTCGATCATTTTAACTATAAGGGTTGGTATTCGGTGGTTTTGTTTGCGTTGGTTGACTTCCGGTAAGATTTACTGCAAGTTAAAGTTTCTAATATGAACGATATGAGCTATGGTTACTTTTTTTTATTAGTTACAGGTTTCTTTATGTGAACGTAGGGTGCCCAGGACGGTGCAATGATTCTTTAATGTATCGAAAATCTAAATTAAGCCGTATGATAGATTCTTGTAATTTGTTAAAAGAAAAGAAGAAAGAAATAAGCGGTACACAAGTTCCAGTCGTTATTATTGGCGACTCGGCCTTCAAGTTCTCTCGTACGCTTATGAAACCTTACCCATTTTCAACTGCGGCATCTTTAGAACAACAAACTTTTAACTATAATTTGTCCAAAGCAAGACGTGTAGTTGAAAATGCTTTCGGCCATCTGAAGGCAAGGTTCAGGCGTATTGGAAAAGGCCTAGACAATCACCAAAAATTTAGTAGCAGAATTATAATGACATGTTGCATTTTGCACAATTTCTTAAATGTTCATAACTGCTTTATAAACGAAAATTGGACAATTAACCAAAACACTTCTCGTCTACAACCAAAAAGCATTAACACAGCTGGTGATCAATCCGTGGATGCAGAAAATGTCAGAGCGGCTATAAGCAAATTCTTATGCGAAAGAGATTCTTTAACATGAAATCTTAATTAAAATAATTTTACCCGTAATAATTAATAAAACGAACTTCTTATATTAATTCTTTGGTTTTTTATTTATTTAAAGTTTTTATATGCATAGCATAAATTATAAAATAAAGAAATCAAAATATAAATATGTAAATCATTAAAATATCAAAATACATTAAAAAAAATAAAAAGTAAATTAAATAATGCAAAATCCATAAATCATTTTCATGCAAATTAAATAAAAATATGCAACACAAAAAATGAAAAATTAAGCAAATTAAATAATAGCTCCATGAAAAAATGGCAACAATAAAAAGTGGCCAACCCAAAAATGAAAATAAATATGAAAACTAATCTAAGTAAAAAAATAATAAATTAAAATGAAAATAAAGATGAATACTAATCTAAGTAAAAAATAATAAATTAAATTCAAACAAACATAACATAAGTAAACTTCATTTCTTTTGTTTGGTATTGGTTAAGCAAACACCTACATATGTATGTACATACATAAGTATGTATGTATATGCATTTCGTGTCTGCTGATGAAACTCTTCAAGGACTTCAACCAAAAATTTTTCGGTTGAAGCCCTATTGAAGAGTTTCATAAGCAGAAATAAAAGGCATATTAGGCGATGCTTAACCAACATCAAACAAAACTCTTCATATATTAAATAAGCTTTAAGTCCACCTTTTTATAAAAAACTATCAACAGTATTGTTTTTTTATGTTTTTAACATTTCCTAAATGCACTAATAATTTCCAATTATTATTTTACGTATTTAGTAAAATTATTTAATTAAAAATACCTTGAAACTGATTGTTGACAGTCTCCTCAGTAATCAAATTCAAATGGTTTACTGAATGAGTAAAATAATACTTTTGAATTATTAGTGCACTTAACAAATGTTAAAAACAGAAAACATTGCTGTTTATGTTTTATTATAAAAAGCTGAAAAAAAGGCTTGGTTGGTTGGTTTACGTGGCTGCCTGCTACGCGCAAGCATTCAAGTAGAATCAATGAGATTCCGTTTTGACAGACCACTCCACTCGTCAGTGTCAACCTGATTTAGGTCCGAATCCAGGCCTCAGATTCGGAGTAAGATTCTAGATCCATCCCGTCGAATTAAGGTATCTAATGAGGTCACCTAGACCTATCCCTGATACCTCCGAGAGATCGTCTATTATGCTGTTGCCTAGAAATTTGAGTCTCGAATGGTGTAAGGCCGGGCATTCGCAAAGAAAGTGGAAGACTGTTTCCTCTTTGCTTTGATCCCGGCAACTACGGCAGAACGCATTGTAGGAAAGGCCCATCCTGTTAGCGTGTCTCCCGATAACCCAGTGCCGCGTCAATACTGCGACGAGCCTCGAGATGTCAAGGCCACATTTTCTTAGCCACCTTGCACGTGCTCAACCTGCGCCACCTGTCTTCAGCTTTCTGCCTGAAATGGTGAAAAAAATGCTTATTAATAACAAAGCAGGCATTCCATATCACATATATAAAAATGAGCAAACTTTAATATTTTGAAACTCAAGATTACAAAGTATACAATTTTTCTGATTATAAATATTTCCGTAATGTTGTAATACCTTCGGGCAGTTTTTTCTCTTATATACATACTTTCTGAAGCTGTTAAAACATTACGGAAATATTTATAATCAGAAAAATTGTACAACTTTGTAATCTTGAGCTTCAAAATATTTAAGTTTGCGATCACTTATGTTTTCCTCTCAAAATATTTAGGAGCTCTGTTTGAAAGGACACATTTTGAGAGGAAATGGTATCCAACCTTTTCAGCATTTCTTTAGCCTGCTCCTTCCTTTCCTCATGATGCCGCCTCTGCATTTCCATGCGCTCATGGACCAACCGCACAAGCTCTGAACTAGCGTCCAACTTCCTTCTTTTTGAAACTTGACCGGGCTCATCAACTTGAGTAGTGCAAAAATCATTCGGATCACACTCGATGAAGTCATCCATTAAAGTTGACATGTCTAAAAAATAAAAAAATTGGCTTTGTTAAGGTATGAACATAGACATGTATGTATGTATGTATGGAAAAAGTTAGCTTACCAGTGCTTTCATGCATAACAATTTCAACATTGTGAACTTTAAATGCTCCCAAAATGCTGTTTATTTTATTGTAATGGCACCAATCCGATGGCGCCCCCCTGTTGGCCCTATTTTGTTTTTTTCCTGTCTATAAAAAATCATAACATTTTTGGTTCACCAGCAATAATTATGCTTAAAATTACTTACTTGTACTTGCGGGTTAGATTGTCTATTTTCGTCCGAACATCTGTCCAACACCCAGAAAATCCAAACTGCATCAAACTTTCAGCGATTTCCTGAAAGACATGAGAGTTCTTTCTTGTGCCTCTCAACTCTTCTATTTTGTCATCCCATAAGTCCAGCAACATGTTTTCCAAATCCTGGTTCCATACTATGTGACGTGCAGTGCTTTTCTTTACTAAAACCAAAAATATATTATTATATTTAAATATGTACAACATATAAAATAAAGTTAAAAAAAAAAATGAAAAAACTTACGTGTGCCACTCATTTTGATATACTTTTCTTTATTTTTTCTTACACATTATGTATACATACATATGTCATTCACAATAAATTAAGCTATCAATATGTATGTAGCTGTCATTTTGCTAGAGATGACATTAAAATTATCGGAAAATGTTGATTGGAACAAAATGATTTAGGAACATCTTTTAAATATGTAGAAAGATGTTGACTTTTAGTACTGTGTATTTCTTATGGGAAGATGTTAACATCTTCTCAAATTGATGGTAGATGTTAGATGTTGCGTAGTGGAAAAAGGCTATAAAGGGCTATTAGACACGCATACTTGTCTGCAAACATGTACGATGGCATACCAAAACTCACTGTCTAATAGCATGTATGTCGAGTACGTCAGACATGTATGTTGGTTTTCGAAAATTTTTGATTTTCTGATGTCTGTCGCACACCAACATACACACAACATATATGTGTACTGAAGTATGCCGTCAGCGTTCGATAGTGTAATAGCAAAACGCAAAGTATGCCATCGTACATGTCTGCAGACAAGTATGCGTGTCTAATAGCCCTTTTACTCTGGCTCATAGTTACCAGATGAAATGGGTCCGAATTCGTCAAATTTTTAGCGGGAAAATAGTTTTCCGAAGTCGTCAATAAATCGTCGAATATAAAAACAAAATTTTTTCGAACATAACATTTATTTTATTTAACAAAAAATATTATAACTAATAAAATTCAAGGGTATAAATATATATTCATATAAAATAAAGTAAATTCTTATCAATAAAGAGATCAACTGTTGAAATAAAGTATAATCAGGGGGGTTACTCTGTATTGCGGTGCGAAAGCAAATGCGATGCGAAAACAATGTAAATAAGATTGCTTTCGCATCGCAATACAGAGTAACCCCCAGGAGTTTTGTGTATTTTTAATACAATACCTACATACCATATCCACAAAATATTAACAAGTTTAAATTTTTAGAGAAATTAGTTTGAAAATTTGAGTTTAAATTAACAATGATGATAGTATTATTCATGTTAAAACACATTTGCAAAATTAAAAAAATAAAATTAAACACATATGTATATTGCAGTTAAACAGTTTTATTAAATCAGGTACTACTTTTATGTCAAAACAATTACACTGTTTAATTTTAAATGATCTTTAGTATATAAAATTGCCTCCAAAGAAGCTTTCTCTAACCGATTTCTAACTTTTGTCTTGTTGAAATTATTTTGGCTAAAAACTCTTTCTACATTTGCCGAAGAATATGGTAAAACCAAATTTGGAAAAATAAAAGACGTGGAAAATAAAAGACTAGACTTTTTTTTCATTTCTGAAATCTTTTTCCAAAAATCTAAAAGTTTTATGTCCGTATCCGGGAAGAATTTTTCTAAATTTAGTAATTTAAATTGTCTGAACTCAGATTCAATTTCCTGCCTTTCACGTTCTTTAACAAAGTGTGAAAATACTTTAAGAATATCATTAAATGAATTGTTATTTTCTTGTATAATATTGTAGGAATTAATTTTGCTTAATGCTTTGAATTTGTCTTCAAAGTCAAATCTCAATAAAACTTGGTCACACAGTTCTACTTAAAACTTGGTCACACAGTTCTACGTAAAACTTTCTACAATTTTTAATAATGATCTTTCACCTCTTTCCATTTTCATAAATTTTGTGTAAGAATTTTAATATACATATGAACATAGGAACAATTCAAGTTTTTGGCGTGCTTTAAAATATTGACACAAATGTATGTATGTAAATAGCAATTGACAAATTATGAACATAACAGGTTTAAGCAACCTAATATACTAAAATTATCAACTTAAAAACAACTAAATATGATAAAACTATGCGGCAAATGCTGCCAAGTTCTTGAAAAAGTTCAAATTTCAAATTGTTTCAAAATCGTCAAATTTAAGACTCAAATCGTCACGTCGTCAAACTGCCTTTTTTGGCATGCGAAATCGTCAAAATGACGATAGAACGTCAAATCTGGCAGCCGTGCTCTGGCTCTACTACCAACAGAGTAATGAGTCGACTAAAACATGTAGGCGGCGGCTGTGAGGGCAAATAATTTCGGCGGCGGCAGTGAACATGTGATGAGCATATAATATGCATATATACATATGGGCATTTCCACAGAAAAGTATACTTTTTTTCACGTAACGTCACCAAGCCAATAAGTTTGTTTCTCGAAGAAAATTTTTATACCATTGTAGTGGCAGCACTTTCGGCCTACTACCTCTTCAACTTATCCCTGTTACTTACTACTATTTAAGCAACTACGTATCGAATTAGTGAGTAAGCAAAACGATTAAATAAAGACACACTCTTAACCACAGATAACCAGAGATGACAAAAAACAAAAAAATTGGACTTGGATCATATATTATTTGTCATAAGTAAGCTTCGTGAAAAAGAGACAACATTAGTGTGTTTGTTATGAAAGTAAACAAAACGAAAAGCAAAAAAAAGTTCAGTTTTTAGTGGAAAATGCTACATAAAAGCACACTTAAATTTAATAAAATGTGATAATATTAAGTATTTACGGCATATAATTCCAAAATAAAGTGATAAAACTATTTAGTGTGTGCTTATATACTCTGTATATTAAATATATATACATACGTACATATATGCTGTAAATTTGCCAAATGGTGGTGGTTTTTTGCTTACATACACACATACTTACATACATACATACTTGATAAATTCTGATATTTTGCAGATGTATATGGTAATAAAATACAAACGATGAGTGAAAACCAACTTAAATTAATTAATTAATAATATTTTTAATGTGAAGTATAGAAATATATGGATATTTAATTAGTTTTGTGATTTATAATTTTAATTTTGATAGAAAGACAGCACAAAGAAAAAAACGAAAACGAAGGATTGTATGAGTGTATACAAACCAGTATGCAAAATCTTCCGTCTCGTGTCATCTCTGGTTATCTGTGCTCTTAACATACCACTCAACCAGTGAAGTTGTTTCATATTATTACACCATCTTCTTTTTTTGTATTTTAGCATACACTAGTAATTACGTCAACATTTAGTAAGAGTAGGGAAAATTCGAGCAGAATGGCTCTAAAATACAAGTTTAGTTGCATGGTAAGTTACGTGACAAAAAGTAGACTTTTTTGTGGAAATGCACATATATAAATTTTGTTTGTATGTCCCCAAGGCAAATGCATAACAGGCAAAGCTGAAAACACATCTGATATACTTTTTTCTTGCATAATGGAGGGTCATATGTCAAAATTTGTACATGCAAGCATAGGGCCTGATATGTCAAATGTTGATGTAATGTTGTGCTTGTTGTAGTATTAACTTTACCTGTTATGAATGTGGCTTTGTATGTCCTTTTTACAAAGTGACAATTGGTTGGTACTCTGACGAAGTTTGTTTGCGAGGGTAGAAGGGGTAGTGTGTGTAGTACACGACCCTCTGCACTGGTCATTTTTCGTTTTTCTCTTTCCCTCTTCGCATTTTTTATGTTGTTGCTTCATATCATTTTACTCACACCATTGGTATTTTAGTATTACTGCATGTGATGCGAAAAATTTTGTGCATACACAACAACAGCGAAAAAGAACGAAAAGGGGATACGAACAATTTCTGTCTGTCTATTAATATCCAATATGTAAAAGGTACGGCTCCATGAAAAATGGCCCATTTTATTAATCGTTAATTGAAAAATGGCCCCAAACTCGAAAATGAAAAATGGCCCCAAACTTTAGGAAAAATGGCCCCAAACTTAAAAATAAAAAATTGACCCAAAAAAGGAAAAATGGCCCTAAAGTTTGTGTAGTTGTTTTTAATACAAAAGTTTGGGGCCATTTTTCATTTTTGGTTTGGGGCCATTTTTCATTTTTGGTTTGGGGCCATTTTTCATTTTTGGTTTGGGGCCATTTACATACGTACCTAATTTTATTTTGACGTATCACCCCAATGCAATGCAGCAAATCTGGGGACTTAAATTATTTGGGCAATTGTTGGGCGCAGCCACTTTTTTCTTCATGTTTGCTCACAGCGGCAGTAGCTTACTAACGGGTTTTTGCATTCTAGGCCCCTCGACGGGGCTCAAGGTAACTCTACTCCATAGAATTTCGAGCAACGTCGCCGTTTAATAATAATACATGTTTTGAAAATGCATTATTTGATGTAATGAGTTTTTTATGGTATTTATATCATTTACACTATTTTGGGGCCATTTTTCATTTTTGTTTGGGGCCATTTTTCATTTTTCGTTAAATGAAAATTGGCCCCAAATTAGGAAAAATCACCCCAAATTCGAAATATAAAAAATGGCCCCAATGAAAAATGGCCCCAAACTTTTTACATTGAAAACAACAATAATTATTTTTGGGGCCATTTTTCCTTTTTTTGGGCCATTTTTCATTTTTGGTTTGGGGCCATTTTTCAGTTTGGGGCCATTTTTCATTTTTTAGTTTGGGGCCATTTTTCATTGGGGCCATTTTTCATGGAGCCAAAAGGTACATACAAGCAGTGTAGCCAGGTAAATATTGTCTAATGTCCCCAAATTAAAGGGTGTTGTCCCCAAAAATCCCCATTTTAAAACTGGAAATCCCCAATTTTGTCCCCAATAAAGATATGTATATTAAGCATCATAAAAAACAATTTTTTTTATTAATTTTATTACATACATTTATTTAAGTTAATGCATTCGTATGTGCTCAATGGAACTTTTGAATCCATAGAATATTTTAAAATTTCCTACACGGAATTAAAATTATTCTTTTTCCTACGCTTAAGAGTTGTAAATTTATAAGTAACTCAAAATTTTCCATACTCTCAGTGAATATTTTAAGCATTTATATTGCTAGTACAGTTAAATAATCTAAAAAAGTTTGTTTGACCTCCTGTTGCTTCTAATTCCTTTGAACATTATATGAAAACATCAATTTTAGCAACAACCAAATGACTTTCCTTATCGTCAATTAGTACATCCATTTTGGCAATATCGAATTCAATAAATTCTGGTTTTAAAACTTTTGAAAAATTGTTATAAAAACCAGCATCCTCAATACCATCGCCTTGAAATAATCGAAATATGGAGAAGAAAAACGCCAAGATAAATAAACATATATGTATGACAAATAATGGTAAAATAAACCAAAAATAATAATAGGAATACTGAAAATGAAAAATCCCCAAATCCCTCCCCACGATAATCTGTCCAAAAAACCAGCTAAAGTCCCCAATTTGGGGAGAAATCCCCAAACCTGGCTGCACTGCATACAAGTTCAAAAGAGAATTACAAAAATGTCTGCCCTTCAGTTGCCAATATGTAAAAGGGGACTATGGAGCATGGTCTAATAATCAGGTCTGGCCAGAAGGAATATGGTTTTTTCTAGGGTTGTGTTTTGACCGTTAAATAATCTGCAAAAATATGGTAAACTGCGCAATATTGTCAAAAGTTGTTTACATATTTGGCCGCCATCATGAGTAATTTTGTTTACGTTATGCTTTTTGTTTTTGCATACCCACTAAATACATACAAACCACATATTGTTTTGTTATGTACACAGCTTTTTTTTTTGACAATAATGGCATTTTTTTACACAAACAAAATGCATGTAGTTTCTTATTGTTGTATTGATAAGCAGACCTTATTATTAGACCATGGTATGGATTTACCTTTTGGTTAGTGTATTAATACATTGTGAACGATTGTGCCCATTGCATTACTTTGTAACTAACTAACGTATGCGGGCCCTACGAGTTGCAACTTGTCGTACAACCGAGTTGAATAAACCAGTTGATCGGTTGATACACGGGCTACAATTTGTTCACTAACTTTCATTATTCATTGAGATACGCATGTTTGATATTTCTTTTTTTAAGTCGTCCACTTTTGATTTCTTATTCTCAATAACTTTTCATAACTTCTTTTTCGAATATTTGGTTCTGCAACTTGATAAAATTTTACAACAAGTCGCAACGTGTAGGGGCCGCATTTAAGTTAGTTACTGATAAGTCAAAATGTTACCGATGCTGTGTTGAGAGTTGAAGAATTTATTTTGTTCAAAAAATAGTCCGAACACTTACCACCTGTTTGTAAAAAATTTTCCTTCGTCCATTTACGTTGCAAACAAAAACAATATGCAATATTTTGTTTTTGTTTTCAATATATGTACATAGACGATTGTAGATTTTTATTCGTCTTTAATAGTCTTGTACCAACTGGCATTTAATTAAAAAGCGATAGTATAATTGCGTATACAAAAAACTTCGGAAAAGTTATTTTTTTATATTGACTTTTAATTATAGTCAAATAACTCACTCGATGAAACGCTATACTATGAAACTCCAATAAACAACCATAATTCCTAACCGTAGAACTTGAAAAACAACGAAAAATTTTCCATATCGTTGTTTTCGAAATATATACATATATCCAAAGAGTATTTACTTTACTAAAATAAGTGCAAATAAATGAAAAAGATGGATATACCGAAAGCAATTAAGGTTATAAAAATGTTTTGGCATCACATTTGTAACATAGTTTGGCACCGACAGCACCATTTTTTTAAGTCTGTCAGATTTTTGTAAGATTTTCCATATATCGAGCCTTTGCTGCAATATCACGTTTTTTGAGTTATGACTCTATTGCAGCAAAGGCTCGATATGTTATATAAAAGTAAACCTCCATATAAACTAATAATAGTTCAAAAGCTTTTTACCTGCTAAAGATTTAACGACAAAATAGCTACATATATTGACACCACCAGATGTGCTGAAATGGGGTACACTATGGTATAATAAATAAGGAAGTCTTGTCCATAAGCCGCTGCCGTGACAATTTTACCTTATTTATTATATAATGGGTACACTTGTACTAGATACAAATAACCGCTTTTCATTTGCTTTGTGTCAACCGATATCTAGAACTGACTGTACAGAGAATATTTGACAGCCAGAAGTTGGAATGCTTAATGATCTAAAAGAGCTATTAGACACGCATCCTTGTCTGCAGAAATAGACGATGGCATACTTTGCGTTTTGCTATTACACTATCGAACGCTGACGGCATACTTCAGTACATATAAATATTGTGTGTATGTTAGTGTGCGACAGACATCAGAAAATCAAAAATGTTTGAAAACCAACATACATGAAACTCGACATACATGCTATTAGACAGTGAGTTTTGGTATTCCATCGTAAATGTCTGCAGACAAGTATGCGTGTCTAATAGCCCTTTAACTAACAGCATGTTTCTGCCATACCTAAACCATGGTGGAATAATAAGGTGCGCGTAAGAATACAACAATAAAAAACGACATGCATTTTGTTTGTGTAAAATTCATTCAAAATTGTCAAAACAAAGCTGTATACAAAACAAAACAAAAGTTGTTTTGTATGTATTTATTGGTTATGCAAAAACAAAAAGCATAACGTAAACAAAAATATTCATGATGGCGGCAAAAATGTAAACAACTTTTGACAAGACCGAATTAACTTACCATATTTTTGCAGATTATTTAACGGTCAAAACACAACCCTACAAAAAACCATATTCCTTCTTGCGCGCACCTTATTATTCCACCATGACCTAAACAAGAGCGGAAAGCGGAACGTTTTCTACCGCCTAGCGTTAACGCTGAAATACCATACCTAAACAAGAGCGTCAACGCTTTGTCATAAAAACAGGGTTATTACAAAATATATAACAACCCTGATTATAATAGTATACTCATAACCGAATAATACATGCATCTCTACAACAAACGCAACAAAAAATTCCTCAGAAGTCAAAAGTATAAATGTGTATGTGTGTATGTTTCAACCTGTGACAAAATTATAAATAAAAATTATTCATGGTGGAATAATAAGGTGCGCGTAAGAATACAACAATAAAAAACGACATGCATTTTGTTTGTGTAAAATTAATTCAAAATTGTCAAAACAAAGCTGTATACAAAACAAAACAAAAGTTGTTTTGTATGTATTTATTGGTTATGCAAAAACAGAAAGCATAACGTAAACAAAAATATTCATGATGGCGGCCAAAAATGTAAACAACTTTTGACAAGAAAAGCATACTTTTCCATTTTTTTAACGGTCAAAAAACAACCCTACAAAAAACCATATTCCTTCTTGCGCACACCTGATTATTCCACCATGAAATTATTCATTCAAATACGAAAAAATAAATACAAATCAAAATTTAACACTTGAAATAAAAAACAAGTAATTTACAAGAATTGACAGCTGGGCTTGTAAGACTACCTTATAGTCATTGTATCATGAGTGCTTGTCTTTTGCAGCTAACTTCACTATTAAACGCGCTGTCAAAATCGGATTTTCCAATTGCAAAATTTTGCCGCCGCGTTACCGCCGCGTTATTTCGGGATGCTCCATACAAATTGTATGGGCATGAGAACTTTTGACAGCTAAAAAACGCTTGCCGCTCTTGTTTAGGTATGGCTGTTATGCGGCCCCTACACGTTTCAACTGCAGCTATATTCTGTAACTCGCTAAAGCTAAATCTCCATCGCTAAAAATGTCTAAAATCGTTTTAGAGAATTTTAGCTACATATTGAATTCTGTAATTCGTATTGCTAAATTAGGCAATGTCATAAAAATTAAATTCGCCGCAATTTTGGCTTTTGCTCTGAGAGCAAACAATGCTCTCTCTCATCGCTAAAATGATATACATTTGTATTCTCTAAGCACATTTAAGCAACTTTTCAAGCTAGAAACGCTAAAATTTAAGCAACGATATTTTGAAGGCGCTAAAAAGTAATTTAAGCATAATATTTTTTATATCATTGATGTTTAGCCTTTTTTTAGAAAAATAATGTAGGAAACTACAAAAAGGATAAAAAGGGCAAAAATACATGCTCATTTAGTATTTGGAATATCATAAAGAGTTTGCCCATGATAGGTTGAAGTGTTTTAGCTGTTATGAGTAGTTTAATTTAAATTAAACTCAAATACTAAATTTTATATAAAAACTAGCTGATCCCGGTGTACTTCGCTACCCCCCTCGTTATAAAATAAAATTAAAAGTATTTATATATCCTATTGTGACGATCGGTCCAGTAGTTAAGACTATATTACGATTTTTAATTTTAATAAAAAGGAGCGTGGTCCCATCCACTTTTCTCCCGGTACGTATTCCAAATTATGGCAATACCATATGTACCAAATATCATCGACGTAGGTCAAAAAATGCCCAAAATATGGCGATTTAAATTTTTGGGTTATATGGGTGGTGCCACGCCTCTTTGTCCAATCCCGCCCATATTTGCAGCAGCACTAAAAAAATGCACACCAAACCGACGTACCAAATTTTGATCAAATACCGTTATCAGGAGCAGAAATAATAGATTTTTAATTTGTGGTTTGTATGAGAGGTACCACACCCCTTTGTCCAATCCCGTTCATATTTGCAGCAGCACTTAAAAAATGCACACCAAACCGACATACCAAATTTTGTTTAAATACCGTTATCAGGAGCAGAAATAATAGATTTTTAATTTGTGGTTTGTATGAGAGATACAACGCCCCTTTGCCCAATCCCGCCCATATTTGCAGCAGCACTTAAAAAATGCACACCAAACCGACGTACCAAATTTTGTTCAAATACCGTTATCAGGAGCAGAAATAATGCATTTTTAATTTGTGGTTTGTATGAGAGGTACCACGCCCCTTTGTCCAATCCCGCCCATATTTGCAGCAGCACTTAAGAAATGCACACCAAACCGACGTACCAAATTTTGTTCAAATACCGTTATCAGGAGCAGAAATAATAGATTTTTATAAACAATTACTTTGTATGGGTGGTGCCACGCCCACTGTTTCGATACCGGGAAAATTTTTTTTTGCCTTCAAATCTCCATAAGAAGTGATATTACCAACTTTGGCGCAAAAAAAAATTTTTCAAAAAATTTATCAAAAAAATGCATAATTTTGACCCCAAAAAACCGGTTTTTTGGATATATCTCCGCTACCCGTGAACAGATATTGCTGAATTTCAATAGCAAACACATGACCGATATTTATAATAGATTGGCGAAAAAAAAAAGTTTCTAAGTCAAGCAGTTTTCAGTGTGTAGAAGTTTATCTACAGCGCCACCTAGCGGAGAGTTACGGAAAAATTGATAGTCCAAAAATTTATTCTATGAAAAATTACTTCTACATGCCAAGTTTCAACACGATCGGATGAGCAATGTAGGAGTTTATCGCTTACCAACCAACCAACCAACAAACATTCATTTTTATATATATAGAAGATAGATGTATTTAATAAAAAAAAAGATTTTTACAATATTACAAAATTAATAAAACTCTATACACAAATTTGAAATTTATTATGATCAAAAATATTTTTGTACAAATAAATACTTTCAAATAAATACGCCACAGTACCGCCAGCTAATACCACTTAGAAAAAATTTCAATTGTTCACTGAAATTATTTCTTAACAGTGATGCCATTTCTTATAAATGTTCCCATAACTTTCGAACGTAATGCTTTCTTGAGAAATTACTACGCAAAAATCATGCGCTTTACAATTTCAAAATGCATGTGCTGCAAAAAAACAATAAGTTTTGACTAGAACTTTGTGAAATAGCTTTAAAAAATAGACGTTTTAAAACATATTTTAAATTTTTTTTTTTAACAAAAACACAATCATTGTTACGGAGTATAAATTATAATCTAAGGTAACACTAATATAAAATGCCAAATATACACGCATATATATTTGTCTCTTTTCAATATTATATTATCAAATAAGAAAGAAAGGAATGGTCTAATGATAGCAAATTAGCTACGGCGAAAAGAGAAAATTTTAGCTAAGCGATTAGAGTTACAGAATACCTTTTTAGCAAAATCGCTAAAATTTTCGCCCTAAAAATTTTAGCGATCGAGATTTAGCTTTAGCTACGAGAATTACAGAATATAGCTGCTGGTCGTACAACCGAATTAAATAAACCAGTTGATCGTTCGATGCACAGGCTACAATTATTCCACTAACTTTTCACTCCACTTTATTAAAAAGTAATTTTTATAGAGTCAACATGAGATACGCATGTGTGAGTTTTTTTTTTTTGTAAGTCATCCAATTTTGATTTTTATACTCAATTAATAACTTTCCATAACTTCTTTTTCGAATGTTTTTGTATTTATCGCTTTTAATATTCCTGGTTCCGGCATTATAAATTCCTCAATAAAATTATTTTGTTGCTTACAAAACGTCAGGATGAAAATGAAGAACGAAAGAAAAAGTCGCCATCACACGTACCAATTGGAAGCCTGAGTTGATCGTCAGTTAAATGAAAATCAATAAACAACCATAATTCCTAACCGTAGAACTTGAAAAAAAAAAGAAAAATTTCCATATCGTTGTTTTCGGCTGAACACTTTATTGACGTTAAAATAAGTGCAAATAAATGAAAAAGATAGATTGTAGCATGTGACCAACAGTGTGTAGTCTGCATTGCGATTCAATAGTACCGCAACATGCAAGCATTGACAAACTGCAAGCAAAATATTTTGTGTGACGGTAATTTGACACTAGTACGATTAATCAAGTGCAGCAGCACAATGCACTTAAATGAATCACATTTATTAGCTGCTTTTGTTTGATTGTAAATCTAAGCAACACAAGCTATCAGTTGCTTTTAGGTATGCACTCGTTGGACTTTAAAACTGAACACATGCCATACATACATATATAGTTGGAAGCTAATGGCGTTTTCTTTTCTGAGTAATATGTTGCATTTATTCTGCCTTCTACATGTCTTTCTGTTCTTTTCTGCAAAATATGTGCTATTTTAAAAGTGTAACAAGTTCTTTTCTCATGATGTTACCCTTAAAAAGAAAAAAAATGTTACATGTTCAACACTCATTTTAATTAAAGGGACATAAGTGCACCATTATATTAACAGCTGATTTTGTTATTGTTTCTTTAGTTTATTGATTATTGCTAACATTTATGTTCTTTTGTAAACTTAAAATATGCAACACTTTCTAAAAGTCGTGGGAACATTTAAAAATGTTGCCAAATCACATGTAACATATATGTAACATTTTATTTTTAGAAAAGAAAACGCCATAAATATGCTTACCCAACAATAATATATATTTCTATTCTTTTACTCTTATGTTAAGAATTGCTAAGAATTATTCTCATAATTAGTATATAAGGCAACGTCATTTAGTTTAAAATTCAATTAATAAATCATCAGTCTTAGGAGCTCCACTAATTCAAGCTCTAAGACCAAGTAAAAATAAAAAACAAAACCTTTTTATTACAATATATACCGAAAGCAATTAAGGTTATAAATATGTTTTGGCATCATATTTGTATCATAGTTTGGCATCGACAGCACCATTTACTAAAGTCTGTCAGAGTTTTGTAAGATTTTCCATATAAAATTATACCTCCATATAATCTGATTATAGCTGAATAGCTTTTTTTACCTGCTAAAGAGGATGATTTAACGACAAAATATATTGACATCACCAGATGTGCTGTACTGGGGATACACTTGTACTAGATTCAAATAACCGTTTTTCATTTACTTTGTGTCAACCGCTATGTAGAAATGCATGTATATAGAATATTTGACAGCCAGAAGTAGGAATGCTTTATTATCTAACTAAATCTTCATATTTAACACTTTGAGCCCCACGTGCCCCACCGGTGTTCCACTTTATGGGACATCGTGACCACCCGTGGTCACACGTCGTGTGGCATTTCCCGACATTGTGATCACCAGTGGAAACGTTTTGGTGGCCATTTGGGCCCAAGATGTATTTTGACATTCTGGGACAACCGGTGGTCACAATAAAAACAGGAAAAAACAACAAAAATATATCAAAAATAAATATAACAAAGTCACTTTGTAAAAATTCAATAAAACAAAGTCTGGTCTCAGCTTGTGAACTAAAAAAATAACCACTCGTCAGCACGCGTTCCACCGGTGCAGAAAAAAATGACCACGGGTGGGCACGTGGGGCTCAAAGTGTTAAAAAGCAGTTAAAAAATCGGCTGGGTGGTAAGCCGCCGATAAATCGACTATTTCAGCGGCGGCTAGGCTTTACAAAAAAAAAAAAAAACGGCTGACCAGCTAGCACTCAGCTTGTTAATAGCCTTTTTCCACTAGCATACATTTTAGAGGAATGAATGGAATATGTTGAAAATGTCAAATTGCATTTCCATTGGCAACATCTAACATCTACCATCTTCTCAGCTGTCAAAAATATAAAAATACTTACAGCAGCATAATTTATTGTGGAAAAAATTAAAATAAAATTAAAATGGATTTTGAAGAAGCATTAATAATTGGACTCGTTCATAATTTACAAGAACAAACGCAATTGTTAATGAAGTGTTCAGAAAATTTGCGATCTATTATGGAAGAAGACGAATATGAAGATAATTTTTTAATTGACATAGGTGTGGCTGTTCCTCGAAAGGTGTGGATGTTTGTAAGTCGCAATATAATACGAATTTGTATGCATAAAAAATTATATATATATAAATACATACATATGTACCTATTTTAGAACCGCTATGGAACATTTTGGGAGAAAGATGTACCAAATAATACCGAGGAATTTTTTAAAGAAAGCTTTCGCGTCGAACGACAGCCCTTTTGTTTATTAATTCAAAAATTGGACATTTTGAGAAAAAATGATACAAAATTTAGGAATGCAATACCTCTGGATAAGCGAATCGCAATTGCATTGTACACCATTGGATCCTCAGCAGAATATCGTACCGTTGGAAGGCTGTTTGGGGTTTCAACTACTATGGTTTGTAAAATTTTACACGAGTTTTGTAAAGCTGTAATTAAAGAACTATCTGAGGAGTACCTTCAACCAGAGTTCTTAACAGAATCCAAAATAGATGAATGCGTAGAAGGATTTAATAGAATAGGCTTTCCACAATGTTTAGGTGCTATTGGTAATCAAAATTATATTATTTGCATATGACTACATTATTAACATGACATACAAATGTACTTACATTTACTTTAAAAGATGCTGCTGAAGCTGTCGATCATTTTAACTATAAGGGTTGGTATTCGGTGGTTTTGTTTGCGTTGGTTGACTTCCGGTAAGATTTACTGCAAGTTAAAGTTTCTAATATGAACGATATGAGCTATGGTTACTTTTTTTTATTAGTTACAGGTTTCTTTATGTGAACGTAGGGTGCCCAGGACGGTGCAATGATTCTTTAATATATCGAAAATCTAAATTAAGCCGTATGATAGATTCTTGTAATTTGTTAAAAGAAAAGAAGAAAGAAATAAGCGGTACACAAGTTCCAGTCGTTATTATTGGCGACTCGGCCTTCAAGTTCTCTCGTACGCTTATGAAACCTTACCCATTTTCAACTGCGGCATCTTTAGAACAACAAACTTTTAACTATAATTTGTCCAAAGCAAGACGTGTAGTTGAAAATGCTTTCGGCCATCTGAAGGCAAGGTTCAGGCGTATTGGAAAAGGCCTAGACAATCACCAAAAATTTAGTAGCAGAATTATAATGACATGTTGCATTTTGCACAATTTCTTAAATGTTCATAACTGCTTTATAAACGAAAATTGGACAATTAACCAAAACACTTCTCGTCTACAACCAAAAAGCATTAACACAGCTGGTGATCAATCCGTGGATGCAGAAAATGTCAGAGCGGCTATAAGCAAATTCTTATGCGAAAGAGATTCTTTAACATGAAATCTTAATTAAAATAATTTTACCCGTAATAATTAATAAAACGAACTTCTTATATTAATTCTTTGGTTTTTTATTTATTTAAAGTTTTTATATGCATAGCATAAATTATAAAATAAAGAAATCAAAATATAAATATGTAAATCATTAAAATATCAAAATACATTAAAAAAAATAAAAAGTAAATTAAATAATGCAAAATCCATAAATCATTTTCATGCAAATTAAATAAAAATATGCAACACAAAAAATGAAAAATTAAGCAAATTAAATAATAGCTCCATGAAAAAATGGCAACAATAAAAAGTGGCCAACCCAAAAATGAAAATAAATATGAAAACTAATCTAAGTAAAAAAATAATAAATTAAAATGAAAATAAAGATGAATACTAATTTAATTAAAAAAATAATAAATTAAAATGAAAATAAAGATGAATACTAATCTAAGTAAAAAAATAATAAATTAAATTCAAACAAACATAACATAAGTAAACTTCATTTCTTTTGTTTGGTATTGGTTAAGCAAACACCTACATATGTATGTACATACATAAGTATGTATGTATATGCATTTCGTGTCTGCTGATGAAACTCTTCAAGGACTTCAACCAAAAATTTTTCGGTTGAAGCCCTATTGAAGAGTTTCATAAGCAGAAATAAAAGGCATATTAGGCGATGCTTAACCAACATCAAACAAAACTCTTCATATATTAAATAAGCTTTAAGTCCACCTTTTTATAAAAAACTATCAACAGTATTGTTTTTTTATGTTTTTAACATTTCCTAAATGCACTAATAATTTCCAATTATTATTTTACGTATTTAGTAAAATTATTTAATTAAAAATACCTTGAAACTGATTGTTGACAGTCTCCTCAGTAATCAAATTCAAATGGTTTACTGAATGAGTAAAATAATACTTTTGAATTATTAGTGCACTTAACAAATGTTAAAAACAGAAAACATTGCTGTTTATGTTTTATTATAAAAAGCTGAAAAAAAGGCTTGGTTGGTTGGTTTACGTGGCTGCCTGCTACGCGCAAGCATTCAAGTAGAATCAATGAGATTCCGTTTTGACAGACCACTCCACTCGTCAGTGTCAACCTGATTTAGGTCCGAATCCAGGCCTCAGATTCGGAGTAAGATTCTAGATCCATCCCGTCGAATTAAGGTATCTAATGAGGTCACCTAGACCTATCCCTGATACCTCCGAGAGATCGTCTATTATGCTGTTGCCTAGAAATTTGAGTCTCGAATGGTGTAAGGCCGGGCATTCGCAAAGAAAGTGGAAGACTGTTTCCTCTTTGCTTTGATCCCGGCAACTACGGCAGAACGCATTGTAGGAAAGGCCCATCCTGTTAGCGTGTCTCCCGATAACCCAGTGCCCCGTCAATACTGCGACGAGCCTCGAGATGTCAAGGCCACATTTTCTTAGCCACCTTGCACGTGCTCAACCTGCGCCACCTGTCTTCAGCTTTCTGCCTGAAATGGTGAAAAAAATGCTTATTAATAACAAAGCAGGCATTCCATATCACATATATAAAAATGAGCAAACTTTAATATTTTGAAACTCAAGATTACAAAGTATACAATTTTTCTGATTATAAATATTTCCGTAATGTTGTAATACCTTCGGGCAGTTTTTTCTCTTATATACATACTTTCTGAAGCTGTTAAAACATTACGGAAATATTTATAATCAGAAAAATTGTACAACTTTGTAATCTTGAGCTTCAAAATATTTAAGTTTGCGATCACTTATGTTTTCCTCTCAAAATATTTAGGAGCTCTGTTTGAAAGGACACATTTTGAGAGGAAATGGTATCCAACCTTTTCAGCATTTCTTTAGCCTGCTCCTTCCTTTCCTCATGATGCCGCCTCTGCATTTCCATGCGCTCATGGACCAACCGCACAAGCTCTGAACTAGCGTCCAACTTCCTTCTTTTTGAAACTTGACCGGGCTCATCAACTTGAGTAGTGCAAAAATCATTCGGATCACACTCGATGAAGTCATCCATTAAAGTTGACATGTCTAAAAAATAAAAAAATTGGCTTTGTTAAGGTATGAACATAGACATGTATGTATGTATGTATGGAAAAAGTTAGCTTACCAGTGCTTTCATGCATAACAATTTCAACATTGTGAACTTTAAATGCTCCCAAAATGCTGTTTATTTTATTGTAATGGCACCAATCCGATGGCGCCCCCCTGTTGGCCCTATTTTGTTTTTTTCCTGTCTATAAAAAATCATAACATTTTTGGTTCACCAGCAATAATTATGCTTAAAATTACTTACTTGTACTTGCGGGTTAGATTGTCTATTTTCGTCCGAACATCTGTCCAACACCCAGAAAATCCAAACTGCATCAAACTTTCAGCGATTTCCTGAAAGACATGAGAGTTCTTTCTTTGTGCCTCTCAACTCTTCTATTTTGTCATCCCATAAGTCCAGCAACATGTTTTCCAAATCCTGGTTCCATACTATGTGACGTGCAGTGCTTTTCTTTACTAAAACCAAAAATATATTATTATATTTAAATATGTACAACATATAAAATAAAGTTAAAAAAAAAATGAAAAAACTTACGTGTGCCACTCATTTTGATATACTTTTCTTTATTTTTTCTTACACATTATGTATACATACATATGTCATTCACAATAAATTAAGCTATCAATATGTATGTAGCTGTCATTTTGCTAGAGATGACATTAAAATTATCGGAAAATGTTGATTGGAACAAAATGATGTAGGAACATCTTTTAAAGATGTAGAAAGATGTTGACTTTTAGTACTGTGTATTTCTTATGGGAAGATGTTAACATCTTCTCAAATTGATGGTAGATGTTAGATGTTGCGTAGTGGAAAAAGGCTATAAAGGGCTATTAGACACGCATACTTGTCTGCAAACATGTACGATGGCATACCAAAACTCACTGTCTAATAGCATGTATGTCGAGTACGTCAGACATGTATGTTGGTTTTCGAAAATTTTTGATTTTCTGATGTCTGTCGCACACCAACATACACACAACATATATGTGTACTGAAGTATGCCGTCAGCGTTCGATAGTGTAATAGCAAAACGCAAAGTATGCCATCGTACATGTCTGCAGACAAGTATGCGTGTCTAATAGCCCTTTTACTCTGGCTCATAGTTACCAGATGAAATGGGTCCGAATTCGTCAAATTTTTAGCGGGAAAATAGTTTTCCGAAGTCGTCAATAAATCGTCGAATATAAAAACAAAATTTTTTCGAACATAACATTTATTTTATTTAACAAAAAATATTATAAATAATAAAATTCAAGGGTATAAATATATATTCATATAAAATAAAGTAAATTCTTATCAATAAAGAGATCAACTGTTGAAATAAAGTATAATCAGGGGGGTTACTCTGTATTGCGGTGCGAAAGCAAATGCGATGCGAAAACAATGTAAATAAGATTGCTTTCGCATCGCAATACAGAGTAACCCCCAGGAGTTTTGTGTATTTTTAATACAATACCTACATACCATATCCACAAAATATTAACAAGTTTAAATTTTTAGAGAAATTAGTTTGAAAATTTTAGTTTAAATTAACAATGATGATAGTATTATTCATGTTAAAACACATTTGCAAAATTAAAAAAATAAAATTACACATATGTATATTGCAGTTAAACAGTTTTATTAAATCAGGTACTACTTTTATGTCAAAACAATTACACTGTTTAATTTTAAATGATCTTTAGTATATAAAATTGCCTCCAAAGAAGCTTTCTCTAACCGATTTCTAACTTTTGTCTTGTTGAAATTATTTTGGCTAAAAACTCTTTCTACATTTGCCGAAGAATATGGTAAAACCAAATTTGGAAAAATAAAAGACGTGGAAAATAAAAGACTAGACTTTTTTTTCATTTCTGAAATCTTTTTCCAAAAATCTAAAAGTTTTATGTCCGTATCCGGGAAGAATTTTTCTAAATTTAGTAATTTAAATTGTCTGAACTCAGATTCAATTTCCTGCCTTTCACGTTCTTTAACAAAGTGTGAAAATACTTTAAGAATATCATTAAATGAATTGTTATTTTCTTGTATAATATTGTAGGAATTAATTTTGCTTAATGCTTTGAATTTGTCTTCAAAGTCAAATCTCAATAAAACTTGGTCACACAGTTCTACTTAAAACTTGGTCACACAGTTCTACGTAAAACTTTCTACAATTTTTAATAATGATCTTTCACCTCTTTCCATTTTCATAAATTTTGTGTAAGAATTTTAATATACATATGAACATAGGAACAATTCAAGTTTTTGGCGTGCTTTAAAATATTGACACAAATGTATGTATGTAAATAGCAATTGACAAATTATGAACATAACAGGTTTAAGCAACCTAATATACTAAAATTATCAACTTAAAAACAACTAAATATGATAAAACTATGCGGCAAATGCTGCCAAGTTCTTGAAAAAGTTCAAATTTCAAATTGTTTCAAAATCGTCAAATTTAAGACTCAAATCGTCACGTCGTCAAACGGCCTTTTTTGGCATGCGAAATCGTCAAAATGACGATAGAACGTCAAATCTGGCAGCCGTGCGCTGGCTCTACTACCAACAGAGTAATGAGTCGACTAAAACATGTAGGCGGCGGCTGTGAGGGCAAATAATTTCGGCGGCGGCAGTGAACATGTGATGAGCATATAATATGCATATATACATATGGGCATTTCCACAGAAAAGTATACTTTTTTTCACGTAACGTCACCAAGCCAATAAGTTTGTTTCTCGAAGAAAATTTTTATACCATTGTAGTGGCAGCACTTTCGGCCTACTACCTCTTCAACTTATCCCTGTTACTTACTACTATTTAAGCAACTACGTATCGAATTAGTGAGTAAGCAAAACGATTAAATAAAGACACACTCTTAACCACAGATAACCAGAGATGACAAAAAACAAAAAAATTGGACTTGGATCATATATTATTTGTCATAAGTAAGCTTCGTGAAAAAGAGACAACATTAGTGTGTTTGTTATGAAAGTAAACAAAACGAAAAGCAAAAAAAAGTTCAGTTTTTAGTGGAAAATGCTACATAAAAGCACACTTAAATTTAATAAAATGTGATAATATTAAGTATTTACGGCATATAATTCCAAAATAAAGTGATAAAACTATTTAGTGTGTGCTTATATACTCTGTATATTAAATATATATACATACGTACATATATGCTGTAAATTTGCCAAATGGTGGTGGTTTTTTGCTTACATACACACATACTTACATACATACATACTTGATAAATTCTGATATTTTGCAGATGTATATGGTAATAAAATACAAACGATGAGTGAAAACCAACTTAAATTAATTAATTAATAATATTTTTAATGTGAAGTATAGAAATATATGGATATTTAATTAGTTTTGTGATTTATAATTTTAATTTTGATAGAAAGACAGCACAAAGAAAAAAACGAAAACGAAGGATTGTATGAGTGTATACAAACCAGTATGCAAAATCTTCCGTCTCGTGTCATCTCTGGTTATCTGTGCTCTTAACATACCACTCAACCAGTGAAGTTGTTTCATATTATTACACCATCTTCTTTTTTTGTATTTTAGCATACACTAGTAATTACGTCAACATTTAGTAAGAGTAGGGAAAATTCGAGCAGAATGACTCTAAAATACAAGTTTAGTTGCATGGTAAGTTACGTGACAAAAAGTAGACTTTTTTGTGGAAATGCACATAAGTATATAAATTTTGTTTGTATGTCCCCAAGGCAAATGCATAACAGGCAAAGCTGAAAACACATCTGATATACTTTTTTCTTGCATAATGGAGGGTCATATGTCAAAATTTGTACATGCAAGCATAGGGCCTGATATGTCAAATGTTGATGTAATGTTGTGCTTGTTGTAGTATTAACTTTACCTGTTATGAATGTGGCTTTGTATGTCCTTTTTACAAAGTGACAATTGGTTGGTACTCTGACGAAGTTTGTTTGCGAGGGTAGAAGGGGTAGTGTGTGTAGTACACGACCCTCTGCACTGGTCATTTTTCGTTTTTCTCTTTCCCTCTTCGCATTTTTTATGTTGTTGCTTCATATCATTTTACTCACACCATTGGTATTTTAGTATTACTGCATGTGATGCGAAAAATTTTGTGCATACACAACAACAGCGAAAAAGAACGAAAAGGGGATACGAACAATTTCTGTCTGTCTATTAATATCCAATATGTAAAAGGTACGGCTCCATGAAAAATGGCCCCAAACCAAAAATGAAAAATGGCCCCAAACTTTAGGAAAAAAGGCCCCAAACTAAAAAATGAAAAATGGCCCCAAAAAATAGGAAAAATGACCCCAAAGTTCGTGTTGTTGTTTTCAATACAAAAGTTTGGGGCCATTTTTCATTTTTGGTTTGGGGCCATTTTTCATTTTTGGTTTGGGGCCATTTTTCATTTAACGAAAAATGAAAAATGGCCCCAAAATAGTGTGAATGATATAAATACCACAAAAAACTCTTAACATCAAATAATGCGTTTTCAAAATTAGTATTGTTATTAAACGGCGACGTTGCTCGAAATTATATGGAGTAGAGTTACCTTGAGCCCCGCCGAGGAGCATAGAATGCAAAAAGCCGTTAGTAAGCTGTGGGCGCTGTGAGCCAACATGGAGAAAAAAGTGGCTGCGCCCAACAATTGCCCAAATAATTTAAGTCCCCAGATTTGCTGCAGTGCATTGGGGTGCTACGTCAAAATAAAATTAGGTACGTATGTAATGCAATGCAGAAAATCTTTACTAAATATCGCCGTGTCGGGAAATACCATGGTGGAGAAAATCCCTAAGCCCGGCCGTAGGCCGGCTATGCAACGGATCTTTAGTAAGCAACTCATTTTTTTGAAAATAATCCAATATTTTAAAATATTTCAATTTTATTACTAAAGATTTTCCGCGTAGCCGGCCTCCGGCCGGGCTTAGGGATTTTCTCCACCATGGTTTTTCCCGACACGGCGATATTTAGTAAAGATTTTCTGCACTGCATTACATACGTACCTTATTTTTATTTTGACCTAGCACCCCAATGCAATGCAGAAAATCTTTACTAAATATCGCCGTATCGGGAAATACCATGGTGGAGAAAATCCCTAAGCCCGGCCGAAGGCCGGCTATGCACGGGATCTATAGTAAGCAACTCAATTTTTTGAAAATAATCCAATATTTTAAAATATTTGAATTTTATTACTAAAGTTTTTCCGCGTAGCCGGCCTTTGGCCGGGCTTAGGGATTTTCTCCACCATGGTTTTTCTTGACACGGCGATATTTAGTAAAGATTTTCTGCACTGCATTACATACGTACCTTATTTTTATTTTGACCTAGCACCCCAATGCAATGCAGAAAATCTTTACTAAATATCGCCGTGTCGGGAAATACCATGGTGGAGAAAATCTTTAAGCCCGGCCGAAGGCCGGCTACGCGGAAAAACTTTAGTAATAAAATTCAAATATTTTAAAATATTGGATTATTTTCAAAAAATTGAGTTGCTTACTAAAGATCCCTTGCATAGCCGGCCTTCGGCCGGGCTTAGGGATTTTCTCCACCATGGTATTTCCCGACACGGCGATATTTAGTAAAGATTTTCTGCATTGCATTACATATGTATGTACGTACCTAATTTTATTTTGACGTATCACCCCAATGCAATGCAGCAAATCTGGGGACTTAAATTATTTGGGCAATTGTTGGGCGCAGCCACTTTTTTCTTCATGTTTGCTCACAGCGGCAGTAGCTTACTAACGGGTTTTTGCATTCTAGGCCCCTCGACGGGGCTCAAGGTAACTCTACTCCATAGAATTTCGAGCAACGTCGCCGTTTAATAATAATACATGTTTTGAAAATGCATTATTTGATGTAATGAGTTTTTTATGGTATTTATATCATTTACACTATTTTGGGGCCATTTTTCATTTTTGTTTGGGGCCATTTTTCATTTTTCGTTAAATGAAAATTGGCCCCAAATTAGGAAAAATCACCCCAAATTCGAAATATAAAAAATGGCCCCAATGAAAAATGGCCCCAAACTTTTTACATTGAAAACAACAATAATTATTTTTGGGGCCATTTTTCCTTTTTTTGGGCCATTTTTCATTTTTGGTTTGGGGCCATTTTTCAGTTTGGAGCCATTTTTCATTTTTTAGTTTGGGGCCATTTTTCATTGGGGCCATTTTTCATGGAGCCAAAAGGTACATACAAGCAGTGTAGCCAGGTAAATATTGTCTAATGTCCCCAAATTAAAGGGTGTTGTCCCCAAAAATCCCCATTTTAAAACTGGAAATCCCCAATTTTGTCCCCAATAAAGATATGTATATTAAGCATCATAAAAAACAATTTTTTTTATTAATTTTATTACATACATTTATTTAAGTTAATGCATTCGTATGTGCTCAATGGAACTTTTGAATCCATAGAATATTTTAAAATTTCCTACACGGAATTAAAATTATTCTTTTTCCTACGCTTAAGAGTTGTAAATTTATAAGTAACTCAAAATTTTCCATACTCTCAGTGAATATTTTAAGCATTTATATTGCTAGTACAGTTAAATAATCTAAAAAAGTTTGTTTGACCTCCTGTTGCTTCTAATTCCTTTGAACATTCTATGAAAACATCAATTTTAGCAACAACCAAATGACTTTCCTTATCGTCAATTAGTACATCCATTTTGGCAATATCGAATTCAATAAATTCTGGTTTTAAAACTTTTGAAAAATTGTTATAAAAACCAGCATCCTCAATACCATCGCCTTGAAATAATCGAAATATGGAGAAGAAAAACGCCAAGATAAATAAACATATATGTATGACAAATAATGGTAAAATAAACCAAAAATAATAATAGGAATACTGAAAATGAAAAATCCCCAAATCCCTCCCCACGATAATCTGTCCAAAAAACCAGCTAAAGTCCCCAATTTGGGGAGAAATCCCCAAACCTGGCTGCACTGCATACAAGTTCAAAAGAGAATTACAAAAATGTCTGCCCTTCAGTTGCCAATATGTAAAAGGGGACTATGGAGCATGGTCTAATAATCAGGTCTGGCCAGAAGGAATATGGTTTTTTGTAGGGTTGTGTTTTGACCGTTAAATAATCTGCAAAAATATGGTAAACTGCGCAATATTGTCAAAAGTTGTTTACATATTTGGCCGCCATCATGAGTAATTTTGTTTACGTTATGCTTTTTGTTTTTGCATACCCACTAAATACATACAAACCACATATTGTTTTGTTATGTACACAGCTTTTTTTTTTGACAATAATGGCATTTTTTTACACAAACAAAATGCATGTAGTTTCTTATTGTTGTATTGATAAGCAGACCTTATTATTAGACCATGGTATGGATTTACCTTTTGGTTAGTGTATTAATACATTGTGAACGATTGTGCCCATTGCATTACTTTGTAACTAACTAACGTATGCGGGCCCTACGAGTTGCAACTTGTCGTACAACCGAGTTGAATAAACCAGTTGATCGGTTGATACACGGGCTACAATTTGTTCACTAACTTTCATTATTCATTGAGATACGCATGTTTGATATTTCTTTTTTTAAGTCGTCCACTTTTGATTTCTTATTCTCAATAACTTTTCATAACTTCTTTTTCGAATATTTGGTTCTGCAACTTGATAAAATTTTACAACAAGTCGCAACGTGTAGGGGCCGCATTTAAGTTAGTTACTGATAAGTCAAAATGTTACCGATGCTGTGTTGAGAGTTGAAGAATTTATTTTGTTCAAAAAATAGTCCGAACACTTACCACCTGTTTGTAAAAAATTTTCCTTCGTCCATTTACGTTGCAAACAAAAACAATATGCAATATTTTGTTTTTGTTTTCAATATATGTACATAGACGATTGTAGATTTTTATTCGTCTTTAATAGTCTTGTACCAACTGGCATTTAATTAAAAAGCGATAGTATAATTGCGTATACAAAAAACTTCGGAAAAGTTATTTTTTTATATTGACTTTTAATTATAGTCAAATAACTCACTCGATGAAACGCTATACTATGAAACTCCAATAAACAACCATAATTCCTAACCGTAGAACTTGAAAAACAACGAAAAATTTTCCATATCGTTGTTTTCGAAATATATACATATATCCAAAGAGTATTTACTTTACTAAAATAAGTGCAAATAAATGAAAAAGATGGATATACCGAAAGCAATTAAGGTTATAAAAATGTTTTGGCATCACATTTGTAACATAGTTTGGCACCGACAGCACCATTTTTTTAAGTCTGTCAGATTTTTGTAAGATTTTCCATATATCGAGCCTTTGCTGCAATATCACGTTTTTTGAGTTATGACTCTATTGCAGCAAAGGCTCGATATGTTATATAAAAGTAAACCTCCATATAAACTGATAATAGTTCAAAAGCTTTTTACCTGCTAAAGATTTAACGACAAAATAGCTACATATATTGACACCACCAGATGTGCTGAAATGGGGTACACTATGGTATAATAAATAAGGAAGTCTTGTCCATAAGCCGCTGCCGTGACAATTTTACCTTATTTATTATATAATGGGTACACTTGTACTAGATACAAATAACCGCTTTTCATTTGCTTTGTGTCAACCGATATCTAGAACTGACTGTACAGAGAATATTTGACAGCCAGAAGTTGGAATGCTTAATGATCTAAAAGAGCTATTAGACACGCATCCTTGTCTGCAGAAATAGACGATGGCATACTTTGCGTTTTGCTATTACACTATCGAACGCTGACGGCATACTTCAGTACATATAAATATTGTGTGTATGTTAGTGTGCGACAGACATCAGAAAATCAAAAATGTTTGAAAACCAACATACATGAAACTCGACATACATGCTATTAGACAGTGAGTTTTGGTATTCCATCGTAAATGTCTGCAGACAAGTATGCGTGTCTAATAGCCCTTTAACTAACAGCATGTTTCTGCCATACCTAAACCATGGTGGAATAATAAGGTGCGCGTAAGAATACAACAATAAAAAACGACATGCATTTTGTTTGTGTAAAATTCATTCAAAATTGTCAAAACAAAGCTGTATACAAAACAAAACAAAAGTTGTTTTGTATGTATTTATTGGTTATGCAAAAACAAAAAGCATAACGTAAACAAAAATATTCATGATGGCGGCAAAAATGTAAACAACTTTTGACAAGACCGAATTAACTTACCATATTTTTGCAGATTATTTAACGGTCAAAACACAACCCTACAAAAAACCATATTCCTTCTTGCGCGCACCTTATTATTCCACCATGACCTAAACAAGAGCGGAAAGCGGTACGTTTTCTACCGCCTAGCGTTAACGCTGAAATACCATACCTAAACAAGAGCGTCAACGCTTTGTCATAAAAACAGGGTTATTACAAAATATATAACAACCCTGATTATAATAGTATACTCATAACCGAATAATACATGCAACTCTACAACAAACGCAACAAAAAATTCCTCGGAAGTCAAAAGTATAAATATGTATGTGTGTATGTTTCAAACTGTGACAAAAATATAAATAAAAATTATTTATTCAAATACGAAAATATAAATACAAATCAAAATTTAACACCTGAAATAAAATACAAGTGATTTACAACAATTGTCAGCTGGGCTTGTAAGACTACCTTATAGTCATTGTATCATGTGTGCTTGTCTTTTGCAGCTAACTTCACTATTAAACGCGCTGTCAAAATCGGGATTTCCAATTGCAAAATGTTGCCCCCGCGTTACCGCCGCGTTATTTCAGGATGCTCCATACAAATTGTATGGGCATGAGAACTTTTGACAGCTAAAAAACGCTTGCCGCTCTTGTTTAGGTATGGCTGTTTACAGAACACAATGTGCTCAATTTACGCGTTAAAACGCCACCTGTTTGCGAATTCCCGTGGATAGAACGCGACTGTCATCGCTTTTGTAAAAAACGTAACCAATGACAGATCTTTTTTGGTTTATGTATCGCGCTTTGACACAACTAATACGTCAAACGAACACGTTTAAAAAAGTTTAAACGCTGACAGAAAATAACACGAGAAGAGCAACATTTTTTACATAATAAAAACAAAAATATGGAAATTTCAGCAAAATAAAGGTAAATATGCAAACATGTGTTTAAATACATGCATTTTGAATAATGATTGAGTTTTCCAGCATCAAGATGACAACAGCCTTGCAATTCCACAAATTGGTAAGCTGTATGGAAGAACTTCCGCATTTGGCCACGGGATGTCCCTAATTTGGTAACACCAAAGCCCCTGTGGAACAGACGTGGAAATCTATGGCAAAAAAAGTTAATTCCTACGGCCCACCAGAAAGAAGTGCAAATGAGTGGAAAAAGGTATTCCTTTAGCAATTTTTTTTTCCAGGTCTGAACAGATCTTAAGTGTCGGCTTAAAAAAATTGCAGACAAAAAGTCTGCATGAGACGGGGGGCTGACCTTGCCGCATTGTTAACTTGACGGAGCTAGTGAATGACATCGACGGAATACGTCACTTTTCTGCTGCAGCAACCCCTCATGGAAAAATTTTTGGCTTGCAATCAAAAAGTATTGCGCCTTTGACACCGCCGAGAAAAGAACAAAAAGTTGCAGTAGTTTCCCCGACGTCGTCTTCTAAGGCAATAAAGTTGTCACAAGAAGAAATGCTTCCGCTGGAGTGGTCTACTTACCTCGAAAATTCCCCGAGTCCGACAACAGCATATAAAAAGCCATCAATAGAGAGAAGAAGCAAGCAACATCAACTCCTAAACTAGAACGTATATCTTCTCAACGGAAAAGAAACCATGGTTAAAGAGCTGCAGAAGAACAGGAGCGAATAAAACTGCTGCGTCAGCAAACTGAAATTCAAGCTGAAACTATGAAAGCTGTGAAAGCGCAAGCCGAAGCAATCCAAGAGTGTGCAGCAGCAGTGAAAGACTGCACGGACATACTAATATCGCAGTCTGAATCAAGTAAAATAATGGCTGAATCCTTGGATTTGATAGCAAAAGGATCGCGTTGTATAATAGTAGTTTACAGTCTAGGCTTAGTATAGAATTTCTTCCAATAAGCCAATTCATTTGGGCTGCTTTTAATTTCATTTGTATTAACTTTGCGTCTATATGCGATTTCCATGTTAAACGACGATCAAAATGAACGCCTAGATATTTGACAACAGTGTGTTGCGGTATGGTCTCGGTGTTAATTTTTATAGGCGAGCATGTTTCCTTGCGCAACGTAAAAGTTACGTGCACACATTTCTGCTCGTTAACTTTAATACGCCATTGTTTGAGCCAATTTTGCAATTTGGATATAAACCCTTGTAAATTGCGGGAAGCTTCCACAGGATTTTCGTGAACGCTTAGAAAAGCTGTATCATCGGCAAATGTTGATGTATGAATGTTACTGCTTAACGGTAAGTCAGAGGCATATATTAAATAAAGTAATGGACCGAAGATACTCCCTTGGGGAACTCCGGCTTCGATCGACTGCGGTAGGCTTAAAAAATTGCCTTCCCTAACTACAAATTTTCGTTCAATTAAATAGCTTATTAAAAGCCTAACAATGTTTGCGGGTAGATTTTGTGTTAATTTATGTATAAGACCTTCGTGCCATACTTTATCGAAAGCTTGAGAAACATCTATAAAGAGCGCAGAGCAATATTTCTTCTTTTCGAAAGTGTCTCTGATAACATTCACAAGTCTGTGAGTTTGTTCAATTGTGCTATGTTGTCTGCGAAAACCGAATTGATGATCTGGAATGCATCCACTTCTAGTCACTATAGGCATCAGCTTGCTCATATACAGCTTTTCAAATAGTTTTGAAATGTTGGGCAATAAACTAATAGGCCGATAGGATTCAACCTTCGTATGATCCTTGGCGGGCTTTGGTATCATAATAATCATCGAAACCTTCCATTCTGCAGGATAGTATCGCAGCCGTAGAATACTATTAAAAATGAATAGTATAATTCTTTTTGCAATATAAGGCAGTTGTTGAAGCATTTTGTTGCTTATTTTGTCGACACCTGGGGCTTTTTTGATGTTAAGACTAGTGATGGCCTTTTCAATCTCCACAATGTTAAATCTTAACGGTATTTCTGGTAAAGAGATGACTGGTGGCAGCTCAACAATATCAGTAGAAATATTCGGTGTAAATACATTTTCTAAGTGCTTAACAAAAAGAGCACCTTTTTCAGCATCAGTTCTTGCCCAGTCACCATTCGAATCTCGTAACGGAGGTTTGCAAATCACTGGCCTTTTAAGTCCTCTGGCTGCACGCCATAGCGAATAATCTGTTTGTGGTGTTGCATCGAGTTCTTGAAGAAATTTTTGCAGCGAAGCTGTTTTTTGTGTTTGTAAAACTTTTCTGAGCTGTTTGGTGCATTCCTTTAGCCTTAACTTTAGCTGGGGGGATCTGTAACGTTGCCATTCTCGTCGCGCTCTCCGTTTTTCAGTCAATAGCCTTTCTATATCTACAGAAGAAATGTTGTTGAATCTTACTTTTTGATTTGGTTGATTTGAAGAAGCATTAAGAGCAGCTTGATTAACATGTGCTTCAAACAACCTAATAGAATTTTCTATGTCAGCAGGTGTTCTCAATGGCATATTTTCCGTGCAATGAGCACTCAAATATTTTTTGTATTTCAGCCAGTTAATACGTGCAGATGTCAGCGGTAAATCGCATGTTGATGTTGCAGTTGTGTGTGAGTAAATAGTGATAATAGTAGGCGAGTGATCTGAAGATAAATCCAATGATGCTTCAACTTCAATCATTTCGCTGGGCACACCTTTCATAACTCCAAAGTCGATAATATCAGGATTTTTTTGTCGATCCGTTGGCCAATATGTTGGCTGACCACTTGAAACTACATTAAAGCCCATTTTTGAAATTGTGTCAAACAAAACACGACCCTTAGGACTGATTAAACGTGAACCCCAAAAAGTGTGTTTAGCATTGTAGTCGCCAGCTGCTAGAAAACGGGACCCCAGTGTTGTATAAAATACGGTATATTGACTCTCTGAAATTGAAAACCTGGGAGGAGAATAAACAGATGATATCACAAGTTTTTGATAAAAATTTTCAATGCAGATGTTTGTTGCTTGAAGGTAATCTTCACAAAATTCATTTAACAGGTAGTGTTTTATTCGCGTTTTTATTAGAATTCCCGAGCCACCACAAGCTCTACCTCGAGGATCCTTGGTGTCGTAGAAATTATATCCACTAATTCTAAAATAGCTTCGAGACGTCAAATGAGTTTCTGAGATAAGCATAACATCGATTTGTTTATCCAGAAGAAAATATTCTATTTCATTTTTATGTTGGCAGATGCCGTTTGCGTTCCAAAAACATATTTTCAAGTTCATGGTTTGCTTAATACAGCCTGCAACAAAGTAGACTGCATTTTCAACATTTCCTGCATCATACAGGACATGTTGAGAGTAAAAGTATTTACTGTTTGTATTAAGCTCTCAATTGAGGCTTCAATACGGCTAAAATTAGACCCTGGAGCTTCGCTTACTGGTACCGGTTATTGCGCTGTATTGTGGTTACTTTTTAAAATGTTAGCGTATGAAAATTTATTATTAGGTTGTTGCTGAGCAATAGTCGCGTTTGATTTCAATACGTTTGAATATTGTTGCTGACTGGTAGACGGTTGAGGTAACTGAGGGTAGCTTTAAAGTGTGATAGGCTGAGCGGGGATAATATTTTCTTTTTTGTGCGAGGAGCGTTTAAAAAACGAGTAAAGAGGGCAGCCTCTATAGTTGGCAGTGTGATTTCCGCCGCAATTGCCACATTTTTTCGCCTTGGGATCACCTTTTATTTTATCACAGTTAGCAGGACTGTGTAGCTCACCACATACAAAGCAGACTGTAGGCAACTTGCAATAAGTTTTCGTGTGCCCAAATTCTTGGCAGTTCAGGCATTGGATAGGTCCAGCTCTTTTATGTGGCTGCTCAACGGTAACTCTACGGTGTAACAAATACTTTAGATCATAGATTGGATGGGATTCATTTTTTTTTATCTTTATGTCACCTGGCTGTAACTCGACTCTAAATATTGGTTGGGGGATTTTTTCTCTATTTTTGATGTTTGAAACATTTTTCACCTTGAATCCACTATTTTCAAGGCCAGACTTGACCTCTTCTGGATCCACACTTGAGTCTATACCTTTTATTACAAATATATAAAAAAATATTTTCAAGTCACAAAAAATATAAAAAAACAAAACATTTATTGAACAGTTATTTTACTGGTTTTATTTTATTTTTTGCTTGTGTGCAATATACAAAAATATTTGTATACACAAACTAATATAAGTGAAAATAAAAAAAGAGAACTCTGATGAGTTCATCTTCTGACAAAAACAACAATAATCCTACAAGCAGTAGGAATATACAATATATAACTTTAGTCGCTGATGACGACAAGAAAAAAAATGAATTAAACAAAAACCTGAATTTAACAGAAAACACAAATACTCGTGCGCGATCATTATCTCTGAACATGTTAAATAGCAACAACAAATAATTACCGAAAAATTGTTTCAGATTTAGAATCTAAAAATAAAAACTTCTACACGTACCAATTAAAGAGTGCTAAAGGTCTAACAGTCGTAATAAAAGGTATAGACTCTAGCGTGGATCCAGAAGAGGTCAAGTCTGACCTTGAAAATAGTGGCTACAAGGTGAAAAATGTCTCAAACATTAAAAATAGAGAAAAAATCCCCCAACCAATATTTAGAGTCGAGTTACAGCCAGATGGCATAAAAATAAAAAAGAATGAAGCACATCCAATATATGACTTAAAGTACTTGTTGCATCGAAGAGTTACTGTTGAGCTTCCACATAAAAGAGCTGGACCTGTTCAATGCCTGAACTGCCAAGAATTTGGGCACACGAAGACTTACTGCAAGTTGCCTACAGTCTGCGTTGTATGTGGTGAGTTACACAGTACTGCTAACTGTGATAAAATAAAAGGTGATCCCAAGGCGAAAAAATGTGGCAATTGCGGCGGAAATCACACTGCCAACTATAGAGGCTGCCCCCTTTACTCGTTTTTTAAGAATTCATCAACCAAAAAAACCAATGCTACTCCCGCTCAGCCTAAAACCCCTATTAACTATCCACAGTTACCTCAACCGTCCACCAGCCAAAATCAATTTTCAAACATTTTCAAGTCTAACGCGACTAGTGCTCAACAAAAAATCTAACAACAAATTTTCATATGCTAGTATTTTAAAAAGCAATCAGAGTACGGCGCAAAAAACCGTAAATGTAAATGAAGATTCGGGGTATAATTTTAGTCGTATTGAAGCCTCAATTGAGAGCTTAATACAAACTGTAAATACATTTACTCTCAACATGTCCTGTATGATGCAGGAAATGTTGAAAATGCAGTCTACCTTGTTGCAGGCTGTACTAAGCAAACCATGAACTTAAAAATCTGTTTTTGGAACGCAAGCGGCATCTGCCAACATAAAAACGAAATAGAATATTTTCTTCAGGATAAACAAATCGATGTTATGCTTATCTCAGAAACTCATTTGACATCTCGAAGCTGTTTCAGAATTAGTGGATATAATTTTTACGACACCAAGGATCCCCGTGGCAGAGCTTGTGGTGGTTCGGGAATCCTAATAAAAACGCGAATAAAACACCACCTGTTTAATGATTTTTGTGAAGATTATCTTCAAGTAACGAACATCTGCAGCGAAACTTACTATCAAAAACTTGTAATATCATCTGTCTATTCGCCCCCCAGATTCTCAATTACCGAGAGTCAATATACGGCTTTTTATAAATCACTGAGCCTCCGTTTTCTAGCAGCTGGCGACTACAATGCTAAACACACATTTTGGGGTTCACGTTTAATCACACCTAAGGGACGAATTTTATTCGACACAATATCTAAAATGGGTTTGAATGTAGTTTAAAGTGGACAGCCAACATATTGGCCAACAGATCGAAAAAAAATTCCTGATGTTATCGACTTTGGAATTGTGAAAGGCGTGCCCAGCGAGATGGTTGAAGTTGAAGTATCTTTGGACTTATCTTCAGACAATTGTCATTATTTACTCACACACAACATGTGATTTAGCGACGACATCTGCACGTATTAACTGGCTGAAATACATAAAATATCTGAGTGCTCATTGCTCGGAAAAAATGCCGCTGAGAACACCTTCAGACATAGACGATTCTCTCAGGTTGTTTGAAGCGCATGTTAAACAAGCTGCTTTTAATGCTACTTCAAATGAAATAAACCAACCAGTGAGATTTAACAATATTTTTTCTGTAGATATAGAAAGGCTATTGACTGAAAAACGGAGAGCTCGACGAGAATGGCAGCGCTACAGATCGCCCCAGCTAAAATTAAGGCTTAAGGAGTGTACCAAGCAGCTTAGGAAAGATTTGCAAACTCAAAAAACAGCTTCCCTTCAAAAATTCCTTCAAGAGCTAGATGCAACACCACAAACAGATTATTCACTGTGGCGTGCAGCCAGAGGACTAAAAAGGCCGGTGATATGCAAACCCCCATTACGAGCCCCTAATGGTGACTGGGCAAAAACTGATGCTGAAAAAGGTGCATTTTTTGTTAAACACTTAGAAAAAGTTTTCACTCCGAATATTTCTGCTGATATTGTTGAACTGCCACCAGTCGTCTCTTTACCAGAAACACCGATGAGATATAACATGACGGAGATTGAAAATACTATTACTAGTCTTAACACCAGAAAAGCCCCAGGTGTCGACAAAATAAGCAACAAAATGCTTCAAGAATTGCCTTACACTGCAAAAAGAATAATACTATTCATTTTTAACAGTATTCTACGCCTAGAACACTATCCTAAAGAATGGAAGGTTTCGCTAATTACTATGATACCAAAGCCCGGCAAGGATCATACAAAGGTTGAATCCTATCGGCCTATTAGTTTACTGTCTAACATTTCAAAACTATTTGAAAAGCTTTATATGAGCAAGCTGATGCCTATAGTGACTAGTAATGGATGTATTCATCAATCATCAATTCGGTTTTCGCAGACAACATAACACAATTGAACAAACTCACAGACTTGTGAATGTCGTTAGAGACACTTTTGAAAAAAAGAAATACTGCTCTGCGCTCTTTATTGATGTCTCACAAGCTTTCGATAAAGTATGGCACGAAGGTCTTTTCAACAAATTAACACAAAATCTACCAGCAAACATCGTAAAGCTTTTAAAAAACTATTTAATGGAACGTAAATTTGTAGTTAGGGAAGGCAATTTTTTAAGCCCTCCGCAGTCGATTGAAGCCGGAGTCCCTCAAGGCAGTATCTTCGGACCCTTACTTTATTTAATATATGCCTCTGACTTACCGTTAAGCAGTAACATTCATACATCAACATTTGCGGATGATACAGCCTTTCTAAGCGTTCACGAAAATCCTGTAGAAGCTTCCCGCAACTTACAAGAATATATATCCAAACTGGAAAAATGGCTCAAACAATGGCGTATAAAAGTTAACGAGCAGAAATGTGCACACGTCACTTTTACGTTGCGCAGGGAAACATGCCCGCCTATAAAAATTAACACCGAGACTATACCACAACACACTGTAGTCAAATATCTAGGCGTTCATCTTGATCGTCGTTTAACATGGAAATGGCATATAGACGCAAAGTTAACGCAAATGAAACTAAAAGCAGCCCAAATGAATTGGCTTATTGGAAGAAACTCTATACTAAGCCTTGACTGTAAACTTCTATTATACAACGCGATCCTGAAACCAATATGGTCCTATGGAATCCAGTTATGGGGCACTGCCTCAGCATCGAATGTCGAAAGAATTCAAAGGCGACAGAATAAAATCCTACGTACAATAACAGCAGCCCCCTGGTATGTCAGAAAGCATCGAATTCATAAAGACCTAGACGTTCCGTTGGTGAAGACAGTATTTTCAAAACACGCGAAAAAATATATAAAAAAACTTGAGTTGCACCCAAATCCACTTGCGCGCAATATTCTTCATTATAGAGGCCACACCCGGCTGAAAAGAAGGGATACTCTTTTTCTCAGCCGTTCACGAGAGATTTAAAACAACAAAAATTAACCGTTGAAATTAAAAATTTTGTTTAGCATTGGCTAAACTTATATTTAATATTTTTTAGATTTAAGATTTGAAAAACTTATTGATAATTCAATTTAAATAATTAAAGATTCAATAAATAATAAAATTATCAAAAAAAAAAAAAACAAATACATGCAAAGAAAACACAAAAAAATATTTTTCATATATTTATTTCATATCATACGTTAAACAAAAACAAAATGTACATTGATGATCGCTGTCGTCAATGTTTACCAGCAAAGCATACGAAAGTGTTGTTGCTTTGCTCTTGCGTGTATACAGTGAAGAACGACAAAACAAGTAATAAGACAAAGTTGTTTGTGTATTTCGCATGAGGTTCCTAAAAGGGCTATTAGACACGCATACTTGTCTGCAGACATGTACGATGGCATACCAAAACTCACTGTCTAATAGCATGTATGTCGAGTACGTCAGACATGTCTGTTGGTTTTCAAAAATTTTTGATTTTCTGATGTTTGGCGCACACCAACATACACACAACATATATAAGTACTGAAGTATGCAGTCAGCGTTCGATAGTGTAATAGCAAAACGCAAAGTATGCCATCGTACATGTCTGCAGACAAGTATGCGTGTCTAATAGCCCTTTGAGTGCTGTATGAGTATATTAAAACATGTAGCGTATGTTTGTGTTGAAATGTCAATGTATGTAGGTTTGACAATTTACCACCCAAAAACAGAGGGATGTGTTTAATAAATGTAATATCAGTGTTGGGAAGTTGTTAAATAATTGTTTGTTTTTGTGAGAGCAAGATCAAAATGACAGAGTTCGTTGGCCGGTGAAAGTATGCGATTTTTAGAAATGTCAGGAATGTTAACTGTCAAAAAAAGCGGACATTGAAAGAGCATAGGTAGTAGAGTGGGACAAATATAGTTGGACAAACGAATTTTTACGGCGAGTTGAAAAAACTTTTGCTAGATAGAAAATTTGAAAAGTTGAGGAAAGAGATTGATTAACAGATAGCTGAGGAGATCAGACGGAAATCCGGATAGCAAATACAAATAAATAAAATACAAAACTTAAATAAGAACTAAAAATTAAAGAAAGTATATACAATTAAAGAAAATTAAGAAGCAAAAATAAAGAAACATCAGTAAAAAAAAAAAAATCTGGGAAAGCGTAGCCAAGAGGAAGCTGAAGATATATATATAGCTGAGGAAAGACCAAAAGAAGAAAGCCAAGAGACAGCATCCACCTTAAAGGAATTAGCTGGTTTTTGTACAGATTTCTACCGTGTGGGTAATTTCCTGGTTAGCTAAGGCGCCAGCGATTAGTGGTGAGTCCACAAATTTTTTCTTTTATATATCTGATATTGGTATCGGCATTTGCGTGGACATTTTTTTTAATAACATTTTGTATGAATTATATTCCGGCGAAAAAAATAAAAAAAAAATTGTTTCTAAAGAAAATTGTATACAAAATTTTTGTTAAATAAAGCCTAGAAAGGAAATTAAAATTTGAAAATATAAAATACAATAAAATTTAAATAAATGAAAGTAACAAAATTAATAAAAGATAAAAACAAATAACAAATTGTATATATTAGTGGTTAGTATAGTGTTAGTAAAATAAAGTTTTTTTTTGTTAGCCCAAAACTACGTAACGGTAGTAGATTTAATTATTTATTTTTTGGTCGAAAGATTACTGAATTTTTTTTTTTATTTACCATTTTAGAGAGATCTCTCAAACAGGTAGTTAAATAGTAGTAATATTTTTTTTCTCGCGCATCCTGTTTGACTAGTGTCCAGGAGATTATTTAGGTATTTTTGGGAGTTTTTGAAATTAGATTGTGTATTAGTAATTAAGTTTTTTATGTTCGTGATTAAATTTTAAGATAATTAGGTTAATTCAAATACTTACCTTTTTGTTTACATACATTTTTTTATACGCTTAAATTATTAAATAATCCAAAAGGAAATAGTTTTAATTGTAATAAAATAATTTATTGAGAAAGAAATTTTTTTTACAAAACATAAATTCGCTCATGTTTCCATTTGGATGAAGAAAATTTAAAAGATGTCCGGCTAAAATTTGTTTTTGTGTAAAAGTAAGTATGTAAGTGTGTGACCAAATCTTTATCGTCTTTGGGTTAACGTAGGAATTTATGTATTATGTTACCATGGTAGGGTGGGCAACTAGAGGGGCAAATTACACCATATGTCCCAACCTTGTCATCGTTCAGTTAATGTGTCAATGTCCGTCCGGAATTTTAAAAATAAATATTCAGTCCGTTTGTCATTTTTGCAGTTACATATTTTTTGTGAGGTTTTTGTTTACTTTAAATACAAATTTATTTTTGTCCACCCCTGTTTTGGAAGCCGCGGGTCGTACCTTCCCTGACGTCCCTGAGTTAGCTGGCAGATGTTTTGTTGCGGCTTTTCAAAACTCAAAACAAGGGTAGTGTGACAAAATGGCGCCCAATCGAAAAGGGCCCGAAAGGGTCATAAATAAAAATGTTGTAATAAAACCTACTACAACAAACAGGCTGCCATTTGTACGTTGTACAAAATGGCGCCCAAACAAAAGCTAAAGTTAGAGAATATTCAATTTTTTTTTTTTTTTCAATTTTAAGAAAACAGTTTACCCATTTTGTTAGTTGCTTAGTATAGTGGCTTGGCCATCGATAAGTAGATGGACCAATAGCATGACTACTGAGCAGCCCACAATAAGGTAAATGAAGCAATTAGTTTTGTTTTGTAGATAAATAGTATAGTTTAGTTTATTTTGGTTGTTGTTATATTATGTTTAATTAAAATTAAGGCACATGGCAAAGCAAAAGGACCATGTTTGCTTAATTTCAATACAGATACATACATACTTACTTATGTTTGTTTTGTTTTTGGTGACCTGACGAAATAACATCATCAGCACTAAAAATAACAATAAATGATAATAATAGAAAATATATCAGGCGGAAATAAGGCATAAGATTAATAAATACATCTTATTTGCTTACTTTTACCTGATATGATATGATATTGAATACAATTGCCTATCCGCAATGTATGTATTTGTTGATAGAGAGGGGAAATCAGGGTTAATGCCAATGGTTTAAGAGGTAATGTAATTCCTTTTTATTTCAGCGTAGGTAAGTATTGTTTTATAATTCTGTGGTTAAATGTAGTTTACAAGTAGTTGGTAGGTATGTATTTATATAGTATATGTAGTATATATGTACATATGTTCACAAAATGTTAGTTCATTGTATTTAAGTATTTAGTGAGTATTTATATGTATGTATGTACATATGTATGTCATTTCATAAGGGTTTATTTATTTGTAGTTTATCAGTTAGATTTTAGATTAGCAAAATTGTATTTAATTCACAATTTATGTAGGTAATTTTAAGTATTTAATTTATAAGTATTTAATAATGTAAACTTTTAGGGACCCGTAGGTATGTAAATATTTTAATTTTTATGTTTAAGTATTTTTATAGATATGTAGATTAATTTGAGAGTACTTTAAGTGTATAGTGTGACAATTTAAAGGTGAGTGAGTTTAAGTTCGATTTTATATTTCATGAAGCCTCGGTTTTTTCCCGACCAACTTCGATTTAGTACATTTTAAGACAGAGTTTACTACAACTTTTAGTTTACAAATTTTAGTGTTGTAAAGTTTTACTCTTTTTTATGACGAAATATTCTTAGCATATATATGTTAGTATTCATGTTAAAGTATATTTAGTTGTTTTTATTGATGCTGTTGTTATGGCTCTTCTTTATTATTATTGTCCAAAGTTACTTTGGACATGGCCCCACCTCAAGTTTAGGTCTTGGTGTTAGGTGCCTCAGTGGCACACAGCAGTTGAGCCAAAGAGCGAATGGCTTCTACAATGATTTTAGTGTCTGGCGTTGCAGTGGATGAGCTAGCTGCCTTGGATGTTGATGGTTGCGGGTGGGCCATGGTTGATGCCGAAGAAGATGTTGATGGTGATGATTGTGCCTCTGAGGAAACCCTTTTGCCTTTTTTCTTATGTGGCTCCTGTTGTTTGGGTCCAAGTCGCTGGTGTGCCTTAGGCCGTTGTGGTTTTTGATGCAACAGGGTGTGGTGGTATTTGTGGCAGTGCCTGCACGTGTTTGTAGATGGACACGCTCTCAAATCGTGGGTTTTTGCGAGGCAGTTCTCACAATACCGGTATTTCTGCACTACATTTTCCCTCTTCTGGATTGACATCTTGAGAACTTTGGCACAGAAGCGTAATCCCTGAAACCTGTCACATAAAATACACTCGTACGTCTCTGGATCTCGCCGTTTTGGTTTGCGATGTGCCTTTGATTCAGGACGTGTGGCCGTGAGTCTTCTGTTGTTCCTAGTGTTAAAAGAAGAAATAGTAAACGTAAAACAGTGATATTTAAAGAAATTGGCGCGTTTAAATTTGGTTGTTAATGGGTGATTGAAATGGTATTGTACTGGCTGAAAGTGTTAGGTGAATGAAATAACTAGAGTAATTAGAGATTGTTAATCGAAATACTTAAGTTGTCTGTTAGTTAGAATTTTCATCTAACACAGGCAGATGGCAGAGTTTGACGATGGGACGTTTGATGATTCCAGAGGCAGTTCTCACGTCTGCAGTGCGTATGTTTTTGTCACGGCCGGAGTAGGTGTTTTCGATCCTTCCGAGTCGCCACTCGTGCGGTGGTTGTAAATCGTCTATTACGACCACCAGGTCTCCGGTCTGAAGATTTGGGGTTGAATTCTTCCACTTGTAGCGCTTATGTAGTGATTTCAAGTAATCCTCCTTCCATCGTATAGCAAACTGATGGTGGATCGCTTTTAGCTTTTCCCATCTATTAATGAAGGAAATATTTTTAAACTCTTGTTCGGGAAAGGCTGTTAGAGGGGCGCCCCTTAAGAAATGGCCAGGAGTCAGTGCTGTGAGATCTGCAGGATCTTCTGACAGAGCCGAGATTGGGCGTGAGTTCAGTACCCCTTCAATTCGAGTTAAAATGGTACTAAATTCCTCGTACGTAAACTTTTGAGCGCCTGCCACTCGCTTAAAATGAAATTTAAAACTTTTAACGGCTGCTTCCCATAAGCCGCCCATATGGGGCGCGTGGGGCGGAATAAATCTCCATTCAAACCCATTCGAGAGGTACTTCTGTGCTACGTCTGTGGCTGCATTATTTACGAATGTGGTAAATTCTCGTTCAAGTGCTTTGCTGGCGCCTAGGAAATTTCTACCGTTATCGGACACTACCCTTTGGGGGAGCCCCCGCCTCCCAACGAAGCGAAAAAAGGCGGCTTGAAACGCCGCTGAGGATAAATCTGAACAGAGTTCTAAATGTATTGCCTTTGTACTGAAACAAACAAATACACAAACATATCCTTTGACCGTGGGCGCTTTTCTTAGGGGGGAAGTTTTCAGCTCAAACGGCCCGGCAAAATCTACACCTGTAATTTGAAAGGGAAGAGAAAAACTACATCGATCTGGCGGTAGGGGGGCCATTATTTGCGTGCACGGCTGTTGCCTGTAAATAATGCATGTCTTACAGTTCTTTATTATTTTCTTAATCCGGGGCTTGAGCCTAAAAATGAAAAATTCATTTTGTACCATGCGACACATTTGGCTACATTCAGCATGACACAAAAATTGATGTAAGTGGGATAAGTATATTTGGCAAAATCGGGAGTTGCCTGGTAGAATGATGGGATAGCGCTCGTTATATGGTAATGACGATTGCACTAATCTACCATTTACTCTTAGAATTGAGTTTGTATCAAGAAATGGATTCAAAGTTTTTAGTGCACTTTTGTTATGAATAGCTTGTGAGTTTTCTAAACATTTATATTCCTCCTCATAAAACCCTTTTTGTGCGAGCATAATTAATCGATATTTCACAAATATCATTTCTTTTTGAGTCAACATATCTGACATACTGACATTGACATCAGTCCTTATTGATTTTAAACATCGATTGAAGAATCTGAAAACATAACAGATGACACGCAGTGCTTTTGTATAAGATGAAAACTTACTCAGAACATCTTCAGTTTTCACTTCAACATGAAGCGAGCGCACTTCCAGAGGGAGCTCCGATGGAACTAGAGGGTTTCTTTTAGGCCATTCGGTTGATGGTTTGTGCAACCATGATGGTCCATGCCACCAGAGAGAATTATGAGTAAGATCTTGTGGCCTGCAGCCGCGAGTTCCAAGATCTGCCGGGTTATCATGAGTGGGAACATGTCGCCAAGTTGAGTTTGACACTAAACTATGAATTATGGAAATTCTGTTAGCTACATAAGTTTCCCATGAAGAAGGGGGCTTTGAAAGCCAGCCTAGAACTATGGACGAGTCAGTCCATAAGTTTACTTCAATAGGCTTGAGATTGAGTGACACAGTTACATATTTTATTAGCTTTGCCAGTAGGACCGCTCCATTGAGCTCTAAGCGTGGAAGGCAAACTGTTTGTATGGGGGCTACCTTACTTTTAGCTACTAATAAATTTGTAAATGTGTTGTGATTATTATTCTCACATCGAATGTACACTGTCGCACAATAGGCTGATTTTGAAGCGTCAGCGAACCCATGTATTTGAATTATATCTGAGGGTGTGTACTGCACCCAACGAGGAATCGAAATTGTATCTGCCTGAGAGAGATCTTGCACAAGATTGTTCCATCGTTGTAATGACTCTGATGAAACCTCTTCATCCCAATCCAGCCCTTCCAACCATAGCTGTTGCATTATTATTTTTGCGCGAATGACAATGGGTGCTAGCCATCCTGCGGGATCAAATAGTTTCGCTACAGATGAAAGTATTTGGCGCTTTGTTATTTTTACGGATTGATCAATTGGGGCCAAATCATAGTTAAAGGAGTCTGTAAGAGCATTCCACCTAATACCAAGAGTTTTTGTAGCGCTTGTATCATGGAAACGGAGAAATTCTAGATCATAAAGATCTTCCTTTTGTAAATGTTCGAGTAACTGAGAATCATTTGCCGTAATCTTTTTTAGTGGTAAACCGGCTGAACTTAACACGTTTACAAGTTCAGTCTGAGCAGCAAGAGCTTCTTCTATGGAGTGTCCGCCAGAAAGTATGTCGTCAACATAAGTCTCTGTGCGTAGAATTGAAGCTGCTTGAGGGAACATGGATTCGGAATCAGAAGCTAGTTGTAAAAGGGTCCGAATCGCAAGATAAGGGGCACAACCTACACCGAACGTTACTGTTTTCAGTTGAAAGTCATGAATAGGGCCGTCAGACTGTGGTTGAAATAGAATTCGCTGGAAAGGTCTATCAGCCTCATGTACTAGTATTTGGCGATACATTTTTTGAATGTCGCCACTGAAAACAAATTTGTATTTTCTCCAATTTAGAATTATGGTTATTAACTCGTTTTGTAGTGTGGGGCCGGTGTGAAGCACATCATTTAGAGAAAATTGAGATTTTGATTTTCTGGATGCATTAAAAACGACTCTTACTTTTGTCGTTTTGTGTTCCGGGCGAATAACAGCGTGATGCGGTAAATAATAAGAGCTATATTTACCATGAGAGCTTATTTCTTCTGCTGTAGTTTCTTCCATGTGGTCTAGAGTTATGTACTCATTTAACACAGAGTTATATTGGCCCTGAAGCTCAGAATCTTTTGAAAGTGTTTTTTCCATTCTTGAGTATTGAGCTAGGGCTATGTATCGTGAAGACCCCAGGAAGACTTTTTCGGGAAATTCATTTTTGAATGGTAGACGTACTATGTATCTACCGTCCTTATTGCGCACTGTAGTCTGACTATATAGTCTTTCACAAAATTCATCCTCTGGCGATTTTGTTCGAGCTACCGGAATTTCTTCTTGCTCCCAAAAAGTTTTTAAAATATTGTTGAGCTCAATATTTTCAGACGTCACAACTGAGGTTGTAAACGATTGAACTGTACTAGTCTTAATTGGACCGCTGAGAACCCAACCGAAAATCGTATTGTATGCCGATGTGTCACCACAAACATTTTTCTTGATACCCTCGATATTGACGAAATGTTCATAATCATTTCCTAGAATTAAGTCTATTTGTGAAGCTTGGTTAAACGTTGGGTCAGCGAGATCTAGTTCTGAGAGATCTTTTGAACTGGGGATATCTAGATTATAAGCAGGAAGTCGCTTAGTAACCTTTGGCAACACGATCGCTTTGATAGGAATTCGTAAATTGTGCCTTTTTGCATACAAAACAAATTCGCACTCTTTGCTTGAGGACTGCTTTTGCCCGCCAATGCCAATGATCTGACAATGAGCAGTTTGGCATGGAAGTTGCAGACGATTGCGAACCTTTTCTGTCAGAAATGTTCGCTGAGAACCTGGATCAATCAGAGCCCTGACAGTGAACAGTTCACCTCTGTGCTCAATTTGAGTAAGTGCAGTGCGCAGTAAAATGTTTTCGCTGTTTATGGCACAATTGGCTTGATACTGGTGTGAACAGTGAGGAGATTCATTGTGAGTTTTACTTTCTTGATTTTGAGAAATGTTAAAGTTAGGTTTTTTATAAGAATTCTGTTGCTCATTAGCTTTTTCTTTATTATAAGAGTTGTTTGAACTTTGAGTTGATAAGTGAGGATTCTGTTTCATATGCAATAGAGTGTGATGGGGTTTTTTGCATTGAAGACATGTATATTTACTGTTGCAATTTGCCTTTAAGTGTGACGAGGCTAGGCAATTATTGCAAACTTTATTTTGAAATACAAAATCAACTCTTTGTTGAACATTGAATGCTCTGAACTTAGGACATGTCCTTAAAGCGTGATTTTCTTTGCATAGTTTGCAAGATGTGCTGAGATTTTCTTGAGACGTATATGTCTGAACATTATTTTTTGGAGTTCTTGTTAACGAAAAGCAATCTTTTGAGGTTCTTATGCTTGCCAGGCGTTCTACAGCCTCATATCTGTCAACAAGAAATTGTGACATTTGCGTCCACTTTGGCAGATCACGCGGAGATGCGAGAGACTGCTCCCATAGAGCTAGAGTTTTATCTGGTAGCTTTGTGGAAATCAACCGAATGAGAATCGGATCCCAGCTCTCTACCTGTACCCCAAGTGTTTTTAGAGTAGCAAGCGAATCATTAACCGACGATTGAATTTTTCTTATTGATTCGCTGTCTTCAATTTTAGCAGATGGGATATCAAATAATATTTTAATTTGGTTGTCTACGAGAACTCTTGTGTTCTCGTAGCGAGTTCTTAACGCATCCCATGCGAGTTCGAAATTGTCGTTTGAAAGAGTATATCTTTTGACAATGGCGCCTGCTTCACCTTTCGTTTTATTACGAAGATGATACAATTTCGTGACCGGGGTTAGTTTGGAGTGATTTATGTACACTGCTGTGAACATATCACGAAATGAGGGCCATTGTTCGTAGCTGCCGTGAAACACCTCAGTATCGCATGGAGGGAGCTTAATACAGTCACTAGAATCGTGCTGAACGAAAGTGCGGCTGGGTGCTTGCTGGAATGACATGTTTCGAGACGTGGAAGGGAATCTAGGCATTCCTGGACTGCTTTGCTGGATAATTCTTGCCAGATCAAGTATTTGAGAGGAACATTCATAATACCTAGTTCTACACTCTTCAAATCGGGTTTTTACCTCCTGTTTTATTTCTGCTGTAATTCTTGTGTCCTTTGAGAATGCTACGTCTTCGTGAGAGATGTTTAACTTTTCCCATTTTGAGTCTAAGTCTCTTAGAATGACTTCAAGAATTGTATCTGTTTGCTCTTCCGGTGGGGTGGACACGAATCTGTCGCATAACGCAATTATTTGCTCGAAGTCAAAGTCAAAATGATCTTTGGCAGAAGCGATAGAATTTCTTGAATTGGAAGGCATGGCGATACAAATGGGCTTTTTTTTATTTTAGAATTGTTACACTTGGGTGAATTTGGGTTTGTTAACAATTTGCAATTCTGCTAATATGTTATTTAAGGGGATAGTTTTTTCTGTGCGTTTGTTTGAGATGGGGCTATTAGTAAATAGCGCTAGATATACGCTCTAGTCTAAAGCACAAATTTTCTATCAGAATTAATGAGATTAACCCAATGAGTAAGACAAATGTAGAAATACTATACTGAGCTTGTTTAAATATTGTAGGGGCTATGAAATAGCACTAGACTTTACTCTAGTTTTAGTAAACAAGACTTCAGACAGCCTACACTATTACCCAAGTGAAAAAATCTAAACTTTATTTAGCAGGTTAGAATAGAGTTATAATCATTATTGTACTAATGAATTAATGAAATATAGTATTTTACTTGTAAATTTTAATTTACTTTAAATTACGTTTTATTACTAATTTTAATTAGAAATTATGAACAATCTACCAAGTAACGGGATGATATTGTATCTGAACCATGAATACAATTGCCTATCCGCAATGTATGTATTTGAATGTTGTATTTATACTATCAATATGTAATGATATTATTGTGAACTGGACTTAAATAGTGAATATTTGTATGATTCGAAAATAAATAATTAGTGGCCTAAATAATTTTCGTGAAGGGCAATGAATTGAAAATTCTTAGCGGCAACACTGTGTGTGGTCAGTATATGGTTTTTGTTAATCAGCGACGGAAAACTGATTTATTACCATTTATGAAACAAAAAAAATTTTTTATTTATTTATTTTGTTTACTTGTAGCAATTTATATTTTTGTAATTTTGTTTCCTTTTAAGAAAATTGCTCCAAATTGTTGAAATTTGTATTGGACTTCGTTACGAGCACCAGAAACTTTCTTCGCACTTATAATATTTATTTTCCTTTATGAAAATTAGACCACATATATGTTATAGTATATGTTCCAGTCAATTCAAATAAATATTGGAAATATTTTACCATGAACAACATGTGCAAATTTTAAAAGGACAAAAAAAATCTTATTAGCACTGAAGTTTCCGACTCTGGTTTACTTTTATTTATTTACTTCGCTTTATATACATATGTATGTAACTGCTTTACCAAGAGTTATGTGTTTGTTGACCTTACCTTTTGGTCTTTGTGTGAAATTAAATGAATTTTAAGAGAGAGATATCATATATGACCATATGTAAGTAAATTCAAGTGACTCCAGATATACCCAGTACAGTGAGACTTCGCAATTATGAATAATTTATTTTCTACGTGGGCACTATTAAGGGCAACTATGAGTGAAATTATTATAGGTTCATAGAAATAAATGTGAACAAATTTTCCTTAAAGATCCGAGAACTTGACGAAGGGGTTGATATATTTTTATATATCTGTAGGTATTTTGTTTATTTTATTATTTTACCTCTTGTTTTATTCCTTTAGTATGAATTTTAGATTTAAGTGTCCTTATTATTTTAAACTTGACTTTTATGTAGCCAAAGTTTGTATATTTGTGTGAGTGGACTGTATGTTTTTTAAAAGTATAAGGGATCACTTATTGTATTCATACATGTGTGGGAATAATGAGGAGAAATTGACTATGCAAATTAATTATTAAGAGTTATCACTTTATTTTTTCCTTGTATTTATCGAGTTAATAAAGAGCTGACTCAATTAAAGGCAATGAATACTTAAGAGTTTGACACAAATAACGGCAGTGAATTATTATGAGTTTTTTTTTTTTTTTTAAGAGAGCGCGAATGAAAATTCAGGGGTTGATTTGTAGTTAAAGCGAGCTCGAACTTTTTTATTCACCACTGATAATTTGATCTTCTATTCTTCCCCTTAGGGATTATATATTGAAAATCAGCTGTATATTTGTATAGTGTATGCCTGTATGTAAACTTTTCATATACATACCTATGTATGTTATTTATTAATTTTGCACTTAGATATATGTACCTACATATATGTATGTGTATTTAGTTAATTTTGAATACATATGTATTTGTACATGTGTGTACACTCAGTACATAATTTTCTGCGGTATTATATACTAAAAATTTTTGCAACGGGAGAATTATCATACGGGAACAATTATCTTAGCGGTTTTTATTTTGTTATATCTTTGTTGTTTTTTTTTTTTTTTTTTTTTTTTTTGTACTGCTGGGTAATCAGAAGTATGCTGGGTATACGTACATATGTATGTACCTATGTACATACATACATGTATTTTATTATTTTATTTTTCACTTTTGGCTCTTTTTAAAATTCACTGCGTTTATTTGAAAAATCTTATTTTTTGCTTATTGTAGTTTTGCTTTTATGTATTTTGTTTGCATGACGGGATCTTCTTGAAATTATATTATTAAATACATATGTAAGTACCTTACCTCATATTCCTGTTGGTGAGTTACGTACGCTTTTGTTTTTAATAAATTCTTCGCTGACACTCTGGACGACTCGAATGGACCATGAATACAATTGCCTATCCGCAATGTATGTATTTGTTGATAGAGAGGGGAAATCAGGGTTAATGCCAATGGTTTAAGAGGTAATGTAATTCCTTTTTATTTCAGCGTAGGTAAGTATTGTTTTATAATTCTGTAGTTAAATGTAGTTTACAAGTAGTTGGTAGGTATGTATTTATATAGTATATGTAGTATATATGTACATATGTTCACAAAATGTTAGTTCATTGTATTTAAGTATTTAGTGAGTATTTATATGTATGTATGTACATATGTATGTCATTTCATAAGGGTTTATTTATTTGTAGTTTATCAGTTAGATTTTAGATTAGCAAAATTGTATTTAATTCACAATTTATGTAGGTAATTTTAAGTATTTAATTTATAAGTATTTAATAATGTAAACTTTTAGGGACCCGTAGGTATGTAAGTATTTTAATTTTTATGTTTAAGTATTTTTATAGATATGTAGATTAATTTGAGAGTACTTTAAGTGTATAGTGTGACAATTTAAAGGTGAGTGAGTTTAAGTTCGATTTTATATTTCATGAAGCCTCGGTTTTTTCCCGACCAACTTCGATTTAGTACATTTTAAGACAGAGTTTACTACAACTTTTAGTTTACAAATTTTAGTGTTGTAAAGTTTTACTCTTTTTTATGACGAAATATTCTTAGCATATATATGTTAGTATTCATGTTAAAGTATATTTAGTTGTTTTTATTGATGCTGTTGTTATGGCTCTTCTTTATTATTATTGTCCAAAGTTACTTTGGACATGGCCCCACCTCAAGTTTAGGTCTTGGTGTTAGGTGCCTCAGTGGCACACAGCAGTTGAGCCAAAGAGCGAATGGCTTCTACAATGATTTTAGTGTCTGGCGTTGCAGTGGATGAGCTAGCTGCCTTGGATGTTGATGGTTGCGGGTGGGCCATGGTTGATGCCGAAGAAGATGTTGATGGTGATGATTGTGCCTCTGAGGAAACCCTTTTGCCTTTTTTCTTATGTGGCTCCTGTTGTTTGGGTCCAAGTCGCTGGTGTGCCTTAGGCCGTTGTGGTTTTTGATGCAACAGGGTGTGGTGGTATTTGTGGCAGTGCCTGCACGTGTTTGTAGATGGACACGCTCTCAAATCGTGGGTTTTTGCGAGGCAGTTCTCACAATACCGGTATTTCTGCACTACATTTTCCCTCTTCTGGATTGACATCTTGAGAACTTTGGCACAGAAGCGTAATCCGTGAAACCTGTCACATAAAATACACTCGTACGTCTCTGGATCTCGCCGTTTTGGTTTGCGATGTGCCTTTGATTCAGGACGTGTGGCCGTGAGTCTTCTGTTGTTCCTAGTGTTAAAAGAAGAAATAGTAAACGTAAAACAGTGATATTTAAAGAAATTGGCGCGTTTAAATTTGGTTGTTAATGGGTAATTGAAATGGTATTGTACTGGCTGAAAGTGCTAGGTGAATGAAATAACTAGAGTAATTAGAGATTGTTAATCGAAATACTTAAGTTGTCTGTTAGTTAGAATTTTCATCTAACACAGGCAGATGGCAGAGTTTGACGATGGGACGTTTGATGATTCCAGAGGCAGTTCTCACGTCTGCAGTACGTATGTTTTTGTCACGGCCGGAGTAGGTGTTTTCGATCCTTCCGAGTCGCCACTCGTGCGGTGGTTGTAAATCGTCTATTACGACCACCAGGTCTCCGGTCTGAAGATTTGGGGTTGAATTCTTCCACTTGTAGCGCTTATGTAGTGATTTTAAGTAATCCTCCTTCCATCGTATAGCAAACTGATGGTGGATCGCTTTTAGCTTTTCCCATCTATTAATGAAGGAAATATTTTTAAACTCTTGTTCGGGAAAGGCTGTTAGAGGGGCGCCCCTTAAGAAATGGCCAGGAGTCAGTGCTGTGAGATCTGCAGGATCTTCTGACAGAGCCGAGATTGGGCGTGAGTTCAGTACCCCTTCAATTCGAGTTAAAATGGTACTAAATTCCTCGTACGTAAACTTTTGAGCGCCTGCCACTCGCTTAAAATGAAATTTAAAACTTTTAACGGCTGCTTCCCATAAGCCGCCCATATGGGGCGCGTGGGGCGGAATAAATCTCCATTCAAACCCATTCGAGAGGTACTTCTGTGCTACGTCTGTGGCTGCATTATTTACGAATGTGGTAAATTCTCGTTCAAGTGCTTTGCTGGCGCCTAGGAAATTTCTACCGTTATCGGACACTACCCTTTGGGGGAGCCCCCGCCTCCCAACGAAGCGAAAAAAGGCGGCTTGAAACGCCGCTGAGGATAAATCTGAACAGAGTTCTAAATGTATTGCCTTTGTACTGAAACAAACAAATACACAAACATATCCTTTGACCGTGGGCGCTTTTCTTAGGGGGGAAGTTTTCAGCTCAAACGGCCCGGCAAAATCTACACCTGTAATTTGAAAGGGAAGAGAAAAACTACATCGATCTGGCGGTAGGGGGGCCATTATTTGCGTGCACGGCTGTTGCCTGTAAATAATGCATGTCTTACAGTTCTTTATTATTTTCTTAATCCGGGGCTTGAGCCTAAAAATGAAAAATTCATTTTGTACCATGCGACACATTTGGCTACATTCAGCATGACACAAAAATTGATGTAAGTGGGATAAGTATATTTGGCAAAATCGGGAGTTGCCTGGTAGAATGATGGGATAGCGCTCGTTATATGGTAATGACGATTGCACTAATCTACCATTTACTCTTAGAATTGAGTTTGTATCAAGAAATGGATTCAAAGTTTTTAGTGCACTTTTGTTATGAATAGCTTGTGAGTTTTCTAAACATTTATATTCCTCCTCATAAAACCCTTTTTGTGCGAGCATAATTAATCGATATTTCACAAATATCATTTCTTTTTGAGTCAACATATCTGACATACTGACATTGACATCAGTCCTTATTGATTTTAAACATCGATTGAAGAATCTGAAAACATAACAGATGACACGCAGTGCTTTTGTATAAGATGAAAACTTACTCAGAACATCTTCAGTTTTCACTTCAACATGAAGCGAGCGCACTTCCAGAGGGAGCTCCGATGGAACTAGAGGGTTTCTTTTAGGCCATTCGGTTGATGGTTTGTGCAACCATGATGGTCCATGCCACCAGAGAGAATTATGAGTAAGATCTTGTGGCCTGCAGCCGCGAGTTCCAAGATCTGCCGGGTTATCATGAGTGGGAACATGTCGCCAAGTTGAGTTTGACACTAAACTATGAATTATGGAAATTCTGTTAGCTACATAAGTTTCCCATGAAGAAGGGGGCTTTGAAAGCCAGCCTAGAACTATGGACGAGTCAGTCCATAAGTTTACTTCAATAGGCTTGAGATTGAGTGACACAGTTACATATTTTATTAGCTTTGCCAGTAGGACCGCTCCATTGAGCTCTAAGCGTGGAAGGCAAACTGTTTGTATGGGGGCTACCTTACTTTTAGCTACTAATAAATTTGTAAATGTGTTGTGATTATTATTCTCACATCGAATGTACACTGTCGCACAATAGGCTGATTTTGAAGCGTCAGCGAACCCATGTATTTGAATTATATCTGAGGGTGTGTACTGCACCCAACGAGGAATCGAAATTGTATCTGCCTGAGAGAGATCTTGCACAAGATTGTTCCATCGTTGTAATGACTCTGATGAAACCTCTTCATCCCAATCCAGCCCTTCCAACCATAGCTGTTGCATTATTATTTTTGCGCGAATGACAATGGGTGCTAGCCATCCTGCGGGATCAAATAGTTTCGCTAGAGATGAAAGTATTTGGCGCTTTGTTATTTTTACGGATTGATCAATTGGGGCCAAATCATAGTTAAAGGAGTCTGTAAGAGCATTCCACCTAATACCAAGAGTTTTTGTAGCGCTTGTATCATGGAAACGGAGAAATTCTAGATCATAAAGATCTTCCTTTTGTAAATGTTCGAGTAACTGAGAATCATTTGCCGTAATCTTTTTTAGTGGTAAACCGGCTGAACTTAACACGTTTATAAGTTCAGTCTGAGCAGCAAGAGCTTCTTCTATGGAGTGTCCGCCAGAAAGTATGTCGTCAACATAAGTCTCTGTGCGTAGAATTGAAGCTGCTTGAGGGAACATGGATTCGGAATCAGAAGCTAGTTGTAAAAGGGTCCGAATCGCAAGATAAGGGGCACAACCTACACCGAACGTTACTGTTTTCAGTTGAAAGTCATGAATAGGGCCGTCAGACTGTGGTTGAAATAGAATTCGCTGGAAAGGTCTATCAGCCTCATGTACTAGTATTTGGCGATACATTTTTTGAATGTCGCCACTGAAAACAAATTTGTATTTTCTCCAATTTAGAATTATGGTTATTAACTCGTTTTGTAGTGTGGGGCCGGTGTGAAGCACATCATTTAGAGAAAATTGAGATTTTGATTTTCTGGATGCATTAAAAACGACTCTTACTTTTGTCGTTTTGTGTTCCGGGCGAATAACAGCGTGATGCGGTAAATAATAAGAGCTATATTTACCATGAGAGCTTATTTCTTCTGCTGTAGTTTCTTCCATGTGGTCTAGAGTTATGTACTCATTTAACACAGAGTTATATTGGCCCTGAAGCTCAGAATCTTTTGAAAGTGTTTTTTCCATTCTTGAGTATTGAGCTAGGGCTATGTATCGTGAAGACCCCAGGAAGACTTTTTCGGGAAATTCATTTTTGAATGGTAGACGTACTATGTATCTACCGTCCTTATTGCGCACTGTAGTCTGACTATATAGTCTTTCACAAAATTCATCCTCTGGCGATTTTGTTCGAGCTACCGGAATTTCTTCTTGCTCCCAAAAAGTTTTTAAAATATTGTTGAGCTCAATATTTTCAGACGTCACAACTGAGGTTGTAAACGATTGAACTGTACTAGTCTTAATTGGACCGCTGAGAACCCAACCGAAAATCGTATTGTATGCCGATGTGTCACCACAAACATTTTTCTTGATACCCTCGATATTGACGAAATGTTCATAATCATTTCCTAGAATTAAGTCTATTTGTGAAGCTTGGTTAAACGTTGGGTCAGCGAGATCTAGTTCTGAGAGATCTTTTGAACTGGGGATATCTAGATTATAAGCAGGAAGTCGCTTAGTAACCTTTGGCAACACGATCGCTTTGATAGGAATTCGTAAATTGTGCCTTTTTGCATACAAAACAAATTCGCACTCTTTGCTTGAGGACTGCTTTTGCCCGCCAATGCCAATGATCTGACAATGAGCAGTTTGGCATGGAAGTTGCAGACGATTGCGAACCTTTTCTGTCAGAAATGTTCGCTGAGAACCTGGATCAATCAGAGCCCTGACAGTGAACAGTTCACCTCTGTGCTCAATTTGAGTAAGTGCAGTGCGCAGTAAAATGTTTTCGCTGTTTATGGCACAATTGGCTTGATACTGGTGTGAACAGTGAGGAGATTCATTGTGAGTTTTACTTTCTTGATTTTGAGAAATGTTAAAGTTAGGTTTTTTATAAGAATTCTGTTGCTCATTAGCTTTTTCTTTATTATAAGAGTTGTTTGAACTTTGAGTTGATAAGTGAGGATTCTGTTTCATATGCAATAGAGTGTGATGGGGTTTTTTGCATTGAAGACATGTATATTTACTGTTGCAATTTGCCTTTAAGTGTGACGAGGCTAGGCAATTATTGCAAACTTTATTTTGAAATACAAAATCAACTCTTTGTTGAACATTGAATGCTCTGAACTTAGGACATGTCCTTAAAGCGTGATTTTCTTTGCATAGTTTGCAAGATGTGCTGAGATTTTCTTGAGACGTATATGTCTGAACATTATTTTTTGGAGTTCTTGTTAACGAAAAGCAATCTTTTGAGGTTCTTATGCTTGCCAGGCGTTCTACAGCCTCATATCTGTCAACAAGAAATTGTGACATTTGCGTCCACTTTGGCAGATCACGCGGAGATGCGAGAGACTGCTCCCATAGAGCTAGAGTTTTATCTGGTAGCTTTGTGGAAATCAACCGAATGAGAATCGGATCCCAGCTCTCTACCTGTACCCCAAGTGTTTTTAGAGTAGCAAGCGAATCATTAACCGACGATTGAATTTTTCTTATTGATTCGCTGTCTTCAATTTTAGCAGATGGGATATCAAATAATATTTTAATTTGGTTGTCTACGAGAACTCTTGTGTTCTCGTAGCGAGTTCTTAACGCATCCCATGCGAGTTCGAAATTGTCGTTTGAAAGAGTATATCTTTTGACAATGGCGCCTGCTTCACCTTTCGTTTTATTACGAAGATGATACAATTTCGTGACCGGGGTTAGTTTGGAGTGATTTATGTACACTGCTGTGAACATATCACGAAATGAGGGCCATTGTTCGTAGCTGCCGTGAAACACCTCAGTATCGCATGGAGGGAGCTTAATACAGTCACTAGAATCGTGCTGAACGAAAGTGCGGCTGGGTGCTTGCTGGAATGACATGTTTCGAGACGTGGAAGGGAATCTAGGCATTCCTGGACTGCTTTGCTGGATAATTCTTGCCAGATCAAGTATTTGAGAGGAACATTCATAATACCTAGTTCTACACTCTTCAAATCGGGTTTTTACCTCCTGTTTTATTTCTGCTGTAATTCTTGTGTCCTTTGAGAATGCTACGTCTTCGTGAGAGATGTTTAACTTTTCCCATTTTGAGTCTAAGTCTCTTAGAATGACTTCAAGAATTGTATCTGTTTGCTCTTCCGGTGGGGTGGACACGAATCTGTCGCATAACGCAATTATTTGCTCGAAGTCAAAGTCAAAATGATCTTTGGCAGAAGCGATAGAATTTCTTGAATTGGAAGGCATGGCGATACAAATGGGCTTTTTTTTATTTTAGAATTGTTACACTTGGGTGAATTTGGGTTTGTTAACAATTTGCAATTCTGCTAATATGTTATTTAAGGGGATAGTTTTTTTCTGTGCGTTTGTTTGAGATGGGGCTATTAGTAAATAGCGCTAGATATACGCTCTAGTCTAAAGCACAAATTTTCTATCAGAATTAATGAGATTAACCCAATGAGTAAGACAAATGTAGAAATACTATACTGAGCTTGTTTAAATATTGTAGGGGCTATGAAATAGCACTAGACTTTACTCTAGTTTTAGTAAACAAGACTTCAGACAGCCTACACTATTACCCAAGTGAAAAAATCTAAACTTTATTTAGCAGGTTAGAATAGAGTTATAATCATTATTGTACTAATGAATTAATGAAATAAAGTATTTTACTTGTAAATTTTAATTTACTTTAAATTACGTTTTATTACTAATTTTAATTAGAAATTATGAACAATCTACAAATAACGGGATGATATTGTATCTGAACCATGAATACAATTGCCTATCCGCAATGTATGTATTTGAATGTTGTATTTATACTATCAATATGTAATGATATTATTGTGAACTGGACTTAAATAGTGAATATTTGTATGATTCGAAAATAAATAATTAGTGGCCTAAATAATTTTCGTGAAGGGCAATGAATTGAAAATTCTTAGCGGCAACACTGTGTGTGGTCAGTATATGGTTTTTGTTAATCAGCGACGGAAAACTGATTTATTACCATTTATGAAACAAAAAAAATTTTTTATTTATTTATTTTGTTTACTTGTAGCAATTTATATTTTTGTAATTTTGTTTCCTTTTAAGAAAATTGCTCCAAATTGTTGAAATTTGTATTGGACTTCGTTACGAGCACCAGAAACTTTCTTCGCACTTATAATATTTATTTTCCTTTATGAAAATTAGACCACATATATGTTATAGTATATGTTCCAGTCGATTCAAATAAATATTGGAAATATTTTACCATGAATAACATGTGCAAATTTTAAAAGGACAAAAAAAATCTTATTAGCACTGAAGTTTCCGACTCTGGTTTACTTTTATTTATTTACTTCGCTTTATATACATATGTATGTAACTGCTTTACCAAGAGTTATGTGTTTGTTGACCTTACCTTTTGGTCTTTGTGTGAAATTAAATGAATTTTAAGAGAGAGATATCATATATGACCATATGTAAGTAAATTCAAGTGACTCCAGATATACCCAGTACAGTGAGACTTCGCAATTATGAATAATTTATTTTCTACGTGGGCACTATTAAGGGCAACTATGAGTGAAATTATTATAGGTTCATAGAAATAAATGTGAACAAATTTTCCTTAAAGATCCGAGAACTTGACGAAGGGGTTGATATATTTTTATATATCTGTAGGTATTTTGTTTATTTTATTATTTTACCTCTTGTTTTATTCCTTTAGTATGAATTTTAGATTTAAGTGTCCTTATTATTTTAAACTTGACTTTTATGTAGCCAAAGTTTGTATATTTGTGTGAGTGGACTGTATGTTTTTTAAAAGTATAAGGGATCACTTATTGTATTCATACATGTGTGGGAATAATGAGGAGAAATTGACTATGCAAATTAATTATTAAGAGTTATCACTTTATTTTTTCCTTGTATTTATCGAGTTAATAAAGAGCTGACTCAATTAAAGGCAATGAATACTTAAGAGTTTGACACAAATAACGGCAGTGAATTATTATGAGTTTTTTTTTTTTTTTTAAGAGAGCGCGAATGAAAATTCAGGGGTTGATTTGTAGTTAAAGCGAGCTCGAACTTTTTTATTCACCACTGATAATTTGATCTTCTATTCTTCCCCTTAGGGATTATATATTGAAAATCAGCTGTATATTTGTATAGTGTATGCCTGTATGTAAACTTTTCATATACATACCTATGTATGTTATTTATTAATTTTGCACTTAGATATATGTACCTACATATATGTATGTGTATTTAGTTAATTTTGAATACATATGTATTTGTACATGTGTGTACACTCAGTACATAATTTTCTGCGGTATTATATACTAAAAATTTTTGCAACGGGAGAATTATCATACGGGAAAAATTATCTTAGCGGTTTTTATTTTGTTATATCTTTGTTGTTTTTTTTTTTTTTTTTTTTTTTTTTGTACTGCTGGGTAATCAGAAGTATGCTGGGTATACGTACATATGTATGTACCTATGTACATACATACATGTATTTTATTATTTTATTTTTCACTTTTGGCTCTTTTTAAAATTCACTGCGTTTATTTGAAAAATCTTATTTTTTGCTTATTGTAGTTTTGCTTTTATGTATTTTGTTTGCATGACGGGATCTTCTTGAAATTATATTATTAAATACATATGTAAGTACCTTACCTCATATTCCTGTTGGTGAGTTACGTACGCTTTTGTTTTTAATAAATTCTTCGCTGACACTCTGTACGACTCGAATGGACCATGAATACAATTGCCTATCCGCAATGTATGTATTTGTTGATAGAGAGGGGAAATCAGGGTTAATGCCAATGGTTTAAGAGGTAATGTAATTCCTTTTTATTTCAGCGTAGGTAAGTATTGTTTTATAATTCTGTAGTTAAATGTAGTTTACAAGTAGTTGGTAGGTATGTATTTATATAGTATATGTAGTATATATGTATGTACATATGTTCACAAAATGTTAGTTCATTGTATTTAAGTATTTAGTGAGTATTTATATGTATGTATGTACATATGTATGTCATTTCATAAGGGTTTATTTATTTGTAGTTTATCAGTTAGATTTTAGATTAGCAAAATTGTATTTAATTCACAATTTATGTAGGTAATTTTAAGTATTTAATTTATAAGTATTTAATAATGTAAACTTTTAGGGACCCGTAGGTATGTAAGTATTTTAATTTTTATGTTTAAGTATTTTTATAGATATGTAGATTAATTTGAGAGTACTTTAAGTGTATAGTGTGACAATTTAAAGGTGAGTGAGTTTAAGTTCGATTTTATATTTCATGAAGCCTCGGTTTTTTCCCGACCAACTTCGATTTAGTACATTTTAAGACAGAGTTTACTACAACTTTTAGTTTACAAATTTTAGTGTTGTAAAGTTTTACTCTTTTTTATGACGAAATATTCTTAGCATATATATGTTAGTATTCATGTTAAAGTATATTTAGTTTTTTTTATTGATGCTGTTGTTATGGCTCTTCTTTATTATTATTGTCCAAAGTTACTTTGGACAGATATTATATACATTCTTTAAATTATATAAATACAGTGGCCTGATGTACTCTTATAGTAACATCAGTAGCATTGTAAGGGAATTAGTGCAATTTAGTTTTTGTTAGTTTAGGAATACAATTAATTGAACTGTGATATAGGTAGGATACTAGTATAAGAACATTTTTTTGTTTTTGGAACATTTGTTAGTTTTTAGATATAAGATTGGTCACGCAACACACTTGCGAACACACATAATAATTTATAATATTATATACTAAATTCAAATTACAATTTCTACATTTTTTTAAATTAATTATAAATTAAATACATATAAATAATTTGAGCTTCACAATAGGTGCATTTGTTTACTTTTACAGTAAAATGCAGTAAATGAGTAATAACTGAGTAAAGAGCAGAATTTACTCTCCCAAAAAATTTTTCCACAAAAAAGTACGCGAACGGAAAATTTGTAAAAATTCGTAAGATTTATACTATGTTCACACGAAGAACTGAAACACTAGGTTCGCTCCATGAACCACGATGGCGAACGGGTTGGGGTCATATGCCCGAAACTTAAAAATCCCGAATTCAAAAACCCGAATTCAAAATACCGAATTTCAAAATCCAGAATTTCAAAATACCGAATTTCAAAATCCTGAATTTCAAAATCACGAATTTGAATATCCCGAATAATTGTACAGTTTTGGTTTTAAAAATCGCGCGATTTTTAAAACCAAATCTGTACAATTATTCGGGATATTAAAATCAATAAATAAATTTTTCAATCATAGTTCACATAAATATGTGCATACTTCAAATATTAATAAATTAGACAAGAAAAATTAATAATGTCGGCACTTTTTACGAATACGCAAAATGAGTCTGGAAGTTTTCATATCAAACAAAGGTAAACAAAAACTTAATTTGAATGGCTATTCCTACCATTTGGAGAAAGCAACAGAAAAAGTGTCCTACTGGTGTTGTGCAAATAGAAAAGAAAAGTTCTGTAAAAGTCGTTTGCACACAATCATAGTTAATAATGAACATTTATTAAAAAAGGAGCCTTCTGACCACAGTCATGAGCCCGCGGCTAATGAAAAACATGTGATTCTTTGTAACAACTCTTTAAAAATAAAGGCAAAAAACAGTATGGAAAAGCCACCTTCACAAATTATAACAGATACTATTGCTGACACCAATAAAAATTGTCGTGTTTATTTGCCAACCAAAGTTGCGCAAAAAGCTAAAATCAAGCGCATTCGTTCAAATGAAGTACAAGAGCCGCAAACATTGGACGAAATCAAAATTCCCGAAAACTTAAAATTCTTGGAAGGCGAACTTTTTGTTTTAGATGAAAAGGTATTCGGCGGAGAGAAAAACATTTTATTGGGTACGCAGTCCAGTATGAAACTTTTGGCAGAAGCGCAATGTTGGTTGATGGACGGTACGTTTCAGGTTGTGCCTTCTATTATGGCTCAACTGTTTAGTATTCACGGTTATATTCAGGGCCAGATAGTACCCTTAGTCTTCTGCTTGATGAGTCGCAAGACCGCGGAGGCCTATTCGGAAGTATTGTTCAGTCTTACCAAACTAGCTTGTGAATGGAACATAGACTTAAATCCATTAAAGATTATTTCAGATTTTGAAAAAACTATCATTAACACAGCAAAAGAATTTTTTCCGTATGCTGAGTGCAAAGGATGTCAATTCCACTTTGGCCAAATAATTTGGCGCAAGATTCAGAAGGAGGGTTTAAGTACAAAATATGGCCGCTCTGAAGAATTTAGCTTGCAAATCCGGATGATAAGGGCCCTTGCTTTTGTACCAAGTGCTGAAATTCCTGAATATTATGAAGCTTTATACCGCAACTTTGCTGATAAAGATTCAAAAAAAATAGCCCGTTGGATAAATTCCAATTATATTGAAGGAGGGTATGATACCGCATTTTGGTCGGTCTGTGACATGCTGCAGGAAAACTTCCCACGCACACAAAACTCTGTCGAGGCTTGGCATAGACGCCTTAAAGTCGTTGTGGGCAAAAAGCATTCCGGACTTTACAGACTAATCGAGAGTCTAGCCAAAGAGCTAATTGTTGCTAAAACAGCAATCGAAAAAGTAAAATCGGGGAACACAGTACCCCGAAATAAAAAAAATTGTTTAAAAAACAAAAATTTAAAATCCGTGCTTGAAAACAGAGAATATATGGATAAAGCAGAGTATTTAAAAGCCATAGCAATTAATCTTGCCTTTTAGATATCAATTGAATTATATATGTAAATAAAAATTAAATAAATAATATGAACAAATTAAGATTTTTATTTTTCGAGGTTTTCTTAATCCGGGATTTGATATCGGGGTTTTTAAATTTAAGATTTCAAAATTCGGAATTTTAAAGTTCGGGATTTTGAGATTCATAATTCTGAAATTCGGGATTTTTTAAAATTCGGGTTTTTGACATTTCGGGATTTTAAAACTAGGGATTTTGATGCTATTCCAATTTTGATGCTATTCCAGTTGGAAGCTTAAGCTTTTGGATCAAACTAATTTTATTTGGGTCGGGTTTGATACCATTGGTTGTTAAAACATGGCCTAAAAATTGAGTTTCCCTTTTAAGAAATTCACATTTGTCGATTTGAATCTTTAATTTAGCCTTTCTTAATGTTTTAAATATGTCTCTGACATTATTTATATGTTCTGTTAATGAAGTACTGAATACTAGTATATCATCCATATAAACAACGCACGTTTTATTTATTTGGTTCCTAAGTACAGAGTTCATCAACCTTTGGAAAGTTGAGGGTGCATTTCGTAGTCCAAATGGCATCCGGACAAATTCGAAATGACTAAACGGTGTAGAAAAATCAGTTTTTTTCCTATCCTCCTCCTTCACCAAAATTTGGTGGAATCCCTTGGCAAGGTCCAGGGTAGTAAAATATTGAGATTTTCCCAATTTATCCAAAATACTATTTAAATTTGGTAAATCAAATTTGTCCTCAATTGTGTTTTCGTTAAGCTTCCTATAATCTATTACGATTCGCCATTTTTTTCTTCCAGAATTATCTTGTTTTTTTTCCACGATCCACAAAGGACTATTAAATGGAGAATTACTCTCTCTAATAATATTTTGCTTAAGCATGTCTTTAATTTGCCTTTGAATTTCACTCTCGTGAAATGTTTTCTGTTTTTGTTGTTATTTCATGACATATTTCAGTTGTTGCTGATAAATTGTCTCCTTCAAAGAAAAACAAATCCTTGAACTCATTTAGTAAAGTTCTAATAGATTGTTGTTCTTCCTGACTTAAGTCATTTAATTTGAATTTAGTATCTATGTCTTCTTTTTTTATATATTGAAGGTTTGTTACCATATCAAATGATAACGGATAATCATTATCTTCGAAATATATTTTATTTCCAAATATTTCCAAAAAATTTTTTTCCAGATTTATAATGCTTTTGAAAGGGACCAAAAAATTTTGCCCTATTATAGCATCATATTTATCATTTTCGAATTCAACTAGTTTCCATGAAAGGGTTCCTTTGCACAAAAATTGTGAGGGTATTGGGGAAACAACAAAATGTTTTACCTCATAAAACCCATTTAGGCTTTTAATGTAACTTGGTTTTTTTAGATTTTCTTTTTGATATAAAAAAATATGTCTGGTTTTACCACACTTGTGCTTGCCCCAGTATATATTAAGCATTTAAAGCTCTGTTTGCCTATTGTCAAAACTACTATGGGTTATTAATGGCGCCCTCAATGTTCATAAAGGTCAACAGAGTATAATTCTTATGCTCAAGTGACCTACGAGCGAATGTAATGCCTATTTAACCGATTTGGCTTTGGTGTAGTCGTGTTGATTAGCTGATAAAAGATTACTGTCGATTATTATGGTTCTAATGTGAACGTCGATCATTTTTTCTAAAGTCTTTAAAAGAAAAGAAGTAAGGCTGATAGGTCTAAAGTGCCTCGCTTTCGATTGCGATACTTTTCCCCCTTTTGGGATAAAAATTACTTCGCATTCGGTCATCTGTTGTGGAATGTGGGGCCAGGTATGACATGCTCTGTATATTGTGAGCAGCCAAGGTGTCACAAGGTCTAAATTGTGTTGTAGATCTGCGGGATGATTCCATCCGGACCGGCTGAATCTTACGGATGGAAACTTTTTATAGCCCAGTGAAGTATGTCAGTAGTCATTTCTACGTCCGTCATACGCCATGCAGGTGGGGAAGCTTTTTGTACTTCCATAAAAGGAGAGCAGCCTGAAAAGTGAGTTTACATAAGGGCTTCTAGGTACTCCAAGGGGTATGTAGTCCAGTTTCCACCTGATTTTTGGATGAATCCAGATACGGACGGTTGCTTGGCTAGAATTTTACGCAGCCTGTTAGTATCGGAGAAGGAGTCCACATTTCTGCAGAATTCTTTCCAGGACTTACATTTTGCGTTTCTAACTCAATTTTTAAATTTATTCAGTGAGGCTTTTTAAAGAGCCCAGTTTCTTGTTCTTTTAGCCCCATTTTAGACCACACGGTGGTTTTATATTTTTGCGTTTTATGGAAGGTTTGCAAGATTTTCTTGGTTAGATTGCTAATTCTATATCAGCTACTTCCTCTATGATTGGAGGATGTGCAATTATGTTTGTGAGGATATTCTTATGTTCTTCCCAGTTCGTTTTACGTCTGTTTAGGAAAAGTTTGGTATTACCGTTTGTTATGCTGATATTGAATTCAATATAGCGGTGATCAGAAAAGGAGCAGTCTGCTGCGACCTCCCAAACCTAATTATATGAGCATGTCTCGCACTAACAAGTGTAATATCTCGTACCTCTTGTCCGTTTGAGACTACAAAAGTTGGTTCTGAACCTCGATTTAACACTACTATATTTGCGTGCCCAATTTTGATGAAACTTTATATTTTGTCTTAATTGACCTAAAGGCTCAGAGAAAAATTTCTACATTCTACGAGCACTCCCTATAGTTTTTTCCAAACTTGTATGAACAAATCCCCACTGTGCGTCGGGGTCATAGTTGGCATTTGCCTGCCTCGGGTTTAGGAGTGTGCCATCGTCATCTCCGATAATGAGTCCCTCCAGGATATCCCCAACCAATCCTGTTGTTGGTTGTGAACATCCTGAAGTGATCGAATCCGCGGAGTCCCCTATGACCTCCGTACTGGCTGGCTTGTCAACTGTTGTTGTTGGCTCCTTCGCGTGGCCGCTAGAGTTGTTGGGCTCGCGTTCGCCATCACCGCGGTACACACAAAACTTGATTCCCATGAATCCGCAGTAAACCAGGCCCTGTCTGTTTCGATGTAGAGGCAACGTCTCCTTATTCAGGACAACGATCACCTTCCTATACGCACCTTCCGTCCCAAAAACCATGACCACCTTCCTATAGCTGGTTGGTAGGTCAGGGTTCGCACGACGGAAGATGCCCATGATAGCCTCTGGATCATGCGGCTCTGCCGGAATAGTAGCAACTGCTCTCGGTCTACGAGGAATTTCGTTTAACGGGACCAGTTCCAACCTCGCGCCAGGCCACACTTCACCAAGAGACTCGACACCAGCTTGAGCTTGGTGACTGACCTCTTGTCCGTTTTACACGGCCGTGGACCCAGCCAGCGTCGGTAAATCGTGGCGAGGTTTCTTGGACCTCGCTGGTATTAAGCAGGTAAACGTCAAGCAACCTTTAACAGATCAATCCCCATTTAACATGATCGATTGAACCGCCGCTATTGCTGTGATCAATAACAGCTCTTATCTGCGGGTTTCTTGCAACCTCGCTGTAAGACCTGCTCGTGATGTTGCCGTCTACCTGCCTCGGTTTTTTATTAATTGGCTGCATCTGCTGCTGAGACGAGTCCTCTTCTGATCTCTGTCTTTTGGGCCAGAAATTGTAGTCAGTTTGACTGTGTCCACAGGAGAGGATCCGTCTACAGAAGCCAGATGTTATTCTGCCCAAACTAGCGAGGATTTTTCCGCGCTAGTCAGTTCCGCAGCCCGTTTTTTGCCAAACCGCTCGATATAGCGTCGAGCGATCCGTTTCTCGGATATGGCTTTCCGGGACGAGAACTTTCTGTCTCGCGAACTTGTCGAGGCGGATACAGCAGGCACAGTTGACATTACTACAACCGGCGTATCCGTATTGATGGTTTTAGGTGCATTTGGCGCAACTGGAGCATGTCCAGGCGGCGCATCTTTAGTATTTATGTTTGCTGGTGCATTTGGCACAGCCGGTTTGAACGCAGCCGGCACACTTGCAGATGTTTGTTTGGGTACTCGAGGCACAGCAGAGGTTTTCTCAGCCGGCGTACCCGTTTTAATATTTTTTGCTAGGTTTTTACCAGCCGCGGAGGTGCCTGGAGTTTCGTCCGTGGACACACCCCGCTGCACTTTAGCCCTACCTAGCGACAGGGCAGCTGGTTTTTTTTATTTGTTTGTTTTGTTTTTATTTTCCATGTAATTCCCACGAGGAAGCACGTAAGGGGTTGGACCATCCATGCATGGACAGCGTACATGAACTAGGCAACTAGTTGTTTACAACCGATCCATGCCCTGGGTGGAATCGGAGGGGAGTTGTTAACGACCAGTTATCTTTATCCACTTACTGGTCATCCAGGCCTCGGCACAACTTCCAGCCACCTTGCACTCACAAGTGGGGTCCCAGTGACTAATATTCCGAGTACTCAGAATTGTAAGTGGAATTGTAACACAGAGGATGCTTTCACTTACTTCATATTGTACAATGTACATGGTGCAGTACTACAGACAGAGAGGAAGTAAGCTAATCGTGGTATAGGATTGAGTGTAACACACTTTCTCATTGCATTAAGCACTTGTCGCAGAAGCAATATTGCTTACAATGCAATGTATAAAGTATGTAGTGAGTATCATGTCAAAAAAGAAGAAGCAAAACTTCATAAGTGTTTATAGTTTACAGGTAAATTCTAAAATACATTTTAATAAAGTTTGTTTAAATTAATATAAAAAATTATAATAATAAAATAAAAAAGCAACAATAATAATAATAAAATAAAAAATAAGCAGTATAATGGAGGGATTTAGCAAGCATCATATACGACGATTGGCGGCGCAGGAGAGGAAAAAAATGTGTTCCGCTACTAATTTTGTAAATAAAGAACTGGATAAAAACAATAAAAAGGTTACAATTTTACAAAATGAAGCCACCTCGCCCATAAGCAATATTGAAATGCCATTAATAAATGAAGTTGAAAGGCCTCTATTGAAGAAAGAATTAGCTGATTGGTACATACATTTTCGGCCCTCAACAAGGGCCACACGCGCTCTGTTAAAAATATTGTATGAGCATGAAAAATAACTTATCTATTTTTAGTTATAATTAAAATTTTATGTTTTTAGTCTATAATGAAATTATTTCTAAATTATAATTATTAATAAAAGACTAAAAAGTAAAATACAAAAAAATTGTTTTATTTGAATATTTCTAACATTATTGCTAGGGTGTATTTCTTGCTCACTTCTATATACTTTGTATATGAACAAGTACTTTACGTTTATTACAGCACCCTTTACTAAGTATTTGAGAAAATATTACATTTTGGTTACGCAACTATTATACAAAGTACATCGAATTGTATGAAGGACAAATTCTTTCTCGTACACTTTGTGGGTTGGTGGTAAGCAATGAAAAAGCGGCCATGTTCTATATAAAAGTAAACGAAAAACGTATATAGACTTCCGAGTACCGCGTACACACAAAGTATAGCACACGTATTTCAGTACGTATAACACACGTGCGTCACTGGGGTAGTATTCTTTTGGTTCGCCGATCGTGCTCAGGGGTCGCAAGGTTATGATCCTCCATCATGACCACACTCGTCCCAAGCACCAACATAAGCTGCATGCTTGAGCCGAGTTTCGTCATGTTTCATGAGGTTGATCAAGAAACCAAAGGCCTCGGCCTGACATAATTCTACGTATACCCCTGGTGTATTGAGTATACATAGCATTAAGCCCGACCCGAGTCATGCCATTGCCTTATTAACCGTTTGCTGGTCAATAAGTCCCTGGCATGCCACTACGCCTATCAGCCAACTGGGGACGCGCCCAGTGGGAGACTACCACCTCTCCACACGGGTTGTATGAACATATGATATAAAGCGATCTGAGTCAGATGTGCTAGTAAACTCACCTACCTTGACTTCTCCATAAAAAAAATATATGTATATTTATGTAACTAAGTAGCAAATCGAACCAGATGACTATATTTTGCTGCGTGTCATTACGAAAATATAATATATCTGAATGCTATTTGGGTATAAACAGCGTGTTAAGTTTTTGCAAATAGTTTTATTTGCAACTAAGAAATGCGTATAAACGTGGTAATAGTTTCGCAAATATATAAAACCTTTAAGTTCACAGTGCAACAAGAAAAACTATAACCATATACGAACACCACTACGTGATAAAAACCCACAAAAAAAAACCCGTGTCTCCCAGTTTTGCCCGAAGTCAGCTCTTTTTTATGGGCCTCGGGGTCATTTTTGCAAACAACTTATCATTTGCTCAGGCTAATATCTTGCAAACCGTTCGGATTTACACTCCGAGGCAAAGTTGTAGCTCTTGTTATAAAAAACAAAAATTGTCAACATATAAAATCAAAAAAACTTCATCGTCAAGATCAAAATCGTAAAAAACTTTAAAAAATTCGATTTTTTTTTAACTTTTTTCCTTTTTCAGGTCCACAGCTAGCAAACCGTTCAAAATTCAAGGAAACAATCAAATACAAATATATACCTAATATCGCAATAAACAACTTTCTGGAACATATGAACTTCCTTTACAGAAAATTTTTTAATTTCATTTGTTTTTTCTTTACTTCAACATTGAGATCCTATGCTATCTATTACAAAAATAATAAAAAAAAAATATTCGTATTATGTTTATAATGTTGATGGCCCTGCAGCTATATTCTCTAACTCGATAAAGCTAAATCAACATCGCTAAAAATCGTTTTAGAGAATTTTAGCTACATATTGAATTCTGTGATTCGTATTGCTAAATTAGGCAATGTCATAAAAATTAAATTCGCCGCAATTTTGGCGTTTGCTCTCATCGCTTAAATGTTATACATTTGTTTTCTCTAAGCACATATAAGCAACTTTTCTAGCTAGAAACGCTAAAATTTTAGCAACGATATTTTGAAGGTGCTAAAAAGTAATTTAAGCAAAATATTTTTTATATCATTGTTGTTTAGCCTTTTTAGAATAATAATGTTGGAAACTACAAAAAGGTTAAAAAAGGGCAAAAATACATGCTCATTTAGTATTTGGAATAACATAAAGAGTTTGCCAATGACAGGTTGAAATGTTTGAGCTGTTATGAGTACTTTAATTGAAATAAAAATCAAATACTAAATTTTATATAAAAATGTATTTAATAAAAAAAAATATTTTTACAATATTACAAAATTAATGAAAACTCTGTACATAAATTTTAAATTTATTATGATCAAAAACATTTTTGTACAAATATATAATTTCAAATAACACTAATATAAAATGCCAAATATACACGCATATATATTTTTCTCTTTTCAATATTATATTATCAAATAAGGAAGAAAGGAATGGTCTAATGATAGCAAATTAGCTACGGCGAAAAAAGTATATTTTAGCTAAGCGATTAGAGTTACATAATACCTTTTTAGCAAAATCGCTAAAATGTTCGCCCTAAAAATTTTAGTGATTGAGATTTAGCTTTAGCTATGAGAATTACATAATTTAGCTGCTGGACTTGCCAATCGCACTCTTTTAAGTTGTGGGTCCTAATCGTCGTCCGAATCTGACTCTGATTCAGAACTTATGGTGTCCACAGGCACTTTGCTTCCAGACTGCCATCATCAGCTTTTTCTTCTTCATATACTTCATTAACATCACACAGGGTGATCTTATGACTCCACTAACATACCTGTTACCAAGGCACGCTCGTCCTAGTGACTCCCAAGTGGATTTTGAATAAAACACAAAAGATTTTATTTAACAATGTGTATTTCTATTAAAATTCCTAAATTTAATTCAAACAATTAGGAATAATATCATTATTAATTAAAATCGCTACATACTTTTTGGTATGGAAACCACCAGGAATATTTTAAGTTTTTCGTATTTAAATGATAGTAAATTTTGCTCCCGAGTGTGGGAAGGAAAATGTATTTTAATATCTTAAAGTTACCCTACACATTTTATGGACGGTATTATGCATTTTGGTGTAAGGATGTAACTCCTCCACCCCTTGTTAAACTTCTCCCGAAGTTTGCTTTTAAATTTTAGCAAAGTTTGTTATTATTATTTATTTGTTATTTTTCCTTTTATAATTATTGATTTGCAGAATTTTTATATTTTTTTCTTATCTCATTTACGCAAATTTCTGCAGGTGGTGGGATTTCATTATTTTCCGTGTTTTTGATTTTAATCTTAATATTATTTCTCCTTACACAACAATATAATAAACCTATCATTAAAATTACTATAATCATAAGTGTTATATTAATTCCGTATGACATATTTTTATGAAATTTTAATTCTTCGATTTGTTTAATATTCTGAAAATGTTCTATAATTATATTATCAAAGTTATAATTTATATTTGATATGTTCAAATTTTCAAATTTGTTATCATTTGGGTAAAAATATTTTTCGTTTATTACAAATTTCCGGTTTGAAAATGTTTGGTTATAAATTGTTATGCTACAGTTATTAAATGTTACAAAGAAATTTCCTTCCAAATTGAATTTTCTATCATCACAATTTTGTTTTACTTCTTCAGAAAAAGCATTCTTTACAATTATTGTTTTCTCATCGAGGCTGAATACTGAGGTAACATTATTAAAATTAAACTTACAAGTATTATGATAAGTACAATGATTACTTTTTTTCAATTTTCTTAAAGGTACATTTTCTTGATAAATATAAGACATTTTATCAATTTCAACTATGTATTCATCATTTGCGTCTATTTCAATTTTGTTTTTATTTGGAATTGGAGTAATCATTTTCAAATCTGTCATAATGTAATTGTCAGGCATCAGTACTGCGATGACCAATGAATTGTCACTGTAAGTCATTATGCCCACTTTCAGCAATTTTAGCTTATAAAAATCAATTTCAAACTGTTCTATTTCCTGCGTACTAAACATGCTTGGATATATAATATTACTTTTTGCTGATACTATATTGTCGTTAATATGATCTATTTTATGTTCTAGAGTTTTGAGTTTGAGTTCTTTTACAATTTCGTTATTGGTATTTTTAATCTTAAGCAAAGATTTCTTTATTTCTTTCCTATCGTTTTCAACTGCGGTTTTCAAATAATGCAATGATTTGTTTAAGGAATTATTAATTAATATTTGTTTGTTTAGAGTATTTATAGAATTGTTTGTGTTCTGATCGATAACTGAAAGATGCTCTAAAATTTCTTGCCTGTCTTCATCGTCCATTGTTCCGAACAACCATTTGTACAATTTTCCTCCTACATTAATCAAACCTCTTTTTTTTCTACTCGGGCGTCAAGGTCTTTATTTTGGATTCTATCAATTCAATTTCGTTTTTCAACATTCCTTCTTCAATCGGAAACAAGTCTTTTATATTTTCTTTTATTCTATTCAGTATATCTTTTATTTCAGCGATATTGACAATGTGCACAAGGCTAGTTGTCTTGTTTACGATTTCCACTTCGCTTATTCTGATCTTGACGAACCCATCATTTGCGGTTATCGAATTAATCTGTAGGGTGCACTGGGCTAGCTGAATACTCGTTATTAGAAGGAGCATAAATGGTAGTACCTGAAAATTTGAAAGGTCGTTTAATATTAGACTCATGAATGTTTCTCAAAGAATGTTTTCTGTATTTCGGTTGTTCTTTATGACGTAGAGCCTTGTAATTTTTTATGTAAACCTGCTCTCTGTTCTCTATGTAATCTTCTCTATAAAGATTTCTTTTTTCGTTCAATTTGTCCTTAATCTTTCCATTCTGTTTTTTATTATTTTTATTATTTTCTAAGAATTGTTGCAGCCCATCGTCGCAAATTTAAATCGCCGTTACGTTTATCTAATGCAGGGTTTCAAAGTGATATTCCTTTTTATATAAATGAAAATCTTACCCCACACAATTATGGCATTTTTAAAACCGCGCTTGATCTAAAGAAGGATATGCTTTTGAAAACAGTGTACACTCTACGGGGTCTAGTGTACGTTAAGCAAAGTGAAAATGATGAACCAATTAATATTACTTTTCCAGAGCAACTAAAGCAGTTTTTTCGCTCAACTGAATAACTCTTATACTGTTTTTGATCCCTTAACTTTTTATTTGCTCGTATCTTTATGTATTATTTTTTCAATTCTCCTAATAACTTTCAATAACTATATGATCTCAATATTTTACTTGACAACAATTTTTACTATACCTTTAAAATTTTTTAATCTTCATTATAATATTTATGTTATTACAGTAATCGTATATTTAGTTCTTTTTATAACTCTTGTTTCTATTAGCATTGCACACCTTAATATATCTTTTCATGACTTTTAACAGTGATGAACGTGGAAGATCCAAAGATTTAATAACAATGAACATGGTGAGGATCTTGGCTAAGTATAAAAAAGGCTCTAAAATAGTTCATATAAATGCCCAAAGCCTAAATAACAAACTCGATGAATTTAAATTAGTTTTCGAAAACTCAGACATTGATATTATTTGTGTTTCGGAAACCTGGCTAGTAGCATCAACGCCTGATGGCCTTATTTGTCCTAATGGCTATAAAGTTTTTAGATTTGACAGAGAAAGACATGGTGGAGGTGTTGCCATATTTGTAAAAAATAGTATCTGTTGCAAAATATGCTGCAAGTCACCTGTTGCAAATCACTCAACTGAACAAGTTCTTGAGTTCATTTTTATTGAAATTTTATCATTTGGCAAAAAGTTGTTGGTGGGTTGTGTTTATAGGCCAAATAAGAGAATACCCCTAACAGTTTTATACACTACACTCGAAAATCTTGTTTCAGAGTATGATGATATAGTTATTACCGGTGACTTTAATTCAAATGTCTTGACAGATGTAGCTCTTCCTGATAATATGTTAGCGCTTGGTCTTTTTCCAGTTAATATGACATGCCCAACGCACCATACTACCACAACTAGCACGCTGATCGACCTTTTCTTTGTGTCTAACACTAACAGCATATTTTTGTATAATCAGATTTCAGCTCCATGTTTTTCTAAACATGACCTGATCTTCTTAATTTATAATTTTCAAGTCCGACAAGTAGAAAAATGTTTCAGTTATCGTGATTTCAAACAAATTGATCTTAATCATCTCTATGAAAACTCGTCACTTATTGCGTGGAATAACATCTATTTTATACCATCTGTTGATGAACAATCTTCATTTTTGGAGCGTAATATTCAAGCTCTTTTTGATTTAACTGTACCACTAAAACATAAAAAAATAAGACAAAACCAAAAACCTTGGTTTTCGGATATTGTTAGGAATGCTATACATCGGAGGGACTTAGCATATGCCAGATGGAAAAGATATAAAACTTCTGAGTTTAAATTGCAATACTCTATCGCCCGAAAAGATGTTAATAGACATATAAAACATGCAAAAACTGAATATTATTCCAATCGGTTTAGTAGTGCTATTAATACTCAACAAACATGGAATACTATTCGTGAAATAGGAATTGGAAATGCGAACAACAGTGTTGACTGCCAAGTGGATGCTAATATTCTTAACAGGACGTTCACTAACATCCCTGTAATTCAAGCAGATTCCAATTATTTCAATTTTTCCCCCGATACGCTAAGTGCAAATGATGAGATAATCGGCGACTATTTCAAATTTTCTTACGTTACTCAATATGATGTTATGTTAACGTTCTCTTTATTAAAATCAAACGCAGTGGGATGCGATAACTTACACCCAAAGTTTATAAGGCTACATTTGCCTTTGATTCTCCCGTATGTCACGCATCTGTTTAATTATATTATAATGTCGGGTATGTATCCGTCTAATTGGAAACATGCAAAAATTGTGCCATTACCGAAGACGAATGCAGAATATTGCCATATTGTGCTTTCTATCAAAAGTTTTAGAAAAGCTATTATATAAACAAATTATTACATATGTCAATACTCATAGTTTGCTTTCTGGTAATCAATCCGGTTTTCGTCAAAGTCATAGCTGCGTTACAGCTCTTGTGGAAGTCAGTGAAAATATACGGCAGGGATTAGAAAATAGTCATATTAACTTTTTAGTGCTCTTGGATCATTCTAAAGCATTCGATACGGTAGACCATGATATACTCACTAAGAAACTGAAACACTTTTTTAAATTTACGAATATGTCAACTAAACTTATATCATCATATCTTTCGAATCGCGCACAATCTGTGTTTGTAAATGATGTTTGGTCAGATAGCTTGTCCCTTAATAGAGGAGTGCCTCAGGGTTCTATTTTAGGACCACTTTTGTTTTCCCTTTACGCAAATGATTTGCCAAAACAGCTTTCAAAATGCAAAATCCACCTATACGCAGACGACGTACAGCTCACTTTAAGTATCCCAGTTCAAAACATTGCTTTAGGCGTATCATATTTAAACGATGATTTAAACAAAATTTATATATGGGCTAGTGCTAACGGACTCTGTTCAAATCCGCGCAAATCTAAATGTATTATAATAAGTAAAAGAAGCTCAGTTCCCTCAATCACCGATGACATTGTGTTAAATGGCGAGAAAATTGAAATTGTTAGTGCAGCGAAAAATCTAGGGATAATTTTCAATAGCAACTTGACATGGGCCGATCACATAAACTCCTTGGTTGGTCAAACTTATGTAAAGTTAAGAACTCTCTGGTCCACACAGTATTTCACTCCGTTAAGAATTAGGACTTTAATTGCCAAGACGTACCTGATTCCTTCACTACTATATGGGTGTGAATTATTTGCAAGCTGTGACTCAGTTAGCAAAAGAAAGCTAAATGTCTTATATAACAACATTATAAGATATGTGTATGGATTAAGAAGGTTTGATCATGTGACCTCCGTCTCCAATAATCTTTACGGAGTCTCTCTTGAAAGCTTGTTAAAAATTCGCACTCTTATTTTTTTGCATAAAATCATTAATACTCAAACACCCAAATATATATTTGATAAAATACGATTTTTCCAATCGCAACGAAACCGAAACATTGTAATACCTCGACATCAATGCCTAGTTTCTGAATGGCAGTTTTATGTACATGCCGCTCGTCTTTGGAACAATCTTCCACTAAGTCAACAACAAAACAGCAATGCTAATAGTTTCAAAACATTTTTATTTAAATCCTTTATATAATTTTTATTTTTGTTACAAACATTGTTATTATATTTTTATTAAGTTGTATTATTTATTAACCACAAAAATCTTTATAACGTTATGCGTTCCTGTACTCTAAATATAAGACTCAGTCTTGTTGTGCAGGAAATGAAAATAAATAAATAAATAAAATAAAAAATAAAATAAATATTATCGCGTAGTTTATCTTATTATTAACCACATCAAATGGGGTACACCTTATTGTACTATGGAGGTTATTATTATAAAGATTAATAGCTTTTATTATTTGGGTTTCTATAGGTAACTGTTCCTCCAGATTTAATACTCTTATCTTTTCTGTAATAGTATTGTTTAACCGTTCTGCATCAGCATTTCCGGGTGGCTGTTAGGTTTTGTTATATGAAATTCAATTCCTTCTTCATTTAAAAAATTTCTTACCTTGTTTGAATTGAATTCATTGTCAAACACAAACTTACTAGTTTTACCTTTTATTGCTAAAAATTCTCTAATTTTGTGTACTATTGTTGTACTATTTCTATTGGGCATGTGGAAACAGACTGCAAATTTTGAAAACTTATCTATAAAAATCATAAATGATTGCTTACTATTCACATATGTGTCTACGTGAACTATTTCATTTATAGTGGTAGGTGTTTCGGTTCTCTGGAACTTTTTCTTTATAGGTTTCCTGTCATACTTTGCTAATGAACAAATGTGGCAGTTATTTATTATTTTATGTATTACTATTTTTAAATTTGGATTATAAATTTTATGCTTGATATTTTCATAAGTGGCTAATATTCCCGAATTTCCACTTTCATATTTATGAAAAAGAGCTATATGTTTATTCAGTTCATTCTCATCTGCTATGTCTCGAGCAAAATAAGAACATCTAACTATTTTATATTTATCTCTATCAGAAAGTTCTTTAATCAACATCATTTCCACTTTGTAATACTCATGGTTACTTAACTCAGAATACACTCCGATTTTTCCTTTTTTTTTTACCTCTCTTCTTAGAATATTGCACACATTTTCCTCTTCAATGTCCTTTCTATCTATAAAAATTCTTTTATTACCGAAAACTATCTTAACGCTAGTTTCTTTTTCTTCAACAACTATGATCTGAGTTTTAAAGCGATTAACGACAGTATCCAATATTCCTATGCCATCATTCAAGTCTTGCTCCTGTGAGTGTATTGTATGCACTTCCAAAGAATCCATTTCGCTGTTCGATTCTCCATTATACACAAAATCTTTCTGCATCGGTTCTGTTGTATTTATTTCGTTTGTTTCAACATTAATTCTACTCAGAAAATCGGCAATGTAATTGCATTTTCCTTTTATATATTCTATTTTAAATTGATATTCGCCTAAATCAATAAGATATCTTTGCAATCTTGGACTTATATCTTTACCAGAATATTTGCTCATGAGCCACTTTAAGGGCTGGTGGTCGTTTTCTAAATCAAATTCTTTCCCGTATATATATGGCCTAAAATATTTCACACCCCAAACTATTGCTAACAATTCTTTTTCAATTGTTGCATAGTTGGTTTCGTGTTTATTTAACGTTCGCGAAGCATATGCTACTGGGTGACCATCTTTTGTTAAGACAGCTCCAATTGCATTATTGCTTGCATCTGTGACTATTTTGAAACGTTTATTAAAATTTGGGTATCTTAAAATGGGAGAATTTGTTATGAGCTCTTTGAGTTTTTCGAATGCCGTGATATAGCTAGGATCATTTATTTTTATGTTTTCGTTCTTTTTTAGAAACCTCGTCATTGGATACGCTATTTTAGCATAATTATGAATAAATTTTCTGTAAAGTCCAGTCATTCCTAAAAATGATTTAATTTGTTTTACAGTAGTTGGAAGCTTAAGCTTTTGGATCAAACTAATTTTATTTCGGTCGGGTTTGATACCATTGGTTGTTAAAACATGGCCTAAAAATTGAGTTTCCCTTTTAAGAAATTCACATTTGTCGATTTGAATCTTTAATTTAGCCTTTCTTAATGTTTTAAATATGTCTCTGACATTATTTATGTGTTCTGTTAATGAAGTACTGAATACTAGTATATCATCCATATAAACAACGCACGTTTTATTTATTTGGTTCCTAAGTACAGAGTTCATCAACCTTTGGAAAGTTGAGGGTGCATTTCGTAGTCCAAATGGCATCCGGACAAATTCGAAATGACTAAACGGTGTAGAAAAAGCAGTTTTTTTCCTATCCTCCTCCTTCACCAAAATTTGGTGGAATCCCTTGGCAAGGTCCAGGGTAGTAAAATATTGAGATTTTCCCAATTTATCCAAAATACTATTTAAATTTGGTAAATCAAATTTGTCCTCAATTGTGTTTTCGTTAAGCTTCCTATAATCTATTACGATTCGCCATTTTTTTCTTCCAGAATTATCTTGTTTTTTTTTCACGAAACACAAAGGACTATTAAATGGAGAATTACTCTCTCTAATAATATTTTGCTTAAGCATGTCTTTAATTTGCCTTTGAATTTCACTCTTGTGAATTTGTGGATATCGATAAATTTTAGATTATAGAGGTTTTTCTGTTTTTGTTGTTATTTCATGACATATTTCAGTTGTTGCTGATAAATTGTCTCCTTCAATGAAAAAAAATCCTTGAACTCATTTAGTAAAGTTCTAATAGATTGTTGTTCTTCCTGACTTAAGTCATTTAATTTGAATTTAGTATCTATGTCTTCTTTTTTTATATATTGAAGGTTTGTTACCATATCAAATGATAACGGATAATCATTATCTTCGAAATATATTTTATTTCCAAATATTTCCAAAAAATTTTTTTCCAGATTTATAATGCTTTTGAAAGGGACCAAAAAATTTTGCCCTATTATAGCATCATATTTATCATTTTCGAATTCAACTAGTTTCCATGAAAGGGTTCCTTTGCACAAAAATTGTGAGGGTATTGGGGTAACAACAAAATGTTTTACCTCATAAAACCCATTTAGGCTTTTAATGTAACTTGGTTTTTTTAGATTTTCTTTTTGATATAAAAAAATATGTCTGGTTTTACCACACTTGTGCTTGCCCCAGTATATATTAAGCATTTAAAGCTCTGTTTGCCTATTGTCAAAACTACTATGGGTAATTTAAATTTTGAGGCACTTCTAAAAAATTTACTTCTTCGTCGGCATTTACTTTTCCGGTTTCTTTTAAGGTGCCGAATTCCATATATTTGGAATTATGGGAACTTCCTGAACTTACATTAGTATCGACACTCATATGTGAAAGACGTGTTTGTGAGGAATTGGGTTTATTATAGTTAGGCTTTGATTGATTCGGAACATTGTTTGATGTAAATTGCTGAGTCGAATTTCTGTTGCAAATTATGTCTTTTCCATAGTGTTTGTTATAACTAAAATTTTTCTGATTAAAATTATCTTTTCTAAAATTATTATCTTTTCTAAAATTATTATCTGGGCTGTTTTGAGCATTGTGATTTGGTACAAAAGACTTCTTATTAGGGTAATGAAAACTCTCATTTGAATTTGGTTTTTGTATATAGTAATTTTGTGTCTTGTTTTTGTTACTTCTGTGGTTATAATCAATGGCTCTTGTATCATACAGTAGTTTTAGTCTCGTGTATTTTGTAATTATTTTATTCAAGGTTTCTTCTTCGTCCAAATGTGCTCTAATTGGTCCATCTATTTTTTCCATTAGTAAGTCCACTAGGTCTCTGTCTACGTAAGGGGGACTATAAACAGTAGGGTTTCTTATGTCTAGTTCATATAACTCATTTATTTCATATTTTGCTTTATTGAATACATTAAAAAGTTCATTTAAGTTACTTACTTTAACATTTCGACAGTAGTTAAATATTTCGCCGTATGTCTTTTTCGATTGTAGGTTGCCCACTAGTTTTTCTTTTACTTGTTCCCACGTAGCATTATCATCTAATTCTCGAACAATTCTTTCTGCATTACCTTCAAGTTTTTCATTTATAATTATTTTCGTCCCATATACTAGCAGGTCGTTGTTATTGACGATCAACGCCATTGTTGATTCCACTGTTACAATTTATTTTGTAACTTATTTTTTAGAATTAAGAACACAAGACAATAGGATTATTTTGAATTTAGTTATTTAGTTTATTTAGATTTTCATTTTTGTTTTCTATTCTAGGTTTATTAAATTATAACCATCTCAGGGACCCGCTTTTTAAGGCTGGTGTTTGATCAGGTTTTTGTTATGTGTGTTATGAACTGATTAGAATAGAGCTGACTTCACTGACTACAGTTGGCTGGATAGACTGAATAGAAGACCTCCATACCAAATCACCCTCCGCTTTTATACCCACTTTTGTGCTGCTCGATGAACGGTGCTGCTGACGTTCGCTGCCGCTGGCGTGGTTGTTCCCGCGATACTGCTGAGTGTGCGATTATTGCAACTTCAGCATATCCATACCCGTGGGACTTCCAGCCGATTGCGGTTCTCACGATAATGCAATGTCAGCATATATCTGTAGGAAAATTACTGGTAATAACGTCAGTATTGTATGCAGCGTTATTGCAACGTCAGCATATGTCTGTGTATGTATGTATGCAGCGTATATTTTGCTGCTGTAGGTATTTTTTGTTGGTTGAGGGAAAATAACTCAACGTCAGTATGTGTGTGCAGCGTATGTTCCGCTGTCGCTGATACTTCTGTTGGTTAGGGGAAAATGACTCATAACATCCCTCCCCCCTTACGGACAAGAAACATCCTGTCTTAGGATGTTTCGTAGCCATCCTTCTGGAATCAAGTCAAAATAGATGTGTGTATGCATCCGACTACCTTGGCGATACAGCTTTGGCAGCTCTCGGAGTAATATGTAATTATCTCCCGAGCCTCGATTGCCTGAAGGTTCGCAGTTTACCATTAGTTGGTGACTGCTAAGTGTCTGTCGACTTGGTACGTTTGCTGCGTCACCGAGGAAAAAATATGATGTTGTTGGTGAAGTGTTGAGGTTGTTACTGACGTTGGGGTGATTTCCCATTTTGTAACGGAACTGCGTTTTCCGTCCATGTATGTGTTGTGCCATCGCATATAGCTTTAACTGTTGATTATGGTTGTGTGAGGTTGAAGGTTATGGCTGTCTGTCTGTTGATATTTGGATTGGATTCTTTATTGTTGTCGGAACTGGGTTTTTCGTCCATGTATGCGTTGTAGTATCGTATGTAGGTTTTGCGGTTGCGTGAGGTTGATAGGTATAGGCTGCTGTTGATTATTGTTGGATTCTTCATTGTTAACGGGATGATGATTGTTGGTTGTTTTTTAAAACGCTGGTTAATATTTTTAATCTTATAACTAACAATTTCTTCTTACGTATACTTATATAAAATTTTCTTTTCTTACAATTTTTCCTTATTACTATTATTTCTTATTATTATTATATTGAATATTTTGGATTTGTTATACTCAACCAGTTACAGGATTTTATTATTATGAAAAAAAAAAATTTCTTACATATCTTTGCTTATTGCGTTTTTTAATTCTACTTATTTTGATCAAAAATTTAAAATATTTGTTAGTTGTTTCTAAGTTTTATAAGTTAAGTTCGTATCATTATTTGGTTGGTTTTTTTTATTTTTGTATATTTTTCTCTCAATTACTTATTACTAGTTGAGAAGAGTTGTGTTAAAAATATAATTCCTATAATTTCAACTTTAAATTGTATGTATGCCTGAAATAAATCATATTTTGTTTAACATTTTCCATAAATTTAATATAAATTCAATTTTTCGTAATTTACTTTTACGATTGTACATAGGTATTTTATTTTCTCTAATAAAAAGAATTTTCGGCCTTAATACCAGTCTTGACTGTTAATTTACAGGACATTTACCGGTATTTAAAAAAAATTATTAACCTTATTTTTATGTGGCAGTTTTCTCTTCAAAAAGGAATTAAGTAAGATTTTTTCTTAACAATGTAATTACTAAATAATAAAAAATAAGATCTTCTGCCTACAGATAGAGAAAAGAATGTTAGTGTAATCTTTTTCGATTCAAGTTATTTTCAAAATTATATGAATTTTCTATAAGTGTATTGTGTATGAGTATGACCTTAATTTTTACTTAATATTATATTGTATGTACATACATATATGTGACAAATTCTTTGGTTGATAAAATTTTTAACATTGGCTTTATCTTTTGTCTTAACCTTGAAATAACTTTTACATGAAATTGAAAACTTTTTAAAAACATTTTAAAACGTTGCAAAAATGAGTAGGAAAAATTTTACAAAATTTCAACTGATTAAAGCACTTTTTTTATTAAAAAGTGAGTTCAGTTGTATTTGTTAGTATTTTGTTAGTGAAAGAAATTTAATACTTTTGTTGTTTCTGTTGATCTGAAAGAAAAATTATACATACGCGTATAATTATTTTCAAATCAACAACAAACAGAAAAAAATCGAAAAGTTTTTTTTTTTGTTACTGTTTCCATATCCATATGCACACATATACGTACATATACAGTTTGATTTAGTTGTCATTGGCCGTGAAATTGTCTGGCAAAATTTTGCCGTGGAATCATGTTTCATAACCAAGTACTCATGCCAAAAAAAAAACGTATATAACCCAGTTGGAAATTTTTGGAATTTAATTTGAGTTCAATTCTTTGTTTCAAATTTATAAATTAAACCTAAACTTAATTGATGTCGTTAACCGTTGTCATTGTTGATGCATAAATGGCTGACAATTTTTGTCACTGAACATAATTGTGAATAGTTTTGCATTTCAAGTTTTATGCAATACGTATAACAATTTTGTATTTATTGCGCCATGACTCAACCATAACTTAGTAAGAACTATTTGGTTCAATAATTTAGCGATTATAGCTATAAATGTGTATGTATATTTTTACTATACATATGTTATATCTTTTTAATTTTTTTACTCAATTGGATGTCTATGCCAATTGGGTCGCTTTTGTTCATGTATTGCAGTTCTAGTGTATTTCATACAATAATTTTGTAGAACATTAAAACTGCACTAATGCACAAATTTAAAAATTAAATTTCATCGTGCAGTCTTAAAAACGGCATGAAACGGTGCGGTTGCCGTTTATAAAATTAAATAAAAAAAAATTTGTTGTCAATCCGTGAAGTGATCGTGCTATAGTTAATTTTAAAGCTAAATTTATTTATTTTTGACGACATCTGCTACAAAATCTATTCCTTTTGAGCGATTAATCCTATTATATGAATTTGCTTCAAAGCTGGAAGATAAAAGCTTACAAGCTGCTAATGAAAAGAAAATTTCTGAATATGATGTTGATATTATACTAAATGAGAAAATAAATGATTATTCTCCAAAATTATTTTACGACTACATACTTTTTGTCAAAAAGTTATCCGAAGGACAAGCGCCTATATCCATATTCAATGCGATTAGCAGTTATTTCAATCATAATAATTTAATTAAAAATAAGGTTGCTTACAAAAATATGGACAATAAGTTATTGGCAGCAAAAGATGCAAAAGCCAACGATCAGATTTGTTCAAATAAAAAAAAAAAAGATGACACCAAAATTAATGGCAAAATGAAATGTACAGAAGGTGTAAAAGAGGATCTCAATGATATTTCTATTTTCAAACAAAGTCTTTTGAAATTGGTAAGTTTCAATAATATGACAACTAAAGAATTTATTGACGGTCCAGGAAAATCCGATTTACTTGATACCAAAATAAAGTATAAATGGCTTGCACGTATTTCAATAAATCCACAACAACAAAACCATCATCTACAACATCGAAATTATTAAATATGAGAAAATTGTAAACGTTATACTACGAATTCTATACACATAAGTATGTATGAATGTATATTATATGTGTCCACTATAAAAAATTTATCAAAATAGTAATGCATTTATAATAACAAATGACAAAGTTTGTAAAAAAAGTAATTCTGGATCATATGCTATCCGTCCACCAACTTCCATCTAAACCAATTAAGAGGTTTTCACGTTACAATGGAACAAAAATCCTAACATACAATTTTCTCATTTCGTCGTTGCACTAATTAAATCAGTTAAATTTTTTTTTTTTTATTTCACCAAAAGAAAAGTTTATTGCAAAAAATCTACAAAACCTTTGCTTGCTTTATTTTGATACCAATGTTTTGTATGTTTTGAAACCGGGCCCTCTTTAAACTTAATTTTAAAATTTATAAAAAAAACATCTTACGGAATCGAAACAAGTCATAAATTTCCCAATTGTGCAAACATAGAGAAAAATACCTGTATAATAAAATACTCTATTAAAATGTACTATAACAAATTGCGTGGCCTTATTTATGTACATGCATTCATACATACATACATATTTACAAAATTCACATAAGCAATGAACAACAAAAATATTTCTACATTTTTCATTTTTTTTTTGGATTATCGGTTTCCAAATTTTCTTCTGTTATTGTCCATCAAACTAATGTTATCAGGTTTTTACCTTTAAATATTTTAATCTATTGTCCCAAAAAATAACTGTTGAAAAATACATAGGCAATTAGTCATGATTCCGAATCATGTCATCCTCAAGACTTCCTCTCCATTCCTACTTATCACAAGTCGATAAACCCTTCCATGCATCGCTATGTCCTTTCTCATATGCTTATTCGGTTTCCAATCTTTTTTCATGTCCCGCAAGACAGTCGTGAGTGTAATTCGTGCTTTCAACACAAAATAATCTGGAGTGAAATTCATTTGGATATTCTTTAGTTTCATCTTTGAAGAATATTTTTTAAAAACTTTCATTGCTCGCAAAATTTCCAGAATTTAAATATCATTAAAAAAAATTTTATACGTCTCTCATTTATTCTTATTTTAATACGTTTTCGTAAATCTGTTGCGGCATCTAACTAATCTGTCTGCTTAATTTTATCTTTAGAATAGTATCCGTTGGCCGATTAGAAGGTGATACCGGGTCAGTAACGTTCCATCCTTTTTTTAACCTTTCCCTTTTACTAATTATTTTGCTTCTTTCAGATCCTTGACGCCAACCTATAAAAGTAATTGGAAATTACAAACGAGGGATAAATAAAAAAAAATTCCCTACGGCATGTTAAGTTCCGTTATTCCTTATATTAGACCTGTATAAATATGTATTTTTTTTTTCTATTTCAGCCATTGAAGACCTTAAGACCATGAGAGGCATGGTATTACAACACTGCTCCAGTGTCGATTTTGTGGTGAGTTTTTCCCTCTTCTCTTTTTCCAATTCATTTCCGTCCTAATGTTGGTTTTTAGACGTCTTATTCTTTCCTCCTGTTTTGCCAATGACAATGTGTGTTGTTGTGTTCCTCCATACTGCGTGTAGTGGTTGAATTTTGAAAATCTCGACTGGATCTCCTTCCTCCATGGGATATCTTTCTCGGTTGCGTTGAGTATGGGTACTGCTGTGCCTCCATTTTTAATGTTGACCACAGTATCTCCAGTATAAACTCCAGGGGAAATCTCCTGTTTTTGTAAAACCACAGTTTTATCTCTCGAAATGATATTAACCGGCACTTTAGTAACTGCTCCCGTATCTACAAGTAAGACCAATATTCCCTCCCTAGCTCCTTGGCAGGGTAGCGTCATAAAAACTGTGTCCACATTGCTCGGTGATTCAGTACTATTATTTATATTTGGCATTATCTCCTCACTTTGTTTCTCTTCATATTTATATTTCAATACTTTATCTTTTTCTGCTTTCACTTTTAAAGCTTGCCCGTTCTCTTGATTTGCCTGTTTTTGCACAACCACGGCTTTATCTCTTGATTTGATATTAACCGGCACTTTAGTAACTGCTCCCGTATCTACAAGTAAGACCAATTTTCGCTCCCTAGCTCCTTGGCAGGGTAGCGTAATAAAAACTGTGTCCACATTGCCCGGTGATTCAGTACTATCTTCTATATTTCGTACCATCTCTTCACTTTTTTCCTCCTTTTTTTTGTTTAATTTATTATCTTTTGCAGTATTTTCTTCTATAGTGCGCCCGTTCTCCTTATTTACCGAGTGTACAACTGCCTCGGTTACTATCCTGGTTGGCTGCTCTGTTTCTGAGTCAGCCTCCGTATCATCTTTATTTACCTGAGTCTTTGTTTCTGTTTCTTTATTATACTTGTATTTGTTCTCTTTTTTATGCCAATCTAATTTTCTGTTAATTTGCGGGACCCCAGTTATTGGCGATAACTGGGCCGAATTTAGTTTCCCTGAGCATATGTCCGATTTGTGTTGCTATGGGCCTCTACGGCATTGTTAGCTAGGTCCCTGCCGTTGTTGCTATTTCGTGCCTGTTGGTAGATCCCTGCACCCATTGCTTCAGTCTGTGTAACATTACTTCTGCAGTCCCGTGCAAAATGTCCTTGTTGCTGACATTTAAAGCAGGTTGGGAGTGTACCATTGTTTCTATTTGCCCCTCTGTTTATGTTATATCCCGTAGCTATTTGTGGGCTTCCACGGAATTCTGTGTTTGTTATCCTCCTATTGTTTTCTGCGTCCTTCTATCCAATTGATTTTGGTTGGGTATGTTTCTTCTTGGCTCGCAGAAAGGGGTTTCCTTGTGACCGTTTATCTTACACAATCGGCAGTATAGGGAGCCTAATCTCTTTCTGCAGTTTTCCACATCGTGCCCGCTGTTTCCACAGAACGTACAGCTCACGACATTCCTGCACAGTGGCCCCATTTCATGACCGTATTTTCCACAGCTCATACAGTATGGTGTGTTTAGCCGCTTTTTGCAGCTATTCCATTCATGTCCCATCTTGTTACAAAAACTACAAGGGACGTCTGAATCAATTACGTTGATACTGTGCGCTGGTTCTCCAAACAATTCTTCTGCATTTTCCACTATGTCTATCAACTTAGTGAGCTCTTCCTCCTCCTGTCCCACAATTCGAGCTTTAAGAGCATGGTCCTTCAGACCCTTGATGAAACTTCTCACTGCTATCCTCTTGAAGTCCTTCAGCATGGTTTCCCGGCCAGGTCCCACCGGCCATTCGTTCTCTATTGTTGTCTTTGCCTCATTCAATAGGCTATCCAGGCGTTCTCCAAATTTACATGCTGACTCTCTGATGCTCTGTTTGCAACCCAAGATCAGCTCCCTTATCTTATCCAGGCTTTTATTTTTTAGGTATAACTTCTTGATGGTGTTACAGTATGCGTCCACTGAACCAAAAGTCATCTGGGATATTTTTGAGTATGCACCCCCCAGCAGTCGCAATTTCAGGCACTGTATCACATCTTGTGTTAGGACGTTATTTGCACCTGTGAGTACTTCTCTTTCTACCATCTTGCATCCTTGTATGTACCTGCATACTTCTGATGGTAAGTCTGGCCCATCGGTCCCGAAAAATGATGGGACCGTGTTGTTCACGATCTTAATAATCTCATACAGCGAAGGCATTTTGATCCTTTCAATTTCCGCTCTCTCAGTAGTATGGTTTTGCTGGGGTGACGGTGATCGTCTTTCTATGTTCCGCTGGTAATCATCTTGGTAGTGGGCTGTGTCCACGCAAGAACTTGTAGACTGTCCATTTAATAACTATACTTGTCGTTCTATTAATTTGTCTGTCTGCGTCTGTGGGTTGTCCATTAAAGCTGTCTTCTACTTACCCATGTTCCGCTGTTTATTATCCTCATAGTGGTCTTTATACTATTATTATTATTATTATTATTTTATTATATAAGTTTGTTCGCAACCGCGCAGAATTTTTACAATCAAAGTAATTCTCCTTTTTGCCTTGATCCGCTTTAGCGATTAGTCCTGTAACGACAATATGAGGGTAGCTAGGATTTAGACTTTATTCAATTTGTCTGTGCAGTTCTACACCGTCGTGTGTAGGATGCAACAATACAAGGTAGCTAGGATTTAGACTTTTATGTATTGTTGGTTTTGCTACACCTGACAGTTTTTTCTTGAGCAAGATCAACACAAGGATAATTATATTTCCTTGATGTTATTATTTACGCGGCTACCGGCTGCGCCAAAATGTTACAATTTATTTTGTAACTTATTTTTTAGAATTAAGAACACAAGACAATAGGATTATTTTGAATTTAGTTATTTAGTTTATTTAGATTTTCATTTTTGTTTTCTATTCTAGGTTTATTAAATTATAACCATCTCAGGGACCCGCTTTTTAAGGCTGGTGTTTGATCAGGTTTTTGTTATGTGTGTTATGAACTGATTAGAATAGAGCTGACTTCACTGACTACAGTTGGCTGGATAGACTGAATAGAAGACCTCCATACCAAATCACCCTCCGCTTTTATACCCACTTTTGTGCTGCTCGATGAACGGTGCTGCTGACGTTCGCTGCCGCTGGCGTGGTTGTTCCCGCGATACTGCTGAGTGTGCGATTATTGCAACTTCAGCATATCCATACCCGTGGGACTTCCAGCCGATTGCGGTTCTCACGATAATGCAATGTCAGCATATATCTGTAGGAAAATTACTGGTAATAACGTCAGTATTGTATGCAGCGTTATTGCAACGTCAGCATATGTCTGTGTATGTATGTATGCAGCGTATATTTTGCTGCTGTAGGTATTTTTTGTTGGTTGAGGGAAAATAACTCAACGTCAGTATGTGTGTGCAGCGTATGTTCCGCTGTCGCTGATACTTCTGTTGGTTAGGGGAAAATGACTCATAACACCACAGATTTTATGAATTGTCTAATATTATGTTTTTCATTTAAAGGCTTGATACTCCTGAATTCTCTTATAATCTGTTTAGGTTGTAAGATTATTCCTTGCACTTGAAGCTGTTCTTCTGGATGTTGTTGCATGTTGATTTGCTGTAGTTGTTCCTGTTGGAGCTGCTGCTGTTGTATTTGTTGTTGTTAGAGTTGCTGATGTTGTACATTTATTTTTAGCTCTTGCTGTTTGAGAATGGTTTCCAATTCTACAATTCTTTGATGTACCTCCTCCTCCATGTTGATATGACGGTTTTTGTCAAAGGTCTCTTTCCGGCTCATTCAAATTTATTTTTAATTATATGTATATTAATTTATAATGTTCCACAATTAAACTGTTTTTAAGTCAAACACATCAATATTACAAGTGTCAAACATAGGTTTGTTAATTGCTTTCTTTTTTTCTATAATTAGTTCTTGTTATTTTTATTAAAAAATAATTTTTCTTTTAGGTTCTTTTGTTTATTCTTTAGAATAAAACGCGACTGCGCCAGTTAATAAATGATTAAAATAAAATGATTAAGAAACGGTTTTTATTTTACATCTTTATTTGTTAAAATGAATCTTAAGACTAACTTAAATTAAAAAATTAGAAATATATTTGCCTAAAGCAAATTTTGTAAAAAAAAATGCTTCAGCAGCGTTTTAAACTTAAAAATAACTTATTATATGCAGCGTATGCAAAATTATTGTGGGAAGGAAAATGTATTTTAATATCTTAAAGTTACCCTACACATTTGATGGACGGTATTATGCATTTTGGTGTAAGGATGTAACTCGTGATCTGAAGCAAACGTTAAAAGTAAAATGATTCATTAAGTTCATAAATGTTACAAAATTTTTCAACTAAGATTTGGTGATGCCAGATTGAACATTAAGTAAATCGGTTTGATTTTGGAGATGGCGTTAACATTTCCCCCGCAGTATGGTAATGAGATTATTCGTCGCCAGACTCTGATTGAGGAGCGACATCCAAAATCGCCATTTTGAAAAACAGGTCTTTCTAGAACTCCATGTTGAGTTAGCAACTTTGCGTTTCGTACCTGACTGCCACTTGCCAATCTCGTCTCTAAGACCTTTCCGCGTAGCCAGACGTTACGGGGTAAAGAAAGGTCAATAATGATCACTAGGTCCCCCTAACTCAATGGGTTTGGACGATCATGCCACTTGGACCTACAGGTTAAAGTTGGAAGATACTCAGCCAACCACTTCTTCCAAAAAATATTTGCATATTGTTCAGACGTCAGCCAACTTTGTTTCAGTACCTTGCTACTATCATTGCAAGTAGAAATAGGTTTTATCCCAGTGGAGCTCCCTACCAAAAAATGATTTGGAGTCAATGCTTCATCTGTCTCTCCGTCAATAGGAACGTAGGCAAGGGGTCTAGATTTTATTACATTTTCTACATCAATCATAATGCCAGTAACAGCTCATCACTTGGTGCCCTCGAAGGTATAATTTTATATAAAATTGTTCCCACGCGCCACCCATATGTGGCGAAGCCGGTGGAGTAAAGTTCCATTTTGTTGTTGCGGTAGTGAACGTTTCTACTAGCTCATCCTTATCAACGTCGTCCAAAGCCTCTCGTAGCTCTATCTCAGCTCCGACGAAATTCGTCCCATTGTCGCTGTAAAATTCATGTGGAATTCCCCTTCGAGCCATAAAATTTCGTATGGATAAAATGCAGGAACTCGTTGTTAGATAATGAGCAATTTCAATATGGACAGCCCTGACCGTCAAGCATGTGATTAAGCACCCATAGCGCTTCTCCTTATGACGATTTACGGAGACTAAAATGGTTCCGAAAAAGCGACACTAGTGTACGTAACACGAGCACGAGGTAGTTTTGCCATTTGAGGATTCTGAGGCATGGCTTTTTTAATTTTGCACTTTTGGTAGTGGCGGACTGTTGAATTAAATGTAGCGCGAAGCTTTGAATCATAATATTTTTGTCTAATCTCGTTGATGGCCGTTTCGTGATTCATATGATGGAATTTTTCATGGTAATGCCTTAAAATCAATTGAGTCGTGTAACTATTTCTAGGTAGTATAATTGGGCGTTTTTAATACAGTGGGATATCAGCATTATCAATTCTACCCTCAACTTTCAATACTTCATCATCTAAATATGGATTGTTATTATATATATCGCTGCTTTTTGGTATCATCTTACTCGATTTTTATAATAAAATTTCGTTACGATAACTTTCAGATTGGGTCTGCAAATACAACGTTTTTTCAGTCCTCTGTAATTCTTCTTGGGTTAACTTGCCCTTTTGTTTACTAATTTTGCGGCAGTTATTTAAAAATCGACAAACATATGCTGCGGTTCGTAATAGACGACTCCACTTTTCAAATCTCATGGTACCAAAAACATTTTCAAATTCAGTAATTTTGAATGAATTTTGCACCCTTTTTTCTTCAGTTGACTCAGATAGTGTTTTTTCTTGAGGCCATTGGTTTCCTGGAAGAAATAAAAATTCCGGACCTTGTAGCCACCTACTCGAATTTGAGATCTTGGGAAACTTTGACCACTTGGTAGCATCATCAGCTACATTTAGTTTGCTCGGAATCCATTTCCTCTCTTTAATGGAAGACAACTCTAAAATATCCGTAATTCTAAATGCTACAAACTGACTGTATTTAAGGTGATCGGAACTGAACCAGCTTAACATGGTGTTTGAGTCACACCAAAAGTAATTTTTATTAATTATTATTAGCAGCCATTAGCTCTAAGCTTGGAACAGATGTTGTCTTTAAAGGTGCCACTCGAGTTTTTCTTTCTTCAGCCTGAAGTAACACAATGCTGCATATCCGTCTTTACTAGCTTCTACAAATGTATGCAATTCGACTTCTACTTTATCATAATTGTTGAAGAAATTTAAATAACAACGGGGGATTTTTATATTTTGAATATCTGGTAAAATCTTAATCCATTGGTTCCATTTGATTATTAATTCAGGAGGAATATTTTCATCTCAGTCAATTTTAGAACTCCACACTTCTTGTTTCATACCTTCACATATGTACATTATAATATGTCCAATAATACCAAGAGGGTCATAAATTTACATGACAAATCTTCAAACCTCTCTCTTTGCTGGTATTTTTTTTTTTTTTTGTTTTTGATAATAAACATAAACATGAAGATACTTTAAAAGTTATGACATACTCTTCATGGTCCCAATATACACAAACATTTTTTAATTTGTTTTTCTTGTGTTAAGTTAGGGCGTTTAGCGCCCGACGAATTTTGTGGCAAATCGATTTGATGGCAATAGAATAGATTTATTGTTAGAAACCCAGTTTCTACATGTTGTCAAAGACAGGCGTAATGTTCGTCAACAAGTTAAGTTTTAATAAACATAAAGACTTTATTATTTCTAGGGCTTATAGTATGCTTGGTTTCATTAGGAGGAATTCTAAAGATTTTAAGGACGCATACACTCTTAAATCTATTTACATTTCTTTAGTTCGAAGTATTTTAGAATATTGTTGTGTTATCTGGAATCCTTATCAAGTTGGATCATCTAATCGTATTGAGCGCATTCAAAAAATATTTACAAAGACTGCTTTAAAGTTAATATGGACTTTTGAGGCACTACCTTATGATGTTAGGAGGAAGTTTCTTAGTTTACAATCTTTAAGCGATCATAGAACTTGTTCTTTATTAATTCCTATTTATAGTATATTATTTGATAATATTAATTGTCCACAAATTAAAAATTATTTTACCATATACAGAATTAACCGTATGTTCGAGGAACGCATTCTTAGAATGAACTATGGAAATAATGGACCAATTCTGGCAATTGCCAATGGCTTACATGTATGTAATAGCTTTACTCGGCTTTTAAATTTTAATATAAGTTATAATATGTTCAAATTGTTGTTATTTAAATATTATAATTAACTAGGATAAGTAATCTGTAAAAATATGATTCTGTAGATGAATAAATCAAAAATAATAAAACCAGCTTTCTCATGTATATGTGATACATCCGAAATAAGTTTTTGCGCCTCCTGTGGCGTATCAACAGAATCAAAAAGGTCATTAAAGTAATGAATTTCCTTCCGCTTTGGGAAACTCGCTTTTATATTTACTACCATTTAAATTTTTCACGTACTGTGAAATACTGGGAGCGCATGAGGCGAAAATCATTACATCCATGACGTATATATCAGGAGGTCTATCTTTTAAGCAATAGCGCCAGAGAAATCTTTGCACATCTCGGTCTTCAGATCTTATATGTATCTGGTTGAACATTTCTTCAATGTCTCCACAAACAGCCACGGATTTCTGACGAAATTTAAAGAGAACGGAAGGCAAATTGGTCAAAAATTTAGGTCGCAGTGAGGTACATGCGGACTTAAAACCCGGTACCTCCAAAGCCGCTAAAGCTATTGCCACTAGGATGGCCAAAGCCTCCTTAACGAAAACGGCAAAGAAAGGACCCAAGACTTGTCGACGGCGAGCAGGGTGGCAACACCAGACCTGGCGACTCACCAAAAATCTCGCGGTTAGGTACCTGTGGACTTCGGGCCCAGTACCTCCAAAGCCGCCCAAGCCCTTGCCGCCAAGATGGCTAAACCTCCCTTTTCAGGGGCCAGGTCGGTCAAGGCTAAGCCAGACAAACCTGGTGCCCTCAATGTGCGCACTGCAGGGGAAGGGACCGGTAGGATAACCTCCGGCCCCAATACCCTGTCACCCCCTGCCAACTCCGGCAAAACAACAGCACCCGGGCACATTGTACACTCTAAAAAGGCTGCAACAAAAAGGCGTTCCGCCTTACGTTTCATTTCGAGCCTAAGATCTTTACCGGCTGATCAGCTCACGAATGAGTAGACAGCTTCTCTCTCATGTGCGAAGGCCCACATGGCTGCACTGCATAGCAACCCTCCCCCTGCAGGGCCTAAACGGCAGCGTTCAGAGGAGGAAAACGCAGTTGCAGCTAACCACCCGAGGACCAAACGTCCTAAACACCCCTCTGTCGGCAATGGCTCCTACAGTGAGGTGGCCAAAGGGCATCTCGTAAGGGCCATCATAGACAGGGGTGTAGGTGACGGTGCCATGTCACACGACAAGTGGGACATGGTAAATTAAAAACTGGTGGGGGTCTTCTGGAAAGTCTACCAAGACAATCCGGGACCCCCCTCAGTGCAGTGATTTTGGTACCATGGCCTGTGCAGACGAACGCTCAGCGACGCTGCTAAAGCAGGCCATTAATTGCATAGGTGAGGTATGGCAGGGCGCCAGGCTGGATGCGGTTCCTATGGAGGAGATTCCCAGACTACCTAGAGCTTTCGCCATAATACCTGACGAACCTTCGGCACCGGAGGAAAACCTTAAGATCCTTCGATGCTGCAACCCCGACCTACCAACCAGTGACTAGAAGGTAGCGAAGGTGTCTGCGGCCGAAGGGTGCAAAAGGAAGGTGATTCTGATCCTGAATCAGGAGTCGCTGGCGCTAGTTCGGGAGAGGCAAAACAAGTTGTTCTATTGTTTTATCACAATTTTGTTGCGCGTCTACCGGACTGACGCCAGACGGAATCGCGATCCGGGCCATGAAGGCGTACCGCCAAAAGACGGTACGGTAAATGATGTTGCCGCGACCTCATCCGACAGAGAAGATGCTCAATCAACCTCCTCGTTGGTTGGCGGCTTCTTTGAACGGTTGAACGTCGCGGATGGTGATGGAGACGATCTGTTGGCCTCTGATGAGGACCAGGAGGACGTCGACGTCATTTTAACAGGAAAAATGGAGGATGGTGAAGGTTACTTAAGTCAACCTGCACCACTCTAAAGCAGCATCTGCTGCAATGCTCCTCCGGGTGGTAGAGAAGAAGGCGGAGCTAATCATCGTCCAAGAACCCTGGGTCCATAAAGGACGGGTTTGTGGGCTAAACCTCAGGGGCTACAAGCTCTTGGTTGCCAATGGTTCAGGTAATATCAGATCTTGCATATTGGCTAAAAACTCTTTACGCATCTACATTTTATCTGATTATAGTGATGAAGATACTGTGAGCGCAGCAATGGAGACTGAATCCGGAAACATCTGGGTAGTCCCAGCTACATGGCCCATGACCACGGTGAGCGTCCACCAAACAACTTGGTACGTGGGATTGTGGCTAAAGCTGAAAGCACAAGGACGCCAATCATAATCTGTGCTGATGCGAACTCGCACCACATCACATGGGGCAGTAATGACACCAACGCACGAGGTGAGTCTCTTTTCGATTTTATTATCAATAATAATCTTGAAAAAGCAAATAGGGATTCAAAACCGACTTTTATTGTCTCAAACCGAAGTGAGGTTTTATATATTACACTGATTAGTGCACACCACAACAGTTTAATTAGCGACAGGAAGGTCTCGGACGACTGTTCCTTTTCTGACCATCGTTATATTAATTTCTCCATAGGGTTTTGCGTGGATAGTCCAAATCCTCTGATAAAAAGAAGGAAAACTAACTGGGAGTTGCAGAACAATCTCCTCCGTAACACTCTAAGCTCCGTCCCCATTATAAACAACACGACGGACATCGATACGGCAATATATCTCTTCAATGAATCTTTTCGCTGCGCAAGATATTAGCTACCTCACCGGTGGTACCCAGCTACATACAAAAACCATGTGGAAGCTGGACTATAAGCAACCATGAAATGCTCAGCGTACTTCTTGACACCCACTTTCCCGGTAAGGCCCTGGTTTCTACAACAGTTACCGTTACCGATGATATAACTACTTCGCCTGAGCCAGTTATTGTACCGCTAGACAATGACAGAATCAGATGGGCGATCAGTACCTTCGATCCATTCAAATCTCGTGGAACAGATGGAATTATTCCAGCGGACCTACAGAGAAATATGGACCTTGTCGTGCCCTGGCTCTCTGAAATCTTTACAGAGTGTCTGAAAAGGGCATACATTCCGGCTTGCTGGAACCTGTGTAAGGTCGTCTTCCTCCCCAAGGGGTGCAAGACGTCTCACACTAAACCTAAAGACTTCAGGCCTATCAGCCTGATGTCTTTTCTGCTCAAAACACTGGAAAGAGCTATAGATATACATCTCAGAATGTCCATACCAAAGGAACTTCTATCCCCCTCACAGCACGCCTACACAAAGGGCAAGTCTGTCGAAACTGATCTCCACTCCTTGTTCAGTCACATAGAGAAATCTCTCGTTCACAAGGACTTCACTATGGTGGCTTTCCTGGACATAGAGGGCGCCTTCAATTTTTTCAAACCGGACTCAATCATCAACAGCATGAAAGATTTTGGAATTGACATCAAAAAATCTGCTAACTAGAAGGTTCATAAGTTCATCGTTTGGATCTGCCACTGAATACAGAGCAGAGACTTTGCGCCCCCCAAACTAAACGGGACCACACTGAAGGTCTCGGACAACGCTAAGTACCTGGGCGTAATCCTAGACAGTAAACTATCTTGGAACCTAACCACCCAGTATAGAGCAAATAAGTCCCTCGTGGCTATTTACACCTGCAAAAGAGCAATTGATCGAAGCTGGGGCATCGAACTCCGAGGGACCAACTGGGTCTTTGAGACGGTAATTAAGCCCATAATTTTCTATGGGGTTATAGTCTGGTAGGAAGCGATTGAGAAAGACTCCCACCGACGAACTATAGAAAAAATTTTTCGGCTAGCGGCGATCCTGATAACGGGAGCGCTCAGGTCTACTCAAACGAAGGCATTGTTCGCTATGCTGAACTGGCTTCCGGTGGATGTTCTGGCTAAACAGCTAGCTTTGATTGCGGCGATCAGACTGAATGCTACATGTTCATGGATGAGAACCGATCTTGGTCACTCCAAGATTCTCAGGCAGCACCAAGCGCTCCATGACTTCACCGAATACTGCCCACCGGAACCTTATTTTGACGGGCTTTTTGAATCCATTGTTCCCAATAGGGAATATCACTCCCTACCCCCTGCCACCGAAGGAGCCGTCAGAGTTTTCACTGATGGCTCCAAAGACGCGTAAACACTGGGGGAGGTTTCTATGTGGAAAACTTCAACATCAAGGTTCCATTCAGACTTCGGGATGGCTGTAGCGTCCTGCAAGCCGAAGTCTCGGCCATAACAAGAGCGGCATGATGGCTTAGGTATTATAGGATATCGGAAGACATCCATATTTTTACCGACAGCAAAGCAGCCATTGCTGCTATCAATGGCTTATACACTACATCGACGGTGGTAAACGAATGCCGGAAATCTCTAAGCGAGATATTCAAGAGTAACACTAGTCTGGATTCCAGGGCACTCAGAGTGCACTGGTAACGATATTGCGGACGAAACTGCCAAAAAGGGCGCATCATTGAGCAACTCGATGATATGTCACTTCGTTGGCATTCCTCTATCTCAATGCAAGCGATTGATCCAGCAGGAATCATACAATCTTGCTCAAGAAAGGTGGGAACAAGAGCATACCCGTCGAGTCGCCAGGTCCACTTAGCCCCGCTACAGCCTGCACAGAACTTGCGATCTACTCAGGCTTGGTAAATGTCACACAAGACGACTAGTAACAGTGCTACCGGGGCACTGGTGTTTCGGGACTCATGCCAAAAGGATGGGCCTAAGTTACAATGACTACTGCAGAAGTTGTAACGATGAGGAGGAAGAAGAAACAGTTCTTCATCTTCTATGTCAATGCCCCGCGCTTAACAGCATTATGGCGGTTACTATGGGCTCCAACACTCTGCCAGACCTCGACAATCTGGCGAACATGGGACTTACCAACCTATTCTCCTTCCTGCAATAATCAGGATGGTTTGATTCGGTGATAGGGCAATCACAACAGTGAATAACCAATTGACTCAGCCCTGTCTGCTGTAGGGTATAACAAAGGGACCGAATTAACGGAACCAAGTGCGTCACGTCTCAGATGTGACGGCCCTCGAAACCTAACCTAACCTAACCAGGTCCCTTTAATAAGTATGAATTTAGGCACACATCGTTTGATTTCGCAGCCGATACCATAAAACACGAGATTTGCCGGGCTTATTTTTATTGAAAACATCAAAGATTGGAAGATACCACACCATTCCATCAGTACGTTCGATTTCTGAAGAAACTAATTTGCGAATATAGCTCTTGGATAGGTATTTGTTAATTGTTTCTTAAAATATTTTAAAAAGATCGAAATTTTTTCGTAATTTATTTTTCATGCAAGCTATTTTAATGCCATTTCGTAACTATCTGGTAACTCTAAGACATCATACTTCCATAGACGTAAACCTTATAATGTCCATTTTCGTTCTGTTTGGTAAATTTGTTTATAAGATCTAGTGCCCTTTAATCATTTCCGCCAATTATAAGGTCTTTTACGCCTATACCCAAACTTTCAATGGAATAAAAACTACTAACTAAACGCTCTAACATGTCATCATGATTTGTGACGGAGCACTCACAAACATAATAATTTAAACTCATACCTTGGTTTTTATTATCCTCCGAAGCGCCGTAAATAAGCCAACCAAGTTTTGTGTAGACTTCTATCGGTTCATATGGAGAACCTTCACGAATTTTGCGTGAAACACTCAAATTAATATGATTTTTTCTTTTTTTTATTTAATTTTATTATTTATTGAATCTTCAATTTAGATTGTAATATTAATAAGATTTTCAAATCTTAAATCTAAAACTATTAAATATAAGTTTAGCCAATGCTAAACAAAATTTTTAATTTCAACGGTTAATTTTTGTTGTTGTTGTTTTACATACAAGAATATCTCTTCTTTTCAGTCGGGTGTGGCCTCTATAATGAAGAATATTGCGCGCAAGTGGATTTGGGTGCAACTCAAGTTTTTTATATATTTTTTCGCGTTTTTTGAAAATACTGTCTTCACCAACGGAACGTCTACACCTTTATGAATTCGATGATTTCTGACATACAAGGGGGCTTCTGTTATTGTACGTAGAATTTTTTTCCGTCGCCTTTGAATTTTTTTGACATTCGATGCTGAGGCAGTGCCCCATAACTGGATTTCATAGGACTATATTGGTTTTAGGATCGCGTTGTATAATAGAAATTTGCAGTCTGGGCTTAGTATAGAATTTCTTCCAGTAATCCAATTCATTTGGGCTGCTTTTAATTCAATGTTAAACAAGCTGCTCTTAACATGTGCTTCAAACAACCTAATAGAATCATCTATGTCAGAAGATGTTCTCAGCGGCATTCTCTCCGAGCAAAGAGCACTCAGATATTTTTTGTATTTCAGCCAGTTAACACGTACAGATGTCATCGGTAAATCATATGTTGGTGTTGCAGTTTTATGCTAGTAAATAGTGACAATTGCATGCGAGTGGTCTGAAGATAAATCTAAAGATGTTTCAACTTCAATCATATCGTTGGGCACAACTTTCGCTATTCCAAAGTCAATAACATCAGGAATATTTTGACGATATGATGGCCAAGGCTGAACACTTGAAAGTACAATCAAACCCATTTTAGAAACTCTTTTAAACAAAACACGACCCTTAGGAGTGATTAGACGTGCTCCTCAGAAAGTGTGTTAAGAATTGTAGTCGCCAGCCGCAAGAAAACTGGAGCCCAGTGATTTGTAAAAAAGCGTATATTGACTCTCGGTAATTGAAAATCTAGGAGGGGAGGAGACAGATGATATTACAAGTTATTGATAGTAATTTTCAATGCAGATGTTCGTTGCTTGAAGATAATCTTCACAAAAATCATTTAACAAGTAGTGTTTTATTCGCGTTTTGATTAGGATTTCCGAGCCACCACAAGCTCTACCTCGAGGATCCTTGGTGTCGTAGAAATTATGTCCACTAATTCTGAAACAACTTCGAGATGTCAAATGAGTTTCTGAGATAAGCATAACATCGATTTGTTTATCCTATAATGTGTTTAATTTCATTTATCCTTGCTAGAATTTTTGAATGTTGCATCTAGCTGCAACACGTTTTAATTCTTCTAAGCACCTTTTGAGTGCTCAGGTAGAATGTTGAGAAAAACTAATTAATTCCTTTAAACTAAAAAGTATTCTGATTCTTTATTTAAAAATCTTTCTTATTTATACTATTTTGTGATATTTACAATTCCTAATTCTATGTTATATTCTACCCTCTCTAACCTATTATGAGATTTATTGAGTTAAAACATTTCATTTTGATTGGTCAGTGTTTTAACCCAATTTTCACTCAATTTCTTATTTTAAATTATTTTCTGTCATTCATTCAATCTTATACTTGGAATATTGCTCAATGTACTATTTAAAGTGCATTGGTATATTTACTGTATGTTTGCATTTACACTTTGTGTTTTGTAATATTATCCCTCGTAATATTTCGAATGCAATATTTTAAGTCAAACCGCTTGCATTGACATAGCTTCAAGTGCAATGCCTTTTGCTTATACACACAAACATTGTCTTGTGTGTGGTCTCGCTAAAAGTGTGCCAAGTGGTTTCATGTTGCAGTAAAATGAAATTAAAGAATTTTGTGTTGTTGGTGTTGGATAGTTCACATTCTTTTTAGGTAGTTGTGATGCGTTCTGACAAACACACTACACCTCTGCCCTTAAGATTGAATTTATGATTGAAATGAAATGAATTAAATCTTTAAAAATACTTGTGTTTGTAATAACCTTGAGTATACTTAATACAAATTAAAAATAGTTAAATATAAAAATGTCTTATTATTTTATAATTTTATTTCTTATTGTCTATTTGTTACATTAGGTTTATATAATTTAAGTATATTGTTGTGATAAATCTTTTCCAAGTTATCAACTTTTAATAAAGAATTTACTCCTAATCTTTTTATTATTTCATAAGGTCCCTTGTATGGGCTTTGATTTTTTTTTCTAGATTCTAGTTTAATTAATACTAAATCTCCTACATTAAAGTTACTATTATTTATAATTCTATCATAAATTTCTTTTGATTTATGTTTTGCTATGGTTGTTAATTTTTTAGCATTTTCTAAAGCTTTTCTTAATCTGATTTTTACTTCATTAGCGTAATTTTCTATATCATAGCATTTATCTGTGTTTTGTATTTTGTCTGTAGGTAATGTTGCTAGTTTACCATATATTAATTCAAAAGGTGAATAGTTAGTGTTAACATGTGGTGTTGTGTTATAAGCAAATGTATAGTATGGTATCCATTTGTCCCATTCATAGTCATCTACAAATTTTAATAAATATTCATTTAATACACGATGATTACGTTCTATAGAACCTATGGATTGGTGGTGATATGGTGCTGAAAATTTTTGGTTTATGTTAAGTAAATTACAAACTTCTTTTAACAATTCATTGCTAAATTCAGTACCTCTATCAGATTTTAAGATTTTAAAACATCCATACTTCAAAATAAACTGTTCAACTAATGTTTTGGCAATACTTCTAGCATCTTTCGTTTCAATTGGATGTGCTATTACATATTTAGTTAATTCGCACTGCAACGTAAGTATATATCTGTAACCATTTGATATTCTTAAAGGTCCTACAGTATCTATTTCTATTGTTTCAAAACTTGTGTTAGGTGTTTCCGTTATAACCATTTTTTCTTTAATATGTTTTGTCTGTTTATTTCTTAGGCATTTGTCACATTTGTTAATGTAATCTCTAACCATCTTTCGCATGTTTTTCCATACATAACGTTGTTTTAACTTTAGTACTGTCTTTCTAATGCCGAAGTGTCCTGATAATGGTGAATTGTGGAAATCTTTTATAATATCTATCTGTGATTTCTTATTCGTAATATATTGCAAAGGTTTATATAATATGATATTTAGTTCGAAATTTCTATATTTATTTGATTTCAATATTCTTTGGTATACCTCATTATAAGTTTTCTTTAAATATTCAATTGATATGAGCTCAAAAATGTTATCTTCGCATGATAAAGCGAGATTTTTTATATTCTGCTTATGCATATAAATAATCAATTTCTCTAGAGACAAAACGTATTTTGCTAGATCTTCATTAATATTCATTACAAAGCTGTTATCTTTGTTTTCTATGGTACCATCTTTAGGTCCATCTTTTATATTTCTTTCACCGGTATTAATAATATTAAATTTTAATTCGCGAATATTCTTTATATCTTGTAAAGATGTACATTCCCACATATGATTTTTATGTTGGCCTTGGGATATGTTATTATTTATTACTTCATTGTTAGAAATTTCCTTTGCGTTCATTCCACGTGTTGTTACCAAAATTTTTGATGGTTTACTACTATCATCTTCTACAGGAATCATATTTTTTAACATATCAGAATCTAATTTTATTCTAGATAAAGCGTCTGCGTTAGTGTTTATTTTTCCTTTTTTATAGACAATTTCAAAATCATAGTCTGATAAATCTATTCTTATACGAGTTAATTTTGACGAAGGATTTTTATGAGAAAAAAGTGAAACAAGTGGTCTATGGTCTGTTACTACAATAAATTTTTTACCAAATAAATAAGGTCTAAAGAATTCTATACCCCAATGTATAGCAAGAAGTTCTTTCTCAATTACTGGTTTATTTAAATCATGTTTTCCTAGTGTTTTGCTTGCATATGAAATCGGTAAATCTTCTCCTATTTTCCCTTGTGATAATATAGCTCCTAATGCGTAGTTTGATGCATCAGTAGTCAAAATAAATGGTTGTTCAAAATCAGGATATTTTAATATTGGTGCGTTAATTAGTTTTGTCTTTAGTATGTTAAAAGCTTGTTGACATTCTTCTGTCCATTCAAATTCTTTTCCTTTTTTAGTTTGATCATTTAGACATTTTGTGATCTCCGCGAAATTTTTTATGAAACGTCTGTAATAATTACAGAATGCTACAAATCTTTTAACTTCGTCTTTGTCGTTTGGGATTGGGTATTGTTCAATAGCTTTATGTTTTGAAGGATCCGTTCGTACACCGTCTTTTGTTATTTGATGTCCTAAATAAATTACCTCCGATTTTAAAAATACACATTTTGATGCATTTAATTTTAAATTGTATTTTGACAAGCGTTCAAATACTCTAATAAGATTTTCATTGTGGTGTTTTAAACTACAACCAAATACAATAATATCGTCTACGTATAAAAATGCTTTGGAATCTAGCCCACTAAGTGCTATTGTTAACATTCTTTGGAAACTATTGGATGAAATTTTCAAACCAAATGGAAGTCTTTTAAATTGATAATGACCATTACCAGTTGAAAATGCAGTTAAATTTCTTGAATCTTCGTCTAAATTTATTTGATGGAATGAGCTAGTCATATCTAAAGTGGAAAAATATTTAGCTCTTCCAAGACGATCTAAAACATCCTCTAATCTTGTTAATGGAAATTTATCATTCACTATCTTTTTGTTAAGTTGTCGAAAATCTACAACTAGTCTCCATTTTTCTTTTCCGTTTTCGCTCTTTTTTGGTAATACCAATAAAGGTGAATTGTATGCACTATTTGACGGTTCTATTACATCATCATCCAATAATTTTTGTACCTGCTTATTTATTTCATCATATTGTGTGTGTGGTAATCTATAGTTTTTAATGTATACTGGTGTATTGTCAGAAACTTTTAAATCTTGTGTATAAAAGTTATTTGAAGTTAGTGTCTCTCCTTCTAAATGAAAAATGTCCTGGTAATCCTCAAATATTTTTATCAAGTCCATCTTTGCTTTTTCGTCATTAACGTCAATTTTTAAAATATCAAGTAACTTTTTAAATCTTTCTGTTTTAATATTTCTTTCCTTTCTGTATGGTTGGGTTACTAAAACGTAGTTTTTTAATGGTTCTATTTCAAAATTGATGTTTTTTAAAATTACATTGTTATCTGTTGTGTTTAAAATTTTTACATGGTGATTTCCTTTTCCTGGTACTATTGTGTTACTAACGAATATTCCTGGTTGAATTTCTTTGTTTAAAATTATGCTATCTTCTTTAATATCCAAATTTATAGGATGAATACTTTCTGACCGCTTCTCTACCTCTATGCAGTAATTTCTTTTTATCCATGATTTCATAGGTATTGTAATTTCTTCATTTTCTAAAGAAAGGGTTATTGTGAATGTTTCATAGTCGATCTTACATAAGAATTTCGTAAAGAAATCTCTTCCTAAAATTCCGTCTGTTGGTATAGGAAAATTTTCATCTATGATGTGAAATTTATGCTTTTCGCTTGTGTTATTTATGATAAAACCTAGTTCTGATGTTCCTATAGATTTAATTTTTTCTGATGTTATCCCTGTAAAACTGCTTGATTGTTCCCTGTCTATGTTTATTGAATCTTCCTTTAATTTGTTTAGTTTACACAAAGATATGTCTGCTCCTGTGTCTATTAAAAATGTAAGTACTAAATTTTTGCCTAAGTCTAAATTTATGAAATTAGTGAAATTGTTTGATATTTGAAAAACATTATTTAATCTTCTCGTTGTTCCTCCGGATGGTGGGTTTGTGCAGTTTCTTGACTCACATCCGGACCCTGGTAGTTTTCCTGTACGATGTGTACATTTCTTCGGTTATTTTGACCGTTACTTCTATTATAATTACGAGTATTAGCTCTATTAATGCCATTAATATTTCTCTGATTTGTTCTGTTGTTGTAATTATTATAATTGTTTCTTCCGTAATTTCTGTTTGTATTGTTATTGTAACCGTAATCATTCGTTTGTCCGTTATTGTTGTTATATGGTCTATTAATATTGTTATTATTATTATTTGTTCTGTTATTGCTATAGCGGTTATTGTTGGGGTTAAAAGTATTTCCTCTATTATTGTTATTATTCCTATTGGTATTGTTCGAATTTCTTCTGTTGTCTTTTCTATTCCCATTATTTGAAAAATAAAGGACATGGTCATTGTTGCCAGAAAATTCTTTTTCTAATTCTAAGGCTAGCTGTAGAGCTTCATCAAGACTTTTTGGTCTAGATGCAAAAATTGTTGGTTTAAGTTCTCCAATCAAGCCGTTTTTAAATACATTTAAAGCATAACTTTCATTTAGTTGTTTGATAGTATTAGCCTGTGTAGTATTGCAATTTTGTATCTCTGCTATTTGGAGTTCGTTCAGTTCGGCTATTAAATTTAAAAGTTTTTCATGATATGTATTCACATTCATGTTCTTTTGTGAAAAAATGCTAAGGGTAGCTTGTATATGTGAAACTGTTTTTGTCGTCTTATACCTGCTAGAAAGTAGCGTTTTTAATTCTTGAAACGTTGTTGGTGCAGATGTCCCTAATGATGTTCTGACTATGCTGTTAAATTTTACGTTGCATACGAAACTTAGTAGTATTGCCTTCTGGTCTTCTGCCAAACCATTGTTGATCAATTCAATTATGGTAAGGAATGAATTAAGGTCTTTGTAATTCCCTGTGAATTGTGGGATTACCTTTAAGGCAATTTCTAAGTTAAATTGTTGAGTTGTCATGTTTGTTGAGTTATTTGATTTGTCATATGCTATTACTTTGTTTTCCAATGCTTCCTCTAAAAGATTTTTGGCAGCGTTATAATATTTTTGAAAAATGCTTTTGCTTTTTGCTATTTGATCTGTATCAATTAATTTCCTTTCTATTAAATCTGAAAATTCTCTTTTCAGTAATTCTATTTCTTCTAACTTTAGTTTTATAGTGGATACTAAATATCCTCTAGAGCCTGATTTTTTGTAATTACTTATAATTCTTTCTAACCTACCAACGATAGATTCCATAGAAAATATGAATTTTATGTACTCATTTATTAATTTTTTTTTTTTTTTTTTCAGACTTGTACAACCGATTTCTTTTGAACGTAGTCCTTAAAGTATTTGTTAATCCTATAAATTAAATAAATTATAACTAATATACATAGTAAAATAAAAGTATCGACTCTAATAGAACTGCCTAGCTCCATGTCTTGGTTGTTGCTTATAGAACCACCGTTGATGTTCTCGTTAATGGTTACTGTCTCTTTAGACTTTGTTGTACCCATCATTCAAGTTGGCGGAGTTTCTTGTAGAGTTGTCGCTTCTCCTCGCCAGAAACTATGCCCATTAGGCGTCGGATGTCCCTTTTTTCGTTCTTTAAACGCAGCTTTTTTCCACCTCTTTTAGTTTTCTTGGGGATGTCTATTTCTTGTTGTGCTGGTTTTGATGACGTTCTTTTCTTGTACTCCTCTATGGTTAACGGCTTAGGGCCGTAATTTTTCGGTGTTGGAGTGTATTTGGGGTAGTCTTCCGTACCTCCTCCCGGTATGTACTGTTCCACACAATATTTTGAAAAAATTTCGTCTATCTCCTCTTGAGATGGAGTTGTATCGAGTGACATCAGAAGAAATTTTAAAATATCAAAGTTTTTTGTGGAATTCTAAATTATTTAGAAAATTTTGTCAGATTTCAAAGTTGTAAAAAAAAAAAATTTTTTTTTTTTTTTTTTTTTTTCAGAAAATTTTTGTCAGATTTCGAAATTGGCAGGATCGCCATATAATGTGTTTAATTTCATTTATCCTTGCTAGAATTTTTGAATGTTGCATCTAGCTGCAACACGTTTTAATTCTTCTAAGCACCTTTTGAGTGCTCAGGTAGAATGTTGAGAAAAACTAATTAATTCCTTTAAACTAAAAAGTATTCTGATTCTTTATTTAAAAATCTTTCTTATTTATACTATTTTGTGATATTTACAATTCCTAATTCTATGTTATATTCTACCCTCTCTAACCTATTATGAGATTTATTGAGTTAAAACATTTCATTTTGATTGGTCAGTGTTTTAACCCAATTTTCACTCAATTTCTTATTTTAAATTATTTTCTGTCATTCATTCAATCTTATACTTGGAATATTGCTCAATGTACTATTTAAAGTGCATTGGTATATTTACTGTATGTTTGCATTTACACTTTGTGTTTTGTAATATTATCCCTCGTAATATTTCGAATGCAATATTTTAAGTCAAACCGCTTGCATTGACATAGCTTCAAGTGCAATGCCTTTTGCTTGTACACACAAACATTGTCTTGTGTGTGGTCTCGCTAAAAGTGTGCCAAGTGGTTTCATGTTGCAGTAAAATGAAATTAAAGAATTTTGTGTTGTTGGTGTTGGATAGTTCACATTCTTTTTAGGTAGTTGTGATGCGTTCTGACAAACACACTACAATCCTGAAGAAAATATTCTATTTCGTTTTTATGTTGGCAGATGCCGTTTGCGTTCCAAAAACATATTTTTAAGTTCATGGTTTGTTTAGTACATCCTGAAACAAAGTATATTACATTTTCAACATTTCCTGCATCATACAGGACATGTTGAGAGTAAAAGTATTTACGGTTTTTATTATGCTCTCTATTGAGGCTTCAATTCGACTAAAATTAGAACTTGTATCTTCATTTTCTGGTCTCGTTTACTTTTTAAAATATTACCATATGAAAATTGACTATTAGGTTGTTTCTGAGCAATAGTCGTGTTAGATTTCAATACGTTTGAATATTGTTTCTGACTGGTAGACTGTTCAGGTAACTGTGGGTATCTTAAGAGTATGATAGGCTTAGCGGGGATATTATTTTCTTTTTTGTTCGAAAAACGTTTCAAAAAAGAGTGAAGAGGGCAGCCTCTATAATTAGCAGTGTGATATCCGCCGCAATTTCCACATTTTTTCGCCTTGGGATCACCTTTTGTTTTGTCACAGTTAGCGGTACTGCGTAGCTCACCACATACAACACAGACTGTAGGCAAATTGCAATAAGTGTTGGTGTGCCCGAATTCTTGGCTGTAGCTCGACTGTGAATATAGTTTGGGGAATATTTTCCCTATTTTTAATGTTTAAAACATTTTTAACTTTAAATCCACTATTTTCGAGGCCACACTTTACCTCTTCTGGATCCACGCTAGAGTCTATACCTTTTATTACGACAGTTAGGCATTTAGCACTCTTTAATGGGTACATATAAAATATTTGGTTTTTTTAATCAAGGTCAGAAATTATATTTCGGTAATTACTGTCTTGCACTACCTGGATTTTTGTTTCGTTGATATTCCCGCGCTTAATTGGAGTTACATAAAATTCATTTTCTCCAATTAACGAGATAAGGCTTTTTACCAAAAAACTAGAGTTTTGCTCTTAAATATATCAGTGGAGGTTTACTCGACCTTGATGTAGTTGTGTCATCGCCTTGTTCATTTAGAATCGCGAAACGATTTTCAGAATTCTGTATATTATTTTTCCCATCTCTGGGAACTTTCGCCGTTGACGCTATTTGGGCTGATTTGGGACTTCTTCCCCTTTTTAGCACGGTTATGTATCTGTCCATACCTGTTTGAATTTTATCACTATTTTCACTCACCGCATCTACAATTTTGTGTACGTTGGTCACCTTGTTACTTCTTGTTTGTTTGTTTGTACAGCTAAGCTGAAGAGTTTGCTAATCTGTGCAATTGTTATTGCTTCTTGATCACTATTTAACATGTACGGAGAGCATGATCGCGCACCAGCATTTGTATTTTGTGTAAAGTTTAAGTTGGTGTTTAAATTATTTTTTTCGTTGCCCTCATCAGCAACCAAGTTTAAATACAAATTCCTACTGCTTGTAGGTTTATTGTTGTTGTTTTTGTCAGAAGATGAACTCATTTAGAGTTCTCTTTTTTTTTTGTGTTCACTGTGTAAGTTTGTGTATGCAAATATTTAAGTATATTACACGAAAGCTACAAAAAATTAAATAAAACCAGTATAATAACTGTTTTATCAATGTTTTGTTTTTGTTGTTTTTTTTTCTGATTTTAACTTTCAGTAAATTTTTAATATTCAGTTGCGACGATAATAAAAACGCGTCTGTACACTACGAGAGTTGAAAATTCATAACGTCTACATGTGGTAAAATGTTAATCTCGATAGAAAAAAATATTTTAAATCTGGTTTTTTTGCGTATATAGTTCGATGTATATATATTATAACATGAATTTTTAACGTGCAGACGCTACGTGCAAATATAAGTGTGGTATCACTTTTTTTTACCAAATTTAAATCTGGCAAGTAATGGGGTTTACATACATACTATGAATAAAATATGATCACACAAAATACTGAAAATCGAATAATATAAAAAAATTAATTCGACTTTACACATGAATTTCTAGTTTTTGAAAAACTATATAATAGTATATTCTATTAATATATCTGTTTTAAAATAAAATATAAAACATATCCAAAAAAAAATATCGTTTATTTTGAAAATATATTAACTGTTTCGTCACAAAATCTGTTCAAATCTTGCTTTAAATTTAACAAAAAATTTTTAAAATGTTTACAACAAAACAACGTTGTATACGAAATACCATGTAATGGCGCAGACAATAACAGCTGTAATCTTGAGTACATAGGCACAACAAAAAGAAGTTTGGAAACAAGAGTAAAAGAGCATCAAGCTGACATAAACAAACACAAAGAAAACACTGCATTATCCCAACATATCCCAAACTCTATGCACAAACCAGACTTTGACAATGTAAAAATTCTGGACAGAGTAAACAATACAAGAAAGAGATTGTGACGACAAAAGTCCTAAAGTCGTTTTTGCCACACTATTTTTAATAACAAAAACCCAATTGCTTAACCTTTGTAAATGAATTTATTTATTTTATTATTTATTTATTTTTATGAGTTATATAATTTTTATTAATGAATATAAATACAATTTTATGAACTAATTAGATATAATACCCGATATGGTAGTATTAAGATAATTATATTTAATCATTTGAACTTAACGGAAAAATTAACTACCATCACTGGTAGTCAAGATATAAATAGTAACTTACGTTTATACACAGCGCTGAACAACACAATCATCGAACAACTGATCACGTACACAACTCGTGCACAACGTATGGGTGCGGTTGTGTGTGTATCTTGTGTGTGCCAGCAATTTGCTATAAAAGGCGACACATTCGTTGATTGAGTGGAGTTGGTTGGCAGCTGCTAATGTGGTAAGAGCTCTTATTAAACTTGTTTACTAAGAGGGATTAATACATTTTTTGTATAGACTAAGGATTCTATTGTGGTGGGTCTAAGCACGGCCACAATTGGATTTTTAGTAGAAGGAGGTTGACTAGCGGTGTGGGTCTAAGCACGGCATCGGTAGGCAACATCCTTCGATACAACCGGCATAGCTGCCAGATTTTTTTAGGTAATATCGTCATATTTTTGGGCAAAAATCGTCATTATCGTCAATATAGCTCATTGAAATCGTCATAAAAACGTCAAATGAAAAAAACGCTTTTTTTACTAACAAAACATATTTTTGTTAGAGGCAAACATAACAAAACTCTTAAATCAACAAATCTTAATAAAAACAGCATTATTTAAAATACAGAGATCAAATACTTCACTTAGAATTCACAATAAAATCACATGTAAATAGATTGCATGTTTTTCAATACTTTGAAATATATTTATACATTGTATGGAAAAAAATAAAAATATTCAAATCCTTTAGTTATTTTTTTTCAATTTAGTAAAATATGCATTTTAAATTTCATTTTTGGAAACACTTTTTCTAAAAATGTATAAAAGCTACAATAAAATTTATACAATAAAACTATAATTTTTTACAAATTGCAATTAACCATATTGATTAATTCAGGTACAACTGTCAGATCATAGCAGGTACATTTGTTTAGATTTAAATAATCTTTTGAATATTATATTACGTTTACCTGACTAAATATTCTTTTCATATTTGCTGAATAATGTGGTAAAACTAGGATTTTTGTAATAAATTTAGTCAAAATCGGAAACAAAAGACTAGAATCCCTCGTTTGCATCTCTGATAGTTTTTTCCAAAAATCCAATAGTTTTATGTTTTTATCAGGACAATAATTTCAATTGTCTGAACTCTGTTTCTAGCTTTTGGTTTTTACTTTCTTCAACAAAATAGGAAAATTATTTTATAATTTCAGAAAACCAACTTATTTTTCTTCATTTATAATATTAAATGGATTAATTTGGCAAAGAGCTTTATATATATTTTCAAAATCAAAGCTTGATAATATCTGATCACAAAGCTCTATATAAAAATTAACACAATTATTACTACTATCATATTTTTCTTTTGCATTTATTTGTGATTCTTCCAATACGTCTTTGGCAAATATTCCTAAATAAATGTCTTCAAAATTTAAAAAATAGTTTTTGTTTTTATAATCAGTTAAATAAAAGTTTTCGGTTTTAGGCAAACTAGTTTTTAAAAAAGTTTCTCATTACAATTTCAGCAGTTCAAGGTTGCTCTAATAATGCAAATATATGTTGCAAACTTGAATTATTTAAAATCGTCAAAATTAGGGTAAAAATCGTCCCATCGTCACTATGTCATTTTTAGGACCCAAAATCGTCAAAATGACGATAAATCGTCAAATCTGGCAGCTATGACAACCGGTTGTAATTAACTCTAAGAGAAATACCGTGCTCTATTGTGGTGGGTCTAAGTACGGCTACAATAGAGATTTCGTCATATTTCTCTTTCATCGAACGTGCTCTATTGTGGTGGGTCTAAGCACGGCTACAATAGGGATATCGTTATCCAACCAAGAGACGTCACCAGAGATGAAGAGAACTTTTATAAACAACTCTCAGAGAATATAACTACATACCGCAGAGAATCTATATATATGTACACATATACATAAACAGAAGAGTAAATAAAGTGATAAGATTTATAACGTATTCTAAAGAATTCCGAAGTCTTTTTATTACTCTTACTCAAAAACCAAATAAAACACAATCTAGTAACGACCCTGGACAACGCTGAGCCTACCCCAGCTTCAAAGCGAGAAACGTGTCGTTACAGTGGCGCCCGAGCAGGGACTTTGCATTGTCCAAACAACATCGACTTTGCATCGTCAAGAAAAAAAAAAATAATAAATGAAAAAAAAGAACTTTATAAAAACTAAACAATTAAAAACAACAAACAAGAGAAAAAAAAATATTATTAAAAAAATAAGTCAACGAAAACTTTTTGCCGAGACTGTACCTACAGAAGTAAAAAAAAAAAAAAAAAAAACAATCATTGTGTTGAAGAAAAAATTTTCCGCTACAACTGTATGCTGTCCACAACAAATTGATATTTGTCAGCGACGCAGTTTGTCACGCAACAACGGAAAAAAAAAACAACAACAACAAAATATTTTAAAGAAGTAATAAACCAGCCTGACTGCTTTTGCTTGAAGTCAAACGGTAAAACTTTGTATTTATAATTGTCAGCGACGCAGTTTAACAAACAAGAACAACGACAAAGACAACCAAATATTTTAAAGAAGAAATTTAAAATAAACCAGCCTGACTGCTTTTGCTTGATGTCAAACGGTAAAACTTTTGAGTACGTACAAAAGTAAAACATTGTATGGGAAAAAAAAATTCCACAACGTAGTTTTGATTCAACTGTACATCGCTACAAGAATTTACAACGGTACACACAAATATTTTTATTTGCCTACGTGTACAAACCAACTGCTATATATACATAGATATATATAGATAAAGACACAGCTATACATCAGCAAAGCAGATTATTCTACAAGAAAAAAAAAAAAAACAATATAATACATATCGGTATATAGATATATATATATATATATATATACATATACCTAAATAAACTACATTTTTGATAATCATCGAAAAATCAACTTACAACAACGAATAAAATAAATTATATATATATATAATTATATTTATATATATACATATATATAAAATCAAACTCATTTTTTTGGACAAAATACCAGCAAGGAAAATTTTTATTATAATCACCATGTTAAAGACGTCGTGGATTTACTCCCTAAAGAAGGATGAACTGGTACAATACCTGACCCAGTTTGAGCTCGAGATAACAGGCACAGTCGAAGAGTTGAGAAAACGCTTCGCCAAGTTTGTTTCATCAGACCACGAGGATGCTCAACGTACAACTTTACTGGCACTTCAAAATAAACACGATTGTGGCACTACTTCATCAACTAAGCTACAATTACCCGAGGGTGCGACGGATAATACACCAGATTCACCAGCTAAATGCGAACGACCTGGGTCATCCCGCCAAAACACACCCCACGATTTTCCCCAGAAGACAACAGTAGAACATCGGATTATGGTAATTGATACCATCAGAAGATGGGGTCTGAAATACGATGGAGGTAAGAATCCCTTAGAATTCGTCGAGCGAGTGGAGGAACTAGCGGGTACGTATCAAATAAATTTACGTGATGTTTTACAAGTAATCAATGAGTTTCTTCGAGATAAATCATTGCTGTGGTATAGGAACAATAATAAAAACTGGACAGAGTGGGAAGCGTTTAAACACGATCTGTGTGATTTCTTTTTACCGCCACGCTACTTTGAAAAACTAGAAGACGAAGTCCGAAAGCGAGTCCAGCGGCCACGTGAGCCGTTCAAGGAGTATGTCTTGGCATTGCAAAATTTAATGCGCCCCACAAACCTTACGGTTGAACAACGCGTGGAACGCATTTTCCGCAATGCCCAACCCGACTACCAACGATACATTCGCAGAATCGATTTTTCAACACTCGAAGAGTTAATACGACTGGCCACAGATTTTGAAAGCATCCCCACGAACTCTGCTCCACCCCGCAACGAACATAACCGTATGGTTCTCCACCACTCGACAACAAATCCACATATTGAACCCGAAGCTCCGTCTCGAAGAAATGGGACGTCAATACGATGGGAAGATGACAAAGTAAAAGCCACCATTTGTCTTGACAAAAACTTAGTCACCGCCATAATTGATACGGGTGCAACCCGAAGCTTCATCAGACCAGCATGTATCAGACTGGTAAAGAAGCCAATATATTTACAGGTTGACATCGACGTTACTTTGGCCGACGGCTCTAAAAGGATGGTATCACGCGCAGTGAAGTGCCCTATAACCCTGGGAAATCGGACTGCCTTCCACGAATTTCTCATCTTACCTGGGGCAACTGAACATATTTTGTTGGGGCTAGATTTTCTGAAAAATTTCGAGACCAGCATATCCTGTGCCGGTTTAACCGCTACCTCCAAACTTTGTGCGACGGTAAACTGGGGTCAGGGTAATTCAGATGACCAGTTAAGCCCTACTGACATGGTTACTCCACCAGCGGAAATCACAACCCCGATCAACAAGCAGACTATACTGCAGCAACAGATCGATGATTTTCTCGCACACGAGTTACCAAAATTTCAACAACTTAAAGGCTTATCTACGGCAGCATCACATTCAATCGTTACAAAGGACGGCATAAAAACTGATCCAGAGAAAATTCAGGCCGTGGCACAGATGACCCCCCCTACCAACGTAAAAGACGTCAGACGCTTCTTAGGAATTACGTCTTGGTATCGTCGTTTTGTGCCCGATTTCTCCACCATATCTCGACCACTCACTGACTTACTAAAAAAAGGCAAACACTGGAAGTGGGGAAGTGAACAACAAAAGGCATTCGAAACCCTCCGCAATAAATTGACAGAAGCACCAGTACTGGCGTGTCCAGATTTCTCCAAACCGTTTGTGCTACAAACCGATGCTAGTGACTTCGGATTAGGAGCAGTCCTCACTCAGGAACTAGAGGGGACTGAACATGTAATTGCCTACGCTAGCCGCCATCTAAACGCCGCCGAAAAAAACTACTCAGCCACGGAAAAAGAGTGTCTGGCCATCGTATGGGGCATTCGGAAAATGCGTCCATACCTGGAGGGGTACCACTTTAAAGTTATCACCGACCATCTAGCCCTCAAGTGGCTGAATACAATTGACAACCCTATCGGCCGGCTTGCCAGATGGGCGTTAGAATTACAACAGTTTAATTTTGAAATTATTTACAGAAAAGGCCAACTCAACAAGGTTGCGGATGCACTTTCCCGACAACCACAGGCTGAAGTTAACAGCGCTAATACGAAAGACAACAACACTTGCCGATGGCTCCAAAGCTTACTCGAGGGGGTGCGTCAACGCCCTGAAGAATTTCCTGACTACAGCATTATCAATCACCAACTCTACAGACATTTTGCCAGAGAATTGAATAATGAAGATAGTTACCCCTGGAAATTATGCGTGGCCACACCCCAGCATCAACAAGTACTCCAAGAAAACCACGATCGGCCTACTGGAGGCCATCTCGGCATAAGGAAAACACTCCACAAGATAGCACAACGGTATTACTGGCCAGGTATGGCCCGTGACGTCAGCCGTTATGTGCGGAATTGTGTCAGCTGTCAACAATATAAAGTGTCACAACAACAACCGGCAGGTAAGATGCTTACACGTGTACCCGATGAACCGTGGTCACTTGTATGTGCCGATTTTGTCGGACCCTTACCCCGTACGCATCACGGAAACACTACATTACTAGTGTTCTTCGACTATTTTTCGAAATGGTGTGAATTAATCCCCATGAGGAAAGCCACGGCCGAAGGGGCTGTGAAGGCTTTCCGTGAGAGGGTCCTCGCCCGATATGGCGTGCCTAAAGCCATCATCACGGACAACGGTACTCAATTCACATCACGCGTTTTTCAAAAATATCTACACGACGTAGGTATTAGTCAGCAGTTTACGGCCCCCTACACTCCCCAGGAGAATCCTACGGAGAGGGCCAACCGCACTATAAAAACAATCATCGCACAGTTCGCCGGAAAACGACATGCTTCATGGGATGATCTCTTACCCGAAATCATGCTCGCCATCAATACAAGCATGACTCAATCCACAGGATACAGTCCGGCGTACCTTACACAAGGGAGGCAACCACGGTTACCAAATACGCTGTACGACCAAGTCACGGTCGCTACAGGAGCTCATCAGCTGTCGCCCGAAGAACGGGCCACAGAACTAAAAGAAATTTTCGACATTGTTCAAAACAACCTATCCAAAGCGACTAATAAACAACGCCACCACTACAATCTGCGCCGCCGCAACTGGCAACCTCAGATTGGAGAGCATGTTTTAGTTAAACAGCATCCGTTGTCTAAGGCTATAGACAACTTTGCAGCCAAATTAGCACCAAAATATGGGGGGCCATGGGTGGTTGAAAAATTCACCTCCCCCGTAATATTAGAAATTCGCAGTATAGAAACTAACAATCGGCGCACCGCGCACATTAGCGAATTAAAGCCATTTCATAAACAAATATAGTAACTAATTGTTTTCTCTTCGTAGATTTCACCGGCAATCAACACACTCAATAAACGTGCCGAATCAATGACATCATCATCTGCAACAACTTCATCAGACTCCTCGTCTACATCGACAACATCCACAGCCAAGTCATCCGTATTTTCAGCGCAATCGAAGGACAGTGTAGGGCTGCCGGAAGCATCACCGCGACCGACAACACCACCCCTACCGACAAAACCCATCACCATAACGCGCCATCAACTCCCAGAAGTCCTGCAGAGGGAGCTGAAGGAAAGAATGTCTCAACCACTGTGGCCTACAACAGAAAAGTTATGTCGATGCATCCACAACCAATGCTTCCGGATAACTTTATTCCGAGATGGGCGTTGTCAGATTTGGTAGACCCTGGACGCTGAGAGGGGAGAGGCAGTGTGACGACAAAAGTCCTAAAGTCGTTTTTGCCACACTATTTTTAATAACAAAAACCCAATTGCTTAACCTTTGTAAATGAATTTATTTATTTTATTATTTATTTATTTTTATGAGTTATATAATTTTTATTAATGAATATAAATACAATTTTATGAACTAATTAGATATAATACCCGATATGGTAGTATTAAGATAATTATATTTAATCATTTGAACTTAACGGAAAAATTAACTACCATCACTGGTAGTCAAGATATAAATAGTAACTTACGTTTATACACAGCGCTGAACAACACAATCATCGAACAACTGATCACGTACACAACTCGTGCACAACGTATGGGTGCGGTTGTGTGTGTATCTTGTGTGTGCCAGCAATTTGCTATAAAAGGCGACACATTCGTTGATTGAGTGGAGTTGGTTGGCAGCTGCTAATGTGGTAAGAGCTCTTATTAAACTTGTTTACTAAGAGGGATTAATACATTTTTTGTATAGACTAAGGATTCTATTGTGGTGGGTCTAAGCACGGCCACAATTGGATTTTTAGTAGAAGGAGGTTGACTAGCGGTGTGGGTCTAAGCACGGCATCGGTAGGCAACATCCTTCGATACAACCGGTTGTAATTAACTCTAAGAGAAATACCGTGCTCTATTGTGGTGGGTCTAAGTACGGCTACAATAGAGATTTCGTCATATTTCTCTTTCATCGAACGTGCTCTATTGTGGTGGGTCTAAGCACGGCTACAATAGGGATATCGTTATCCAACCAAGAGACGTCACCAGAGATGAAGAGAACTTTTATAAACAACTCTCAGAGAATATAACTACATACCGCAGAGAATCTATATATATGTACACATATACATAAACAGAAGAGTAAATAAAGTGATAAGATTTATAACGTATTCTAAAGAATTCCGAAGTCTTTTTATTACTCTTACTCAAAAACCAAATAAAACACAATCTAGTAACGACCCTGGACAACGCTGAGCCTACCCCAGCTTCAAAGCGAGAAACGTGTCGTTACAAGATATATAACAGAAAGCTTAAGAATACAGCAAAAATAAGCAAAACAATGAACATCAAAGAGGACACAGACAATTTGAGCGCAAGCTATAAAATTGCAATCAAATAAGTTAAATAGTTGTTTTTTTACTCTTTTTAAAAAATCTGTTTAAATTAAATTGATTCTTATATATATTGTTTTTTAAAAAATTAAATTTAAAAGTGATATTCAACACACTAAATATTTAAAAAATTATATTCATGTGACGTCATAGTGTAAGCTATTGTACATTATTCTTTAATATTATTCAAAAATTGTTGATGTTTTTCTTTTTAATAGAAATAAAAAATATCCCTTGAAAAAGTGAACATACAATTCACGAAACGTCGGGAAAAATATGGAATAAAAAAATTTACTTTTATTTACATAAAATACGGTAGGCCAATAGCTAAATTTATAAATAAAAAATAACGAAAGGAATTACATCTGGTCAATAATAATAATACAAACAAAAAAATGTTTAGGTTATTGCTGATTTTTCCATTATTTTGTGTTTAAAGTTTTGTTGTTGTTAATAAATAATAAATGAAAGATTGTTTTATTTATATAAAATACTATTGATTGTTGTATAAAACACAAGATTTTTGTTTGACGATTTTTCGGAAAATATTACTGGCAGCCCTGAATGTGGCTGTTGTTAACAACTGCAATTTCAGATTTACTTTTCACTTTATAATTTGATGTTTCGTTTTGTTTATTAACTGGTACTGAATAACGATGTAATGACGAGTGGTGAAAAAATTCATATCCCTCCTTACCGCATTTCTTTTTTCTATTGTTTTCTCCACTATGTTTTGACAAACAACATTGATATAAATTGTACTTTCTTACTACCGACCATTTTTCACCACGATCCATCGATAAATATTTTGGGCAATTAGCTTCTGATTTACATTTATTGTTGTTGTTACCACACACAATGCATTTGTTCTCACTATGAGACTGAACAAAAGCTTTTTTGTTTGTTGTTGTTTGCATTGCGTTTGCAATTATCTTTTTATCGTTGTTCTTGTATGTTGATTGATCAACTGTTATACTCCTAGCTGTTATACCGATATTAAAAAACCATTGGTCAAATTCCAGCAAATTTGGTTTTTTGTTTTGTTCAAACAGCTGCAATTTTTTCGTTGCATTCGATATGGAGGTTGAAGTTTTTGTGTCAATTCAAGAAGAATTATTTATTTCATAAAATAAATTGCTAGCGTTTATTGTAGAAATAAGGTTTCGGACATTTATAGCAAAAGAGGTAAGTGTTTTTAAATTATTTTCATCTACTTTTCGGGAACATTTTATTTTATTTTTAATGGAATTTATTATATTTTCAGGTTGGCCATACATAATACCGAGTACCTGCATAATACCCGGAACATTTGATGGACGTATTAGCATACGTTGGACGCTATTAAAGGCTTTTCGTTTTAAAGCCTTTTGCATGCGGATGAGATTTTCCATTTCGGTGAAGGCGCAAGCACCGATGGACCACTCGTAGGTGGAGAGGAAAATTGGCCATTCATCTGGTAGGCCAGAAAATGTCGGCAATTTTTTGGGAATAGATTGTTGGGCATTTATGTGATTTTGTTGCAGTCTTTGCTGTGGAGCAACTCAAGATGGTGGGCAAGTGGCCGCATTCGGCATATTATTTGTATAGTTCGTTGTAACTGACATCGGGTACCACAAATAATAGTCCAACGGTGTCAAATCGCAGCTCCGAGGTGGCCAAACGTTATCAGCTCTGCGGCTGATAATGCGATCTTCAAAAACAGGGCGCAAAACATCGAGTGTAGCTTCGGCTCTGTGGCACGTAGCGCCGTCCTGTTGAAACCAAATGTTGCCAATATCCTCCTCTTCAATTTTTGTGAACAAAAATTCGTCCGATAACGATTGCCATTGACTGTAACGGCCACTCCTTGCTCATTTTCGAAGAAAAATTGCCCAATTATGCCTCTGGACCAAAATCCGCAACAGTGACTCGTTTTGGGTGCGTCGGCTTTTCAATGTATGCGGGTTTTCTGTGCCCCAAATGCGACAATTTTGCTTGTTTACATACCCGCCAAGATCAAAATGAGCTTCATCTGAAAAGATGATTTTTTTTTTGGCAAAATCGGCATCTTCTGTAAGTCGGCCCACTTAGCGAAGCGAAAACGCATTGGATGGTCAGTTGGCTTCAACTTCTGAACCAATTAGACTTTGTATGGCGTCATACCAAGTCTTTATGCATAATTCGTCTCAATGATGTCTCCGAAATGTTCAATTGTTGAGAAGGACGGTGAATTGATGTTAATGGCGCTTCACGCACACTTTTTGTCCACAGCATCAATATTCTCGGATGTACGCATTGTTTTTGGCTTTTCACGCTCTGGTCTATCAATGAGGATGCCAGTTTCTTTCACTTTTTTCACGAGATAACGAACATACGGAGCTGACGGTGCTTTTCTTCTTCCAAAATCCGTACGCAATTTTCGCAATATTTCCCAGCGTTGTTCAAGCGTATACACAACCATATACGTTCAGCGAAAGGATAAAACTAATTATCTGTCAAATCAGACATGAGCTACGTGTTACCATCACGAAATAAGCACTAGTTGAAAAAAAAAAGGTTAAATGGCGGACCCGTCTAAATGTAACTGGTTTAATGAATAATTAAGAAATCTAAAAAGAGAAAAAGTTAATAAATATCAAAGAACTAGGTTAGAAAATACTATCGAAGCGTGGATACAATATCAAATGATTAGAAATACATAAATACAAATATAAAATTCAGAAGCAAAAAAATAAATATGTAAATAATAAAATCACATACGCCAAAGACACATACACCAAAAAGAAATGTGGAAAGAAATAAAAAACCTGATATTAAAAAAAATAAAACTGCGATATTTAATAGAGTAGAATATAATAATAAGTATGAAATAGCTAACAATTTTAACGAATACTTTGTAAATAGCATTAAATCAATAAGATATGAGATAAAAAAAAGTTCAATATACATATATGAATATAGTATAGCTGCGATAAATTGGAGATTTAAATTTCGTGCAATAACATTAAATGAATTAAAAATAATATGTAATACTCTAAATAATAAGCCTGACTTTAATAAAATAAACTGTAAAATGATAATAAATAGCTGGAACATTACGGGTAAAGTAATTCTTAATATAATAAATAAATCATTAGAGACTGGAATGTGTCCGGAAAATTGGAAAAAGTCCATAATAATTCCAATCGAAAATGTTTCAAAAACCATTAAAAGTGAATAGTTTCGGCCAATCAATATGTTAATGACCTGCGAAAAAATAATGGAGAAGGTAGTTAAAGGACAATTGGAACAATATATTGAATCAAATAAAATACTGTCGAAATATCAATCGGGATTTAGAAAAAAAAAATTTGTGTGAGACAACAGTGAATTACGTTATATATAGATGAATAGATATTCTTCTACAAAAATTGTATCAATATGGAATTAGAGATTTTTTTTTTTTTTTTGATAATTTTATTATTTATTGAATCTTTAATTATTTAAATTGAATTATCAATAAGTTTTTCAAATCTTCTATAATGAAGAATATTGCGCGCAAGTGGATTTGGGTGCAACCCAAGTTTTTTTATATATTTATTCGCGTGTTTTGAAAATACTGTCTTCACCAACGGAACGTCTAGGTCTTTATGAATTCGATGGTTTCTGACATACCAGGGGGCTGCTGTTATTGTACGTAGGATTTTATTCTGTCGCCTTTGAATTCTTTCTACATTCGTTGCTGAGGCAGTGCCCCATAACTGGATTCCATAGGACCATATTGGTTTCAGGATCGCGTTGTATAAGAGAAGTTTAAAGTCAAGGCTTAAGCTATGTACAGACGATTGGCAGATCTTACAATATTGTAAGATATGGCAATATGCTGACAACGTACTGACAATGAAAAATTGTTACCAAATGGTAAATTGTCAGTTCAGACGATTGTAAGAAAACCTTACAATTTCATTGCCAGACAATTGTCAGCCAATAAATTTATCTGCCAACAAAAATTGTCAGTTTACACGGTTGTCAGATTGTTGTGTGGAAAAATTGCCAGATATGTTGTTAAACTTTGTCAGAACTGTCAAAGCTTTTGACAGAAATTATCAATTGTGAGTTTATTATTATTGTGTGAAAATATTAAATTAAAGAAGTGGAAATATGGAACATAAAAAAGCAATTGCAACGATTTTAGCTGCATATTTTTTTTTTTTTTTTTTTTTTTTTTGATAATTTTATTATTTATTGAATCTTTAATTAGAAATTAAATTATCAATAAGTTTTTCAAATCTTAAATCTAAAAAAATATTAAATATAAGTTTAGCCAATGCTAAGCAAAATTTTTAATTTCAACGGCTAATTTTTGTTGTTTTACATCTCTCGTGAACGGCTGAGAAAAAGAGTATCCCTTCTTTTCAGCCGGGTGTGGCCTCTATAATGAAGAATATTGCGCGCAAGTGGATTTGGGTGCAACTCAAGTTTTTTTATATATTTTTTCGCGTGTTTTGAAAATACTGTCTTCACCAACGGAACGTCTAGGTCTTTATGAATTCGATGGTTTCTGACATACCAGGGGGCTGCTGTTATTGTACGTAGGATTTTATTCTGTCGCCTTTGAATTCTTTCGACATTCGATGCAGTGCCCCATAACTGGATTCCATAGGACCATATTGGTTTCAGGATCGCGTTGCATAAGAGAAGTTTACAGTCAAGGCTTAGTATAGAGTTTCTTCCAATAAGCCAATTCAATTGGGCTGCTTTTAGTTTCATTTGTGTTAACTTTGCGTCTATATGCCATTTCCATGTTAAACGACGATCAAGATGAACGCCTAGATATTTTACTACAGTGTGTTGCGGTATAGTCTCGGTTTTAATTTTTATAGGCGGGCATGTTTCCCTGCGCAACGTAAAAGTGACGTGTGCACATTTCTGCTCGTTAACTTTTATACGCCATTGTTTGAGCCATTTTTCCAGTTTGGATATATAATCTTGTAAGTTGCGGGAAGCTTCTACAGGATTTTCGTGAACGCTTAGAAAGGCTGTATCATCCGCAAATGTTGATGTGTGAATGTTACTGTTTAACGGTAAGTCAGAGGCATATATTAAATAAAGTAAGGGACCGAAGATACTGCCTTGAGGGACTCCGGCTTCAATCGACTGCGGAGGGCTTAAAAAATTGCCTTCCCTAACTACAAATTTACGTTCCATTAAATAGCTTTTTAAAAGCTTTACGATGTTTTCTGGTAGATTTTGTGTTAATTTGTTGAAAAGACCTTCGTGCCATACTTTATCGAAAGCTTGTGAGACATCAATAAAGAGCGCAGAGCAGTGTTTCTTATTTTCAAAAGTGTCTCTAACAACATTCACAAGTCTGTGAGTTTGTTCAATTGTGCTATGTTGACTGCGAAAACCGAATTGATGATCTGGAATGCATCCACTTCTGCTCACTATAGGCATCAGCTTGCTCATATACAGCTTTTCAAATAGTTTTGAAATGTTAGACAGTAAACTAATAGGCCGATAGGATTCAACCTTTGTATGATCCTTGCCGGGCTTTGGTATCATAGTAATTAGCGAAACCTTCCATTCTTTGGGATAGTGTTCTAGGCGTAGAATACTGTTAAAAATGAATAGTATTATTCTTTTTGCCGTGTAAGGCAATTCTTGAAGCATTTTGTTGCTTATTTTGTCGACACCTGGGGCTTTTCTGGTGTTAAGACTAGTAATAGTATTTTCAATCTCCGTCATGTTAAATCTCATCGGTATTTCTGGTAAAGAGACGACTGGTGGCAGTTCAACAATATCAGCAGAAATATTCGGAGTGAAAACTTTTTCTAAGTGTTTAACAAAAAATGCACCTTTTTCAGCATCAGTTTTTGCCCAGTCACCATTAGGGGCTCGTAATGGGGGTTTGCATATCACCGGCCTTTTTAGTCCTCTGGCTGCACGCCACAGTGAATAATCTGTTTGTGGTGTTGCATCTAGCTCTTGAAGGAATTTTTGAAGGGAAGCTGTTTTTTGAGTTTGCAAAACTTTCCTAAGCTGCTTGGTACACTCCTTAAGCCTTAATTTTAGCTGAGGCGATCTGTATCGTTGCCATTCTCGTCGAGCTCTCCGTTTTTCAGCCAATAGCCTTTCTATATCTACAGAAAAAATATTGTTAAATCTCACTGGTTGGTTTATTTCATTTGAAGTAGCATTAAAAGCTGCTTGTTTAACATGCGCTTCAAACAACCTGAGAGAATCGTCTATGTCTGAAGGTGTTCTCAGCGGCATTTTTTCCGAGCAATGAGCACTCAGATATTTTCTGTATTTCAGCCAGTTAATACGTGCAGATGTCATCGATAAATCACATGTTGTGTGTGAGTAAATAGTGATAATAGTAGGCGAGTGATCTGAAGACAAATCCAAAGATGCTTCTACTTCAATCATTTCGCTGGGGACGCCTTTCATAATCCCAAAGTCGATAACATCAGGAATTTTTTGACGATCCGTTGGCCAATATGTTGGCTGACCACTTGAAACTACATTCAAATCCATTTTTGAAATTGTGTCAAACAAAACACGACCCTTAGGACTGATTAAACGTGAGCCCCAAAATGTGTGTTTAGCATTGTAGTCGCCAGCTGCTAGAAAACGGGACCCCAGTGTTGTATAAAATGCGGTATATTGACTCTCTGAAATTGAAAACCTGGGAGGAGAGTAAACAGATGATATCACAAGCTTTTGATAAAAATTTTCAATGCAGATGTTCGTTGCTTGAAGATATTCTTCACGAAGGTCGTTTAGTAGGTAGTGTTTTATTCGAGTTTTTATTAGGATTCCAGAGCCACCACAAGCTCTACCTTGAGGATCCTTGGTGTCGTAGAAATTATATCCACTAATTCGAAAATAGCTTCGGGACGTCAAGTGAGTTTCTGAGATAAGCATAACATCGATTTGTTTATCCAGAAGAAAATATTCAATTTCATTTTTATGTTGGCAGATGCCGTTTGCGTTCCAAAAACAGATTCTTAAGTTCATGGTTTGTTCAATACAGCCTGCAACAAGGTAGACTGCATTTTCAACATTTCCTGCATCATACAGGACATGTTGAGAGTGAATGTATTTACTGTTTGTATAAGGATCTCTATTTAGGCTTCAATACGACTAAAATTATGCCCTGATTCTTCATTTACTGGTACAGTTTTTTGCGCCGGAATCTGGTTACTCTTTAAAATATTTGCGTATGAAAATTGACTATTAGGTTTTTGTTGAGTATGAGTCGTGTTAGACTTTAAAACATTTGAGTATTGATTATGGCTAGACGACGGTTGAGGTAACTGTGGGTAGTTTAAAGAAGTGTTGGGCTGGGCGGGAGTAGCATTTGTTTTTCTGTTCGACGAATTTTTAAAAAGAGAATAAAGAGGGCAGCCCCTATAGTTGGCAGTGTGGTTTCCGCCGCAATTACCACATTTTTTTGCTTTGGTATCACCTTTTATTTTGTCACAGTTAGCGGTACTGTGTAACTCGCCACATACAACGCAAACGGTAGGCAACTTGCAATAAGTTTTGGTATGGCCAAATTCTTGACAGTTCATGCATTGGATAGGTCCAGTTTTTTTATGTGGCATCTCAACGGTAACTCTTCGATGCAACAAGTATTTTAAGCTATAGATTGGGTGCGATTCATTTTTTTTAATTTTCAAGTCGCCTGGCTGTAGCTCGACTCTAAAAATAAGTTGGGGGATTTTTTTTCCCTGTTTTTAATGTTTGAAACATTTTTGACTTTGAAGCCACTATTTTCAAGGCCAGACTTTACCTCTTCCGGATCCACGCTTGAATCTATTCCTTTTATAACTACTGTTAGGCCTTTAGCACTCTTCAGTTGATATGTATAAAAGTTTTTGTTTTTAGTCTCAAAATCTGAGACAATTTTTCTATAATTATTTTCTTGTGTTACCTGAATTTTAGTTTCGTTGATTTTGCCGCGCTTAATTGGAGTTACATAGAACTCATTTTCTCCAATTAATGAGATAAGGCTTTTTACCAAAAAGTTGGAGTTCTGTTCTCTTAAAGATATCGGCGGTGGCTTAGTGGACCTTGTTGTACTTGTGTCTTCATCGACTTGTTCATTCAAAATCGCAAAACGATTTTCAGAATGTTTAATATTATTTTTCCCATCTTTGGGCATTTTCGCCGTTGACGCTATTTCAGCTTATTTGGGACTTCTTCCCCTTTTTAGCACGGTTATGTATCTGACCATACCAGTTTGGATTTTATTATCACTATTTTCACTCACTGCATTTACAATTTTGTGCACGTTGGTCACCTGGGTATTTATTGTTTGTTTGTTTGATTGTACAGCTAAGCTGACAAGTTTGCTAATAGGTGCAATTGTTGTTGCTTCTAGATCGATATTTAACATGTTCAAAGATAATGATCGCGCACGAGTATTTGTGTTTTGTGTAGTATTCAGGTTTGTGTTTACTTCATTTTTTTTGTCGTCGTTAGCAACCAAAGTTATATATTGTACATTCCTACTGCTTGTAGGTTTATTGTTGTTGTTAGAAGGTGAACTCATTTAGAGTTCTCTTTTTTTGTATTTTCACTTATGTATATTAGTTTGTGTATGCAAATATTTATGTGTATTGCACACAAGCAAAAAATAAAATAAAACCAGTAAAATAACTGTTCAATAAATGTTTTGTTTTTTTTTTATATTTTTTGTGACTTGAAAATTTTTTTTCTTTTATATTCAGTTGCGACGATTATAGAAACGCGTCTGTTCGCTACGAGAGTGGAAACTGAATATGTATTAGAAAGTAGCGAAGATGATGACAAAATAGCAAAAAAACGCCGCAAAGTTTGGGTGAAGGATTGGGTGTTTCACCGCCAGCAGGAGGGATTTTATGCTAAATTGCTCATCCAACTACGAACTGACGAGCCTGATTTGTATCGCAATTTTTTACGAATGGACTCCGAACAATTTGACAAACTTCTTTGCTTAGTGACTCCACATATTCAAAAACAAGATACAAACATGCGCAAGAGCATTTCAGCAGGTGAGCGACTCGTGTTAACTCTACGATACCTTGCTACCGGCGAGAACTTTCGGTCCCTGCAATACCTGATTCGTATTCCACCATCAACTATATCGTCCATTATTCCCAAAGTCTTAGATGCCATTTACAAAGTGCTTGTAGATACGTATCTCAAAGTAAATATACATACATATATTTTTCATTCATACCAGCATCAAACCAATTTTAATAAATATATTTCTAGACGCCAAAAAACGCATATGATTGGGAAGCTATTGCTGATAAATTTGACGAATTTTGGCAATTTCCTAACTGCATTGGAGCAGTAGATGGAAAACACGTCGTAATGGATGCACCAGCCAATGCTGGCAGTGTCTTTTATAATTACAAGGGTACGAATAGCATTGTATTAATGGGAGTCGCTGACGCGGAATATAGGTTTCTGTATGTTGACGTAGGTCATAATGGCCGATTTTCTGATGGTGGTGTTTTTAATCGTTGTACATTTGGACAAGCGCTGGATACCAACCACCACCCCCTAAGGTACTACCCGGTCGACAGCGGCCTGTTCCCTACGTTATCGTTGCTGACGATGCATTTGCTATGCGACATAATCTACTAAAGCCATATAGCCAACGAGGTCTCACTATGGTGCAGCGTGTTTTCAATTATCGATTAAGTCGTGCTCGCCGTATTATTGAAAATGTATTTGGCATCATGTGCTCACGTTTTAGGGTACTACGCAAACCAATATCCCTGAATCCGGAAAAAACAATTAAAGTGACACTTGCTTGTTGCGTGCTGCACAACTTTTTAATCACAAAAAATAAAAAAAGTATGCTCCGGGCAATGCATTTGACAGTTACGATGACAACGGTGCACTTATTCCAGGTGATTGGCGTAGCGAGGAAGCGGTGGGCAATTCTATGTATCCGTTGCAAAAACCACGTAATGACACTTTCAATGCCAAAGATATTCAAAAAGAATTTACAGAATATTTCGTTGAAGAAGGTGAACTGGATTTTCAATACACACAAATAAGTCGACAATGACCACCTACTTTCACACATCCACAGAGCACATCAACTTGGAGACCCAATTAGATTTATTGTGATTCCCTTTATATTAAATAAAATAATTGCTAATTACTTATTATTTTGGTTTTCATTATTTTGAGGATAGGTACCAGTGAGACAATTTTATACTCGCTCGCTTTTTATGCTCAAGCAGAAAATTCATCAACAAGTGCAAATAATTTCTTGTTCATAGACAGGTAGTTTTTTGCAGGACGGCTTTGTTGTGGATGATCTGATTGCATGATAGAATGAATATAAGGTATATGCAGAAATACAAACAAAACTAACTAATCACAATCTTTCAACGAAGCTACCTAACAAATAGTGATTCTCTGATTATTAACATTTACGAACTTTAGCCTGTATAAATATTAATAAATAAAAATTCAATCGGTTTCCGAGTTTTGGGAAGAATATCACAAATTTTTATTACAAAATATCACAAATTTTTATTACAAAATATCACAAATTTTTATTGCAGAATATCACAAATTTTTATTTATAACAATTAAAAATATTACTTAAAGTAAGTATGAAAACAAATAATTATATATTAAAATTTCTTGTACATATTTTTTAAAGGCACATTGTAGCTTGAGATCTATCCTTACATTAATATATAAAGTTAATTTCACAAAAAACAAAAACATTTCATTCATAAATATTTTTAAAGGCACATTGTAGCTTGAGATCTATCCTTACATTAATATATAAAGTTAATTTTACAAAAAACAAAAACATTTCATTCGTAAATATATACATATAAAATAATTAAAAACAAAACACTTAAAAAAGAAAAAATTTTTAAGAGGCAGTCATTTAAAGCTAATTATAGGAAAACAAAAACACTTCATTCATAAATATATACATATAAAAAAATTAAAAACAAAAACAAAACATTTAAAAAAGAAAAAAATATTAAGAGGCACTTGACCTATGGTGGTGGTACGGTGGTGTTTATGAGATGCTGGTTGAATTGGATGTAAACTGCACAAAGATGTTTTATGGCAAGAGGTACCAAATTCCATTGGTTTTTGTTTTTGTTCTTTACAAAAACTAACATAAATTTTACTACTGTGGTACCTGTATTCGAGGGTAAAGTGATTAAAAATACATTAGAATAAAACCGATTGGCAGAAAGAAAATTATGATAGACTTACCATCAAACCAACCTCATGCATTATGTCATTGAATGCACGCCTTAATTTCACTTTAGCGATTGCAGCTGATTCTGGCGGGAGACTTCTTAACTCGGCGGCAATATACTCTCCAAAAGCCGTGAATGGATCCTTAGGTTGAGAGTCGCTACATTTTATTGATTGCAGTGCCTCTATAGCCATCACCTTCAGATCAGCTTTGCATTCAGTGCGTGATGGTGTTGATGACGTTGTTGGACCTCTTTTGCGGTTGCGGTGTTGCCCCGACGTGTATGGTGCAGGTGACTTCAATTCGTCGGTAAAGCCCATATCACATACTACCGACTCATCCGTTGTTGCAGATTCCTATAACAATAAAAAAAATATAATAAGCGAACATATATGTACATTTATATCTATGTATGTATGAACACCTTATTTACAAATTCATTTAATACTTACCAATTGCATAGAGGAAATGGATTGCGTTGTTTGCCGCACTTTTGTGGTCTCCAAAAACAGCATGGGTTTGAAGTACCTCCAAACAATTTTAAACTGCTCATCACTGCCTTGGCCTGACTTTTTTCTCCTATATTTATCCAAATTGCAGTTGAAAGAAGTGCGCAGATTCGCCCATTTTCCTTTGCAATCATTCACACTTCGCTGCATGGAATCTGCGACCTCTTGCCATAAAATATCTTTGGGAAGTTTGTATTCAGCGCACCCAGCATCCCACAAACTTCGCCGTACCTCAACTTCCTCGATGAGTTGGACTATGCTTTCGTGCGACCACACGGATTCCACCTTTTTCCGATAACATTTTTTTTCTGGTCTTGGCTCTTGCACGTCCTCAGTACCTGATGGCGACTCTATGGAAAAACTGAAGTCGTCAACTGGTTCATAATCTATAATGCACAGTTCATTAATTGAAATGTCTTTTTCCATTTCTTTTTCCAATTTTGTTGTGAATATTTGAACAAACTATTTATTATTTATTAATCGCTAAATTTTTAATATATTGTAAACACTTCTTTTACTTTGCAAAAAACTTCAGTTCTTTATTCACTTTCGTAACAACAGTTTTACTTTTATTTTTTTAATATTTTTATGTATCTTGCTTTTTTTGCGATTATTATTGACATTTATTATTTATGGACAGTGTTGTCACTAAAAAAATTATCTGACAATGGTGCCATTGTCAGATGTATTAAATTAAACACATCTGCCAATAAAACGAGAGCTTACAATGTCTGACAATTATCTGACAATGACAAAGTAGAGTGTTCTCACGATTGTGAGATGTCTGACAATATTATTGTCTTACAATGAACTGACAATGCTTTTTCTGGCAACGTTGTAAGACAAAAATTGTAGGTTGTCAGATATTTTCTGAACATTTTTCTGGCAATATTGTAAGATCTGCCAATCGTGTGCACATAGCTTTAGTATAGAGTTTCTTCCAATAAGCCAATTCATTTGGGCTGCTTTTAGTTTCATTTGTGTTAACTTTGCGTCTATATGCCATTTCCATGTTAAACGACGATCAAGATGAACGCCTAGATATTTGACTACAGTGTGTTGTGGTATAGTCTCGGTGTTAATTTTTATAGGCGGGCATGTTTCCCTGCGCAACGTGAAAGTGACGTGTGCACATTTCTGCTCGTTAACTTTTATACGCCATTGTTTGAGCCATTTTTCCCGTTTGGATATATATTCTTGTAAGTTACGGGAAGCTTCTACAGGATTTTCGTGAACGCTTAGAAAGGCTGTATCATCCGCAAATGTTGATGTATGAATGTTACTGCTTAATGGTAAGTCAGAGGCATATATTAAATAAAGTAAGGGTCCGAAGATACTGCCTTGAGGGACTCCAACTTCAATCGACTGCGGAGGGCTTAAAAAATTCCTTTCCCTAACTACAAATTTACGTTCCATTAAATAGCTTTTTAAAAGCTTTACGATGTTTGCTGGTAGATTTTGTGATAATTTGTTGAAAAGATCTTCGTGCCATACTTTATCGAAAGCTTGTGAGACATCAATAAAGAGCGCAGAGCAGTATTTTTTTTTTCAAACGTGTCTCTAACAACATTCACTAGTCTGTGAGTTTGTTCAATTGTGTTATGTTGTCTGCGAAAACCAAATTGATGATCTGGAATACATCCATTACTAGTCACTATAGGCATCAGCTTGCTCATATACAGCTTTTCAAATAGTTTTGAAATGTTAGACAGTAAACTAATAGGCCGATAGGATTCAACCTTTGTATGATCCTTGCCGGGCTTTGGTATCATAGTAATTAAAGAAACCTTCCATTCTTTAGGATAGTGTTCTAGGCGTAGAATACTGTTAAAAATGAATAGTATTATTCTTTTTGCAGGGTAAGGCAATTCTTGAAGCATTTTGTTGCTTATTTTGTCAACACCTGGGGTTTTTCTGGTAATAGTATTTTCAATCTCCGTCATGTTAAATCTCATCGGTATTTCTGGTAAAGAGACGACTGGTGGCAGTTCAACAATATCAACAGAAATATGTATTTCATGGATGTATTTCAGATCATCAATTCGGTTTTCGCAGACAACATAACACAATAGAACAAACTCACAGACTAGTGAATGTCGTTAGAGACACGTTTGAAAAAAATAAATACTGCTCTGCGCTCTTAATTGATGTCTCACAAGCTTTCGATAAAGTATGGCACGAAGGTCTTTTCAACAAATTAACACAAAATCTACCAGCAAACATCGTAAAGCTTTTAAAAAGCTATTTAATGGAAGGTAAACTTGTAGTTAGGGTAGGCAATTTTTTAAGCCCTCCGCAGTCGATTGAAGCCGGAGTCCCTCAAGGCAGTATCTTCGGACCCTTACTTTATTTAATATATGCCTCTGACTTACCGTTAAGCAGTAACATTCATACATCAACATCTGCGGATGATACAGCATTTCTAAGCATTCACGAAAATCCTGTAGAAGCTTCCCGCAACTTACAAGAATATATATCCAAACTGGAAAAATGGCTCAAACAATGGCGTATAAAAGTTAACGAACAGAAATGTGCACACGTCACTTTTACGTTGCGCAGGGAAACATGCCCGCCTATAAAAATTAATACCGAGACTATACCACAACACACTGCAGTCAAATATCTAGGCGTTCATCTTGATCGTCGTTTAACATGGAAATGACATATAGACGCAAAGTTAACAGAAATGAAACTAAAAGCAGCCCAAATGAATTGGCTTATTGGAAGAAACTTTATACTAAGCCTTGACTGTAAACTTCTCTTATACAACGCGATCCTGAAACCAATATGGTCCTATGGAATCCAGTTATGGGGCACTGCCTCAGCATCGATTGTCGAAAGAATACAAAGGCGACAGAATAAAATCCTACGTACAATAACAGCAGCCCCCTGGTATGTCAGAAACCATCGAATTCATAAAGATCTAGACGTTCCGTTGATGAACACAGTATTTTCAAAACACGCGAAAAAATATATAAAACAACTTGAGTTGCACCCAAATCCACTTGCGCGCAATATTCTTCATTATAGAGGCCACACCCGGCTGAAAAGAAGGGATACTCTTTTTCTCAGCCGTTCACGAGAGATGTAAAACAACAAAAATTAACCGTTGAAATTAAAAAGTTTGTTTAGCATTGGCTAAACTTACATTTAATATTTTTTAGATTTAAGATTTGAAAAACTTATTGATAAATTCAATAAATAATAAAATTATCAAAAAAAAAAAATAATTAAAAAAATATTAAATGAAGAAAACAATGCAGCTTGGTTGGCATAATTTTTCAACCATGTTCAACCCCGTATTAGCAGAACAAAACCAATACATGTACATTAATAAAAACAAATGTGTGCAAAATACACTAACTACACACATACATATATGTATATTTTTACAATTTTATGTTAGAGGATAAGATCGAAGCGTTGATTATATTTCAATGAATACACCTTTTATTAATGTGAAAGATTATGATTTATTTATTTTATTTTAATGTATAATACAGAGACCTTTATTTTATGTATGTTGTTCACAAGGCTAATACAATAAGAAGCAAGGTAAAAAAGGAAATAAAAAAGGAAGTTACAAAAGTTGACATTTGTAAATATGTATGTCATTATTGACTTATTATAAACATATGTTAATTAAAGTAATTATCGATATCAATAAAAATGAGGAAATGTAAATTACAATGACTTACAAACTCCTCCTTAATTTACAATTTTAATTTACTTTAAATTTAATTTGTTTCTAAACATAATAAACTTTTCTTTAGATAGACCCTTAGTAAATAAATCGGCTAACATTTCTTCTGGTGGACAGAATTGCACTTGAACTAATTTCTTTTCTACGTAGTCTTTCACGAAGTAAGTTTTGGTGTCGATGTGCTTTGAACGATTGCTTAGCTTTTCGTCAGCTATCAATTTTATGGCGCTTTGGTTGTCCTCGTATATTGTTGTAGGCTGGCTGCAGTTCCAATTGAGATCCTTAAGGATTCGCTGTATCCATATGGCTTCCTTACAAGCTTCAGACAGTGCTATAAATTCTGCCTCAGTGGATGAAAGTGCAACGCAATCTTGGCGTTTACAAGACCAGTTTATGACACCATTAAATAGAAAAATATAGCCGGAGTTTGACTTACGTGTTAGACGGTTTTCAGCCCAATTGGCGTCGGCATATCCGATAAGTTCACTAGTCGATGATTTTTCTCCAAGCTTTAATTTTAAAGTAGATGTTCCTTTAAGGTATCTTATTAGCTTCTTCACTTCGTCCCAGTCTGCCTGGGTTAGATTTTCAACCTTTTGAGAAAGTATGCTTACCGCTGCTGAAATATCAGGTCGTGTGTTTGTTGAAATATATAATAAGCATCCAATAGCGGCTCGATATTTCTCATTATTTGGTAATTTTTCACCCTCCGGTAGGTAGGGCTTATAGGTATAATCGAATCTTTAGAATTTTGTAAGTCAAATTTCTTGACGACTTTTAAAATGTATTTTGTTTGATCGATTAAGTAAATGTTGTTTTCTTTTATAACTCTAATACCTAAGTAATTAGATATCAGGCCTAAATTATCAATGTGAAAATTTGTGTTTAAAATATTTTGAATTCGATTGACATAATTTTTGTCGCTCGAAATAATCAATATGTCATGGACATAGATTAAAATGAACAAACTGTTCTCAAGGGTATACAGGCAATTATCAGCCTTACTTTGTTTTAAGTTTGCTTTAATAAGCACATTATGTAATGTTTGATTCCATACTCGTGCGGACTGCTTTATTCCATAAATACTTCTTTTTAGTAAACATACCTTATTGGGATTTTTGTCATCAATGAAACCAGGCGGCTGCCTCATATAAATCTCTTCTTCTAGTTCGCCGTTTAAGAAAGCAGTTTTCGCATCGAAATGATAAACATCCATTTTCTTTATAGCGGCGATGGAAAGAAGAATTCGAAATGTAGCATGTTTAGCGACGGGAGCAAATACTTGGTCATAATCGACCGCATATTTTTGGCTAAAACCCTGGGCGACTAGACGAGCTTTATATTTGTTGACTTTACCATTTGCGTTTGTCTTTACCTTATACACCCATTTGCACCCGACTAAGTTTTTGCCATCAGGTAAATTTACTAATTTCCATGTATTATTTTCAAGAAGTGAGCTATACTCCTCCTCCATGGCAGCAATCCAATGACTCCCATTATCACACTTTACAGCTTCGTTATATTTGGATGGCTCGCCATTGATAACGACACCAATTTCTTCTATAAAACGCAAAGGAGCAATACCTTTATTGGGATGTTCAGATCTTCGTAAAGGCTCTGCGTTTTCACTTGGTTGATTGACATCCACGACATTACCGTCAACGACATCATTGTCAACGATATCATCATCTGTATCGCAATTATGATTGTTAAATATATCACGTTCAACCTCAACGTCACAATTACCATTTGAAAATTTTGTACCATTTATGTAGTTTACAAATTTTACATCACGAGAAACAACAACTTTTCCCTTTTCCGGTAAAAAACATCTATACGCTTTTGACTGCAAATCGAAACCAATGAATATGTATTCTTTTGCCTTTGGGTCTAGCTTACGACGCTTACAATCTTGAATTCGAACAAAACACTATGAACCAAAACGTCTCAAATTGCCATAGAACGGTTTTCGGCCATGCCAGATTTCAAATGGTGTTCCGTTTATTGATTTTCATGGTAACAAGTTCTGCAAGTTGTTCGCAGTCATAACCGCTTCACCCCAAAATGTATTTCCTAACCCGGCGTCTAATAACATACAGCGAGTCATCTCAATTAGTGTTCGGTTTTTACGCTCTGCGACACCATTCTGTTGAGGCGAATATGGTGCAGTATGCTGGATGGTAACGCCTTTCATGTTGAGATAATCTACGAAATTTTTATCAATATATTCGCCACCACGATCTGATCGTAGACATTTGATTTTATGACCGAATTTGTTTGCTGTAGTCTCATAGAATTCTTTAAATTTCTGGAACGTCTCTGATTTCTCTTTAAGCAAATAAATAGTGGTGAAACGTGAAAAATCATCGATAAAAGTTAATACATAGCGCTTTCCTGACGGTGTTGTTGTCTGCATTGGCCCGCACAGATCGCTATGAATCAGCTGTAAGTTTTCTGTTGATCGATACTTGGACTCCTTTGGAAATGGTAAGCGAGTTAGTTTTCCTTTGATACAGACATCACAATTTTCAAAATTTTTACTACTTTTTCTGCATTCTGCCAATTTTATACCAGTTGCAATATTTTCCTTCTCGATATTACGAATTGCATCCATGCTGCGATGACCCAAAATGCGATGCCAGTCATGAATACAATAATTATTGTCGGTTGTTAAACTATTTACGGAATTTTTCACCCTCAACCTGTACAGATTATTTGTTTTTCTTCTGGCGATCGTATTTCACATGTGTTTTGATAAAACCTCACTTTTATACCTTTTTCAGCTAATTTCTTCACAGAAATCAAATTACCACCAATTTGAGGAACGTATAACACATTATCGATGTGAACATTGTTGCAGCTTCCATTACCATTTAGTAATTGTAAAACAATACTACCTTTGCCGGATGCAGCTATCATTTGACCATTCGCCACCGAGACATTTTCTCTATACGACCCATCAAACATATCAAACAAATCACGTTTTCTCGCAATATGGCATGTAGCCCCAGAGTCAATTATCCAATCGCTACTGTTTCTTGTACCAACAAAAAATAAATGTTCAGCATATTCATCATGCTCTATAACGTTGGCTTTTGATTTGTTTTGTTGTTGTTCTTTATTTACCTTATTAGCCTTCCACGCAGAATATTCTGTGCATTTACTTCGTACATGACCTTTCTTTTTACAAAAGAAACAAGTAATGCTGCTCCCACTCTTGCGTTTAAAATTTGTGACACGTAGTGCATCTGCGCCTTCGATCGTTGATGCAACTCTATCTCGCTCTTGCCTACGCCGGAACTCTTCAATAATTTTTGCACTCACTAAAGATGGTATTAAACTCTTTTCATTATGTGCCTCCATTGCCGTAATCAGCCCATCATAACTACTTGGGAGTGAACCTAACATGGTAGCTGTCAATAGAAATTCCCACGTTATTAAACTGCCGAACGCCACGAGCTTTTGAAATATTTCGTTCATCTGGCTAACATGAGCCTCCATGTCAGTGTCGTCGTGTGCTCTTTTTTCCATAACTTCACGCAACAACCTAACTTTTACACCTGGAGAATCACGTTCATAAAATTCCTTTAGCGCGTTCCAAGCTTGTTTTGCGTTTCGTATATGATGAATTTGGTCATCTCCGATACACAGGGCAATTGTGGCGTGGGCATTTTGATCTGTTTTATCTCATGTGGCAAAGTCTACGTCAGGTCTATCAGTGACTATAGCCGCCCATAAATTTTTACGTTTTAAAAGCATTTCAATTTTGAAACGCCAATTAAAATAATTAGTGGATGTTAATTTTGGCGTTTGATAATATGCATGTACTCGATCAGCCATATTTCATTATTGTTGATTGTTAAAAAAAAAATTTTATCTGTTAAAATCTTGCCAATCACTGGGCCCATAACCTTTGTTAGAGGATAAGATCCAAGCGTTGATTATATTTCAATGAATACACCTTTTATTAATGTGAAAGATTATGATTTATTTATTTCATTTTAATGTATAATACAGAGACCTTTATTTTATGTATGTTATTCAAAAGGCTAACACAATAAGAAGGAAGGTCAAAAAGGAAAGAAAAAAGGAAGTTACAAAAGTTGACATTTGTTAATATGTATGTCATTATTGACTTATTATAAACATATGTTAATTAAAGTAATTATCGATATCAATAAAAATGAGGAAATGTAAATTACAATGACTTACATTTTATACCAGATTATTTAGTCTCGTGTGTTGTGAGGGCTAACTATGGGTATATAAATTTTGTTGTGGGTTTTCGATACTCTGTTAAAAATAAATTTTTTTTTATTATATAAGTATTGAAAATTTTGTATTTCAAATAATTTATTTCAAATAATTTAAATTGAATATAAATTTTGAACAGAAAGGATTTCGAATTGTTTTTTTTTTTCTTCGGAAAATAAAATACAAATATAAAAAGTGAAGTAAAGAAAAAAAAAAAACTAGAACAAAAAGAGAGTGGTCAGATACGTGCAAGGATTTTAATACCAAGGATTTTGAAAATTTTTTTTATCGCTTATCTGGATGTTAATTATCTTTCATTTGGAGCTTGTTCTAGAGCCTTGTAAAATATTGAAGATTTCATTCCGAATTTCATTATTGCGAGGTGTTATATCCTGAAACTATAATTCTATCGAGTTACTGACCATAAACATTTTAAATATTTAAATAAATTTTTGTATTGGGACGAACAGAAGCTCAATCAGTCATTAATATTGTCTGCGCATTGGTATATTCTGCGAAAGCAGACTGCAGGTCTTTGTTCATTTGGTGACATTTTTTTTTGTTTGTTTGTTTTATATTATTATACGAGAAAAATGATCGGGATTTTCTTTCTTTGTACATATGTATGTATGTATACATATATTGCATATCATATGTACTATATATACTCGTACATACATATATATATTTATATTTTTTTTTCGACATCCGTTTAAGAATTTAATTTCAATAACTTTTAATATTAATTTTAATTTAATTTGTTCACAAGGAAGAAACTTCATCTTCTTCCTTTACTTTATTTCAAGCTAAGATTTTTATTTTTTTGTTTGTAGTTTTTTTTTTTATTTTATTTTTTTTTAGGTTAACATCGCTTTCTTTTAGCTACCTATTTTAAATTTTAATTTTAGCGATTCTTAACCAATTTCTTAAAAGACAAGAATTCCATCCCATTGTTCTGAGCACAGCCGGTATAAAAGGTAGCATCAGTTTCTTAAGAAATAGGGCCAATGTAGTATGGATCGTTACAGTGTTTTCAAAAGAACAAAAACTATGCGAACTAAAAATTAATCTCGTGTAAATTGGACCAATAACATTAAAGGGCACTAGACATTCGCCAAAATCACATCAAGCATTTCAGGTTGTAACAGTAAAAATTTGTTTGTATGTGTGGCACCGACGACGCTTGATGAAAAATCAAAAAATTTAGATATTGGGTATGCTTGATATCAAGCATATGTACACGCGCTTGATTTCAATGACAGTGTATAGTGCCCTTAACCACTTTTGCGAAAAACACATACTAACAACAACATGAATAACGAATTTGTGCATTCCTTAGTACTTGTTTTGAAGCCAATGTTATCAATGATTATAAAAATAACGCAGATTTCTAAACAGGGAACAAAGCAAAACAAAAAAGTAGTACTAAATTTGACGTGGGGGTACCGTGGTATTTTTGTTGTGAAAATAGTACAAAAGTACTGCATTTTCCATCACTGAGTAAGATTGTATTGACTTACTATTGACGATATCACCACACTGTGTGAAATGTCCGCAGTATTGAAATTTAACACAGGCGTGTCCTAAAAAATCTACCAGTAGACTGCGTCAATAGTCACTAGGTAGTTCTTGTAGGACCATATGGAGGAAATATCAATAGTTAGATTCTACTGACTTTTTATTAACGCTGTCACCACTTGAAGGAAATGTCAATAATAATATTATACTGATTTCATATTTACGATGTCATACTATTTTATTTTGATTTAGTTCACACAGGTACAAATATTTATTTACATTAATAAACACATTCATAATGGAAAATTATTGTTGTGTGTGTTTGAAAAAATTTTTTAAAGGCTATTTTTATGCTTTGTAATTCACAAAAATATATTTGTGAGTTTTTGTATAAATAGATGAGCTTTGGAATTTTTTAAACATAAAGGGTAAAACATCTACTGATGAATTGGTATAGCTACCAACGAAATATATATCTAGATATTGCTAACCCGCAACAAATAAATAAAATTTATTTACATTAATGTTTAAAAGTTAAATAAGGTACTAACTATTTTACAGTCTTTTTTGAGGTAAACTTTTCTTATTGTTAAATTACATAAATGAAACTTCGTTTCGTTTTAAATTTAAAATATATAAATAGAGTTATAAACTCATCTCTTCGTGGCTGGCTGAACCTTTTAGATAGTGGTCTGAAACTATCGATAGTTAGTACTATCGATAGTATGCGATAACTATCGATAGTGTTCTTCACTTTCATTTTAGCTGGTAGATACCAGTAAAATAAAGAAATTAAAACAAACATAAATTCAGAGATTTATTAAATTCACAAAATTTATCTTTAATTATTAAATTATTTAAAGAAATTATTTAAAGAAAAATAATTTATTTAAATTCGTACATATTTAAGAAAAATAATTTATTTAAATGTGTACATAAAATTTATGTTTTATTTTTCTTTAAATATTTTTTACAATCCAATCATTTTTGTGCAAAAAAATTTGTATAGTTACGTTCTTCGGCTACAAAAAATTGTTGTAAATGTACGTTGAAAATTTTCTTTTAATAAATAGTGCTGCCAATTTGTTTTACTGTCAATAGCGCTTGCAAATAAACGATGTAACACTAAAATAAGAAAAATAAAAACTATCGAAAACTTTAAAAACTATCGATGGTAAAACGATAGTCAGAAACTATCGATAGCATCGATAGTTTCAGACCACTACTTTTAGATATATATGTTTATGGTTTAACATATGTATATTAGTCAGAAGAAGCGTCTTCGTTTAAAATATTTGCCTTATTTTTGGATTTGGTGTGGCTTGATTGATTAAAAAACTTTTTCTTCATGCAGTCAGTGGCGCAAAGAAGAAAAAATACAATTACATGGTTTGTTTTTAAAAGTCAAACATTTTCTCTACCTATCAAAAACAAAAGACAAAAAAAACAATTTGTTGACAGTGTCACCAAAAAGACACCATAATTGTTGACGAATATATTGACTTGGAAACACTTAACCCCATGCTTCCTTCAGGGAAGTATATATTTGTTATCATCTGTGTGCGACATATTTTTTCACAGAGTTTTCTCTTCTTGTACCTATTGTCACCGATGTTAACTGTGCATTAATTACCATATTTTACGATAAATAAAACCACGGTTTTCCTAAAACATTGTAACAATGCCAATTGTGGATAAATGTTAAAAATTTCTCTTATGGATTATTGCATTAGCTAAAATGTTGTTTTTTGTTTGGCTTACAAACTAGAATCAAATGGGCTGCCCTGCGGTGTAGAACGACATCGATCGGTGGTTTTCTAGATCTAAAAACATTAACTTGCATTTTTCTAATAACCGATTTTATTTAACTTATTATTTAGTTACTGCTACAAAAGCTAAATATGTAAATAATAATAAATTGATGGTTAGAAGGTCGCAAAGCGGTTGTATTTCGTTTACAATTTCAGCATTATCGATCGATCAACATCACGGGGTGGGCCGAAAATATATATGATTAATCTATGAATAACAGTTTTAATCTCAGCCTTAAATATAAAAAAAGAAGAGAGGTGTCTTAGGACACCCGGTTAGAGCTATGCTCATTAGGTATATACCTACATAAAATGTGTGAAGATTTAATAATTTTTCTGAGTTTATGACATTGTTTTAAGAAATTTATCCATATTTTAAAAATTTTAGTTAAGTTTTTAAATAATATAACATTTATTTAAAAAAAAGCAAAAATTATTTTCCATTAATTTTGTTGGCCTAATATGTACTACATTCATCAAAGCATAATATTTCAAACGCTTGACGTTTTGTTTGGTGGGTAGCTCGGCAACTCAGCAACACAAAGCTAAACAAAAACGAAACACTAACATACATACATATGTATTCATATGAGTATACTCGTATATAACATTTTGCTTTTGTTATTGCAGTTGAATGTGAGTAACACGCCATATACATATGTACATAAGTACATATACTTTCGTCTTGATTTTAAATACAATACAATACAATAGCTTACTATAGTAAAAAGTGTCGTAACAACTTTTTCGTGAGAATTTTTTCCGTCTAGCCCCCTTTCACAACGCGCAATAAAGAGCATAGCTCTAAAAAACATTTAGTTATAATTATGTTATAGTAAATTTATAACTATATTTACTTAAACAAAACTTATAAAAAAAAACGAAAATCTTAAATCAAGCAGAATTGATCAGCCTGCTTGCTTCAACATTTTTTTCTAAAAAGGTAGGTGCATAGGCATGTAATCAATGCCTATGTGCCTCAACCTTTTAAACTAATTAAAATATAATAATTAAAATTTTTTTGATGATCTGATGATACGGCTTTTCTAAGCGTTCATGAAAATCCTGTAGAAGCTTCCCGGAATCTACAAGGGTACATCTCAAAATTGGAAACATGGAATGAATGAATGAGCAGAAATGTGTAACGTAACTTTAACGTTGCGCAGGGAAACATGCCCGCCTAAACAAATTCACACCTAGACCATACTGCAACACACTGTAGTCAAATATCTAGGCGTTCATCTTGATCGTCGTTTAACATGGAAATCGCATATAGACGCGAAGTTAACACAAATGAAATTAAAAGCAAGCCAAATGAATTGCTTTATTGGGAGAAATTCTATACTAAGCCTTGACTGTAAACTTCTCTTATACAACGCGATCCTGAAACCAATATGGTCCTATGGAATCCAGTTATGGGGCACTGCCTCAGCAACGAATGTAGAAAGAATTCAAAGGCGACAGAATAAAATCCTACATACAATAACAGCAGCCCCCTGGTATGTCAGAAACCAGCGAACTCACAAAGACCTTGATGTTCCGTTGGTGAAGACAGTATTTTCAAAACACGCTAAAAAATACATAAAAAACTTGAGTTGCACCCAAATGTACTTGCACGCAATATTCTACATTATAGAGACCACACCCGGCTGAAAAGCCATACACGAGAGATTAAAAAAAAATTAACCGCTGAAATTAAAAAATTTTGTTTAGCATTGGCGAAAAATATATTAAACTTTATTTTTCATCAACTACAATCTGAAGAATACAATGAAATCATCACTGCTGCACTAGCTAAGGAAGACATCAAATAGAATTTCATTCCACCATATTCACCGCATCGGGGTGGCATCTGGGAGTCAGGTGTCCGCTCAGTAAAACTTCATTTAAGACATGTTATTGGATCATCAGTACTCACATTCGAACAAATACACACTCTACTTAACCAGATAGAAGCAGTAATCAACTCCAGGCCACTGGGGTCGGCTCCAGACACTGATTTCGGCTACCTTTAACCATCACATTTCTTAATTGGTAGGCCAACTATGGTACCTGAGGAAATACCAATCAATCGACTTGACTACTGGCAACACATACAATGCATGTATCAAGGGTTTTGGCGAAGATGGAGCAAAGAATATTTAACTTCTCTACAACAACGTCCTAAATGGCAGAACATTAATCGAGACATTTCAACAGTGCTCATTAAAGAAGAAAATACTCCACCATCAACTTGAGTTACTGGGTGTGACTGAAACTTTTCCTGGTAATGATGGCTTAGCTAGAGCTGTACTTTAGGAGACTAGTATTAATACATTGACCGGATCAATAACCAAAATTGTGAAACTTCCCATATGCTGAAACGTTATTTCGCGGGATGTTGAGGAACCATTCCCTATAATACAACACTTACAAAATATTAACACATTCTTTATCACACACTTCTTTCATTGCTTCAAAATACTCATACACTCACACACATTTAAATCAGACACTCTAATGCATTTAGTTACTTAAACATAAATTCAGTCGTTCTTTTGTCTTTCAATCATACAGTCCACTCAAACGCAATTGTACAAACAAACATTGAAATAAACCTAAAGAGTATATATGTACATATACATATGTACAAAAGTAAAGTGTTGTGTAGTTAATATTCGGGTCTGGTTAAAATAACCAGTCAGACACTTGGGAACAGTTGACAGTTGGATCAAACTGCTTCAGTCAAGTAAAATCGAGACATAAGAGGTTATCCACCAGCCATATTGTTGTCAAAAAAAAATATGGAGAAGTACATCTGTTGCATACATATGTATCGAATTTACATTGACAAATCTTCAAATTTTAGTTGTATTAGTGCATGTAATAGGTATGAAATGAGTGCTATTGTACATTTTTAAGAACACCAATAAAATATTATGTGTATTTTAATGTTATTATTATAATTTTACATGTTGAAACATAAAAAGCTAAATTTTTATGAACAGCACTGTTTATGTTTTATTTTATGATTTCCATACAAATTTTACACTTAAATTATATATCCGTCATATTGATTGTTTTTTATTTTTGCAACTTTTCAATTACCTTGGACCGCAATTTTATTCCCACCAACTTAATTCAATCTATAAGTTCTGCTTTTATCAGCGAAACACATGACACACGAAACTTAAACATATTATTTAGTTCTGAGATACGCCTTATAATCGGTCTATATACTTATATTTATGTACCTATATTAAATTTTTTTTTTAACTACGTGTTTGAAGATATCTAGCCGATACTCGAAAAAATTTTAATTTAGTTGACAAAGTACTGTTTTGTATTCAAAAATTACAATATAAAAGTCATTATTAATTAGCTCTGGCATTTAAGTACGGTGAGTTTTTGTGCCGTTATTTTGCTGAAGTTTATAGCATTTATTTACAGGCTGAATACCAATGTAAGTGTAAAGTTTAATAAAGTGAGTGATAAAAATGCATGAAAATCCACGGATAACGAACTATTTTCCAAACACGGATGCAAATAATTCTAGTTCAGACGAACCATTGGAAGTGCCTGAATTAGAATCTGATATCCAAAAATATCAATACATGCAATTTTTCTTCATAATACACATTTTCAAACGCGTCAATCTACAAAAAAAAAAAATTGGCAAATAAAACAAAATTCTGGAAAGAGTATAATAAATATTATTTTAAAAATATTTTCTCATCAAATTATTATAAGAAAAAAACTATTTTCCTGGCCGCTCATAGGAGTGACAACGTATTGAATTTTATTAAACTTACACAAACAAAATAACATCGATTTACTTGTTCAATTATAAAGACCGTCGGCTTAACAAATACAGAAGATTATTATATAACCTTATTCTATATTTTACTTACATATTGCTTATGGAATGGTTCGTTGGAATATGTTTTTTTTTTTTAAATAACTTTTCTACATATGTACGTATGTATACACATATATCCTGTTTATACGCACTTCTTAAAAACTGTTTGCAAAAAATATGTGTGATGCTACCACATTTCTTATTGACTATGTTTAAGGTGTTTTTGATAATCTGGTCCACTGTCATCATGGCGTGCAATTCTGCCATGGCATAACTACCAGGTATGCGCTGTTTAACAGCAAGTACAACAATCCCAAAAACAACATGTATTTTGTTGGTGTAAAGTACTTGCTTTATATCGAAACACAAAAACAAATTTGATATATTTCTTACGAATGCTTTGCAAACTGTAAGAAATGAATGTGTATGCTTTAAAAAGTATCAGTTTGTATGAATATATAGGTTAGGTTAGGTAAGCAGGCTGCTGGTAAGAGGAAGATTAGATTCCAGCTCACTTGGGTCCTGATGTGGCCCCATTGTGTTGCCTGTAGTGAGGGATAGTGTTAGAGAAAGGGAGATTAGAGGAGTCTAAATAAGAGTAGGTAAAAGAGGGGCAGAGAAAAACAGAGAAAACAGGTGGGAAAAGTCGAAGCAAAGGGTGAGACTTGCAGTGAAACAGGCAAGATTTCAAGCCAGCAATTGGGCGAACCATCCACTGCTCCTGATAAAGGAGCTAAGGCTACCGAGTTCCGCAACTGAGAGCTCGGAGATTGTACTGAAGGATTTTCTGCCTAGAAAGCGAAGGTGGTGATCCTCCATAGCTGGGCAGAGGCATAGAAAGTGTGCGATGCTTTCTTCTTCTTCCTCAGCTGGAGGAGTATTCATTATATGGTAGGCCCATGCGTCTGGCTTGCAGGTGCAATGTCCTGTGATTGTGGCCACAAGATTGCGCATTGCGTTTTGGGAAATTTCAATAGATTTTTGGTTCTGTTGACGTCTAGGCGAGGCCATAATGTCCTTGCTGTGGTGCAGGTTGGCTCATCAAACCATCTGGTTTGTGCCATCTGCATGAGAGCTTCATCAATTTGCTTTCCGCAGGCCAGGAGCGGAAGACCACAGAAGTTGTCAATATCAACAGTCTCTAGCGCTGTGCCTTTCCTGGCCACATTGTCAGCGATGAAATTGCCTATGTTTTCTCCGTGTTCCCGTATCCATATAAGGGTAACACTAGAATGATTAGCCACTGAATTAAGAGACTTCCTACATTCCAGGGTAAGACGGGATATTGTATACACACGCGAGAGTGCAATTATTGCCGGTTTGCTGTCGGCTATGATTTGAATAACTCTGTTCGTTATCCGATATTATCGTAGCCAATTTGTTGCCTTTTTGATGGCGGATATTTCAGCTAGTAAGATGCTACATTCGTCCGGGAGCCTGAAGGAAATCCTGATTCCGAATTCCTCAATGTAGACACCCCCGCAAACCCTGGAGCACCGTTTGGAGCTATCCGTAAACATTCGTAGGGTCCCATGCGGTGTAGGGGGGAGGTCCTCCGATAAAGAGTAGTGAAAAACTCTATTAAAGGAAGGTTTTTGAATGCAATAGTCAATGAGCCAACAGATCAGCCGGAAGCCAGCCCAGCATGGCGAAAAAAACCTTTGTAAGTGTTGGTTTGATAACAGTTTCAAATATCCAGTGTCTCTAGATGTTAATTTGTTATAAAGGATAATGCCTAAAAATTTGGCCCATTTACTTTGGGTAAAGTGAATTTTTTTTTTTTTTTTTTTTTTTTTGATAATTTTATTATTTACTAGATATACCCGGTGCGCTTCGCTACCCCCTCGTTATAAAATAAAATTCCTATTGTGAAAATTTAATGACGATCGGTCCAGCAGTTAAGACTATATTACGATTTTTTTTTCCAAAAAAGGAGCGTGGTCCCACCCACTTTTCTCCTGGTACGTATTTCAAATTATGCCAATACCATATGTACCAAATACTATCGACGTAGGTCAAAAAATGCCCAATATATGGCGATTTAAATTTTTGGGTTATATGGGCGGTGCCACGCCTCTTTGTCCAATAAAAACTTCATATAGCCTATTATTCCTTCCAGTCACAGTAACATGCTGCGAAAATTTCAGGAAGATCGGTCCAAGGGTTTGGTTTTCCTAAAAAGGGGCGTGGTCCCACCCACTTTTCTCCTGGTACGTATTTCGAATTATGCCAATACCATATGTACCAAATATTATCGACGTAGGTCAAAAAATGCCCAAAATATGGCGATTTAAATTTTTGGGTTATATGGGCGTTGCCACGCCTCTTTGTCCAATCAAAACTTCAAATAGCCTATGTCAACCGCCTGAATATTCTGAAGATTCCCTGAAAATTTCATCAAAATCGGCCCAGCCGTTTTCGAGTCCATTTCTTACATACATACACACATCCTCTTTTATATATCTTTAATTATAAATTAAATTATCAATAAATTTTTCAAATCTTAAATCTAAAAAATATTAAATATAAGTTTAGCCAATGCTAAACAAAATTTTTAATTTCAACGGTTAATTTTTGTTGTTTTACATCTCTCGTGAACGGCTGAGAAAAAGAGTATCCCTTCTTTTCAGCCGGGTGTGGCCTCTATAATGAAGAATATTGCGCGCAAGTGGATTTGGGTGCAACTCAAGTTTTTCAATATATTTTTTTTGCATGTTTTGAAAATACTGTCTTCACCAACGGAACGTCTAGGTCTTTATGAATTCGATGGTTTCTGACATACCAGGGGGCTGCTGTTATTGTACGTAGAATTTTATTCTGTCGCCTTTGAATTCTTTCGACATTCGATGCTAAGGCAGTGCCCCATAACTGGATTCCATAGGACCATATTGGTTTCAGGATCGCGTTGTATAAGAGAAGTTTAAAGTCAAGGCTTAGTATAGAATTTCTACCAATAAGCCAATTCATTTGGGCTGCTTTTAGTTTCATTTGTGTTAACTTTGCGTCTATATGCCATTTCCATGTTAAACGACGATCAAGATGAACGCCTAGATATTTTACTACAGTGTGTTGCGGTATAGTCTCGGTGTTAATTTTTATAGGCGGGCATGTTTCCCTGAGCAAGGTAAAAGTGACGTGTGCACATTTCTGCTCGTTAACTTTTATACGCCATTGTTTGAGCCATTTTTCCAGTTTGGATATATATTCTTGTAAGTTGCGGGAAGCTTCTACAGGATTTTCGTGAACGCTTAGAAAGGCTGTATCATCCGCAAATGTTGATGTATGAATGTTACTGTTTAACGGTAAGTCAGAGGCATATATTAAATAAAGTAAGGGACCAAAGATACTGCCTTGAGGGACTCCGGCTTCAATCGACTGCGGAGGGCTTAAAAAATTGCCTTCCCTAACTACAAATTTACGTTCTATTAAATAGCTTTTTAAAAGCTTTACGATGTTTGTTGGTAGATTTTGTGTTAATTTGTTGAATAGACCTTCGTGCCATACTTTATCGAAAGCTTGTGAGACATCAATAAAGAGCGCAGAGCAGTATTTCTTTTTTTCAAAAGTGTCTCTAACAACATTCACAAGTCTGTGAGTTTGTTCAATTGTGTTATTTTGACTGCGAAAACCGAATTGATGATCTGGAATACATCCATTACTAGTCACTATAGGCATCAGCTTGCTCATATAAAGCTTTTCAAATAGTTTTGAAATGTTAGACAGTAAACTAATAGGCCGATAGGATTCAACCTTTGTATGATCCTTGCCGGGCTTTGGTATCATAGTAATTAGCGAAACCTTCCATTCTTTAGGATAGTGTTCTAGGCGTAGAATACTGTTAAAAATGAATAGTATTATTCTTTTTGCAGTGTAAGGTAATTCTTGAAGCATTTTGTTGCTTATTTTGTCGACACCTGGTGCTTTTCTGGTGTTAAGACTAGTAATAGTATTTTCAATCTCCGTCATGTTAAATCTCATCGGTATTTCTGGTAAAGAGACGACTGGTGGCAGTTCAACAATATCAGCAGAAATATTCGGAGTGAAAACTTTTTCTAAGTGTTTAACAAAAAATGCACCTTTTTCAGCATCAGTTTTTGCCCAGTCACCATTAGGGGCTCGTAATGGGGGTTTGCATATCACCGGCCTTTTTAGTCCTCTGGCTGCACGCCACAGTGAATAATCTGTTTGTGGTGTTGCATCTAGCTCTTGAAGGAATTTTTGAAGGGAAGCTGTTTTTTGAGTTTGCAAAACTTTCCTAAGCTGCTTGGTACACTCCTTAAGCCTTAATTTTAGCTGAGGCGATCTGTATCGTTGCCATTCTCGTCGAGCTCTCCGTTTTTCAGCCAATAGCCTTTCTATATCTACAGAAAAAATATTGTTAAATCTCACTGGTTGGTTTATTTCATTTGAAGTAGCATTAAAAGCTGCTTGTTTAACATGCGCTTCAAACAACCTGAGAGAATCGTCTATGTCTGAAGGTGTTCTCAGCGGCATTTTTTCCGAGCAATGAGCACTCAGATATTTTCTGTATTTCAGCCAGTTAATACGTGCAGATGTCATCGATAAATCGATTGTGTGTGAGTAAATAGTGATAATAGTAGGCGAGTGATCTGAAGACAAATCCAAAGATGCTTCTACTTCAATCATTTCGCTGGGCACGCCTTTCATAATCCCAAAGTCGATAACATCAGGAATTTTTTGACGATCCGTTGGCCAATATGTTGGCTGACCACTTGAAACTACATTCAAACCCATTTTTGAAATTGTGTCAAACAAAACACGACCCTTTGGACTGATTAAACGTGAGCCCCAAAAAGTGTGTTTAGCATTGTAGTCGCCAGCTGCTAGAAAACGGGACCCCAGTGTTGTATAAAATGCGGTATATTGACTCTCTGAAATTGAAAACCTGGGAGGAGAGTAAACAGATGATATCACAAGCTTTTGATAAAAATTTTCAATGCAGATGTTCGTTGCTTGAAGATATTCTTCACGAAGGTCGTTTAGTAGGTAGTGTTTTATTCGAGTTTTTATTAGGATTCCAGAGCCACCACAAGCTCTACCTTGAGGATCCTTGGTGTCGTAGAAATTATATCCACTAATTCGAAAATAGCTTCGGGACGTCAAGTGAGTTTCTGAGATAAGCATAACATCGATTTGTTTATCCAGAAGAAAATATTCAATTTCATTTTTATGTTGGCAGATGCCGTTTGCGTTCCAAAAACAGATTCTTAAGTTCATGGTTTGTTCAATACAGCCTGCAACAAGGTAGACTGCATTTTCAACATTTCCTGCATCATACAGGACATGTTGAGAGTGAATGTATTTACTGTTTGTATAAGGATCTCTATTTAGGCTTCAATACGACTAAAATTATGCCCTGATTCTTCATTTACTGGTACAGTTTTTTGCGCCGGAATCTGGTTACTCTTTAAAATATTTGCGTATGAAAATTGACTATTAGGTTTTTGTTGAGTATGAGTCGTGTAAGACTTTAAAATATTTGAGTATTGATTATGGCTAGACGACGGTTGAGGTAACTGTGGGTAGTTTAAAGAAGTGTTGGGCTGGGCGGGAGTAGCATTTGTTTTTCTGTTCGACGAATTTTTAAAAAGAGAATAAAGAGGGCAGCCCCTATAGTTGGCAGTGTGGTTTCCGCCGCAATTACCACATTTTTTTGCTTTGGTATCACCTTTTATTTTGTCACAGTTAGCGGTACTGTGTAACTCGCCACATACAACGCAAACGGTAGGCAACTTGCAATAAGTTTTGGTATGGCCAAATTCTTGACAGTTCATGCATTGGATAGGTCCAGTTTTTTTATGTGGCATCTCAACGGTAACTCTTCGATGCAACAAGTATTTTAAGCTATAGATTGGGTGCGATTCATTTTTTTTTTAATTTTCAAGTCGCCTGGCTGTAGCTCGACTCTAAAAATAGGTTGGGGGAGTTTTTCCCTGTTTTTAATGTTTGAAACATTTTTGACTTTGAAGCCACTATTTTCAAGGCCAGACTTTACCTCTTCCGGATCCACGCTTGAATCTATTCCTTTTATAACTACTGTTAGGCCTTTAGCACTCTTCAGTTGATATGTATAAAAGTTTTTGTTTTTAGTCTCAAAATCTGAGACAATTTTTCTATAATTATTTTCTTGTGTTACCTGAATTTTAGTTTCGTTTATTTTGCCGCGCTTAATTGGAGTTACATAGAACTCATTTTCTCCAATTAATGAGATAAGGCTTTTTACCAAAAGGTTGGAGTTCTGTTCTCTTAAATATATCGGCGGTGGTTTAGTGGATCTTGTTGTACTTGTGTCTTCATCGACTTGTTCATTCAAAATCGCAAAACGATTTTCAGAATGTTTAATATTATTTTTCCCATCTTTGGGCATTTTCGCCGTTGACGCTATTTCAGCTGATTTGGGACTTCTTCCCCTTTTTAGCACGGTTATGTATCTGTCCATACCAGTTTGGATTTTATTATCACTATTTTCACTCACTGCATTTACAATTTTGTGCACGTTGGTCAACTGGGTATTTATTGTTTGTTTGTTTGATTGTACAGCTAAGCTGACAAGTTTGCTAATAGGTGCAATTGTTGTTGCTTCTTAATCGATATTTAACATGTTCAAAGATAATGATCGCGCACGAGTATTTGTGTTTTGTGTAGTATTCAGGTTTGTGTTTACTTCATTTTTTTTGTCGTACATTCCTACTGCTTGTAGGTTTATTGTTGTTGTTAGAAGGTGAACTCATTTAGAGTTCTCCTTTTTGTATTTTCACTTATGTATATTAGTTTGTGTATGCAAATATTTATGTGTATTGCACAGAAGCAAAAAATAAAATAAAACCAGTAAAATAACTGTTCAATAAATGTTTTGTTTTTTTTTATATTTTTTGTGACTTGAAAAAATTTTTTTTTCTTTTATATTTTTTTTATATTCAGTTGCGACGATTATAAAAACGCGTCTGTTCACTACGAGAGTTGAAACTGCTATGTGTAATCCCATTTACTTTGGGTAAAGTGAAATTGGGAATTTTTTATCTTCTAGAGAAGAGCACTAGCTACGTTTTGGTTGGATTGAAACTGAGTCCATTCTGTAAACACCAGTTACTGACCTCGCTAAGTGCATCCACCAACCTATGCGTAATTGTGTCAAGATGGAAGCCCGGTATTGTCAGTGCCACATCATCTGTTCCGTGTGTTAAGACAGTATTTTCTTAACACGCGAAAAAATACATTAAAAAACTTGAGTTGCACCCAAATCCACTTGCGCGCAATATTCTAGAGTATAAAGGCCACACCCGGCTTAGAAGGAGGGATACTCTTTCTATCAGCCGTATACGATGGATGTAAAAACAACAAAAACCGTTGAAACTAAAAATTTTGTTTAGCATTGGCTAAACATATATTTATCTTTTTTAGATTTAAGATTTGAACAACTTATTGATGTTTCAATTAAATTGAAGATTCAATAAATAATAAAATTAAAAAAAAATAAAACAAATAAAAGCATAGACACACTTTCTTTAAAAATGCACGTAGTACCAAAGGGTAGCAATTTGTCGGTAGATGGGCTACTGGGCAGAGATATGATGTGGAATAAATCATTAATGGTCACAATTACAAAAAACGTGAAATTTTTTGAGCGCCAGGAGGAGATAGCTTCCTTGCCACTTATTCCGGAACCACCACAGTTATATATAGCAGAAAAAACTGCTATCAAGGGTCGCTGCCAGGGTGTTTTATCAGTAATAACAACAGCCAAGGGAAAAATAATAGTAAAAAAAAGCAGAAATCATGCCAGGGGTATTTGTGGGGGAAACCCTAACATCCATCAAATAGGGAACAGCATTCATTCCTATCCTGAATACCAAAGATTTTACGGTAAACACAGACCACAAAATAAAACTGAATTTTGAGAACCCCGAAAACTTCAGAATAGAATCAACGGCAAACATAAATACCACAGGTACCACGGACAATACGGCGAGAACAGAATTACTATTGAAAACATTACAGCTTAGCCCAGATTTGAATCCGAAAGAGCGGGGCTCGATCGAGAACATCTTGAAATCATACGACGACGTGTTTCATCTATCCGGGGATAACCTAACGTACACAAATGTACTTAGCCATAAGATACAAACCGACCCCAGGCAACCTCCAATTAATAGTAAGCAATATAGACTGCCTGAGGTCCACCGAAATTAAATTAATAGACAAGTAGGACAGGTGATCAAAGATGGAATCATCATACCCAGCATTTCACCTTGGAATTCCCCAATTCTGTTAGTACCCAAGAAGGCAGGAAAGGACGGAGAGAAAAAATGGCGTTTAGTGGTAGATTTAAAAAAAGTGAACGATGCTACCATAAAACAAGTATTCCCCATACCGAGGATTGATGAAATCCTAGATCAACTAGGGTACAGCCGGTATTTTTCTACTCTGGATCTAGCGAGTGGATACCACCAAGTTTTGATGGATAAACGGGACCGACAGAAAACCGCTTTTAGTACCAATTTGGGTCATTTTGAATTCAATCGCATTCCTTTCGGATTAACAGGGCCCCCAGCCACTTTTCAAAGAATAGTGAACTTAATATTAACAGGACTACAGGGAGTTAACTGCTTCGTCTACCTGGACGATATAGTCAGCTACGGGAGAAACCTTGCGGCTCATCAGCTACGTCTGAAAAGTGTACTAGACGTCCTAAGAAGATACAACCTCAAGTTGCACCCCGAGAAATGTCACTTTCTGCAAAGGGAGGTAGTTTATCTGGACCACAAGTGCTCAGAAAAAGGCGTACTACCTGACCCCAATAAAACTAAAGCTTTAAGGGACATACCCCCTCCCAAGACTATTAAAGAGCTTCAAGCATTCCTAGGGTTGATCAACTACTACAGAAAGTTCATTCCGAACTCGTCGGAAACTGCATTGCCACTAAGCAAACTATTAAGAAAAATCGTAAAATGTGAATGGACACAGGAGTTCCAGAGCGCCATGGACAAACTAAAAGCGGCAGTAGCAAATCCCCCTCTACTACAGTACCCTGACTTTACCAAACCGTTTATTCTGACTAAGCGCAACAGAAAGGCGATATTCCACCATAGAGAAGGAGTTGCTTGCCATCGTATGGGCGACAAAAACGTTTAGGCTATATCTACTGGGCAGACATTTTACAATTTTCACAGACCGTAAGCCCCTGAAAGGCATAGCCAATTTGAAAAACCAGGAGGGCAGATTGGGCCGCCTAAGACTGAAACTTTTAGAATACGATTTCGAGGTACGATATAAGCCCGGGAAAACAAACCGAAACGCGGACGCCCTTAGTCGCCTTCCAGTAGACGAAATAAACGTAGGGGCAGTAACCAGAGCGAGAGCAAGAGAGACACACGAAACCCAGTATAAGAAAGACGAAAAAGTACGGATGAAATTGAGGCAGACGAAGATCCTGGGCACGAAGATATGTCCGTTTATCTGACAAATCCGGAAGATATCAAAAGGGTTATAAAAACATTCCACGATACACCTTTAGGAGGACACCAGGGGACATTAAAAACTTACTCCCGCATCAGGAATCAGTACAAGTGGGCCGGTATGTACCGACAGATTAAAAAATATGTAGGAACGTGTTCATTGTGCTAGAAAAATAAATGCTCAAAAGTCGAAAAAATGCCTTTGGTAATAACAACCACTTCCAGCAGACCGTTCGAGAAGATTTTCATGGATCTGGTGGGACCACTACCTGAATCGTCCAGGGGAAATAAATATATCGTAACATTCCAAGACGACTTTTCAAAATTTTTCGCGTGTGCCGCCGTACCAGACGCAGAAGCATCAACAGTAGCAAAAGTGTTTTTAAGGAAATAATTTCAATTTTATAATTTTATGACACCCAATACACAAATCAATATTAAAATTTCACATAATTTATAAAATTTTCCTGAAGATGCTAACAAATTGTTAGCGAAATATCGAAAATAAATATAAACAACAATATATATATTAAAATAAAAAGACCTATAGCTTAAATAAACATTCTAGAGGAGCCTGAAGGAAATCCTGATTCCGAATTCCTCAATGTAGACACCCCCGCAAACCCTGGAGCACCGTTTGGAGCTATCCGTAAACATTCGTAGGGTCCCATGCGGTGTAGGGGGGAGGTCCTCCGATAAAGAGTAGTGAAAAACTCTATTAAAGGAAGGTTTTTGAATGCAATAGTCAATGAGCCAACAGATCAGCCGGAAGCCAGCCCAGCATGGCGAAAAAAACCTTTGTAAGTGTTGGTTTGATAACAGTTTCAAATATCCAGTGTCTCTAGATGTTAATTTGTTATAAAGGATAATGCCTAAAAATTTGGCCCATTTACTTTGGGTAAAGTGAATTTTTTTTTTTTTTTTTTTTTTTTTGATAATTTTATTATTTAGTAGATATACCCGGTGCGCTTCGCTACCCCCTCGTTATAAAATAAAATTCCTATTGTGAAAATTTAATGACGATCGGTCCAGCAGTTAAGACTATATTACGATTTTTTTTTCCAAAAAAGGAGCGTGGTCCCACCCACTTTTCTCCTGGTACGTATTTCAAATTATGCCAATACCATATGTACCAAATACTATCGACGTAGGTCAAAAAATGCCCAATATATGGCGATTTAAATTTTTGGGTTATATGGGCGGTGCCACGCCTCTTTGTCCAATAAAAACTTCATATAGCCTATTATTCCTTCCAGTCACAGTAACATGCTGCGAAAATTTCAGGAAGATCGGTCCAAGGGTTTGGTTTTCCTAAAAAGGGGCGTGGTCCCACCCACTTTTCTCCTGGTACGTATTTCAAATTATGCCAATACCATATGTACCAAATATTATCGACGTAGGTCAAAAAATGCCCAAAATATGGCGATTTAAATTTTTGGGTTATATGGGCGTTGCCACGCCTCTTTGTCCAATCAAAACTTCAAATAGCCTATGTCAACCGCCTGAATATTCTGAAGATTCCCTGAAAATTTCATCAAAATCGGCCCAGCCGTTTTCGAGTCCATTTCTTACATACATACACACATCCTCTTTTATATATATAGATTGAATCTTTAATTATAAATTAAATTATCAATAAATTTTTCAAATCTTAAATCTAAAAAATATTAAATATAAGTTTAGCCAATGCTAAACAAAATTTTTAATTTCAACGGTTAATTTTTGTTGTTTTACATCTCTCGTGAACGGCTGAGAAAAAGAGTATCCCTTCTTTTCAGCCGGGTGTGGCCTCTATAATGAAGAATATTGCGCGCAAGTGGATTTGGGTGCAACTCAAGTTTTTCAATATATTTTTTTTTGCATGTTTTGAAAATACTGTCTTCACCAACGGAACGTCTAGGTCTTTATGAATTCGATGGTTTCTGACATACCAGGGGGCTGCTGTTATTGTACGTAGAATTTTATTCTGTCGCCTTTGAATTCTTTCGACATTCGATGCTGAGGCAGTGCCCCATAACTGGATTCCATAGGACCATATTGGTTTCAGGATCGCGTTGTATAAGAGAAGTTTAAAGTCAAGGCTTAGTATAGAATTTCTACCAATAAGCCAATTCATTTGGGCTGCTTTTAGTTTCATTTGTGTTAACTTTGCGTCTATATGCCATTTCCATGTTAAACGACGATCAAGATGAACGCCTAGATATTTTACTACAGTGTGTTGCGGTATAGTCTCGGTGTTAATTTTTATAGGCGGGCATGTTTCCCTGAGCAACGTAAAAGTGACGTGTGCACATTTCTGCTCGTTAACTTTTATACGCCATTGTTTGAGCCATTTTTCCAGTTTGGATATATATTCTTGTAAGTTGCGGGAAGCTTCTACAGGATTTTCGTGAACGCTTAGAAAGGCTGTATCATCCGCAAATGTTGATGTATGAATGTTACTGTTTAACGGTAAGTCAGAGGCATATATTAAATAAAGTAAGGGACCAAAGATACTGCCTTGAGGGACTCCGGCTTCAATCGACTGCGGAGGGCTTAAAAAATTGCCTTCCCTAACTACAAATTTACGTTCTATTAAATAGCTTTTTAAAAGCTTTACGATGTTTGTTGGTAGATTTTGTGTTAATTTGTTGAATAGACCTTCGTGCCATACTTTATCGAAAGCTTGTGAGACATCAATAAAGAGCGCAGAGCAGTATTTCTTTTTTTCAAAAGTGTCTCTAACAACATTCACAAGTCTGTGAGTTTGTTCAATTGTGTTATTTTGACTGCGAAAACCGAATTGATGATCTGGAATACATCCATTACTAGTCACTATAGGCATCAGCTTGCTCATATAAAGCTTTTCAAATAGTTTTGAAATGTTAGACAGTAAACTAATAGGCCGATAGGATTCAACCTTTGTATGATCCTTGCCGGGCTTTGGTATCATAGTAATTAGCGAAACCTTCCATTCTTTAGGATAGTGTTCTAGGCGTAGAATACTGTTAAAAATGAATAGTATTATTCTTTTTGCAGTGTAAGGCAATTCTTGAAGCATTTTGTTGCTTATTTTGTCGACACCTGGTGCTTTTCTGGTGTTAAGACTAGTAATAGTATTTTCAATCTCCGTCATGTTAAATCTCATCGGTATTTCTGGTAAAGAGACGACTGGTGGCAGTTCAACAATATCAGCAGAAATATTCGGAGTGAAAACTTTTTCTAAGTGTTTAACAAAAAATGCACCTTTTTCAGCATCAGTTTTTGCCCAGTCACCATTAGGGGCTCGTAATGGGGGTTTGCATATCACCGGCCTTTTTAGTCCTCTGGCTGCACGCCACAGTGAATAATCTGTTTGTGGTGTTGCATCTAGCTCTTGAAGGAATTTTTGAAGGGAAGCTGTTTTTTGAGTTTGCAAAACTTTCCTAAGCTGCTTGGTACACTCCTTAAGCCTTAATTTTAGCTGAGGCGATCTGTATCGTTGCCATTCTCGTCGAGCTCTCCGTTTTTCAGCCAATAGCCTTTCTATATCTACAGAAAAAATATTGTTAAATCTCACTGGTTGGTTTATTTCATTTGAAGTAGCATTAAAAGCTGCTTGTTTAACATGCGCTTCAAACAACCTGAGAGAATCGTCTATGTCTGAAGGTGTTCTCAGCGGCATTTTTTCCGAGCAATGAGCACTCAGATATTTTCTGTATTTCAGCCAGTTAATACGTGCAGATGTCATCGATAAATCGGTTGTGTGTGAGTAAATAGTGATAATAGTAGGCGAGTGATCTGAAGACAAATCCAAAGATGCTTCTACTTCAATCATTTCGCTGGGCACGCCTTTCATAATCCCAAAGTCGATAACATCAGGAATTTTTTGACGATCCGTTGGCCAATATGTTGGCTGACCACTTGAAACTACATTCAAACCCATTTTTGAAATTGTGTCAAACAAAACACGACCCTTTGGACTGATTAAACGTGAGCCCCAAAAAGTGTGTTTAGCATTGTAGTCGCCAGCTGCTAGAAAACGGGACCCCAGTGTTGTATAAAATGCGGTATATTGACTCTCTGAAATTGAAAACCTGGGAGGAGAGTAAACAGATGATATCACAAGCTTTTGATAAAAATTTTCAATGCAGATGTTCGTTGCTTGAAGATATTCTTCACGAAGGTCGTTTAGTAGGTAGTGTTTTATTCGAGTTTTTATTAGGATTCCAGAGCCACCACAAGCTCTACCTTGAGGATCCTTGGTGTCGTAGAAATTATATCCACTAATTCGAAAATAGCTTCGGGACGTCAAGTGAGTTTCTGAGATAAGCATAACATCGATTTGTTTATCCAGAAGAAAATATTCAATTTCATTTTTATGTTGGCAGATGCCGTTTGCGTTCCAAAAACAGATTCTTAAGTTCATGGTTTGTTCAATACAGCCTGCAACAAGGTAGACTGCATTTTCAACATTTCCTGCATCATACAGGACATGTTGAGAGTGAATGTATTTACTGTTTGTATAAGGATCTCTATTTAGGCTTCAATACGACTAAAATTATGCCCTGATTCTTCATTTACTGGTACAGTTTTTTGCGCCGGAATCTGGTTACTCTTTAAAATATTTGCGTATGAAAATTGACTATTAGGTTTTTGTTGAGTATGAGTCGTGTAAGACTTTAAAATATTTGAGTATTGATTATGGCTAGACGACGGTTGAGGTAACTGTGGGTAGTTTAAAGAAGTGTTGGGCTGGGCGGGAGTAGCATTTGTTTTTCTGTTCGACGAATTTTTAAAAAGAGAATAAAGAGGGCAGCCCCTATAGTTGGCAGTGTGGTTTCCGCCGCAATTACCACATTTTTTTGCTTTGGTATCACCTTTTATTTTGTCACAGTTAGCGGTACTGTGTAACTCGCCACATACAACGCAAACGGTAGGCAACTTGCAATAAGTTTTGGTATGGCCAAATTCTTGACAGTTCATGCATTGGATAGGTCCAGTTTTTTTATGTGGCATCTCAACGGTAACTCTTCGATGCAACAAGTATTTTAAGCTATAGATTGGGTGCGATTCATTTTTTTTTAATTTTCAAGTCGCCTGGCTGTAGCTCGACTCTAAAAATAGGTTGGGGGATTTTTTCCCTGTTTTTAATGTTTGAAACATTTTTGACTTTGAAGCCACTATTTTCAAGGCCAGACTTTACCTCTTCCGGATCCACGCTTGAATCTATTCCTTTTATAACTACTGTTAGGCCTTTAGCACTCTTCAGTTGATATGTATAAAAGTTTTTGTTTTTAGTCTCAAAATCTGAGACAATTTTTCTATAATTATTTTCTTGTGTTACCTGAATTTTAGTTTCGTTTATTTTGCCGCGCTTAATTGGAGTTACATAGAACTCATTTTCTCCAATTAATGAGATAAGGCTTTTTACCAAAAGGTTGGAGTTCTGTTCTCTTAAATATATCGGCGGTGGTTTAGTGGATCTTGTTGTACTTGTCTCTTCATCGACTTGTTCATTCAAAATCGCAAAACGATTTTCAGAATGTTTAATATTATTTTTCCCATCTTTGGGCATTTTCGCCGTTGACGCTATTTCAGCTGATTTGGGACTTCTTCCCCTTTTTAGCACGGTTATGTATCTGTCCATACCAGTTTGGATTTTATTATCACTATTTTCACTCACTGCATTTACAATTTTGTGCACGTTGGTCAACTGGGTATTTATTGTTTGTTTGTTTGATTGTACAGCTAAGCTGACAAGTTTGCTAATAGGTGCAATTGTTGTTGCTTCTTAATCGATATTTAACATGTTCAAAGATAATGATCGCGCAAGTTACATATATAAAAAAATGACCAAAACAAAACTTTAAACAAAGTCGACGAACTTGTAAACAGAATAAATGATGATTCAACTATAGACAAGTTCGACGACTTCTTAAATAAAATAGGTCAAACTAAATAAATGTTTCCTACATTGTGAAATCAATAAAAATGCTAAATTAAATAAATGTAAATTGCTTATTAATTGCAAAAGCAATAACTAGGTTAAAATAAATAAATGCTTATGATACAGAAGTTAAAAGTATGAAACTAATTATTAAATTGTAAAATGCTTACTAATTGTAAAAGTATGAAACTAAAGAAATTGCGAAATTGTAAACTAATAAAATGAATATTGTCAATTATATATAATGAACTAAAATATTTGTAAAGAGTCTTAGTCTTATTCTTGAGTTCAACAGTGAGTGTTTTGTTTAAATAAAAATAATCTTTTTTAAAAACGCAAATTTAGAAATCTTTTATTAAATTGGCGCAGTCGGTAGGATCCTTAGAAGTGAAAAGGATCCAGTGTTCGAACCTCGTTTTTTAAATAAATAAAATACGGTGAAAGTGATTAAATTCTGAGAATCCTGCACTGATTACAAGTGAACAGGACCAGAACAAATAAACAGTGGACCATAACAAGTAATTAAATTTTGAGAATCCTGCACTGAATACAAGTGAACAGGACCAAAATAAATAGAAAAGTGGACCATAACAATTGAAGAAATTTTTGAGAATCCTGCACTAAACATAAGTGAACAGGACCAAAATAAATAAACAGTGGACAATAACAAGTGTGAAAAAACTATATTCTGAATAATTCTGCACTAGATAAAAAGAAAAGTGAACAGAATCAGGATATACATATACACAGAGTCTACAAAAATAAAATTTTTTTCAAAATTTCGTGGTATAAAAAAGTATCAAAACAAAACAAAGCACGGCGCTTTGATCAAACAAGAATGACTCAAGAACAAGCTCAAATACCTGCAGTAGACTTGGTCGAAGAACTGGCCAGAAGGGAACATCAACTAGAACAAATCAGGACAGCATACATAGAACTACAGCAAAACCAAGGAAGAGATAACAATGCAATCCAGAACCTAACAAAAACAATCAACTATTTACCAACGTTTACAGGAACAGGAGAAGTAACAATAAATAGCTTTTTCAGCAGTATAGAATATCTACTATCGACAATCAACAATGAACTACTACAAAAAGAAGCAGTACGAATGATATTTTACCGTACCATACAAGGACAAGCAAAGGACGTAGTGATAAATTTACCTACACCAGATAATTGGCAGCTCATCAAGGAGACGTTGAAACTTAGATACAGACCCAGCGTGGAACCTCATCAAATATATAAAATGATAGCTAATCTTAAAGTTAATTCGGTAAGTGAGTTTATAGTAGAAATACAAAATATAAAATACAAAGCAGACGAATTAAGTGTTTATTATAGAGGTGATAATTGTATTGATCTTTCAAACGTGGACAGTTTACTTGTTAATACTATTAAGGAAATGACACAGGGAACGTTACTGGACAAAATTTACGAAGAAAGAAACATTAATGACATTTTGAGAATTTTAACTAAAAGAAGATTTGAAGATAGCTGTATCAGACCAGAGTATAGAAAAATGAAATTTAGGGAAGACAGACCAAATTATAAGCAATGGTATAATAGGACACAAGACGTACCTCAGAAATATAATAACCAAAATAGGAATCAATTTAATACTAATTACAATAATAATTTTAATAGATACAATTATCAAGCAGGATCAGCAGGAAAGAAGATGTAATAATAATAACAATTTTAATAATTCAGGAAGATATAGAACTCAAAATAATAATAATAATTCGGGTAATTTCCAGAGGTTCGCCCAGGTAGGAAACCCTAGGCCATATCTCAGCCAAAATCGCTTGAGTCAACCTAGGCAAGACCAAAACGAACCAATGGAAGTTGATAATATAGAAACCAATCATTGTAATATAGCAGGTAATTCCCAACAGTTCGCCCAGGTAGGAAACCCTAGGCCAAATCTCAGCCAAAATCGCTTGAGTCAACCTAGGCAAGACCAAAACGAACTAAGGAGAACGGAGAAAATAGCAACAAATCAACGCTACTTGTCAGGACAGTCTGAATCAAACCTATGTCAGTGTAATATAAATCAAATCGGACAAGGCCAAAATGGACAGGATATGTTTTTTCAGGAACACCCTCCGACTTTTTACCCATCATAACGCTTACAATTAACAATATAAAATACAGTGCTTTAATAGATACGGGAGCGAATTTAAGTTTAATTGATAGTAATGTAAAAGAGTTTAAAAAAATATTATTGGAAAAACCAATAGAATTTAGCACAATAACAAAAAAAGATGTAATTAGATTTGAAATAATAACTGATTCACCAAGTGAATTTAATTTACCAGGAAATGCGAAAATTAAATGGAAGATGACAGAATTAAAAGGAAGAAAATATAGTTTTATTATAGGAATTGATTTGCTTAACTGTTTTAACACGATGATAAATTTAATAGATGGATATATATCATTTAACCAGAAGATAACGAAATTTACATTCAACCCATATAATAATCTTGAAATTTGCACATTAGAGGGAATTGAATTTGAATGGGATAGACTCCAACTGGACCATTTAAATGCAGAAGAATCTAGGGACGTTAGGAACATTTTAAGGAGATTTCGAAAATTATTTTTTAAAGAAGGTGACAAACTAACGAGTACAATGAATATACAACATGAAATTAGGACTATAACAGATGAACAAATAAATTCCAAATTATACAGATATCCTCCACAACATGAGAACGAAGTACGAAGACAAATAAAAGAAATGGAAGAACAGGGAATAATTCGAAAAAGCAGTTCAAGATATTCCAGCCCTTTAATAGTAGTACCCAAGAAAGTAGATAACTCCGGACAGCGAAAATACAGATTAGTAGTTGATTATAGGAAATTAAACGAAGTGACAGTCGACGATAAATTTCCATTACCCAACATAGATTCAATTTTAGACAAATTAGGAAGATCACAATATTTTACTACATTAGATCTAGCTAAAGGATATCACCAAATATTAATTAGGGAACAAGATAGAGATAAGACCGCTTTCGTGACACCACACGGATTATATGAATTTATTAGAATGCCTTTTGGACTAAAAAACGCACCAGCAACATTCCAACGACTAATGAACGAAACTTTAAGAGAATACATTAATAAAACATGCGTAGTATATTTAGATGACATATTAATATTCAGCACATCCCTTAAGGAACATGTTAAGGCAATAACGGACATTTTTAAGGTATTAGAACAGACAAATTTAAAAATCCAGATCGACAAATGCAATTTTATGAAAAAAGAGACAGAATTTCTAGGACATATTCTAACAAAAGATGGACTTAAACCAAATCCGGACAAGATAAAAGTTATTCAATCATTAGAAATTCCTAAAACGGAGAAACAAATTAAAAGCTTTCTAGGTTTGACGGGATATTATAGGAAATTTGTAAAAGACTATGCTAGAGTAGCACAGCCAATAACGAAATATTTAAAGAAAAATGTAAAAATAAATGTGAAAGATCCAACATATATAGAGGCATTTGAGAAGTTGAAAACATTAATTAGTTCACATCCAATACTAAGATATCCAAATTTTGAGAAAACATTTACACTTACTACAGACGCATCAAACTATGCAATTGGAGCAGTCTTGTCACAAGAAGGGCATCCAGTATGTTTTGCATCCAGAACATTAAATAATCACGAGAGAAATTATTCTACAACAGATAAGGAATTTTTAGCTATACTATGGAGCGTAAATTATTTAAGACCATACCTTTATGGCAGAAAGTTTAGAATTCTTACTGACCATCAACCCATAAAATTTTTACATTCAAAATACAAGGGAAAGGATATGTCACCAAGACATCAAAGGTGGATTTTAAAACTAGGCGAATATGATTTCGATATAGAATATATAAAAGGTAGAGAAAACCAAGTGGCTGATTTTTTGAGTAGAATAGAAAATGAAGTGGACATTAATGAGGAAAAAGACGATAGTGAAAATCTTAATATTATAAACCCTGTAGAAGATGATGATGTGTCAATGGTTACAATTCATTCAGCTGAAGAAAACCTGCAAGATCATTTCTATATAAAGGAGGAAATAGTAAATAAGTATAAAACACAGATTATATTAACAAATGACAAAGTCGAGGAAATGAAAATGTTACATGGGAAGAGAATAATTTTTATAGCAGAATCTGACTTCAAGATAATGGGTGAAATATTTAAAAAATATATTACAAAAGGAAAAATTGGAATATTTTCAGAATTATCTGAGCATAATTACAATATGGTACAGGAAAAATTGATAGAAATATTTTCTAACGATAGACAAATAAAATTTACTAAGTGCACGATGAGAGCTCAAGACATCGAAACTGAAGTAGAAGCAATTAAACAAATATCTTTATATCACATCAGGGAAAGTATGCACTCAGGAATCATCGAAACATATAACCAAATTAAAGGAAAAATTTATTATCCAAAATTGATGGAAATAATTCAATTAGTGATTAATCAATGTGAGATATGTCAAGAGGTAAAATATGATAGAAATCCAGTTAAATTAAAATTCTCATATACGGAAACGCCATCAACGAAAAACGAAATAATCCACATTGATACCTACGTGATGAAAAGGTTTAATTTTTTGACAGTAATAGATAAATTTTCTAAATTCGGAGCAGCTTATCCACTCAATGACAGAAATCATTTAACTATAATTGAACAGTTAGAAGATCACTTTGCCAAAATAGGGAAACCAAGGAAAATAATAGCAGATAACGAATTTAAGGCCGTCAGAATAAAAGAATTCCTAGACAACGAAAATGTTGAATTACACCTGACTAAGCCTAATAGTCATACAGGTAATGCTGATATAGAGCGACTACATAATACAATCGCCGAAAAATTTAGAATAATGTATAAAACAAACAAAGATATACCAATAAAACAGCTAATTCAGAGAACAATCAGAAATTACAATGAGCGATATCATTCAGCTATTAAATGCACGCCGAATGAAGTACAACAAGGAAAAATAGATAATGAGAAAATAAAGAAAATTTTAGAAGATAACAAAAGAAAAATAATAGATAAGTTAAATAATTCTAGAGAAGACTATAGAGATGAAAGAGTAGAAGGTTTTATAAAAAATTATAAAGCAGTTAGACATAAGGAACAACCGAAATTTAGGAAGGCAAAACTAAACGGAATACATCCTTGTAACATTAAACGACCTTTAAAATTTTCAGATATGGACGATACTAACAGCAATATTAATATGGACACCGATAATTAAGGGAACGATGACAACAAGACCTTTGACAGAACAAACAGGGTTTATAGATATTCACGTACAAAATCAGGAAATTGTAAATGAATCGGACATAATTTTGCATATGGTTAATCTACACGAAATAGAAGACATTCTAGACAAAATGACAGAAAATATTATTTTAATGAAAGTAGAAAATAAAAATTTACTTCAGTTAGAATTAACGGACGTTAGAAATAAATTAATGACTTTAATACCGAAACAGATTAGAAAAAGACGTGGACTTATAAACGGAATAGGAAGTATATCTAAATGGTTATTTGGAACAATGGACGAAGAGGACAGACAAAACATACAAAATCATCTTTCTAATATCAATGAAATAATAGAAAATAATAATCAACAAATACTGATTAATGACTACTTTAATGACACATTAAACCACTTAAAGCTAGTTATAAGTAAAGATAGAAGTACAATAGAAAAAGAAATTAATTCTATAAGTAAATTTGTGGAAAAAGAATATGAAAAAAACTTATATTTAGAACAAATGACTAACATACAATTATTAAAAAATAAAATAGATCAGTTACAAGATAATGTAATTTCTTCACGACATAATATTGTACACCCAAATATTTTGACAAGCTATGAAATACAAAAATACGAAATTGATTATAATAAACTCAAATATATACAACTGGGAACAGCATTTTTAAACAACTCTTATTTAATTTTTTGTATTAAAATACCCAAAACATTTGAAATAGTAAAATTAAGATCAATTGTACCCATACCAAATAAAGAAAATAATGAAATAGATTATAATATTGAAAAAATTTTTGAATTACAAAATAAAATTTATAAATTTGAGGAAAACAAACATTTGAAAGATTTAAAAACAAGCACACATTGTATAATTAAAAATGATTGTCAATTAATAAAAAATAATGATTTTGAAATAATAGAATTAAATATAGACACAATTATAATTAAAAATGCAGAGAACATTAAATTCAATCAAACTTGTAATTCTGAGAAAATTATTTTAAATGGAAATTATCTAATTAATTATAACAATTGTTCAATCAAAATAAAAGATTATTATTTTTCGAATATTGTAGAAAATGTTGAACAAAAACAAATATTTAATAGTATTGAAATATTAAAGAATTTTACTAATAAAATAACATTTGAACAAATTGAAAAGGAACATCAATCTAATGTAAAAAATATCAAAGATTTAAATTATCATAAAAAAAATAACATACAGTTGTAACATTTTTATTATAATTGTAATTATAATCATAATTAATATCATTTTTTATAAACATAAACATATAACTTTAAAATTGAATAACAGAATTCAGGAGAATTCTTATCTAAAGGGGGGAGTAGTTACATATATAAAAAAATGACCAAAACAAAACTTTAAACAAAGTCGACGAACTTGTAAACAGAATAAATGATGATTCAACTATAGACAAGTTCGACGACTTCTTAAATAAAATAGGTCAAACTAAATAAATGTTTCCTACATTGTGAAATCAATAAAAATGCTAAATTAAATAAATGTAAATTGCTTATTAATTGCAAAAGCAATAACTAGGTTAAAATAAATAAATGCTTATGATACAGAAGTTAAAAGTATGAAACTAATTATTAAATTGTAAAATGCTTACTAATTGTAAAAGTATGAAACTAAAGAAATTGCGAAATTGTAAACTAATAAAATGAATATTGTCAATTATATATAATGAACTAAAATATTTGTAAAGAGTCTTAGTCTTATTCTTGAGTTCAACAGTGAGTGTTTTGTTTAAATAAAAATAATCTTTTTTAAAAACGCAAATTTAGAAATCTTTTATTAAATTCGCACGAGTATTTGTGTTTTGTGTAGTATTCAGGTTTGTGTTTACTTCATTTTTTTTGTCGTACATTCCTACTGCTTGTAGGTTTATTGTTGTTGTTAGAAGGTGAACTCATTTAGAGTTCTCCTTTTTGTATTTTCACTTATGTATATTAGTTTGTGTATGCAAATATTTATGTGTATTGCACACAAGCAAAAAATAAAATAAAACCAGTAAAATAACTGTTCAATAAATGTTTTGTTTTTTTTTATATTTTTTGTGACTTGAAAAAATTTTTTTTTCTTTTATATTTTTTTTATATTCAGTTGCGACGATTATAAAAACGCGTCTGTTCACTACGAGAGTTGAAACTGCTATGTGTAATCCCATTTACTTTGGGTAAAGTGAAATTGGGAATTTTTTATCTTCTAGAGAAGAGCACTAGCTACGTTTTGGTTGGATTGAAACTGAGTCCATTCTGTAAACACCAGTTACTGACCTCGCTAAGTGCATCCACCAACCTATGCGTAATTGTGTCAAGATGGAAGCCCGGTATTGCCAGTGCCACATCATCTGTTCCGTGTGTTAAGACAGTATTTTCTTAACACGCGAAAAAATACATTAAAAAACTTGAGTTGCACCCAAATCCACTTGCGCGCAATATTCTAGAGTATAAAGGCCACACCCGGCTTAGAAGGAGGGATACTCTTTCTATCAGCCGTATACGATGGATGTAAAAACAACAAAAACCGTTGAAACTAAAAATTTTGTTTAGCATTGGCTAAACATATATTTATCTTTTTTAGATTTAAGATTTGAACAACTTATTGATGTTTCAATTAAATTGAAGATTCAATAAATAATAAAATTAAAAAAAAATAAAACAAATAAAAGCATAGACACACTTTCTTTAAAAATGCACGTAGTACCAAAGGGTAGCAATTTGTCGGTAGATGGGCTACTGGGCAGAGATATGATGTGGAATAAATCATTAATGGTCACAATTACAAAAAACGTGAAATTTTTTGAGCGCCAGGAGGAGATAGCTTCCTTGCCACTTATTCCGGAACCACCACAGTTATATATAGCAGAAAAAACTGCTATCAAGGGTCGCTGCCAGGGTGTTGTATCAGTAATAACAACAGCCAAGGGAAAAATAATAGTAAAAAAAAGCAGAAATCATGCCAGGGGTATTTGTGGGGGAAACCCTAACATCCATCAAATAGGGAACAGCATTCATTCCTATCCTGAATACCAAAGATTTTACGGTAAACACAGACCACAAAATAAAACTGAATTTTGAGAACCCCGAAAACTTCAGAATAGAATCAACGGCAAACATAAATACCACAGGTACCACGGACAATACGGCGAGAACAGAATTACTATTGAAAACATTACAGCTTAGCCCAGATTTGAATCCGAAAGAGCGGGGCTCGATCGAGAACATCTTGAAATCATACGACGACGTGTTTCATCTATCCGGGGATAACCTAACGTACACAAATGTACTTAGCCATAAGATACAAACCGACCCCAGGCAACCTCCAATTAATAGTAAGCAATATAGACTGCCTGAGGTCCACCGAAATTAAATTAATAGACAAGTAGGACAGGTGATCAAAGATGGAATCATCATACCCAGCATTTCACCTTGGAATTCCCCAATTCTGTTAGTACCCAAGAAGGCAGGAAAGGACGGAGAGAAAAAATGGCGTTTAGTGGTAGATTTAAAAAAAGTGAACGATGCTACCATAAAACAAGTATTCCCCATACCGAGGATTGATGAAATCCTAGATCAACTAGGGTACAGCCGGTATTTTTCTACTCTGGATCTAGCGAGTGGATACCACCAAGTTTTGATGGATAAACGGGACCGACAGAAAACCGCTTTTAGTACCAATTTGGGTCATTTTGAATTCAATCGCATTCCTTTCGGATTAACAGGGCCCCCAGCCACTTTTCAAAGAATAGTGAACTTAATATTAACAGGACTACAGGGAGTTAACTGCTTCGTCTACCTGGACGATATAGTCAGCTACGGGAGAAACCTTGCGGCTCATCAGCTACGTCTGAAAAGTGTACTAGACGTCCTAAGAAGATACAACCTCAAGTTGCACCCCGAGAAATGTCACTTTCTGCAAAGGGAGGTAGTTTATCTGGACCACAAGTGCTCAGAAAAAGGCGTACTACCTGACCCCAATAAAACTAAAGCTTTAAGGGACATACCCCCTCCCAAGACTATTAAAGAGCTTCAAGCATTCCTAGGGTTGATCAACTACTACAGAAAGTTCATTCCGAACTCGTCGGAAACTGCATTGCCACTAAGCAAACTATTAAGAAAAATCGTAAAATGTGAATGGACACAGGAGTTCCAGAGCGCCATGGACAAACTAAAAGCGGCAGTAGCAAATCCCCCTCTACTACAGTACCCTGACTTTACCAAACCGTTTATTCTGACTAAGCGCAACAGAAAGGCGATATTCCACCATAGAGAAGGAGTTGCTTGCCATCGTATGGGCGACAAAAACGTTTAGGCTATATCTACTGGGCAGACATTTTACAATTTTCACAGACCGTAAGCCCCTGAAAGGCATAGCCAATTTGAAAAACCAGGAGGGCAGATTGGGCCGCCTAAGACTGAAACTTTTAGAATACGATTTCGAGGTACGATATAAGCCCGGGAAAACAAACCGAAACGCGGACGCCCTTAGTCGCCTTCCAGTAGACGAAATAAACGTAGGGGCAGTAACCAGAGCGAGAGCAAGAGAGACACACGAAACCCAGTATAAGAAAGACGAAAAAGTACGGATGAAATTGAGGCAGACGAAGATCCTGGGCACGAAGATATGTCCGTTTATCTGACAAATCCGGAAGATATCAAAAGGGTTATAAAAACATTCCACGATACACCTTTAGGAGGACACCAGGGGACATTAAAAACTTACTCCCGCATCAGGAATCAGTACAAGTGGGCCGGTATGTACCGACAGATTAAAAAATATGTAGGAACGTGTTCATTGTGCTAGAAAAATAAATGCTCAAAAGTCGAAAAAATGCCTTTGGTAATAACAACCACTTCCAGCAGACCGTTCGAGAAGATTTTCATGGATCTGGTGGGACCACTACCTGAATCGTCCAGGGGAAATAAATATATCGTAACATTCCAAGACGACTTTTCAAAATTTTTCGCGTGTGCCGCCGTACCAGACGCAGAAGCATCAACAGTAGCAAAAGTGTTTTTAAGGAAATAATTTCAATTTTATAATTTTATGACACCCAATACACAAATCAATATTAAAATTTCACATAATTTATAAAATTTTCCTGAAGATGCTAACAATATATATATTAAAATAAAAAGACCTATAGCTTAAATAAACATTCTAATAAATATAAAGAAAAGGTCAAATAAAATAGAATATAAATAGAAATAATTTCAAGATATTTTATTCCCAAGGTTTTGGTAACAGATAATGGAACAAATTGCACTTCAAAATTATTTAAGGAAAGGTGCAGAATACTAAGAATAAGAAAACTACTGATCACGCCTTATCATCCACAAGGTAATGGTGCTCTAGAAAGGGCCCATCGACCGTTGGCCGAATTTCTTAGAAATTTCGTCAATTTGGATGGTACCAACTGGGACGAATGGCTCAGTCACGCTACGCATGTGTATAATAACAGCAAACATACAACAACAAAACACACACCCACAAGAGTTTTATTCGGGTTCAAGTTCGAAATGCCCATAGTATTGAAAAGACCTCCGGCACCCCTATACAACACGGATGTTTACAGCAAATTCTAAAGTATCAAATTCAACGTTCACATGAAATCGTCAGAAAAAATCAGGAGAAGGCAAAATTAAGATCGAAGCAGTATTATGATAGGGGTTCAAAGCATCGAGAATATCAAATAGGTCAATGGATTGGGTTAAAAAACCAGACTAGGAAAAATAAATTTTCTCCTTTATGGCTAGGGCCATTTGAAGTTATAGACGTGCCAACAAGAGTAAATGTAAAATTGAGAATAAAAAACAGGGGGAAGGTTTACCATAAGAATTTAATAAAGCCATACAGAGACCGATAAGAAAAAGGGGACATTTGACGAGTAAGTTAGGAGGAAAGGAAACAATTAAGAAACTTTAGAAAAGTTGTACGATAAATTTAAAAAAAAAAAAAAAAAAAAGGGAGGAAAAGAAAATAGAGAAATAAAAAGAACTTTTTTTTGGAAAATTTAACATAAAAAAAAAAAGAAAAAAAGGGAAACCCCCACATAAAATATTTTAAATTGATTAAGTAATGTAAGAAAAAATATAAAAATATATTTGTAATTTGAAGCCTGTGTTCAAAATATTTAAATAAAAATATATATATATATGAATTTACACAACAGCAAGTTCGACGATTACACGAGAGCCCTCTAAACTTAACATTTTAATTCAGATTTTAGAACTTCTTCTCGTGGGAATCTGGACGGAGAGATGCACATTGAGAAACTGGAGTCAGTTGATGGTTACGCTTAAATACAAATGGGATCGGTAAAAATAGCCTCAAAATTTGAATATATCCTACATCACATCAATATCCAACAAATAGCAGACTCTGTCAGCGAGGTCCGCCTTAACCTACCAAAGATACTACCGATTCCCTATAGGGAACTCATCATAATATTGTACACCCAAATATTTTGACAAGCTATGAAATACAAAAATACGAAATTGATTATAATAAACTCAAATATATACAACTGGGAACAGCATTTTTAAACAACTCTTATTTAATTTTTTGTATTAAAATACCCAAAACATTTGAAATAGTAAAATTAAGATCAATTGTACCCATACCAAATAAAGAAAATAATGAAATAGATTATAATATTGAAAAAATTTTTGAATTACAAAATAAAATTTATAAATTTGAGGAAAACAAACATTTGAAAGATTTAAAAACAAGCACACATTGTATAATTAAAAATGATTGTCAATTAATAAAAAATAATGATTTTGAAATAATAGAATTAAATATAGACACAATTATAATTAAAAATGCAGAGAACATTAAATTCAATCAAACTTGTAATTCTGAGAAAATTATTTTAAATGGAAATTATCTAATTAATTATAACAATTGTTCAATCAAAATAAAAGATTATTATTTTTCGAATATTGTAGAAAATGTTGAACAAAAACAAATATTTAATAGTATTGAAATATTAAAGAATTTTACTAATAAAATAACATTTGAACAAATTGAAAAGGAACATCAATCTAATGTAAAAAATATCAAAGATTTAAATTATCATAAAAAAATAACATACAGTTGTAACATTTTTATTATAATTGTAATTATAATCATAATTAATATCATTTTTTATAAACATAAACATATAACTTTAAAATTGAATAACAGAATTCAGGAGAATTCTTATCTAAAGGGGGGAGTAGTTACATATATAAAAAAATGACCAAAACAAAACTTTAAACAAAGTCGACGAACTTGTAAACAGAATAAATGATGATTCAACTATAGACAAGTTCGACGACTTCTTAAATAAAATAGGTCAAACTAAATAAATGTTTCCTACATTGTGAAATCAATAAAAATGCTAAATTAAATAAATGTAAATTGCTTATTAATTGCAAAAGCAATAACTAGGTTAAAATAAATAAATGCTTATGATACAGAAGTTAAAAGTATGAAACTAATTATTAAATTGTAAAATGCTTACTAATTGTAAAAGTATGAAACTAAAGAAATTGCGAAATTGTAAACTAATAAAATGAATATTGTCAATTATATATAATGAACTAAAATATTTGTAAAGAGTCTTAGTCTTATTCTTGAGTTCAACAGTGAGTGTTTTGTTTAAATAAAAATAATCTTTTTTAAAAACGCAAATTTAGAAATCTTTTATTAAATTCGCACGAGTATTTGTGTTTTGTGTAGTATTCAGGTTTGTGTTTACTTCATTTTTTTTGTCGTACATTCCTACTGCTTGTAGGTTTATTGTTGTTGTTAGAAGGTGAACTCATTTAGAGTTCTCCTTTTTGTATTTTCACTTATGTATATTAGTTTGTGTATGCAAATATTTATGTGTATTGCACACAAGCAAAAAATAAAATAAAACCAGTAAAATAACTGTTCAATAAATGTTTTGTTTTTTTTTATATTTTTTGTGACTTGAAAAAATTTTTTTTTCTTTTATATTTTTTTTATATTCAGTTGCGACGATTATAAAAACGCGTCTGTTCACTACGAGAGTTGAAACTGCTATGTGTAATCCCATTTACTTTGGGTAAAGTGAAATTGGGAATTTTTTATCTTCTAGAGAAGAGCACTAGCTACGTTTTGGTTGGATTGAAACTGAGTCCATTCTGTAAACACCAGTTACTGACCTCGCTAAGTGCATCCACCAACCTATGCGTAATTGTATCAAGATGGAAGCCCGGTATTGCCAGTGCCACATCATCTGTTCCGTGTGTTAAGACAGTATTTTCTTAACACGCGAAAAAATACATTAAAAAACTTGAGTTGCACCCAAATCCACTTGCGCGCAATATTCTAGAGTATAAAGGCCACACCCGGCTTAGAAGGAGGGATACTCTTTCTATCAGCCGTATACGATGGATGTAAAAACAACAAAAACCGTTGAAACTAAAAATTTTGTTTAGCATTGGCTAAACATATATTTATCTTTTTTAGATTTAAGATTTGAACAACTTATTGATGTTTCAATTAAATTGAAGATTCAATAAATAATAAAATTAAAAAAAAATAAAACAAATAAAAGCATAGACACACTTTCTTTAAAAATGCACGTAGTACCAAAGGGTAGCAATTTGTCGGTAGATGGGCTACTGGGCAGAGATATGATGTGGAATAAATCATTAATGGTCACAATTACAAAAAACGTGAAATTTTTTGAGCGCCAGGAGGAGATAGCTTCCTTGCCACTTATTCCGGAACCACCACAGTTATATATAGCAGAAAAAACTGCTATCAAGGGTCGCTGCCAGGGTGTTGTATCAGTAATAACAACAGCCAAGGGAAAAATAATAGTAAAAAAAAGCAGAAATCATGCCAGGGGTATTTGTGGGGGAAACCCTAACATCCATCAAATAGGGAACAGCATTCATTCCTATCCTGAATACCAAAGATTTTACGGTAAACACAGACCACAAAATAAAACTGAATTTTGAGAACCCCGAAAACTTCAGAATAGAATCAACGGCAAACATAAATACCACAGGTACCACGGACAATACGGCGAGAACAGAATTACTATTGAAAACATTACAGCTTAGCCCAGATTTGAATCCGAAAGAGCGGGGCTCGATCGAGAACATCTTGAAATCATACGACGACGTGTTTCATCTATCCGGGGATAACCTAACGTACACAAATGTACTTAGCCATAAGATACAAACCGACCCCAGGCAACCTCCAATTAATAGTAAGCAATATAGACTGCCTGAGGTCCACCGAAATTAAATTAATAGACAAGTAGGACAGGTGATCAAAGATGGAATCATCATACCCAGCATTTCACCTTGGAATTCCCCAATTCTGTTAGTACCCAAGAAGGCAGGAAAGGACGGAGAGAAAAAATGGCGTTTAGTGGTAGATTTAAAAAAAGTGAACGATGCTACCATAAAACAAGTATTCCCCATACCGAGGATTGATGAAATCCTAGATCAACTAGGGTACAGCCGGTATTTTTCTACTCTGGATCTAGCGAGTGGATACCACCAAGTTTTGATGGATAAACGGGACCGACAGAAAACCGCTTTTAGTACCAATTTGGGTCATTTTGAATTCAATCGCATTCCTTTCGGATTAACAGGGCCCCCAGCCACTTTTCAAAGAATAGTGAACTTAATATTAACAGGACTACAGGGAGTTAACTGCTTCGTCTACCTGGACGATATAGTCAGCTACGGGAGAAACCTTGCGGCTCATCAGCTACGTCTGAAAAGTGTACTAGACGTCCTAAGAAGATACAACCTCAAGTTGCACCCCGAGAAATGTCACTTTCTGCAAAGGGAGGTAGTTTATCTGGACCACAAGTGCTCAGAAAAAGGCGTACTACCTGACCCCAATAAAACTAAAGCTTTAAGGGACATACCCCCTCCCAAGACTATTAAAGAGCTTCAAGCATTCCTAGGGTTGATCAACTACTACAGAAAGTTCATTCCGAACTCGTCGGAAACTGCATTGCCACTAAGCAAACTATTAAGAAAAATCGTAAAATGTGAATGGACACAGGAGTTCCAGAGCGCCATGGACAAACTAAAAGCGGCAGTAGCAAATCCCCCTCTACTACAGTACCCTGACTTTACCAAACCGTTTATTCTGACTAAGCGCAACAGAAAGGCGATATTCCACCATAGAGAAGGAGTTGCTTGCCATCGTATGGGCGACAAAAACGTTTAGGCTATATCTACTGGGCAGACATTTTACAATTTTCACAGACCGTAAGCCCCTGAAAGGCATAGCCAATTTGAAAAACCAGGAGGGCAGATTGGGCCGCCTAAGACTGAAACTTTTAGAATACGATTTCGAGGTACGATATAAGCCCGGGAAAACAAACCGAAACGCGGACGCCCTTAGTCGCCTTCCAGTAGACGAAATAAACGTAGGGGCAGTAACCAGAGCGAGAGCAAGAGAGACACACGAAACCCAGTATAAGAAAGACGAAAAAGTACGGATGAAATTGAGGCAGACGAAGATCCTGGGCACGAAGATATGTCCGTTTATCTGACAAATCCGGAAGATATCAAAAGGGTTATAAAAACATTCCACGATACACCTTTAGGAGGACACCAGGGGACATTAAAAACTTACTCCCGCATCAGGAATCAGTACAAGTGGGCCGGTATGTACCGACAGATTAAAAAATATGTAGGAACGTGTTCATTGTGCTAGAAAAATAAATGCTCAAAAGTCGAAAAAATGCCTTTGGTAATAACAACCACTTCCAGCAGACCGTTCGAGAAGATTTTCATGGATCTGGTGGGACCACTACCTGAATCGTCCAGGGGAAATAAATATATCGTAACATTCCAAGACGACTTTTCAAAATTTTTCGCGTGTGCCGCCGTACCAGACGCAGAAGCATCAACAGTAGCAAAAGTGTTTTTAAGGAAATAATTTCAATTTTATAATTTTATGACACCCAATACACAAATCAATATTAAAATTTCACATAATTTATAAAATTTTCCTGAAGATGCTAACAATATATATATTAAAATAAAAAGACCTATAGCTTAAATAAACATTCTAATAAATATAAAGAAAAGGTCAAATAAAATAGAATATAAATAGAAATAATTTCAAGATATTTTATTCCCAAGGTTTTGGTAACAGATAATGGAACAAATTGCACTTCAAAATTATTTAAGGAAAGGTGCAGAATACTAAGAATAAGAAAACTACTGATCACGCCTTATCATCCACAAGGTAATGGTGCTCTAGAAAGGGCCCATCGACCGTTGGCCGAATTTCTTAGAAATTTCGTCAATTTGGATGGTACCAACTGGGACGAATGGCTCAGTCACGCTACGCATGTGTATAATAACAGCAAACATACAACAACAAAACACACACCCACAAGAGTTTTATTCGGGTTCAAGTTCGAAATGCCCATAGTATTGAAAAGACCTCCGGCACCCCTATACAACACGGATGTTTACAGCAAATTCTAAAGTATCAAATTCAACGTTCACATGAAATCGTCAGAAAAAATCAGGAGAAGGCAAAATTAAGATCGAAGCAGTATTATGATAGGGGTTCAAAGCATCGAGAATATCAAATAGGTCAATGGATTGGGTTAAAAAACCAGACTAGGAAAAATAAATTTTCTCCTTTATGGCTAGGGCCATTTGAAGTTATAGACGTGCCAACAAGAGTAAATGTAAAATTGAGAATAAAAAACAGGGGGAAGGTTTACCATAAGAATTTAATAAAGCCATACAGAGACCGATAAGAAAAAGGGGACATTTGACGAGTAAGTTAGGAGGAAAGGAAACAATTAAGAAACTTTAGAAAAGTTGTACGATAAATTTAAAAAAAAAAAAAAAAAAAAGGGAGGAAAAGAAAATAGAGAAATAAAAAGAACTTTTTTTTGGAAAATTTAACATAAAAAAAAAAGAAAAAAAGGGAAACCCCCACATAAAATATTTTAAATTGATTAAGTAATGTAAGAAAAAATATAAAAATATATTTGTAATTTGAAGCCTGTGTTCAAAATATTTAAATAAAAATATATATATATATGAATTTACACAACAGCAAGTTCGACGATTACACGAGAGCCCTCTAAACTTAACATTTTAATTCAGATTTTAGAACTTCTTCTCGTGGGAATCTGGACGGAGAGATGCACATTGAGAAACTGGAGTCAGTTGATGGTTACGCTTAAATACAAATGGGATCGGTAAAAATAGCCTCAAAATTTGAATATATCCTACATCACATCAATATCCAACAAATAGCAGACTCTGTCAGCGAGGTCCGCCTTAACCTACCAAAGATACTACCGATTCCCTATAGGGAACTCATCATAAAATAAATCAATGAAATTGAGAAAGGCATTCATACACTACTGCCAGGCCGCGTAAAACGTGGTTTGCTGAACATTGGAGGAAAGGTGATGAAGTGGCTCTACGGCACACTAGATGAGGAGGACCGGCAACTAATAAACCAACATTTCGAGGTGATTGACGCTAACGGGCACCAAATCATCGAACAGTTAAATCAACAGGTCCACATAAACAATAGATTCAATACGTCAATTAACCAGATGGTGGAAGCAATAAATGAGAACAGGAAGACTCTGAACAGCTTGCCTCAGATCAAGCAGGAATCAGAGCTCCAGCACTACCGCGACGTTGCGATTTTCCAGCTTTTCAAACTCATGGAGATGAGAAGCCAAGTGAAGACCGTACAAGAGCCCATCGCATTAGCGAAAATAAAAATTAATAAAATAAATGTGGAAACTATACAAGACATGCAAATGGGAGTAGCATTACATAGGCATAGCAGCCTGATGTTCATAATCAGATTGCCCATCGAAACCATGAGTTTAAAAAAATCCCTGATAATACCCATTCCAAACGACAGCCACCACCAAATAGATGCCGAAAGAGAATACGTAGTGAGGAACCACAAGGGCGTTTTCGGGTATAAAGGTGAAAGAGATTTCAAAAGCTTAAGTCAACCGAAAATATGCGTTTTCAGAGGAAAGTGCAACCCGATCCTACACGAAGCAGAAACCGTGGAGCTAATAGAAGAAGGTACGATCGTAGTCAGCAATGCAGACAAAACACCAATGTCAACAAACTGCGACGACCGACGTTTAAACCTCACTGGAACCTACCTGTTTTCGTTTTACAATTGCAGCATACCAATACTCGTAGGTGACCAAACCTTCGTTAGCTATGTCATAGATGTAACCCAGCAGTTTCTGTTAGTAAGAGGTACCAACAATGTGGCCACGGAAATTATACCTACCTTGGAGAATCTAAACATAAAGCAGATCAGCAACATCAACACGATCCGGGAACTGAAATTCCAGCAGAATGTTTTGAATAACATTACGTATACAACAATAATCGTTATTACGACAGCAGCAATAATAATCATATGGGTGTTGTGCAAACGACATAATCAAATAAGGGTCAAAATAAACAATGAGTTCCCGGAACGTGGCCCAGAGTTGAATAGAATTGTGGGAAACCATTTACAGGACCAGAATTCCCAGCCGTTTGAAGTATCCAAATACACGTACCAGCATCAAGACCAACAACTACAACAACAGCAACAAGCTCCAATAGATTTAAACTCAGAACAGACCAACTACATTTAAGATTTAGAATAAAAATCTTCTGACCCAAGGAAAACCATACATTGAGAAAACATCTCTAATTGGATGTTTTCTTCCGCAAAGGGGGAGGAAAGTTATGAGTCAGACCTGATCAACCCTCCTACATGAACATTTCGCAACTTGTTAACATAAACAGTCACCAGTTCATTGACTTGATCAGTGCATTGACTTGACCAGTTGTGCAACTGTTGCGTTGATAAATTGCGAAATGCCCAAAAGCTTACTAAGCTATTTTATTAAATACAAATTGCGTCAGCAGAATACTAATCAATAAGCTGACTAAGCATAATTGTGCAACATAAAATCATTAAAGAATAATAATTATTGAATACTAATAAATAAGCTGAGTAAGAATTGTTGTGCAATATTAAAACAGAATAATTATTGAATAGTAATTAAGTATAAATAAGCTAGGTTTAAGAAATAGAATTACAGTTGTAAAAGCAAAGAGTTGTAAAAGTGAAGTCACTATTTATAGTCATAGAATAGGAGTTTTGTAATAATAAAGTTGAAAGATAAAATAAAATAATAGTGTATTAATTTTAAACATAACAAAAGCGAAGGCGGTGATCCTCCATAGCTGGGCAGAGGCATAGAAAGTGTGCGATGCTTCTTATTCTTCCTAAGCTGGAGCAGTATTCATTATATGGTAGGCCCATGCGTCTGGCTTGTAGGTGCAATATCCTGTGATTGTGGCCTCAAGATTGCGCAATTGCGTTTTGGGAAATTTCAATAGATTTTTGGTTCTGTTGACGTCTAGGCGAGCCCATAATGTCCTTGCTGTGGTGCAGGTTGGCTCATCAAACCATCTGGTTTGTGCCATCTGCATGAGAGCTTCATCAATTCGATTTCAGCAGGCCAGGAGCAGAAGACCACAGAAGTTGTCAATGTCAACAGCCTCTAGCGCTGTGCCTTTCCTGGCCAGATTGTCAGCGATAAAGTTGCCTATGTTTTCCCCTTGTTCCAGTATCCATATAAGAGTAACACTAGAATGATTAGCCACTGTATTAAGTGACTTCCTACATTTCAGGGTAAGACGGGATGTTGTAGACACACGCGAGAGTGCAATTATTGCCGGTTTGCTGTCGGCTATGATTTGAATAACTCTTTTCGTTATCCGATATTATCGTAGTAAATTTGTTGCCTTTTTGATGGCGGATATTTCAGCTTGTAAGATGCTACATTTGTCCGGGAGCCTGAAGGAAATCCTGATTCCGAATTCCTCAATGTAGACACCCCCACCAACCCTGGAGCACCGTTTGGAGCCATCAGTAAACACTCGTAGGGCCCCATGCGGTGTAGGGTGGAGGTCCTGCGATAAAGAGTAGTTAACAACTCTATTAAAGGAAGGTTTTTGAATGCAATAGTCAATGAGCCAACAGATCAGCCGGAAGCCAGCCCAGCATGGCGAAAAAAACCTTTGTAGGCGTAGTTCTAAGGGCACCGGTTATCATGATTGCCATTAAACGAAGAGTTTTCTCAATTCGCTTTCGGTGTGTTGCCAAGTCTAGTGCTTTCCACCAGATTGCTATACCTTAGAAAAGTGTTGGTTTGATAAACGTTTCAAATATCCAGTGTCTCTAGATGTTAATTTGTTATCAAAGATAATGCCTAAAAATTTGGCCTTATCCGATAGGGCTAGTGTAATCCCATTTACTTTGGGTAAAGTGAAATTGGGAATTTTTTATCTTCTAGAGAAGAGCACTAGCTCCGTTTTGGTTGGATTGACACTGAGTCCATTCTGTAAACACCAGTTACTGACCTCGCTAAGTGCATCCACCTACCTATGCGTAATTGTGTCAAGATGGAAGCCCGGTATTGCCAGTGCCACATCATCTGCATATGCAACAGTATTTACGCATATGGACTCCAGTTTCTTTAGCAGATCGTTGATTGCCACATTCCTATTCCTAGCTCTGCGAGAGCTCGGATAATAGCAACCGAGTTGATATTATAAATGGTGCCCTCAATGTCCATAAAGGTCAGCAGAGTATAACTCTTATGCTCAAGTGACCCTTAATGGGACCTACGAGCGAATGTAGTGCCGTTTCAACCGATTTGCCTTTGGAGTAGGCGTGTTGATTAGCTGATAAAAGATTACTGTTGATTGTTATGGTTCTAATGTGAACGTCGGTAATCTTTTCTAAAGTCTTTAAAAGAAAAGATGTAAGGCTGATAGGACTGAAGTCCCTCACTTTCGATTGCGATACTTTTCCCCGCATTCGGTCCACTGTTGTGGAATGTTGGGCCAGGTATGACATGCTCTGTATATTGTGAGCAACCAAGGTGTCACAAGGTCTAAATTGTGTTGTAGATCTGCGGGATGATTCCATCCGGACCGGCTGATTCTTACGGATGGAAACTTTTTATAGCCCAGTGAAGTATGTCAGTAGTCATTTCTACGTCCGTCATACGCCATGCAGGTGGGGAAGCTTTTTTTTGTACTTCCATAAAAGTAGAGCAGCCTGAAAGTGACTTTCCATTAGGGCTTCTAGGTACTCCAAGGGGTTTGTAGTCCAGTTTCCACCTGATTTTTGGATGAATCCAGATACGGACGGTTGCTTGGCTAGAATTTTACGCAGCCTGTTAGTATCGGAGAGGGATTCCACATTGCTGCAGAATTCTTTCCAGGACTTACATTTTGCGTTTCTAACTCGATTTTTAATGGTGTTTTCTTTTCTACAAAAAAATGCTACATCTCCATGCAGAAAGTGTACTTTCGTGTTTGTTTCTTAAAAATGTTTGCTCTCTAAAAGAGCAGTGTGTTTGATTCTAAAAAAATTGCCCTCAATAATGGTGGAAGGCATTGCACTTTTTGCCCCGTTAAAATCGGCAGTGTTGTAAATGCCCTGTAAAACAGCAAAGCGAGTAATACCAAGTGGCCTTATTAGTATAACAAGATCTAGCATTCACCAAACTGTAATGTTAAATGCATATACAAAAAATTGTTGTTAAGTTTTTCATATAGAGTTTGACACTTTGGTTAGAAAGCTGCAGATAATCTCCACTAATAACGCCACCTGGTATTAAATCGCCTTAACATGGGGTTTTTGTTTATAAATAGTGTTACCAGACGAAGTTGAAAAAAATCGCCTGGAATTGGGAAGGAAAAAAGTTAAGGTTTTAAAGTTAAAATTTCTATTGTTTCATAGGCCAGCCATGAGAAAACATTACATTGTTAATGCTAGATTTTCAGTAATATAGAATCTTACTGGATTCGGTGTTATAAAATTGCTCTCATAACAAAATAACAAAATCATCATATGAAAAAATCGTTAAAAGTTCAGATCGATAAATCAGCTATCTGGCAGCTGTATTTTCATGTTTACGTATTGTATGAAAATAAATTGGTGAATTTTTTAACATATTCAGCAATTTTAAACAAAAATGTTAAAAATATGGATATTGCCGCATCTATTATATATGCAGAAATGACTGTCAGTCAATTATTGGATTCATCCTCCTCATGTGATGAGGAAGATATGTTAAATTTATTAAGTCGTAGCCCTCATCCGCGTGTCAAAGGATTTGTTGAATTTTTTTTAATTGTGTAGAAAAAGCTTCGCTGTCAGCTGTTAAAAACAGTGCGTTCCACTTTTTCATAAATCGAGTTTTATTCTATTGAAATAATGAGTTGCATTGTAACAGGGTTGGCAAGACATTTTATTCATGTGCCTTTCAACAAGGTGCCATTTTGTGTGTAGAAAAGAAAACACCATAAATTTATTCAGTGAGGCTTTTTAAAGAGCCCAGTTTCTTGTTCTTTTAGCCCCATTTTAGACGACACGGTGGTTTTATATTTTTGCGTTGTATGGAATGTTTGCAAGAGATTCTTGGTTAGATTGCTAATTCTATATCAGCTATTTCCTCTATGATTGGAAGATGTGAGTTATGTTTGTGAGGATATTCTAATGTTCTTCCCAGTTCGTTTTACGTCTTTTTAGGAAAAGTTTGGTATTACCGTTTGTTATGCTGATATTGAATTCAATATAGCGGTGATCAGAAAAGGAGCAGTCTGCTGCGACCCTCCAGTCCCTAATTATATGAGCATGTCTCGCACTAACAAGTGTAATATCTAGTACCTCTTGTCCGTTTGAGACTACTGTTGTAATAATAAAAAGAATTTATTTAAATGTTTGAATGTTTTTTTTTATTACTATTTTAGTTCTGGACAGCCGCTTGTGCGACTGTTATGTTAAAAGTGTTATGTTTCACTTGCTGCATGCAGACGGCATGCAGTAGTGGTTAGTCAAACACACTACACCTCCCTTTTTCAGAAAGAATAATCAATACTGAGTTGATTATTCTTACTAGTAATAAACAAAATTAAAAAGTTAAAAATTACAGGGATTTTTAGGGAATATACCTTCCCTCCCTTTTTAGAAAATGTTAATTCATATATTATTAAAAATTTTATTATTATTAAAGTAAAAAATTATATGATTATTACTAAGATACTGAATAATGAATTGAACAGTCAATAAAGATACGCAAAAATTATACAAAAAAATTAAAGTAAGGGTTATACATTTTAATTAATATGTAATATTTATAAAGATAAAGAACTTTGCATATCATAATAGTCACAAAACAAAATTATGAAAATAGAGTAAAAATTATATATTTAAAAAAAATTAAAGTAAATATAATATATGTATTATTTTGATATATTTAAATGTTTTGTTGGATATATTTTAATGTTTTGTTTGATATATTTTAATGTTTATTTGGCGCCAATTTTTTTTTTTTACATGCATGCATGACAAAATTACTTTATTATAAGATTGTATTTTTCTCTTAAAAAAATTCCTAACTATTCATTACAAAAAAAAAATCTTAACTATTCATTACAAAAAAAAAAATCTTAACTATTCATTCACTTTGTTCATATTAATTATTTATTATGCAATTAAAAAATGTCCAAAGCCGTCAAAAATTGGCCTATAATGGACGTATTTCAAAAATTTGTTGCACTAATGCAAAAACAAAACTCATTTCAAACAATATACTTTGATTTCAAATGTATCATACCTCTATTTTTATTCTTTATTTATTTCATTTCTTAATTCAAAATTATTTTGAAAACAGGAAAAAAAATTCAATTCAAATTTACATACTTCTATTCATTTACTTTGTTTATGAAAAATTCTTATTCATTTACTTTTTTTTTTTTGATCGGTGGTTATTTTATTTATTATTTTTATATTTTTTTTTTGTGAGCACAATATTTATTATCTGCATCTTGGAAGATTTCAATACCTTTCTCTTTGAAGGTTTTCAATATTCATTCCTAGGTTATTAAGCGTACGATCATCTAGGGAAAGTCGCAATGTTGTCAGAGCATTATTATCAGCTACTTTTTCAAGCTTTAGAAAGTGGTGACCTAAGTCTACGTTTCTACTTATAATTTTGTCGTTCAACTCAAATTTGGAAAGTACTCGCTTACCCTTTTTTTTATTTTCATTATTAATTTAGTGAAGTAGTCTAGGTACTTCACAGTGCTCATGGGCATTTATCGCCTCATATATTTATTTCTAAACCAACCGATAATAATTATGTTTGAACAATTTTTCAAAATTCGAAGCATATTGAAGTATTACTTTATATCAAAAAAAAAAAAAAATATCATGGTATTACCAAAAATGTATTCAAAAGAAAAATCTGTTATTAGGTTTTCAAAAAAATTCCATATTTTTATGGAATTATTTCACCATATTATTTATTATTTCATATTATTTCTCAATACGAAGTATGATCATTAATCAATTAATGTATCAAAGTATCTAATTCATAAAAATTATTAAATCTGCTCAAGTTATTTTTATGGGTTTATTTCACCCTATTATTTTAGGAAAATTACAATCATAAATTAAAATTTAATTCAATTAAAAAAATCAATCAATATCTCAAATTATTTAATCTGTTCGATTTATTCTTATGGAACTATTTCGCCATATTATTTTAGGAAAATTCAGGGTAGAATCATAAATCAAAATTCAATTCAATCTAAGAAAAAACATAAATCAATCAATATTTCAAATTATTTTAATCTGTTCGTGTTAGTCTTTCATACAGTTGTTTACATTAGCAAAATCAAGTTAACAAATATCTTACTTATATTTAAGTTTACACAACTGCATGAATATTAGTATGTCCCTTTTTATGTCATGGGTCGTATTAGTTCAAAAAAAATTGGTACATATGTCTAAGTTTCAGCACTCTGTACACTCTGTATACCGAGGACCGGTCATCAGACATATATCGATCAGAACCAATTACTGATCGAAACGGTTACCCTTATATAGTAGAATATATATATATATATATATCAACTGGAGGGACTAGTGAGTTTCTCAGTGACATACATATTAGTTATAATTTAATTTAATTTATTTTTGATATTATCGACTGGAGGGACTCGTAAGTATCTCAGCGATAAATCTTATATATATATATATTTTCTTTAAAGCGAAAAAAAATAAAAGACAAAACACAACTTTATATTTTTTTTTTGAGAAAAAATATTACATTATTCAAAAATATATGCATGTACATATATTTAAATCAAATTTAAATTGAGAGGAAAAAAAAATATTACACTATTCAAAAATATATGTATGTATATTTAAATTAAAAGATTAAACATAGAGCACAAAATTATACTTAGTTAAGGATGTAAATCATTGTTAGCAATCTCGGCATTTATGACTCCATTGATGTCTTCATCTTTATAACCATCAACTTCCATTCATTGATTTGCTTGTTGCTGCGATATGTTTACAAAATATGGAGCAGGATACAATTGATTGAGATGTTGCTCTTGCTGCTGTTGCGTTATCAAAAACGATTTTCACTTAAGTGAACACAATTCATTTGCAGTGTCTGTTCCTTCAATTGGTGGACTATATTTGGATATGTGGCATGGTCGTGTTTGTTGGGGTTTTATTTTCACAATTGTTACTAGAAACTTGACTCATGATTTCAGAGAGGTTTTTAGGTACTATTTAATTTTATGTACTTTCATCTTCTTTTGTTATTTTATTATTATTTTATGGAATGTTATTTTATATTATTTTAAATAACTTTTTTTTTTTTAAGTCTCTTTAATATAAAACTCAATAAAACTGTTTGATACACACAAACTGGCTGGATTATGTTCGCAGGATCGCCATGTTGTAATAATAAAAAGAATTTATTTAAATGTTTGAATGTTTTATTTATTACTATTTTAGTTGTGGACAGCCGCTTGTGCGACTGTCCAGTTTGTGGCACAATTATGATCTTAATTATTATTTAATATAAAAATCTTAACATAGCTTAAACATTCTATATCTTAACTAACACATACACAAAGTATGTGTGGGAATATGCATGATCAGCATAATACACTCTGATCATACAATTGGACTGTGGACGTTTATTCAAACAATAACAAAAGTGTTATGTTTCACTTGCTGCATGCAGACGGCATGCAGTAGTGGTTAGTCAAACACACAACACTACAAAAGTTGGTTATGAACCTCGATTTAACACTACTAAATTTTTATCAATAATGAAATCGAATAGACACTCACCCCTTTCGTTCGTGTTTGAGCTACCCCAGATATATTGATGTGCGTTTGCATCCGCACCCAACAGGATAGGTATGCCTTTCAAGTTGGCATTGTATGCCATTTTGTGAATCAGATTGTGTGGTGGTTGGTCCGCGTGGTCATGCGCCATGTAGCAGGATATAATCCATATGGTGGATCCTCCTGTCTCCCATGCTGAACTTACAGTACACTTACACTTATATTGAGATTTGATTTTGCTAAAATACATGGTCGAATGTTGTTGTCATTGTTACCTGATTTTGTTACATACAGCAGCTTGTAGCCAGTGGTTCTGAGTCCAAATATTTTACCGATTTTGGTCAGCGGCTCTTGGACTTGCACAATATCCTCCCCTATTTCTGAAAGGCGGAGGGTTAACGCAGCTGATGATGTCTTAGAGTGGTGCAGGTTGACCTGCAGCACCTTTGCCATTGTCCGCGTCGGGGTCATAGTTGGCATTTGCCTCGGAACAGTACAGCACCTACACCCACATGCGAAGCGTCGCATTGAATATAAAATGCTTTTCTAAAGTCTGGGTGGACCAGTACCGGAAAAGCTTCAATCGCTTCTTCAGACATTTGGAATTTTTTTTCTTTTTTAAGTGTATCACTCAAGGGAGTTGCAATTATAGCGAAGTCCTTAATAAAACGTCGATACCAGCCAGCTGTACCTAGAAAGCTTCTGACTTGGCGCGGAGTTTTTGGTATCGGTATCTGTTGTATCGCTTTAATTTTATCAGGGTCAGTGCAAAGTCTACCACCTCCAATTACAAAACCTAGATATTTTAATTCTTTTAAACAGAATACACTTTTATTCATGCCTATAGTTAGATTGGCATCAGATAAACATTTTGCTACTTCTTTTAAAAGCTTGGTATGGGTTTCGAAATCTTTGGATATTAAATCGTCCAGATAAATGAAAACGTTATTTTTCAGCCTTTGAGGAATGACCTTATCCATAAGGCGACAAAGGCGTTGGGCCGCATTACAGAGGGAGAACGGCATCACCGTATATTGATAATGTGGCCTGCCAGGAATAGTGAAGGCGGTATATTCTCGACATTTTGGGTCTAAATTAATTTGCCAAAAGGCGTATTTTAAGTTTACACTACTAATATATACCGTCTCATCAATACTGCTCAATATGCCCTCAATATTTTGAATCGGGTATGCATCCTTTACCGTGAGGTTATTTAATTTTTTTGCGTCTAAACACAGCCGGTTTTTACCAGGTTTGCATACCAGAGTCACTCTATTATTAAATGGACTTTCACTTTCCTCAATCACGCCTAGCTCTAACATTTTGTCAACTTCTTGATATAACAGATCTTGTACTTTTGGGGATACAGGATAGTGTCGCTCCTTAAATGGCACTGAATCAGGCAACAACTGAATGGAATGTTTTTCCAGATGTGTTTTACCTAATCCACTTTTCTCAACTGTTTTAAACAAGCTTTTGACTTCTTCCAATTTTTCTAGCTGTAGTTGGCTCGATTTATGTTGTTCAGGCGCTTGATTTTTTAGAGGTTCAAAACCACCCATCATTTTATTAAAGTCTACTTCATCTATATTTAGCACTTCCGGTGCTAAATCAAATTCTCTCTAAAAATCAATGCCTAAATATAAATTTTGCTCCAACGACGGGCACAGATAAAATTTAATTTCTTTACTTTTGTTATTATAAGTGATTGGTACTGTTATTTTTCCTCTAATCTGATGTGCTAGACCAGAGGCTGTTTTTACATTCGAGTTGTATCTCAGAGCTACTAAACCTAAATCTTTTAATAAATCATCGCACCCCTTACCTAAAATACTGACCGATGCACCAGTGTCTAATAAGCCTTTAACTAATTTATCCCCTATGAAAATATGAGCATAAACTCTGGGATCAGCATCAGATATCGCTTCTACAGAAGAGATAACTCCTTTTCTTACAATTTTTCTTTCTTTATAGCATTTTCTGGCTTTTCTAACTTTTGATGTTATCGCTGGCAAAGTGTTGTTATCATCATTAAAAATGCGGTTTCTAACTTTAATATAATTTTTTAATCTTTCATTATATGATTTGAAATGTTTGTTATGTAATTTATTTTGTTTATTATGGCTTGATGTTGGATTAATGTCTACTTTTGTGGAATTGCGAACGTCTGAGTAGAACGTGACTCGCCCGCTTGGGTCATGATCTTTTTGCGGTTTTCCTATTTATTACAGTTTGGACATTTAGGTGTTATAGTCTGCTCTAGACCGCACTTATAACAAAATATATTCCACACATTAGAATCGCATTCAATAAAAGTGTGCCCAGTATGTCTGCAATTCCAACAAACTAATTCTTTTTTCTATCTCGACCTATTTCTTCCACATTATATGTTTTTTGGTATTCTTCGTAGATTTTAGCCTCTTCTTCTTCTTCATACATCTCGTTTACTCTTGGACGAGGATTGGAACGCGTAGAATTAGAAGTTTGGTCAACAAATTTGACTTCTCGTCTTGGGAATCTCCTCTCAATCTCTCGACATTCCTCTCTCAACTGCTCGATGTTGTATATAGCCATGGGGTAAATCAATCTAGCAATATGCTCTTTTACGTTTCTTTTTAGAATTTTGATCATTTTGTATTCGGGAATAGGTGAACGAAGTTTTGACCTAATAGTCAACATCGAATGGAAATAATCTTCTAATGATTCATTCGTTTGTTGACGCCGCTCTACCATTTCCTGCATTATTTCAAAATCGCTTCTGTTTGCCTGGAATTGATTCAACAAACTATAACGTAGAGCTGGCCAGTCGACAGTACTGTTTTGTGTTTTTAAATAAAGCCAAAACCATTCTTTTGCCTGACCTTTTAATAGACGGCGAAAATCCCGAATCACTTCTTCCCACGGAATTGAATAGCTTGCTTGTAAAAGCTCTACCCGAAAAACAAAATCTTCTATTGAAATGAAACTGCCGTCTCCTTCATAAACTATGTCCCACTTATCAATCCTGATTTGACCTTCTACAGGTCGAATATTCACATTTCTTTCATAGGAATAAAAATTTGGGGCATTGGACAAAATATTCGTAAAACTATAGCCTTCCCTGGGAGCTCGAACATCTTCATTATTTGAATATTGTTTCCTGGGATGTTTTTCAAAATTTCTAGGCTGTATGGGTTCATAATTTGTTTCAATGTATTAGCTTGTACGGTGGCTGCATTTTCAATACTTAAAGAAGTTTTTTTCATTTGTTGTCTTTGAACAGGGGCTTCTACACTACTTTTTTCTGAGTCAGGATTACTAGAACTAGGTAAATAATTATGGGCGTTAGAAAGTGGTTTCAATGCCTTATTTACCTCTTCCATAATTTTTTTTAGACCCTCCTGAATGGATACCTGAATCATTTCCGACATCTCATATCTTATACTGTTTCGTAATTCAGACTCTTTATTAACTATTATTTCCTGAACCTCTTCTTGTCGCAATTTTACTAATATATTTAGAGCCGCTGCTCCTTGTTGTTCATGAATTGATTTTTCAGCTACTTTATTTATGACATTTTGACTAACTTTTCCTATTGTTCCAGATAAATCTTGAAACTGGTGATCCCGAAAGACTGTTGATTGACGTGGAGAGTGTTAGACCTTTGAGGTAAACCCTACCCGATTTTGGTCAAAATCTAAGGACCGCCTGATTTTATTATTTTGCTCACTCATAAAGTGTGTTCGAGTACGCAAAAGTTTTTACTATTTTTTACTGAACTTTACTGCATTTTACTAAATTGCGTTCGTTCACACAAAATACAGTAAATGAGAACACAAATTGAGAGCGTAAAGTGACAGTTCTTAATTGAGAACTTGCAAATTTTTACTGCAGAAATTTTTCGCAATAAAATTTAGTAAAACAAGAAAACATATGATTCAAAAGGTAAACAAACAAAAAGTGTGCAATTTGTGACTAAAATTTTTAACAATATAAAAATTTAAGTAAAAATTAAACAAAACTTAAAGTAAATTAACATTAAATTGAACTTGTTTGTGAAACAATTACCTACAGGCCTTTTAATGGAAAATAAAAGTTATTTTAGTTTTGTAGAGTTGTTATTTTAATTCTTTGGAGTTGTGAAATTCTAAAGTACTTAGGTACTTACTGCTGCACTTCTTTTTACGATAGTCAGCAGCAAAAAAAAAAAATTTCATGTACTTTGAATACATTTAACCACACACAAATATGCAAAATCAAATAAAATAAAAAAAATTAGAAACGGAAGAGATTACATAAACTAAATTGTTTATATTTTATTACAATATTTGTGTTATAAAAAGTATTTAATCGAGTACCGATGAATAAATTGTTCAAATATCCAAAGATGTAAAAATTTTTCAGCACTACATTTATTTTCCATCAGCTGTTGCCTAATACTATGTTCACACGGACAGAAATTATAGAGGTTCGCGCTCTCATTCTTGGTTCGCGGGCCAACCTTGATTGAACCTACATGTTTCGCCATACAAAATTTTGAGAGCGAACCTACGTGATTCATTTTGAACCTTGTTGCGAACCCGTATAATTTACTATCATCTCTAATTTTGATAACAAATTATCGCTAGTTTATCTGAACTAGTTGTCCAAAAACATTTTAACAAAGAAAAACAATTGATAAGTGCTAAATTTTAATAAAAACATTAAACAAATAAAAGCATATATTTATATTTATGTAAATAATTAAATAAAATGGAAAAACAATAAATAATATTAAATAACGAAGTACGAACCAATCTAGAATGTGTCGTGTGAACACATAGGTTCGCCATGGAATAGCATCAAAATCCCTAGTTTTAAAATCCCGAAATGTCAAAAACCCGAGTTTTTAAAAATCCCGAATATCAGAATTATGAATCTCAAAATCCCGAACTTTAAAATTCCGAATTTTGAAATCTTAAATTTAAAAACCCCGATATCAAATCCCGGATTAAGAAAACCTCGAAAAATAAAAATCTTAATTTGTTCATATTATTTATTTCATTTTTATTTACATATATAATTCAATTGATATCTAAAAGGCAAGATTAATTGCTATGGCTTTTAAATACTCTGCTTTATCCATATATTCTCTGTTTTCAAGCACGGATTTTAAATTTTTGTTTTTTAAACAATTTTTTTTATTTCGGGGAACTGTGTTCCCCGATTTTACTTTTTCGATTGCTGTTTTAGCAACAATTAGCTCTTTGGCTAGACTCTCGATTAGTCTGTAAAGTCCGGAATGCTTTTTGCCCACAACGACTTTAAGGCGTCTATGCCAAGCCTCGACAGAGTTTTGTGTGCGTGGGAAGTTTTCCTGCAGCATGTCACAGACCGACCAAAATGCGGTATCATACCCTCCTTCAATATAATTGGAATTTATCCAACGGGCTATTTTTTTTTAATCTTTATCAGCAAAGTTGCGTATAAAGCTTCATAATATTCAGGAATTTCAGCACTTGGTACAAAAGCAAGGGCCCTTATCATCCGGATTTGCAAGCTAAATTCTTCAGAGCGGCCATATTTTGTGCTTAAACCCTCCTTCTGAATCTTGCGCCAAATTATTTGGCCAAAGTGGAATTGACATCCTTTGCACTCAGCATACGGAAAAAATTCTTTTGCTGTGTTAATGATAGCTTTTTCAAAATCCGAAATAATCTTTAATGACTTTAAGTTTATGTTCCATTCACAAGCTAGTTTGGTAAGACTTAACAATACTTCCGAATAGGCCTCCGCGGTCTTGCGACTCATCAAGCAGAAGACTAAGGGTACTATCTGGCCCTGAATATAACCGTGAATACTAAACAGTTGAGCCATAATAGAAGGCACAACCTGAAACGTACCGTCCATCAACCAACATTGCGCTTCTGCCAAAAGATTCATACTGGACTGCGTACCCAATAAAATGTTTTTCTCTCCGCCGAATACCTTTTCATCTAAAACAAAAAGTTCGCCTTCCAAGAATTTTAAGTTTTCCGGAATTTTGATTTCGTCCAATGTTTGCGGCTCTTGTACTTCATTTGAACGAATGCGCTTGATTTTAGCTTTTTGCGCAACTTTGGTTGGCAAATAAACACGACAATTTTTATTGGTGTCAGCAATAGTATCTGTTATTATTTTTGAAGGTGGCTTTTCCATACTGTTTTTTGCCTTTATTTTTAACGAGTTGTTACAAAGAATCACATGTTTTTCACTAGCCGCGGGCTCATGACTGTGGTCAGAAGGCTCCTTTTTTAATAAATGTTCATTGATAACTATGATTGTGTGCAAACGACTTTTACAGAACTTTTCTTTTCTATTTGCACAACACCAGTAGGACACTTTTTCTGTTGCTTTCTCCAAATGATAGGAATAGCCATTCAAATTAAGTTTTTGTTTACCTTTGTTTGATATGAAAATTTCCAGACTCATTTTGCGTATTCGTAAAAAGTGCCGACATTATTAATTTTTCTTGTCTAATTTATTAATATTTGAAGTATGTACATATTTATGTGAAATATGATTGAAAAATTTATTTATTGATTTTAATATCCCGAATAATTGTACAGTTTTGGTTTTAAAAATCGCGCGATATTAAAATTCGGGATTTTGAAATTCAGGATTTTGAAATTCAGGATTTTGAAATTCGGTATTTTGAAATTCTGGATTTTGAAATTCGGGATTTTGAATTCGGGTTTTTGAATTCGGGATTTTAAGTTTCGGGCATATGACCCCAACCCAAAGAGCTCATAACAAATTCTCCCATTTTAAGATACCCAAATTTTAATAAACGTTTCAAAATAGTCACAGATGCAAGCAATAATGCAATTGGAGCTGTCTTAACACAAGATGGTCACCCAGTTGCATATGCTTCGCGAACGTTAAATAAACAAAAAACCAACTATGCAACAATTGAAAAAGAAATGTTAGCAATAGTTTGGGGTGTGAAATATTTTAGGCCATATATATACGGGAAAGAATTTGATTTAGAAAACGACCACCAGCCCTTAAAGTGGCTCATGAGCAAATATTCTGGTAAAGATATAAGTCCAAGATTGAAAAGATATCTTATTGATTTAGGCGAATATCAATTTAAAATAGAATATATAAAAGGAAAATGCAATTACATTGCCGATTTTCTGAGTAGAATTAATATCATTTAATTATTTTTTAGTTTTGGGGTAGACCAGCTCTTACTGTCTGACGCCTAATTTGTTTTTTGACATATTTTTTCAAATATTTTTCAATGACTACTAATGTTGTTTCCACGCAAATCAAAATGATAATTTCCATGCTCACGCTTACTGCCGTTGGTGCATTTGCAGAAGCTGATATTACCTCATTTATCTTAGTTTGAGTGCTGCCCATATTTCTTATTCTTCTTAAAGGATTTTATTTCACTCTTTGTGGTAAATATCTTTTGTTCTATTGTCTTCTTTTCGGCCCTGCAATTTGTTTGACTTAACTCGGACTTTAAGATGTTAAGCCTTTTTTCATTCGGCTTACAAAGTCACCTCGATTCCTTTTTATTTTCGGAATCGGTTCCACTAAGATTAATGGTTCCCGTATCGTTTGTTTTAAAGTATTTAGTAGTTTTGGGCCAGCCTTTAAAGTTTCAGGGTACTCCAACTTTTCTTTGGCACCTCCAGCAGTTCTTAATAGTTCCTGCCAGCATTTTTCGGCAGCATTTAATTCTTCTACTATCTCTTCCCACGTTTGTTTCATAGACATTAGGAATTGTAAGCTAGTTATCAATTTGAAAAACGTCCTATCAACAAAAGTATTACAAGTTTGTTTTTTTTTCATTTATTTTTGACTTGGTAGACGTACAGGAGCACTTTCTGCATTTTCAAAATTTTTCTTATAATTTCAAAACTTTTGTATTACTTTTTTTTTTTTTGATTTGCTAGATATGCAAAAGCACTTTCTGCATTTAAAAAAAAAATATTTTAATGTAGATACTTATTTTCTGGTAATTATTTTGCAAGACATGCCCATACACCTTCTGGTCTTTGCAAAATAATTTTCATACTACTACTTATCGAGTTTTCGTTTTCTTCCATCCGCACCTTCCTCATGTAAAGTTTGTTCCTAGGTTAGTCAGATCGCAGGATCGCCATCTAAAAGTGTTGCAGGTTTCGGTCTTCTTCTGGTTAATGAAACAATCTAGTTTTCTCAGTTTTATCCTTTTTATTTATTCTCTTCCGACTTTAGTCGTTAGAAGTCTTTTCTTAGATTCCCCTTACTTTTAAATATTTACAGGTTTTTATACTAAAATTTTACTTAAAACTATAATTCAGTCGCAGCATTTGTACATGATTTTGCAAAACACTATTTGGAATTTGTATGTCACATTTTAGTGACCCATATGTTGGGTGGTCAAATGACACACACAAACATTACATAGTATCGTCATAAATTATTATTATTAACGATTCAAATTACTATAAGAACAATTGAAATGTGAGACCCTTTAGTTCGTTCTGTTTTGGGTTTTGCATTATACATATTGTACAAACATATTCAGTTTGTTTTTATTTTGGTTTTTATATATTTGCCGACACCCAAAAATTTTATTGTTAACATATGTAGTTCAGTGTTCTCAAGTAACGCTTACACAAAATCACACTATGCCTAGTATTCATGCATTGTATGTATACCCTACAGTATGTATATACTACACTACCTTTGTTTACTAAATCAACCAAAAAAATTCATTCCATCGTCTGCAGCAAATTGTTGGATATGTTCTGCGCTTCATTGCCCACACTAGATGTTAAAGGCAGATGCGACAACCATCAAAATTAATAACAACAACTGAACTCAGCCAAGCACTGATTCCTATTTTTTCACAAATGCATTTACCAAAATTTAATAAGCTAATAAAATACAAACAAGTACAAGGAACAAGCTGTAATGTTTTAAGCCTTATGGAGTAAAACCAAACGCATAATGACCATGAATAAATGATCATTTTATTAAAATTTCTTTTGCTTAAGTACTAATTTTTGAAAATCAATCTTAACTTTACATTTATTGTTATTGGTTAAAAAGGTAATTCTTGCAGACAATGCGTCAGCATTTTTATAATAAAAAAGAATACAATATTTCTTAACAGCGAATATTCAGAAAAAATATTTTATGTGTTAACTTTACATACACATACATATGTGTGTATAAGAATTTATTCTATAATGTACTTTTGGCTGGTGTACTGTATCCATAACAACAATTCGACAGTCAACACAATTGTTTTATTTAATAGTAAAGTATTTTAGCTTCTCACAAATTTAGCAATTAAAATAGAGCGAGCATTGACCGCTTTCATACAAAGTGTTAAATTACTCAAACCGAATTCCAAATCTTAAGCTTGTAAGCAATTAAAATTGTTACTGACCTGACACAACTTTGAATATTTCAGTTGCTACGTATTTTGTAATTTTCTTTTGTGTTATGTTTATGGATACACTACACCCCCAATCTTGCAGTTAAAATTTTATAATTCTGTTGTTTGCCGAAATTTTTAAAATTTTAATTTAATGTATACTGAGCTGTCTGCGTGGTACAATATTTTTACAGGTTTTTTTTTATTATTACAATGATATTGTTTTCATAAATCTTGTAATATATATAAAAAAATTTTTAATGTTTTTACTTGTATAACTGTTTACTTATATAACTGTTCTCATGGTTTTTACTTATGATTAATTCGTTTATATAAGTATAAGTATAATATATAAAACACAAAAAATCTACCTATGTACGTTATAGACTTTGAAACCATTCAACCAAACCGGTTTCATTGGAAGGGCAATTATTCGATAATGGTTTAGAGGTATCATTCTTTTAAATCGGTTATGTAGTTCCGAAGATATTTACAAAAAAATCTATATATATAAAAATGAATGTATGTCTGTCTGTTTGTTTGTGCTTTATAGGAGGCCAAACCCTTCGACCGATCTTCCTGAAATTTTCACAGCATGTTACTGTGACTCTGGAAGGAATAATAGGCTATATGAAGTTTTGTTTGGACAAAGAGGCGTGGCACCGCCCATATATCCCAAAAGTTTAAATCGCCATATTTTTGGCATTTTTTGACCTAAGTCGATGATATTTGGTACATATGGTATTGGCATAATTTGGATTACGTGCCAGGAGAAAAGTTGGTGGGTCCACGTCCCTTTTTAGGGAAATAAAAAATCGTAATATAGCCTTAACTACTGAACCGATCGTCATTAAATTTTCACAATAGGAATTTTATTTTATAACGAGGGGGTAGCGAAGCGCACCGGGTATATCTAGTATAAGTATATAATATAATGTTTTTCATATCTTATATTTCTTTAATATACTATTGGGTTTATTAGTAGTGTTTCGAAAGCAGTTTGGCATTGTTCTGTCCATTCGAATTTCCATATTAAACGCCGATCTAGATGAACGCCTAGATATTTGACTACAGTGTGTTGTGGTATAGTCTCGGTGTTAATTTTTATAGGCGGTGTTAATGTTTCCCTGCGCAATGTAAAAGTGACGTGTACACATTTCTGCTCGTTAAATTTTATACGCCATTGTTTGAGCCATTTTTCCAGTTTCGATATATATCCCTGTAAGTTGCGGGAAGCTTCTACAGGGCATTCATGAAGGCTTAGAAAAGCTGTATCGTCAGCAAATGTTGACGTGTGAATGTTACTGCTTAACGGTAGGTCAGAGGAATATATTAAGTAAAGTAATGGACCGAAGATACTGCCTTGAGGGACTTCGGCTTCAATCTACTGCGGAGGGCTTAAAAAATTGCCTTCTCTAACTACAAATTTACGTTCCATTAGATAGCTTTTTAAATACTTGACGATGTTTGCTGGTAGATTTTTTATTCGTTTGTTGATAAGACCTTCGTGCCACACTATCGAAGGCTTGAGAAACATCTATGAAGAGCGCAGAGCAATATTTATTTTTTTCAAAAGTGTCTCTAACAACATTCACAAGTCTTTGTTTGTTCAATAGTGTTATGGTGTCTGCGAAAACCGAATTGATGATCTGGAATGCATCCATTACTAGTCACTATAGGCATCAGCTTGCTCATATACAACTTTTCGAATAGTTTAGAAATATTGGGCAATAAACTAATAGGCCGATAGGGTTCAACCTTCGTATGATCCTTGCCGGCCTTTGGTATCATAGCAATCATCGAAACCTTCCATTCGGCCGGATACTATTGGAGCCGTCAAATACCATTAAAATGAATTGTATTATTCTTTTTGCAATGAAAGGCATTTTGTTGCTTATTTTGTCGACACCTAGGGCTTTTCTGGTGTTAAGACTAGTAATAGTATTTTCAATCTCAAGTTAAATCTCAGCGGTATTTCTGGTATAGAGACGACTGGTGGCTGTTCAACAATATGAGCAGATTTATTCAGGGTAAATACTTTTTCTAAGTGCTTAAGAAATAGATCACCTTTTTCAGAATCAGTTCTTGCCCAGTCACCATTCGAATCACTGGCCTTTTAAGTCCTCTGGCTGCACGCCACAGCGAATAGTCTGTTTGTGGTGTTGCATCGAGTTCTTAAAGAAATTTTTGCAGCGAAGCTGTTTTTTGTGTTTGTAAAACTTTTCTGTCCTTCAGCCTTAACTTTAACTGAGGGGATCTGTAATATTGCCATTCACATCGAGCTCTCCATTTTTCAGCCTTTCTATATCTACAGAAAAAATATTGCTAAATCTCACTTTTTGATTTGTTTTATTTGAAGTAGCATTAATAGCAGCTTGTTTAACTTGCGCTTCAAACAACCTGAGGGTATCGTCTATGTCAGAAGGTGTTCTTAGCGCCATTTTTCCGAGCAATGAGCATTCAGATATTTTCTGTATTTCAACCAGTTAACACGTGCAAATTTCATCGGTAAATCACATGTTGGTGTTACAGTTGTGAGTCAGTAAATAGTGACAATTGTAGGTGAGTGACCTGAAGATAAATCCAAAGATGCTTCAACTTCAACCATCTCGGGTACAACTTTTGCTATTCCAAAGTCAATAACATCAGGAATTTTTTGTTGATCTATAGGCCAATATGTTGGCTGACCACTTGACATACGTTCAACCCCATTTTAGAAACGACTTCAATCAAAACTCGAACCTTAGGAGTGATTAAACGTGAAGACCAGAATGTGTGTTTAGCATTGTAGTCGGCAGCTGCTAGAAAACGGGGGCCCAGTGGTTTATAAAATGTGGTACGTTGACTCGTTGAAATTAAAAACCTGGTTGGAGAATTAACAGATGATATCACAAGCTTTTGATAAAAATTTTCAATACAGATGTTGCTTGAAGATATTTTTCACGAAGGCCATTTATAAGGTGGTGTTTTTGGAACGCAAACGGCATCTGCCAACATAAAAACGAAATATAATATTTTCTACTGGATAAACAAATCGATGTTATGCTTATCTCACATGTTGAGAGAAAATGTATTTACTGTTTGTATTAAGCTCTCAATTGAGGCTTCAATACGACTAAAATTAGACCCCGAATCTTCATTTACATTTACGGTTTTTTGCGCCGTTGTTATGAGTCAGACCTGATCAACCCTCCTCCTACATGAACATTTCGCAACTTGTTAACACAAACAGTCACCAGTTCATTGACTTGATCAGTGCATTGACTTGACCAATTGTGCAACTGTTTGCGTTGATAAATTGCGAAATGCCCAAAAGCTTACTAAGCTATTTTTATTAAATACAAACTGGGTCAGAAGAATAGTAATAAATAGCTGAGTAAGAATAATTGTGCAACATTACAATGTTAAAGAATAATAATTATTAAATACTAATAAATAGCTGATTAAGAATAATTGTGCAACATTAAAATATTAAAGAATAATTATTGAATAGTAATTAAGTATAAAGTTGAATCAGTTGTAAATCAATCAGTTGAAAAAGCAATCAGTTGTAAAAGAAGACAGTTGAATACAGTTGTAAAAACAAAGAGTTGTAAAGTTAATATTTATAGAATTTGAGTTTTATAATAATAAAGTTGAAAGATAAAAAGAAAATAATAGTGTATTAATTTTAAACATAACACCGTTATGGTTACCTTTGTACTTATGTTCCCACCAAATGCTCCTAAAAACGTCTTCCACTCATTTTTGTTAATTTTTATGTGTGGTGCTAAAGCCACATTTCTTACAAGTGTAGTATCTGCTCCCGAGTCCACCAACAATAGTAGTGTTTTTTTTTCTTGCTTCTCTACAAGGAAAAGTTATGTATGATTCTGTGTGGTGTGCATGATATGGTAAGAAGTTAATTTTTCCCTTCACCTTGTCTTTTATATCATATTTTATGATTTTTATTTTACTCCATGCCACATTTACGTGGTGTAACATCATTGCCATATAATTCAGAAATTTATTTAAAATTTCCCTTCTAGCGTGGCAGATCGATTTTCCCTTCAACTTGTCATTTATATTATATTTTATTATTTTTATATTATTTCATGTCACCATTACCTAATGTAACATCGTTGCCATACAATTCAGGACTTTCTCTAAAATGTCCCTACTTTTGTGGCATATCGATCCTGTGGGTCGCGTGTCAGACAACAAGGTGATGCGAGTATTTTTCCTTCGACGCTCTCTTGGTGAACTGACGCGTTTCTTCTCTTTGGTTGCTTTGTTGGTTTAGATTGTTTCCGTATCCGGGTTCCTGTTCTCTGGTTCTTCTGATATATCTATTCTATTGATATCCAAATTTGTAATGTTGAATGTTTTACCTTGTTTTTCGTGAGCGCCTACCAAGTGTGGCGTTCTATATTCTTTCTGTTTAGTACTGGTTTGATTTGCTTTCCAGTCAGTTAATTTTGACTGGGCCGTTTCCCGATTCTTCCTATAGTTTCTATGCATGAAGTTGTTCCTCTGCATGTAGTTGTTTCTATTGCCGTTATTATTGCTTCTATTATTATTATTGTTATTTCTGCTGCCGTTGTTACTATTTCCAGGGCAATTGGACAAAATATGCCCCTGTTGATTGCAGCTATAGCCCCGTCGTTCTCTATCTTTGTTGCCTTGCATACGAGTTCTGTTTTGAGTTAACGGAAAATTCTGCGGGTTGGATCTAAAGTTGAAATCAGCATAATCCTGCCGTCTGCCTTGATTATAGAGAGTGCTGTTTCTTTTGTTAAAGCTTTCGCTCAACGAATGACCTTGTTTATGGCAAAAAGTGCAGTATTTTGTGGGATTCCTATGTATATTATTGCTCGGTATGGAGTGGCTAAATGTTATGTTAATCAGATGAGTCACAACATTCTGCTGACCACGACGTGATCAACTTCAAGGAATCATCAGCACCTCTTCCCAGGAACAAATTCCTAAAAGGTACAAACTTGTATTAATTTTTATCGGACTATTTAAATGATGAAGCACTGTTGACTAAAAAACTGTTCCGACAGCGATTGATGCTATCCAAGTTAATGTACACAACATCGCCCTCGTTCGTCGTGTCGTGATAGAGGTGTAGTTTTAAATAAATGTATGTAGGGTGCCGGCGCTTAAAAACGCCACTGGCTAGTGTATATTCTAAAGGCAGATTTATATGCCTGTGATCTAAATAAATAAAAAGCCGATTTGAGGCTGAGTTAAGAGTGTTTTATTTTCCTAAAATTACGTCCTTAAATACTAACATAACTGTACCTTAAAACTACAAAAACTTCCAAAAGTTTCCAATAATAATTCCAATAATAATAATATTTATTGTAATTATTTCTAAGGAATTTATAAAAGAATTTACATACAGTATTCTACGAGGGTAGATCTAATTAATAGGTAAATAATATATCATATATCATATAAAATACACTACACCCTACCCCTTAAGAAAAATTTTACAATTTTGAGGTTTAAAATTTTAAAATTTTCTATAAATTAAAGTTTTAAAATTTTTTACGATTTTTATAAATTAAAGTTTTAAAATTCATTATTAACGTTTTGACAATTAATATGACAGAATTTAATTTTTTTTTTTTTTTTTTGTATGACAGATTTTAAATTTTTGTATGACAGATTTTAAATTTTTGTATGACAGATTTTAGATATTTGTATGACAGATTTTAAATTTTTGTATGACAGATTTTAAATATTTGTATGACAGATTTTAAATTTTTGTATGACAGATTTTAAATATTTGTATGACAGATTTTAAATTTTTGTATGACAGATTTTAAATATTTGTATGACAGATTTTAAATATTTGTATGACAGAGTTTATTCCTTTTTAAACTATGTCTGTTAAATTTAATACTTTGAATTTTTGTTTACGCGTTTTTAAACAATGAAAGCTTTGTTATTTGTTTTACTCTTTTGCTTTACTCTTCTTCTTCTTCTTCTAATTATCTTTACTCTTCTTATTCTTCTAATTACTTTTACTCTTTTTCTTCTTCTAATTACCTTTACTCTTCTTCCTTTTTCTAATTACCTTTACTCTTTGTCTTCTTCTAATTACCTTGACTCTTTTTCTTCTTCTAATTACCTTTATTCTTCTTCCTTTTTCTAATTACTTTTACTCTTTTTCTTCTTCTAATTACCTTTACTCTTCTTCCTTTTTCTAATTACCTTCACTTAAGAACCCGTTTGTAGTATAAAATTTATCAATAGTATTCTTGAGAGTAGTTTCTCCAAATGCATCTGTGTGCTAGATGGATTATCGCTACATCTCACTATCTCCAAATTGTGCGATATTACGTGTGGTATAGAAGTTCATTTCCAAATGAAAGTTCATGACGCTTTCCTTTAGGAAATAAATCTTCTTTCTTAATTTCCTTTCTTTCTTAATCTTCTTTCTTAAATCTTCTTTCTTTCTTAATTTTCTTTCTTTCTTAATCTTCTTTCTTAATTTTCTTTCTTAAATTTTCTTTCTTTCTTAATCTTCTTTATTTACTTTTCGCGATTATATTTGATTTAAATAGCAAAGGAATAAATTCTGTCTTTATTATTTATTAATTGTTTAAATTATTATATTTTTTTAAAATTATTAAAACAAAAGATATAAAAATTAATCTCATTCAATCAAATAATAAAGTTATAATAATATTAAAAGAATTAAAAGATACAACCTCTCATTCAATAAATATTATATAATCAAATATATATTTTTTGTTTGAAATATAAATACAAATTGTTGCTTGTAAAAATTTTTCTCGGCAACGTTGAATTTAAAATTTTCTTAGCGCCCTCTATTTATGAAAAAATATCTACGTATAATATAGTGGTAGCATTGTTTTTTTTTTTGTATTGTTTGCTTCTATTGGCAACTTTAAATTTCATATGTTTTCTTCTTCGCGTTTTTTTTCATTTCAGTATTTCTTTTAATTATCATTCCAAAATATTCTTATAAATTTTTTTTTTTTTAACAAAATAAAAGTATTGGTTTAATGTGTTTTTTATTTTCAATTTTCTTGTTTTCATTTTTCTTTTAACAAAATAAAAGTGTTATTTTAATGTGTTTTTTATTTGCAATTTAAATTTAAAATTTTATTTGTGTTTTTATGTTGTAATTTACTTATTTTTTCTTAAAAAACGTGCTTTGTAGAGCTTCAAGCGCAGCGATCTGCAACCATAGCTCGGAGGCTACTTCCCAGGACGGTGGTGGGTCTGCGTTTACCGTAGCCCTTAATGCAGCCAGCTTTCTCCTTATGGCCACTTGCGTGCCACCTCGCTTGTGTTTCGGCTTTTCCGTCTGCGGTATTCTGGTGAGTTTTTCATCTTTTCTCTTCTGTTGTCGCCTGTTGTACTCTGCTATGGTTATTGGTTTGGGGCCTGCCTCTCGTGGGGTTATTGTTGTATCTTGTGGTGGTTCCCTCGATCCACCGGCCGGTACACATTTCTCTACAGGTGCCTGGTCGCCAAGGTCTGGCAGGATCGCCATGTCGTGATAGAGGTGTAGTTTTAAATAAATGTATGTAGGGTGCCGGCGCTTAAAAACGCCACTGGCTAGTGTATATTCTAAAGGCAGATTTATATGCCTGTGATCTAAATAAATAAAAAGCCGATTTGAGGCTGAGTTAAGAGTGTTTTATTTTCCTAAAATTACGTCCTTAAATACTAACATAACTGTACCTTAAAACTACAAAAACTTCCAAAAGTTTCCAATAATAATTCCAATAATAATAATATTTATTGTAATTATTTCTAAGGAATTTATAAAAGAATTTACATACAGTATTCTACGAGGGTAGATCTAATTAATAGGTAAATAATATATCATATATCATATAAAATACACTACAGTCGGTTAGCAGAAACATCGGCGAAGTAAAACAATTGATAAAATGGCTGCTAATACAGCTTAACAAAGTTAGTGCGTCTACTTAACACCGGAGGCGCCTCAACATTGCCTTAAAAAAACATAACCCTGAGTGCTGGTCTTAATTAAAAAAAAAAACCAGCTCGATTATAAGTTCGAGCGTTTTTGTCATATGCTTTTTTCATATACTACTTAATCTTATCACGAACTATATAGAATTCGTCCTGTCGCTCTATCAAATAGTCAGTTTCTTCCAGTATATTAAGCCTGCGTAAAATAGGTTCTATGCTGGTATTCGAATCGGTCGGTATTGTTACATTTTTACCAAAAACTAGTTCGAATGGTGTGAATTTGCTGTCGAAAACAGAATTTGCTGTGGTGTTGTGATAGAAAGTAAAGTATTTCAGATATATTCTCACTGATGTATGCTCGAATATATTCGTTAAAATCTCTGTGGTTTCGTCCACTGTCCCTAACGTTTGGTGATGGTAGCTAGTTGAAAAGTTCATTTTGATATATAAAAATTTACAAACTTCAGACAAAATTTCATTTTTATATTCGGTACCTAGATCCGATTTTATAATCTTCATTTTCCCGTAAACTAGAATAAAATTTTCGAATATTGCACGAGTAACTGTTTGTGCCGATTTATCTGGTATTGCTATGGTAACTGAGTATTTCGAAAGATCACATATTAATGTTAAAGCATATCTGTGTCCAAAAGTGGTTTGTGGTAACGGACCTATACTATCTATTACAACAATGTCAAAAGCTTTAGTTGGTGTTGGTGTGAGTACGAGTTTCTCCGTGTTTTGAGGTTTGACTTTATTAAGATTACACTTTGAACAATTTCTAACAAATTTTGGTATGTCCCTCGTCATTCTTTTCCAAAAATATTTTGTTCTGATCTTTGCATATAGCTTTTTCTGACCACAATGCCCTCCAATTATAGGGTCATTATGATAAATTTCCATATTTTTTGCTTTACGCGATCCTGAAACCAATATGGTTCTATGGAATCCAGTTATGGTGCACTGCCTCAGCATCAAATGTCGAAAAAATTCAAAGGCGACAAAATAAAATTCTACGTACAATTACAGCAGCTCCCTGGTATATCCGAAATCATCGAATTCACAAAGACCTCGATGTTCCGTTGGTTAAGACAGTATTTTCTAAACACGAGAAAAAAGTACATTAAACAACTCGAGTTGCACCCAAATCCACTTGCGCTTAATATTCTAGAGTATAGAGGCCACACCCGGCTTAGGAGGAGAAAGAGTATCCCTCTATCAGACGTACATGAGAGATGTAAAACAACAAAAATCAACCGTTGAAACTAAAAATTTTGTTTCGCATTGGCTAAACATATATTTAACATTTTTAGATATAAGATTTGAACAACTTATTGATGTTTCAATTAATATTGAAGATTCAATAAATAATAAAATTTATCTTAAAAAAAAACAATATTTTAAGTGATAAGTTGTTTCTTACTGTTTTTTTTCTTATTTTATTTTAAATTGTCCTTTAACGTAATTGTGATGTTAAATACCTACCTTCTTGGGTTCTAACAGAATTGGGGAATTCCAAGGCGAAATTCTGGGTATTCCATCTTTGATCATCTGTCCTACTTGTCTAGTAATTTCATTTCGGTGGACCTCAGGCAGCCTATATTGCTTAGTATTAATTGGAGGTTGCCTGGGGTCGGTTCGTATCTTATGACTGAGTACATTTGTGTACGTTAGGTTATCCCCGGATATATGGAACACGTCGTCGTATGATTTCAAGTTGTTCTTGGAATAAGTGGTAAGGAAGCTATCTCCTGCTGGCTCTCAAAAAATTTCACGTTTTTTGTAATTGTGTCCATTATTGATTTATTCCACATCATATCTCTGCCCAGTAGCCCATCTGCCGGCAAATTGCTACCCTTTGGTACTACGTGCATTTTTAAAGAAAGCATGTCTATGCTTTTATGATTTACCGTTATGGTTCCTTTTGTACTTATGGTCCCTCCAAATGCTCCTAAAAACGTCTTCCGCTCATTTTTGTTAAGTTTTATGTGTGGTGCTAAAGCCTCATGGTTTACAAGTGTAGTATCTCCTCCCGGTGTTAGGTAGACGCGTTAACTTTGTTTAGCTATATTAGCAGGCATTTTATTAAATGTTTTACTTCGCCGATGTTTCTGCTAACCGACGAAGGAGGGCGATGTTGTGTACATTAGCTTGGAACATCATCAATCGCTGTCGGAACAGTTTTTTAGTGACCAGCGATATGCCTTCATCACTTAAATAGTCACTTAAAAAAACATAACGCGCAAAGGAGAGTTGTAAAAGAGTTAAGCCATCTAAATTTTCAACAACTATCTTCTTTACTCTATCCCTCTCCCTGAGATCCAGTACAGTGCACTGCATACGTAGGGTTCATCCCCTGAGTGCTGGTCCTAATTAAAAAAAAAAAAAAAAAAAAAAAAAACAGCTCGATTATAAGTTCGAGCGTTTTTGTCATATGCTTTTTTCATATACTACTTAATCTTATCACGAACTATATAGAATTCGTCCTGTCGCTCTATAAAATAGTCAGTTTCTTCCAGTATATTAAGCCTGCGTAAAATTTCATAGTCCTTTCCGTTTGTAAGCATTTGCTGTCCGAAAAATATCTGATAAGGTGTTCTACTAAGCGATTGGTGTATGCTATTTCGCAATTAATACTAGGTATGTAAGTATCCCATTCGCGCTGGTCTTCTCTCACATAGCTTCTTAGTGCCTCGTTTATTGAACGATTGACCCTTTCGCTAGCATTCGACTGGGGACTATATACAGCTGTCAAAATGTGCTTAACACCATTCTTCTTTAATAAGCTTTCAAAGTCCTTGCTTTTGAATTGCGAACCGTTATCCGAAACGATTACTACTGGTACGCCGTAACAACAAAATATTTCTGTCCGTAAATATTCAATGTTATGTCTTGCAACAAATTTTTTCACGGGTTTTAAAAATACAAATTTAGAAAAATGATCCAAAACTATAAAAATACCAATGTGTCCCAACTTAGTCCTAGGTAAGGGTCCAATCAAATCCACATACAAACGTTGGAATGGTCTTTTAGTTGTTACCATCTTACCCAGAGGTGGTCTTAATATGGAAGTTTGAGACTTTGATGTTTTGCATAACTCACAATTCAAAATGTATGTCGTAAAATCTGTAGTATGTCCTGGCCATTAAAAATAACGACGTATTCTTTCCAATGTCTTGACAATTCCACTGTGCGCAGAATTAGGTTTATCATGAGCCGTATATATAACATTTTTTCGTAACTCTTTGGGCACAAGTAGCTTCCAACTGTTAGATTCCTCTACTTCTCCAGATAAAAATTTTACTCTTTTGTAAATATATCTATCTATAACTTTATAATCTGGAATTTCAGATGAAGAAAAATCCTCACCCAATTTTATGTATTCAGCACTATTAAAAGCCTCAGCACCTAAATCAACAGCAGGTAATGAATTAAATTCTACACTGTTAACAAATATTTCACCCTCATAAGAACGCGATAAAGTATCCGGTACCACGTTATCTTTTCCACTTCGATGTTCAATTGAAAAATTGTATCCTTGTAACTTTAAGGACCATCTTGCCAATCTACCTGACAATTCCCTATCGCTCATTAGCCATTTAAGGCTCGCGTGATCCGATATAACTTTAAATTCTTGCAATTCAATATAAGGCCTAAATTTTTTATGGCTACTACGACAGCCAAACACTCGAGCTCTGTAATAGAATAATTATGCTGCGCTTTGTTTAACTTTTGCGACATGAACGCTATAGGTCTCTCTGTTCCATTGTCATCTTTCTGTGCTAATACAGCACCTATACCACACGTACTAGCATCACATTGGAGAATAAATGCCTTTTGATAATTAGGATGGATTATTAATGGAGCAGTCGTAAGTCTTGTCTTTAAAATATCAAATGCCACCTGTACATCATCTGACCAATTGAAAGTTTTTTTCTTTGTCAATAATTCTGTAAGAGGGAAAGTCAATGTTGAATAATCCTTAATGAAGCGGCGGTACCAACCAGTCATTCCCAAAAACCGTCGTAAGTGACGAATTGATTTGGGCAGTGGAAAGTACGTTATGGCCCTAACTTTTTCGTAATCAACCTGTAAAGTACCATTACCAACAACATATCCAAGATAGTGCACCCTACTAAGAACAAAACTACTCTTCTTCACGTTGATCGTCAATCCAGCTTTTCGTAATTGAGTAGCCACCTCCATAAGACGTGTTAAATGTTCGTTGAAGTTAGTCGAAAATACTAAAAGGTCGTCTAGGTACACAAGAACATGCGACTTCAACTTATAAGGAATAACTATGTCCATAAGTTTACACAACGTTTGAGGTGCATTACACAGTCCAAACGGCATTCTTTTAAACTGGTACAATGGCCGACTAGGAACTGAGAAAGCTGTTTTTGGTCTCGAGCTCTCATTCAGGTTAATTTGCCAAAAAGCATCTTTCAAATCAATTTTAGATATGCAACAAACTGAAAAAAGTCTCGATATAAGTCCGTCAATATTTGGTATCGGGTAGGCGTATTTTACAGTCACAGCATTAAGTTTTCTACTGTCAACACACATTATTATTCTATCTGGTTTAATGACTACTACAGTTGGTGACGACCACGGAGAGCAGGGAGCTTCTTCAATAACACCAAGTGCGAGCATACGATCTATTTCCGAACAAAGTTTATTTTCAACCGTAGGAGATATTGGGTAATATCGCTGCTTTATTGGTTTAGCATCACCCGTGTATATGCAATGCTCCATCCAGGTTGTGTAGTCCTTCAGTTTCGGAATCGGGAAATAAAGCAACTACGTTATCTAATTGTTTCCTCTCAACAGGTGTCACATTAAGTTTATTTGAATCAATTTCTGCACCCTTAAGTAAACAAATTTTTGGAAGAGAAATCTTTAATCCAAACTTCGACCAAAAATCAAAACCACATATGATATTTTGTTGGATAGAACGCACTATTAAGAAGTCTATGGGTTTAGTCTGTTTTTGAAATGTCACTTGCAAGGTCAGAGTCCCTAATATATTCTGTGTCTGTCCGTCTGCAGTTCTTACATTTCCCTTACAATGCATAAAATTATCAAACCTTTTTATTTCATTAGCCAAATCACCACCAATTACAGATTTATTTGCTCCACTATCTAATAGTGCCAAATATTTATCATCATTTATCTTCGCGTTTATGAAAGGTCTGCTATCATCTTCCGAAGATATGATTGGGGAAATAATACATGACCGAAATAATTTTAGTTTCCGGAAATAATTCCTTATACGTGCAGCTGAACTTTTTGGTTTTGTTATTTGGCAAGAACTTCCAAATATCCTATTACGAGCCTTCATATACTCGGATAAACGCACGTGATATGGTCTTATTAGGGGATGTTTAGGTTTTTCTTGCTTTTTGTCTACATTAATATTTGCTAAATTGTCAGTTTGATTATTGTATAAATTCTCTTTATGTTCTGTATCGGATGTCCAAACTAGTTTCGGTGGACATCCCTCTGCCAGTTTCCCTGTAGCTTAACACTACACTTAGGACAAGAAGGCCGATATGTATTTTTTGTTCCACAGCCATAACAAAAAATGCGTCGTACGTCTAAACAATCAATATAATTATGACCGGGCTTATCACAATTCCAACATTTTGCTTCGCCATGTACGGCGCAAATGTCGGAAATTGGGACGACTGTAGTTTCTGTCTCATTGGGTTCAAAATTTTTAACATCTATCTCAGTGATTCGCCCTTTAGGAGCTCTTCTACTTTCGGGTGCATTAATATCCTTTATAAATTTCTCGTGACGCTTTACTTCACGACGAAGTTGAGCTACGCTGGATATATCCAAATGTAGAAGTTCGTGTCTGATCTCATTTCTTAGATTACGAATTAAAATGCCACAAAAATTAACGTCCGAAATTGGTGTCTTCAGATTGTCTGTCAAGGTACAAACGCATTCGTAGAAGTCGTCAAACTTCTCATCGGTACGTTGTTTCCGTCTATGTATTTCTTCCAACACATCAAAGTCATTGTAACTGGTTTTATATTGCTCGCGTAAAGCTCTTGTCAAAGTAACCCAATCAAAATCATTTTCATTTTGATGATACTGCCAGTACCAATCCAAGGCTTTGCCTTCAAATAAACAGTGAACGTGTTTAGATAAAAGATCAAAGTTTCCGTCTAAATTGTTTGTTGTTAATATATTAATTCGATGTATAAATTCGTCTATAGACATATGGTCTTCCTCTCTTGTAGGATTATTTCTATGGGAAGATTCCAATCTATTTTCATCTCTGGCGCGCCTAACAGGAGGACTTCGATCATCTGCAGAATTCATGTCCTGCATCACAAACCTAAGTTCGTTTCTAATCAAGTCTTTCATCCCTATGCGAAAATTACTCATTGAATTCGAAACTACTTCAATAATCTGTTCTTCATTAATATTATTATTGTTAATATTATTATTAACATTATTACTATTAGTATTATCTATGTTGAAAGGTTTTCGGCTAATTTTGGGACGCGCACCCTTCGAACGTCCATGATGTTCTGTTTGACTAGCATTGGTTTCGTCTACAGTAATTGTAAAACTACAATTCGCTGGCTCCTCCATGCTCATCAAATTCTCACGGCTTCTCGTAATATCCATTTATTATATAATTAAATTAGTAAATTGCCACAAAATAAATTTATTATCAAAATTTATTAAAATTTTCACTACTCAGTTAAGGTCTCAAAACAAGCAAGTAAAATAATATTTTTTTTTAATATGCCATAGCATGACTAAGCTTCACACAAAAAAAAATGTTTAATTAAATAAAGATGAGAAATATGAATATTCAGAATTGGTACATCTTGAGTTCTACATATGAATTGGTTCAAACAAAAATATAAATCCCACTTCTAAATATTATATCAAAATTAAAACAATTAAACCACATTATAACTAGTATGAGAGTAATCATTCAGATAAAACACAAAAACAAAGAAATCTCTATCGCACGTTATCCTGAAGTATATACAATTTATAAACAAAAAAAATAATATATCAACACAAAATTATTATGAAAGGAAATGCAAGTAAAATTCCGAATTAACTCAAAATTAGAAATCTAAGGAGATCACAATTACAATTAAAACAAAGTATAAAAATAACCACCCGGTTAAAATTTCTGTTAAATTAACAAAAATTTTAAATCCCTAATAGGTTATAAGCGAAATTAAGTAAAAAAATTATTAATGATGCCTCACGTTGGGCGCCATTTAAATTTATGTAACGTACGTAACCTATTCTAGTCCACATTTGCAAGAGTGCATGCTACCTTAAACTTGCCGACTGTGCTCAGGGAAAATGGGCTGGTTCTTGCCCCTCACAAATTATACTAATGTTCATTACAATAATTCAAAACAAAAAAATTAGGTAGCTATTTCAAAAAAAATTGCCCACTAAAAGGAAACAAAAAAAAAATGAATCACAAAACAAAATAATAAATCATGAAGCAGTAGTGGGAGAGATTGAGATGAAATTTCCTCTTCCATTTTCTTTTCCCTCCCGTACCTTACTATCCTCTATAATTTTCTTAGAATAGCCCATAGTATAACTTACCTAAAGTGAACCTTAACTTTTCATGAAGATTAAAAAGAAAAACTTAGAGATCCATATTATGTTAATTCACATTTTAATTACAACAACAACAAAAAAATCTTATTTAAAAAAAAAACTATAACTGAGATTATATACATACAATTTTTTTTGTTTAAATGTTAGGTTACATACATAACTATGTAAGTAAAATTTCAAATAAATTATATTACTAAAATGTTTGTTGAATGAAAAATGTCCTACATAAATATGATAACAAAAAAAATTTAATTAGTAGTAAGTATGATCGCCTTTGATGATGTAAAAATTTGATAAACAATAAACTCTTGAAGATTCTAACATATTCGTGAAATATATATTGAAAACTTAATAATGTATTTAAAATAATAATAAAATAACTCACCAAATTATCCAATCGAAGACTGCAGGCCTGTTGTCTGAGGATGCTGAGTGAATGTTAATGTACTGCAAAATATCTAGTAAATCTTCATGCTAAATATATTAAAATTATTTTACATTCACTTTTTTTTTTTTTTTTTTTTAAGATTCACTAAACTATGAAGTTAAATAATGAAAAAAAAAAACTTGCCATTTAAAGAAACAACAAAAAAAACTATATATTAAATTAATTATTTAATCAATCTATATTGATTTTGGAAGCAAATTTCTACTTTGTAGTTTTTTACTGCGTATGACGAAAAATTAGTATTGCTTCAAAAAAAAAAAAACTTCATGGAATTGGTCCTATCCTCATTCCAGCTAACAAAAGTTGGTTCATATACGGTAGGTGTGTTGGAATGCCTTCTCTTACCTAGGTACATACGTACATATGTATGTATGCATGTACATAGGCTAAATCTCCTTATCTAATATGCGGCGTATATTAAAATTTTAGAAGTTACCGCCTAGTTGATAAATTTAATATGTATATACTTATATTGTGGTCAGAACTCTGTCCCATCTCATAAGTATTCCTTTAAATATAGAGGTATCTGTCAAACCACATAGATAGCTCAGAAAGAAACGCCTAGAACACAAGACACATTTAAAAATTTCAAGTTGTAATTAATCAATATAAATTTTTCTTACAATTTGCAGAAAATGAAATGTATGTATACTGATTCCGAATTACTTTTGCAGATAACACACACCACATATACAATTAATTTTCTTTTAATAAAAAAATTAAGTATAAATTTATTTTTTTTTATTTTATTTCTATAAATGTATTTCTCTCTTTCAACCCAAAATTCTAATAATTTTTTTTTTTTTTATACATTTTTTTTTTATTACATATAATTGAAAACTACTAGATTGGTCTTTTTATATTCCAAATTTTAAAGTAAATCTATTGTACAGCAATAATTAAATTATATAATATCAAAGCCTCACACCATGATGTCATCATTAAAGCGGCTACTGGACACAGACCCTACGGCAACCAATATGAAACTGAAAGAAGAACTGTGGGGCGAAATCCAAGAGCTACATTTCAGAATATGCGAATCAAACGATGACCCACCGAAAGAAGAATACGACATGAAGTCCTACGAAACCTGGGGAAGCTCGAGAGAGGTACAATCGCGTCAGGAGTTATTGCGGGTATGGTGGCGTCTTCCAGGCCAGAGGTTTCCGTTAAGGAATACGGAAAATCGTCCTCACTACAAGATGACTCGGGGTCCCGCTCATCGTGGTGCAGTAGCGTATGGTGAAACGCGTTGCAAAATTTATTATTTCCGGCTGTGGCCCCACATCGGGTTCGGGAGCTTCACCATTCCCGGGTGTGAGAATGTGCCAAGCAGTTTAGGCAGTACCCTAAAAAGTTTTTGTGCTTGTGAATTTATCACTGTCGTTTGTACATGTGATAGTCGCTAGTTTTTTATGTATACGGGGTTATTATGGTGCAATTCTATGGTTATTATTTATATCCAATTAGTTTTTAGCAGAACGTATCAGTACTAATTTCAAGGCCGCTACACCTCTCATCAGCATTCAATTGTCCATCTTTACAATTTTCGTAAAGTGGATACTAATTGAGAAGAATATCAACTATTTATATTAGAGAAATTCACATATTACTGTGACCCTTGTTATTAGGGTATTTATAGCTCGTGCCCAAGCGGAATTAATATTTTTATATTATTATTATTACGAATAAACGTAATTATTATTCGAACTTATATTGATGTACATATGAAAAGTAATATTATCAGGCTCAAGTTCAGTTTTATTGAATTAATGAAAATTCAAAATTACTAAGAGTTTTTTTATGTTGAAAAAATATTATAATTTATGATAATATTATAGATTAATCTATTGCGGGCTTTCAAGGTCTGTTTTAATATTAATGAAAATAAAAACTATTGTTTCATTATTTTGTCCAACGTTTCGCTGGTATTTTCCAGCTTCCTCAGGGATAAGATTTTTATTGAATCTGGCAACGATATTCAAACGTAATAAAATATAAATAAATAAATATAAATGAACTATTTAGTAATTACAACAATATTATATAAAAGCTTTACTTGTTTACTTACATATAGCTTTTTTGTCAATTTTTTCATTAATGTTTAAAATGAATTTCGTTTTTGTCAAAAAACACCACAACACAAAATATATAATTAAAATTAAAAATAATAAAAATATCACAGTATAAAACGTAAGCCTAATATCACAGTTTGGAGCAAAAGTATTAACTTAAAGCTATCAAATAATTAGCGTTGATGTTGTCCTTGTCTTCCTTCCTGTTTATTGCACTGGCTAATCTTTGCTGAATTCGCAAACTCTCCAAAGTATATCATTTGTTCTCTTTTATCTCCTTGTCCAATATTTTGACATTGTCAAGATCTGCTATATGTTGCATTTCTACACAATGTTGAGCAAGTGCAGTTGTATGTTTACCTTTGCGTATGTCAGCTTCATGTTCGGTTATCCTCTTATTTAAACTTCTCTTCGTTGTGCCTACGTATACTTTACCACAGTAGTTATTCGTGTTACCAGTACATGCTATTTCATAAACAACATTACTTTGTTGATCTTTTTCTATTTTGTCTTTCGTCTTTGTAAACAGTGATTGTATTCTTTTGTTTGCTCTATGCGCTAAAATTATTTCTTAGTTGTTGATTATGTCTTGTAAGTTTTTTGTTTCTGTAAGCTTTGGTATAAAAGAGAGGCTGTAATATTTTTTGGTGTTGCCAGATGAATCATTTGTAGAATTTTCCGTCTTCAGAATTTTTCCACTTTTGTATTAAACTGTTAATTAGTTGTGTTGGATAACTATTTTTTGTTAGGATTTCTTTAGCTTTGATAATATTTTTGTTTAAGAATTTTTTGTCACTAAGATTGCACACTCTTCTAAAGAAACTATGTGCTGTGTTTATCTTTTGTGTTTTAGGTTGTGTAGAATTGAAATTAATTAGGCGTCCAGATGCTATAGATTTTGAGTACCAATCGGTAATGATTTTATTTTGCTCTCTATATAGTTTCATATCTAAATATGGTAGTGAGTTGTCCTTTTCTTTTTCTATGGTGAATATTAATTTTTTCTGATATTTGTTGAAAGTTTCTAGTATGGTATCTTCGTCATCTTTTTTAATTACAGCCAATAGATCATCTACGTATTTTGTCAAAAATTTTATTTGTATATTTAGTTCAGTCAATTCTTCCAGTGTGTGTTTTACCAGAGTATCTAACACAATGTCAGCTATCGTAGGTGATAATGGGTTTCCCATGGGCATTCCATAAGTTTGTTTATAACATATACCATCGTATACGAAATAGTTATTGTCTTCAAATCAAAACTGTAGAAGCTTGAGGAATTGTCGTCTTGGTATTTCAGTATGTGTTTGTAGTTTGCTCCATTGTTCCATGATATTTTTAATTGCTAAATGGAATGTTTGTAAACAGTGATACCACGTCTAGAGAACTTAAAATTTCGTTCTCATCTAATATTATATTATTTAATTTGTTTTTAAGTTCTAGTGAATTTTTTATGTTGTATTCTTCTATTATTATATTTTTGAGAATTTCCCCTATGTGCTTTGCTAATTTGTAGCATGGGACCTTGACTGATGAAGATATTGGTCGAAGAGGAGTATTTGCTTTATGAATTTTCGGAAGTCCGTATAGTCTGGGTGCTGTGGCTGAATTAGCTGTTAATTTGATTTTTTCATATCTTGTTATGTAATTGTTTTTGAAAAGTTCCGTGATTAATTTGTTGTTTTCACGTAATAGTTTTTGGGTTGGTTCTGTCCTTGTTGTCTTGTATGTTGTTTTATCAGCCAGTAGTTTCTCCATTTCGTTCTTATAATCTTTCTTATAATGTATGACTGTTTTATTTGCGTTATCGGACTTAGTTATGACTATTTCATTTTTGTATTTCTTAATTAATTTTCTCGTTTCGTCACATATATGGAGAATGAATTTCTCTTTTTTTGTGTTTCTACCGGTTCGTTTATGAGTTAGAATTCTATTAGCTATCTTGCACCTTACAATATCCTTTTCTCTATCATCGGTAATCGTTTGGACCCATTGTTCCAGATCTTCAATTAAGTTAATTGTCGACAACTTATACCTTTTAACTGGTAATGCAAATTTTGACCCTAGTGATAGGAGCCATTTGCAATCTTCAGGGAACTCTATGCTTGTCTTTCTTACAAACCAGTTTGGATTGTAGTATAAATTGTTTATGATTATTAGTAATTTCCAAACAGTGATGAGGGAATTTCGTACTAACCAGCACTGTTTCATTCTAGAATAAAAATTTAATTAAAAATTAATTCTCATATTCTATTTCTGTTGAAAAGATGGACAATTGAACGCCGATGAGAGGTGTAGCGGCCTTGAAATCAGTACTTATACGTTTTGCTAAAAACTGATTGGATATAAATAATAATATTTTCCAACATAAAAAAAAACTCTTAGTAATTTTGAATTTTCAATAATTCAATAAAACTGATCTTGAGCCTGATAATATTACTATTCATATATACATACATATAATTTTTTTTTAGAACGGGAATGTTTGCTGCCTTAGCGGGCAGCTTCATCGATGGGCAATATGCAAAGTTTTACTATCGGTCGTCGTAAAGTACCATGTTGTGTAAGAACGTCTGCGACTCGAACCTTGTTATCTTTTCCATAGACTACGTTCGTTATACGGCCAAGACGCCATTCAGTAGGGGGCAACAAATCCTCTTTCACAATGACGATGCCATTGGGTTTAAGATTCTCTTTCTCGTTCTTTCAATTATAGCGGCGTTGTAACTCAGTGATGTACTCGTTTTTCCATCGTTTGGCAAAAATGTGTTGTAACGCTTTCAGTTGGTACCAGCGATTCAAAAATGGTGAATCTTTTAGTGGCGGATCAGTTGGGGCTTCATATGGACCGACAATTGGAGCACCGCGTAGCAAATATCCCGGAGTTAGGGGTAAAATATCGTTGGGATTTTCCGTAATCGGTGAGAGTTGTCTCAAGTTTAAGACTGATTCGATCCGTACAAGCAGCGTAGTGAATTCTGCGAAAGTGAACGATAATGAACTAGTGATCTTTTTCAAATGGGTCATTATACTATTTACGGCGGCCTCCCATAGGCCACCCATATGGGGGTGTAAGGTGGGATAAGCGACCACGTAAATCCTATTGAGCTATATTTGTTGAATAATGCTTGTTCCGCCGTCTTAAGGAATTCGTTATGAATTTTGAGCAGTGCATAATTAGCTCTAACAAAGTTTCTTCCGTTATCGGAAAATAAGGTTTTTGGGAGACCTCTTCGTCCAGTAAAGCGACTGAAGCTGGCAATAAAGGCTTCGGTGGATAGATCACAGCAGGTTTCCAGATGAACTGCTCGAGTTGAAAAACATACGAAGACTGCGGCTTTGCATTTTAAAATTTTTGCATTTCTTAAGTTGGAAGTTTTGATGTTAAAGGGACCAGCAAAATCAACTCCGGTGTAAGTGAATGGTGGAGAAAAGTTTACGCTTTCTGGCGAGAGAGCCGCAAGGATTTGCTGCTGGAACCGTTGTTTGTAGATGGTACACGTCTTACACTTTCAGATACATTTTCTTAGAAGATTTTTCATCCTGGGGAGGTAAAAACCTTGTCGAACTGCTCGCAACATAATGTGATGTTCTGCATGTAACAAAATCCGATGCGTATAGTCGACAAGAAGTCTAAGTGTGATTTTTCTGGTAGAATTACTGGATGTTGCTCGTTGTAGCTAAGCTCAGAATGAGTTAATCGTCCACTAACTCTCATAATATTATTTTCATCGAGGAAAGGGTTTAATGTCAACAGTCTGCTTTTGCGCGACAAAGGTTTCTTCTCGGTTAGGTTAAATTAGGTTCAGCCGGTACTTGGTTTTGTTTTAAATGAAATTTTTCATAATTGTGTGCCAGACAATTAGGATTTCTGACGGCGCTTTTACTGGATTTTGTTTCCAAATCAGAGGGATCAAAAATACGTGGAGTTGGCCAATCGGCCGTTGGTTTTTTCAGCCAAGGGGGGCCATTCCACCAGAGTGAACTAAAGGTGAGTTCTTGTGGGGTGCACCCACGACTTCCTAAGTCTGCTGGGTTGTCGTCCGTCTTCACATGTTTCCACTGATTTGTGCTGGTGAGGCTGAGAATTTGAGTAACTCGATTCCCCACGAAGAGTTTGAGCGTGTGCGGAACCTTTTGCAGCCATTCAAGCACAATTGAACAGTCGGTCCACAAAAATAGCTCGTAAAAGAATTGTGATTGATCTAACATACTCCGCAATAGTTTTGCAAGTAGCAGTGCTTCACACAATTCTTTGGTTTTTGCCATTAATAAATTACTGTTAATATCACCTTCTAGGGTTTCAGTCCGCATAAAAACCACGGCCTTCTTGGAGGAGTCGCGAAACCCATGAATTTGCGTGCCCTATGGAGGAGAAAAATTGCTCAATCTTGGGATTCTAATATTCGAGATATTCGGCAAAGTTTTCAGGAATATATTCCATCTATCCGAAATCTGTGGGGGTACCTCTTCATCCCAGTCAGATTTTTCAGCCCATAACTCCTGCATCATAAGCTTAGCAGTTATTATAATGGGGCTGACCCATCCCAAAGGATCAAACAATCTTGCAATTACCGACAATATTTTCCTCTTCGTGTTGGGAGCTTCACTTTCTATAAGGGGCTGTGCACATATTACGTAACTCTCCAGGGGGGAGGGCGCAGTTAAAGATTTGTTACGGATACGAAATTTTGCACTGAAAAATTGGTAAAAAGCGTTATGAAGGGATAGGTGGTAGAAAATCTCTGAAAACTGCGTATGCCTAAAGTTTTTACTTTGCTAGAGGCATCGAATCTCAAAAAATTTTCGTCCAGAAGATCCTCCCGTGGCACATGCTCCCAGAAAACGATCGTTTGCCGTAATTTTCTTGAGTGGAAATCCCGCAGAACTGAATGCTTTGGTAAGCTGCTGTTGTTTCATCTTAGCTTCGTTCAATGTATGGCCGCCCGAAAAGATGTCGTCAACGTAAATTTCGTTATGATAAAGGACGCCATAGGTTATATTTCTTGACAATCTTTACCTAGCTCATGAAGAATAGCTAAGAAGGGGGCACAATTGACTCCAAAAGTCACCGCTTTCAGTTGAAAGGTTTTTATTGCGCCCTGACCTTTTACTCGAAATAAAATGCATCGCAACTGAATATTAAAAAATTACTGAAAGTTAAATTCAGAAAAAAAAACAAAAACAAAACATTGATTTAACAGTTATTATACTGGTTTTATTGTATTTTTTGTTGCTCGCGTGTAATATACTTAAATATTTGCATGCACAAACTTATACAGTGAACAGAAAAAAAAGAGAACTCTAAATGAGTTCATATTCTGACAACAACAACAAGTAACTTACAAGCAGTAGGAATTTGTATTTAACCTTGGTTGCTGATGAGGGCAAAAAAAAAATAAACACAAACTTAAACTTTACACAAAATACAAATACTCGTGCGCGATCATGCTCTCCGCACATGTTTAATAGTGATCAAGAAACCACAACAATTGCACCCATAAGCAAACTCTTTAGCTTAGCTGTACAATCAAACAAACAAACAATCAGTAACAAGGTGACCAACATGCACAAAATTGTAGATGCGGTGAGTACAAAAAGTGATAATAAAATTCAAACAGGTATGGACAGATACATAACCGTGTTAAAAATGTGAAGGAGTGTAAAATCACCTCAAATAATAACAACAACAGCGAAAGGCGATGAAGACACAACTACAAGGTCGAGTAAACCTCCACCGATATATTTAATTAGAGAAAATGAGTTCTATGTAACTCCAATTAAGCGCGGAAATATTAACGAAACAAAAATCCAGGTAGTGCAAGAAAATAATGCACGGATTTTTATAAATTACTGGGCCCCCGTTTTCTAGCAGCTGGCGACTACAATGCTAAACAAATATTCTGGAGTTCACGTCTAATCACTCCTAAGGGTTGTGTTTTTTTCGACACAATGTCAAAAATAGGTTTAAATGTATTTTCAAGTGGTCAGCCAACATATTGGCCAACAGATCGACAAAAAATTCCTGATGTTATTGACTTTGGAATTGTTAAGGGTGTGCCCAGCGTAATGATTGCAGTTGAATCATCTTTGGATTTATCTTCAGACCTATCGCCTACAATTGTCACTATATACTCGCATACAACTTCATCACCTACATGTGACTTACCAACGACATCTGCATGTATTAATTGGCTGAAATACAAAAAATTCCTGAGTGCTCATTGCTGGGACAATATGCCGTTGAGAACACCTTCTGATATAGATGACTCCATTAGGTTGTTTCAAGCACACGTTAAAGAAGCTGCAATTAATACTTCTTCAAATCAACCAAGTCAACAAATGCGATTCAACAATATTTTTTCTGATGATATAGAAAGGCTTTTATCTGAAAAAAGGAAATCTCGAAGAGAATTTCAACGTTACAGATCGCCTCAGCTAAAATTAAGGCTTAAGGAGTGTACCAAACAGCATAGAGAAGTTTTACAAACACAAAATACAGCTTCCCTTCAAAAAAAAGGTGCTCTTTTTGTTAAACACTTAGAAAAAGTATTTAGTCAAAATATTTTTGCTGATATTATTGAACTGCCACCAATCGTCGATTTACCAGAAATTCCGCTAAGATTTTATATTGTGGAGATTGAAAAGGCTATTACAAGTCTAAACTCAAAAAAAGCCCCAAACAATGGCGGATAAAAGTGAATGAGCAGAAATATGTACACGTTACTTTTACTTTACGCAAGGAAACATGCCCGCCTATACAAATCTACATCGAGACTATACCGCAACACACTGTAGTAAAATATCTAGGCGTTCATCTCGATCATCGTTTAAAGTGGAAATCGCACATAGACGCAAAGCTGATCCAAATGAAATTAAAAGCACCCCAAATGAATTGGCTTATGGGAAGAAATTCTATACTAAGCCTAGACTGTAAACTTCTATTATACAACGCGACCCTGAAACCAATATAGTCCTATGGAATCCAGCTATGGGGCACTGCCTCAGCATTAAATGTAGAAAAAAATTCAAAAGTGACAAAACAAAATTCTACGTACAATTAATGCAGCCCCCTTGTATATCCGAAATCAGCGAATTCACAAATTCCTTTGGTGAAGACAGTATTTTCAAAACACGCAAAAAAATATATTGAAAAACTAGAATTGCACCCAAATCCACTTGCGCGCAAATATTCTAAATTATGGAGGCCACACCCGGTTGAGAAGGAGGGATACTCTTTTGCTCAGCCGTACACGAGGGATGTAACTCAACAAAAATCAACAGTTGGAATTAAAAATTTTGTTTAGCATTGGCTAAACATATATTTAATATTTTTAGATTAAGATTTGAATAACTTGTTGATGTTTCAATTTCTAATTGAAGATTCAATAAATAATAAAACTATCAAAAAAAAAATCGGTTAACAAGGTTGGGCCCTGGTGCAACTCGTCGTTCAAGGAAAAGCCGTTGTTGGTTTTCTTTGATGCATTAAAAACGGCTCTTACCTTTGTGGTTTTGCTTTCCGTCTTGACCACTGCGTGACGTGGGAGATAAAATAAGTCTTGCTTCTCATGTAAAGGCTTAAAATGAGCTACGGCTTCCATATGATCTAACTCGAGGTACTCTTGGATGACACGTGTATATTGTTGTTTGACATCTGGCAATTTTTCGAGTGTTTGCACCATTCTGTAGTACTGCGCGAGGGCCATGTTTCGGGAGGGGTTCAAGTACTTTTTTTGAGGAAATTCCTGTTTGAAGGGAAGATGAACAATCTACCGTCCGGATTTCGCGTTGTTGTCTTTTGGTAGAAGGTTTCACAAAAATTGTCGTTGTCTGATTTATCAGGTAATATTTCCACTTCTTCTAGCTCCCAAAATTTTTTAAGCTGTTATTGAAGAGCTAAGTCGTCGGTGGTACGAACGATCGTCGAAAATGTATTAATTTCATTATTGACTACGGGGCCAGAGAGATACCATCCAAATCGAGATTCTCTCGCTTCGAGGCCATCAGCTATATTTAGTTTTACACCCGCTAGGTTGATACTTGGTAAATAATCGCTGCCAATTATAATGTCAATATGCGCTGGTTAGAAAAAGTATGGATCTCCCAGTTGTTATTGTTCGATTTTATTTCCCCTTTTTATTTTAATAGGCCTGGAGAGCAAGAGATGGGAGAGTCTCGGTACCACGATGGCTTCTAATTGCAGTTTGAAGTTAGAAACTCTCGATTTTACTATCACCGAACACTTTCCTTTTTATTTGCCTACCACTGTTCCTCCAAGACCAGATATTTGCGAATTATAATTTTCTACTGGTAGAGAAAGATTTTGTTGCATTCGCGTAGAAATTAAAGTTTCTTCGTAGCCTGCATCTAACAAAACTCGCGCAATAAAATTTTCTCCTAAACGCTCAATGTTGACCAAGGCCGTAGGCAATATAGTTGTACCCTTATTTGTCAAAAATAAGTCCTAATCGGATTGGCTTGGCTACCATTAGGGGTATTTATATATTTGGCTGAAAGTGCGCCCGAAACTGTGGGCTTTTCTTCTGTTAGTGGGAAGTAATTTGTTTTATTTTGAAAATCTAAGGTTTGGTTTCAAATGCAACATAGTATGATGCTTTCGATTGCATAATGTGCAGAGGCTAGAACTGGTACACCTAGATTTGAAATGAGTAGGCGATAGACAGTTTGAACAGTATTTGTTCGAATACACGTATTTGATTCGATCGTTTACCGATAATGCTTTAAAATATTTGCAAAACCTTAATGAATGATTCTGCTTGCATTTTTTGCAATTAAATTATGATACCTCTTGTTTATTGTAGGAGTGAAACTTGGCTTTTTGTCATGTGATTTTCTCTGCTATCAGGTTTTTGCATATCGGACACGGTTTCTAATTGGGACGGTTGTTACCAAGTGGGCCAGTTTTTGTGGTCTTTTAGAGAATTTTCCCATGAAACCGTTGTTTCCTCAGGAAGTTTGGAAACACATAAATAAATTAAAATCGCATCCCAGGTGCTCGTGAGTTAAAGTGATTCGAAAATAGCTAAACTTTCGTTCAATAAGCTTTGAAGATTTCTAATTGCCTTCGCACTTTCACTTTGAACAGATTGAATACCAAACATTTGCTTCATTTGCTGATGAGCCGGCTAACTCAAAATTTTCATCATCTAAATCGACCCGTTTAACGATTTGGTTAGCCGCCCCCCTTGTTTAGCTACGTAAGTGATATAGCCTTTGCGCTGTGGCCAAATGTGGATGGTTTCCAATCAGCGCCTGGAACATGTCCCTGAAGGCTGGCCATTTTGTATATCCTCCTTCAAAAATGTCTATGTCACATGGTGGTAACTTCAGCGCGGTGGCTGCCTGCTGCACTAATCGTGCTTCTACATTTTTGTTTTGGCATGCCGATACTAGTGAGTATATTCTAGCTTTCGATTTCAGAGCCTTATCACACGCTTTCTCGTAATTCAGTGGTACTTCATCTTTACGATCTGTTTCATCCTCTTTGACTTCCTCCACCATATACGTTTCATACGAAACTGTTGCTTTATCCCATTTTTTCTCAAAGATTTTCCCTCTTCTAGTGATGGCGTATCAATTTTTATGCAAAAATAGTCGAGTTGAGCTATATCAAATTTACACCGTCTCTTTGTAGTAATTGTTGAATTGAGTTGCCAAAAAATTTCACGTAAAACCCCTCTTTCCAGATCTTCACTGTTGCCGAGTAAATTTTTCTTTCAGTCGCGTGATTTTATTACTTTTAATTCAAATTGCTATTATTATTATTTCAATATTTTGCGCCACGCTAATGTTTGCAAAATATTTACCGCTGGGTGCGATTAAATTTTCGCGTTTATTTTATTCATTTATTTATTGCATTTTCCATTGTTTTTTAAATTTTAATATTTGCACACGGTAGAGTTTTTATGTGTTCAACATTCAATCGATTTAATAAAATCGATATATTGCTGGGTGCCGAGCACTATCACCAACTGCTCGCAATTTGACAAATAAAATTATCTCGACAGCTTGTACAAAATACAACTACAAACCAGAGTACGAAAATAAACAAAATTAAACGATTCCTTATGTTTTGTTTCGTAATTTGCTGTGAGTAAAACAAAAACAAAACAAAAGCAATGGGAACGATTGTATCATTTTATTGCGTTTTGTTTTGAAACTGAGCATAACCTATATAATTAACTTACGTACGGTGTAATAAAACACTCAGACTGGAATTCAAAGACATAAGGTCTTTTTGTATTTATTAATACTATTTGAAATTAAAAAAACATGTACTGAGAATATATTTTTTATTTCATTTAAAAAAGGGTTTAGGAAATTAATTACTTTAAAAAAAAAGCAAAACAACAAAGAAGGCCAATTGTATTTTGTATTCAAATATTTTTGCAAAACAATAAATAATAATCCATTAAGTAGCAATTTGCAATAAAAAAATAATTAACATATGTACATACATATGTATGAAAGTAAAAATCAAAATTTAAGCCCGAATTTTTTTAATCACATCAACAAGTGACTTTTATTGATGTATATGGAGAGCAAAAACAATAATTCAAATATTTAAAAAATTGGTTTTTGTTGTTCATAAAAATTTATAAAAAAAAAAACTGTTTATGAAAAACAAAAACAAAATTTTAAAATAAAACTGATGCTGAAAAAGGTGATCTATTTGTTAAGCACCTAGAAAAAGTATTTACCCCGAATATTTCTGCTGATATTGTTGAACTGCCACCAGTCGTCTCTTTACCAGAAATACCGATGAGATTTAACATGACTGAGATTGAAAATACTATTACTAGTCTTAACACCAGAAAAGCCCCAGGTGTCGACAAAATAAGCAACAAAATGCTTCAACAACTTCCTTATATTGCAAAAAGAGTTATACTCTTCATTTTTAATAGTATTCTACGGCTGCAATATTATCCTGCAGAATGGAAGGTTTCGATGATTATTATGATACCAAAGCCCGGCAAGGATCATACGAAGGTTGAATCCTATCGGCCTATTAGCTTATTGCCCAATATTTCAAAACTATTTGAAAAGCTGTATATGAGCAAGCTGATGCCTATACTGACTAGAAGTGGATGCATTCCAGATCATCAATTCGGTTTTCGCAGACAACATAGCACAATTGAACAAACTCACAGACTTGTGAACGTAGTTAGAGACACCTTTGAAAAAAAGAAATATTGCTCTGCGCTCTTTATAGATGTTTCTCAAGCTTTCGATAAAGTATGGCACGAAGGTCTTATCCACAAATTAACACGAAATCTCCCCGCAAACATCGTCAAGCTTTTAAAAAGCTATCTAGAGGAACGAAAATTTGTTGTTAGGGAAGGCAATTTTTTAAGCCCTTCGCAGTCGATCGAAGCCGGAGTTCCCCAAGGCAGCATCTTCGGTCCCTTACTTTATTTAATTTATGCCTCTGACTTACCGTTAAGCAATAACATTCATACATCAACATTTGCCGATGATACAGCTTTTTTAAGCGTCCATGAAAATCCAGTAGAAGCCTCCATCAACTTACAAGGGTATATATCCAAATTGGAAAAATGGCTCAAACAATGGCGTATAAAAGTTAACGAGCAGAAATGTGTACACGTCACTTTTACGTTGCGAAGGGAAACATGCCCGCCTATACAAATCAACACCGAGACTATTCCGCAACATACTGTAGTCAAATATCTAGGCATTCACCTTGACCGCCGTTTAACATGGAAATCGCATATAGACGCAAAGTTGATGCAAATGAAATTAAAAGCAGCCCAAATGAATTGGCTTATGGGTAGAAATTCAATACTGAGCCTAGACTGTAAACTTCTACTATACAACGCGATCCTGAAACCAATATGGTGCTATGGAATCCAGCTATGGGGCACTGCCTCAGCATCGAATGTAGAAAAAATTCAGAGGCGACAAAATAAAATTCTACGTACAATAACTGCAGCCCCCTGGTATGTCAGAAACCATAGAATTCATAAAGATCTAGACGTTCCGTTGGTAAAGACAGTATTTTCGACACACGCGAAAAAATACATTAAAAAACTTGAGTTGCACCCAAACCCACTTGCGCGCAATATTCTAGAGTATGGTGGCCACACCCGGCTTAGGAGGAGGGACACTCTTTCTATCAGCCGTACACGAGAGATGTAAAACAACAAAAATCAACCGTTGTAACTAAAAATTATGTTTAGCATTGGCTAAACTTATATTTATTATTTTTTTTTATATTTAAGATTTGAAAAACTTATTGATGTTTCAATCTATTATTGAAGATTCAATAAATAATATACATATAAAAAAAAAAAAAAATTAAAATATATGAATTTTTATTTTTGCTTTTCATATGAAAGTCACTTAGGTAGCGCGATTTACAAAATTAGGGCCATAATATTTTTTTTTTTATTTTATGAAAAAAGTCAAATTGTTACGATAAGTGTGAAAAATTCAAGAAATTTAAGACAAAATGTGTATCTTTTGTTGAAAAAAATAAAATCGATTTCAAAAATGTTAATGCTTATTAAAATAATAGTTTATAAAAGTAATACAGTTCAATATTATACAAGAAGTAAAAGTAACAATTCCATCCTGAAGATTAACTAGTAAAAAAAAAATAATTCTAATTAAAATCGGCATTCGACTTTACTAGTAAAATATGCTCTAAATTTATGGAGCTTAGCTTATTACGCTGATCGGCAAGTATGTATTTAAGTGACGAAAATAACCTTTCAACACTTACTTGAGTGCATGGTACTCCCAGCACCACGTAAGCTATTTCAGTTAAACCAGGTGACTGCTTGCTCCAAAAATCTATAATATTGTCACTTATTCCTAGTCGATTTACCCTCTCATACATCAAAATAGCCTGTTCGATTTGATCTAATGCTGAAAAAGATTTCTGATTTGAAACTTGGTCGAAAGTCTTGAAATATTCCTCAAGCAAATCTTCTCTGTTGCTGCATGGAGCTACAGAGCCAGACGAAGCTAACAATTCTGTGGTACGACTAGCCTCTGATTGAGTTATATTATTAGTATCTTGCTCTGTAAAGTATTAACGATAAATTAGCATTGCGAAATGTTTGTGTTGGTATAAAAAAGTTTACCTTTCAGAAATAACAGACGTGTAGACAATTGCCTTATGCAGTTCTTTGCTCTCGTACACTGATCGGATAAAAGACAAACTTTTACTATCGGATCAAGGAAAACAGCGGTTACAAATAGATCGTTTTCACACAAAAGTGATTTACGCCGGTATAAACTTTCCGTTAAATAAAGTTTTTGTTATAAAGAACGACTTGATTGTTTTAATTAATAAAGCAATCGTTTAAAATTATGTTTTTGTTTAAAGAAAATTTATGAATATAATTTTTCATTCTATTTTGAACTCTTATCAAATAAAGACATATTATAAAATAAATAGTTTTTATAATACCAGAAGTCAATAGGTTATGGGCGATAATAAGGAATTGGCAAACGGTATTCCCCAATTTAACGGTTGTGGGTATGATAATTGGCAATTTAGAGTCAAGATTCATTTAGACTCTCTTAATATTTTGGACGTTCTGACCGATGATCCGCCTGAAGAAGTTAGTGCTAGAACTGAATTCTTGAAGAGAGATAAGAAAGCCAAAGATCGATTGGTGAGCTATATTCATGCTGATTGTTTAAGCTATGTACGAGATAAGCAAACTGACAAGGAAATGTGGAAGAGCTTAGAATCGGCTTTTGCTCAAAAGTCATTGGTGAGTCAACTGCTCCTAAGAAGACAACTAGCAACACTACGCATGAATCCTGGTGAATCAATAAAATTACATTTGAAACATTTTGATAATGTTATAAGGCAGCTGAAGATATCTGGAGCAAATATTGAAGATGGAGACTTGATAACTCAAATTTTTCTTTCCTTGCCGGAAAAGTTTGATCCCTTAGTAACGGCATTGCAAAATATAGATAGTAGCAAACTTACTTTTGGCCTTGTTAAAGAGAGGCTTGTAGCTGAGGAAATAAAACTCAATACTCGTGTTGCTACAGAAGAAGTGGAAAAGATCGCGTTCTCTAGTAAAAAGAAATTTTACAAAAAGTTTAATGGTAAGTGTTACAAATGTAACAAGTTCGGTCACCAAGCCAAGGATTGCAAAAGTCGAGAAGCTAGTACTGTGAATAAAAGTTTTTGTTTTATGGCCGATCGTATATCTAATAGATGTCATGAGGTATCAAAAATCTGTTTTATATTAGATTCTGGTGCTAGCGATCATATTGTAAATGAAAGTTGGTACCTTTCTGAATATATTAATCTTGCAGTACCTGTAGAAATAAATGTAGCAAAAGATAATTTATCAGTAACTGTAAAATCAAGTGGTAATATTCAATGCAAAACGGAAAGTGGTTTCAATTTAAAGATGAAAGATGTCTTATATTCACCGGATCTGAGGGAAAATCTAATGTCAGTTCGAAAACTTACAAAAGCTGGAGCTGAGGTAAAGTTTGTTAACAATCAAGCCATGATATTAAAAGATAAAGAAGTTCTTGGTATTGCTTATCTGCGTGGAAACTTATATGAAATGGAAGTTTTTATTGAAAAACCAAAAGTGTTGGTTTGCAACAAAGAAGATACAAATTTATGGCATCGTCGTCTTGGACATATTGGCAAACAAGGTTTAGACATCCTGACAAAGAACAAAATGGTTCCAAATCTTAAAATAAGCAAGGAAAACGAAGTTTTTTGTGAAGTTTGTGTTGAAGCAAAACATTTTCGGAGTTCTTTCGATGGTACTCGAAATAGAGCTACAAGAATACTAGAAAAAATTCACACCGATGTATGTGGACCGATAGATCCAGTATCCATTGATGGGTCACGATATATTGTGACATTCATTGACGATTTTAGCCATTTCGCTGTAATTTATCTTTTATCAAAGAAATCACAAGTTTTTGGCAAATTCAAGGAGTATGAAGCCATGGTTACAGCAATGTTTGGATCAAAAATATCTAAAATGACTGCAGATCAAGGTCGCGAATATCTTTCAAACGATCAATTTAAATGGTACAAGGAAAAAGGTATTCAAATTGAAACAACAGTTTCGTACAGTCCTCAGCAAAATGGGGTAGCTGAACGATTTAATCGTACGCTTTTAGAAAAAATGCGAGCTATGCTTTTTGAATCCAATGTTCCAAAGTATTTGTGGAATGAAGCAGCATTCATTGGCTGCAACTTATACAATAAATCGCTGTCCTACAAGTTCGCTTAAAAATTTTCAAATACCTGCAGAAGTATGGTATGGCAAACGAGCAGATCTATCAAAATTACGTGTTTTTGGTTGCAAATGTTACACATGGATTCCAAGTCAGTTCAGAAAGAAACTTGATCCTAGAAGTCAAAAGGCTGTTATGATGGGTTACTCTCCAAATGGATATCGGCTTTGGGATATGCAGAAAAGAAAAATTTTTACATCTCGTGATATTAGATTTGACGAGAAAAATTTTCCCTATAAAGATGCAATAAAAACCGAAAATAAATGTGTTGTTGTGAGTCATCAGCAAGAGGGGAATAGTGAAGACGAAAACTGTGCTGAAAGTTATTATGAATCTCAATTGCGTGCGACTGAAGCAAGTCCCTCTAACAAAAATAGTGCTGCAGAAGATAGTAATGGAGTTGACGCAGGTCCAAATATTTTAAGTACTGATGAAGATTACCTGGAACCACAAAATACAAAAATAACTGAAAAAACTACAGCGCTCCCATCGCAAGAATATAATAGAGTTGAATCAGTTAGGCGTAGCGGTCGGGAGCGCAGGTTACCAAGTAAGTTGTTTAATTATATTACTGGCTTACAAGTAGATACTGCTCTTGATATTTTTAAGCAAGTTCCTGAAAGCTACGATGAAATTTTTGAAAGACCTGACACTGAAAAATGGAAGGCTGCCGTTGCTGATGAGCTTAAGTCAATGAGTATAAATAATGTATGGACAGCTGTTAAACAACCACCTAAATCAAAACTATTAAAGTCTAAGTGGGTTTTTCGTATTAAAGAAGATGAGGCAGGAACACCTCCAAGGTATAAAGCTCGTCTTGTAGCAAAAGGTTTTTTTTGCAAAAGTATGGTGTAGACTACAACGAAACATACGCTCCTGTAGCAAAATTAAGTACAGTACGTGTTGTACTTGCTGTGGGGTTGTATAAAGGTTACTACTTTCATCAGCTAGACGTCAAGACAGCATTCTTACACGGCGAATTAGATGAAGAAATTTATCTTGTACCTCCTGATGGAGTTGCATTAAGAGAGGGAATGGTACTTAAGCTAAACAAGTCTCTATATGGCCTGAAACAAGCCCCGCGTAGCTGGAACAGTAAATTCAATGTTTTCTTATTATCGCTTGGGTTTCAAAGATCAAACAGAGACTACTGTTTGTACACTAAACTTGAAAATGAAGTAATCCTTATAGTGGTTCTATATGTGGATGATTTAATGATTGCTGGAAATCAACTTTTATATATTGAAAAACTTAAAAAGGATCTTTCAAACAAATTTGAAATGAGTGATTGCGGCGCCTTAAAAAGTTCCCTTGGAATAAAAATAGAGTACGGAGGAGGAGAAATAAAACTATCACAAGAATCAAGTATAGAAAAGCTTATAAGTAAATTTGGCATGACAGATTGCAACGCTGTAAAGTCTCCAATGGAAAAAGGTATTCAATTGTCTTCTGAAGGAAATATAAATAAAAAATTAATGAATGAACCTTATCGTGAACTAATTGGTAGTTTGATGTATACAATGCTGAGTTGCAGGCCTGATATTTGTTATTGTGTTGCATATATGGGACGATTTCAGCAAAATCCAAATGAAACGCATTGGCAACATTTAAAAAGAATTGTTCGTTACCTAAAGGGAACAAGAAATATGAAACTCACCTACTCAAAATCTTCGGATATTCCGCTCATAGGATTTGCTGATGCTGATTGGGCAAATGATAAAGGTGATCGCAAGTCTGTTAGTGGATATTTATTTAAAGTTTATGGTTGCTCTGTCTCTTGGTCTTCACGAAAACAACAAACCGTTGCAACTTCATCAAGCGAAGCTGAGTATATACCTTTGAGCTCCGCAGTTTCTGAGGCTTTATGGCTTAGAGGCCTTATGCAAGACTTACAAGAAATAACAAATGAAACAATTACTATATTTGAAGATAACAAAGGTTGCATTGGTATGGCAAACACTTCCGAAAGCAAGCGTGCCAAGCATATAGATGTTAAACATCACTTTATTCGTGATAATGTTACAAATGGGTTTGTAAAAATTAATTCTATTGGATCCAAAGATCAAGAAGCTGATATGTTCACAAAAGCTCTGGATTTAAGACGATTCAATGAACTACGTAATAAGCTGGGAGTAAACGATTGAGAGAGGGTGTTATAAAGAACGACTTGATTGTTTTAATTAATAAAGCAATCGTTTGAAATTATGTTTTTGTTTAAAGAAAATTTATGAATATAATTTTTCATTCTATTTTGAACTCTTATCAAATAAAGACATATTATAAAATAAATAGTTTTTATAATACCAGAAGTCAATAGTTTTAAATAGGAATTTTGCAGAATATTTAATTGCAATGTTAAATTAGTCAGCTCAATGTATAGATCACTATATATCAAATTTTCTGATTGCAATTTTTTGACGTTAAATAAACAACTTTAAACACTTTTACAAACTCTGTAGCGAAAGCCCAAATATCATTGAATATATTGAAAGAACCGTTATCATGTTTAATAGCCTCGATAAATTCTTTTAACTCTATAAATCTTTCTAGCATAAGATATGTAGAATTCCATCTTGTAAGATTATCAAATATAGGCATTTTGTAGTTTCCGCTTTTGAGCAAATTGAGGTATGTTTGCGTTCTTAGTTTTTTTGCAATTGTTCTGATAATATCAAGATTTTCTTTAATATCTGTTGACTTCATTACATATATTACACATAGTTGCAGAGTATGGGCTCCACATCGGATATTGGTTATTCCATCCATTGAAAAATTATGGTCCATACAGATCAAATCATGCCCAACATAAACTGCATCAAAGCTATTGTTTATGTCGTCATTTAAATCAAATACGGCCTTGACCATGTTTGCTCCATTGCCCGTTGTTACTGTGACCACTTGGCTTATATTTATGTCATATTCACTAAGGACGTCTAGTATCAAACCTTTTAAATAGTCGCTAGTGTGCTATTGATTTAGTTGCTTTATGGCAAGTGTTTTTATTACTACGGAATTGTCTTTTATAAAATGTACATTTACACCTAAAACACTCACAGATAATCTTGTGGCTGCATCAATTTTCAATGAATCTAATCGTCCGCGAAGTTCTTCACTAATTTCTTTTTTTAAATTACCTGAAAACTGAAAATATTTTTTTTATATTATGTTCATTTAATTTAATATTTAGCCCATCAAAAATGGGTTCCGTAATTATTTTAAATGGGCGATCTTCTACCATACGGAAAGGTCTGCCACAAAGGCTTAAACAGTGTACCAAACAGCTTAGAAAAGTTTAACAAACACAAAAAACAGCTTCCCTTCAAAAATTTCATCAAGAACTAGATGCAACACCACAAACAATTATTCGCTGTGGCGTGCAGCCAGAGGAATTAAAAGGCCGGTGATATGTAAACCTCTATTACGAGCTTCAAATGGTGACTGGGCAAGAACTGATGCTGAAAAAGGTGCTCTTTTTGTTAAACACTTAGAAAAAGTATTTACTCAAAATATTTCTGCTGATGTTATTGAACTGCCACCAATCGTCGATTTACCAGAAATTCCGCTAAGATTTAATATTGTGGAGATTGAAAAGGCTATTACAAGTCTAAACTCAAAGAAAGCCCCAAACAATGGCGGATAAAAGTGAATGAGTAGAAATGTGTACACTAAAGGTGTTCTTATTAGTATGGCGAAATTTAAAAATGTTTTGATTCCAGTTCGCCGGCCCGATTTTGGTTCATTTATGTTTAAAAATTAATTAGGTAAAATTTGGAGCGAATCCGATAACTCTTTATGGACCCGGAAACGACTTCAATATACCTCTATAGAGAAATTTTTTAAAAATTTTCGACACAAAGTCAAGAGTTTATAGTTTTACCATCTCCGATTTTAATGAAATTTGACGTAGGTACGATACTCTTACGTACGTATCGCATCGCGAAGGAATGAGTTCCATACCTCTTATGGTTCCTATTGTATATTCGTCTAAACTTGGGCATCTTGGGAACTTTTCGCAAAAACGGCCGAGATGCCGAATAAACAATAGGAACCATAAGAGGTATCGAACTCATTCCTTCGCCATGCGATACGTACGTAAGAGTAGCGTACATACGTTAAATTTCATTAAAATCGGAGATGGTAAAAATATAAATATAAATTATAAATATAAATTTCATTTGGATCAGTTAAAAGCACCCCAAATGAATTGCCTTATGGGAAGAAATTCTATACTAAGCCTAGACTGTAAACTTCTATTATACAACGCGACCCTGAAACCAATATAGTCCTATGGAATCCAGCTATGGGGCACTGCCTCAGCATCAAATGTAGAAAAAAATTCAAAAGTGACAAAACAAAATTCTACGTACAATTAATGCAGCCCCCTGGTATATCCGAAATCAGCGAATTCACAAAGTTCTTGATGTTCCTTTGGTGAAGACAGTATTTTCAAAACACGCAAAAAAATATATTGAAAAACTAGAATTGCACCCAAATCCACTTGCGCGCAAATATTCTAAATTATGGAGGCCACACCCGGTTGAGAAGGAGGGATACTCTTTTGCTCAGCCGTACACGAGGGATGTAACTCAACAAAAATCAACAGTTGGAATTAAAAATTTTGTTTAGCATTGGCTAAACATATATTTAATATTTTTAGATTAAGATTTGAATAACTTGTTGATGTTTCAATTTCTAATTGAAGATTCAATAAATAATAAAACTATCAAAAAAAAAAAAAAAAATCGGTTAACAAGGTTGGGCCCTGGTGCAACTCGTCGTTCAAGGAAAAGCCGTTGTTGGTTTTCTTTGATGCATTAAAAACGGCTCTTACCTTTGTGGTTTTGCTTTCCGTCTTGACCACTGCGTGATGTGGGAGATAAAATGAGTCTTGCTTCTCATGTAAAGGCTTAAAATGAGCTACGTCTTCAATATGATCTAACTCGAGGTACTCTTGGATGACCCGTGTATATTGTTGTTTGACATCTGGCGATTTTTAGAGTGTTTGCACCATTCTGTAGTACTGCGCGAGGGCCATGTTTCGGGAGGGGTTCAAGTACTTTTTTTGAGGAAATTCCTGTTTGAAGGGAAGATGAACAATCTACCGTCCGGATTTCGCGTTGTTGTCTTTTGGTAGAAGGTTTCACAAAAATTGTCGTTGTCTGATTTATCAGGTAATATTTCCACTTCTTCTAGCTCCCAAAATTTTTTAAGCTGTTATTGAAGAGCTAAGTCGTCGGTGGTACGAACGATCGTCGAAAATGTATTAATTTCATTATTGACTACGGGGCCAGAGAGATACCATCCAAATCGAGATTCTCTCGCTTCGAGGCCATCAGCTATATTTAGTTTTACACCCGCTAGGTTGATACTTGGTAAATAATCGCTGCCAATTATAATGTCAATATGCGCTGGTTAGAAAAAGTATGGATCTCCTAGTTGTAATTGTTCGATTTTATTTATCCGTTTTATTTTTATAGGCCTGGAGAGCAAGAGATAGGAGAGTCTCGGTACCACGATGGCTTCTAATTACAGTTTGAAGGTAGGAACTCTCGATTTTACTATCACCGAACACTTTCCTTTTGATTTGCCTACCACTGTTCCTCCAAGACCAGATATTTGCGAATTATACTTTTCTACTGGTAGAGAAAGATTTTGTTGCATTCGCGTAGAAATTAAAGTTTCTTCGTAACCTGCATCTATCAAAACTCGCGCAATAAAATTTTCTCCTAAACGCTCAATGTTGACCAAGGCCGTAGGCAATATAGTTGTACCTTCCATTTGGGAAAAATAAGTCCTAATCGGATTGGCTTGGCTTCCATTGGGGGTGGGCTTTTCTTCTGTTAGTGGGAAGTAATTTGTTTTATTTTGAAAATCTAAGGTTTGGTTTCAAATGCAACATAGTATGATGCTTTTGATTGCATTATGTGCAGAGGATAGAACTGGTACACCTAGATTTGAAATGAGTAGTCGATAGACAATTTGAACAGTATTTGTTCGAATACACGTATTTGATTCGATTGTTATGTTTAAATTAAAACATTATTTTTATTATTTATTTAATATTATATTTATTTTTTATCTACTTTAAAATATTACTTAGCCTTCACAGGGACCCGCTTTTTAAGGCTGGTGTTTGATCCGGTCTACTTTATAAAATATCGTTATGCCTTCACAGGGACCCGCTTTTTAAGGCTGGTGTTTGATCCGGTCTACTTTATAAAATATCGTTATGCCTTCACAGGGACCCGCTTTTTAATGCTGGTGTTTGATCAGGTTAGTTGTTACGTGTTAAAGAATATTCCCGATCTGTTATTCAGCCAAAACTCTACAGCCGTATAGACTCTACAGACTCTCCATACCAAATCACCCTCCGCTTTTATACCCAATTTCGCTGTCTGATTTAACGATGCTGCTGACGTTCGCTGCCGCCGGCGTGGTCATTCCCGCGATATTGCTAAGTGTGTTAGTATGCAAATTCAGCATATTCATACCCGTGGAACTTCCAGCCGGTTTCGGTACTCACGATATTGCAATGTCAGCATATATCTGTAGGAAAATTACTGGCATATATATATGTATGCAGCGGTATTGCAACGTCAGCATATGTCTGTAGGAAAATTACTGGTAATAACGTCAGTAATGCATGCAGCGGTATTTTGCTGCCGTTGGTATTTTTGTTGGTTGAGGGAAAATAACTCCACGTCAGTATGTGTATGTAGCGTATGTTCTGCTGTCGCTGATACTTTTGTTGGTTAGGGGAAAATGACTAATAACATCCCTCGCCCCTTGCGGACAAGAAACATCCTGTCTGAGGATGTTTCGTAGCCATACTTCTGGAATCAAGTCAAAATAGATGTGTGTATGCATCCGACTACCTTGGCGATACAGCTTTGGCAGCTCTCGGAGTAATATGTAATGATCTCCCAGGCCCTGATCGCATGAAGGTTCGCAGTTTACCATTAGTTGTTGACTGCTGAGTGTCGGTACGTTTGCTGCGTCACCAAGGAAAAAATATGATATTGCTGGTGAAATACTGAGGTTGTTATTGACTTTGTAGTTGTCATTGGCGTTGTAGTGGTTCTCCTCTTTTCAACGTATGTATGTATGTGTTGTGTTATCGTATATAGGTTTTCGGTTGTGTGAGGTTCATAGATATATACCCCGTTTATACGCACATCTTATTTGCAAATAAGAGTGGAAAGCGTTGCCGTATTAATTTTTTATTGTAACTTAAAATGTTGCGAAAACTATTTGCAAATAACAAGATATTTGCAAATAAGATGTGTGATGCTACGAGATGACTATATATTTACTGCGTGTCAGTACAAAAAATATAACAATATTTCTGAATGCTATTTGCGTATAAACAGTGAGTTAAGTTTTTGCAAATAGTTTTATTTGCAAATAAGAAATGCGTATAAACGGGGTAATAGGCTGCTGATGATTGTTGGATTCTTCATTGTTGTTGGGATGTTGATTATTCGTTGATTTTGAAACACGGGTTAATATTTTTAATCTTATTACTAACAATTTTTTCTTACGCATAAAAATTTTTTTTCTTACGTATTGTTGACAATTTTTTCTTACGTATAACTTATATTATATAAAAATTTCTTTTCTTACATATTAAAAAAAATTTTATTACTCTTATTTTTAATATGTATATATCTCTTTTAAGCTATTAACCATAGATGTAAGATGCAAGTTTCTACATGAAACTATTTTGAAAAAGTTTTCTATGGTAATAATTCTTGGTTTTAAAATGTCCCCTTTTTATATTTTATAATTAAAAACTTAAAAACAAATTGTTAAAAACCTTTTAATAATTCGATTGAATCACCAAAAAGTATGGACGCTTCATAAACATTTTTCATAAATTTTATATAAATCCAATTTTTCTTAATCTACTTTTACGATTGTAAATATGTATTTTATTTTCTCTATTAAAAATTTTCGGCCTTGATACAAGTCTTGACTGTTAATTTACAGGACAACATTTACAGGTATTTTAAAAAAAATTATTAACTTTATTTTTATGTGGCAGTTTTCTCTTAAAAAAAAATTAACTGCCTATTTCACTATGTCGAAAGAAAATTTCCACATGTTTTCATTCGTATAATTACATTTGAAGCAAAAACAAATTCTAAAATTTTGTTTTTGTTTCAAATGTATTTGTACGAATGAAAATAAAATTCAAAATTCTTTCGACATCGTGAAATCGGCGGTAAGTAAGATATTTTTCTTAATAACGTAAGTACTAAATAATAGAAAAATAAGATCTTCTGCCTACAGATAGGGATTGTAAAAATGTTAGTATAATCTTTTTCGATTCAAGTTATTTTCAAAATTATATGAATTTTCTATAAGTGTATTTTGTATGAGTATGACCTTTATTTTTTACTTAATATTAAATTGTATGTATGTATGACAAATTCTTTGTTTAATATTTGAAAAAAAATTTTAACATTGGCTTTATTTACATTTCTAACTTCATAAAAAACAATGGAATGTTGTATCTATTTTTATCGTGAAACAATTTTTAATGTACATTTATAAGTTAGTTTTGTAATTATTGTGTATTTGTATTGATATCTATGCCTTTTCTTTATTTTTTATCTTAACCTTGAGATAACTTTTACACGAAATTGAAAATTAAAAAATTTTTACATTTATTTGAGTATGTACTCAAGTATTTATGTTTTATATTTTATTTATTTGTTGCGGGTTAGCAATATCTAGATATATATTTCATAAATACTTGAGTACATACTCAAATAAATGTAAAAATTTTGTAACGGGGAGATTTGCTTTTCATTTTTGCCTTATAAAATACTTTTAATGGCAACCAGCGGTTGTCTAATTGTATAGGTGTAGAACAGTAAACACATTCATAATGGAAAATTATTGTTGTGTGTGTTTGAGAAATTTTTTAAAGGCTATTTTTATGCTTTGTAATTCACAAAAATATATTTGTGAGTTTTTGTATAAATAGATGAGCTTTGAAATTTTTTTAAACATAAAGGGTAAAACATCTACTGATGAATTGGTATAGCTACCAACGAAATATATATCTAGATATTGCTAACCCGCAACAAATAAATAAAATATAAAAGAAATTGAAAATTTTTAAAAAATTTTAAAACGTTGCAAAAATGAGTAGGGGAAAAAAACCTTCATAACAATTAGTATTATATCAAATTTCCACTGAAAAAAAAATTTTTTTTTTTTTTATTAAAAAAAAATGAGTTCAGTTTAGTTTGTATTTTCCTTTGTCTGAAGGAAATTTAACACCTTTGCTGTTTTAATGATTTGAAAGAAAAATTATTCACTTGCGTATAATTTTTTTAAATCAACAGCAAAAATGGAAGAAAGTTAGAAAAGTTTAAAATTACAAATAATTTGTTTTAGAAGAAAGACAAAAAAAAAACTTATACCTAATAATAGGAAATTTGTTTAGCCATTTCATAAGTTGCATTTTATTATCTTCCTATTATTGAAAATGAAATTTCAGTTTCTGTACTTGAAATTCTTAATATTCTTATCTTTGTTCATAAATTGCTTCATATATTCATTTTAGTTTAAATGCTTACATTCATACATACATCAATTCGAAATTCATTATTATTTTTGTTAGTATTACTGAAACCCCATGCATGTATGTATGTATTTTGTTGCTACTTTTTGTTTCAATGTCATTGTCAAACTTATTTTGTATTCTCACACACATACATGCATGTGTATATCTGTTTATGCAATTTGATTTAGTCTGGCAAAATTTTGCTGTGTAATCATGTTTCACAACCAAGTACTCAACTAAAATCATGCTAAAAAAAAAACGAACCAAATAACCCAGTTGGAAATTTTTGGATTTTAATTTGAGTTCAATTCTTTGCTACAAATTATAAATTAAAACCAAACTTAATTGATTTCGTTAACCTTTGTCATTGTTGATGCATAAATGGCCGACAATTTTTGTCACTGAACATAATTGTGAACAGTTTTGCATTTCAAGTTCTATGCAATACGTATAACAAATTTGTATTTATTGCGCCATGAATCAATCACAACTTTGTAAGAACTATTGGTCTCAATAATAGAGCGATTATTGCTATAAATGTGTATGTATCTTTTACTATACATATTTTATATCGTTTTAATTTTTTACTCAATTGGACGTCTATGCCAATTGGGTCTCTTTTTGTTCATGTATTTGAGTTCTAGTATATTCCATACAATAATTTTGGAGACCATCAAAACTGTATTTCATCTCAGTTTGGATATCTTTCATTTATTTTTACCCTGCAGTTGTAAGCATGTGCAAATATTAAAAATGCTTGCAATTGCTTTATTTATGTTTCTATTAATGTGCATAAAACTGCAGGGCTTTATTTTGTTTTTATTATTATTATTTTGTTTTTATTATTCAAACATCTACAGACGCAAGCATGTGCAAACATTAAAAATTTTTGCAATTGCTTTCTGTTTCTACTGCTATGCAGTCATTAATTTTATTAAAAATTTACATAGATGTGAATACTTTTTTTTTTTAACTAAATTCGTAATTTTAGTTCAAATACTAATTTTAATGAATTAAATTCAGAGATATTCGGTACTGTGGGCAAGTGAAAAGTTTAATTAAAATTAAGTGCGTGTTTTGTAAAAGCTTTATACAAATACAAACCCGAGGAAAAAATTGTTTCATGAAGTGACAAAAAAAGTTTTCAATAAATTGAAAAAAAAAAAAATCCACGGTTACCTAATTTTCCTTAATAGAAAAATTGAAAACCCAAAAAAATACATAGAAGTGCCCGAGTGTATTGAGAACTGGAATACCAGTAACCCAACAGAAACCACCAAACACACTCATGCAGAGAAAAAAAACGTAAGTAAATTAACTTTTTGTTTCTATTTTAACGGAATTTTATTAAATTTAAATTGAATTTTTTTGTATTTTGTAAAATCTAAAGACTGCTCTGGAAAATTGTATCCGTGGTTTCTTGTATACTCCTCTATATTCTTCTTCTTGTTAATTAAAAAATATTTTTGTATTCTTTGCTTGTTGCGGCTTCTAACTAATCTGTCTGCTTAATGTTATTTTTAGAAAAGTATCCGTTGGTCGATTAGAAGGTGATACCGGGTCAGTAGCGTTCCATCCTTTTTTTAACCTTTCCCTTTTACTAATTGTTTTGCTTCTTTCAGATCCTTGACGTCGACCTGGGTCCCCGGTTCCTCAAGTTGGAACCATCTTGACGAAATTTTTCATTGTCCCTTTAAGGTATGTTCCATTGTTTCTTATTATAGTCCTGTATAAATATGTATTTCTTTTATATTTCAGCCATTGAAGACCCCAAATATTCAGCATCAATACCGTCGATATTGCGGTAAGTCTTTCTCCTTTTGTTTTTATTCGTCCTCCTTGACTAAACTGCTTATTGTGTGTATGGTTTCACCAAATTACGGTGTAGGGTTCGAAGTCTTCCCTTCACCATTATTTGAACGTTTACTGGTGTGGGGAAACTTTTGATTTCATAGGGCCCGTCCCATATGGGCGTGAATTTGTTTTTACGTGCTTGTGTTTTTACTAGGACTCTGCCTCCTATTTTCAAAGTATAAAGCTAAGATCCCACTATCGGCGCAAACAGCACAATCTACGACAATTATTATCGTGCTATATCGGCACATATGTAAAAACATTGCACAATTAATTTTTGAGCGGTCCCATTATCGTCGCATATTGCGACAATATTTTTCGGCTCATATCGGCCAAATCTCAATTGCGACACTAATCGGTACATTGCGATCACACTATCGTGCTTATTGGGCAAATTAAATCATGTATGTACGAGTATGTATGTATGAGTTTGTTTATTTGCTTGTTGGCAGATACAGTTTAAAGTTCGGCACTTATTACAATGAAAAAGAGAAAACTGCTTTGGCCGTATATATTGTGTATATAATTAATGTATTAATTTATAATAATAGAAAATTAATGAATTTTATTTATATTCTATTTTATTTGACCTTTTCTTTATATTTATTAGAATGTTTGTTTAAGCAATAGGTCTCTTGATTTAATATATATATATATATATATTGTTGTTTTATTTATATTAATTTTCGATATTTCGCTAACAATTTGTTAGCATCTTCAGGAAAATTTTATAAATTATTTTGTTTTTTTTTTTTTTTTTTTTTTTTTATTTACAAACATTCTAATAAATTAATGAATTTTAATTGAATTTATTACACACGTACTTTTTATTCTTGTTAATTTTTAAACAGATGTTTTCAGGGATGGTAAAATCGTTACAAATGCAATCTTTTAGCAAAATCGTCTAGGTTTTTTTTTCAACAGTACAAATGTTATATATAATGTTTTAATATATATGAATAAAATATAACATTTTATTAGAGCAAATACTTAAGAATATATGTTTTTAAAATATAATTACTTTTATGGGTTAGCTAATTTACATATGTGAATTTCGTTGGTAGTTAAATATCAACTCATCAGTTGATCTTTACTAAAAACATAAATACTTGAGTAAAAGGTTATATTTTGTAAAGGGGAAGTTTGTTTTTATTTTGCCTTATAAATACTTTTATTGCCAACAAAAGGTTGTGTAACTGTATAAAAGTTATAAGAAAACAGATTTATATCGAATGAAAAAAAATTATTTGTGTGATGTTTTCAAAGTTTTTTAAAAGCAATTTTGCGTATGCTTTAGTAATTCGCAAACTTATTATTGCGAGTTTATGTATAAGAAGATGAGTTTTAGAACTTTTTAAACATGAATAGTAAATATCTACTGATTAGTTGGTATTAAGCTAACAACGAAATACATATACATATGTAGATTACCTAACCCATAACAATTTTTTAAAAATATATGAATAAAATATAACATTTATTCGAGCAAATACTCAAGAATTTGTTTTTAAAAATTTTATTAATTTTTTGCATAAATGTTATTTGCTAACCCAGAACAAATAAATAAAATTTAAATGAATAAAAGATAATAAAAAATTAATTTTGGTACAACGAAGCTTAAAAAAATAGTTTTAAGAGGTGGTGCAATTTCAAAATTCGGTTTTCCAGCCCGTGTATCGGCACTGGTTGTCGACTGTGATCGGCGCACGAGTGGCCGACAAAAATCGGCGCATTTTTTAGAAATTGATTGCTTAACATTGTGCAATAGTGGGTTCACATTATCGGCGCATCAAGGTTGATTTTGATTGTCCATACTCAGCACAATTTCGGCGCAGATTGTCGCAGTTTGAAAAATTTTGTAAGGTCACACTATCGGCACATGAATTGCGACGAAAATTGGTGCATTGCGCCGATAGTGGGATCTTAGCTTAAGACCTTGACTGCTTGTCGTACTGCTTCTTTGCCCTAGCCTTAGCTTATTCTTGATTTTCTTTGGCAATCTCGCAAGCCCTTTGAATTTGATGTCTTAATAATTTGGGATAATCGTAGGGGTTATATAAGGGTATGCGTGTTTGTAGGTTTGATGGCATCAAATCCATACAGTATCTTGAATGGTGTTTGTTTTGTGGTCGTGTGCTCCGTATGGTTGTGTTTGTGCATTGCCGGAGCAAGCCATTAATCCCAGTTCGACCCATCTTCTTTTGCGAAGCTTCGCAAATATTCTGCTAATGACCCGTTAGCTTGAAGGTGATAGGGAGAAATATGTTGCTTCTTAATTCTCAAAAGCTTACACACACTTCCAAACAATTTCGAGGTGAAGTTTGTTCCGTTGTCTGTAATTAATTTTTCGGGAATACCATATTTTGTTACTATCTCGTTATAAAAGACTCTTGCTGCCGTCTCTGCTTCGGCATCTTGCATGGGTGCGCAGACAAAAAATTTTGATAAATCATCCTGTAGGGTGAGAATGTATTTGTTTCCCATGGTGGTTGTTGGCAGGGGCCCCACCATTTCCATATATACCTTTTCGAACGGTCTGTTTGCTGTATCTGTGAGGACCATGGGCTCTCTATTGAGAAGTCCACTTTTATTTTTCTGACATTTAGGGTACTTTTTGATGTAGGTCTTGATATCGTGTTGCATTCCCTTCCACCTGTACTGTTTTTTTATTCTAGAATCGGTCTTCATGACTCCTTGATGTCCGCCCAGCGGCGAGTCATGAAAGCTTCTAAGAACTTCTTGGATATCTTTTTTCTCAGTTAAAAATGTCGCCGCGGAGGTTTTGTCACTATTTTCACTCTGCTTTTCCTCTGCAAGAGCTTTCTGTTGCTCTTTCTGCTTTGTGCTTTCCTCTTCCACTTTTCTCGAGCTTGCTTGAGCTCTAGTTATCACTCCGATATTTTGATTTTTTGTTGGTAATCTGCTTAATGCATCCGCATTCAAATTAGTCTTCCCTGGTTTGTACACAATTTCGAACTCGTATTCTGATAATTTATGCCTAAACCGTGCAAGTCTTGAGGTTTGGTCTTTGAGGTTTGCTATCCCCCTTAAGGGTTGATGGTCAGTAAATACGGTAAAGTGTCGCCCCAAACATTTCTTTTTCTATTGTCGAATATCTTTGTTCGGTGTCACTGAGAGTTCGACTAGCATATGCTATCGGATGATCCATTTCGTTTCTTATTTGTGACAAAACTGCTCCTAAGGCCTCGTTACTTGCATCTGTTGTTACTATGAAGGGTTGCGTGAAATCTGGATAAGTGAATATTGGAGGATTTGCAATGTTTTCCTTGACCTTGTCCAAGGCCTCTTGGCATTGCGTCGTCCACCTAAATTTAACATTATTCTTTAACAGCCTTGTTATTGGTGACGCCAATTTTGCCATTCCTCCAACAAATTTTCGGTAGTAGTTGATCAAGCCCAGGAGTGCTAGTACTTCTTTTATTGTTCTTGGTGGCTTCAGTTGTTTTACACATTCTACCTTTGAAGGGTCAGGTAGCGCACCCTCGTTGGAACATTTGTGGCCTAGGTAAAAGATTTCTCTTCGTAAGAATTGACATTTCTTTGTGTTCAACTTGAGTCCACCCTCTCGTAGCCTGGATAAAACATTGATGATTTTTCTCTCGTGGTCTGCCACATTTCTTCCGTATACGACTATGTCGTCGAGGTACAGAAAACAATCCAGGCCTTGTAAACCTGTAACGATCGTGTTCATGACCATTTGGAATGTAGCTGGTGCCCCTGTTAGGCTAAAGGGCATTCTATTGAACTCAAAATGACCCTTGTCGGTGCTGAAGGCAGTCTTTTCCTTATCTCATCAACCAGTACCTGGTGATATCCACTCGCCAGATCTAAATTAGTGAAATACCTGCTATTTCCTAATTGATCCAAAATGTCATCAATTCTAGGAATAGGGAATACCTGCTTTATTGTAGGCTCATTTAGTTTTCGAAAATCGACTACCAGTCTAAAGGTTTTCTGACCGTCTTGAGATTTTTTGGGCACTAATATTATTGGTGAATTCCATTGGGTTATGCTTGGGCTTATTATACCTTCCTGTAGTAGCTCCGATACTTGTCGGTTGATTTCTTCTTTATGGACGTGAGTAAGACGATACTGTCGTTGATTAATGGGTGGTTGTTCACCTTTTATTGGTATTTTATGTTTCACCAATGTGGTGAATGGCAATTTGTCATTGTCTAACATGAATAAGTCATGATATTCCTCGCATATCCGGTTCATTGACTCCGTTTCTTCCATGTTCCAATCCCTCTTCGTCATAATAGTGTTTTTTAGACGCCTTATTCCATCGTCCTGATTTGTCACCGACGAAGGGGGTTGATCGCGTGTAGTGATTGAAATTTTAAAATTTCACTTTAATGTTCTTCCTCCATGGTATGTCCTGCTCGGTTGCGTTTAGTATGGGTACTGCTGCTGTGCCTCCATTTTTTATGTTGACCACAGTATTTCCAACGTAAACTCCAGGGGAAATCTCCTGTTTATGCACAACCACAGTTTTGTCTCTCGATATAGTATTGACTGGTACTATAGTGATTGCTCTTTTCCTCAGACAGACACCTTGTTGATGATTTGTTTGACAATCTATTTCCGTACGAAGGGTAAACGTCTTCACCCAATGTTCGTTATCAAAGATGCTCAAGGTTCTGTCTATGGTGTTTACAATACACCTGTTCCACATATTATTTCTTCCGAGAATACCATCTCCAGGGATTATTGGCGATAACTGGGCCGAATTTCGTTTCCCTGAGCATTTGTCCGATTAGTATTGCTGTGGGCCTCTACTGGTCTGTTAGCTAGGTCCCTGCCATTATTGCTACTTTGCACCTGTTGGTAGATCCCTGTTCCTACTGCCTGAGCTTGTCTGACATTGCTTCTGCAGTCCCGTGCAAAATGTCACTGTTGCTAACATTTAAAACAGGTTGGTCGTGTACCAATGTTTCTATTTGCCCCTCTGTTCATATTTTGTCCCATCGCTATTTGTGGGCTCCCACGGTATTCTGTGTTTGTTATCCTCCTATTGTTTTCTGCCGTCCTTCTATCCAATTGATTTTGGTTGGGTATGTTTCTTCTTGGCTCGCAGAAAGGGGTTTCCTTGTGACCGTTTATCCTACACAATCGGCAGTATAAGGAGCCTAATCTCTTTCTGCAGTTTTCCACATCGTGCCCCTGTTTCCACAGAACGTACAGCTCACGATATTCCTGCACAGTGGCCCCATTTCATGGCCGTATTTTCCACAGCTCATACAGTATGGTGTGTTTAGCCGCTTTTTGCAGCTATTCCATTCATGCCCCATCCTGTTGCAAAAACATTCAGGGGACTTCTGAATCTATTACGTTGATACTGTGCGTTGGTTCGCCAAACAATTCCTCTGCATTTTCGACTACCTCTATTAAGTTTGTGAGCTCTTCCTCTTCCTGTCCCACAAATCGAGCCTTGAGTGCATGGTCCTTCAAACCCTTGATAAAGCTCCTTACTGCTATCCGTTTGAAGTCTTTCAGCATGGTTTCCCGGCCAGGTCCCACCGGCCATTCGTTTTCTATGGCCGTTTTCGCCTCATTCAATAGGTTACCCAGGCGTTCTCCGAATTTGCATGCTGACACCCTGATGCTCTGTTTGCAACCCATTATTAGTTCCCTTATTTTATCTAAGCTCTTGCTTTTTAGATAATATTTCTTGAGCGCATTACATAACGCGTCCACGGAACTGAAATTCATCTGGGAAATTCTTAAGTAGGCGCCCCCTAGGAGTCTCAATTTCAGGCATTGTATTACATCTTGTGTTAGAACGTTATTTGCACCTGTGAGTACTTCTCTTTCTACCATCTTGCATCCTTGTATGTACCTGAATACTTCTGATGGTAAGTCAGGCCCATCGGTCCCGAAGAATGATGGGACTGTGTTGTTAACTATCTTAATAATCTCGGATAGCGAAGTCATTCTGATCGTTCCTATTTCTGCTCTCTAAATAGTATGGTTTTGCCGGGGTGATGGTGATCGTCTATCCAAAATTTCTTGGGCCACTGGGATCAGTCTATTAAATTCCTCCGATCTGCTGTCAACTCCTTCGGTTTCTTCCAATTCACCGAATATCAGCGTGTATTCGCTTAACTCCTTTAATTTCCTGGCTTTTGTTTCCGCGGAGTACCCCCTGCTACCCGATTTTCTTGCGTTGTTTATTAGGGTTTTTACTTTTTCCAACAGCGTCAAGGCAGGTGTTTTTTTTCCGTGTGATATGACTATTTTTGGTAGTCCTGCCTCGTTTAGTTCTTCGTGCAGTGAGGGATTTGGTGAACTAGCTCTGTAAATTGTGTCCAACTCTCTTCTTGCGTTGTCCAATGTTGTTTGTAGCCTTTGGATAGTGTCGTCTTGTGTCTCTATCAACTGCTGTTGTTTCAATTGTTTTTTAAAATTTGCCTCACTAAGTCCTTTCCCTTTCAATTGTTTCTCTAATTCCGTATTTTCCTTTACTACGTCCTCTAATAAATTTTCTGTATATTCTATTTGTCCTCTTAGCTTTTCGCAATGGCCCTTTAGAAATGTTTTTGTTTCTTCTAGTTCTTCGATCTTCTTTATAAACTCCTGTGATCTATCTTTACTTAACTCACTTATTAATTGTAGGACATAGCTTACTTCTTCTAATTTTGTCAGTCTTTGGTATCTTATTGTTTCCCTATGGTTGTCCAGGAATGTTTTGTCTGCTTCTAAACCCCACGCAAGAACTTGTAGACTGTCCACTGAATAATTACACTTGTCGATCCGTTGTATTCGTCTGTCTTTGTCTGTGGATTGTCCATTAAAGCTATCTTCTACTTACCCTTGTTCCGCTGGTTATTATCTTCATAGTGGTCTGTGGTTTAGGCTTATTTTCACTTTATATTATTTTTTTATTTGTTCGCAACCGCGCAGAATTTTTACGATCAAAGTAATTCTCCTTTTTGTCCTGATCCGCTTTAGCGATTAGTCCTGCAATGACAATATGAAGGTAGCTAGAATTTTGACTTTATTCAATTTGTCCTGTGCAGTTCTACACCGTCGAATGTAGGATGCAACAATACAAGGTAGCTAGAATTTAGACTTTTATGTACTGTTGGTTTTGCTACACCGGACAGTTTTTTCTTGAGCAAGATTAACACAAGGATTATTATATTTCTTTGATGTTATTATACACGCTGCTACCGGCTGCGCCAAATGTTATGTTAAAATTAAAACATTATTTTTATTATTTATTTAATATTATTTTTATTTATTAACCACAGACTACAAAATGTTAGCTTTATATCTACTTTAAAATATTACTTAGCCTTCACAGGGACCCGCTTTTTAAAGCTGGTGTTTGATACGGTTTACTTTATAAAATATCGTTATGCCTTCACAGGGACCCGCTTTTTAAGGCTGGTGTTTGATCCGGTCACCTTTATAAAATATCGTTATGCCTTCACAGGGACCCGCTTTTTAAGGCTGGTGTTTGAACAGGTTAGTTGTTACGTGTTAAAGAATATTCCCGAACTGCTATTCAGCCAAAACTCTACAGCAGTACAGACTTTCCATACCAAATCACCCTCCGCTTTTATACCCAATTTCGCTGTCTGATTGAACGATGCTGCTGACGTTCGCTGCCGCCAGCGTGGTCATTCCCGCGATATTGCTAAGTGTGTTAGTATGCAAATTCAGCATATTCATACCCGTGGAACTTCCAGCCGTTTGCGGTTCTCACGATATTGCAATGTCAGCATATATCTGTAGGAAAATTACTGGCATATATATGTATGCAGCGGTATTGCAACGTCAGCATATGTCTGTAGGAAAATTACTAGTAATAACGTCAGTAATGCATGCAGCGGTATTTTGCTGCCGTTGGTATTTTTGTTGGTTGAGGGAAAATAACTCAAGGTCAGTGTGTGTATGCAGCGTATGTTCTGCTGTCGCTGATACTTTTGTTGGTTAGGGGAAAATGACTTATAACAGGATGGTTTCCAATCACCGCCTGGAACATGCGCCTAAAGGCTGGCCATTTTGTATATCCTCCTTCAAAAATGTCTATGTCACATGGTGGTAACTTCAGCGCGGTGGCTGCCTGCTGCACTATTCGTGCTTCTACATTTTTGTTTTGGCATGCCGATACTAGTGAGTATATTCTAGCTTTCGATTTCAGAGCCTTATCACACGCTTTCTCGTAATTCAGTGACACTTCATCTTTACGATCTGTTTCATCCTCTTTGACTTCCTCCACCATATACGTTTCATACGAAACTGTTGCTTTATCCCATTTTTTCTCAAAGATTTTCCCTCTTCTAGTGATGGCGTATCAATTTTTATGCAAAAATAGTCGAGTTGAGCTATATCAAATTTACACGGTCTCTTTGTAGTAATTGTTGAATTGAGTTGCCAAAAAATTTCACGTAAAACCCCTTTTTCCAGATCTTCACCGTTGCCGAGTAAATTTTTCTTTCAGTCGCGTGATTTTATTACTTTTAATTTAAATTGCTATTATTATTATTTTAATATTTTGCGCCACCCTATTGTTTGCAAAATATTTACCGCTGGGTGCAATTAAATTTTCCCGATTATTTTATTAATTTATTTATTGCAATTTGATATTCTGGCAAATATAGAAATGTAAATTTATCACTCACCTTTTCTTATAATTTTTGTGGGTACCCTCGTTGTTGTTTTATTTGGTTTGGTTGCTTGGTATGTCTTAGGGCTCTCTTATGTTCGTGAACTGGTTTCAAGATTTATATTATGTATATATATACATACATATGCACTTTTTTTTCTTAGTAACTGCCTATATATGTGTGCATATATGTATATGCCTATATATATATGAATGTGCAATATCTTCACTCACTCTGTTTTTTTTTTTTTGTTTTTTTGTTTTTTAAGGGTATATTTTTGTATTTTAATGTTCGGTTTGTTTTTTATTTTTAATTTTATCGTTTTTTTTTCTTATTTACTTCACTTTATATAGTACACATTTTCTTTTTTTCAATTGTTTTTAAAATTTTAATATTTGCACACGGTAGAGTTTTTATGTGTTCAACATTCAATCGATGTAATAAAATCGATATATTGCTGGATGCCTAGCACTATCACTAACTGCTCGCAATTTGACAAATAAAATTATCTCGACAACTTCCCATTTTGCAGAACACGGTTCTTGGATGGATCGTAGCAGGAAAAATAAATAGAGAACACCTTACAAACGCATCCTGTGAAATATGTACTGAAGATGGAAGGCTTGAAATTCCGTCGCTCGACTTTGGGAACTAGATGAAGTTAAAACAACGAAAAAACCACTATCAATAGCCGACAGACAATGTGAAGAGCATTTTGTACAAAATGCAACTACGAAAATAAACGAAATTAAACGATTCCTTATGTTTTGATTAGTAATTTGCTGTGAGTAAAACAAAAACAAAACAAAAGCAATGAGAACGATTGTATCATTTTATTGCGTTTTGTTTTGAAACTGAGCATAACCTATATAATTAACTTACGTACGGTGTAATAAAACACTCAGACTGAAATTCAAAGACATAAGGTCTTTTTGTATTTATTAATACTATTTGAAATTAAAAAAACATGTACTGAGAATATATTTTTTATTTCATTTAAAAAAGGGTTTAGGAAATTAATTACTTTAAAAAAAAAGCAAAACAACAAAGAAGGCCAATTGTATTTTGTATTCAAATATTTTTGCAGAACAATAAATAATAATCCATTAAGTAGCAATTTGCAATAAAAAAATAATTAACATATGTACATACATATGTATGAAAGTAAAAATCAAAATTTAAGCCCGAATTTTTTTAATCACATCAACAAGTGACTTTTATTGATGTATATGGAGAGCAAAAACAATAATTCAAATATTTAAAAAATTGGTTTTTGTTGTTCATAAAAATTTATAAAAAAAAAAAAACTGTTTATGAAAAACAAAAACAAAATTTTAAAATAAAACTGATGCTGAAAAAGGTGATCTATTTGTTAAGCACCTAGAAAAAGTATTTACCCCGAATATTTCTGCTGATATTGTTGAACTGCCACCAGTCGTCTCTTTACCAGAAATACCGATGAGATTTAACATGACTGAGATTGAAAATACTATTACTAGTCTTAACACCAGAAAAGCCCCAGGTGTCGACAAAATAAGCAACAAAATGCTTCAACAACTTCCTTATATTGCAAAAAGAGTTATACTCTTCATTTTTAATAGTATTCTACGGCTGCAATATTATCCTGCAGAATGGAAGGTTTCGATGATTATTATGATACCAAAGCCCGGCAAGGATCATACGAAGGTTGAATCCTATCGGCCTATTAGCTTATTGCCCAATATTTCAAAACTATTTGAAAAGCTGTATATGAGCAAGCTGATGCCTATACTGACTAGAAGTGGATGCATTCCAGATCATCAATTCGGTTTTCGCAGACAACATAGCACAATTGAACAAACTCACAGACTTGTGAACGTAGTTAGAGACACCTTTGAAAAAAAGAAATATTGCTCTGCGCTCTTTATAGATGTTTCTCAAGCTTTCGATAAAGTATGGCACGAAGGTCTTATCCACAAATTAACACGAAATCTCCCCGCAAACATCGTCAAGCTTTTAAAAAGCTATCTAGAGGAACGAAAATTTGTTGTTAGGGAAGGCAATTTTTTAAGCCCTTCGCAGTCGATCGAAGCCGGAGTTCCCCAAGGCAGCATCTTCGGTCCCTTACTTTATTTAATTTATGCCTCTGACTTACCGTTAAGCAATAACATTCATACATCAACATTTGCCGATGATACAGCTTTTTTAAGCGTCCATGAAAATCCAGTAGAAGCCTCCATCAACTTACAAGGGTATATATCCAAATTGGAAAAATGGCTCAAACAATGGCGTATAAAAGTTAACGAGCAGAAATGTGTACACGTCACTTTTACGTTGCGAAGGGAAACATGCCCGCCTATACAAATCAACACCGAGACTATTCCGCAACATACTGTAGTCAAATATCTAGGCATTCACCTTGACCGCCGTTTAACATGGAAATCGCATATAGACGCAAAGTTGATGCAAATGAAATTAAAAGCAGCCCAAATGAATTGGCTTATGGGCTAATGGGAAATTCAATACTGAGCCTAGACTGTAAACTTCTACTATACAACGCGATCCTGAAACCAATATGGTGCTATGGAATCCAGCTATGGGGCACTGCCTCAGCATCGAATGTAGAAAAAATTCAGAGGCGACAAAATAAAATTCTACGTACAATAACTGCAGCCCCCTGGTATGTCAGAAACCATAGAATTCATAAAGATCTAGACGTTCCGTTGGTAAAGACAGTATTTTCGACACACGCGAAAAAATACATTAAAAAACTTGAGTTGCACCCAAACCCACTTGCGCGCAATATTCTAGAGTATGGAGGCCACACCCGGCTTAGGAGGAGGGACACTCTTTCTATCAGCCGTACACGAGAGATGTAAAACAACAAAAATCAACCGTTGTAACTAAAAATTATGTTTAGCATTGGCTAAACTTATATTTATTATTTTTTTTTTATATTTAAGATTTGAAAAACTTATTTATGTTTCAATCTATTATTGAAGATTCAATAAATAATATACATATAAAAAAAAAAAAAAAATTAAAATATATGAATTTTTATTTTTGCTTTTCATATGAAAGTCACTTAGGTAGCGCGATTTACAAAATTAGGGCCATAATATTTTTTTTTTTATTTTATGAAAAAAGTCACATTGTTACGATAAGTGTGAAAAATTCAAGAAATTTAAGACAAAATGTTTATCTTTTGTTGAAAAAAATAAAATCGATTTCAAAAATGTTAATGCTTATTAAAATAATAGTTTATAAAAGTAATACAGTTCAATATTATACAAGAAGTAAAAGTAACAATTCCATCCTGAAGATCAACTAGTAAAAAAAAATAATTCTTATTAAAATCGGCATTCGACTTTACTAGTAAAATATGCTCTAAATTTATGGAGCTTAGCTTATTACGCTGATCGGCAAGTATGTATTTAAGTGACGAAAATAACCTTTCAACACTTACTTGAGTGCATGGTACTCCCAGCACCACGTAAGCTATTTCAGTTAAACCAGGTGACTGCTTGCTCCAAAAATCTATAATATTGTCACTTATTCCTAGTCGATTTACCCTCTCATACATCAAAATAGCCTGTTCGATTTGATCTAATGCTGAAAAAGATTTCTGATTTGAAACTTGGTCGAAAGTCTTGAAATATTCCTCAAGCAAATCTTCTCTGTTGCTGCATGGAGCTACAGAGCCAGACGAAGCTAACAATTCTGTGGTACGACTAGCCTCTGATTGAGTTATATTATTAGTATCTTGCTCTGTAAAGTATTAACGATAAATTAGCATTGCGAATGTATGTGTTGGTATAAAAAAGTTTACCTTTCAGAAATAACAGACGTGTAGACAATTGCCTTATGCAGTTCTTTGCTCTCGTACACTGATCGGATAAAAGACAAACTTTTACTATCGGATCAAGGAAAACAGCGGTTACAAATAGATCGTTTTCACACAAAAGTGATTTACGCCGGTATAAACTTTCCGTTAAATAAAGTTTTTGTTATAAAGAACGACTTGATTGTTTTAATTAATAAAGCAATCGTTTAAAATTATGTTTTTGTTTAAAGAAAATTTATGAATATAATTTTTCATTCTATTTTGAACTCTTATCAAATAAAGACATATTATAAAATAAATAGTTTTTATAATACCAGAAGTCAATAGGTTATGGGCGATAATAAGGAATTGGCAAACGGTATTCCCCAATTTAACGGTTGTGGGTATGATAATTGGCAATTTAGAGTCAAGATTCATTTAGACTCTCTTAATATTTTGGACGTTCTGACCGATGATCCGCCTGAAGAAGTTAGTGCTAGAACTGAATTCTTGAAGAGAGATAAGAAAGCCAAAGATCGATTGGTGAGCTATATTCATGCTGATTGTTTAAGCTATGTACGAGATAAGCAAACTGACAAGGAAATGTGGAAGAGCTTAGAATCGGCTTTTGCTCAAAAGTCATTGGTGAGTCAACTGCTCCTAAGAAGACAACTAGCAACACTACGCATGAATCCTGGTGAATCAATAAAATTACATTTGAAACATTTTGATAATGTTATAAGGCAGCTGAAGATATCTGGAGCAAATATTGAAGATGGAGACTTGATAACTCAAATTTTTCTTTCCTTGCCGGAAAAGTTTGATCCCTTAGTAACGGCATTGCAAAATATAGATAGTAGCAAACTTACTTTTGGCCTTGTTAAAGAGAGGCTTGTAGCTGAGGAAATAAAACTCAATACTCGTGTTGCTACAGAAGAAGTGGAAAAGATCGCGTTCTCTAGTAAAAAGAAATTTTACAAAAAGTTTAATGGTAAGTGTTACAAATGTAACAAGTTCGGTCACCAAGCCAAGGATTGCAAAAGTCGAGAAGCTAGTACTGTGAATAAAAGTTTTTGTTTTATGGCCGATCGTATATCTAATAGATGTCATGAGGTGTCAAAAATCTGTTTTATATTAGATTCTGGTGCTAGCGATCATATTGTAAATGAAAGTTGGTACCTTTCTGAATATATTAATCTTGCAGTACCTGTAGAAATAAATGTAGCAAAAGATAATTTATCAGTAACTGTAAAATCAAGTGGTAATATTCAATGCAAAACGGAAAGTGGTTTCAATTTAAAGATGAAAGATGTCTTATATTCACCGGATCTGAGGGAAAATCTAATGTCAGTTCGAAAACTTACAAAAGCTGGAGCTGAGGTAAAGTTTGTTAACAATCAAGCCATGATATTAAAAGATAAAGAAGTTCTTGGTATTGCTTATATGCGTGGAAACTTATATGAAATGGAAGTTTTTATTGAAAAACCAAAAGTGTTGGTTTGCAACAAAGAAGATACAAATTTATGGCATCGTCGTCTTGGACATATTGGCAAACAAGGTTTAGACATCCTGACAAAGAACAAAATGGTTCCAAATCTTAAAATAAGCAAGGAAAACGAAGTTTTTTGTGAAGTTTGTGTTGAAGCAAAACATTTTCGGAGTTCTTTCGATGGTACTCGAAATAGAGCTACAAGAATACTAGAAAAAATTCACACCGATGTATGTGGACCGATAGATCCAGTATCCATTGATGGGTCACGATATATTGTGACATTCATTGACGATTTTAGCCATTTCGCTGTAATTTATCTTTTATCAAAGAAATCACAAGTTTTTGGCAAATTCAAGGAGTATGAAGCCATGGTTACAGCAATGTTTGGATCAAAAATATCTAAAATGACTGCAGATCAAGGTCGCGAATATCTTTCAAACGATCAATTTAAATGGTACAAGGAAAAAGGTATTCAAATTGAAACAACAGTTTCGTACAGTCCTCAGCAAAATGGGGTAGCTGAACGATTTAATCGTACGCTTTTAGAAAAAATGCGAGCTATGCTTTTTGAATCCAATGTTCCAAAGTATTTGTGGAATGAAGCAGCATTGGCTGCAACTTATACAATAAATCGCTGTCCTACAAGTTCGCTTAAAAATTTTCAAATACCTGCAGAAGTATGGTATGGCAAACGAGCAGATCTATCAAAATTACGTGTTTTTGGTTGCAAATGTTACACATGGATTCCAAGTCAGTTCAGAAAGAAACTTGATCCTAGAAGTCAAAAGGCTGTTATGATGGGTTACTCTCCAAATGGATATCGGCTTTGGGATATGCAGAAAAGAAAAATTTTTACATCTCGTGATATTAGATTTGACGAGACAAATTTTCCCTATAAAGATGCAATAAAAACCGAAAATAAATGTGTTGTTGTGAGTCATCAGCAAGAGGGGAATAGTGAAGACGAAAACTGTATTGAAAGTTATTATGAATCTCAATTGCGTGCGACTGAAGCAAGTCCCTAACAAAAATAGTGCTGCAGAAGATAGTAATGGAGTTGACGCAGGTCCAAATATTTTAAGTACTGATGAAGATTACCTGGAGCCACAAAATACAAAAATAACTGAAAAAACTACAGCGCTCCCATCGCAAGAATATAATAGAGTTGAATCAGTTAGGCGTAGCGGTCGGGAGCGCAGGTTACCAAGTAAGTTGTTTAATTATATTACTGGCTTACAAGTAGATACTGCTCTTGATATTTTTAAGCAAGTTCCTGAAAGCTACGATGAAATTTTTGAAAGACCTGACACTGAAAAATGGAAGGCTGCCGTTGCTGATGAGCTTAAGTCAATGAGTATAAATAATGTATGGACAGCTGTTAAACAACCACCTAAATCAAAACTATTAAAGTCTAAGTGGGTTTTTCGTATTAAAGAAGATGAGGCAGGAACACCTCCAAGGTATAAAGCTCGTCTTGTAGCAAAAGGTTTTTTTGCAAAAGTATGGTGTAGACTACAACGAAACATACGCTCCTGTAGCAAAATTAAGTACAGTACGTGTTGTACTTGCTGTGGGGTTGTATAAAGGTTACTACTTTCATCAGCTAGACGTCAAGACAGCATTCTTACACGGCGAATTAGATGAAGAAATTTATCTTGTACCTCCTGATGGAGTTGCATTAAGAGAGGGAATGGTACTTAAGCTAAACAAGTCTCTATATGGCCTGAAACAAGCCCCGCGTAGCTGGAACAGTAAATTCAATGTTTTCTTATTATCGCTTGGGTTTCAAAGATCAAACAGAGACTACTGTTTGTACACTAAACTTGAAAATGAAGTAATCCTTATAGTGGTTCTATATGTGGATGATTTAATGATTGCTGGAAATCAACTTTTATATATTGAAAAACTTAAAAAGGATCTTTCAAACAAATTTGAAATGAGTGATTGCGGCGCCTTAAAAAGTTTCCTTGGAATAAAAATAGAGTACGGAGGAGGAGAAATAAAACTATCACAAGAATCAAGTATAGAAAAGCTTATAAGTAAATTTGGCATGACAGATTGCAACGCTGTAAAGTCTCCAATGGAAAAAGGTATTCAATTGTCTTCTGAAGGAAATATAAATAAAAAATTAATGAATGAACCTTATCGTGAACTAATTGGTAGTTTGATGTATACAATGCTGAGTTGCAGGCCTGATATTTGTTATTGTGTTGCATATATGGGACGATTTCAGCAAAATCCAAATGAAACGCATTGGCAACATTTAAAAAGAATTGTTCGTTACCTAAAGGGAACAAGAAATATGAAACTCACCTACTCAAAATCTTCGGATATTCCGCTCATAGGATTTGCTGATGCTGATTGGGCAAATGATAAAGGTGATCGCAAGTCTGTTAGTGGATATTTATTTAAAGTTTATGGTTGCTCTGTCTCTTGGTCTTCACGAAAACAACAAACCGTTGCAACTTCATCAAGCGAAGCTGAGTATATACCTTTGAGCTCCGCAGTTTCTGAGGCTTTATGGCTTAGAGGCCTTATGCAAGACTTACAAGAAATAACAAATGAAACAATTACTATATTTGAAGATAACAAAGGTTGCATTGGTATGGCAAACACTTCCGAAAGCAAGCGTGCCAAGCATATAGATGTTAAACATCACTTTATTCGTGATAATGTTACAAATGGGTTTGTAAAAATTAATTCTATTGGATCCAAAGATCAAGAAGCTGATATGTTCACAAAAGCTCTGGATTTAAGACGATTCAATGAACTACGTAATAAGCTGGGAGTAAACGATTGAGAGAGGATGTTATAAAGAACGACTTGATTGTTTTAATTAATAAAGCAATCGTTTGAAATTATGTTTTTCTTTAAAGAAAATTTATGAATATAATTTTTCATTCTATTTTGAACTCTTATCAAATAAAGACATATTATAAAATAAATAGTTTTTATAATACCAGAAGTCAATAGTTTTAAATAGGAATTTTGCAGAATATTTAATTGCAATGTTAAATTAGTCAGCTCAATGTATAGATCACTATATATCAAATTTTCTGATTGCAATTTTTTGACGTTAAATAAACAACTTTAAACACTTTTACAAACTCTGTAGCGAAAGCCCAAATATCATTGAATATATTGAAAGAACCGTTATCATGTTTAATAGCCTCGATAAATTCTTTTAGCTCTATAAATCTTTCTAGCATAAGATATGTAGAATTCCATCTTGTAAGATTATCAAATATAGGCATTTTGTAGTTTCCGCTTTTGAGCAAATTGAGGTATGTTTGCGTTCTTAGTTTTTTTGCAATTGTTCTGATAATATCAAGATTTTCTTTAATATCTGTTGACTTCATTACATATATTACACATAGTTGCAGAGTATGGGCTCCACATCGGATATTGGTTATTCCATCCATTGAAAAATTATGGTCCATACAGATCAAATCATGCCCAACATAAACTGCATCAAAGCTATTGTTTATGTCGTCATTTAAATCAAATACGGCCTTGACCATGTTTGCTCCATTGCCCGTTGTACCTGTGACCACTTGGCTTATATTTATGTCATATTCACTAAGGACGTCTAGTATCAAACCTTTTAAATAGTCGCTAGTGTGCTATTGATTTAGTTGCTTTATGGCAAGTGTTTTTATTACTACGGAATTGTCTTTTATAAAATGTACATTTACACCTAAAACACTCACAGATAATCTTGTGGCTGCATCAATTTTCAATGAATCTAATCGTCCGCGAAGTTCTTCACTAATTTCTTTTTTTAAATTACCTGAAAACTGAAAATATTTTTTTTATATTATGTTCATTTAATTTAATATTTAGCCCATCAAAAATGGGTTCCGTAATTATTTTAAATGGGCGATCTTCTACCATACGGAAAGGTCTGCCACAAAGGCTTAAACAGTGTACCAAACAGCTTAGAAAAGTTTAACAAACACAAAAAACAGCTTCCCTTCAAAAATTTCATCAATAACTAGATGCAACACCACAAACAATTATTCGCTGTGGCGTGCAGCCAGAGGAATTAAAAGGCCGGTGATATGTAAACCTCTATTACGAGCTTCAAATGGTGACTGGGCAAGAACTGATGCTGAAAAAGGTGCTCTTTTTGTTAAACACTTACAAAAAGTATTTACTCAAAATATTTCTGCTGATGTTATTGAACTGCCACCAATCGTCGATTTACCAGAAATTCCGCTAAGATTTAATATTGTGGAGATTGAAAAGGCTATTACAAGTCTAAACTCAAAGAAAGCCCCAAACAATGGCGGATAAAAGTGAATGAGTAGAAATGTGTACACTAAAGGTGTTCTTATTAGTATGGCGAAATTTAAAAATGTTTTGATTCCAGTTCGCCGGCCCGATTTTGGTTCATTTATGTTTAAAAATTAATTAGGTAAAATTTGGAGCGAATCCGATAACTCTTTATGGACCCGGAAACGACTTCAATATACCTCTATAGAGAAATTTTTTAAAAATTTTCGACACAAAGTCAAGAGTTTATAGTTTTACCATCTCCGATTTTAATGAAATTTGACGTAGGTACGATACTCTTACGTACGTATCGCATCGCGAAGGAATGAGTTCCATACCTCTTATGGTTCCTATTGTATATTCGTCTAAACTTGGGCATCTTGGGAACTTTTCGCAAAAACGGCCGAGATGCCGAATAAACAATAGGAACCATAAGAGGTATCGAACTCATTCCTTCGCCATGCGATACGTACGTAAGAGTAGCGTACATACGTTAAATTTCATTAAAATCGGAGATGGTAAAAATATAAATATAAATTATAAATATAAATTTCATTTGGTTCAGTTAAAAGCACCCCAAATGAATTGCCTTATGGGAAGAAATTCTATACTAAGCCTAGACTGTAAACTTCTATTATACAACGCGACCCTGAAACCAATATAGTCCTATGGAATCCAGCTATGGGGCACTGCCTCAGCATCAAATGTAGAAAAAAATTCAAAAGTGACAAAACAAAATTCTACGTACAATTAATGCAGCCCCCTGGTATATCCGAAATCAGCGAATTCACAAAGATCTTGATGTTCCTTTGGTGAAGACAGTATTTTCAAAACACGCAAAAAAATATATTGAAAAACTAGAATTGCACCCAAATCCACTTGCGCGCAAATATTCTAAATTATGGAGGCCACACCCGGTTGAGAAGGAGGGATACTCTTTTGCTCAGCCGTACACGAGGGATGTAACTCAACAAAAATCAACAGTTGGAATTAAAAATTTTGTTTAGCATTGGCTAAACATATATTTAATATTTTTAGATTAAGATTTGAATAACTTGTTGATGTTTCAATTTCTAATTGAAGATTCAATAAATAATAAAACTATCAAAAAAAAAAAAAAAATCGGTTAACAAGGTTGGGCCCTGGTGCAACTCGTCGTTCAAGGAAAAGCCGTTGTTGGTTTTCTTTGATGCATTAAAAACGGCTCTTACCTTTGTGGTTTTGCTTTCCGTCTTGACCACTGCGTGATGTGGGAGATAAAATGAGTCTTGCTTCTCATGTAAAGGCTTAAAATGATCTACGTCTTCAATATGATCTAACTCGAGGTACTCTTGGATGACCCGTCTATATTGTTGTTTGACATCTGGCGATTTTTAGAGTGTTTGCACCATTCTGTAGTACTGCGCGAGGGCCATGTTTCGGGAGGGGTTCAAGTACTTTTTTTGAGGAAATTCCTGTTTGAAGGGAAGATGAACAATCTACCGTCCGGATTTCGCGTTGTTGTCTTTTGGTAGAAGGTTTCACAAAAATTGTCGTTGTCTGATTTATCAGGTAATATTTCCACTTCTTCTAGCTCCCAAAATTTTTTAAGCTGTTATTGAAGAGCTAAGTCGTGGTTGGTACGAACGATCGTCGAACATGTATTAATTTCATTACTGACTACGGGGCCAGAAAGATACCATCCAAATCGAGATTCTCTCGCTTCGAGGCCATCAGCTATATTTAGTTTTGCACCCGCTAGGTTGATACTTGGTAAATAATCGCTGCCAATTATAATGTCAATATGCGCTGGTTAGAAAAAGTATGGATCTCCTAGTTGTAATTGTTCGATTTTATTTATCCGTTTTATTTTTATAGGCCTGGAGAGCAAGAGATAGGAGAGTCTCGGTACCACGATGGCTTCTAATTACAGTTTGAAGGTAGGAACTCTCGATTTTACTATCACCGAACACTTTCCTTTTGATTTGCCTACCACTGTTCCTCCAAGACCAGATATTTGCGAATTATACTTTTCTACTGGTAGAGAAAGATTTTGTTGCATTCGCGTAGAAATTAAAGTTTCTTCGTAACCTGCATCTATCAAAACTCGCGCAATAAAATTTTCTCCTAAACGCTCAATGTTGACCAAGGCCGTAGGCAATATAGTTGTACCTTCCATTTGGGAAAAATAAGTCCTAATCGGATTGGCTTGGCTTCCATTGGGGGTGGGCTTTTCTTCTGTTAGTGGGAAGTAATTTGTTTTATTTTGAAAATCTAAGGTTTGGTTTCAAATGCCACATAGTATGATGCTTTTGATTGCATTATGTGCAGAGGATAGAACTGGTACACCTAGATTTGAAATGAGTAGTCGATAGACAATTTGAACAGTATTTGTTCGAATACACGTATTTGATTCGATTGTTATGTTTAAATTAAAACATTATTTTTATTATTTATTTAATATTATATTTATTTTTTATCTACTTTAAAATATTACTTAGCCTTCACAGGGACCCGCTTTTTAAGGCTGGTGTTTGATCCGGTCTACTTTATAAAATATCGTTATGCCTTCACAGGGACCCGCTTTTTAAGGCTGGTGTTTGATCCGGTCTACTTTATAAAATATCGTTATGCCTTCACAGGGACCCGCTTTTTAATGCTGGTGTTTGATCAGGTTAGTTGTTACGTGTTAAAGAATATTCCCGATCTGTTATTCAGCCAAAACTCTACAGCCGTATAGACTCTACAGACTCTCCATACCAAATCACCCTCCGCTTTTATACCCAATTTCGCTGTCTGATTTAACGATGCTGCTGACGTTCGCTGCCGCCGGCGTGGTCATTCCCGCGATATTGCTAAGTGTGTTAGTATGCAAATTCAGCATATTCATACCCGTGGAACTTCCAGCCGGTTTCGGTACTCACGATATTGCAATGTCAGCATATATCTGTAGGAAAATTACTGGCATATATATGTATGCAGCGGTATTGCAACGTCAGCATATGTCTGTAGGAAAATTACTGGTAATAACGTCAGTAATGCATGCAGCGGTATTTTGCTGCCGTTGGTATTTTTGTTGGTTGAGGGAAAATAACTCCACGTCAGTATGTGTATGTAGCGTATGTTCTGCTGTCGCTGATACTTTTGTTGGTTAGGGGAAAATGACTAATAACATCCCTCGCCCCTTGCGGACAAGAAACATCCTGTCTGAGGATGTTTCGTAGCCATACTTCTGGAATCAAGTCAAAATAGATGTGTGTATGCATCCGACTACCTTGGCGATACAGCTTTGGCAGCTCTCGGAGTAATATGTAATGATCTCCCAGGCCCTGATCGCATGAAGGTTCGCAGTTTACCATTAGTTGTTGACTGCTGAGTGTCGGTACGTTTGCTGCGTCACCAAGGAAAAAATATGATATTGCTGGTGAAATACTGAGGTTGTTATTGACTTTGTAGTTGTCATTGGCGTTGTAGTGGTTCTCCTCTTTTCAACGGAACTGGTCATTCCATCTATGTATGTGTTGTGTTATCGTATATAGGTTTTCGGTTGTGTGAGGTTCATAGATATATACCCCGTTTATACGCACATCTTATTTGCAAATAAGAGTGGAAAGCGTTGCCGTATTAATTTTTTATTGTAACTTAAAATGTTGCGAAAACTATTTGCAAATAACAAGATATTTGCAAATAAGATGTGTGATGCTACGAGATGACTATATATTTACTGCGTGTCAGTACAAAAAATATAACAATATTTCTGAATGCTATTTGCGTATAAACAGTGAGTTAAGTTTTTGCAAATAGTTTTATTTGCAAATAAGAAATGCGTATAAACGGGGTAATAGGCTGCTGATGATTGTTGGATTCTTCATTGTTGTTGGGATGTTGATTATTCGTTGATTTTGAAACACGGGTTAATATTTTTAATCTTATTACTAACAATTTTTTCTTACGCATAAAAATTTTTTTTCTTACGTATTGTTGACAATTTTTTCTTACGTATACTTATATTATATAAAAATTTCTTTTCTTACATATTAAAAAAAATTTTATTACTCTTATTTTTAATATGTATATATCTCTTTTAAGCTATTAACCATAGATGTAAGATGCAAGTTTCTACATGAAACTATTTTGAAAAAGTTTTCTATGGTAATAATTCTTGGTTTTAAAATGTCCCCTTTTTATATTTTATAATTAAAAACTTAAAAACAAATTGTTAAAAACCTTTTAATAATTCGATTGAATCACCAAAAAGTATGGACGCTTCATAAACATTTTTCATAAATTTTATATAAATCCAATTTTTCTTAATCTACTTTTACGATTGTAAATATGTATTTTATTTTCTCTATTAAAAATTTTCGGCCTTGATACAAGTCTTGACTGTTAATTTACAGGACAACATTTACAGGTATTTTAAAAAAAATTATTAACTTTATTTTTATGTGGCAGTTTTCTCTTAAAAAAAAATTAAGTAAGATATTTTTCTTAATAACGTAAGTACTAAATAATAGAAAAATAAGATCTTCTGCCTACAGATAGGGATTGTAAAAATGTTAGTATAATCTTTTTCGATTCAAGTTATTTTCAAAATTATATGAATTTTCTATAAGTGTATTTTGTATGAGTATGACCTTTATTTTTTACTTAATATTAAATTGTATGTATGTATGACAAATTCTTTGTTTAATATTTGAAAAAAAATTTTAACATTGGCTTTATTTACATTTCTAACTTCATAAAAAACAATGGAATGTTGTATCTATTTTTATCGTGAAACAATTTTTAATGTACATTTATAAGTTAGTTTTGTAATTATTGTGTATTTGTATTGATATCTATGCCTTTTCTTTATTTTTTATCTTAACCTTGAGATAACTTTTACACGAAATTGAAAATTAAAAAATTTTTACATTTATTTGAGTATGTACTCAAGTATTTATGTTTTATATTTTATTTATTTGTTGCGGGTTAGCAATATCTAGATATATATTTCATAAATACTTGAGTACATACTCAAATATATGTAAAAATTTTGTAACGGGGAGATTTGCTTTTCATTTTTGCCTTATAAAATACTTTTAATGGCAACCAGCGGTTGTCTAATTGTATAGGTGTAGAACAGTAAACACATTCATAATGGAAAATTATTGTTGTGTGTGTTTGAGAAATTTTTTAAAGGCTATTTTTATGCTTTGTAATTCACAAAAATATATTTGTGAGTTTTTGTATAAATAGATGAGCTTTGAAATTTTTTTAAACATAAAGGGTAAAACATCTACTGATGAATTGGTATAGCTACCAACGAAATATATATCTAGATATTGCTAACCCGCAACAAATAAATAAAATATAAAAGAAATTGAAAATTTTTAAAAAATTTTAAAACGTTGCAAAAATGAGTAGGGGAAAAAAACCTTCATAACAATTAGTATTATATCAAATTTCAACTGAAAAAAAAATTTTTTTTTTTTTTTATTAAAAAAAAATGAGTTCAGTTTAGTTTGTATTTTCCTTTGTCTGAAGGAAATTTAACACCTTTGCTGTTTTAATGATTTGAAAGAAAAATTATTCACTTGCGTATAATTTTTTTAAATCAACAGCAAAAATGGAAGAAAGTTAGAAAAGTTTAAAATTACAAATAATTTGTTTTAGAAGAAAGACAAAAAAAAAACTTATACCTAATAATAGGAAATTTGTTTAGCCATTTCATAAGTTGCATTTTATTATCTTCCTATTATTGAAAATGAAATTTCAGTTTCTGTACTTGAAATTCTTAATATTCTTATCTTTGTTCATAAATTGCTTCATATATTCATTTTAGTTTAAATGCTTACATTCATACATACATCAATTCGAAATTCATTATTATTTTTGTTAGTATTACTGAAACCCCATGCATGTATGTATGTATTTTGTTGCTACTTTTTGTTTCAATGTCATTGTCAAACTTATTTTGTATTCTCACACACATACATACAAGGCATTTTTTCGACTTTTGAGCATTTATTTTTCTGGCACAATGAACACGTTGCTACAAATTTTTTAATCTGTCGGTACATACCGGCCCACTTGTATTGATTTCTGATTCGGGAGTAAGTTTTTAATGTGCCCTGGTGTCCTCCTAAAGGTGTATCGTGGAATGTTTTTATAACCCTATTGATATCTTCCGGATTTGTCAAATAAACGGCCATATCTTCGTGCCCAGGATCTTCGTCTGCCTGTTGTACTCCGTAAAATAAAAATGCACTTGTTGTTACTTTAAAGATTATGATACGAATCTACTATTTATTTCTTTATTGTTCTTTCTATACCTACAACACATCGATGCCATCGAGTCTCGTCGAGTCTCGATAACATCGATTATATGCAAAGTGCCAGAGATGGCACTACACCTCCCTTTTTATAAAAAAAAATGTTTTTAATATAATTTTATTTTTTACCTTAAATATTAAATATTATTTAAAAAGTTTTACAATTAAGTTATTATATGGAAATTAAGTTTTAAAGTTTGGAGACACAGTCATTGTCCACCTACCTATGCACCTCCCTTTTTATAAAAAAATGTTGAAACAAATAAGGTGATCAATCTTGTTTGCTTCAATATTTTCTTTAGTGTGTTTTTATAGATTACAGAATATTACATTTTTCAAAAAATATGTAAACAAAATTTATATATAATTTTTTTTTTAAATTTTAAAAGTAGAAAAAAAATTTTAAAGCAATATGAATTATGGGTATTTGGTTAAATTAATTTGGTTAAGAGTAATATGCTTAAGATAATTTGATTGAAGGTAATGTAATTAAAAGTAATATGATTTGATTAAATTAATTTGATTAAAAGTAATATGATTTATATATTTGTCAAGTTTTATTTTAAATAAACAAATTTAAAGATTTTGTATAAAAGTTGTTTTTTTTTTTTTTTTTATTAATTTAATTAATTGCAAAAAAAAAGTAATTTATTTTCTATAAACTTGAAGATTACTTTTTTGTATGTAGAGAAATTTTTTGTTTTGTTTTTAATTGTATGTCCAATTAGGATTTTTTTTTAAATTTTATTTAAGTAAATAGATTTCTGAATTTACTTAAAATTTTTTTTTCATATTGTTGTAAGTAATTATAATAAATTTATTATAATAAAAAAATTTGTATTTTTCATATTATTTGTTTTTAATTTTCAATATTTTTCCTTAAATTTCATAATTTTTATATTCCTTGAAAAAATAAAAAAAAAATTTTGTAAATTCATACAAATTTTGTTTTATTATTGGTTTTTTTTTAACATGTATTTTATTTTGTTATCATAATGTTCTTTTTGCAAATATACAACATCATTCAATTCCAACAATATGGGTTTTGAAAATTTATCAAAGTACACTTTACTTCTCTCTTTATGTTTATCAATCAGTTGTTTTTTTTTTCTCGTCAGTTATTACTTCTATGGGTTCAGTAAGAAATATCTCTAAGATTTTTAATGTTTTATTACCCTGATCCTTTAGATCCTGTATGGTAAAAATTTTGAAAAATAAATCGATTTTTTTTTTTTATATATATATATAACTCTGCATGGTAAATTCCGAGTTTGTTGGTTTTCTAACCTCGAAAGCAGAAAGCCTAAGCTTGGTGTTTCGTTAACAAATTCGAAGTCCACACACAACAGTTTTTAAATCTTTTATATGCATATATGCTAAATTTATAATATTGTCATTATATCTATGGATTACTGTCTTAAATTTTGCTATTTTCTTAGTGCGAGAATGTATCATAAATTTTCAAATTTAAATTGTTATTAATGTACAAAGAATGATGATGTTATTATGTTCGCTAGGATGTCTTATTTACTACCTTTTTCCTTTCCATAGCCAAAACCGAACATTATTGCAATAATAAAATTGTAAAAAAAAGAAAAACAATTTGATTGAACTGACATACATGTACATACTTATGTATGTTTATTTGATTTTATGTATGTATGTATGTTTTTATTGTAATGTTTTTGTTTATTTTGTGTTTCTTGTGTGTTTTTTTTTTGACAAATTATTTTTATACATACATACTTATGTACTATGTTTACTATGGTAAAACAACCCTTAAATTTGCTCGTTATTTTTCATAGCACACACTTGTGTACATCTAGTTTGTATAAATATACACAGTTTCCAACATAAAACAACGCAAAAGAGGTTTTTATTTTTCATTTCAAATTTTTATTTATCCACTTATTTGTGTTGTTTATGTGTGTATATTTTTGTGTGTTTTGTGTTTAACTATGTATGTATTTGATTGTGTTGGATGGTGTTTGTATGTTTGTATATTTGTATAAGTGTATGTATATATAATTTAATAAAAATGAATACATATGTATATGTATTAGGGTGGTCGTTAGTTACATGAGCCAAAATTTTTTCGAAGTTATGGACCCCTAGAAATATTTCTCTTAGTATAAAAATACAGTATGCAAAAAATTAGGATGATCGGATAATAAAAAGGCGTGGCACATCGCCCTTGAAATTCAGTCCTATGATCAATATGATCAATAGACAAAATTTAAAAATTTAAATTTTTTCAATTAATTTTTAAAAAAATTTTTTTTTATAAGACACATTATTACATTATATTGAAAAATTACTTGTAAAAAATTAAGTCCACCAGGGTTGTCGTGGTTTCCACTTTATTAATAAAGTGAATGGAAATATATTTTGTTCAATAAAAAACACTCAATTTAAAAAAATGGCATAGGGATAAATGCAGGTCTAAAATTTGTAGGTGTAGGGATAAAAAGGGATTTTTTTACATGAACGTAGGGATTTTTAAAAAAATCTCGTGGCATCACTGCTGACAAGTGTCAACATAGTTTAAAAACTAAATGGGGGTTTTCCCTCAACATGTCAGTCTAAAATGTGGAAGTAGATGAAGAGTGTTTCGTTTAGATAAGTAGTTGTTGTTACTCAGAAAGAAAAATAGTTATTATAAATAGTATCGAAAAGAAAAAGGAAACAAAAAGAAAAATATGAATACAAGAGTACGACGAAAGTTATTTTTGATTGACCATGATGAAAGTCAAATTATCGGTGCCAAGTTACCATCAAACGTCCAAGTTTTGCGTGTATTATTTTACAACTTGCGCAAAGTAAAATTAAATCTTCGATTAAGTGCTTTCCTTGTCGTAAAGGAATTAGAGGTTATGTGGAATAAGGCACGAATTCCAATTAAGGGTGTTGATAAATGTGTTTTAAAAGTCGAGGCCTTATACAACAAATGGAAGACTTTGCAGAAGACCTGCAAACGCCGATCATTGCTGCAAGAGAAACGCGAAAAGGAATTTACAGACAAATTTGAAGATTTATTTGATATTGCTCATGCTGATGCTTTGAATAAGATAAACATTGATGAAGATAAATTGTTTCTCATAAATCAAAGGAAAAAAGGACGTCCTGGTTCAATGGTAGGTGGTGACTGCGTCCTTTTCGAAAAAGAAAAGAGGAAAAACCTTCGACAAGAAAAAGAGGAACGTAGGCGTGAGAGATATGAAGCCAGTTTGCAAGGTAAGTGTCTCAATTAATTCATAAGCGTGTGAACATTTTTTCTAAAAAATAATTTAAGCTTTTTGTGTCAAAAAACAACACAAATTTGCCTTAAATTACACTAGTTTAAAATTAAAAAAAAATTTGTGTACTAAGTGCGGCTAGTTTTTTAATGTATTCAGTCCTTCTAAACTCGAAAATCGGATAAAGTGAATGTCTCACTACGAACTTTTCATTCAAATTTCTTCCAGAAGATTACGATGATTTGGAATCCGAGGCAACTGAAAGTGAAGATGAAATAATTAAGCATGATGAACTGGAGATTATGGAGGAACCGGAAGATGAACCGGGACCAAGCAATCCAAAGAAGAAACGAGGTCAAATAAATTTTATAACGCCAAAACTTGTGTCAGGTTTTGGAGAAATGCAAAATAAGCGACCGTGACGCTGTGCGGATACTTATAGCAACTGCCCAAGCTCTTGAACATGAAGTAAATGATTTAGTAATAAATAAAACTTCTATCCGCGAAATTCGCACACAACTTCGAGTCGAAACTGGTCAAAGAATTCGTGATACATTTAAAGAAAAACAGATTAATGGTGTAACTATTCATTGGGATGGGAAAATGTTACCATCGTTAATGGGTAAAGAACGTGTCGATCGGCTTCCTGTTGTCATATCATTTAATGGCAATGAACAGTTACTTGGAATCCCGGCGATTTCTTCTGGCTCAGGAAAGCAACAGGCTATAGCCATATATGGCTTACTGAAAGAATGGGACCTCGTTGAAAAGGTAGAAGCGCTATGCTGCGATACTACAGCATCCAATTTGGGCCGATTGCAAGGCGCTTGCGTAGTTTTAGAGCAAACAATTGGTAAAGATCTTTTATATTTACCATGCCGTCATCATATTCTCGAAATCATTTTACGGAGTGTTTTTGATGAAAAAATGGAAAAATCGTCTGGTCCTGGTGTCCAAATATTTAGCAGATTTAGGGAGGCGTGGAATAAAATTAATAAAACTAACTTTAAAACTGGAATTGAGGATCGGAATGTAAAGGATACAGTTAGTAATACATCTGATATAATAGAATTTGCATCACAAAATCTGCTAGTAAAGCAGCCACGTGACGATTATAAAGAACTACTTCAATTGGCTATAATTTTTCTTGGTGGGACTGTTCCGGAGTTTTGTTTCCGAATACCGGGTGCATTTCATCACGCCCGATGGATGTCAAAAGCAATATATTGTCTGAAAATATTTTTATTTCGGGACGAATTCGTACTGACAAAATGTGAGGTGAATGGTATCCGAGATATTTGTATCTTTGTTGTAAGGGTATATTTAAAAGTATGGATACAAGCGCCAAATGCTGCAGAAGCCCCTATGCAGGATTTAACTTTATTGAAAGATTTATATGCTTACAATGGAGTTGATGAACACATAAGTCGTGCATCACTGCGAAAATTGTGTAACCATTTATGGTATTTAACACCAGAAACAGGAGCGTTGTCATTTTTTGATCCAAAAGTTACCTTTGAATCGAAAAAGCGCATGGTTGCAGCTTTGGATTTTCCAAGTGATAGTGATGAAAAAAAATTTACAGTATTTCCTCATACTATAACCCACTACCTTGACAAAAACATGGAATATTTTATCTCGCAGAAATCACGTAATTTTTTTCAAAGGTTTGGTATTCCAACGGACTTCCTTATAAAAGATCCAGAAGAATGGAACAACGATCCTTCTTTTAATGTTGGTCTGAATATTATCAGCAAACTAAATGTTGTTAATGACTCAGCAGAACGGGCAGTTAAGCTAATGGAGGACTTCAATCCAGTCCTGTCAAAAAACGAAGAGGAAAAGCAATTGATATTGCAAATTGTAGCAGATTATCGGAAGATCTACCCTAATGCAAACAAATCTACTTTATTACATTAAAACATAAATAAATTAACATACAAAAACCCCAATAATGTATACAATTACAACTTTATTACAGCTATTAAATTGCCTATAATTTAAACAGAAACTTCATATAAATATGTTAAAACACAGAAAAAAATCTAATATCTTGAATGAACTTTACATTACAATATTTTCCCAGAACTTTTTTTATTAAGGGTATGCATTTGTTCATAAATATTACGAAAAGTTCATGATCATCATGAACTTTTTGTAATATGTATGATCAAATTCATAAACTAAATGAAAAAAGTTCTGGGAAAATATTGTAATGTAAAGTTCATTCAAGATATTAGATTTTTTTCTGTGTTTTAACATATTTATATGAAGTTTCTGTTTAAATTATAGGCAATTTAATAGCTGTAATAAAGTTGTATTCTTCATTTAGTTGTCTTGTTTTTTTCTTAATGTATATAATTTTAAATTTCAGTTTGTTTCTCTTTTTTTTTCGTTTTATTTCCTATTTCATTTTGTTACGTTTCATTGTCATTTCATATTGCTTCGTATATATTTATTTTTGATGTTGTCGTATAGATATACATATGTATGTAAGTATGTACACATTAATACTATGAAACAACTGCACTAACACTTTTAGTGGATATTTTACACTTGTAAAATGTTTCTGCTTGTTGGTGATGATTGTTGTTGGTATTGTTTTATTTATGTTTGTAATCGATATGTAATGTACGTGTGTATGTCTTATTATTAGTAAAGACTAATAATATCGTAGTACACTTATTTTTATATAAACAATGAAAGTTGCAATGATGCCTATAGTTTTCATGGTTAGTTAAATTATTTAAACCTTTAATGCTTTGTCTTGGATTATATGTATTTTTTATGTAAATTACTTGATGTTTATTTTATAACACTGTTTTTTTTTTTGTAGTTTTGTGGTTTTCGTTGCTTTTAATTTCGTTTTAATTTTGTTATTCATTTTTTCAATATTTTGTTTTTGTTAGTTAAATTACAATATTTATTTCTTTTTGTTGTATTATTTTAATTTTGTTTCGATTCCATTTAGTTTCTTTTCATTTTCGTTTACTTGTTACTAAGTGTTATTTAAATTATTTGTACCTGTTTTTAGATTTGTTCTCTGTTTTAAAGTTCTTTTTATGTTTTTTTTTCTACAGTTATTTTTAACTGGTATTTCTCTTATGAGTTTTTAGTTTTTCAAATTTTATTTTTTTTTCGTGACTGTACTTACTCATTTTTTCTCATTTTACTTTCATTTTTGTTCTTGTGCTGTTTTTCCTTTTTTATATACCTATATATATGTAATATTAAGGAAGACACACGATTAATTTCATTTAGAAAACACAACCTCACTTATATAAGTTAAGACCAAAAAAATAGTTTGTTTTCTTAATAAAATGATTTGTACTTTCAGCTTTGGTTTTGCTTTGCAAAATTCGGTTCAATTTTAGCACGTTTCTCCTTTATTAGTCGATTAATAATTTTTAAAACACTTTTTTTTTTCTTTTTATGTTTAAAATTTATTGTGATTTAAAATTTAGTTTTTAATTTTGAGTATTTTTTTTTTTTTTTTAGCTTTTGTTCTCATTTTTAAAATCGTGTAACGTGTTTCGCCAAGTTATTTTTTTAATTTCTCAATTTATTTATTTTCTTAATAAATTTCTATTGAAATTTCTCAATTTTTTTTTATATATTTGAAATGGGTTCTCACAAATGTCGTCATTTAATTGTTGCAAAATTGTTATTTTTCCATTCCATTTTTAATTTATAATGTATGTTACTACATATGTACATATAGGAGTTTATTTCATATACCAAGAGGAATTTTTTTTTGGTATTTCTTTTCTTTTGTCACGGTCGCCATGTCGTACTCCGTAAAATAAAAATGCACTTGTTGTTACTTTAAAGATTATGATACGAATCTACTATTTATTTCTTTATTGTTCTTTCTATACCTACAACACATCGATGCCATCGAGTCTCGTCGAGTCTCGATAACATCGATTATATGGCATCAATGTGTTATAGTAGAGATACAAAAGAAAAATAAAGAAACGAATAGAACATTCGTTATGTATACTCAAAAGAAACAAGTTGTTTTTTCTTCAACAAACGACGATACGTTTTTGAACCACGACATGGCGACCGAGACAGGACTCGAACCTGCAATCTTCGGATTCGAAGGCACTACATGCCTCAATTTCATCCGTACTTTTTTCGTCTTTCTTATACTGGGTTGCGTGTGTCTCTCTTGCTTTCGCTCTGCTTACTGCCCCTACGTTTATTTCCTCTACTGGAAGGCGACTAAGGGCGTCCGCTTTTTGGTTTGCTTTTCGGGGCTTATATTGTACCTCGAAATCGTATTCTAAAAGTTTCAGTCTTAGGCGGCCCAATCTGCCGTCCTGGTTTTTTAAATTGGCTATGCCTTTCAGGGGCTTATAGTCTGTGAAAATTGTAAAATGTCTGCCCAGTAGATATGGCCTAAACGTTTTTGTCGCCCATACGATGGCAAGCAACTCCTTCTCTATGGTGGAATATCGCCTTTCTGTTGCGCTTAGTATTCTGCTTGCGAAACTGATTGGTAAATCGCTACTTAGCTCTCCTTGAGAAAGAATAGCTCCTAGTGCTGTATTGCTGGCGTCCGTAGGCAGAATAAACGGTTTGGAAAAGTCAGCGTACTCTAGTAGAGGAGGATTTGCTACTGCCGCTTTCAGTTTGTCCATTATTAATTTATTCCACATCATATCTCTGCCCAGTAGCCCATCTGCCGGCAAATTGCTACCCTTTGGTACTACGTGCATTTTTAAAGAAAGTGTATCTATGCTTTTATGATTTACCGTTATGCTTCCCTCTGTACTTATGTTCCCTCCAAATGCTCCTAACAACGTCTTCCGCTCATTTTTGTTGATTTTTATGTGTGGTGCTAAAGCCTCATTCTTTCTGCTCCCGAGTCCACTAACAATAGTAGTGTTCTTTTCTTGCTTCTCTACAAGGAAAAGTTATGTATGCATCATCTGTCCTGCGTTCTCGGTTACTAGTATTACAGCTCTTCCGTCTATGTTCTATTTTGGATTCTGTGTGGTGTGCATGATATCGTTCCCTTTTTCCCTTTACCTTGTCTTTTATATCATATTTTATGATTTTTATGTTACTCTATGCCACATTTACGTGGTGTAACATTATTGCCATATAATTCAGGAATTTATTTAAAATTTCCCTACTAGCGCTGCAGATCGATTTTCCCTTTAACTTGTCATTTATATTATATTTTAATATTTTCATTTTGTTCCATGTCACCATTAGGTAATGTAACATCGTTGCCATACAATTCAGGACTTTCTCTAAAACGTCTCTACTTTCGTGAAATTTCGATCCTGTGGGTCTCGTGTCAGACAATAAGGTGATGCGAGTATTTTTCCTCCGACGTGGCTTTCTTGGTGAACTGCAGCGTTTCTTCTCTTTCGTTGCTTTGTTGGTTTATGTTGTTTCCGTAACCGGGTTCCTGTTCTCTGGTTCTATTCTATTGATATCCAAATTTGTAATGTTGAATGTGTGATCTTGAGCGGCTACCAAGTGTGGCTTTCTCTTTTGTTTCTGATTAGTACTGGTTTGATTTGAGTTATCTCTGTATTTATTGGCGTTCCAGTCAGTTAATTTTGACTGGGCCGTTCCCCGTTTCCCGAATCATTCGTATAGTTTCTATGCGTGTAATTGTTTCTATGCGTGTAGTTGTTTCTATTGCCGTTATTATTGTTTCTATTATTATTGTTGTCATTTCTGCTGCCGTTGTTACTATTTCCAGGGCTATTGGACGAAATATGTCCCTGTTGATTGCAGCTATAGCACCGTCGTTCTCTATCGTTGTTGCCTTGAATACGAGCTCTGTTTTGATTTAACGGAAAATTCTGCGGGTTGGATCTAGAGTTGTAAACAGCATACTCCTGCCATCTGCCTTGATTATAGTGGGTGCTGTTTCTTTTGTTAAAACATTCGCTCAACGAATGACCTTGTCTATTGCAAAAACTGCAGTATTTTGTGGGGTTCCTCTGTATATTATTGTTCGGTATGGAGTGGCTAAATGTTATGTTATTCAGGGATAGTTGTCGCACTTCTCTTACCAGTTGTTTAACCGTTTCGTGTAAAGGTTCTTCGCCTTGATCTGTTTTGACGTTTGGAAAATACATGCTAGTATCCAATAGATTTTGAGCATTCTTGGTTATTTTTAGCAGGGTAGATAACTCGTTGTTTTCGTGACCAATGAAGTTTGATACCAGCTTGGGATCTCGTAAGCCTCTTATGTAACTTCTTACATCTGATTGGTTACAATGGTCTATCATGGATTTTCGATGGGAAACGTCTTGCCACTGTGATGCAATTAGATCTGTTGCATTACTAAGGAGTGCCTCTAGTCTCTCTCCAAATTCATACTCGCTTTCTGTTGAACTTTGCTTACTATTAAAAATTAATTCCTGTACCTCTGTTAATGATCTGGTCTTCGTAAATTTTTCTCGGATAGCCATGCAAAGTGCTTCTACAGTTGCGAATTCCTTATTGTGTAAATATTTGTATGCATTTCCAAACAGCCTCGTTTTTATACACCTAATTATGTCGACCACATCACCTGTTTCCCCTAGTTTATCCTTTGCCAACATGCACCCTTCAATAAATTTATTCGCTTCGGTACTGAGGTCTGGTCCATCTGTTCCATAGAAAATCGGTACCACATGGGAAATAGTTTTCAAAATTTCACTGAAACTTGTCATGTTGTTGCTGATTGTAACGTTGTTAGTGGAAATCTCTTTTCTCATTCTGCCTTCCTTCAATTCGTGAATCTGTGCCTTCAGAGTTTCGATTTGTCGGGTTTTATCTCTGAGTTCTTTTTTGTTCCCAATGGCCTGCTGCAGCTGATCCGTAGTCAAATTAGGGTTAATACGCTGCACAAGATCTTTAAATACTTGCGTCTCTTCTTCGCTTTCCAGAATTTGCTGTTCCGCTTCCTCAACGGTTTTCTTTAAGCTGTCGTTTTGCTGCTTCAAGATCCTGTTCACTTGGGAATATTCTTGTATTTCCGCTGATATAGTTGGATTTTTTTGATGTTCCTGCAGCCCCTGTAATTCTTCTAATAAAATATCTATCTTCTCGAATTCGGTGATGTTCCATTGGCTTCTTATTTTATGCTTAATTAATTCTGTATACTCTTTTGTGTTGTTAAGATACCTAATAAGACTCCACACTCGTTCTAAAATATCCCTTGACTCTTCTTGTGTTCTCTTTAGTTTTGCTTGTAAATCCTCCATATGATTTAAATCTCCCTAAAATTTTTATCCTATCTATTTAAATATATCTTCTCACGTAAATGTAAATTCCCTGCCAACGAGCTGTGTTTACTCCTTACTTTTAAATAACACAATTTAAAAATTTTATTAAATTAATTACCAAATATACTGGTCCCATTTGCTTCGAGTAGCTTGTTTGGTCGTTGTTTAGTTTACCAATTGAATCGATACAACTTAAGGCAGCTAAAATAGCTAATTAAAACCTTTAGAAGTTGGTGCTATTAGCTTAAAAAACAACGAGTCCTTTTAACAAGGATTATGTATTATGAAATTAAATTGAGCTAAAATAGCTTTCTAATATCACAATACTTTTTTCCTGGTCGAAAGGTATCAAACCTGTACTCTGCAAATTGAACTACCGGCTGCGCCAAAAATGTTATGTTTAAAATTAATACACTATTATTTTCTTTTATCTTTCAACCTTATTATTATAAAACTCCAATTCTAGGACTATAAATATTAACTTTACAACTTTTTGCTTTTACAACTGTATTCAACTGTCTTCTTTTACAACTGATATTCTATTTCTTAAACCTAGCTTATTTATACTTAATTGCTATTCAATAATTATTCTATTTTAATATTGCACAACAATTCTTACCCAGCTTATTTATTAGTATTTAATAATTATTATTCTTTAATATTTTAATGTTGCACAATTATTCTTACTCAGCTATTTATTAGTATTCTTCTGACCCAGTTTGTATTTAATAAAAACAGCTTAGTAAGCTTTTGGGCATTTCGCAATTTATCAACGCAAACAGTTGCACAATTAGTCAAGTCAATGCACTGATCAAGTCAATGAACTGGTGACTGTTTGTTTTAACAAGTTGCGAAATGTTCATGTAGGAGGGTTGATCAGGTCTGACTCATAACATTTGAAACTTGGTCGAAAGTCTTGAAATATTCCTCAAGCACATCATCTCTGTTGCTGCATGGAGGTACAGAGCCAGACGAAGCTAACAATTCTGTGGTACCACCAGCCTCTGATTGAGTTATATTATTAGTATCTTGCTCTGTAAAGTATTAACGATAAATTAGCATTGCGAAATGTTTGTGTTGGTATAAAAAAGTTTACCTTTCAGAAATAACAGACGTGTAGACAATTGCCTTATGCAGTTCTTTGCTCTCGTACACTGATCGGATAAAAGACAAACTTTTACTATCGGATCAAGGAAAACAGCGGTTACAAGCAGATCGTTTTCAAACAAAAGTGATTTACGCCGGTTTAAACTTTCCGTTAAATAAAATTTTAAATCGGAATTTTGCAGAATATTTAACTGCAATGTTAAATTAGTCAGTTCAATATATAGATCAATATATATCAAATTTTCTGATTGCAATTTTTTGACATTAAATAAACAACTTTAAACACTTTTACAAACACTTCAAAAATTTCATCAAAAACTAGATGCAACACCACAAACAATTATTCGCTGTGGCGTGCAGCCAGAGGACTTAAAAGGCCGGTGATAAGTAAACCTCCATTACGAGCTTCAAATGGTGACTGGGTAAGAACTGATGCTGAAAAAGAAAAAGTATTTACTCAAAATATTTCTGCTCATATTATTGAACTGCCACCAGTCGTCGCTTTACCAGAAATTCCGCTAAGATTTAATATTGCGGAGATTGAAAAGGCTATTGCAAGTCTAAACACAAAAAAAGTCCCAAACAATGGCGGATAAAAGTGAATGAGCAGAAATGTTCACACGTTACTTTTACTTTACGCAAGGAAATATGCCCGCCTCTACAAATTAACACCGAGACTATACCGCAACTCACTGTAGTAAAATATCTCGGCGTTCATCTTGATCATCGTTTAAAATGGAAATCGCACATAGACGCAAAGCTGATCCAAATGAAAATAAAAGCACCCCAAATGAATTGGCTTATGGGAAGAAATTCTACACTAAGCCTAGACTGTGAACTTCTATTATACAACGCGACCCTGAAACCGATATGGTCCTATGGAATCCAGCTATGGGGCACTGCCTTAGCATCGAATGTAGAAAAAAGTTCAAAAGTGACAAAACAAAATTCTATTACTGCAGCACCCTGGTATATCCGAAATCAGCGAATTCACAAAGATCTTGATGTTCCTTTGGTGAAGACAGTATTTTCAAAACACGCAAAAAAATATATTGAAAAACTAGAATTGCATCCAAATCCACTTGCGCGCAATATTCTAAATTATAGAGGCCATACCCGGTTGAGAAGGAGGGATACTCTTTCGCTCAGCCGTACACGAGAGATGTAACACAACAAAAATCAACAGTTGGAATTAAAAATTTTGTTTAGCATTGGCTAAACATATATTTAATATTTTTAGATTAAGATTTGAATAACTTGTTGATGTTTCAATTTCTAATTGAAGATTCAATAAATAATAAAACTACCAAAACAACAATACGTCGTTCAAGGAAAAGCCGCTGTTGGTTTTCTTTGATGCATTAAAAACTGCTCTTACCTTTGTGGTTTTGCTTTCCGTCTTGACCACTGCGTGATGTGGGAGATAAAATCAGTCTTGCTTCTCATGTAAAGGCTTAAAATGAGCTACGGGTTCCATATGATCTAATTTGAGGTACTCTTGGATGACCCGTGTATATTGTTGTTTGACATCTGGCGATTTTTCGAGTGTTTACACCATTCTTCACTACTGCGCGAGGGCATATTTCCACTTCTTCTAGCTCCCAAATTTTTTAAGCTGTTCTTGAAGAGCTAAGTCGTCGGTGGTACGAACGATCGTCGAAAATGTATTAATTTCATTATTGACTACGGGGCCAGAGAGATACCATCCAAATCGAGATTCTCTCGCTTCGAGGCCATCAGCTATATTTAGTTTTACACCCGCTAGGTTGATACTTGGTAAATAATCGCTGCCAATTATAATGTCAATATGCGCTGGTTAGAAAAAGTATGGATCTCCCAGTTGTTATTGTTCGATTTTATTTCCCCTTTTTATTTTAATAGGCCTGGAGAGCAAGAGATGGGAGAGTCTCGGTACCACGATGGCTTCTAATTGCAGTTTGAAGTTAGAAACTCTCGATTTTACTATCACCGAACACTTTCCTTTTTATTTGCCTACCACTGTTCCTCCAAGACCAGATATTTGCGAATTATAATTTTCTACTGGTAGAGAAAGATTTTGTTGCATTCGCGTAGAAATTAAAGATTTTTCGGAACCTGCATCTAACAAAACTCGCGCAATAAAATTTTCTCCTAAACGCTCAATGTTGACCAAGGCCGTAGGCAATATAGTTGTACCCTCCATTTGGGAAAAATAAGTCCTAATCGGAATGGCTTGGCTACCATTGGGGGTATTTATATCTTTGGCTGAAAGTGCGCCCGAAACTGTGGACTTTTCCTCTGTTAGTGGGAAGTAATTTGTTTTATTTTGAAAATCTAAGGTTTGGTTTGGCTTAGATTTTGGTTTCAAATGCAACATTGTATGATGCTTTTGATTGCATGTTTGAAATGAGTAGGCGATAAACAGTTTGAACAGTATTTGTTCGAATACACGTATTTGATTCGATCGTTTACCGATAATGCTTTAAAATATTTGCAAAACCTTAATGAATGATTCTGCTTGCATTTTTCGCAATTAAATTGTGATACCTCTTGTTTATTGTAGGAGTGAAACTTGGCATTTTGTCATGTGATTTTCTTTGCTACCAGGTTTTTGCATATCGGACACGGTTTCTAATTCGGACAGTTGTTGCCAAGTGGGCCAGTTTTTGTGGTCTTTTAGAGAATTCTCCCATGAAACCATTGTTTCCTCAGGAAGTTTGGAAACACATAAATAAATTAAAATCGCATTCCAGGTGCTCGTGAGTTGAAGTGAAAATAGCTAAACTTTCTTTCAATAAGCTTTGAAGATTTCTAATTGCCTTCGCACTTTCACTTTGAACAGATTGAATACCAAGCATCTGCTTCATTTGCTGATGAGCCGGCTAACTCAAGATTTTCATCAACTAAATCGAACCGTTTAAAAATTTGGTTAGCCGCCCCCTTGTTTTGCTACGTAAGTGATATAGCCTTTGCGCTGTGGCCAAATGTGGATGGTTTCCAATCAGCGCCTGGAACATGTCCCTGAAGGCTGGCCATTTTGTATATCCTCCTTCAAAAATGTCTATGTCACATGGTGGTAACTTCAGCGCGGTGGCTGCCTGCTGCACTAATCGTGCTTCTACATTTTTGTTTTGGCATGCCGATACTAGTGAGTATATTCTAGCTTTCGATTTCAGAGCCTTATCACACGCTTTCTCGTAATTCAGTGGTACTTCATCTTTACGATCTGTTTCATCCTCTTTGACTTCCTCCACCATATACGTTTCATACGAAACTGTTAGTTTATCCCATTTTTTCTCAAGATTTTCCCTCTTCTAGTGATGGCGTATCAATTTATATTCAAAAATAGTCGAGTTGAGCTATATCAAATTTACACCGTCTCTTTGTAGTAATTGTTGAATTGAGTTGCCAAACAATTTCACGTAAAACCCCTTTTTCCAGATCTTCACCGTTGCCGAGTAAATTTTTCTTTCAGTCGCGTGATTTTATTACATTTTGATATACAATTTGATATTCTGGCAAATATAGAAATGTAAATTTATCACTCACCTTTTCTTATAATTTTTGTGGGTACCCTCGTTGTTGTTTTATTTGGTTTGGTTGCTTGGTATGTCTTAGGGCTCTCTTATGTTCGTGAACTGGTTTCAAGATTTATATTATGTATATATATACATACATATGCACTTTTTTTCTTAGTAACTGCCTATATATGTGTGCATATATGTATATGCCTATATATATATGTATGTGCAATATCTTCACTCACTCTGTTTTTTTTTTTTTTGTTTTTTTGTTTTTTAAGGGTATATTTTTGTATTTTAATGTTCGGTTTGTTTTTTATTTTTAATTTTATCGTTTTTTTTTCTTATTTACTTCACTTTATATAGTACACATTTGCTTTTTTCAAATTGTTTTTTAAATTTTAATATTTGCACACGGTAGAGTTTTTATGTGTTCAACATTCAATCGATGTAATAAAATCGATATATTGCTGGATGCCTAGCACTATCACTAACTGCTCGCAATTTGACAAATAAAATTATCTCGACAACTTCCCATTTTGCAGAACACGGTTCTTGGATGGATCGTAGCAGGAAAAATAAATAGAGAACACCTTACAAACGCATCCTGTGAAATATGTACTGAAGATGGAAGGCTTGAAATTCCGTCGCTCGACTTTGGGAACTAGATGAAGTTAAAACAACGAAAAAACCACTATCAATAGCCGACAGACAATGTGAAGAGCATTTTGTACAAAATGCAACTACGAAAATAAACAAAATTAAACGATTCCTTATGTTTTGATTAGTAATTTGCTGTGAGTAAAACAAAAACAAAACAAAAGCAATGAGGACGATTGTATCATTTTATTGCGTTTTGTTTTGAAACTGAGCATAACCTGTATAATTAACTTACGTACGGTGTAATAAAACACTCAGACTGGAATTCAAAGACATATTGTTATAAGGTCTTTTTGTATTTATTAATACTTTTTGAAATTAAAAAAAAAAACATGTACTGAGAATATATTTTTTATTTCATTTAAAAAGGGTTTAGGAAATTAATTACTTTAAAACAAAAGCAAAACAACAAACATATTGTATTTTGTATTCAAATATTTTTGCAAAACAATAAAGACTAATCCATTAAGTAGCAATTTGCAATAAAAAAATAATTAACATATGTACATACTAGGCTTTTGCACTAAGTACATTTAAATTCAAAAACATTTGCTATTTTAAAAATTCTCAGAGTAATTCCAAGTACAAAAGGAAACAGATTCCGTAATATCTCCAAACTACTACATTCCACATCATTGCGTACTGAGGCCAGAAAGTTTAATCACCAACCTCAGGGTAGTATTCGATGCCTCAGCCAAAACTTCCTCAGGCTACTCTTTAAACGACCCGATGTTCACGGGACCAACATTAGAAAGCGAACTATTCTCCATACTGCTAAGGTTTCGAGTGCCAAGATTCGTTTTCACCACTGACGTTGACGTTGGTTGCTCCTGAAGCTCGTTAATTTCAGCTCATAATTTGCATACCACCAACTCAATACGGTCGCATACGGCACAAGAGCTGCCCCATACCTAGCAACAAAATGTATTGATCAACTGGCTAAAGAAAATAATATACGTTACCCTCTTGCTTCGCAATTTATTAAAGAAAATTTCTACGTAGATGATGGCTTGAGCAGGTCAAATAGCTTATCAACAGCAATGCAATTACAAGAGCAACTTGTGCAGATTATAAAAAAGTGCGGCTTCATGTTACACAAATGGTGTACAAGCCATCCACAATATTCACGACAACTTGTGGAGGTAAACTTAGATTTTTAAGGCATAGAAGCTGACACCATCAAAATATTAGGACTTGTTTGGCTGCCGAAAACTGACAAACTAAGTATTAAGGTCAACAATGTAACTAAGCGAACAGTCACATCGGAACTTGCAAGATTATTCGACCTATTGTGGATTCTATCTCCCATTATAGTTACCGCAAAAGTGTTTATTCAAGAATTGTGGAAGTTAAAACTAGATTGGGATACTTCTTTGCCTGAATCGTTGCACACTAAGTGGATCACATTTCGCACAGACCTTAATGTGTTAAAAAATCTTCAAATACAAGCCCAGTATGGTTATGGACTGATTCAGAAATGTATAAATTCATCATCAGCGTCATTCAACACATTTGTCGCAAATCGAATCTCAACAATTCAAGAGGAAACCCACGCAGAACAATGGCGTCACGTAAGCTCAAAATTGCAACCCCGCGGATATATTATCCCGTGGGATGTCTCCAGCGGCTCTCAAAGAATGCAGTCTTTGGTGTTATGGTCCAATGTTTCTATTTTACGTAGAGAAGGTGTGGCCACCTAAGTTCAATTCAAGTTCCAACATCCCAACAAATCTCGAAAAGGGACAAAGCTGCTTGAATCACGAGCAATGACAAAAACGGAACCTACATTTATTTACCAAATCAACCAAAAAAAATTATTCCATCGTCTGCAGCGAATTGTTGGATGTGTTCTGCGCTTCATTGCCCACACTAGACGTTAAAGGCGAATGCGACAACCATCAAAATTAATAACAACAACGGAACTCAGCCAAGCACTGATTCCTATTATTTCACAAATACAACTCTCAAAATTTAAGGAAGAAATAACACAACTAAGAAAATACAAACAAGTACAAGGAACAAGCTGTAATGTTTTAAGCCTTATGGAGTAAAACCAAGCGCATAATGATCATGAATAAATGATCATTTTATTAAAATTTCTTTTGCTTAAGTACTAATTTTTGAAAATCAATCTTAACTTTACATTTATTGTTATTGGTTAAAAAGGTAATTCTTGCAGACATAGCGTCAGCATTTTTATAATAAAAAAGAATACAATATTTCTTAACAGCGAATATTCAGAAAAAATATTTTATGTGTTAACTTTACATACACATACATATGTATGTATAAGAATTTATTCTATAATGTACTTTTGGCTGGTGTACTGAATCCATAACAACAATTCGACAGTCAACAGAATTGTTTTATTTAATAGTAAAGTATTTTAGTTTCTCACAAATTTAGCAATTAAAATAGAGCGAGCATTGACCGCTTTCATACAAAGTATTAAATTACTCAAACCGAATTCCAAAGCTTAAGCAAAGACTATAAATGTATGAAGATGTAACACTGCCATACATTGTACGGCAAATGCTTAATTTGCTGGTGGTTTTAGTACATTGGTGATCAAAATCAAAAATCTTTTGTATTGGTGAGAGAAAGAGATAAATTTAGAGGTACAGTAAAACATAAAAGTAAACGAAAATATTATTATAAAAATGTAATCGTAGAAAATTGTTTTGGTTTCAAAAATCTGTTTAATACTTCAGTACACAATTATTTTGCTATTTGGTAAAACAAAATATTTTTCCTTATGTTTTAAAGTTAAAAAATTAAACAATTTTCAATTTATTTAATTAAAATACATAAATTTGCATAGAAAAATATGAAGAATTCAAATTAACTGCACATATCAAACATCCAAAATTTTATTAAAGGTCAGTTTGAGTTTAGTTCTTGTGAGAAAAATAAAAAAAATAAATATTCAATTATATGTATGTTACATATGTATGTATATGTAATTTATGTATATTTTTTTCAATAAGAGGAATTAAGGTTTTAACAAATACCGTTTCAATACTTGTTTTCATAGTGATACGAATATATACTCGTATATATATATATATATATATATTATATTTTTATTATATTTTTTACTTTTAAGGAAGCAAGAGCAAACAATTAAATATATCTGTCTATGATAATGCTTTTGTGACAATTTCGCAAGAGCAAAATATGCTTTAATTGTTCGGAGCTGAGCTTATTCCTTTGTTTTGAACAAATGAATTTCAAATCTGAAAAAATTTGTTCGCACATATAGGTTGAAGGAAACAGAGACATTATCTTCAAAGCATTATTTTTTAACTCTGGATATGTTAATTCATCCAAACTTTTCCAAAACGATAGCATATCATCGAATGGTTGCTCTGTTATTTCACTTCGCAAAATAATGAGTTCCGTTTGTATTTTGAACTGATAATTTGTAACGTCGACCTTAAAGGGGGCTTCAAAAAGCTCAAGAATATGGTTTTAAGGCATCAAAATCTTTATACCTATCTTGAAAGTTGAAAAAGAGGGTTTCAAAAATATTGATATATTCTTCCGTACAAATATTTTTCTGTTGGCTTAAAATAAAATATGTTTTCGAAAATTTCGTGTAATCGCCCATTTTAATTTCAGTTAACAATAAATACAATTTTGTTCTGAAATTAAAAAGAATTTTCGACAAATCATAAATACTGTTTTCTTTACCTTGCAGTTTTAGATAAAAACTGTTAAGAAGAGTAGTGATGTCCGATAAGAAGGCTAAATCTGAAATAAATTGACAGTCTTTCAGAGAATCTGAAAAGCCTTTATCTATTTGTTCAACTTCTAGAAACTGAATAACTTCTTCCCTCAGTTCAAATAATCTATTAAGACAATTGCCTCTACTCAACCAGCGAACTTCGGTGAACATTTTGAGATCATTATGTAAAGCATTTTTGGTTTTTAAAAAGCTAACGAATTTCCTATGTGAAAGAAAATGATGTCCTCCTCGTATTTTATTTATTATCTGCTCTGCAGTCTTCATTACTGGAAAATCGTTTATGAATTTTGATGCTACAGCAGCTTGATGAATAATGCAATGAAATGTATTGACATCAAAACCATGCTTTTTTAACTGTCCAACAAATCCATCATTCTTACCCGACATAACATTTGCTCCATCCGTACAGACCCCAACAAATTTTTTAGGGTCTACAATAGACAGAAGTTTGTCGCATACCAAATCAAACAACAATTTTCCTGTAACGTTTCCGTAAAAAGTTTCCAACGAAAACATGGTTTCGAAAACGTTGTATTCCTTATCCACGCAACGAACGCAAATAAGAAGTAGACATAAATCGTTTATGTAGTGGGTTCGTCAATGCAAAAAGAATAAAACTCGCAATTTTTAATTTTTTCCTTTATCGCAGAATCTACAGATATTCCTAATTGAGCCGTACGTCGCGCAATAGTAAAACGAGACAAGGGTATAGTTTGAACTAATTTAATACTACAATTAAGTTTAAGTAGAATTTTACTTAAAAGTTCTTTAATAAAAATTCCATCAGAAAATGGTCCGCCGTGCTTCACAATATCTAAGCTTACAATGCTTGAAATCTTTTTTATCAAATCTTTATCAAATTTTTCTTCATTATTTTCTTCCTCTTCAATCCATCCCTTCAATTTTTTCAAATACATATTTTTCATTTTGACAAAAAGCTCTTTTTTATCATCTTCATTATATTTTTGTATATCGCTATGAAAAATATCGTAATGCTTTCTCATAACCGAATCCCAGTGCCCTTTAAATGTTTTATAACACAAAAGGCATTGAGGATTACCAAATGCATTATTTACCATGAAAAATTTTCGTAATGGTACGAACATTTTTTTTACGCACTATTTTTTTAAAAACAACTAAAGCATCCGCCAAGCATGTGCACTTTTTGCCGTCTGAAAGACAACTGAATTAAAAGAGCATAACAAATTGATGGGTGTAGCCAAAAAGCAATTGCTCTATGAAACGATCACCACTGTTTTAGTACAAAAACCATGCTAAAACCACTTTTTTCAAGAGAGTCATTTATTTTCTCAGAGAATTTATTATTCTCATGTCTCTACTATTCATTTAGATATGAGTTTCAACTTTCGTAGTGAACAGACGCGTTTTTATAATCGTCGCAACTGAATATAAAAAAAATATAAAAAAAAAATATTTTTCAAGTCACAAAAAATATAAAAAAAACATTTATTGAACAGTTATTTTACTGGTTTTCTTTTATTTTTTGCTTGTGTGCAATATACATAAATATTTGCATACACAAACTAATATGAGTGAAAATATAAAAAAGAGAACTCTGATGAGTTCATCTTCTGATAAAAACAACAATAATCCTACAAGCAGTAGGAATGTACAATATATAACTTTAGTTGCTGATGACGACAATAAAAAAAATTAATTAAACAAAAACCTGAATTTAACAGAAAACACAAATACTCGTGTGCGATCATTATCTCTGAACATGTTAAATAGTGATCAAGAAGCAACAACAATTGCACCCATCAGCAAACTTGTCAGCTTAGCTGTACAAACAAACAAACAAACAATAAGTAACAATGTGACCAACGTGCACAAAATGGTAGATGCGGTGAGTACAATAAATGATAATAAAATTCAAACAGGAATGGACAGATACATAACCGTGTTAAAAAGGGGAAGAAGTCCAAAATCAGCTCAAATAGCTTCAACAGCGAAAGTTCCTAGAGATGGAAAAAACAAAACAAAAAATTCCGAAAATCGTTTCGCGATTTTATCTGAACAAGACAATGAAGACACAACTACAACAAGGTCGAGTAAACCTCCACCGATATATTTAAGAGAGCAGAACTCTAGTTTGTTGGTAAAAAGCCTTATCTCCTTAATTGGAGAAAATGAGTTCTATGTAATTCCAATTAAGCGCGGAAATATTAACGAAACAAAAATCCAGGTAGTGCAAGAAAGTAATTACCGAAAAATAGTTTCTGACCTTGAGTCAAAAAACAAAAATTTTTATACGTACCAATTAAAGAGTGCTAAAGGTCTAACCGTCGTAATAAAAGGTATAGACTCTAGTGTGGATCCAGAAGAGGTTAAGTCTGGCCTTGAAAATAATGGCTTCAATGTTAAAAATGTTTCTAACATCAAAAATAGGGAAAAAATCCCCCAACCTATTTTTAGAGTCGAGCTACAGCCAGGTGACTTGAAAATTAAAAAAAAAGAATCGCACCCAATCTATAATCTAAAGTACTTGTTACACAGAAGAGTTACAGTTGAGATGCCACATAAAAAAAATGGACCTATCCAATGCATGAACTGTCAAGAATTCGGCCATACCAAAACTTATTGCAAGTTGCCTACCGTTTGCGTTGTATGTGGTGAGTAACACAGTAGCGCTAACTGTGACAAAATAAAAGGTGATACCAAGGCAAAAAAATGCGGCAATTGCAGTGGAAACCACACTGCTAACTATAGAGGCTGCCCTCTTTACTCTTTTTTTAAAAATTCGTCGAACAGAAAAACAAATGCTACTCCCGATCAGCCCAACACCCCTTTAAACTACCCTCAGTTACCTCAACCATCGTCTAGCCATAATCAATACTCAAATGTTTTAAAGTCTAACACGACTCTTACTCAGCAAAAACCTAATAGTCAATTTTCATACGCTAATATTTTAAAGAGTAACCAGACTCCGGCGCAAAAAACTGTACCATCTAATGAAGAATCAGGGCATAATTTTAGTCGTATTGAAGCCTCGATAGAGATCCTAATACAAAAAGTAAATACATTTACTCTCAACATGTCCTGTATGATGCAGGAAATGTTGAAAATGTAGTCTACCTTGTTGCAGGCTGTACTGAAAAAACCATGAACTTAAGAATCTGTTTTTGGAACGCAAACGGCATCTGCCAACATAAAAATGAAATAGAATATTTTCTTCTGGATAAACAAATCGACGTTATGCTTATCTCAGAAACTCATTTGACGTCTCGAAGCTATTTTAAAATTAGTGGATATAATTTACACGACACCAAGGATCCTCGAGGTAGAGCTTGTGGTGGCTCTGGAATCCTAATAAAAACTCGAATAAAACACTACCTGCTAAATGACCTTCGTGAAGAATATCTTCAAGCAACAAATATCTGTATTGAAAATTTTTATCAAAAGCTTGTGATATCATCTGTTTATTCTCCTCCCAGGTTTTCAATTTCAGAGAGTCAATATACCGCATTTTATACAACACTGGGGTCCCGTTTTCTAGCACTTGGCGACTACAATGCTAAACACACTTTTTGGGGTTCACGTTTAATCAGTCCTAAGGGTCGTGTTTTGTTTGACACAATTTCAAAAATGGGTTTGAATGTAGTTTCAAGTGGTCAGCAAACATATTGGCCAACGGATCGACAAAAAATTCCTGATGTTATCGACTTTGGAATCTCGAAAGGTGTGCCCAGCGAAATGACGGAAGTAGAAGCATCTTTGGATTTGTCTTCAGATCACTCGCCTACTATTATCACTATTTACCGCTGACATCTGCATGTATTAACTGGCTGAAATACAAAAAATATTTGAGTGCTCATTGCACGGAAAATATGCCATTGAGAACACCTACTGACATAGAAAATTCTATTAGGTTGTTTGAAGCACATGCCAAACAAGCTGCTCTTAATGCTTCTTCAATTCAACCAAATCAACAAGCGAGATATAACAATATTTTTTGTGCAGATATAGAAAGGCTATTGACTGAAAAACGGAGAGCTCGACGAGAATGGCAACGATACAGATCGCCCCAGCTAAAATTAAGGCTTAAGGAGTGTACCAAGCAGCTTAGAAAAGTTTTGCAAACACAAAAAACAGCTTCGCTGCAAAAATTTCGGCAAGAACTCGATTCAACACCATCAACAGATTATTCGCTGTGGCGTGCAGCCAGAGGACTTAAAAGGCCGGTGATATGTAAACCTCCATTACGAGCTTCAAATGGTGACTGGGCAAGAACTGATGCTGAAAAAGGTGCTCTTTTTGTTAAACACTTAGAAAAAGTATTTACTCCAAATATTTCTGCTGATATTATTGAACTGCCACCAGTCGTCGCTTTACCAGAAATTCCGCTAAGATTTAATATTGTGGATATTCAAAAGGCTATTACAAGTCTAAACTCAAAAAAAGCCCCAGGTATTGATAGAATAAGCAACAAAATGCTGCAAGAATTGCCTTTCATTGCAAAACGAATAATACTATTCATCTTTAATAGTATTTTACGACTGCAATACTATCCGGCAGAATGGAAGGTTTCAATGATTACTATGATACCAAAGCCCGGTAAGGATCATACAAAGGTTGAATCATATCGGCCTATCAGTCTATTGTCCAATATGTCGAAACTTTTTGAAAAACTGTACATGAGCAAGCTGACTCCTATAGTAATTAGCAGTGCATGTATTCCAGATCATCAATTCGGTTTTCGCAGTCAGCATAACACTATTGAACAAACTCACAGACTTGTGAATGTCATTAGAGAAACTTTTGAAAAAAAAGAAATATTGTTCAGCGCTTTTTATTGATGTCGCACAGGCCTTTGATAAAGTATGGCACGAAGGTCTTGTCCACAAATTAACACAAAATCTACCCGCAAAAATCGTCAGGCTCTTAAAAAGCTATCTAGAGGAACGAAAATTTGTAGTTAAGGCAGGCAATTTTTTAAGCCCCCCGCAGCCGATTGAAGCCGGAGTCCCTCAAGGCAGTATCTTCGGTCCTTTACTTTATTTAATATATGCCTCTGACTTACCGTTAAGCAGTATCATTCACACGTCAACATTTGCTGATGATACGGCTTTTCTAAGCGTTCATGAAAATCCTGTAGAAGCTTCCCGGAATCTACAAGGGTACATCTCAAAATTGGAAACATGGCTAAAACAATGGCGGATAAAAGTGAATGAGCAGAAATGTGTACTCGTTACTTTTACTTTACGCAGGGAAACATGCCCGCCTATACAAATCAACACCGAGACTATACCGCAACACACTGTAGTAAAATATCTAGGCGTTCATCTTGATCGTCGTTTAACATGGAAATCGCATATAGACGCAAAGTTGACACAAATGAAATTAAAAGCAGCCCAAATGAATTGGATTATTGGAAGAAATTCTATATTAAGTCTTGACTGTAAACTTTTGTTATACAACGCGATCCTGAAACCAATATGAGCCTATGGAATCCAGTTATGGGGCACTGCCTCAGCATCAAGTGTAGAAAAAATTCAAAGGCGACAAAATAAAATTCTACGTACAATTACTGCAGCCCCCTGGTATATCCGAAATCAGCGAATTCACAAAGATCTTGATGTTCCGTTGGTGAAGACAGTATTTTTAAAACACGCTAAAAAATATATTGAAAAACTAGTATTGCACCCAAATCCACATGCGCGCAACATTCTAAATTATAGAGGCCACACCCGGCTGAGAAGGAGGGATACTCTTTCTCTCAGCCATACACGAGAGATGTAAAACATCAAAAATCAACAGTTGGAATTAAAAATTTTGTTTAGCACTGGCTAAACATATATTTATGTATTTTTAGATTTAAGATTTGAAAAACTTATTGATGTTTCAATTTATAATTGAAGATTCAATAAATAATAAAACTACCACCAAAAAAAAAAAAAAAAAAAAAAAATTCATTTAGATATGTATACATGTGTTCATACGTTTCTGTCTTTGCATACACAAGTATTTGTGCATGTGTGTACACTTAATAAACCAACGAAAGATTCCATATAAACAAACAAAAAACTTTTCGAGCCTTTGCTGCACTAGAGTCATAATTCAAAAAAGCTTGTTTGGCAGGAAACGAATTTAAAGTCTAGAATTTACCTATAAATCAATGGTAAAATATTCTTCTCCCAAGAGAATAATAAAATACAAATATCTTTCATATTTGTATGAAAATGTTGCACAATATAAAAATTGATATCGCGATTAGTTATATATTAGCTCAAAAATGACATCTTTTGAATTATGACGCTTTTGAAGCAAAGGCTCGTTTTGTGTTCGCACAATATATGTGGACATATATACGTAAAGCTAATGTCGCTGATTCTTATTTGAATGGCAAATATATGTATGTATTTTATTATTGTACTATTGAAAGAACATCGATTCGCACCGAATTTAATATTATTTAAAATTAGAAATTTATATAACTATGTATGTATATCTACATTCATATATAAAAATAACGTGTCACGACGTTTGTTCTCGCTAATCTCCGAAACTACTGGACCGATTTAAATGAAATTTCGCGCAGATATGTTAACAGTGTATAACTTGAAATATAGGCTATATATGTATATAATATATATGTAGAAAACAACGTATGTTATAAGCTCAGAATGGAGATGCTAAATTTATTAATTCTTACACTTTTACGAAAGCATTCCTCGTGGGAAACATACAAATACAAATTAACAAGCGCAGAAAAATATGCTTAATCCAGAATATTATTAAATATGTACCAATCACCAAAAATAATTACATTTCTTGTGATATATATATATATATATATATATATATAACATATATATATATAAATATATATATTATATTTACTTCATTTGTTTTTGTTCGAATTTCTATTAATTGTAATATTGTGCAGTGCAAATAAATATCAAGCATCTTATATACAACAACAACATAAATCATCATCATATCCATTGTTGTTGTGAGTTAACGGCGCACTAAATTAAACAACTATTCTGATTAGAAGAACCGGTTTACGTACAATATAATTATTTGCATTGTGTACAGTCAAAAAATATACAGTATGTTATTTGTTTGAAATAATTTAATTTTGTTAATTTGCAGAGTAAAAGAGATAACGCCCGAAAAACTGGGTCTGCAGGTGGGAAGGACAGCGTTATGGATGAAGTTGACTTGGCAATCCTCGATATTCTGGAATCAGACTCAGCTGTGGTAGATGGACTGAATTTGCCAGAAAGCTATGGAAATTCAGAAATTCTACTATTAGCTGAGTCTGATTCCAGAATATCGATGACAGAGGAAACACCTGCCCACCCACCTCCAAACCCAAGGAAGAGGAACAGCTCTACCAAGTTTCCAAGTGAAACTTTAGATAGAGAGAAGAAATGTCGGCTGGAGCTCCTGCAGGTTGAAGTTTACTACAGGAAACTTCAATGCCTGAAATTGGAGAGGGAGCTCCAACTTCCAGCATCCGCCATAACGCGTGAAATTGCAGCGGCAGAAACTACAGATATTTTGGCAATGCCGGGGAGTCGGTCTTTTGAGGAGTTTTAAATTTTTTTTATTTTTTTACTAAGTTTTATTTTGTTCCTACATTGTATTTTTTGTTATTTCTTTTTTAATACTTTTATTTCTAAATAAATTATAAGTGAATTTCAATATTTTTACTTCTTATATTATTTATTCTCTAAGATTTTAATCTTAAACCCCAAAAATGCCCCAAAAAAAAACAACGCTTTTGCAGCGGAAAAAGGCCAAAAAAACAATTTTATTTTTTAAAACAATACTATAATAGTTGGTATTAAGAAAAGTACTGCAGCAGAGAAGTAAGCCTTTCCATTCCACTCGCATTATTCGTATTATTAAGGGCATCATTTTCTTCTTCAGCATTTTCCAGATCCAATTCATCGATTTCATTTTCAGTATCTTCAGTGGGTTGCGTGTTTTCACTAGTCCTTCCGATGCTGCAGGCAATATTGTGTAAGATGGCACAAACAATAACTACCTTAGCTGCAAACTCAGGCTTCAGTCGCAAATAATTTAGACACGGGAATCTTTCTTTAAGAATGCCAAAACTGTTTTCAATTATGCGCCGGGTTTTTTTGTGGCAACGATTGAAAGCCTCTTCAGCAGGGTTATCGGGATTTCGGCGTAATGGTGGTATCAACCAGTTTTTCAGTCCGTAAGCACTATCACCCAAAACAACAGCATCCGGAAATGGTCTCCATCCATTTTCAAATCTTTGACTTACAGCTGAATTCCGTAGCACCCTTGAGTCATGAACGCTGCCCGGCCAACTTGCATTTACACTGTAAAATGTGTAGTCTGGCCCACATATCATCATCACATTTAAGGAGTGGTTTCCATGCCGGTCAACATATCCTTCTTCGTGTAATGTAGGCGCATCAATTTTAATGATTGTGCCATCCACGCAACCACACACACAAGGGAATCCACCCATCATAAAAAAATTTTCAGCAATACCACTGACGTCATCGGGCCACCGAATGGTATTTTGAAACAAAACGTCTATTAATACGTCGACAACTCTATGGATGGTTCTGCAAACTGTTGATTTTGCAACACCATGCATAGCTGCAACTCCATGCTACTGGCAGCCATTTCCGAGCCAATGCAAGCACAGTAGCAGTTGATTTTCAGCCGACAAAGCATGACTGCGCTGTGTATTGTGCTCTAATTTGTCTCCAATTTTATTTAAAATAAAATCAACTTGGATTCGAATTAAACGAAAGCACTCTTTAAAATTAAAGTTTTGTAGTCCCGAAAAATTAATTCGGTCTCTATAATTTATTTTTATAACCGCGTCTTCACTATCGTCGAACAAAAACTCACGTCTTAGCATTTTGAAAGCTTCACTAGTTATAACAATATGAATTTGTAAAGCGATCGTTTACTTTGCAAATGTTTGACAAATTTATCAAATTTTGCTTTGCAAAAAAAAAAAATTAGTTTTTGTGGAACGAAACAGCATAATTATTTGCAAAGTCTTTGCAAATTACACTTTTCAATATTAACTTTGCACTTTGCACAAGAGAACGTACGTGGAACAGAAATTGCAAAGAGAATATAAAAATTGAGAAGACTTTGCAAATTACACTTTTAAATTTCAACTTTGCACTTATCAAATTTTACAGTTCTGAGGAACATAAAGTTTTGCAAATTGACGAAAAATTTGATAAGTGCAAAGTGAAAAGTTGATAAGTTCTTTTGTGGAATAGGGCCCAGACCATATGCGCTCGTTTTGTTCTAACAGAAATTTAAAAACTTAATCTACTTTGTAATAAAAAATAAAGTATACATACTTTAATAAAAATTGAAATTTAAAAATAAATATTAGATAATAAACTATTTTCGATGTCAAACTTCTTGGATGTTGTGTTGATGCAGACATTCCCATATTTTGCGAATGTTGTCGGATCTTGTACAGTCCAGTATATGTTCCAGTGAGTCATCTAGTTTTGAAATTGGGCAAACGGTTAGAAGATGGGAAACTGTAAGATCTTCATTACAGTTTTTTTTTTTTTTTTTTTTTTTTTTTAAATTAGGACCAGCACTCAGGGGATGACCCCTACGTATGCAGTGCATTGTGCCGGAACTCAGAGAGAGGGATAGAGTAGAGAAGATAGATGTTGAAAATGAACAGTTTTTAGTGACCAGTGCTATGCCTTCATCACTTAAATAGTCCGACAACAATTAATACAATGTCTCACTAATGTACATTACATAAATTAATGATGTTGATTGACTTGCTCTGGCCTGGGTTTGAACCCAGGCCCCACGTCATTGTTTGCTTAGTAGTCAACGCGCTAAGCACTTCAGCCAACACCACCCTCAAGTTGGAACATTTCGGTGGATCATTTTTTTCGTAAAAATGCTTCGAGTTAAATATGCATTTACCCATTCTTAGGCGCGCCAGCATGATGCACTGGGACCGTGTTAAATTATTGTTATATTTTGATCTACTGGTAACAGGATTTTGCTCTCTTCGAATCTTTTTATATTGATTGATTAAAACTCTTGGAAAACATGGAATTTCCGTAACCTGATGAAGCCCTAAGGCCCTTCTAGTCCCGCAGTCTGCATTTTCGTTTCCTTGGATTCCGATATGAGCGGGAATCCAAATTAACAAAATTTCTTGATTATTGTTTTGCAACCGTAACATGTCATCGTAGACACCATTTTGATTTTTGATTGAGGCTCGAGTTGCACTAAGGCTATCAGTGCAGATCAATGTTTTTCTGCCCTGCTCGACAGCAAGAAAAATTGCTGCCCTAATTGCAGCAATTTCCGCCGTAAAAATGCCCGAGTGGTCGGGAATCCTAACTTCTTTTACTGTTTCAAATTGTGTGTATGAGACTTGCTTGGCTATGGAGTATGACCTCAGCCCGTTTTGGTATGATCCGTCTGTGTAATATATCAAATTCGGAGAAGAAGCGGAAACTCTTTGGCAATACATTTTTATAAAGCATATGGGATCTGTGTTACCCTTAGCTAGGCAACTCAAAGCATCATCTGCCTTAACAAATGCATTATTCCATGGAGGAATGCATGGTTTTTGTGGCATGGGGATGTTTAACTTCTTCAGGATAGTGACTACGTTGCTTGTAGCCGACGACATAGGAAAATTTGTAGAATTAATGTTCTTCCAAAATGACTCATGTAGCCCATCAGACACAATGGTCACAGGTCTTGAAAACATATTAACGGCAGTACTTTCTAATAAATTTTGAAAATCGGTAAACTTGGCCTCACTTCTCAATCTAGTCAGTGGCGTTGTTCGAAGCAACCCAGACGCGGTTCTAAAACAGTTGATTAACGATGTGTTGATTTTGCTGATATTTTTTTTCGATGTCCAGCCGTAAATTGTAATACCATGCAAGATTGTTCCCATTACTAAGGACCGACATATATTTAGAGCTGTTTCCATATGAGGACCTTTGTTACGACAACATATAAGTTTCATTAAGTTATTGATTTTGCTTAATTTATTAGATAGGTGTTTAACATGGTAGTTCCATAATAAGTTTTTAGTGAAATGTAAACCCAGAATCTTCATAGGATCTAAAGCCTCTACGTCTACATTTCCAATCAGACAGGTGTTATCGAAAGAATTCCTTTTCCTGCAGACGTGCAGAAGTTCTGCTTTATGAGCCGGTATGACCGCACCTCTGCCCTCAGCCAATAATTGCCTTTCCATGTCCAAATTACTTAAACTTAGTTTGACTGATTCTGGATTTCCAGATGCAACGGCATATATGTTGGGTAAGTTTTCAATCGCTTTTGCAAGGGAATTAGCATATACTGTATATAAGGCGAACCCTGGGATACTCCATTATCCAATGCGTATGTTGTAGAATAATAACCGTCAACTTTTACTGCTATTCTGCGGTTATGAAGAAATGATTTTAAAATTTTCAGAATTTGTATCGGTATGCCCCATTTGTTTAATTCCTTTATTATATATGTTGATATTACTCTATCATAAGCCTTTTCAATATCCTTTAAGAGAATTATGCTATGTTTTCCTTTTTTGAGATTTTGGCGTAGATTTTCTTCAAGTTGGTGGCAGATAGTATGGACTCCATGTCTAGGTATAAATGCATGCTGTATTTTAGACAAAGTTGTTCGAGTATATTTCCAAAAACGTTTAGCCAAAATCTTCTCAAAGATTTTAGATAATGCCGGCAAAAGTGAAATTGGTCGGTATCCCTCCAAACTGTTTGGGTCTTTTCCCGGCTTCAGTATCGGTGCCAATACCGCGGTTTTCCAATCACCAGCGACCATTATATTGTTGTAAAGTTTGCATAGACGAAATTTAATACTATCAGCGGCATTTGTAACCATGTTGTATGTTATTCTGTCACGCGAAGGGGTGATTCATTTCAGCGTCTTCAATGTTTCATTCAGTTCTGCAATAGGATCTTTTAGGTTGTTATGGAATATCTCTGGGAATTATTTGTAAATTTTCAATATTAAACAAATTTTTATTTCTTATGATTTCTGAGCTGAAAGCTTCATCGGAACTCAGCACTGACCAAAATGTACCAAAACTATCAGCAATTTTAGTGGGGTGCGTTATGTTACTTGAATTAACATTAATTGCTAGAAAACATCTGATACGATTTGCTCTTAAGTCATTAACCTTGCTCCACAGCACGCGAACATCTATGGAGGGATTTAGGGTATTTAGAAAATTTTCCCAAGTTTTCCTTTTTGCAAACCTGCATTCCTTTTTTGCCCTTTTCCGAAAAAGATGCCAATCAGCGCCTCTTTCTATGAAACGAGGTGAAAATTTTTTTGCTATAACTTCTACAACATTAGTAATTTTTATTGGGAAGTGATCAGCGACTTCCGGTATAGGTAAACAGCTCCACTTCAAATATGGAGCAAAATTTGTAGAGGACATGGTGACATCCACAGCAGTTAATGTATTTCTGGTGTTAAGCAGGGTGGGGGATCCATCGTTCAAAATGACCAGATTGTTATTGTTTGCAAAATCTTCAAAAATTTTCCCATTTGATGAGTTAGAGGAAGATCCCCATAAAACGTTTTGTGAGTTTAAGTCACCAAGCAATATGTGATGAGCAGATTTGTAAATTGATATTTCATTAACAATGGTGTTGGATAAATTTATGTTTCCCTCCTTGTATACATTTGTGATATAGAGATCTTCGCCTGCATTAACCACTATTGTTTGAAAAAGTAAACTATTTGTTGATTTAATATGATGTCTAACTTTCAAATTGTTCCTGACAAGAATTGCTATACCAGATTTTGCATACTCGTATTCATCATTGTAATGGTTAAATACCTGTTAGTCCGAAAGATGTAATAAGTGCCGGTTTTTATTAACTATATGTGTTTCTTGCAAAGCTATGATATTAGGATTATGCTTTGCAACTAGGTGTTCAAGTGCAAATTTGTTGTTTATGAAACCTTGTATATTCCACTGAAGTATTGAGATTTTTATGTTTATCATTCGAATTTATCTGTATCTGTAAAATCTTTATCAGTATCCGGATTTAAGTAACCGTTGCACATATCATCACTACTATTTCAGTCAAGCTCAAACGTGTCGTTCTTATTTGACTCATTTATAGTTGTGTTGTTTTCCTTTGTGTTTGTGTTCTTATTAAGCGACAATATTTGTGAGAGAGATTCTGAAACAGTTGAATGAATTTTATCTGTGGCTATTTCTGCAGTTGTTGATTTGATGTTATTTGTTGATTTGTTATTTTTTGATATGTTGTTGACTTTTGTTGTGTTTGATTGTGTGCTATAAGCTGGTTGTTCAATTGCGTTATTTATTATATTTTTATTTTGTTCGTTATTAAAATTTTCTGTGGTTTGTATTAATATTGGCAGGGTTTCTATTATTTCTTTTCGTTGCATTTGATCATTGGCAGGTTTTGTTTTGTTTTGGATTTTTGCTCTATTTGCAGAATTTTGTTTTGATGTAGTGGTGTCAGCGTTTAGAATTTGTGCGTAAGGGGGATTTTTCTTTCCATTTCTTGACTCTGGTTTAAGCGTATTGGCAGTTGGATTTTCATTAAAAAGCTTCCAAGCTTCCCGTGTCGTGCATCTTCTGGATATTCTTATGTAGTTAACAGATTTATGTTTCCAGAATGTAGGGCATTCTGGATCGTGTGATGGATGGCTATCAACTTGACAGTTTACAGAATATTTGCTGTTACAAACTTCATGTATTTCGCTCTGACCACAATTACAGCAAAGTTGAACATTTCTGCACCACTTTTTGGTGTGCCCAAGTCTTTGGAAATTTACACATCTCATGGGGTTGGGAATGTATTCTGATACTGGAACTCTTTCCCAGCCGAGTTTCAAGAAATCTGGACGATAAATGCGGTCAAAGTTGATTCTCGCCGCACCTGTTGCCACTATTTGATCATTTTCCCTCCTTGTAATTTTTTGTACCTCAACTACTTTCTGATTCTGCAGCAATTGTTGTAGTTCTTCTTGGGGGATATCTTTAATATTTCGTGAAAAAATTCTACCCTGTACAGTGTTCAGTGTTTTATGCATTAAAATTTTGACAGCGATATCATCAATATAAGTAGGTGGCTTTCATAAATTTCTCAGCAATTTTTTTATTTGGTACCTTGATAAGTAAATCACCACTTCTCATTTCTTTAACTTTAAGTCGATCTTTTGAAATATAGTCCAGACCTCTTTCCACTTGAAATACATTATGCGATGCCAAAGGGGCAACCTCAATGTGTTTGTCCATGGCCATTGTTGATGCAACCAAGTAACTTGGGAGGTTGAGTTGGTTATCAATTGTTTCCGGCAATGGTATGAAATCTTCTGCTCGAGGTCGTTTGTATTTATTAATTTTTCCTCTACCGGCTAATGAGGCAAGCTCTCGAAACCGGTTGTTGTCCGGGGGGTGAGCCCCGTCCATAATGCTCTCACACACGATACGACTTTTTAAATTTTCTTTTTTCTTTCTTTAAATAAATTTATTCCAAATAAAATAAAAATTAATAGAATAAATTACAATTGAACACAAAATTCAAAATTATTTTCTATTTATTTTTTTTTTTTCAAAACCCAAAAGCAGCCGATAAATAAAGAAACGTCTTTACTCGGCGATTGCCTGACAGAGAATAATGAGAGTAAATATATTTACTGATTGTATTATGCTCCCAATTTAGGATTCAATACAACTAAAATTAAACCCTGGAACTTCGTTTGCTGGTACTGTTTTTTGCACTGTATTCTGGTTACTTTTTAAAATGTTAGCGTATGAAAATTGACTATTAGGTTGTTGCTGAGCAATAGTCGCGTTTGACTTCAATACGTTTGAATATTGTTGCTGACTGGTAGATTGTTGAGGTACCTGTGGGTAGCTTATAAGTGTGATAGACTGAGCGGGAATATTATTTTTTTTTCTTGTTCGAGGAACGTTTAAAAAACGAGTAAAGAGGACAGCCTCCTTAGTTGGCAGTGTGATTTCTGCCGCAATTGCCACATTTTTTCGCCTTGGGATCACCTTTTATTTTTTCACAGTTAGCGGTACTGTGTAACTCACCACTCGAAGCGGTAGGCGACTCTTTCATACATAAAAACGTAGTAAAGGCCATGGGCTTGAGGTGAATCTTTTTATTCCCCCTTAAAGCCTGCTTCGCAATGACTATAAACAAATTTAAGGGTCAGTCACTGAAAACAGCAGGAATTGATCTAAGAGAGGATTATTTCTTGCATGGCCAATTAGCAAATAGTTTTGCTTTTGGTCGTATTAGCACCTGAAAAATAGTTTCATAACTTTGATAATTCTTTACCAGATTTTTCCGCGCAAAAGAAGGCCCGGGCAAAAGCTAATATACAAATTAATATCACTTAATTTTCATTGAAAAGTAATGTTATACCTAGATATACTGTAACATTTTTCTGCATTAGTATTGATAACAAAAATCAATCATCTCTCTAAATATAAAATTTATTCTTCTTATATATAATTACACATAATTTAAAATATATTAAACACTTTAACTTTAAAAAGTGAAATTCCAATGATTAATTTTTCAAAAGGAAATATAGATACATATAAAAATAAAATTTACATCTGCATTTACATATTTATATAAGCAGGTATGCATTTGATACTTAGGGCCAGCTTTTGACTTCATATTTTAGTATGTAATTAGTTAATTTTTATTTAAACTTATGTTGCATTTAAAGAAGTTTTCATTTTTCCAGTGGGTAAATAAAGTTTTTATTTAATAATTACGATGAAAATACGGTAGCACTACGAGATATAAAAAATTTCCCACAAATTTTCCCAAAGAACAAATAAAGAAAAATCCAAAAATATATGCGTAATTAAAAATTTTGGAAAGACGATCACCATCACCCCGGCAAAACCCTACTATTGAGAGAGCAGAAAACGAAACGATCAGAATGACTTCGCTATCCGAGATTATTAAGATAGTTAACAACACAGTCCCATCATTCTTCGGGACCGATGGACCTGACTTACCATCAGAAGTATGCAGGTACATACAAGGATGCAAGATGGTAGAAAGAGAAGTACTCACAGGTGCAAATAACGTCCTAACACAAGATGTGATACAGTGCTGAAATTGCGACTGCTGGGGGGTGCATACTCAAAAATATATATATTGGCCAACGGATCGTCAAAAAATTCCTGATGTTATCGACTTTGGGATTATGAAAGGCGTGCCCAGCGAAATGATTGAAGTAGAAGCATCTTTGGATTTGTCTTCAGATCACTCGCCTACTATTATCACTATTTACTCACACACAACTGCAACACCTACATGTGATTTACCGCTGACACCTGCACGTATTAACTGGCTGAAATACAAAAAATATTTGAGTGCTCATTGCACGGAAAATATGCCATTGAGAACACCTGCTGACATAGAAAATTCTATTAGGTTGTTTGAAGCACATGCTAAACAAGCTGCTCTTAATGCTTCTTCAATTCAACCAAATCAACAAGCAAGATTTAACAATATTTTTTGTGCAGATATAGAAAGGCTATTGACTGAAAAACGGAGATCTCGACGAGAATGGCAACGTTACAGATCGCGTTACGGCTTAAGGAGTGTACCAAACAGCTAAGAAAAGTTTTACAATCACAAAAAACAGCTTCGCTGCAAAAATTTCTGCAAGAACTCGATGCAACACCATCAACAGATTATTCGCTGTGGCGTGCAGCCAGAGGATTTAAAAGGCCAGTGATTTGCAAACCTCCATTACGAGCCTCTAATGGTGACTGGGCAAGAACTGATGCTGAAAAAGGTGATCTATTTGTTAAGCACCTAGAAAAAGTATTTACCCCGAATATTTCTGCTGATATTGTTGAACAGCCACCAGTCGTCTCTTTACCAGAAATACCGATGAGATTTAACATGACTGAAATTGAAAATACTATTACTAGTCTTAACACCAGAAAAGCCCCAGGTGTCGACAAAATAAGCAACAAAATGCTTCAAGAATTGCCTTACACTGCAAAAAGAATAATACTATTCATTTTTAACAGTATTCTACGCCTAGAACACTATCCTAAAGAATGGAAGGTTTCGCTAATTACTATGATACCAAAGCCCGGCAAGGATCATACAAAGGTTGAATCCTATCGGCCTATTAGTTTACTGTCTAACATTTCAAAACTATTTGAAAAGCTGTGTATGAGCAAGCTGATGCCTATAGTGACTAGAAGTAGATGCATTCCAGATCATCAATTTGGTTTCCGCAGACAACATAGCACTATTGAACAAACTCACAGACTTGTGAACGTAGTTAGAGACACCTGAAAAAAAGAAATATTGCTCTGCGCTCTTTATAGATGTTTCTCAAGCTTTCGATAAAGTATGGCACGAAGGTCTTATCCACAAATTAACACGAAATCTCCCCGCAAACATCGTCAAGCTTTTAAAAAGCTATCTAGAGGAACGAAAATTTGTTGTTAGGGAAGGCAATTTTTTAAGCCCTTCGCAGTCGATCGAAGCCGGAGTTCCCCAAGGCAGCATCTTCGGTCCCTTACTTTATTTAATTTATGCCTCTGACTTACCGTTAAGCAATAACATTCATACATCAACATTTGCCGATGATACAGCTTTTTTAAGCGTCCATGAAAATCCAGTAGAAGCCTCCATCAACTTACAAGGCTATATATCCAAATTGGAAAAATGGCTCAAACAATGGCGTATAAAAGTTAACGAGCAGAAATGAGTACACGTCACTTCTACGTTGCGAAGGGAAACATGCCCGCCTATACAAATCAACACCGAGACTATTCCGCAACATACTGTAGTCAAATATCTAGGCGTTCACCTTGATCGCCGTTTAACATGGAAATCGCATATAGACGCAAAGTTGATGCAAATGAAATTAAAAGCAGCCCAAATGAATTGGCTTATGGGTAGAAATTCAATACTGAGCCTAGACTGTAAACTTCTACTATACGACGCGATCCTGAAACCAATATGGTGCTATGGAATCCAGCTATGGGGCACTGCCTCAGCATCGAATGTAGAAAAAATTCAAAGGCAACAAAATAAAATTCTACGTACAATAACTGCAGCCCCCTGGTATGTCAGAAACCATAGAATTCATAAAGATCTAGACGTTCCGTTGGTAAAGGCAGTATTTTCGAAACACGCGAAAAAATACATTAAAAAACTTGAGTTGCACCCAAACCCACTTGCGCGCAATATTCTAGAGAATAGAGGCCACACCCGGCTTAGGAGGAGGGACACTCTTTCTATCAGCCGTACACGAGAGATGTAAAACAACATAAATCAACCGTTGTAACTAAAAATTTTGTTTAGCATTGGCTAAACTTATATTTATTATTTTTTTTTAGATTTAAGATTTGAAAAACTTATTGATGTTTCAATCTATTATTGAAGATTCAATAAATAATATACAAAAAAAAAAAAAAAAACTATTTTCAAGGCCTGACTTAACCTCTTCAGAATCAACACTAGAATATATACATACCTTTTATAACGACTGTTAGGCATTTAGCACTCTTTAGTTGGTATGTGTAAAATTGTTTATTTTTTGACTCGAAATCAGAAACTATTTTTCGGTAATGATTTTCTTGAGTTACCTGAATTTTAGTTTCGTTGATTTTTCCGCGCTTAATTGGAGTTACTTAGAACTCATTTTCTCCAATTAACCAACAAATCTCTGAACTCGCGACACCGTAATGAGACGCTTTATAAAAAAAAAACTGAAATTTTTTTCTATAGTCTATGTATGATGACTTTAAAGCGTTGCCACTTTGGAAATTTTAAAAATGTTCAGTGTTGCCACTTTTCCCGGGATTTTTGTCCAAGTTTTTGGGAATTCCCGAAGGTGGTTTTATCTCGGCTTAATTTGCGTATTTGCTAAGACTTTGTGTCTCGACTAAACACAAGTTTGTCTTGGCTAAATGTTTCCAAACTAGCAAGTGTCGTCGAATAAGCGGATAAATATACATATATATACAAATTTATTTTGTTCTACAAGAATCGCTTTATTAAAGGTAGGTGGTGTATTTTTGTTATTGAAGTGAAAACTTCTTTTGGAGCGGTAGACATATTTTTAGATGAAACCAAATCTCTGAACTCGCGACACCGTTTCGAAACGCAGCTATAGTGTGTGCATATATACATACATGTTCATATTGCAGACCGCGAACGAGTCTACATAATTAAAAACAAATATGCGTACCGCGCTAAAAGAAGTTTACACTTCAGTTTCCGTCGGCACTCCCGGAATGCTGTAAAGTGTAAACTTCTTTTAGTGCGGTACACATATTTTTTCTTTTTTTATATAAATTTTTTTTTATTTATTGAATCTTAAATTTTATATTGAAACATCAATAAGTTGTTCAAATCTTAAACCTAAAAATGTTATATATATGTTTAGCCAATGCCAAACAAAAGTTTTAGTGTCAACGGTTGATTTTTGTTGTTTTACACCTCTCGTGTGCGGCTGAGAGAAAGAGTATCCTTCCTCCTCAGCCGGGTGTGGCCTATACACTCTAGAATATTGCGCGCAAGTGGATTTGGGTGCAACTCAAGTTTTTTAATATATATTTTCGCGTGCTTAGAAAATACTGTGTTCACCAATAGAACATCAAGATCTTTGTGAATTCGCTGATTTCGGATATACCAGGGGGCTGCTGTAATAGTACGTAGAATTTTGTTTTGTCGGCTTTGAATTTTTTCTACATTCGATGCTGCGGCAGTGCCCCATAACTGCATTTCATAGGACCATATTGGTTGGCCAATATGTTGGCTGACCACTTGAAACTACATTCAAACCCATTTTTGAAATTGTGTCAAACAAAACACGACCCTTAGGACTGATTAAACGTGAACCCCAAAATGTGTGTTTAGCATTGTAGTCGCCAGCTGCTAGAAAATGGGAACCCAGTGTTGTATAAAATACGGTATATTGACTCTCTGAAATTGAAAACATGGGAGGAGAATAAACAGATTATATCACAAGCTTTTGATTTTCAGTGCAGATGTTCGTTGCTTGAAGATATTCTGCACAAAGATCATTTAACAGGTAGTGTTTTATTCGCGTTTTTATTAGGATTCGGGAGCCACAACAAACTGTACCTCGAGGATCCTAAGTGTCGTAAAAATTTCATCCACTAACTTTAAAATAGCTTCGAGTCGTCAAATGAGTTTCTGAGATAAGCATAACTTCGATTTGTTTATCCAGAAGAAAATATTCTATTTCATTTTGATGTTGGCAGATGCCGTTTGCGTTCCAAAAACAGATTCTTAAGTTTATGGTGCGGTAATACAGCCTGCAAGAAGGAAGGCTGCATTTTCAACATTTCCTGCATTATACAGGACATGTTGAGAGTAAATATATTTACTGATTGATTATGCTCTCAATTTAGGATTCAATACGACTAAAATTAAACCCTGGAACTTCGTTTGCTGGTACCGTTTTTTGTACAGCCTCCTTAGTTGGCAGTGTGATTTCCGCCGCAATTGCCTCATTTTTTCGCCTTGGGATCACCTTTTATTTTTTCACAGTTAGCGGTATTGTGTAAAGCTTACAGTATACGGTATGTCAAAAGCCACATTCTCATGTGGCTCTGACGTAATTTTGACGTCATCATGAAACTAAATTGGCAACATGTCGTGTACTTCCACTTTTTGTGACACTCACATGCAGCACACATTGTTATGTGTGCCACATGTTACTTTGTGGAGACATGCAAACATGCGTACTTTAGACATGTCGTGTACCAGCTTGGTACATTTGAATTTTGGCATTTTTAATATTTTTACATGCGCATGTAGTAGTCCCAAACATGTGGCAGCAAACATTTTTGACACAACATTTTTCAATAGTATGTAGCCAATGGCACTGGTGCCAATGTTGATTTTCTCCAACAAAATGTGGTAGGAATTTAATGACAAAAAAATTTTTTTATTATTATTAATCACACGATGACTAAAATTCATGATAATTTTTTTGGTTGTCAAGCGGGGTAGAGATAAAGAAGGGTAGAAAAATAATCATATTTTCTCTTTTCGATTCATTTTTTTTATTTCTCTTTGCTTTGGGGTTTTTGTTATTATTAATTAATATCTTAATTAACTGCTTAATTACTTTGGGTTTTTGTTATTATTTCTCGTTCTTGTTCTAAACCATCCCAAAGATACTTTCAAAGCTAAGATGAAAAAATTCTTGTATAAATAGTAAATTTATTCAATAATTAATAAGCAACTGTTGTTATATAACCTATGTATTGACACCGAAGCAGCTGATAGAATAAAAAATTATGCCAACAAAATAAGCACAATATATAGAAAACATTTTTTTAAATAAAACTTTCCTTGAATGTAGAAAAATAATCACCATTATCGGGAACAAAAGTTTATATGAAACGTGTTCTCATTCCCCAAAATTGTGATCGCCAATTGTGGCGTTGTTTTTGTGTCAGTGCAGTATTATTTAATTTTGTTCGCCATTTTATTGTTCATGGGAATTATTTCACGATAAAAGTGAATTTATTTTACTTTTTATCATATGTTGTTTTATTTCTTCTTTGGGAATTTTTCCACCGTTGGTAATTTCTGATGAAAATTATGTTTCAAAATTGTTTACACAGCGGCAACACTGTTAACCAAAAACAGCTGTTTGCAAAATGGCAATAGCAGCACACTTTCTCTTCGACATTTTATATTATAAATTTACTTCACAAAAAATTTTAAAAATTAAACAAGCGCCATAAACATGTGATGTTGTACATGTTAATATGAAAAATGTGTACGTATGTTACATGCGGTGTACTGACAATACGTATGTAGCCAATCAAAAGTTCACACATATGCTGCCGTTGCAAATGTGTACGCTTCGGCTACATTTGTCACATATAAATTTTGGAACAAAACAACATTTCATGTACTACCAACATTTTGCCGTGTACTGTAAGCTTAACTCACCATTCGAAGCGGCAGGCGACTCTTTCATACATAAAAACGTAGTAGAGGCCATGGGCTTGAAGTGAATCTTTTTATTCCCCCTTAAAGTCTGCTTCGCAATGACTATAAACAAATTTCAGGGTCAGTCACTGAAAACAGCAGGAATTGATCTAAGAGAGGATTATTTCTCGCATGTGTCATATGAATAAATGAGTCAGTAGTATTTAGACTTCCGAACATACAACACGTCTTTTATTACACTCTCAGAGATATTACATGGTGTCAGAAGTGGGATACATATATACAATAATAAAATACAATAATAAAGTTAACGGAAACAGAAAATACATACAAATGATGTATATATGTATAAATATTCAGTAAAAATTTATTCTAAATGATCGTTCAATATCAATTTAACGGTGCGAAAAATATATAAAAACTAATGGAAAGAGAGTATATAGTCGAACGAGTAAAAATAAAATTAAGCAAGCATTTGTGTGGTTATGACATGAAGTGGTAGTAATTCTCAACAAAATAGTATTTCTAAATCAGATTTAGTTTATCACTACAGTTCAGTAATGGCAAATATTTATTAAACCAGCTAAGCCACTACTTATCAACAACGAAATGAATATGGCGGTTGAGTGGGCAGATTGGTTGGATGAATATAATAATTATTATATAGCAGCAAAAATCAGACAAGAAAGCGAAGATGTGCAAGTAGCGAATTTAAGAGCAATCATTGGAAGAGAGGAAAATAAAGTGCTTAAGAATTTGAATCTAAGCGAAACAGAGTTGAAGAAAAGAGAAGTTATAATACAACAATTTACAGATTATTTTTCTCCACTATTAACTATCGTATGTTAACTTCACGTACACATTTTTCGTAATATGTGGCAACCTTAATTCAAGTGTCAAAATTATAACTAGAATATTCTAATGAATATATTTACTCGCCATTTTTCTTTTGCAATTGCATGGGCGATTTGCACTGCTGGTCTGACTCCTTTCGACTTGAACTAGTGCGCTCAAATCTGACTGATGGCGCATCCGATTGGTTTTATTCTTTAGACAGTAAAACGTGGCTCGAGTTTAAGAGGGAATTTAAGAAAACGTTTATGGGTCGACAGAGTGTCGCAGAGCAATGGTCAGCACTTTTTAATTATAAACAGGAAGATGTTTTTGATTATTATTTCCGAAAGAAGAGATTATGTGACAACTTAAAGCTAACATTTCAAGAAATAAAATTAAAATAATGCAAGGTATTTATGACAGAGAGTTGGAAACATTTTTACTTTGTAAGACTCATACAGAGTCAAATCAATTGTTAGCAGACATTCGTGAGTTTAATCGTACGGTTGGTGTTCAAGTAAAAGATCGTGTTACGGCTCCTATGAAAACGATGAAGTTTGAGAGAGACGTAAAGGAACTGGTCGCAAACGTTAAAGATCCAATAGATGTTGTTTGTTTTCGGTGTAATAAAAAGGGCCACTTTAACAAAAATTGTACTTCACCAATTATTTACCAGATATGTAATAAACCCGGACACACAAAGAAAAGTTGTTCTGTTGTTAACGAGGGTGTCAAAAAAAAGAGCAAAATAGTATTCAACGTGCAAACTGTGCTGTGTTAAAAAGACAAAACGGTACAATTATGATGAATCAAAAATATTTCTTTGACGCTGAAGTAAATGGAAAACAAGTAAAATCTTATGTTGATTTTGGCATTCAGTGCATTATGATCAGAAAGTCTATAGCAAGTGAGTTCAATTTTAAATTAAGTGCAGGGCCTCCCGATAGCACAATGGTCAGAGGTGTTGGCGGTGGTAAGGCCTCTACGCTGGGCGTTTTTAACGCAACTTTAAATGTTGATCAAGCATTTGCAAATGTAGTGGCCGATAATATTCTCGATATAGCATTGCTAATTGGGCAGCCATTTACGGAGCAACCTCATATTGTTTATTATAAGAAAGGTGATTGTTAATTCTTTATGATTTTTTTTGTTTGTTAACAAATTAAAAAATAATCATCATTCGAATTAATCCTCAAATATTTATATTTCTTGTTTTACTTAACACGCGCGAACTTATTGTCTACGTTTTATTCAAAGCGTGAGATTCAATAAGTCAGCAGAATTTTTTGATTTTATATTTAGTTTCTTTTACATTTTTTTTTTTTTGTTTTGTTACCGTTTAGTTCCAGACAGAATGAAATTGGATATTTGTCTTTTATTCTGCTAGAGCTGAACGTGTGAGAAAAATTTATTACAACGGCAGCATATGAATGAACGATTTCCGGCTACCAGCAAATATTTCTTTCTTTTATTTTTTTTGTTTTATTTTGTCTACATTGCACTTTATTTATTTATTTGATAATTTGCAATTTAATTTTATTATATTTTTTGTTTATGTTTTTCTTTAGTTTTAGTATAAATAATTTTGAATTTTTAATAAAAAACATCATAACTGATCAATCAACCAACCTGCGTTTTTCATTAATTCACTACAAGTTATTCTGGTGTACCACTCGGATAACTTTCATTTCTACAAAGTTACTATATAATAGTTTGGTGAACTACCAACCTATTAGTCCTTTTTTGTTATTCACTTATTTATTCCGTTAAGCAAGGCAAACGAGCCTATGCATTAACATTTTTGGCGACCGTGACAGGACACTGCAATCTTCAGATTCGAAGTCAGAAAGCACCCACCGCGTAAAGAAATTCCAAGCCGTCAACTACAATCCTTAAAACACAACTATTATGGAAAAAACCGCTGCGAACCTCCTTCAACAGCTGAAGGAAATCGGGGAGCAGATTGCCTCGATTATTCGAAACTTCAACAAGGATTCTGCCAGTCGTAAAACACTAAGCTATTACCAAGAGCGATTGTCCCGTCTGACGACAGCATGGACAGAGTTCGAACGTACTGATAATGAGTTGCGAGAGTTAAAGGATATAGATACGTCTGATGAGTACTTCACGTCAGACTTCTATGCCCGAATCGAGAGCATGACGTCAAAGCACATCGCAATAATGGAGCGAGAGCTCGGTAAGCTCGACCAAGAATCTGCAAGTAAAGTACTGCCTGCTGCAAAACCTACAAAGCAGCCACAAGCAGGTGCAGCTGGTGGTCACGATGGACTTATCAGCCGGTCTCTTGGGAAGATGGCAGCGCTTACCAGGCAATTAGAAGGCCTACATCAGCAACCAGGACAAGATAGGTCTTACTATGAAGTTAAGCAGGCCACGATTACCCAGCTTTGGCAACAAATAGAGCAGCTCAATGATGAAGTATTGGACAAATATCCCAACCCAGACATTGACGGCTATGATTCAAGCAGATACATTCACCTTGAACAAGCTGCTCAGTCAGCAATCATTCAGCTCAGCGCTGCTAATAGAAGCCACCATTTTCCAACCCCAGATACTTCAGCGAGAAACTCTACTCTTCTTTTACCCACTATCACAATTACCAAATTTGATGGTGATTACATGAAGTGGATATCGTTCTCCGACCTATTCAGAAGGGTTGCTCATGAGCAACGAATGTCCGATGCTCATAAAATGTGGTACCTAAAGAATCATGTCGCTGGAGAAGCAGCAAATCTCATACGTCATCTTGCCATTACTGAGGAGAATTACCAAGCTGCTTGGCAATTGCTGCAGGATCGCTAAAACAACAAGAGGTTGATGGTGTCAACAGCAATCCAGAGACTGCTCGACCAACCATCAGGTGCGTGTACGCTGAGTGCTGTCAAGCGATTGCACGACACCACAAGGGAGTGCTTAGCAGCCCTCTCCAACATGGGGCTCCAAAATTCGCCATGGGATCCGCTTTTATTTCACCTTCTCGTTAAAAAGGTCGACAAAACAGTTTACACTCAATATGAGCAATCCATATCTAACCCAAAGGAGTTACAACCAATCAGCAGATTTCTTGCTTTCCTCGAAAAATATTTCCAAACTCTAGAAGCAATAGGACAAAAAGAGAAAACCTCTTTCTCAAATCACAAAACATGCACTCTGGTATCACAACCTCAACAGGAGATTCGACGATGCATAATTTGCAAGCGAGACTAACATCCCATATATCGGTGCAAGGAATTTCTACTATTAACACCGGCAAAGCGACTCAGCATTGCACAAAAACACAAGCTTTGTGTGAACTGTTTCAACCATAATCATTCAACTAAACAATGTACGATGTTAGGCCGCTGCCAGAAATGTGGAAAAAGGCACCACACTCTAGTTCATTTGGAATCAACCACTCAATCAAACATGTTATCCTCTAACGTAAATAAATCTCCTAGTAAGGAAACTCCTGCAACAAGAGGAGAATACAAACCCCCGATACAATCAACAACGCTGAATTGCCAATCAACCGAACACGCGGCATCTTTGGTCGCCACGCCAAAGGTAGAAGTCAATGGTATGGCAGTAAACTATGCAAACAAGAGACCGTATGTCCTCTTGGGAACAGCACTGGTCAAGGTCAAAACAAATGATTTAACAATCGAATGCAAGGCTATTCTCTATTCAGGATCACAAGTTAACCGTATAACCGAAAGATTAGTAACGCGACTTAGGCTCCCAATAAGACCATCATCCGTTTCTATCAATGGTATTGGAAAAAATAGGACCAAGGTTCAACATCGAGTCAACATAGAACTTCAATCTCGAGTGAATAATTTTTCGACGCGATTGGAGGCCTTTGTACTTCCTCAAATCATTGCTCCCCAACCAGCGCAACCACTTTACATCGAAAAATGGTCCATTCCAAACAATGTCACCCTGGCAGACCCAACCTTTAATCGACCGGACAAAATTGATCTACTATTGGAAGCGGAATATTATCACCAATTACTCACCATCGGCCAAATCAAATTGGCTGATGATCTTCCAGTATTGCAAAATACAACCTTCGGCTAGATAGTAGCAGGAAAGGTATCTAGCGAGCAACTATCAGCGGCAACATGCGGTATATGTACTGAAGACGATACAATAACGATGGCAATTGAACGTTTTTGGAAACTTGAGGAAATCGAAAATCCACAACAGCAACTATCCCCCTTTGATGCACAATGTGAATCACACTTTAGTCAGCATACTCGACGCAATGAAAACGGAAGGTTCGTGGTTCGGCTTCCATTTTGTGATGATACATCTATTTTGGGAGACTCACACAGTATCGCTTTTAACCGTTTCCTCTCATTAGAGCGTCGTCTAGCAAGAGACCCTTCATTAAAGGAACACTATACCCAATTTATGAAGGATTATGAAGCGTTGGGATCTCGAAGGATCTAAGTACTTTATTCCTCATCACTCAGTGCTACGTCCTGAAAGCAGCACCACCAAACTTCGGGTTGTTTTGATGCCTCATCAAAAACATCATCAGGAACATCACTAAACGATATATTGCATACTGGACCACCTCCACAGAATGAACTGTTTACTATTTTGCTTCGATTTAGGCTGCCCCGTTTCGTTTTTACAACAGATATAGAGAAAATGTATCGCCCAATCATAATCCATACCGACGACAGGCGATTTCAGATAATCCTATGGCGACATAATATCACTGAGCCTATAAGTTATTTCAAGCTAAATACAGTTACCTATGGAACCAGGCCAGCCCCGTACCTTGCCATTAAATGTTTAAAAGAAATAAGCAAAACTGTCAAGAGTCAATTCGAATTAGCTGCTACGTTTTTGGATAAAAACTTTTATGTTGATGATGGATTGGGGGGAGCCGACAGTCTGACTACAGCACTAGAAACTCAGCGCAAACTGCAACACGTCATGGCAATGTACGGCTTTAACTTAAGAAAGTGGTGCGCTAATCATCCTCAGCTCCTTCACAATATCCCAGGTCATGATCAAGAATTTAATTTAGATCTCTCAACCGACGATAGCGACTATACAAAAACATTAGGGTCAGCATGGTTACCTAAAAATAATTTGCTAAAGATTAAAGTAAGCCTTCAACCAATAAAGGCTGTAACTAAACGCAGTGTAACTTCAGATCTGGCTCGGATATTTGACCCACTCGGGCTCCTATCCCCAGTAGTAGTCAAGGCAAAACTTTTCATCCAGGAACTATGGATGCTGAATCTATCATGGGACGAAGCTGTTCCTTTAGAATTTGACACTCGCTGGCGGCGGTTCCGAAATAGTCTAAGTGAGCTTGAAAACTTTCAAGTCCATCGCCATATCTACAAAGGAGAGACTCCTTCCAGTACCCAGCTACATGTCTTTACCGATGCTTCAGAGAAGGCATATGGAGCAGCAATATACGTCCGAACTTCTCTTTCAAATAAAATTCTCAGTGTATACTTACTTTGTGCGAAAACTCGCATAGCACCACTTAAAAAACAAACGTTACCTAGGCTGGAGTTGTGTGCTGCTCAGTTGGGAGCTAATCTAACTGCAAAAGTCAAAAGCAGTTTGGATATGGCCTCTACACCAACATTTTTCTGGTCTGATTCAAAGATAGTGCTGACATGGATAAATTCAAGATCTTCTTTATTTCACACCTTTGTAGCAAATAGAATCGCTGCTATTCATGAATCTACTCTCCCCGAACAATGGCGACATGTAAGCTCAAAAGACAATCCAGCAGACATTATATCCCGAGGATTGGACCCACCACAGCTACAACAAACGCCACATTGGCTCTATGGGCCCTTCTTTCTCCATGGAAATGAAAACCATTGGCCAGCTACATTTACTTTGAGCTCCGAAGCAACAATTATCGAACGAAAACAGAATCCTCACAACTTACTTGCATCTTTCCAAGATGAGAATCCGCTACAAAGTATAAATCACCGAAATTTGTTTAAAACCCTTCAGCGAATTATAGGATATGTTTTCAGATTCATAAAAAACGCCAGAACTCCCAAAGCAGACCGACAAACTCGACGAGCTCTGACTCCCGTTGAGCTCCATGATTCACTTCTTATCATCGTTAGAGCGACTCAAAGGTTTGCATTTCCTGAAGACATCAAGCAGTTGCAAAGACAGAAGGGACTTAAAGGATCAAGTCCGATCAAAAGTCTGTCACCATTTTTCGATGAAAATTGCATCTTAAGAGTTGGAGGCAGGCTCGAAGAGTCAACTTTGCCATTCGATACAAAACATCCAATGCTCCTACCGTATAATGACATAGTCAGCAGACTAATTTATGAGTCAATACACAAGGAAAATAAACATTGCGGAGCCCAAGCCCTCCTTGCAGCCGTCCGGTAACGGTTTTGGACCATCAAAGGCAAACACTTAGCACGAGAAACCATTCATAAATGTGTTTCCTGTGCAAGATCAAGGCCAAAACTGCTTCAGCAGATTATGGGAAATCTACCGGCAACAAGGGTAACCCCAGCAAGACCATTCATAAATTCCGGAGTTGACTATTGTGGTCCTATATGGGTTCACTTCAAAACCCGAGGGAAACGACCACAAAAAGCATATATTGCAGTATTTTGCTGTTTCACCACGAAAGCAGTACATCTATAACTCGTCACAAACCTTACAACAGAGGCGTTTATCGGAGCACTAAAACGATTCATCAGTCGCAGGGGGCACTGTCAGAATCTGTACTGCGACAACGCAACCAATTTTGTCGGAGCTCGAAACCAGCTAGCGGAATTATCAACAGCCCTCTTTACTACAACAGCTCAAGAAACAATCCAACGGGAATGTGCGAGTAAAAACATTACTTTCCATTTCATCCCTCCACGAGCACCGCATTTCGGAGGATTATGGGAGGCAGCAGTTAAGTCAGCCAAAAAACTATTAGTCAAAGAGCTGGCAACTGCGTCCTTAACGTATGAAGAAATGGAGACTGTGGTCATAGAGGTCGAGGCTATTCTTAATTCCAGACCTCTTACAGCACTATCAAATGACCCTAATGATGCAGCTGCTTTAACTCCTGGCCATTTCTTGATTGGAGAACCTCTCACGGCACAAGTCGATGCAACTGCACAATCGACATCGGCATCACTCGCCAACCTTTGGGAGCTGGTATCAAAAATCAAGCATCAATTCTGGAAACGATGGTCCCACGAGTACCTCACTGAACTCCAGCAGCGCAACAAATGGCAATCCAGGTCTCAAAGCTTACAAGTGGGTACTATAGTTATAATCAAAGACAGCACTCCTGTCATGACGTGGCGACTCGGGAAAGTGATTGAAACATTCCCTGGGCCCGATGGAATCGTCAGAACGGCAACGGTTAAAACATCTACTGGTATCATTAAACGGGCAATTCATTTACTTGCTCCACTTCCTCTGGACATACCCCCAACCACTACTGGCAGTGAACGTGCAGAAAACAGTCCTCTTCTCAAAGGAAACCATCAATCCACCAACCCAAGTAAAAACACTAGCTCTGGACTCAAAAGAAACCAATCCTCCACTGACAAAACTGCCACACCATCCCCAAAACGGTTCAACTTAGCTACAACAAGCCTGCTATTTATTCTCGCTCTATTCTTTCCACTAGCGACATGCCAACAAAGTCTTTACACAAAAATCAGTAGCACTCCTGGGCTGCACTTTGAACAGATTGGTCAAGTTAAACCAATTATCTCAGACTGGAAACTCCTAGTATATTTTGAACTTGCACCATTCCTCAATGAATTACAACTTCTAACAAACGGAACCAATACTTTAATGAACTCTTGCAACAATTCAGACCTCAAGCATCAATGTATCGCCCTTGCGACACACTTTAACAACATTAAAGGCAAAGTAGTGGCCAGTTTCGAAAACATCATAAGAAGAAAGAAGCGAGGAGCAATTGATTTCGTTGGAAATGTAGCAAATTCATTATTTGGAGTCCTTGATTCACAGTATGCCGAAAAAATGACCAGCACTATCAACAGTATAAAAACCAACGAAGACCACTTGTCGCAGCTCTTACGAAATCAAACATCATTTCTTGACTCTACACTTAATATTATGAAGCAAACTGAAGCTCATACACAAGCTATCCTTGAAAAATTCAATTTTAGACTGAAAAGGCTAGAGAACTTCACAGTCAATGATACCCATCAATCACAACTCATTCTGTCGCTTAGCATTCAGTTAATTGTTATTGCAGACAATGTGCAAACAATGCTAAAGGCCATAATGAATCTACTAACCGATACATATCATGGTAGAATAAGTCCCTCTGTACTGACGCCACAACAATTCGCTACAGAAGTTGACAATATTTTTTTTTTTGTGATAATTTTATTATTTATTGAATCTTTAATTATATAAATTGAATTATCAATAAGTTTTTCAAATCTTAAATCTAAAAAAATATTAAATATAAGTTTAGCCAATGCTAAACAAAATTTTTAATTTCAACGGTTAATTTTTGTTGTTTTACATTTCTCGTGAACGGCTGAGAAAAAGAGTATCCCTTCTTTTCAGCCGGGTGTGGCCTCTATAATGAAGAATATTGCGCGCAAGTGGATTTGGGTGCAACTCAAGTTTTTTTATATATTTTTTCGCGTGTTTTGAAAATACTGTCTTCACCAACGGAACGTCTAGGTCTTTATGAATTCGATGGTTTCTGACATACCAGGGGGCTGCTGTAATTGTACGTAGAATTTTATTTTGTCGCCTTTGAATTTTTTCGACATTTGATGCTGAGGCAGTGCCCCATAACTGGATTCCATAGAACCATATTGGTTTCAGGATCGCGTTGTATAATAGTAGTTTACAGTCTAGGCTTAGTATAGTATTTCTTCCAATAAGCCAATTCATTTGAGCTGCTTTTAATTTCATTTGAGTCAGCTTTGCGTCTATATGCGATTTCCATGTTAAACGACGATCAAGATGAACGCCTAGATATTTGACTACAGTGTGTTGTGGAATAGTCTCGGTGTTAATTTTTATAGGCGGGCATGTTTGCCTGCGCAACGTAAAAGTGACGTGTGCACATTTCTGCTCGTTAACTTTTATACGCCATTGTTTGAGCCATTTTTCCAGTTTGGATATATATTCTTGTAAGTTGCGTGAAGCTTCTACAGGATTTTCGTGAACGCTTAGAAAGGCTGTATCATCCGCAAATGTTGATGTATGAATGTTACTGCTTAACGGTAAGTCAGAGGCATATATTAAATATAGTAAGGGTCCGAAGATACTGCCTTGAGGGACTCCGGCTTCAATCGACTGCGGAGGGCTTAAAAAATTGCCTTCCCTAACTACAAATTTACGTTCCATCAAATAGCTTTTTAAAAGCTTTACGATGTTTGCTGGTAGATTTTGTGTTAATTTATTGAAAAGACCTTCGTGACATACTTTATCGAAAGCTTGTGAGACATCAATAAAGAGCGCAGAGCAGTATTTCTTTTTTTCAAAAGTGTCTCTAACGACATTCACTAGTCTGTGAGTTTGTTCAATTGTGCTATGTTGACTGCGAAAACCGAATTGATGATCTGGAATACATCCATTACTAGTCACTATAGGCATCAGCTTGCTCATACACAGCTTTTCAAATAGTTTTGAAATGTTAGACAGTAAACTAATAGGCCGATAGGATTCAACCTTTGTATGATCCTTGCCGGGCTTTGGTATCATAGTAATTAGCGAAACCTTCCATTCTTTAGGATAGTGTTCTAGGCGTAGAATACTGTTAAAAATGAATAGTATTATTCTTTTTGCAGTGTAAGGCAATTCTTGAAGCATTTTGTTGCTTATTTTGTCGACACCTGGGGCTTTTCTGGTGTTAAGATTAGTAATAGTATTTTCAATCTCCGTCATGTTAAAACTCATCGGTATTTCTGGTAAAGGGACGACTGGTGGCAGTTCAACAATATCAGCAGAAATATTCGGAGTGAAAACTTTTTCTAAGTGTTTAACAAAAAGTGCACCTTTTTCATCATCAGTTTTTGCCCAGTCACCATTTGGGGCTCGTAATGGGGGTTTCCATATCACCGGCCTTTTTAGTCCTCTGGCTGCACGCCACAGTGAATAATCTGTTTGTGGTGTTGCATCTAGCTCTTGAAGGAATTTTTGAAGGGAAGCTGTTTTTTGAGTTTGCAAAACTTTCCTAAGCTGCTTGGTACACTCCTTAAGCCTTAATTTTAGCTGGGGCGATCTGTAGCGCTGCCAATCTCGTCGAGCTCTCCGTTTTTCAGTCAATAGCCTTTCTATATCTACAGAAAAAATATTGTTAAATCTCACTGGTTGGTTTATTTCATTTGAAGTAGCATTAAAAGCAGCTTGTTTAACATGCGCTTCAAACAACCTGAGAGAATCGTCTATGTCTGAAGGTGTTCTCAGCGGCATTTTTTCCGAGCAATGAGCACTCAGATATTTTCTGTATTTCAGCCAGTTAATGCGTGCAGATGTCGTCGCTAAATCACATGTTGTGTGTGAGTAAATAGTGACAATAGTAGGCGAGTGGTCTGAAGATAAGTCCAAAGATGCTTCAACTTCAACCATCTCGCTGGGCACGCCTTTCACAATTCCAAAGTCGATAACATCAGGAATTTTTTGTCGATCTGTTGGCCAATATGTTGGCTGTCCACTTGAAACTACATTCAAACCCATTTTAGATATTGTGTCGAATAAAATTCGTCCCTTAGGTGTAATTAAACGTGAACCCCAAAATGTGTGTTTAGCATTGTAGTCGCCAGCTGCTAGAAAACGGAGGCCCAGTGATTTATAAAAAGCCGTATATTGACTCTCGGTAATTGAGAATCTGGGGGGCGAATAGACAGATGATATTACAAGTTTTTGATAGTAAGTTTCGATGCAGATGTTCGTTGCTTGAAGATAATCTTCACAAAAATCATTCAACAGGTGGTGTTTTATTCGCGTTTTTATTAGGATTCCCGAACCACCACAAGCTCTGCCACGGGGATCCTTGGTGTCGTAAAAATTATATCCACTAATTCTGAAACAGCTTCGAGATGTCAAATGAGTTTCTGAGATAAGCATAACATCGATTTGTTTATCCTGAAGAAAATATTCTATTTCGTTTTTATGTTGGCAGATGCCGTTTGCGTTCCAAAAACAGATTTTTAAGTTCATGGTTTGCTTAGTACAGCCTGCAACAAGGTAGACTGCATTTTCAACATTTCCTGCATCATACAGGACATGTTGAGAGTAAATGTGTTTACAGTTTGTATTAAGCTCTCAATTGAGGCTTCAATACGACTAAAATTATACCCCGAATCTTCATTTACATTTACGGTTTTTTGCGCCGTACTCTGATTGCTTTTTAAAATACTAGCGTATGAAAATTTGTTGTTAGATTGTTGTTGAGCACTAGTCGCGTTAGACTTGAAAATGTTTGAAAATTGATTTTGGCTGGTGGACGGTTGAGGTAACTGTGGATAGTTAATAGGGGTTTTAGGCTGAGCGGGAGTAGCATTGGTTTTTTTGGTTAATGAATTCTTAAAAAACGAGTAAAATGGGCAGCCTCTATAGTTGGCAGTGTGATTTCCGCCGCAATTGCCACATTTTTTCGCCTTGGTATCACCTTTTATTTTATCACAGTTAGCAGTACTGTGTAACTCACCACATACAACGCAGACTGTAGGCAACTTGCAATAAGTCTTCGTGTGCCCAAATTCTTGGCAGTTCAGGCATTGAACAGGCCCAGCTCTTTTATGTGGAAGCTCAACAGTAACTCTTCGATGCAACAAGTACTTTAAGTCATATATAGGATGCGCTTCATTCTTTTTTATTTTTATGCCATCTGGCTGTAACTCGACTCTAAATATTGGTTGGGGGATTTTTTCTCTATTTTTAATGTTTGAGACATTTTTCACCTTGTAGCCACTATTTTCAAGGCCAGACTTGACCTCTTCCGGATCCACGCTAGAGTCTATACCTTTTATTACGACTGTTAGACCTTTAGCACTCTTTAATTGGTACGTGTAGAAGTTTTTATTTTTAGATTCTAAATCTGAAACAATTTTTCGGTAATTATTTTCATGAGCTACCTGAATTTTTGTCTCATTGATGTTTCCGCGCTTAATTGGAGTTACATAAAACTCATTTTCTCCAATTAATGAGATAAGACTTTTAACCAGCAAACTGGAATTCTGCTCTCTTAAATATATGGGTGGGGGCTTACTCGAACTTGTTGTAGTTGTGCCTTCATCGCCTTGTTCAGATAACATCGCGAAACGATTTTCGGAATTTATTATATTGTTTTTTCCATCTCTGGGAACTTTCGATGTTGAAGCAATTTGAGCTGATTTTGGACTTCTTCCCCTTTTTAACACGGTTATGTATCTGTCCATTCCTGTTTGAATTTTATTATCATTTATTGTACTCACCGCATCTACCATTTTTTGCACGTTGGTCACCTTGTTACTTATTGTTTGTTTGTTTGTTTGTACAGCTAAGCTGACAAGTTTGCTGATGGGTGCAATTGTTGTTGCTTCTTGATCACTATTTAACATGTTCAGAGATAATGATCGCGCACGAGTATTTGTGTTTACTGTTAAATTCAGGTTTTTGTTAAATTCATTTTTTTTACTGTCGTCATCAGCAACTAAAGTTATATATTGCACTTTCCTACTGCTTGTAGGATTATTGTTGTTTTTTTCAGAAGATGAACTCATCAGAGTTCTCTTTTTTATTTTCACTTATATTAGTTTGTGTATGCAAATATTTATGTGTATTGCACACAAGCAAAAAATAAAATAAAACCAGTAAAATAACTGTTCAATAAATGTTTTGTTTTTTTTATATTTTTTGTGACTTGAAAATTTTTTTTTTCTTTTATATTTTTTTTTTATATTCAGTTGCGACGATTATAAAAACGCGTCTGTTCACTATGAGAGTTGAAACACGAAAAAAAAAAACACGAAAAGTTGACAATATCAAGGCAAATCTTCCATCGGATTTAGCACTACCAGTCACGGATATACTTCATCTATACAGGATAGTGACAGCCCATGCAGCCGTCTCAAATCAGCACATTATTTGCACCTTGGTCATCCCAGTCGCACATACAGAGGAATTCGACTTGTTCTATATTACTCCAGTTCCACAGCTAGTAAATGGTTCGTTGGTTGCCATCATGCCAACAACCAAAATGATGGCTCTTAACGCTCACCGAGACGAATATTTCCCGATTGATGATACCAAGCTTCATGATTGCAACATACTTGAGCATGATATTTTCTTATGCCCGAATATCCAAGCTACCCATTCCAAAAATTCACCAATGTGTCGCTGTGAAATACATTTATTCAATAATGAATCAGATTCAAGCTGTAATCCAGAGCTAATAGCCAATGATAATGTATGGTACCAGCTCCATAAAAAGAACCAATGGATATTCGCAACTAAAAATCCGCTCAAATTAAGTACTGTATGCAATAGCGAAAGCAATTATCAAGTTCTGCAAGGAACTGGATTGCTTACGTTAGCAGCAGGATGTACAATGAAAAACGAGGTAATAACCATATATGGCCACCAAACCATCACCTCGACTCTGCATCAATCCTACACAAGCACCGGCATTTCATTTCCACATTTACAACAGAAAGTTATCAATTTAACTCGAGCATCGCCAAGCCTAGAGAGCATTGAGAACATAGCCAGGCTGCAACAGGAAGTAAAGGAACATATGCGCAATATACCTACCCCAACCATCAACCATGGCGTGCACAGTCTTGCAGTGAGCTATGGAGGACTAGCTCTCATATTGACTGTAATTATCGTTATTTCACTAAAACAAATACGCAAAAGAAAAATTAAAGGCCCACCTACAATACCAACTCCACAGCCACGGCCAAGATCGAATTGGGATATTGCTGTAGAACCATAAGCTTAGATATCTCACACACATATATGATAACAAGCCGCATTTCGTTCATTTCTTAATACCACTGTATTATGTTGCACCCCCTGGGGGCCGCAGTATGTTAATTCTTTATGATTTTTTTGTTTGCTAACAAATTAAAAAAGAATCATCATTCGAATTAATCCTCAAATATTTATATTTCTTGTTTTACTTAACACGCGCGAACTTATTGTCTACGTTTTATTCAAAGCGTGAGATTCAATAAGTCAGCAGAATTTTTTGATTTTAAATTTAGTTTCTTTTACATTTTTTTTGTTTTGTTACCGTTTAGTTCCAGACAGAATGAAATTGGATATTTGTCTTTTATTCTGCTAGAGCTGAACGTGTGAGAAAAATTTATTACAACGGCAGCATATGAATGAACGATTTCCGGCTACCAGCAAATATTTCTTTCTTTTATTTTTTTTTGTTTTATTTTGTCTACATTGCACTTTATTTATTTATTTGATAATTTGCAATTTAATTTTATTATATTTTTTGTTTATGTTTTTCTTTAGTTTTAGTAAAAATAATTTTGAATTTTTAATAAAAATCATCATAACTGATCAATCAACCAACCTGCGTTTTTCATTAATTCACTACAAGTTATTCTGGTGTACCACTCGGATAACTTTCATTTCTACAAAGTTACTATATAATAGTTTGGTGAACTACCAACCTATTAGTCCTTTTTTGTTATTCACTTATTTATTCCGTTAAGCAAGGCAAGCGAGCCTATGCATTAACAGTGATCAATTGCGAATCTTCGAACAGTGGATTTACCCGAGAATAATTTGGATCGAATAGAAATTCCAAATCTTCCAAAATTAAAAACCAGTTTGTGGGTCAAAGAAGCTACAGTGTTGCCACCAAACCATGTGGGATTTATTGCTGTTACGGCTGGTGAATTCATACGAGAAGAAATTTTTATAGATTCTGCCACTAACCGAAATGGATGTATAATTCCTGCTTGTGTAATTAACGGTAATGCGGATGGTCTGGCTGTTCCGATTTTGAATTGTTGAACAACGGACGTGGGTTTCAACAAAGGTGAGCGAGTGACTAAGGCAGAGCTGTGTATTTTAGATGAAAGCGAAACTAATCGCAAAGAATGTGACGTGGTAGAGGATGAATTCCTGGATTCAATTGAAATAATTCTTGAAATACCCAATGAATACAAGATTAAATTAATTAATTTGTTGCAACAATATAGAAATTGTTTTGCGCTAAATATCAACGAACTTGGCTGTGCCATGAACACGGAGTTTTCGATTGAGCTAACAGAAGAGACCCCAATTACTTACAAACCGTATAGATTGAGCGAATCAGAACGAGCATTTGTTCGAGAGGAAATGAGTCAACTAAAGAATGCTGGAATTATAGTTGATTCGGATTCAGATTACGCCAGCCCAGTGTTGATTGTTCGCAAAAAGAATGGTTACTACCAAGTCAGAGTGGCCGAAGACTCGCGTCACGTGACGGCTTTTGTTACGCCTGATGGCCATTATGAATTATTAAGGATGCCATTTGGTGTCGCTAATGGTCCGGCTGTATTTCAGAAGCTCATTAACTCGACGTTAGGCCCTCTACGTTTTACGATTGCCATGGGATATTTCCATGATATACTGATACCTGCAACGAATATTAATGATTGCATCAATAATTTACAAACTGTTTTAGAAGCATTAGAAAGAGCCGATTTGAAATTAAATGTGCAAAAGTGTAAATTCTTAATGACCAAAATTGAGTATTTGGGATACGAGATTAGCGACGGTGTAAATACCCCCAGTCAACTGAAAACGAACGCAGTTATAGAGTTTAAACGCCCATCTAACGTACATAAAATTCGTCAATTTATTGGTTTGACAAGTTATTTTAGAAATTTCATCAAAGATTATGCAATTCTTGCAAAACCACTGACACGTCTAACAAAAAAGGAAGTTGTTTGGAAGTGGACTGAAAACGAAGAAAGGTCTTTTACTGATCTGAAGAGAAGATAGACTGTACAGCCTGTGTTGGCTATATATTGCAAGGATACAGAAACACAGACGCTTGCAGGATGGTTTAGCAGGGATTTTATTGCAAATACAAATTGATGGCAAATTTCATCCTGTTGCTTTTGCTAGTCGATAAACAACAAAAGAAGAATCGCGTTACCACTCTACCGAGTTAGAGGCATTGGCTGTTGTGTGGGTGTTGGAACGTTTTCGTGTTTATTTAATTGGAATCTCGTTTACTATTAAAACCGACTGTAATGCAGTAAGAAGCTCAATGTCAAAAAAGGATATTTTGCCCAGAATTGGAAGATGATGGTTGAAACTGTCCGAATATGACTTTGAAATCCAACATACAGCTGGGACTGAAAACAGACATGCCGATGCCTTGAGCCGAAATCCACTCGAGTTGCCTGGAAGCAACAGATTGGGTGAAAATTTTACAAGAAAGCGATTTTAAAATTAATAATATTAAAGAGGTCCTTCAGAAGAAAGATGAATTGTCTAAAGATGACTTAAGAATTCAAAACACATTTGAAAATCGAAATGGCCATGTGTATAAGTTAGAAAATGAAAAGAAACTTCTGTATATTCCAGATGGAGCCAGGTATAAGATTGTGCAGTCCTGTAATGACGAAATGGGGCACATTGGTGTAGATAAGGTAGTCTCAAAAATCAAGCAGAAGTACTGGTTCCCCAGGCTTAGAAACTATGTGAAAAGCTTTGTGGGCTCATGTTTCGAATGTCTTTATAACAAACTGCATGCTGGGAAGAAACAGGGAATTCTACATCCAATAGACAAAATTGGCGTACCATTCCACACGATCCATGTCGATCACCTAGGCCCATTTGTAAGAGGACGTTACGGAAACACGTATATCTTGGTCATTATAGATGGTTTTACAAAATTTTGTGTGCTGAAGCCTGTACGAAATGTCAAAAGCGAAACTACTGTTCGTGCGTTAGCTGATGTTACATCTATGTATATTTGGTAGTCCAACTCGTATTATATCTGACAGAGGTACCGCATTTACCGGGAGTCCTTTTTGAAAATTTTGCGTTGATAAGGATATTATACATGTATTGAACACGACGGCAACGCCAAGAGCAAATGGTCAGTGTGAAAGGCTTAATCGAACTATAACCCCAATGTTAGCAACGTTATGTCGAAAGCCAAATGGCAGTGATTGGGACCAGTACATAGGTCTTGTCCAGTGGAGTATAAATAATAGCAATCACAACGTTTTGAAGACGACTCCATTCAAGTTGTTGTTTAGTTACGAGCCAAGAAAATTATCACCGAATAAATTGGACGATGAAATTATCGATGCTGAAGAACACAATCCAATTGAGTTGCGCAATAAAGTGATTGACCGTATAAGAAACAACCAAGAAAAACAGCGAACACAGTTCAACAGGAAAAGGTCTGCTGCTCTAGATTATATACCCGGAGACACTGTTATGATACGCCGCGATCCTAGTAATACGGGAGAACCTGCAAAACTCTTATCATTGTACAAAGGTCCATATGTGGTGACCGAAGTATTGCCCAGTGATCGTTATTGCGTTACTGATTTTCCCGATACCCAGCGAAGTCAGCGATGTTATGAAGGCGTAGTAGCGGCTGAAGATATGAAACGAGTAATACCTCCTCCTGACGTTGTAGCTGATGAGTCGCCAACAGAGGACGATAACCCCAAACCCAAAAGGCCAACCCAAACCAAAACAACCCCAAGATATTTAGAAGATTATTTGCCATAACCGATCGAGGTCGATCTCAACGAAGGATGGCCGAATGGTAACTATCGCATGTTAACTTCACGTACACATTTTTCGTAATACGAGTATGTGGCAACCTTAATTCAAGTGTCAAAATTTTAACTAGAACATTCTAATGAATATACTTATTCGTCATTTTTCTTTTGCAAAATTTTTAATTCTATTATAATTAAATAAATCATTCTTAATTAATCAGTGCGTTTTACTAAATTGGAAGCTCCACAGTATTTAACACTACCAAGAAATAGAACTTATGAGCGCTATCAATTTCACCGCATAAAGCAACAAGAAAACCAACCCTTTGAAGAATTTTTGCAAAAACTACAACAGCAAGTCAAGCATTGTACATATGTTGAAAAAACTGATTTACGAACAGGCCCATGTATATATGTATAAATATTCAGTAAACATTTATTCTAAATGATCGTTCAATATCAATTTAACGGTGCCCAAAATATATAAAAACGAATAGAAAGAGAGTATATAGTCGAACGAGTAAAAATAAAATTAAGCAAGCATTTGTGTGGTTATGACATCAAGTGGTAGTAATTCTCAACAAAATAGTATTTCTAAATAAGATTTAGTTCATCACTACAGTTCAGTAATGGCAAATATTAAACCACCTAAGCCACTACTTATCAACAACGAAATGGATATGGCGGTTGAGTGGGCAGATTGGTTGGATGAATATAATAATTATTATATAGCAGCAAAAATCAAACAAGAAAGCGAAGATGTGCAAGTAGCGAATTTAAGAGCAATCATTGGAAGAGAAGAAAATCAAGTGCTTAAGAATTTTAATCTCAGCGAAACAGAGTTGAAGTAAAGAGAAGTTATAATACAACAATTTACAGATTATTTTTCTCCACCAAGAAATAGAACTTATGAGCGCTATCAATTTCACCACATAAAGCAAAAAGAAAAGCAACCCTTTGAAGATTTTTTGCAAAAACTACAACAGCAAGTCAAGCATTGTACATATATGTTGAAAAAACTGATGAATTTTTAGTTGATCAAATTATATTGGGCTTGCATTCAGATAATACTAGAAGAAAGTTGTGGATGGAAGAAAATCTTAATTTTGAAAAAACTTGTAAAATTTGCAGAGTAGCTGGAAGAGAAGGCAAACAAATGAATGACTTAAGCAATGAAGATGAATGTGCCGAAAGTGTAAATTTGATTAAAAGACAACAAAAATTTAAATGTAACCGGTGCAATAAAGAGCACGGACCAAGAAGTTGCTTTGCATATGGTAAAGAGTGTTATAATTGTGGAGGAAAGCGGCATTTCGCTGTAGTATGTAAAATCAAAAAGAAGACAGAATATGAGAAAAACATAAATCATAAAAAGAAAAGGTGCACGTAGTAGAAATGCGCGACGATAAGAGCGAATTTCAATACATTCGATCAATAAAAGTGAATTGCATCAATAAAACTAAAAACAAAAATGACAAATGGTATGCTACAGTTGGTGTTGGTAAACAAAATTTGAAACTAAAATTAGATACAGGCGCAGAATGTAATGTACTACCTATAAAAGAGGCTAAGAGCTTAGAAGCTGTCATTCAAAATTCAGCAACTAAGAAATTAATAGCTTACAACGAACAATCTATAAATGTAGTTGGCGAAGCAATTTTACTTTGCGAAAATAAAAATAAAAAAATGAAACTGTCTTTTAAAATCGTTCAAGAAAATCTAGAGCCTATATTGGGACAAGATAGCTGCGAAAAATTAGGCTTTATAGCTCGCATACATAAAGTAGAAGAACAAAGTGAAACTCTTGGATGTTGCAGAAACTATGAATATGATATTGATTTCATTGATAACCCCAAATTTCGAATAATGCTTCCAAGAAAAATTCCATATGCGTTGCAAGCTCGTGTAAAAAGTAAATTAGATAGAATGGTTCGATTAAAAGTCATAGACCCCATTACTGAACCAAATCCAGCAGTTAGTGCAATGGTTATTGTTGAAAAGAATTCAAAAATTAGAATTTGTATGGACCCAACTGAATTAAATAAGAATATTAAGCGCAGACATTTTCCGCTGAAAACGGTGGAAGAAATCGCTGCCAAGGTACATGGCAATAACATTTTCACTAAGATCGATTGTCAAAAAGGGTTTTGGCAAATTAAAGTGCCTGAAAGAACATCAAAATATTTAACCGTTGCTACACCTTGGGGACGGTACAAATATCTGCGACTACCATTTGGCGTTTCATCTGCGCCAGAGGTATTTTGTGAAGTCATGACACGTACAAGGCATTGACAATTGTGAAATAGCCATGGACGATATTTTTATTTATGCCAAAGATGTAAAGCAGCTTGAATAATTAAGATGAAAGTAAAACAGCGCCTACAAAGAGCCCCTTTTACGCTTAATAATTCAAAATGTGAGTACAATAAAAAATCTATTAAATTTTTGGGGCATATTTTTACTGATAATGGATATAAAGCTGATGATGAGAAAGTTGATGCAATAAAAAAATTGAAAGCACCTACTAATATTAAAGAATTACAGCGTGTACTTGGCATGGTGAACTATTTAGGGAAATTCATCCATAATTTGTCTGAGTTGACTGAACCACTTCGAATTCTTTTAAAAAAGGACGTAGCATGGCATTGGAATATTGAACAACAAAACGCATTTAGTAACATAAAGAAATCACTTTCAACTACACCTGTGTTGTCTTACTATGATGTCAACGCAACAGTAACCTTATCCGTTGACGCGAGCAGCAAATCTATGGGCGCTTGTCTGAGCCAAACAGCAAACCAGTTGCATATGCTACCCGATAGTTTAATAAATCAACTCGAAACCAACCTCAAATTGTCAAGGGGGCACTAGCAATTCGATTTTGATGTACGAAATTTCATGAATATGTATATTGTAGTGTACACATGTCATACAACTTGCACAGTAGGTACATACCAACTTTAAGTATGTAGCGCAACAACCGATAATTTTACACATGTTGAAAAAGTTGGCAAAAAGTTATTTGGAACATATATTGAATTACAGAAATTACTGTGTGCAAGTTGATGACACATGAAAATTTAATTTAATTGAATTTTATTTTATTTATCTCTATTAATAAATTGAGTGATTTACAAATCACTCAATTCTAGATTATCATTTAGATTCTCATAAGTAGTATTTAAGCTAGAATATTTTGTAAATAAAATCAGACTTAAACTATCAACATAATTCGGCACTTGCTTGCCTTGGTTTTTATTTAAGTTTCAAAAATATTCTGGCAGTTCTTTTGAACGCCTAATTACTAGCTGGAACCCTTCCAGCTGTTCAAGGGCTAAAGGGAAAGAAAATTTAAACATCCTTCCACTCTCTACATGGCGATCCTGGGGATTTCGAACTGATCCTGCCAATTCGGACCAACCATACAAAAAAAAAAAAATTTTTATTATCAAAAATTTTATGATCCTGCAAAAATCTTACAATCCTGCGGACTTCGAACTGATCCTGCCGACACCACATAAAGATTATTTATTTACAATATGTATTTGCAATTCAAAAAAGTAGAAGAGAAGAAGAAACCAAAACGGGCACAGAAGTAAAATTGTATAAAAGCATTGTTTGATTAAAAATAAATTGTCCAGAATAAAGAATCCAGAAATTTATAAATTTGCTAGTAATAGGAAGTACCAATCATGACTCGTGGAAATCAACGTGACTTAGCCTGTCAAAAGAACACTAAAAATTTGGCTGAACAAAGCACTGACAATTTAAACGACGTAAACACGTTTGGGTTTGGTTTATAAAAATCACAAATGTAAGATGTTCTCTAGTTTCAATATTTTAAGTTTTGCTTAAATAATTTACAATTATACATACATACATATAAACTTAACTTAAAACAGCATTAAAATAATATAAAAATCAACAAAAAAAAAGCAAACACAACAAATAATATGAATGAATTGGAAAAAACACTACAAAAGAAATATAATTACAAATAAATGAACTAAATACATAAATAAATATATAAAAACAAATGGGAATTTAATGAAAGAATGAAGATTTAAATGAAAAGCTCTTGAATATTATTAAATAGTTTAAAATATAAAATAATTATACATAAATATATACATTTATATTTATTTCTTAAAATTTTTTTAACTTACACACAAATACACACAACTTCCAACATTCATGTACACATACTCTTTACTTAACCATCAACAAACCAAGTCTTCTTATTAAATAAATCAGGTTAAGATATTAGAAGATATTATTAATTGAAATCATACAAGCATTAAAATTAAATCTAAATGGAGACAACGTAACTTTTAATAATGAATTGAAACCAGAGGTGTATTTTTGAGTAATTCAATAGTTCCAAAAAAGCGGCATGACACATTTTAAAATTTGAAACACAACGAACGAAGAAATTACTCTACAAGGCATTAAACTCCAAAGTGAACCACTGAAAAACTATGACATATTAAATTACAAAATTATAAACAACGAAGAACGATTTAATAAAATACTGAATGAATTGCAATTAGATCATAATGACGAATAAGCAAAAACACAATTAAAAGAAATAATAAAGAAATATCAAAACGTTTTTCACATAGAAAACGAAAAATTAAGCGTCAACAATTTTTAAAAACAGAAAATCGCAACTTCGGACAATAACCCTGTTTACATAAAAAATTAAAGGTTACCACACTCACATACTGACATAATAAACGAACAAGTACAGAAAATGCTTGATGACGGAATAATAGAACCCTCAGTTAGCCCATATAATGCCCACTCCTTTTGGTACCAAAGAAAAACATAGATGACAAAAATAAATGGAGACTTGTTGTAGATTTTAGAAAACTTAATGATAAAATTATTAATGATAAATTTCCTCTAACTAGATTAGAGGATATTTTAGACAAATTAGGTAGAGCAAAATGGTTTTCTGCACTCGATATGACTAGCTCTTTTCATCAAATTGACCTAGATAAAGATTATAGACCGTTAACAGCTTTTTCCACACCTTACGGACATTTTCAATTTAAAAGACTTCCATTCGGATTAAAAATTTCTTCTAACAGTTTTCAAAGAATGCTCACAATAGCACTATCCGGACTGGAATCCGAAGCATTTCTCTATGTAGATGACATAATCGTATACGGATGTAGTTTAAATCACCACAACAAAAACTTATTAAGAGTTCTAGATAGATTACAACAATACAATCTAAAACTAAATCCAAAGAAATATTGTTTTTTAAGACCAGAGGTAGTTTATTTGGGACATTTAATAACAAAGTACGGTGTAAAGACAGACCCACCTAAATACGATGTAATAAAAAACTTCCCAAAACCAAAAAACGCAGATGAAGTAAGACGATTTGTTGCATTTTGCAATTATTACAGAAAATTCATACCCAATTTTGCCGACATCGCTAAAGACCTAAACGCACTATTAAAGAAATCTGCAAAATTTATATGGACAGAAAAATGCCAAAACGCTGTTGAAGAATTGAAAGAAAAACTGATTAATCCACCAGTTTTACAATATCCAAATTTTGATAAACCTTTTATTTTAACAACAGACGCATCAAATTACGCATTAGAAGCAGTCTTATCCCAAGGTGAAATAGGAAAAGATCTACCAATTTCATACGCAAGTAAATCATTACACAAACATGACATTAACAAACCCGTAATTGAGAAAGAACTTTTAGCAATCCATTGGAGTATAAACTTCTTCAAACCTTACCTATATGGCAGAAAATTTATAGTTGTGACGGACCATAGACCATTAATTTCATTATTTTCACACAAAAATCCATCATCAAAAATGACACGAATAAGACTTGATTTAAGCGACTATGATTTCACAATTGTATATAAAAAAGGAAAAATGAATACAAATGCCGATGCACTTTCTAGAATAGAACTAGATTCAGACATACTTAAACAAATGATACCGCAGGAGAACGACGAAAAAACAAAAAGGGTTTTAGTAACAACAAGGGCCATGACAAATAAAGAAAATAAAGAGGCAAATAACAAAGAATATAACGAGGCAAATAATAAAGAAGATAATTATGAAAATAAAACGTACGTAAAAACAACAGGGAAAAATGTAATTCTCAGAAGTCTGATCAACTTCAAATATGGGAATGCACCTCCATAAATGATATCAAAAACATGAAGAAATTGCAATTTAATGAAATTGAGAATATAAAAGACATCGATGTAATTATAGAAAATAATATTGTGAGCATAGGACGTGATGATAATTCTGCGAAACCAGTTTCGACTATGAAGAAATAGCGCTCCAAAACCACATATGAAGAAATTGAATATAATAAGCATGCAATATTCAGCGATAACTCAGCAAAACTAGATTCGATACTAAGGAAACTGATATCTAAAATTAATTAAGAAAATATAAAAGAATTAGCGCTATCAAATGAAGATGAAATTTTTAATATGTATACAAAAGAAGAATTAAAAGAAGCATATGCGAACATAAAAATAAATAACAAAAGTCCTCAATTAAAAATATTAATATACAATGCCCCTAAAAGAATAACAGATGACATTTAAAAAAAATAAAATAATTGAAGAATTCCATAATGCCACATATGCAGGCCACTTAGGAATAAGAAAAACAATTATTAAACTAAAACAGCGATACATTTGGAAAAACATGAACAAGATGGTTAAGAAATTTATATCATACTAGCATTTAACCCTCTACTTCGTTAGCGTATCCCTTTCTTTCGTGGACATATTTTTACGCCAAAGCTTATGTTGCATTCACTCAGGGCATTGCATGTTTAATTTTATGTTTGTAGCTCCAATACTTACAAAGATTAAAAAGTACGTGTGTAAAACAAAAACGGTCCTTCCTTCCAAAAAGATCCCTCTAAAAAATTCTCATTCGCTCAGGACCATGCATGTTTAGTTTTATGTTCATAGGTCCAATATTAACGAATATGAGAAAAGTACCAGTTAAAGAACGAAAAAGTACCAAAAAGATCCCTCTAACAAATTCTCATTCACTCAGGACCTTGCATGTTTAATTTTATGTTTCTAGTATTAAAACTAACGGAAATTCAAAAAGTATCAGTTGAAGAGCAAAAAGTACCCTCATAGGTTCTTATCCACTCAGGACATTGCATGTTGAAGTTTATGTTTCTAGGTCCAATATTAACGATAACTAAAAAAATTGCCAGTTAAAGAACCAAAAAGCTAAAGTAAGAGATTAAATTTCCCGTATTTCCCATTTTTGGTACTATTTTTCTCCCCATTGAAGCATGAAAAATTTCATTATTGTAGTGGGAGCAAATAATTTAATACGTTTATGTCAATAAATAAAAAAAAAATAAAACTGAACTTGAGCCTGATAATATTACTTTTCATATGTAAATCAATATAAGTTCAAATAATAATTACGTTTATTCGTAATAATAATAATATAAAAATATTAATTCCGCTTGGGCATGAGCTATAAATACCCTAATAAAAGGGGTCACAGTAATATGTGAATTTCCCTAATATAGAGTAAAAACAACAAAAACGTTAAAATACAAAGCAAAATACTTTGATGATAACGGACTATGAGTTTGTGTTGATTATTAGTTCCAAACAGTAATGAGGGAATTTCGTACTAACCAGCACTGTTTCATTGTAGAATAAAAATTGAATTAAAAATTAATTCTCATATTCTATTTCTGTTGAAAACTGGTTAAATAGTTGATATTCTTCTCAATTAGTATCCACTTTACGAAATTTGTAAAGTTGGACAATTGAACGCTGATGAGAGGTGTAGCGGCCTTGAAATCAGTACTGATACGTTCTGCTAAAAACTGATTGGATATAAATAATAATATTTTCCAACACAAAAAAACTCTTAGTAATTTTGAATTTTCATTAATTCAATAAAACTGAACTTGAGCCTGATAATATTACTTTTCATAAAAAAAAAATATTTTATAAAAATGTACCAAAAATAGTTACGCTTTTTACAACTTAAACGTCCGAATTTCGAAAAAGTACCAAATTTGTATTTGGATTTTTTAGATAAGTTTCAAATGTGATATAACCCTTATTTCTATGTTTATGGGTTTAAAAGATAGATGGGGTGACAAAAAACTACCAAAATGCAGGTTTTACTCCGTTAAAAGTCTGAATTTCCAAAAAGTACCAAACACCTGTCCGCTTATTTTTCTAAAGAACAACGATAAGCATTAATTTTTTTTTTGTATCTCATTTAGTTTTAGAGATATAAGGTTACCGAATTTACTCGTTTTTGCCCTTTTTTACCCCCTAAACATTCGAATTTCCAAAAATCCCGTCTTAGTGGATCGATTTGGGGAGAGACCAAGCCCTGGTCCAAATTTCAAGTTTTTGCCTTCAGGCGTTTAGGCTGTGCGATGATGAATCAGTCAGTCAGTAACGTTACAATTTTATATATGTATATATATAGCATTTAACCCGCTAGTTCGTTAGCGTATCCTTTTCTTTCGTAGACATATTTTTACGCCAAAGCTTATGTTGCATTCACTCAGGAACTTTCATGTTTAATTTTATGTTTCTAGGGCCAATACTAACGGAAATTCAAAAAGTACCAGGTAAAAAAAAAGTAGCAAAAAGCCCTTTTACAGATTCTCATTTACTCAGGACCATGCATGTTTAGTTTTATGTTCATAGGTCCAATATTAACGAAAATTAAAAAAAAATTTCAGTTAAAGAACGAAAAAGTACCAAAAGGATTCCGCTAACGAATTCTCATTAACTCAGGACCATGCATGTTTAATTTTATGTTAATAGGTCTAATATTAACGAAAATTCAAAGAGTAGCAGTTAAAAAACAAAAAAGTACCAAAAAGCCCTTTTACAGATTCTCATTTACTCAGGACCATGCATGTTTACTTTTATGTTCATAGGTCCAATATTAACGAAAATTAAAAAAAAGTACCAGTGAAAGAACGAAAAAATATCAAAAGGATCCCTCTAATGAATTCTCATTAACTCAGGACCTTTCATGTTTAATTTTATGTTAATAGGTCTAATACGAACGAAAATGAAAAAAGTACCAGTTAAAGAACGAAAAAGTACCAAAAGGATCCCTCTAACGAATTCTCATTCACTCAGGACTTTGCATGTTTAATTTTATGTTTCTAGTATTAGAACTAACGGAAATTCAAAAAGTACCAGTTAAAGAGCAAAAAGAACCCTCATAGGTTATTATCCACTCAGGACATTGCATGTTGAAGTTTATGTTTCTAGGTCCAATATTAACGATAATTAAAATAAATTGCCAGTTGTAGAACCAAAAATCTAAAGTAAGAAATTAAATTTTCCGTATTTCCCCTTTTTGGTACTTTTTTCTCCCCATTGAAGCACGAAAAATTTAATTATTGTAGTGGGAGCCCATAATTTAATACGTTTATGTCAATAAATAAAAAAAAATGTTTTATAAAAAAAGTACCAAAAATAGTTACGCTTTTTACCCCTTAAAAGTCCGAATTTCGAAAAAGTACCAAAGATGTATTTGGATTTTTTAAATTAGTTTCAAATGTGATATAAACCTTATTTCTATGTTTATGGGTTTAAAAGATAGATGGGGTGACAAATCAATACCAAAATGCAGGTTTTACTCGTTTCTCCGTTAAAGGTCTGAATTTTCAAAAAGTACCAGACACCTGTCCGCTTATTTTTCTTAAGAACAACGATAAGCATTAAATTTTTTTTGTATCTCTTAGTTTTAGAGATATAAGGTTACCGCTTTTGCCCTTTTTTAGCCCCTAAACATTCGAATTTCCAAAAATACCGTCTTAGTGGATCGATTTGGGGAGAGACCAAGCCCTGGTCCAAATTTCAAGTTTTTTCCTTCAGGCGTTTAGGCTGTGCGATGATGAATCAGTCAGTCAGTAACGTTACAATTTTATATATATGGATTGAATCTTCAATTATTAATTGAAATATCAATAATTGGGGTGTTCACACTGTTGTCATATCAGTCATATTGTCATAATGTCTTATTATTTTACAATAGTTTAAAAAAATTGTTGTTGTGCTTCAAGCAAAAAAGTCATATAATAATAAGACATTTTGAGGTATGTTTATGGTTTGTCATAAAATAACAGTAGAAATCTTAGTCGAGCAGCTGCAACTCCTTATTCGAGCCGGCGATAATTTTTACAAGCCGCCGCTACTTTTATGTAACACTAGAATAAACACAAGGCAAATTCATATGCACGACCAAGGCGAATAAGGCTAATGCAGTGGCGAATTCACGCGAATCTATACATTGGGGGCTGTGCACAGTGCAAAATTTCTAATCCGTAACAAATCCTTAACCCCCCACCCCCCTGGAGCGTTACGTAATATGTGCACAGCCCCTTGGGCAGTGTGAATAAAATGGTAGTTTGTACTACATAGTACTAAGTACTAGCACTATCTTTAACTTTTCAGTACTAGCTATGTTGAAAAGTATAAACTACAAAAGGTGTGAATAAATCTTTGCTAGTACTAAGTAGCTAGTACTGGAAAATTAAAAGATATGCGGATGAAAAATCAGCTGATAGAAACTGTTTGGGAGTTGCCTCTGTTTAAAAAAAAAGCTATTTTTCTTATAAGTTCTAAGCAAAACTTGTGGTAAAACATTTCGGCAACACTATAAGTTTGTTTTGATTATTTACGAGTATTATCACGATGGGCGACAAAAATAGCGCGAAATGTTTTGATATGCTATAAAAGCATAAAATAATATTTAAAAATTCGCAAGTGCCGTCAGTGAGAGTGGCGAAAAATAATGCCTTGTTTTCACTCCATGAAGAGTATTTGGAACAGTTTGGCCAGGAAATTACAATTGGTCAATTGAGAAAACTAATTCAAAACATGAGGAATGATCATAATTAATTAATGCAGTCATTATATTTAAATAAAAACAACCGAAAATGCGCTTTTTCACGAATAAACCAATAATAAACTTATTTCCAGCACCTCAATGACATGCTTACAAAAATTCAAGTTAAAACTAGTAATTTTTAGTACTTACTAGTTTTTATTCACACATATTTTCAGCAAACGCTGGAAAAACTAGCTTGTGCTAGACTGCAAAAAGCATTTTAATGTAATTTTCGTGCAAAAGGCAAATTCATTACGACTACAATAATTCAACAACAAAGCAAACAACAGGCATTTTGTTTGTGTAAACGGCGAATTCATTACCTACGCTGTCAAAATTCTCCATGCATAAAATATTACATTAAAATGGCGCGGGAAAATATGTAAAAAATTTGACAGGTAATGTATAAATTTGTGTGAATTCGCCACTGCATCCAATTAATTCGCCTTGAATGAAAATATGTGTTTGTGTAACTGATCTGCCTGGCAGCTTATGAACGTTTTTCCACTTGCCGCCGTTCAAAAAAGTTGTTCAGCTCATGTTACTGGCAACAGCTGTTTTTGATATTTATTTCGTATAGATAAAAAAAATTTTAAATTTTAATTGATATTGGACATTTTAGAAAATTTACAGTAAATTTATTGTTTTCTTTATTAACAATTAAAAAGCATTTACATTTAAGCCAAAATGCAAACGTATTCGCAATAATCCGACTAAAAATGGAGTGTTGTTAAATGTTTATCAGCTGGCACAATTATGACAGCACACTTATTTATGACGGGGTGTTCACACTTGTCATATTTTGGTGTGCTATTATTTTATGACATATGACTACAGTGTGAATACCCCAAATAAGTTATTCAAATCTTAATCTAATGGCGTTTTCTTTTCTGAAAAAAGTGTTGCATATATGCTACATTCTTTAATTTTCGTGATCCATTCTAAAAAATATGTAACATATTTAAAAGCGATTTCGTTCCTTTCTAATTATGTTGCACCAATAAATGGCAAAATATGCAACATATTTTCCCCTCTACTATCAAGTCGGGGTGATATACTACCCATTTTTACAACTTTGTTTAGTATATTTTTATACAAGTAAGAACTTGTATTTTTGTCATTCTACTTAGTTAGCGAAAACACTTATAATTAAAACGATAATTATTTAATTAATGTTAAGTAATGTTAAGCCTCAAATATTTTGTACCATTGTGGCAAAAAAAATGTACCACTTTTTAAAGGTAGATGCAAACTGTAAAAAGTGTTACACATTGAAAGGTCAACATTTTTGTTCAGAAAAGAAAACACCATAAAACTGTTAAATATATGTTTAGCCAATGCTAAAAAAAATTTTTAATTCCAACTGTTGATTTTTGTTGTTTTACATCTCTCGTGTGCGGCTAAGAAAAAGAGTTTTTGTACCTCCTTCTCAACCTGGTGTGAGCTCTTTAAATTAGAATATTGCGCGCAAGTGGATTTGGGTGCAAATCAAGTTTTTTCATGTATTTTTTCGCGCGTTTTGAAAATACTGTCTTCATCAACGGAACATCAAGGTCTTTGTGAATTCGCTGATTTGGAATATACCAGGGGGCTGCTGTTATTGTACGTAGAATTTTGTTTTGTCGCCTTTGAATTTTTTTTACATTCGATGATGAGGCAGTGCCCCATAACTGGATTCCATAGGACCATTTTGGTTTAGTAGTTTAAAGTCTAGGCTTAGTTTAGAATTTCTGCCAATAAGCCAATTCATTTGGGCTGCTTTTGGATCAACTTTGCGTCTATGTGCGATTTCCAGGTTAAACGACGATCAAGATGAACGCCAAGATATTTTTTCTACAGTGTGTTGCGGTATAGTCTCGGTGTTGATTTGTATAGGCGCGCATGTTTCCCTGCGTAAAGTAAAAGTAACGTGTACACATTTCTCCTCATTCACTTTTATCCGCCATTGTTTTAGCCATGTTTCCAGTTTTAAGATGTACCCTTGTAGATTCCGGGAAGCTTCTACAGGATTTTCATGAACGCTTAGAAAAGCCGTATCATCAGATAATGTTGACGTGTGAATGTTACTGCTTAACGGTAAGTCAGAGGCATATATTAAATAAAGTAATGTACCGAAGATACTGCCTTGAGGGACTCCGGCATCAATCGACTGCGTAGGGCTTAAAAAATTGCCTCCACCAACTACAAATTAAGAGCCTGACGATGTTTGCGGGTAGATTTTGTGTTAATTTGTGGACAAGACCTTCGTGTCATACTTTATCAAAAGCCTGTGCGACATCAATAAAAGGCGCTAAACAATATTTCTTTTTTTCGAAAGTTTCTCTAACTACATTCACAAGTCTGTGAGTTTTTTCAATACTGCTATGTTGTCTGCGAAAACCGAATTGATGATCTGGAATGCATCTATTTCTAGTCACTATAGGCATCAGCTTGCTCATATACATCTTTTCAAATAGTTTTGAAATATTGGGCAATAAACTAATAGGCCGATAGGATTCTACCTTTGTATGATCCTTGCCGGGCTTTGGTATCACAGCAATTAGCGAAATCTTCTATTCTGCTAGATAGTATTGCAGCCGTTAAATACCAGACACCATTTGAAGCCGTAATGGAGGTTTGCAAATCACCGGCCTTTTAAGTCCTCTGGCTGCACGCCATAGCAACTAATCTGTTTGTGGTGTTGCATCTAGTTCTTGAAGAAAATTGTGAAGGGAAGCTATTTTTTGTGTTTGTAAAACTTTTCTAAGGTGCTTGGTACACTCCTTAAGCCGTCATTTTAGCTGAGGCGATTTGTAACGTTGCCATTCTCGTCGAGCTCTCCGTTTTTCAGTCAATAGCCTTTCCATATCTGCAGAAAAAATATTGTTGAATTTCACTTGTTGATTAGTTTTATTTGCAGTTGCATTAAAAGCCCTTGTTTAACGTGTACATCAAACAACCTAAGAAAATCGTCTATGTCAGAAGGTGTCCTCAGCGGCATTCTTTCCGAGCAATGAGCACTCATATTTTTTGTATTTCAGCCAGTTAATACGTGCAGATGTCATCATTAAATCATATGTTGGTGTTGCAGTTTTATGAGAGTAAATAGTGACAATTGTAGGCTAGTGGTCTGAAGATAAATCTAAAGATGCTTCAACTTCAATCATGTCGTTGGGCACAACTTTCGCTATTCCAAAGTCAATAACATCAGAAATTTTTGTCGATTTTTTGGTCAATATGTTGGCTGACCACTTGAAACTACATTCAAACCCATTTTAGATATTGTGTCGATCAAAATTCGTCCCTTAGGAGTGATTAAACGTGAACCCCAGAATGTGTGTTTAGCATTGTAGTCGCCAGCTGCTAGAAAACGGGACCCCAGTGTTGCATAAAATACGGTATATTGACTCTCTGAAATTGAAAACATGGGAGGAGAATAAACAGATGATATCACAAGCTTTTGATTTTCAGTGCAGATGTTCGTTGCTAGAAGATATTTTTCACAAAGATCATTTAACAGGTAGTGTTTTATTCGCGTTTTTATTAGGATTCGCGAGCCACAACAAACTTTACCTCGAGGATCCTTTGTGTCGTAAAAATTATATCCACTAACTTTAAAATAGCTTCGAGTCGTCAAATGAACATAACATCGATTTGTTTATCAAGAAGAAAATAATCTATTTCATTTTGATGTTGGCAGATGCCGTTTGCGTTCCAAAAACAGATTCTTAAGTTTATGGTGCGTTAATACAGCCTGCAACAAGGTAGGCTCCATTTTCAACATTTCCTGCATCATACAGGACATGTTGAGAGTAAATATATTTATTGATTGTATTATGCTCTCAATTTAGGATTCAATACAACTAAAATTAAACCCTGGAACTTCGTTTGCTGGTACTGTTTTTTGCACTGTATTCTGGTTACTTTTTAAAATGTTAGCGTATGAAAATTGACTATTAGGTTGTTGCTGAGCAATAGTCGCGTTTGATTTCAATACGTTTGAATATTGTTGCTGACTGGTAGATTGTTGTGGTAACTGTGGGTAGCTTATAAGTGTGATAGGCTGAGCGGGAATATTATTTTCTTTCTTGTTCGAGGAACGTTTAAAAAACGAGTAAAGAGGACAGCCTCCTTAGTTTGCAGTGTGATTTCCGCCGAAATTGCCACATTTTTTAACCTTGGGATCACCTTTTATTTTTTTCACAGTTAGCGGTACTGTGTAACGCACCACTCGAAGCGGCAGGCGACTCTTTCATACATAAAAACGTAGTAAAGGCCATGGGCTTGAGGCGAATCTTTTTATTCCCCCTTAAAGCCTGCTTCGCAATGACTATAAACAAATTTCAGGGTCAGTCACTGAAAACAGCAGGAATTGATCTAAGAGAGGATTATTTCTCGCATGGCAAATTAGCAATTGTTTTGCTTTTTGTCGTATTAGCACCTGAAAAATTGTTTCACAAGTTTGATAATTCTTTACCAGATTTTTCCGCGCAAACGAAGACCCGGGCAAAAGCTAATATACAACTTAACATCACTTAATTTTCATAGAAAAGTAATGCGATACCTAGATATACTGTATTATTTTTCTGCATAACCCAATTCTGTATTACATAATATTATTAGCTTTTATAAAAAAAAGGAGATGACATATGAATAAATGAGTCAGTAGTATTTAGACTTCCGAACATACAACACGTCTTTTATTACACACTCAGAAGTGGGATACACACATACAATAATAAAGTTAACGGGAACAGAAAATACATACAAATGATGGGGCCTGTTCGTAAATGCAAAACTGCGCTGCATATTATGGGCAGTACGTTCATATATGCAAACAGTGGCAACTCTGCAAAAGGTATGCATTCAAAAATGCATCGCTGAAGTATATTATGCACAAATAAAAAAAACTAATCATAAAAATGGCTGATGCAACGGATGAGTATGTGTTAATTTTTTATTTTATTATTTGTTTTGTTTATTATTTCTTAACCTTTTTCTTTCTTGTAGATAAGATAATTTTACATCATTAGTTTTATCTTCCAGCTCAAAAATAAATTTATCATTAACTTTTCCATTTTTGTTAAATTTTTCGGTTCATAAATACAAACATTGAAATGCGCAAAAAGAAGCATAAGCAACAGCTGATTAGCAGTGGCAGTGCAAAATAATCATATTATGCAGCGCAGTGATGCATTTACGAACAGGCCCATGTATATATGTATAAGTATTCAGTAAACATTTATTCTGAATGATCGTTCAATATCAATTTAACGGTGCCCAAAATATATAAAAACGAATAGAAAGAGAGTATATAGTCGAACGAGTAAAAATAAAATTAAGCAAGCATTTGTGTGGTTATGACATCAAGTGGTAGTAATTCTCAACAAAATAGTATTTCTAAATAAGATTTAGTTCATCACTACAGTTCAGTAATGGCAAATATTAAACCACCTAAGCCACTACTTATCAACAACGAAATGGATATGGCGGTTGAGTGGGCAGATTGGTTGGATGAATATAATAATTATTATATAGCAGCAAAAATCAAACAAGAAAGCGAAGATGTGCAAGTAGCGAATTTAAGAGCAATCATTGGAAGAGAAGAAAATCAAGTGCTTAAGAATTTTAATCTCAGCGAAACAGAGTTGAAGTAAAGAGAAGTTATAATACAACAATTTACAGATTATTTTTCTCCACCAAGAAATAGAACTTATGAGCGCTATCAATTTCACCACATAAAGCAAAAAGAAAAGCAACCCTTTGAAGATTTTTTGCAAAAACTACAACAGCAAGTCAAGCATTGTACATATATGTTGAAAAAACTGATGAATTTTTAGTTGATCAAATTATATTGGGCTTGCATTCAGATAATACTAGAAGAAAGTTGTGGATGGAAGAAAATCTTAATTTAGAAAAAACTTTTAAAATTTGCAGAGTAGCTGAAAGAGAAGGCAAACAAATGAATGACTTGAACAATGAAGATGAATGTGCCGAAAGTGTAAATTTGATTAAAAGACAACAAAAATTTAAATGTAACCGGTGCAATAAAGAGCACGGACCAAGAAGTTGCTTTGCATATGGTAAAGAGTGTTATAGTTGTGGAGGAAAGGGACATTTCGCTGTAGTATGTAAAACCAAAAAGAAGACAGAATATGAGATAAACATACATAAATCATAAAAAGAAAAAGGTGCACGTAGTAGAAATGAGCGACGATTAAAGCGAATTTCAATACATTCGATCAATAAAAGTGAATTGCATCAATAAAAATAAAAACAAAAATGACAAATGGAATGCTACAGTCTTTTTAAAATCGTTCAAGAAAATCTAGAGCCTATATTGGGACAAGATAGCTGCGAAAAATTAGGCTTTATAGCGCGCATACAAAAAATAGAAGATCAAGGTGAAACTCTTGGATGTAGCAGAAACTATGAATATGATATTGATTTCATTGATAACCCTAAATTTCGAATAATACCTCCAAGAAAAATTCCATACGCGTTGCAAGCTCGTGTAAAAAGGAAATTAGATAGAATGGTTCGATTAAGTCATAGACCCCATTACTGAACCAACTCCAGCAGTTAGTGCAATGGTTATTGTTGAAAAGAATTCAAAAATTAGAATTTGTATGAACCCAACTGAATTAAATAAGAATATTAAGCGCAGACATTTTCCGCTGAAAACGGTAGAAGAAATCGCTGCCAAGGTACATGGCAATAACATTTTCACTAAGCTCGATTGTCAAAAAGGGATTTGCAAATTAAAGTGACGGAAAGAACATCAAAATATTTAACCGTTGCTACACCTTGGGGACGGTACAAATATCTGCGACTACCATTTGGCGTTTCATCTGCACCAGGCATTGACAATTGTGAAATAGTCATGGACGATATTTTTATTTATGCCAAAGATGTAAAGCCGCTTGAATCAATAACGAAGAAAGTAAAAGAGCGCCTACAAAGAGCCCGTTTTACGCTTAATAATTCAAAATGTAAGTACAATAAAAAATATATTATCTATTATTTTGGTGCATATTTTTACTGATAGTGGATATAAAGCTGATGATGAGAAAGTTGATGCAATAAAAAAATTGAAAGCACCTACTAATATTAAAGAATTACAGCGTGTACTTGGCATGGTGAACTATTTAGGGAAATTCATCCATAATTTGTCTGAGTTGACTGAACCACTTCGAATTCTTTTAAAAAAGGACGTAGCATGGCATTGGAGTATTGAACAACAAAACGCATTTAGTAACATAAAGAAAACGCTTTCAACTACACCTGTGTTGTCTTACTATGATGTCAACGCAACAGTAACCTTATCCGTTGACGCGAGCAGCAAATCTATGGGCGCTTGTCTGATGCAAAACAGCAAACCTGTTGCATATGCTACCCGATCGTTTAATAAATCAACTCGAAACCAACCTCAAATTGTCAAGGAGGCACTAGCAATTCGATTTGGATGTACGAAGTTTCATGAATATGTATATGGAAAAGAATTAATAATCGAAACTGACCACAAGCCGTTATAAACCATTGTTAAAAACCCAATACAAAACGCTTCATTGAGATTACAAGGCATATTATGGGACACCGTCCAATATAGTCCAAAGGTAATTTATACTAAAGGCACAAAGATACCTATTTCAGACATCTTGTGTAACCTACGAAATCGAAAAAGAAGATGTTTGCAGAGTTAGTGTTATTGTGTCAGCGACCCTTAATGATAACTTATACAAGGGATTTAAACGGAACATTGGTGTTGATCCTGAACTAAATACTCTGAGAGAGTATATTATTAATGGGTGGCCGAAGAAAGACTCAGAATTACCGGCAATTATAAAAAAATACGCGGCATTTAAACATCAGTTGAGCTACGAGCAAGGTCTGTTATTCAACGCACACAAAATTATTGTTCCTAAATCAGAGATCAGAAATATCTTACCGCAGATTCATGAAGGCCATATTGGAATAAATAAAAGCCCATCGCGAGAAAGAAAGCAGTTGTATTGGTTTGGTCAAACTAGAGATATAACTAGTTATGTATGTAGAAAATTGTGCAGTTTGCCAACAAACCCAACTAAATAATATGCGAGAAGAGTTTCTAATAAAAACAATCCCACAGTATCCTTTCCAAATTATTTCCACAGACATTTTCTATTTTAAAGGTGATGATTTTTTATTAATATCAGATCATTTTTCTGGCTTTTTTGATTTTCGAAAATATAAATCCACAACCTCTTGGGAAACAATTTTGTTTTTTAAAATGTGGTTTTCGGTACATGGTATACCAGAAATTTTAGAAAGCGATGGCGGACCACAGTTTTCTTCAGAGAGTTTTCGAAAATTCGCTACTGATTGTGATTTCAAACATTCAGTTTTAACTCTCGCAGTGTGCAGACGCATTTTTATAATCCTTGCAACTGAATATTATAAATTATTGAAAGTTAAAATCACAAAAAAAAAAAAAAACAATAACAAAACATTGATTAAACAGTTATTATACTGGTTTTTAATTAACTTTTTGCTTGTGTGTAATATACATATATATTTGCAAATACAAACTCATATAGTAAACACAAAAAAAGAGAACTCTAAATGAGTTCATCTTCTACCAACAACAGCTTCAACAGCGAAAGTTCCCAGAGATGGAAAAAACAATATAATAAATTCCGAAAATCGTTTCGCGATTTTATCTGAACAAGGCGATGGTGACACAACTACAACAAGTTCGAGTAAGCCCCCACCCATATATTTAAGAGAGCAGAATTCCAGTTTGCTGGTTAAAAGCCTTATCTCATTAATTGGAGAAAATGAGATTTATGTAACTCCAATTAAGCGCGGAAACATCAATGAAACAAAAATTCAGGTAGCTCATGAAAATAATTACCGAAAAATTGTTTCAGATTTAGAATCTAAAAATAAAAATTTCTACACGTACCAATTAAAGAGTGCTAAAGGTCTAACAGTCGTAATAAAAGGTATAGACTCTAGCGTGGATCCAGAAGAGGTCAAGTCTGGCCTTGAAAATAGTGGCTACAAGGTGAAAAATGTCTCAAACATTAAAAATAGAGAAAAAATCCCCCAACCAATATTTAGAGTCGAGTTACAGCCAGATGGCACAAAAATAAAAAAGAATGAAGCACATCCAATATATGACTTAAAGTACTTGTTGCATCGAAGAGTTACTGTTGAGCTTCCACATAAAAGAGCTGGACCTGTTCAATGCCTGAACTGCCAAGAATTTGGGCACACGAAGACTTATTGCAAGTTGCCTACAGTTTGCGTTGTATGTGGTGAGTTCCACAGTACTGCTAACTGTGATAAAATAAAAGGTGATCCCAAGGCGAAAAAATGTGGCAAATGCGGCGGAAATCACACTACCAACTATAGAGGCTGCCCCCTTTACTCGTTTTTTAAGAATTCATCAACCAAAAAAACCAATGCTACTCCCGCTCAGCCTAAGACCCCTATTAACTACCCACAGTTACCTCAACCCTCCACCAGTCAAAATCAATTTTCAAACATTTTCAAGTCTAACGCGACTAGTGCTCAACAACAAGCTAACAACAAATTTTCATACGTATTTTAAAAAGCAATCAGAGTACGGCGCAAAAAACCGTAAATGTAAATAAAGATTCGGGGTATAATTTTAGTCGTATTGAAGCCTCAATTGAAAGCTTAATACAAACAGTAAATACATTTACTCTCATCATGTCCTGTATGATGCAGGAACTGTTGAAAATGCAGTCTACCTTGTTGCAGGCTGTACTAAGCAAACCATGAACTTAAAAATCTGTTTTTGGAACGCAAACGGCATCTGCCAACATAAAAACGAAATAGAATATTTTCTTCAGGATAAACAAATCGATGTTATGCTTATCTCAGAAACTCATTTGACATCTCGAAGCTGTTTCAGAATTAGTGGATATAATTTTTACGACACCAAGGATCCTCGTGGCAGAGCTTGTGGTGGTTCGGGAATCCTAATAAAAAAGCGAATAAAACACCACCTGTTGAATGATTTTTGTGAAGATTATATTCAAGCAACGAACATCTGCATCGAAACTTACTATAAAAAACTTGTAATATCATCTGTCTATTCGCCCCCCAGATTCTCAATTACCGAGAGTCAATATACGGCTTTTTATAAATCACTGGGCCTCCGTTTTCTAGCAGCTGGCGACTACAATGCTAAACACACATTCTGGGGTTCACGTTTAATCACTCCTAAGGGACGAATTTTATTCGACACAATATCTAAAATGGGTTTGAATGTAGTTTCAAGTGGACAGCCAACATATTGGCCAACAGATCGACAAAAAATTCCTGATATTAACGACTTTGGAATTGTGAAAGTCGTGCCCAGCGAGATGGTTGCAGTTGAAGCATCTTTGGACTTATCTTCAGACCACTCGCCTACAATTATCACTATTTACTCACACACAACATGTGATTTATCGACGACATCTGCACGTATTAACTGGCTGAAATACAGAAAATATCTGAGTGCTCATTGCTCGGAAAAAATGCCGCTGAGAACACCTTCAGACATAGACGATTCTCTCAGGTTGTTTGAAGCGCATGTTAAACAAGCTGCTTTTAATGCTACTTCAAATGAAATAAACCAACCAGTGAGATTTAACAATATTTTTTCTGTAGATATAGAAAGGCTATTGACTGAAACACGAAGAGCTCGAAGAGAATGGCACCGCTACAGATCGCCCCACCTAAAATTAAGGCTTAAGGAGTGTACCAAGCAGCTTAGGAAAGTTTTGCAAACTCAAAAAACAGCTTCCCTTCAAAAATTCCTTCAAGAGGTAGATGCAACACCACAAACAGAATATTCACTGTGGCGTGCAGCCAGAGGACTAAAAAGGCCGGTGATATGCAAACCCCCATTACAAGCCCCTAATGGTGACTGGGCAAAAACTGATGCTGAAAAAGGTGCACTTTTTGTTAAACACTTAGAAAAAGTATTCACTCTGAATATTTCTGCTGATATTGTGTTGAACTGCCACCAGTCGTCTCTTTACGAGAAATATCGCTAAAATTCAACATTAAGGAGATTGAAAAGGCTATTACTAGTCTTAACACCAGAAAAGCCCCAGGTTTTTTTTTTTTTTTTTTTTTTTTTTAAACAAACACAACCCGCAAAGCGATTAGCTTGTCAGCAGAAAACACCCAGGATCTATGGCCGGAATTGAACCGACAACCTCCATACTGCTAGGCTATCAGCCACGGCGACAAAATAAGCAACAAAATGCTTCAAGAATTGCCTTACACTGCAAAAAGAATAATACTATTCATTTTTAACAGTATTCTACGCCTAGAACAGTATCCTAAAGAATGGAAGGTTTTGCTAATTACTATGATACCAAAGACCGGCAAGGATCATACAAAGGTTGAATCCTATCGGCCTATTAGTTAACTGTCTAACATTTCAAAACTATTTGAAAAGCTGTATATGAGCAAGCTGATGCTTATAGTGACTAGTAGACAACAGAGCACAATTGAACAAACTCACAGACTTGTGAATGTTGTTAGAGACACTTTTGAAAAAAAGAAATACTGCTCTGAGCACTTTATTGATGTCTCACAAGCTTTCGATAAAGTATAGCACGAAGGTCTTTTCAACAAATTAACACAAAATCTACCAGAAAACATCGTAAAGCTTTTAAAAAGCTATTTAATGGAACGTAAATTTGTAGTTAGGGAAGGCAATTTTTTAAGCCCTCCGCAGTCGATTGAAGCCGGAGTCCCTCAAGGCAGTATCTTCGGTCCCTTACTTTATTTAATATATGCCTCTGACTTACCGTTAAGCTGTAACATTCACACGTCAACATTTGCTGATGATACGGCTTTTCTAAGCGTTCACGAAAATCCTATAGATGCTTCCCGGAATGTACAAGGGTACATCACAAAATTGGAAACATGGCTACATTCGATGCTGAGGCAGTGCCCCATAACTGGATTTCATAGGACCATATTGGTTTTAGGATCGCGTAGTATAATAGAAGTTTACAGACTCGGCTTAGTATAGAATTTCTTCCAATAAGCCAATTCATTTTGCCTGCTTTTATGTCATTTGTGTTAATTTTGCGTCTATGTGCGATTTCCATGTTAAACGACGATCAAGATGAACGCCTAGATATTTGACTACAGTGTGTTGCGATACAGTCTCGGTGTTGATTTGTATAGCCGGGCATGTTTCCCTTCGCAACGTAAAAGTGACGTGTACACATTTCTGCTCATTCACTTTTATCCACCATTGTTTTAGCTATTTTCCAGTTTTGATATGTACCCTTGTAAATTTCGGGAAGCTTCTACAGGATTTTCATGAAAGCTAAGAAAAGCTGTATCACCAGCAAATGTTGATGTGTGAATTTTACTGCTTAACGGTAAGTCAGAAGCATATATTACAAAAAATTAAGGGACCGAAGATGCTGCCTTGCGGGACTCAGGCTTCAATCGACTGCGGAAGGCTTAGAAAGTTGCCTCCTCGAATTATAAATTGTAGTTCCATTAAATAGCCTTTTAAAAGCTTGACGATGTTTGCGGATAGATTTTGTATTAATTTGTGTATTAGACCTTCGTGCCATACTTTATCGAAAGCTTGAGAAACATCTACATATAAAGAGCGCAGAGAAATATTTATTTGAAGCCGTAATGGAGGTTTGCAAATCACCGGCCTTTTAAGTCCTCTGGCTGCACGCCATAGCAATTAATCTGTTTGTGGTGTTGCATCTAGTTCTTGAAGAAAATTGTGAAGGGAAGCTATTTTTTGTGTTTGTAAAACTTTTCTAAGTTGCTTGGTACACTCCTTAACCCGTCACTTTAGCTGAGGCGATTTGTAACGTTGCCATTCTCGTCGAGCTCTCCGTTTTTCAGTCAATAGCCTTTCCATATATGCAGAAAAAATATTGTTGAATTTCACTTGTTGATTAGTTTTATTTGCAGTTGCATTAAAAGCCCTTGTTTAACGTATACATCAAACAACCTAAGAAAATCGTCTATGTCAGAAGGTGTCCTCAGCGGCATTCTTTCCGAGCAATGAGCACTCATATTTTTTGTATTTCAGCCAGTTAATACGTGCAGATGTCATCATTAAATCATATGTTGGTGTTGCAGTTTTATGAGAGTAAATAGTGACAATTGTAGGCTAGTGGTCTGAAGATAAATCTAAAGATGCTTCAACTTCAATCATGTCGTTGGGCACAACTTTCGCTATTCCAAAGTCAATAACATCAGAAATTTTTGTCGATTTTTTGGTCAATATGTTGGCTGACCACTTGAAACTACATTCAAACCCATTTTAGATATTGTGTCGAATAAAATTCGTCCCTTAGGAGTGATTAAACGTGAACCCCAGAATGTGTGTTTAGCATTGTAGTCGCCAGCTGCTAGAAAACGGGACCCCAGTGTTGTATAAAATACGGTATATTGACTCTCTGAAATTGAAAACATGGGAGGAGAATAAACAGATGATATCACAAGCTTTTGATTTTCAGTGCAGATGTTCGTTGCTAGAAGATATTTTTCACAAAGATCATTTAACAGGTAGTGTTTTATTCGCGTTTTTATTAGGATTCGCGAGCCACAACAAACTTTACCTCGAGGATCCTTTGTGTCGTAAAAATTATATCCACTAACTTTAAAATAGCTTCGAGTCGTCAAATGAACATAACATCGATTTGTTTATCAAGAAGAAAATAATCTATTTCATTTTGATGTTGGCAGATGCCGTTTGCGTTCCAAAAACAGATTCTTAAGTTTATGGTGCGTTAATACAGCCTGCAACAAGGTAGGCTCCATTTTCAACATTTCCTGCATCATACAGGACATGTTGAGAGTAAATATATTTATTGATTGTATTATGCTCTCAATTTAGGATTCAATACAACTAAAATTAAACCCTGGAACTTCGTTTGCTGGTACTGTTTTTTGCACTGTATTCTGGTTACTTTTTAAAATGTTAGCGTATGAAAATTGACTATTAGGTTGTTGCTGAGTAATAGTCGCGTTTGATTTCAATACGTTTGAATATTGTTGCTGACTGGTAGATTGTTATGGTAACTGTGGGTAGCTTATAAGTGTGATAGGCTGAGCGGGAATATTATTTTCTTTCTTGTTCGAGGAACGTTTAAAAAACGAGTAAAGAGGACAGCCTCCTTAGTTTGCAGTGTGATTTCCGCCGAAATTGCCACATTTTTTCACCTTGGGATCACCTTTTATTTTTTCACAGTTAGCGGTACTGTGTAACGCACCACTCGAAACGGCAGGCGACTCTTTCATACATAAAAACGTAGTAAAGGCCATGGGCTTGAGGCGAATCTTTTTATTCCCCCTTAAAGCCTGCTTCGCAATGACTATAAACAAATTTCAGGGTCAGTCACTGAAAACAGCAGGAATTGATCTAAGAGAGGATTATTTCTCGCATGGCAAATTAGCAATTGTTTTGCTTTTTGTCGTATTAGCACCTGAAAAATTGTTTCACAAGTTTGATAATTCTTTACCAGATTTTTCCGCGCAAACGAAGACCCGGGCAAAAGCTAATATACAACTTAACATCACTTAATTTTCATAGAAAAGTAATGCGATACCTAGATATACTGTATTATTTTTCTGCATAACCCAATTCTGTATTACATAATATTATTAGCTTTTATAAAAAAAAGGAGATGACATATGAATAAATGAGTCAGTAGTATTTAGACTTCCGAACATACAACACGTCTTTTATTACACACTCAGAAGTGGGATACACACATACAATAATAAAGTTAACGGGAACAGAAAATACATACAAATGATGGGGCCTGTTCGTAAATGCAAAACTGCGCTGCATATTATGGGCAGTACGTTCATATATGCAAACAGTGGCAACTCTGCAAAAGGTATGCATTCAAAAATGCATCGCTGAAGTATATTATGCACAAATAAAAAAAACTAATCATAAAAATGGCTGATGCAACGGATGAGTATGTGTTAATTTTTTATTTTATTATTTGTTTTGTTTATTATTTCTTAACCTTTTTCTTTCTTGTAGATAAGATAATTTTGCATCATTAGTTTTATCTTCCAGCTCAAAAATAAATTTATCAGCTTAAGAATTTTAATCTCAGCGAAACAGAGTTGAAGTAAAGAGAAGTTATAATACAACAATTTACAGATTATTTTTCTCCACCAAGAAATAGAACTTATGAGCGCTATCAATTTCACCACATAAAGCAAAAAGAAAAGCAACCCTTTGAAGATTTTTTGCAAAAACTACAACAGCAAGTCAAGCATTGTACATATATGTTGAAAAAACTGATGAATTTTTAGTTGATCAAATTATATTGGGCTTGCATTCAGATAATACTAGAAGAAAGTTGTGGATGGAAGAAAATCTTAATTTAGAAAAAACTTTTAAAATTTGCAGAGTAGCTGAAAGAGAAGGCAAACAAATGAATGACTTGAACAATGAAGATGAATGTGCCGAAAGTGTAAATTTGATTAAAAGACAACAAAAATTTAAATGTAACCGGTGCAATAAAGAGCACGGACCAAGAAGTTGCTTTGCATATGGTAAAGAGTGTTATAGTTGTGGAGGAAAGGGACATTTCGCTGTAGTATGTAAAACCAAAAAGAAGACAGAATATGAGATAAACATACATAAATCATAAAAAGAAAAAGGTGCACGTAGTAGAAATGAGCGACGATTAAAGCGAATTTCAATACATTCGATCAATAAAAGTGAATTGCATCAATAAAAATAAAAACAAAAATGACAAATGGAATGCTACAGTCTTTTTAAAATCGTTCAAGAAAATCTAGAGCCTATATTGGGACAAGATAGCTGCGAAAAATTAGGCTTTATAGCGCGCATACAAAAAATAGAAGATCAAGGTGAAACTCTTGGATGTAGCAGAAACTATGAATATGATATTGATTTCATTGATAACCCTAAATTTCGAATAATACCTCCAAGAAAAATTCCATAGATAGAATGGTTCGATTAAGTCATAGACCCCATTACTGAACCAACTCCAGCAGTTAGTGCAATGGTTATTGTTGAAAAGAATTCAAAAATTAGAATTTGTATGAACCCAACTGAATTAAATAAGAATATTAAGCGCAGACATTTTCCGCTGAAAACGGTAGAAGAAATCGCTGCCAAGGTACATGGCAATAACATTTTCACTAAGCTCGATTGTCAAAAAGGGATTTGCAAATTAAAGTGACGGAAAGAACATCAAAATATTTAACCGTTGCTACACCTTGGGGACGGTACAAATATCTGCGACTACCATTTGGCGTTTCATCTGCACCAGGCATTGACAATTGTGAAATAGTCATGGACGATATTTTTATTTATGCCAAAGATGTAAAGCCGCTTGAATCAATAACGAAGAAAGTAAAAGAGCGCCTACAAAGAGCCCGTTTTACGCTTAATAATTCAAAATGTAAGTACAATAAAAAATATATTATCTATTATTTTGGTGCATATTTTTACTGATAGTGGATATAAAGCTGATGATGAGAAAGTTGATGCAATAAAAAAATTGAAAGCACCTACTAATATTAAAGAATTACAGCGTGTACTTGGCATGGTGAACTATTTAGGGAAATTCATCCATAATTTGTCTGAGTTGACTGAACCACTTCGAATTCTTTTAAAAAAGGACGTAGCATGGCATTGGAGTATTGAACAACAAAACGCATTTAGTAACATAAAGAAAACGCTTTCAACTACACCTGTGTTGTCTTACTATGATGTCAACGCAACAGTAACCTTATCCGTTGACGCGAGCAGCAAATCTATGGGCGCTTGTCTGATGCAAAACAGCAAACCTGTTGCATATGCTACCCGATCGTTTAATAAATCAACTCGAAACCAACCTCAAATTGTCAAGGAGGCACTAGCAATTCGATTTGGATGTACGAAGTTTCATGAATATGTATATGGAAAAGAATTAATAATCGAAACTGACCACAAGCCGTTATAAACCATTGTTAAAAACCCAATACAAAACGCTTCATTGAGATTACAAGGCATATTATGGGACACCGTCCAATATAGTCCAAAGGTAATTTATACTAAAGGCACAAAGATACCTATTTCAGACATCTTGTGTAACCTACGAAATCGAAAAAGAAGATGTTTGCAGAGTTAGTGTTATTGTGTCAGCGACCCTTAATGATAACTTATACAAGGGATTTAAACGGAACATTGGTGTTGATCCTGAACTAAATACTCTGAGAGAGTATATTATTAATGGGTGGCCGAAGAAAGACTCAGAATTACCGGCAATTATAAAAAAATACGCGGCATTTAAACATCAGTTGAGCTACGAGCAAGGTCTGTTATTCAACGCACACAAAATTATTGTTCCTAAATCAGAGATCAGAAATATCTTACCGCAGATTCATGAAGGCCATATTGGAATAAATAAAAGCCCATCGCGAGAAAGAAAGCAGTTGTATTGGTTTGGTCAAACTAGAGATATAACTAGTTATGTATGTAGAAAATTGTGCAGTTTGCCAACAAACCCAACTAAATAATATGCGAGAAGAGTTTCTAATAAAAACAATCCCACAGTATCCTTTCCAAATTATTTCCACAGACATTTTCTATTTTAAAGGTGATGATTTTTTATTAATATCAGATCATTTTTCTGGCTTTTTTGATTTTCGAAAATATAAATCCACAACCTCTTGGGAAACAATTTTGTTTTTTAAAATGTGGTTTTCGGTACATGGTATACCAGAAATTTTAGAAAGCGATGGCGGACCACAGTTTTCTTCAGAGAGTTTTCGAAAATTCGCTACTGATTGTGATTTCAAACATTCAGTTTTAACTCTCGCAGTGTGCAGACGCATTTTTATAATCGTTGCAACTGAATATTATAAATTATTGAAAGTTAAAATCACAAAAAAAAAAAAAAAAACAATAACAAAACATTGATTAAACAGTTATTATACTGGTTTTTAATTAACTTTTTGCTTGTGTGTAATATACATATATATTTGCAAATACAAACTCATATAGTAAACACAAAAAAAGAGAACTCTAAATGAGTTCATCTTCTACCAACAACAGCTTCAACAGCGAAAGTTCCCAGAGATGGAAAAAACAATATAATAAATTCCGAAAATCGTTTCGCGATTTTATCTGAACAAGGCGATGGTGACACAACTACAACAAGTTCGAGTAAGCCCCCACCCATATATTTAAGAGAGCAGAATTCCAGTTTGCTGGTTAAAAGCCTTATCTCATTAATTGGAGAAAATGAGATTTATGTAACTCCAATTAAGCGCGGAAACATCAATGAAACAAAAATTCAGGTAGCTCATGAAAATAATTACCGAAAAATTGTTTCAGATTTAGAATCTAAAAATAAAAATTTCTACACGTACCAATTAAAGAGTGCTAAAGGTCTAACAGTCGTAATAAAAGGTATAGACTCTAGCGTGGATCCAGAAGAGGTCAAGTCTGGCCTTGAAAATAGTGGCTACAAGGTGAAAAATGTCTCAAACATTAAAAATAGAGAAAAAATCCCCCAACCAATATTTAGAGTCGAGTTACAGCCAGATGGCATAAAAATAAAAAAGAATGAAGCACATCCAATATATGACTTAAAGTACTTGTTGCATCGAAGAGTTACTGTTGAGCTTCCACATAAAAGAGCTGGACCTGTTCAATGCCTGAACTGCCAAGAATTTGGGCACACGAAGACTTATTGCAAGTTGCCTACAGTTTGCGTTGTATGTGGTGAGTTCCACAGTACTGCTAACTGTGATAAAATAAAAGGTGATCCCAAGGCGAAAAAATGTGGCAAATGCGGCGGAAATCACACTACCAACTATAGAGGCTGCCCCCTTTACTCGTTTTTTAAGAATTCATCAACCAAAAAAACCAATGCTACTCCCGCTCAGCCTAAAACCCCTATTAACTACCCACAGTTACCTCAACCCTCCACCAGTCAAAATCAATTTTCAAACATTTTCAAGTCTAACGCGACTAGTGCTCAACAACAAGCTAACAACAAATTTTCATACGTATTTTAAAAAGCAATCAGAGTACGGCGCAAAAAACCGTAAATGTAAATAAAGATTCGGGGTATAATTTTAGTCGTATTGAAGCCTCAATTGAAAGCTTAATACAAACAGTAAATACATTTACTCTCATCATGTCCTGTATGATGCAGGAACTGTTGAAAATGCAGTCTACCTTGTTGCAGGCTGTACTAAGCAAACCATGAACTTAAAAATCTGTTTTTGGAACGCAAACGGCATCTGCCAACATAAAAACGAAATAGAATATTTTCTTCAGGATAAACAAATCGATGTTATGCTTATCTCAGAAACTCATTTGACATCTCGAAGCTGTTTCAGAATTAGTGGATATAATTTTTACGACACCAAGGATCCTCGTGGCAGAGCTTGTGGTGGTCCGGGAATCCTAATAAAAAAGCGAATAAAACACCACCTGTTGAATGATTTTTGTGAAGATTATATTCAAGCAACGAACATCTGCATCGAAACTTACTATAAAAAACTTGTAATATCATCTGTCTATTCGCCCCCCAGATTCTCAATTACCGAGAGTCAATATACGGCTTTTTATAAATCACTGGGCCTCCGTTTTCTAGCAGCTGGCGACTACAATGCTAAACACACATTCTGGGGTTCACGTTTAATCACTCCTAAGGGACGAATTTTATTCGACACAATATCTAAAATGGGTTTGAATGTAGTTTCAAGTGGACAGCCAACATATTGGCCAACAGATCGACAAAAAATTCCTGATATTAACGACTTTGGAATTGTGAAAGTCGTGCCCAGCGAGATGGTTGCAGTTGAAGCATCTTTGGACTTATCTTCAGACCACTCGCCTACAATTATCACTATTTACTCACACACAACATGTGATTTATCGACGACATCTGCACGTATTAACTGGCTGAAATACAGAAAATATCTGAGTGCTCATTGCTCGGAAAAAATGCCGCTGAGAACACCTTCAGACATAGACGATTCTCTCAGGTTGTTTGAAGCGCATGTTAAACAAGCTGCTTTTAATGCTACTTCAAATGAAATAAACCAACCAGTGAGATTTAACAATATTTTTTCTGTAGATATAGAAAGGCTATTGACTGAAACACGAAGAGCTCGAAGAGAATGGCACCGCTACAGATCGCCCCACCTAAAATTAAGGCTTAAGGAGTGTACCAAGCAGCTTAGGAAAGTTTTGCAAACTCAAAAAACAGCTTCCCTTCAAAAATTCCTTCAAGAGGTAGATGCAACACCACAAACAGAATATTCACTGTGGCGTGCAGCCAGAGGACTAAAAAGGCCGGTGATATGCAAACCCCCATTACAAGCCCCTAATGGTGACTGGGCAAAAACTGATGCTGAAAAAGGTGCACTTTTTGTTAAACACTTAGAAAAAGTATTCACTCTGAATATTTCTGCTGATATTGTGTTGAACTGCCACCAGTCGTCTCTTTACGAGAAATATCGCTAAAATTCAACATTAAGGAGATTGAAAAGGCTATTACTAGTCTTAACACCAGAAAAGCCCCAGGTTTTTTTTTTTTTTTTTTTTTTTTTTAAACAAACACAACCCGCAAAGCGATTAGCTTGTCAGCAGAAAACACCCAGGATCTATGGCCGGAATTGAACCGACAACCTCCATACTGCTAGGCTATCAGCCACGGCGACAAAATAAGCAACAAAATGCTTCAAGAATTGCCTTACACTGCAAAAAGAATAATACTATTCATTTTTAACAGTATTCTACGCCTAGAACAGTATCCTAAAGAATGGAAGGTTTTGCTAATTACTATGATACCAAAGACCGGCAAGGATCATACAAAGGTTGAATCCTATCGGCCTATTAGTTAACTGTCTAACATTTCAAAACTATTTGAAAAGCTGTATATGAGCAAGCTGATGCTTATAGTGACTAGTAGACAACAGAGCACAATTGAACAAACTCACAGACTTGTGAATGTTGTTAGAGACACTTTTGAAAAAAAGAAATACTGCTCTGAGCACTTTATTGATGTCTCACAAGCTTTCGATAAAGTATGGCACGAAGGTCTTTTCAACAAATTAACACAAAATCTACCAGAAAACATCGTAAAGCTTTTAAAAAGCTATTTAATGGAACGTAAATTTGTAGTTAGGGAAGGCAATTTTTTAAGCCCTCCGCAGTCGATTGAAGCCGGAGTCCCTCAAGGCAGTATCTTCGGTCCCTTACTTTATTTAATATATGCCTCTGACTTACCGTTAAGCTGTAACATTCACACGTCAACATTTGCTGATGATACGGCTTTTCTAAGCGTTCACGAAAATCCTATAGATGCTTCCCGGAATGTACAAGGGTACATCACAAAATTGGAAACATGGCTACATTCGATGCTGAGGCAGTGCCCCATAACTGGATTTCATAGGACCATATTGGTTTTAGGATCGCGTAGTATAATAGAAGTTTACAGACTCGGCTTAGTATAGAATTTCTTCCAATAAGCCAATTCATTTTGCCTGCTTTTATGTCATTTGTGTTAATTTTGCGTCTATGTGCGATTTCCATGTTAAACGACGATCAAGATGAACGCCTAGATATTTGACTACAGTGTGTTGCGATACAGTCTCGGTGTTGATTTGTATAGCCGGGCATGTTTCCCTTCGCAACGTAAAAGTGACGTGTACACATTTCTGCTCATTCACTTTTATCCACCATTGTTTTAGCTATTTTCCAGTTTTGATATGTACCCTTGTAAATTTCGGGAAGCTTCTACAGGATTTTCATGAAAGCTAAGAAAAGCTGTATCACCAGCAAATGTTGATGTGTGAATTTTACTGCTTAACGGTAAGTCAGAAGCATATATTACAAAAAATTAAGGGACCGAAGATGCTGCCTTGCGGGACTCAGGCTTCAATCGACTGCGGAAGGCTTAGAAAGTTGCCTCCTCGAATTATAAATTGTAGTTCCATTAAATAGCCTTTTAAAAGCTTGACGATGTTTGCGGATAGATTTTGTATTAATTTGTGTATTAGACCTTCGTGCCATACTTTATCGAAAGCTTGAGAAACATCTACATATAAAGAGCGCAGAGAAATATTTATTTGAAGCCGTAATGGAGGTTTGCAAATCACCGGCCTTTTAAGTCCTCTGGCTGCACGCCATAGCAATTAATCTGTTTGTGGTGTTGCATCTAGTTCTTGAAGAAAATTGTGAAGGGAAGCTATTTTTTGTGTTTGTAAAACTTTTCTAAGTTGCTTGGTACACTCCTTAACCCGTCACTTTAGCTGAGGCGATTTGTAACGTTGCCATTCTCGTCGAGCTCTCCGTTTTTCAGTCAATAGCCTTTCCATATATGCAGAAAAAATATTGTTGAATTTCACTTGTTGATTAGTTTTATTTGCAGTTGCATTAAAAGCCCTTGTTTAACGTATACATCAAACAACCTAAGAAAATCGTCTATGTCAGAAGGTGTCCTCAGCGGCATTCTTTCCGAGCAATGAGCACTCATATTTTTTGTATTTCAGCCAGTTAATACGTGCAGATGTCATCATTAAATCATATGTTGGTGTTGCAGTTTTATGAGAGTAAATAGTGACAATTGTAGGCTAGTGGTCTGAAGATAAATCTAAAGATGCTTCAACTTCAATCATGTCGTTGGGCACAACTTTCGCTATTCCAAAGTCAATAACATCAGAAATTTTTGTCGATTTTTTGGTCAATATGTTGGCTGACCACTTGAAACTACATTCAAACCCATTTTAGATATTGTGTCGAATAAAATTCGTCCCTTAGGAGTGATTAAACGTGAACCCCAGAATGTGTGTTTAGCATTGTAGTCGCCAGCTGCTAGAAAACGGGACCCCAGTGTTGTATAAAGTACGGTATATTGGCTCTCTGAAATTGAAAACATGGGAGGAGAATAAACAGATGATATCACAAGCTTTTGATTTTTATTGCAGATGTTCGTTGCTTGAAGATATTCTTCACAAAGATCATTTAACAGGTAGTGTTTTATTCGCGTTTTTATTAGGATTCGCGAGCCACAACAAACTTTACCTCGAGGATCCTTTGTGTCGTAAAAATTATATCCACTAACTTTAAAATAGCTCCGAGTCGTCAAATGAGTTTCGGAGATAAGCATAACATCGATTTGTTGTATTCTATTTCATTTTGATGTTGGCAGATGCCGTGTGCGTTCCAAAAACAGATTCTTAAGTTTATAGTGTGTTAATACAGCCTGCAACAAGGTAGGCTTCATTTTCAACATTTCCTGCATCATACAGGACATGCTGAGAGTAAATATTTATTTATATATAATATACATTACAAATAAATTTGTAATATATAAAAAAAAGGCGCCGGTGACCAGGCCCCTATTCCGCAAAAGAACTTATCAACTTTTCACTTATCAAATTGTATTTTTGGCAAAGTGAAAAGTGTTTCTGTTCCACAATATTCTTTGCAAATCTCACTTTGAGTTAAGCAAAGTTTTGTAAATACTTTGCTCTCTTTGTAAATACTTTGCACTCTTTGTAAATACTTTGCACTCTTTGCAAAGTCTTTGCCCTTTTCTGCAAAGTGAGTGTGCAAAGTGTTCCACAAAGCATTTAATCATCTTTGCATTTCTGTCTTATTACTTTTTACTTTGCGTTTCTAAAAACACATTTTAAAATGAGCCGCAAAATTCAAATGGAAAAAAAACTTGCGGTGCTACAAGTAATTCAAGAAAAAAAACATATTTTATTTGCCAGTTTTCAAAACAATAAAGTAAGTTTTTTTTTTATAAAATTATTGTAAATATATATTAAAGTTTACATTTAATTTTGAAGGTAAATAAATTAGAGAAACAGGCTGCTTGGGAAGAAGTTTTGAAAAAAGCCCAATCCCTCCAACTGGCATCGGCCCAAAAATCATGGACCTATGCGAGGGACTGTTTGTTTGGGCTCTGGAAGAGTCGGACATTGGTAAGTAAAACAATTTATTGCTTACACATAGCAAATAATTACATAATATGTTATATACATATATATATATATATATATATATATATATATATTTTTCATAGCGATATACAAAAATATAATGAAGATGATAAAAAAGAGCTTTTTGTCAAAATGAAAAATATGTATTTGAAAAAATATATCATATATCAATCCATCCCTTCAATTTTTTCAAATACATATTTTTCATTTTGACAAAAAGCTCTTTTTTATCATCTTCATTATATTTTTGTATATCGCTATGAAAAATATCGTAATGCTTTCTCATAACCGAATCCCAGTGCCCTTTAAATGTTTTATAACACAAAAGGCATTGAGGATTACCAAATGCATTATTTACCATGAAAAATTTTCGTAATGGTACGAACATTTTTTTTACGCACTATTTTTTTAAAAACAACTAAAGCATCCGCCAAGCATGTGCACTTTTTGCCGTCTGAAAGACAACTGAATTAAAAGAGCATAACAAATTGATGGGTGTAGCCAAAAAGCAATTGCTCTATGAAACGATCACCACTGTTTTAGTACAAAAACCATGCTAAAACCACTTTTTTCAAGAGAGTCATTTATTTTCTCAGAGAATTTATTATTCTCATGTCTCTACTATTCATTTAGATATGAGTTTCAACTTTCGTAGTGAACAGACGCGTTTTTATAATCGTCGCAACTGAATATAAAAAAAATATAAAAAAAAAATATTTTTCAAGTCACAAAAAATATAAAAAAAACATTTATTGAACAGTTATTTTACTGGTTTTCTTTTATTTTTTGCTTGTGTGCAATATACATAAATATTTGCATACACAAACTAATATGAGTGAAAATATAAAAAAGAGAACTCTGATGAGTTCATCTTCTGATAAAAACAACAATAATCCTACAAGCAGTAGGAATGTACAATATATAACTTTAGTTGCTGATGACGACAATAAAAAAAATTAATTAAACAAAAACCTGAATTTAACAGAAAACACAAATACTCGTGTGCGATCATTATCTCTGAACATGTTAAATAGTGATCAAGAAGCAACAACAATTGCACCCATCAGCAAACTTGTCAGCTTAGCTGTACAAACAAACAAACAAACAATAAGTAACAATGTGACCAACGTGCACAAAATGGTAGATGCGGTGAGTACAATAAATGATAATAAAATTCAAACAGGAATGGACAGATACATAACCGTGTTAAAAAGGGGAAGAAGTCCAAAATCAGCTCAAATAGCTTCAACAGCGAAAGTTCCTAGAGATGGAAAAAACAAAACAAAAAATTCCGAAAATCGTTTCGCGATTTTATCTGAACAAGACAATGAAGACACAACTACAACAAGGTCGAGTAAACCTCCACCGATATATTTAAGAGAGCAGAACTCTAGTTTGTTGGTAAAAAGCCTTATCTCCTTAATTGGAGAAAATGAGTTCTATGTAATTCCAATTAAGCGCGGAAATATTAACGAAACAAAAATCCAGGTAGTGCAAGAAAGTAATTACCGAAAAATAGTTTCTGACCTTGAGTCAAAAAACAAAAATTTTTATACGTACCAATTAAAGAGTGCTAAAGGTCTAACCGTCGTAATAAAAGGTATAGACTCTAGTGTGGATCCAGAAGAGGTTAAGTCTGGCCTTGAAAATAATGGCTTCAATGTTAAAAATGTTTCTAACATCAAAAATAGGGAAAAAATCCCCCAACCTATTTTTAGAGTCGAGCTACAGCCAGGTGACTTGAAAATTAAAAAAAAAGAATCGCACCCAATCTATAATCTAAAGTACTTGTTACACAGAAGAGTTACAGTTGAGATGCCACATAAAAAAAATGGACCTATCCAATGCATGAACTGTCAAGAATTCGGCCATACCAAAACTTATTGCAAGTTGCCTACCGTTTGCGTTGTATGTGGTGAGTAACACAGTAGCGCTAACTGTGACAAAATAAAAGGTGATACCAAGGCAAAAAAATGCGGCAATTGCAGTGGAAACCACACTGCTAACTATAGAGGCTGCCCTCTTTACTCTTTTTTTAAAAATTCGTCGAACAGAAAAACAAATGCTACTCCCGATCAGCCCAACACCCCTTTAAACTACCCTCAGTTACCTCAACCGTCGTCTAGCCATAATCAATACTCAAATGTTTTAAAGTCTAACACGACTCTTACTCAGCAAAAACCTAATAGTCAATTTTCATACGCTAATATTTTAAAGAGTAACCAGACTCCGGCGCAAAAAACTGTACCATCTAATGAAGAATCAGGGCATAATTTTAGTCGTATTGAAGCCTCGATAGAGATCCTAATACAAAAAGTAAATACATTTACTCTCAACATGTCCTGTATGATGCAGGAAATGTTGAAAATGTAGTCTACCTTGTTGCAGGCTGTACTGAAAAAACCATGAACTTAAGAATCTGTTTTTGGAACGCAAACGGCATCTGCCAACATAAAAATGAAATAGAATATTTTCTTCTGGATAAACAAATCGACGTTATGCTTATCTCAGAAACTCATTTGACGTCTCGAAGCTATTTTAAAATTAGTGGATATAATTTACACGACACCAAGGATCCTCGAGGTAGAGCTTGTGGTGGCTCTGGAATCCTAATAAAAACTCGAATAAAACACTACCTGCTAAATGACCTTCGTGAAGAATATCTTCAAGCAACAAATATCTGTATTGAAAATTTTTATCAAAAGCTTGTGATATCATCTGTTTATTCTCCTCCCAAGTTTTCAATTTCAGAGAGTCAATATACCGCATTTTATACAACACTGGGGTCCCGTTTTCTAGCAGCTGGCGACTACAATGCTAAACACACTTTTTGGGGTTCACGTTTAATCAGTCCTAAGGGTCGTGTTTTGTTTGACACAATTTCAAAAATGGGTTTGAATGTAGTTTCAAGTGGTCAGCAAACATATTGGCCAACGGATCGACAAAAAATTCCTGATGTTATCGACTTTGGAATCTCGAAAGGTGTGCCCAGCGAAATGACGGAAGTAGAAGCATCTTTGGATTTGTCTTCAGATCACTCGCCTACTATTATCACTATTTACCGCTGACATCTGCATGTATTAACTGGCTGAAATACAAAAAATATTTGAGTGCTCATTGCACGGAAAATATGCCATTGAGAACACCTACTGACATAGAAAATTCTATTAGGTTGTTTGAAGCACATGCCAAACAAGCTGCTCTTAATGCTTCTTCAATTCAACCAAATCAACAAGCGAGATATAACAATATTTTTTGTGCAGATATAGAAAGGCTATTGACTGAAAAACGGAGAGCTCGACGAGAATGGCAACGATACAGATCGCCCCAGCTAAAATTAAGGCTTAAGGAGTGTACCAAGCAGCTTAGAAAAGTTTTGCAAACACAAAAAACAGCTTCGCTGCAAAAATTTCGGCAAGAACTCGATTCAACACCATCAACAGATTATTCGCTGTGGCGTGCAGCCAGAGGACTTAAAAGGCCGGTGATATGTAAACCTCCATTACGAGCTTCAAATGGTGACTGGGCAAGAACTGATGCTGAAAAAGGTGCTCTTTTTGTTAAACACTTAGAAAAAGTATTTACTCCAAATATTTCTGCTGATATTATTGAACTGCCACCAGTCGTCGCTTTACCAGAAATTCCGCTAAGATTTAATATTGTGGATATTCAAAAGGCTATTACAAGTCTAAACTCAAAAAAAGCCCCAGGTATTGATAGAATAAGCAACAAAATGCTGCAAGAATTGCCTTTCATTGCAAAACGAATAATACTATTCATCTTTAATAGTATTTTACGACTGCAATACTATCCGGCAGAATGGAAGGTTTCAATGATTACTATGATACCAAAGCCCGGTAAGGATCATACAAAGGTTGAATCATATCGGCCTATCAGTCTATTGTCCAATATGTCGAAACTTTTTGAAAAACTGTACATGAGCAAGCTGACTCCTATAGTAATTAGCAGTGCATGTATTCCAGATCATCAATTCGGTTTTCGCAGTCAGCATAACACTATTGAACAAACTCACAGACTTGTGAATGTCATTAGAGAAACTTTTGAAAAAAAAGAAATATTGTTCAGCGCTTTTTATTGATGTCGCACAGGCCTTTGATAAAGTATGGCACGAAGGTCTTGTCCACAAATTAACACAAAATCTACCCGCAAAAATCGTCAGGCTCTTAAAAAGCTATCTAGAGGAACGAAAATTTGTAGTTAAGGCAGGCAATTTTTTAAGCCCCCCGCAGCCGATTGAAGCCGGAGTCCCTCAAGGCAGTATCTTCGGTCCTTTACTTTATTTAATATATGCCTCTGACTTACCGTTAAGCAGTATCATTCACACGTCAACATTTGCTGATGATACGGCTTTTCTAAGCGTTCATGAAAATCCTGTAGAAGCTTCCCGGAATCTACAAGGGTACATCTCAAAATTGGAAACATGGCTAAAACAATGGCGGATAAAAGTGAATGAGCAGAAATGTGTACTCGTTACTTTTACTTTACGCAGGGAAACATGCCCGCCTATACAAATCAACACCGAGACTATACCGCAACACACTGTAGTAAAATATCTAGGCGTTCATCTTGATCGTCGTTTAACATGGAAATCGCATATAGACGCAAAGTTGACACAAATGAAATTAAAAGCAGCCCAAATGAATTGGATTATTGGAAGAAATTCTATATTAAGTCTTGACTGTAAACTTTTGTTATACAACGCGATCCTGAAACCAATATGAGCCTATGGAATCCAGTTATGGGGCACTGCCTCAGCATCAAGTGTAGAAAAAATTCAAAGGCGACAAAATAAAATTCTACGTACAATTACTGCAGCCCCATGGTATATCCGAAATCAGCGAATTCACAAAGATCTTGATGTTCCGTTGGTGAAGACAGTATTTTTAAAACACGCTAAAAAATATATTGAAAAACTAGTATTGCACCCAAATCCACATGCGCGCAACATTCTAAATTATAGAGGCCACACCCGGCTGAGAAGGAGGGATACTCTTTCTCTCAGCCATACACGAGAGATGTAAAACATCAAAAATCAACAGTTGGAATTAAAAATTTTGTTTAGCACTGGCTAAACATATATTTATGTATTTTTAGATTTAAGATTTGAAAAACTTATTGATGTTTCAATTTATAATTGAAGATTCAATAAATAATAAAACTACCACCAAAAAAAAAAAAAAAAAAAAAAAAATTCATTTAGATATGTATACATGTGTTCATACGTTTCTGTCTTTGCATACACAAGTATTTGTGCATGTGTGTACACTTAATAAACCAACGAAAGATTCCATATAAACAAACAAAAAACTTTTCGAGCCTTTGCTGCACTAGAGTCATAATTCAAAAAAGCTTGTTTGGCAGGAAACGAATTTAAAGTCTAGAATTTACCTATAAATCAATGGTAAAATATTCTTCTCCCAAGAGAATAATAAAATACAAATATCTTTCATATTTGTATGAAAATGTTGCACAATATAAAAATTGATATCGCGATTAGTTATATATTAGCTCAAAAATGACATCTTTTGAATTATGACGCTTTTGAAGCAAAGGCTCGTTTTGTGTTCGCACAATATATGTGGACATATATACGTAAAGCTAATGTCGCTGATTCTTATTTGAATGGCAAATATATGTATGTATTTTATTATTGTACTATTGAAAGAACATCGATTCGCACCGAATTTAATATTATTTAAAATTAGAAATTTATATAACTATGTATGTATATCTACATTCATATATAAAAATAACGTGTCACGACGTTTGTTCTCGCTAATCTCCGAAACTACTGGACCGATTTAAATGAAATTTCGCGCAGATATGTTAACAGTGTATAACTTGAAATATAGGCTATATATGTATATAATATATATGTAGAAAACAACGTATGTTATAAGCTCAGAATGGAGATGCTAAATTTATTAATTCTTACACTTTTACGAAAGCATTCCTCGTGGGAAACATACAAATACAAATTAACAAGCGCAGAAAAATATGCTTAATCCAGAATATTATTAAATATGTACCAATCACCAAAAATAATTACATTTCTTGTGATATATATATATATATATATATATATATATATATATATATATATATAACATATATATATATAAATATATATATTATATTTACTTCATTTGTTTTTGTTCGAATTTCTATTAATTGTAATATTGTGCAGTGCAAATAAATATCAAGCATCTTATATACAACAACAACATAAATCATCATCATATCCATTGTTGTTGTGAGTTAACGGCGCACTAAATTAAACAACTATTCTGATTAGAAGAACCGGTTTACGTACAATATAATTATTTGCATTGTGTACAGTCAAAAAATATACAGTATGTTATTTGTTTGAAATAATTTAATTTTGTTAATTTGCAGAGTAAAAGAGATAACGCCCGAAAAACTGGGTCTGCAGGTGGGAAGGACAGCGTTATGGATGAAGTTGACTTGGCAATCCTCGATATTCTGGAATCAGACTCAGCTGTGGTAGATGGACTGAATTTGCCAGAAAGCTATGGAAATTCAGAAATTCTACTATTAGCTGAGTCTGATTCCAGAATATCGATGACAGAGGAAACACCTGCCCACCCACCTCCAAACCCAAGGAAGAGGAACAGCTCTACCAAGTTTCCAAGTGAAACTTTAGATAGAAAGAAGAAATGTCGGCAATGCCTGAAATTGGAGAGGGAGCTCCAACTTCCAGCATCCGCCATAACGCGTGAAATTGCAGCGGCAGAAACTACAGATATTTTGGCAATGCCGGGGAGTCGGTCTTTTGAGGAGTTTTAAATTTTTTTTATTTTTTTACTTAGTTTTATTTTGTTCCTACATTGTATTTTTTGTTATTTTTTTTTTAATACTTTTATTTCTAAATAAATTATAAGTGAATTTCAATATTTTTACTTCTTATATTATTTATTCTCTAAGATTTTAATCTTAAACCCCAAAAAAAGCCCCAAAAAAAAAACAACGCTTTTGCAGCGGAAAAAGGCCAAAAAAACAATTTTATTTTTTAAAACAATACTATAATAGTTGGTATTAAGAAAAGTACTGCAGCAGAGAAGTAAGCCTTTCCATTCCACTCGCATTATTCGTATTATTAAGGGCATCATTTTCTTCTTCAGCATTTTCCAGATCCAATTCATCGATTTCATTTTCAGTATCTTCAGTGGGTTGCGTGTTTTCACTAGTCCTTCCGATGCTGCAGGCAATATTGTGTAAGATGGCACAAACAATAACTACCTTAGCTTCAAACTCAGGCTTCAGTCGCAAATAATTTAGACACGGGAATCTTTCTTTAAGAATGCCAAAACTGTTTTCAATTATGCGCAGGGTTTTTTTGTGGCAACGATTGAAAGCCTCTTCAGCAGGGTTATCGGGATTTCGGCGTAATGGTGGTATCAACCAGTTTTTCAGTCCGTAAGCACTATCACCCAAAACAACAGCATCCGGAAATGGTCTCCATCCATTTTCAAATCTTTGACTTACAGCTGAATTCCGTAGCACCCTTGAGTCATGAACGCTGCCCGGCCAACTTGCATTTACACTGTAAAATGTGTAGTCTGGCCCACATATCATCATCACATTTAAGGAGTGGTTTCCATGCCGGTCAACATATCCTTCTTCGTGTAATGTAGGCGCATCAATTTTAATGATTGTGCCATCCACGCAACCACACACACAAGGGAATCCACCCATCATAAAAAAATTTTCAGCAATACCACTGACGTCATCGGGCCACCGAATGGTATTTTGAAACAAAACGTCTATTAATACGTCGACAACTCTATGGATGGTTCTGCAAACTGTTGATTTTGCAACACCATGGCTGACATCCAAAACGTCAATTGCTTTGTGTTTGAACAAAGCATCACATTTCATAACGCTGCAGTACAATGATTATACAATGTATACCATTTCAAAACGCCGCCGCCAAGTGTTTTTAACGCAGTAAGAAAGCAAACAAGGCATCGGTTTTATAGTTGATTCATTGTTGAGGTACTTTGCATTTGTATGAGATTTAAATGCAGCAGCAATACTGTAAACAAACTTTGTATACGAACGTTTTGGAAGTCAGCCCATGCATAGCTGCAACTCCATGCTACTGGCAGCCATTTCCGAGCCAATGCAAGCACAGTAGCAGTTGATTTTCAGCCGACAAAGCATGACTGCGCTGTGTATTGTGCTCTAATTTGTCTCCAATTTTATTTAAAATAAAATCAACTTGGATTCAAATTAAACGAAAGCACTCTTTAAAATTAAAGTTTTGTAGTCCCGAAAAATTAATTCAGTCTCTATAATTTCTTTTTATAACCGCGTCTTCACTATCGTCGAACAAAAACTCACGTCTTAGCATTTTGAAAGCTTCACTAGTTATAACAATATGAATTTGTAAAGCGATCGTTTACTTTGCAAATGTTTGACAAATTTATCAAATTTTGCTTTGCAAAAAAAAAATTAGTTTTTGTGGAACGAAACAGCATAATTATTTGCAAAGTCTTTGCAAATTACACTTTTCAATATTAACTTTGCACTTTGCACAAGAGAACGTACGTGGAACAGAAATTGCAAAGAGAATATAAAAATTGAGAAGACTTTGCAAATTACACTTTTAAATTTCAACTTTGCACTTATCAAATTTTACAGTTCTGAGGAACATAAAGTTTTGCAAATTGACGAAAAATTTGATAAGTGCAAAGTTGATAAGTTCTTTTGTGGAATAGGGCCCAGACCATATGCGCTCGTTTTGTTCTAACAGAAATTTAAAAACTGAATCTACTTTGTAATAAAAAATAAAGTATACATACTTTAATAAAAATTGAAATTTAAAAATAAATATTAGATAATAAACTATTTTCGATGTGAAACTTCTTGGATGTTGTGTTGATGCAGACATTCCCATATTTTGCGAATGTTGTCGGATCTTGTACAGTCCAGTATATGTTCCAGTGAGTCATCTAGTTTTGAAATTGGGCAAACGGTTAGAAGATGGGAAACTGTAAGATCTTCATTACAGTTTTTTTTTTTTTTTTTTTTTTTAATTAGGACCAGCGCTCAGGGGATGACCCCTACGTATGCAGTGCATTGTGCCGGAACTCAGAGAGAGGGATAGAGTAGAGAAGATAGATGTTGAAAATGTAGAAGGCTTAACTCTTTTATAACTCTGCTTTGCGCGTTATGTTATTTTTTATAGCAGTGTTGAGGCGTCTCCGGTGTTAGGTAGACGCATTAACTTTGTTAAGCTGTATTGGCAGACATTTTATTAATTGTTTTACTTCGCCGATGTTTCTGCTAACCGACGAAGGAGGGCGATGTTGTGTATATTAGCTTAGAACATCATCAATCGCTGTCGGAACAGTTTTTAGTGACCAGTGCTATGCCTTCATCACTTAAATAGTCCGACAACAATTAATACAATGTCTCACTAATGTACATTACATAAATTAATGATGTTGATTGACTTGCTCTGGCCTGGGTTTGAACCCAGGCCCCACGTCATTGTTTGCTTAGTAGTCAACGCGCTAAGCACTTCAGCCAACACCACCCTCAAGTTGGAACATTTCGGTGGATCATTTTTTTCGTAAAAATGCTTCGAGTTAAATATGCATTTACCCATTCTTAGGCGCGCCAGCATGATGCACTGGGACCGTGTTAAATTATTGTTATATTTTGATCTACTGGTAACAGGATTTTGCTCTCTTCGAATCTTTTTATATTGATTGATTAAAACTCTTGGAAAACATGGAATTTCCGTAACCTGATGAAGCCCTAAGGCCCTTCTTTCTAGTCCCGCAGTCTGCATTTTCGTTTCCTTGGATTCCGATATGAGCGGGAATCCAAATTAACAAAATTTCTTGATTATTGTTTTGCAACCGTAACATGTCATCGTAGACACCATTTTGATTTTTGATTGAGGCTCGAGTTGCACTAAGGCTATCAGTGCAGATCAATGTTTTTCTGCCCTGCTCGACAGCAAGAAAAATTGCTGCCCTAATTGCAGCATTTTCCGCCGTAAAAATGCCCGAGTGGTCGGGAATCCTAACTTCTTTTACTGTTTCAAATTGTGTGTATGAGACTTGCTTGGCTATGGAGTATGACGTCAGCCCGTTTTGGTATGATCCGTCTGTGTAATATATCAAATTCGGAGAAGAAGCGGAAACTCTTTGGCAATACATTTTTATAAAGCATATGGGATCTGTGTTACCCTTAGCTAGGCAACTCAAAGCATCATCTGCCTTAACAAATGCATTATTCCATGGAGGAATGCATGGTTTTTGTGGCATGGGGATGTTTAACTTCTTCAGGATAGTGACTACGTTGCTTGTAGCCGACGACATAGGAAAATTTGTAGAATTAATGTTCTTCCAAAATGACTCATGTAGCCCATCAGACACAATGGTCACAGGTCTTGAAAACATATTAACGGCAGTACTTTCTAATAAATTTTGAAAATCGGTAAACTTGGCCTCACTTCTCAATCTAGTCAGTGGCGTTGTTCGAAGCAACCCAGACGCGGTTCTAAAACAGTTGATTAACGATGTGTTGATTTTGCTGATATTTTTTTTCGATGTCCAGCCGTAAATTGTAATACCATGCAAGATTGTTCCCATTACTAAGGACCGACATATATTTAGAGCTGTTTCCATATGAGGACCTTTGTTACGACAACATATAAGTTTCATTAAGTTATTGATTTTGCTTAATTTATTAGATAGGTGTTTAACATGGTAGTTCCATAATAAGTTTTTAGTGAAATGTAAACCCAGAATCTTCATAGGATCTAAAGCCTCTACGTCTACATTTCCAATCAGACAGGTGTTATCGAAAGAATTCCTTTTCCTGCAGACGTGCAGAAGTTCTGCTTTATGAGCCGGTATGACCGCACCTCTGCCCTCAGCCAATAATTGCCTTTCCATGTCCAAATTACTTAAACTTAGTTTGACTGATTCTGGATTTCCAGATGCAACGGCATATATGTTGGGTAAGTTTTCAATCGCTTTTGCAAGGGAATTAGCATATACTGTATATAAGGCGAACCCTGGGATACTCCATTATCCAATGCGTATGTTGTAGAATAATAACCGTCAACTTTTACTGCTATTCTGCGGTTATGAAGAAATGATTTTAAAATTTTCAGAATTTGTATCGGTATGCCCCATTTGTTTAATTCCTTTATTATATATGTTGATATTACTCTATCATAAGCCTTTTCAATATCCTTTAAGAGAATTATGCTATGTTTTCCTTTTTTGAGATTTTGGCGTAGATTTTCTTTAAGTTGGTGGCAGATAGTATGGACTCCATGTCTAGGTATAAATGCATGTTGTATTTTAGACAAAGTTGTTCGAGTATATTTCCAAAAACGTTTAGCCAAAATCTTCTCAAAGATTTTAGATAATGCCGGCAAAAGTGAAATTGGTCGGTATCCCTCCAAACTGTTTGGGTCTTTTCCCGGCTTCAGTATCGGTGCCAATACCGCGGTTTTCCAATCACCAGCGACCATTATATTGTTGTAAAGTTTGCATAGACGAAATTTAATACTATCAGCGGCATTTTTAACCATGTTGTATGTTATTCTGTCACGCGAAGGGGTGATTCATTTCAGCGTCTTCAATGTTTCATTCAGTTCTGCAATAGGATCTTTTAGGTTGTTATGGAATATCTCTGGGAATTATTTGTAAATTTTCAATATTAAACAAATTTTTATTTCTTATGATTTCTGAGCTGAAAGCTTCATCGGAACTCAGCACTGACCAAAATGTACCAAAACTATCAGCAATTTTAGTGGGGTGAGTTATGTTACTTGAATTAACATTAATTGCTAGAAAACATCTGATACGATTTGCTCTTAAGTCATTAACCTTGCTCCACAGCACGCGAACATCTATGGAGGGATTTAGGGTATTTAGAAAATTTTCCCAAGTTTTCCTTTTTGCAAACCTGCATTCCTTTTTTGCCCTTTTCCGAAAAAGATGCCAATCAGCGCCTCTTTCTATGAAACGAGGTGAAAATTTTTTTGCTATAACTTCTACAACATTAGTAATTTTTATTGGGAAGTGATCAGCGACTTCCGGTATAGGTAAACAGCTCCACTTCAAATATGGAGCAAAATTTGTAGAGGACATGGTGACATCCACAGCAGTTAATGTATTTCTGGTGTTAAGCAGGGTGGGGGATCCATCGTTCAAAATGACCAGATTGTTATTGTTTGCAAAATCTTCAAAAGTTTTCCCGTTTGATGAGTTAGAGGAAGATCCCCATAAAACGTTTTGTGAGTTTAAGTCACCAAGCAATATGTGATGAGCAGATTTGTAAATTGATATTTCATTAACAATGGTGTTGGATAAATTTATGTTTCCCTCCTTGTATACATTTGTGATATAGAGATCTTCGCCTGCATTAACCACTATTGTTTGAAAAAGTAAACTATTTGTTGATTTAATATGATGTCTAACTTTCAAATTGTTCCTGACAAGAATTGCTATATCAGATTTTGCATACTCGTATTCATCATTGTAATGGTTAAATACCTGTTAGTCCGAAAGATGTAATAAGTGCCGGTTTTTATTAACTATATGTGTTCCTTGCAAAGCTATGATATTAGGATTATGCTTTGCAACTAGGTGTTCAAGTGCAAATTTGTTGTTTATGAAACCTTGTATATTCCACTGAAGTATTGAGATTTTTATGTTTATCATTTGAATTTATCTGTATCTGTAAAATCTTTATCAGTATCCGGATTTAAGTAACCGTTGCACATATCATCACTACTATTCCAGTCAAGCTCAAACGTGTCGTTCTTATTTGACTCATTTATAGTTGTGTTGTTTTCCTTTGTGTTTGTGTTCTTATTAAGCGACAATATTTGTGAGAGAGATTCTGAAACAGTTGAATGAATTTTATCTGTGGCTATTTCTGCAGTTGTTGATTTGATGTTATTTGTTGATTTGTTATTTTTTGATATGTTGTTGACTTTTGTTGTGTTTGATTGTGTGCTATAAGCTGGTTGTTCAATTGCGTTATTTATTATATTTTTATTTTGTTCGTTATTAAAATTTTCTGTGGTTTGTATTAATATTGGCAGGGTTTCTATTATTTCTTTTCGTTGCATTTGATCATTGGCAGGTTTTGTTTTGTTTTGGATTTTTGCTCTATTTGCAGAATTTTGTTTTGATGTAGTGGTGTCAGCGTTTAGAATTTGTGCGTAAGGGGGATTTTTCTTTCCATTTCTTGACTCTGGTTTAAGCGTATTGGCAGTTGGATTTTCATTAAAAAGCTTCCCGTGTCGTGCATCTTCTGGATATTCTTATGTAGTTAACAGATTTATGTTTCCAGAATGTAGGGCATTCTGGATCGTGTGATGGATGGCTATCAACTTGACAGTTTACAGAATATTTGCTGTTACAAACTTCATGTATTTCGCTCTGACCACAATTACAGCAAAGTTGAACATTTCTGCACCACTTTTTGGTGTGCCCAAGTCTTTGGAAATTTACACATCTCATGGGGTTGGGAATGTATTCCGATACTGGAACTCTTTCCCAGCCGAGTTTCAAGAAATCTGGACGATAAATGCGGTCAAAGTTGATTCTCGCCGCACCTGTTGCCACTATTTGATCATTTTCCCTCCTTGTAATTTTTTGTACCTCAACTACTTTCTGATTCTGCAGCAATTGTTGTAGTTCTTCTTGGGGGATATCTTTAATATTTCGTGAAAAAATTCTACCCTGTACAGTGTTCAGTGTTTTATGCATTAAAATTTTGACAGCGATATCATCAATATAAGTAGGTGGCTTTCATAAATTTTTCAGAAATTTTTTTATTTGGTACCTTGATAAGTAAATCACCACTTCTCATTTCTTTAACTTCAAGTCGATCTTTTGAAATATAGTCCAGACCTCTTTCCACTTTTTTTTTTTTTTTTTTATTTATTGAATCTTTAATTATTTATATTAAAATATCAATAAGTTTTTCAAATCTTAAATCTAAAAAATATTAAATGTAAGTTTAGCCAATGCTAAACAAAATTTTTAATTTCAACGGTTAATTTTGGTTGTTTTACATCTCTCGTGAACGGCTGAGAAAAAGAGTATCCCTTCTTTTCAGCCGGGTGTGGCCTCTATAATGAAGAATATTGCGCGCAAGTGGATTTGGGTGCAACTCAAGTTTTTTTATATATTTTTTCGCGTGTTTTGAAAATACTGTCTTCACCAACGGAACGTCTAGGTCTTTATGAATTCGATGGTTTCTGACATACCAGGGGGCTGCTGTTATTGTACGTAGAATTTTATTCTGTCGCCTTTGAATTCTTTCGACATTCGATGCTGAGGCAGTGCCCCATAACTGGATTCCATAGGACCATATTGGTTTCAGGATCGCGTTGTATAGTAGAAGTTTACAGTCTAGGCTCAGTATAGAATTTCTTCCCATAAGCCAATTAATTTGGGCAGTTTTTAATTTCATTTGCATCAACTTTGCGTCTATATGCGATTTCCATGTTAAACGGCGATCAAGGTGAACGCCTAGATATTTGACTACAGTATGCTGCGGAATAGTCTCAGTGTTGATTTGTATAGGCGGGCATGTTTCCCTTCGCAACGTAAAAGTGACGTGTACACATTTCTGTTCGTTAACTTTTATACGCCATTGTTTAAGCCATTTTTCCAATTTGGATATATACCCTTGTAAGTTGATGGAAGCTTCTACTGGATTTTCATGGACGCTTAAAAAAGCTGTATCATCAGCAAATGTTGATGTATGAATGTTATTGCTTAACGGTAAGTCAGAGGCATAAATTAAATAAAGTAAGGGACCGAAGATGCTGCCTTGGGGAACTCCGGCTTCGATCGGCTGCAAAGGGCTTAAAAAATTACCTTCCCTAACTACAAATTTTCGTTCCTCTAAATAGCTTTTTAAAAGCTTGACTATGTTTGCGGGGAGATTGCGTGTTAATTTGTGGATAAGACCTTCGTGCCATACTTTATCGAAAGCTTGAGAAACATCTATAAAGAGCGCAGAGCAAAATTTCTTTTTTTCAAAGGTGTCTCTAACTACGTTCACAAGTCTGTGAGTTTGTTCAATAGTGCTATGTTGTCTGCGAAAACCGAATTGATGATCTGGAATGCATCCACTTCTAGTCACTATAGGCATCAGCTTGCTCATATACAGCTTTTCAAATAGTTTTGAAATGTTGGGCAATAAACTAATAGGCCGATAGGATTCAACCTTCGTATGATCCTTGCCGGGCTTTGGTATCATAATAATCATCGAAACCTTCCATTCTGCAGGATAGTATTGCAGCCGTAGAATACTGTTAAAAATGAAGAGTATAACTCTTTTTGCAATATAAGGCAGTTGTTGAAGCATTTCGTTGCTTATTTTGTCGACACCTGGGGCTTTTCTGGTGTTAAGACTAGTAATAGTATTTTCAATCTCCGTCATGTTAAATCTCATCGGTATTTCTGGTAAAGAGACGACTGGTGGCAGTTCAACAATATCAGCAGAAATATTCGGGGTAAATACTTTTTCTAGGTGCTTAACAAATAGTCCACCTTTTTCAGCATCAGTTCTTGCCCAGTCACCATTTGATGCTCGTAATGGTGGTTTACAAATCACTGGCCTTTTAAGTCCTCTGGCTGCACGCCACAGCGAATAATCTGTTGACGGTGTTGCATCGAGTTCTTGCAGAAATTTTTGCAGCGAAGCTGTTTTTTGTGATTGTAAAACTTTTCTTAGCTGTTTGGTACACTCCTTAAGCCTTAATTTTAGCTGAGGCGATCTGTAACGTTGCCATTCTCGTCGAGCTCTCCGTTTTTCAGTCAATAGCCTTTCTACATCTGCACAAAAAATATTGTTAAATCTCGCTTGTTGATTTGGTTGAATTGAAGAAGCATTAAGAGCAGCTTGTTTAGCATGTGCTTCAAACAACCTAATAGAATTTTCTATGTCAGCAGGTGTTCTCAATGGCATATTTTCCGTGCAATGAGCACTCAAATATTTTTTGTATTTCAGCCAGTTAATACGTGCAGGTGTCAGCGGTAAATCACATGTTGGTGTTGTAGTTGTGTGTGAGTAAATAGTGATAATAGTAGGCGAGTGATCTGAAGACAAATCCAGAGATGCTTCTACTTCAATCATTTCGCTGGGCACGCCTTTCATAATCCCAAAGTCGATAACATCAGGAATTTTTTGACGATCCGTTGGCCAGTATGTTGGCTGACCACTTGAAACTACATTCAAGCCCATTTTTGAAATTGTGTCAAACAAAACACGACCCATGGGACTTATTAAACGTGAGCCCCAAAAAGTGTGTTTAGCATTGTAGTCGCCAGCTGCTAGAAAACGGGACCCCAGTGTTGTATAAAATGCGGTATATTGACTCTCTGAAATTGAAAACCTGGGAGGAGAGTAAACAGATGATATCACAAGCTTTTGATAAAAATTTTCAATGCAGATGTTCGTTGCTTGAAGATATTCTTCACGAAGGTCGTTTAGTAGGTAGTGTTTTATTCGAGTTTTTATTAGGATTCCAGAGCCACCACAAGCTCTACCTTGAGGATCCTTGGTGTCGTAGAAATTATATCCACTAATTCGAAAATAGCTTCGGGACGTCAAGTGAGTTTCTGAGATAAGCATAACATCGATTTGTTTATCCAGAAGAAAATATTCAATTTCATTTTTGTGTTGGCAGATGCCGTTTGCGTTCCAAAAACAGATTCTTAAGTTCATGGTTTGTTCAATACAGCCTGCAACAAGGTAGACTGCATTTTCAACATTTCCTGCATCATACAGGACATGTTGAGAGTGAATGTATTTACTGTTTGTATAAGGATCTCTATTGAGGCTTCAATACGACTAAAATTGTGCCCTGATTCTTCATTTACTGGTACAGTTTTTTGCGCCGGAATCTGGTTACTCTTTAAAATATTAGCGTATGAAGATTGACTATTAGGTTTTTGTTGAGTAAGAGTCGTGTTAGACTTTAAAACATTTGAGTATTGATTATGGCTAGACGACGGTTGAGGTAACTGTGGGTAGTTTAAATGAGTGTTGGGCTGAGCGGGAGTAGCATTGGTTTTTCTGTTCGACGAATTTTTAAAAAGAGAATAAAGAGGGCAGCCCCTATAGTTGGCAGTGTGGTTTCCGCCGCAATTACTACATTTTTTTGCTTTGGTATCACCTTTTATTTTGTCACAGTTAGCGGTACTGTGTAACTCGCCACATACAACGCAAACGGTAGGCAACTTGCAATAAGTTTTGGTATGGCCAAATTCTTGACAGTTCATGCATTGGATAGGTCCAGTTTTTTTATGTGGCATCTCAACGGTAACTCTTCGCTGCAACAAGTATTTTAAGCTATAGATTGGGTGCGATTCATTTTTTTTAATTTTCAAGTCGCCTGGCTGTAGCTCGACTCTAAAAATAGGTTGGGGGATTTTTTCCCTGTTTTTAATGTTTGAAACATTTTTGACTTTGAAGCCACTATATTCAAGGCCAGACTTTACCTCTTCCGGATCCACGCTTGAATCTATTCCTTTTATAACTACTGTTAGGCCTTTAGCACTCTTCAGTTGATATGTATAAAAGTTTTTGTTTTTAGTCTCAAAATCTGAGACAATTTTTCTATAATTATTTTCTTGTGTTACCTGAATTTTAGTTTCGTTGATTTTGCCGCGCTTAATTGGAGTTACATTGAACTCATTTTCTCCAATTAATGAGATAAGGCTTTTTACCAAAAGGTTGGAGTTCTGTTCTCTTAAATATATCGGCGGTGGTTTAGTGGACCTTGTTGTACTTGTGTCTTCATCGACTTGTTCATTCAAAATCGCAAAACGATTTTCAGAATGTTTAATATTATTTTTCCCATCTTTGGGCATTTTCGCCGTTGACGCTATTTCAGCTGATTTGGGACTTCTTCCCCTTTTTAGCACGGTTATGTATCTGTCCATACCAGTTTGGATTTTATTATCACTATTTTCACTCACTGCATTTACAATTTTGTGCACGTTGGTCACCTGGGTATTTATTGTTTGTTTGTTTGATTGTACAGCTAAGCTGACAAGTTTGCTAATAGGTGCAATTGTTGTTGCTTCTTGATCGATATTTAACATGTTCAAAGATAATGATCGCACACGAGTATTTGTGTTTTCTGTTAAATTCAGGTTTTTGTTTAATTCATTTTTTTTGTTGTCGTCATCAGCAACTAAAGTTATATATTGCACATTCCTACTGCTTGTAGGATTATTGTTGTTGTTAGAAGGTGAACTCATTTAGAGTTCTCTTTTTTTTGTTCTCTTATGAGTTGGTGTATGCAAATATTTATGTGTATTGCACACAAGCAAAAAATAAAATAAAACCAGTAAAATAACTGTTCAATAAATGTTTTGTTTTTTTTATATTTTTTGTGACTTGAAATTTTTTTTTTCTTTTATATATTTTTTTTATATTCAGTTGCGACGATTATAAAAACGCGTCTGTTCACTACGAGAGTTTAATAAAAACTTTTTTTACTCACTGGAAAAATGAAAACTTCTTTAAATGCAACATAAGTTTAAATAAAAATTAACTAATTACATACTAAAATATGAAGTCAAAAGCTGGCCCTAAGTATCAAATGCATACCTGCTTATATAAATATGTAAATGCAGATGTAAATTTTATTTTTATATGTATCTATATTTCCTTTTGAAAAATTAATCATTGGAATTTCACTTTTTAAAGTTAAAGTGTTTAATATATTTTAAATTATGTGTAATTATATATAAGAAGAATAAATTTTATATTTAGAGAGATGATTGATTTTTGTTATCAATACTAATGCAGAAAAATGTTACAGTATATCTAGGTATCGCATTACTTTTCAATGAAAATTAAGTGATATTAACTTGTATATTAGCTTTTGCCCGGGTCTTCGTTTGCGCGGAAAAATCTGGTAAAGAATTATCAAAGTTATGAAACTATTTTTCAGGTGCTAATACGACCAAAAGCAAAACTATTTGCTAATTGGCCATGCAAGAAATAATCCTCTCTTAGATCAATTCCTGCTGTTTTCAGTGACTGACCCTTAAATTTGTTTATAGTCATTGCGAAGCAGGCTTTAAGGGGGAATAAAAAGATTCACCTCAAGCCCATGGCCTTTACTACGTTTTTATGTATGAAAGAGTCGCCTACCGCTTCGAGTGGTGAGTTACACAGTACCGCTAACTGTGAAAAAATAAAAGGTGATCCCAAGGCGAAAAAATGTGGCAATTGCGGCAGAAATCACACTGCCAACTAAGGAGGCTGTCCTCTTTACTAGTTTTTTAAACGTTCCTCGAACAAGAAAAAAAAATAATATTCCCGCTCAGCCTATCACACTTATAAGCTACCCACAGGTACCTCAACAATCTACCAGTCAGCAACAATATTCAAACGTATTGAAGTCAAACGCGACTATTGCTCAGCAACAACCTAATAGTCAATTTTCATACGCTAACATTTTAAAAAGTAACCAGAATACAGTGCAAAAAACAGTACCAGCAAACGAAGTTCCAGGGTTTAATTTTAGTTGTATTGAATCCTAAATTGAGAGCATAATACAATCAGTAAATATATTTACTCTCAATATTCTCTGTCAGGCAATCGCCGAGTAAAGACGTTTCTTTATTTATCGGCTGCTTTTGGGTTTTGAAAAAAAAAAAATAAATAGAAAATAATTTTGAATTTTGTGTCTACAATTGTAATTTAAGCTATTAATTTTGATTTTATTTGGAATAAATTTATTTAAAGAAAGAAAAAAGAAAATTTAAAAAGTCGTATCGTGTGTGAGAGCATTATGGACGGGGCTCACCCCCCGGACAACAACCGGTTTCGAGAGCTTGCCTCATTAGCCGGTAGAGGAAAAATTAATAAATACAAACGACCTCGAGCAGAAGATTTCATACCATTGCCGGAAACAATTGATAACCAACTCAACCTCCCACGTTACTTGGTTGCATCAACAATGGCCATGGACAAACACATTGAGGTTGCCCCTTTGGCATCGCATAATGTATTTCAAGAGGAAAGAGGTCTGGACTATATTTCAAAAGATCGACTTGAAGTTAAAGAAATGAGAAGTGGTGATTTACTTATCAAGGTACCAAATAAAAAAATTGCTGAAAAATTTATGAAAGCCACCTACTTATATTGATGATATCGCTGTCAAAATTTTAATGCATAAAACACTGAACACTGTACAGGGTAGAATTTTTTCACGAAATATTAAAGATATCCCCCAAGAAGAACTACAACAATTGCTGCAGAATCAGAAAGTAGTTGAGGTACAAAAAATTACAAGGAGGGAAAATGATCAAATAGTGGCAACAGGTGCGGCGAGAATCAACTTTGACCGCATTTATCGTCCAGATTTCTTGAAACTCGGCTGGGAAAGAGTTCCAGTATCAGAATACATTCCCAACCCCATGAGATGTGTAAATTTCCAAAGACTTGGGCACACCAAAAAGTGGTGCAGAAACGTTCAACTTTGCTGTAATTGTGGTCAGAGCGAAATACATGAAGTTTGTAACAGCAAATATTCTGTAAACTGTCAAGTTGATAGCCATCCATCACACGATCCAGAATGCCCTACATTCTGGAAACATAAATCTGTTAACTACATAAGAATATCCAGAAGATGCACGACACGGGAAGCTTTTTAATGAAAATCCAACTGCCAATACGCTTAAACCAGAGTCAAGAAATGGAAAGAAAAATCCCCCTTACGCACAAATTCTAAACGCTGACACCACTACATCAAAACAAAATTCTGCAAATAGAGCAAAAATCCAAAACAAAACAAAACCTGCCAATGATCAAATGCAACGAAAAGAAATAATAGAAACCCTGCCAATATTAATACAAACCACAGAAAATTTTAATAACGAACAAAATAAAAATATAATAAATAACGCAATTGAACAACCAGCTTATAGCACACAATCAAACACAACAAAAGTCAACAACATATCAAAAAATAACAAATCAACAAATAACATCAAATCAACAACTGCAGAAATAGCCACAGATAAAATTCATTCAACTGTTTCAGAATCTCTCTCACAAATATTGTCGCTTAATAAGAACACAAACACAAAGGAAAACAACACAACTATAAATGAGTCAAATAAGAACGACACGTTTGAGCTTGACTGAAATAGTAGTGATGATATGTGCAACGGTTACTTAAATCCGGATACTGATAAAGATTTTACAGATACAGATAAATTCGAATGATAAACATAAAAATCTCAATACTTCAGTGGAATATACAAGGTTTCATAAACAACAAATTTGCACTTGAACACCTAGTTGCAAAGCATAATCCTAATATCATAGCTTTGCAAGAAACACATATAGTTAATAAAAACCGGCACTTATTACATCTTTCGGACTAACAGGTATTTAACCATTACAATGATGAATACGAGTATGCAAAATCTGGTATAGCAATTCTTGTCAGGAACAATTTGAAAGTTAGACATCATATTAAATCAACAAATAGTTTACTTTTTCAAACAATAGTGGTTAATGCAGGCGAAGATCTCTATATCACAAATGTATACAAGGAGGGAAACATAAATTTATCCAACACCATTGTTAATGAAATATCAATTTACAAATCTGCTCATCACATATTGCTTGGTGACTTAAACTCACAAAACGTTTTATGGGGATCTTCCTCTAACTCATCAAACGGGAAAATTTTTGAAGATTTTGCAAACAATAACAATCTGGTCATTTTGAACGATGGATCCCCCACCCTGCTTAACACCAGAAATACATTAACTGCTGTGGATGTCACCATGTACTCTACAAATTTTGCTCCATATTTGAAGTGGAGCTGTTTACCTATACCGGAAGTCGCTGATCACTTCCCAATAAAAATTACTAATGTTGTAGAAGTTATAGCAAAAAAATTTTCACCTCGTTTCATAGAAAGAGGCGCTGATTGGCATCTTTTTCGGAAAAGGGCAAAAAAGGAATGCAGGTTTGCAAAAAGGAAAACTTGGGAAAATTTTCTAAATACCCTAAATCCCTCCATAGATGTTCGCGTGCTGTGGAGCAAGGTTAATGACTTAAGAGCAAATCGTATCAGATGTTTTCTAGCAATTAATGTTAATTCAAGTAACATAACTCACCCCACTAAAATTGCTGATAGTTTTGGTACATTTTGGTCAGTGCTGAGTTCCGATGAAGCTTTCAGCTCAGAAATCATAAGAAATAAAAATTTGTTTAATATTGAAAATTTACAAATAATTCCCAGAGATATTCCATAACAACCTAAAAGATCCTATTGCAGAACTGAATGAAACATTGAAGACGCTGAAATGAATCACCCCTTCGCGTGACAGAATAACATACAACATGGTTAAAAATGCCGCTGATAGTATTAAATTTCGTCTATGCAAACTTTACAACAATATAATGGTCGCTGGTGATTGGAAAACCGCGGTATTGGCACCGATACTGAAGCCGGGAAAAGACCCAAACAGTTTGGAGGGATACCGACCAATTTCACTTTTGCCGGCATTATCTAAAATCTTTGAGAAGATTTTGGCTAAACGTTTTTGGAAATATACTCGAACAACTTTGTCTAAAATACAACATGCATTTATACCTAGACATGGAGTCCATACTATCTGCCACCAACTTAAAGAAAATCTACGCCAAAATATCAAAAAAGGAAAACATAGCATAATTCTCTTAAAGGATATTGAAAAGGCTTATGATAGAGTAATATCAACATATATAATAAAGGAATTAAACAAATGGGGCATACCGATACAAATTCTGAAAATTTTAAAATCATTTCTTCATAACCGCAGAATAGCAGTAAAAGTTGACGGTTATTATTCTACAACATACGCATTGGATAATGGAGTATCCCAGGGTTCGCCTTATATACAGTATATGCTAATTCCCTTGCAAAAGCGATTGAAAACTTACCCAACATATATGCCGTTGCATCTGGAAATCCAGAATCAGTCAAACTAAGTTTAAGTAATTTGGACATGGAAAGGCAATTATTGGCTGAGGGCAGAGGTGCGGTCATACCGGCTCATAAAGCAGAACTTCTGCACGTCTGCAGGAAAAGGAATTCTTTCGATAACACCTGTCTGATTGGAAATGTAGACGTAGAGGCTTTAGATCCTATGAAGATTCTGGGTTTACATTTCACTAAAAACTTATTATGGAACTACCATGTTAAACACCTATCTAATAAATTAAGCAAAATCAATAACTTAATGAAACTTATATGTTGTCGTAACAAAGGTCCTCATATGGAAACAGCTCTAAATATATGTCGGTCCTTAGTAATGGGAACAATCTTGCATGGTATTACAATTTACGGCTGGACATCGAAAAAAAATATCAGCAAAATCAACACATCGTTAATCAACTGTTTTAGAACCGCGTCTGGGTTGCTTCGAACAACGCCACTGACTAGATTGAGAAGTGAGGCCAAGTTTACCGATTTTCAAAATTTATTAGAAAGTACTGCCGTTAATATGTTTTCAAGACCTGTGACCATTGTGTCTGATGGGCTGCATGAGTCATTTTGGAAGAACATTAATTCTACAAATTTTCCTATGTCGTCGGCTACAAGCAACGTAGTCACTATCCTGAAGAAGTTAAACATCCCCATGCCACAAAAACCATGCATTCCTCCATGGAATAATGCATTTGTTAAGGCAGATGATGCTTTGAGTTGCCTAGCTAAGGGTAACACAGATCCCATATGCTTTATAAAAATGTATTGCCAAAGAGTTTCCGCTTCTTCTCCGAATTTGATATATTACACAGACGGATCATACCAAAACGGGCTGACGTCATACTCCATAGCCAAGCAAGTCTCATACACACAATTTGAAACAGTAAAAGAAGTTAGGATTCCCGACCACTCGGGCATTTTTACGGCGGAAATTGCTGCAATTAGGGCAGCAATTTTTCTTGCTGTCGAGCTGGGCAGAAAAACATTGATCTGCACTGATAGCCTTAGTGCAACTCGAGCCTCAATCAAAAATCAAAATGGTGTCTACGATGACATGTTAGGTTGCAAAACAATAATCAAGAAATTTTGTTAATTTGGATTCCCGCTCATATCGGAATCCAAGGAAACGAAAATGCAGACTGCGGGACTAGAAGGGCCTTAGGGCTTCATCAGGTTACGGAAATTCCATGTTTTCCAAGAGTTTTAATCAATCAATATAAAAAGATTCGAAGAGAGCAAAATCCTGTTACCAGTAGATTAAAATATAACAATAATTTAACACGGTCCCAGTGCATCATGCTGGCGCGCCTAAGAGTGGGTAAATGCATATTTAACTCGAAGCATTTTTACGAAAAAACTGATCCACCGAAATGTTCCAACTGTAATGAAGATCTTACAGTTTCCCATCTTCTAACCGTTTGCCCAATTTCAAAACTAGATGACTCACTGGAACATATACTGGACTGTACAAGATCCGACAACATTCGCAAAATATGGGAATGTCTGCATCAACACAACATCCAAGAAGTTTGACATCGAAAATAGTTTATTATCTAATATTTATTTTTAAATTTAAATTTTTATTAAAGTATGTATACTTTATTTTTTATTACAAAGTAGATTAAGTTTTTAAATTTCTGTTAGAACAAAACGAGCGCATATGGTCTGGTCACCGGTGCCTTTTTTTTATATATTACAAATTTATTTGTAATGTATATTATATATAAATAAATATTTACTCTCAACATGTCCTGTATGATGCAGGAAATGTTGAAAATGAAGCCTACCTTGTTGCAGGCTGTATTAACACACCATAAACTTAAGAATCTGTTTTTGGAACGCAAACGGCATCTGCCAACATCAAAATGAAATAGAATACAACAAATCGATGTTATGCTTATCTCCGAAACTCATTTGACGACTCGGAGCTATTTTAAAGTTAGTGGATATAATTTTTACGACACAAAGGATTCTCGAGGTAAAGTTTGTTGTGGCTCGCGAATCCTAATAAAAACTCGAATAACACACTACCTGTTAAATGATCTTTGTGAAGAATATCTTCAAGCAACGAACATCTGCACTGAAAATCAAAAGCATGTGATATCATCTGTTTATTCTCCTCCCACGTTTTCAATTTCAGAGAGCCAATATACCGTACTTTATACAACACTGGGGTCCCGTTTTCTAGCAGCTGGCGACTACAATGCTAAACACACATTCTGGGGTTCACGTTTAATCACTCCTAAGGGACGAATTTTGATCGACACAATATCTAAAATGGGTTTGAATGTAGTTTCAAGTGGTCAGCCAACATATTGACCAAAAAATCGACAAAAATTTCTGATGTTATTGACTTTGGAATAGCGAAAGTTGTGCCCAACGACATGATTGAAGTTGAAGCATCTTTAGATTTATCTTCAGACCACTAGCCTACAATTGTCACTATTTACTCTCATAAAACTGCAACACCAACATATGATTTAATGATGACATCTGCACGTATTAACTGGCTGAAATACAAAAAATATGAGTGCTCATTGCTCGGAAAGAATGCCGCTGAGGACACCTTCTGACATAGACGATTTTCTTAGGTTGTTTGATGTACACGTTAAACAAGGGCTTTTAATGCAACTGCAAATAAAACTAATCAACAAGTGAAATTCAACAATATTTTTTCTGCATATATGGAAAGGCTATTGACTAAAAAACGGAGAGCTCGACGAGAATGGCAACGTTACAAATCGCCTCAGCTAAAGTGACGGCTTAAGGAGTGTACCAAGCAAATTAGAAAAGTTTTACAAACACAAAAAATAGCTTCCCTTCACAATTTTCTTCAAGAACTAGATGCAACACCACAAACAGATTAATTGCTATGGCGTGCAGCCAGAGGACTTAAAAGGCCGGTGATTTGCAAACCTCCATTACGGCTTCAAATGATATATTGCTCTGCGCTCTTTATATGTAGATGTTTCTCAAACTTTCGATAAAGTATGGCACGAAGGTCTAATACACAAATTAATACAAAATCTACCCGCAAACATCGTCGAGCTTTTAAAAGGCTATTTAATGGAACTACAATTTATAATTCGAGGTGGCAACTTTCTAAGCCTTCCGCAGTCGATTCAAGCCTGAGTCCCGCAAGGCACCATCTTCGGTCCCTTAATTTTTTTGTAATATATGCTTCTGACTTACCGTTAAGCAGTAAAATTCACACATCAACATTTGCTGGTGATACAGCTTTTCTAAGCGTTCATGAAAATCCTGTAGAAGCTTCCCGAAATTTACAAGGGCACATATCAAAACTGGAAAATAGCTAAAACAATGGCGGATAAAAGTTAATGATCAGAAATGTGTACACGTCACTTTTACGTTGCGGAGGGAAATATGCCCGCCTATACAAATCAACACCGAGACTATTCCGCAACACACTGTAGTCAAATATCTAGGCGATTATCTTGATCGTCGTTTACCATGGAAATCGCACATATGTAGACGCAAAATTAACACAAATGACATAAAAGCAGGCAAAATGAATTGGCTTATTGGAAGAAATTCTATACTAAGCCTAGACGATTTTTCATGGATATATAACGATTTCTCAAAAACTGGAGCCAATCTGACACTCCTAAATGTACTTTCGCTTTCAGGGGACTCCCCCCTAATAGTTCGAAAAGGATTCATCGAAGTTCATTTTTTTTTTCGGGTCAAAAACTATCACAGTGTTATTATTTAAATACACAAGATTGTTCATATAAATATTAACTAAGTGTTGTTTGTATATGCATTAAAAAACACAATTTGGCATATAATTAGATCTTAAAAATAATTATAACTTAAATATCAAGTCAAAAACTGGCCCTTAATAATTTCCAATCCTTTAATCAACATTGAAATAATCACCCAATAATACACACATCAAAAAAGTTTATGGAGTCGAGAATAACATTGTGAATAACAACGGCTAAAAATTCCCCTTAGTGTGAATAGTTTTTCCCTCGGAATTTTTTACTTCACCTCTTGCTATTTTCACTTTATTTTTAATTCGAGTATTAAAGTTTAGAAAATTTATTTTAAGCGCAAGATTCGTTAGTAAGGCACAAACTGATATACTGATCGACAAAATGCAAAACAACAGGTCGATTGGCAGCGGATTTGTAAAATTTAATTTTTGGCAATTATTTTGTGTAGTTCGGTTTCCAAAAAGTAGCCGAATTATTTTACTACATAAAAGTTAGAGTGCAATAAATAAATATTTAGGTTTTGTTTTTGTACCTTTTTTAAAAATATTATAACTGTATGTATACACATACTAGAGTATATTTTTGGTCTAAAAATTTTTTGGTTTTTTTGTTTATTTTCATCTTTATTTTTTTACATTCACTGACAACTGATAGCGGTAATACCTTTTCACGAGAGATTCGTGATTACATTTTTCCCTTTGAGGGAAATAAAAATTTCACGGCAACAAAAATTCCGCTTGTTATTCACGATAGGTGTGAATAGTTATTTTTGCAAAATCCAAAGCAAAATTTGTGTATACTTAGTAAAATATATTAACAAGTAAATTGCTAATCAAAAACAGTATTTCGTCTTTTTGTCTATTTTCACATCCCTTTCATACAATTTTAGGCTAAAAATTGGGTGTTAAGTTTTTGTGATTAGATACAGTAATTCTTGCTTATTCCTATTTTACAGAATTTTACCCAAAAAGTACGGGATCGGACATATAGTGTTCGCTAACCAATTCATTAAAAATATATGTATCTATGTATAAAAAATCATTGCTTTATAGTCTAATGAATACACTAGTATGTAACAGTAATTTTTTATAAAACGGATGGGAAGCAATTCATGAAAAAACTTCAAAGAGCAATTAAAAATACTATTAACGTGTATTCTATTCGATATGAGAACGCATTCTTTTGGAGAAAGCATTAATTAAGGATGATGGCGATGGTTCGTCTGGATCATACGACATGTGTTTCTAAATCCGTTCTTGTGGTAACAAATTCACGTACCGTTTTGGTATTCCTGCCTGAAGTAAAATGCTTTGATTAATATGATGAAGATTAGCATTGTAGTAAGTTATGGCATCCCAACAAATATCACTTAGCTTTGGGATCGTTATCCACATTTTAAAGAGGTCATTGCGACGGCGCATACCTTTTTCACTATATTCAATTCCACCAAAAATATACATGCAACCATTCCCAGAATGTGCTGCAGAATGGAAGTAAAGTGGGCGTGGGAGCTTGGCGGTATTTATCTTACACCATTGTTTAGTACGTAAGTTTATTTTCCATATGTCATTAAAATATGTTGTAAAGTCCCCCTAAAGTAGAGTAGAAATAATCAATAACGTAACAAAATTTTTAAATTATACGGATGTACCTGTAGGCCTCCAGAGATAAAAGCCTCTATGTCTCCGTTTGACAATGTATGTTGTACGCTTGATAGACATTTTCGAGCTCTCGGAAAACCAGGATGTTCCGAGGTTGCAGCAGTTCGATCGGGCAAAGTTTCAAAATGATCCCAATGATTAGTTTCCAGATTAAATGCAGGTATTCGCTGCAAGTCATAGACTGAGTGCGCAGTTCCGCCTCCTAATACATATATATGACGACCGTCGTAAGCAACTTCATGTCTATATCGTCCCTCAGGATCATCACGAATTTCGGGACGACATATATAAACATTCTCCCAGACTTTAGTTATTAAATTTAGGCGATAAACGTCACATGAATAATCGAAACCCGTCGTTCCACCAATTGTATATAGGTAATCCTTATGTACCACTATTCCTGGACCATACTGAGCTGCAGGTAATTCTCCACTTACGTTTAGGAGAACAACTTGTGGATTTTCCCCAGTTGTGTAAATATAACAGTCATTTGAGCAAGTCTCACCAAACGGGAAACCAGTACCACCATGGGACTAAAATTATTTCAATATTTTTTTATACAAAATATTAATGAAAATTTTACATTTATTTGAGCATATACTCAAGAATTTACATATATTATTAAAATTTTATTTATTTGTTGCTGGTTAGCAACAAACGAAATATATATTTAGATATTGCTAACCCACAACAAATAAATAAAATTTTAAAAACAAAATGTTAATGTTTATTTAATATTTAAATTAATTTTTATACTTATACATATGTATGTATGCACATACATACTCAAAGTATATTTATACAAGTATATGCATCTCGGCAACAACATAAAAAATAAAAAAACAACAGGCTTTTTGTTTGTGTAAAATAAATTTACAATTTTCAAAAATAGCTCAGTAGCAGATCTGTAAAGGAATGATTCCTTTTGAAAGGAATCTACGAATCAGAAACGCTTTTGAAATTTTTGTTAAAATATTCAAGAGTTTTTTAATAATGATCCTAATTCTAGTAAAAACAGTGAATTAAAAATCGATTTTCTTTAAATCACCAATGAATTCACTCAAACTTTAATTCAATTAATCTTTTTAGTGATGTGAATGCATGCGAGAATTTTTAATTCATGAGGAATGCATTCGTGTTTTAATTCAATTCACATTTTGTGTAAAATTAATTTTTTTTTTTTTTTTGATAAATTTTATTATTTATTGAATCTTCAATTGTAGATTAAATTATTAATAAGTTTTTCAAATCTTAAATCTAAAAAATATTATATATAAGTTTAGCCAATGCTAAACAAAATTTTCAATTTCAACGGTGTAAAATTAATCAATTAAACTTTTTGTAAATTATTTTAAATTAAAAACCAAATTTTAATAATTCCTTTACATCTCTGCTCAGCAGAACTTAAAGAAAATTGTGTGGAAAGAAAATGAAAAATTTTCGACAATAGGCAATGAAAATATGTAAAAAAAAACGGACAGCTGTGCTCCTGCATATACTTGTATAAATATACTTTGTACATACTTCAATATTTAAAAAGTGAAAATAGAATGATTTTTGTAAGTAAAAAATAATATAACTACAATGGTCTATGTAAGGAATGAGGTGACTTACTATTTTCTCGTACACTATTGTTTTTTTTCTTTTTTTGTTGCTGTAATTCTGCAGACTTTATACAGCGAAAAGGTCCCCAAAAATGTTTGATTGCAATTTTATAATAGAGCTACGTTCACATTTATCAAATATTTGTTAAATTTTTTTTTTAACTATATAAAAAATACCATCTATTTGTTGCGTGTTAGCAATATGTAGATATATATTTCGTTGGTAGCTATACCAATTCATCAGTAGATGTTTTACCCTTTATGTTTAAAAAATTCCAAAGCTCATCTATTTATACAAAAACTCACAAATATATTTTTGTGAATTACAAAGCATAAAAATAGCCTTTAAAAAATTTTTTCAAACACACACAACAATAATTTTTCATTATGAATGTGTTTACTTTTCTACACCTATACAATTAGACAACCGCTGGTTGCCATTAAAAGTATTTTATAAGGCAAAAATGAAAATATATCTAGATATTGCTAAGCCGCAACAAATAGATGGGATTTAAAACATAAATACTTGAGTACATGCTCATATAAATGTAAAATTTTGTAACGGGGAGATTTTGCAGAATAATTAATTTTATTTTGTAACATAAAACCCAAGTTAAATGACACTATGCCTGAGCAAAACTAGTGGTTACGTTTTTTTGACAAATATTTGATAAATGTGAACGTAGCTTCAATGAAGTGGTTGAACACATTTAAAAACAAAATTTAATAAGTTTTAGAATAACAAATATTTATGTAAATAAATTTTTTTGACATTACACCAGTTTTTACCCTTCACCAAAAACGGTACGGGTTAATCATTCAGTTATTAATTTCCAAAATATACATGAGACCCATAAAGTATATATATTTTGGAGCCCTTTAAATTGGAAAGTTGAATATGCCAGTATATGAAATCGGTTGTCCAAAACCAGCAGAAGAGTTGGAGCAAAGACTATAAATATACATATAAAGATATTGCACGTAAAACATTGTACGGCAAATGCTTAATTTGCTGGTGGTTTTCAGTGTAGCCAGGTGTGGGGATTTCTCCCCAAATTGGGGATTTTAGCTGGTTTTTGGGGACAGATTATCGTGGGGAGGGATTTGGGGAATTTTCATTTTCAGTATAACTATTATCAATTTTGCTTTATTTTGCCATTATCTTTCATACGTATATGTTTATGTATCTTGGCGTTTTTCTTCTCCATATTTCGATTATTTCAAGGCGATGGTATAGAGGATGCTGGTTTTTATAACAATTTGTTCAAAATTTTTAAAACCAGAATTTATTGAATTCGATATTGCCAAAATGGATTTACTAATTGACGATAAGGAAAGTAATTTGGTTGTGGCTAAAATCGATGTTGGCATAGAATGTTCTAAGGAATTAGAATCAAAAAGAGTTCAAACAAATTTTTTTAGATTATTTAACTGTACTAGCAAAATAAATGCTTGAAATACTCACTGAGAGTATGGAAAATTTTGAGTTATTTATAAATTTACAACTCGAAAGCATAGAAAAATGAATAAATTTGATTCCGTGTATGGAATTTTAAAATATTCTACGGATTCAAAAGTTCCATTGAGCACATACAAATGCATTAACGTAAATAAATGTATGTAATAAAATTAATAAAAAAAAAAATGTATTTTATGATGCTTAATATAATATCTTTATTGGGGACGAAATTGGGGATTTCCAGTTTTAAAATGGGGATTTTTGGGGATAACACTCTTTAATTTGGGGACATTAGACAATATTTACCTAGCTACACTGGTGGTTTTATTACTAAAACCACTTTTTTCAAGAGAGTCATTTATTTTCTCAGAGAATTTATTATTCTCATGTCTCTACTATTCATTTAGATATGTATACATGTGTTCATTCGTTTGTGTCTTTGCATACACAAGTATGTGTGCATGTCTGTACATTTAATAAACAAACGAAAGATACCATATAAACAAACAAAAAACTTTTCGAGCCTTTGCTGCAATAGAGTCATAATTCAAAAAATCTTGTTTGGCAGGAAACGAATTTAAAGTCTAGAATTTACCTATAAATCAATGGTAAAATATTCTTCTCCCAAGAGAATAATAAAATACAAATATCTTTCATATTTGTATGAAAATTTTGCAAAATATAAAAATTGATATCGCGATTAGTTATATATTAGCTCAAAAATGACATATTTTGAATGAATGAATGACGCTTTTGAAGCAAAGGCTCGTTTTGTGTTCGCACAATATATGTATGTGGACATAAGATACGTAAAGCTAATGTCGCTGATTCTTATTTGAATGGCAAATATATGTATTTTATTGTTGTACTATATACATATGTACATACATAGATATTCTAACTACATATACAATTGAAAATTCTAAAATAAAATATTTAATAAAACAAATGTGTATACATAGTTCGGTGCGAATTAACATAAATGCAATAGTACAATAACAAAAAACGTAATTTTACCCTACAGCCATAGAAATCGGTCGCATTGTCTTTGCACTGTTTATTTGCACATGATTTATATGAAAACAAGAAACTGCTTGTAGTTGTTAATATTGTTATTGAATGTGCTTTGCACAAGAAATATGACACACACACAAACGCATTTCTCAATGAGCATCATTTATATGTGTAAACAACAAAAAAAAAACACAATTTCTCTGGAAAATAATTTATAGTTGAGTTAAAAGAAACAAAAATGTTTCAAAAACAACAACAAAATAAACTTGACAAAATTATTACTACATACATACTTATGTACGTACATATGTATGTATGCCTAAAATTTTTGTGGTCTTTTCTCTTGCTACTTCCCCCCACAGCATCAACAAACGCAAACAATTTTCTACGTGCAATATCTTTATATATTTATAGTCTTTGGTTGGAGACTTATTTCTTGGACTGATGTGTAAGGATTTGTCTTAACACGATTCGTATTGCAAATCAGAAAAAATAACATATCGGTTCCGATTTCCATGCGGACTTACTCGTCCGGAAAAAAAATTACGGGAGAAACAAAGTAGAATTTTGAAAATCAGTCCGTAAATTGAAAACTAATACGATAATTTTAATTGCCCTCTTATTTTCCTAAATAACATTTACAGGAATAAACTGCAAGCAAACCCTTTCAACCATCGATCCACAAACCGGGGAGTCTAAATCTAAAAATTAAAAGTATATTTGGGTTTTTGACTATGTTGTCCCAATTATAAAATAAGAATTCATACACAGAGCCAAAACTGCCTAATAGAATCAATCCATAGAGAAAAACTTTTTTATTCTATTAGGTTTTCATTAGGCTACCTAATTGATTTTTTCAAAAAGGTACTGCTTATTGATTTCATTAGGTTCCTGTATGATCATGGGTAAATCATCTTTTTAAATTGGCTGGTAACATGTAGCAAGGTGTAGTAGAGGTGGTTTGTTGTAATAATAAAAAGAATTTATTTAAATGTTTGAATGTTTTTTTTATTACTATTTTAGTTCTGGACAGCCGCTTGTGCGACTGTCCAGTTTGAGACACAATTATGAACTTAATTATTATTTAGTATTAAAATCTTAACATAGCTTAAACTAACACATACACAAAGTATGTGTGGGAATATGCATGATCAGCATAATACATTCTGTATATTCTGATCATGCGATTATAGCATGGACAAATATTTAAAAAATAACAAAAGTGTTATGTTTTACTTGCTGCATGCAGACGGCATGCAGTAGTGGTTAGTCAAACACACTACACCTCCCTTTTTCAGAAAGAATAATCAATACTGAGTTGATTATTCTTACTAGTAATAAAAAAAATTATAAAGTTAAAAATTACAGGGATTTTTAGGGAATATACCTTCCCTCCCTTTTTAGAAAATGTTAATTCATATATCATTAAAAATTTTATTATTATTAAAGTAAAAAATTATATGATTATTACTAAGATACTGAATAACAATTGAACAGTCAATAAAGATACGCAAAAATTATACAAAAAAATTAAAGTAAGGGTTATATATTTTAATTAATATGTGATATTTATAAAGATAAAGAACTTTGCATATCATAATAGTCACAAAACAAAATTATGAAAATAGAGTAAAAATTATATATTTAAAAAATTAAAGTAAATATAATATATGTATTATTTTGATATATTTAAATGTTTTGTTGGATATATTTTAATGTTTTGTTTGATATATTTTAATGTTTATTTGGCGCCATTTTTTTTTTACATGCATGCATGAAAAAATTACTTTATTATAAGATTGTATTTTTCTCTTAAAAAAAATTCTTAACTATTCATTACAAAAAAAATTCTTAACTATTCATTACAAAAAAAAATCTTAACTATTCATTCACTTTGTTCATATTAATTATTTATTATGCAATTAAAAAAATGTCCAAAGCCGTCAAAAATTGGCCTATAATGGACGTATTTCAAAAAATTTGTTGCACTAATGCAAAAACAAAATTCATTTTAAACAATATACTTTGATTTTAAATGTATCATACCTCTATTTTTATTCTTTATTTATTTCATTTCTTAATTTAAAATTATTTTGAAAACAGGAAAAAAAAATTCAATTCAAATTTACATACTTCTATTCATTTTGTTTATGAAAAATTCTTATTCGTTTACTTTTTTTTTTTGATCGGTGGTTATTTTATTTATTATTATTTTTTTTTTTGTGAGCACAATATTTATTATCTGCATCTTGCAAGATTTCAATACCTTTCTCTTTGAAGGTTTTCAATATTCATTCCTAGGTTATTAAGCGTACGATCATCTAGTGAAAGTCGCAATGTTGTCAGAGCAATATTATCAGCTACTTTTTCAAGCTTTAGAAAGTGGTGACCTAAGTCTACGTTTCTACTTATAATGTTGTCGTTCAACTCAAATTTGGAAAGTACTCGCTTTCCCTTTTTTTTTATTTTCATTTATTTTCATTATTAATTTAGTGAAGTAGTCTAGGTACTTCACAGTGCTCATGGGCATTTATCGCCTCATATATTTATTTCTAAACGAACCGATAATAATTATTTCACCATATTATTTATTATTTCATATTATTTCTCAATTCGAAGTATGATCATTAATCAATTAATATTTCAAAGTATCTAATTCATAAAAATTATTAAATCTGCTCAAGTTATTTTTATGGGTTTATTTCACCCTATTATTTTAGGAAAATTACAATCATAAATTAAAATTTAATTCAATTAAAAAAATCAATCAATATCTCAAATTATTTAATCTGTTCGATTTATTCTTATGGAACTATTTCGCCATATTATTTTAGGAAAATTCAGGGTAGAATCATAAATCAAAATTCAATTCAATCTAAGAAAAAACATAAATCAATCAATATTTCAAATTATTTTAATCTGTTCGTGTTAGTCTTTCATACAGTTGTTTACATTAGCAAAATCAAGTTTACAAAAATCTTACTTATATTTAAGTTTACACAACTGCATGAATATTAGTATGTCCCTTTTTATGTCATGGGTCGTATTAGTTGAAAATAAATTGGTACATATGTCTAAGTTTCAGCACTCTGTACACTCTGTATACCGAGGACCGGTCATCAGACATATATCGATCAGAACCAATTACTGATCGAAACGGTTACCCTTATATAGTAGAATATATATACATATCAACTGGAGGGACTCGTGAGTTTCTCAGTGACATACATATTAGTTATAATTTAATTTAATTTATTTTTGATATTATCGACTGGAGGGACTCGTAAGTATCTCAGCGATAAATCTTATATATATATTTTCTTTAAAGCGAAAAAAAAAAAATAAAAGACAAAACACAACTTTATATTTTTTTTTTTTTTTTTTTGAGAAAAAAATATTACATTATTCAAAAATATATGCATGTACATATATTTAAATCAAATTTAAATTGAGAGGAAAAAAAAAATATTACACTATTCAAAAATATATGTATGTATATTTAAATTAAAAGATTAAACATAGAGCACAAAATTATACTTAGTTAAGGATGTAAATCATTGTTAGCAATCTCGGCATTTATGACTCCATTGATGTCTTCATCTTTATAACCATCAACTTCCATTCATTGATTTGCTTGTTGCTGCGATATGTTTACAAAATATGGAGCAGGATACAATTGATTGAGATGTTGCTCTTGCTGCTGTTGCGTTATCAAAAACGATTTTCACTTAAGTGAACACAATTCATTTGCAGTGTCTGTGCCTTCAATTGGTGGACTATATTTGGATGTGTGGCATGGTCGTGTTTGTTGGGGTTTTATTTTCACAATTGTTACTAGAAACTTGACTCATGATTTCAGAGAGGTTTTTAGGTACTATTTAATTTTTTGTACTTTCATCTTCTTTTGTTATTTTATTATTATTTTATGGAATGTTATTTTATATTATTTTAATTAACTTTTTTTTTTTTTTAAGTCTCTTTAATATAAAACTCAATAAAACTGTTTGATACACACAAACTGGCTGGATTATGTTCGCAGGATCGCCATGTTGTAATAATAAAAAGAATTTATTTAAATGTTTGAATGTTTTTTTTATTACTATTTTAGTTCTGGACAGCCGCTTGTGCGATACAATCAATCGTTACTTTGTGAGTCCCGGGGTTACTGGGCCTGTCTCTATTGCTCTTGATGATATTCTTAATCAGCCTGGTTCCTTCTCTTTCCCTTGTGTGGATGTTTCTGAACTGTTTGCGGCTTTGAATAAGGTGAAGTCGAGGGCGGTTGGTGTTGATGGTATGTCCATTCGGTTTCTGAAGCTGGTTTTTCCATTTTTATCAGATATTTTTCTAGACTTGACGAACTCTATACTGACTAGGTCCACTTTCCCATCTGTGTGGAAGACTGCCCGTATTGTCCCAATTCTGAAATCCTAAATTGTTAATGGACCCGAGGACCTCAGACCTATCTCCATACTCCCCTCTTTGTCAAAGGTTTTTGAGCACATTTTAAAGGATCAGATGCTACTTTTTGTATCTAATAAAATTTCGGGCTCTCAGTACGCCTTCCGCGATGGGTTGAATACAACTTCCCTCTTGTTATCTCTTACCGACTCTATAAGAAATTATATTAATTCTGATAAATTGAGCGTTTTAATATCGATGGACCTGTCTAAGGCGTTTAACTCGATTAACTTTCCTACGATGATTTATAAACTTTGTCATGAATTTCTCTTTTCGAGGTCGGCATGTAGACTCCTAGAGTCCTATCTGACTGGGCGATCAGCGTTCGTTACCCTAAATGGGATTTCGTAGGCTTTACTTACACTCTCCTCTGGTGTGCCTCAGGGTTCTTTTTATCCTATACATGAACGACCTTTCCAAAGTTGTTGACTCTCGTTGTTATGCCTAATTTTTCTACGCTGATGATGTGTTACTTCTGTTTGCGGGCTGTAGAATAGTATGAATACCTCGAAGACCAAGGCCATGATGTTTGGTCCCACCCCTCGCTTTCTCTATGACCTTGAAATTTCTTTGGGTGTTGATCCTATTGGTTTTGTTGATCGCCACAAGTGCCTTGGGGTTGCACTTGACAGCAAACTCTCGTTTAGCTGGCATATTGATGGCTTATCGGGTAGGATGTTCAGCTTGTTACGAAGATTCTACAACTCTAATGTTTACTTACCCTTGCATGTGAGGAAGAAGCTGGCTCATGCTATGTTGATGTCGCAAGTTCTTTATGGATTCGAGGTTGTTACTGGTTCTGTTGACATCCATCTCATTAGATTAAAACGCCTAGTAAATTTACTTGTCAGATTTGTCTACAACATCCGAAGGAGGGACCATATCTCTAGTTCTGTGGTGGATTTCCTAGGATGTGGATTCAATGGGTACGTGATACTTCGGAATTTGTTAACCTTCTATAAAATGATCAGGCGTGGGAGACCTATCGCCTTATGTAATTCCTTCCTTTTCTCGCCCCGTATTAGGAACCCTCATCTTAATCTACCAATGATCTTTAGCCCTTTCAGACCTGTGCTTTATATTGCATATAAATTCCTTTAAATCATCATTATCGAAATAATTCTTTCACAGTTAGGCTCAAATTTGCCCACATTACTATTTTACAAGGTACTTTTTTGTAAACACAACATCGAACAATTGTGTAGTCTCGGACATAACATGTAAAATAATTTCCCAAAAAATTAAAGTAATTTTTTGTTTATTTTAAATGTTTCATTAAACGTTTTATTTTCTAATGTATTTTTTTAGCTTAAAATATTCAAGTGCTTCATGGCATATAAAAATTATTAAATAAAATCAAAAAAAACAATTTATTTTAGCTTTCAATGAACCAAAATATATACAAGTTATAAAAATATGTGATAAAAAATTATTAGCTACAAAAAAAAAGCTAACAATTCACTATAATTTAAAATCAATGAAAAAACATAAGTTTATAAGGTTATTTTAAATGAGATCAACATTTTGAATGAGATTTCTCGAAGCAGTCTTTGTTTGTAAAGTGTTACTTTACATTTGTGGCATTGTCCTCTGGATCGACTGCCACAATTATTGCCTCATACTCTTGGTGGAAATATTTCAACTTGCTCAGGAACTACAAAATAAGATGCTAATACGGTACCTAGCTCCATTTTGAAAGTCAAGAATGACTTTACATTTGCATTAGGCATTCCGACAAGCTTGCATTCTTTTCTGTACGCCTTCCAAGAATTATATATCGCAAGATCAAGAAAATGGAAAAAATACTTTGACAGTCCAGTTCTTCGTTTCATTTTAGTCCTGTAATATTCTAGCATTTAGTCACACAAATCAACACCACCCATAAATTCTTTCTAGTTTTTAATAACTGCGGGCACTGGGATAGGGCAACGGCGCTTAAGATTTGTGTTCCACCGTTCGATTTCATCTACAGGATCTATTCCACACATATTCAAGGCAGCTATAACCGCTCTTGTGTCCTTCCACTTAACAATGGCTACATGTAGATTTACAAATTGGCCAATGTCACCGCGGTTCATGTCTTTATATTTAACACTTTTGGTATTCCGGAATTTCAGTTATTATATTAGTACATCTGTAATGTCTCACGGTATCTACATAGCGTACCACTACACCACGCTTACTCATTACATACATTTTAGTATAGTTAACAACGTCTTCAACAGGCGGTCTAATTGGCTAGTCATTCATAGACTCAAATATATCAGTATTATCAGTACTTTCATTTAGATCCAAAGGGATGCATGTTTCATCAACATCAATATCGTCGTTGCTGAAGTCGGCATCCGATTCGTCTAGAATTCCTAAAGCTGCTTCAACGTCATCATCGTTGTTCAAATCAAAAAATGTTCCTATAAAATTATATGATAACACAAACGTGAGGATATAATAAACTGTTGCATTGTGCCTGATCAACACAATTGTGATATCTGTATTATTTTGCACCTAAAATAATTGTTACTATGCAAAAAATTAACGTTAAACAACTAAATTACTTAACGTGTTCGTTATACAGCTACCACAAGCTAGATCCACATTTTTTTTTACATTTACAACAATAACACTTACCGCATGGACTCATATCTACACGTGCTGAATGACACAATCAAAAAAAGAATATTTTTTTATTTTTTCAAGTTCTTTTTTTCTTTTTTTGCATTTGTTTTAGTAAATCACACAACGCACAATCACTGCTTTCAGGTTAATAGACGAAAAGTAATTTCTTCATATAATTTAAGACATATTAAGGCAGACCTCACAATCGATTAAGCTAGGTCTGAAAGGGTTAAGTCGGACTTTAGCAGATCGTTTCTGGTCCGAGTATCCGGATATTGGAATGGCTTGCCACTGGAGCTGCGAGTCTTCTCGCACTCCAACAATGTTTTTAAGCTCAAACTTATTAAGTTTTTAGTATCACAGAGAGTGTGACTCAGTTTTTCTGTTTTTCTCTTTCCAGTGGCTTTAGTGCTCGGCTTATCCTTTCGGATACTGGGCTAGGCCCTTCCCTAACTGGACCGTTTAATTTAATTTTATCTTGTTTCTATATAGTTATGGCTTATTGATGCGTGGGGGTGTGATGTGAATGTTTGGAATACAATCTACTTTAATCCAGTAAAACGAACATGGAATGTTCTTGTCTTTATACATTTTTCCTTTTATTAATATTTTTTTCTTTAATGTTTTATTTTAAGTTAGTAACTACTTAGGTATTAAGACTGTGTAATATATTTTTTGGCCCATAGGGCTTTGTATTACTGAACTGAATAAGTAAATAAATAAATAAATAAATAATACAAACATGTGTATGTGTCGTGTTTGCACACGAGTCGTCTCTACATTATTCGTAATATATCAGCTGTGGGTAACCAACAGCGTTGTAACATAAGATTGATGTGTCCTTTAATTTGGCGTCAGATGGCGTTGTATAACGGTTTTCAAAATTTAAATCTAATTTCAAATATATATATTCTGGATATTTTTAATCAATGTGATTTCATTAAGCCTTATTATTACTTGTTAACATTATGATTCAAGCCTTTATGACTATTAACTATTATGTTAAGAAAACATAAGACGACACTACGTCGATGTGTGCCAAAAACAAAACCTGACTTTTGGTTCTTCACATTGCCAAAGACTATTGACTGAAAAACGGAGAGCGCGACGAGAATGGCAACGTAAAAGATCCCCCCAGCTAAAGTTAAGGCTAAAGGAATGCACCAAACAGCTCAGAAAAGTTTTACAAACACAAAAAACAGCTTCGCTGCAAAAATTTCTTCAAGAACTCGATGCAACACCACAAACAGATTATTCGCTATGGCGTGCAGCCAGAGGACTTAAAAGGCCAGTGATTTGCAAACCTCCATTACGAGATTCGAATGGTGACTGGGCAAGAACTGATGCTGAAAAAGGTGCTCTTTTTGTTAAGCACTTAGAAAAAGTATTTACACCGAATATTTCTACTGATACTGTTGAACTGCCACCAGTCATCTCTTTACCAGAAATACCGTTAAGATTTAACATTGTGGAGATTGAAAAGGCCATCACTAGTCTTAACACCAAAAAAGCCCCAGGTATTGATAAAATAAGCAACAAAATGCTGCAAGAATTGCCTTATATTGCAAAAATAATTATACTATTCATTTTTAATAGTATTCTACGGCTGCAATACTATCCTGCAGAATGGAAGGTTTCGATGATTATTATGATACCAAAGCCCGGCAAGGATCATACGAAGGTTGAATCCTATCGGCCTATTAGTTTATTGCCCAACATTTCAAAACTATTTGAAAAGCTGTATATGAGCAAGCTGATGCCTATAGTGACTAGAAGTGGATGCATTCCAGATCATCAATTCGGTTTTCGCAGACAACACAGCACAATTGAACAAACTCACAGACTTGTGAATGTTATCAGAGACACTTTCGAAAAGAAGAAATATTGCTCTGCGCTCTTTATAGATGTTACTCAAGCTTTCGATAAAGTATGGCACAAAGGTCTTATACATAAATTAACGCAAAATCTACCCGCAAACATTGATATGCTTTTAATAAGCTACCTAATTGAACGAAAATTTGTAGTTAGGGAAGGCAATTTCTTAAGCCCACCGCAGTCGATCGAAGCCGGAGTTCCCCAAGGTAGTATCTTCGGTCCATTACTTTATTTAATATATGCCTCTGACTTACCGTTAAGCAGTAACATTCATACATCAACATTTGCCGATGATACAGCTTTTCTAAGCGTTCACGAAAATCCTGTAGAAGCTTCCCGCAATTTACAAGGGTATATATCCAAATTGCAAAATTGGCTCAAACAATGGCGTATTAAAGTTAACGAGCAGAAATGTGTGCACCTAACTTTTACGTTGCGCAAGGAAACATGCCCGCCTATAAAAATTAACACCGAGACCATACCGCAACACACTGTTGTCAAATATCTAGGCGTTTATCTTGATCGTCGTTTAACATGGAAATCGCATATAGACGCAAAGTTAATACAAATGAAATTAAAAGCAGCCCAAATGAATTGGCTTATTGGAAGAAATTCTATACTAAGCCTAGACTGTAAACTACTATTATACAACGCGATCCTTCAAAGGCGACAAAATAAAATTCTACGTACAATTACAGCAGCCCCCTGGTATGTCAGAAATCATCGGATTCATAAAGATCTAGATGTTCCGTTGGTGAAGACAGTACAAAACATGCAAAAAAAATATATTGAAAAACTAGTATTGCACCCAAATCCACTTGCGCGCAACATTCTAAATTATAGAGGCCACACCCGGTTTAGAAGGAGAGATATTCTTTCTCTCAGCCGTACACGAGAGATGTAAAACATCAAAAATCAACAGTTGGAATTAAAAATTTTGTTTAGCACTGGCTAAACATTTATTAAAGTATTTTTAGATTTAAGATTTGAAAAACTTATTGATGTTTCAATTTATAATTGAAGATTCAATAAATAATAAATATATACATATATATATATATATATATGTATATATATATATATATATATATATATAATAAGAAATAATGGTTCTGTTAATATGTACGATAGGGTAATAGATTACAAAAATATAACATATTTCACTAGTTTGAAATTCATAGTTACTGTAAAAAAATAAAATATGCAAAGTTATTCGATAATTCTTAGGTTAGTTTGCGAACCTCATATTGTCCATTGCGGCGGATCATGACCTGGTCTCCTACGTGGGTGATAAATTTCAGGCGTTGGTTTGACTTGCGACGTAGTAATGCTTGACGAATGCGTTCTTCAACCTCTTCCATTTTTGTAATTTTTCTTTTTATTTCGAACTTAGCTTTTCCGCGGTGTCAATATAAGGGTAGAAAGAAAAGAAAAACAACAGAATTAATATGGAGATTTTGTAAATGTCAGGTGTAAACAGAACAGGAGAAAATTAAATACAGAATTAGTGTATATATGGTTTTAGTTCGCTGACGTGGGCAGTTTTCAACTCCCTACGATTTTGGCTCTGGATGCTTACGATAACTGGCGAGAGGAAATCGATTACGGCGAAGGGACCACTATATTTCAGGGCTAACTTGGCGGCGAAATTTTCTGTTGCCTTTGATAGAGGGTGTTGTCTGACCAACACCATGTCATCGAGCTTTGGTTTCCACTGGCGGCGGCGTAAGTTATAATGGCGCTGTTGGTTGGTCGATGCATTTGCTATGTTTCTTCGGACTATGGAGAATATCTGCTGCATTTCCAAGGCGAATTGGTTCGGTGTTCTCTACCCGTACCAATTGTTACTTCATCATAGAGGGCTTTGGGTAGTCGAGGCTCTCGTCCTTGTACAAGGAACAACGGTGAGTAGCCCGTAGTCTCTGATACGCTGGTGTTCATTGCCAGCATGATTTCCGGGAGGTAGTCATCCCATTTCTTATGTTGTTGTTCTGAGAACTGAGCGATCATAGTTTTGATTGTACGATTTGCTCCTTCGGTGGGATTTTTTTGGGGTGTATAGGGTGCTGTCAGCTGTTGATGTACGCCTAATTCTGATAAATATCGGAGAAGTGAATTGTGACCCGTTGTCGGTTATCAGTATTTTCGGGACACCCTACCGGGAAACGATACATTCACGAAATGCCTTCACCAGGCCGTCCGAGGTTGCACTTCGCAGCGGCACCAGCTCATTCCACTAGGAGAATTTATCAAAAAAAAAAACAAGGAGCATCGTACATCCATGTTTTGAACGTGGTAGTGGGCCCACGAAGTCCCCGCACACGGTCGCCCAAGGTTCCTCTGGGACTTGTGTGAGCATCTCGCCTGCTGGATGTTGTTGCATAACTGAGGGTGGTATTGACTGAAGTGGTTAGCGCGTTGACTACTAAGCAAACAATGACTTGGGGCCTGGGTTCAAACCCTGGCCAGAGCAAGTCTATCAACATCATTCTTTTCTCTAATATACATTAGTGTGACGTTGTATTAATTGTTGTCGGACTATTTAAGTGATGAATGAATAGCACTGGTCACTAAAAAACTGTCCCGACAGCGATTGATGCTATCTAAGCTAATGTACACCACATCGCCCTCCTTAGTCGGTTAGCAGAGTTGTATTCCATTTTTGGTCGGATAAAGGTGGTATAAATATTAAGGATATCAGATGGAGTGAAGTATGTTCTACAGCGTCTTAAAAAGCCGAGGCACTTGAATGCTTCTTTGAGACATGAAAAATGTGATCATTCCATCGAACATCACAATGAATTTTAATGCCAAGAACATCAAGAGCTTCTGATTCCTCAATATCTATACCATCCATATTTACAGATGGAGCAGCATGTCCGGTCATACGTCTGTGCGTGACCATAGCACATTGAATCTTTCGTGCATTAAAATTGACCCTATTAGCAAGACCCCAATTTGAAATTGTCAGAAGATCGCGATTTAGTGTATCATTCATATTTTCCGCATTACGCGGATCTCCGACGGGTTTGGCCTGTTAGTGAAAGAATATGAATGAACTAAGCTGCTGTCATTTGCAAAAGAGTAGATAGGGTTGGAAGTTTGACGTAGAAGGTCATTAAGAAAAATAAGAAAGATTGATGAGACCCCATCTACAACAACTCGTATAGTGCGATCTCTGATCGAGTGAAGCCATCGCCGACACCAAAAGGAATCAGTTTTGACAAAAGTGCTCCATGCCACACTCTATCAAATGCCTTGGAAATATCTAGAGCCACCACCTTACTTTCGCCAAAGTGATGTATGCTATTACACCACTTCTCCGAAAGGAAAGCTAGTAGGTCCCCCGTAGAGCGGCCCCTGCGAAAGCCATACTGCCGGTCGCTAAGTAAACTGTTGAGTTCCAAATACTTCACAAGATGGAAATTCAACATATTTTCCATTACTTTGGAAAGCGCAGAACAAATTGCAATTGGGCGTTAATTTTCAGGGTTGTTGGCCTCCCCCTTTTTAGGGATCGGCGTTACATTGGGAACCTTCCAACACTTTGGACATTCACCAGCATGGTACAAAGTGCTGAACATGCGTGCCATGGGACGTACTAACGTCGAAAAGCACTGTTTCAAGACCAGTGCTGGAATACCATCCGGCCCAGGAGACTTGTTTACGTTAAGCTTCGCTAAAACCTTTTTAACTGTACGCGCTCGAAAGAATATTTTTGGCATAGTTACAGATACTCCCTCTAGAACGGGTAGTGGTTGACTGCTTTCCGGCAAGTGAGAATTTCTTGCCAGAAGGTTAGCTTTATCAACTGGGTCAGTGAATACATGGTCGTCCTTTAAAAGAGGTGGACTTGAGTTACTTGCCGTGATAATGCGTCTGCCACGACGTTCTGCTTCCCTTTTCTATATTTTATGGTGTAATTAAACTGTAAGAGGTCCAGCGCCCACCTTGCCAAACGTCCTGAGGGGCTCTAGATAGAGTTCAGCCACTTTAAGGATAAGTGGTCTGTCATTATGACGAACGAGTAACCTTCTAGGTATGATCTCATCATTCTTACTCTCCAGATGATGGCTAGGCATTCCATTTCAGTAGTAGTGTAGTTTTGTTCTGCCTTGTTAAGACGGCGGCTAGCGTAGGCAATCACTCATTCCGACTTAACTAGTTCTTGGGTGAGTACCACGCCTAATCCATAATCACTGGCGTCTGTCCGCAGTGTAAAAGTGACATTGAAATCAGGGCAGGCCAAAACGGGTGCTTCTGTTAATTTATTCTTTAGAGTCTCGAAGGCTATTTGCTGTTCAGTACCCCAGCACCAATGCTTCCCCTTTTTAGTTAGCTTCCTAAGGGGCTGTGAAATTTCTGCAAATTTTGGAACAAACCTTCGATACCAAGACACTACACCTACAAAACTACGGACTTCTCGTATATTACTCGGTGGAGGTATTTCTTTAATTGCGGCTACCTTCTCGGAGTCGGTTTTCATACCCTCTCCGCTTACAACATGTACCAGGTACTTGTTCTCTTGTTTAAAGAACTCACACTTCTCTGGTTTATCAGATTTTTCAAATGTTCATCGAGGGTTTTGCCAATGATCATGATATCATCCAGGTAGGCAAAGGCGTGGGGTTCCATGTCAGCTTCAACAACACCGCCTGGGGCCCTCTGGAAAGTGGCGGGGGCAGAGTGTAACCCGAATGGCATGACGCGCCAGTGATACAGTCCCCTACCTGTTACCGCAAATGCTGTATATTTCTTACTACCTGTTTCCATGGGAATTTGACAATATCATCCTTAAGTTCGAAGCAACTTAAGTATTTTGCATTTCGTAATCTATTTAAAATAGTATCAATTCTAGGTAAAGGGTAAGCATCGGGTACTGACCTCTGATTCAACTGCCAGAAATCCATACACATCCTCCAGGAGCCGTTTTTCTTCTTGGCTAGAGTTATCGGGAAGCTATATGGACTGTTGGATGGCTCAATAAACCCTTGTGCAAGTAATTTATTAACTTCTTGGTCAATGATAGCTTGCATCGCTGGGTTGTGGGGCGCATACCTTAACTTGATAGGACGGTCATCCTTCATTATTATTTTATGAAACGCAATAGTAGATGGGCCGGTGATATGATTGAAGTTTTGTAATTCGGTTAACAAAAATATTTCGATTTTTTGTTTCTGCCCGATATCTTGTTTCGCCGGGGTGACGTATGGTTTATATACTGGTGGTTGTATCGGATCTTGTTTTGTTGTGGCCATGGAGATTGGTGCCGGTGAGCTAGGAGTAGCCAAACTCTTCTTCCGCTTCTGTGTAGGTGTTTTAAAAACGCAATTTGTGGACAAACCTGCGCAGGTGATAGTAGCGTTGATGCTTCTTAAAAAGTCCATACCTAGTTGCAGGTTTTCACTACAGCCGGGCATTAGATAGAAAACACACCTTTTCGATTTTTTTTTCCGACGGTTACACGATACGGGACACCTTGCGTAACTTCTATCATTGTTCCATCGGCCAAGAATACTTCTAGACGTCGTTGAATAACTCTTGGTTTACCTTTTAATTCAGCAACCAAATCTGGGTTAATGAAGCCCCAGTGTCGACCCCCAGCTCGTCACCAATACAGATAGTTTCCGTCAATCATGTCTCTTCACAGCTAAGGGATGTTTGGTGGTGTGAGACCTGTTTCTTTTGAGAGCGGGCATGCCTCAATTCTGCCGCCCTCCCTTCTCGTTTTCCCGAATTCCTAGGGGTGTTAGTGCATCTGTCTACCAAAGTAACTGCATAGAAATGGTTGTCGCCTGGCATTTCCTTGGGCTGAAGATGTTGCAGGGTGATCTAGTCGGTCAGGGGATTCCCTTTTTATATTCTCCAAGTCCTCGGCTAGCGTCCGGGTGAGAATTTCTGAATTATTTCTAATTGTTGCTCTTTGTTAAGGCTCGAGTGCCGCATGAGACTTTGTAGTGCCAACATATGAGCCGTTTATTTTGAAAGTGGCATAAGTCACATTTTCAAAAAAATCGAGTTAATGACAAAACTAAATTAAATTGAACGGTATCTTTTCATTTGTAAAACATTCGCAATCAACAAAAAAAGTGAGTTATGCCACTTTCAAAATAAACGGCTCATATAGTCTTTAAAACATTCCTTGGCACCCTGTTTGCGTTTACGTATGTCGTCTTCCAATCTTTCAAAAAAAATGTGTGGGCAGGAAGAACTTACTGAAATCACTTTTAAAATCTCTCCAGGTTGGCCACACTTCCTTATTATTTCTAAACCAGCCCAACGCGCGGCCGCACAAAAGTTCAGGCATAATTTTTGGAAGATGATCTAGTGAAATTCCGTAAATGTGTGACAGCTCTATAATACGTTCAATAGTTTCCAATGGGTCGTGTACGCCATCATATCGTAACCCCCATTTTCTAACCTGGGGGCTTATTATGTATTTCGATTCGAATCGAAAATGCTTTCGAAAGGAATTTACGAATCGAAAAGAAAATCGTATTATGTAGTACGTTCGAAAGGCACGCAGAGTTGATTTAATAATTTGAAGGGAAATTTGTAAGTGATGACAATTTTTATATGTTAAAACTTGATAGCACTTTGCATTTAATACAAATGTCAGAATTATGTTAAAAAATATTAGTGGAAATTTAAAAATAAACAAGTAACTTAAATGAATAGTGTTTTGTTTAAGATTTGAATGCAAAAATATTTCGTTTAGATTCATAAAAACTTTTCTTCACATTAAGTCCCCTTTTACATATTGGGAATTGAAAGGCAGACAGACGAAGTTTGTTGAAGAAGGGGTGAAGATGCAGAGGGTATAGTACACGACCCTCTGTACCGGACATTTTTCCTTTTTCTCTTTCACTCTTCGCATTTTTTATGTTGTTGCTTCATATCATTTTTCTCACACCATTTTCATTTTAGTACTACTGCATGTGGTAAAATTATGTGCATAAACAACAACAGCGAAAAAGAACGAAAAGGGGATACGAACAATTTCTGTCTGTATTAATTTCCAATATGTAAAAGCTACATTCAAGTTCAAAAGAGAATTACAAAAATGTCTGCCTGTCAGTTGCCAATATGTAAAAGGGGACTAATTAACGCTAAACTCCATTAATAATGACTTACTTCTGAATTCAAGATGTCGAAAGAGTTTTTATTTTTTTTTTTTCATTTATACAAATACATTTAATACAAAAAAATTGAAGTATTTGGTTTTGCTTCAAATGGAATTATACGAAAGAAAATATATTAAAAAATTCTTTCAACATTGTGAAATAGGTAGTTAAAAGTACCGTGTTTATTTTTGATTTTTTAAGTAGTTAAAAACAATAAATGTAAGACTTCCGCAATCAAAATGGCATTCGAAAAAAATATGTACGTTTATAACACTTTTGACATTTGCTTTCGTACTACATACTTGCACTTTCGAAAGGGATTTATTGCTTTCCGGAAGGGATTAAAACAATTCCCATAAATTACGAACGTTCCGAAATAAATTTTCGGAAATCCTACTTTGTAATACCATTTCTACGAATTCGTAAATTTTCCGACTCGAATCGAAATACATAATAACCTTCCTGATTAATTACGCTCGTTCGGCACTCCATCACGGAATTTAAGGACTGCTCCGACAAATTGTTTTTATTGCTGACACTGGGTTCTTCATGGGCTGGAGATGTGGACCGCTGTTTTGTAAAGGGAGGATCTAGTTGTTTGGCTGCTGTTGTCATCGCCTCATGTTGTGACTGTATTTCCATTAATCGCTGTTAACATTCTTCACTTTGTTCGCTTCCAATGACTTTTTCAAATCGTCGTCGGAATTCTTCAACAGTTCCTGTGCCATCTATCTTAAATTCCGTGAGGTATTGTATAAGGTCGTCCCGTTTCAGGGAATATACCCAGGTTGTTTTTAACATTATAATCGTAATACTAACTAGTTTTTTTTTTCGTTGGCTGTTGACTTTACAGAAAGTTTTTTTGTTTCAAAAATTTTTTCCACGAATTAATTTATAGTTATTTATTTTGTTTGCACAAATTCGATAAATACTCAATATACTGTTATTCGTGGTCTTTATATGTATAGCTATATATTACATGTATATTTATTTCCATTTTTCGATATGCACTCTTTATTCATAAATCACTTTTCCTTTGATGGGTATATGGTGTACACCAGCAAAATATTTATTTATATTTTCTCTCTATAGATTTCTTTTCAGAAACTCGAAGAAAAATACTCTTTTCATCTTGACAGATTTAACACTGTCCCTGCTCGGGCGCCATTGTAACGAAGCGTTTTCGCTTTATACTGAGGTAAGCTCTCGGCTGCCAAGGTTCGTTGCAATTTTTTTTTTTTTTAATTAGGACCAGCACTCAGGGGATGACCCCTACGTATGCAAAGCATTGAACCGGAACTAGGAAAATAGGTTTTGGGAAGGAGGATAAAGGGAGTAGTGTTTGTGGACATTCGATTTGAACTCTGACACACTGATAGTGGCAGGAAAGACCTCTGCGGGGAGTTTATTCCACATACGAACAGTACGGCCAAAGTACGAACTCTCTCTGTAATGCGTGGTGCGGTTCACTGACATATCGACCACAAAGGGATGCGCTCCTGATGAAGAGCGTGTTATACGTGAAAAGTGGCGGGTTTCAGGAACAAGTTCCCTGATTTCATTAGAGCACATTCCGTTGTAGTAGCGATAGAGCAGCGAAACACATCCAACATTGCGTCGATGCTCCAATGAGTCAATAGAGTTGCCTACCCTACTGTCACCGATAAGCTTCTTCGCCCTATCCTGTACGCGGTCGAGTAACTTCAAAATAGATTTTGAAGCACCGGCCCATACATGAGAGTTGTATTCCATTTTCGGTCGGATAAAGGTGGTATAAATATTAAGGAGATCAGATGGAGTGAAGTATGTCCTACACCGTCTTGGAAAGCCGAGGCACTTGAATGCTTCTTTTTAGACATGAAAAATGTGATCATTCCATCGAACATCACAATGAATTTTCATGCCAAGAACATCAAGAGCTTCTGATTCCTCAATATATATACCATCCATGTTTACAGATGGAGCAGCATGTCCGGTCATACGTCTATGTGTGAGCATAGCACATTGGGTCTTTCGTGCGTTAAAATTTACCCTATTAGCATGACCCCAATTTGAAATTAACAGCAGATCGCGATTTAGCGTATCATTCATATTTTGCCGCATTGCCCGGATCTCCGACGGTTGTGGCCTGTTGCTGAATGAATACGAATGAACTAGGCTACTGTCATCTGCAAAAGAGTAGATAGGGTTGGAAGAAAAAGGGTAGGAGAAAGAACGGAGCCTTGCGGTACCCCTGAATTTAACTTGAACTCGTTTGATGAGACCCCATCTACAACAACTCGTATAGTGCGATCTCTGAGAAAGCTCGATACAAATCGAGTGAAGCCATCACCGACACCAAAAGCAATCAGTTTTGACAGAAGTGCTCCATGCCACACTCTATCAAATGCCTTGGAAATATCTAGAGCCACCACTTTAATTTCGCCAAAGTGATGTATGCTATTACACCACTTCTCCGAAAGGAAAGCAAGTAGGTCCCCCGTAGAGCGGCCTCTACGAAAGCCATACTGCCGGTCGCTAAGTAAACTGTTGAGCTCCAAATACTTCACAAGATGGAAATTCAACATACTTTCCATTACTTTGGAAAGCGCAGAACAAATTGCAATTGGGCGGTAATTTTCAGGGTTGTTGGCCTCCCCCTTTTTAGGGATCGGCGTTACATTGGCAACCTTCCAACACTTAGGAAATTCACCAGCATGGTACAACTTGCTAAACAGGCGTGCCAATGGACGTGCTAACGTCGAAAAGCACTGTTTCAAGACCAGTGCTGAGATACCATCCGGCCCAGGAGACTTGTTTACGTTAAGCTTCGCTAAAACCTTTTTAACTGCACGCGCGCGAAAGAATATTTTTGGCATAGTTACAGATACTCCCTCGAGAACGGGTAGTGGTTGACTGCTTTCCGGCAAGTGAGAATTTCTTGCAAACATTTCAGCCAGAAGCTTAGCTTTATCAACCGGGTCAGTGAAGAGGTGGAATTGAAGAACTAGCATTATCCTTGACTCTTTTAACGAATGACCAAAAGCTCTTGCTACCCCGTGGAGCATCAAGAACTTTAGTACGAAGGCGCTGCTCGTACAAAGCTTTTTCGCGCCTTAGTACTCTGGCACATGAAGATCTCGCCTTTTTGCGCAGCGAATTAGTATCGGCGTTTTTATTATTACGCCAGATACTAAATGCTTCCTCTCTGGATCTGATTGCATTTCTGCACGTCTGATTGATCCAAGACTTAACTTTCGGTTTAATCAAAATTTGCTTAGATGGAATGAAACTTTTCATTCCCAGCAAAATGATATTTTCTACCATTTTCGCCATGGCATCGACGTTATTATCTAGAAAGCATAGCTTCCAATTAAAATGCCGGAAAAACTCGTTGAGCTCAGCCCACCGCACCTTTTCGTACATATATTTTAAACGTCTCGTAGCTGATTGGGAGACGTTGCGAAGATTAGAGAGCGAAAAGGTGGCGGAAATGGTACAATGATCCGAGTTACCAAGAGGTGCATTTACACTCACTTCATACTTTTCAGGGTGCGAAGTGAGAAAAAGGTCGAGAGTGTTGTTATTGTGCCCTTCAACACATGAAATATGTGTTGGCTCATTCACTAGTTGCGCAAGGTCATTATGCGCGGCGAAAAGCTCCACATATTGGCCTTCTGGGGTTGTGTGGCTCGAATGGTGAAGCCAAGATGAGTTGTGAACATTGAAATCACCAGCAACGACAATTTCACTGTTCGAACAGCTCTCAAGGATCTTCGAAATTGAATCGGAAAGGGAATCGAAGTGGGAAAAGGTTTTATCCCTTGCCGCGTTTGGACTTCTTTAAAGAAACCCGAAATGTAAATAGTGTGTCCTGATTTTGAATTTAACCCAAATACAGCTAAATTCAGGATCAGACGTGCCTAATGGTTGCTGGCACTGGTACACAACTTCATTACGTATGTATATTGCAAGACCCCTGTGTAAATTAAAAAGTGATAGGAGGTGATAACCAGGTATATGAAAATCCTGTGGATCAGAGTCTTCAGACACCTGGGTCTCACATAAGGCGAAAACATCCGGCCGATGGAGACAAATGTGAGCATACACAGAGAAAAAATTGGACCTTAGCCCCCTAATGTTACAGAAGTCAATTCTGAATTGACCTACCATAACAGTATGCAAAATTCAAATCGGACGCTCATTCTGTTATGCTGATAGCAATGGTATTAATTGCTGTTGTTAGAGTGTTCAGTGACCAGTGCTATGCCTTCGCCAATGAACAGTCAAACAGCAACCAACACAACGGCATCAGCACAACAAATAGTTTTTATTTATATATATTTTTTTTTTTTTTTGGAAAATATGGAACGGCTGACACTAACTTAGAGCCATAAAAGCCCTGGGCTGGTCATTTATTATAAATAATTTTTTGTTTATAATTAATTTTTATTTTGTGTCACGGGGTCCGCACTATTCACTGTGCCAACACTGGTGCCCGTTAATTATTGTTTTTGAGTTTTGTTGTTATTTCTTTATCTTTGTTTTGAAGTTTTATTATTATATTAAGTATATGTAGTATTGGAATGTATGTATTTTTTTTTTTTTTTTTTTTTTGTTTTTGTACAGAAATATGCGTATATATGTATGTATTTTATAGTGTTTTTTTGTGTATTTATTTATTATTTTAAATTTTCCGCTTCATTTGGTTTAGTATTTTCCGATGAAAGAGTAAAACACTTAATTTCTCTTGTTCAATAAAACACATTTCATTTACAAATCTCTTAATCTGGTTGTTTCTCTTAGCTTCTGACACCAAGCTAAAGGCAACACCCTCTCTGCATCATCGACGACCAATAATGTAACCTCGTACTTTCATTTCTCTCTCTCGCACACCATACCGCGCCGTCGTAGATATCTTTCAGACTCTCACGCAACGGACGAATAATATTCCAGCGGCGTGATCGTCTGGTCACCTAAGCGCCAACTCGCTGACACTGAGTGAAGAATATTCTCTTCAGCCTCAGCGTGCTGACGTTCGGTGTAAGACCGTGCCCAGTGTCGTTACCAGTCGTAGAGGGTCCCGTGGGAATCGCAGTATGGTAGCGACACTCTCAGCAGCCCGTTTCTTCCACTTCAGAGAGAAGAAAGTTCTAGTCGAAGGGAAAAGACGAAAGCAAGTCACTGCAGAGGGATTGCTTATGTATAAGGTGGAGGAATGATGAGAATATTATTTTATTTGTTTTTGCTTGGCTAGCTAAATTAAATCGAATAAGATTCTAAGATAATTTAGCACGTCTTACCAAGCAGCCGGCCATAGACTGAGTGATCAAAATTTGCAAATCAAATCTTGAGCTACCATTCATACACTAATAAACATCTGTATGTGTCGTGTTTGCACACGAGTCGTCTCTACATTATTCGTAATATATCAGCTGTGAGTGACCAACAGCGTTGTAACATAAGATTGGTGTGTCCTTTAATTTGTCGTCAGATGGCGTTGTATAACGGTTTTCAAAATTTAAATCTAGTTTCAAATACATATATTCTGGATATTTTTAATCAATGTGATTTCATTAAGCCTTATTATTACTTGTTAATATTATGATTCAAGCCTTTATGACTATTAACTATTATGTTAAGAAAACATAAGACGACACTACGTCGATGTGTGCCAAAAACGAAACCTGACTTTTGGCTCGTCACAAAGTTTCCATCTTGATTTTTTCAAAAAGGTTTTCCTTATTAAAATAATAAGACTTCCTTCTAAAAAAATACGTAGAGATATCTTATTAATTTTGTTCTATTTTATTAGGTATTTATTAGGCACTGTTTTCTCTGTGTACTGTTATTTATTTAAATTCACTTTATTTATTTAATATAAAATATTTATGTTTTTAAACAAGGAGTTTAAGCTCAATTAAATTAAACTTTTTTCCAGTTTTTAGGCAGTTAAATAAGAAACGCGTTGTGTCGATCCAATGGCAGGGATAGAATAGAATTTTATAGAAAAGAAAATGTTTGCAAAATTTCGTAGTCACAAAAATAGACAAAGTTGCTAAGTCTGGGTTCACAAGTGAAAGTTTTCTTTTATGAAAGTGGTTAGTTTGTTGGTGAGAGGGGAGAAAAGAATGGTACGCGACTACCACTTTCATGAAAGAAAACTTTCACTTGTGAACGCAGACTAAGACAACCAGGCGCAACTTGGAGGGAGTCGTACGAGTCGTCCCTGAGAAGTATTTTTTTTTATGTTGACTTTTTGTGCAAAGCTTACCATTGTTTTTAATGTTCCAGCGTTCTTATTTTACCCTTTGTGGAACTGCAGGAATATTTGATGGGTCTTGGTGGTTACCAATAATATATAGTATTTTGTTTTGAGTGACAGCAATATCTGTTGTTTCGGAGTACCTAGCTTGAATGTCTGCTGTTAACTTTTCATTTGAATGGGCGCTTGTAATAAAAGTTGGTTTTAGTCGGTCTATACTGATGTTCGTCTGACGGTCACGTACCAATAGCTAACAATAAAAATTTACCCTTTAATACGAGGTATGTGTGATTGTTGTACGGAATCATTGCGAATAAAAACGTGTGCGGTTGGTTAAAGGTCCTTCGATACAAAAGTTGACAGCGTTGAGTGATGGACGGAATTAGTTTGTATGAGTTTATTCATGGCTCATCGGAATTATGTAGCAAAATTGTCGGCGTTAATTCCTCTGAAAAATTCTCTTAGCATAATAACGTCCAAACCTTGACATCCACTGGGTTAAAAGCCTTAACAACCGAGCCGGCACTCATATCAGGGATAGGAACAGCTTCGAGCCAACGATTAATACGGTCGCTTATTGTTAAACAGTACCGTTGCCAGCGTTGTTAACTTGGTGCATTTCGCACCTTTTTTGGTGCTTTTCTAAATGTTTTGTGCGAAAAATATCTGAGTTGGTGCGTGGTGCGCTTTTTCTTTAATTTTGGTGCGTTTTTTAATTTTGGGTGGCTCCAAATCATATTGAACACAATTTTTATATAAAGGGTTGTAACACTAAAATTAATAAAATTTATATACTAAAATATTTAAAGTTAGTGTCAAGAATGGAGTCTAAAAAAGGAGATCATAAGCGAAATACAAAAGGATATGGGAATCACAATGTGAGTTTAAGCAATGGATTCGGCCTTGACCAAATAATAACACAAAAACAAGATGTTTTTATTGAAAATGCGATATCACGCTTAAATATCCATCCATTTTCGGCATGCTGGAACACGGACACACATTGCAGCTTTAAGCCCATTTAGCTACAACCGATATCAACAACCAGCATTGTACAAAATGTTTTATCCCATTGCAAATATGATATCATGCAATTAGCAGTACAATTTGAATACGATGTCGAAATATTATCTAGTACTGAAAAAGGGTTGAGAATGATTCACTTCATGCATTGGCACAATATTATATCAACATTAGAATTTTGGACTAAAGTTAAATGTTGTAAAGACGCAAAATTAATTCAATAAACATTTTCAATAAAAAAAAATATGAACTTGGTGCGTTTTTTGTTAAATGGCGCGTTTTTTATCCATTTTGGAGCCTTTTGAAATTTCAAAGTTGACAACGCTGACCGTTGCCCTTCGCACAATGGAAACGGGCCGACGATAGCTGTGTTAATATAAGTGGACCGCAATTTGCCATTGCTTTAGCCATTTTTTCAATTTGAATATATATATATACTTGATAAACGCTTCTATAAGCTGTATCATCAGCAAATTTTGACGTGTGAATGTTACCGCTAAACGGTTAGTCAGATGCATATATTAAATGTCGTACTATATTAAAAGCCTGTGCAAACGTGTCGCTAACTACATTCACAAATCTACTGAATGCATTGCTACTCAATATTTCCACCTTGCTTTGAGATGTACCCTTGTAGATTCCGGGAAGCTTCTACAGGATTTTCATGAAAGCTTAGAAAAGCCGTATTATCAGCAAATGTTGACGTGTGAATGTTAATGCTTAACGCTAAGTCAGAGGCATGTATTAAATAAAGTAAATGACCAAGGATACTGCCTTGAGGGACTCCGGCTACAATCGACTGCGGGGGGCTTGAAAAATTGCCTTCCCTAACTAAAAATTTTCGTTCCTCTAGATAGCTTTTTAAGAGCCTGACGATGTTTGCGGGAAGATTTTGTGTTAATTTGTGGACAAGACCTTCGTGCCATTCTTTATCAAAAGCCTGTGCGACATCAAAAAGCGCTGAACAATATTTCTTTTTTTCAAAGGTGTCTCTAACTACGTTCACAAGTCTGTGAGTTTGTTCAATAGTGCTATGTTGACTGCGAAAACCGAATTGATGATCTGGAATGCATCCACTTCTACTCACTATAGGCATCAGCTTGCTCACGTACAGCTTTTCAAATAGTTTTGAAATGTTGGGCAATCAACTAATAGGCCGATAGGATTCAACTTTCGTATGATCCTTGCCGGGCTTTGGTATCATAAAAAATATCAAAACCTTCCATTCTGCAGGATAGTATTGCAGCCGTAAAATACCATTAAAAATGAATAGTATTATTCTTTTTGCAATATATGGCAATTCTTAAAGCATTTTGTTGCTTATTTTGTCGGTACCTGCGGCTTTTTTGGTGTTAAGACTAGCAATAGCATTTTCAATCTCCACAATATTAAATTTTAGCGGTGTTTCTGGTAAGGAGACGACTGGTGGCAGTTCAGCAATATTAACAGAAATATTTGGAGTAAACACCTTTTAACGAAAAGATCACCTTTTTCAGCATAAGTTCTTGCCCAGTCACCATTAGAGGCCCGTAATAGAGGTTTGCATACCACTGGCCTTTTAAGTCCTCTGGCTGCACGCCACAGCGAATAATCTGCTGATGGTGTTGCATCGAGTTCTTGCAGAAATTTTTGCAGCGAAGCTGTTTTTTGTGTTTTCAAAACTTTTCTTAGCTGTTTGGTACACTCCTTAAGCCTTAATTTTAGCTGAGGCGATCTGTAATGTTGCCATTCTCGTCGAGCTCTCCGTTTTTCAGTCAATAGCCTTTCTATATCCGCACAAAAAATATTGTTAAATCTCGCTTGTTGATTTGGTTGAATTGAAGAAGCATTAAGAGCAGCTTGTATAGCATGTGCTTCAAACAACCTAATAGAATTTTCTATGTCAGTAGGTGTTCTCAATGGCATATTTTCCGTGCAATGAGCACTCAAATATTTTTTGTATTTCAGCCAGTTAACACGTGCAGATGTCAGCGGTAAATCACATGTTGGTGTTGCAGTTGTGTATGAGTAAATAGTGATAATAGTAGGCGAGTAATCTGAAGACAAATCCAAAGATGCTTCTACTTCAATCATTTCGCTGGGCACACCTTTCGAGATTCCAAAGTCGATAACATCAGGAATTTTTTGTCGATCCGTTGGCCAATTATGTTGGCTAACCACTTGAAACTACATTCAAACCCATTTTTGAAATTGTGTCAAACAAAACACGACCCTTACGACTGATTAAACGTGAACCCCAAAAAGTGTGTTTAGCATTGTAGTCGCCAGCTGCTAGAAAACGGGACCCTAGTATTGTATAAAATGCGGTATATTGACTCTCTGAAATTGAAAACCTGGGAGGAAAATAAACAGATGATATCACAAGCTTTTGATAAAAATTTTCAATACAGATATTTGTTGCTTGAAGATATTCATCACGAAGGTCATTTAGCAGGTAGTGTTTTATTCGAGTTTTTATTAGGATTCCAGAGCCACCACAAGCTCTACCTCGAGAATCCTTAGTGTCGTAGAAATTATATCCACTAATTTTAAAATAGCTTCGAAACGTCAAATGAGTTTCTGAGATAGGTAAGCATAACATCGCTATGTTTATCCAGAAGAAAATATTCTATTTCATTTTTATGTTGGCAGATGCCGTTTGCGTTCCAAAAAGGATTCTTATGTTCATGGTTTTTTCAATACAGCCTGCAACAAGGTAGACTGCATTTTCAACATTTCCTGCATCATACAGGACATGTTGAGAGTAAATGTATTTACTGTTTGTATTAGGACCTCTATCGAGGCTTCAATACGACTAAAATTATGCCCTGATTCTTCATTTGCTGGTACAGTTTTTTGGGCCGGAGTCTGGTTACTCTTTAAAATATTATCGTATGAAAATTAGGTTGTTGCTGAGCAATCGTCGTGTTAGATTTCAATGTTTTACATCTTCTGGGTCCATGCTAGAGTCTATACTTTTTGTTACGACGGTTATACCTTTAGCACTCTTTAATTGGTATGTATAAAGAATTTTTGACTCAAAATCTGAGACTAGTTTTCGATAATTATTTTCTTGAGTACCTGAATTTTTGTTTCGTTAATATTCCCGCGCTTAATTGGAGTTACATCGAACTCATTTTCTCTAATTAATGAAATAACCAGCAAACTGGAATTCTGTTCTCTTAGATATATTGGTAGTGGTTTACTCGAACTTGTAGTAGTTGTGTCTTCATCGCTTTGTTCGTTTAAAATCGCTAAACGATTTTCGGAATGTTTTATATTGTTTTTTCCATCTCTGGGAACTTTCGCTGTTGATGCTATTTGATCTGATTTGGGACTTCTTCCCTTTTTTAACACGGTTATGTGTGTATCTATCCATACCTTTTTGAATTTTATTATTATTTATTTCACTCACTGCATCTACAGTTTTGTGCATGTTGGTCACTTTATTATTTATTGTTTTTTTTTTTTTTTTTTTACAGCGTAGCTGACAATAGGTGCAATTGCTGTTGCTTCTTGATCACTATTTACGGAGAGCATGATCGCGCACGAGTAGTTGTGTTTTGTGTAGAATTCAGGTTTGTGTTTGATGTATATGTGTACACATACACCTATGTAATTCTAATGTAAGAAAGAGAAATTAAAATAAAGCAATTTAGTCTGTAAAAAGAACTCTAAGCGTGCAGTTGATTTATAACAAATTTGGCGACGAGGAAGAAAACAGACTAAAAGTTAACCTCAAATTTTTTCAAGCGCACATACAAGCAGGAAAACTTGTGGGAAAAAATACCTAACCAAGAGGATACAAGATCATCAGCAGTAGTTTTTAATTTCGCGGCTTTCAACGAAAAAACCACGACATGGGCTCGTTGGGTGAAGCGATTTGAAACGGCGGTGGAAATTTACAATGGGGCTGCTGATATGAGTAAGAAGCGTCAACGCATTTTACATTACATGGGTGTGACGATATATAATATTTTGTGCGATAAATTGTTGCCTAATGAGCCGGAAAATATTCCATATAATGAAATTGTAAAAATTTTTTCAGGATCATTTTGACCCACGTCCAAATGAAATATTGGAAAATTATAGATTTCATTCTAGAAAACAAAAACCAGAAGAAACGAGTGCAGAATTTCTGACAGCATTGCGGCGTTTAGCAGTAAATTTTTTACAGCGTAGCTGACAATAGGTGCAATTGCTGTTGCTTCTTGATCACTATTTACGGAGAGCATGATCGCGCACGAGTAGTTGTGTTTTGTGTAGAATTCAGGTTTGTGTTTGATGTATATGTGTACACATACACCTATGTAATTCTAATGTAAGAAAGAGAAATTAAAATAAAGCAATTTAGTCTGTAAAAAGAACTCTAAGCGTGCAGTTGATTTATAACAAATTTGGCGACGAGGAAGAAAACAGACTAAAAGTTAACCTCAAATTTTTTCAAGCGCACATACAAGCAGGAAAACTTGTGGGAAAAAATACCTAACCAAGAGGATACAAGATCATCAGCAGTAGTTTTTAATTTCGCGGCTTTCAACGAAAAAACCACGACATGGGCTCGTTGGGTGAAGCGATTTGAAACGGCGGTGGAAATTTACAATGGGGCTGCTGATATGAGTAAGAAGCGTCAACGCATTTTACATTACATGGGTGTGACGATATATAATATTTTGTGCGATAAATTGTTGCCTAATGAGCCGGAAAATATTCCATATAATGAAATTGTAAAAATTTTTTCAGGATCATTTTGACCCACGTCCAAATGAAATATTGGAAAATTATAGATTTCATTCTAGAAAACAAAAACCAGAAGAAACGAGTGCAGAATTTCTGACAGCATTGCGGCGTTTAGCAGTAAATTGTGGTTTTAGCGAGTATTTAAATAGAGCACTTAGGGATCAATTCCTGTTCGGGTTAAAAACCAAAATGTCCAAAGTAGATTGCTGGAAAAAAAACGTTAACAATTGAGGAAGCTTCAAATATGGGGATTTCGTACGAGTATGCCGAAAAAGGAGGGCATGAGCTACAGCAACAGGTAGAAAATGGTGTGGTTAACAAATTGAAAGCTGTAAAGTACAACATTAAAAATGTAAATGGAAGAAACACACACATACCGACAAGCTTTAAAGAACAGAGTAGTAAAATAGACAAGAAAAACAAATGTTTTCGTTGTGGCAATACTGATCATATGGCAGACAAGAGCAAATACAAAGAAAAGACCTGTCATTTTTGCAAGAAAAAAGGTCATTTGCAGAAAGTGTGTTTTAAAGCGAATAAACAAGTAAGTTGTATTGAGGAAGATACAAATTTGCAAACAACAGCTGTGGAAGAGTTATTTCATGTAGAAGAAAAAAATAAAAAAAGTGATAAATTGTATTGTGAGTTGGAAGTAAATAACCAAACGATAAATTTTAAAATTGACACGGGAGCACTATAATGAGTGTAGATGATGCAAAGAAATATTTCTCGAAAATGAAAGTAAACGGTAGTGATATAAAATTATACAGCAAGACACGCATAGATTGTCTAGGTTTCATATGGGTGAATGTCATGTCAAATAAAAAAAGGTTGAATTTAAAAATCTACATTGTACGGTCGGACAGACAACCCTTGTTGGGAAGAGATTGGTTGCGGTCAATGAAATTAAATTGGGCATCAATTTTAAAGAATCACTTGAATATTAATAAAATAGAAAGTGAAGCATATGATGTTGAAGTATGGGTAAATAAATATCCTGTTGTGTTTTCGTCCTCTCCTGGAAAAATAATTGGATTTCAAGCTCGTTTATATTTGAAACCAGAAGCGAAGCCGAAATTTGTGAAGGCAAGACGTGTCCCATTTCCATTGTGGGAAAAAGTTGAGAAAGAGTTAGATAAGCAGGTATCTGAGGGCTTATTGGTGAAGGTCGAAAAAAGCGAATGGGCAACACCTATAGTGGTTGTCCCGAAAGCTGACGGTTCCGTACGTATTTGCGGGGATTATAAAGTTACGGTAAATCCAAATTTGGTGGTAGATACATATCCGTTACCTACAATTGAAGAACTTTTTAGCAGAATGGCTGGAGGTAGTAAATTTACAAAAATAGATTTATCAAGAGCATATTTACAGCTGGAGGTAGATGCCGCGGATAGAAACGTGTTAACGCTTAACACACACAAAGGGTTGTTCACACCCACCCGTTTAATGTTCGGCGTGGCTTGTGCACCAGCAAAATGGCAGAGGTTCATGGAGCAAGTGTTGGGTGATATGGAAGGCGTGTCAGTTTTTCTTGATGACATAAAAATAACAGCAGCAGATGACGCTACACATCTACAGAGAATCAATGAAGTTTTACGTCGTTTGGAAAAGCACAACATGCGAGTGAATCTGCAGAAATCAGAATTTATGAAGAACCAAATAGAATATTGTGGCTACGTAATTGATGAGAACGGAATACGTCCAATGAAGAGCAAAATGGAGGCTATACAGAGTATGAAAAGGTCAACAAATAAGGACGAGGTAAGATCGTTTCTCGGGCTCATAAATTATTATGGTCGATTTGTAAAAAACTTAAGCAGTATAGTAACCCACTCAACAATCTTTTACATAATGAAGTTCCATTCAATTTTAATGAAGAGTGTGAGGAATCATTTAAGGAGATAAAAAACAAATGCAGTCAGATACCCTACTAACACATTATGACCCAAGTAAGGTAGTAGTGTTAGCAGTGGACGCTAGCCCCACAGGAGTAGGTGCGGTGCTTAGTCATTCGTTTGATGATGGATCCGAAAAGCCATTACAATTTGCATCACAAACTTTAAATAAAGTTCAACAGCGTTACAGTCAGGTGGATAAAGAGGCATACGGTATAATATTCGGCGTACGTAAATTTGATCAGTATTTATATGGTAAAAAATTTATTTTGGTGACCGATAATAAAGCTATTTCGCAAATATTTTCTCCAAATAAAGGCATACCTGTTTTATCGGCAACCAGAATGCAGCACTATGCTATATCTTTCACATTTCAATTATGAGATACGGGTAAAAAAGTCAAAGGACAACGCGAATGCGGATGCAATGTCGAGACTCCCGGTGACAGATAGCTATCAGAATATTGAAGAAATTGACTTAATTGAGTTGAATGCCATTGAAAATTTACCAGTAACAGTTCAAGAACTGATGTAATATGATTAAAACAATTTAGTTATTCTGGTGCTCTCTAGGAGCTATCAATTTATTGTGGAGGATTGATGATAAAGAGTTTAAGTAAATAAATAATAGTGCCGGCGCTTAAGAACGCCACTGGCAAATAAAAGTAAAAGGCAGATGAATGCCAGTATGAATTAGTAATGCCGATTGAAGGGAAGTATTAAATTTCTTTCGCTAACAAAATACTAACAAATGCAACTGAAATCACTTTTTTTATAAAAAAAGTGCTTTAATCAGTTGAAATTTTGTAAATTTTTTCCTACTCATTTTTGCAACGTTTTCAAATAATTTAAAAATTTTCAATTTCTTGAATAAGTTTATTTCAAGGTTAATATAAGAGTACATATCTATAAATATCAACACACATACACAATAATTATACAACTATAAATGCATAACTATTATAATTTTTTGTGTGTCATACATACATACAATTTTATATTAAGTTGAAAATAAAAAAAAACATACCATTAACAATACACATATATATATACATACATGATTATATTGAAAAATTACTTCTAAAATAGATATTGGAAAATAGAACAAATAGAAAATCATTTAATAGTGGCTAACTAAACACTTAAACAAACAAATCACAAGTATTTGAAAATTAAAATCTTAGATCAAAATAATTAAAAACATGTAAAAATTTTAAAATTAATATAAATAAAATCCTATAACTGATTGAGTATAACAATCTAAAATGTTTATGAGACCTTCATCCTTGTTAGTGATTCAATTTAATTATTTAAAAAGGGGGGATTAAAAAAAAAAAAAAAAAAAAAAACACAAAGAATTATTACGTTAGACAACTCTTTCAAAATAGTTTCATGTAAGAAAAGAAATTTTGATATAAGTATATGTAAGAATAAATTGTTAGTTATAAGATTAAAAATATTAACCCGTGTTTTAAAATCAACCAACAATCATCATCCCGTTAACAATGAAGAATCCAACAATCATCAACAGCAGCCTATATCTATCAACCTCACGCAACCGCAAAACCTATATACGATACCACAACACATACATAGACGGAATGACCAGTTCCGTTGGAAAGGGGGTATCACTACAACGCCAATAACAACTACAAAGTCAATAACAACCGCAGTAGTTCACAAGCAATATCATATTTTTTCCTTGGTGCGGCAGCAAACGTACCAAGTCGACAGACACTTAGCAGTCACCAACTAATGGTAAACTGCGAACCTTCAGGCAATCGAGGCTCGGGAGATAATTACATATTACTCCGAGAGCTGCCAAAGCTGTATCGCCAAGGTAGTCGGATGCATACACACATCCATTTTGACTTGATTCCAGAAGGATGGCTACGAAACATCCTAAGACAGGATATTTCTTGTCCGTAAGGGGTGAGGGATGTTATGACTCATTTTCCCCTAACCAACAGAAGTATCAGCGACAGCAGAACATACGCTGCACACACATACTGACGTTGAGTCAGTTTCCCTCAACCAACAAAAATACCAACGGCAGCGAAATACCGCTGCATGCATTACTGACGTTATTACCAGTAATTTTCCTACAGATATATGCTGACGTTGCAATACTGCTGCATACATATATATGCCAGTAAATTTCCTACAGATATATGCTGACATTGCAATATCGTGGAACCGCAATCGACTGGAAGTTCCACGGGTATGAATATGCTGGTGATTCAGTGCTATTATTTATATTTGGCATTATCTCTTCACTTTGTTTCTCTTCATATTTATGTTTTAATCCTTTGTCTTTTTCTGCTTTTACTTCCAAAGTTTGCCCGTTCTCTTGATTTGCCTGTTTTTGCACAACCACGGTTTTATCTCTTGATATGATATTAACCGGCACTTTAGTAACTGCTCCCGTATCTACAAGTAAGACAAATTTTCGCTAACTAGCTCCTTGGCAGGGTAGCGTAATAAAAACTGTGTCCACATTGCTCGGTGATTCAGTACTACTATTTATATTTCGAACCATCTCTTCACTTTTTTCCTCCTTTTTTTGTTTGATTTATTACCTCTCGTAGTATTCTCTTCTATGGTGTGCCCGCTCTCCTTTTTTACCGAGTGTACAACTGCTTCGGTTACTATCCTGGTTGGCTGCTCTGTTTCTGAGTCAGTCTCCGTATCATCTTTATTTACCCGACTCTTTGTTTCTGTTTCTTTATTATACTTGAATTTGTTCTCTTTTTTATGCCAATCTAATTTTCTGTTAATTTGCCGGACCCCAGTTATTGGCGATAACTGGGCCGAATTTCGTTTCCCTGAGCATTTGTCCGATTTGTGTTGCTAAGGGCCTCTACGGCATTGTTAGCTAGGTCCTTGCCTTTGTTGCTATTTCGTGCCTGTTGATAGATCCCTGCATCCATTGCTTCAGTCTGTCTAACATTACTTCTGCAGTCCCGTGCAAAATGTCCTTGTTGCTGACATTTAAAACAGGTTAGGCGTGTACCAATGTTTCTATTTGCCCCTCTGTTTATGTTATGTCCCGTAGCTATTTGTGGGCTTCCACGGAATTCTGTGTTTGTTATCCTCCTATTTCTTTCTGTCGTCCGCCTATCCGATTGATTTTGGTTGGGTAGGTTTCTTTTTGGCTCACAGAAAGGGGTTTCCTTGTGACCGTTTATCCTACACAATCGGCAGTATAAGGAGCCTAATCTCTTTCTGCAGTTTTCCACATCGTGCCCGCTGTTTCCACAGAACGTACAGCTCAGGATATTCCTGCACAGTGGCCCCATTTCATGGCCGTATTTTCCACAGCTCATACAGTATGGTGTGTTTAGCCGCTTTTTGCAGCTATTCCATTCATGCCCCATCCTGTTGCAAAAACTACAGGGGACTTCTGAATCTATTACGTTGATACTGTGCGTTGGTTCGCCAAACAATTCCTCTGCATTTTCGACTACATCTATTAAGTTTGTGAGCTCTCCCTCTTCCTGTCCCACAAATCGAGCCTTGAGTGCATGGTCCTTCAAACCCTTGATAAAGCTCCTTACCGCTATCCGTTTGAAATCTTTCAGCATGGTTTCCCGGCCAGGTCCCACCGGCCATTCGTTCTCTATAGTTGTTTTTGCCCCATTCAATAGGTTATCCAGGCGTTCTCCAAATTTGCATGCAGATTCTCTGATGCTCTGTTTGCAACCCAAGATCAGCTCCCTTATTTTATCCAGGCTTTTATTTATTAGATAAAACTTCTTGATGGTGTTACAGTATGCGTCCACTGAACCAAAAGTCATCTGGGATATTTTTGAGTATGCACCCCCCGGCAGTCGCAATTTCAGGCACTGTATCACATCTTGTGTTAGGACGTTATTTGCACCTGTGAGTACTTCTCTTTCTACCATCTTGCATCCTTGTATGTACCTGCATACTTCTGATGGTAAGTCAGGTCCATCGGTCCCGAAGAATGATGGGACTGTGTTGTTAACTATCTTAATAATTCCGGATAGCGAAGTCATTCTGATCGTTTCGATTTCTACTCTCTCAATAGTATGGTTTTGCCGGGGTGATGGTGATCGTCTTTCCAAAATTTCTTGGGCCACTGGGATCAGTCTATTAAATTCCTCCGTTATTCTGCTGTCAACTCCTTCACACTTCTGATGGCCTTGGCTGTCCGTCAGGTTCCGTTTGGTGTTAATTTTAAAGCACTTTGTAATCCAGGACTGGCAGGATCGCCATGTAATATGATTAAAACAATTTAGTTATTCTGGTGCTCTCTAGGAGCTATCAATTTATTGTGGAGGATTGATGATGAAGAGTTTAAGTAAATAAATAATAGTGCCGGCGCTTAAGAACGCCACTGGCAAATAAAAATAAAAGGCAGATGAATGCCAGTATGAATTAGTAATGCCGATTGAAGGCAAAGTATTAATTGATTCCTTAAACTAATTGACATTGGCTTATATACTAATTATGAGAATAATTCTTAGGGGTACCTTAACATAAGAGTAAAAGAATAGAAATGTATAGTATTGTTGGGTAAGCATATTTAGCTTCCAACTATTTATGTATGGCATGTGTTCAACAGTTTTAAAGTTCAACGAGCGCATACTTAAAAGCAACAGATACTTTGTGTAGCTTATATCTACAATCAAACAAATACAGTTAATAAATGTGATTCATTTAAGTGCATTGTGCTGCTGCACTTAATCAACTGTACAAGTGTCAAATTACCGACACACACAAAATATCTTGCTTGCAGTTTGTCAATGCTTGCATGTTGCGGTACTATTGAATCGCAATGCATACCACACACTGTTGGCCACATGCTACGTGAAATTACTATATATGATTAAGTGGTAACCACATTAAAGGAGTGCCTTAGATACGGTAGAAAATGTGATGGTGCAGATCGTTTCGGTATACCACTACAAGAATTTACATTGCAGAAAGGATGTATTTTAAGAGGAACACGGGTATACATTCCAAGTTTATTACGAAGCAGAGTACTTAAAGAACTTCATACAGCGCATTTTGGAATGTCAAAAATGAAAAGTTTAGCCAGAGCATATTGTTGGTGGAGTGGGATGGACAAAGATATTGAAGAAATGGTAGCACATTGTGCCCAGTGCCAAGCGATTGGATCAAATCCAAAAAAAATAAGCCCCGTGCATTGCTGGATGCCAGCTAGGAAGGTTTTTGAGCGTGTACATGCTGATTTTGCTGGGCCATTCCTCGGAAAATATCTATTCGTGATGGTAGATGCATATAGTAAGTGGCCAGAAGTACACATTATCCCCAACATTACAACAGAAACGACCATTCGTAAATGTGAAGAAATTTTTCCAACTTTTGGTATTCCGAACATTTTTGTAAGCGACCATGGTGTACAACTTAATTCAAATGAATTTAAAATTTTTTAAAAAACAACGGTATACAGCATAAGCAAGGTGCACCATATCATCCGGCAACAAATGGTCAAGCGGAAAGGTTTGTCCAGACGGTAAAGAATAAACTCAAAGCAATGAATTGTACTCCAGCGACGATGAATAAGGATTTATTGAAAATTTTAATGGCATATAGGCGGGCGATACACCCGGCGACAAATATATCTCCTGCTATGTTGATGTTGGGTAGGCAGTTACAATCGCGGCTGGAACTTTTATTACCTTCACATATGGTTGGACCACAATTTAGACAACCAAGTCTCAAGAAATTTACGGTGGGCCAAAGAGTGGCAGTTCGTGACTATTTACCATCCGTAAAATGGCGGTTCGGTAAAATTATAGAGCTCATTGGAAATTTACACTACAATGTTTTGTTAGATGACGGTCGTATTTAGAAGAGGCACGTTGAACAAACAAAAAGTATTGGCGATAAAATCGAAACAATTCCGCTAATAAAAACTTCTAGCCAAAGATCACTTCCTGATAATAATAATACGGTCGAAGTGGGGAAGGCGCAACCACAAAATGAGTTTTTCGATTCTTCCAGAAATTCTAAAGAGGTTGAATCGGAACTTGAAGATTTCGAGGGATTCGATACAGAATCGGAAGCCGCTAAGGAAGGTGGGCAGAACTGTTGTGAGAACGGTTTTAGTGCTGAAGAAGGGCAGCCAAAAGAGATGACATGCCGCAGATCAACAAGAGAAAGAAGACCTCCAAAATATCTACAAGAATATTCTAAATAAATCCATTTTGAAAGTAAACCTGTATATATATATATATATATATATATATATATATATATATTTCTGTTTATTCCAATTAAAAAAAAAAATAATATTTCATGGTTATATATATTTATATATTTATATATATATATATATATATATATATATATATATATATAAACAAAAACAGTCCATAATGTAAAATAATTTTAAGGGGTGAAGAGCTGATGTATATGTGTACACATACACCTATGTAATTCTAATGTAAGAAAGAGAATTTAAAATAAAGCAATTTAGTCTGTAAAACGAACTCTGAAGCTATAAACACATAGACCACAGCAGACTTCACAACAGCAGCCTTCAAATGCAGTTGGCTTCAAATGCTGCCATGTAGTTAGCTACTGAATTATTTTGAGAACGACAGCAGCTAACAAATGAACTTGCAGTTTCGATATTATTTTTCAATTTTTTGTTTTACTACATATTTCAGAGCTGCCACATAAATATTTCACAAGAATAAAAATGAAATTACCAGCTCAAAACGTTATAATATCGAGTAAAAATATAAAAGCACATCAATATATTTTTTTATTTTAATTTCATTATGTTATTTTCGGTTAAATAACACAAAATATTTTTAGCTCTCATTGCTGTAACATTTATATTATATTGGCAGCTTGGTATCAGCTTATTGCTGCTTATGGAAATAGAAATTAGTCTAATTTGGCAGCAACAGCAAAACTAGCATAGACAACAACCTGCTTCGCTGTCGTCAAAATAATCAATTTCATAAAAACTCTTGTGTTTTATTTTTGACACATTGCTGCTTGCTGCTCGCTTTGGTCTATGTGTTTATAGCTTAAGCGTGTAGTTGATTTATAACAGTGTTTAATTAATTTTTTTAGTTGTCGTCATCAACAACCAAACCAACCAAAGTTAAATAAACACTCCTACTGCTTGTAGGTTTATTGTTGTTGTCATTTAGAGTTCTCTTTTTTTTTTTTTGTGTTCACTTATATGAGTTTGTGTGTGCAAATATTTATGTATATTACACAAAAACCAAATATAATATAAAACCAGTGAAATAACTGTATAATAAATGTTTTGTTTTTGTACTTTTTTTTTTTTTTTTTTTTGAGATCAACTTTTGATAATTTTTAATATTCAGTTGCGACGATTATAAAAAAGCGTCTGTATACTACAAGAGTTGAAACTGAATGGACAATTAATGGAAATTTATTATGTATTATTATTATATATATTATTAAATAACTGAATATATTTTGTAAATTTGAATTCAATATACATACGTATATATATAAATATGTTAATAACATTTACATTTTTTTCAACATTTGGATTATTTTAAATTTCTCTCCATAAATCAGGGAAAGCGCGATAAACTTCAATTAATTCCAGTATGAAATTTTTTCATCCATTTTTTATTTATTGCGCTATCAAATTTTACGCGTACGAAGTTGTCGCTGCGCAAACTACATAAAAATGAGATTTGACGCAGCAACACATCAAACTTGCTTTATGGATGGTTTGGATTTTCGCCATGGTACAATAATAACAACAACGATTCGAATCGAAAACGCTTTCGAAAGGAATTTCCGAATCGAAAGGAAAATCGTATTATGTAGTACGTTCGAAAGGTCTGCAGAGTTGTTTTAATAATTTTAAGGGGAATTTCCAAGTGATGACATATTTTATATGTAAAACCTTGGTAGCACTTTGCATTGTTTTATACAAATGTCAATACAAAAACATTTCAATAAAGATAAATATGTATACATATGTACATAAATGTTCTATGCTGAACAAAAAAAAGGTAAAAATAAATTATGTTTGTATAGTAAGTGAGTGAAGTTAAATTAAATTGTATTAAACTGTGCACCGACTGCATGTAGATGAAGGCCAAAAAACATGCGAAGAAACAAAAAACCGAATTAGTCCGATAAGAACGCCATAAAAGAGATTGATTCTTTAAGGGTATCTATATGTATATTATTAGTAACAAAATATGAATAAAGTTTATTTTTGAAAATATTACAGGAATAAATGAAAGTAATTCTTTCCATATTGCGAAATAGACAGTTAAAAGCACCATGTGTATTTTTAATTTTTTTAAGTACTTAAAAACAATAACTATAAGATTTCCGCAATCAAAATAGCATTCGAAAGAAATATGTACGTTAATAACACTTTTGACATTTCCTTTCGTACTACATACAGCCATGTCACAGGTTTTGTACGAAATTGATTTGAATTCGTATTTCCAAATCGTATCGTTTTACTTTTGCTTCTTCAGCTTTCGTACGTTTTTATGAAAACGGAAAAAATGGAAATCGTATTATTTATGTTAAAAATATGGTAACATTGAAATCAAAACAGCTGGCTCAGCAACCGCGCCGACAATATCGGTCCGGCTCCAGACAAATTAAAAGAAAGTAAACAAACAAACAAACTAAAACCAAAAAATAAAATAAAAAATTAAACAAAAGAATGCCTGGTGTTTCAATTGCTGCTGTGATGGAAGAGGACAGAAAGATGCATTCAGCAATCAAATTAAATCGCAGAAGTTTGAGGGATGCGTCAGATCCTTTGTCCCATCCAAGTGGAGTGTAAGTAAATGTATCCATTTCATGTTTGCTTAATAATCTTTTTTTAGTTTTATAAGTTTTTATCGTCTGAATAAAGAAGCATTTATAATGGTACTGGAAGAAATTCATCCTTTCCTGAAAAGCAGTAGTATACCGCCAATTATTCAATTGGCAGCAACTATTCGTTTTCTTGCTACAGGAGCGTACCAAGCTGTCATAGGCAAGGACGTAGACTTGAGTATGTTAAGAAGCACCGTTTCAACTATTTTGTGGAGAGTTATGAATGCTCTCGAGAGCAAAATATGTCCACATTGGATAAAATTGAAAATGACGCCTGAAGAGAAGATGAACTCAAAATTGCACTTCTTTACAAATTATCAGATACCCGGTGTAATTGGATGCATAGACGGTACTCATATTAAACTGTCGAAGCCTACTGAAGATGAGTCTCTTTATTACAATAGGAAAGGAACATTTAGCATAAACGCAATGATCGTAAGTTGTTTTTGGTATTTTGAAGTTTAATTTTTGGATACCATTTTGTTTTGTTGTTAGATATGTGATTACAACATGAAAGTGAGAGCTGTGGATGCTTCCAGGCCTGGGTCTTGCCATGACGCATTTATTTGGGGCTTAAGTAGAGCAAGAAGTTTTTTGTTAAATGATTACAACAATGGTGACACGACTTCTCGTTTATTTTCATTTCATTTTTCTCACACAATCTCTTTTGTATTTCTATGTTGTGTAGTTGATCGTCTTTACATTTTTTTTCGAATATATTACAAAGCCTTTCTAATTTGTCATTCAAAGTTTTAGTTTCGTTTCGTTGGTCTTCCAAAAGTTTACAAATAGTTTTCAAATTTACTAAATTTTCTAAACTTTTATTTTCTTCAGACAAAAGGCTTTTGAGGTCTGGGTTTGATGGAGTGGAACGTCTGAGTCTTTTTGGAGTGGTTGTAGTATTTGCAGCAATATTTGAAGAAGTTGAAGCAGTACAAGGTCTGGTTATTGTTGGACTTAACTTACGAGAAGTGACAGATGTTCCTGTATTTTGGTGAGGTGCATATGAAGCAGAACTTTTGTTACCATTTCTTTCTCTATCTGGATCTGTGAAGCGTGCAGTTTTACTTCTGGCTCTTTTAGGATCAGGAGAATGTGGTGAAGTTGGTCTGGATCTTTTTGAATGAGTTGAGGTGCCAGAGCTTGCTTTGTTTGCGCCAGATGTTTGCGCATAGATTCTGTTCGATGTTGATGGAGTAAAATCGATCTCTTCATTCTCTTTGTCGGCCTCTGATTCTCCACTTGAGTTTTCACAAATAGTTTCTTCATTATTAGAATCGCAAAGCATATTCATACATTGTTCAACATCCGATTCGCCAAAGGTTTTTACACCAGTGATCCCGTCTACACTCTTATAAAAGCCACAAATTCTGCCCATACTCTCTTCAAGATCAGTTAGAACGTACTGATTATATTCGCCACCACCAGTTTTTTTATTTTCTCTTTTATTGTGGTACATCTTTTTCTTTACAACTGCCTTCCAATCTGCCCAGTTTTTTTTCCATTCGGAAAGATTTTTAGAAGGTGGTCCAGCACTATTTAATTGCTCCGCCAACTCTCGCCACAAAGACTCCACAACCACCTTGTCTCCTTTTACATACCCTCTCGCAATGTCTTGGTGGCATTCCATAAAATTCATAAGAATTTTCGTTTGGTCGATATTTTTGTGTTTGCCCCTTCAAATATATAAAAATTAGTTATTAAATTTAATATTAAATGAAAAACTTACATTTCTTTGGTCGACTGTTTTTCTTCAGACTTTTCTATTTTGTGTTTGTTCTGATTGTTTTGTTTTGATTGTTTTGATAAATGCTGCCACCTTTTTCTTTAAAACATATGGCAGGATGTCATCATAAACTCGGGTGGCAATGCAACATCAATTACGTTTTCAGTTTGTGACCAATGTTTTATACGATTTACAAAAATATTCAAATTTTCATACCAGAAGTATTTAAATAAAAATTTTTTTAGGTGAAATTCATATAGACAATGGGGTTTATTACGGTTCTCGATTCGACTTCGACTGCTGTAATAGATTAAAGAAAACTGTTGTGTGTTTCCTTAATCTAGTACAACAGTCGAAGTCGATTCGAGAACCGTAGTAAGGCCCAATATTTATAATTAATTTTGAGTACAGTTTTCCACATTTTTCGAGTTTAAGTTATTAAAAATATCAATTTCACTTTAGATTTTAAGACCGTTTTCAAAATGAATTTTTTGATCGTTTTACATTTTCTAGAGAAGCAAAATACGTTTTCGTTTTCAAAATCGTACAAAATTTCACTCTGTGACATAGCTGATAGTTGCACTTTCGAAAGGGAATTTTTTGCTTTCCGAAAGGGATTAAAAAAATTCCCATAATTTACGAACATTTGGAAATAAATTTTCGAAAATCGTTCTACGTAATCCCATTTCTACGAATTCGTAAATTTTCCGATTCGAATCGAAATACATATTAACCCCCCAGGTAATTCTAAAGGTAGAATTAGTCTTGACTTTCTGTTCTTTTCCGGATCAGCTTTTCATTTTTTGTGTATGCAAAACATGTATTTTCAATTAGCTGTTCTGTTCTGTTACGGACCATTCTATTGAAAACTGAATTTTACTTACAGTTCTAAGTGAGAGGAAGAGACAGCTGCTTGTTTCAGTGAACCAAGCCGATCGGTCCAAAATTGCCGCGTAACGCTGATAAATTTTTATTATCACCGCCGCCATCGACTTTAAGCACATTAAAAACAAAACGATTTTTAATAAAAAATATTATATTCATGATAATTAAGACGAAGAGCTGTTCAATATTTTACAACTATTGACCTAACACAGGGTTTTTACCAAATAGAGATGGATGAAAAAGACATCCCTAAAACAGCTTTTTCAACCGCAAGTGGGCGTTACGAATATTTGCAAATGCCTTTCGGCTTGAGAAATGCACCCTCAACCTTTCAAAGGTTAATGAATGAGGTCTTGAGGGAATATATCGGTAAAATCTGTTTAGTATACTTAGACGATATTCTGGTGTTCTCTACAAGTATAAAGGAGCATTTGGAGTCTCAAACTAAGGTATTGAGTTGTTTGCAAAAAGCAAATTTGAAGGTCCAATTAAGCAAATGCAGCTTCTTGAAACAAGAAACAGAGTTCTTAGGACATCTGGTTACTTGCGACGGCATAAAACCAAATCCAAAAAAAATAGCAGCTAGACAAAACTCCTCTAACGAAGAACCAAAAGGAAATTAAATCTTTCTTCGGAATAACGGGCTACTATAGGAGGTTTATAAGAGACTACTCAAAAGTAGCATTTCCTCTAGCAAAGTGCCTAAAGAAAGGAGCCAAAATTAATCTCAAAGATAGGGATTATATAAACGCATTCGAGAGATTAAAAATTCTCATTAAGATCCTATCTTGGTACATCCTGACTTCTCAAGGAGATTTACATTGGTCACAGATGCTAGTGATTTCGCTCTGGGGGCGGCGTTGATGTAGAACGATAAAATTTTATGCTAGTCGATCCCTCAATGGCCATGAGAAAACCTACAGCGCCATAGAGAAAGAACTCTTGGCTATAGTTTGGGCAAAGAAGTATTTTTGGCCCTATTTATTCCGTAGACATTTTTCGGAAAAAACAGACCATAGACCGTTAATATGGCCGTCAATACTCGCAACCGTCAAATATGGCAACTCGTAACACTGCGTACCTTTCGGATCAACCCTGGGAAAAAAGAGACACGTCATTATCGGACATTTTCTCAATACACACACTTTTTCTCGGCGACTAACAAGAAGCACATATCAATCGGACTTCAACTTTACATCATCAATCACAACTTTAATACCCTGAAGATTTATTAACATACTTTGTATTTTATATTCATACATTTATATATATATATATATATATATATATATATATATATATATATATATATTTATGAAGCTGAACTAATATCAAATAAATATATCTATAAATGGTTCACAGGTTGTTTTAACTGGATGATCTGGTAAGGCAAAACTCAATAATGGCTTAGCAATTTAAAAGAACCCAATGCAAAATTGCAGCGTTGGAAAATAAAGCTTAACGAATTTGATTTTGACATTAGCTACATAAAAGGTAAAGAAAACGTGGTAGCCGATGGCCTCAGTAGAATTGTTGCGAATGATGAAATAATCTTGAATTTGAATGAATTGTTTGAAGACGACATGAATACGGTGCACAGTGCAGAGAGTAATAGCGTCGATTTCATAAAAACCACTGAGATTCCTCTGAATGTATTCAAGAACCAACTTATTTTGAAAAGAGCAGAAAGGAAAACATTTAGAATTATTTATAAAGGAAAAATTGGAGAAACATGGACAGTAATATCATAAGAAAACCTTCTAGAGACGATGGAGCAAAAACTACCACAGTGGGCGTTGTTGGCGGTGTTTTGTACTGACAACGATCTCTTTATGAAATTTTAAGATATGTACATAAAGAACTTTATTAGAAATAAAAATTTAAAAATACAGAGAACAAACACTCTATTGGAAGATATAACCGATGAAGGTAAAATTCTCCAAATAATAGAGACATTACACTTTGAAAACAATCATAGAGGAATAAGCAAATTTTCGCGGAGTGAAGTTCCTGACTGGAATCGACATGGTTATCAATTGTTGGGGCCGGAGACAATAATTACAGACAATGAACTAGATGTTGTATCGATTAAAGAGTTTTTAAAAGATTATGGTATTAAAGTTCACTTTACAACGACATATAATAAAACAGGCAATGCAGATATCGAGGGATTCCATTTGACCTTGAACGAATATATTAGATTGTTTAATGCGGATGAAAACAATATAGACAACTTGCAGCAAAAAGTTTCAATTCATTCAGTATTTATTTAAATGTTTTATTTCAAGTTTTATTCAAAGAACAATGTTTTAATTTATTAGGAAAAGTAAGAAAAACGTCAAAGTGTCACAAAGTATATTCTAGAAGTAAAAAAATAAATGAAGAAAGCAAAGGAAAGGCAAACAACGGCGTTCACATTGTTTTTGAGAATACCAGATTTCCACAATTACCAACACTCCCTCTCAATGTGAATGGCGTTTACAATATAATGATTATAAAAATTTCATTAACTTCATGATATACAAATGTTTTGTTTTAGACAAGTTCTTCGTCAAAATATCTGCGATCATATTTTCAGTTGGGCAGTACTTCAAAATCAGCTCTTTCTTCTTCACAACTTCGCGAACATGATGAAATCGTATGTCTATGTGTTTTGTTCTTTTATGGTATATATGATTTGTTGCATGTTTTTCGGAACTCTGATTATCAACATTTAGCACAAAACATTCTCCAAATGAGTAGCCAACTTCTTTCAACAGTCGTCTTAGGAATATCGCTTCCTTTGCAGCATCCGACATGGCCATATATTCGGCTTCTGTACTGCTTAGAGCCACGCAAGACTGCTTCCTGGATTCCCAAGATACTGGACAATTGCCAACAAAGAAAATAAAGCCAGTAAATGACTTGCGGTCGAGGGAATTGCCAGCCCAGTCTGCGTCAACATATCCTGTCATCAATTTTTCACCAGCTTCATACACCAACTTCTTATCAGTAGTTCCACGAAGATAACGCAGGATACGTTTAGCTGCTTGCATGTGCTCAGCATGTGGAGTTTTATTCCTTTGCGCCAATTTCGATACGGAATGAAGTATAGCAGGTCTCGTCGTAATAGCCAAATACATTAGAGATCCAATTATAGATTGATATTTATTTTGGTCTATTACTTCACACTCAAACAAATCGCAAGTTACTTGGTAATTTGCTTCAAGTGGAGTTGCCACTGGTTTAGAATTCTCCATCCCATATTCTTTCTTTCAGCAAATCGGAAAATTCTCCGCCAATATTTCTTTCACTTTTATAACTTGAGCTTCTTCTTTACAGGCAATTAAAATGTCATATACGTATACCGCGACCAATACCATTTGTTTATTCAGTGTAGCTATGTAAAGACACGGTTCATTTTCATTTTGTGCGAAACCGGTTTGGCGTAGAACTGAGTCCAACTTATCGTACCACTCCTAGCCGGATTGCTTGAGGCCATGTATTGCTTTATGTAGCTTGAGTACTTTGTTCGCATACCTGTTATCTCTTAACATCTCTGGCTGTCGCATATAAATTTCATGATGGATATCACTGTTGAGGTAAGCCGAGCTAATATCTATTTGGTGCAAGTGCATTTTCCAATGCACTGCCAAAGCCAACATCAGTCGTATCGTTGAATACCTTACTACAGGTGAAAAAGTTTCGGCGTAATCTATACCGAATCGTTGGCTGCACCCTTTTGCCACGAGCCTAGCCTTAAATCGCTCAAGTTCTCCGTGCTCATTTCTTTTGATGGCGTACACCCACCTAGAATTTATAGCCTTAGCCCCAGGAGCTAAATCAGCTAATGACCATGTACCATTCTTATCAAGTGACTGCATTTCAGAACGCATAGCCTCGTACCATTCATTAGAGTTTGCACTATTCATCGCCTCTTCCACCGTCGCAGGGATTTTTTCAACCCCTAAATTGTTAAGAGTTTGGTGTTTTCTAGGTCTACCTCGTGGCCTGCCACTTGCCTTAGTTGTACTCTTCTTCTTAACACTGCTTACCGTTTCAAGTTCAGGCTCCTCCTCGGCAGTTTCAAAACCAATAAATTCAGCACCACCTTCATCGGAGTCTGGAGCTTCTTCTTCTGCTACACTATCAAAAGCAATATCGTTTCCGTTTGGTTTGGAATTTTCATTCTCCCCCAGCTGCTGTTGTTCATTATCGATACTTATGATTAAATAATCCTCAGGGTTGTTTGTATATTCTTCATCGGCTCTGCAATCAAATAAGTCTTCCTCGAACAGTACTTAACGAAGCTCAATTATTTTGCTACTATCTTTATCAAACAGTGGCTTTGGCCACTTGCGAGTAACCAATCATGATGAAGTTTTGTCCCTTGGCCTCAAATTTATTTGTACCAGCTTTATTCAATGATACTGCATACGAACCAAATGTTTTCAAGTGATGCACGGTTGGTTTTCTACCAAACCACACTTCATATGGTGTCTGCTGGCCTAATATTTTTGTTGGGCACCTATTTCGCAGATAGGCCGCTGTGTTAATGGCCTCTGCCCACAAGCTTTGTTGAACACCACTATGTACCATCATTGATCGCGCGATTTCCACCAGCTTGCGATTGGCCCTCTCTGCTACCCCATTCTGTTGAGGGGTGTAGGGAACGGTGATCTGTCTACCAATGCCTTCATTCTGCAGAAACGTGTGGAATTCTTTGTTGATAAATTCTCGCCCATTATCGGTTCTTATTGCCTTTATATTTTTACCGGTTTGTTTTTCCACATAAGCAACATGTGGAAAATTTTAAATTTACTAAAAACTTCGCTTTTATTCTTGATAAAATACACAAATATTCGTCTCGAGAAATCATCAATAAACGTGACGAAATATTTGGAGCCACCAAGCGAATTAACTTTAAATGGGCCACACACATCACTGTGAATAAGTTCCAATAGCCCTACAAAAATTATTGGAGTACATGGTCTCATTTTTTGTAGGGAGGTTACTTGTTCGTGTGTTGGATTCCTGTGGAAAAGCTGCCACATGAATTTTGCTCAACATACACGTTCTGCATTGGGCTGCATATGATGTGTTTTTTAACTTCATGCCTATAACCATCGATTTTCTGAACATGTCACAAAGTGATTTATTATTAACGTGACCAAAACGATTGTGCCACACTTGGTTCATGTCACTAGCTGCAAAAAGGCTCTCTGTTTTGCTCTTAATCAAGAATAAGTTATCTTGCTTCATAGCTCTCAAAACTACTAGACCATCAGGGCGTTGAATTACCCTACAAAAAATGAGACTAGTCCATACATGCGTGTATGGACTACTCCACAATGGAGTAGGACTACTCCAAAACTAATCCAAATGTATGGGAAAAACATGGTCCAATTTTCATTGCGATGTCCTAGGGCTGGACCACGTAACCCAAAAACTACTCCATGTTACTAATCCAAAGAGTACCCACAGGGACTAGTTTCGAAACTACTCTATTTTGCTATTCCATGGAGTACCCGGTAAATATGTATACATATATGTATGTATCTCTGTCACTAATATAATTGAATGATATTTTAAGTATATACAAATGTGTAAATTCACCCCTTCCATTACATTTATATAAAAATACAAAATAAAATTCAGAAATTGAAAAAACACGAGCTAACTTGTGTTTCTTTCAGCTTCCATGAATTTGTTTTAATTTTAACAGGGGAGCTGCCACATTTTCAATAAAACTCCAAACATTTTTAGTGTTGCCAAATGGTATTTAACTACAAATGTGTGTACAAATGAAATGGTCCACGGCCGCATTACATAGGAGTAGTCCAAAAACTACTCCTTTTATATAAAATGGACCATGTACTCCAATAATTTTTGTAGGGTATTGCTGACGTTGAATTGCGACTGTTGAAGCTGGGGGTGGAGGAGTCATATGGAGCAAACTCTCCTAAAGTAAATTTGCATTTTTATATATTTTTGTTCAGTTTGTCTTGTGAACAAATCTGCCTAATAAGCATTCGTCTCATCCACATACATGACTTGCAACCCAAATACTTAAAACAAGAGTTCATGCCCAACGTACGTGATGTATGCATGTTCTTGGTGTGAATTTGCATCGTCAACAGAATTCTTTACTTTTAAATTGTATGTTTAATTTAGCTTGTAAGCATGAATAAAATAAAATAAAGGGCAGTTAATAAGTAGTAGTAGTAGTATTTATTTAGTAGTATTTAAAATACTTTTTTAGTAACAATTACAATATAACAATTTTTACATCGGTAAATTATTTTATAATTTTTTTGATGAAAGAACAATAAATAAAAAGCACTAATTTATATTATATCTTATAAAATTTACAATTTTTCTTCTAAAGACATAGATATTTATTTCGTTCTTAATATTATTAGGAAGCATATTGTAAAGGTTTAGTCCTTTAAAGAAAAGAGACCGTTGCATTGCAGCTGTTGTTATTCGTGGAAGCCTGAAGTTATTAGCATTTCTTAGGTGGTAGGGTTGTACTTCTCCAACATAGTATAGTTGATCTATTAAGTATTCTGGAGCGTTTCCGATTTTCATATTTTGAATAAAATAAAGAGTATTCATTTCGATTCTTTGTTTTATGTTTAGCCATTTCAAAGTGTTCAGCATAAAACCTATTGGTGTATAAATGTTACATCTTAATATTGATCGCATAGCTTTGTTTTGTAGTTTCTGGAGCCTTTCGATTTGTGTTACCGTGCAGCAGGTATATAGGATTGTTGAGCCAAATTCAAAATGTGGTTTTATTATTACGTTATATATATTAATAGCAGTTATTGTGGAAATCTTGTTACGTATTCTTCTAAAGAAACCTATTTTTTTACCAATTTTTTTACATATGTATTCTACATGTTCATTGAATTTTAATTTTTTGTCTAATATAAAACCAAGATATTTAATTTTATCTACTTTTTCTATTCTTTGGCCGTTAATTTCGATAGCTAATTCACTGTTCATATTAATTTGCATTAGTTTTGTTTTAGTTTCGTTTAATTTTAATTTATTCATCTTTAGCCATTTATTCACACTATTTATATCATTTATCATGTTGTAATGGCACTGTTCATCTGTGTGTCCTTCTGTATAAATCAGTGTATCATCCGCATATAAAATTATTTCACATTTTTGTAACACATTTGGCATTTCATTTATATATATAATAAAAAGTAGTGGTCCTAAAATAGAGCCTTGTGGAACACCATATTCATTGTTTATACATTTAGATTTAACATTATTAAATTTCACAATTTGCTTTCTGCCTGATAAATACGATTTAAACCATTTTAATTCTGTTCCTTCTATTCCATACAAGTAAAGTTTTTGAAGTAAGATATCTCTGTCTAATGTTTCGAATGCTCTTTTAAAGTCTAAGAACACTGCCATAATTTTTTTGTCTTTTTCAACATATTTCCATCTATTAATAACATAGTTCACTGTTGTCTCACAAGAGAATTTTTTTCTAAAACCTGATTGGTATTTTGAAAATATATTGTTTTGCTCAAAATAGTTTTGCAGTTGTTGTTTTACGACTTTTTCAATTATTTTCTCGAACGTTTTTAGCGTATTTATTGGTCTAAATTCTTCACATTTTGATGTTTTTGCAACTTTTTCTATTGGAGTTATTGACGATATTTTCCAGCTTTCCGGGAATTCACCCATTTCAAGGGATTTGTTTACAATGTTCAATATTATTCTGCCCACGACACTCCAGTTGTCCATTATTATTTTTGAGGAGACATTATTGAAATCAGGTTTATTTTTTATATCTTTACATATAAGTTCAAGATCTTGCAAACTAATTGCGCGAAATTTAAATTTGTTATTTATCACATTTAGGTGGTTAACATATTGCACTCGCTCTATAGAATTTCTAATTGTTTCAATGCTATTTACAAAGTATTTATTAAATTTATTGGCTATTTCATAGTTATCTTTAAATTCTACTTGATCAAATATCACAGTTTGTATCATATTACGTTTTTTATTTAATACTAGGTCTTTGATTTCCTTCCACATTTGCTTTTGATCTTTGGCGTTACATATTTTATTATTTATAAATTTATTCTTTTCGTATTCTATACTTGTTTTATAAATGTTTCTTGCTGATTTATAACTATTCCAGGCATCACTTGTGTTAACTGTTTTTGCAAAATTATATTTAACAATTTTATCTCTTTTAAGTAATTTTAGTTTTCTGTTAAACCATTTATTTATATTATTTGTTTCTCTAATTGTTTTTTTACTCGTAAATTTTTTAATTGTATTTTCTATGCAATTATCTAGGTTGTAAGTCATATTATTTACATCTCCGTTTTCATCATAGTTTAAAACACTCCTTATTTCTCTATTAAACCGGTTTTTGGTATATTTAAATATTTCTATTTCCTTTTTTGTTAACTGTTCACTATTTTTATTTTTAATAGTTATATCTATTGCTTCATGATCTGCTATTTTATTTGCACTGTTATTTCTTACTATCACATTATTACTATTGGTAATAACAAAGTCTATTAATGTTTTTGTATTCTCTGTCACATATGTATATATAAAAACTTCAGAGGCCAATAACTCGAAAACTAAGCGTTTCCGAGAAAGTTACCACATTAAATTTTCGTCTTATTTTTCGATTTTCTATCGCCCTATGTAATTTTTTTTTTTCATTTGGAGCTGCGTCACTAAACTTGATTTAAGCCAATTTCGGTTGTAACTTTTCTTATAATTATTAAAAATAATTTTAAGCTCTAAACACTTAGACGACAGCAGACAGCACAACTTCACCGCTTTAAATGCTGCCAAGTTCAAATGCTGCTCTGAAGTCAGCTTCATTATTATTTTGAAGACAGCAACAACATAATTTCAGGGATGCCGCATATATATTTTATAATGAATAAAATTAAAGTTTTTGATAAAAAATGTAATAATATCACGAAAAACTATAAAAACACATAAATTTATTTCTTTACTGTATTTTTGTAAGGGTCTTTTATGTTTAATATTAAAAAAAAAATTGTTGTTCTTATTTTTCCAATTTATATATATAGTGGCAACACTATATATGTTTATTGCTGCCCGTCAAAATAGAAAATAGCCTAAGTTGGCAGCAGCAGCAAATGCTGTTGTGCTGTCGTGCTGCCGTCAAAATAATCGTTTTCATTTAAATACATGGATTTTATTTTTGACATATTGCTGCTTGCTGTCTGCTGTCGTCTAAGTGTTTAGAGCTTTAAACGTATATTTTAACATATTTTTTTTTAATTACAATCGTTTTATATACATTTGTGAACAAGAATCAATTTATTTAGGGATAACACGAAGATAAAAATTTTTCGAGAAGTTATTTATGCTACAAATGGGTGCAACTATGACTACTTAAATTTTAAGTCGCATAACTACATTATAGCCACCTAAAAGTCTCTGCGAATTTGCTTAAGCATTTGGCAGACTTTTCGTTCAATTTTGACATTAGCTTAATCCAGCTCATGGTGGAATAATATAAGGTATGCGCAAGAAGGAATATGGTTTTTTGTAGGGTTGTGTTTTGACCGTTAAATTATCTGCAAAAAAATGGTAAGTCTCTTCGGTCTTGTCAAAAGTTGTTTACATTTTTGGCCGCCATTATGGTTTTTGTTTTCTATCTATGGTATGTATACAGCTTTTTTTTGACACATTGGCTAATTTTTACACAAACAAAATGCATGTCGTTTTTTACTATTGTGTTGATAAGCGCACCTTATATTATTCCACCATGAGCCACCTTATGCAAATTACTTGCAATCTACATTAGCTTATTATTTGTTATAGCATTAACATAGCGCCAGCAGAATAACAGTACTAAATTTGCTAATTTTTTTCTACGTGGGGAATATTAGTAAATGTTCATGTGCTGTTTTACCACAATTTTAAGGTGGAGTGGCAGAAACAACAAATAGCTTTTGTTTGTTGTCTCGTTTTTTCATATTGGAAAATGACATTTGTTATCTGACATCGTTGTTCTGATAACGATGTTATAAGAGTAACAAACTGCGGTCTATACTAGCAAAAATTTTCTCCTGATAAATGTTATAACAAATAATAAGCTAATGTAGACTGCGAGTTATGGTTGGGTCTTAAATATGTATGCTCAATCATCAGAAGATTATTTTAGGATTTGTTTATTAAACACAATCGTCTAACAAACACCCAATGCTAGCTGTGTGTGCTCATATTTATAAAATTTTTTAGTATTATTTTTATATTATTATTATTACGAATAAACGTAATTATTATTTGAACTTATATTGATTTACATATGAAAAGTAATATTATCAGACTCAAGTTCAATTTTATTGAATTAATGAAAATTCAAAATTACTAAAGGTACGGTCACATCTGTCAAAAATTTGCCCAAAAAAGCGGAACCACTAAATACCAATGAAAAACTTTTTGATTTATGCATTTATTAAGTTAAACAGCATCTAATAAGATAAGATTCTATTACATTTTCTATAAATTATATAGGAAACTGTTTAACGTAATAAACAGGTATCTAAATCAAAAGTTTTGTCATTAGTATTTAGTGGTTACGCTTTTTTGGGCAAATGTTTGACAGATGTGACCGTACCTTAGAGTTTTTTTTTTTTTTTTTTTTGTGTTGGAAAATATTATTATTTATATCCAATCAGTTTTTAGTAGAACGTATCAGTACTGATTTCAAGGCCGCTACACTTCTCTTCAGCGTTCAATTGTCCATCTTTACAATTTTCGTAAAGTGGATACTAATTGAGAAGAATATCAACTATTTCACCAGTTTTTCAACAGAAAACGTGATCACAGTTTTAGAAAAAGGGTACACATTGAATTTTTATTCAATAACAGCGAACAAGGCTCTAAAATTTCTAAGACGTACATTTACTTATGTATATATTTACTTACAATTAAAACATTGTTATAGGTTACTAAAGCATTTGAAGCAAGTTCTCTAGGCATATCAGAATTGCCGGCATTCTGCAGAAGCTTCCACCGGTTTGTAGCAAAATTGTATGCCCATAATTCTTGAAATAACATACAAGCTCCCCGACGCATAGCATTTGTTCTACTATGTGGATTATACCCGCCTAAAGAATATAGATGAGATAGCGAAGCAGTTAAGCGATGTCCACTGCGTGCTACCGGATAACAACCGAAGTTATGCAGACTTTTGTAAAGACACTTTATGAGCCTAAATGGTTGAAAGAAGTACGGAAGTTTTTTTTGTTCTTGATGCCGTAGAATAATCATTCTATACATTCGTCTAATATTACTAATAGCTTCTTCAGAGTCTGCCTCTGAGAATCTGTCAAATTCATCAGACGAAAAACTGATTTGATCCAATATATCATCTAATTCATTATAATTATTCCGAACATCGTCGTCGTCGCCACTTCGATCGCTAAGCTCGTCATCACTCTGGTCTGAACTATCATTAGAAACTTCCATTCCTGCATATTCCGCCTCTGCACCTATTTGTTCAACAGCTATATTTTGTAAGGGAACATACTGCTGCTGGTCAGGTGGCATTATGCGGTACGGCTCTACTAAATTACCGTGTTCTAACTGTTCCTCTATTGGTATATGACCACCGTCCTGATCCATATTCACTCGATTAATAATTCCTCTAATATATGCGAAAGTATGCTCCGTAATTTTATTATTAAATATTTTCAGATTTAACAAATTTAGCATAAAATAAAATTGCTAAATTAATTTTCATAACAAATGGTTGAGCAAATGTACACAAATACACAGCGATGCCAATTTAGTGTATTACGCGCTATATTCAGCGCTTTTCAACTACCCAAAAGTCGCATTTTTCACCATCAGTGCGTTTTTTTAAAAAAGCGCTAAATTAGCACTTTTTGTTTTTTAGTTTGGTGCTTTTAGTGCCTTTTTAAACTGTTCATTTTAAAGAAAATGTACTTTTATAATAACATTTTTTGCAACTTCTCTTTTCAAGTTTTCAGTGGAAAAAAACCTGCGAGAAGTTAACAAACTTTTGAATTAACTTTTAGTGAAACTGAGAGAGCAAACATAGTAATTGTACAGAATTTTTTTTGCTCTCTTCTGTTTCAAAAAGGTGCTGCCAGCACGGTTGCCAGATTTGACGATATATCGTCATTTTGACGATTTCAGATGCCAAAAGAGGCAGTTTGACGACGTGACAATTTGTGTCTTGAATTTGACGATTTTTAAACAATTATAAGTTGGCAGCGTTCTGCAGAACATTGACACTACTATGAACTTTTCAAGAACTTGGCAGCTTTGTATGGAGCATCCCGAAATAACGCGGCGGCAAAATTTTGCAATTGGAAAATCCGATTTTGACAGCGCGTTTAATAGTGAAGTTAGCTGCAAAAGACAAGCACTCATGATACAATGACTATAAGGTAGTCTTACAAGCCCAGCTGACAATTCTTGTAAATTACTTGTTTTTTATTTCAGGTGTTAAATTTTGATTTGTATTTATTTTTTCGTATTTGAATGAATAATATTTATTTATATTTTTGTCACAGGTTGAAACATACACACATACACATTTATTCTTTTGACTTCTGAGGAATTTTTTTGTTTTGTTTGTTGTAGAGATGCATGTATTATTAGGTAATGAGTATACTATTATAATCAGGGTTGTTATATATTTTGTAATAACCCTGTTTTTATGACAAAGCGTTGACGCTCTTGTTTAGGTATGGTATTTCAGCGTTAACGCTAGGCGGTAGAAAACGTTCCGCTTTCCGCTCTTGTTTAGGTATGGCTGTTAGGAGTAAAATACATAGATAGTTTTATCATATTTAGTTGTTTTTGAGTTGATAATTACAGGAAATTGAATCTGAGTTCAGGCAATTGAAATTACTATATTTAGAACAATTCTTCCCGGATACGGACATAAAAATTTTTTGAAAAAGATTTCAGAGATGAAAAAAAACTCTAGTCTTTTATTTCCCACGTTAACTAATTTTATTAAAAAAATATTGGTTTTACCACATTTTTCGGCACATGTAGAAAGAGTGTTTAGCCAAGTTAATTTCAACAATACAAAAGTTAGTAATCGGTTAGAGACAGCTTCTTTGGAGGCAATTTGACATACTTAAGATCATTTAAAATTGAACAAGTGTAATTGTTTTGACATGAAAGTAGTACCTGATTTAATAAAACGGTTCAACTCCAATATATATGTTTACTGCCTATTTCACTACGTCGAAAGAAAATTTCCATATGTTTTCATTCGTATTATTACATTTGGAGCAAAAACAAATTCTAAAAGTTTGTTTTTGTATCAAATGTACTTGTACGAATGAAAATAAGATTTAAAATTCTTTCGACATCGTGAAATCGGCAGTTTTTATTTTTTACAAATGTGTTGTAACATGGATAATACTATCATCATTTTTAATTTAAACTCAAATCTTAACACTAGTTTCTCTAAAAATATAAGCTTGCCAAGATTTTGTGGATATGGAATGTATGTACGTATTGTATTACAAAATACACAAAACACCTGATTATACTTTGTTGATCTCTTAATTGATAAGAACTTACTTTATTTTATATAAAAACCTTCAATTTTATTTGTTATGCTATGTTTTGTTAAATAAAATAAATATTTTGTTCGAAAAAATTTTGTTTTTATATTCGACGATTTATTGACGACTCCGTAACTCTTATTTTGACAATTTTACACTAAAAATTTGACGAATTCATACTCATTTCATCTGGCAACTATGGCTGCCAGACAAACAGTAGTAGGTGCTAGCGATTTTCAGAACTGAATATACATAATAAAATTATGATTGAAAACCTAAACAAGAGCGGCAAGCGTTTTTTAGCTGTCAAAAGTTCTCATGCCCATACAATTTGTATGAAGCATCCCGAAATAACGCGGCGGCAATATTTTGCAATTGGAAAATCCGATTTTGACAGCGCGTTTAATAGTGAAGTTAGCTGCAAAAGACAAGCACTCATGATACAATAACTATAACGTAGTCTTACAAGCCCAGATGACAATTCTTGTAAATTACTTGTTTTTTATTTCAAGTGTTAAATTTTGATTTGTATTTATTTTTTCGTATTTGAATGAATAATTTTTATTTATATTTTTGTCACAGGTTGAAACATGCACACATACACATTTATACTTTTGACTTCTGAGGAATTTTTTTTGTTGTTTGTTGTAGAGATGCATGTATTATTCGGTTATGAGTATACTATTATAAACAGGGTTGTTATATATTTTGTAATAGCCCTGTTTTTATGACAAAGCGTTGACGCTCTTGTTTAGGTATGGCATTTCAGGGTTAACGATAGGCGGTAGAAAACGTTCCGCTTTCCGCTCTTGTTTAGGTATGGCTGGAAGCTAACACCACTGATCCTACAAAATTTATTTTTACGATAAACAGAGTACATATGTATGTACATATTAGCAAAAAGAAAAATCCGAAAAGAAACATTTCCAAAAATTATTAAATTGAAATAAAATAATTAAGTGAAGGACGTTTGCATCGTTGCGAAGGCAACAACTAATTGTATGTAAGTAATGGCCAATAAATGAGTGGATGATAACGTTTAATTTATTTTTAAAACTCGTTTAAATGAAAAATTTTGTTTTTCATTGCAATATTAAATCAACATTAAATAAGTTATGCAAATTGAACATATGTTTTCGACTGCTTGTTCTTCTTGTTTGAAAAAAAGCAAATAAAATATTTGTGGCTGCTAACTAGTTGCATAAAATTTTGTCATCTTTTTTCGATATTACCCTTTTAATCGTTCTGAAAGTTGCTCTTACATAGCGTTTACACATGAAAGTAATTTCATGAAAGTCGCAATACACTCAAAATTCCTCACAAACACATTCATATCTTTGTCACTTTCAGTCAACTTTCAGCTTTGCTTTCAACGAAAATTTCATGCAAGTAATTTTTTGACACTTTCAATATACTTTCTGAAAGAAATGATAATAACCAAAGGTGTGTTGCCAGGTAAAAATAATCATGAAAAATTTCAGGATTGTTTTATAAAGCAGGTACAAAAGCTACTTGTTTTAAGCGTTTAAACAAATAATTCTAACAGTTTCATTTGAATAAATAAATAAATAAATATATAACAAACAATTTTTCTAATTATAATTTAAAAATATTAAAAGAATTATAAAAATAAATTTTAGTTTTAATGCGTTTCCTAAAACTCGGCTTGGTTAATTATACTGGCAACTCTGAAAAATAAAAATAACAAAAAACAGCAATGGAAGAAATATATTAAGCTTTCCCTTTGACGACATTTTAAAACTAAAATTTCAGTTTCATAAAAACTTTCAAGAAATTTTCATGAAATTCTGTTGTTTTTTATTTCTCTTTCATTGATAATACGTATAGGGAACTTTCATGAAATTACTTTCATGTGTAAACGCAGCGTTATTATTCTTTTAAAACATTTCAACAGTTCTTAATTATTCTTATTTATAGCTAAAATAATAATATATTTATTTGGACTTTTCTTAATTTGCTCTAGTCAGCTGTTTTTTTTTTTTTTTGGGAAATTTAGGGGAAACTTTTTACATTACGTAGTGCTACCATATTTTCATAGTAATTAAATAAGAATTTTAAGTTTGGCTGAAAAAATGAAAGTGTGTTTAAACGATTTTAAATTTTTATGAAAATTAACTAAAACTATAATTAAATATCCGGAACAAATCTAGTTTAGTGACGCAGCTCCAAATGAAAAAAAAATTACATAGGGCGATAGAAAATCGAAAAATAAGACGAAAATTTTATGTGGTAACTTTCTCGGAAACGCATAGTTTTCGAGTTATTGGCCTCTGAAGTTTATATATATATGTGCGATTTCCCTTTGCATTTCACAACGTATAAGGACAATTTTGGTATCATTTGAAAGCTTTTGACTAGATCTATATAAATTTGCAAATTTTCTATTTAAATTTTAAAATCTTTAGGTGTCAAAGCAGTTTTTTACATTGTCTGCATCGCCGGCCTTCGGCCGGGCTTAATGATTTTCTCCACCATGGTATATCCCGACACGGCGGTATATAGAATAGTTTTTCTGCATAGCCGGCCTTCGGCCGGGCTTAGTGATTTTCTCTACCATGGTATATCCCGACACGGCGGTATATAGATTAGATTTTCAGCATAGCCGGCCTTCGGCCGGGCTTAGTGATTTTCTCCACCATGGTATATCCCGACACGGCGGTATATAGATTAGATCTTCAGCATAGCCGGCCTTCGGCCGGGCTTAGTGATTTTCTCCACCATGGTATATCCCGACACGGCGGTATATAGATTAGATTTTCAGCATAGCCGGCCTTCGGCCGGGCTTAGTGATTTTCTCCACCATGGTATATCCCGACACGGCGGTATATAGATTGGATTTTCAGCATAGCCGGCCTTCGGCCGGGCTTAGTGATTTTCTCCACCATGGTATATCCCGCCACGGCGGTATATAGATTAGATTTTCAGCATAGCCGGCCTTCGGCCGGGCTTAGTGATTTTCTCCACCATGGTATATCCCGACACGGCGGTATATAGATTAGATTTTCAGCATAGCCGGCCTTCGGCCGGGCTTAGTGATTTTCTCCACCATGGTATATCCCGACACGGCGGTATATAGAATAGATTTTCTGCATAGCCGGCCTTCGGCCGGGACTAGTGATTTTCTCCACCATGGTATATCCCGACACGGCGGTATATAGATTAGATTTTCAGCATAGCCGGCCTTCGGCCTGGCTTAATAATTTTCTCCACCATGGTATATCCCGACACGGTGGTATATATAATAGATGTTCTTTATAGCCGGCCTTTGGCCGGGTCTAATGATTTTCTCCACCTTGTACACCAACACAATGATATAGAAAATATAATATTTATGACATCAGATTGTACGCTGAAGGAAGTGTTTGACAGATATTATCCACACTCATTTATTTTAATATAGGTTAGCAGGTTTCTGGAAATTAGATTCTAGCCCACTTGGGTCCAAAAACAATAATTTTTTTTTCAAATATCACCAAAATCTTCTGTACTTTAACAAACTCATATAGATCTAGTCAAAAGCTTTCAAATGATACCAAAATTGGCCTTATACGTTGAGAAATGCAAAGGGAAATCGCACATATATATACAAACTTCAGAGGCCAATAACTCGAAAACTATGCGTTTCCGAGAAAGTTACCACATAAAATGTTCGTCTTATTTTTCGATTTTCTATTGCCCTATGTAATTTTTTTTTCATTTGGAGCTGCGTCACTAAACTAGATTTAAGCCAAATATCCACTCATTTATTGGCCATAAGTATAGATGTGTAACTTAAAATATAAATTTTTAATACATAATTTTTATACTTTTTAGAAGAAAGCCGTTTGAGCTAAACCATAACAAACAATTGAATGTATTTGATTAATAAATTAATTCTGATTAAATAATAAATTCTTGAGTACTTGCTCAAATAAAATGTTATAATATTTGCTTCTAATATTTAAAAAAAATTGCTTGTAAAAGAGCATTCACATAATTTTTGCTGCTTATGGACATGGGAGTCGTTTAAACAATTCCAGCCTGAGTATAGAGGAAATGTCGGGCCGAAACCAGGCCGACGTCTAAAACCCGTTATATGTACATATTTAGAATTTATAATAGCGTGTTCTGTCATCTATCTGAATATAAAATATTGGACAGCAGAATATTCACATGTTTTCTATATGTCATAAATGACACCCAATTCACATGGTGATTAAAATAGCATGATATTTTTTATTTATTTTTGAAAGTAAAGGGTTTACCAATAGGTACTAGACAAATTTGAATTTAATTTGTGAACGCACTATTTCACTGATCATCTAAGTGTTACTTTCCTTTTATAATAAAAAAATTCATAAATGTTTTGATTGTATTTCAAGTCGATCATAAAATTTTGGAAATATCTCAAATGGTTTGCGTTTTATTTAAAAAAAAGTTGTCAAGTCCTTATTAGAAACCCCTATATCTTCTAAAGTCCTCATGCAATGGTTTTTTAAGCATGGTTTTTTTCTCTTGAAATGTTGAGTTTTTAGATATAATCGCTCAATCTTCTTTAGAAGTAGATAAAGAATACACTCAACAAAAAAAGCAATTAAATTCTAGGAAAAAAATTGTTGATTCAACGAATTTATTCCTTATTTTTCACCCAAGGTATAGGTACTTTGATTTAAACGTATGACAATCATTGGCTTGTTGAATTAAACGTACCAGTTCGTTGAAGTTAAGAAACCATACGTTGAAACCGTATGTTGATTTTTAAGAATTTATTTCTTGATCCAACGTATTCATACAACAAAACCAACGTATATTACTTAAAGTCAAGAAACAGGTTCTTTGAATCAAAGTATTTGCTCATTGTGTTTAAATAAATGAACGGGTTTCTTAAATTCAAGGTATTATATGTTAAATCAAAAAACTAGTTCATAGTTTAATTCAACGAATAAAATCAAATAATGGTTTCAACGTTGAGTTCATAAATACATAAAATTTTACTTTTAATAATACGTTGAATTTCAAAGAATTTAATGCAAGGAACGCATATTTTGAAAAAATTTTTGGGTTACTGGTTGTTGATTCAAAGAGAAAAATTTTTAAATACTAGTTATTGTAAGATCGGTATGTTTGTCAACTAGTCGAAGTTGTGTTTGGTTGGATTGGCATATATGTATTTTATTGTTTGGTATTTTTGATAGCGGCATATTGTATGAAAAGAATATTTTGTATATGTGTGTTTTTGCATTTTTGTGTGCTTGGCTAATTTTTATTGACAAGAAATTGTTGCTGAACAATATATTACAGAGAATTTACTTTCATTTTGTGTGCTATTAAAAAATTTTACTAGTTGTCAAGTACAAAATTATTTAGGATACTGGAAATTTATTTGTTATCAGGTACATTTTTTTCTAGTTTTCACATAAAATTATGGAATATGAGGGGAATTTTTACTATATATATTAGTTTTTTGTAAACCCTGGAAATTTTCACATAATATTTGCTATGATCAGGAATAAACAATAGGGTATTATATTTTAGATTTCTTAAGTGGACGTGGCACTTCCCATACAGAGGGACTTTTTATATGATGATATTTATGGATCTAATGCAGCTAAGAACTTAAAGTTATGTGGCGCATACCCCATTTTTTATAAGTAAATATGTCTAAAAAGGTTTAAGATTTTACGAGTGGGCGTGGTAACTTCCACACAATATTTTGATATATCTTGGCAACTAAAGAAGTAAATGAGCTGAGATTTTATATGATCTACTCTGTTGATTTAGGGCAATATTCTGAAGAAAAATAATTAGAAAAAACTTAGTGGGCGTGGCACTTTCCACATAAATTAAATTATTATTTGATGATATTTAAGAAACTATTGCAGCTAAATATTTGAACTTTTGTACGTGTTTCCCTTAATATATTTGTCTGAAAGAAAAATTATTAGAAATTGGGCAAGTAGGCGTAGCATCTTGTGCCGTATTCTTGAATAAAATAATTTTTAAATCGAAAATTTCAAAGCATGTACGAGTACATACATACATACATATGTACATCAAGTACACGCAACTATACAACAACGAAGGGAATATGAATATATGTAACACTGCTTTTACACATGCAAGGAACTTGTAACAAGTTGTATCCACTTATTAAATAATCGCCCTTATAGCCTTTTTCCACTACGCAACATCTAACATCTACCATCAATTTGAGAAGATGTTATACTACGTTCACACGGAACATGCTTCGCTCTCTATTCATGATTCACACCCCAATCATGAGCCAAGCAACATGCTTCACCATACAAAATTTTGAGAGCGAAGCATGTAGATTCAAATTGAATCTACTTGCGAAGCATGAAAAATTGCTATCTTCTCTAAATTTTATCGGAATTTATCGGAAGTTTATCTAAACTAGATGCAAAAAACACAACAAAAACTTTAATTAAAAGTGAAAAATTTAATTAAAACTATAAAGATAAAACAACAATGGAAACGAAAAATATGTTTGTGCATTTTTAAAAATGCGTAATAATTTTAACTTATTTTTTTTGTCCATTTTAGATTTTATTTGTTACTAAAAAGAGAACTGTCACATCGAAGCAAGTTCACGAGTCGTGTGAACAGCTAGATTCATAAACATGCTTCAGAAAGCGAAGCAAGTGCTTCATCTTGTCGTGTGAACATAGTATTAACATCTTCCCATAAGAAATACACAGTACTAAAAGTCAACATCTTTCTACATCTTTAAAAGATGTTCCTATATCATTTTGTTCCAATCAACATCTTCCGATAATTTTAATGTCATCTCTAGCAAAATGACAGATACAAAAATATTTATAGTTTCATTTTTTGTGAATGACATACATAAATGACATATGTACATGAATGACATACATACATAAATTATCTTCATATTCATCTTTCATAATGGATCGCAAATTTTCTGCATTAACAATTGTGTTTGTTCTTGTAAAGCATGAACGAGTCCAATTATTAATGTTTCTTAAAAATTCATTTTAATTTAACATTTATTTTTTTTCCACAAAAAATTATGCGGTATTTTTATATATTTGACAGCTGAGAAGATGGTAGATGTTGGCAATGGAAACGCAAGTTTCACATTTTCAACAAATTCCATTCATTCCTCTAAAATGTATGCTAGTGGAAAAAGGCTATTATTCTATTTGTCAGCGTCAATGCAACACAACATCGTTTTGTATCCCTTGTATTAAATCGGTATTTTCAATGTCAACATTGAAAGTAATCGATTGCTGTCAACATATTTTTTTATTTTCTAAAAAATGTGACGGCGACGTGACATTATATTGCCTCTGTTTCGTTTTATTTTTTACAAAATATAATAAAGAAATGGAAAAAGAAAAAATCAAAATTACAAATCCAAACCAATTTGAAAAATTCGTTGAGGAAATGGAAACAAATCACGAACTTTTGCAAGAGGATTTCGCAGGGGCACTGTTCCAAATAATTTTAAGGAACTGCGGGAAAATATTTCAACAGTGTTAAATTCCATCTAGAGTTTCAGACAGAATCTTCGACACGACAGGTTGTGATAATCCCAAATTGAAATCATTTCCCACACTCAGCTGGTACGATCCTTGGGATAAAAATCGTAAAGTTGCTGCCAATTTGAGGAGCTATAGTCTCCAGCAGATGCTTAAATGCTGCTTTGTTCAGCCGAAAATAACTTTCAAACCTTTTAAATAAACCAAACCAAAAATGTGTTACTTTAATTACATATAAGTAGAAGTATGTGTTTTATTAAAATATTAAAGATTTGTGAAGAACATGTTTCATCCGTGGGGTGAAAATTTTCTTCAGCTTAGAAAAAGTTATGAATTATATACATATAAAAAGCGCATACAGCCATACCTTAACAAGAGCGGCAAGCGTTTTTTAGCTGTCAAAAGTTCTCATGCCCATACAATTTGTATAGAGCATCCCGAAATAACGCGGCGGCAACATTTTGCAATTGGAAAATCCGATTTTGATAGCGCGTTTAATAGTGAAGCTAGCTGCAAAAGACAAGCACATGTGATACAATCAGTGTTGCCGTTTTGGTTATTTTTAACCAAAAATGGTAATTTTTTTTCCAATGTGGAGATGTGAACTTTTTTTTCATTTTGGTAACTTTTTTGGAAATCAAAAATATGAATGTTTTTTATCTTATTAATTTAATAAAACATTTTTTATTACGTTGTTTTGATGACACTGTAAAATTTTACAAAAGTATGTAGTTCAATTTACTTAATAACCAACTCTGCGTTACCAAAATATGCATGTCTGTTCATTTTACTTAATAACCAACTCTGCGTTACTTAAATATACATGTCTGCACAGCATGTCTACTTTGATTGCCGGCATTTTATCAAAGAAAAAGTTACTGTGAATTGGCAAATGTTAGAAAAAACATATAATTAAACAAATGCACAATGGATAAGTAAGTATTAGTATTTTTTCATATTTGAATCTTTTTAAATTCAGTAATAATTTTTAACTTCTTTTTAGGTTTTTATTGAAGAAGACTGCAAGTAATGGAACCGAAGAATTATCATCTGAAAGCGAAAATGAAAGGAGGTAAAAACAATACTTTAATTTTTCATAAATTTTTGGTATAAAAAAAATATTTCCAATTCAGTGAAAATAAAAACAACCCTAAAAGAAAGTTTCGGGCTGCATGGCTGCAGGAATTTCCTTGGCTAATAAATAAAGATGGGAGTGGGTATTGTACAGCTTGTGATAAGAAATTGTGCAATCACGTAAGTTATTTAAGGAAACATGCATCAATACGTATTCACATACAAAATGTTGAAAGGAAAAAAAACCAAATCAAAATAAATTCTTTTGTAAATGCTGAAAAAGGAAATCTTGCTAAACAAGTATACCAAGCTGAACTAGCACTTGTTATGTTTCTAATTTACCACAACTTGCCATTTATATTAATGGATTATTTACCCGGCTTATTAGTGCTATGCTGTCCTGACTCTAAGATAGCACGGAGTATTAAATGCGGCAGAACAAAAGCAACACAGCTAGCAGATACGTTGGCGAATAAATCTAAAAATGATATTGTATCTATATTGAAAACTACAAAATTTTCTTTAATATTGGACGAAACTACAGATCTATCTACCAAAAAATCCCTAGTCATAGTCGTTCGATATATGGACAAATTGTGCCGAAATATTTATGACAGGTTTTTAAGCCTTATAGAGGTTGTAAACTCAGATGCCAAATCACTTCACGACATCATAAAAAATTTCTTTGAAGAACATAATATTCCTCTAGAGAACATTATTGGGTTAGCAACTGATGGTGCCAACGTAATGGCTGGAGAAGCCAATGGGTTGCAAGCTAAATTTAAGAAAGATATTGATATATTTTATATTAAATGTACGTGCCACTCACTACATTTATGTTCTGCTTATGCTTGTAAGAAACTTCCTGCACAAATTGAAATTCTTTGTAGGAACATTTATAACTTTTTTTCGCATAGTCCAAAACGTATTCTTGAATTTAAAGAATTTCAAGATTATTGCAGTGTAGAGCCACATAAAATATTAGGCGTTTCTCTAACCCGTTGGCTGGCACTAGAAAATGTAATCAATCGAGTAATTGAGCAGTGGTCTCCCTTGCATTTATATTTTATATCGTTCTACTTCGAAGTAAATGGCATAAAAGCTTGTGAATTGGGTGAACTAATGGGCGATACTAGCTTAAAAGTGTATTTTTTATTTTTTTCATATATTCTCAATATAATAAACAACCTAAACAAAGAATTTCAGTCAGAAAAAGTGCGTCTTCCGTATGTCTATAGCCAATTGGAATTAAATTTTAAATTAATTTTAAGCAATTTTACCAAAAGTAGTTTTGTTAAAAGTTTAATTTCGTTAGAAACGGTAAATTTATTTGATGAAACAAATTACTTAAACATAGAAAATATTTTTATTGGCCGTAAAGCTGAACTATGTATGCAGGAAAGTAACTTGTCCAACTTAAAAAAATATGAAATTAAAAAAAATATACAATCTTTTTATATAGAACTTTTAAAAGAAATTTCAAAACGCTTTGATTTTTCAAGAAAAGATTTAAAACATCTTGCCATAATAACACCTAATCAAGTTTTAAATAATTTAGAAATTTCTTTGGAGCCTTTATTGTCAACTTTCCCAAACTTAACAGGCGGTAATGAAGAAGAAATTTTAAACCAATGGAAGTTATTAAGATTTGCGAACATTACAGAGCTAAAGAGTGACATGGATATAGTTGAATTTTGGGATAAAGTATCCAAATACAAAAATGGAATGGATGAAAAATGTTTTGAAGACCTAATTAATTTTGTTCAAAATTTGCTGACATTGCCACATAGTTCTGCTGCTGCCGAAAGAAAATTTTCCCAACTTAATTTAATAAAAACTAAGTTTCGAAATAAACTTGACTTTAAAACTATTAATTATATAATGCAATCAAAGGAATTGTGCATAGACCAAAATAATTCACACTATGTGTGGTCTGCCAATGATATGTTTTAATCTTATCAATTAATTTTTTATGTCATATTACACAGTGATAAATTTTACCTGTAACTAAATCGTTGATCTCTATATGTAATAAAATTACATATAAGTTTTTTAGTTGTTTAGTATTTTTTATGTAAAAGAATTTATTTTTTATTTTTTGTTATCTCTGAAGTACAAATTAATTTTAAACATGTAAATATATTTAATATTATATATTATTTAAAAAATAATGAAAAAAAATGAATTTTAAACATGTAAATATATTTAATATTATATATTATTTAAAAAAATAATAAAAAAAAAAATTTGGTTATTTTTTTCTCGTTTGGTAAGTTTTTGGTTACATAAATTTTTTGGAAGTGGCAACACTGGATACAATGACTATAAGGTAGTCTTACAAGACCAGCTGACAATTGTTGTAATCACTTTTATTTTATTTCAAGTGTTAAATTTTGATTTGTATTTATTTTTTCGTATTTAAATGAATAATTTTTATTTATATATTTTTCACAGTTTGAAACATACACACATACAAATTTATACTTTTGACTTCCGAGGAATTTTTTGTTGTGTTTGTTGTAGAGATGCATGTATTATTCGGTTATGAGGTTATTATAAACAGGGTTGTTATATATTTTGTAATAGCCCTGTTTTTATGACAAAGCGTTGACGCTCTTGTTTAGGTATGGCATTTCAGGGTTAACGATAGGCGGTAGAAAACGTTCCGCTTTCCGCTCTTGTTTAGGTATGGCTGTTACGTGTTTATTTCTGGAACTGGGATGCACAGTACCGGTTGAACCACTAGCTGACGATACCGATGCTGATGCTGCTGTAGATGTAGACGGTGCCTCAAAAGTTATACGAGCACCTCGATTATATTGTGGTGTTGCACTCAAAAGGCATGTTTAAACCGTTCAAGCTATGTAAGTATGTCCATCTGATTACAACGAAATTTTACTGCATACTCATCCTTGAATTTTCGCAAGATATCTTTACATCTATTGTAAACATTAATTATTTACAAACTTATGTATGTAAGTCCATGCAACACGATAATATATCATTCCGTGAACATAGTTACACATATTTGCATCCAAATAACGCATCATGGGGTCTATTTGACTTAAGACTTGCGTCGCTAATTCTTCCAAGAACTCGTCTTCACGTGCATTAGTTATTTCAAGATATGTCTCCTATTTTATTCTGTCATGGTCATAATTCGAGTAGCAAAACTTTTTCCATGTAACAGCCTCCAAGGATTCAACCCATCAATGGCAACTACCGCAAACATAATCTATTTATAATAATCACTGTTATGTTTTAACTAATACTTACCATTATCTTTATCATAAATCATAACACTTTCATAATATCATTTTTATTTTTTTGTTGATTTTCTTTGGAATAAGGGTACAGTTTTTTTCAACTCGTTAAAAAAATTTGAGCAAAGACTATAAATACATATATTGTGCAAAATTTTCATACAAATATGAAAGATATTTGTATTTTATTATTCTCTTGGGAGAAGAATATTTTACCATTGATTTATAGGTAAATTCTAGACTTTAAATTCGTTTCCTGCCAAACAAGCTTTTTTGAATTATGACTATTGCAGCAAAGGCTCGAAAAGTTTTTTGTTTGCTTATATGTAATCTTTCGTTTGTTTATTAAATGTACACACATGCACACATACTTGTGTATGCAAAGACCAGCGTTGCCATTTTGGTGCTTTTCGGGAATTTTTTGGTGCTTTTTAACTTAAGCAATACCCGAAATTTTGTTAAATACCCGTTTTTGAAAAGCGGGTATTTATAGTGTTTTTAACAATTTCTCACAGTGCTTTTTGGTGCGTTTTAAATAATCAACATTTTTGGCACTGATCCATTTTCCTACTATTCTTTAAACACACCTAATACTTTGTTTAACCAACTGCGTATTATGTGCATCTATATTTTGATTAGTAGTTGCAAACTGTTAAGGGTTTGAATTCTATAATTTCTCAAGCATCTTTTTTTTAATTCGTGCAGAAAATTTTATGATTTATTTGTTTAGCAATAATTTTACTTTAAATATACATATCCATTGATTTGTTTGGTGTGCAAATTTAAGCAAGAAAGTGCCTTGTTTATTATAAAGCTGAACAGTAATTAAAAGTAAGTTCTTCATTGATTTCATATTTGTTAAAGTTCATCATCTAACAATGGCTTTCCTTTAGATGGAAAACAAATATATAGAAAACCTTGGGAGAATGATCCAGCTTTTAAAATGTGGCTTAGATTAGCAAAAGATGAACTAAAAGCATATTGCATTTGTTGCAAATGTGAAATAGATTCACGATAAAGCGATTTACTCCGACAAAGTCGCACAAAAAAAACACGAAAAAGAAATAGATCCAAATGAAAGTTTTTCAAAAACAAAATTAAGTTAGTGCTTTTGTACCCGAATTTTTTTTAATTTTTACCATTTTTTACCCTATTTCCATGGGCTCACAGTGCTTTTGATGTTGCAAGAGTTGGCATCACTGGCAAACACACAAACGTATGAACACATGTATACATATCTAAATCAGAGATCTGCAAAACACCGCATTTAGATCAGGGATCCCCACACACATACATTCACATTTATGTTGGTTGTTTGATTTTGAGCGTAATTTATTTTTCTCTCATTGCATTAGGGTTGCCAGGACATATTTGGTTCTGTCCCTGAACAAATTAAAAAAAAATCAACACAAATCGCCACATGTGATATAAATATATTAAAAATACCATTTAATTTGTTATGTTATTTTGTACTCAAATAAAGACTTAATGTCAAATAAACTTTTAATAAAAGCTTGGAAAATAAAATAAAAAATTCTTTTTATTTTGAAAATAAACAATCTAAAATTCATTTTAAATTCTGTATGCACTAATAAATCGCCGTATTCAGCATTTATTTCATCATGAAAGTTTTTAATTTTTCGATGGGTCAGAGAATTATGGCCCGCACGTATCTTATTAATTACTTTTATGGCAACTTGCATAGTGTTCGATAAATTCAAGTTTTTTGTAAATAACGCCTGTTGATGTATTATGCAATGAAATACATATAAGTTAAAATCGTTTTTTAACAAAAACCCCGCGAAACCATCTTTTTTGCCCACCATCACATTGGCACCGTCAGTGCATACCGAACAAAACTTATTTTTGTCCGCATAAGAAATCTCTCCATCAACGACATCAAAAATAGTGCTACCCTTAACATTTCCATGCAAAGCAAACATTGTCAACATATCTTCATGGATTTCGAAATTATTACCAATATTTCTTACGCATATGATCAATTAGCATATGTCATTAATGTCAGTGCACTCATCTAAACAAATAGAAAAATATTTGCAGTTAATTATTCTCTCTTTAATATTTGAATAAATGATTGCACTAATATTTTCCGCACGCCGGATAATTGTATTAGAGGACATTGGGACATCATTAATAATTTTTCGCATTTCTGCTCCTGTTTGACCAAAGACTTCTAAAACAGAATTGCTCAGCTCCTTGAAAATCATACCATCTGCAAATGGACGGCAACGTTTAGCAAGTGCAGTGGCAATAACAAATTATGCCTTTCTTTTTAGGAAACGATCAGGTAATTTATCAACCTGATATTCTTGGCAATCATTTATTATTTTTTCATAAAAAGGTTTTTTAAGACTTAGAACTAATTCCTCCCTATCATTATTTAATATTTTTTCATACTCGCCATGACTTAAGCGATAATGCCTTTCTATGAAAAATATCACGCACCACAGTGCGTTGGCACACTAAGCACTCAGCTTTACCGAAGTAATTTTCGGCAAATAAAAAAGCATTCTCCCATTCTATATTAAACATTTTATTAAGTGTTGTCTAGTAACAAGCTACTACACAACCTGCTGATAGGAATTATATAAAATCTAAATGGCAACCCTGGAAAAAGAAACAAGCGACTACACAACTTGCTCGCATGAATGATCCAACAAGACTAAATGATTATCAGCCATACCTAAACAAGAGCGGAAAGCGGAACGTTTTCTACCGCCTAGCGTTAACGCTGAAGTACCATACCTAAACAAGAGCGTCAACGCTTTGTCATAAAAACAGGGTTATTACAACATATATAACAAACCTGATTATAATAGTATACTCATAACCTAATAATACATGCATCTCTACAACAAACACAACAAAAAAATTCCACAGAAGTCAAAAGTATAAATGAGTATGTGTGTATGTTTCAACCTGTGACAAAAATATAAATAAAAATTATTCATTCAAATACGAAAAAATAAATACAAATCAAAATTTAACAGTTGAAATAAAAAACAAGTAATTTACAAGAATTGTCAGCTGGGCTTGTAAGACTACCTTATAGTCATTGTATCATGAGTGCTCGTCTTTTGCAGCTAACTTCACTATTAAACGCGCTGTCAAAATCGGATTTTCCAATTGCAAAATTTTGCCGCCGCGTTACCGCCGCGTTATTTCGGGATGCTCCATACAAATTGTATGGGCATGAGAACTTTTGACAGCTAAAAAACGCTTGCCGCTCTTGTTTAGGTATGGCTGTATATTAAATAAAAACACAAATTATCTTCTCATGCTCTCTTTAGATAAAAAAAAATGAATCCCATCCAATCTATGATCTAAAGTATTTGTTACACCGGAGAGTTACCGTTGAGCAGCCACATAAAAGAGCTGGACCTATCCAATGCCTGAACTGCCAAGAATTTGGGCACACGAAAACTTATTGCAAGTTGCCTACAGTCTGCGTTGTATGTGGTGAGCTACACAGTACCGCTAACTGTGACAAAACAAAAGGTGATCCCAAGGCGAAAAAATGTGGCAATTGCGGCGGAAATCACACTGCCAACTATAGAGGCTGCCCTCTTTACTCGTTTTTTAAACGCTCCTCGCACAAAAAAGAAAATATTATCCCCGCTCAGCCTATCACACTTTTAAGCTACCCTCAGTTACCTCAACCGTCTACCAGTCAGCAACAATATTCAAACGTATTGAAATCAAACGCGACTATTGCTCAGCAACAACCTAATAATAAATTTTCATACGCTAACATTTTAAAAAGTAACCACAATACAGCGCAAAATCCGGTACCAGTAAGCGAAGCTACAGGGTCTAATTTTAGCCGTATTGAAGCCTCAATTGAGAGCTTAATACAAACAGTAAATACTTTTACTCTCAACATGTCCTGTATGATGCAGGAAATGTTGAAAATGCAGTCTACTTTGTTGCAGGCTGTATTAAGCAAACCATGAACTTGAAAATATGTTTTTGGAACGCAAACGGCATCTGCCAACATAAAAATGAAATAGAATATTTTCTTCTGGATAAACAAATCGATGTTATGCTTATCTCAGAAACTCATTTGACGTCTCGAAGCTATTTTAGAATTAGTGGATATAATTTCTACGACACCAAGGATCCTCGAGGTAGAGCTTGTGGTGGCTCGGGAATTCTAAAAAAAACGCGAATAAAACACTACCTGTTAAATGAATTTTGTGAAGATTACCTTCAAGCAACAAACATCTGCATTGAAAATTTTTATCAAAAACTTGTGTTATCATCTGTTTATTCTCCTCCCAGGTTTTCAATTTCAGAGAGTCAATATACCGCATTTTATTCAACACTGGGGTCCCGTTTTCTAGCAGCTGGCGACTACAATGCTAAACACACATTTTGGGGTTCACGTTTAATCAGTCCCAAGGGTCGTGTTTTGTTTGACACAATTTCAAAAATGGGCTTTAATGTAGTTTCAAGTGGTCAGCCAACATATTGGCCAACGGATCGACAAAAAATTCCTGATATTATCGACTTTGGAGTTATGAAAGGTGTGCCCAGCGAAATGATTGAAGTTGAAGCATCATTGGATTTATCTTCAGATCACTCGCCTACTATTATCACTATTTACTCACACACAACTGCAACATCAACATGTGATTTACCGGTGACATCTGCACGTATTAACTGGCTGAAATACAAAAAATATTTGAGTGCTCATTGCACGGAAAATATGCTGTTGAGAACACCTACTGACATAGAAAATTCTATTAGGTTGTTTGAAGCACATGTTAATCAAGCTGCTCTTAATGCTTCTTCAAATCAACCCAATCAACAAGTAAGATTCAACAACATTTCTTCTGTAGATATAGAAAGGCTATTGACTGAAAAACGAAGAGCGCGACGAGAATGGCAACGTTACAGATCCCCCCAGCTAAAGTTAAGGCTAAAGGAATGCACCAAACAGCTCAGAAAAGTTTTACAAACACAAAAAACAGCTTCGCTGCAAAAATTTCTTCAAGAACTCGATGCAACACCCCAAACAGATTATTCGCTATGGCGTGCAGCCAGAGGACTTAAAAGGCCAGTGATTTGCAAACCTCCGTTACGAGATTCGAATGGTGACTGGGCAAGAACTGATGCTGAAAAAGGTGCTCTTTTTGTTAAGCACTTAGAAAATGTATTTACACCGAATATTTCTACTGATATTGTTGAACTGCCACCAGTCATCTCTTTACCAGAAATACCGTTAAGATTTAACATTGTGGAGATTGAAAAGGCCATCACTAGTCTTAACACCAAAAAAGCCCCAGGTGTCGACAAAATAAGCAACAAAATGCTTCAACAACTGCCTTATATTGCAAAAAGAATTATACTATTCATTTTTAATAGTATTCTACGGCTGCAATACTATCCTGCAGAATGGAAGGTTTCGATGATTATTATGATACCAAAGCCCGGCAAGGATCATACGAAGGTTGAATCCTATCGGCCTATTAGTCTATTGCCCAACATTTCAAAACTATTTGAAAAGCTGTATATGAGCAAGCTGATGCCTATAGTGACTAGAAGTGGATGCATTCCAGACCATCAATTCGGTTTTCGCAGACAACACAGCACAATTGAACAAACTCACAGACTTGTGAATGTTATCAGAGACACTTTCGAAAAGAAGAAATATTGCTCTGCGCTCTTTATAGATGTTTCTCAAGCTTTCGATAAAGTATGGCACGAAGGTCTTATACATAAATTAACACAAAATCTACCCGCAAACATTGTTAGGCTTTTAATAAGCTATTTAATTGAACGAAAATTTGTAGTTAGGGAAGGCAATTTTTTAAGCCCACCGCAGTCGATCGAAGCCGGAGTTCCCCAAGGGAGTATCTTCGGTCCATTACTTTATTTAATATATGCCTCTGACTTACCGTTAAGCAGTAACATTCATACATCAACATTTGCCGATGATACAGCTTTTCTAAGCGTTCACGAAAATCCTGTGGAAGCTTCCCGCAATTTACAAGGGTATATATCCAAATTGCAAAATTGGCTCAAACAATGGCGTATTAAAGTTAACGAGCAGAAATGTGTGCACGTAACTTTTACGTTGCGCAAGGAAACATGCCCGCCTATAAAAATTAACACCGAGACCATACCGCAACACACTGTTGTCAAATATCTAGGCGTTCATCTTGATCGTCGTTTAACATGGAAATCGCATATAGACGCAAAGTTAATACAAATTAAATTAAAAGCAGCCCAAATGAATTGGCTTATTGGAAGAAATTCTATACTAAGCCTAGACTGTAAACTACTATTATACAACGCGATCCTGAAACCAATATGGTTCTATGGAATCCAGTTATGGGGCACTGCCTCAGCATCAAATGTCGAAAAAATTCAAAGGCGACAAAATAAAATTCTACGTACAATTACAGCAGCTCCCTGGTATGTCAGAAATCATCGGATTCATAAAGATCTAGATGTTCCGTTGGTGAAGACAGTATTTTCAATAAACGCAAAAAAATATATAAAAAAACTTGAGGTGCACCCAAATGTACTTGCGCGCAATATTTTAAATTATAGAGGCCACACCCGGCTGAAAAGGAGGGATACTCTTTTTCTCAGCCGTACACGAGAGACGTAAAACAACATAAATTAACCGTTGAAATTAAAAATTTTGTTTAGCATTGGCTAAACTTATATGTAATATTTTTTAGATTTAAGATTTGAAAAACTTATTGATAATTTAATTTAAAATTGAAGATTCAATAAATAATAAAATTTATCAAAAAAAAAAATGCTCTCTTTATTAGTAAGAGAGCATTCGCACATGTGCGGTGTTTTGCAGATCTCTGATCTAAATGAATAGTAGAGACATGAGAATAATAAATTCTCTGAGAAAATAAATGACTCTCTTGAAAAAAGTGGTTTTAGTACATTGGTGATCAAAATCAAAAATCTTTTGTATTGGTGAGAGAAAGAGATAAATTTAGAGGTACAGTAAAACATAAAAGTAAACGAAAATATTATTATAAAAATGTAATCGTAGAAAATTGTTTTGGTTTCAAAAATCTGTTTAATACTTCAGTACACAATTATTTTGCTATTTGGTAAAACAAAATATTTTTCCTTATGTTTAAAAGTTAAAAAATTAAACAATTTTCAATTTATTTAATTAAAATACATAAATTTACATAGAAAAATATGAAGAATTCAAATTAACTGCACATATCAAACATCCAAAATTTTATTAAAGGTCAGTTTGAGTTTAGTTCTTGTGAGAAAAATAAAAAAAATAAATATTCATATATATGTATGTTACATATGTATGTATATGTAATTTATGTATATTTTTTTTAATAAGAGGAATTAAGGTTTTAACAAATACCGTTTCAATACTTGTTTTCATAGTGATACGAATATATACTCGTATATATATATATACATATATTATATTTTTATTATATTTTTTACTTTTAAGGAAGCAATAGCAAACAATTAAATATATCTGTCTATGATAATGCTAAAGCAGCTTGATGAATAATGCAATGAAATGTATTGACATCAAAACCATGCGTACAATGTATGGCAGTGTTACATCTTCATATATTTATAGTCTTTGATTTGAGGTTGAACGCATTAACATTTATGCATGTATTGAGTGCGTGTACAAGTACATGAGTGAGAGAGTTAAAAGGCGAATGCTTGATTTACTTGTAGCCAGTGAAGTAGTTAGACGATTTTGTGTTAGCGAAATACCTAACGATTTGGAGTCAATTTCTGCTTTTAATTTTTATTATATTTTTTACTTTTAAGGAAGCAAGAGCAAACAATTAAATATATCTGTCTATGATAATGCTTTTGTGACAATTTCGCAAGAGCAAAATATGCTTTAATTGTTCGGAGCTCAGCTTATTCCTTTGTTTTGAATAAATGAATTTCAAATCTGAAAAAATTTGTTCGCACATATATGTAGGTTGAAGGAAACAGAGACATTATCTTCAAAGCATTATTTTTTAACTCTGGATATGTTAATTCATCCAAACTTTTCCAAAACGATAGCATATCATCGAATGGTTGCTCTGTTATTTCACTTCGCAAAATAATGAGTTCCGTTTGTATTTTGAACTCATAATTTGTAACGTCGACCTTAAAGGGGGCTTCAAAAAGCTCAAGAAATGGAGGCATCAAAATCTTTAAACCTATCTTGAAAGTTGAAAAAGAGGGTTTCAAAAATATTGACATATTCTTCCGTACAAATATTTTTCTGTTGGCTTAAAACAAAATATGTTTTCGAAAAGTTCGTGTAATCGCCCATTTTGATTTCAGTTAACAATAAATACAATTTTGTTCTGAAATTAAAAAGAATTTTCTACAAATCATAAATACTGTTTTCTTTACCTTGCAGTTTTAGATTAAAATTGTTAAGAAGAGTAGTGATGTCCGATAAAAAGGCTAAATCTGAAATAAATTGACAGTCTTTCAGAGAATCTGAAAAGCCTTTATCTATTTGTTCAACTTCTAGAAACTGAATAACTTCTTCCCTCAGTTAAAATAATCTATTAAGACATTTGCCTCTACTCAACCAGCGAACTTCGGTGAACATTTTGAGATCATTATGTAAAGCATTTTTGGTTTTTAAAAAGCTAACGAATTTCCTATGTGAAAGAAAACGATGTCCTCCTCGTATTTTATTTATTATCTGCTCTGCAGTCTTCATTACTGGAAAATCGTTTATGAATTTTGATGCTAAAGCAGCTTGATGAATAATGCAATGAAATGTATTGACATCAAAACCATGCTTTTTTAACTGTCCAACAAATCCATCATTCTTACCCGACATAGCATTTGCTCCATCCGTACAGACCCCAACAAATTTTTTAGGGTCTACAATAGACAGAAGTTTGTCGCATACCAAATCAAACAACAATTTTCCTGTAACGTTTCCGTAAATAGTTTCCAATGAAAACATGGTTTCGAAAATGTTGTATTCCTTATCCACGCAACGAACGCAAATAAGAAGTTGACATAAATCGTTTATGTCAGTGGTTTCGTCAATGCAAAAAGAATAAAATTCGCAATTTTTAATTTTTTCCTTTATCGCAGAATCTACAGATATTCCTAATTGAGCCGTACGTCGCGCAATAGTAAAACGAGACAAGGGTATAGTTTGAACTAATTTAATACTACAATTAAGTTTAAGTAGAATTTTACTTAAAAGTTCTTTAATAAAAATACCATCAGAAAATGGTCTGCTGTGCTTCACAATATCTAAGCTTACAATGCTTGAAATCTTTTTTATCAAATCTTTATCAAATTTTTCTTCATTATTTTCTTCCTCTTCAATCCATCCCTTCAATTTTTTCAAATACATATTTTTCATTTTGACAAAAAGCTCTTTTTTATCATCTTCATTTGTTTTTGTATATCACTATGAAAAATATCGTAATGCCTTCTCATAACTGAATCCCAGTGCCCTTTAAATGTTTTATAACACAAAAGGCATTGAGGATTACCAAATGCATTATTTACCATGAAAAATTTTCGTAATGGTACGAACATTATTTTTACGCACTATTTTTTAAAAACAACTAAAGCATCCGCCAAGCATGTGCACTTTTTGCCGTCTGAAAGACAACTGAATTAAAAGAGCATAACAAATTGATGGGTGTAGCCAAAAAGCAATTGCTCTATGAAACGATCACCACTGTTTTAGTACATTGGTGATCAGCGTTGTCAACTTGGTGCGTTTCGCACCTTTTCTGGTGCTTTTCTAAATTTTTTGTGCGAAAAATATCTGAGTTGGTGCGTGGTGCGCTTTTTTTTCAATTTTGGTGCGTTTTTTTAATTTTGGGTGGCTCCAAATCATATTAAACACAGGTTTTTGTTTCAGTATGAGAAAAAAGAATTTTGTACAAAAAATACAACTGTTTCAATACCATTTCATTCAATTGTGTACAAGTTTTACATTCAATTTTACAGACCATAATAATAGCAACCATTAATGATGTTTAAGAGGTACCAAAACACATTCACGAAAACCGTTAAACCGTCTTGTTGTTATAGATAATTTGTAACATTTCATTATAAGAAATTTGTTTTCCCTTTTAGATTTTCAGAGTACATACATACATACTTATGTAATTGTTTGTTGTCGTAAAAGTTGCTGTCAATTTTGTTAAAGAGCTTAGCAAAAACAAAGTATTCTCGAGACTAGCGATCAATGTTTGATTTTTATAAAATGCATCAAAAATGCGTTTATATAAAGTGTTGTAACACCAAAATTAATAAAATTTCTATTTACTAAAAGAAATATTTAAAGTTAGTGTCAATAATGGAGTCTAAAAAAGGAGATCATAAGCGAAATACAAAACGATTTGAAAATCACAATGTGAGTTTATGCCACGGATTCGGCCTTGACCATATAATAACACAAAAGCAAGATGTTTTTATTGCAAATGCGATATCACGCCTAAATATCCAACCTTGTTCGGCATGCTGGAACACGGAAACACATTGCAGCTTTAAGCCCATTTAGCTACAAACGACATCAAGAATCAACATTGTACAAAATGTTTTGTCCCATTACAAATATGATGTCATACTATTAGAAGTACAATTGGAATCCGATGTCGAAACATTATCTAGTATTGAAAAAGGGTGGAGAATGATTCACTTCATGCAATGGCACAATATTGTATCAACATTAGAATTTTGGACTATAAAGTTAAATGTTGTAAAGACGCATAATTAATTCAATAAAAAAAAAATTCTGAACTTGGTGCGTATTTGCTAAATGGCGCGTTTTTTTTCTCCATTTTGGTGCCTTTTGAAATTTCAAAGTTGACAACGCTGTTGGTGATCAAAATCAAAAATCTTTTGTATTGGTGAGAGAAAGAGATAAATTTAGAGGTACAGTAAAACATAAAAGTAAACGAAAATATTGTTATAAAAATGTAATCGTAGAAAATTGTTTTGGTTTCAAAAATCTGTTTAATACTTCAGTACACAATTATTTTGCTATTTGGTAAAACAAAATATTTTTCCTTATGTTTTAAAGTTAAAAAATTAAACAATTTTCAATTTATTTAATTAAAATACATAAATTTACATAGAAAAATATGAAGAATCCAAATTAACTGCACATATCAAACATCCAAAATTTTATTAAAGGTCAGTTTGAGTTTAGTTCTTGTGAGAAAAATAAAAAAAATAAATATTCATATATATGTATGTTACATATGTATGTATATGTAATTTATGTATATTTTTTTTAATAAGAGGAATTAAGGTTTTAACAAATACCGTTTCAATACTTGTTTTCATAGTGATACGAATATATACTCGTATATATATATATACATATATTATATTTTTATTATATTTTTTACTTTTAAGGAAGCAATAGCAAACAATTAAATATATCTGTCTATGATAATGCTAAAGCAGCTTGATGAATAATGCAATGAAATGTATTGACATCAAAACCATGCTTTTTTAACTGTCCAACAAATCCATCATTCTTACCCGACATAACATTTGCTCCATCCGTACAGACACCAACAAATTTTTTAGGGTCTACAATAGTAACTAAAACCACCAGCAAATTAAGCATTTGGCGTACAATGTATGGCAGTGTTACATCTTCATATATTTATAGTCTTTGATTTGAGGTTGAACGCATTAACATTTATGCATGTATTGAGTGCGTGTACAAGTACATGAGTAAGGGCCAATAATTGACTTCCTATTTAAATACTCATTCAGCTAATTTTCATTTAAATTTATGTTGCATTTAAATAAGATTCCATTTTTTCAGTGAGTAATTAAAGTTCTTATTTAATTACGTTGAAAATATGGTAGCACTGCGTAAAATAAAAAATTTCCCACAAATTTCCCTAAAGAACAGCTGACTAGCACAAATAAAGAAAAATCTAAAAAAAAAATATTATTATTTTGCTAAAAATAAGAATAATTAAGAACTGCTGAAATGTTTTTAAAGAATAAAAGCAACATTCAATACGATTAAAAGGTTAATAGCGACAAAACAAGACGAAATTTTATGCAGTTTGCCAGCAGCCACAAATATTTTATTGACTTTATTTTATATAAGAAGAACAAGCAGTCAAAAACATATGGAAATTCGTAAAACTTATGTAGTATTTAAATGCACAATGTTGGCTATTTAATGTTGACTTAATTTTGCAGTGAAAAACTTAATTTTGTATATAAATAGCATTTAAAAATAAATGACATATAAATCAGTACTGAATTATTGGCCCTAAGAGAGTTAAAAGGCGAATTCTTGATTTACTTGTAGCCAGTGAAGTAGTTAGACGATTTTGTGTTAGCGAAATACCTAACGATTTGGAGTCAATTTCTGCTTTTAAAACTGGAGGGATGCGATTATATCAATGTTCCGCAAAATTCAAAATTCTTTGCACAAAAGTGCAAAACGATATCACACATATTTGTCACACATATTCTTATGCTCTTTCATTCAGTCGTGGATTATCAAGGGACGAGTACACATGAGGCGGATGCTTATATATTTTTATTCATTTTTTACATTTTTTTGTTGTATTGTCTTCACGTTTTTTTAGACAATTTGTCCAGCAAACATTTATTTATAGGTTTAATACAATGGTGCAAGTTGGTAAATATTTCATGCTTGTGAATGCTTTGGCAATATGCAATGCCTCTTACGATTATGCTATAAAACATTTACAAATAATATTGAATATATTTTAAAAAGGCGTTTTCTCGACTTTCATTCTAATGTAAACGAATTTAATATGAAAGATAAAGAAAACCTTTTTAAAAACAGTAAAAATACCATTTTGCAAAAATTAAAGGACTGGCTTCTTGTAGCTGAAGGTAACGAAGAGATGTCTAATAATAAAAATTTAAAACATGTCTAATAATAAAAATTTAACACATTCGCCACAGCAGACAACCGACTACCACCTGTCAAAATTAGAATACATGTGTGCATATGAGAATGATTATATTGAAGACAGCAAGGCAACACGGCAACAGGTTTTTGTCCATGCTACTTTTGTCGTGTAGTCGAATTAAACTAATTTCTATTTCTTAAGCTATGTACAGACGATTGGCAGATCTTACAATATTGTAAATTGTTAGTTCAGACGATTGTAAGCAAACCTTACAATTTCATTGTCAGACAATAAATGTATCTGCCAACAAAAATTGTCAGTTTACACGGTTGTCAGCTTGTTGTGTGGAAAAATTACACAGTAGAATATTCTGATGATAACGGACTATGAGCTTGTGTTGATTATTAGTAATTTCCAAACAGTGATGAGGGAATTTCGAACTAACAAGAATTGTCTCAATATGTAGAATAAAAAATGAATTAAAAATTAATTCTCGTATTCTATTTCTGTTGAAAATTGGTTAAATGGTTGATATTCTTCATAATTAGTATCCACTTTACGAAAATTGTAAAGATGGACAATTGAACGCTGATGAGAGGTGTAGCGGCCTTGAAATCAGTACTGATACGTTCTGCTAAAAACTGATTGGATATAAATAATAATATTTTCCAACACAAAAAAACTCTTAGTAATTTTGAATTTTCATTAATTCAATAAAACTGAACTGGAGCCTGATAATATTACTTTTCATATGTAAATCAATATAAGTTCAAATAATAATTACGTTTATTCGTAATAATAATAATATAAAAATATTAATTCCGCTTGGGCACGAGCTATAAATACCCTAATAACAGGGGTCACAGTAATATGTGAATTTCCCTAATATAGAGTAAAAACAACAAAAACGTTAAAATACAAAGTATAATACTTTGATGATAACGGACTATGAGTTTGTGTTGGTTATTAGTTCCAAACAGTAATGAGGGAATTTCGTACTGTAGCATGTGACCAACAGTGTGTAGTATGCATTGCAATTAAATAGTACCGCAACATGCAATCGTTGACAAACTGCAAGCAAGATATTTTGTGTGACTGTAATTTGACACTTGTACGTTTAATCAAGTGCAGCTGCACAATGCACTTAAATGAATAACATTTATTAACTGCATTTGTTTAATTGTAAATATAAGCAACCCAAAGTATCTGTTGCTTTTAGGTATGCACTCGTTTAGACTTTAAAACTATTGAACACATGCCAAACGTAAATAGTGGGAAGCTAAATATGCTTACCCTACTTTAATATATATTTGTATTCTTTTACTCTTATGTTAAGGTACCCCTAAGAATTATTCTCTTAATTAGTATATAAGCCAATGTCAATTAGTTTAAGAAATCAATCATAAAAACTCAAGCTTAGGAGCTACTAGTTAGCTCTAAGCAAAATAATAAATATAAATAAATTGAGAGCTCCTAGAGAGCAACAGAATAATTAAATTGTTTTAATCATATTACAGTACTAACCAGCACTGTTTCATTGTAAAATAAAAATTGAATTAAAAATTAATTCTCATATTCTATTTCTGTTGAAAAACTGGTTAAATAGTTCATATTCTTCTCAATTAGTAAAGATGGACAATTGAACGCTGATGAGAGGTGTAGCGGCCTTGAAATCAGTACTGATACGTTCTGCTAAAAAACTGATTGGATATAAATAATAATATTTTCCAACACAAAAAAACTCTTAGTAATTTTGAATTTTCATTAATTCAATAAAACTGAACTTGAGCCTGATAATATTACTTTTCATATGTACATCAATATAAGTTCGAATAATAAATACGTTTATTCGTAATAATAAAAAAAAAAATTATGGGTAGCACTCCGGGAGTGCCGACAGAAGTGAAAACGTTTTGTGATTACAGCAATACACGTGCTATTGCCAAAAAAATTATGCGTAGATAAACAATTATATTGAAATGTTGTTGAAAATTGAAACACAAGATTTTAGTTTGAGTGTTCATGATAGTCTCCTTCTTTATTAAAAATTTCTTTCGCTTAAATACTATTTACAATCAAAGTTTCTTTATTAATTACAACATATTTTTAAAGAGTTGAATACCCAAATTTGCATTTTCATCACAATTTCTATTTGGGTCACTACTCGGTTTCATATTTTATTTGTTATTTTAATTTTGTTATTTATTGTGATTCAATAGAAGACAAGAAGAATCAAAGTATTTTGTAACCAGAGAAGAACAACATATTTAATAAAAATACATTGGTTTGTGTGTGTATTGGTTTCTAAAGTGTCCGATATTCATATTCAAATAATTCAAAGTTCATTGAATTGTTAAACAAATTAAACTGCGTTGAATTTTGATCATTTATTTGTTTTTGAGTCATGCAAACTTAATTACTGACCTATTACAACAAACAGTATTGTTAATCAAAAACGAACGGACATTGGTTTTTTATGAGCACCAAAATATAACCCCCAATCTTTCAATTAAAACTTTGCAATTTTGATTATTTGGCAAGATTGCAAAATTTTAATTTAGAACAAATTTATGTTACAAAATTTTAACAATATGTGTGTAATATATTCTCTCTTTAAATTTTACTTTATAAAATTCTTAATTTACGTATTTATATACACGTGTAAGTATATATTTACTGATTTAATTAGTTAAAAAAATAAAATTTTAAAATTAAGGGGTTTTTCTTAATGCTTTTTTAATTTTCTTAAAATAATCTTAATTATAATATTTCTTTAATAGATTTTTGTGCACGATTTTGTTTTTTTCATTTATTTTTAATTCTACATTAACATTATCTATACTTACTACTTCGTAGGGGCCTTTATATGGGGCTTCATTTTTCCTCCTATTTACTACCTTCAGTAAAACGAAGTCTCCTACGTTTAGTCTTATGCTATTCATATTATTCTGTGATCCTAAACTCCTATTGTTCTTTGTTACTTCTATAAGTTTTCTAGCATTTTCTATTGAATTTTTCAATCTTGTTTTTAATTCAGTTGCGTAATTATCTATGTCATATATTTTATTATTAGTCATTATGTTTTCACCTGGAAGTTCTGGTAATTTTCCAAATATTAATTCAAATGGTGAGTAGTTCGTATCTATATGAGGAGTTATATTATAAGCGAAAGTATAATATGGTATCCAAGCGCTCCAATTATAGTCATCTACAAATGTCAAAAAGTATTCATTCAGAACTCTATGATTTCTCTCCACTGTACCTAGTGTTTCGTGATGATAGGGTGTGGAAGTCCTATGTTCTATTTTTAATAAATTACATACTTATTTCTCTCATCAGTTCATTTACAAATTCTGTTCCTCTGTCAGATTTCAAAATTTTAAATATACCATATTTTAATATTAAATTTTCAATCAAACATTTTGCTATCGACCTTACTTTCCATCGGAGCTGCTATTACGTATTTAGTCAGCTCGCATTGCATTGTTAGTATGTATCTATAGTTTTCTGAAGGTCTTAAAGGTCCTACTGTGTCGATAACTACAGTTTCAAAACTGTTATTAGGTGTGTCCGTGACACATAATGGTTCTTTTGTATGTCTTGTTCGTTTGTTTCTTTGGCATAGATCACATTTTAAAATATATTGCTTTACCATTTTATACATATTCTTCCATATATATTTTTGTTTCAATTTAATCAAAGTTTTTCTTACTCCGAAATGTCCTCCGCATGGTGTATTGTGATATAACTCAATTAGTTCATGTTTTCTTTTACTATCTATTATTCTTTGAGGATTACTATATAACATTATTATGACGTCGTTTTCCTTACATTCATTTATTTTCTCTTCAAATTTTTCTATGGATATCCTTTTAAATATTTCGTCACTTTTTTCTAGTGCGTACTTAATATAATTTGATCCGTCTAAAACAGAAGGTAGTTTCTCCAATACATTATCTAGATAACAAGGATTGTCGCTACATCTGATGGCCATTTCATTTAGAACAGGATCATTCTCAATTTTCATTTTCTTTCTCGATTTTTCTAAAATAAACTTTAATTTTCTTGCATGCTTTATATCATTTATGGATGTACATTCCCAAACTTTGAGTTGATCAGGCTCTTTACCATTTATTACCATTTTCTTTGGATCCACTACATTTATTTTTCTTATTTTCCTCATTTTGTATCTCTTTATTTTCCTCTTCTTGTTCGCCTTTATTTTCCTCATTTTGTATCACTTTATTTTTCATACTTCTAGTTATCACCAGGGATTTTTTAATAGTTTCATCAATTTTGTCAGGAATCATGGTTTTTAATGTGTCTGAGTTTATATTTATTCTTGATAATGCGTCTGCATTGGTATTGTTACTTCCTGAGTTGATTTGTGTTCATTTTCCAACTCTAAAGCCAGATCCGATGCTTCTTGTAAGTTAGTGGGTCGAGCAGCATATATGGTTGATTTGAAATATTCATTTAAACCTTTCTTAAATGTGTCTAGAGCTAGTTTATTATTCAATCGAATTATAATATTCTTCTCAGCTTCAGTAACTTCATTTCCTAATTCCTCTATTCCTAATTTATTTAATTTATCTGTAATGTTAAGTATTTTCTCCCTATACAATTCTATTGACATTTTTCCTTGGAACAATGTATTTAGTTTATTCTGTAATTCACGAACTGTTTCTCTGTTTTTATACCTATCTTGTAGTAATTTCTTTAAAGTTTCAAAGTCTTGTGGCTTCGTATATGTACCTAATGCTGTCCTAACATTGGAAGTAAGTTTAGCATGGTACACGTATTGTATAAAATCTGTTTTCGCTTCATTCGATAGAGTTTTGTTTATTAACTCCGCTGTTATCAAAAAGCTTTCTAATTCTAAATAATTACCGTTGAACAAAGGAAGTGCTTTTGATGTTGTTTTTAAGCTAAAAGATGCCATTTTATTAATTTTTTCTTCTTGTTCCTTTGGAATTTCTATTAAATATTTCTTAATTTGTGTGCAAATACTATTAAATTCTATTTTTAAGGCCGTTATTTTTTCTTCGTCTGTTTCCTCCATTATTTTTGATAAAAAAACCTTCTACTGTCTCCAATTTGTTTTGGATAGTTTTTCCTGTATACGTCCTTGCTGGACTTTTCTTTAAGTTTTTTAGAATATCTTTTAACTCTGAAATATGGTCTTCCATTTAGTTTAAAAGTTTTCTTATTTATTTTGTTTGTTTGTTTTTTTTTTTTGTTATACATCTGTTATTGCATTATTACTAGTTCTATTTCTATGTTTAATTACATATTTTTTGAAATATTGATTGATTTTGTACGCTATGTATAATACTATGGTTACAATAATTAAAGTTACAATGTACTCTGGTAGTATGAATTTGTTATTTTCACCATTTCCATTATTTACAATATTTTCCTGTATTTCCACCTTGCTTTGTGGTTTTCCCATTTTTGTTTTGTCAATTTTATTACTCCAAATGTGTCCTACCATCTGTGTATTAAAAAAAAGGATAAAACTAGATACATATATATATTACAAGAATTAAAATTTTTTTTTTTTGTCTTATTATTTTTCTTAAAATATTTTATTTCTGTTTTTAAGTGTTGTATTTTTGAAGCTAACTCCTCTTTCTTCGTTTGGTCATATTTCGAAATCTCTATATACAATTTTAAATCTTTCTTTAATCTATTCAATTTGCCTCCTCTTGATTTATGGCAGTTCGGCAATGGGAATTTTGCAGGCGCTTCTGTTGTTTTTAACCTCTTTGGCTTTGGTCCCTGGTTCAAAATTTCTGGTTTTTCGGTTGCGCTGGCACCTTCGGTTAGTAGCTTTGCCCAGCGTTTCTCAGCTTCTTTTAAGTAGTGGAGGACCTCTTCCCAGGATTGCTCCATAAAAAAAAGGATCATTTTCAATTTTTCAGTATTTGTCCTTCATACAATTCGACTGAGCATAAGCTTTGTATGTCGATTTCTATGTCCCCTATTCTTTGTAAGATAAGGCAAAAAGGATAAGCAGTTAATGCTATATTTTCCTTTTTAATGCCTTTGTTCATACAAAGGGGCACGGATCGCCATGAAATGTTGTTGAAAATTGAAACACAAGATTTTAGTTTGAGTGTTCATGATAGTCTCCTTCTTTATTAAAAATTTCTTTCGCTTAAATACTATTTACAATCAAAGTTTCTTTATTATTTACAACATTTTTTTAAAGAGTTGAATACCCAAATTTGCATTTTCATCACAATTTCTATTTGGGTCACTACTCGGTTTCATATATTATTTGTTATTTTAATTTTGTTATTTATTGTGGTTCAATAGAAGACAAGAAGAATCAAAGTATTTTGTAACCAGAGAAGAACAACATATTTAATAAAAATACATTGGTTTGTGTGTGTATTGGTTTCTCAAGTGTCCGATATTCATATTCAAATAATTCAAAGTTCATTGAATTGTTAAACAAATTAAACTGCGTTGAATTTTGATCATTTATTTGTTTTTGAGTCATGCAAACTTAATTACTGACCTATTACACCAAACAGTATTGTTAATCAGAAACGAACGGACATTGGTTTTTTATGAGCACCAAAATATACTACACTACAATATAAATACATGCAACAAATTTAACCACTTATCAAGGCGTATGCAACAGGTGAGCTTACTAGCACAGCTGACTGAGCTCGCTTAATACCAAATTTTCATACAAAGTGATATAGTTTGAAGAGAGTACATAAAAAATGGTTACAGTTTGGTACTCATACGTATTAAAATGCTTTTAATTTATTTGTGTGTTTTGATATGAAGCGAGTGCTTTATACCAACAAAATACATGTTGTTTTTGGATTGTTGTACCTGTTGTCGAACTGCGCATACCTGCTAGTTTTGCCATGCCACTTATTGTAAACGCAAATGCAACTGCGCCCGAGAAGTTAACAACCCAAGGCGAATTTACACCAGTTGGCCTTATCGCTACAATAAAAAAAACAATATGAATAAAATATGAATTTCGCCGCAAATAATCTACACATAATGCTGGGAACACAATTGGGACGAACGACGAATTTTTCGCCGCGAATATTCGTCGTCAAAAATAGAACACATGCATTCATATGAAATTGAACACAACACCGACTTCGACGAAATTCGTCGTACGTGACGAATTCTCTGATAGATTTATTTCTATTTCATACGCCGACGAACGACGAAGAAATCAGTACAGCGTTACCATGTTTTTTTAGTTTTAAAATATATTAGTAAATAATGTTAATTTTTACTTTAATAAGTTGTTCTTTTTGTGATATAGAGCATTTTAGTTAAATATACATAATTATTAATGATGAAATATGTTTTTAATAGTTTTTTTTTAATGTTTAATTTTATAAAGGAATTATTTTTCTTATACGGTAACACTATCGTTGTTATGTTTGTATGTATGTATATAAAAACAAATTTGTAATAAAAAATACACACAATTTTTTGGATTATTATGACAGTGGTTGTTTCTTCGTCCCAGTTGTGCGCCACACGACGAATTTACGCAACGAACTTTTGCCAACGAATTCGTCGTGCTAGACGAAATTCGGCGTTCGTCCCAATTGTGTTCCCAGCATAAGTCAAAAAAAATGCAACACTACACAACTAATTTGTTACAATTACGTGAATTGCAATCAGAAAAAATTGATTGAAAAGAAGATGTGTTTGTCCATCAAAGCGCTATTGTTAAAATAACACAGACTATACACTATTCTGTAGTTAATAATAATCCCAAAAAGGCAGTAAGATCTGTTGGCGACGGTGAAGTGGTAGAATTTGATATAGTAATTGCGGCTGATACACAATATTTATAACATTTTTAGTATCGATTGTACTTAGATTCAAAGTGTGGTCTAGTGATTTTTTAATTTCATCATCAACAAAAAATATGTAAGGTGTTGCTTCTTTGCTTTGTTGCAAAGCATTAAAAATAAGACCCAATTGTTAAACGGTCACTCAAACTGGTAAATCTATAGGCGGACCGGGTTCTTCTCCAGTATCTGAAATAAGTGTTGCCTGCAAAGTGTGTGTTTCATGGTTTTCCGCTATTTTATTTTCAGAATTTTCATTCAATTTAATACGTTTCGAATCCATTTTTGTAGTTCCCAAAAAGGCAGTAAGATCTGTTGGCGACGGTGAAGTGGTAGAATTTGATGTAGTAATTGGTGAAAAAGGCAACGAGGCTGCAAATGTTACTGGGCCGTCGGGAGAGCCAGTACGTGGTAGCCAATCCGCAGCCGATAGACGTCGCAATCTTCTATATGTATCTTGTATATGTAGATTATTATTAATACAATACAATAGACAATAAAAGAAGTTATTTTTTATTAAGCAATGATAATATAACGAAAAAGTTAACAAGTTTACTTCGATGTTTACATTATAAACAAAACTTCTTTAAATAATTTTTGTTTATTATTTTGCAATATTTCACATACAACTTATAAAACTAAATATGTAGATTATTATTAATACAATACAATAGACAATAAAAGAAGTTATTTTTTATTAAGCAATGATAATATAATGAAAAAGTTAACAAGTTTACTTCGATGTTTATATATTAAACAAAACTTCTTTAAATAACACAGGCCAACACTCAATTTGCTTCTTTGAATTTATCAACTGATTCTAGTTAATTTGGGTGCACTGAATTCAAATCTGTAATCAGTTTGCCTCTATCAGCTCTAGTTTTCATGATATAGCTTTTTTAGACCCTCCACTTATGACCTCCTATTATGACTTCATCAAAATTTTTTATTTACTGTTATAGTTATTGCCAAAAAAAAAAATTCCCAAATTTTTTTCAGTATTTAAAAAGTAAAACTATTCCATAGGAATTCAAAAAAAAAAAAAAGAAATAAAACTGTATCATACAGATTTATTAAAATAAAAAAAATTCTCACAAAACATTAAAAATATAATTCTAGTTACTGGATGTAAAGCTTCTTTTAAGAGACAATCTGGAATGAACAGCCGGATTAGAGTCTCTTTGCAAATTCCAACAGTATTCTGCCATCATATGTGTATCCCACCTTCCCTGGTACCGATTCTCCATAATTTTTATATCTTGGTGAAACCTTTCTCCTTGTTCTTCGCTTAAATTACCCAAATTTTCGGTCCAAGTGACTGTGCAAATAATGGATTTTAATACTCATGTTGCAGCCAAGGTCTCTGAACTTATCCAGCATATTCTCCACTATTTGAACATAATTTGGGGATTTATTATTTCCCAAGAAATTTTTTATAACTTGCACGAATGATGCCCACGCATTTCGTTCAGTTTCGGTCATTGACTTGTCAAAATCGTTGTCATTCATAAATTGCCTTATTTGGGGACCGTCAAAAACTCCTGCTCTAATCTTATCTCTACTTAGATTAGGCATTTTGCTACAAATATATGCAAAACATTCCCCATCGCGATTCAGAGCTTTAAAAAACTGCTTCATGAGTCCTAATTTGATGTGCAAGGGTGGTAGGACGATCTTTTCATGTGGAACTAAAGCTTCATTTACAATATTTTTATCGCCAACAATCATTTTTTCTCTCGTAGGCCAATGTTTTTGCCGCCAATGTTGTTGCTTGGATCTGCTATCCCAGAGACACAAAAAGCAAGGGTACTTAGAATAACCACTCTGTTGTCCAAGAAGTAAATTTACCATTTTAAGATCAACACGAATGATCCATTTGTGATCTTGGTATTTTATCTTCTTCATCACTAATGCAATGTTGTTATATTCTTCTTTCATTGTTGTGGAGTGCGCAATTGGAATTGATGCATACCAGAGTACGAAAAAACGCAGCGCAGCGCCGCTCTTTTTCGCTCTTTACGCAAAGAGTGGAGCCAATTTATTATTGCGCTTGCTCCGCGCATTTATTTTTGCGCTGCGCATAAAAAGAGCAAGCGCAAAAAGAGCAATTTTACTTGCGCTGCGCAGTTTTTTGCGCAATGCGCAAAAAGAGCCAAAAGAGCAAGAAATGCGCATAGCGCATTTACAGTGGTAAAAAATGTTAGTAAAGGAAATAATAGATTTTTTCATCAAGAATAATCATCTTTAAAAAATACAACACCACATTATCAAGGACAATATATACATATCTATCTATACATGTTTATAAATACCTTGATAATTGGTTTTTTACTTATAGGCAGATTTTGTAAAAAAAAATCGTTTCTAAACGTTTTAAATTTGTATGAAAAATAACAAAAATTCATTTCAAAACAAAATTTTTCCATACAATTTCAAAACGAAAAAAACGTTTTAGGTTAAAAAATCTGCCCCTTATACAATTATACATACTCACATTGTATGTCTCTCAAAGTTATTTAAAAAAAAATCTTTTCTTGGATTTCAAAAAATCTTGTTAATGATGGGTTTTATACACATTTCGTTACTTGTAAGAAACATACATATAAAATGTTGGAAAAACCCAAACTGCTCAAAAATTGAAAAAAGTCATAAAAATATTTGCTTGCGAAACCACAGAAAGGGTAAGCAGGCCAAATATTTTTAAATATTTTTTTGTGAATGTACATTCATTCATACCTACAGATGATGTAAATGTCATCATCAGGTTCACTACAGTGTTTTCGGGCTTGACTTCTAGGAACATACATATGTATGTATGTACATACAACAAAATATTAAAAAAATTACTCAGGAAAATATTCAAGTGCGTCTATTTTTAGAATTTTCGTCGCCTTCTTGTTATAAACGTACATGAGAAGAGTTATATACAAAACATACCTAAATGTATTTGTTGTGGATATTTCTTATTTAAACTGAAATTTCTAAAAAAAAATTTGCATATGTGACAGCGCATAGAGAAAGGGACTGTTATGAGTCATTTTCCCCTAACCAACAGAAGTATCAGCGACAGCGGAACATACGCTGCACACACATACTGACGTTGAGTTATTTTCCCTCAACCAACAAAAATACCAACGACAGCAAAATACCGCTGTATGCATTACTGAAGTAATTACCAGTAATTTTCCTACAGATATATGCTGACGATGCAATACCGCTGCATACATGCATATGTCAGTAACTTTCCTACAGAATATGCTGAATTTGCATACTGGCACACTTAGCAACGACCACGCCAGCGGCAGCGAACGTAAGCAGCACCGTTCATCGAGCAGCACAAAAGTGGGTATAAAAGCGGAGGGTGATTTGGTATGGAGGTCCATTCGGTCTATCCAGTCAACGCTAGTCAACTGTAGTCAGTGAAGTCAGCTCTAGTCGAGTCAGTTCTTAACACATAACACACATAACAAAAACCTGATCAAACACCAGCCTTAAAAAGCGGGTCCCTGAGACGGTTATAAAATAACAAAATTAGATTAAGTAATAAAAATTGAAAAGTAAATAAAATTAAAGTAATAACTAAAATTATAATAGTCTCTTGTGTTTTTGATTCTAAAAAATAAGTTACAAAATAAATTGTAACATTTTGGCGCAGCCGGTAGCCGCGTAAATAATAATTACATCAAATAAAATAATCCTTGTGTTGATCTTGCTAAAGAAAAAACTGTCCGGTGTAGCAAAACCAACAATACCATAACGTCTAAATTCTAGCAACCTTGTATTGTTGCATCCTACATTAGACAGTGTAGAACTGTACAAGAGCCGACAAATTGATTAACGTCTAAATTCCAGCAACCGTCATATTGTCATGGCTTAGTGCAGGACTAAGAGCTAAAGAAGATCAGAATAAAGGAAAATTACTTTGATTGTAAAAATTCTGCGCGGTTGCGAACAAACACATAATATAAAATAATAATAATAATATAAAGTGAAAATAATCAAAAACCACAAACTACTAAGAAGATGACAAACAGCGGAATATGGGTAAGTAAAAGACAGTTTTAATGGACAACCCATAGACGCAGACAGACGACTTAATAAAACGGATAGATATGTATAATTATTCAGTGGACAGTATACAAATTCTTGCGTGGACAGAACTTAAGGGTTTAGAAGCAGACAAAACATTCCTGGACAACCATAGGGAAACAATAAGATACCAAAGACTGACAAAATTAGAAGAAGTAAGCTATATCCTACAATTAATAAGTGAGCTAAGTAAAGATAGATCACAGGAGTTTATAAAGAAGATCGAAGAACTAGAAGAAACAAAAACATTTCTAAAGGGCCATTGCGAGAAGCTAAGAGGACAAATAGAGTACACAGATACTTTGTTGGAGGACGTAGAAAAGGAAAATTCAGAATTAGTAGAACAGTTGAAAGGAAAAGGACTGAGTGAAGAGAATTTTAGGAAACAGTTAAAACAGAAACAGTTAATAGAGACACAAGACGACACTATCCAAAGGCTACAAACAGCATTGGAAAACGCAAGAAGAGAGTTGGATACAATTCACAGAGCTAGTTCACCAAATCCTTCACTGCACGAAGAACTAAACGAAGTAGGACTACCAACAATAGTCATATCACACGAAAAAGAAACACCTGCCTTGACGCTGTTGGAAAAAGTAAAAACCCTAATAAACAACGCAAGGAAAGCGGGTAGCAGGGGTACTCCGCGGAAACAAAAGCCAGGAAATTAAAGGAGTTAAGCGAATACACCCTGAGATTCGGTGAATTGGAAGACACCGAAGAAGTTGACAGCAGAATAACGGAAGAATTTAATAGACTGATCCCAGTGGCCCAAGAAATTTTGGAAAGACGATCACCATCACCCCGGCAAAACCATACTATTGAGAGAGCAGAAATCGAAACGATCAGAATGACTTCGCTATCTGAGATTATTAAGATCGTTAACAACACAGTCCCATCATTCTTCGGGACCGATGGACCTGACTTACCATCAGAAGTATGCAGGTACATACAAGGATGCAAGATGGTAGAAAGAGAAGTACTCACAGGTGCAAATAACGTCCTAACACAAGATGTGATACAGTGCCTGAAATTGCGACTGCTGGGGGGTGCATACTCAAAAATATCCCAGATGACGTTTGGTTCAGTGGACGCATACTGTAACACCATCAAGAAGTTGTATCTGAAAAATAAAAGCCTGGATAAGATAAGGGAGCTGATCTTGGGTTGCAAACAGAGCATCAGAGAGTCAGCATGCAAATTTGGAGAACGCCTTGATAGCCTATTAAATGAGGTAAAAACAACAATAGAGAACGAATGGCCGGTGGGACCTGGCCGGGAAACCATGCTGAAGGACTTCAAGAGGATAGCGGTAAGAAGCTTCATCAAGGGTCTGAAGGACCATGCTCTTAAAGCTCGATTCGTGGGTCAGGAAGAGGAAGAGCTCACTAAGTTGATAGACATAGTGGAAAATGCAGAGGAATTGTTTGGAGAGCCAACGCACAGTATCAACGTAATTGATTCAGACGTCCCTTGTAGTTTTTGTAACAAGATGGGACATGAATGGAATAGCTGCAAAAAGCGGCTAAACACACCATACTGTATGAGCTGTGGAAAATACGGCCATGAAATGGGGCCACTGTGCAGGAATATCGTGAGCTGTACGTTCTGTGGAAACAGCGGGCACGATGTGGAAAACTGCAGAAAGAAATTAGGCTCCTTATACTGCCGATTGTGTAGGATAAACGGTCACAAGGAAACCCCTTTCTTCGAACCAAGAAGAAACATACCAAACCAAAATCAATTGGATAGAAGGACGGCAGAAAACAATAGGAGGATAACAAACACAGAATTCCGTGGAAGCCCACAAATAGCGACGGGACATAACATAAACAGAGGGGCAAACAGAAACAATGGTATACGCCCAACCTGTTTTAAATGTCAGCAACAAGGACATTTTGCACGGGACTGCAGAAGTAATGTTAGACAGACTGAAGCAATGGGTGCAGGGATCTACCAACAGGTGCGAAATAGCAACAACGGCAGGGACCTAGCTAACAGACCAGTAGAGGCCCATAGCAACACAAATCGGACATATGCTCAGGGAAACGAATTTCGGCCCAGTTATCGCCAATAACTGGGGTCCCGCAAATTAACAGAAAATTAGATTGGCATAAAAAAGAGAACAAATACAAGTATAATAAAGAGACAGAAACAAAGACTCAGGTAAATAAAGATGATACGGAGACTGACTCAGAAACAGAGCAGCCAACCAGGATAGTAACCGAGGCAGTTGTACACTCGGTAAATAAGGAGAACGGGCACACTATAGAAGAAAATACTGCGAAAGATAATAAATTAAACAAAAAAAAGGAGGAGGAAAAAAGTGAAGAAATGGTACGAAATATAGAAGATAGTACTGAATCACCGGGCAATGTGGACACAGTTTTTATGACGCTACCCTGCCAAGGAGCTAGGGAGCGAAAATTGGTCTTACTTGTAGATACGGGAGCAGTTACTAAAGTGCCGGTTAATATCATATCAAGAGATAAAACCGTGGTTGTACATAAACAGGCAAATCAAGAGAACGGGCAAACTTTGGAAGTGAAAGCAGAAAAATACAAAATATTAAAACATAAATATGAAGAGAAACAAAGTGAAGAGATAATGCCAAATATAAATAATAGTACTGAATCACCGAGCAATGTGGACACAGTTTTTATGACGCTACCCTACCAAGGAGCTAGGGAGGGAAGATTGGTCTTACTTGTAGATACGGGAGCAGTTACTAAAGTGCCGGTTAATATCATTTCGAGAGGTAAGACTGTGGTTGTACAAAAACAGGAGATTTCCCCTGGAGTTTATGTTGGAAATACTGTGGTCAACATTAAAAATGGAGGCACAGCAGTACCCATACTGAACGCAACCGAGAAAGATATCCCATGGAGGAAGGAGATCCAGTCGAGATTTTCAAAATTCAACCACTACACACAGTATGGAGGAACACAACAACACACATTGTCATTGGCAAAACAGGAGGAAAGAATAAGGCGTCTGAAAACCAACATTATGACGGAAATGAATTGGAAAAAGAGAAGAAGGAAAAACTCACCGCAATATCGACGGTATTGATATTTAGGGTCTTCAATGGCTGAAATATAAAAGAAATACATATTTATACAGGACTATAATAAGAAACAATCGAACATACCTTGAAGGGACAATGGAAAAATTTCCTCAAGATGGTTCCAACTTGAGGAACCGGGGACCCAGTTTGACGTCAAGGATCTGAAAGAAGCAAAATAATTAGTAAAAGGGAAAGGTTAAAAAAAGGATGGAACGCTACTTACACGGTATCACCTTCTAATCGACCAACGGATACTTTTCTAAAAATAAAATTAAGCAGACAGATTAGTTAGAAGCCGCAACAGATTTACGAAAACGTATTAAAATAAGAATAAATAAGAGACGTATAAATTTTTTTTTAATAATATTTAAATTCTAGAAATTTTGCGAGCAATGAAAGTTTTTAAAAATATTCTTCAAAAATGAAACTAAAGAATATGCAAATGAATTTCACTCCAGATTATTTTGTGTTGAAAGCACGAATTACACTCACTGTCTTGCGCGACATGAAGAAAAATTGGAAACCGATAATCACGAAATCACGCCCGATTACTTATTTATTTTTATTTTTGTTTTATTCTCCCCAAATAAAATTATTTTGTTGGACAATAACATTGAGGATTTTTATAGAAAAAAGCAGTAAATAAATTCAAGAAAAACTTTAAAAAGACAAAGAACAATATGTTGAAACTGCATAGTTTAATGTACGTATGTGCATATGTATATGTACGTATATGTGTGCATATGAATATGCAAACAGTAACAAAAAAAAAAAAAAACTTTTCGATTTTTTTCTGTTTGTTGTTGATTTGAAAATAATTATACGCGTATGTATAATTTTTCTTTCAGATCAACAGAAACAACAAAAGTATTAAATTTCTTTCACTAACAAAATACTAACAAATACAACTGAACTCACTTTTTAATAAAAAAAAGTGCTTTAATCAGTTGAAATTTTGTAAAATTTTTCCTACTCATTTTTGCAACGTTTTAAAATGTTTTTAAAAAATTTTCAATTTCATGTAAAAGTTATTTCAAGGTTAAGACAAAAGATAAAGCCAATGTTAAAAATTTTATCAACCAAAGAATTTGTCACACATATGTACATACAATTTAATATTAAGTAAAAATTAAGGTCATACTCATACACAATACACTTATAGAAAATTCATATAATTTTGAAAATAACTTGAATCGAAAAAGATTACACTAACATTCTTTTCTCTATCTGTAGGCAGAAGATCTTATTTTCTATTATTTAGTACTTACAGTTTTAAGAAAAAATCTTACTTAATTCCTTTTTGAAGAGAAAACTGTCACATAAAAATAAGGTTAATAATTTTTTTAAATACCGGTAAATGTCCTGTAAATTAACAGTCAAGACTGGTATTAAGGCCGAAAATTCTTTTTAATAGAGAAAATAAAAAATACCTATGTACAATCGTAAAAGTAAATTACGAAAAATTGAATTTATATTAAATTTATGAAAAATGTTAAACAAAATATGATTTATTTCAGGCATACATACAATTTAAAGTTGAAAATTATAGGAATTATATTTTTAACACAACTCTTCTCAACTAGTAATAAGTAATTGAGAGAAAAATATACAAAAATAAAAAACCAACCAAATAATGATACGAACTTAACTTATAAAACTTAGAAACAACTAACAAATATTTTAAATTTTTGATCAAAATAAGTAGAATTAAAAAACGCAGTAAGCAAAGATATGTAAGAAATTTTTTTTTTGAAATCATAATAATAAAATCCTGTAACTGGTTGAGTATAACAAATCCAAAATATTCAATATAATAATAATAAGAAATAATAGTAATAAGGAAAAATTGTAAGAAAAAAAAATTTTATATAAGTATACGTAAGAAGAAATTGTTAGTTATAAGATTAAAAATATTAACCAGCGTTTTAAAAAACAACCAACAATCATCATCCCGTTAACAATGAAGAATCCAACAATCATCAACAGCAGCCTATACCTATCAACCTCACGCAACCGCAAAACCTACATACGATACTACAACGCATACATGGACGAAAAACCCAGTTCCGACAACAATAAAGAATCCAATCCAAATATCAACAGACAGACAGCCATAACCTTCAACCTCACACAACCATAATCAACAGTTAAAGCTATATGCGATGGCACAACACATACATGGACGGAAAACGCAGTTCCGTTAGAAAATGGGAAATCACCCCAACGTCAGTAACAACCTCAACATTTCACCAACAACATCATATTTTTTCCTTGGTGACGCAGCAAACGTACCAAGTCGACAGACACTTAGCAGTCACCAACTAATGGTAAACTGCGAACCTTCAGGCAATCGAGGCTCGGGAGATAATTACATATTACTCCGAGAGCTGCCAAAGCTGTATCGCCAAGGTAGTCGGATGCATACACAAATCTATTTTGACTTGATTCCAGAAGGATGGCTACGAAACATCCTAAGACAGGATGTTTCTTGTCCGTAAGGGGGGAGGGATGTTATGAGTCATTTTCCCCTAACCAACAGAAGTATCAGCGACAGCGGAACATACGCTGCACACACATACTGACGTTGAGTTATTTTCCCTCAACCAACAAAAATACCAACGACAGCAAAATACCGCTGTATGCATTACTGAAGTAATTACCAGTAATTTTCCTACAGATATATGCTGACGATGCAATACCGCTGCATACATGCATATGTCAGTAACTTTCCTACAGAATATGCTGAATTTGCATACTGGCACACTTAGCAACGACCACGCCAGCGGCAGCGAACGTCAGCAGCACCGTTCATCGAGCAGCACAAAAGTGGGTATAAAAGCGGAGGGTGATTTGGTATGGAGGTCCATTCGGTCTATCCAGTCAACGCTAGTCAACTGTAGTCAGTGAAGTCAGCTCTAGTCGAGTCAGTTCTTAACACATAACACACATAACAAAAACCTGATCAAACACCAGCCTGTGGAGAGTGAAAGGATGTGGTGTACTAATGTTTTGAGAATGTTATGGCAGGATCGCCATGTGGAGTAATAAGGATGTTTATATTTTATTTCCTTATAGCCCTTGGTTTATTTTAAACAGCTGGAAGGGTTCCAGCTAGTAATTAGGCGTTCAAAAGAACTGCCAGAATATTCTTGAAACTAAATTAAAAACAAAGGCAAGCGAGTGCCGAATTATGTTGATAGTTTAAGTCTGATTTTATTTACAAAATATTCTAGCTTAAATACTACTTATGAGAATCTATATGATAATCTAGAATTGAGTGATTTGTAAATCACTCAATTTATTAATAAAGAGAAATAAAATATCATAAAATTAAATTGAATTAAATTTTCATGTGTCATCAACTTGCACACAGTAATTTTTGTAATTCAATATTTGTTCCAAATAACTTTTGCCACACTTCAACATGTGTAACCAGCGTTACCGTTGACCCGACTAAAGTCGCAATTTGACCCTTTTTCGGCGGTCTGCGACTTTTTGTGAGACTTTTTGTTATCACCGACTTTTGCGACTTTTTCAATTTTGTTGCAACTTTATACCCTTTTTTTGTAGTTTCTCACAAAAAGCATTTAATTTGCAGTAGATTAAAAAATTTTCTTATTATTTAAAAAAAAAAAAAATCGTCAAAATTTAAAAGCAATTCGCAGATTATTGTTCATTTGGCAACACTTTTATTACTTTTTTGCAACCTTTTGATGATAAGAAACTAAATATTTTAAGATACTTGCAACCTGATTCTTTTACCTCTTATGAAGACGTTAACTACAATAATCTCGTTTTAGAATTTAGTTTTGGTATAAGTAAGCCTGAAGATTTCATAAGTGAATACAAATTATTAGAAAGTAAAACAAATAATAAACAGTATGAACACTTTTTTGAAATTAAAAATGTAGAACAATTTTGGCATAAAATTGGTAATTTAAAGAATTCGTTAGACGTACCAATGTTTCCTAATTTGTACAAACTGGCCGTATATGTATTAACTCTACCTCACAGCAGTGCTTGTGCAGAAAGAATTTTTGCGAAATTAGCTTTACTTAAAAATAAATTAACTAATAAATTAAAAGATCAAACGAATGCAATTAAAGTAAAAAGCTCACTGCAAAAAATATCTTATCCTAACTTGATTTTTTTTAGCAGAAATCCCATTCCTTTGACCTTGGCAGCATACGACAGCCAAATTTATTAAACTTAAGTAAATTTGTTCAGTATACGTAAAAATATGTATAGAAGCATATATAATGCAACTGTATATGTTATAAAATATGATAAAAATGGATTCTGCAATAAGCTTTTTGTTTTGTTTCAATTGTTTTGTTTTTATTATGCTTTTTATTAAAAAAAAAAACGTTAAAAAAAGATGTGCAACTTTTATTTTCTCAAACGACTTTTTTGTGCCACTTTATTTTTATAAAACGACATTTTGTGCGACTTTTCAAAAATTCCTAACGGTAACCCTGTGTGTAACATTATCGCTTGTTGCGCTACACACTTAAAGTTGGTATTTACCTACTGTGCAAGTTGTATGACATGTGTACACTACACCCTCACCGCTAAGAGAAAAATTAGGGGATTGATTTTTCTTGATATTCATAGTACCGATAATATTTGTAAAATAATTCTTAATTTCTATTTACATATGTTATAGTTTTACAAAGTAATTTTTTATATAGTTATAATTTTATAATTTACATAATTCTTAATGTAGTATTTAATATTTTTATAATTTTTAAAATAGTATTCTTATAATTTTTAGTGTTTATTGGGTACTTAATTATTGTTTCTAAAGCCTATATATGGTTTTAATTGATTATTATTGTGTATTTCTTTTTCTATACCATTATAATTTATTACCGTATTTACATTGTTTCTTTTTAAAATTGTATAGGGTCCTTTATATGGACTTTGATTTTTCTTTCTATTTTCTACTCTGATTAACACTAGGTCTCCTATTTTTAGATTTAATTTGTTTTTCTAATTCCTAAGAGGCCTGCGTGTGTGGTATTGTGGAATTCGTCAATTAGTTTATATTTTAGAATAGCATCTGTTATTCTTTTTGGGGCATTGTATATTAATATTTTTAGTTGAGGACTTTTGTTATTTATTTTTATCTTTGCATATGCTTCTTTTAATTCTTCTTTCGTATATACTTTAAATATTTTATCGTTATTTGCTAGCGCTAATTCTTTTATATTTTCTTTACTCATTTTTGATATCAGTTTTCTCAGTATCGAATCTAGTTTCGCTGAGTTATCGCTGAATCTTGCATGCATATTATTATCATGTATATTTTTGGTATGTAACTTCTTCATAATCGAATCTTGTTTCGATGAATTATCGTTACATCCTATATTCATAGCATTCTTATTTTGGGTACACAATTTCTTCAGGTCGAAACTGGTTTCGATGAATTATCATTATGTCCAATGTGCACAATATTATTTTCAATATATATGTCGACTTCTTTTATGTTTTCAAATCTATTAAATTGCAATTTCTTAATATTTTTTATATCACTTATGGATGTGCATTCCCATATTTGAAGTTGATCAGGCTTCCGAGAATTACATTTTTCCATACTCTTTTCTTCTACACGTGTTTCACTAAAATTGTTATTTGCCTCATTATGTTCTTTATTATTTGCCTCATTATATTCTTTATTTGTCTCTTTATTTTCTTTATATGTATGTCATTATGTTTTAATTTCAAGTCATCCAAAAATTTGGTGAACCGTTCGTTGTCGTTTATATTGTTGAAATTTAATATGTCATAGTTTTTTAGAGAGTCAGTTTGAATTTTAATGCCCTGTAAAGTTACTTAATCGTTCGTTGTGTTTAAAATTTTTAAGTGTGTCATGCGGCTTTTTTTTGGAGCTATTGAATTACTCAAAAATACACCTGGTTTCAATTCATTATTAAAAATTACGTTGTCTCCATTTAGATTTAATTTTAATGCTTGTATGATTTCAATTAATAATATCTTGTAATATCTTAACCTGATTTATTTAATAAGAATACTTGGTTTGTTGATGGTTAAGTAAAGAGTATGTGTACATGCATGTTGGAAGTTGTGTGTTTTTGTGTGTAAGTTAAAAAATGTTAAGAAACAAATAAAAATGTATATATGTATGTATAATTATTTTATATTTTAAATTACATATATATAATAATATTCAAGAGGTTTTCCTTTAAATATTCATTCTTTAATTAAATTCCCATTTGTTTTTATATATTCAATTAATTAATTTGTAAGTAAAATTAACGTATGTATGTATTTATAATTCAATTTCTTTTGTATTTTTTTTTTTTTTTTTTTTTTTTGCAATTCATTCATATTATTTGTTGTGCTTGCTTTTTTTTTTTGTTGATTTTTTTATTATTTTAATGCTGTTTTAAGTTAAGTTTGTATGTATGTATAATTGTAAATTATTTAAGCAAAACTTAAAATATTGAAACTAGAGAACATCTTACATTTGCGATTTTTATAAACCAAACCCAAACGTGTTTACGTCGTTTTAGATTGTCAGTGCTTTGTTCAGCCAAATTTTTGGTGTTCTTTTGACAGGCTAAGTCACGTTGATTTCCACGAGTAATGATTGGTACTTTCTATTACTAGCAAATTTTTAATTTCTGGATTCTTTATTCTGGACAATTTATTTTTAATCAAACAATACTTTTAAACAATTTTACAAATACACATTGTAAATAAATCATCTTTATGTGGTGGCGGCAGGATCAGTTCGAAGTCCGCAGGATTGTAAGATTTTTGCAGGATCATAAAATTTTTGATAATAATTTTTTTTTTGTATGGTTGGTCCGAATCAGCAGGATCAGTTCGAAATCCGCAGGATTGTAAGATTTTTGCAGGATCATAAAATTTTTGATAATAAAAATTTTTTTTGTATGGTTGGTCCGAATTGGCAGGATCAGTTCGAAGTCCGCAGGATCGCCATGTGGAGAGTGAAAGGATGTGGTGTACTAATGTTTTGAGAATGTTATGGCAGGATCGCCATGTGGAGTAATAAGGATGTTTATATTTTATTTCCCTATAGCCCTTGGTTTATTTTAAACAGCTGGAAGGGTTCCAGCTAGTAATTAGGCGTTCAAAAGAACTGCCAGAATATTCTTGAAACTAAATTAAAAACAAAGGCAAGCGAGTGCCGAATTATGTTGATAGTTTAAGTCTGATTTTATTTACAAAATATTCTAGCTTAAATACTACTTATGAGAATCTATATGATAATCTAGAATTGAGTGATTTGTAAATCACTCAATTTATTAATAAAGAGAAATAAAATATCATAAAATTAAATTGAATTAAATTTTCATGTGTCATCAACTTGCACACAGTAATTTTTGTAATTCAATATTTGTTCCAAATAACTTTTGCCACACTTCAACATGTGTAACATTATCGCTTGTTGCGCTACACACTTAAAGTTGGTATTTACCTACTGTGCAAGTTGTATGACATGTGTACACTACAAGCCTTAAAAAGCGGGTCCCTGAGACGGTTATAAAGTAACAAAATTAGATTAAGTAATAAAAATTGAAAAGTAAATAAAATTAAAGTAATAACTAAAATCATAATAGTCTCTTGTGTTTTTGATTCTAAAAAATAAGTTACAAAATATATTGTAACAGGACCTAAGGGTAAAAAATCAATTTTCACTCTTTTTTTTTTTTATGTGGACAACATCTGAGCATCGAATGAGACCGATCCCATGCACCAAAAGTGTTCCCTCCCAGAGATATGCGCTTTTTATGAAAGTGAAGTCACGTATGAAATACACGTATTTAAATCTTTAAAATGGCTCTCCTGAACTAAACCGGTTTTTACCCTTAGGTCCCTTTCTATTTTGCGCTTCACATATGAAATTTTTTGTGAAGACTTCTTTCCACGATTTTAGTTTGATTTGATTTTTGGGAGCTTTAAAAAAGGTTCATTTCCAATAGCTCTAATCTTTTGTACATATCACATCTATTTTGCTCAAATACAAACTCATATTTATTTCGTATTCATTTTAAGAAATTTTACAATTTTCTTTTTAAATAAAAATTTTTTAATATAAATTTAATAAATAAATACAAATAAAAATTCGACACCTGAAATTAAAAACAAGTGGTTTGCAAGAATTGTCAGCTGGGCTTCTAAGACTACCTTATAGTCATTGAATCATGCAATCAGATCATTTTTATACATATAATATACGGATTAAGAATAAATCCTTAAAGGCCAAATATGATTGATATTTTACTCAAAAATAAAACACACCATTTTAATAAACATTAAAAAAATATTCTGGTTACTTTTATTCTTATTTAGTTACATTTTTTAAAGATTTTGGCTGCAAAGACTTTTTTTTCGTGGCAGCAATGAATAAACTCAAACGAACTATTGTTATCATAAAAAAGAGCATGCGCAATGCGCAGCGCAAAGCGCTAAACAAAAAATTTAAATGCGCATTGCGCAAAGAGCGGCGCTAATAAATCGAATGCGCTTGCGCTGCGCATACCAATTGCTCCTTTTTTTTCGCTCCGCTCTTTGCGCTTGTGCGCATTTTTAATACGCTTTTAAGAAATGCGCAAAGCGTAAAGAGCAAAAGGAGTGCGCAAATCCGAACTCTGATGCATACACATTGCCATTGTGCAATAAGACGCACTTCAAACTTCTCTTGGAACTGTCTACGAAGAGGCGCCAATCGCTAGGTAGATACTTGGATAGCCCTATTTCCTGCATAAGACCATTTACGTTATTACAAAACACCAGATTGTCTTCCTTAGTAAAAAATGTTAAAAAAGCTTTATCCCTAGTGTGGTAATAAGTTATTTTTGTTCCACGTTCTAACAATTTCTTATCATTTAACCTCGAAGCTAACACTTCAGACGCTTCTTTTGATAAGTTCAAATCTCGAATTAAGTTATTCAACTCGCATTGATTAAAACGTTGAGGAATAGTTTCTGTGTCTTCGAAAATACTGTCGCAATCGCTTAGATCATTAGCGGTATAATGTTCCAACTCCGAATTCAGCTCTGAAGAATCATTCAGTTTTGGAATGGGAACATCTTCGGAATGGGGAATTGGACGGCGCGCTGACGGTAAATCGGGATACTGCCATTTATTTCGATTTTTCCTATTAATACCAGCAATACTCACTAAACAGAAGTAACAGTCGTCCAAATGATTTCTGGGCTCTCTCCAAAACATCGGCACACCAAACTTAAGCCTATTTCGTTTTCCTTGAGTCCACTGTCGCAAATTTACACAGCAAGTATTGCACACAATGTGTGGAGCCCAGCTTTTATCTTGGTCACCAATATCAACTCCAAAGTAATCTAAATACGATTTTTTAACAGATTCCGAAATAGGTCTTATGTTTTCTTTAAAGGTGTATTCTCCACAAATATAACAAAATGCGTCAGCGTAATTTTTACACTGTCTTCTATTGGAAGTCATTTCTATTTAGATCAACACTTTTTTAATAAACTTTGCCAACTGCAATAAACCACTTCTTACAAGCAACTAACTTTCGATATGCAATTGGAATGCAACAAGAAAAAATAACGGTTCAATAATATTGTACAAATAAAATTCCCGTTAATCAGCTAGGAATTACACAAAAAGTAATATTTTCGGAAACTGCTTGTACCGAATTTTATATACCCTCCACTAAATGAGTTACTAAGTTAAATTAACCGAATTCATCAAAAAAGCACATCTTAAGCGAACCGGTTTGATACCTATCAGTTGACTGGAAGATAAAATATACTTTTCAAACGAAAAAAATATTTGAATTCTTTTTTTTTTAGCAATAACTATAACAGTAAATAAAAAATTTTGATGAAAAAAAAAATTTTGACAGACGGACAGACGGTCATAATAGGAGGTCATAAGTGGATGGTATAAAAAAGCTATATCATGAAAACTAGAACTGATAGAGACAAACTGATTACAGATTTGAATTCAGCGCACCCAAATTAACTAGAATCAGTTGATGAATTCAAAGAAGCAAAAATTTTTTTTAATTTTGTCGGGCTGTGTAATTTTTGTTTATTATTTTGCAATATTTCATAGTGATGTTACGAATATCAATTTTTAGTATTCGCGAATACGAATACGAATATTTAAAACAGTATTCGCCGAATACGAATACGAATACGAATACGAATATTTCTTTTGAGGTTTATATTTCAAATTTAATTGGAAAAAATCCCTGCCTTTGCGTTAGTAACTATAAATGAAAAAAAAAAATTTGTGATTTAACATTATTATTGCATTAAGATGCCGAATTTGAAAACCTGTACAGAACATTTTTTAATTATTTTACTTACATACTTTCAGATTTTGTTTTTCTTACTCTGCGTAAAATACAATGGGTTTTTTTAATAAAAATTAATATATTTTTTTACATTTTATGTACTTTTTTTAAACTTTTGTATGATTTTTTTTGGAAAATGTATTGGAAAATTATTCGAAAAATATTCGCTTGAATTTGGCGAATACGAATACGAATACGAATACCTTAAAACAGGCGAATAGTCGAATAGTCGAATACGAATACGAGTATTCGTAACATCACTAATATTTCACATACAACTTATAAAACTAAATATGTAAATAAATAAATAAAAATGTTGTATTGAAAAAGAAATCTTAAAACGTTTTGTTTCGTTTACTAAAGTAAAAATTATGCTTTCATTTCTATTAAATAAATAATTAATTTGGGGAAATTTTTTAGCAATTTTGTAAAAAATCAAAATCAAGCTATTAGGATTTCGAAGCACCAACTAAAGCTGGCTTTATGGCACGGTCATGTAGTTTGTAGCCCAATTTGGTAACTTGAACGACAGTATCGGGTGTAACAGTGGTATCGGGCTGTTAATATTGAAAGAATGTTAATAATAAATGTTAATACGAAATTATTTATTGCGACAAAAAGTCTACCTTTTGAAATAAAGCTGCATGCAAATTGGGATTGCATTTTTCATTTAACGGATCCATGGGCTCAAGACCATGACGCTTAAATACTTGCAGTAGGGAAGCATTAGTCATGGTCAAACCTTCATATAAATTTTTTAAATGCGGATTACTATCACTTATTTGATCCTGTGGCACTGCTTTAGCTGCATGACCCAATATATCGGCAACTTCGAGTAAATCTTTACAAAATGATTTACGATATTTGTCTAACAATTCATTGTTTTTCTCCTTCAATTCTAAGACTTCTTTGTTTAAAGATTCCACATCGCTGGCCAATTTTTTTATATGTTCAATTTCGCCGGTAGCAGTATGTTCTGTTTGTGCGTCTGCATTTTGAGCTAATAATAAATAATAAAAAAAATATATACATATATATTTATATAAACGGATTGTATATACATGCATATATTTAGATTGTACTTACAGTATAAAAGAGTTTTCCATAAAATCATTGGAGACAATTTCAGTCCCTTGCTGTTCAACTTCTTGGTACAAACAGTCATCTCTACAGGAGTGGAAGTATACATATACATACGGATTTGTATATACATACATGCATACATATGTATATTCAATTTGTACTTACCCTGTGATGGAAGATTCAATAAAACCAGATGGAAGATTCAAGAAACTACAGCCTCTTGTTCCACTGGGCGGTCATTTCTAAAAAGTGTGTTATAATATTATTTTGCTTTGAAATTTCCAAACTCTACTTACTGAGACAAATGTTCAAAAAACGGCTCAGCATTTCGCATAAGAGACAGTCTGTTTCCAGCCTTAACAATGCTCGAAGCCAAGAAATGTTTGGAGCAAATACGAGCTGTTGCACAAAGGCTAACGCAACAAATATCACTCCACTTCTTTCTCCCATTCTTGTCTCTAGGAACACTGAACAAGCTTTCAACTCCCTTCGCGTACTTAACTTTACACACCGCACAAGCTCGAATGTACATATTTAAAAATTTTATTTTTATTCAATTTAATTTTTAGTATCACTTGTATATTTTCACAACAACAATCAGATTAAAACATAAACAATTTTTGACAGTACTGTAGGTAAGTAGCCATTTGTATTATCCACAGCTGATCACGGCGAATGCTAATAAGGCCACCTAGTATAAATTCGCCTTGTAACAACCTAAATTATTTCGCCCAAAATGAAGAGAGCGCCATCTTTGTGTACTCTTCTTAATCAGTTTCGCTCAAATTGAAGAGTGCGCCCTCTTTGATGCACAAAAAAATTTGTGTTTTTCTCATATATGGCAACATCACCCACAAGAGAGGCCGCTCTCTTCATTTTGAGCGAAAAAATTTAGGTGTTGGGCCTTACTAAGGTTCTCGAATCGACTTCGACTGTTGTACTAGATTAAAATAACACATAACATTTTTCTTTAATCTATTACAGCAGTCGAATCGAGAAACGTAATAAACGCCAATATCTGTAGGCATTCGCACTAACAGAGATGTTACAAGCATGACGGTGTCGCGAGGTCTGAGGTTTTGTCTCATCCAAAACCTTCGTACCGCGCCAATAAAAGTTTTCACTTCAAAAATAATACATAGTTTAAAATCACACATGCATTCAACACAATTAAATTTTGCCGTTGTTAACAAATATGCAATCATACACAATTATAAGTTATTATGACAAAACTTTAATGAATTGCTTACACATCATAAAGTTCGTAAACCATTGCTAAGGAAATTTGATTATTAATTAATTATTTTAAATACAAGGGCCATTTACCCCATTTATACATTAGGTAATTTTTTTGCGTTGAACAATATTATTCTGTATATGTTATTATCCATAAGCTAAGCACTTTTATTACTATTTAATTTTATATAAAAGAAAGTAAAAATAAAGATATTGTTAACGCTACTCCAAAATCCCCGTGATGATTTCCAATCTGGCAACAACAACGTAACTTCGAAAAAATAATTAATATCAAAAATGACATTTGGATTTATTTAACGAAACCTATAATTGTCAATAACCGTCTTAGCTCCTTCGCCATTTTGTTATTACTTGACTGTGAAGCGGTTCAGACATGATTGACTAAAAATTTGTACTAGAATTTTCCAGGAAATAGACAAGATTATTGCTAACATCAAGAAGGCCCCACAGGATCGAACTAATTTGGAGTTTCATAAAAGCAAGTCTTAGAAACTAGCGAAACTTTGGCAGGATAGAACAAATAATTTTATTCGTCGAGATCAATGATTCATAGATTCTGAACAACTTGCACCGGTCCCTTGGAGAAAAGTAAAGTACTGTTATGAAAAATATTAAATCTCAAATCAAGGAATTAACTGAGGGCACAATACCATTGCCAGCAGCAAGAACTTCAGCAACGTTATTGAGTAGCCATAATACGCCAGTCTAAAGCTATAAACACATAGACCACAGCGAGCAGCAAGCAGCAATGTGTCGAAAATAAAATACACTAGCCTATATGAAGTTGATTATTTTGACGACAGCAAGGCAGGTTGTTGTCTATGCTACTTTTGCTGTTGCTGGCAAATTAGACTAATTTCTATTTTCATAGGCAGCAATAAGCTGATACAAAGCTGCCAATATAATATAAATGTTACGGCAATGAGGTACTTAAAATATTTTGAAATGACATAAAAATAACATAACAAAATTAAAATAAATAAATAAATTGATGTGCTTTCCTATTTTCACTCGATATTATAACGTTTAGCCTTAACTCGGTTATTACAAACTTATACGGTATTAGAGGAAGATCAACCACAAGAGTTTAATAAATTAATGCTGACGCAATAAAAAAATTTATGGAATCAAGTCCAAACATTGTATGATGAATTATGGCAAAAGATCGAAGATTCTTCAATCAAAATGATTACGATAAGCTGGAAGACTTGGTGCAACATACGCTAATACAACTTGCACAAACACAATTAACAGAAGTATCGTCACACAATTCACTACCGCTTCCAAAAATTGTTATTCCCCACTTAAATGGAGATTATTTAAAGTGGATCCAATTTTATGAACTATTTAAAGAAATGGTGAACAAGCTACCACTTCCAAACGTACAGAAAATGTAGTACCTCAAAACCAATTTATCAGTGAAGTCTAGAAAACTCATAAGTCACCTAGCATTATCAGAAGAGAATTACACCACAGCGTGGTCACTGCTTTATGAACGATACAACAACAAAAGAGTATTGATGGCTACATTGATTTAAAAACATCTGAAACAACCCAAGGAAACATTATCTCCCGCATCAATAAAGGCTCTTCATGATATCACAAAGAATGCTTGTTGGTATTGAACAATTTAAGCATCAATACATCGTCATGGGATGCCATACTCATTCAATTATTGCTGAAAAACTCTACCATTCATCAAAATACAAACAAGGCTATCTGCTGTAGCATCAGGAGAAGTTAACAGCAATTGTAGGCTATGCAACAGCAATAACTATCGTATTCACCATTGTAAGCAATTCATTGCAACGACTGAATATGATCGACTAAAATAGGTACAACAACAGAGATTATGTGTGAACTGTTTCAAGGCTAATCATTCAGCCAAGGTACGTCCTCGTGGTATCTGCACAAAATGTAATAATAAGCACATAACGTTATTACACTAGCCACCAAAAAAAGAATAGTGTACGTCAAACTAACCTCTTCAAATAACAAACAAAAAACTATATGAGACTACAAGCAACGCAGTTGCAGTCTCTCCAGCCTCAACATCATCTATATCAAAGAACCAGAGCTACGTCATCTTAGGTACGGCAAAAGTCATCATCAAGGCCGCAAATGGGAATTCAAACGAATTTAGAGCCCTACTAGACTGAGGATCATAAGTCAACATTGTGAGTGAGCGGCTTATCATTATGTATTGATGGAGTTGAAAGGACTCAGAAAAGAGCACATGAACGCATTAATGTGCAAATGTTATCCAGATATCATGACTTCTCAACAAACCTGGAAGCCTTCGTTTTACCCAACATTCTACCAGCGCAACCGAGTCATATTATCGATGTTTCAAATTGGAATGTTCCAAAGGACATTCTTCTGGCGGACCCCAAGTCTTACATGCTCAAGAAAATTGACATTCTTCTGGGCGCTGGTTCTAATGATACAGCCTGCAACGATAAAATTAAGCGACTATCTTCCAATACTTCAAAGTAAGTAACTTGGGTGCGTTATAAGCGGATCAATCAAAGAGCACAGTATATTCTGCTTAACCTCTCCAGTAATCTGCGCAGTATTTATTAACGAAAATTCATTGGAAGAAACAATAGAACAACTATAGAGATTCGATAAAGTGGAAACAAACGCTAAAACATTATCTCCCGCAGAAAATCTGTTTGCAAGTCATTTCAATCAACATGTTGGAAATAATTCTAATGGGCGCCTAATCGTCAGCCTATAATTTAAAGAGAACCCAGCAGCACTAGCCTACTCACACCAATTGGCATACAATTGATTTATTAGTTTAGAAAATCGAATTTATAAGAAGAAAATATGCGACGTGAATATATCAATTTTGTGAGAGAATATGAGCAACTGGGCCACATGGAAAAGGCTAATATAGACAATATATCTTATCCAAGATATTTTATTCCACATCATTGCGTGCTAAAGCCCGAGAGTACATCAACAAAACTTAGAGTTGTGTTCGACGCTTCCGCTAAAACGTCAACAGGATACTCGTTAAATGACTTAATGCATACTTACTGTACAAAGTGATTTATTCTCGATTCTACTCAGGTTTTGCATGCCTAAATTCTAGTTACAACTGACATCGAGAAAATTTACCAGCATATTTTAATCAACCCAGCGAACCATCAATATCAGTTGATCATTTGGAGAGAGGACCCTTCATCACCAATTAATTATTACAGACTAAACACCGTAACCTACGGCACGCGAGAAGCTCCATACTTGGCTAGAAAGTGCTTACAACGTATTGTAGATGGAAACACAGCACGATACCTACTTGGCTCTCAGATGCTAAGAGACAACTTTTATGTGGTTGATGGTCTCGGTGGTTTAGATAGTCTAAATTTGGCGATTGAAACTCAATGGAAACTACAAATTATATTGCAAGAATATGGTTTCATACTAAAAAAATGGTGTTTAAATAATGAAAGTCTTAGGAAAGATATATCCCACAGTGATTGAGTTGTTGATTTAGATCTTGATGGCAACAGTAATAAAACCATAAAAACTTTGCGTTTACACTGGGTGCCCAAAGATGATCAGTTTCGCATCAAAATAAAACTGAATAATCTCCAAGTAATCTCAAAACTTACAGTTACATCAGAGCTTGCAAAAGTATTTGATCCTCTTGGTCTGCTTCCTCCTATTGTTGTCAATGCAAAAATTTTTGTCCAACAATTGTGGCTGCGTTTACTAGATTGGGATGAACCATTACCCAAGAACCTCCGTATGACTTGGGAGAGCTTCCGAAAAGACTTGAAAACGCTAGATGATTTAAAAACTGCAAGACATGCTTTCTATGGTGACAAGGCCTATGGTGCAGTTGTATATACTTATATGCGTGCAAAACTTAAAGATGGAACAATAATTGCTCGACTGCTCTGTACAAAATTAAGAGTGGCCCTGATAACAGCAAACATTACCTCTGTTGGAGCTATGTGCTGCGGTCATACCTGCTCAACTCGCTCATCGAGTAAAAAAAGATATGAAACATCCAACTACTACTACCATACAACTATCCTTTGGCAAGACTGTTATTAAATATGATAGATGAATACAATAAGCATTGTGGATCGACTGCAATGCTGAATACAATAGACAGCATTTTGGCCAATAAAAGGGAAAATAACAGCTCGAGACGTTATAAAGAAATGTCTTTTTTTCAGTTTCAACTCTCGTAGTGAACAAACGCGTTTTTATAATCGTCGCAACTGAATATAAAAAAATATAAAAAAAAATTTTCAAGTCACAAAAATTATAAAAAAAACAAAACATTTATTGAACAGTTATTTTACTGGTTTTATTTATTTTTTGCTTGTGTGCAATATACATAAATATTTGCATACAAGAACTAATATAAGTGAAAATAAAAAAAAGAGAACTCTGATGAGTTCATCTTCTGATAAAAACAACAATAATCCTACAAGCAGTAGGAATGTACAATATATAACTTTAATTACTGATGACGACAATAAAAAAAATGAATTAAACAAAAACCCTGAATTTAACAGAAAACACAAATACTCGTGAGCGATCATTATCTCTGAACATGTTAAATAGTGATCAAGAAGCAACAACAATTGCACCCATCAGCAAACTTGTCAGCTTAAATGTACAAACAAACAATAAGTAATAAGGTGACCAACGTGCACAAAATCGTAGATGCGGTGAGTACAATAAATGATAATAAAATTCAAACCGGAATGGACAGATACATTTTTTTTTTTGTGGTAGTTTTATTATTTATTGAATCTTCAATTGTATATTGAAACATCAATAAGTTTTTCAAATCTTAAATCTAAAAATACATTAATATATGTTTAGCCAGTGCTAAACAAAATTTTTAATTCCAACTGTTGATTTTTGATGTTTTACATCTCTCGTGTACGGCTGAGAGAAAGAGTATCCCTCCTTCTCAACCGGGTGTGGCCTCTATAATTTAGAATGTTGCGCGCAAGTGGATTTGGGTGCAATACTAGTTTTTCAATATATTTTTTTGCGTGTTTTGAAAATACTGTCTTCACCAACGGAACATCGAGATCTTTGTGAATTCGCTGATTTCGGATATACCAGGGGGCTGCAGTAATTGTACGTAGAATTTTGTTTTGTCGCCTTTGAATTTTTTCTACACTTGATGCTGAGGCAGTGCCCCATAACTGGATTCCATAGGCCCATATTGGTTTCAGGATCGCGTTGTATAACAAAAGTTTACAGTCAAGACTTAATATAGAATTTCTTCCAATAAGCCGATTCATTTGGGCTGGTTTTAATTTCATTTGTGTCAACTTTGCGTCTATATGCGATTTCCATGTTAAGCGACGATCAAGATGAACGCCTAGATATTTTACTACATTGTGTTGCGGTATAGTCTCGGTGTTGATTTGTATAGGCGGGCATGTTTCCCTGCGTAAAGTAAAAGTAACGTGTACACATTTCTGCTCATTCACTTTTATCCGCCATTGTTTTAGCCATGTTTCCAATTTTGAGATGTACCCTTGTAGATTCCGGGAAGCTTCTACAGGATTTTCATGAACGCTTAGAAAAGCCGTATCATCAGCAAATGTTGACGTGTGAATGATACTGCTTAACGGTAAGTCAGAGGCATATATTAAATAAAGTAAAGGACCGAGGATACTGCCTTGAGGGACTCCGGCTTCAATCGACTGCGGGGGGCTTAAAAAATTGCCTTCCTTAACTACAAATTTTCGTTCCTCTAGATAGCTTTTTAAGAGCCTGACGATGTTTGCGGGTAGATTTTGTGTTAATTTGTGGACAAGACCTTCGTGCCATACTTTATCAAAGGCCTGTGCGACATCAATAAAAAGCGCTGAAGAATATTTCTTTTTTTCAAAAATTTCTCTAATGACATTCACAAGTCTGTGAGTTTATTCAATAGTGTTATGCTGACTGCGAAAACCGAATTGATGATCTGGAATACATGCACCGCTAGTTACTATAGGAGTCAGCTTGCTCATGTACAGTTTTTCAAAAAGTTTCGACATATTGGACAATAGACTGATAGGCCGATAGGATTCAACCTTTGTATGATCCTTACCGGGCTTTGGTATCATAGTAATCATCGAAACCTTCCATTCTTCCGGATAGTATTGCAGTCGTAAAATACTATTAAAGATGAATAGTATTATTCGTTTTGCAATGAAAGGCAATTCTTGCAGCATTTTGTTGCTTATTCTATCAATACCTGGGGCTTTTTTTTGAGTTTAGACTTGTAATAGCCTTTTGAATATCCACAATATTAAATCTTAGCGGAATTTCTGGTAAAGCGACGACTGGCGGCAGTTCAGTAATATCAGCAGAAATATTTGGAGTAAATACCTTTTCTAAGTGTTTAACAAAAAGAGCACCTTTTTCAGCATCAGTTCTTGCCCAGTCACCATTTGAAGCTCGTAATGGAGGTTTACATATCACCGGCCTTTTAAGTCCTCTGGCTGCACGCCACAGCGAATAATTTGTTGATGGTGTTGCATGGAGTTCTTGCAGAAATTTTTGCAGCGAAGCTGTTTTTTGTGTTTGCAAAACTTTTCTAAGCTGCTTGGTACACTCCTTAAGCCTTAATTTTAGCTGAGGCGATCTGTATCGTTGCCATTCTCGTCGAGCTCTCAGTTTTTCGGTCAATAGCCTTTCTATATCTGCACAAAAAATATTGTTAAATCTCGCTTGTTGTTTTGCTTGAATTGAAGAAGCATTAAGAGCAGATTGTTTAGCATGTGCTTCAAACAACCTAATAGAATTTTCTATGTCAGCAGGTGTTCTCAATGGCATATTTTCCGTGCAATGAGCACTCAAATATTTTTTGTATTTCAGCCAGTTAATACGTGCAGATGTCAGCGGTAAATCACATGTTGGTCTTGCGGTTGTGTGTGAGTAAATAGTGATAGAGTAAAAGGGGGAAGAAGTCCAAAATCAGCTCAAATAGCTTCAACAGCGAAAGTTCCCAGAGATGGAAAAAACAAAATAAAAAATTCCGAAAATCGTTTCGTATCGTATACGTATCAATTAAAGAGTGCTAAAGGTCTAACCGTCGTAATAAAAGGTATAGACTCTAGTGTGGATCTAGAAGAGGTTAAGTCTGGCCTTGAAAATAATGGCTTCAAAGTTAAAAATGTTTCTAACATCAAAAATAGGGAAAAAAATCCCCCAACCTATTTTTATTGTCGAGCTACAGCCAGGTGACTTGAAAATTAAATATATGAATCGCACCCAATCTATAATCTAAAGTACTTGTTACACAGAAGAGTTACAGTTGAGATGCCACATAAAAAAATGGACCTATCCAATGCATGAACTGTCAAGAATTTGGCCATACCAAAACTTATTGCAAGTTGCCTACCGTTTGCGTTGTATGTGGTGAGTTGCACAGTACCGCTAACTGTGACAAAGTAAAAGGTGATACCAAGGCAAAAAAATGCGGCAATTGCAGTGGAAACCACACTGCTAACTATAGACGCTGCCCTCTTTACTCTTTTTTTTAAAATTCGTCGAACAGAAAAACAAATGCTACTCCTGATCAGCCCAACACCCCTTTAAACTACCCTCAGTTACCTCAACCGTCGTCTAGCCATAATCAATACTGATATGTTTTAAAGTCTAACACAACTCTTACACAACAAAAACCTAATAGTCAATTTTCATGCGCTAAGATTTTAAAGAGTAACCAGACTCCGGCGCAAAAAACTGTACCAGCTAATGAAGAATCAGGGCATACTTTTAGTCGTATTGAAGCTTCGATAGAGATCCTAATACAAACAGTAAATACATTTACTCTCAACATGTCCTGTATGATGTAGGAAATGTTGAAAATGCAGTCTACCTTGTTGCAGGCTGTATTGAAAAAACCATGAACTTAAGAATCTGTTTTTGGAACGCAAACGGCATCTGCCAACAAAAAATGAAACAGAATATTTTCTGCTGGATAAACAAATCGATGTTATGGTTATCTCAGAAATTCATTTGACGTCTCGAAGTTTTTTTAAAATTAGTGGATATAATTTCTACGACACTAAGGATCCTCGAGGTAGAGCTTGTGGTGGCTATGGAATCCTAATAAAAACTCGAATAAAACACTACCTGCTAAATGACCTTCGTGAAGAATATCTTCAAGCAACAAATATCTGTATTGAAAATTTTTATCAAAAGCTTGTGATATAATCTGTTTATTCTCCTCCCAGATTTTCAATCTCAGAGAGTCAATATACCGCATTTTATACGACGCTGGGTCCTGTTTTCTAGCAGCTGGCGACTACAATGCTAAACACACTTTTTTGGGTTCACGTTGAATCAGTCCTAAGTGTCGTGTTTTGTTTGACACAATTTCAAAAATAGATTTGAATGTAGTTTCAAGTGGTCAGCCAACATATTGGCCAAGGGATCGAAAAAAAAGTCGTGATGTTATCGACTTTGGAATCTCGAAAGGTGTGCCCAGCGAAATTATTGAAGTACAAGCATCTTTGGATTTGTCTTTAGATCACTCGCCTACTATTATCACTATTAACTCACACACAACTGCAACACCAACATATGATTTACCGCTGACATCTGCACGTGTTAACTGGCTGAAATACAAAAAATATTTGAGTGCTCATTGCACGGAAAATATGCTGGCCACATGCTACACCAATGAGAACACCTACTGACATAGAAAATTCTATTAGGTTGTTTGAAGCACATGCTAAACAAGCTGCTCTTAGTGCCTCTTCCAATCAACCAAATCAACAAATAAGATTAAACAATATATTTTGTGTGGATATAGAAAGGCTTTTGACAGAAAAACGTAGAGCTCGACGAGAATGGCAACGTTACAGATCGCCCCAGCTAAAATTAAGGCTTAAGGAATGTACCAAGCAACTTAGAAAAGTTTTACAAACACAAAAAACAGCTTCCCTCCAAAATTTTCTCCAAGAACTAGATGCAACACCTCAAACAGATTATTCACTGTGGCGTGCAGCCAGAGGACTTAAAAGGCCGGTGATATGCAAACCTCCATTACGAGCCTCAAATGGTACTGGGCAAGAAAAAGTGTTTACTCCAAATATTTCTGTTAATATTGCTGAACTGCCACCAGTCGTCTCTTTACCAGAAACACCGCTAAAACTTAATAATGTGGAGATTGAAAATGCTATTGCTAGTCTTAACACAAAAAAAGCGCCAGGTATTGACAAAATAAGCAACAAAATGATTCAAGAATTGACATATATTGCAAAACGAATAATACTATTCATTTTTAATGGTATTTTACGGCTGCAATACTATCCGGCAGAATGGAAGGTTTCGATGATTATTATGATACCAAAGCACGGCAAGGATCATACGAAGGTTGAATCCTATCGACCTATTAGTTTATTGCCCAACTTTTCAAAACTATTTGAAAAGCTGTACATGAGCAAGCTGATGCCTATAGTGAGTAGAAGTGGATGCATTCCAGATCATCAATTCGGTTTTCGCAGTCAACATAGCACTATTGAACAAACTCACAGACTTGTGAACGTAGTCAGAGACACCTTTGAAAAAAAGAAATATTGTTCAGCGCTTTTTATTGAAGTCGCACAGGCTTTTGATAAAGTATGGCCCGAATGTCTTGTCCACAAATTAACACAAAATCTACCCGCAAACATCATCAGGCTCTTAAAAAGCTATCTGGAGGAACGAAAATTTGTAGTTAGGGAAGGCAATTTTTCAAGCCCCCCGCAGCCGATTGTAGCCGGAGTCCCTCAAGGCAGTATCTTCGGTCCTTTACTTTTTTTAATATATGCCTCTGACTTACCGTTAAGCAGTAACATTCACACGTCAACATTTGCTGATGATACGGCTTTTCTAAGCGTTCATGAAAATCCTGTAGAAGCTTCCCGGAATCTACAAGGGTACATCTCAAAATTGGAAACATGGCTAAAACAATGGCGGATAAAAGTGAATGAGCAGAAATGAGTACACGTTTTTATGCTGGCAGATGCCGTTTGCGTTCCAAAAACAGATTTTTAAGTTGATGGTTTGCTTAACACTGCCTGTAACAAGGTAGACTGCATTTTCAACATTTCCTGCATCACACAGGACATGTTCAGTGTAAAAGTATTTACTGTTTGAATTAAGGTCTCTATTGAGGCTTCAATTCGACTAAAATTAGAACCTGTATCTTCATTTGCTGGAGCAGTTTTGTCATGTGCACCCTGTTGCATGGTAAAGCAGTTGCGTAGAATTGGCATCACAGTGAACAGCTGTTTGTATTTACTTTAGTGGGAAATTTGCATGAAGGGCCAGAGGCGGCTTTCTGGAATTTTATTTGTATTATAATGATGATATAGAAAAAAAAAAAGATGGAGAATAGGGGTCGGTTTTTGGCGGCATAGAGGTTACTCGGGTCGTCAGTAAGATGAAAAAGGGGCTTTTTGAGTTTGCCGTTGAAGAGAAAGGAGCGAAGAACAAAAGTTGCGGAAGAAAAAATTCTTGATTTGTGCAAAAAAAAAGGAAAGAACTATTAAATGAAAACAAAAAAAATTTTTTTTGGTTTAAAGACTTTATTCAAATATTGAAAGTATTTTATTATAAATAAAAATAATACACAAAATAAAAGTTTGACTTTAAAGATTTTAGTCAAATATTGAAAGCATTATGAATAAAAATAATAAAAACTTGATAAAAGTTTAAGTTTAAAGATTTTATGTAATTATGGAAATTATTCTAAATTAAATTAATAAAATAATAAAAAAAAAACTACATCAGAGAAAAGAAACGATAAGCTAAATAAACAGATTGATTAATTAATACACACTCAGAAACTTAATATAAAGAAAAGTTAATTGTGAACAACCATAATTGAAAGCCACAAATCACATACCCAACTCCTTCTTCGTCATCATAGCCAGTGTGGAAAGAGGATCAGCCATAGTTGCCGAAAAGCCATCATCATCTTGTCTTGTGGGACCCCAGGTATTCTGCCATAGACCAGGACAGACATACAGACGACCTAAAACAAACGAAACAGATAAAATAATATATATTATTCTTTAAATTTTTGAGAGATAGGCTAAACACCTTTTTTTTATTACTTAACTTAGCTGAATTTGTATTTTTTGTAATTCCCTTTTGCGTTTTGAGGACAAAAGGTGCGTCGAGTTAGGTTGAGCTCATCATAGGATTGCGACGAGGATAAATTTTAGTGCTTAAGGGCCAGTTGCAAACCATATTTTCAGGTAGTCGCCTTTGGCTATAAAAATAAGAAAAATATATGTCAGATTATAATAGATGCTCAAGTTGGCAAATCGACTTACTAGTACTAAAAACACCTACGGCAGTCTCCCTTCGGAACATCACCTGAAACTACAAAGAAAATTTTTTATTGTTAGTTGATTCGGAAATTTAAAGTTTTTTATATAGATTATTATTTTTTTTAAATTTGTCTTTGTATGTAGGCCATTTTGCGGCAGATTTATTTTTTTGCAGTCAGCCATTTTGAGAGTTCTTCAATTAATTAAATACATATTTTTATTGTTAACGATATATCACTTTTTTATTTACTTAAATTATTTAGATATGAAAAGTAATATTATCAGGCTCAAGTTCAGTTTTATTGAATTAATGAAAATTCAAAATTACTAAGAGTTTTTTTGTGTTGGAAAATATTATTATTTATATCCAATCAGTTTTTAGCAGAACGCATCAGTACTGATTTCAAGGCCGCTACACCTCTCATCAGCGTTCAATTGTCCATCTTTACAATAATCGTAAAGTGGATACTAATGGAGAAGAATATCAACTATTTAACCAGTTTTTAACAGAAATAGAATATGAGAATTAATTTTTAATTCAATTTTTATTCTACAATGAAACAGTGCTGGTTAGTACGAAATTCCCTCATTACTGTTTGGAACTAATAATCAACACAAACTCATAGTCCGTTATCATCAAAGTATTCTACTTTGTATTTTAACGTTTTTGTTGTTTTTACTCTATATTAGGGAAATTCACATATTACTGTGACCCCTGTTATTAGGGTATTTATAGCTCGTGCCCAAGCGGATTAATATTTTTATATTATTATTATTACGAATAAACGTAATTATTATTTGAACTTATATTGATTTACATATGAAAAGTAATATTATCAGGCTCAAGTTCAGTTTTATTGAATTAATGAAAATTCAAAATTACTAAGAGTTTTTTTGTGTTGGAAAATATTATTATTTATATCCAATCATTTTTTAGCAGAACGTATCAGTACTGATTTCAAGGCCGCTACACCTCTCATCAGCGTTCAATTGTCCATCTTTACAATAATCGTAAAGTGGATACTAATGGAGAAGAATATCAACTATTTAACCAGTTTTTAACAGAAATAGAATATGAGAATTAATTTTTAATTCAATTTTTATTCTACAATGAAACAGTGCTGGTTAGTACGAAATTCCCTCATTACTGTTTGGAACTAATAATCAACACAAACTCATAGTCCGTTATCATCAAAGTATTCTACTTTGTATTTTAACGTTTTTGTTGTTTTTACTCTATATTAGGGAAATTCACATATTACTGTGACCCCTGTTATTAGGGTATTTATAGCTCGTGCCCAAGCGGATTAATATTTTTATATTATTATTACGATTAAACGTAATTATTATTTGAAATTATATTGATTTACATATGAAAAGTAATATTATCAGGCTCAAGTTCAGTTTTATTGAATTAATGAAAATTCAAAATTACTAAGAGTTTTTTTTTGTGTTGGAAAATATTATTATTTATATCCAATCAGTTTTTAGCAGAACGTATCAGTACTGATTTCAAGGCCGCTACACCTCTCATCAGCGTTCAATTGTCCATCTTTACAATAATCGTAAAGTGGATACTAATGGAGAAGAATATCAACTATTTAACCAGTTTTTAACAGAAATAGAATATGAGAATTAATTTTTAATTCAATTTTTATTCTACAATGAAACAGTGCTGGTTAGTACGAAATTCCCTCATTACTGTATGGAACTAATAATCAACACAAACTCATAGTCCGTTATCATCAAAGTATTCTACTTTGTATTTTAACGTTTTTGTTGTTTTTACTCTATATTAGGGAAATTCACATATTACTGTGACCCCTGTTATTAGGGTATTTATAGCTCGTGCCCAAGCGGATTAATATTTTTATATTATTATTATTACGAATAAACGTAATTATTATTTGAACTTATATTGATTTACATATGAAAAGTAATATTATCAGGCTCAAGTTCAGTTTTATTGAATTAATGAAAATTCAAAATTACTAAGAGTTTTTTTTGTGTTGGAAAATATTATTATTTATATCAAATCAGTTTTTAGCAGAACGTATCAGTACTGATTTCAAGGCCGCTACACCTCTCATCAGCGTTCAATTGTCCATCTTTACAATAATCGTAAAGTGGATACTAATGGAGAAGAATATCAACTATTTAACCAGTTTTTAACAGAAATAGAATATGAGAATTAATTTTTAATTCAATTTTTATTCTACAATGAAACAGTACTGGTTAGTACGAAATTCCCTCATTACTGTTTGGAACTGATAACCAACACAAACTCATAGTCCGTTATCATCAAAGTATTCTACTTTTGGATTGGATATAAATAATAATATTTTCCAACACAAAAAAACTCTTAGTAATTTTGAAGTTAATTAATTCAATAAAACTGAACTTGAGCCTGATAATATTACTTTTCATATGTAAATCAATATAAGTTCAAATAATAATTACGTTTATTCGTAATAGTAATAATATAAAAATATTAATTCCGCTTGGGCACGAGCTATAAATACCCTAATAACAGGGGTCACAGTAATATGTGAATTTCCCTAACATAGAGTAAAAACAAGAAAAACGTTAAAATACAAAGTAGAATACTTTGATGATAACGGACTATGAGTTTGTGTTGGTTATTAGTTCCAAACAGTAATGAGGCAATTTCGTACTAACCAGCACTGTTTCATTGTAGAATAAAAATTGAATTAAATATTAATTCTCATATTCTATTTCTGTTGAAAAACTGGTTAAATAGTTGATATTCTTCTCCATTAGTATCCACTTTACGATTATTGTAAAGATGGACAATTGAACGCTGATGAGAGGTGTAGCGGCCTTGAAATCAGTACTGATACGTTCTGCTAAAAACTGATTGGATATAAACAATAATATTTTCCAACACAAAAAACTCTTAGTAATTTTGAATTTTCATTAATTCAATAAAACTGAACTTGAGCCTGATAATATTACTTTTCATATGTAAATCAATATAAGTTCAAATAATAATTACGTTTATTCGTAATAATAATTTTTTTTTTTTTGTGATAATTTTATTATTTATTGAATCTTTAATTATTTAAATTGAATTATCAATAAGTTTTTCAAATCTTAAATCTAAAAAAATATTAAATATAAGTTTAGCCAATGCTAAACAAAATTTTTAATTTCAACGGTTAATTTTTGTTGTTTTACATTTCTCGTGAACGGCTGAGAAAAAGAGTATCCCTTCTTTTCAGCCGGGTGTGGCCTCTATAATGAAGAATATTGCGCGCAAGTGGATTTGGGTGCAACTCAAGTTTTTTTATATATTTTTTCGCGTGTTTTGAAAATATTGTCTTCACCAACGGAACGTCTAGGTCTTTATGAATTCGATGGTTTCTGACATACCAGGGGGCTGCTGTTATTGTACGTAGGATTTTATTCTGTCGCCTTTGAATTCTTTCGACATTCGATGCTGAGGCAGTGCCCCATAACTGGATTCCATACGACCATATATGTTTCAGGATCGCGTTGTATAACAAAAGTTTACAGTCAAGACTTAATATAGAATTTCTTCCAATAAGCCAATTCATTTGAGCTGCTTTTAATTTCATTTGTGTCAACTTTGCGTCTATATGCGATTTCCATGTTAAACGACGATCAAGATGAACGCCTAGATATTTGACTACAGTGTGTTGTGGTATAGTCTCGGTGTTAATTTTTATAGGCGGGCATGTTTCCCTGCGCAACGTAAAAGTGACGTGTGCACATTTCTGCTCGTTAACTTTTATACGCCATTGTTTGAGCTATTTTTACAGTTTGGATATATATTCTTGTAAGTTGCGGGAAGCTTCTACAGGATTTTCGTGAACGCTTAGAAAGGCTGTATCATCCGCAAATGTTGATGTATGAATGTTACTGTTTAACGGTAAGTCAGAGGCATATATTAAATAAAGTAAAGGACCGAAGATACTGCCTTGAGGGACTCCGGCTTCAATCGACTGCGGAGGGCTTAAAAAATTGCCTTCCCTAACTACAAATTTACGTTCCATCAAATAGCTTTTTAAAAGATTTACGATGTTTGCTGGTAGATTTTGTGTTAATTTATTGAAAAGACCTTCGTGCCATACTTTATCGAAAGCTTGTGAGACATCAATAAAGAGCGCAGAGCAGTATTTCTTTTTTTCAAAAGTGTCTCTAACGACATTCACAAGTCTGTGAGTTTGTTCTATTGTGCTATGTTGACTGCGAAAACCGAATTGATGATCTGGGATGCATCCACTTCTGCTCACTATAGGCATCAGCTTGCTCATACACAGCTTTTCAAATAGTTTTGAAATGTTAGACAGTAAACTAATAGGCCGATAGGATTCAACCTTTGTATGATCCTTGCCGGGCTTTGGTATCATAGTAATTAGCGAAACCTTCCATTCTTTAGGATAGTGTTCTAGGCGTAGAATACTGTTAAAAATGAATAGTATTATTCTTTTTGCAGTGTAAGGCAATTCTTGAAGCATTTTGTTGCTTATTTTGTCGACACCTGGGGCTTTTCTGGTGTTAAGACTAGTAATAGTGTTTTCAATCTCCGTCATGTTAAATCTCATCGGTATTTCTGGTAAAGGGACGACTGGTGGCAGTTCAACAATATCAGCAGAAATATTCGGAGTGAAAACTTTGTTTAACAAAAAGTGCACCTTTTTCAGCATCAGTTTTTGCCAAGTCACCATTTGGGGCTCGTAATGGGGGTTTGCATATCACCGGCCTTTTTAGTCCTCTGGCTGCACGCCACAGTGAATAATCTGTTTGTGGTGTTGCATCTAGCTCTTGAAGGAATTTTTGAAGGGAAGCTGTTTTTTGAGCTTGCAAAACTTTCCTAAGCTGCTTGGTACACTCCTTAAGCCTTAATTTTAGCTGGGGCGATCTGTAGCGCTGCCATTCTCGTCGAGCTCGCCGTTTTTCAGTCAATAGCCTTTCTATATCTACAGAAAAAATATTGTTAAATCTCACTGGTTGGTTTATTTCATTTGAAGTAGCATTAAAAGCAGCTTGTTTAACATGCGCTTCAAATAACCTGAGAGAATCGTCTATGTCTGAAGGTGTTCTCAGCGGCATTTTTTCCGAGCAATGAGCACTCAGATATTTTCTGTATTTCAGCCAGTTAATACGTGCAGATGTCGTCGCTAAATCACATGTTGTGTGTGAGTAAATAGTGACAATAGTAGGCGAGTGGTCTGAAGATAAGTCCAAAAATGCTTCAACTTCAACCATCTCGCTGGGCACGCCTTTTACAATTCCAAAGTCGATAACATCAGGAATTTTTTGTCGATCTGTTGGCCAATATGTTCGCTGTCCACTTGAAACTACATTCAAACTCATTTTAGATATTGTGTCGAATAAAATTCGTCCCTTAGGTGTGATTAGACGTGAACCCCAAAATGTGTGTTTAGCATTGTAGTCGCCAGCTGCTATAAAACGGAGGCCCAGTGATTTATAAAGCCGTATATTGACTCTCGGTAATTGTGAATCTGGGGGGCGAATAGACAGATGATATTACAAGTTTTTGATAGTAAGTTTCGATGCAGATGTTCGTTGCTTGAAGATAATCTTCACAAAAATCATTCAACAGGTGGTGTTTTATTCGCGTTTTTATTAGGATTCCCGAACCACCAAAAGCTCTGCCACGGGGATCCTTGGTGTCGTAAAAATTATATCCACTAATTCTGAAACAGCTTCGAGATGTCAAATGAGTTTCTGAGATAAGCATAACATCGATTTGTTTATCCAGAAGAAAATATTCTATTTCGTTTTTATGTTGGCAGATGCCGTTTGCGTTCCAAAAACAGATTTTTAAGTTCATGGTTTGCTTAGTACAGCCTGCAACAAGGTAGACTGCATTTTCAACATTTCCTGCATCATACAGGACATCTTGAGAGTAAATGTATTTACAGTTTGTATTAAGCTCTCAATTGAGGCTTCAATACGACTAAAATTATACCCCGAATCTTCATTTACATTTACGGTTTTTTGCGCCGTACTCTGATTGCTTTTTAAAATACTAGCATATGAAAATTTGTTGTTAGATTGTTGTTGAGCACTAGTCGCGTTAGATTTGAAAATGTTTGAAAATTGATTTTGGCTGGTGGACGGTTGAGGTAACTGTGGATAGTTAATAGGGGTTTTAGGTTGAGCGGGAGTAGCATTGGTTTTTTTGGTTGATGAATTCTTAAAAAACGAGTAAAGGGGGCAGCCTCTATAGTTGGCAGTGTGATTTCCGCCGCAATTGCCACATTTTTTCGGCTTGGTATCACCTTTTATTTTATCACAGTTAGCAGTACTGTGTAACACACCACATACAACGCAGACTGTAGGCAACTTGCAATAAGTCTTCGTGTGCCCAAATTCTTGGCAGTTCTGGCATTGAACAGGTCCAGCTCTTTTATGTGGAAGCTCAAAAGTAACTCTTCGATGCAACAAGTACTTTAAGTCATATATTGGATGTGCTTCATTCTTTTTTATTTTTATGCCATCTGGCTGTAACTCGACTCTAAATATTGGTTGGGGGATTTTTTCTCTATTTTTAATGTTTGAGACATTTTTCACCTTGTAGCCACTATTTTCAAGGCCAGACTTGACCTCCTCTGGATCCACGCTAGAGTCTATACCTGTTATTACGACTGTTAGACCTTTAGCACTCTTGGTACGTGTAGAAGTTTTTATTTTTAGATTCTAAATCTGAAACAATTTTTCGGTAATTATTTTCATGAGCTACCTGAATTTTTGTTTCGTTGATTTTTCCGCGCTTAATTGGAGTTACGTAGAACTCATTTTCTCCAATTAATGAGATACGGCTTTTAACCAACAAATTCTGGTATTCTGTTCTCTTATATATATGGGTGGGGGCTTACTCGAACTTGTTGTAGTTGTGTCTTCATCGCCTTGTTCAGTTGAAATCGCGAAACGATTTTCGGAATTTTTAATATTTTTTCCATCTCTGGGAACTTTCGATGTTGACGCTTTTTGAGCAGATTTGGGACTTCTTCCCCTTTTCAACACGGTTATGTATCTATCCATACCTCTTTGAATTTTATTATCACTATTTTCACTTATAGCATCTATAATTTTGTGCACGTTGGTCACCTGGTTATTTATTGTTTGTTTGTTTCATTGTACAGCTAAACTGACAAGTTTGCTAATAGGTGCAATTGTTGTTGCTTCTCTATCAATATTTATGGCGTTTTCTTTTCTGAGTAATATGTTGCATTTATTCTGCCTTCTACATATATTTCTGTTCTTTTCTGCAAAATGTGTGCTATTTTAAAAGTGTAACAAGTTGTTTTCTCATGATGTTACCCTTAAAAAGAAAAAAAATATTACATGTTCAACACTCATTTTAATTAAAGGGGCATAAGTGCAGCATTATATTAACAGCTGGTTTTGTTATTGTTTCTTTACTTTATTGATTATTGCTAACATTTATGTTCTTTTGTAAACTTAAAATATGCAACACTTCCTAAAAGTCGTGGGAACATTTAAAAATGTTGCCAAATCTCATGTAACATATATGTAACATTTTATTTTTAGAAAAGAAACCGCCATTAGGTTTGGATAGCAAGATCGCGCACGAGTAGTTGTGTGTTGTGTAGAATTCAGGTTTTCATTTTCGGCGTCATGAACCAAAGTTAAATAAACATTCTTACTGCTTGTAGGTTTATTATTGTTTTTGTTGGTAGAAGATGAACTCATTTAGAGTTCTTTTTTTTTGTGTTCACTATATGAGTTTGTATTTGCAAATATATATGTATACCACACGCAAGCAAAAAATATAATAAAACCAGTATAATAACTGTTTAATCAATGTTTTGTTTTTGTTTTATTTTTTTTTGTGATTTTAACTTTAAATAATTTTTAATATTCAGTTGCGACGATTATAAAAACGCGTCTGTACACTGCGAGAGTTTAAACAAAAATAATGATTTCATAATATATGTATGTACAGGTAATGTTTTTTAAAAAATTTTAAGTAGACGAAACCCCTGAAGAAGTCAACAAACAATTGACGAAACGTTGGGTAAAAAAATGTAGTAAAACTGTTTTATTAACACTAACTACGTTAGGCCTTATTAGCTTAAAATATAAAAATATTATCAACAAAATCGCATCATTGGCCAAATAATTTCTAAAACACATAAGAACAATAACGACTGAAATATTGATATTTATCATACGCCTGATGATAGCCAAGAAATGTAGATGTGCATGTACATATGTATATTATATATCAAACTAAACTACAGGCGTTTTATAGGATTTTAGAAATGGACTCACTTATGTGAATATGTGAGATATAAGTCAATAAAAGGAATATGCAAGTCAACAAAACAAGCAAACAAAGGTTGGTTTCCTTAGCCGTCTTAAGATATGTTTGTATTAAACATGGATTTATACTAAATTTTATGTTATGTTGATTCTAATCACAATTTGTGCACTGAAAAATTAAAAAATATTTTTTATTTACATATTTATTCAGGTCGAAATTAGCAGTGCTCAATAATCGTCATGCCTACTTTCTTTTGGTAGATAATGGAACCCAAGCAAAATATGGTGCCGAGCTTATACTAAGAAGAAAACTAGAAAAGTTTATATCAAATTTAAAATTGCATCCATGTAAGTGTTAATTTCAGTTTATTGATTTTTATATATTTTAATTAAATACAGTATTTTTCGCTTATAGTCCACTACTACAGTTGCACAACTTTTGTGGACTATAAACGGATTTGGACTATAACCGAATTTTTTTTATAAGCCACTTATGGATAATAAGTGAATCCTAGTATAATCCACATTTGGATTCTATAAAAATTATTTTCTTCAATAAAACCACTCTTTTTAAACAATATAAAAGTTTATTTAAAACAACCAAATATTCATTTAATTCAAATAAAGATTATTATTACTAATTAATTCAAAACCATATAATAAAAACGAAAAGGTACAAAGTAAATAATTTCAGTGCTTCATAAGCTTAAAGTATGAGATTCATTTTGGATGACTGAATCAAACAACATAAATAACAATTTCATAGATAGAATACATAGAATGTTTTTACAAAAAATCTGTAATTTTAGTTTGTTTCTTTTTTAAAGAAGCTTGCACAATATATGATTCTATTTGATCAAAAATCAAGTTTTCTTCAATTTCTTTTTCTTGGCAAAATTTTCTTATAATGTCAACGGAATCTAAAACTTCTTTTGAAGTAATTTTTGTTTGTTGGCAATCGAAAACTTCAACCGCAGAATCGTAAGGATCTTCATCATCAACATTATTAAGATATTGCTCAGCAAATTTGTCCGAAGCCACATCGTCCAAAATATCAGCATCACTCAAGATTCCATGGCAAATAAGCTCGTCATCACAATGTTGATATTCTGAGGAAAACGTCAAAATTTGGCTTACACAATCTTCCTCGTCCTCAATCTCATGCAAATCTCTAATATTGTTAAAACCTGCCTGAAAATATAAAAATATGTACATACATATGTATGTATAATTTTTGCAATAAAAGTAAATTTAAAAATTTAAAAGTACCTTTTTGAAACAATTTTCAATACATTCCGGCTTTACTAACCACCATGCCCGCTTTATAAAATGCAAAGCATCCAATATGGATATTGATTTAATATATTCAGGAACAGTTTTTCCTTTCTCAATAGCACATATCTGCTTCTTAACGATGATCTGTCTATATTGCTGCTTAAATGAATGAATTATTCCTTGGTCGAGAGGCTGAATAATAGCTGTAGTATTTGGAGGAAGATATTGAACCGTAATATTTTTTAAAGCTATTGTCGTCTTATGGCATGATGCGTTGTCAACAAATAGAATTATTTTTTTTTTTAATTTTATTCATGTCTTCATCCAATATAGACAGTATATCATTCCAGATAAGAACAGTCATCCAACTGTTTTTATTTGCAAAATATTTTATAGGAATGTTTTTATTTTTAAAACATCGAGGCTGCATAGGCTTTCCAATTACAAACACCCGTTTGTAAGAACCCGTTGAGTTACAAATGAAGAGAAGTGTTAAGCGGCTTTTTTGCATTTTCCATCCTTTTGGTGGACTGCCTTTGTTGAAATAGGTTGTGCTAGGCAACGCTTTGTAGTATAAACCACTTTCGTCCGCATTAAAAATACATTCTGGTGAATAATCTTCAATAATTTGAGGCAACTGGTTCTCTACAAAGTGTGAAGCACTGTTTTCATCATTGTCTTTTGATTCCCCATAGATTTTGCCTACACATATTCTGTTTCTTTTCTTCCAACGAAATAGCCATGATGCATTTGGTTCAAAATCCTTTTCCAAATTCACTGCAAATTCTTTTGCTTTATTTAAAAGCATCAGGCCAGTTACCACTGCATCCTGGCCACGCATTTCGTTAAACCATATAAGAAGCGCCTTTTCAATATCAGGGTGATCCCCTTTTCTTTGACGCAATGTTTTTAAACTGCATGAATTGGACACTTCTTTTATTTTTGCACTATTTTTTACTATTTTATAGACTGTGGATTTGTCCACTTTATATTTAGAGCTCAGTTGTGCACATTTCATTAAATTATGTTCATAGTCTTTTATTAATTTTAGTTTTTTTTCCACACTTAACACAACGCGTTTACTCATTTTTTCTACTTTTATGAATCAAGCAAAATTTGACATTTATAAAAGTTGCCAGAACGGTAGATAAAAACATGTTGCCAGTTTGCTAAAAAAAATATAAAAAACAGTGTGGACTATAAGCGATTTTTTTGCATTGAGTATTAGATACGCGTGCAAAGAAAATGTGGGTTATAAACGAAAATGGACTACAAGCGAAATGGACTATGGAGCAAATAATTTGTATGAAATTCGTAAAAATTTGCACGTGAATATGACAGTTTTGGCTTATATCCGTTTTTGGCTTATATCCGGAATGGACTACAAGCGAAAAATACTGTAATAAACAAACAACTTATGGAATGCCTATGGGGAACCCTTTATCGCCCACAATAGCTGATGCAAATTACTTAAAGTAACACTAGAAGATTTAAATATGCAAAATATAAAAATTTGTTTTTTATTCTTTTTATTCTATTCTTAAATACGTTTACGATTTATTTGCCATAATCAAAAAAGATGACGAAGAAACAATATTAAAAACATTCAACAATTACCATAAAAAATTAAAATTTACAATTGAAAAAGAGCAAAACAACGCACTATCATTTTTGGATATGAAATTACATAGAGATGGGAATGAAATTATTACAGATTGGTATGCAAAATATAGCATCTGGACGCATAATTAACTATAATTCCACACAACCAACCCAAAAAAAGATAAATACAGCACTTAGTTTTATCATAAGAGTTCGCAAACTAAGTGACGACAAATTTATTAATAAAAATATAGAGAAAATAAAGGAAATTTTAACGAAAAATTGTTATCCGGCATACATCATTAATAATCTAATAAAAAAATCTACCAATAAAAAACTCGGGAAGAATGAAAACAACACATCTGGTAACACCAAAAAATATTACAGCCTCTCTTACATTCCTAAATTAACTGACAACAAGAAATTACAAGATATAACAAATGATAAACAAATTATTTGGGCACATACTGCAAATAAAACAATACAATCACTATTTACAAAAACTTAATCTAAAATAGAAACAAACGAACAAAGTAATGTTGTATACGAAATAAAATGTATGGACAATGCAATAGAAAACTGTGGGAAAGTATACTTAGGAACAACGAAGAGAAGTTTAAACACAAGAAAAACAGAACATGAAAATGATATAAAAAAGAACAAACAAACAAACAACTGCCTTATCACAACATTGCTTAGAGATGAGACACAACCCTGACTGTGATAATATCAAAATACTTGACAAGGAGAGGAAAGAGAACAAGAGATACACAATCGAAAGTTTACGTATACAACAAAGAACAACCAATACAATAAATAGAAAGGAGGACAAGGACAACATCAGCGCTAACTATTTAATAGCAATTAATTAATTTTTAGTGGTTTCTACTTATTTAATTTTTACTGCGATATTAGCTTTACTGTGATATTTACTTATTTTACTGTGATATTTATTTTTTGATTATTTTTACATTTATTTAAATAATTAATGTTTTTATGTCGTGGTGTATAAAAACTTATATTGTTCAAAATTTATTGTGAAAATTGACAAAAGACTATATGTAAGTAAAATGAGTTTGTATACATTAAATGATCATGTACTGTGACGACAAAAGTCCGAAACGTCGTTTTTGCCGCAACAACACCATACCTGAAGTCATCTTAGTTTAAGTATAAATGAATTTCTGTATTTATGAATTATTATTTTATTTTCTATTTCTATTATTTTACTTTTATTTTATTTTATGGTCATTTTATATTGTTTTCGTGAATTATATAATTTTGTACCTAACCATAAAATAAGAATCGTATATAATCATTAGAATTAACATCACTATCTATTTTAAATGAATTCAAACTAATCATTTAAAGTTAACGGACAAGTAAACTGCCATTGCATGGTAGACATGATATAAATAGTAACTTACCCTTACAAACAACGCTGCACGACCCAGCCATCGAACAGCCAGTCACGCACACAACGTATGCACAATGTATGAGTACGGTTCTGTGTGTATATTGTGTGTGCCAGCATTTAGCTATAAAAGGCGACACATGAATTGATCGAGTGGAGTTGGTTGGCAGCTGCTAATGCGGTAAGACCTCTTGTTAAACTTGTTTAACAAGAGCAACTATAACATTTATTTGTGCAAACTGAATTCTGTTGTGGCGTGTGCTGGTCCGGCTACAATCGAATTTAGTGAAGGAGATTGTATAGTGGTGTGTGTGCTGGTCCGACATCACTAAACAGTCAACTTCAGTACAAAACGACTGGAACGAACTCTCTGAGAACACGGTGTGTTATTGTTGTGTGTGTTGGTCCGTCAACAATAGCACATTGATAGTGTCATAGATAGCTAGTGGTGTGTGTGCTGGTCCGACACCAAGAGAAATCTAGACACTGCTCTCTTACTCTTAAGAGACAACATAATTATCAATAAGATAAACAAACAAACCGTATAAGTTAAATACGAGTCCAAAATAAGATAAATAAAGTGATACGAATTATAACGTACAAGAAACACTTTCCCGCATTTTCTCTTATTTCTGGAAATAAACAAATCTGTTAACGACCCTGGACAACGCTGAGCCTACCCCAGCTTCAAAGCGGAAAACGTGTCGTTACAGTGGCGCCCAAGCAGGGACAGTGCATTGTCCAATCAACACTGACTTTGCATTGTCAAGCAGAAAAATTTTATTAAATTAAAATTTTATAAAGAAAAAATTTTATTAAATTAAAATAACCAAACACAACAATCAGAAAGATTTTTGGTTTAAAATAAAACGCAAACAACTACAACAAGCAGCGATATAATTTTGTCGAGACTGTACCTCCCTCGTGACAAATAAGCAAAAACAATTATTGCGTGAAGAAAAAAAATTTGCTACAACGGTACGCCGCCAACAACAACAAATTGATATTTGTCAGCGACGCAGTTTGTAAAGCAACAACAAAATATTTCAACAAAGAAACTGAAAATAAACCAGTATAACTTCTTTGGTTTTTGTTGTCAAACGGAATACTTTTGATTCACGAACAAAAGTAAAAATATCGTATGTATGCATAATTGATATTTGTCAGCGACGCAGTTTGACAAACAACAACAAAATATTGCATCAAAGAATTTCAAACAAACCAGCTTGACTTCTTTTGCTTGTTACCAAACGGTAAAATTTTTTGCTTTACGTACAAGAATAAATATTGTATGTAAGAAAAATTCCACAAGCACTTTGACGACAACTGTACAAGAATTTACAACGGTACACAAAAGACGCTTGCCTACGTGTACAAAAGAACAATCAACATATATATACATATATATTCGAAAAAAAAAAACTACGAATATTACAAAAATATATATATATAAATATATACAACAATAAAAGATTTTTTTAAAAGAAAAATCTTAAAAAAAAAAACTCATCAACGAGAAAATTTTTATCATCACCATGTTGAAGACTACATGGGTCTACTCCCTGAAAAAGGATGAGCTGGTCCAATATCTTACGCAGTTCGAGCTAGAAACTACAGGCACCGTGGAAGAACTGAGAAAACGCTTCGCCAAGTTTGTTGCAGCTGAACATGAGGACGCTCAACAAGCAATACTGCTGGCCATACAAAATAAATATGATTGCAGTTCCACCTCATCTAACCGGCTACAGCTACCAGAGGGTGCGATGGACAATCTGCAGGCTTCACCGACTAAACGCGAGCTTCCTGGCACATCGCAACAATCTATCGTAAAAGACGCCCCCAAGAAGACCGGATTATGGTGATAGACACCATAAGAAGGTGGGGTATAAAATATGATGGAGGTAAGAGTCCCTTAGAATTCGTCGAGCGAGTGGAGGAATTAGCAGGTACGTACCAAATAAATTTGTGTGATGTGTTAAAAGTAATCAGTGAGTTTCTCCGAGATAAATCTCTTCTGTGGTATAGAAACAACAATAAGCAGTAGACAGAGTGGGTGACTTTTTCTTACCACCACGTTACTTTGAAAAACTGGATGATGAGATCAGAAAACGAGTCCAACGGCCACGTGAGCCGTTTAAAGAGTACGTCTTGGCATTACAAAACTTAATGCGTCCCACAAATCTCACGGTTGAACAACGGGTCGAACGAATCTTTCGCAATGCCCAACCCGACTACCAACGGTATATTCGAAGGATAGATTTTAACACATTAGAGCTTATACGTCTGGCCACAGATTTCGAAAGCATCCCCGCAAATCCTGCCAATTCTGCTCCACAACGAAATGAACATCATCGTATGGTTCTCCACCACTCGCTGACGAATCAGCATATTGATTACGAACCTCAATCACCGAGAAATGGGACCTCCATCCGATGGGAAGAGGACAAGTTGAAAGCCACAATTTGCCTTGACCAGAACTTGGCCACTGCCATTATCGACACAGGTGCTACCAGGAGTTTCATCAAACCATCATTTATACGACTAGTGAAGGAGCCAATATATCTGGCCGTAGACATAGATGTCATTTTGGCCGACGGCTCAAAAAGAATAGTATCGCGAGCAGTAAAGTGTCCTGTTACTCTGGGTAATCGTACCGTTCTTCACGAGTTCCTTATCTTGCCCGGGGCAACAGAATATATCTTGTTGGGACTCGATTTTTTGAAAAACGTCGATACCGTCATATCCTGTGCCGGTTTAACAGCCATCTCCAAACCCTGTGCAACGGCCAACTGGTGTCAGGATGATGCCAACGCAAAAATCAGACCGACCACTACTAGTAACAACGAGACTACTCTACAACAACAGATCGAAGATTTTCTCTCAAACGAATTGCCCAAATTCGAGAAAATCCAAGGTTTATCCACAGCAGCGTCACACTCAATCGTTATGACGGACACCAGGCCGATCAAGCTACGGTATGCCCAGCGCAATCCTGCCATGCAGGCCATCATTGACGCTGAGGTCAACAAGCTAATCGAACGTGGATGTATAGAGCCGTCACACAGCCCATACAGCTTCCCCATAACATTAGTCAAGAAGAAAAATGGAACTTGGCGCACCTGTATGGATTTTCGGCAACTCAACGCCCGTTCTGTACCTGATGCCTATCCGCTCCCGCGAATCGACAATATCCTGAACCGTTTACGTAATGCCAAATTTATTAGTAGCTTAGATCTCAAGGATGGCTACTGGCAAATCCCTATGGAAGAGAAAAGCAAACAATACACAGCATTTGGTGTAAGCGGCCGTGGACTGTACCAATGGCGCGTAATGCCTTTTGGGTTACATTCAGCGCCTGCTACTTTCCAACGGGCCTTAGACACAGTCATCGGACCAGATATGGAACCTCACGCCTTCGCCTATTTAGACGACATCATCGTGACTGGAACCACATTCGCCGAACACTGTAAAAATCTACGAGAGGTTTTCAGAAGATTACGAGCTGCAAATTTAACAATCAACGTGGAAAAATGTGAATTTTTCAAAACTGAGACTAAGTATCTGGGACACCTCGTCACGCAAGATGGGATAAAAACCGACCCAGACAAAATCCAAGCGGTGGCACAAATGACCCCACCTACCAACGTAAAAGACGTGAGACGCTTTCTAGGCATTACGTCATGGTATCGTCGTTTTGTGCCCGATTTCTCCAACATATCCAGACCGCTCACCGATTTATTAAAAAAGGGCAAGCACTGGAAATGGGGAGATGAACAACAAAAAGCATTCGAAACACTCCGAAATAAATTGACAGAAGCGCCAGTGCTGGCCTGTCCAGACTTCGCCAAACCCTTTGTGTTGCAAACCGATGCTAGTGACTTCGGGCTAGGAGCGGTCCTCACTCAAGAATTAGAGGGGACTGAACATGTAATCGCCTACGCTAGTCGCCATCTAAACAACGCCGAGAGAAATTACTCAGCCACTGAAAAAGAGTGTCTTGCCATCGTGTGGGGCATTCGGAAAATGCGCCCATATCTGGAAGGGTACAACTTCAAAGTTATCACCGACCACTTATCCCTAAAGTGGCTGAATTCCATTGACAACCCGATGGGTCGTCTCGCAAGATGGGCATTGGAACTTCAACAATTTAAATTCGAGATTATTTACCGCAAAGACCAACTCAACAAGGTTGCAGATGCACTTTCTCGTCAACCACAAGCTAAAGTAAACAGTGTCGATACAAAAGATAACGATGCTTGCCGATGGCTTCAGAGTCTCCGTGAAGGGGTGCAAAAACGCCCCGCAGAATTTCCTGACTACATCATTATCAACCATCAACTCTACCGACATTGCGCCCGAGAGTTGAATAATGATGATAGCTACCCCTGGAAATTGTGCGTGGCTACACCACGACGTCAACAGATGCTCCAAGAAAACCACGATCAGCCTACTGGAGGCCATCTAGGCATAAGGAAAACACTACACAAGATAGCACAACGGTACTACTGGCCGGGTATGGCCCGTGACGTCAGCCGTTATGTGCGAAACTGTGTCAGTTGTCAACAATACAAAATATCACAACAACAACCGGCAGGTAAGATGCTTACGCGTGTACCCGATGAACCATGGTTACTCGTATGCGCTGACTTCGTCGGACCCCTGCCCCGTACTCGTCATGGGAACACTATATTGTTAGTATTCTTTGACTATTTTTCGAAGTGGTGTGAATTAATCCCCATTAGGAAAGCCACAGCCGAAGGGGCTGTGAAGGCTTTTCGTGAGAGGATCCTCGCCCGATATAGCGTGCCGAAATCGATCATCACCGACAACGGTACCCATTCACGTCGCGCGTTTTTCAAAAATATCTACACGATGTAGGTATCACCCAACAGTTTACCGCCCCCTACACTCCTCAGGAGAATCCTACGGAGAGAGCAAATCGCACTATTAAAACAATCATCGCACAATTCGCCGGGAAACAACATGCTTCATGGGATGATCTCCTACCGGAAATCATGCTCGCCATCAACACAAGCATGGCTGAATCCACGGGCTACACTCCGGCCTACCTTACGCAAGGAAGGCAACCACGGCTGCCTAATGCGCTGTATGATCAAGTCACAGCCGGCACAGGGGCCCAGCAACTATCGCCAGAAGAGCGAGCCACAGAATTAAAAGAAATTTTCGACATTGTTCGAAACAATCTATCAAAAGCAACTAATAAACAGCGCCATCACTACAATTTACGACGCCGTAACTGGGCACCTAAGATTGGAGACCATGTTTTGGTTAAGCAGCATCCGTTGTCTAAGGCTATTGATAACTTTGCAGCCAAATTAGCACCAAAATATGGGGGGCCATGGGTGATAGAGAAATACGTCTCCCCAGTAATACTAGAAATTCGTAGTGTAGAAACTAACAATCTGCGCACTGCGCACATTAGCGAGCTAAAACCATTTCATAAACAAATATAGTAACAAATTCTTCTTTCTTCGTAGATCTAAGCAGAAAATCTCAATAAACTCTCGACAACCTCTTCATCGTCGGCCTCCACAACTTCCTCGAGCACAGCAACCGCATCGTCCGGAAAATCGAAGGTCAGTAGATGTCTGCCGGAAATAGGCTCACCATCTAAGACACCACCCCTACCGACTGAAGCCCTCGATATTACATACGATCAACTGCCTGAAGATTTGCAAAGAGAGCTGCATGAACGAATGGCCCGTCCATTTCGACCTCCACGGGAGAGATTACTGCGCAACAACAATCATCAGCGGTTCCGCATTACCCTTTTTAGGGACGGGCGCTGCCAGATTTTATGGTTGAGACCCTAAACCCCGCGAGCGGAGAGGCCGTGTGACGACAAAAGTCCGAAACGTCGTTTTTGCCGCAACAACACCATACCTGAAGTCATCTTAGTTTAAGTATAAATGAATTTCTGTATTTATGAATTATTATTTTATTTTCTATTTTTATTATTTTACTTTTATTTTATTTTATGGTCATTTTATATTGTTTTCGTGAATTATATAATTTTGTACCTAACCATAAAATAAGAATCGTATATAATCATTAGAATTAACATCACTATCTATTTTAAATGAATTCAAACTAATCATTTAAAGTTAACGGACAAGTAAACTGCCATTGCATGGTAGACATGATATAAATAGTAACTTACCCTTACAAACAACGCTGCACGACCCAGCCATCGAACAGCCGGTCACGCACACAACGTATGCACAATGTATGAGTACGGTTGTGTGTGTATATTGTTTTTGCCAGCATTTAGCTATAAAAGGCGACACATGAATTGATCGAGTGGAGTTGGTTGGCAGCTGCTAATGCGGTAAGACCTCTTGTTAAACTTGTTTACGAGTTCAAAATAAGAGAAATAAAGTGATACGAATTATAACGTACAAGAAACACTTTCCCGCATTTTCTCTTATTTCTGGAAATAAACAAATCTGTTAACGACCCTGGACAACGCTGAGCCTACCCCAGCTTCAAAGCGGAAAACGTGTCGTTACAGTACACATATATATGTTTTTGTTTATACCACTTAAAAAATTTGTTAAAAAAATTTGTTCATATCATTGGCAGATTCAATAAAAATTTATCCCTGAAGAAGTTGGAAAATACCAGCGAAACGTCGGATAAAACTATGTAATAATAGTTGTTTATTTACATTAGTTTGAACGTAAAATTGACCTTGAAAGCTTGTATAGTTTAATCTATTACTTAATAAATAATAAACAGTTTGGTCATTACCTAACTGAATTAAAATGAAATAAAACTTAAACATGTTTCAAACTTTAGTATTTATAATGACATAAGCGTTAAATCATTCAAGATCAAACTTGATTTACCAATGACAAATTTTGCCATACAATAATAGTGATAAGATAATTTTCTATGGAATAAAAAGCAAATTATCTTGCAATTTGTTTCCTGAAACAGTTATATACACGCAACAATTACCGCCACTTTCTTAAGCATCATGTGTTCTCACATTCGTTTATAGTGAGTGAAATCACTTTAAACTCTAATGGTGTGCGGACAAATTATTTACTTACGTCGAAAGTCAGTATTTACTTTACTTGTTTAATGCAGTGTCGGCCGAAGATGCATCTTTGGATTTGTCTTCAGATCACTCGCCTACTATTATCACTATTTACTCACACACAACTGCAACACCAACATGTGATTTACCGATGACATCTGCACGTATTAACTGGCTGAAATACAGAAAATATCTGAGTGCTCATTGCTCGGAAAAAATGCCGCTGAGAACACCTTCAGACATAAAGGATTCTCTCAGGTTGTTTGAAGCGCATGTTAAACAAGCTGCTTTAATGCTACTTCAAATGAAATAAACCAACCAGTGAGATTTAACAATATTTTTTCTGTAGATATAGAAAGGCTATTGACTGAAAAACGGAGAGCTCGACGAGAATGGCAGCGCTACAGATCGCCCCAGCTAAAATTAAGGCTTAAGGAGTGTACCAAGCAGCTTAGGAAAGTTTTGCAAACTCAAAAAAATGCTTGCCTTCAAAAATTCCTTCAAGAGCTAGATGCAACACCACAAATAATTATTCGCTGTGGCGTGCAGCCAGAGGAATTAAAAAGCCGGTAATATGTAAACCTCCATTATGAGCTTCAAATGGTGACTGGGCAAGAACTGATGCTGAAAAAGGTGCTCTTTTTAATAAACACTTAGAAAAAGTATTTACTCAAAATATTTCTGCTGATATTATTGAACTGCCATCAGTCGTCGCTTTACCAGAAATTCCGCTACGATTTAACATTGTGGAGATTGAAAAGGCAAACAATGGCGGATAAAAGTCAATGAGCAGAAATGTGTACACGTTACTTTTACTTTACGCAAGGAAAGATGCCCGCCTCTAAAAATCAACACTGAGAGTATACCGCAACACGCTGTAGTAAAATATCTCGGCGTTCATCTTGATCATCGTTTAACATGGAAATCGCATATAGACGCAAAGTTGACACAAATGAAATTAAAAGCAGCCCAAATGAATTGGCTTATTGGAAGAAATTCTATATTAAGTCTTGACTGTAAACTTTTGTTATACAACGCGATCCAAACCAATATGGTCTTATGGAATCCAGTTATGGGGCACTGCCTCAGCATCACGTGTAGAAAAAATTCAAAGGCGACAAAACAAAATTCTACGTACAATTACTGCAGCCCCCTGGTATATCCGAAATCAGCGAATTCACAAAGATCTTGATGTTCCGTTGGTGAAGACAGTATTTTCAAAACACGCAAAAAAATATATTGAAAAACTAGTATTGCACCCAAATCCACTTGCGCGCAACATTCTTAATTATAGAGGCCACACCCGGTTGAGAAGGAGGGATTCTCTTTCTCTCAGCTGTACACGAGAGATGTAAAACATCAAAAATCAACATAAATAAAACATATATATTAAAGTATTTTTAGATTTAAGATTGAAAAAACTTATTGATGTTTCAATTTATAATTGAAGATTCAATAAACAGTAAAACTACAACAAAAAACAAAAAAAAAAAAACTCTACTCTTGCCAGTAGCGTTCTTAAGCGCCGGCTAATTTTATCAAATCTCTCTAAAACCCCGTATACTCTCCGTTTACCACAAGGCGTCTTTAACGGTGTTCTCGTTGAGCCGTCTCGCGTCCAAGCATGTCCAGATTTTCACCCCTTTCTGCACTAACGTGACTCTATTATTCCATGGGCTTTCGCTTGGCTCAATAACTCCCAGTGACAACATCCTATCCAGTTCCTCGTACATCAGGCGTTGTACTGCCGGCGAGACCGGGTAATGTCTTTCTTTGATAGGTACTGCGTTGAATGTGTCAATGTGGTTACTTCTAATAGTGTTTTTCCTAAGCCTTTGCGCGTGAGGCACGGAAATGAATCAATCACGTCTTGTAACCGTTGCTGCTGTAGTGTATTCATTTCATGCATCCGTGGAAATGTTGTTTCTGAATCTGTATCTAGAGTAACCCCCTGGATGCTAAAGCATTGATTTCGAAGCGTAGCAAGTTAAACTTTTTCATAAAATCAATTCTAAGGAATAAAGGTAGCTTCAAAGTGAGCACCTGATAGAAATCAATTTCTTTGCTCAATTTGTTGAATGTGATGTTGACTCTCACTCGTCCTATAATTTGGTTAAGTCTACCATCTGCTGTTCTTATTGTGGCCTGAAATGGGTGTATTATTATTTTAGCCTTTTCTAGAAATTCCAGGCAATCTTTTCCCAAGCACGTAACTGTCGCACCACTGTCCAGTAATCCGTGGATCTGTTGGCCCTTTATTTCTATAGTCGTGTATATCCTAGTATCGGGACCTTCATAAATGCTGGCTGCTGAAATCTCATACCTAATTTGCTTTCTTCCCGTATATCTTTCTCTTGCTTTAGTTATTTTTCTAGATGGATTAAAGATTCTACTTCGAGTTTCTTGCACAGTTTTCCGTTCTTGAACATTCTGTCCGTCTTCAGCCTTATTGTTTTGTCTTTCTGTAGGTTGCAAAATTAGATACTTTTTTGCAGGTTGTGTTTCGTTGTTGTTGTTAACTAACTTGGTTGTCTTTTTATATTTTAATTGTGTTGCTGAGTTCTGGGATGGTAGTTCTGGGCACGTGCCTCTATCCCTGTGCAAGACACGTTCAGGATTCGGTTTGCCTGACAATTCGGACAACGTGCCGTTACAGTGTCTTCTTTACCACACTTATAACAAAACAATCTTCGCTTTTCCTCTAGGCACTCAAAAAACGTATGGCCCTCTATATGACAGTTCCAGCACAAAAATTTTTTTTTTCGTTCTAATGGCTTCGACAGCTGGCATGTCCTCTATCTGTTCAGGTGCAAACTCTATCTCGTGAACGTTTCGTGGCTGAATTCTGTGATTGTACTGTCTTTGACTATTTATCAAATTTTCGGCCCGGCTGCATTCTCTCACGAATTGCGCTAAGCTAAGCACAGGTACCGAAAATAGCAGCTGTGACATGGGTGCCTTCAAGTTACTCCTCATTATGCTGACCAAGTCTTTTTCTCCGATGTTGGTTCCTAAGCTTCAAGACTGCGTTGTAGAAATCGTCGAAAGTTTCCATGTTTTGTTGCCGTCTATCTAAAATCCTCTTCTGTATATCGAAATCGCTATCAAATCTATGGAATTGACTTATGAGTGCTGCTTTCAAATCTCTCCATCTCGATACATTATTAAAACGACTATGGTTCCAAAACCATTCGCGAGCGGGGCCACTAAGAAGGTGATGAAATGAGCGTAGCACATCTCTCACTTCGCATCCATAGTCTGCTTGCAATACTTCTACTCGAAACAAAAAGTCTTCAATACTGGTCGTCTTAGTGGTGCCATCAAACATAATTCCCCATTTATCAACTCTCACATTGGGATTGTGCATCAGCTGACTCCAAGAGTCTGGAAACTGTACTGAGTACGGGCTGGCTGATCTATAATCTAAATCTGGGTTGTTCTGACCGTTCACAGCATGAATCCCTTCTCTTGCTGGCTCTCCGTCGTCATTTCTAATATTCACGTAGTTATTATTCATCACAACAGGTCTTCTGTTATTTTTATTGCGGTGTACTGCGTTCACCCATGGTTGTATTTGAAATGGTCCTACGTTTTCGTTCCGTCTTGATGGTGGTTGGGATACATCTGGCATTGAAAGATTTCTTCCTTGCTGCATATTCTCATTTCCTGCCGGAATATTAGGTGGTGGGTGTGTAAAAATTGTTCTGTTTAAATTGCCCCCGACCGGTGTAGTACTAGGATACATGAATGGTGCTGGAATGGTGTTCAGGCTCTGATGAATCAATCTAGGTACTAAATCCAATAATTTTTCTTCGAAATTCCTCAGGTCGGTCTGTGTAACGACTGTGGTAGCTGGTGGTACAGGTGGTGTGCTTCTTGGCCTTAATGCGACTTTGCCTTGCATAAATGCTTCCCTAATTCCTCCAGGGCTCATCTCATTGTACTGTGGGGTAACCACAGAATAATTGCTAGCTCCGCTGGATTCCAAAACGTCTTGTATGCGAGCTCGGCTTGGCGGTGAATCTTCGCTACGCCTTCGAGGTATTGCTCCGGTGCTTTCCTGACTTCGTTGGCTTTGTAGACTTTAATCTTCAAACATGAGCACTGTACTTCTCACCAATATTTTGGTTAGCTGTGACTAGTTAGTGCTAACCAATATTTAGGTTAGGTTTGACTGGTTAGTGCTAACCAATATTTTGGTAAGCTGTGACTAGTTAGTGCTAACCAGTATTTTGGTTAGGTTTGACTAGTTAGTGCTAACCAATATTTAAGCTATCAATAAGGGTGTTCTAGTACGCAAAAGTTTTTACTATTTTTTACTGAACTTTACTGCATTTTACTAAATTGCGTTCGTTTACACAAAATACAGTAAATGAGAACACAAATTGAGAGCGTAAAGTGACAGTTCTAAATTGAGAACTTGCAAATTTTTACTGCAGAAATTTTTCGCAGTAAAGTTTAGTAAAACCAGAAAACATATGATTCAAAATGTAAACAAACAAAAAGTGTGCAATTTGTGACTAAAATATTAATCAAACTAAAAATAAAACAAAACTAAAAGTACATTAACATTACATCGAACTTGTTTGTGAAACAATTACCTACATGCCTTTGAATGGAAAATAAAAATTATTTTAGTTTTGTGGAGTTGTTATTTTAATTCTTTGTTGTGAATTTCTAAAGTACTTGTGTACTTAGTAATGCACATCCTATTACGTTAGTCAGTAGCAAAAACAAATATTCATGTACTTTGAATAAATTTAACCACACACAAATATGCAAAATCGAATTAAATAAAAAAAGAAGAAATAGGAAATATTACATAAATTAAATTGTTTATTTTTTATTACAATATTTGTGTTTGAAAAAGTATTTAATCGAGCACCGATAAATAAATTGTTCAAATATCCAAAGAGGTAAAAATTTATCAGCACTACATTTACTTTCCATCAGCTGTTGCCTAAATCTTACGAATGTTTACAAATTTTCCGTTCGGGTCCTTTTTTGTGGAAAAATTTTTTGGGAGAGTAGGCACCTATTTTTTTTTTTTTTTTTTTGATAATTTTATTATTTATTGAATCTTTAATTATTTAAATTGAATTATCAATAAGTTTTTCAAATCTTAAATCTAAAATATATCAAATATAAGTTTAGCCAATGCTAAACAAAATTTTTAATTTCAACGGTTAATTTTTGTTGTTTTACATCTCTCGTGAACGGCTGAGAAAAAGAGTATCCCTTCTTTTCAGCCGGATGTGGCCTCTATAATGAAGAATATTGCGCGCAAGTGGATTTGGGTGCAACTCAATTTTTTTATATATTTTTTCGCGTGTTTTGAAAATACTGTCTTCACCAACGGAACGTCTAGGTCTTTATGAATTCGACGGTTTCTGACATACCAGGGGGCTGCTGTTATTGTACGTAGGATTTTATTCTGTCGCCTTTGAATTCTTTCGACATTCGATGCTGAGGCAGTGCCCCATAACTGGATTCCATAGGACCATATTGGTTTCAGGATCGCGTTGTATAACAAAAGTTTACAGTCAAGACTTAATATAGAATTTCTTCCAATAAGCCAATTCATTTGAGCTGCTTTTAATTTCATTTGTGTCAACTTTGCGTCTATATGCGATTTCCATGTTAAACGACGATCAAGATGAACGCCTAGATATTTGACTACAGTGTGTTGTGGTATAGTCTCGGTGTTAATTTTTATAGGCGGGTATGTTTCCCTGCGCAACGTAAAAGTGACGTGTGCACATTTCTGCTCGTTAACTTTTATACGCCATTGTTTGAGCCATTTTTCCAATTTGGATATATATTCTTGTAAGTTGCGGGAAGCTTCTACAGGATTTTCGTGAACGCTTAGAAAGGCTGTATCATCCGCAAATGTTGATGTATGAATGTTACTGTTTAACGGTAAGTCAGAGGCATATATTAAAAAAAGTAAGGGTCCGAAGATACTGCCTTGAGGGACTCCGGCTTCAATCGACTGCGGAGGGCTTAAAAAATTGCCTTCCCTAACTACAAATTTACGTTCCATTAAATAGCTTTTTAAAAGCTTTACGATGTTTGCTGGTAGATTTTGTGTTAACTTATTGAAAAGACCTTCGTGCCATACTTTATCGAAAGCTTGTGAGACATCAATAAGAGCGCAGAGCAGTATTTCTTTTTTTCAAAAGTGTCTCTAACGACATTCACAAGTATGTGAGTTTGTTCAATTGTGTTATGTTGTCTGCGAGAACCGAATTGATGATCTGGAATACATCCATTACTAGTCACTATAGGCATCAGCTTTCCCATATACAGCTTTTCAAATAGTTTTGAAATGTTAGACAGTAAACTAATAGGCCGATAGGATTCAACCTTTGTATGAACCTTACCGGGCTTTGGTATCATAGTAATTAGCGAAACCTTCCATTCTTTAGGATAGTGTTCTAGGCGTAGAATACTGTTAAAAATGAATAGTATTATTCTTTTTGCAGTGTATGGCAATTCTTGAAGCATTTTGTTGCTTATTTTGTCGACACCTGGGGCTTTTCTGGTGTTAAGACTAGTAATAGTATTTTCAATCTCCGTCATGTTAAATCTCATCGGTATTTCTGGTAAAGGGACGACTGGTGGCAGTTCAACAATATCAGCAGAAATATTCGGAGTGAAAACTTTGTTTAACAAAAAGTGCACCTTTTTCAGCATCAGTTTTTGCCCAGTCACCATTTGGGGCTCGTAATGGGGGTTTGCATATCACCGGCCTTTTTAGTCCTCTGGCTGCACGCCACAGTGAATAATCTGTTTGTGGTGTTGCATCTAGCTCTTGAAGGAATTTTTGAAGGGAAGTTGTTTTTTGAGTTTGCAAAACTTTCCTCAGCTGCTTGGTACACTTCTTAAGCCTTAATTTTAGCTGGGGCGATCTGTAGCGCTGCCATTCTCGTCGAGCTCTCCGTTTTTCAGTCAATAGCCTTTCTATATCTACAGAAAAAATATTGTTAAATCTCACTGGTTGGTTTATTTCATTTGAAGTAGCATTAAAAGCAGCTTGTTTAACATGCGCTTCAAACAACCTAAGAGAATCGTCTATGTCTGAAGGTGTTCTCAGCGGCATTTTTTTCGAGCAATGAGCACTCAGATATTTTCTGTATTTCAGCCAGTTAATACGTGCAGATGTCGTCGCTAAATCACATGTCGTGTGTGAGTAAATAGTGACAATAGTAGGCGAGTGGTCTGAAGATAAGTCCAAAGATGCTTCAACTTCAACCATCTCGCTGGGCACGCCTTTCACAATTCCAAAGTCGATAACATCAGGAATTTTTTGTCGATCTGTTGGCCAATATGTTGGCTGTCCACTTAAAACTACATTCAAACCCATTTTAGATATTGTGTCGAATAAAATTCGTCCCTTAGGTGTGATTAAACGTGAACCCCAAAATGTGTGTTTAGCATTGTAGTCGCCAGCTGCTAGAAAACGGAGGCCCAGTGATTTATAAAAAGCCGTATATTGACTCTCGGTAATTGAGAATCTGGGGGGCGAATAGACAGCTGATATTACAAGTTTTTGATAGTAAGTTTCGATGCAGATGTTCGTTGCTTGTAGGTAATCTTCACAAAAATCATTCAACAGGTGGTGTTTTATTCGCGTTTTTATTTGGATTCCCGAACCACCACAAGCTCTGCCACGGGCATCCTTGGTGTCGTAAAAATTATATCCACTAATTCTGAAACAGCTTCGAGATGTCAAATGAGTTTCTGAGATAAGCATAACATCGATTTGCTTATCCTGAAGAAAATATTCTATTTCGTTTTTATGTTGGCAGATGCCGTTTGCGTTCCAAAAACAGATTTTTAAGTTCATGGTTTGCTTAGTACAGCCTGCAACAAGGTAGACTGCATTTTCAACATTTCCTGCATCATACAGGACATCTTGAGAGTAAATGTATTTACAGTTTGTATTAAGCTTTCAATTGAGGCTTCAATACGACTAAAATTATACCCCGAATCTTCATTTACATTTACGGTTTTTTGCGCCGTACTCTGATTGCTTTTTAAAATACTAGCATATGAAAATTTGTTGTTAGATTGTTGTTGAGCACTAGTCGCGTTAGACTTGAAAATGTTTGAAAATTGATTTTGGCTGGTGGACGGTTGAGGTAACTGTGGATAGTTAATAGGGGTTTTAGGCTGAGCGGGAGTAGTATTGGTTTTTTTGGTTGATGAATTCTTAAAAAACGAGTAAAGGGGGCAGCCTTTATAGTTGGCAGTGTGATTTCCGCCGCAATTGCCACATTTTTTCGCCTTGGTATCACCTTTTATTTTATCACAGTTAGCAGTACTGTGTAACTCACCACATACAACGCAGACAGTAGGCAACTTGCAATAAGTCTTCGTGTGCCCAAATTCTTGGCAGTTCAGGCATTGAACAGGTCCAGCTCTTTTATGTGGAAGCTCAATAGTAACTCTTCGATGCAACAAGTACTTTAAGTCATATATTGGATGTGCTTCATTCTTTTTTATTTTTATGCCATCTGGCTGTAACTCGACTCTAAATATTGGTTGGGGGATTTTTTCTCTATTTTTAATGTTTGAGACATTTTTCACCTTGTACCCACTATTTTCAAGGCCAGACTTGACCTCTTCTGGATCCACGCTAGAGTCTATACCTTTTATTACGACTGTTAGACCTTTAGCACTCTTTAATTGGTACGTGTAGAAGTTTTTATTTTTAGATTCTAAATCTGAAACAATTTTTCGGTAATTACTTTCATGAGCTACCTGAATTTTTGTTTCATTGATGTTTCCGCGCTTAATTGGAGTTACATAAAACTCATTTTCTCCAATTAATGAGATAAGACTTTTAACCAGCAAACTGGAATTCTGCTCTCTTAAATATATGGGTGGGGGCTTACTCGAACTTGTTGTAGTTGTGTCTTCATAGCCTTGTTCAGATAAAATCGCGAAACGATTTTCCGAATTTATTATAGTGTTTTTTCCGTCCCTGGGAACTTTCGATGTTGAAGCAATTTGAGCTGATTTTGGACTTCTTTTCCTTTTTAACACGGTTATGTATCTGTCCATTCCTGTTTGAATTTTATTATCATTTATTGTACACACCGCATCTACCATTTTGTGCACGTTGGTCACCTTGTTACTTATTGTTTGTTTGTTTGTTTGTACAGCTAAGCTGACAAGTTTGCTGATGGGTGCAATTGTTGTTGCTTCTTGATCACTATTTAACATGTTCAGAAATAATGATCGCGCACGAGTATTTGTGTTTTCTGTTAAATTAAGGTTTTTGTTTAATTCATTTTTTTATTCTCGTCATCAGCAACTAAAGTTATATATTGTACTTTCCTACTGCTTGTAGGATTATTGTTGTTTTTTTCAGAAGATGAACTCATCAGAGTTTTTTTTTTTGTTTTCACTTATATTAGTTTGTGTATGCAAATATTTATGTATATTGCACACAAGCAAAAAATAAAATAAAACCAGTAAAATAACTGTTCAATAAATGTTTTGTTTTTTTTATATTTTTTGTGACTTGAAAATATTTTTTTTATTTTATTTATTTTTATATTCAGTTGCGACGATTATAAAAACGCGTCTGTTCACTACGAGAGTTGAAACTGGTGTCGAAATGTCCAAAGAGGTAAAAATTTATCAGCACTACATTTACTTTCCATCAGCTGTTGCCTAAATCTTACGAATTTTTACAAATTTTCCGTTCGGGTCCTTTTTTGTGGAAAAATTTTTTGAGAGAGTAGGCACCTATTTTTTTTTTTTTTTTTTTGATAATTTTATTATTTATTGAATCTTTAATTATTTAAATTGAATTATCAATAAGTTTTTCAAATCTTAAATCTAAAATATATCAAATATAAGTTTAGCCAATGCTAAACAAAATTTTTAATTTCAACGGTTAATTTTTGTTGTTTTACATCTCTCGTGAACGGCTGAGAAAAAGAGTATCCCTTCTTTTCAGCCGGATGTGGCCTCTATAATGAAGAATATTGCGCGCAAGTGGATTTGGGTGCAACTCAATTTTTTTATATATTTTTTCGCGTGTTTTGAAAATACTGTCTTCACCAACGGAACGTCTAGGTCTTTATGAATTCGACGGTTTCTGACATACCAGGGGGCTGCTGTTATTGTACGTAGGATTTTATTCTGTCGCCTTTGAATTCTTTCGACATTCGATGCTGAGGCAGTGCCCCATAACTGGATTCCATAGGACCATATTGGTTTCAGGATCGCGTTGTATAACAAAAGTTTACAGTCAAGACTTAATATAGAATTTCTTCCAATAAGCCAATTCATTTGAGCTGCTTTTAATTTCATTTGTGTCAACTTTGCGTCTATATGCGATTTCCATGTTAAACGACGATCAAGATGAACGCCTAGATATTTGACTACAGTGTGTTGTGGTATAGTCTCGGTGTTAATTTTTATAGGCGGGTATGTTTCCCTGCGCAACGTAAAAGTGACGTGTGCACATTTCTGCTCGTTAACTTTTATACGCCATTGTTTGAGCCATTTTTCCAATTTGGATATATATTCTTGTAAGTTGCGGGAAGCTTCTACAGGATTTTCGTGAACGCTTAGAAAGGCTGTATCATCCGCAAATGTTGATGTATGAATGTTACTGTTTAACGGTAAGTCAGAGGCATATATTAAAAAAAGTAAGGGTCCGAAGATACTGCCTTGAGGGACTCCGGCTTCAATCGACTGCGGAGGGCTTAAAAAATTGCCTTCCCTAACTACAAATTTACGTTCCATTAAATAGCTTTTTAAAAGCTTTACGATGTTTGCTGGTAGATTTTGTGTTAACTTATTGAAAAGACCTTCGTGCCATACTTTATCGAAAGCTTGTGAGACATCAATAAAGAGCGCAGAGCAGTATTTCTTTTTTTCAAAAGTGTCTCTAACGACATTCACAAGTATGTGAGTTTGTTCAATTGTGTTATGTTGTCTGCGAGAACCGAATTGATGATCTGGAATACATCCATTACTAGTCACTATAGGCATCAGCTTTCTCATATACAGCTTTTCAAATAGTTTTGAAATGTTAGACAGTAAACTAATAGGCCGATAGGATTCAACGTTTGTATGAACCTTACCGGGCTTTGGTATCATAGTAATTAGCGAAACCTTCCATTCTTTAGGATAGTGTTCTAGGCGTAGAATACTGTTAAAAATGAATAGTATTATTCTTTTTGCAGTGTATGGCAATTCTTGAAGCATTTTGTTGCTTATTTTGTCGACACCTGGGGCTTTTCTGGTGTTAAGACTAGTAATAGTATTTTCAATCTCCGTCATGTTAAATCTCATCGGTATTTCTGGTAAAGGGACGACTGGTGGCAGTTCAACAATATCAGCAGAAATATTCGGAGTGAAAACTTTGTTTAACAAAAAGTGCACCTTTTTCAGCATCAGTTTTTGCCCAGTCACCATTTGGGGCTCGTAATGGGGGTTTGCATATCACCGGCCTTTTTAGTCCTCTGGCTGCACGCCACAGTGAATAATCTGTTTGTGGTGTTGCATCTAGCTCTTGAAGGAATTTTTGAAGGGAAGTTGTTTTTTGAGTTTGCAAAACTTTCCTCAGCTGCTTGGTACACTTCTTAAGCCTTAATTTTAGCTGGGGCGATCTGTAGCGCTGCCATTCTCGTCGAGCTCTCCGTTTTTCAGTCAATAGCCTTTCTATATCTACAGAAAAAATATTGTTAAATCTCACTGGTTGGTTTATTTCATTTGAAGTAGCATTAAAAGCAGCTTGTTTAACATGCGCTTCAAACAACCTAAGAGAATCGTCTATGTCTGAAGGTGTTCTCAGCGGCATTTTTTTCGAGCAATGAGCACTCAGATATTTTCTGTATTTCAGCCAGTTAATACGTGCAGATGTCGTCGCTAAATCACATGTCGTGTGTGAGTAAATAGTGACAATAGTAGGCGAGTGGTCTGAAGATAAGTCCAAAGATGCTTCAACTTCAACCATCTCGCTGGGCACGCCTTTCACAATTCCAAAGTCGATAACATCAGGAATTTTTTGTCGATCTGTTGGCCAATATGTTGGCTGTCCACTTAAAACTACATTCAAACCCATTTTAGATATTGTGTCGAATAAAATTCGTCCCTTAGGTGTGATTAAACGTGAACCCCAAAATGTGTGTTTAGCATTGTAGTCGCCAGCTGCTAGAAAACGGAGGCCCAGTGATTTATAAAAAGCCGTATATTGACTCTCGGTAATTGAGAATCTGGGGGGCGAATAGACAGCTGATATTACAAGTTTTTGATAGTAAGTTTCGATGCAGATGTTCGTTGCTTGTAGGTAATCTTCACAAAAATCATTCAACAGGTGGTGTTTTATTCGCGTTTTTATTTGGATTCCCGAACCACCACAAGCTCTGCCACGGGCATCCTTGGTGTCGTAAAAATTATATCCACTAATTCTGAAACAGCTTCGAGATGTCAAATGAGTTTCTGAGATAAGCATAACATCGATTTGCTTATCCTGAAGAAAATATTCTATTTCGTTTTTATGTTGGCAGATGCCGTTTGCGTTCCAAAAACAGATTTTTAAGTTCATGGTTTGCTTAGTACAGCCTGCAACAAGGTAGACTGCATTTTCAACATTTCCTGCATCATACAGGACATCTTGAGAGTAAATGTATTTACAGTTTGTATTAAGCTTTCAATTGAGGCTTCAATACGACTAAAATTATACCCCGAATCTTCATTTACATTTACGGTTTTTTGCGCCGTACTCTGATTGCTTTTTAAAATACTAGCATATGAAAATTTGTTGTTAGATTGTTGTTGAGCACTAGTCGCGTTAGACTTGAAAATGTTTGAAAATTGATTTTGGCTGGTGGACGGTTGAGGTAACTGTGGATAGTTAATAGGGGTTTTAGGCTGAGCGGGAGTAGTATTGGTTTTTTTGGTTGATGAATTCTTAAAAAACGAGTAAAGGGGGCAGCCTTTATAGTTGGCAGTGTGATTTCCGCCGCAATTGCCACATTTTTTCGCCTTGGTATCACCTTTTATTTTATCACAGTTAGCAGTACTGTGTAACTCACCACATACAACGCAGACAGTAGGCAACTTGCAATAAGTCTTCGTGTGCCCAAATTCTTGGCAGTTCAGGCATTGAACAGGTCCAGCTCTTTTATGTGGAAGCTCAATAGTAACTCTTCGATGCAACAAGTACTTTAAGTCATATATTGGATGTGCTTCATTCTTTTTTATTTTTATGCCATCTGGCTGTAACTCGACTCTAAATATTGGTTGGGGGATTTTTTCTCTATTTTTAATGTTTGAGACATTTTTCACCTTGTACCCACTATTTTCAAGGCCAGACTTGACCTCTTCTGGATCCACGCTAGAGTCTATACCTTTTATTACGACTGTTAGACCTTTAGCACTCTTTAATTGGTACGTGTAGAAGTTTTTATTTTTAGATTCTAAATCTGAAACAATTTTTCGGTAATTACTTTCATGAGCTACCTGAATTTTTGTTTCATTGATGTTTCCGCGCTTAATTGGAGTTACATAAAACTCATTTTCTCCAATTAATGAGATAAGACTTTTAACCAGCAAACTGGAATTCTGCTCTCTTAAATATATGGGTGGGGGCTTACTCGAACTTGTTGTAGTTGTGTCTTCATAGCCTTGTTCAGATAAAATCGCGAAACGATTTTCCGAATTTATTATATTGTTTTTTCCATCCCTGGGAACTTTCGATGTTGAAGCAATTTGAGCTGATTTTGGACTTCTTTTCCTTTTTAACACGGTTATGTATCTGTCCATTCCTGTTTGAATTTTATTATCATTTATTGTACACACCGCATCTACCATTTTGTGCACGTTGGTCACCTTGTTACTTATTGTTTGTTTGTTTGTTTGTTTGTACAGCTAAGCTGACAAGTTTGCTGATGGGTGCAATTGTTGTTGCTTCTTGATCACTATTTAACATGTTCAGAAATAATGATCGCGCACGAGTATTTGTGTTTTCTGTTAAATTCAGGTTTTTGTTTAATTCATTTTTTTATTCTCGTCATCAGCAACTAAAGTTATATATTGTACATTCCTACTGCTTGTAGGATTATTGTTGTTTTTGTCAGAAGATGAACTCATCAGAGTTTTTTTTTTTTGTTTTCACTTATATTAGTTTGTGTATGCAAATATTTATGTATATTGCACACAAGCAAAAAATAAAATAAAACCAGTAAAATAACTGTTCAATAAATGTTTTGTTTTTTTTATATTTTTTGTGACTTGAAAATATTTTTTTTATTTTATTTATTTTTATATTCAGTTGCGACGATTATAAAAACGCGTCTGTTCACTACGAGAGTTGAAACTGGTGTCGAAATGTCCAAAGAGGTAAAAATTTGTCAGCACTACATTTACTTTCCATCAGCTGTTGCCTAAATCTTACGAATTTTTACAAATTTTCCGTTCGGGTCCTTTTTTGTGGAAAAATTTTTTGGGAGAGTAAATTCTGCTCTTTACTCATTTTACTGTAAAAGTAAAAATACGCACCTATTGACTAATAAAAAGAAGCAGAGTAAGCAGTACAGATATGTTTTTTAGTCGGGGAAATTAATCAGTTAGAGAAAGATGCAAAATCACACGTATACAAGAGTTTCGGTTAGTTTTTACATTTTGCTCTTAATCAGTGATGGAAAATGCAGTACTTTTGTACTATTTTCAGTACTTTTTCACAACAAAAATACCACAGTACCCCCACGTTAAATTTAGTACACCTTTTTTGTTTTGCTTTGTTCCCTGTTTAGAAATTGGCGTTATTTTTATAATCATTGATAATATTGGCTTCAAAACAAGAACTAAGGAATGCACAAATTCTTTATTCATGTTGTTGTTAGTGTATGTTTTTTGCAAAAAATGTTAAGGGCACTATACACTGTCATTGACATCAAGCGCGTGTACGTATGCTTGATATCAAGCATACCCAATATCTAAATTTTTTGATTTTTCATCAAGCGTCGTCGGTGCCACACATACAAACAAATGTTTACTGTTACAACTTTAAATGCTGGATGTGATTTTGGCGAATGTATAGTGCCCTTTAATGTTATTGGTCCAATTTACACGAGATTAATTTTTAGTTCGCATAACTTTTGTTCTTTCGAAAACACACGAGACTAAATAATCTGGGGTAAAATTGTAAAAATATACATATATGTGTGTATTAGTGTATTTTGCGCACATTTGTTTTTTTAATGTACATGTATTGGTTTTGTTTTGCTAATACGGGGTTGAACGTGGTTGAAAAATTATGCCAATTATGCATTGTTTTCTTCATTTAATATTTTTTTATTATAAAATGGATTTTTAATTTAATTTTTGAATAAAAATAAAAAAATATATAACTAGTTATATCAAAGTATTCTATTTCTGTTGAAAAACTGGTTAAATAGTTGATATTCTTCTCAATTAGTATCCACTTTACGAAAATTGTAAAGATGGACAATTGAACGCTGATGAGAGGTGTAGCGGCCTTGAAATCAGTACTGATACGTTCTGCTAAAAAACTGATTGGATATAAATAATAATATTTTCCAACACAAAAAAACTCTTAGTAATTTTGAATTTTCATTAATTCAATAAAACTGAACTTGAGCCTGATAATATTACTTTTCATATGTAAATCAATATAAGTTCAAATAATAATTACGTTTATTCGTAATAATAATAATATAAAAATATTAATTCCGCTTGGGCACGAGCTATAAATACCCTAATAACAGGGGTCACAGTAATATGTGAATTTCCCTAATATAGAGTAAAAACAACAAAAACGTTAAAATACAAAGTAGAATACTTTGATGATAACGGACTATGAGCTTGTGTTGGTTATTAGTTCCAAACAGTAATGAGGCAATTTCGTACTAACCAGCACTGTTTCATTTTAGAATAAAAATTGAATTAAAAATTAATTCTCATATTCTATTTCTGTTGAAAAACTGGTTAAATAGTTGATATTCTTCTCAATTAGTATCCACTTTACGAAAATTGTGAAGATGGACAATTGAACGCTGATGAGAGTTGTAGCGGCCTTGAAATCAGTACTGATACGTTCTGCTAAAAAACTGATTGGATATAAATAATAATATTTTCCAACACAAAAAGCTCTTAGTAATTTTGAATTTTCATTAATTCAATAAAACTGAACTTGAGCCTGATAATATTACTTTTCATATGTAAATCAATATAAGTTCAAATAATAATTACGTTTATTCGTAATAATAATAATATAAAAATATTAATTCCGCTTGGGCACGAGCTATAAATACCCTAATAACAGGGGTCACAGTAATATGTGAATTTCCCTAATATTGAGTAAAAACAACAAAAACGTTAAAATACAAAGTAGAATACTTTGATGATAACGGACTATGATTTTGTGTTGGTTATTAGTTCCAAACAGTAGTGAGGGAATTTCGTACTAACCAGCACTGTTTCATTGTAGAATAAAAATTGAATTAAAAATTAATTCTCATATTCTATTTCTGTTGAAAAACTGGTTAAATAGTTGATATTCTTCTCAATTAGTATCCACTTTACGAAAATTGTAAAGATGGACAATTGAACGCTGATGAGAGGTGTAGCGGCCTTGAAATCAGTACTGATACGTTCTGCTAAAAAACTGATTGGATATAAATAATAATATTTTCCAACACAAAAAACTCTTAGTAATTTTGAATTTTCATTAATTCAATAAAACTGAACTTGAGCCTGATAATATTACTTTTCATATGTAAATCAATATAAGTTCAAATAATAATTACGTTTATTCGTAATAATAATAATATAAAAATACTAGTTATATAACTTTTCTCAGAAAACCTCCGGGAAAATAGTTGAACCGACAATCGATGAGTATTTTCAACCTCATTCGATTGCGTATAGTATCATATGAGCACCCCTTCTACTTAATGAGTTATTTGCAAATTACTAAAAGTGTTTTTTTTTGTAAGAAAAATTTTGATTAGTATACAACTTTTCTCAGAAAACCTCCGGGAAAATAGTTGAACCCACAATCGATGCGTATTTTCAACTTCATTCGAGTGCGTGTAGTGCCATATGCGCACCCTTTCTACTTTATGAGTTATTTGCATATTACTAAAAGTGTTTTTTTTTCTGATTTTTTTTTTTTTTTGGAAAAAAAAGTTGATAAGTATACAACTTTTCTCAGATAACCTCTGCGAAAATAGTTTAACCTACAATTGATGCGTATTTTCAACCTCAATCGATTGGAAGTAGCGTCATATGCGCACTCTCTCTAGTTTCTGATAACATTGCTTGACGTCTTCCTAAACATTACAGCGGTGTCTAGGAAATTCAATTCCTCAAAATAAAAGAAATGAGGCACATATAAATCTTCTGCAGAAGATCCCGATTTTTTGGAGCTATCAATTTTCCTTTTCTCTGCAACATACGCACGCAAATTTTTAACTTTTTTCTTTACTTCGTCTTCTCCTTTGTGGAGAGTGAAAGGATGTGGTGTACTAATGTTTTGAGAATGTTATGGCAGGATCGCCATGTGGAGTAATAAGGATGTTTATATTTTATTTCCCTATAGCCCTTGGTTTATTTTAAACAGCTGGAAGGGTTCCAGCTAGTAATTAGGCGTTCAAAAGAACTGCCAGAATATTCTTGAAACTAAATTAAAAACAAAGGCAAGCGAGTGCCGAATTATGTTGATAGTTTAAGTCTGATTTTATTTACAAAATATTCTAGCTTAAATACTACTTATGAGAATCTATATGATAATCTAGAATTGAGTGATTTGTAAATCACTCAATTTATTAATAAAGAAAAACAAAATATCATAAAATTAAATTGAATTAAATTTTCATGTGTCATCAACTTGCACACAGTAATTTTTGTAATTTAATATTTGTTCCAAATAACTTTTGCCACACTTCAACATGTGTAACATTATCGCTTGTTGCGCTACACACTTAAAGTTGATATTTACCTCTGTGCAAGTTGTATGACATGTGTACACTACACCCTCACCGCTAAGAGAAAAATTAGGGGATTGATTTTTCTTGATATTCATAGTACCGACAATATTTGTAAAATAATTCTTAATTTCTATTTACATATGTTATAGTTTTACAAAGTAATTTTTTATATAGTTATAATTTTATAATTTACATAATTCTTAATGTAGTATTTAATATTTTTATAATTTTTAAAATAGTATTCTTATAATTTTTAGTGTTTATTGTGTACTTAATTATTGTTTCTAAAGCCTATATATGGTTTTAATTGATTATTATTGTGTATTTCTTTTTCTATACCATTATAATTTATTACCGTATTTACATTGTTTCTTTTTAAAATTGTATAGGGTCCTTTATATGGACTTTGATTTTTCTTTCTATTTTCTACTCTGATTAACACTAGGTCTCCTATTTTTAGATTTAATTTGTTTTTCTAATTCCTAAGAGGCCTCCGTGTGTGGTATTGTGGAATTCGTCAATTAGTTTATATTTTAGAATATCATCTGTTATTCTTTTTGGGGCATTGTATATTAATATTTTTAGTTGAGGACTTTTGTTATTTATTTTTATCTTTGCATATGCTTCTTTTAATTCTTCTTTCGTATATACTTTAAATATTTTATCGTTATTTGCTAGCGCTAATTCTTTTATATTTTCTTTACTCATTTTTGATATCAGTTTTCTCAGTATCGAATCTAGTTTCGCTGAGTTATCGCTGAATCTTGCATGCATATTATCTTTATTCTTGGAATGTAACTTCGTCATAATCAAATCTTGTTTTGATGAATTATCGTTACTTCCCTCATTCATATAATTACTCTTTTGGGTACGTGATTTCTTCATAATCGAATCTTGTTTCGATGAATTATCGTCACGTCCTATGTGTACAGTATTATTTTCAATTGTTATGTCGACTTCTTTTATGTTTTCAAATCTATTAAATTGCAATTTCTTAATATTTTTTATATCACTTATGGATGTGCATTCCCATATTTGAAGTTGATCAGGCTTCCGAGAATTACATTTTTCCATACTCTTTTCTTCTACACGTGTTTCACTAAAATTGTTATTTGCCTCATTATGTTCTTTATTATTTGCCTCATTATATTCTTTATTTGTCTCTTTATTTTCTTTATATGTATGTCATTATGTTTTAATTTCAAGTCATCCAAAAATTTGTTGAACCGTTCGTTGTCGTTTATATTGTTGAAATTTAATATGTCATAATTTTTTAGTGGATCAGTATGCAGTTTAATGCCCTGTAAAATTTGTGTATCATTTATTGTGTTTAAAATTTTAATGTGTGTCATTCCGTTTTTTGGTGCTATTGAATTACTTAAAAAAATACCGCTTTTTAATTCATTATTAAGTATTACGCAATCTTCTGTAAGGTTTAATTTCAATGGTTGTATGATTTCTGTTCGTGGTGGTATAGTTATTTTTAATGTGTCGAATGCTTTTGGTTGCATTGGCAGAATTATGGTTTCATTATTGGTAAACAATGAAATTGTGAATGTCTCGTAATCTATTTTGCATAAGTATTCTCTTAAGAAGTCTCTCCCTATTATTCCGTCTGTCTCTATTTAGATATAATTTTAATGCTTGTATGATTTCAATTAATAATATCTTGTAATATCTTAACTTGATTTATTTAATAAGAAGACTTGGTTTGTTGATGGTTATGTAAAGAGTATGTGTACATGAATGTTGGAAGTTGTGTGTATTTGTGTGTAAGTTAAAAATGTTAAGAAATAAATAAAAATGTATATATGTATGTATAATTAATTTATATTTTAAACTACATATATATAATAATAATATTCAAGAGGTTTTCAGTTAAATATTCATTCTTTCATTAAATTCCCATTTGTTTTTATATATTCAATTAATTAATTTGTAAGTAAAATTAACGTATGTATGTATTTATAATTCAATTTCTTTTGTATATTTTTTTTTTTTTTTTTTTTTTTTTTTTGCAATTCATTCATATTATTTGTTGTACTTGCTTTTTTTTTTGTTGATTTTTATATTATTTTAATGCTGTTTTAAGTTAAGTTTGTATGTATGTATAATTGTAAATTATTTAAGCAAAACTTAAAATATTGAAACTAGAGAACATCTTACATTTGCGATTTTTATAAACCAAACCCAAACGTGTTTACGTCGTTTTAGATTGTCAGTGCTTTGTTCAGCCAAATTTTTGGTGTTCTTTTGACAGGCTAAGTCACGTTGATTTCCACGAGTCATGATTGGTACTTTCTATTACTAGCAAATTTTTAATTTCTGGATTCTTTATTCTGGACAATTTATTTTTAATCAAACAATACTTTTAAACAATTTTACGACTGTGTCCGTTTTGGGTTTTCTTCTCTTCTACTTTTTGAATTGTAAATACACATTGTAAATAAATCATCTTTATGTGGTGGCGGCAGGATCAGTTCGAAGTCCGCAGGATTGTAAGATTTTTGCAGGATCATAAAATTTTTGATAATCAATTTTTTTTTGTATGGTTGGTCCGAATCGGCAGGATCAGTTCGAAATCCGCAGGATCGCCATGTGGAGAGTGAAAGGATGTGGTGTACTAATGTTTTGAGAATGTTATGGCAGGATCGCCATGTGGAGTAATAAGGATGTTTATATTTTATTTCCCTATAGCCCTTGTTTTATTTTAAACAGCTGGAAGGGTTCCAGCTAGTAATTAGGCGTTCAAAAGAACTGCCGGAATATTCTTGAAACTAAATTAAAAACAAAGGCAAGCGAGTGCCGAATTATGTTGATAGTTTAAGTCTGATTTTATTTACAAAATATTCTAGCTTAAATACTACTTATGAGAATCTATATGATAATCTAGAATTGAGTGATTTGTAAATCACTCAATTTATTAATAAAGAAAAACAAAATATCATAAAATTAAATTGAATTAAATTTTCATGTGTCATCAACTTGCACACAGTAATTTTTGTAATTTAATATTTGTTCCAAATAACTTTTGCCACACTTCAACATGTGTAACATTATCGCTTGTTGCGCTACACACTTAAAGTTGATATTTACCTCTGTGCAAGTTGTATGACATGTGTACACTACACCTTTACACATGTTTTTTATATTTCCTCCCAAGCATTTCTATTCAAATCAATCCTTTTATATTGTGAGCTTTTTATATCCCAAAAGTCTTAATAAAAACAAGAAACTCTTAAATACATACAAAAGACCGTTTTGGTAACTGCATACATACTTACATAAAAAATTATATAAGCAAATTTCTTTATTTATTTATTTATTAAATAAATTGTAATAGCAAGCGCAATATAGCAATAAATACAAGTGAAAATACTGCAAAACTATTTTTTAATTATATTTTGCGAAGACTTGCAATAGCGGTACAAGCACTTAGTTGCTTTTTTGACAGTTCATCTCATAAGATTGTTGTTATGAGATTTCTCATAACAACGCTCTCATAAAAATTATCATAAGACTGCAATAGCATTAATTTTTTCTGCGTTTGAATTTGACGTTCTCATCTCAGATATTATGTTACGTGTAGACGTCAGGTAATGTATAAAATTCTCGTGTCACGATGTTTGTTATCGAACTCCTCCGAAACGGCTCGACCGATTTTAATGAAATTTTTTATGTATATTTGGTAGGTAGGCACGAGGAGGGGAGGGTGGAAGCAATTCCTGTATTTACTAAACTATTAACCCAACAGATGGCGCTATGTCCGCCTCATAATTATTTTTGTTGTTGAATGACAGATGGTCCTACGTCTGCCTCATGTAGGAGAGTCGTCGTCGTCCATATTTCAAACAGAACAAAATTATTGTTTGGTATTTTATCATCGACAGTCATCGTCACACACTTACAATACATTCGCTATTTTTTATATAACACCCAAAATATGAATTAGAAATAGTTTGCATGGCAAAACAACGTATGCCGGGTCATCTAGTTATTGTATAAAAATTATTCTACCTACAATGTACGTATACTAGTATAGGATCCCACTATAAAACGACCTTCACCGAGCTGGTTAATGGATGAAAAGTATTTTATATCCAATTAAATATGTCAATAATAATATTGCAAATGGATTGTCTAAAAAATTTCAGTCCAGAATAAAATTAATTAACAATTAAAAAAAAAATTTAACATTTCACCGGTTTGGTTAATAAACAAATTCCATACCAATCGAAAGTATGAATCCTATAGAATATGCAAATTTTGCAATATTTTTATTGACATATTTAATTGGATATAAAATACTTTTCATCCATTAACCAGCTCGGTGAAGGTCGTTTTATATCTTAAGGCCAAACTCTAATATGCATAAGCTAGCTTAAGTCAGCTTAAGCAACTGTGCGAATACATGTAAATCGTATGTGGCAACTATAATGAACTTAAGCAAAATTTTCGTTAAGTTTTATGAAACGTCATTTGCTTAAGCAAAGTGCGAAACTGAACGCACATTCCGTACGGAATCAGCTTTTCTACTAATCCATACATACATACATACATATGTATGTATGTACAGTTTGTACGTAAAAATAAATTAATTTTGAAAATGGAAAAAGAAGACGAAATAGTTTACATATAAAATTTAATAGAAAATGTGGAAGAAAAGAAGTGTCTGTACACGAAAGTGACATTTCATATATTTTATTTAACATATTTTATTTCCACTAATGTACATATATTTTAGTACTTTTGCCCTTAAATAAAATAAATACTACGAAGTACATAATTTCGGTTGTATCTTTTCTTATTATTAGTAAAAATAATAATATACATACATACGTATATTTTAGCATATTTTTTTTAATTACAATCGTTTTATATACATTTGAGTACAAGACTCAATTTGTTTAGGATAAATAAGAAGATACAAATTTTTCGAAAAATTATTTATGCTACATATGTGTGCAACTATAAGTGTGTTCGAGTACGCAAAAGTTTTTACTATTTTTTACTGAACTTTACTGCGTTTTACTAAATTGCGTTCGTTTACCCAAAATACAGTAAATGAGAACACAAATTGAGAGCGTAAAGTGACAGTTCTAAATTGAGAACTTGCAAATTTTTACTGCAGAAATTTTTCGCAGTAAAGTTTAGTAAAGCAAGAAAACATATGATTCAAAAGGTAAACAAACAAAAATTAAGCAAGCAAAAATTATACAATTGATAAAGAAATATCTAAAAAAAAGAAAAATTAAAATAAAACTGAAAAAAACCAAAAGTAAATGAATATTTATAAAACACACTTGTTTGTGTATGGAATATAAACATTTTAAAAATAAGCGAAAGTTAAAGAAAGCATTTATAGCTCAAATTAGAATTGTGGAATTTGGTGAAAAAAAAAATAAATAATGGATAATGTAAGTTTGTTAACAATATATTCTTATATATTTCGTTAATTACTTTATTCATTAATTTTTATATATATATGTACGTAGTTTTCAAGTAAATATATGTGTGTTTCTGGAGCATCGGAATCGGCGTCGACAGGTGAAAGGATGGCACTGCTTGGGTCTGACGATGGTATACACACATACTTATTAGTATTTTTTTCGTAAAAACTTTATTATTTATTTTAGGTGCAAGTGCTCAAAATAATGTAGACACAAATAATGACGCGGCTCTCCAAACTGTGATGATGTTAATGGAGTCATCATCCGAAAGCGAAGATGAAGAAGAAACTATTCTTCTTGGAATGTTGAGAGATGACGAGGACGTTTATGTCAATAACATACTCCTTAGGCAAGAAAGACTACCGCGCAATTCCATTAAAAACTACTTTCTTGCGATGATTCCAGCTTATACGGATGCGGAATTTCGAACGCATTTTAGAATAAGCAGAATTTTATATGAAAATTTGTGTAAACGATTTCTTGAATCTGATATTTACAAAAATCTTCGACCAGATAAAAGACTGCCAGAAAGTTTGCACATGCTTGTGTTTTTATGGTTTGCTGGACACGAAGCCTGCAGCTTCAGTGACTTGTCAGACCGTTTTAATTTATCTCGGTCCACGATATGTCTTATTATAAACAGGGTTACGTTATTCATTAGTTCACTGAGCATGGAAACTATAAAGTGGCCTAATGAAACGCAAAAATTAGAGTCCAGCAAATACTTTCAAAATAAATGCTTATTTCCGAAAGCTATTGGTATGTACATATATACATAAATATTTAGTTTATTTGGAAGTAAGACAATAATATATGTATATGAACTTCTCATTTAATTAGGTTGCATTGACGGCACACACATAGTTATTGATCCACCAGCTAAGGCAAAAGATGAATACATCGATAGAAAGGGAAGTGTAACAATTTGTATGCAGGGTATCTGCAATGAAAAGAAAAAAATTTTAAATATATTTGTGGGATATCCCGGATCATGCCACGATAGTTGGGTTCTAAAAAACTCCCCAATCTATGAAAATTTACCATCTTATTGTGGAGGTAATACTTTTTTAATATATTCATCAATAATGTTTTAACATTTAACATTTACCATTATGAATGTGTTTACTTTTCTACACCTATACAATTAGACAACCGCTGGTTGCCATTAAAAGTATTTTATAAGGCAAAAATGAAAAGCAAATCTCCCCGTTACAAAATTTTTACATTTATTTGAGCATGTACTCAAGTATTTATGTTTTATATTTTATTTATTTGTTGCGGGTTAGCAATATCTAGATATATATTTCGTTGGTAGCTATACCAATTCATCAGTAGATGTTTTACCCTTTATGTTTATTTATTCATAGAATACTATTTATTAGGTGATTCGGCTTACCCGTGCAACAAATATTCAATTACACCATACAAGGACAATGGTCACCTTACAAGTGCTCAAAAACTTTTCAATACAGTACAATACGCATATAAGAAAGTCTGAAAATGTACATATTTTGTTTCTTATATGCGAGCTTTCTTATAAAGAGAACACGCATATAAGAAAGATATTTTCTTATATGCGTCTTCTTCGACGCGTTTTCTGGAATAGATATGATTATTATGTACAAAAAAAAAACAACGAAGCCGGCTGATTTCACAAAAATGAACGACTTCATTTGACATTTGGACCAGTGTTCACAGATGTAAATTGTAAAATATAATCAAAAAATTTTTATTTTTCCCCAAATTGAAAAAATTTTCATTGTGAGAATACTTTCTTATACACGTACAATTTTCTATGGAAGGAATGTAATTTTTCATAAAAATTTGTTTCTTATAGCCGAGTTTTTCTTATAAACGAGTTTCTTATATGCGTATTGTACTGTATTAAATTGAGCTCTGGTCGTGTTGCAATTGAGCATTCCTTTGGAATTTTAAAGCAACGTTTTCGTCAGCTATATTACTGCAAGCTACGAGGCATGAAAAAAATTTGTCATTTTGTAAGGTCGTGCTGTCTGTTACATAACATAGCTAACGATGATGATATCGAATTTTTTGAGACATCAATGACTGAAGAAACTGATGAGTTCCAAGGACATGATCAAGTTGCTAGAGGAAACAGTGTAAGGGATCCAATATGCCAAAGTATACTGAGATCAACAAATCAGTAGTTCGAAATAACATTGGGAAATAAATTAAGAATTTCTAATATATCATTAAATTTATTTAATAATTTTATATAATAATGTAACATTTTAATAAATATTTGTAAGTTAACAACAAAAATATTCATACTTCCGCATACATATATTAATTACAGTCTTATTATTTTGTACTTTATTACTTTTAGCATCAAGGAACTTTTTAATTGCTTAATTCACAAGCCTTTTATATCGCTTAGTGCTGGTTCACTCACGTCAAGTTTCCTTGATCAAGTTTAAGTTCAGCTGGGAGGAAAACAAAGAAAGCAATATAAATTTCTGTCTTTCTCCAAGTTGAATGAAAACTTAATCAAGGAAACTTGAAGTGTGGAAACCAGCACTTATTGTTATAGAAAGAGAATTAAAAAAAAAATTCTCAAAGCAAAAATAAATAGTTTTACAATTGCTTTTGTTTTGAAAAGTTTTTGTTTGAAATTCTCTTTTCATATACATGCACCAATAAGCGATATGAATACGCATATGTATATAAATAAAAAGAATTATTTTTCAAAATGATTTACTAATCTCTCTAACAAATCCAATTTTCTTATATCTAAAGCCTCCTTTCTTTTTGCTCTTTCTTTTTTTTTTAATTGCTTTTTCCGCATATATCTCGAATGTAGTTTTTCTTTTTCTTGAAGTAGATGGGGCAAAATCTATAATTGAAAATAAATACATATGTATGTATATTAGGGTGGACCTTGTGTCGATATTTTGGTAGATGAGGGCTCTATTCCGTGCCTTTTTGAAAAAAAATGACAATGCCGAAAAAAAAAATTTAAAAAAAAAAAAATTAGGGGTTGCGCACGAGCCGAGAAAAAGGTCCACTTTGCCAAAATTAGGGGGGAAATTGCCATAGGTCATCAGGGGTCACCCGTAGGGGGGGGCCGACCCCCATTAACTTTTTACCGCCAACATTTTCCCCCAAGACACCCACCCCCTAGCTCCTCCCCTTAGGGGGGTCACCATACAAAAATGGAGGTTGCTCAGTATTTTCGAAAAACACCATAGGTCAACAGGGGTCACCCCTACGGGGACAAAATATATGACCGACCCCCATTAACTTTTCATCCCCAACATCTTTTCCGAACAAACTTACCCTCTATCTCTACTCCTTGAGGGACTTCCCATACAAAAATACTGAAAATCTATGTATTTACAGTTGCACAATATCGAGATTTTTTTGATTTTTTTACAGAAATTCCACCAATATTCCACCAAAGTTAAGATGACAACACAACTTAGATCGCGCGACGATATTTTTTTGATTGGTTATCCAAGCATGAATATTACGGGGAACAAATTACCGTCGAAGAAGCAAGTGCTAAGAATGCATTTCTTCAACATTCGCAAACGAAACATGTCGAAGAAAAATAGTGCGGTTATAGTCGCGGACGCAGTGATGATTTTTTGGCGCCAAGCAGCTATTCCGACGAAAGCCAGAGGAGATGTTACAAGAAAAATAGCTGCGCTGCACGATGAGTGGGATGCTTTAAGAAAGACATCTCACAGAAAGACTGAGTCCACTAGAGAAAAAGAGAATAAGTTTTCTGATAGCTTGGATAATCTTTTCGACATCGCACACGCCAACGCCCTTGAGAAAATGACAAATACCGAAGACATTGAGTTTCTGCTAAAGCAAAGAGAAGATGGCCGGCCAGGAACTATGGGAGGTGTGGACGCTACTGATACTCGAACGAGGAAAAGAAAAGCTGAGCGCGAAGAACAAGAAGAGTTGCGACGCAAACGTGCAACGGAATCTAGTAGAGATCAGTTCGCTAAAGGCGGTAAGTTATTTCGCGCTTTGTGTGTTCGTCCAATGTTTATATTCAAATGAAATTCTTTCAATTGCAGTGGTTAAATTTTCAAGCAGTGATTCAAGCGATGATAATGGGAGACAGGACGAAAACTTCCCGGCAGAAGCTGGCCCATCAAATGTTGGTGACATAAGAGGTTACAAACAATGTTTTACTGAACGAGTCCTATCAGCTTTGGACAAGTGCAAAGTGACTGACCGAGACGCGGTCGGCATTATGATAGCGGCGGCAGAAGCATTTGGACGCGATCCTCAACAATACACAATAAACCGTACGTCGCTTCGGAGATGTCGGCGTTCAAATCGAGAGAACATGCTGAGTTATGTGAAAGACAATCCAGAAGTAAGATCGCAAAGATTTATTTGCTCTCATTCAGAATTCTTATTCTTCAACGCGTTTCATTTATCTCCAGCTTGTCGCAGCTAAATCCTTCGTAGTCCATTGGGATGGCAAAATGCTTTTGGATTTTGTGGGTACAAAGAAGGTGGACCGTCTACCGGTAATTGTCTCGTACGGAGAAAAAGAACAACTTCTTGGAGTTCCCAAAGTAGAAGATGGGAAAGGAAAAGGCCGCAGAATAGCACATGCCGTTTATCAACTGTTGGCATCTTGGCATATGACACATCGAATACAAGGACTTTCTTTCGACACGACATCAACGAACAGTGGCCCATTCTCCGGAGCCGCAGTTGCTCTTGAGCGGCTGTTGGAGAGAGAAATCTTATATTTACCTTGCAGACACCACGTATACGAACTGGTGCTAAGGGAAGTTTTTGAGACAAAAATGGGAAAGACCAGTGCACCAGGCGTTCCTTGCTTTGACCGTTTCAAACAGGAATGGGACGCTGTAAAGGTTAAACCATTCCATTCTGGCTTGATAGACGATCAAGTCGTCAGAAAAATTCCTGTGGCAATGCAAGTCGGCATAAAGGAGTTTTGCTTAGATCAATTGAAGGAGAAACACCCTCGCGATGACTACAAAGAAATGCTACAATTAATTCTTTTGTTTCTGGGTGAAAAACTTGAGAATTACCATTTCCGAGCTCCAGGACCCGTTTCCCATGCTCGATGGATGGCAAAAGCCATTTACAGCCTCAAGATGTTTTTGTTTCGGAGAACTTTTCACTTATCTGTATGTGAATTGATTGGTATTCGACACGTTTGTATTTTTGTGGTGCGACTTTACGTCAAGGCATGGTTTGGTTCTTCTCGAGCAGCTGAGGCGCCGAATCAAGATTGGAAGTTTTTGAAGGACATCGTCGAGTACAAGTCCGTTGACCAGGATTTATCTCGGGTAATGATAAAGAAATTTATCGGTCACCTATGGTATCTCGCCGATGAGCACATAGCCCTTGCCTTTTTCGATGACAAGGTTTCAAATGAGTTGAAGGCCAAAATGGCCCAAGCATTGCTAGAAAATGAGAATGACGAAGGTGAAGAAGACGAAGAAGGTGAAGAAGATGAAGAAGACGACCCGGTTCCCCCAGCTCCTCGCGTCGTAATCAAAAGCACCAGCGTTAAAAAAATCGAGGTTAAATTCAAAGATGTGAATGAGGAATTCTTGGCTAAAGACTTGAGCAACTTCGTCTCTCATAATACCAAAAATTTATTTGTACGATTTGGAATATCGCAAGATTTCATTCTAGCAAATCCAGCAACCTGGAAATCTCGCGCAGACTATCAAGAAGGTCGTAGAATTGTAAATAACTTGCGCGTTGTGAACGACACTGCCGAAAGAGGAGTAAAAATGATACAAGATTATAATAAAATACTGTGTCAAGGCGAAGAAGAGAAACAGTATTTACTACATGTTATCGATTCTTACCGCAAGAAATACCCATCAGCGAACAAAAATATGTTAATTTGACTATATTATATTAAAAGTGCTTAATAGTACTACTCAATTACAGCTTCTTTTATTTTTGTATGGGGAGTCCCTCAAGGAGTAGAGATAGAGGGTAAGTTTGTTCGGAAAAGATGTTGGGGATGAAAAGTTAATGGGGGTCGGTCATATATTTTGCCCCCCTAGGGGTGGTCCTTTTTCTCGGCTCGTGCGCAACCCCTAATTTTTTTTTTTTTTAATTTTTTTTTTTCGGCATTGTCATTTTTTTTCAAAAAGGCACGGAATAGAGCCCTCATCTACCAAAATATCGCAAAAATTTCATTTCAAGGTCCACCTTAATGTATATAAAACTAATAAGAAATTTTTGTATATAAAACAAATTACGTACCTATTTTCGACTGGTCAAGTTCCTCCGACGAATCTTGTATCGTAGTTTCATCCAGAACTACCTCGGATTCACTATCTAGAAGATATTCTGGATTTAGCGCCAACTTCTGCTTCAAAATATCATCAAGCTCGCTTAATGAAAAGAAAAATAAAGATTTAATGGAATATATATGTGTATGTAAGTACATACATATACATATTTTGCCGCTACCTGGGTCGCATTAAAAACATAACCCATTGCGCAAAGGTTTGCGCTAATCTCTTCCCACATATGTTTTTTGGTTTTTAAAGTAATGGACTTTCCCACCTTTGGCCGCAAGTCTCTTATGCGTGAAATTAAAAATTTCACGGCAGCATCAACCCAGACATTAATTTTGTCTTCCGGCTGTGGAGTAATAATCCCACTTATAGTAGGGCAAATATTTGGTTCTAAATCAGGAGCTTCATGATTTGGTGTGAATATCACTTCATCAAACTCTTCGCCCACTACCAAATGCGAAGCCACATTATTTCTGTATTTTTCATCTGCTATTTTAAAAGTTAATGAATATAATTAAATTATTATTGTGTACATATACTTACTGCTTTGAATGTCCCGAAATGTTATAGGCGAACATTTTACGTCCAGTTTTCGTTTTTGTGGCTCCATATCAATTTCGTCCAGTTTTCTTTTTTGTGGCTCCATATCAATTTTTCACTTACCTTTGCTGTTTCTTCTTGTTCTTTTTTTTAAGTTGTGAAAGTGTAAAGTATTTGGTAGCTTAGTACTGCATTTGTTTTAAAAGTAATCAGAAGCAAAATAGAGTATTCATTTACTTTTGAGCAAATTTAACAATACGCATATAATCAAAATGCATTAAAATGATATAAAAACCAAATAGAAAGATTATATTCAACAATATTTTCTTAAAATGTTCACTTATAAAAAGTATTTTATCGAGTACCGACAACAAAAAGAAGTAAGTAGTCAAAAGTTGTAAGAATTGTTCAACACTTCTTATATTTGCCATCAGCTGTTCCCTTAATCTTACGAATTTTTACAAATTTTCCGTTCGCGTACTTTTTTGTGCAAAAATTTTTTGGGAGAGTAAATTCTGCTCTTTACTCAGTTATTACTCATTTACTGCATTTTACTGTAAAAGTAAACAAACGCACCTTATGACTACTTAAATTTTAAGTCACATAAGTACATTATAGCCACCTAAAAGTCTCTGCAAATTTGCTTAAGCATTTGACAGACTTTTCGTTCAATTTTGACATTAGCTTAAGCCAGCTTATGCATATTATGGTTGGGCCTTTAGACTATACCAGAGTAATCCAAATATTCATTTTCTGTGCACAACTGTGCTACAAAAACAATAAAAAAAACTCACACCGACGCTTGTTCTCTTCTATTTCAATTTGATTTCAGTCGTTAAATGAGTCACAAAATATACAGAAATGACACGAGACGGAAGATTTTGCATACTTGTTTGTATACACTCATACAATCTCGGGTTTTGGTTTTTTTTCTTTGTGCTGTTTTACTATCCAAATTAAAATTATAAATGGCAAAACTAATTAAATATCCATATATATCTATAATTCACATTAAAAATATTATTAATTAATTAATTGAAGTTGGTTTTCACTGATCGTTTGTATTTTATCACTATAATATCTGCAAAATATCAGAATTTAACAAGTATGTATGTGTGTATGTAAGTTAAAACCACCACCAGTTGGCAAATTTCCAGCACATATGTACGTATGTATATAAATTTAATATAAAGAGTATATAAGCACACACTAAATTGTTTTATCATTTTATTTTCGAATTATATGCCGTAAATACTTAATATTTTTACATTTTATTAAATTTAAGCGTGCTTTCATGTAGCATTTTCCATTAAATACTGAATTTTTTTTTTGCTTTTCGTTTTGTTTACTTTCATAACAAACACACTAATGTTGTCTCTTTTTCACGATGCCGGGTTATGACAAATAAAATATGATCGAAGTCCTTTTTTTTTTTGTCATTTCTGGTTATCTGTGGCACAGGGTAAGCAGAGATGACAAAAACAAAAAAAATTGGACTTCGATCATATTTTATTTGTCATAAGTAAGCTTCGTGAAAAAGAGAAAACATTAGTGTGTTTGTTATGAAAGTAAACAAAACGAAAAGCAAAAAAAAAATTCAGTATTTAATGGAAAATGCTACATGAAAGCACGCTTAAATTTAATAAAATGTAAAAATATTAAGTATTTACGGCATATAATTCGAAAATAAAATGATAAAACAATTTAGTGTGTGCTTATATACTCTTTATATTAAATTTATATACATACGTACATATGTGCTGGAAATTTGCCAACTGGTGGTGGTTTTAACTTACATACACACATACATACTTGTTAAATTCTGATATTTTGCAGATATTATAGTGATAAAATACAAACGATCAGTGAAAACCAACTTAAATTAATTAATTAATAATATTTTTAACGTGAATTAGAGAAATATATGGATATTTAATTAGTTTTGCGATATATAATTTTAATATGGATAGAAAGACAGCACAAAGAAAAAAACCAAAACCCGAGATTGTATGAGTGTATACAAACAAGTATGCAAAATATCCGTCTCGTGTCATTTCTGGGTATCTGTGCTTTTAAACACATTCGCCACCATAGCTGCCAGATTTTTTGAGGTAATATCGTCAAATTTTTGGGCAAAATTTAATTTTATTATAAACTAGCTGACCCGATAGACGTTGTCCTGTCTAAATGTAAATAGTTTTGTTGGTGATAGTTTTGTAAGAAGCTATTGGAAATATGGAAACAAAGTAAAAATTAAGGGAAAAAAGGCATTTATGATTGATGATCATTTTAAAAGTTTTTATTTTTGTAAAGATTTTGATCACGTTTTATTTTGAATTTTGATCACAGAGATTCTAAAAGTGTTTTGTTTACACTTCGAATATAAAAACGACGTTCGAGTAGCAAAACAAAAATACGTTTCATTTTTATTTATATAGATGTAAACCTAAGTTGGGTTATAACGAACATTAGAACAAAAAATCAGCTAAATCAGTCGCGCCGTTCTTCGATTTTAGATAAATAGAAAAAGTAGGCGTAAGAGTGGGCGTGGTCAATATTTTGTGCTATTAACCATTCTCGGAGCACTTTAAGGAATAAGATGAAAAAATTAGCGAAATCGGTGTAGCCTTTCTCAAGTTATACGCTTAGCAACGGACAACGTTTCATTTTTATTTATATATATAGATTAATTAATTTAAGTTGGTTTTCACTGATCGTTTGTATTTTATCACTATAATATCTGCAAAATATCAGAATTTATCAAGTATGTATGTACATATGTATGTGTGTATGTAAGTTAAAAAACCACCACCATTTGGCAAATTTCCAGCATATATGTACGTATGTATATAAATTTAATATACAGAGTATATAAGCACACACTAAATTGTTTTATCACTTTATTTTCGAATTATATGCCGTAAATACTTAATATTATTACATTTTATTAAATTTAAACGTGCTTTGATGTAGCATTTTCCACTAAAAACTGAACTTTTTTTTTCGTTTTGTTTGCTTTCATAACAACACACTAATGTTGTCTCTTTTTCACGATGCCGGTTTATGACAAATAAAATATGATCCAAGTCCAATTTTTTTTTCTTTTTCGTCATATCTGGTTATCTGTGATTGAGTGTTAACGAGTGCACATGTGCGGATGCTTATACTACGTTCACACGGAACATGCTTCGCTCTCTATTCATGCTTCACACCCCAATCATGAGCGAAGCAACATGCTTCGCCATACAAAATTTTGAGAGCGAAGCATGTAGATTCATATTGAATCTACTTGCGAAGCATGAAAAATTGCTGTCTTCTCTAAATTTTATCGTAATTTATCGGAAGTTTATCTGAACTAGATGCAAAAAACACAACAAAAACTTTAATTAAAAGTGAAAAATTGAATTAAAACTATAAAGATAAAACAACAATGAAAGCTAAAAATATGTTTGTGCATTTTTAAAAATGCGTAATAATTTTAACTTATTTTTTTTGTCTATTTTAGATTTTATTTGTTATTAAAAAGAGAACTATCAAATCGAAGCAAGTACATGAGTCGTGTGAACAGCTAGATTCATTAACATGCTTCAGAGAGCGAAGCAAGTGCATCATCTTCTCGTGTGAACATAGTATTATAGCCTTTTTCCACTAGCATACATTTTAGAGGAATGAATGGAATATGTTGAAAATGTCAAATTGCATTTCCATTGGCAACATCTACCATCTTCTCAGCTGTCAAAAATATAAAAATACTTACAGCATAATTTTTTGTGGAAAAAATAAAATTAAAATGGATTTTGAAGAAACATTAATAATTGGACTCGTTCATGCTTTACAAGAACAAACAGAATTGTTAATGCAGTGTTCAGAAAAAAGCATTAAAACGAACTTCTTATTTTTTTTTTTTTTATTTATTTAAAGTTTTTATATGCATATAAAAAAAAAGCGATTCCCTGAAAGACATGAGAGTTCTTCCTTATTCCCATGGTGGAATAATAAGGTGCGCGTATCAACGCAACAACAAAAAACGACATGCATTTTGTTTGTGTAAAATTCATTCAAAATTGTCAAAACAAAGCTGTATACAAAACAAAACAAAAGTTGTTTTGTATGTATTTATTGGTTATGCAAAAACAAAAAGCATAACGTAAACAAAAATATTCATGATGGCGGCCAAAAATGTAAACAACTTTTGACAAGACCGAATTAACTTACCATATTTTTGCAGATTATTTAACGGTCAAAACACAACCCTACAAAAAACCATATTCCTTCTTGCGCAGACCTGATTATTAGACCATGCTTATTCCTCTCAACTCTTCTATTTTGTCCAGCAACATATTTTCAAAATCCTGGTTCCATACTATACGGAGACCTGTGCTTTTCTTTACTAAAAACAAAAATAAATTATTATTCTTATTTATGTATGTATGTACAACATTTAAAGTTAAAAAAAAAATAAAAACTTACGTGTGCCACTCATTTCGATGTAAAATATTTTTCTTTTTTTTTCTTACACAATTATGTATGTACATATATATGTCATTCACAAAAAATGAAACTATCAATATGTATGTATCTGTCATTTTGCTAGAGATGACATTAAAATTATCGGAAGATGTTGATTGGAACTAAATTTTATAGGAACATCTTTTAAAGATGTAGAAAGATGTTGATTTTTAGTACTGTGTATTTCTTATGGGAAGATAATAACATCTTCTCAAATTGATGGTAGATGTTAAATGTTGCATAGTGGAAAAAGGCAATTACTGCTTTTTTTCAGCTTTATTGTTTTTTCAGCTTTGATTTAATTTCAAAATAAACCAGCAAACAAAATAGTATAATGGAAGACAGAAGTTTTTGTTTTGTCATTAAAAATGCAATGCATTTTATGTTACAAAACATTTAAAACAAAGAAAACTTTTTCAATTAAAAGGCATTTTGACCTTTTTCACAAAGAAATAAATAAATTAGAAGAGGAAAAAGGAAACATGTTTTTTCTTGAGCAAAAAAACCTTTATATGCAAAAAATCAAAGAATGGGTTCTGCAAGAAGAGCAAAATGAGGAAATTTTGCAAAATAAAAAATTAAAAATGGAGATTTCAAGCCAAATAAGCTTGGAAATCGCTCAGCAAGCAGACCATATATGGATGGAATGCTAGCAAAAAATATTTTACAAAAAACTTTTCAATCGTTAAATTATACAACAGATTTCATAAAGTCAATCCATTTGTCACCCCAAACTGTGGCTAGGCATATTCCCCAAATAGGAAATTCCGTGGAGTCTTCTATTAAAGAAAAATTGATAAATTGTAAATTTCTTTCGTTTTGTTTAGATGAAAGTACAGATATCAAGGATCTTTGTCAACTGGTTGTCTGTGTAAAGCTAAGATCCCACTATCGGCGCAATGTACCAATTTTCGTCACAATGCATGTACCGATAATGTGAACGCAAACAATTTTTCAAATTACGACAATCTGCGCCGAAATTGTGGTGAGTATGGACAATCAAAATCAACCTTGAAGCGCCGATAATGTGAACACGCTATTGCACAATGTTGACCAATCAATTTGTAAAATATGCGCCGATTTTTATCGGCAGCTCGTGCGCCGATCACAGTCGACAACCAGTGCCGATACACGGGCTGGAAAACCGAATTTTGAAATTGCACTACCTCTTAAAACTATTTATTTTTAAGCTTAGTTGTACCAAAATTAATTTTTTATTATCTTGTAATATCAAACAACTTCACTTGTTGAGTGGTATGTTAAGAGTGTTTTTATTTATTCGTTTTGCTTACTCGCTAATTCGATACGTAGTTGCTTAAATAGTAGTAAGTAACAGGGATAAGTTGAAGAGGTAGTAGGCCGACAGTACTGCCACTACACCTCCCTTCTTTTAAAGAAAAAAATATAAATTAATTATAACTTATAATAGAAAAATATTTATATTTGTTTTTGTTTTAAAAATATTTATATTATTGAAAATGTTGATATCTTTGAAAATGTTTATAATTATAATTATATTTTTAGTTTAGATAGTTGTAAGTTTTTAAAAGTTTATTGTGATTATATTTTTAGTTTAAATAGTTTAAAAGGTTGAGGCGCATAGGCATTGATCATATGCCTATTCACCTCCCTTTTTATAAAAAATGTTGAACCAAGCAAGATGATCAATCTTGCTTGCTTAAAGATTTTTCATGGTATATTTCAGAATTTACAAATTAATTAAAAATTTAGTTTATTATTTTTGTTTTGTTTGTTTGTAGAAAATTTAGTTTAATTTTTAATAATAATTGTTAATACAATGTGTTTTTTTTATATTTTTATTTTGATATAATTTAATTTAAAATTGTATATATATTAAATATGTTCATAATTTAAAAAAAAGTGGTTTATGCATGTTATTTGCATATTTGAATTGTATTTTTATTTTTCCGTACATATTGGTTAAAATAAAAGTTTTTACCTTTATTACAAATTTTGTTTTATTTCTATATGATAAAACAAAGTCATGTTTTTTAAACATTTGTTGTGATTTTGATTTTACTATTGGTTCCGTCAATATAAGTTTCCAATGTTTTTAAAAATTTCCGTTAATATACATAATTTTCCAATGTTTTATATAAAAGTTTCCGTTAACTTTCGAATCTCGTATTGAGTAATGTTTAAAAATTTATTATCTTTTGACATTCTGCCGTGTAAATCTCACATTTGTTGGCTGTAGCCTCGAAAGCAAATAGTCTAAACTATAAGTTTCGTTAACAAATTGAAATTCACTGATAGCAGTTTCTTAATTTTTATATGAGTTATTATCTTTTGGCCATTCTGCCCTGTAAATCTCACATTTGTTGGCTGTAGCCTCGAAAGCAAATAGTCTAGACTATAAGTTTCGTTAACAAATTGAAATTCACTGATAGCAGTTTCTTAAATTTTATATAAGAGTCTATGCGCAATATCTTTTTTTTATGTTATAAAATTGTTGGATTAGTTCAATGAATTTATCATTATCAAACTCAGACATCTGTTTTACTAAAACGTTTTTATATTATTCGAAAATTGCAAAAAGAGAAGAGAAATTTTGTTATTAGAACTTATTACACAGAAGTTCATTTGATAATATTTCTTGCTAAAAAGAAATTGTTTGTATTAAAAATCTATTTGAAATTATGTAACAAGAATTAATACATTCAAAATTTAAATGAAAAATATTATGTGTCTTTGCAAAAGCTGTAAAAAAAACTTATCTGAAAATTTCAATATATTTCTTACGTATGCATATTATTTATATATTAAGTATTCACAGTAGTGTGATTTATTTTGGTACTCACTGTATATAGTTCTTATGTTTATGTTTATATTTTTTGCTTTGTTTGTGTTTATTGTATGTAAGCAAATGTATGTATGTATTTGCATTTAATCTTCTCTTTCTTTTATCTCTTTGTTATTTGTATTTCGTTTTGAATATTCTCTTTATATAAAAAAAAATTATTATTTTATTTTCTATGGTTTTCGTGTCTCAAATTTATGTTTATAAATATGTATGTAGGTGTGTGTTATGATTTTTCGTTCTTCTGTTTAATTAAGGTTTATTATTGTTTAACAATTTTTCCATACATATAGTTTATGTATATTGTATGTAATCAACTTTATTTATGTACTAAAGTTTGTGCACATGGACATATGTACATACCTATGTATGTATGTATTCTGTTTTTGTTTGTTTTGTGTTACTTGTATTCTTTTCTTGAAAAATCATTTTTATGGTTTGCTTTAAATTTTTCTTATATATTTTGTTTTATAATTACATACATGTGTACATCTCCTTCCCAACTCTTATTATACGTACATACATCTTCCAATATAAAGAATGCAAGTTTTTTTTCATTTCAAGTTTTTATTGTTTTTATTTCTAAAATTTTTTTTTTTTTTTTATTTTTTTTTTGTGTATGATGTTGTGTATTTTAGTTTGTTTTGGTGTATGTATGTATGTATTTGATTGTGTTGGAGTGTACCTAAATGTGTAAAAGTATGTATATAAATGTGTATATGCATAAAGTTTTAATAAAAAAATAATGTATGTGTATGTACAATAGATATGTTTGTATAAATTTTTTTTATATATTTACAATATCAGTACCCCTGGTGCTGCTTGTTGCTAGGCTGTTGTTGTTTTCCTTGATTTGGTGTCTCTGTTGTTTTTATGTATGTCTCGCGGAATTCTATTTTTGTTGTATTTTGTTGTCTTCTCTGTTTCTTCGTTTTGAATCGGTTGTTATTGTTGTGTTTTTTGTTGTTGCTATTGTTGTTGTTGTGTGTGTTGTATAAATTGATGTTTTTCTTTGCTATTGTTTCTCTGCTTAATTTGCTATGTTATGCTTATAAATGTTTTTGTTTCTTGTATTTTGATTTTATTCCATAATTTTTGTTGTTTTAGGGTTGTTCATTGTTTGTTATGTGGGTTCTTCTTTATTATGTTATTTCTTTCATATTGTTTCGTTTTCATTTAGTTGTTTTTTTTTTTCTTAATGTATATAATTTTAAATTTCAGTTTGTTTCTCCTTTTTTTTCTTCGTTTTATTTTCTATTTCATTTTGTTTCGTTTCATTGTCATTTTGTTTCTTTTTTTTTTCTTCAGACGTTTTCTGTACACGTACGTTTTTCAAAAAAAGATTTTTATTCTTTACTCTCTGTGATTTTTCTTATTTATTACTAAGTTTTTTTTTATATTTTTATTTTCTTCTTATTTTGTGTTCGGTACTCTTTTTTCTTATAACGGATTTTGCATCTTTTGATATTTTTTTTTTGCTGTTTTGCGTTAGTCTTTTTTTTTTTTTTTTAGCAGGATTTTTAAAATTGTACCGTTGGGTACAGTTGTACCTAAAATGTTTCTTTTTGTGTTATTTCCAGTTATTTTAGTTAAGCTGTTTTTTTGTACGAAAATATTTTGAAATTGAAAATTTACGTGTTGAGATTTAATTTTTTTTTTTTTAATTGGTACAGTTGTACCCAAAACGATTCTCCTTTTTTTTTAAATTTTTCGTTAAACAGTTTTTTTCAAATTTCTATTTCTTTTCTTGTCTTATGTTCAAGTTCTTTTATTCTCTTTTCTGGTTGCTGAATATATTTTTTTTTTAATACCAGTTTTTCCCATTTTACTGTTTCCGATTGTTTTTTTTTTTTTATTTTACTGTACTTTTTTTCATTATGATTATTATACACAAATCATTAGTTCTTACTATTTTAATTTATAATTTTTCTTTTTTGATGTAAAATAATTGAAGTTAATGTTTATTTTAATATTTTAGTGTAGTTATGATTTTTTTTTGTATTTTAATGCTTTTGAAAATTTTCAGTTTATAAGTATGTATGAGCTGTTGTTAAGTATTTTAAACTTTTATTTTTCAAGGATTACTTGAAGGAAATCTCTGGATTTTTCCTTATTTTTCAATTTCTTTAATCAAAAACTTTTATTTTTTAAATTATAATTAAGTATTTATTTGTGTTTGACGTGTTAATTGTTTTTCCAACATTATGCTGATGATGGTATTTTTTCAGAGTACGAAAAAACGCAGCGCAGCGCCGCTCTTTTTGCTCTTTTTCGCTCTTTACGCAAAGAGCGGAGCCAATTTATTATTGCGCTTGCTCCGCGCATTTATTTTTGCGCTGCGCATAAAAAGAGCAAGCGCAAAAAAGAGCAATTTTATTTGCGCTTTTTTTGCGCTGCGCATTTTTTTGCGCAATGCGCAAAAAGAGCCAAATGAGCAAGAAATGCGCATAGCGCATTTACAGTGGTAAAAAATGTTAGTAAAGGAAATAATAGATTTTTACATCAAGAATAATCATCTTTAAAAAATACAACAGCACATTATCAAGGACAATATATACATATCTATACATGTTTATAAATAATTGGTTTTTTACTTATAGGCAGATTTTGTAAAAAAAAATCGTTTCTAAACGTTTTAAATTTGTATGAAAAATAACAAAAATTCATTTCAAAACAAAATTTTTCCATACAATTTCAAAACGAAAAAAACGTTTTAGGTTAAAAAATCTGCCCCTTATACAATTATACATACATACTCACATTGTATGTCTCTCAAAGTTATTTACAAAAAACCTTTTCTCGAATTTCAAAAAATCTTGTTAATGATGGGTTTTATACACATTTCGTTACTTGTAAGAAACATACACATAAAATGTTGGAAAAACCCAAACTGCTCAAAAATTGAAAAAAGTCATAAAAATATTTGCTTGCGAAACCACAGAAAGGGTTAGCAGGCCAAATATTTTTAAATATTTTTAAATATTTTTTGTGAATGTACATTCATTCATACCTACAGATGATGTAAATGTCATCATCAGGTTCACTACAGTGTTTTCGGGCTTGTCTTCTAGGAACATACATATGTACATACAACAAAATATTAAAAAAATTACTTAGGAAAATATTCAAGTGCGTCTATTTTTAGAATTTTCGTTGCCTTCTTGTTATAAGCGTACATGAGAAGAGTTACATACTTACAAAACATACATACCTAAATGTATTTGTTGTGGATATTTCTTATTTAAACTGAAATTTCTAAAAAAAAATTTGCATATGCGACAGCGCATAGAGAAAGGGTAAAAAATCAATTTTTAATTTTTTTTTATGTGGACAACATCTGAGCATCGAATGAGACCGATCCCATGCCCCAAAAGTGTTCTCTCCCAGAGATATGCGCGTTTTATGAAAGTGAAGTCACGTATTAAATACACGTATTTAAATCTTTAAAATGGCTCTCCTGAACTAAACCGGTTTTTACCCTTAGGTCCCTTTCTATTTTGCGCTTCACATATGAAATTTTTTGTGAAGACTTCTTTCCACGATTTTAGTTCGATTTGATTTTTGGGAGCTTTAAAAAAGGTTCATTTCCAATAGCTCTAATCTTTTGTACATATCACATCTATTTAGCTCAAATACAAACTCATATTTATTTCGTATTCATTTTAAGAAATTTTACAATTTTCTTTTTAAATAAAAATTTTTTAATATAAATTTAATAAATAAATACAAATAAAGATTCGACACCTGAAATTAAAAACAAGTGGTTTGCAAGAATTGTCAGCTGGGCTTCTAAGACTACCTTATAGTCATTGAATCATGCAATCAGATCATTTTTATACATATAATATACGGATTAAGAATAAATCCTTAAAGGCCAAATATGATTGATATTTTACTCAAAAATAAAACACACCATTTTAATAAACATTAAAAAAATATTCTGGTTACTTTTATTCTTATTTAGTTACATTTTTTAAAGATTTTGGCTGCAAAGACTTTTTTTTCGTGGCAGCAATGAATAAACTCAAACGAACCACTGTTGTCATAAAAAAGAGCATGCGAAATGCGCCGCTCAATATGCGCAATGCGCAGCGCAAAGCGCTAGACAAAAAATTTAAATGCGCATTGCGCAAAGAGCGGCGCTAATAAATCGAATGCGCTTGCGCTGCGCATACCAATTGCTCCTTTTTTTTCGCTCCGCTCTTTGCGCTTGTGCGCATTTTTAATACGCTTTTAAGAAATGCGCAAAGCGTAAAGAGCAAAAGGAGTGCGCAAATCCGAACTCTGTATTTTTTGTTAGTTTCTTTTCATATACCAACAGAAATTTCCGTTGGTATTTTTTTCTCTGCACGGTCGCCATGTAATAATATGAAACACAATTTTATTCGCTAAGTTCACACTGTCACGGTCGCCACGTAATAATAAAAGACCTTTACTTGTTGACTGGTATGTTAAGAGTGTTTTTATTTATTCGTTTTGCTTACTCGCTAATTCGATACGTAGTTGCTTAAATAGTAGTAAGTTACAGGGATAAGTTGAAGAGGTAGTAGGCCGACAGTGCTGCCACTACAATCTTTTATGCATTTAAATTTTATTTATTTGTTGTGGGTTAGCAAATCTACATATATGCAAAAAATTAATAAAATTTTTAAAAATAAATTCTTGAGAATTTGCTCGAATAAATGTTATATTTTATTCATATATTTTTAAAAAATTGTTATGTGTTCGGTAATCTACATATGTATATGCATTTCGTTGTTAGCTTAATACCAACTCATCAGTAAATATTTACTATTCATGTTTAAAAAGTTCCAAAACTCATCTTCTCATACATGAACTCGCAAGAATAAGTTTGCGAATTACTAAAGCATACGCAAAATAGCTTTTAGAAAACTTTAAAAACATCACACAAATAATTTTTTTTCATTCGATATAAATCGGTTTACTTTTCTTATAACTTTTATACAGTTACACAACCTTTTGTTGGCAATAAAAGTATTTATAAGGCAAAATGAAAAACAAACTTCTCTTTTACAAAATATAACCTTTTACTCAAGTATTTATGTTTTTAGTAAAGATCAACTGATGAGTTGATATTTAACTACCAACGAAATGCACATAAGTATGTAAATTAGCTAACACATATTTTAAAAACATATATTCCTAAGTATTTGTGCGAATAAAATGTTTTATGGGCATTTCCAGGATCGCGAACGGAACATTCGTACGCACTCAACTTGAAAAAAATATATGAAAACTCAAATTTTTTTTTTAACTTTTTATAAATATTTAATAGCATTTTAGTAGAACAATTTTTGAGAATAAAAAGAAAATTATAAAATATGAACGTTCTAAAAATATTTTGGATAAACTTGCGATCGCGAACAGGACAAAAAATGTAAGTCATTTTTTTCGGTGTGTGGTTTTGTTTAAAACTCTGCGAATTTTGTCAGTTTATTAAATGGTGATTATTTTTTTAACTAAAGCAGAGATATAAAGCTTTTATTTAGCATTTTGTTTTTTTTTAATTATCCTTATTATTATTTTTTTTAAATATTTTTTTTAGAATCGCGAACGGGACATCGCGAACGGCACAATGATTCCAAAGGCATTTTTTAGGTTTAAAATTTTTTATTTATAAGTATAAAAAATATATATATATTCCAATGATAACAAAAATAAAAGAATTATTATTTAAGTTAATAAATTATAAAAATTTAGACAGTTCTCTAATTAAATTTGATAAAGAAAATTTTTTTTTCCGGTTTTTAATATTTCTGTCGCGGTTGACCTTTTTCTGGAAATGCCCATATTTTATATATATTAAAACATTTAATATATCATGTGTACTGTTGAACAGAAAAAATATAACGACTTTACCATCCCTGAAAATATCTGTATACAGAATAACAAGAATAGAAGTACGAGCTGCGTAGTAGTAAATTCAATTAAAATTCATTAATTTTTTATTATTATATACATATTAATACTCCTACATTAATTATATTCACAATATATACGGCCAAAGCAGTTTTCTCTTTTTCATTGTAATAAATGCCGAAAATTAAACTGTATCTGCCAACAAGCAAATAAACAAACGCATATACATATACATACATACTCGTACATACAATACATACATGATTTAATTTGCCCAATAATGCACGATAGTGTAATCGCATTGTACCGATTATTGTCGCAATTGAGATTTGTCCGATATGAGCCGAAAAATATTGTCGCAATATGCGACGATAATGGGACCGCCCAAAAATTAATTGTGCAATGTTTTTACATGTGTGCCGATATAGCACGATAAAAATTGTCGCAGATTGTGCTGTTTGCGCCGATAGTGGGATCTTAGCTTAAGATGCATTGATGATCCCAATATCGGCGCAATGTATCAATTTTCGTCACAATGCATGTACCGATAGTGTGAACGCAAACAATTTTTCAAATTACGACAATCTGCGCCGAAATGTGCTGAGTATGGACAATCAAAATCATCCTTGAAGCGCCGATAATGTGAACACGCTATTGCACAATGTTGACCAATCAATTAGTAAAATATGTGCCGATTTTTATCGGCAACTCGTGCGCCAATCACAGTCGACAAACAGTACCGATACGCGGGATGGAAAACCGAATTTTGAAATTGCACCACCTTCTAAAACTAAATTTGTTTAAGCTTAGTTGTACCAAAATTAATTTTTTATTATCTTTTATGCATATAAATTTTATTTATTTGTTGTGGGTTAGCAAATCTACGTATGTCTATGCAAAAACTAAATAAAAATTTTAAAAAAACATAAATTCTTGAGTATTTGCTCGAATAAATGTTATATTTTATTCATATATTTTAAAAAAAAATGTTATGGGTTAGCAAATTTACATACATATGTACATATATGCATTTCGTTGTTAGCCAAATACCAACTCATCAGTATATATTTACCATTCATGTTTAAAAAGTTCCAAAACTCATCTTCTCATACATGAACTCGCAAAAATAAATTTGCGAATTACTAAAGCATACGCAAAATAGCTTTTAAAAAACTTTAAAAACATCACACAAATATTTTTTTTTTCATTCGATATATCGCACTTGATCAACAATTTAATTTATAATTTTTCTTTTCCAAATTTTTAAAATTTCGTTTTTTGCAAGAAATCGATGTACAGTGCTCATATCTATCCAATGGTGTTTTACACCATTTTCTCCACTCTTTCACTCAAAAAAATACAATTGTATCTCTCTTTGTGATAGAAGAATAGTATAAAAAAAAAGTTTTTTAGCCTCTTGTTGATCAAGTGCGATATGTAAATCTGTTTACTTTTCTTTTAACTTTTATACAGTTACACAATCTTTTGTTGGCAATAAAAGTATTTATATGGCAAAATGAAAAACAAACTTCACTTTTACAAAATATAACCTTTTAGTCAAGTATTTATGTTTTTAGTAAAGATCAACTGATGAGTTGATATTTAACTACCACTGAAATGCATATACATATGTAAATTAGTGTGTACCAAAAAAAAAAATTTCTTGTTCCCCCACCTTTTTTTGAAAGCTTATAGGGTAAAGTATTTTTGTGATTTTTTTCAGATTTTTCAGAAGAGGTTTAGAGGTCGCTAAAATCGAATTTAACCAAAAAATCGGGTTTTCTCGACTTTTTTGGAATTTTGCGCATTACTCGGCCCATTAGCACGATTTTCTTTGTTACTAAGAAAATTTTTTTAAAGAAAACTGTTCAAAATTTACTTCTCTGTGCAGATATTATAAGTTTCGGTAATATTTTTGCTCATTTGGGTACCCTTAATGACATTTTTTTGTAAATTTAGCATAAATTTTAAAAATAATGCTTTGTAACTTTTAAAATTTCTATTGAAGTTAAAAAAACTAATAATTCAGTTTATAATGTGGATAAATTCTGAGTCATTTAAAAAACTAAATATTGAATTTGCTCTTACCGTTCCAAAGTTATACCCTTTTTTAGTTTTGTACTAGGTGGGGGACCTATAAAAATCGAAAAAAAATTTTTTTTTTGGGACACACTAATGTAAATTAGCTTACCCATAACAAGTAATAATATTTTAAAAACATATATTCCTAAGTATTTGTTCGAATAAAATGTTATATTTTATTAATACATATATGTATATTAAAACATTAAATATAACAGTTGTACTGTTGAACAAAAAAAAAAACAAAACGATTATGCTAAAAGATTACATTTGTAACGATTTTACCATCCCTGAAAACATCTGTTTACAATATAACAAGAATAAAAAGTACGTACTTCGTAGTAAATTCAATTAAAATTCATTATTTTTTATTGTTATATACATATTTAGGTATTAATACATTAATTATATACACAATATATACAGCCAAAGCAGTTTTCTCTTTTTCATTGTAATAAATGCCGAAAATTAAACTGTATCTGCCAACAAGCAAATAAACAAACGCATACATGTATACATGATTTAATTTGCCCAATAATGCACGATAGTGTGTTCGCATTGTACCGATTATAGTCGCAATTGAGATTTGGCATATATGAGCCGAAAAATATTGTCGCAATATGCGACGGTAATGAGACCGCCCAAAAATTAATTGTGCAATGTTTTTACATGTGTGCCGATATAGCACGATAAAAATTGTCGCAGATTGTGCTTTTTGCGCCGATAGTGGGATCTTAGCTTAAGTTTCAATTATAAATTAAACTCGACCAATCAAATATGTGTGAAAAAAATTGCCTAATTCTGTAAAAACTGAGGTATATTTTGTGTTTAATTTTATGTATTAACTTTTTTTAAACTTCATTTCCATTTTGCTTTTAAAAGTAAAATTCATTACATTTGTAATGCTTAGTTTTGTGTTTGCTGGGCAATATAATACATACCCCGTTTATACGCACTTCTTAAGGCCTATTTAGCCGACGGTTGAAATCGTAGATGTAAGCTTAATGTTGATGTAATGTAAGAGCCAATATTTTTGTAGTTATAGAATGCTTGAAAACGTGTCACGTGACACATGAATGTGCAGACATGCATATCTATGTACATACATACATAAAAAGAACAGAAATTCTTATTAAACATATTAAATCATATTTTTCTGTTCTTTTTCGAAATCTTGTGCCCCGGAGAATTGTTATTGTTCATTTTCCTTATCCAGTAGTATTAATTTCTTGTCGTCCATTGCAACTTTTTATCACTTTGAAAATTATAAATAAAATACAAAACAGCTGTTCCAAACGTTGATGGAAGTTCCAAATGTTTACAATATTTGTGATTGTTCGGAAATAGTACGATATTATTTAAAAGGTACCGAATCATATTATTACACATTTTATTGTAATGAATTTGATAATTGGTTAAATTATAGTTTAACATTCATATCTATATATGTATGTACATCATTGTTTTGATTATTAGTGTTACTTATTATTTAAAGGATTTCTTTTTGTATACTTGAATGTATGTATGTATATATGTATGTATGTACATAAGTACACTATACATGAAATTACAAAGTAAGCATATCAATTTATGTACATACATACAATTTTAAAAATTTTGTTTTTTAAATTTTACATTTATTTAAGCATGTACTCAAGTATTTATGTTTAAAATTTTATTTATTTGTTGCGGGTTAGCAATATCTAGATATATATTTCGTTTAAACATTTTTTAAACATAAAGGGTAAAACATCTACTGATGAATTGGTATAGCTACCAACGAAATATATAACACACTGTGTGGCCGAACTTGGCCTGGCGCACTACCGTGCGCCTAGATCTAGATATTGCTAACCCGTAACAAATAAATAAAATTTTAAATTTTGTTTTTGTTTTAAATGTAATTTGTACGAAAGAAAAGTTCGTTCGACATCATGTGCAAGGCAGTTATTACATAAAACGTTTTTTTTTGTATACTTGAATGTATGTATGTACATATGTATGTACATAAATTGATATGCTCACTTTGTAATTTCATATATATTGTACCTATGTACATACATATTTGCAGACATACATACATTCAAGTATACAAAAAAAATCTTTTATATAATAAGTAACACTAATAATCAAAACTATGATGTACATACATACATAAATATGAATGTTAAACTATAATTTAAACAATTATCAAATTCATTACAATAAAATATATAAGCACAAACGATCGGTTCAGTCTCTTGCTAGATATTGAAAAAAAATTGGGTGGACTGTACTCTCCCGCCAACCGATTCTTGAAGTTGCCCCAAACAAAATAAAAATTAGCCTATGTGATAGAAAATTAAAAAAAAAAAAAAATTAAATAAAAAAGTTGGCGGCAACGCATAGTTTTCGAGTTATTGGCCTCTGAAGTTTTTTTATATATATGTGCGATTTCCCTTTACATATTTTTTCAACGTATAAGACCAATTTGCATAGCCGGCCTTCGGCCGGGCTTAATAAATTTATCCACCATGGTATATCCCGACACGGCGGTATATAGAATAACTCCTAAACTATAAGTTTCCGGAAGTTAAAATTTTAGGAGTGGACTAAAGTAAGTAAGGGCTACCAACCATATAAATTTCAACCCTTAAATCGGGTGGCGGGAGAGTACCGTGGAGCCAAAAAATTATTTAGAAAACTTTCTTTACTCAATAAAGCATGCATGTGTACATATTTAACAACTAAAACTAGTCAAAACACAACCATCCCATCACTGTCTACAATTGTCACGTAACCTCGTAATGAAATTCTATTTTCTGCAGGTTGGTACGTTACAAACAACATTTTTTTTCTTTCGACATGGTGAAATAGGCAGTAAATGAATTATCACATAATTAACATATAAAAATATTTACATTAAAAAGTATTATGTATATGAACGTATACTACATATATATACAGGAAAAAAAAAAAGAAAAATTGGCAGCTCATCCCCTATGGGTTCCTATTGTAGACTTCTGGTAGAAATCTGGCAATTGGAAGGAATCAGGCAGCTCGGTTATATCCTCTGACAGGATACCAACCGGAGATAGGTATTCGGTTTGTGACCAGTTTATATTACATTCGTTTTCGTAAATTTGACTCATTAGAATATTGTCATGTATAACCAATTTGTCGACAAATTTACTTTGCAAAGAAAAGGCGTAACGACAGAGTGGGATTACTGCAGATTTACCATAGATGTAGTTGTTGGAGTACCTTTTGGTGTATGTTTCGAAGTTTCTGTTTATACACCATCGCAAAATTCTTCGCTCGAAAACTTCAAGCTCCTTGGCGACTGTTGGCGAAATCGTAAACCAGATAGGGAAGGCATATATCATCACTGACCTTATTGCCACTTTGTAGATAAGGAGTTTTGTGTTCCCTGGGAGATAACTGTTATTCATAAGCCTTGAAAACATACCAGCAATTTTCCTACATTTGGACAATATAGCTCTTCCATGATTATTAAACTTAAGTAGGTTATCGAAATTTACTCCAAGGTACTTAATGTTTGATTTAAATGGTATTTCAATATTACCAAGACTCAAGTGAAGGCTTTTACTTTCGGGTACTACAAAACGTGGACATTTCCCAGATGCCTTTCGTATACAAATTGCTTCAGACTTAGCAGCATTAATTTGAATGCCCCACATTTTATAAAAATTATTTACTGCTGAAAGATGAACAGAAACTTTGTTCAAACAGGTGATCGGAGATATGTCATGCGAATAAATTAAGCAATCGTCTGCGTATAGTACCGCCTTAGAATCGGAAACCTCATGTGGAAAGTCATGAAGGTATAAAACAAAGAGTAACGGGGCCAGCACACTACCCTGCGGTACACCACCGTCCACTTTTCCAAAATCTGAGCGGGCCTCATTCAACTGGACGCAAAATTTACGCTCCGAGAAATAACTCGCAAACATCTTCACCAGATATGGATCTATTCCCAGATCAACCAATTTATACAATATGCCCTTATGACATGCCGTATCATATGCTCTTTGTATATCTAAGGATACAGCAATTGTACATTTTTGGTCCCTTAAATTTTGAGTCACATCATTGTGGAATTTTAAAAGTGCATGTTGTGTTGAGTGCGCTTTTCTAAAGCCAAATTGAAAGCACGATATTGGGTCTATTATCAAATCATTTTCCAATTTCAGCTTTACGATGTGTTCCAGTACCTTCCCCAAATTTGATAGTAAGGAAATGGGTCGAAATTCGTCTAGCTTTTCGCTATTAGAATTCTTCTTCAAAGGAAGAATTTTACCTACTTTCCAGCATGTAGGAACATAGCCGTTATTTAGATAATTGTTAAAAATGATTGTTAAAAACTCCAGTGAGGTGTCAGGAAATTTTTTTATTATGAAATTGCTGACGCCATCAGTACCAAATGATTTTTTGTTATTTACGCTTTTTATAATTTCCTTTACTGCAACTGTTTTTACAAAATGTTGTGAATCTTCATTTTCTAGCGAATTAGATGTTTCATCAAAGGAATAAATTGAGTAAGGTATATTGGAAATGCATGACGTAACACGTTCTTCAAGATCCCTAACAGGATTTTGTGGTAATTTTTCACTATATACCAAGGAATAAAAGTTTTTAAAAAAATCACACTTTTCCTCATCGTCCTCTACTATCTTATTATCCACTAAAAGCTTGTCGCAAAAAGGGGTTTTTTTGTTGCCCATCATACCATAAACTTCTCTAAAGGCCGAAGGACCTGGTTTGATATTTACCAGCCGCTGACTGAATTTTTCCGCCTGTTCAATGTTAACCAGCTCTTTTATTATAATTTTCAGTAGCTGTATTTGTTTTGAGAGAATTATGTAATCATTGCCAAGTCTGTTACCCACACGATGATATATTTTTTTCAGGTCCTTCTGCCACCTGTGTTTAATGCGGAAAAAATTCTTAATTTTGTCCGAAACATGTATCTTGTGATTTTTCAGCGTAATTTTCTCGGAATGGGTGGCAGAGATGGAAGTACAAATAGACGTAAATTCGTCTATTAACTGGTCGATTTCTTCATTTTTCAGATTTCTAGATTTCGTAGGCATTATACTAAATGTGGCCACTTCCATATCGCGTCGAAATGCTTGCCAATTGGTGTTTTTAAAAGATGTATAGAATCTTGGGGGCCTTAGTAGAAAGTCCACGGCATTAAACTTCAATTCCAACTTAATGGGGAAGTAGTCCGAAAAAGTAGCTAAGCTTGAAATTTTAAAATTTGGATTATCTTGAATTACGAGATTAGAGCTGACCAAAAAGTGGTCAAGATATGATGAGCCATTCGGATAGGATGGCCTACTATCAGATAAACGAGTCACTTTTAGGGTATGATCCTGTAGCCAGTTGAGTAACGCTCTTCCATTGCCGTTACCCAAATGATCACCCCATGCTGGATTTTTAGCGTTAAGATCTCCTCCTATGAGCATACCATCAAAACCACTAGCTGCATTTAATAATTTAGCGAGTCCACTATAAACTCTCGTACTTCCAAACTCATCTGGAATATAAACAGATCCTACCAAAAATTGCTTACGGACATTATCAATTAGCATCTCGATCTTGGCAAAAGCACCATGGAACCCTAAGTCATCTATCATATATCGGCTGTAAGAGATTGAGTTTTTAATAACTATTGCAACACCAATCGGGGAATTATCATACATAAAGTTGTAGATATTAAGATTAATATTGTTGTTGTGACCCCTAAGATGGCATTCCTGAATAAACGCAATATCAATTTTGTTATAAAACAAGATGTCTAAAAGGTCTAAACGTCGACTTGTATCTAGAAGTGACCGAACATTGAATGTTAAAAAGTTCAAGCTTCTACGGCTCATAGAAATTTTGAACTTTTGTCAGTAGCTTCTTGAATTCAGTTTAAGCTACATCTTTTGGCATTTTGTTGTAGTTGTCAAGAAAGTTTTGAATCTCTTGTTCAAGTGTCATTTGTTGAGGCTCCATGAAGTATTTCACCAGCTTTAAGAATTCCAAGACTATGGGGGGCTTAGTGTTCTGGTGGACATGACTCTCGTCTGTGATGACAGGCTCATGAAAATGGCTTGAGTACGATTTTCCTGGTGTTCTCCTAGAGGCCGGAAATATATTTCCAACATTCTTGGCCGCTGTATCTCTTCTACCTTGTACTTCCTTAAGCCTGGATTTTTTTCCAGACAGGTATTTTTGATACGCTGGACACCCTCTCCAATTTGCTGGATGACCCGATTGTTGACAATTTACACAGACCGGTTGAGAGCTCTCTTTATCCTTTTTTGCACACTCGCCTGGGTTGTGATGACAATCACATTTAACGCATTTATATTCACGATTACAATTTTTTGCCATATGGCCCCACAGCTGACACCTGCGGCATTGAATTTCACGTTCATTTCTCTTTGGTTTCTCCCAAACAAACGACTGATTTAATATGTATTTTATGTGCGTAATATCTTTAAGACCTTTGCCAGGCTGCAGGGTTACTAAAAAAAGGCCAGTTTCTGTGTTATTTTTTTTTTAATAACTTGTTTCAAACTTTGACACCTTTGAGACCACATTGGGAACTATTGCGTTCAAAGCATTTTCAATATCATCTAATTCTGTTTTGTAGTATAGACCCCGAATAACAAAAGATAATTGACGAAGTTCCTTCGGTGTAAAAGAGTAGGAATTAATTTTCTTTTCTTTTAACAATGCCATCATCTCCTTATAAACATTCAAATCTGAAAAATACAATTTGCTTTTGCTTCTATTAATATTTTTTATCTTAAAATCAATTTTGGTTGCCCTCGCTTCCAACTGATCTACCAGATGTTTTACGTTTACGTTGTACAGAATAATTGGTGTGCAAAATTGTTTCCTCGCCAATCTACCAGAATTTCTACCATTGTTACGGTTTTTGATGTTGCCGTTATTGTTAATATTGCTGTTGTTGTTGTTATTGTTGTTATTGTTGCAGTCAGCCTCGATTTCTAAATCGCCCAGAATAGAAAATCTATTCTGCGAGTTATCTGGGTAATTACTGTCGTCACTGGAACGTAGTTTAGTTAGATCCAATTGGATAGGAGAACCTGGATCGTCAAATCTTCCTCGCTTAGCATTCCAAATGCCATCACAATTTCCAATTTCACCGGTAACCAATGATGTTGGTTGAGCCGACGATTGTTCATGATCCTTCTCATCGCATTCCATTGAGGGCATCTCTATTGCACCTCCTGCCATCAACCGATTCAAAAAAATCTACCAAGTTTTGTTAAAAACAATTTATTTTCAATAATTTTTGTAAGTTGTAATTTTCTGCCAAAAAAATACGTCTGCTTTGTACTAGAGTTGCCAGATCTCCCATAACAGAAGTAATCAGCTGACACATCAGCATTTACATTTCTAGAGTGACGGTCGGCTAAAGCAGCCTTTATATTTGCAAATAAGAGTGGAAAGCGTTGCCGTATTACTTTTTTATTGTAATTTTAATTGTTGCGAAAACTATTTGCAAATGGTGTTCCGCAGACGAGTCTAATTATGCTGGCATAACATGAGAGTTTTTAGGCGAGAGGGGTGAAGAGAGCGGTTTTTCGTTGGAACAATTTTTCAACCAGCCTCATACCCGCACAAGCAGCACAAAACTAATACATACACACTTACGAATACAAAAAACGCTAACACACAAAGCTGTGTACACGTATACATTTTATGCCAGATGAATTAGACACGTGTGTAAAAAAAAGGACAAAAATTGTGCGGCTTAAAAATTCATCTCGTGTGTGGAACCCCAATAACAAGCAATTTGCAAATAAGATGTGTGATGCTACCAGATGACTATATATTTACTGCGTGTCATTAAAAAAAATATAACAATCATATCTATTCCAGAAAACGCGTCGAAGAAGTGAATATTTACATGGAAACAAAAACAAAATTTCTAAAAATTCTTTTTGCTTTTCATATATTTCTTATATTAAATATACGCGAGAAATTTAACGCGTTTCTCTCTCTATGAAAAACGGTAAAATTTATTTGATAAACAAAAACAAATTTTTAAATGTATTCAATTTTGTTTTGGTTTTCCATGTTTCCGTATAAGCAGTGAGTTAAGTTTTTGCAAATAGTTTTATTTGCAAATAAGAAATGCGTATAAACGGGCTAACAGGCGCATTTCATTTATTGAGAGTTTTGGTTAAGTATGCTTTAGATGTGGACGGTGCACCAAATTTGAATCGTAGCACATGTAAAATCGAAGAAAACATCTCTCATCAAATCTCCTGGCGTGCTGGAATGTTTTAGGCATTTAATGTGCACATCCCCTCCACAATTTCTACAATGTAGATAATGCTCATCTGATACATCCACATAGCAATAGGAGCATTGCAATTGTGACATTTCTTCAACAATGTCTGAATTTAATATTCTTTAACTTTTGCAAAAAATATTAAAATTAATAGATAATTGTTTAACAATATCAAGCGCGTGTAAAGATAATGTTATGCTTACAAGTGCTGCCAAGTCCATATGTTAACTCAGAAAAAACGTGTTCGATAAAATATAAATAACAGTGCTGCCCAACAGTTACAGACCAAAAAATAATTTTCCGATTTTCATATTTTTGATGGAATATAACTTTTCTCAGAAAACCTCTGGGATAATAAATGAACCCACAATCGATGCGTATTTTCAACTTCATTCGAGTGCATGTAGTGCCATATGCGCACCCCTTCTAATTTATAAGTTATTTGCAAATTACTAAGTGTTATTTTTCTGATTTTTTTTGGAAAAAAAAATTGTTGTTAAGTATACAACTTTTCTCAGAAAACCTCCGGGAAAATAGTTGAACCCACAATCGATTCGTATTTTCAACCTCAATCGATTGCATGTAGTGCCATATGCGCACCCCTTCTACTTTATGAGTTATTTTTAAATTACTAAAAGTGTTATTTTTCTGAATTTTTTTTGGAAAAAAAAATTGTTTAAGTATACAACTTTTCTCAGAAAACCTCCGGGAAAATAGTTGAACCCACAATTGATTCGTATTTTCAACCTCAATCGATTGCATGTAGTGCCATATGCGCACCCCTTCTACTTTATGAGTTATTTGCAAATTACTAAAAATGTTTTTTTTCTGATTTTTTTTTGTGTAAAAAAAATGTTGATAAGTATACTTCTTTTCTCAAAAAACCTCCGGGAAAATAGTTGAAACCACAATCGATGCGTATTTTCAACCTCATTCGATTGCGTTTAGTGTCATATGCGCAACCCTTCTACTTCATGAGTTATTTGCAAATTATTAAAATTGTTTTTTGTAAAAAAAATGTTGATCAGTATACAACTTTTCTCAGAAAACCTCCGGGAAAATAGTTGAAACCACAATCGATGCGTATTTTCAACCTCATTCGATTGCGTGTAGTGTCATATGCGCACCCTCTCTAGTTTCTGAGATATCAATGAAATAGTGTTTTGAAAATTGTTCGAAGAAACCTCCGGATATATTCGTTATAATTAAAATGTCCACAATGACAGTCATAAAATCTGATACTAGAGGACTTTTCTTAATTAATTTATTAAAATATTACTTTAAAATTATTGCATTCAAAGTCGTCATTTTTTTTCACTCTTTGTTTACAATTTGCATGTTGAAAAGTTAGCGAACCGTATGTGCGGTTTTGTACCTCACTATATCCGGTTTAGTAAAATTTTGTTTATTCTCGTCGATTATAATATCATTCCGATTTAATGGTAATGCAGATCTCTTTTTCTGCACGCCAATGCAAAATGCAAATGCAAAAAATACCTGTGGTGGGCAGTGTAGCCAGGTTTAGGGATTTGTCCCCAAATTGGGGATTTTAGCTGATTTTTGTGGACAGGGATTTGGGGATTTTTTTTTTTCAATAAACCTATTATCAATTTTGCTTTATTTTTCAATTTTCTTTCATACAAATATTTACATATGTATATGTTTATATATTTTGGCGTTTTTCTTCTCCATATTTCAATTATTTAAACGCGATGGTATTGCGGATGTTGATTTTTATAACAATTTGTTCAAAATGTTTAATGAATTTGATATTGCCAAAATGGATGTACTTATTGACGATAAGGAAAGTAATTTGGTTGTTGCCAAAATTGATGTTGGCATAGTATGTTCAAAGGAATTAGAAGCAAATGAGTTCAAACAATTTTTTTTTTTTATTATTTAACTGTACTAGCAAAAGAAATGCTTAAAATATTCACTGAGACTATGGAAAACTTTGAGTTGTTAATAAATTTACAACTTGAAAGCATAGAAAAAAGTATAAATTTTTAATTGCGTATATGGAATTTTAAAATATTCTATGGATTCAAAAGTTCCATTGAGCACATACGAATGCATTAACTTATTGCGTTTTCTTTTCTGAAAAAAGTGTTGCATTTATGCTACATTCTTTAATTTTCGTGATCCATTCTAAAAAATATGTAACAAATTTAAAAGCGATTTCGATCCTTTCTAATTATGTTGCACCAATAAATGGCAAAATATGCAACATATTTTGCCCTCTACTATCAAGTCGGGGTGATATACTGCCCATTTTTACAACTTTGTTTAGTATATTTTTATACAAGTACGAACTTGTATTTTTGTCATTCAACTTACTTAGCGAAAAAACTTATAATTAAAACGATAATTAATTAATTAATTAATGTTAAGTAATGTTAAGCCTCAAATATTTTGTACCATTGTGGCAATAAAAAATGTACCACTTTTTAAAGGTAGGTGCAAACTGTAAAAAGTGTTACACATTGAAAGGTCAACATTTTTGTTCAGAAAAGAAAACACCATTAAATATATGTATGTAATAAAATTAATAAAAAAAAGGGTTTTTATGATGCTTATGGCCAATAAATGAGTGGATATTTAATTATAGTTTTAGTTAATTTTCATAAAAATTTAAAATTCGTTTAAACACACTTTCATTTTTTCAGTCAAACTTAAAATTCTTATTTAATTACGATGAAAATATGGTAGCACTACGTAATATAAAAAATTTCCCACAAATTTCCCAAAAAAACAGCTGACTAGAGCAAATAAAGAAAAATCTAAAAAAATATATTATTATTTTAGCTATAAATAAGAATAATTAAGAACTGTTGAAATATTTTAAAGGAATAAGAGCAACTTCCATAACGATTAAAAGGGTAATAGTGAAAAACAAAATTTTTCATTTAAACGAGTTTTAAAAATAAATGAAACGTTATCATCCACTCATTTATTGGCCACTAATATACATACATATATTTATTGGGTACAAAATTGGGGATTTCAAGTGTTAAAGTGGGGATTTTTGGGAACAACATTCTTTTTTAATTTGTGGACAAGAGACAATAATTACCTGGCTACACTGGTGACGGTGGCTAGGAGCATTTTTAAACTTGGGTTCGTGTAGTCTGCTGTGGCGAACATAGCTGCCAGATTTGACGATTTTGGGTCCTAAAAAATATAATATATATATAGTGACGATGGGACGATTTATACTCTAATTTTGACGATTTTAAATAATACAAGTTCGCAACATATATTTGCACTATTAGAGCAACTGCTGAAAATTGTAATGAGAAACTTTTTGAAAACTAGTTTGCTTAAAACTGAAAACTTTTATTTAACTGATTATAAAAACAAAAACAATTTTTTAAATTTTGAAGACATTTATTTAGGAATATTTGGCAGAGACGTATTGGAAGAATCAAAAATAAATGCAAAAGAAAAATATGATGTTATTAATAATTTTATTAATTTTTATATAGAGCTTTGTGGTCAGATATTATCAAGATTTGATTTTGAAAAGAAATATAAAGCTCTTGGCCAAATTAATCCATTTAATATTAATAATGAAGAAAAAGAGTTGGTTTTCTGAAATTATAAAATAATGTTCCTATTTTGTTGAAGAAAGTGAAAACCAAGAGCTAGAAACAGAGTTCAGACAATTGAAATTATTGTCCTGATAAAAACATATGTATAACTATTGGATTTTTGGAAAATACTATCAGAGATGCAAACGAGGGGTTCTACCACAGAATATATTAGTTATATTAGTCTATGGGTTCTACTCCTTTTGTTTCCGATTTTGACTAAATTTATTACAAAAATCCTAGTTTAACACATTATTCTGCAAATATGGAAAGAATATTTAGTCAGGTATACGTAAATAAGACTAAAATAAGAAATTGAAAAAGTCGTCTTTGGAGGCAATATTATATTCAAAAGATTATTTAAAGCTAAACAAATGTACTTGATCTGGCAGTTATACCTGAATTAATCAATATGTTTAATTGCAATATATATTTGTAAAATATATTATGCATATACATATCGCCCAAAAATTTGACGATATTACGAGTTACAAGCCGACCGGCTCAAAATCGGCGGCTAGCCGCCGCCGCCTATTTTCTGTAAGCCGCGCCGCCGCCGACTTTGAATCGGCTTGAAAGCTGAGCCGGCTCAGCCAAAGCCGCCGACTTCGTCAGCTACGCCATTAAATTTTTTAAATAAATGGCAATGTTTTCACACAAATGCATTATAAAGTACTACGGTTTTCATTAAAATTTAGTACTTTTTTTTATCTATGTGAAATATCGTTATCATTTCCTTTTTATCAAGACGAATACACTTACCAGTGGTGGGATTCAGTAACTTTTATTACGATTTTCGTATTGTTAAAATTAATATAACGAAAATTTATCGAATTTGGTATTCAGTAAAGCTACGTACAGACGATTGGCAGATCTTACAATATTGTAAGATATGTCAATGTGCTGACAACGTACTGACAATGAAAAATTGTTACCAAAAAGTAAATTGTCAGGTCAGACGATTGTAAGAAAACCTTACAATTTCATTGTAAGACAATTGTCAGACAATAAATTTATCTGCCAACAAAAATTGTCAGTTTACACGGTTGTCAGATTGTTGTGTGAAAAAATTGCCAGATGTGTTGTTAAACTTTGTCAGAACTGTCAAATCCAATAGTATTTATGGTCAGCATTGCCAATAGAAAAATTATCTGACAATGGTGCCATTGTCAGATGTATTAATTTAAACACATCTGCCAATAAAACAAGAGCTTACAATGTCTGACAATTATCTGATAATGGCAAAGTAGAGTGTTCTCACGATTGTCAGATGTCTGACAATATTATTGTCTTGCAATGAACTGATAATGCTTTTTCTTGCAACGTTGCAAGACAAAAATTGTAAGTTTAGACGGTTATGAGACATTTTCTGAACATTTTTCTGACAATATTGTAAGATCTGCCAATCATCTGTACATAGCTTAACACTTTTAACGATATTCGCTATCGGTATGTAAACGACAATAATTTTTCGGTTGTTATGAAATAAATAAAAGTCAGCAGTTCAATCGTAGCACGTGCGTTATGCTAAGAACAAAATTTATCTTTTATAACACAAACACAGAATCTTTTATGCATAAAAAATAATATTACCATTATTTAAACATGCAATTTAACATTCATATCTCTAAATTTCATAAAATTTAACATTCATTTTTTTAAATTCTAAAAAATTTTTGGGAAAAATTTCAATAAATAAATTAATTTATTTGTTTTTTGTTTATTTTTCTTTGTGCTTTTCGTATATATTGATAGAGATTGTTACCTGCCCCCTATGCGACTTCAGATGAACTCCACCGGCCAACTCAAATGCGGAGATTTTCATGGGAGTGCGCTCTCAACCCTCATCTGAGCCCGAAGACTAGTACCAATAAAAAAAATTAAAATAACTATTGACTCTACTCTAATCTCCAACATACTGTCGTTAGGGAAGTAAGATGACACTTCCAGCTGCCCTTTCCCTACCATGGTCATTTCCGTTTCCGTTTTAATTTCCTGTTATGACCCCTTATCGCACACACGTTCACACACTTACCGTCACATCAATAATTCCCCGTAAATAAATTTAGCTCATCATTTTTCCGTTAAACATTTCTCATAACATAATATCAATTTTTTTATTTGAAGTAAATTTAAACACTAAAAATACCTATTACTAATTTTCTTTTTTTTTTGTTTTGGTATAAATTTGCTATATTTTTTTTTTTTTTTTTCTACATGCGAAAAAATAGAAAAAACATAAACTATTAAATAAATATAATTATAATAATTTTTACTTGCACAAAAAAAAATAATACAACAAAAATAAACAATTTTCTCTTCAAATGAACCAGAATCGGTGTTCAGAAGCCTACTCTGTTATTTAGCTTCTACGAAAAATTTACTTTTCCTCAAGGAAAGATTGTGTTTTTCTATACACGTATACTTTTTTTTTCGTTCTTTTGGCCTGCGTTGGTCTATTCAGTATTTCTGCACAACCTGAAGGAGCTCCCTAAGGCATTTGTTCATAGCCCGCAATAAAAAAAAAGAACCAAAATGGATATACTAAAAAAAAACAATCCTTACTGACGCATACCTTACAAGGAAAGATCTACGTAGTTTTTGCGTCTTCACCAAATTTCTAACCAACACCTTTTCTTTTTCCTTTGTTACAGATTAAAAAAAAATTGTCTTGAACTACACTACTTAACCGACATATTCAATACAAAAATGGTTATTAGGATATATATATATGTAAATGTTATGTATTGCAAAAAAAAATTCGGTAATTAATGTTAGAAAAAGGAAAATAATATAATTTCAAAAATTAATATTTTATTGAATACGTATCTGCACATATATGTATGTATATAGAGAGGCATCCGCTAACAAATTTCAGTTTCCGCTCTTACTGTGTCGCTGGATCAATCACCCTTGTCACTTTCCCTTGCTACACCAGCTTGGAATGGTAAATTTTCTGCTCCAATTGCGTTTTAATTGTCTCCGGTTTAATTATAGCTTTTTTCTTGTTTAGATGTATTTTTTTTTATTTATTAGACTGTTTTTTTTTTGTTCAAATTTAGTTTCGTATATGTATGTGATTGTTTTTTTCTTTTGTTTAAAATTTAGGTTTCTATAACTTTTTCTTCATTTTTTTTTTGTTTGTTTAATTTAAATTTAGTCTTTTATAAATCTTTCTTTATTTGTTCTTTTTAGGAGACACTTCTACCACTCCACAATTTTATATATTTCAGCCCCCAATTGACTGCCTTCTCCAATCTTATCTCTAGAAAAAACCTCTCGAGTCCACCGCGATTTCGCCTTTTATACCTTCGCCATTCTCTTAATCTTTATGTATATATAAAAACCGTTACTTGACTCTATACCGTCTTGATCTTTTTACCTTCCAATAGCATTCTTTCTACTCCGTAATATCAACAATTTCGACATTCCTTTCTACAAAAAAAAATATTGAAAACTAACGTTTCTAACAACAAAAACGTAAGCGTTAATGTTGCCGTTCTTGTTTACGCCTTACTCTATTCTCACTCATTTGGCATCACTAACATTTTTCTGCATTATGAAAATTAACACATACTGTCATTCACTGAACGTACGGAATACATGTGTTTGCAGACATTATTTGACAAAAAATCATTTTATCGCAGCACACCATAGTCCATACGCTTTATAATTTCAATTATTGTAATTTAAGATTTTAATTTAATTTTAACTATTTCGGTGCTGCGGTCTGCATTATTCTGGAAAGGGCAGAGTAAATATCGTTCCTATTGTTTTACTTTCTATATATATTTAGGTTTCTTTTCTTTTTTTCTTTTCAGCCTTTCAGTCTATTTTTGAGCATTGTTATTTTTGGCCTGCTCAGCCACCAGCTTGGCCACAACATGGTTCCACTGCGGTAGGCCTTCCGCATACATAAGGTGGACCATCATTTTGCTTATTTAAAGCATGAACCGGGGTTAGTGTGGAGAGTGGTTCCTCCAATACTTAAAAGGCTATACCCCCAGTTAAAATTACTGTTTTTATGAGGGACTCGAGGCAAATAAGTTTTTTTGTGCCTCCTCCCGACGCTTCCCTTAGGCCACACTGCGAAAAATTATTTTTTTATATTGACTTAGTCAATTTATTTTTGATCCCACCGCAACAAAACACCAGGGTTGACAGTGTCGCAGGAAACGATGGTGTGCGTGGGATCATGTCTATGGACCTAAACCACAACGTGGGGAACTCCCACACCCTGAGATATCGCCGGGCTTTATGCTATGTATCAGTATGGTTGCGTAAATTCGTTTACTATTCTAATTTTTTGCATCATACATATCTAAGTTAAACTATACATTTTGTTTTTTTTTTTCAGTTACACGCGACGGATGTTAAAGTGTTCGGATTCTTAAAACTACAACTATCATAGTGTTGATCATTGCACGGAATTCTGGTGAGTATTATGTTTGGATGATGATATCTCCTTGTTGTTATAAAATCTTAACCTATATGCGACAAAGTCGGGACAGCACGTAATATATAAATCGTATAGAGATTTATAACGCTAAACGCTTAACTAACCCTAATATTGCACATAAGTAGATATATTCTTTTAGATTTTATCACAGTTCGAGTATCACAGTTTTTATATTTTTATGTCTTTCGCATGAAAAATGCCTATTGCTTTTCCTTGCAAATCCTCCAATTCGTACATATTACTGCCAATAGGCCTCAAAATTCGACTCTTTAGAAATTTTTTACAAAATTTTGCATTTCGGTTGCTTTTGAACTCGCTCAACACTATGTTTCTGCGGTAAACTTCCTGTCCTGGCACAAACTTTACATTTCTTGCTCGCTTGTTGTACCGCTCCGCTGAACGAGTATAAGCGTCGTGCATATTGTTTCTAATTTTGTCTCTAAGAATTGCCATCTTATCAGTATTATGCAAGGTGGTCAATTCGTGATCGCATAATGACATTAACTTTCGGGCGATTTTATAATCGGTGCCGCTGGTAAACATGTGGTATCCGAATAATGCGAAAAATGGGGTTACTCCTGTGGCTGAATGTATTGAGTTTCTTAAAGCACACTCTATTTCAGAAATATACAGATCCCATTCGCGATGGTCTTCCTCAAGATACGCCCTAATTGCAGCTAACACTGACTGATTAACCCGTTCCGAGGCATTAGCTTGCGGAGAGTAAACAGCAGTTTTTATGTGTTTAATGTTATATGTTGTAATCAATTTTTCAAAACCCTTTGCAATAAATTGCGACCCGTTATCGCTATGTATTATTTCCGGGACACCGAATTTATGAAAAATTTCTTGAGTCAAGAACTGTATGACATTGTTGGTAGTAGCTTCTCGCATAGCTTTTAAAAAGGTGAATTTCGTGAAGTGATCTACGACTATAAATATATAACTATTTCCGCTCTTAGACCGGGGATATTTCCCTAAGAAATCAATATATAATTTCTGAAAGGGTCTTTCAGTTATTACTTCATGGCCAATACCAGGCATTAGATTTTGATTTGCGGACTTACTTTCTTTACAAACTACGCAATTTTTTACATATTCCCTAATCTGAATAGTCATTCTCGGCCAGTAGAAAAATCTTTTTACTTTTTCTATTGTTTTTACCATTCCACCATGACTCGAAATATTATCAGAATGGGCTTTTTCAATTATTTCTGACGTTACCTCAGTTGGGACCCACAATTTCCATGTGTATTGATCGTTTACATCCGGCTCACCTATGGATTTTTTAAAAATTAACCCGTCCTCTATTTTCAAATCTGGCAGTTGGGATAGATTGTCATTTATTTGTTTTTTTAATTCTTCATATTCATCGCTCTGAAATTCTTTAGACTTAGTGTTAATCAGCTTCTCTAGAACCATTTCATTCACAGCCTTTTGTACTGGACACCGGGACAACATGTCTGCCACAATGTTATCTGCTCCTTTTCGGTGTTCTATATTAAAATTGTATGGTTGTAATACTAGAGACCAGCGTGCTAATCGACCACTGAGATCCTTTAGTCCCATTAGCCATTTTAGGCTCGCGTGGTCGGTTATCACCGTAAACGGCATAAGTTCCACGTAAGGTCTAAATTTCTTAATGGCCATTACTGCGGCAAGACATTCTTTTTCCGTAACACTATAGTTTCTTTGGCATGAATTTAATTTTTGGGAATAAAATGCTATTGGATTTTCCTGTTGTTTGTCGTCATATTGAAATAGAACCGCGCCAATACCATAATCTGAGGCGTCGCATTGTATATAAAAATGTTTCGAAAAATCCGCATGTTTCAGTACCGGTGACGATGTCAGGGCTCTTTTTAGTTCCTCGAAGGCTTGTATGGCTTCTGGGGTGATCATGAATTTCTTGGTTTTCTTCAGAGTATCTGTTAGTGGGGCAGAAATGGTTGCAAAATTCTTAATAAATCTGCGGTACCATCCCGCTGTTCCTAGAAAACTTCTCACCTCCCTTGTTGTTGTTGGTACTTTTATTCCTCGTATTGCCATTATTTTGTCTGGATCAGTTTTCAATACCCCGCCTCCGATAATAAATCCCAGGTACTTCAATTCTTGAAAACAGAATTGTGATTTCTTTAGACCTATGGTTAAATTTGCGTTTTTTAAACATTTAGCAACCTCTCGTAGTAATCTAAGATGCTCATTGAAGGTATCCGATATGACAAGTAAATCATCCAGATAAACAAATACATTAGTTTTGAGTTTATTTGGAACTACCTTATCCATCAGTCTACATAATCTTTGCGCGGCATTACACAGACCGAATGGCATAACACGGAATTGGTATAAGGGTCGGCCTGCTACTGTAAAAGCCGTGTAAGGTTTACTCTCTTCATCCAGTTCTATTTGCCAAAATGCGTACTTGAGATCAACACTGCTTATGAAGTGTGTTTCATCTATTCGGCTCAAAATTCCCTCAATATTTTGCAATGGGTATGCATCTTTAATTGTCACATTGTTAAGCTTTCTAGCATCCAAACAAAATCGATTTTTTTCAGGCTTTCGAACAATTGTTGTACGATTGCTCCATGGGCTATCACTTTCTTCTATTACATTTAGTTTCAGCATATTGTCTATCTCTTTGTATGTTATTTCTTGGACCGCTGGTGATATAGGATAGTATCTATCTTTGATGGGTACTGTCCCTTCAACTAATTTAATTGAATGTTTTTCCAGTTTGGTACAACCCAAACCTTTCATCTCGAAAGTATCGAAGCATTTTATCACTTCATCCAACTGTTTTTGTTGATTTTCATCCAGATTATGAGGTTTTAATCTATGGTCTTTGTTATTATTGATAACTTGTTCCTGGACTTTTTCAATGTTTATTGCCGATAATTCTAATATTTCTGGAGCCAATGAAAATGTTCTAAAGAAATCCACCCCTAAATACAGTTCTTGCTCAAGGTCGGGGCATAAATATAAACACATATTTTTTTTCTGATTTTTGAATTTTACTATAACATTTATTTTTCCTAAAATTCTATATTGTTTTCCTCCTGCTGTTCTTACATTAGAGCACATTGGAATAATTTCTATATCGCCATTTATAACAAACTCTCGGCAGTTCTTGCCTAAAATACTAACTGTTGCACCAGTATCTAACAAACCGTTCAACCTGTTTTCTTGTATATAGATATTTATAAAGATTCGCGGATCGCGTTTATTTAAACTAGCTCTGTTTATCGATTCTACTACTAGTCTTCTATTTTTACGACGCTCTGTAAATTTACGCCTAATTTTTATAATATGTTTTGATGGTAATTTTGCCTTATTACTATCGCTGAAAATACGCGACTTTACTGCCTCATAATTTTGTTTCCTTATTTCTATGGGTATATGATGCCTCCTCTGTGAAAAATTATTTACTAAGTTCTGGGGATTTGAGCCTGACGTGGGCCTCCCGTTAAACCCACGCCTCTGCGGCGGTTTTCCTGATTGCAGTTTGGACATTTAGGTGCGACTACATTTGCTGTGCCGCATCTGTAACAAAATAATTTCCTTTCTAAGGACTCACAGTCTCTGAAAGAATGACCTGGAGACTGACAGTTCCAGCAGATTAACATTCTTTGTTGTTGCCCATTTGCGATTGCATCCACCTCTGCATCGGTGTTTTCGACTTCATCACTTTCTGGCGTTTCTGGCTTTTCAAAATAAACTTCGTTTACAGATCTCATTTGTCGTTGTGGTATCATATTTATTTTGTTATCTTTCCTCAAGAACTGTTTCTCTGCTTCTAGACATTCAAGACGAAGTTGTTCAATCGATGACACATTTATTGGGTAGACTATGCGAGCTAAACTTTCTTTGACATTTCTCTTTATAATTTTTATCATGTCATATTCGGGAATGGGTTGTAGTAATCGTGAACGTAATTTGTTCATGGCATAAAAATAATAATCTATTGTTTCACTATTTTGCTGTTTTCTCTCGACCAAATCACGCATGATTTCAAAATTTGATACCTTGGTTTGGTATTGGCTCAACAATTCACTTCGCAAAGTTGGCCACTTCATCACGCCGTGCGTACGAATTGACAACCAGTACCAATCTTTTGCGGGACCGGTTAATAATAAATGAAAGTCTCTTAGAATTTCGTCCCACAAAACATCATACTGTGCTTGTAGGTGTTCTAAGCGAAAAATAAAGTCTTCTATACTCATATGATTATTATTTCCGCTAAAACTTAACCCCCATTTATCTATTCTTATTGAAATTTTTTCTACATTTCTTAGATAACTACCGGACTGCAATTCTCGTTGATTCATGCCTATCGAATTGTCAACTGTATGGACACTCGGAGTACCTGCCCTAACTACTATAGGTTCTGAAGAACTTTGGATACCATCACTACTTCCTGCGATGGGTAAGTTTTGACTATAATCGTTTATAGAATTGAATCTAGAATTATTCACCATTGCTTCACTTGCTGCGCGACTAGTCGTAGGAATGTCTCTGACCACATTTACGCCACTATTGGTATTATTCCCTACTACCTGGGTTGGATTATTATTGATTGGAACTCTCGAGTTCCCTATCCGGGTCATCGCTACTGACAGATCATATATTTGTTTCTTCAAGTCTGCCATTTCGGTCTGCAAATAGTTTTTTACTTTTTCTTCAAAGGCTTTCTGAGCGTTTGCGCTTTTATCAGATGGTATATCTCTTATTTCCGGGTTTATAGTTTGGCTACTGGATCCCTGACCTTTTTGCGCACTATTGGCAGGTTTTTCAGTATTTGACTGTTGTGGTCTCGACGTAATAGTACTAGACATATCTATTATATTTTGTTTGGGGTTGTTTGTTGCCATTTTTGAAGGGCTTATTTTATTTCGTTTGTGCTCTACTGGTATATTCGAATTATTTAAATCTTCACTTTCTATTCTCTTTCTTTTTTCTGTTTGTAACCTAGTTGCTGTAGGCATACCTTAGGGCTTTGCCATTAGCCAGAATCATGGAATTGTGTTATACTGTTATGTGAATGTTTCATGTATTTGTATTTGAATGGCCAAAAAAAAACTTTATGTATAATATAATTTTTTTTTTTTTTTTTATAGCGGATTCTTTAAGATTTTTTTGGGAAAATCTCCGTTTTATTCTGACCGTTAGGAGGAATCGAATATGAAATTCTAGTTAATTAAGTATGTATAAAAATGAATATAAAAATATGCTAAGTATAATAAATAAATAAGTAATTAATCTAGCAATTAAGTAAATTATTAGATAAATAAATGGCTTTAATTTCCTATGGACATTCTCACAATACTAAATACTCAAAATTAAAATATTTCTTCTTTCTTTATGTCTTTGGGGTATTTGATGATTCGTGTGATAAGTGTGTGTGTGTATCAGCGATATTAATTTCTATTATGCTCTCTTTCCAGAGCTAACACAATACGTTTCATTAAAAAATTTAAAAAAAAGGAACTTTCTTGGTTGCGAACCGTTTGTGCACTAGTTAAATCTTTATTTTTTTCTGGCGAAATTTTCACTAGGGAACATTGAGTAATATTTACCAAAGTCTCGTTATGAGCTATTAGCCTATACGGTTTTGGGTTAAAATTATTTGTCCCACAAACGGTATCAGAATTGAAAAATTAATAGAATTACATGCATGAAAAATTTTAGATGAAATCAAAGGAAGGACAACGTGCGATTAGGGTACTCACATCAATCCCTAAGAACGTTATATTTTTCCTTTTGGATGGTAATATCTGTGCGAATAAAATTAGGAATTTGTTTAACTTATTTCCCGTACAACGGACTTTCCAGTTATTTTGAAAACGGTTACGTGGACAGATAAAAAAAACCCAATTTAACCGACCGATATACGTTGATCTATTGCAAATTATTGTTTCTATTGTTATGTGTATCGGTGTTCTACACTCTTTCTTCCAAAAAGAAGAAATTTTTCTTATGTTGTTTCTACAATACATGTAGATAACTTTTTTTTTTTTTTCGATTGGGCGCCATATTGTTACCTGCCCCCTATGCGACTTCAGATGAACTCCACCGGCCAACTCAAATGCGGAGATTTTCATGGGAGTGCGCTCTCAACCCTCATCTGAGCCCGAAGACTAGTACCAATAAAAAAAATTAAAATAACTATTGACTCTACTCTAATCTCCAACATACTGTCGTTAGGGAAGTAAGATGACACTTCCAGCTGCCCTTTCCCTACCATGGTCATTTCCGTTTCCGTTTTAATTTCCTGTTATGACCCCTTATCGCACACACGTTCACACACTTACCGTCACATCAATAATTCCCCGTAAATAAATTTAGCTCATCATTTTTCCGTTAAACATTTCTCATAACATAATATCAATTTTTTTATTTGAAGTAAATTTAAACACTAAAAATACCTATTACTAATTTTCTTTTTTTTTTGTTTTGGTATAAATTTGCTATATTTTTTTTTTTTTTTTTCTACATGCGAAAAAATAGAAAAAACATAAACTATTAAATAAATATAATTATAATAATTTTTACTTGCACAAAAAAAAATAATACAACAAAAATAAACAATTTTCTCTTCAAATGAACCAGAATCGGTGTTCAGAAGCCTACTCTGTTATTTAGCTTCTACGAAAAATTTACTTTTCCTCAAGGAAAGATTGTGTTTTTCTATACACGTATACTTTTTTTTTCGTTCTTTTGGCCTGCGTTGGTCTATTCAGTATTTCTGCACTACCTGAAGGAGCTCCCTAAGGCATTTGTTCATAGCCCGCAATAAAAAAAAAGAACCAAAATGGATATACTAAAAAAAAACAATCCTTACTGACGCATACCTTACAAGGAAAGATCTACGTAGTTTTTGCGTCTTCACCAAATTTCTAACCAACACCTTTTCTTTTTCCTTTGTTACAGATTAAAAAAAAATTGTCTTGAACTACACTACTTAACCGACATATTCAATACAAAAATGGTTATTAGGATATATATATATGTAAATGTTATGTATTGCAAAAAAAAATTCGGTAATTAATGTTAGAAAAAGGAAAATAATATAATTTCAAAAATTAATATTTTATTGAATACGTATCTGCACATATATGTATGTATATAGAGAGGCATCCGCTAACAAATTTCAGTTTCCGCTCTTACTGTGTCGCTGGATCAATCACCCTTGTCACTTTCCCTTGCTACACCAGCTTGGAATGGTAAATTTTCTGCTCCAATTGCGTTTTAATTGTCTCCGGTTTAATTATAGCTTTTTTCTTGTTTAGATGTATTTTTTTTTTATTTATTAGACTGTTTTTTTTTTGTTCAAATTTAGTTTCGTATATGTATGTGATTGTTTTTTTCTTTTGTTTAAAATTTAGGTTTCTATAACTTTTTCTTCATTTTTTTTTTGTTTGTTTAATTTAAATTTAGTCTTTTATAAATCTTTCTTTATTTGTTCTTTTTAGGAGACACTTCTACCACTCCACAATTTTATATATTTCAGCCCCCAATTGACTGCCTTCTCCAATCTTATCTCTAGAAAAAACCTCTCGAGTCCACCGCGATTTCGCCTTTTATACCTTCGCCATTCTCTTAATCTTTATGTATATATAAAAACCGTTACTTGACTCTATACCGTCTTGATCTTTTTACCTTCCAATAGCATTCTTTCTACTCCGTAATATCAACAATTTCGACATTCCTTTCTACAAAAAAAAATATTGAAAACTAACGTTTCTAACAACAAAAACGTAAGCGTTAATGTTGCCGTTCTTGTTTACGCCTTACTCTATTCTCACTCATTTGGCATCACTAACATTTTTCTGCATTATGAAAATTAACACATACTGTCATTCACTGAACGTACGGAATACATGTGTTTGCAGACATTATTTGACAAAAAATCATTTTATCGCAGCACACCATAGTCCATACGCTTTATAATTTCAATTATTGTAATTTAAGATTTTAATTTAATTTTAACTATTTCGGTGCTGCGGTCTGCATTATTCTGGAAAGGGCAGAGTAAATATCGTTCCTATTGTTTTACTTTCTATATATATTTAGGTTTCTTTTCTTTTTTTCTTTTCAGCCTTTCAGTCTATTTTTGAGCATTGTTATTTTTGGCCTGCTCAGCCACCAGCTTGGCCACAACATGGTTCCACTGCGGTAGGCCTTCCGCATACATAAGGTGGACCATCATTTTGCTTATTTAAAGCATGAACCGGGGTTAGTGTGGAGAGTGGTTCCTCCAATACTTAAAAGGCTATACCCCCAGTTAAAATTACTGTTTTTATGAGGGACTCGAGGCAAATAAGTTTTTTTGTGCCTCCTCCCGACGCTTCCCTTAGGCCCCAATGCGAAAAATTATTTTTTTATATTGACTTAGTCAATTTATTTTTGATCCCACCGCAACAAGATGCCAAAGTAAAAGGAAATTTTAACGATGTTGTTAAGAAGCAATTAGTGAATAACAAAATCGTTACTGGAAATCGCAATAATTGTCGGTAAATTTAACAATTATCGAATTGTTAAAAGTTACTGAATCGCACTACAGGTGGTGTTACTTCTACAACAAGTACAACGTTTGACTTGCATATACAAAATGAGACATATTGACCTCCATTATGCAAGAAAATAGTAGTCCGCTGTATTAGTAACACCACCTGTAGTGCGATTCAGTAACTTTTAACAATTCGATAATTGTTAAATTTACCGACAATTATTGCGATTTCCAGTAACGATTTTGTTATTCACTAATTGCTTCTTAACAACATCGTTATAATTTCCTTTTACTTTTGGCATCTCTATCAATATATACGAAAAGCACAAAGAAAAATAAACAAAAAACAAATAAATTAATTTATTTATTGAAATTTTTCCCAAAAATTTTTTAGAATTTAAAAAAATGAATGTTAAGTTTTATGAAATTTAGAGATATGAATGTTAAATTGCATGTTTAAATAATGGTAATATTATTTTTTATGCATAAAAGATTCTGTGTTTGTGTATATTGTTATAAAAGATAAATTTTGTTCTTTGCATAACGCACGTGCTATGATTGAACTGCTGACTTTTATTTATTTCATAACAACCGAAAAATTATTGTCGTTTACATACCGATAGCGAATATCGTTAAAAGTGTTACTGAATACCAAATTCGATAAATTTTCGTTATATTAATTTTAACAATACGATTATCGTAATGAAAGTTACTGAATCCCACCACTGGTAAGTCAGTTGATTTTTATTTAAAGCAGCTTCTACCACAAAATATACATACCTGTTACCTGTGGCTTCTACTTTTATTACAGCAGTCTACTTTTACAAAAAAAAAATGCAGAAATCACTGCAAGAATATTTTTTAAAAACTCAAACTTCTGAAGTAAACTCATCAAGTGAGTCTGATCCTAAATGTGTTGAAACACCTGTTGCGAAAGCTATAACATATTACCAAAACTTAATAAAATTGATAAGAGTTGGATTACTTGTATTTCTGCATATACTTATGTACATACTTATTTATTTTATTTATTTATTTATTCATTTATTCAGCCGAGCCCATAATGGGCCATATATGGCTAAAAGGTTAACAATATGTGCAAAATATTAAACTATTTACTACAATAACGAATTCATTAAAAATAAAATGAGAATGAATATGATTCTTATTAAAAGATAATAACAAAAAGTATATTAATAGTATTAATTAAAGGTATATTAAAACATCATATATATCGAAAATTCAGAAATTAGGTGATTTTTATAGGTATATATGTACATAAACACTCACAGTACGTACATACATGCAAAATTTAATACAGTAGAACATCGCTCCGACGTCGAACAATCCGTTAATGATTCGCTAAAAATTCACTGAATTCAGATCTAGCACTTGGTACCGATTTAGAGAAACTCTTTAGGTGACTGGGAAAAGAATTCCAGATCCTAGCAATCCTGACCACAAAGGATTTCTCAAACGCAGATCTCCGGATCAGAGGAATGACAATTTGAGTAGCCCGCATAGAACGTGAAAAAGTAAAGCTGTCACATAAGCTTCTAGGTTGCGTAGAACGCATTACCCTGTAGAAAAGCAATATTAATCTGAGTTCAATATATTTTTTAAAAGATAACCCTAGAAAAGATTCCACGTAAGAAGATATATGAACATGAACTTGTAGTCCAAAAACATACCTAACAATCCTATTTAAGATTTTCGACAGGTCCCTTAAAATAGTATAGTTAGCAGCCGAATATACCTCCAAACCGTAATTGACAATGGTAAGGAGCAGAGACTTAGCCACCATGATTCTAATTCTGGTAGGTAACACACAGCCCAAGCTATATAGTCTTTTTAGAACAAAACAAACCTTAGATTTAACTGAGTTGACGTGATTAATAAAACTCAAGTTCTCATCTAAAATAACGCCTAAACAACGCATATGAGAAACCAACTCTATCTCCGCATCACACACTTGTAAGTTCAGCAACGATCTATTAGAGAGGCCAAAGCACAAAGCTTTTGTTTTGCTCACATTGATAACAAAGTAGTTACGTTTCATCCAATCCACAGCAATATTTAATGATCTATTAACACGATCTTCCAAGGACTCAAGAGAGTCCAGAGCTCCCAAGAATGTAAGATGCATATCATCAGCATACAAAAACACCTCAGAGGTAGGCAAGCAGATAAAGTCAACAAAATCATTCATATAAAGCATAAACAGTAGAGGTCCCAAGATGGATCCTTGTGGGACACCACTGTTACACTTCAACATAGAAGAGCAAGAGTCCCCAATCGAAACATACTGCAGCCTATCTGCCAAGTACGACAAAAATAACCTACAAGTAGATCTGCTAAATTTGAACTGAAGGAAAAGTTTGTTAATCAAATTATTATGGTTTATTGTGTCAAAGGCCTTAGAAATATCCAAAGCTACCAACACTGCGACACCACGGCTATTAAGGCAATGCCTAACCCTATCCGTCAAGGAAAGTAACAGCGTAGTGGTACAATGACTCTTACGAAAGCCAAAGTGGCAGTCACTGACCAAACGATTCTCAAACAAAAACCTGTTCATTTGGCTGACCAAAAGACGCTCAAAAATTTTAGAAAGGCAGGGAAGGATGCTTATGGGGCGAAAACAATCAGGACTAGTCCCTACAGATTTCCTGATGGGAGTTATTCTTGCCGTCTTCCATGCCCTGGGGAAGGTTGACGTCGTGATAATAGTGTTAAAAATATGTAGGAGATAAGGTTCAATAGAAGGGTATATAATTCTAAGGAATTTAATTGGTATACCATCAACACCCACAGCGTTCGATTTAACAGAAGAAAGAGATTCAAAAAGGTCGGCAGAATTAATTCTGGTAAAAGAGAAAACTCCTGATGTACATACATATGTACCTTATATTCATTTCATCATGGTTGCAAATGTATGTATATGTGTTTACATTTGCATATCCATTTGCACTTATGCATATGTATGCATGTATGTATTAAAAACGAAAAAGAAAAAAAAAAGAAGAGAGGTGTCTTAGGACACCCGGTTATAGCTTTGCTTATTTTTTTTTTATAAGGAACGAAGGCGAATAAGAAGAAGTAAGTATGTACATATGTATGTATGTACACATAATATTTTCGGTTTTTTGTTAAAGTTGAAATCAAAATAAAAAAAAGCAATTTCGTTTCTTGTAAGGCGAATATGATGTAAATTTGCCAAATTGTGGTGGTTTTTTACTTGCATACACACATATGTACAAATACATACATATATATACATACTTGATAAATTCTGATATATTGCAGATATTATAGTGATAAAATACAAACGATCACTGAAAACAAACTTTAATTAATTAAATAATAAAATAAATATTTCACATACATACATACATATGTATTCATATGAGTATATTTATTGTTTTGTTTTTGTTATTGCGGTTGAATGTGAGTAACACACTATATATGTACATACATATTTTCTCGTCTTGATTTTAAAAAACAACAACAAAGTCGCTTTTAAAGGATGAGCTAATCAAAATAAAAAAAAGAAAAACATAACGGGAATAGTGTCGATTATTTATCTTACGAAAAATAAAATTCAACCCCTACCGCGCCATAAATAGCAAAGCTATAAAAATGATAATAAATTATTGGTTTGAGCCGAAATTTGAGCCGCCGCCGAGACACTACTGTCCACGCCGCCGCCGCCGATCATTTTTACCCAAGCCGCCGCCGCCGATCGAAACCCCTCGGCTTGTAACTCTGCAGGCGTTCGAGTAATACAAAAAGTAAAAAGAATAAATCACAGAATATTATATTAGTCTATGGAATAAATCTGGTTCATATCACATAGTTCATATATATAGTCTATGGTTCATATAAACAGAATATAGTCTATCAAAAATGTCAGACGAGGGTGAATCAATGTCAGAAGGGTTTTCAGCCAGTGAAGATGAATGGAAGCCAAGCAAAGATATGAAAAGCGGCGAGTCTTCAGATGATGATGACAGCGATTTCGAAGAATCGCCACTAGCTGGATCAGCTAGTGTTTGTTTTGGCAAGAGGACGGGACGGAAAAGGTCTGTTATAAATATGTTTTGTGTACTATATGTATGTATGTACATATACATATGTACATACTTACGTGCATTTCGTCAGGTAAAACGTAAAACCATGTTAATACATACATATGTATGTACATAAGTGAGAAAAATTTCAAAATCGGGCCTTTGATTAATTATTGGGCTTAAATCTAGTATACATAAGTATATCCAATGCCAAAAATGTTATGGACCTCTGAAGTTCCAGTACAAAATAATTATATGGTATATTTTTCATAGCACATACCCATATGTAGGTACCTACATACATACATATGCATATATGTATGTACATATGTTTGTATACAAACAGAATTTCATTTGAGTTGCTATTGGAAGCATGGTGGAATAATAAGGTGCGCGTAAAAATACAACAATAAAAAACGACATGCATTTTGTTTGTGTAAAATTCAATCAAAATTGTCAAAACAAAGCTGTATACAAAACAAAACAAAAGTTGTTTTGTATGTATTTATTGGTTATGCAAAAACAAAAAGCATAACGTAAACAAAAATATTCATGATGGCGGCCAAAAATGTAAACAACTTTTGACAAGACCGAATTAACTTACCATATTTTTGCAGATTATTTAACGGTCAAAACACAACCCTACAAAAAACCATATTCCTTCTTGCGCAGACCTGATTATTAGACCATGATTGGAAGGTGAAAAATGTACCATATAACAGTGATGGAAATTGCAGTACTTTTGTACTATTTTCAGTACTTTTTCACAACAAAACTACTACAGTAACCCCACGTCAAATTTAGTACTACTTTTTATTTTGCTTTGTTCCCTGTTTAGAAATCTGCATTATTTTTATTATCATTAATAACATTGGCTTCAAAACAAGAACTAAAGAATGCACAAATTCGTTATGGCTTAAATCTAGTTTAGTGACGCAGCTCCAAATAAAAAAAATTACATAGGGCGATAGAAAATCGAAAAATAAGACGAACATTTTATGTGGTAACTTTCTCGGAAACGCATAGTTTTCGAGTTATTGGCCTCTGAAGTTTTTATATATATGTGCGATTTCCCTTTGCATTTCTCAACGTATAAGGCCAATTTTGGTATCATTTGAAAGCTTTTGACTAGATCTATATGAATTTGTTAAAATACAGAAGATTTTGGTGATATTTAAAAAAAAATTATTGTTTTTGGACCCAAGTGGGCTAGAATCTAATTTCCAGCAACCTGCTAACCTATATTAAAATAAATTAGTGTGGATAATATCTGTCAAACACTTCCTCCAGCGTACAATCTGATGTCATAAATATTATATTTTCTATATCATTGTGTTGGTGGTTAGGCCCGGCCAAAGGCCGGCTATAAAAAACATCTATTCTATATACCACCATGTCGGGAAATACCATGGTGGAGAAAATTATTAAGCCAGGCCGAAGGCCGGCTATGCAGATAATCTATTCTAAGCCCGTCCGAAGGCCGGCTATGCAGAAAAACTATTCCATATACCGCCGTGTCGGGATATATCATGGTGGAGAAAATCATTAAGCCCGGCCGAAGGCCGGCGATGCAGACAATGTAAAAAACTGCTTTGACACCTAAAGATTTTAAAATTTAAATAGAAAATTTGCAAATTCATATAGATCTAGTCAAAAGCTTTCAAATGATACCAAAATTGTCCTTAACGTTGAGAAATGCAAAGGGAAATCGCACATATGTATATATATACAAACTTCAGAGGGCAATAACTCGAAAACTATGCGTTTCCGAGAAAGTTACCACATTAAATTTTCGTCTTATTTTTCGATTTTCTATCGCCCTATGTAATTTTTTTTTTCATTTGGAGCTGCGCCACTAAACTAGATTTTTTCCTTCGTTATTCATGTTGTTGTTAGTATGTGTTTTTTGCAAAAGTTGTTAAGGGCACTATACACTGTCATTGACATCAAGCGCGTGTACGCATGCTTGATATCAAGCATACCCAATATCTAAATTTTTTGATTTTTCATCAAGCGTCGTCGGTGCCACACATACAAACAAATTTTTACTGTTACAACCTTAAATGCTTGATGTGATTTTGGCGAATGTATAGTGCCCTTTAATATTATTGGTCTAATTTACACGAGATTAATTTTTAGTTCGCATAACTTTTGTTCTTTCGAAAACTCACGAGACTCAATAATCTGTAAAAATATACATATATGTGTGTAGTTAGTGTATTTTGCACACATTTGTTTTTTTTTAATGTACATGTATTGGTTTTGTTCTGCTAATACGGGGTTGAACCTGGTTGAAAAATTATGCAAATGGATTTTTAAATTTATTTTTGAATAAAAATATATGTTTCACAATAAGTACCACAATGTTGAAAAAAGTATTTATTTTGTTGTCGGATAGTACCATTTCAATTTTTCATTTTTCCATCACTGCCATATAATAACAATTGCTCTTGAACTTCAGAGGTAAATAACTATAATGTTGGCTTAAACCTAGTTCAGCGACGCAGCTCTAAATGAAAAAAAAAAAAAAAAAAATACATAGGGCGATTAGTGTGTATTGCTGTTAGACTCTTCCTCCTGCAGACAATCTGCTGTCATAAATATTATACATATTTTCTATATCATTGTTGGGGTGTACAAGGCGGAGAAAATCATTAGGCCATGCAGAACTGTTGTAATAAATTGTTAGGTTAAGTTGAAATAAAATGTTTGGTTTTATTTTCACTTTCAAAATATACAATACTAGCTTATCCCGGTGTGCTTCGCTACCCCTCGCTATAAAATAAAATTAAAAGTATATATCCTATTGTGAAAATTTAATGACGATCGGTCCAGTAGTTAAGACTATATTACGATTTTTAATTTTCCTAAAAAGGAGCGTGGTCCCACCCACCTTTTTCCTGGTACGTATTCCAAAATATGCCAATACCATATGTACCAAATATCATCGACGTAGGTCAACAGTTACGACAACGATTGATACTGTTCCAGGCTAATGTATGTACACAACATCACCCTCCTTCGTCGGTTAGCAGAAATATCGGCGAAGTAAAACAATTAAAAATGCCTGCTTAGATAATACAGCTTAACAGAGTTACTTGGGGTTCACACGATCAAGTTTTATTTCAAATTTTGTTTCAAATTTTATTACTCTCTCATTTTTTTACCAATACACTCATACTTTTAAAATTTGATGGTAGCTTGCTTTCAAATTCTCTTTCAAATTATGCGTTTCAATTTGCTTTCAAGAAAGCAGCTGATTGCCATTTTGAATATAAACTCTCGTTTGTTTTCATATACATACATTAGTACATATAAGTATTCTGCCGCCATAATTTTTTGTGTTCTTGAAAGCAAATTGCTTTGAAGTTGAATGCCACCTACGTCACACCTTTCAATTTTTGTGAATTTTGAGAAGCAGTATGTGTAAATTTCTTGAAAGAGAATTGAAAGAAAACTTGAACGTGTGACTGCAGTGTTAATGCGTCTACTTAACACCAGAGACGCTTCATCACTGCTACAAAAAATAACATAACGCGCAAAGCAGAGTTGTAACAGTTTTAAGTCTTCTAAAATTTTCACCATCTATCTTCTGTACCATATCCCTCTCCCTGAGTTCCGGCACAGTGTACTGCATACGTAGGGGTTATCCCCTGCGTGCTGGTCCTAATTAAAAAAAAAATGCCCATAGTTCAGCATAAGAACGATTATATACTCATAAAGTAACCGAATCTATATTTTTTTATCCCTTTTCTCAAAATATTGTTTTTATAAAATTAAAAATTTGTTCCAACTTGCATTTAATAAAAAAAAAAGGAAAATACCTAACAGCAATCTTTGGTAAAAGTGCTATTTATGTGTTTTATTTTATTTGTTTTGATATTTTGTACATCACTAGCTATTTTCTATAAGGTAAATTCATTTTGATAGGGAAAAAATTTAAAAAGATGGAAAAAAAGAGATACATAAGCGCAAATTGGATTGGAAAATTAAGAAATTATTTTATTTTTCTTTTACATTTTTTAAAATTATTATGCAAAGTTAAAAATGTAAACAACCAATGAGCAAAATGACAGAGAGGTAATTTTAAAATAGCATTAAAATGTCAGAGATTTCATTTTAAAATAGGTTTAAACATGCCTGCAGTAAATTTTAAAATTTGCTTTTTTACACAAGGTTTAAAAACAGGGTTTTAAGTAGTGTTGTGAGCGTGAGTAAAAGTACGCTCACGATTACGCACGATCACGAAACAAATATTTTTCACGCACGGCATGATTTGAAACTCACGAACACAATATGTTTAATCACGTATTTTCACGCACGAAGGGAATAGTTTTGCACGCACGCGCACGGTGAAATACAAATTTTGCAATAAGAGATTTAGCATATGCTAAAAAATTTTATTTTGTAATTAATTTCCTTATTTACTTCAAGATTATCAATTAAACAAAAAAAAAAAATTCAGGAAATGCTCGAAAAATTAGCATTAGAAAGGATAACCTTAATATAAAAAATCTAGCACTGTCTGCCAAGGCAGGTTATTTAAATTTATTACTTATACTTATGTAAAGGAATTCAAAAGGAGTACTAGTATTATTAGGTTTAGGTTAACGCAAGGTTTCCAAAGGTGTATGTGTGCACAACGTACATGGATATGTATTCATCTACACACGAATGTCTGCATTTGTATCGGAGATTTTAATGCATGAAGCCACAATCATACATATGTACGTAATTACATACATATGTACATATGTATGAATGGATGTAATTTTAACAAAGATCAAAAAATTCAAAAGAAGAAAAAGCTTAACATAGAGAATTGTTTTGAGTGCGTGAAAATTTTATTAAAAAATCACGCACGGTATTATATTTTTGAATCACGATCACGCACGCACGCGTGATTTTATCAATTTGTAATCACGAATCACGTGATTCACGCGTAAGTCACGCGTGACACGAACAATTCACGACATTTGCACAACTCTAGTTTTAAGCTAAAATTCTATTATGAATACAATTTTAGCGATTGTTGCTTAAACCAAATTTGAAATGCTGTTTAAAAGTATTATGAATACGGCTGTAAAAATATAAAATTTAGTTTTAAAAAGGTTTAGTAAATACATCTGCCACTTGGTCATCTGATTGTACATACTGCAGCTTTATCTTCCCGTCTTGCTGCCTGGTTTTAGAAAATGAAAACATCTATTTTGTTTTCATTTTCTAAAAACAGGCAGTTTAACCTGTTGTCTTATGAAGTGGTACTTCAATTCAATGTGCTTGGATCGCCTTGTCTCCAACTGCTCAGCAACGCATTTGGCCCCTTGATTATCAATACGCATCAAGAATGGTTCATTATGTAGAGTTACTTTAAATTCATCTAATAGCCTTTTTAACCAGATGCCCTCCTGTGCAGCAGTATTCAAAGCAACATACTCGGCCTCAGTAGACGATAAACTTATGGTTTTCTGCTTTGTAACTTTCCATGACAACAAAATTTTTATACGACTCAAAACAATATCCAGTTGTGCTCTTTCTATCTACGATGTCTCCCCAACTTGCATCCAAATAGCCACATAAAGGTAAACCTTGATTTAATTTTTTGTATATTAGCCCCTCATTTCTGGTGCCCTTAAGGTAGCGAAAAATTCTTTTAACAGCATTGATATCTACACTCCGGAAATTCTCTTGATATCTGCTCAAAGTGTTGACAGCATATGCTATATCAGGTCGTGTCCAAATACTCAGGTACAGTAAGCTGCCAATCGCCTTGCGCTATTTCTGTGGATCCCATTCGGCACAGTCATGAGATGTCTATCCTACATTCCAATTTTTCTCCATAGGGGTTTATTTAAATTTAGAGTTCTCAAAACCAAAACGTTTTAATAGAGCAACTATGTTGTTTGTTTGATCTATTTTTAGATTTCCATTTTCAACTTTTGTTATATGCATGCCGAGAAAGTCTTTTTATTTCACCCATATTTTTAACTTCAAACTGCTTCTCCAGAAATATAATTACGTTCATCTCCACATAAAATAATGTCGTGTTAATATAATGTGCTTTATTGATAAAAAAAATTGACGAATGAATTCAATACATGTGATACAATATAAAAGGGCGGGTTATTTTACTTAGTTATATTTGAAAGTAACAAATTGTGATCAACTGTGTTGACACATTAATATCATAACAGAAATATAACTTCAACACTCCTCCTCAATATTATAAATATTTTTCTAAATATACACCCATATAAATATTCCTATAAGTTCAAAAAAAAAAAATATATATGTATATGCCATGAAATATAATGCAAGTTATTTATATAAACCAATAAGCTCTCAAATTCTACATATTTTTATTTTCTGCAAGGGTTTCGTTAGAATATCAGCCAGCATTGATTCTGTACGGCAATATGTACAACAATTTTCCAGTCTTCAATAAATCACCTACGAAATAGTATTTTACGTCTATATGCTTACTCTTTGGTGATATTCTCTCATCTTGCAGCATTTTCAAACAGCTTTGATTGTCCTCAACAATAATCGAGTTATGAATATCAATTTCAAATTCTTTCATAAGCTGAAATATCCATAAGAACTTCTGGGAAGCTTCCGCAAGAGAAACAAACTCAGCTTCGGTTGATGACAGACTAACATTAGTTTGTTTTCGGCTGTCATAGTTTATGACAGCATCGCCAAGTTTGAAAATAAAACCGCTCGTAGATTTGCGATCATTTTGGTCACCTGCCCAGTCAGCATCAGCAAACCCTCTCAATTCCAAGTTTGATTTAGAACCCACACATAACTTCATGTCCTTGGTGCCCTTAAGATATTTCATCACTCGTTTCAATTCGGTCCAATCAATTTCGTTTGGACTGCTAACTTTCCTGGATAAAATTGATATAGCCACAGCAATATCCGGACGTGCATTGTTTGAAATGTATAAGAGCGACCCAATCGCTTTCCGATATAAGTTATTGTTTACGAGACAATTCTCAGATTTTAATTTCAGGTAGCCAAGATCCATAGGAACGGATGATACCTCTGCGTCTTGTAGATTGAATTCATCTAGGATTTTGTTAATGTATTCCGTCTTTAACTCTTACCTCAATACCCAGATATCGCTTTAAATCGCCAAAATCAGTGATTCCAAAATGAGATTCTAAGACACGTATGACATTTACAATTTCAACATCGTTACGTGATGCAATGATAACATCGTCGACATAAATTAGGACTTAAGTAATTTAATTGCCGCTACCCTTGACATAAAAGCAGGGTTCCGTCTTTCCCCTCCTGGATCCCGACGCGATTAAAACTTTATTGATTCGGAGATTCCAACATCGAGCCGACTGCTTAAGACCGTATAAACTATAATTCAGTTTACACACATAATATTCTTTTCCGGGTATAATGTAACCTTTCGGTTGTTTCATAAATATTTCGTTGTCTAATTCACCGTAAGGGAATGCTGTTTTTATGTTAACGTGACGTACTTTCATTTTTCTATAGCTTGCTATTGCCAATAAAGTTCGAAAAGTAGCTTGTTTTATAACTGGCGCGAAAATTTCATCATAATTTTCCCCATATTTCTGAGAAAATCCTCTCGCTACCAGTCTGGCTGGTTCTTCTCGCCGTTTACCAATTGTTTGGTTTTGTATACCCATTTGCAGCCAACCAATTTACCATTTTTGGGTATCTGTACCAAATCCCAAGTATTGTTTTCTTTTAGCGCCTTCATTTCGTCTTCCATAGCTTCTATCCATAATTTTTGTTCTGTTCGAGATAAAGCATCTTCATAATTCACTGGATCATTTTCTTCATATATTTTGCATCCGTTGAAACCGTTGAAATTAAAAATTTTGTTTAGCATTGGCTAAACTTATATTTAATATTTTTTAGATTTAAGATTTGAAAAACTTATTGATAATTTAATTTATAATTGAAGATTCAATAAATAATAAAATTTATCAAAAAAAAAAAAAAAATATTTTGCATCCATACTTTTTAGGAGGTATATCCTTGTTAGCTCTAGAGGATTTTCTGGAATTAATATCCATTTCATTTGGTGACATCTCGTTATCAGTCGATGACGTATACTCCTCCGCAGATTCGAAGCCATGGAATTCAATGGTACTTACTTTATCAATTTCGTCGTCATTTGATTCGTCTGTTTGGGAAAGATTGCTGTCAAGCTCCTCAATACCTGATTCATTTAAGCTATGTACAGACGATTGGCAGATCTTACAATATTGTTAGATATGGCAATATGCTTACAACGTACTGACAAAGAAAAATTGTTACCAAAAGGTAAATTGTCAGTTCAGACGATTGTAAGAAAACCTTACAATTTCATTGTTAGACAATTGTCAGACAATAAATTTATCTGCCAACAAAAATTGTCAGTTTACACGGTTGTCAGATTGTTGTGTGGAAAAATTGCCAGATGCGTTGTTAAACTTTGTCAGAACTGTCAAATCCAATAGTATTTATGGACAGCATTGCCAATAGAAAAATGATCTGATAATGGTGCTATTGTCAGATGTATTAATTTAAACACATCTGCCAATAAAACAAGAGCTTACAATGTCTGACAATTATCTGACAATGGCAAAGTAGAGTGTTCTCACGATTAAGTGTGTTCGAGTACGCAAAAGTTTTTACCATTTTTTACTGAACTTTACTGCATTTTACTAAATTGCGTTCGTTTACACAAAATACAGTAAATGAGAACACAAATTTAGAGCGTAAAGTGACAGTTCTTAATTGAGAGCTTGCAAATTTTTACTGCAGAAAGTTTTCGCAGTAAAGTTTAGTAAAACAAGAAAACATATGATTCAAAAGGTAAACAAACAAAAAGTGTGCCATTTGTGACTAAAATATTTATCAAACTCAAAGTTTAAGTAAAAATAAAACAAAACTAAAAGTAAATTAACATTAAATTGAACTTGTTTGTGAAACAATGACCTACATGCCTTTTAATGGAAAATAAAAGATAAAATAACTTTTGTGGAGTTTTTATATTAATTCTTTGGAGTTGTGAAATTCTAAAGTACTTGGGTACTTAGTACTACACTTCTTTTTACGATAGTCAGTAACATAAACAAATATTCATGTACTTTGAATAAATTTAACCACACACAAATATGCAAAATCAAATAAAATAAAAAAAGAAGAAATGGGAACGATTACATAAGTTAAATTGTTTATATTTTATTAAAATATTTGTGTTATAAAAATTATTTAATCGAGTACCGATGATTAAATAGTTCAAATATCCAATAATATAAAAACTTTTCAACACTACATTTATTTTCTATCAGCTGTTGTCTAAATCTTACGAATTTTTACAATTTTTCCGTTAGCGTACTTTTTTGGGCAAACACTTGTTACACATTATTTTTAATGTTCTTTTAGATTAAAAGTGTTACGCTTTATTTGAAATGTTGTTTTAGACTGGCTATCGTCTTGAACCCAAAAAACCATTACAGCTTTTATAATTGAGTTGGCACGTTTCGCAAGTCAGCATAACCGCAATCATGGAAAAAGTTCATTAAACTATATTTGCAAATCTGCTAATATTGCATTCTGGTTTACGTGGCTGCCTGCTACGCGCAGGCATTCAAGTAGAATCAATGAGATTCCGTTTTGACAGGACCTATTGCATTCTATTTAAATAAATTATTGAAGGTATCGTATTTCTGTTGGTGTTTGCTATGCAAAACGTGCCATACCAAAAATGCACAACATCACTTCCCCTTTGAAGAATGCTGCAGGCGTGTTTTGAGTTCAAGGGATCGTATGAATTTGGTTATTTATTTAATATACATATGTACATAAATGTTTCTTTGTTAGTTTTATTGCAAAGGTTACTTAAGAGAAATTAATATAAAGTTATTATTATTGTTTTAGAATTTATTTTTCGTTTGAAGAAATATTCTTAGCTTGTATGTACTATATTTGTATGTAAATTGATAATTATGTGTACCAAAGTATATTTTTTATTTTTACGAAAAAATATTATTAGCATAAATTCTATACGCATGCAAAAGTTAAATTACTTGGACGTTTAGTTGACTTTCTGGATGCAGTTCTTAACAATTTCGCAGGTGCCATCGGTTCTCCAACATCTTCTGCCTGCTCGCAACTGGGTACACCGGTACTTATATTGGTAATGTTTAACTCCACCTCTTTCGATTGTTGGTTGTTTTTCCTCCTCCTCCTAAGTAGGAGGATAGTGCCAATAACTAGTAACACAACCATTACAGAGCTCATAGAGAACGATGAGAACCGATGAACGGTCAGCTCCCATTCGTTTCTATTTATGGTATCCACCTCTCCCTGAAGGTCTTCAATGAATTTCCTCCCTTCTGCAAGAATAGTTGTAATTTCTTTATGATTTCCAATCTTAAGGTTGGACGGTTTATACGTTTTCAATTGGTCGTTGCCAGTATTTAAAGTTTTCAGCTTGAGTTTTAGAGATTCAAGGAAAAGATGATGGTCAACTTCTGCTCTTTTGTAACTAGTCTGAGTGTACGTTACTCTTTCATATGGTAATCTTATCTGCTTTGAACTTACTTCACAAGCTTGCACGATTCTCAATATCCCAGTCCCTTTCAACGTGGCAGTATAATGCAATCCATCACAATTGATATTTAATATGAGGGGGGTTTTGATGTTGTAAAGCCATTGGTTGCTGGCCGCCATCATAATCAGTACACCGTCCGTTGTTGGTACCGCAACGTACTTGCAGTGTTCTGCTGATGTTATGGTATGTTGCAGCAGCTCCACTACACATTCTGTTGTTCCAGTAGTTAAGATTGGCTTATTATATTGGCATACAGAAATTGATGCGGTGGCGTTTGCAGCTACGCTCACACAATTGGTGTAGTCCTCATGAGTAAGTGGAACAAACGAAGCCTGATTTGTAGCTTCCGCAATGTATTCTGCTGATACTGACGGTAACGCATCCCAATTTTGATTGAGGGCTGATGTTAATGGATACACTCGATGAACTGAATATGTAATAGGATCGGGCAGCGGGATTTTAATTTTTATTAACAAACTTTTGTCGTCTTGAAATACTGATACTTGCGCTGCTTGGTGTAGGGTGAACAAATTTTGAAAAAATGGCTGCATGCTAGTTGTTGTCGATAAACGTTTTAACTCATTGGTTATGGTCTGGCTGTCTAGAATGAACGGGTGTAGCTTGTTCATGTACAAGTCGTTTAAAATAGATAACTCCGTAGATTGACGATGATGCACTTCCAATAGTTGGGCGTTTATAATTGACAGGAGCTCATTGATTTCTGATTTCAGTTTTAGTGTGGTAATCTCATCTTTGGTTGTTATTGTGAAGTTACCATAGGACGCACTAAGTTCGCGTAGATTTTTCGCAATTGTGTCGACGTCTGTAACGAGCCCTTTAATTGGTGCACTCAGTTTATTGAAGTTTGATCCCATTACTGTTATTTGATGTTTGATTAAATCAAAGGTTTTAGCATCATTCTTCTCCAAAATCGCCAATTGATTGTAAACCTTATGCGCGTCTTCACTATCCATCGTACCGAATGCCCATTTTGCAAAATTTCCTATTACTTCAATAGCTCTTTTTGATCTGTTTTTTACAAATATGTGTTGCATGCGCTCGTTGGTTTTTCTTATGTTGTTGTTGATGACTGATGTTTCTTTTACCATCAACAAACAGGATTGTTTAAAACCTGCTGTACCTGTAACTGTGTTTTCTTTTACCAGACCGCATAGTTGTTCAAGCTTTTCATCGTACATATCCGCGATGTCTACAACAGTCGAATAATCCAACGGTGTAAATTTTGTTAGAATCGTCCAAACATCTTTGTAGAAAACGGCGCTGCCAATTTGTTCAAATACTACCGGTGTGGCGTTCATTTGTAGATTTTGGAAGGGCTGTGATATGATGGATCCTTTGGAGAACGTCCAAGTAATTACAACTACATAAATGGATAGCAGTGAATTTATTTCCATTTTTATATATTTATCTTAACTCAGATTATTTCACGTTTATAAAATATTTGATTAGTGATAACAAAATCTATATCTGTATATTCAATCAATCAAATTAAAATTTTCAATTACTCAAAATTTCTAAAAACTATAAGAAAATTTTGTTTTTTATCATGTGAGTAATTGATTCAATTTCGGAATCAATTGAACTAGTTTAATTCTTGATTAAGTGTATTAATTGAATTTGTTTTAGGAATAATTCTTTCTGTGTGTTCATTCACGTTTATCAATAATTTTTACTTATATAAACAACATTTAAATATTAATAGTTTAATTCATTGACTAATTCCACTTTAATAATTATGTTATTAAATTTGTATCGTAGGCTAATTATATAAAAAATTTTCTTTGTCTTATATTACTTGTAGCTCCTCCAGGTAGTAATGGCTTATCTGAAATGAGAAATCGTTATTATTTGGAAATATGAATTTTGTTTATACGATTAAAAGTATCTGAGCACTTAATACAAATAGTTGAGCATTACCTTGAACCAATTTAAAGCGATATCTACGAAATTCATAGAGCTTAGCAAAACATAGTTCAACTATATAACAAAAATGCTCAAATATGTGTTAATTAAGTGGATTTATATATTTTTACAACTTTATATAATAAAATTGCAAAAACATATATCCATTATTTATTTAACCTTACAACCTCTCACAGTTTTCTCCCGTAAAGCTAAGATCCCACTATCGGCGCAAACAGCACAATCTGCGACAACTTTTATCGTGCTATATCGGCACACATGTAAAAACATTGCACAATTAATTTTTGGGCGGTCCCATTATCGTCGCATATTGCGACAATATTTTTCGGCTCATATCGGCAGAAATCTCAATTGCGACAATAATCGGTACAATGCGATCACACTATCGTGCATTATTGGGCAAATTAAATCATGTATGTATGTATGTACGAGTATGTATATATGCGTTTGTTTATTTGCTTGTTGGCAGATACAGTTTAATTTTCGGCATTTATTACAATGAAAAAGAGTAAACTGCTTTGGCCGTATAGTATATTGTGTATATAATTAATGTACGAGTATTAATATACATATAATAATAATATACATATAATATAACATTTTATTCGCACAAATACTTAAGCTAAGATCCCACTATCGGCGCAAACAGCACAATCTGCGACAATTTTTATCGTGCTATATCCGCACACATGTAAAAATATTGCACAATTAATTTTTGGGCGTTCCCATTATCGTCGCATATTGCCACAGTTTTTTTCGGCTCATATCGGCCAAATCTCAATTGCGACAATAATTGGTACAATGCGATCCCACTATCGTGCAATATTGGGCAAATTAAATCATGTATGTATTGTATGTACGAGTATGTATGTACGTATATGTATGTATATGCGTTTGTTTATTTGCTTGTTGGCAGATACAGTTTAATTTTCGGCATTTATTACAATGAAAAAGAGAAAACTGCTTTGGCCATATACATATATTGTGTATATAATTAATATAGGAGTATTAATATGTATATAATAATAAAAAATTAATGAATTTTAATTGAATTTACTACTACGCAGCACGTACTTCTATTCTTGTTATTTTGTAAACAGATGTTTTCAGGGATGGTAAAATCGTTTTTTTTTCTGTTCAACAGTACAAATGTTATATTAAATGTTTTAATATATATCATGGTGGAATAATAAGGTGCGCGCAAGAAGGAATATGGTTTTTTGTAGGGTTGTGTTTTGACCGTTAAATAATCTGCAAAAATATGGTAAGTTAATTCGGTCTTGTCAAAAGTTGTTTACATTTTTGGCCGGCATCATGAATATTTTTGTTTACGTTATGCTTTTTGTTTTTGCATAACCAATAAATACATACAAAAAAACTTTTGTTTTGTTTTGTATACAGCTTTGTTTTGACAATTTTGAATGAATTTTACACAAACAAAATGAATGTCGTTTTTTATTGTTGTATTCTTACGCGCACCTTATTATTCCACCATGATATATATATAAAATATAACATCTTATTCGCACAAATACTTAGGAATATATGTTTTTAAAATATTATTACTTGTTATGGGTTAGCTAATTTACATATGTGCATTTCGTTGGTAGTTAAATATCAACTCATCAGTTGATCTTTACTAAAAACATGAATACTTGAGTAAAAGGTTATATTTTGTAAAAGGGAAGTTTGTTTTTATTTTGCCTTATAAAAACTTTTATTGCCAACAAAAGGTTGTGTAACTGTATAAAAGTTATAAGAAAAGTAAACAGATTTATATCGAATGAAAAAAAATTATTTGTGTGATGTTTTTAAAGTTTTTTAAAAGCAATTTTGCGTATGCTTTAGTAATTCGCAAACTTATTATTGCGAGTTTATGTATGAGAAGATGAGTTTTGGAACTTTTTAAACATGAATAGTAAATATCTACTGATGAGTTGGTATTAAGCTAACAACGAAATGCATATACATAGATTACCTACCCCATAACAATTTTTTAACAATATATGAATAAAATATAAAATTTATTCGAGCAAATACTCAAGAATTTGATTTTAAAATTTTTATTAATTTTTTGCATATATGTAGATTTGCTAACCCACAACAAATAAATAAAATTTAAATGCATAAGAGATAATAAAAAATTAATTTTGGTACAACTAAGCTTAAAAAAATAGTTTTACAAGGTGTGCAATTTCAAAATTCGGTTTTCCAGCCCGTGTATCGGCACTGGTTGTCGACTGTGATCGGCGCACGAGTGGCCGACAAAAATCGGCGCATTTTTTACAAATTGATTGCTTAACATTGTGCAATAGTGGGTTCACATTATCGGCGCATCAAGGTTGATTTTGATTGTCCATACTCAGCACAATTTCGGCGCAGATTGTCGCATTTTGAAAAATTGTGTGCGGTCACACTATCGGCACATGAATTGCGACGAAAATTGGTGCATTGCGCCGATAGTGGGATCTTAGCTTTAGGAATATATGTTTTTAAAATATTATAACTTGTTATAGGTTAGCTAATTTACATGTGTGCATTTCGTTGGTAGTTAAATATCAACTCATCAGTTCATCTTTACTAAAAACATAAATACTTGAGTAAAAGGTTATATTTTGTAAAAGGGAAGTTTGTTTTTATTTTGCCTTATAAATACTTTTATTGCCAACAAAAGGTTGTGTAACTGTATAAAAGTTATAAGAGAAGAAAACAGATTTATATCGAATGAAAAAAAATTATTTGTGTGATATTTTTAAAGTTTTTTAAAAGCAATTTTGCGTATGCTTTAGTAATTCGCAAACTTATTATTGCAAGTTTATGTATGAGAAGATGAGTTTTGGAACTTTTTAAACATGAATGGTAAATATCTACTGATGAGTTGGTATTAAGCTAACAACGAAATGCATATACATAGATTACCTAACCCATAAAAATTTTTTAAAAATATATGAATAAAATATAACATTTATGCGACCAAATACTCAAGAATTTTGTTTTTTTTTAATTTTATTAATTTTTTGCATATATGTATGTAGATTTGCTAACCCACAACAAATAAATAAAATTTAAATGCATAAAAGCTAATCAAAAATTAATTTTGGTACAACTAAGCTTAAAAAAAAAATTTTTCACAAGGTGGTGCAATTTCAAAATTCGGTTTTCCAGCCCGTGTATCGGCACTGATTGTCGACTGTGATCGGCGCACGAGTGGCCGACAAAAATCGGCGCATTTTTTACAAATTGATTGCTTAACATTGTGCAATAGTGGGTTCACATTATCGGCGCATCAAGGTTGATTTTGATTGTCCATACTCAGCACAATTTCGGCGCAGATTGTCGCATTTTGAAAAATTGTGTGCGGTCACACTATCGGCACATGAATTGCGACGAAAATTGGTGCATTGCGCCGATAGTGGGATCTTATCTTAAAACTGTAAATGTTGTGTACCTGATATTGGCGGCCAATCACTTCATTCGTGTTTGTTGATTATTTAATGATTTTTCAACGGAAATAGAGATAAAATAAAAAGCAATTATATATTTTATATATTTTTGTATATGTACAGGTTACATAATAACTTCTAACAAAAAATTCTTCATTTCTACTCGTTAAATAATTTAATTCTGTTATTGTGGACCTTTTTTATTTTTTTATTTATTTGAAGTGAGGTAGTGACTGGACTATTTATTGATATAATTTCGTATGGGCCAGTCCATAGAGGGGAGAATTTATTTTTTCTTGTAGCATTTTTTAGTAAAACCTTATGACCCTTTTGAAAAGTGGCGGGATTTATCCCGTTATCATATGATTTCTTTGAAAGAAATTTTGCCTTATCGAGATTCTGTTTTGCAATTTGGTGGGTTTTTTGTAGTTGATAACGGAGGCGTATTGGGTAATCTTCTAGGTTATTCGCTGGTGTAGGAGACCTTTTTAAGTTTGTTGGCATGTCAAACTTGAAACCAAACAAGCAATTAAGCGGAGTCAATTTAGTACCTGCATGTTGTGTATTGTTATGTACATGTACAGCTTGCCTCAACCATTGATCCCATGACCTTTCGTCATTGGCCACAAAATTTCTAAGATATTCCGCTAAGGGACGATGACTACGTTCGAGGCTGCCATTAGCTTGTGGATGGTATGCGGTGATATGCAATTTTTTAATTCCCAATAATTTACACGTTTGTGCAAATAGTTTGGAAGTAAAGTTGGATCCATTATCGGTAACCAGTACTTTAGGTATTCTATATCTTGTTACGATTTCCTCATAAAAAACCTTAGCGACTGTCGCTGCCTCTTGATCAGGTAAGGCGGCACATTCCATAAATTTCGTCAAATCATCTTGGAAAGTTAAGATGTACCGATTACCGGAGTAGGTCTCCGGCAAAATTCCGACTATATCCATATACACTTTATCGAATGGTAGTTGTGGTGTATCTGTAATAATCATTGGCATTTTTGTTTTTCTTGAACTTTTGTTTAATTGGCACTTATGGCATTTTTTAATATATTCATTTATGTCCTTCTGCATGTTTTTCCAGCGATAATGTTCCCTTATCCTCCAATAAGTTTTTTTTTCATGCCTTGGTGACCTCCTAAAATAGAGTTGTGGAAGTCGTTCAGGATTGTATTTATTTCCTTTCGATCGGTGAGAATTTCGAACTTTCTGCTTTTGTCAATTACTTTGCTGTTATTTTCAACAATTTCTGGAGGATTTATGTACACTACTTCTTTATTTTCATCTTCTTTTGACGTGTTTAACTGTTTTACTCCATCCTCGATTTGTGTTTTGCTCCTTGTTTTTACGACTGATATGTTCTCCCTGTCTGTTGGCTGTGGTTTTCTGCTCACTGCATTGGCATTGGTGTTAGATTTTCCTGGCTTGTACTCTATTTTATAGTCGTAGTCAGACAGTTTGTGGTGGAACCGGAGAAGTCTAGTTGTCGGGTCGCTGACGTTAAAAACTCCTTTTAATGCCTTATGATCGGTGAACACTGTAAATGGCCGTCCTAGCAAGTACGTTCGAAATTTCTTCGTAGCCCATACTATAGCTAGAAGTTCCTTTTCCGTTGCCGAATAGTTCTTTTCTGCAGCGTTTAATGTACGGCTAGCGAATGCAACTGGTTTATCTTTGCCTACTTCACATTGTGATAATATTGCACCTAACCCCTCATTGCTGGCATCTGTGGTTAGAATAAAAGGTTTGGTAAAGTCCGGGTAAATAAGAATTGGTGGAGATACTATTGCTTCTTTTAAAGCCGTAAAAGCAGTTTCACAATCTTTTGACCAATTAAATTTTTTATCCTTTTTTAATAAATTGGTAATTGGTGAAGCTATTTTTGAAAAACCAGGAATAAATTTACGGTAGTAATTTGCCAAACCTAGGAAAGATTGGGTTTCCTTAAGAGTTTTAGGCGAAGGGTAATTAACTACACAAGTAGTTTTAGAAGGGTCTGGCAGGGCTCCCGACTGGGAGCATTTGTGCCCCAAATATATGACTTCGCGGCGTAAAAATTGGCATTTTTCAGTATTTAATTTCAAATTACTCTGTCTTAGTTTAAAAAATACTTTTTGTAGTCGCTCGTTATGCTCTTTTAAGGATCTCCCGTAAATAACGATGTCGTCAAGGTACACAAAGCAGTCAATTCCGTTTAGACCTGTTAGAATGTGGTTCATTATTCTTTGGAAGGTAGCTGGTGCTCCCGTAAGCCCAAAAGCCATCCTCTTGAATTCATAGTGACCCCGCGCAGTACTAAAAGCTGTCTTCGCTTTATCGCGATCATCTATTAGCACTTGGTGGTAGCCGCTTGCCAAATCCAAGGTAGAAAAATAACAGCAGTTACCTAGTTGGTCCAAAATATCCTCGATTCTAGGCAACGGAAAAGCATCCTTAACCGTCGCAAGATTTAGTTTCCGAAAATCCACCACTACACGCCACCGTTTCTGTCCATCTGGACCTGGTTTTTTAGGTACCACCAACAGTGGTGAGTTTCATGGCGATTTACTTGGAGAAACTATATTCTGCTTTAGCATTTTATCGACTTCATTGTTAATTTCGTCCCTATGAATTTGAGGCAATCTGTATTGCCTTTGATTAATAGCAGGTTGGTCAGCTTCAGTTGGGATTGTATGAGTCAACACGGATGTATGAGTTAGAGGATCACCCTCCAACCGAAAAATGTCATTGTAATGACCACATAAATTTTCAATTGAGATTCTTTCTTCGGTATTTAAATTCTGATCTAAATCTAATGATGCTAGTAATAACGATATTCTACTAGCGATAGGTTTTTTACTAGTAATATTGAAAACTTTGCTTTGGTTTTCACCAGCTATTTTAAATTGATTGAAGTTACTAAGACTAGGTATAAAATTATTGTCTATAAAGTAATCTTTTGTAGTGGCGTTTAATATTGGAACGTTAATGATCCCATCCTTTACGCTTACTACAGTATTTGCTATATAAATTCCAGGTTCGATTTCTTGTTTTACATGTATTTGAGCAATTGTTTGTGTACGTGCCGCTATTTTTGTTTTATATTTCTTATTACTTAAGAAATAATTTAAAGTTCTGAGTGGTGCTTCCGTAACAATTTCCTGTTTATCATTAAATATTTTTAGCGTTTTGGATACTGTGTCGATCACCGAGCGATTCCACAGATTATCGCGGCCTAATATACCATCTGCTGGTATGTCGTTAAGGTTATCAACCACGTGCCATTTAGCTTTGAACATTTTTGATAAGGGCAGTTCTACAGTTACTGAGCCCAGAGTAGTACTATTACCACCAAAAATACCTCCCAGTTCCTTTATTTCTTTTTTATTTATATTAATTTTATTAAGTTTAATTAAAGAGCTTAATTTTAACAGACTTGTATCTGACCCTGTATCCACTAAAGCTAAGATCCCACTATCGGCGCAATGCACCAATTTTCGTCGCAATTCATGTGCCGATAGTGTGACCGCACACAATTTTTCAAAATGCGACAATCTGCGCCGAAATTGTGCTGAGTATGGACAATCAAAATCAACCTTGATGCGCCGATAATGTGAACCCACTATTGCACAATGTTAAGCAATCAATTTGTAAAAAATGCGCCAATTTTTGTCGGCCACTCGTGCGCCGATCACAGTCGACAACCAGTGCCGATACACGGGCTGGAAACCCGAATTTTGAAATTGCACACCTTGTAAAACTATTTTTTTTAAGCTTAGTTGTACCAAAATTAATTTTTTATTATCTTTTATGCATTTAAATTTTATTTATTTGTTGTGGGTTAGCAAATCTACATATAAGCCAAAAATTTATAAAAATTTTAAAATCAAATTCTTGAGTATTTGCTCGAATAAATGTTATATTTTATTCATATATTGTTAAAAAATTGTTATGGGGTAGGTAATCTATGTATATGCATTTCGTTGTTAGCTTAATACCAACTCATCAGTAGATATTTACTATTCATGTTTAAAAAGTTCCAAAACTCATCTTCTCATACATAAACTCCCAATATTAAGTTTGCGAATTACTAAAGCATACGCAAAATTGCTTTTAAAAAACTTTAAAAACATCACACAAATAATTTTTTTTCATTCGATATAAATCTGTTTACTTTTCTTATAACTTTTATACAGTTACACAACCTTTTGTTGGCAATAAAAGTTTTTATAAGGCAAAATAAAAACAAAGTTCCCTTTTACAAAATATAACCTTTTACTCAAGTATTCATGTTTTTAGTAAAGATCAACTGATGAGTTGATATTTAACTACCAACGAAATGCACATTGTAAATTAGCTAACCCATAACAAGTAATAATATTTTAAAAACATATATTCCTAAGTATTTGTGCGAATAAAATGTTATATTTTATATATGTATATATATTAAAACATTTAATATAACATTTGTACTGTTGAACAGAAAAAAAAACGATTTTACCATCCCTGAAAACATCTGTTTACAAAATATTAATAAGAATAGAAGTACGTGCTGCGTTGTAGTAAATTCAATTAAAATTCATTAATTTTTTATTATTATATACATATTAATACTCCTATATTAATTATATACACAATATATATGGCCAAAGCAGTTTTCTCTTTTTCATTGTAATAAATGCCGAAAATTAAACTGTATCTGCCAACAAGCAAATAAACAAACGCATATACTTACATACATATACTTACGTACATACATACTCGTACATACAATACATACTTACATGATTTAATTTGCCCAATAATGCACGATAGTGGGATCGCATTGTACCAATTATTGTCGCAATTGAGATTTGGCCGATATGAGCCGAAAAAAACTGTGGCAATATGCGACGATAATGGGAACGCCCAAAAATTAATTGTGCAATATTTTTACATGTGTGCGAATATAGCACGATAAAAATTGTCGCAGATTGTGCTGTTTGCGCCGATAGTGGGATCTTAGCTTAATACACGTATTTTACCATATTTTGCTAATGGCATTGGTAATTCTTTAAAAGTGTCATTTTTCTCAAGTAGTTTAAGTAGAAAGAGTTTATTACTTTTACTTGCAATTAATTCTTTGCGTTTCGCTTCTATTATGCATCTACATTTGTACGTGTGATACTTTAATGCATTCCAAATTGAAAATAGATAACAGATGAAAATGTGAAATACTGACAGATATGAATTTTTCCCACATTCGTTAAATTTATTATTGGGAGATGTATTGACTTTAGGGTTTTTACGGGTTTTAACACTCTTTTTATTTTTGAGTGTGTTTAACTTCCGCATTTCGTCAAGTTTCCTATTCACTACATTTTCAGCGGTTGGTTCCTCGATCTCTGGAAATTCTTGAAATGGAAAAGAAATATTGACTGACTCCGTTGGAACAGGTTGATTCTTTACCACGCTTTGTAAAATGTTTTTATTAGAACTGATATTTAAGTTAACTTCATTGTCTACTACTTCAGTAATTTGTTCTATTGGTAATGAGGGTTTCAAAATATTATTTAGGTTTTCGGATTTGGTTTCTCTGGAATTATAGTGAGTTGGGGCGCAGCCTAGTTGGTCTTGCCGGCCCCCTGGTCGTTTCCCACTTTTTGCTTATTATAATTTTTTTTACTAAAACAATTTTCCTCTAAATGCCCTATTCTAGAACACCATCTACATTTTATTTTACTTTTATATGTGTTGGCTACGAATATTTTTGACCTGGGACAAGTGTCTTCCTCATGTCCATAGGAGTTGCAATTTCCACAATAAGGAGTGTTACGACGTTGCCTACATTCAGCATACGTGTGGTTAGGCTTATTGCAGAAGCCACATATCGTTGCGTATTGTGGTGAATGGGTTCGCCATTTAGATGGTTGTGCAGCGGGAATATATTTTGATTCTTGGTGTTGTACAACTGAGTCTTGAGAATAAGTTTCAGTAATTTGCGGATTAAAATTAGGGATTGTCGGGCTTAAGGCGTTATAATTAGGTAAACTTAGGTTGTTATACTGGTTTTGCCACTGATTTTGTTTTTGAGTCTGAATTTGGCCATATTGTGAATTCATTTGATTAAAGTTACACATATTTAGTGGATTATTATTAAATTGTGTAGGGTTTTGTTGGAGTAATGAAATATTTGGGGTGTTCACACTGTTGTCATATCAGTCATATTGTCATAATGTCTTATTATTTTACAATAGTTTAAAAAAATTGTTGTTGTGCTTCAAACAGAAAAGTCATATTATAATAAGACATTTTGAGGTATGTTTATGGTTTGTCATAAAATAGCAGTAGAAATCTTAGTCGAGCAGCTGCAACTCCTTATTCATGCCGGCGATAATATATATAAGCCGCCGCTACTTTTAAATAATACAAGAATGAAAACAAGGCAAATTTATTACGAAGTATATGCACGACCAAGGCGAATTAATTATAAGGTGAATGCAGTGGCGAATTCACGCGAATTTACAGGCATTTGTTTCTGTAAACGGCGAATTCATTACCTACGCTGTCAAAATTCTCCATGCATAAAAAATTACATTAAAATGGCGCGGGAAAATATGTAACAAATTTGACAGTGTAGGTAATGTATAAATTCGCGTGAATTCGCCACTGCATCAACCTTATAAATTATTCGCCCTGAAAGAAAATATGTGTTTGTGTAACTGATTTGCCTGGCAGCTTGTGAACTTTTTTACACTTGCCGCCGTCCAAAAATATAGTTCAGCTCATGTTACCGGCAAGTTCGTATAAATAAAAAAAATTGAAAATTTTAATCGATAATGGACATTTTACAAAATTTACAGGAAATTTATTGTTTTCTTTATTAACAATTAAAAAACATTTACATTTAAGTCAAAATGCAAACGTATGCGCAATAGTCCGACTAAAAATGGAGTGTTGTTAAATGTTTATCAGCTGGCACAATTATGACATAGCACACTAAATTATGACGGGGTGTTCACACTTGTCATATTTTGGTGCGCTATTATTTTATGAAATATGACTTATGACCACAGTGTGAATACCCCAATTATTGTTTAAAACTGAAGGTACTGGGGGATTTTGTATTATTTGCATTTGGAGGCACATTCCCATTTGCACGTACTGCGGTTGTAATAAAAGAGACATTTTTAGAGCTGTGTCCACAAGTTTATCTAAGTCTGTTTCGGTACTGGATAACATAAATTGCCTTAATGAAGGATCTGCCAGTCCAATTTTGAAAGATGTTATTAGTGAATTTTTTATTTCGCTCATTAGAGCAACGGACTCTTGTGCGCCGTAGCTTGCTTCTACTATTTCCTTGGCTATATTTTTAAGAGTCAAAAGTCTTCTTGAGAATGACTTGATGTCCTCTGTTATAAACTGTCGCGTCTGCTTAAGCTCTACAATAACGCTATCTAAGGACCTTGCTGATAAATAGGTGTTTTTTATTAATTTTATTATATTATTCAGTGTTTTAATATTATTACACCGAACAAGTTCAAACGCATCACCTACGAGCCTTGTAGACAGTAATGAAACAAAAATTTCTTCATCTGTTCTACCTATACAATTAAACGCAAGTTCACACGCATTTACAAATTCATGCACCCTACTTGATAATTCCGGCGTTCGCGCTTCCGAAAATTGGGGTACTACCCTAGCTATGGTTTTGCTTATTGTTTCGTACGACATAGCTTTATTTGGCGTACACTTTAATGGAGACCTTTTTGTTTTAATATTAGAGATTTCAGTTTCAACTTTTACTGATAAATTTAAATTTGATTGTAATAATTCCTCTAAGTCGGTTTTTAAAATTTTAATCAACGATTCTTTTTCTTCTATTTTATTATTAAGGTTTAATACCTTTTCCTCTAGTTCAGCGTGTGTTTCCTCTTTTGCTCGTAACTGCTGTATTTCCTGTTTGCAGTTAGCTATAAATTCTTTTGATTCTTCTAAATACTTCCTAAGTTCTTTTTCCTTTATTAAATTTTCTTGAACTATTGTATTAAGTTTTTCTATGGTTTGTTCCGCTTCCCTGCTGTATGTTTCAAATTCCAATTGATTTTTCTTAAAAGTCTCTATTTGTTTTACTGCTTCCTTTGCTTTTAGTTTCAATTTTTTTATTTCTTCTGATTGCTTATTTTTGTTTTGGACAATCACCTTATTTAATTCTGCCAAAATAGCATCCGTCGTTTCTAACCTAGTAAATTTTCCCCACACTGAAGAGATCTGTGTTCTTACTAGTTGATATACTTCTTTACTAGTGAAACTTTTTATTTCCTCTAAAAGAGCTTCGTTAAACCGGTTTATCTCCGAATCTTGATCTTTTTTCTCTTTTTTATATTGGTTGATTTCGTCCTTAAGCTCTTAAATTTTAAGTTGTTCTACTGTTGCCATTTATTGACTTACAAGAGGTCAGGACAATAGGGATAATAACCGAGCTAACTTTAATTAATTAACACTTCTACCTATCTATGACTTATTATCAAAAACGAACGTACATAAATAAAAATTTAACACAAGAGAATTATTGTACATTGGTTTTGAACATTACTATATAATCAAATCACTAAAAAAAAATTAATTATGCACTTACCCCTTAATTGGCATGCTTAAATGGATGTACACGGCAATTGTACGTCCTATATTAACTTACGGATCGGTAGTATGGTGGCCCGCCACAAATAAGAAATATGTGGTAGACCAACTATACAGAATACAGAGATCTGCTTGCATCGGGATTACTGGATGTTTACGTACTAGTCCTTCAGAGGCTCTGAATGCTATGCTAAATCTGATTCCGATCGACCTACATGTATTGGCGTCATCCTCAAGCAGTGCGGCAAGACTAGCGGCATCTGGGAGGTGGAGATCAAGGACCTATGGCCATGCCAAAATCCTAGATCAGCTACCACCGACACTGAGGAAACCCACCGATTACATGGTACCTCATCTGGATTTTGACAGTACGTTCAAAGTTCTTATTCCATCCAGACGGGAGTGGAAGGGGGGAAACATAGAAAAAGACTTTAACTTCAGGACGTATACTGATGGATCAAGAATGATCTGCGGTGTGGGCTCTGGAGTATTTTCGAGTGACCTTGGAATAAAACTCTCATTCCGACTTCCTGATGAAGCTAGTGTATTTCAGGCGGAAATATTGGCCATAAGGGAGGCGTGTAGGGTTTTGATTGACAGGGGTGTCCAAGGAAGAGTCGGCATCTTTGTCGATAGCCAAGCGGCACTTCTGTCTCTAAGGTCACACACTACTTTTTCAACCTTAGTTAGCCAGTGCAAGGACGCGTTATCCAGACTAGGTAGTCAGACTGACGTCACCCTCATCTGGGTTCCCGCACATAGCAACTTCCAAGGCAACGAACAGGCGGATGAACTGGCCAGGGCTGGATCTGCCATGGACGTCTCCACTGCTGAATCGGTAGCCATGCCATTTGGCAGTATTAAAAATCTCATTCTCAACCATTTCAGGCAGAAAGCTGAAGACAGGTGGCGCAGGTTGAGCACGTGCAAGGCGGCTAAGAAAATGTGCCCTTGCTACAACGTTAAGCGCACAACACAACTAACTAACAGAAACCGTAGGGACATCTCGAGGCTCGTCGCAGTATTGACGGGGCACTGGGTTATCGGGAGACACGCTAACAGGATGGGCCTATCCTACAATGCGTTCTGCCGTAGTTGCCGGGATCAAAGCAAAGAGGAAACAGTCTTCCACTTTCTTTGCGAATGCCCGGCCTTACACCATTCGAGACTCAAATTTCTAGGCAACAGCATAATAGACGATCTCTCGGAGGTATCAGGGATAGGTCTAGGTGACCTTATTAGATACCTTAATTCGACGGGATGGATATAGAATCTTACTCCGAATCTGAGGCCTGGATTCGGATCTAAATCAGGTTGACACTGACGAGTGGAGTGGTCTGTCAAAACGGAATCTCATTGATTCTACTTGAATGCTTGCGCGTAGCAGGCAGCCACGTAAACCAACCAACCAACCCCTTAATTGGTGTTGGATCCCTCAATCCAAAAAAGACTTTTCTCTCACTATATGGGAATCGCACATCGAGCAAAAATTGAGATTATTCTTTTTCATTCAGTTTCAACTTTCGTAGTGAACAGACGCGTTTTTATAATCGTCGCAACTGAATATAAAAAAAATATAAAAAAAATAATTTTTCAAGTCACAAAAAATATAAAAAAAAACAAAACATTTATTGAACAGTTATTTTACTGGTTTTATTTTATTTTTTGCTTGTGTGCAATATACATAAATATTTGCATACACAAACTAATATAAGTGAAAATAAAAAAAAGAGAACTCTGATGAGTTCATCTTCTGATAAAAACAACAATAATCCTACAAGCAGTAGGAATGTACAATATATAACTTTAGTTGCTGATGACGACAATAAAAAAATGAATGAAACAAAAACCTGAATTTAACAGAAAACACAAATACTCGTGTGCGATCATTATCTCTGAACATGTTAAATAGTGATCAAGAAGCAACAACAATTGCACCCATCAGCAAACTTGTCAGCTTAGCTGTACAAACAAACAATAAGTAACAAGGTGACCAACGTGCACAAAATGGTAAATGCGGTGAGTACAATAAATGATAATAAAATTCAAACAGGAATGGACAGATACATAACCGTGTTAAAAAGGGGAAGAAGTCCAAAATCAGCTCAAATAGCTTCAACAGCGAAAGTTCCCAGAGATGGAAAAAACAAAACAAAAAATTCCGAAAATCGTTTCGCGATTTTATCTGAACAAGACAATGAAGACACAACTACAACAAGGTCGAGTAAACCTCCACCGATATATTTAAGAGAGCAGAACTCGTAGTTTGTTGGTAAAAAGCCTTATCTCCTTAATTGGAGAAAATGAGTTCTATGTAACTCCAATTAAGCGCGGAAATATTAACGAAACAAAAATCCAGGTAGTGCAAGAAAGTAATTACCGAAAAATAGTTTCTGACCTTGAGTCAAAAAACAAAAATTTTTATACGTACCAATCAAAGAGTGCTAAAGGTCTATCCGTCGTAATAAAAGGTATAGACTCTAGTGTGGATCCAGAAGAGGTTAAGTCTGGCCTTGAAAATAATGACTTCAAGGTTTAAAATGTTTCTAACATCAAAAATAGGGAAAAAATCCCCCAACCTATTTATAGAGTCGAGCAACAGCCAGGTGACTTGAAAATTAAAAAAAATGAATCGCACCCAATCTATAATCTAAAGTACTTGTTACACAGAAGAGTTACAGTTGAGATGCCACATAAAAAAATGGACCTATCCAATGCATGAACTGTCAAGAATTCGGCCATACCAAAACTTATTGCAAGTTGCCTACCGTTTGCGTTGTATGTGGTGAGTTGCACAGTACCGCTAACTGTGACAAAATAAAAGGTGATACCAAGGCAAAAAAATGCGGCAATTGCAGTGGAAACCACACTGCTAACTATAGAGGCTGCCCTCTTTACTATTTTTTTAAAAATTCGTCGAACAGAAAAACAAATGCTACTCCCGATCCGCCCAACACCCCTTTAAACTACCCTCAGTTACCTCAACCGTCGTCTAGCCATAATCAATACTCAAATGTTTTAAAGTCTAACACGACTCTTACTCAACAAAAACCTAATAGTCAATCTTCATACGCTAATATTTTAAAGAGTAACCAGATTCCGGCGCAAAAAACTGCACCAGCTAATGAAGAATCAGGGCATAAGTTTAGTCGTATTGAAGCCTCGATAGAGATCCTAATACAAACAGTAAATACATTTACTCTCAACATGTCCTGTATGATGCAGGAAATGTTAAAAATGCAGTCTACCTTGTTGCAGGCTGTATTGAAAAAACCATGAACTTAAGAATCTGTTATTGGAACGCAAACAGCATCTGCCAACATAAAAATGAAATAGAATATTTTCTTCTGGATAAACAAATCGACGTTATGCTTATCTCAGATCTTCAGATCACTCGCCTACTATTATCACTATTTACTCACACACAACTACAACACCAACATGTGATTTACCGCTGACACCTGCACGTATTAACTGGCTGAAATACAAAAAATATTTGAGTGCTCATTGCACGGAAAATATGCCATTGAGAACACCTGCTGACATAGAAAATTCTATTAGGTTGTTTGAAGCACATGCTAAACAAGCTGCTCTTAATGCTTCTTCAATTCAACCAAATCAACAAGCGAGATTTAACAATATTTTTTGTGCAGATGTAGAAAGGCTATTGACTGAAAAACGGAGAGCTCGACGAGAATGGCAACGTTACAGATCGCCTCAGCTAAAATTAAGGCTTAAGGAGTGTACCAAACAGCTAAGAAAAGTTTTACAATCACAAAAAACAGCTTCGCTGCAAAAATTTCTGCAAGAACTCGATGCAACACCGTCAACAGATTATTCGCTGTGGCGTGCAGCCAGAGGACTTAAAAGGCCAGTGATTTGTAAACCACCATTACGAGCATCAAATGGTGACTGGGCAAGAACTGATGCTGAAAAAGGTGATCTATTTGTTAAGCACCTAGAAAAAGTATTTACCCCGAATATTTCTGCTGATATTGTTGAACTGCCACCTGTCGTCTCTTTACCAGAAATACCGATGAGATTTAACATGACGGAGATTGAAAATACTATTACTAGTCTTAACACCAGAAAAGCCCCAGGTGTCGACAAAATAAGCAACAAAATGCTTCAACAACTGCCTTATATTGCAAAAAGAGTTATACTCTTCATTTTTAACAGTATTCTACGGCTGCAATACTATCCTGCAGAATGGAAGGTTTCGATGATTATTATGATACCAAAGCCCGGCAAGGATCATACGAAGGTTGAATCCTATCGGCCTATTAGTTTATTGCCCAACATTTCAAAACTATTTGAAAAGCTGTATATGAGCAAGCTGATGCCTATAGTGACTAGAAGTGGATGCATTCCAGATCATCAATTCGGTTTTCGCAGACAACATAGCACTATTGAACAAACTCACAGACTTGTGAACGTAGTTAGAGACACCTTTGAAAAAAAGAAATTTTGCTCTGCGCTCTTTATAGATGTTTCTCAAGCTTTCGATAAAGTATGGCACGAAGGTCTTATCCACAAATTAACACGCAATCTCCCCGCAAACATAGTCAAGCTTTTAAAAAGCTATTTAGAGGAACGAAAATTTGTAGTTAGGGAAGGTAATTTTTTAAGCCCTCCGCAGTCGATCGAAGCCGGAGTTCCCCAAGGCAGCATCTTCGGTCCCTTACTTTATTTAATTTATGCCTCTGACTTACCGTTAAGCAATAACATTCATACATCAACATTTGCTGATGATACAGCTTTTTTAAGCGTCCATGAAAATCCAGTAGAAGCTTCCATCAACTTACAAGGGTATATATCCAAATTGGAAAAATGGCTTAAGCAATGGCGTATAAAAGTTAACGAACAGAAATGTGTACACGTCACTTTTACGTTGCGAAGGGAAACATGCCCGCCTATACAAATCAACACTGAGACTATTCCGCAGCATACTGTAGTCAAATATCTAGGCGTTCACCTTGATCGCCGTTTAACATGGAAATCGCATATAGACGCAAAGTTGATGCAAATGAAATTAAAAACTGCCCAAATTAATTGGCTTATGGGAAGAAATTCTATACTGAACCTAGACTGTAAACTTCTACTATACAACGCGATCCTGAAACCAATATGGTCCTATGGAATCCAGTTATGGGGCACTGCCTCAGCATCGAATGTCGAAAGAATTCAAAGGCGACAGAATAAAATTCTACGTACAATAACAGCAGCCCCCTGGTATGTCAGAAACCATCGAATTCATAAAGACCTAGACGTTCCGTTGGTGAAGACAGTATTTTCAAAACACGCGAAAAAATATATAAAAAAACTTGAGTTGCACCCAAATCCACTTGCGCGCAATATTCTTCATTATAGAGGCCACACCCGGCTGAAAAGAAGGGATACTCTTTTTCTCAGCCGTTCACGAGAGATGTAAAACAACCAAAATTAACCGTTGAAATTAAAAATTTTGTTTAGCATTGGCTAAACTTACATTTAATATTTTTTAGATTTAAGATTTGAAAAACTTATTGATAATTTAATATAAATAATTAAAGATTCAATAAATAATAAAATTATCAAAAAAAAAAAAAAAAAAAATGCTTATCTCAGAAACTCATTTGACGTCTCGAAGCTATTTTAAAATTAGTGGATATAATTTTTACGATACTAAGGATCCTCGAGGTAGAGCTTGTGGTGGCTCTGGAATCCTAATAAAAAACTCGAATAAAACACTACCTGCTAAATGACCTTCGTAAAGAATATCTTCAAGCAACAAATATCTGTATTGAAAATTTTTATCAAAAGCTTGTGATATCATCTGTTTATTCTCCTCCCAGGTTTTCAATTTCAGAGAGTCAATATACCGCATTTTATACAACACTGGGGTCCCGTTTTCTAGCAGCTGGCGACTACAATGCTAAACACACTTTTTGGGGCTCACGTTTAATCAGTCCTAAGGGTCGTGTTTTGTTTGACACAATTTCAAAAATGGGTTTGAATGTAGTTTCAAGTGGTCAGCCAACATATTGGCCAACGGATCGACAAAAAATTCCTGATGTTATCGACTTTGGAATCTCGAAAAGTGTGCCCAGTAGCCTTTTGCAAAAGTACAAAAAACAAATACTTAAATGCATTCTCTTTTTTTCGTGTATTTGTTTTATTATACCCTCTCTTTACTATACCTTCTTCTGTTCACTATTATAAGAAACAAACACAATAAATACTGTTCTTGTACGAAATAAATACAGCAAGTATTAAAGCATGTAAGAACTAAGCATAATAAGAACCAAGCACATTAAGTAAAGACAACCACTACCTAAACTATTTACTAAAATACTCGAGTATTTTTGTAAGTTTTATTTGGTTTGTATGAAATTTCGCTTTTATTTAATTTGATGTTAAGATCAAATTATCAACATATCAATAGTTGTATATACTTAGATAGGTATGTACATATGTATATTCCATAAAATTAACTGCTAAATTAATGCTAAAAATAAAAACCAAGAAAATACTTAAAATACCCACATGGTAAAATAAGAACCTTGCAAAATACTTACAGAATATTAGCAAAAAAAATGTTTACTTTACTCTACTTATAGTGAATAAGAATGAGTAAATACAAATACTCTGAGCGTATAAAGAGAATAAATGTTGTGTTTGTTTTTTTTTTTTCGTTTTGTATTTACTTGCTTTGATCCCCTTTTGTACTTGGAGTTACTCTGAGAATTTTTAAAAAAGCAAATGTTTTTGAATTTAAATGTACTTAGTGCAAAAGCCTAGTGCCCAGCGAAATGACGGAAGTAGAAGCATCTCTGGATTTGTCTTCAGATCACTCGCCTACTATTATCACTATTTACTCACACACAACCGCAAGACCAACATGTGATTTACCGCTGACATCTGCACGTATTAACTGGCTGAAATAAAAAAAATATTTGAGTGCTCATTGCACGGAAAATATGCCATTGAGAACACCTACTGACATAGAAAATTCTATTAGGTTGTACATGCCAAAAAAGCTGCTCTTAATGCTTCTTCAATTCAACCAAATCAACAAGCGAGATTTAACAATATTTTTTGTGCAGATATAGAATGGCTATTGACTGAAAAACGGAGAGCTCGACGAGAATGGCAACGATACAGATCGCCTCAGCTAAAATTAAGGCTTAAGGAGTGTACCAAGCAGCTTAGAAAAGTTTTGCAAACACAAAAAACAGCTTCGCTGCAAAAATTTCTGCAAGAACTCGATGCAACACCATCAACAGATTATTCGCTGTGGCGTGCAGCCAGAGGACTTAAAAGGCCGGTGATATGTAAACCTCCATTACGAGCTTCAAATGGTGACTGGGCAAGAACTGATGCTGAAAAAGGTGCTCTTTTTGTTAAACACTTAGAAAAGGTATTTACTCCAAATTTTTTCTGCTGATATTACTGAACTGCCGCCATACGTCGCTTTACCAGAAATTCCGCTAAGATTTAATATTGTGGATATTCAAAAGGCTATTACAAGTCTAAACTCAAAAAAAGCCCCAGGTATTGATAGAATAAGCAACAAAATGCTGCAAGAATTGCCTTTCATTGCAAAACGAATAATACTATTCATCTTTAATAGTATTTTACGACTGCAATACTATCCGGCAGAATGGAAGGTTTCGATGATTACTATGATACCAAAGCCCGGTAAGGATCATACAAAGGTTGAATCTTATCGGTCTATCAGTCTATTGTCCAATATGTCGAAACTTTTTGAAAAACTGTACATTAGCAAGCTGACTCCTATAGTAACTAGCAGTGCATGTATTCCAGATCATCAATTCGGTTTTCGCAGTCAGCATAACACTATTGAACAAACTCACAGACTTGTGAATGTCATTAGAGAAACTTTTGAAAAAAGAAATATTGTTCAGCGCTTTTTATTGATGTCGCACAGGCCTTTGATAAAGTATGGCACGGAGGTCTTGTCCACAAATTAACACAAAATCTACCCGCAAACATCGTCAGACTCTTAAAAAGCTATCTAGAGGCACGAAAATTTGTAGTTAAGGAAGGCAATTTTTTAAGCCCCCCGCAGTCGATTGAAGCCGGAGTCCCTCAAGGCAGTATCTTCGGTCCTTTACTTTATTTAATATATGCCGCTGACTTACCGTTAAGCAGTATCATTCACACGTCAACATTTGCTGATGATACGGCTTTTCTAAGCGTTCATGAAAATCCTGTAGAAGCTTCCCGAAATCTACAAGGGTACATCTTAAAATTGGAAACATGGCTAAAACAATGGCGGATAAAAGTGAATGAGCAGAAATGTGTACACGTTACTTTTACTTTACGCAGGGAAACATGCCCGCCTATACAAATCAACACCGAGACTATACCGCAACACACTGTAGTAAAATATCTAGGCGTTCATCTTGATCGTCGTTTAACATGGAAATCGCATATAGACGCAAAGTTGACACAAATGAAATTAAAAGCAGCCCAAATGAATTGGCTTATTGGAAGAAATTCTATATTAAGTCTTGACTGTAAACTTTTGTTATACAACGCGATCCTGAAACCAATATGGGCCTATGGAATCCAGTTATGGGGCACTGCCTCAGCATCAAGTGTAGAAAAAATTCAAAGGCGACAAAACAAAATTCTACGTACAATTACTGCAGCCCCCTGGTATATCCGAAATCAGCGAATTCACAAAGATCTTGATGTTAGGTTGGTGAAGACAGTAATTTCAAAACACGCTAAAAAATATATTGAAAAACTAGTATTGCACCCAAATCCACTTGCGCGCAACATTCTAAATTATAGAGGCCACACCCGGTTGAGAAGGAGGGATACTCTTTCTCTCAGCCGTACACGAGAGATGTAAAACATCAAAAATCAACAGTTGGAATTAAAAATTTTGTTTAGCACTGGCTAAACATATATTTATGTATTTTTAGATTTAAAATTTGAAAAACTTGTTGATGTTTCAATTTATAATTGAAGATTCAATAAATAATAAAACTACCACCAAAAAAAAAAAAAAAATTCTTTTTGTCCAAATTTCACATATATTTTTTTTTAATTAAATATTTTTATAGCAAATGTTACACTACCATATGAATTCGATTAAATTATAGGTTACTTTATTTTAGTTTTCAGTAAAACAAATGGCAGGATCGCCAAAAATGTTACACATTATTTTTAATATTCTTTTAGATTAAAAGTGTTACGCTTTATTTGAAATGTTGTTTTAGACTGGCTATCGTCTTGAACCCAAAAAACCATTACAGCTTTTATAATTGAGTTGGCACGTTTCGCAAGTCAGCATAACCGCAATCATGGAAAAAGTTCATTAAACTATATTTGCAAATCTGCAAATATTGCATTCTATTTAAATAAATTATTGAAGGTATCGTATTTCTGTTGATGTTTGCTATGCAAAACGTGCCAAACCAAAAATGCACAACACACTTTTTTGGAGAGTAAATTCTACTGTTTACTCATTTACTGCATTTTACTGTAAAAGTAAACAAACGGACCTATTGTGAGATGACTGACAATATTATTGTCTTACAATGAACTGACAATGCTTTTTCTTGCAACGTCGCAAGAAAAAATTGTAAGTTCAGACGGTTGTCAGACATTTTCTGAACATTTTTCTGACAATATTGTAAGATCTGCCAATCGTCTGTACATAGCTTTAGAAACAAAACCATTTGCATTACCATTACTTTCATTTGCATTACCATCTGGTTCTAAAAATTTCACATCTCTGCTTATGATGATTTTATTTGTTTCGGTGTTCAATAATCGATAAGCTTCTGCCCCATCTGCGTACCCCACTAAATTATATTTGGTAGAGACTTCATCCAATTTTCTTCTTTTCTGCTTGTTAATTTGTGCATATGCTACAGCACCAAAAATTCGCACATGATTTAACTTTGGGGGAGTTCCATACCATAGCTCAAACGGTGTCAAATTTACTGCTGCAGATAAAAGATGATTTTGGATATAGTTAGTTCGCGTTGTTTACTGCCTCAGCCCAAAATGCACCTTGCCATTTCCATGAAGCTTCTGTTTTTTCGTTCTGCTATACCATTCTGCTCAGGGGTGTAGGGTGCAGTAAGCTGGTGAATTATAGCTTTTTTCTTTGAAATATTGTTGAGTTCGCTTATTTAAAAATTCACCGCCACGATCTGTTCTTAGAATTTTTACTCGTTTCCCCAGCTGGTTTTCTGATTGCTCAATAAATTGTTTTATTTTATCATACGCCATATCTTTCGATGGAAGGAAAAACACAGTGCAATAACGACTGTAGTCGTCAATTAGCGTTAAAAAATATCTATTTCCAGCAGGTGTTTGTTTTGCATTGGCCCCCATAAGTGTGATTTTGATTCTGAAGATTTCGGAAATTTATTTCTAGCGAGCTTTCCTTTCAAACATACCTCACAATGAGATGAATATCTGCATTTGCTTATTTTTATTCCCTGTACTAATTCCTTGGAAACGGATGTATTTACTGCCTGCAAATTTCTGTGACCAAATCTACAATGCCAACCATGAATACAATCATTTTTGTATTACAATACATTAAAAGCTTTATGTTTGATGAAATGTTTCGAGAAATTAACTTAACATATATTCTTGAAGAAATAAAACGCACGGGGTTTATGATACAAGGTTTTTAATAAAAGTGATTTTTCAATTATGAATATTGTCATAAAATAATAAAGCAAAAGTATCATACACTACTATGTTATAATAAAGTATGTAGGTAATAAGTACAAAATTATTTAAATATAGTTTTCTATTTCCAACAATGTTGTTGCTTTAATATAAACAAATTATTTTTCATGTAACCTTCAGCATAAATTTTACCACCCTTAGAAATTTTACAACCATCAGCATCAAACTTAACCTCAAAACCAATGTCAGACAGTCGCCGAACAGATGATAGATTTCCATCCAACTCTGGAATCAAGAGAACATTCTGAACATAAATTTGTTTGTTGCCGCAAAACAGTTTGCAATCACCTTTTCCACATACCTTCACTTCAGCACCATTTGCCATGAACACAGTATCCTCTAGTTTATTTAAATGCATAAAATATTTTTCTTCACAACACATGTGGTTTGTCGCTGCAGAATCTATGTATAAACCAGTTACCATTTGATTTGCCTTCCTTAAATCCAAAGCAAATACCCATTTACAATATTCGCACGGTAATTATCAGATTTTTGTTGATGTTTCTGTAGATTTTTACTTTTGCAATTTCTTTTAAAATGGCCAGACTTACCACATGAAAAACATTTTTGCACAAACTTCTTTTGAATTTTGAAAGCTGATTCATTTTCTTGTTCATTCTTGGATTTTCTTTTGAATTCTTGAAGAAGCTTTTCTTTTACAAAATCCATTGTGAGATCAGTTTCCGGACGAATTTCTAGCGACGAAATTAAATTGTCATATTCGTCCGGCAATGTGCCCAACAAAAACGCAACAGTTTGTGCTCCTCCAAATTCTCTCCTAAATTCCGCAAACGGTCGACGATCGACAAAACTTCATTGATATGGTTCGCCATGCTCTGACCACCAATCATTCGTTTTGAAGACATAAGTCTAAGGAGACTCACCTTATTAGTAATATTCGATTTTTCATGATGTTTCTTCAACGTGTCCCAGAATGCTTTAGCTGTTTTATCAACACCTTTTGCGATTCCTCCACAGCTAGACCTTAGGACCAGCACTCAGGGGATGACCCCTACGTATGCAGTGCACTGTGCCGGAACTCAGGGAGAGGGATAGGTTAGAGAAGATACAGTTGAAAATTTAGAAGACTTAACTCTTTCAAAACTCTGCTTCGCGCGTTATGTTAATTTTTTAAGGCAGTGTTGAGGTGCCTCCGGTTTAAGTAGACGCATTAAGTTTGTTAAGCTGTATTAGCAGGCATTTTGTTAATTGTTTTACTTGGCATCTTGTACTTGAGGAATATCATCATCCACAACGTCCCACAACTCGCTTTCTAGCAATAACAACTCCATATTAAACTTCCATACATGGTAGTTCTTATTAGACAATTTAGGGAACTGTATTGTTGCTGCATTCATTTTTATTATTAAAATTAAAAATCACCACGCAAGCCTGGGCCCATAACCTGTTAATATAATGTTCTTTATTGATAAAAAGAAAATGGACGAATGAATTCAATGCATGTGATACAATATAAAAGGGCTGTTTTAAACCGTATATGGACCTTCTAAGCTTACATAGCTTACCAATAAATGGAGGCGGCACAGTCATATATATATCTTCTTTTAACTCTCCATTCAAGAAAGCGCATTTAACGTCTAGCTGATGGATTCTGAAAGTATTTTGAAAAGCCATTGATATAAAGGCACGTACCGTGTGAGGGTTAGCTACTGGTGCATATACATACATACATCATTAAATGATTCGAAACTTTGCTTACAGCCACGCGCAACTAATTTAGCCATTCTTCGTATCATACCATCACTGGCCTTTTCGATGTTAAAAACCCATATGGCATCAATTCTATTTTGGCCCTCATCTTAAACCAGCGTCCACATTGTTTTCTTCCTTATCTTTATATGCTTCTTCAAATGAATTAGGTACTTCGGATAAAATGGTTGAATAAGCACACATGGCATCATCATACACCTCGTAGTCATTCAGATATGTTGGTCTTTTTATTATGCGTTTTTCTCTTGGTTGTTGATTATTTTCCAGAACGTTACCACCTGTACCATCCGAATTCGATTTTTGTTCCACTTTCTTATATTCATCTTTATTTTCTTCAGTTTCAATTTCTTCTTCACAGTATTTAATTTTTTTATAATTTAAAAATTTTGCATCTCTGCTACTTACTACCTTTTGACTTTCTTGATCATAAAATCTAACTCGCAGTCTACATTAGCCATCGATTTGTTCGGCCAATGAACAAATGCTTGTTCCCACATTATTTTAGCTAATGTAGACCACTGTTGTTCATGTTTTGTTTATGGTCAAACATCGTTGTCAGAACATTTGTTCGTACAACCATGTTCTACCATCAGATGTCATTTTCCAATATGAAAATTGAGACAACAAACAAAAGCTATTTGCTGTCTCTGCCACTCCACCTTAAAATTGTGGTAAAACAGCACATGAACATTTACTAATATTCCCCACATAGAAAAAAATGAGCAAATTTAGTACTGTTATTCTGCTGGCGCTATGTTAATGTTATAACAAATAATAAGCAAATGTAGACTGCGAGTAAAACCATTAGTAGAATAACCAACCAGATACATTTTTCTTGATCTGGCCTTAAATTTGCCCTTTTGAATCTGTTTGGGAACATTAACGTAGGCTTCATTTCCGAAAGGATGTATTTTATTCAAGTCTGGTTTTACATCATACCATATCTCAGCTGGCGTTTTGCCTTTCTCAATTACTTTTGACGGACAACGATTTAATACATATGTAGCATGCTGACTGCTTCACTCCACAAATATTTTGGTAAGCCAGAGTCTAATAATGCACATCTAGCGTTATTTACCACCGTTCTATTGAACCTTTCGGAAACTCCATTAAGTTGTGGTGATTAGCGTATAGTTGTTTCTATAGTTAACCAGTTTCTCGAACAATAGTTTACAAATTCTTTACTTTTGTACTCCGTACCATCAATTCTTAAAGTCTCAATTCTACGATCAAATTTGTTAAATACCTTTTCAGCGTAGCCTCTAAATGCTTTAAAAACCTCAGACTTATTACCTAATGTATAAATTACCGAAAAATGTGAGTAGTCATCAATGAATATGACGAAATATCTTTTATTAACTTGGCTTAAACAATTTATAGGCCCAACTAAATCTCTATGTACCTTTTGTCCACAACGAGTCGCTCTTTTTCTTGTACCTTTAAAAGGGGATTTGGCCATTTTTCCACTTAAACATATCTCACAATCCACCTTATTCTTGTAGTGACAACTGTGACCAAACTTTCTGTGTAACTCATCTTTATCTGGAACTGCCTCAATTCCAAATGTATTCGAGCAATTAATTCTGAAAAACTGCCTGCTTTCATCGCTTCTTATTTCGACCATATTGCCATACAAATTAACACTGTACCCCTTCTTGGTTATCTCTTTAGCTGATATTAAACTTTTTTCCAAACCTGGTACCATCAAAACGTCCGTTAAATATATTGGGCCACCCTCAGTTTTTAACAATAAATTCCCTTGCCTTTTACAAATTAGATGTTCACCCTTCTTGGCAATATGTATTTTTGAGGGATGTTTGAATTGGCACACATCGTTCATATATTTAAACCATTTTTCACTCACCATATGATTTGACGCACCTGAATCCAAAATATATTTGCCTGCTACTTCACAATTGAAAGTGATCGGGGTCAAATCAGCACAATTGGCATTACCACCTCCTCCACGCCTACGACTGCCAGCGTAACTATTTTGTTGTTTATTGCCTTTATGTTTATTTTTGCAATATTTACTCGTATGACCAAACATACCACACCAATAGCATTTGACATTCCTCATGTCAGGACAATCTTTTATTTTATGGTCGCCTTTGCATTTATAGCACTGTAAACTTGACCGAAAAGCATCATTGCCACACACTGTTGAAATATTTTTCTCGTTCAATTTAATTTCCTCTTTCAGTAATCGACTAGTTAAATTATTTAAATTTCTTTCCGCTGCAGATGTGCTTTCCTATGCTGTACTAAAATTGGAATATTCTGTTGGGAGGCTCGAAATAATTTTTTTAATAACCATTGTATCAGTTATTGTTTCACCTTGAGCTTTAATTTGCGACAAAAGACGTTCGACATCCGCCAAAAAATTTTTCACGTTGTTTGAGAATTCTAACCTAAAAAATTTCTGCATCAAAAACTGCAACTGAGCTTCATTTTTTTGTTGATAATACACAGTTTATCATAAATCTTTTTGGGTGTATCGCAGTTTAAAATATTTCTCAGCTCTGAAAGTTCTAAAGAAGAAACCAGAAATCGTTTAGCCTTTCAAAATCCTTTTGCGCACCGTCATTATTCGCCGGGCGCAGCTCACTGCTATCCACAATACTCCAGGCATTTATACTCTCTAGCATAGCGTAATACGTGCACAGCCCCTTATACAATTATACATACTCACATTGCATGTCTGTTAAAAATATTCAAAAAAAATCTTGTTAATGATGGGTTTTATACACATTTCGTTACCTGTAAGAAACATACACATAAAATGTAGGAAAAACATAAAATGCTCAAAACTTCGGTAGACAATATTAAAAAAAGTCATAAAAATAATTGCTTGCGAAGCCACAGAAAGGGTAAGGTAAATTTTTGCTCACCTAGGCCACATCAGCAGATAAGCACAAACACCATCTCACAAATACGTGTATTTGGTCCCATAATAAATAAGGTAAACTCGTTAATACAACAAAACATATAAGTATGTTCTTTTACTGTCAAAAAAACTCTATTTATAAAAAATATTGTTTATGTTTTTTCATATTCAGTTTAACAGTAAGGAAACAAAGCATAAACGATTAGCTGCTCTAATTAGTTTACCTTGTTTATTGTATCATGGGACCAAACTGCGTGATGTCGTAATAATATATGAAAACAAACAAACAGTTTTTGTTTTTTTATACATACATATACATAATATATGGATTAATAATCAATCCTTTAAGGCCAAATATAATTGATATCTTACTTAAAAATAAAACACACAATTTTAATAAACATTTAAAAAATATTCTGGTTACTTTTATTCTTATTTGGTTACATTTTTTAAAGATTTTGACTCCAAAGACTTTTTTTCGTGGCAGCAATGAATAAACTCAAACGAACCACTGTTGTCATAAAAAAGAGCATGCGCATTTAAATGCGCATTGCGCAAAGAGCGTTGCTAATAAATCGAACGCGCTTGCGCTGCGCATACCAATTGCTGCTTTTTTGCTTTTGACAGTCATACATTACCTCTAAACGCAAAAAAATTAATCACCTGATTACTTGCATATACTTAATATAAATTTACTTTCTACACATCAAAATGACTTAAACTGCTTTTTGATTATGCGACGTTCTTGAAATATGCTATTATCAACGCATATTTTTTTCTTCAATCCAAGAATATTTTGCGTAATTTTTTGTGTTGCTAGTTGTTGATGCAAATAGAAAAATATCTAAATATTAGTCATTGTAAGACCGGCATGTTGTCATACTAGTCGAAGTTGTGACTGGTTGGATTGGCATATATTTTATTGTTTGGTATTTTTTATAGCGGCATATTGTATGAAAAAAATATTTTGTATATGCGTGGTTTTGCATTTTTGTGTGGATAGCTATTTTTCATTGACAATACATTTTTGCTGACCAATATATTAAATAGAATTTACATAATTTTCATTTTGTGTGCTATTAAAAAATTTTACTATGCAGATATTTCTGGCGTGTAAGCTAATTAATATATTATTTAGGTGTCAAGTATAAATTTTTTTTTAAACTGGAAATTTATTTGTTATCAGTAGTGCGACTCCGTACCTTTTAACAATAAGCGTTAGGTTAATGTTACTAACACAATTTATTGCTTGTGGTAACAATGCATCAATTCTGTAACTCAGTCTAAAGGCCGTGCCGCACTATCCTACACAGTCGCGCGATTTGCAAATTATGACATGTGTGCTAAAAATGCAACTATGTGACAGATTTTTTGGCAAGTCGTGCGATTTGTAAAATTTTATGAAAATTTTCATAAAATGATAGTTTTCATGCGATCAGAAGAGTATTTATTGTCAACCAGATGTTTTGGCATTAGATTTGTATGATGGTGTGGCACCTACAACACCATTTTGAAACGATTTTTTAAAGTCGGTCAAATTTTTGCAAGATTTTCCTGTGAATGAACGATTTTGTAGGATAGTGAAGCACGGCCTTAACCAACGTTGTTAAAAAAATTCAATTCAGGTGTCATATTTATTAAAAAACAATGAATTTTAAACCAGAAGAGTGCACAAGAGGGGCGCTCTGTTTAATTTGTGTTAAAAAACAATACATTTAAACAATAAATTTTTAGTCAGAAGAGTGTACAGGAGAGTGCGCTCTTTTTAGTTTGTTCGAAAATATATTTTTTGATCATATCAAAATAACAACAACTTTAAGAATAAACAATGAAAAAATTTTTGCTGTTAAGTTAACTGAAAAATTCGACGTTATAATTGAATATAATGCTAAACGATATTGTTAAAATCCTTACTGAATAACATCGAGCTGTTAAAAATTTTTAACAATTCAATTGACATTAAAATTGATTAGAGAATCGCACTGCAGGTAAATATTTTTCCACTTTTCACATAAAATTATGAAATATGAGGACAATTTTTAGTAAATATATTAGTTTTTTTATACTCTGTGTATAACCACTGTTTTATATAAAATCTTCAAATGCACATAACTCTTGAAATAAGGATCGCTAACAATTTTTTTATTTAATATTTTCTTATTTTTAATTTTCTACAACATTGTTTTTGTGTTGGACCGAATTCATTCAGAAATGTATTGCATATTCAGTTTTATATGAAAACTTCAAAGACCAATAACACGAAAACTGCGTTTCCAGGAAAGTTAACACAAATTTTCGTCTTATTTTTCGCTTTTCTATCGCCATTTTTAATTTTTTCATTAGGACCTGCGTCGCTAAACTAGATTTGTTCCATTTATTTTGATTTTCTATCGGATAGAATAAATTTTTCTGTTTAATGTAGCTAAACTATGTTTGTTCCTTGTATTTATATGGTTTTACGTTTTATATAATGATATCTACATACATGTACATATATTCATATTGAAATCTTATGTATTATTAAAGGGGCGAGCGAAAAGCACGTAACGTTACGAAACAAATAACGAAAAAACGTACTATTCAATCTTTGCGTGCCAAACTTTATAATAAATATAGACCTCCGCCTAAAACATCTTCACCCTCTAGTAGTGTACTTGGCAAGAATTCTCCAATACCATCTACTTCACGCACAAATTCAAAAAACACCACACCGCCCAATGAAAGCAAAATTATTAGCCGTAAAACTAATGATAGCGATTCAGATTCTAGCAGCGACTCTAGTATCGACAATTACTTTGTTAATATCAAAGATTTGGATATTCAATCGAAGATCTTCAATGTACAGGCAAAGCCTGCGAGTATGCCTTCGGTCACACCAGTTCCCGTTTTTTATTGCAACGTCGGTCTTCAAAATCTTTCCGAATCTGCTTCAGACGACGAGAAAAGTGAGTCCAAAAGACCTGATGAAGCTTTTGATTTCAATACTTTGCTTGAATACGCTAAAAGTATAGAACGGGTTAAAGAAAGCGTCGCCGCGCATAATGCTGAAGAATCTAAGAACAAATATTCAGCTAGAAAAAATATTGATACTTTAGATGTATATGCCGTGCTTACATTGGGCGAAAATCAACAAAATCGTTCTCAAAACGATGGAGAAAATAAAGATGATGGTTTAGTCAATGATCATCGCGTTGGGCAAAATGTGCCTTCGAAACTGAACAAAACAAAATCTACTCGAGTAAAACTTCATACAAAAACACGATTATCATCAACTGCAACAGCAGTTGATACCGAAGATTCTGATTGGGAAGAAGTAGCAGGTAGGAAACGCAACTAGACTTTCAAAGTAGACGTATATTTACATACATATATATTAATTTTTTAAGATAATTAATCTGAATTACCTTATGACATCTGAATAATGGTAGAAATGTCGTAGCAGATATATACATAGGTCTCATGTTGAGCTCCTAGTGCTTTAAAAATATTTGTGAGACTGCGTAGATGTTGAACTCTTAAACTCAAATAAAATGCTATTCCAAAAAATTCAAATAGGTTAGAAATCAGATAATTTAAACTTAAGTAAAATAAAGAGTGGTTTTTAAGTGGCTGGTCAGAGATTTAGTCATCTTTAATCTGTGATTTCTGTTTTTCTGTTTTTATTTAAAAGTTTGATCGGCCAATGTTGATGGTTTAAACTTACTAAAACGTTATAATACATACACCTGTCAAAATAAGAACAAACAAAAAATTTATTTGTTTAGAAAAAAAAAGACTTTTTAGTGGTTCGGAAACATAGAAAACTTAAATATAAGACGGATAAAAACAATAAGAACATTACCAAACCACATTTAATTATAAAATGCCGACGAATTCGGGCAAGGGTTCCGGCTGTGCAAACATTGTCCCTGTAATGTTTGAACTAATTGGTCCACATATAAAAGTCCAGGGCTTGACATTATTAATAAAAGTAATAATATATTATAATTTTGTACCAGACACAATTAAATTTATGTTCAGATTAACTGATGGTGTTTTGCCAATAAGTTAAAGCTCTTTCTTAAAAACTCACTCTTAATGTTAATACCTAGTAAGATTAACTTTAACACAGATGCATGTAGCTAAGAACTAGATTAAATATAAAGATTTATAGAAATTACAATATTTTAAATAAGCCATAATCTTAATCAAAAATCCATAAAATGAAAATATATGCAAAACATTCAAAAGATGTGAACATATGAAAAATTAAAAAAAAAATACGCCGCACAGTGGGGCCTTTTGACTTTTTTCGTTGCAAAAATCATAACTTTTAAGTAATAAAGATATTTAATCAAAGAAATTTTTTAATTTTTGAGGCTTAAGTTCGTTTTCTCTAAATATAATTTTGTTAGAAATTAAATTATTATTTAAATTAGAAAGACAAATCTAGTTGTTGTTGTTGTAACAGCTCTGATGCTGTTTGTGACGGGAGTTCTTTCCTGTGGAAAAAACTTCCGTCTGATACAGCTGTTGCTGAGTTGACAATCCTTGGCCGAATTGGATTCGGGTCATTCCGGAGCGAAGAACCGATTGTCGTGGGAACGAGAAAAATCTAGTGGCTCTTAATACTTGAACAGACAAAGAAAAATTATACTGCGCGGAGGGTTGAACTGACATCGATGTTTCGAGACTAACCACAGTCTCATCATCAGTAGCTGTAGTGTAAAAACTTACATGTAATTCAGCAGATTCAATTAATGATAGAGGATCTTTAACTAATGTGATTGCAGCTTCCGTGGTGGATGTGAGGTCTAAGCGGTAGACAACTCTGATGATGAGACTGTGGTTAGTCTCGCCTGGAAATCTGTTGCGGTAGTAACAAAACTAAGCACAGATAAAGCCGATGTATGTTTTTTTATATTTTAAAACCATTACACAAAACCTAATAAAGGTTACATACAGGCAATTGCAATTTTAATAATGATTTTAATGGATTTAGAAATCCCTATTCAACATTTTCAATGAGAGAAATATTCCCACTAAAACTTTATGAATTAATTTTTTATTACAAATTTCATGCCTGATAACCAAAAAATTCATTTTATTTTTTATTGGTTATTTCTGACTCATGCCTGATAACCAAAAGAAATAATTTTATTTTTTATTGGTTATTACTAACTCATGCATGATAACCAAAAAAATTCATTTTGTTTTTTATTGGTTATTTCTAACCAAAAAATCTTTTTGGTTGAAATGATGCTTATTTGAAACCAAAAAATCTTTTTGGTTGATATAATGGTTATTTATAACCAAAAACACAAAACACTCACTAAAATTGGTTGCGATGACCAAAATAAAATATCTAATATATTATATAAAAATGAGTTGGCGTGTGTTTGTGACAGCATAACTAAAGAACGGAGTGACGGATTTGGCTGATTCGTTTTTAATTTTGTTCACTGTTGACCCCGAATGGTTTGTAGACAAAAAAATTTGGACAAAGAGGCGTGGCACCGCCCATATAACCCAAAAATTTAAATCGCCATATTTTGGGAATTTTTTTACCTAAGTCGATGATATTTGGTACATATGGTATTGGCATAATTTGGAATACATACCAGGAGAAAAGTGGATGGGACCACGCCCCTTTTTTAGGAAAACCAAACCTTTGGACCGATCTTCCTGAAATCTGGAAGGAATAATAGGCTATATGAAGTTTTGATTAGACAAAGTGGCGTGGCACCGCCCATATAACCAAAAATTTAAATCGCCATATTTTGGGAATTTTTTGACCTACGTCGATGATATTTGGTACATATGGTATTGGCATAATTTGGAATACGTACCAGGAGAAAAGTGGGTGGAGCTACGCCCCTATTTAGAAAAACCAAACCCTTGGCCCGATCTTCCTGAAATTTTCACAGCATGTTACTGTGACTCTGGAAGGAATAATAGGCTATATGAAGTTTTTATTGGACAAAGAGGCGTTGCACCGCCCATATAACCCAAAAATTTAAATCGCCATATTTTGGGAATTTTTTGACCTACGTCGATGATATTTGGTACATATGGTATTGGCATAATTTGGAATACGTACCAGGAGAAAAGTGGGTGGAGCTACGCCCCTATTTAGAAAAACCAAACCCTTGGACCGATCCTCCTGAAATTTTCACAGCATGTTACTGTGACTCTGGAAGGAATAATAGGCTATATGAAGTTTTTATTGGACAAAGAGGCGTGGCACCGCCCATATAACCCAAAAATTTAAATCGCAATATTTTGGCCATTTTTTGACCTACGTCGATTATATTTGGTACATATGGTATTGGCATAATTTGGAATTCGTACCAGGAGAAAAGTGGGTGGGACCACGCCCCTTTTTAGGAAAATTAAAAATCGTAATATAGTCTTAACTACTGGACCGATCGTCATTAAATTTTCACAATTGGATATATAAATACTTTTAATACGAGGGGGGGTAGCGAAGCACACCGGGATAGGCTAGTATCTTATAAAAATGGGTAATTATAACCTTTTTATAAATTCATCAATATTAATGGTTAAAAATGAGTTTTTTGTCGTTTATCTTATAATTGTTACGTCCCTGTTTCTAATGGTTAAAAATCACTTGAATTTTAAATCCTTTAGTTTCAAAATAAGTGGTCACGCATTGTGATAGGCACTGGGCACGGGACACCTTTTGACCTTGTTTATCGCAAAAATCATATCTTTTGAAGTAATATTTTAAAATTTAAAACTCATTTAAAACACAACTTTTTATGCTTTAAATGATATTCTCATAAGGAAGTCTAGAAAAATACCACTCTAATATAACATGTTACACTAATATTCAGCCTGATTACGGGTGGCGTATTTCGATTACGCCAAGTACTAGATTAAAGAAAAATCTTGAACTTTTCTTTAATCTAGTACTTGGCGTAGTCGAAATACGCCACCCGTAATCAGGCTGATTATATTTTTATTTATACTACAGATACACATTTTTTAAAATTTGTTAATAATAATGCTATACAATATATAACACAGTGCAACACGAAAAAAAAATAGCCATATACGGACTAAGTGATAAAAGACCATAAAAAAGGCCCGTATCTCCCAGTTTTGCCCAAAGCCATGCAGAAAGTGTGCATGTTTTGTTACATTTTTGTAATCTAAGAATTAGTTTCCTATAATTTTATAATAATTATTTTTACAAAAATTGTAACAAAAGAAAATCAAATAAAAAATACTGTGTGTTGCATAAGTAGAGTAAATATAAGCTATGGGTTCTTACTGTTGCTTATTTGCAAAGATGTAGCATGTGCATTTTTCTGTGTTTTGTTAGTGTAAAGTAAAAATATACTACACCATTTTGCAAATGCAATGATGCAAGACCATTTGCACAAGATTGTGAATAGGGCTAATAAAAAATTAATGGATGATGGGCGAGGATTTTTCCAATGCTCAGAGATTGCACTTCTAAGTCGTAAAGGAACTACTGAAGCCATAAACATATTTGCATCTGAAATAGTTGTGTCATTTGTCGATATTGTTTGTTTGTAAGCACTTTGACCAGATGATCCATCACATCCCCACTTATTTATCAATGTAAGCCTATCTGGAAGTAATACTGTTTCCTTTTCTGGCAAACTTTGAATAAGGCGTTTGGCTGTATGATCCATTAAGTCTTGCAGTTTAACCTCTGCCGATACTTCAGTAACCTTTACATTAGATGGCACTGCTTCTTTTTTTGGCATATGTAACCTTTTTGTATCCAGGAAGAATATTCTCATTATGATTCTTTAAAGACCTCCGTAAAATAGAATATTTTTCCTTTGACAATCCCAAGTCCATAAATAACGCTAAGCTATTCTTTGTGGGTAAAGCATTTGGAAGATTTGGAATACTCTATTTAATCCTCTGCAGTCGATCTGGGCTTGCAAACGCCACAGCTTTTGTAATGTCAGACCTTGATTTATCTTTATCTTTTACATACTTAAGACATAATGCCTCTGAAAGATGCAATTTAGATATATCTTTTGTGGCATTTTGAAGTTTACGATTTTTTGTGTACTTCGAACACCCGTTTATAGTTTTTGCAGGGCCCAAATCGTTACATCCGTGAACGTACAAGTCGTCACGTAATTTCCCATCCAATTACACAGTTATTACGTGACGAATCCTACGTTCACGGATGTAACGATTTGGGGGCTGGTCTTCCTCTTCTGCTGTCAGAAGATGTATGCGGGCGGTTCTTCGATGTTTTCAAAAGTTGTTACTCCATTTAGCCAGTCTGAGTTCTTATCCATAAAGGTTTTTGTCATACGGTTTGAGGGAAGCCATTTTTTTTTTTTATTAATTTTCAAGTACACGAATTGAATTTTGATTTGAACATCCTTTTCGTGGTATCCTGGTAAATCGTGTAATTTTTCCACAATAGCCATTTTAAATACATTTTCATTATGTGAGTTTTTGAATAACTCGAACAATTTCGAATTTTGGTTCTGGTACTGATCGCTACTTTTACAAAGTAAATAGTTAACTGACTGCATTACACAATTGTGGTTTAATTTATACCCAGAATTAAAAAAAACGTTCAAAATACCTGATTTATGAAACAGAAATCTACCTACCTGCCTATTTTTATAATAAGTGTTTTTAAATTTAAATAAATAAACAACTTGTGAGACTTATGCCTACCTGATTGAGAGAGCAAATCCCGTATTAACGAGAGTGTAAATCATGTATTAATAAGAAGCAATAAAAATATGTAAAAAGTAAGTGCTGCAGTGAAAATAATTTTCGAGAGTATTTTATTATTTTTTTTTATTTAAAAGTAATTGTACATAATATTTACATTCATTTCAATTTAGACCTCAGCGCCAATGAGGCATTTTTGAGGCAAGTTGGCAGTTATTTACACACTAAAATGTACAAATATACACCATAACAAAAAAAATAATAAATAATAAAATGGAAAATTCAATTTCTATGCATACATAAATGTATAGAGAAATATATATAATATTTTCTTTTCACATTTTGAATACATATTTGTAACATACTTTATATTATTCTCGCCTGCGCTATGAGATTGTGATATCTTTCTTCATATTTCAAGAAAACCTGTCATTTTTTGTGGATAAAATTAGTTAAATTGTTTAAAGTATTGTGTAGCAAATATGCTCACAAAATATGGGCGGGACGATTTTTGGCCATATTTAGACATGCTCTATTTTATTTCCAAAAATTACTTAAATAAAGGGTGTCTGAAAATCGACCACTGCCGAAAAAGTAGAGCATCTTATTTTTTTTTTTTTGATAATTTTATTATTTATTGAATCTTTAATTATAAATTTAAACATCAATAAATTGTTCAAATCTTAAATCTATGAAATAAAGTTTAATATATGTTTAGCCAATGCTAAACAACATTTTTTAGTTTCAGCGGTTAATTTTTGTAGTTTTACATCGCTCGTGTACGGCTGAGAAAAATAGTATCCCTTTTTTTCAGCCGGGTGTGTCCTCTATAATGTAGAATATTGCGTGCAAGTACATTTGGGTGCAACTCAAGTTTTTTTTATATATTTTTTAGCGTGTTTTGAAAATACTGTCTTCACCAACGGAACGTCTAGGTCTTTATGAATTCGACGGTTTCTGACATACCAGGGGGCTGCTGTTATTGTACGTAGAATTTTATTCTGTCACCTTTGAATTTTTTCGACATTTGATGCTGAGGCGGTGCCCCGTAACTGGATTCCATAGGACCATATTGGTTTCAGGATCGCCTTGTATAATAGTAGTTTACAGTCTAGGCTTAGTATAGAATTTCTTCAAATAAGCCAATTCATTTGGGCTGCTTTTAATTTCATTTGTGTTAACTTTGCGTCTATATGCGATTTCCATGTTAAACGACGATCAAGATGAACGCCTAGATATATGACTACAGTGTGTGGCGGTATGGTCTCGGTGTTAATTTGTATAGGTGGGCATGTTTCCCTGCCCAACGTAAAAGTTACGTGTACATATTTCTGCTCGTAAACTTTAATACGCCATTGTTTGAGCCATTTTTCCAATTTGGATATATACCCTTGTAAGTTGCGTAAGCTGTATCATCGGCAAATGTTGATGTATGAATGTTACTGCTTAACGGTAAGTCAGAGGCATATATTAAATAAAGTAATGGACCGAAGATACTGCCTTGAGGGGCTCCGGCTTCAATCATCTTAATAAATTGGCATCCCTAACTACAAATTTACGTTCTATTAAATAGGTTTTTAAAAGCTTGACGATGTTTGCTGGTAGGTTTTGTGTTAATTTGTTGATAAGACCTTCGGGCCATACTTTATCGAAAGCTTGTAAGACAGCAATAAAGAGCGCAGAGCAATATTTCTTTTTTTCAAAAGTGTTTCTAACAACATTTGTCAGTTTGTTCAATTGTGCTATGTTGTCTGCGAAAACCGAATTGATGATCTGGAATACATCCATTACTAGTCACTATAGGCATCAGCTTGCTCATATACAGCTTTTCAAATAGTTTTGAAATGTTGGGCAATAAACTAATAGGCCGATAAGATTCATCCTTTTTATGATTTTTTTCCGGGCTTTGGTATCATAGTAATTAGCGAAACCTTCCATTCTTTAGGACAGTGTTCTAGGCGTTGAATACTATTAAAAATGAATAGTATTATTCTTTTTGCAGTGTAAGGCAATTCTTGAAGCATTGTGTCAACACCTTGGGCTTTTCTGGTGTTAAGACTAGTAATAGACTAGTAATAGTGGCAGTTCAACAATATCAGCAGAAATATTTGGAGTAAATACTTTTTCTAAGTGTTTAAGAAAAAGAGCACCTTTTTCAGCATCAGTTTTTGCCCAGTCACCATTCGAAGCTCGTAACGGAGGTTTGTATATCACTGGCTTTTTAAGTCCTCTGGCTGCACGCCACTGAATAATCTGTTTTTTCGCCAAACCCACTTCCCAAAGAGTCTTGACCACCAGCTAAAGCTTGGATGCCGACCTCTCATCAGTGCAGGATACCAATTTTATATGGCCCTGTACCCAAACGCAGTCAGTGAATTACGGCGAAGTTTTATGTACCTCGCAGGTGTTCTGCAGGTAGATCTCAAGCTGTAAGATACATTTATGAGCTTAGCATCTACCTGCCTCAGTCGCTTATTTTGGGACTGCATCCGTTGTTGAGACGAGTCCTCTCCTGATCTGTGCCTTTTCGGCCCAGAATTTTTTGTTGGTTTAACTGCGCCCTCACCAGGAGAAGAGCCGTCTACTGCACCTAGATGGGCTTTGGCACATGCTGGCGGGGATTTCTCCTCACTAGTCATCTCCGCAGTAGGTTTGCTTCTCCCAACCCCTCTTCCAAAGAAAAAAATAATTTTAAAAATTAGTTCATAAATGAGAGACGGTTGAAACTTCCTAAATGATAAAGTTATGGAGGTTTAAACATAAAAAAATATATACCCCTTGAATTGATAACCTCTTTCTTTTTTGAAGTCGATTAAAAAGTTCATAAAAAAGGGAAAAGAACATACGCAAATATTTTTGGTTTCTGTTTTGAATCACTTAAATAATTCAAAAAATTTTCAAGGATTGAAAAAATGCTGCATTATTAAAAGCAGGTAATCTATACTGATAATTTTCCCGCTATGCATAGACACAAAATTTTTAGTTATTTAAATAGAGTAAATCTTAACATCTGCTTTAAATTTTATTACGTATATATTTAAAGGTTCTACGGAATGTATAGATAGCACTGCAAATGATATTTCACATAATGGCAACCTTGAAATACATGTCGAAATTCCAGATCGCAATCGTGAGAAAACAACCAAAACCAAACTTGACATCGAAATGTCTTTAAAGCGAAGATTAAACAGAGAAATAAAAAATCGTCAAGTTCTATTACACAAAGCCAGTTTCTTGTGCCGCTTTGGTCGCATATTCTTTTACAATCGTTTATTAAATGACACAATTTTGATGCAAAATGCCTTGAAGCTTTTGCCCAGCAAATCTGCCTATCCATCTGACAAGGGCACTGAAATTAAATACTTTCAATCAATGGTGACGTGGTTTAAGAGTGCCGTTAAATTAAAAACACAAAATTTTTATCCTGAAAAGTCTGCAGCCAAAACAAAATCAAAAGCGCACTATGAACTTTTAAAACAAATTGAAAAAAAAGAAGCTTGTAGTAAACAGGATATGATATTTATATTAATAATTCTTTTGCGTGGTATGGGATTACAATGTCGTTTGATCGCCAATTTGGTGCCGTTGCCTCTAAAGCCAGCACAATCAGATTTGCTTACAATTAAAAAGAAAACAGATGATAAAAATGAAGATAAAACTGCTTCTGTATCCCCTAGAAATTCTAAACAGAACGATTTGGGCCTAGGCGGTAAAAATGATACAGAATATATGGTTTCTTCTAAAATTAAGACCACGGAACAAAAGGCGAATGATTCTAAGAATCAACATGATAAAGGTGAGAAACTGTCCTTTAAAAATAACTCATCAGACAATCGCTACTTGGAAAGTACAAGTGCTAAAATAATAAAAGAATCTGAGGAAGATGGAGGGAATAAAATAGAATCTGACTTCAAAACGTCAAGCGTCAAAAACGTAAAACAAACTAAAATTAATACTAGAAAAGCCAACATAAAATATGAACACATATCTGGAAAATGTTCTAAATCAAAGGAAGCGAAAAGGGTTGAAAAGAAAAATGTGAAAACTGGCGCTAAAAGTATCACTGATTCAGAAAAAAAGTCCCAAATAGAAAAGTGCGTTAAAGAAAAAATTAATATTCCTGAGCAACTAGGAAATTCGCAAAAAGAAAATAAATCTAAAAATGGTAGCAAACATTTAGGTAGCTTAAAGCGAAAAATGCCTAAGGATAGTGCTGTAAGCCAGGTAGGGAGGAAGAAACATAACATTGAGACCGACTCTATGGCCTTGGCGAAAATTATCGTACATTCTGGAAATAACGAAAATTCCGCAGAACAGCCAAGTAGCACAAGGCTAACAAGGCATAAATCGCGGTCCCGCAGCAAATCTCCGCAAGTTCATATATCTGCTGCCTTTTTAGTAGAAAGCACTCACTACAAAGATAAATTTGGTAGTATTGCAAACCAAAATATCAATGTTAATAAAAAAGCTGTAAGTGGTAGAACTTCTAATAAGGCAAAAATATCATGTGATTTTTTGAAAAATACTGATAAGGTTAAGGACCAAAAACGTGTCTTGCGTTCAATGCAAAAAACAAATGAAGCACAATCTGATAAATTAATTGATGTGACCCAATTAGATGGCGCTAATGATGATTTAAAAAAAAATATAAAAAATAAACAACCAAATTTAAAACAATTACAAGCTCAACGTGTTACAGAAAGCTCCAATGAAGACTTGGAGCCATCACTTCCAAAGAAACCTAAACGAGATCGTCGAGTAGTTTCGTCTGATGATGAAAATGCAAATCGTAAAAAAAATGCGGTCGATATGTGGCTTGAAGTTTGGTGCGATGTTGAGAAGCAATGGATGTGCATTGATATTTTTAAAGGCAAAATACAATGCGTTGATGCCATTAGGGTAAGTTTTTTATTTATTTTTCTTTAACCTATGTATATATTCTCTTTTTCAGATATTTTATAATCTATGATGACTCTCAAAACTCTTGAGATCACTTTGTATTGTATCATTACACGCTCTAGGTTAGTTAATGTTAGGTTATAAAAAATACATACATTGAAATTGGTGATGGAGTTCGTATTATTTTTTTTCCTTGATAATATTATTATTTATTGAATCTTCAATTATAAATTGAAACATCAATAAGTTTTTCAAATATTTCCCTACGTCTTCACGAGCTATCAACTTGAACATGACTTGAACATAACGTCGGCAGAGAAAACGAAATAATATGTCCACCTTCTAAAATGTGGCGAATACTTACAGATGTTCATGTGCTGACTAACCATAATTTTTAATTTGTCAAAGCGGTCACATAGTTTATGTTTTTCGATTTGACGCTTTGTTTTGTGTATTTTTCAAGTGAAAATTTATTTTACATATTTATATATTATATATTCATATGCTTTGCTTTAAAGTAAATAACATGGTATAATAAATTTATTATACCATTATCTATATATATAAAATTGTAACGTTTTTGACTGATTCATCATCGCAGAGCCTAAACGCCTGAAGGCAAAAACTTGAAATTTGGACCAGGGCTTGGTCTCTCCCCAAATCGATCCACTAAGACGGGATTTTTGGAAATTCGAATGTTTAGGGGGTAAAAAAGGGCAAAAAAGAGTAAATTCGGTAACCTTATATCTCTAAAACTAAATGAGATACAAAAAAATTTAATGCTTATCGTTGTTCTTTAGAAAAATATGCGGACAGGTGTTTGGTACTTTTTGGAAATTCAGACTTTTAACGGAGTAAACGGGTAAATCTTTCATTTTCGTACTTTTTTGTCACCCCATCTACCTTTTAAACCCATAAACATAGAAATAAGGGTTATATCACATTTGAAACTTATCTACAAAATCCAAATACATATATGGTACTTTTTCGAAATTCGGACGTTTAAGGGGTAAAAAGCGTAACTATTTTTGGTGCTTTTTTATAAAACATTTGTTTTTATTTATTGACATAAACGTATTAAATTATTGGTACTATTTCGATTTTAACTGGTACATTTTTGTATTCGTTAATATTGAACCTAGAAACATAGAATTTCCTGAGCGGAAGCGAATCAAAGACAAGGACCGTTTTTGTTTTTCAACACGTACTTTTTAATCTTTGTAAGTATTGGACCTACAAACATAAAATTAAACATGCAATGCCCTGAGTGAATGAAACATAAGCTTTGGCGTAAAAATATGTCCACGAAAGAAAGGGATACGCTAACGAAGTAGCGGGTTAAATGCTAATATATATATATATATATGTTCCTTTAACTCCCAATGGAGCATAGGGCGCCATATACCATGGTAAATAACAATCCCATAAATTGTATTTTGAAGTGTATGTTAAAAAAAATTAAATAAAATGGCTTTGAAAAAAACATTCGTGCTCTTAGTAGCTTTAAAAAAGCTTAAAGACTTCATGAGCATTTCGGACGAAGAAGAGCTTGTGCAAAGACAGTTTTGGGTAAATCCGTTTCTGTAAAAGAGGCAGCAACATAGCTTAGAAGTTCACCTTTTAAATGATTTGCTTTGGGAAAATTCTGAATTTAAGAATTTTAATAGAATGAATGTCGATGAGAGAGTCTTAAGCACTGTAAGTATATTTTTTACATACCCAGCAAAAACTACTGCTTCGGCCGAAGCAGGTTTGTAAGAGAGAGATGCTTGTTGTTGTTGTGCTTACTGCTGCGAAAAGCGCTTCGAACATGCATGATTTTTGTTCGAGATGTCCCACTTTGGAGGTCTTGTTTTTTACATAAAAGAGCGCTTTTTTCTAAACATCCAAAATGCGCTAAGATCATGTTTGAATTATCTGAATTATGCCTTCGTTTTACTGCGTCATCTACTATCATACATAATTCATCTATAGGCAAATACACAAGTTTAAATAAATAAGAAAGAGAGCCAGAGAGTGTTATGAGTCATTTTCCCCTAACCAACAGAAGTATCAGCGACAGCAGAAGATACGCTGCATACACATACTGACGTTGAGTTATTTTCGCTCAACCAACAAAAATACCAACGGCAGCAAAATACCGCTGCATGCATTACTGACGTTATTACCAGTAATTTTCCTACAGACATATGCTGACGTTGCAATACCGCTGCATACATATTATATATGCCAGTAATTTTCCTACAATTCCAATATCGTGAGAACCGCAATCGGCTGGAAGTTCCACGGGTATGAATATGCTGAATTTGCATACTAACACACTTAGCAATGACCACGCCGGCGGCAGCGAACGTCAGCAGCATCGTTCAATCAGACAGCGAAATTGGGTATAAAAGCGGAGGATGATTTGCTATGGAAGTCTAGTCTATGCTAGTCAGTTCGATGCTAGTTCAGTTCTATTCTAATCAGTTCTCTTTAACACGTAATAAAAACCTGATCAAACACCAGCCTTAAAAAGCGGGTCCCTGAGATGGTTATAATTTAATAAACATAGAATATATAATAAAAATGAAAATCTAAATAAACTAAATTTAATAACTAAAATCAAAATAATCCTATTGTCTTGTGTTCTTAATTTCGAAAATAAGTTACAAAATAAATTGTAACATTTTGGCGCAGCCGGTAGCCGCGTAAATAATAACATCAAAGAAATATAATAATCCTTGTGTTGATCTTGCTCAAGAAAAAACTGTCCGGTGTAGCAAAACCAACCATACATAAAAGTCTAAATTCTAGCTACCTTGTATTGTTGCATCCTACATTCGACGGTGTAGAACTGCACAGGACAAATTGAATAAAGTCTAAATTCTAGCTACCCTCATATTGTCATTGCAGGACTAATCGCTAAAGCGGATCAGGACAAAAAGGAGAATTACTTTGATAGTAAAAATTCTGCGCGGTTGCGAACAAAAAATAAAATAAAAAAATAATAATATAAAGTGAAAATAAGCCTAAACCACAGACCACTATGAGGATAATAACCAGCGGAACATGGGTAAGTAGAAGACAGATTTATTGGACAACCCACAGACGCAGACAGACGAATTAATAAAACGGATCGACAAGTATAGTTATTAAGTGGACAGTCAGCAATTTCTTGCGTGGACACAGCCCTCTATCAAGATGATTACCAGCGGAACATATAAAGACGATCACGATCACCCCAGCAAAACCATACTACTGAGAGAGCGGAAATAGAAAGGATCACAATGACTTCGCTATATAAGATTATTAAAATAGTAAACAACACGGTCCCATCATTTTTCGGGACCGATGGACCAGACTTGTCATCAGAAGTATTCAGGTACATACAAGGATGCAAGATGGTAGAAAGAGAAGTACTCACAGGTGCAAATAACGTTCTAACACAAGACGTAATACAATGCCTGAAATTGAGACTCCTAGGGGGCGCCTACTCAAGAATTTCCCAGATGAATTTCAGTTCCGTGGACGCGTTATGTAATGCGCTCAAGAAATATTATCTAAAAAGCAAGAGCTTAGATAAAATAAGGGAACTAATATTGGGTTGCAAACAGAGCATCAGAGAGTGAGCATGCAAATTTGGAGAACGCCTGGATAACCTATTGAATGAGGCAAAAACAACTATAGAGAACGAATGGCCGGTGGGACCTGGCCGCCAAACCATGCTGAAGGACTTCAAACGGATAGCAGTGAGAAGTTTCATCAAGGGGTTGAAAGACCATGCTCTCAAAGCTCGATTTGTGGGACAGGAAGAGGAAGAGCTCACAAACTTAATAGAGGTAGTGGAAAATGCAGAGGAATTGTTTGGCGAACCAACGCACAGCATCAACGTAATAGATTCAGAAGTCCCCTGTAGTTTTTGTAACAAGATGGGACATGAATGGAATAGCTGCAAAAAGCGGCTAAACACACCATACTGTATGAGCTGTGGAAAATACGGCCATGAAATGGGGCCACGGTGCAGGAATATCGTGAGCTATACGTTCTGTGGAAACAGCGGGCACGATGTGGAAAACTGCAGAAAGAGATTAGGCTCCTTATACTGCCGATTGTGTACGATAAACGGTCACAAGGAAACCCCTTTCTGCGAGCCAAGAAGAAACATACCCAACCAAAATCAATTGGATAGAAGGATGGCAGAAATATATAGGAGGATAACAAATACAGAATTTCGTGGAAGCCCACAAATAGCGATGGGACAAAATATGAACAGAGGGGCAAACAGAAACAATGGTACACGTCCAACCTGTTTTAAATGTCAGCAACAAGGACATTTTGCACGGGACTGCAGAAGTAATGTTAGACAGACTGAAGCAATGGGTGCAGGGATCTACCAACAGGCACGAAATAGCAACAACGGCAGGGACCTAGCTAACAACGCCGTAGAGGCCCATAGCAACACAAATCGGACAAATGCTCAGGGAAACGAAATTCGGCCCAGTTATCGCCAATAACTGGGGTCCGGCAAATTAACAGAAAATTAGATTGGCATAAAAAAGAGAACAACTACAAATATAATAAGGAAACAGAAACAAAGAATCGGGTAAATAAAGATGATACGGAGACTGACTCAGAAACAGAGCAGCCAACCAGGATAGTAACCGAGGCAGTTGAACACTCGGTGAACAAGGAGAACGGACAAACTATAGAAGAAAATACTGCGAAAGATAATAAATTGAACAAAAAAAAGGAGGAAAAAAGTGAAGAGATGGTACGAAATATAGAAGATAGTACTGAATCACCGGGCAATGTGGACACAGTTTTTATTACGCTACCCTGCCAAGGAGCTAGGGAGCGAAAATTGGTCTTACTTGTAGATACGGGAGCAGTTACTAAAGTGCCGGTTAATATCATATCAAGAGATAAAACCGTGGTTGTGCATAAACAGGCAAATCAAGAGAACGGACAAACTTTGGAAGTGAAAGCAGAAAAAGACAAAGTATTAAAACATAAATATGAAGAGAAACAAAGTGAAGAGATAATGCCAAATATAAATAATAGTACTGAATCACCGAGCAATGTGGACACAGTTTTTATGACGCTACCCTGCCAAGGAGCTAGGGAGCGAAAATTGGTCTTACTTGTAGATACGGGAGCAGTTACTAAAGTGCCGGTTAATATCATTTCGAGAGATAAAACTGTGGTTGTACAAAAACAGGAGATTTCCCCTGGAGTTTATGTTGGAAATACTGTGGTCAACATTAAAAATGGAGGCACAGCAGTACCCATACTGAACGCAACCGAGAAAGATATCCCATGGAGGAAGGAGATCCAGTCGAGATTTTCAAAATTCAACCACTACACACAGTATGGAGGAACACAACAACACACATTGTCATTGGCAAAACAGGAGGAAAGAATAAGGCGTCTAAAAACCAACATTATGACGGAAATGAATTGGAAAAAGAGAAGAAGGAAAAACTCACCGCAATATCGACGGTATTGATATTTAGGGTCTTCAATGGCTGAAATATAAAAGAAATACATATTTATACAGGACTATAATAAGAAACAATGGAACATACCTTGAAGGGACAATGGAAAAATTTCCTCAAGATGGTTCCAACTTGAGGAACCGGGGACCCAGTTTGACGTCAAGGATCTGAAAGAAGCAAAATAATTAGTAAAAGGGAAAGGTTAAAAAAAGGATGGAACGCTACTTACACGGTATCACCTTCTAATCGACCAACGGATACTTTTCTAAAAATAAAATTAAGCAGACAGATTAGTTAGAAGCCGCAACAGATTAACGAAAACGTATTAAAATAAGAATAAATAAGAGACGTATAAATTTTTTTTTTAATAATATTTAAATTCTAGAAATTTTGCGAGCAATGAAAGTTTTTAAAAATATTCTTCAAAAATGAAACTAAAGAATATGCAAATGAATTTCACTCCAGATTATTTTGTGTTGAAAGCACGAATTACACTCACTGTCTTGCGCGACATGAAGAAAAATTGGAAACCGATAATTACGAAATCACGCCCGATTACTTATTTATTTTTATTTTTGTTTTATTCTCCCCAAATAAAATTATTTTGTTGGACAATAACATTGAGGATTTTTATAGAAAAAAGCAGTAAATAAATTAAAGAAAAACTATAAAAAGGAATAAGAACAGTATTTTGAAATTAAATTACTAATAACTCCTTTAATAAAATATTATAGGAAATGGCAGTAGATAATTCAAGAAAAACTATAAAAAGAAAAAGAACAATATTTCGAAATTGAAATATTAACAAGTATAAATCAAAACAAAATAAAATCATTTTGTTAGACAATAACACTGAGGATTTTTATAGGAAAAAGCAGTAAATAAATTCAAGAAAAACTTTAAACAGACAAAGAACAATATGTTGAAATTAAAATATTTAAAAGTATAAATCAAAACGAAACACCAAATTTAAAGGAAACCGAGAGAAACCAAAAATTAAAAACAGCAACCACATAAACAGCATAATTAAACAGCAGAACCTATAGTCAAATACACACTAGTTTTTAGCACGAAGTTCAACAGATTCTACACCAATTTAATTAAACATATCGGAAAGATTAATTTAATAACAAATTTAAAAAAAAAAAAAAGAAAAGACCGATATAATTTAAAGGAACGAGTTAATGCAGACATTCAAATTACCTGTATTGCTGCGCTTTTTTTTATTGGACATTTTTTTTTTTGGCTTCTAGATGACCGGCTGCTGGTGTTGGTTGATTTGCAGCTGGTGAAAATTCCTTTTGGGTGGAAGTATTCTTATCGTTTTCTGTTGAAACCATTGTACGGAAGAAAAGTGTTGGCTTTACAAAATTTGTACACTTCACTTGTGTATAATTAAACTCAATATTTTGCTTAGGTTTATCCAAAAACTATTTCTTTTTAGTGCCCATGGATTTTGTTTTTTTTTTCAATTTATTGAAAACTTTTTGTCACTTCATGACACAATTTTTTTTCTCTTCTCAGTTTGTAATTGTATAAAGTGTTTACAAAACACGCACTTAATTAAACTTTCCACAATATTTTCACTTGTAACCGCACCGTTTCATTTCGTTTTCAAGACTGCACGATGAGATTTAATTTTTAAATTTGTGCATTAGTGCAGTTTTAATGTTATCCAAAATTTTTGTATGAACTAGAACTCAAATACATGAACAAAAGCGACCCAATTGGCATAGACATCCAATTGAGTAAAAAATTAAAACGATATAAAATATGTATAGTAAAATATACATACACGTTTATAGCAATAATCGCTCAATTGTTGAGCCCAATAGTTCTCACAAAGTTGTGGTTGATTCATGGCGCAATGAATACAAAATTGTTATAGGTATTGCATAAAACTGGAAATGCAAAACTGTTCACAATTATGTTCAGTGACGAAAATTGTCGGCCATTTATGCATCAACAATGATAACGGTTAACGAAATCCATTAAGTTTAGGTTTAATTTATAAATTTGAAACAAAGAATTGAACTCAAATTAAATTCCAAAAATTTCCAACTGGGTTATTTACGTTTTTTTTTTTTTTTGCATGAGTACTTGGTTATGAAACATGATTCCACAGCAAAATTTTGCCAGACAATTTCACGGCCAATGACAACTAAATCAAACTGCATAGTTTAATGTACGTATGTGCATATGTATATGTACGTATATGTGGGCATATGGATATGCAAACAGTAACAATAATAAAAAAACTTTTCGAATTTTTTTTCTGTTTGTTGTTGATTTGAAAATAATTATACGCGTATGTATAATTTTTCTCTCAGATCAACAGAAACAACAAAAGTATTAAATTTCTTTCGCTAACAAAATACTAGCAAAGGCAACTGAACTCACTTTTTAATAAAAAAAGTCCTTTAATCAGTTGAAATTTTGTAAATTTTTTCCTACTCATTTTTGCAACGTTTTAAAATGTTTAAAAAAAAAAAAATTTTTTCAATTTCGTGTAAAAGTTATTTCAAGGTTAAGACAAAAGATAAAGCCAATGTTGAAAATTTTATCAACCAAAGAATTTGTCACACATACATACAATTTAATATTAAGTAAAAATTAAGGTCATACTCATACACAATACACTTATAGAAAATTCATATAATTTTGAAAATAACTTGAATCGAAAAAGATTACACTAACATTCTTTTCTCTATCTGTAGGCAGAAGATCTTATTTTCTATTATTTAGTACTTACATTGTTAAGAAAAAATCTTACTTCATTCCTTTTTGAAGAGAAAACTGCCACATAAAAATAAAGTTAATAACTTTTTTAAATACCTGTAAATGTTGTCCTGTAAATTAACAGTCAAGACTGGTATTAAGGCCGAAAATTTTTTTAATAGAGAAAATTAAATACCTATGTACAAATCGTAAAAGTAGATTAAGAAAAATTGGATTTATATTAAATTTATGAAAAATGTTAAACAAAATATGATTTATTATTTCAGGCATACATACAATTTAAAGTTGAAAATTATAAGAATTATATTTTTAACACAACTCTTCTCAACTAGTAATAAGTAATTGAGAGAAATATATACAAAAATAAAAAACCAACCAAAAAATGATACAAACTTAACTTATAAAACTTAGAAACAAATAACAAATATTTGAAATTTTTGATCAAAATAAGTAGAATTAAAAAACGCAATAAGCAAATATATGTAAAAAATTTTTTTGAAATCATAAAAATAAAATCCTCTAACTGGTTGAGTATAACAAATCCAAAATATTCAATGTAATAATAATAAGAAATAATAGTAATAAGAAAAAATTGTAAGAAAAGAAATTTTTATATAAGTATATGTAAGAGAAAATTGTTAGTTATAAGATTAAAAATATTAACCCGTGTTTTAAAATCAACCAATAATCATCACCCCGTTAACAATGAAGAATCCAACAATCATCAACAGCAGCCTATATCTATCAACCTCACACAACCGCAAAACCTATATACGATACCACAACACATACATAGACGGAATGACCAGTTCCGTTGGAAAGGGGGAATCACTACAACGCCAATAACAACTACAAAATCAATAACAACCGCAGTAGTTCACAAACAATATCATATTTTTTCCTTGGTGACGCAGCAAACGTACCAAGTCGACAGACACTTAGCAGTCACCAACTAATGGTAAACTGCGAACCTTCAGGCAATCGAGGCTCGGGAGATAATTACATATTACTCCGAGAGCTGCCAAAGCTGTATCGCCAAGGTAGTCGGATGCATACACACATCTATTTTGACTTGATTCCAGAAGGATGGCTACGAAACATCCTAAGACAGGATGTTTCTTGTCCGTAAGGGGGGAGGGATGTTATGAGTCATTTTCCCCTAACCAAGAGAAGTATCAGCGACAGCAGAACATACGCTGCATACACATACTGACGTTGAGTTATTTTCGCTCAACCAACAAAAATACCAACGGCAGCAAAATACCGCTGCATGTATTACTGACGTTATTACCAGTAATTTTCCTACATATATATGCTGACATTGCAATATCGTGAGAACCGCAATCGGCTGGAAGTTCCACGGGTATGAATATGCTGAATTTGCATACTAACACACTTAGCAATGACCACGCCGGCGGCAGCGAACGTCAGCAGCATCGTTCAATCAGACAGCGAAATTGGGTATAAAAGCGGAGAGTGATTTGGTATGGAAGTCTAGTCTATGCTAGTCACTTCGATGCTAGTTCAGTTCTATTCTAATCAGTTCTCTTTAACACGTAACAAAAACCTGATCAAACACCAGCCTTAAAAAGCGGGTCCCTGAGATGGTTATAATTTAATAAACATAGAATAGAAAACAAAAATGAAAATCTAAATAAACTAAATTTAATAACTAAAATCAAAATAATCCTATGGTCTTGTGTTCTTAATTTCAAAAATAAGTTACAAAATAAATTGTAACAAGAGCATCGAAATGAAATTTTATCTTCCATTCGCTGTTTACTCAATTATTCGTGTCAATTAAATGTAAATAGCCGACCAACTTCAACTTAAAAATAAGTTGAGCGATCTCTCTGCCTTCTTTTTGTGCAGGCTCGGAAGCGCTTCAAAACTGCGCATCTCGAAAGCATGAAATTTTGTTACTGCTTCCAGAAACATAATAATTTTTTGCTGGGTAACAGCTTTCAGGGATTTTGTGTAATTTTTACAGTATTATTCACAAACGTTTTATTAGAGGCTAATAAGCAAAATGCGCTAAAGTAGTATTCACAAACATAGGCATCACGCTACTTTAGCCGTTTAATATGTTGACATTTGCATTTTTTAAAGTAAAAAAATCACTATTTACTTCAAAAAGTATGAAAAATAAAAAAATATTCGAATAAAGTAAAGATTGTAATAAATATAATTTCGACATTCGTTAGTATTATATAAAATATGTATATATACATACATAAAACTATAATTTTTTTATTAAATTAAATATTTTGCAGATAATGTATTTCAACTCTCCCGATTCTTCCAGTCCTTCGGCAATGTTTACATACATACATATGTACATATGTATGTATGTACGTAAGATAAGAAAATTCAAGAAGAAATACATAAATCTGAATGTGTGTGAATATGTACATACATATACATATGTATGTATGTTTACGTATGTATGTACACAAATGTGTCTGTATGTACTTATATGCATGTACATGCATATTTGTTCACATGCGTACATTACTTAAATTCTACCTGCTCTTTGAAATATTAATATTATTACATCTTTTTTCATGTTTTTATGCATAATTTGTCACATTTCAACCTCAACAAGATTAAAAATATTTCCAAATAAATAAAGCAAACAAATTAGTGGTGTGTAATCAATTGTAACGAACTCGGTATTTGAATACTTTTGTAACAACTTATGAAAACACATTGCTAGCAATATCAATACAACACATATTAAAAAATTGTAATATTTTTTTAAATATTATAAGCAATACTCTATTACTCTAACTTGTTTAAATAAAATTTATATGACATTATTTTCACATTTTCAAACCATTAGAGACTACTTGCTTATCGAGTATGTTATTGTACACAACACTAATTATAACTTGACAATTGAAATGAAACAATGTTGCTAACACAGACTCACAAAACTGAAAAAATCACACAATATTTAATTTGGCTTTATTAAACGTTTGTGAATAATGTTTATTATTACCGGGTAATAACACAAAAACTGATTATTAACTAATGTGCACATTATCTCTACAATAAGAATTTTTTATGAATAACACTGTTAGTTTTTAAAGGTTGGTCATAAAATAAAAAAGCAGGATACAGTGATGAGATTTGCCATCAGCTCTAGAGTGCGCCTAGCTATCACACTACGTTTTATTGGATAACTATCTTACTAATCTTTCAACAATTTCCTGTACAATTTTTGAAGAAGAACTATCACCTCCGGTCCTTCCGAAAACTTTCAGTAGTTTACCAGAGCAGCGCCATGAAACAGTGAGATTCGTAAATGAATTCCGAGATAATGTTAAGAGTTATCTGGTTTCTGAAGGAGATGTACCTTTTCAATGGCAAAAAATAAGGAAACAAGGTGCGAATCCGGTTGAAGTAACTATCGAGTAAACGGCAAAATTTCCAATCTTCTAGACCTCCAACATTTAAAACAATTGACCCTTTTCAGGACCACCAACATTAAAAACAATCGGTCCTTATTAGGACCACCAACATTAAAAACAATCGGTCCTTTTCAGGACCAAAATGATAATTTAAAAAGATATAAAATAGTTTTTTAAAGAACAAACGCTAACTTTTAATATAAATGTATTTATTTAATTCAAGAAAAGCATTAAAATAAAAATACATATGTAATGTATAAACAAATTTCTACTGATGGTTGCTTGAGCAGCAAAAAGAAAAGTGTTGTGAGCTAACCTTATGTATTTAATAAAAATAATAACAAGAATTAATTTTTAGCAATAGCTATTGACTTAGATACGATTGACTTCGATATTTTTTAGTGCTTTAAATATTGTAATTTGCGTTGTTATTGCTCAAAAGTTACATTGGCTTCATTTAGAACAGACCGTAAAATTTCGTTTCCAGAACAATTTTCTATTTTAATTGCTAACAACTTTTGTATATCTGCCATTAAATTTATTGCTTCAATTAATGGCAGTTTTGATAATTGCAAAGCAATATATTTCCCGAATGCTGTAAACATAGTTTCCTTCTTATCGGTAGTCTCCTTTCTAGTGAATCTAACTTTGATTATTACATTTGTAATTTTGGATCTGCCCTCGTAACCTTAGTTTTAAGTAAATTCCTTTAATAACAATACACAACAACAATGCTATGCTAAAATTAACCTAGAGATCTTAGCTAACTTTTGTTTTTACGATTATATAGTTAGTTACACTTAATTTACATTTCGGATCATATTTAAAAAACTAGAGATCTTAGCTAACTTTTGTTTTTACGATTATGTAGTTAGTTACACTAGTAACATATAAGAAAAGATTTATTGGTCGTTTTTTTGTCACAACGATAGTGAGTAAAGGTTGATTCATTTGTCGGCCATTGTAAATTTTGCAGAAATTAAGCACAAAAAATCTAAATATATTTTTATTTTTATAAAGTTTATTTTTTAATCTTATTTTCGCATAGTACGTGTACAGACACATCTAAGGCTTACAAAAATACTAAGTAGTACATACCTACTTATATATTTTTAACGGTATGCAAGAATTTTGCCTGTTGCCATATGGCTACGCTAGGCCGACATAGGTACATATTTCCATAACATTGTTTATATTTTTGTAGATTGAGGTTAGTGGTTGATTCATTTGTTGCTTATCGTAAGTTTTGTAGAAATGGAGCACAGAAAAACGTAAGTATTTCTAATTTTTATTTAGCTTTTTTTATAATAAAATATTTTGCTTTTTAGATTTAAGTTACATGAAATTGCGGATTTATTTGAAGAACTTGATGATGATTTACAACATATATATATTGAGCCTCCTGAAGTGGCGGAACATACTGATGAGGATTCTGCTGATGAAGATTCAGGCGGATTGATAGAAAATTTGACAGGCAGACAGCTGTTGGCGGGCGCAGAAATTGTGACACAGTACACGATAGAAGACAAATATGATAAAGTTTTGAGTGATTCAGGCCCGTCATCAAGTAAGAGACGTAAGGTAACATATGAGTGGAAGAAATCTGACCTTCCCGACTTTCCTTCAAGTACATTTTCTACATCTTCGTCACATAATTTTACAAATACGACATGCACTGATATGTTTGAAATTTTTTTTGATGATAACTTATGGGAATTTCTTTTGGAACAGAGTGCTAGTTATGCCCTTTTTTTGAACTGTCCAAACCCTCACATATCAGTTGGAGAGCTGAAATGTTTTATCGCTATTTTGATTTTATCTGGTTACAACAAATTACCCAGTAAGAAATCATTCTGGGATAGTGGCGAAGATATGCGAAATGCATTGGTCTATAATGCCATGAAACGCGATAGATTCGTCCAAATTATGCGTTTTGTACATGTAGCTGACAATAATAATCTTGACAAAACCGACAAAATGTCGAAATTACGACCTCTTATGAATCAACTAAAACTCAAATGTCTCGAATATGTACCAATTGAACAAAACCTCAATTACGACGAAAGTATGATTGAATACTTCGGGAGACACGGCTGTAAACAGTGTATTCGTAACAAACCTATACAGTTTGGATATAAATGTTGGAGCTTGAATTGCAGTAGTGGATATTTGGCCAACTTTGAGCTGTATCAGCTATGCTAATGCTGAAGATGAACAAAAATTTGGAAAAGCTACAGCACCCATGCTTTCCATGATCAATGAATTGCCGGAAACAATGAAAAAACAGAAACTGCATTTTTATTTTGATAACCTTTTTACGAGTATTCCACTGCTGATACATTTAAAAAGTATGGGTTACGGAGGAACGGGTACACTTCGCCAAAACCGATTGCCAAAAGAATGCCCAGTTGCTAAGACTGAAACTATGAAAAAAAGAGCGAGAGGGTCTTATGAATATGCCTGTCAAGGTGATGTTGTTGTAGTGAGGTGGATGGACAATTCAGTTGTGACTGTTGCGTCTACTGACCATAAGATAAATCCAGTTGGATTGGCGGATCGATACTCTAAAGCTAACCAACAAAGAATAAAAGTACCGAGACCGAATCTTATAGCGGCTTTTAATCAGTACATGGGAGGTACAGACCTGATGGATGCTCACATAAATAATTATAGAATTGGAATTCGAGGTAAAAAATGGTGGTGGCCTATTTTTACATGGCTTATAGATGTCGCAATAAATAACGCTTGGATACTGATGCGCAAATCAGGCAAAGATATTTCGCAGTTGAATTTTCGACATAAAATAGCACAGACATATTTCAAAAGATATGGAATACCTCCTAAATCTGGTGGTCGACCATCTACCTCCAAGTGTGGATCCAGAATTTTGGAAGGAGTGAGATACGATGGCGAAAATCACTTTCCAAAGTCGATCGAAAAGAAACGTAGATGTGGTGGATCTGATTGCAAAACAATTGGAAGAACTATTTGTACAAAATGTGACGTTGGGTTGTGTATCAAATGTTTTAAAAAGTATCATACGAAATAAATGTATCTGTACAATAAATAAATAAAATACCAAAATAACGAATTTTTGTACTTATATTGACCTAGCGTTGCCATATGGCAACAGTCTCAAACTCAAAATTAGGAGATTTTCAACTCCTTTTTTTTACATAATCGTTTTATCTGATCATCATACAACCCAAATATGCAGAAAAAAACAAAAAATTAGAATTTTAAAATCTCAGTCCCTAATAGGTTAAGCAAATTCCTGTAATGTATAAATACAACAACTAGTATACCTTATTTTAATTGTTATTTTACACAACAACTTTTGCTACTTTTATTATACATTACATTGTTAGTGTATACAACAAATTATGTTATTGAATAAGAATTTTTTGTAGTTTTAAGGTACTGTTATTTTAGTATATAAGGAACAAATTTTTATAAAATAAATCACTCTTAACTCAGCCTCAAATCGGCTTTTTATTTATTTAAATCACAGGCATATAAATCTGCCTTTTAAATCTCTAGCCAGTGGCGTTATTAAGCGCCGGCAAATTTATAATTAAAAATAAATAATTACCACCACACTTTCATCACAACATGGCGATCCTGCCCATCGACCTAAAAAACAAGACACCAGTAGAGGAGTACGTACCAAACTTTCCTCACAACATGGCGATCCTGCCCAACGACCTAAAAAACAAGACACCAGTAGAGAAGTACGTACCGACTGGCGGTACACGAGAAGCACCAGAGTACCAACCAACTCCATCACAAGCAGGCCCCAAAAGATTGACTATCGAGGACTACCAAAGGAGACAGCTGAAAAAGGTAGATGAAAAACCTACCGTGATACCACAAACAAACAGGCTCAAGCATAGAAGAGGTGGTACGCAAGTGAAGATCCGCAGAAAGCTGGCTGCACTAAGGGCGTCAGTCAACACTGACCCACCACTATCGTGGGAGATAGCAACAGAGCTATGGCTGCAGATTGCAGCATTAGAGGCAATCCAAAGCCAATTTTGAAACAAAAAAATAAATAAATAAAAATAAAAAAACCTTGCGTACATTTTATGCGCAAATTCAAAATATAAAAAAAATCTATTAATATTTATCTTAAAACAAAACATTACTATTTCATTATTATTATACACACACTATGCAAAACCACACTATATACTTAAATGTATTTGTAGAAAAAAAAAAAATCGGATTGAAAAACATAAAAAAAATATCTTTAAGCAAAACATGAATATTTTTGAAATTTAGATTACGTTAAAAAAAAAAAAAAATTAATGAAAATATTGCTTAAATGTTAAATAATTAATAATAATAATAGTACTACTGAAAAAAAAAAACATTGGGTTTTATTACGGTTCTCGATTCGACTTCGACTGATGTAATAGATTAAAGAAATATATTGTATGTTTCTTTAATCTAGTACAACAGTCGAAGTCGATTCATGAACCGTAGTAAGGCCCATTAATAAAAACCTACACAGCATAAGCTTTTTTCTATACAAGAAAAATAAAAGAAAAATTAAAAAATATACAAAATAGAAAAAGCAAATAAGAAAAAACAAAAATTCATTTTAATTAATTAAAAGAAAAAAAGGAGTAGACCTCCTTATTTATTAATAAAAACAAAACTCAAATATATTATGCACTTTAACGATACAAACAAAAAAATTATTTTCTCAACAACAAAATAAAAAAAAAACCCAAAATTGAAGATAATTAGTTGATAAATTGAAAAACAAGAAAACAAGTATTAGCAAAGAAAAAAAATAAACATGTTTTTCTTAAATATTTCAAAAAAAAAAAAAAAAAAAAATATAATAATTTAAACAATTAATAAATCATAAAGACAGAATATATTCCTTTACTATTAAAAATCGCGAAAATTAAAGAAAGAAGATTAAGAAAGAGAGCAAATTAAAGAAAGAAAATTAAAGAAAGAAGATTAAGAAAGAGAGAAAAATTAAAGAAAGAAAATTAAGAAAGAAAGAAAATTAAAGAAAGAAGATTAAGAAAGAGAGAAAATTAACGAAAGAAAATTAAGAAAGAAAGAAAATTAAAGAAAGAAGAGATAGAGAAGAAAAGAACATTAAAGAAAGAAAATTAAAGAAGGAAGATTAAGAAAGAGAAGGAGAGAAAATTAACGAAAGAAAATTAAGAAAGAAAGAAAATTAAAGAAAGGAAATTAAGAAAGAAATTAAGAAAAAGAAAATTTCATTCCTAAGAGGAAGCCTGATCAACTTTCATGTGGGAATGAACTTCTGTACACATGTAGTATCGCGCAATTTGGAGATAGTGAGATGTAGTGATAATCCATCTAGCACACAGATGCTTTTGGAGAAACTACTCTCAAAAATGATATTGATAAATTTTATGCTACAAACGAGTTCTTAAAGAAACATTTAAAGAAGAATTAAATTAATTAATCATTTTCGTCATTAGAAAAATTTAAACGCGTCAAATAAAATTTAAAATTCAAAAGAAAGAAAAACTTTAAATAAAAAAGGAATAAACTCTGTCATTCAAAAACTATGTCATTCAAAAACTCTATCATTCAAAAACTCTGTCATTCAAAAACTCTGTCATTCAAAAACTCTGTCATTAAAAAACTCTGTCATACATTTAAACTCTGTCATACATTTAAACTCTGTCATACATTTCAACTCTGTCATACACAAATTTAAACTCTATCGTACAAAAAAAAAAAAAATTTTTTTCTGCCATATTAATTATCAAAACATTAATAATAAATTTTAAAACTTTAATTCATAAAAATGTGAAAATTTTAAAAATTTTAGTTCATAAAAATTGGAAAAATTTTCTTAACTGGTAGGGTGTAGTGAATCTTACTTTGATTATTACATTTGTAATTTTAGATCTGCCCTCGTAACCTTAGTTTTAAGTAAATTCCTTTAATAACAATACACAACAACAATGCTATGCTAAAATTAAGCAAATTCCTGTAATGTATAAATACAACAACTAGTATACCTTATTTTAATTGTTATTTTACATTTTTTATACATTACATTTTACTTTTATTATACATAACATTGTTAGTGTATACCACAAATTATGTTATTGAATAAGAAATTTTTGTAGTTTTAAGGTACTGTTATTTTAGTATATAAGGAACAAATTTTTTAAAATAAATAACTCTTAACTCAGCCTCAAATCGGCTTTTTATTTATTTAAATCACAGGCATATAAATCTGCCTTTTAAATCTAGCCAGGGGCGTTATGAAGCGCTGGCAAATTTATAAATAAAAATAAATAATTACCACCACACTTTCATCACAACACCTTAACCGTTCGGCTCTTGCCCTTTTTTAACTTTTCAAACCTTTTTCTTGATTTGGGGTCGAATATTTTATCTTGTCGTTGGACGCTGAGAAGCTACTGTCCTGGCTACACTCGGGACTATCTTCTGGATAAACATTTATTATCTGGCTGGATTCCTGTATTAAAATAATTTTTTTAATGATTTCACAATAGCCGTATTCACAATCTTGTGCATTTGCAATTGCACATATATTCTATCGATTGTGAATGATATCTTTGGGTTAGGTTGCAATGCTTGATGCAAAACACAAAATTCACAGCTGACTGATAAATAAAAAAATTTTTTTCCACTGAAGTTTTGGCTAAAAATACATATCAGAAATTACTCAAGTATCAAAACATTCAAATAATTCTAATATTTATTATAAATTTTTTTTTTTTTTTTTGATAATTTTATTATTTATTGAATCTTTAATTATTAATTAAATATCAATAAGTTTTTCAAATCTTAAATCTAAAAAATATTAAATATAAGTTTAGCCAATGCCAAACAAAATTTTTAATTTCAACGGTTAATTTTTGTTGTTTTACATCTCTCGTGAATGGCTGAGAAAAAGACTATCCCTTCTTTTCAGCCGGGTGTGGCCTCTATAATGAAGAATATTGCGCGCGAGTGGATTTTGGTGCGACTCAAGTTTTTTTATATATTTTTTCACGTGTTTTGAAAATACTGTCTTCACCAACGGAACGTCTAGATCTTTATGAATTCGATGGTTTCTGACATACCAGGGGGCTGCTGTTATTGTACGTAGGATTTTATTTTGTCGCCTTTGAATTCTTTCGACATTCGATGCTGAGGCAGTGCCCCATAATTGGATTCCATAGGACCATATTGGTTTCAGGATCGCGTTGTATAATAGTAGTTTACAGTCTAGGCTTAGTATAGAATTTCTTCCAATAAGCCAATTCATTTGGGCTGCTTTTAATTTCATTTGTATTAACTTTGCGTCTATATGCGATTTCCATGTTAAACGACGATCAAGATGAACGCCTAGATATTTGACAACAATGTGTTGCGGTATGGTCTCGGTGTTAATTTTTATAGGCGGGCATGTTTCCTTGCGCAACGTAAAAGTTACGTGCACACATTTCTGCTCGTTAACTTCAATACGCCATTGTTTGAGCCAATTTTGCAATTTGGATATATACCCTTGTAAATTGCGGGAAGCTTCTACAGGATTTTCGTGAACGCTTAGAAAAGCTGTATCGTCAGCAAATGTTGACGTGTGAATGTTACTGCTTAACGGTAAGTCAGAGGCATATATTAAATAAAGTAATGGACCGAAGATACTGCCTTGGGGAACTCCGGCTTCGATCGACTGCGGTGGGCTTAAAAAATTGCCTTCCCTAACTACAAATTTTCGTTCAATTAGGTAGCTTATTAAAAGCTTATTAAAAGCAGAGTAATATTTCTTCTTTTCGAAAGTGTCTCTGATAACATTCACAAGTCTGTGAGTTTGTTCAATAGTGCTATGTTGTCTGCGAGAACCGAATTGATGATCTGGAATGCATCCACTTCTAGTCACTATAGGCATCAGCTTGCTCATATACAGCTTTTCAAATAGTTTTGAAATGTTGGGCAATAAACTAATAGGCCGATAGGATTCAACCTTCGTATGATCCTTGCCGGGCTTTGGTATCATAATAATCATCGAAACCTTCCATTCTGCAGGATAGTATTGCAACCGTAGAATACTATTAAAAATGAATAGTATAATTCTTTTTGCAATATTAGGCAGTTGTTGAAGCATTTTGTTGCTTATTTTGTCGACACCTGGGGCTTTTTTGGTGTTAAGACTAGTAATGGCCTTTTCAATCTCCACAATGCTAAATCTTAGTGGTATTTCTGGTAAAGAGACGACTGGTGGCAGTTCAACAATATCAGCAGAAATATTCGGGGTAAATACTTTTTCTAGGTGCTTAACTAATAGATCACCTTTTTCAGCATCAGTTCTTGCCCAGTCACCATTAGAGGCTCGTAATGGTGGTTTGCAAATCACTGGCCTTTTAAGTCCTCTGGCTGCACGCCACAGCGAATAATGTGTTGATGGTGTTGCATCGAGTTCTTGCAGAAATTTTTGCAGCGAAGCTGTTTTTTGTGATTGTAAAACTTTTCTTAGCTGTTTGGTACACTCCTTAAGCCTTAATTTTAGCTGAGGCGATCTGTAACGTTGCCATTCTCGTCGAGCTCTCCGTTTTTCAGTCAATAGCCTTTCTATATCTGCACAAAAAATATTGTTAAATCTCGCTTGTTGATTTGGTTGAATTGAAGAAGCATTAAGAGCAGCTTGTTTAGCATGTGATTCAAACAACCTAATAGAGTTTTCTATGTCAGCAGGTGTTCTCAATGGCATATTTTCCGTGCAATGAGCACTCAAATATATTTTGTATTTCAGCCAGTTAATACGTGCAGGTGTCAGCGGTAAATCACATGTTGGTGTTGTAGTTGTGTGTGAGTAAATAGTGATAATAGTAGGCGAGTGATCTGAAGACAAATCCAGAGATGCTTCTACTTCAATCGTTTCGCTGGGCACGCCTTTCATAATCCCAAAGTCGATAACATCAGGAATTTTTTGACGATCCGTTGGCCAATATGTTGGCTGACCACTAGAAACTACATTCAAACCCATTTTTGAAATTGTGTCAAACAAAACACGACCCTTAGGACTGATTAAACGTGAGCCCCAAAAAGTGTGTTTAGCATTGTAGTCGCCAGCTGCTAGAAAACGAGAACCCAGTGTTGTATAAAATGCGGTATATTGACTCTCTGAAATTGAAAACCTGGGAGGAGAGTAAACAGATGATATCACAAGCTTTTGATAAAAATTTTCAATGCAGATGTTCGTTGCTTGAAGATATTCTTCACGAAGGTCATTTAGTAGGTAGTGTTTTATTCGAGTTTTTATTAGGATTCCAGAGCCACCACAAGCTCTACCTTGAGGATCCTTGGTGTCGTAGAAATTATATCCACTAATTCGAAAATAGCTTCGGGACGTCAAGTGAGTTTCTGAGATAAGCATAACATCGATTCAATTTCATTTTTATGTTGGCAGATGCCGTTTGCGTTCCAAAAACAGATTCTTAAGTTCATGGTTTGTTCAATACAGCCTGCAACAAGGTAGACTGCATTTTCAAAATTTCCTGCATCATACAGGACATGTTGAGAGTGAATGTATTTACTGTTTGTATAAGGATCTCTATTGAGGCTTCAATACGACTAAAATTATGCCCTGATTCTTCATTTACTGGTACAGTTTTTTGCGCCGGAATCTGGTTACTCTTTAAAATATTAGCGTATGAAAATTGACTATTAGGTTTTTGTTGAGTAAGAGTCGTGTTAGACTTTAAAACATTTGAGTATTGATTATGGCTAGACGACGGTTGAGGTAACTGTGGGTAGTTTAAAGGAGTGTTGGGCTGAACGGGAGTAGCATTTGTTTTTCTGTTCGACGAAATTTAAAAAGAGAATAAAGAGGGCAGCCCCTATAGTTGGCAGTGTGGTTTCCGTCGCAATTACTACATTTTTTTGCTTTGGTATCACCTTTTATTTTGTCACAGTTAGCGGTACTGTGTAACTCGCCACATACAACGCAAACGGTAGGCAACTTGCAATAAGTTTTGGTATGGCCAAATTCTTGACAGTTCATGCATTGGATAGGTCCAGTTTTTTTATGTGGCATCTCAACGGTAACTCTTCGATGCAACAAGTATTTTAAGCAATAGATTGGGTGCGATTCATTTTTTTTAATTTTCAAGTCGCCTGGCTGTAGCTCGACTCTAAAAATAGGTTGGGGGATTTTTTCCCTGTTTTTAATATTTGAAACATTTTTCACTTTGAAGCCATTATCTTCAAGGCCAGACTTTACCTCTTCTGGATCCACACTAGAGTCTATACCTTTTATTATTATAAAAATAAGGATTAATTTGTTAGTTAGTCAGGATTTTAAATAATATGTACATAAATTTAAATAATTGAATAATTTGATTTGAGATGTTTTGCGTTTTGCTAATTTTTGCTTTTTGTTATTAAAATTTTTTATTTCAATAATTAAGATATGCATTTTTTTATTTCATTAATTTTTGTTTGTCGGGTTAATTTCCTTATGCTTGAAATATTTATATATAATTTTGAATAAAATTATTAATATTTGAATAAGCAAAATCGGCTTAGCTCACTGCGTATCAGCTGTCGTTTTGCAATTAATTGTTGCATAAGTAGAGTAAATATATGCTATTGGTTTTTGGTGTTGCTTATTTGCAAAGATATAGCGTGTGCATTTCTCTGTATTTTGTTAGTGTAGAGTAAAAATATCCTACACCATTTTGCAAATGCAATGATGCAAGACCATTTGCACAAGATTGTGAATAGGGCTAATATATTGCTTTGCATACTTCCGTTCGGCAAATTGCTGGATGTTTGACGCAACGCTATAACAAAATTCAACTCATGATAATAATATAAATTAGGCCTATATACTTTATCCGCACCTGCACCCGAATGTTTAGATTCTTCAGATTTCTTCTTTTCGGCAACGTAGGCAGATCTCAAATACTTTACTTTTTTCTTAACTTCCTCCACACTTTTACTCATCTCCTTCGCTATTTCTTCCAAGCATCACTGTATGTTTTATAATTTCTTTGAAAATGTTTTATTTTTAATAATATTATATTTTAATTTTACAATTTAATTCTTTAATTTTACAATTTAATTCTTTAATTATTACAATTTAATTCATTAAGCGTCTATGCAGCAATTTTTTTTATGAGAATCAAACTGTCAAACCGAAAATGACATTCAATGGCCAACTTCATGACGAACATAGTTGCTCCGCCATATGTTCGGGCATTGCTGTCAGAGCACGGACGAAATGGACATGAGCGGTCTACATTAGCCATATACGATGTCTGACATGATGTTCATACAAAGTTCATGACTAATGGATACGCCTAGTTAAATCTAAAAAATAAAAAATGTTAAATATATGTTTAGCCAATGCTAAACAAAATTTTTTAGTTTCAACGGTTGATTTTTATTGTTTTACATCTCTCGTGTACGGCTGAGAAAAAGAGTATCCCTTCTTTTCAGCCGGCTGTGGCCTCTATAATGTAGAATATTGCGCGGAACTGGATTTGGGTGCAGCTCAAGTTTTTTTAATATATTTTCTCACGTGTTTTAAAAATACTGTCTTCACCAACGGAACGTATAGATCTTTGTGAATTCGCTGATTTCGGATATACCAGGTGGCTGCTGTTGTTGTACGTAGAATTTTGTTTTGTTGCCTTTGAATTTTTCTACATTCGATGCTAAGGCAGTGCCCCATAACTGGATTCCATAGGACCATATTGGTTAATTGGTGAAAATGAGTTCTATGTAACTCCAATTAGGCGCGGCAAAATCAACGAAACAAAAATTCAGGTAACTCATAAAAATAATTACCGAAAAATAGTTTCAGATCTAGAATCTAAAAATAAAAACTTATACATGCCAACTGAAGAGTGCTAAAGCCTTATCAGTGGTTATAAACGGCATTGATTCAAGCGTGGATTCAGAAGAGGTCAAGTCTGGCCTTGAAAATAGTAGCTTCAAGGTGAAAAATGTTTCTAACATTAAAAATAGAGAAAAAAAATCCATCAACCAATATTAGAGTCGAGTTACAGCCAGATGACATAAAAATAAAAAAAATTAATCCCATCCAATTTATTATTTAAAGAACTTGTTGCCGTTGAGCAGCCACATAAAAAAAAACTGGACCTATGCAATGAATGAACTACCAAGAATTTGGCCATACCAAAACTTGTTGCAATTTGCCTACAGTCTGCGTTGTATGTGGTAAGGTACCGCTAACTGCAACGAAATGAAAGGTGATCCCAAGGCGAAAAACTTTGGCAATTGCGGCACACTGCCTACTATAGAGGCTGCCCCATTTACTCGTTTTTTAAGAATTCATCCAACAAAAAAACTAATACTACTCCCGCTCAGCCTAAAACCTTTTTCAACTACCCACAGTTACCGCAACCGTCTACCAGGCAGAATCAAGATTCAAACGTTTTCAAGTCTAACGCGACTAGTGCTCAATAAAAACCTAATACTCAATTTTCATACGCTAATATTTTAAAAAGTAACCAGACTACGGCACAAAAAACTGTACCAGCAAATGAAGAATCGGGGCCTAATTTTAGTCGTATTGAAGCCTCGATAGAGAGCCTAATACAAACAGTAAATATTTTTATTGTCAACATGTCCTGTATGATGCAGGAAATGTTAAAAATGCAGTCTACCTTGTTGCAACCATGAACTTAAGAATCTGTTTTTGGAACGCAAACGCCATCTGCCACCATCAAATTGAAATAGAATATTTTCTTCTGGATAAACAAATTGATGTTATACTTATCTCAGAAACGCATTTGACGTCTCGAAGCTATTAGTGGATATAATTTCAACGACACCAAGGTTCCTCGGGGTAGAGCTTGTGGTGGCTCTGGAATCGTAATAAAAACTCGAATAAAACACTACCTGCTAAATGACCTAAAGTGAAGAATATCTTCAAGCAACAAATATCTGTATTGAAAATTTGTATCAAAAGCTTGTGATATCATCTTTTTATTCTCCTCCCAGGTTTTCAATTTCAGAGAGTCAATACACCGCATTTTATAAACATTGGGGTCCCGTTTTCTAGCAGCTGGCGACTGCAATGCTAAACACACATTTTGGGGTTCACGTTTAATCAGTCCTAAGAGTCATGCTTTGTTTGACACAATCTCAAAAATGGGTTTGAATATAGTTTCAAGTGGTCAGCCAACATATTGGCCAACGGATCGACAAAAGATTCCTGATGTTACCGACCTTGGAATTATGAAAGGTGTGCACAGCGAAATGATTGAAGTTGAAGCATCTTTGGATTTATCTTCAGAGCACTCGCCTACTATTATCACTATATACTCACACACAACTCCACCACCACCAACATGTGATTTACCGCTGATATTTCGCGTAAGTGTTTTTAGGTGCAACTCAATTTTTTTATGTATTTGTTCGCGTGTTTTGAAAATACTGTCTTCACCAACGGAACATCAAGGCCTTTGTGAATTCGCTGATTTCGGATATACCAGGTGGCTGCTGTTGTTGTACGTAAAATTTTGTTTTGTCGCCTTTGAATTTTTCTACATTCGATGCTGAGGCAGTGCCCCATAACTGGATTCCATAGGACCATATTGGTTTTAGGATCGCTTTGTATAATAGAAATTTACAGTCTAGGCTTAGTATAGAATTTCTTCCAATAAGCCAATTCATTTTGGCTGCTTTTAATTTCATTTGTGTTAATTTTGCGTCTATGTGCGATTTCCAAGTTAAACGACGATCAAGATGAACGCCTAGATATTTTACTGCAGTGTGTTGCGGTATAGTCTCGGTATTAATTTGTATAGGCGGGCATGTTTTCCTGCGCAACGTAAAAGTGACGTGTACACATTTCTGATCATTAACTTTTATCCGCCATTGTTTTGGCCATGTTTCCAGTTTTTATATGTACCGTTGCGAATTCCGGGAAGCTTCTACAGGATTTTCAGGATCGCTTAGAAAAGCTGTGTCATCAGCAAGTGTTGACGTGTGAATGTTACTGCTTACCGGTAAGTCAGAGGCATATATTAATTTTTTTTTTTTTTTTTTTTAATTAGGACCAGCACTCAGGGGATAACCCCTACGTACGCAGTGCATTGTGCCGGAACTCAGACTGAGGGATAGAGTAGAGAAGATAGATGTTGAAAATGTAGAAGGCTTAACTCTTTTACAACTCTGCTTTGCGCGTTATGTTAATTATTATAGCAGTGTTGAGGCGCCTCCGGTGTTAGGTAGACGCATTAACTTTGTTAAGCTGTATTGGCAGGCATTTTATTAATTGTTTTACTTCGCCGATGTTTCTGCTAACCGACGAAGGAGGGCGATGTTGTGTATATTAGCTAGGACCAGCATCAATTGCTATCGGAACATTTTTTTAGTGACCAGTGCTATGCCTTCATCACTTAAATATTCCGACAACAATTAATACAATGTCTCACTAATGTACACTACAGAACATAATGATGTTGATTGACTTGCACTGGTGAGGGTTTGAACCCAGGCCGCACGTCATTGTTTGCTTAGTAGTCAATGCGCTAACCACTTCAGCCAACACCACCCTCAAATAAAGTAATAGACCGAAGATACTGCCTTGAGGGACTCCGGCTTCAATCATCTGCGGAGGGCTTAAAAAATTGCTGCCCTTACTACAAATTTACGTTCCATTAAATAGCTTTTTAAAAGCTTGACGATGTGTGCTGGTAGGTTTTGTGTTAATTTGTTGATAAGACCTTCGTGCCATACTTTATCGAAAGCTTGTGAGACATCAATAAAGAGCGCTGAGCAATATTTATTTTTTTTTCAAAAGTGTCTCTACACAGAGAAAACAGTGCCATAATAAAATAGAACTAAATTAATAAGATATCTCTACGGTTTTTTTTTTCTTATTACTTTAATAAGGAAAACCTTATTGAAAAAATCAAGAAGGAAACTTATGTTTTTTTATTAGGTATTCTAATTGATTTTTTCAAAAAGGTTTTCTTCTTGATTTTATTAGGTATTCTTATTGTTTTTTTTTTTTTCAATAAGGTTTTCTTCTTGATTTTATTAGGCCATCTTATTGTTTTTTTCAAAAAGGTTTTCTTCTTGATTTTATTAGGTATTCTTATTGTTTTTTTTTTCAAAAAGGTTTTCTTCTTGATTTTATTAGGCTATCTTATTGATTTTTTCAAAAAGGGGTTCCTTTCCTTTCCTCTATTAGGTAGTTTTGGCTCTGTGTAACAACATTCACAAGTCTGTGAGTTTGTTCAATTGTGCTATGTGGTCTGCGAACACTGAATTGATGATCTGGAATGCATCAATTACTAGTCACTATAGGCATCAGCTTGCTCATATACAGCTTTTCAAATTGTTTTGAAATGTTCAAGTGATACACAGTGTTTAGTGGGATTTGAGTGTACTTTCGAATGTCATCAAAATAATTTTTTTACAGGGGCCTAATTCTCACTCTCGTGATCGAAATTGCATTCGAATCGAAATTGCATTCGAATCGAAATTAATTTCGATAGTGTGAGAATTCCTAATGATGTTATTCGATACGAAACGAATCGAATTTTTGTTTCAGTGTTGGAAAAAACTGTATAAAAATGAATCTAAAAACTTAATTTCAAATAAAAATTTTATTAAATATACATTTAACACTATATAATATTATATCCATACATATGTATATTAAACAGTATGTTTCTCTGCATAGCCAGCCTTTGGCCGGACCTAATGATTTTCTCCACCTTGTACACACAAACAATGATATGGAAAATATAATATTTATGACAGCGATTGTACGCTGTTTTAGTTACCTTGCGCCACATTTTGGAATCCTTTATGGGAGGTCCAGAAGCATTCAGCTTGTTTGTTAGCTGCTCCCAAAGTTGGTTGGCTTTTGTTTCCCTATGGGAACTGTTTGGCAAAATGTTTTTTGCTAACTCACCGTGTGCTAACATAAAGCTCGCTATCGAATGTTATCATTAGAGATTTCGATACACTTTATTTGATATCGAATAAGAGAATCCCAAAAGTGCCATAACTCACACGTTCTAGTATGAACTCGCTCGTAAGCGAATGCGAGAATTAGCCCCCAGGTATAAGTTGCGAAAAATTTGATCTCAAAGTATTGTTACGCACACTACAAAAAATTGAAGTAGCTTTGAAGGTTGAGGTATGTTTTCGTAATTTTTAGCAAATTTTGCATAATAAATCAGAAAAATTTAATACCTAAAAGAAAGATGTATATAAGAGAATTCTAAAATAACTTATATACAGCCAAAAAATTTTGTAGTTTTTTATCAATGGCCGTGAACCCAACGTTATGCACGCTACGTTACGCACGCTAAATTTTTCCAGTAGTATATAAATAAATCATTTTTACATCTTCGTCAACCGTATTTTTTGTTTGAGCTACCTCCTACTCTTTCAAATATCGAAATAATATTTTTTTATTTATAAAATTAGATGTATAATATCCCATAAAAAAAAACATAAAAAATAAGTTGGATAAATTCAAAAAAAATTTTGGTTGGTGGACTGTTTCTGGGATTTGCCCATGTATCAAAATTAAATTCTTTACAATAGCCTTTCTGACTGTATTCGCGTCTTTAGACTCGATGGGGCATGCTATAACTTATTTAGTCAGGTCATCCTGTATGGTGAATATGTACCTGAATTGGTTTGAGTACCTCAGGGGACCTACTGTGTCTATTGAAATAGTTTCAGAGCTACTTCCTGGTGTATCTGTAATGGTTAATTTTTCTTTTGTATGTTTTATTTGCTTGTTTATCTTACATATGTCACAATTAGATACATGTGCCTTGACCATTTTACTCATGTTCTTCCATACATGCCTCTGTTTCAGTTTCAGAGTTGTTTTTCTCTTTAGAATAAAGCTCAACTTGAACAAGATAGACTTTGAAAAAGTATAATAAAGTTCCAACCCATTAAAAATGATAAAAGCTGTAGTGTAAAAACTTACATGTAATTCAGCAGATTCAATTAACTAGTGTGATTGCAGCTGCCGTGGTGGCAGTGAGGTCTAAGCGGTAGACAACTCTGATGATGAGACTGTGGTTAGTCTCGAAACATCGATGTCAGTTCAACCCTCCGCGCAGTGTAAATTTTCTTTGTCTGTTCAAGTATTAAGAGCTACTAGATTTTTCTTTCTAATTTAAATAATAATTTAATTTATAACAAAATTTAGTTTAGAGAAAACGAACCTAAGCCTGAAAAAATAAAATTTCTTTGATTAAACATCACTCAGTTCGAATAAAAAAATTCACAACTTAGTTTTAAATATTTGTAAAATAAAAGGTTAGATATTATTTAAAATGTACTTTTTTTTTAAATAAATAATAAAAACATATTGCTTTATTGAAATAAAGTATATATTGATAGTTATTTGCCCTGCGAAATACAGAAAAGTCCCATTCCGTTCAAGAAAACAAAAGTGGTTTTCTTCCGAAAATTTTTTCGTAATTCATTTTCTGAAGCACCAAAATACGGAATGGATTCCGTTTAAGAACGGAATTGTACTCTGTGCATTGGCTGATAGTTTAACTTAACTATAACAAAATAAATTAAATTTTTATAGTAAGGAATATTCAGTAAGGCGGACAACTGCCGAAGCTATATTTTCCTGAACTATCGAGGCTATTCAGCATATATGTAGTTCTGTAGACATGTCTTCAAGATGTTTTGATGCTGTTTTTTTAATGTGATAATAAATTGAGCAAATATTTTCAAATAGACTTAAATTTATTTTTCTTTTAAATTCATTAGAAATCGAGATTTTATCTCATGTATTTAATATTTTTGTTTTTGTGTTTAGAAAGCAGCTTCCAATTCTTTAGCGTATATTTTCGCTTTTCAAAATGACTTAAGCATTAAAGATGTTACAGCAAGATATTGTCCGCATTGGACTACAGTCATACGAAAAACTAGGGTAGATAAAACTTGGTTAGACGCAGCTATTTCCACATTCTTTGGACATTGTACTAAACGAGATATAATAGAAGACGACGAGCTGCGTCGTATACATGAAGAAAAACCAATGCCAACTGCTATTGGTGACTATAAAAATCATCCATTTTATGCACTAGAACGTCATCTTCTCAAATTCGAAGCTATTTACCCTCCTGATGCCCCTCCATTAGGTTACATTCGAGGAGAATCCGTATATTCCAGAGATTGTGTTCACACATTGCATTCGCGAGAAATTTGGCTTAAGCAAGCTAGAACTGTTAAATTAGGAGAAATTCCTTATAAAATTGTAAAAGCTCGACCGAAATGGGATAGAGTAAGTTAAAATTTATATGTAGTACATACGTACTTATATGTACATCATATAATATATATAATATATATATGTACATGTAACTAACCTCTTAAATTTAAAGATCACTCAAACTGTAATTAAAGACCAACCTCTGGAAATATTTGGCTATTGGCAGACACAGGATTATGAACCACCGACAGCAGAAAACGGCTTAGTACCACGTAACGCATATGGCAATGTTGAGCTTTTCAAAGCATCCATGTTGCCCAGGAAAACCAGGCACATACGCTGTAAGTATGATTAAACCATAAACATATGTACATACATATTTAAATATGTATTCACACTGTTTCCAATTTTTCTTTTTTGTCATAATTTCTTCATCGCAGCGAGCTTTGTCCAATTTTTTATACTTGTAATAATATTCAATTTTATAGGTAATTTTGTTAAAAAAATTTCACACACACCTGTGATATCTAAAACCTCGAAAATATTTTTTTATAACCGTCGAACTTCCATATAACGAATAAGCACCTCATAATTATTTCATTATACACATTAATATTAATTAATACATTTCGGCTATTAAATCATTACGTATTTTAGTTTGATTTGCAACCTTCTATATAATACAGTAAAACTTCGATATAACGAATTCCAAGGGGATCCGAAAATATTACGATACAAATATTGCTTCGCTATAATTATAATCAGTAAAGCCTTAATACAACGAAATTTGAAGAGATTCCAAAAAATTTCTTACAATAGTTTTTTTTATTCAAATTCTATTTAAAATGAGAATACTAATAAAAGTTTATATTTCATGAAATCAATAAAAAATTAAACACATTTTTGTTGTTCAGTTAATTATATTAAGTTTTAATAAAATATATATGTAAAAATAGAACAAAAATGAATTAAATTAATTCTCGTATTCTATTTCTGTTGAAAACTTGGTTAAATAGTTGATAGTCTTCCCAATTAGTATCCACTTTACGAAAATTGTAAAGATGGATAATTGAACGCTGATGAGAGGTGTAGCGGCCTTGAAATCGGTATACTGTATGTTCTACTAAACTGATTGGATATACTAATGGTTTTCAACATGAAAAACTTTTAGTATTTGAATTTTCATTAATTCAATAAAACTGAACTTGAGCCTGATAATATTACTTTTCATATGTACATCAATATAAGTTCAAATAATAATTACGTTTATTCGTAATAATATAAAAAAAGTTTTAATAAAATATTATGTCAAGAAATTCAAGTCAACATTTCTAATGCATTACAGTTGCACACACATTAAGAATTCTTTCTTTTAATAACGGAACTTTACCAGTTTGCTTAAAATTTTATTTTTACTTTGTTGTATAGAGGCTTTTGTTCCAGTACTTCGTTGCGCATGTAAATAGATTTAGGCTTCACTGTTTTTATAACGGGACTTTACCATATTTCGTTATATTATTGAGGCATTTGAATGAATATTTCGCTATATAGAGGTTTCCTTGCTCAGCATTGATTCGTTATAGCTATACTGTGATTTTATATGAAAAACTTTGCAATAAAGAGATTTTTTTAAGGGACTCAATAAAAATTACGTTATATTGAGTTTTACGTTATATCGAAGTTTCACTGCACAATTTTAGTGTTTTATATGGTAACCATTTGAACTTCATTAGCATTAAATATACTGTTAATTGAAATTTTAAATGATATTAATATAATTCAGTTCAAACACTTGAATTTGAACTGTACTAATTTGTTTTTATGTAGACCTTTAAGCACTTGGACTTAAAGGGGTGAAGGCACAATAAATGAAAGACACGAAAGTTTATTTTTATATTAAAGTACAATAAGCATATTAGAGTAGTTGTTTACTTGTAAGGGGCTGTGCACATATTACGTAACGCTGTTTTCAGAGATTTTTTAAAAATGTCATCGAAAAAGTTGATTAATGGTCAGAGCATGGAAGATCACATTACGGAATTCCTATCAATCGTTGATCGCCTGCGTGATTTGGGTGAAACTGTTGAGGAGCATAAAGCTGTGGTGTTTTTATTAGGTACATTGCCGGATGATTACAATGCATTAATTGTTACAGTTAACAGATTTGTTATAATAAAGTTAACATTGTATCCTTATACTACTTTGTTATATTTACTTTAATTTATCTAATGTATTTTAATCATGTATGTTTTCATATTGTTGTTTGATTATAGTTTTATATATTTTTGTCTAGTCTTGAATAAATACTCAAAAACAATAGGTTATGGGCCCAGGCAATAAATAAAAAAAAAAAAAAAAAAATTTTTTTTTATTCAAGTTTGTAATGGATTTTTCAAAACATATTAAGCCTCTATCAGGAGAAATCGATTGGCCAATTTGGAAAAGAAAAATTAGAGATTTGTTGGATTATCATGACGGAGCACTAGATGTCATCGATAGGAAACTTATTAAGCCTTTACCATTAACAGTGACTGCAACCAGCAATGAGGTAAAGGAATATCAATTATTGTGTGATCGTTTTAGAAAAGCAAATAGTTATGCGAAGTCTATGATCACCAGTGCAGTTTCTGATGACGTTTATCAAAAAATTATGGATACTGAGCAAGCTGCAGATGCTTGGGAGGCATTAAAATCTTTGTACGAAGCCTCATCAAAATATCAAGTTTTTCAGATTTGTACTGACTTCTTTTCATTTAATTGGATTCCAAATCAAGATGTGTCTATGCATATTGCGAAACTCAAAAGCCTGTGGCATGAGTTAAATAATGGACTCAAAAGCAGAAATGAGCAGCCATTGCCTGAATTATTATTGGTATGTAAAACAATGCAAATTTTACCAGAACATTTTGAAAACTTCAAGAGTAGTTGGATGCTGTTAACGAAAAATGAAGAACGATCTTTTGATGAAATGACAAATCAGTTATGTATGCATGAACGAAATTTCTGTAAGTTTGATAATAACAAAGAAGAGCAAGAAGCCTTAGTTGTTAAAAGTTATAAGAAAAGAGGAAATATCAATAAAGAATTTAAAAAAGATGGTAAACAGGATACTACGTGCAACTATTGCAAAAGAAAAGGACACTGGGTTCGAGATTGCAAGAAATGGATAGCAGACGGGCGTCCATCTAAAGAAAAAGCTAAATTTAGTAATATAAGTCTATCGCTAACTTCTAATGAAACAAATGCAGTATTTTCTAATAATGATTGGTGGATAGATAATGGAGCTACCCAGCACGTAACTAATTCAATGGATATGTTTGTAGATTTTGAAGAATTCAAATTGCCTAGTGAGATAAAAGCTGCTGGAAGTGAGTCCTTAAAAGCTCTAGGGAAAGGAAGTATTAAAATTTGTTCAAGAATTGGATATCAGAAGTTATATTTAAATCTTACTGATGTTTGGTATGTACCGGGAATCTCAAGAAATTTATTTTCTGTATTAACAAGTCAAGATAAGAACATGAATAGTTTATTTGTATCAACAACAACCAAATGCACATTAAAAATAAATGGAAAACCAGTAATATGTGGTCATCGTAAGGAAGAAGGTGGTTTGTATAAAGCAGATATTAAGCCAATATGTCCAGAAATAGTAAATGCTGTTATAAATAAATCAAGCCTGCAGCTGTACCACGAGAGATGGGGTCATCAAGATAGAAGGTACGTAAAGCATATGATGGAGAACATATTAGGTATAAAAGCAAAATGTGATGTAGAAATATGTGAACCATGTGTTTATGGAAAAGCACATAGACTTCCATTTGGAACTAGAGATCATGCAACAACGCCAGGAGAATTAATTTCAACTGATGTCTGCGGTCCTTTTCCAATGTCGTATCAAGGAAAAAGGTATTTGGTTTTATATAAAGATCATTTTACTAAATTTCGCTATGGTTTCTTTATTTCTAAAAAATCCGAAGTAAAAGAGACTCGAAGAAGTGTAATTGCAAGTGCTAAATTGCATGGCCATAAAATAAGAGAGCTATTAAGTGACAATGGAGGTGAATTCAACAACAAAGATGTTAAAATTATTTTGAACGAAAATGGTATTTCACAACGGTTAACTGCACCGTTTACTCCTGAACAAAATGGTGGTTCGGAGAGAGATAATCGTACTGTTGTTGAAATGGTCAGAACATTTATGTATTCGAATTCAGAAATCAAGTTTCCAGATGCGCTATGGGCAGAATTTGCTAATAGTGCTATTTATATATTAAATAGAACAAGTAAATCATCTGTAAAAAACATAAGTCCTTATGAATTGTGGGAAGGAAAGAAACCTCGCATTAAACATTTAAAAATTGTTGGGTCAACCTGTTTCTTCCATGTTCCTAAACAAAAGAGAAGGAAGCTGGATAAAAAAGCTGTTAAAGGCTATCTAGTGGGGTACGATGGTGATGAAAGGTATAGAATTTATAATAAAGTGAAGAATACTGTTGAATTTTCAAGAGACGTAATATTTAATGAGGAATTAAGAGATTGTAAAGAAGTCAAATCATTTCCTCTTGATAAAATAGATATTCCTGAAATTCCAGAAGTTGAGTTACCATTTAATGATTACAAGCCGTCATGTGAAAGTCCGGTTGAAACACATGAAAATAATATTGAAGATTCTGAAAAGTCTGATTCGGAAGAGTATTTTGAAATACCTGATGAAACTAAGGGAGAAAATTTGCAACGAAAAAAGCGTGGGAGAGATGATTCATTTTCAGAAGAGAAATTACCGCTTTCTAAACGTTTGAGAGATAGAACAACAATTAAGAACAATTATTATGACGATTACGTAATGATGATATCAGATTTTATTAGCAAAATAAAAACGCCCTTAACATATGGTGAAGTATTAGCTAGTAATGAAAAAGATATGTGGCTAAACGCAATGAAGTCTGAATTGAGCTCTTTAAAAGAAAATCAAACTTGGGAAATGACGAAATTACCAAAGGAGGGAAAGGCTCTGCCATGTAGGTGGGTCTTTAGAGTTAAAACAAATCCAAATGGCTCTCTAGATAAATATAAAGCTCGGCTGGTTATAAAAGGTTTTTGTCAACGTGCTGGAATAGACTATAGCGAAACTTTTAGTCCAGTGGCTAAGATGAGTACTGTTCGTGCTCTCTTAAGTATTGCTGCTAGTGAAAATATGTACCTCTCACAGTTTGATGTTTCTACTGCATTTCTATACGGCAAGCTGGAGGACGACATATATATGAAGCAACCTGATGGGTTTGAAGATGGAACTGATCAAGTATGCAAACTAAAAAGAAGCCTATATGGTCTTAAGCAAGCGCCGAGATGTTGGAACAAGAGATTCGGGAAACATTTAATAAAACTTGGATTCAAAGCAAGCGAGGCAGATCCATGTTTTTATATCAGGGAATACAACGATAAAATGTTGCTGCTGGTGCTTTATGTAGATGATGGCCTAATTGCCTCAACTGATGCTAAAGACCTTGCTGAATTTTTAGATGAACTAAAGAAAGAATTTAAAATTGTCAACAAAGAAGCTGAATATTTTCTTGGGATCCAGATAAGTAGAAAAAACAATAAAATCAAAATTAGCCAAGAGACGTATGCAAGAAAGATTCTAGAAAGGTATAATTTTAGCGAATGTAAAGCAGTAAATACACCAATGCTGAAATCAAATGATCAGGGAAAGAATGAAATAGTCAAAGACGATAAGGAACTTCAGTTCCCTTATAGACAAGCTGTAGGAGCACTAATGTATCTTATGATTGGTACACGCCCAGATTTGGCATACTCTGTGGGATTTCTATCAAGAACTTTGGAAAATCCTACTCCAGAAGATATTACCCGTGTCAAAAGGGTTTTTAGATACATTGCAGGATCTATAGATTTTGGTATCGTATACACAAAAAATTCTATATTTGAATTGGAATGTTACAGTGATGCAGACTTTGGAGGATGTTTAAAAACAGGAAGATCTACAACAGGTGTTGTTATAAAATATGCTGGCGGAGCTGTTTCATGGGCTAGTCAACGACAATCCACAGTGGCTACATCAACAACTGAAGCAGAAATTATTGCAGCAACTGAAGCGACTAAAGAAATAATCTGGTTGTATCGTTTATATTCACAAGTTATAAACTTAAAACATATTCCGATATTACAAGTAGATAATGCTGCAGCAGTTAGATTATCTCAAAAATCCTGAATTCCATCGGAGAACCAAGCATATATCTTTAAAACATTTCTTTGTTAGAGAGAAGGTAGTTGAACGAAAACTTGATGTAAAACAAATATCCACTTCAAATCAACTAGCTGACATTATGACAAAACCACTTCAGCCAGTCAGATTGAAACATCTTTGCTCAATGTTGGGTTTACAACGTGTTAACTCTAAATAACAAGGGAAAGTGTTACAGTTAACAGATTTGTTATAATAAAGTTAACATTGTATCCTTATACTACTTTGTTATATTTACTTTAATTTATCTAATGTATTTTAATCATGTATGTTTTCATATTGTTGTTTGATTATAGTTTTATATATTTTTGTCTAGTCTTGAATAAATACTCAAAAACAATATTAATTTCATCTTTATTAATGCGACCTGAAACTGATCTCACGATTGATTTCGTTAAAGAAAAGCTGCTTCAGGAATTTAAGAGGAAAACCGGATGTGAACAAGAAAATGAAGCTGCATTTAAGACACAGAAAAAAAGGTTTGTGCCGAAATGTTTTTCATGCGGCAAGCCGGGGCATTTTAAAAGGAATTGCACTAATAAAAATGTACAGAAACATAAGTCAAATGAAAACCGTGCCAACATTGCAAAAAATTAAAATTTTGTTTGTTTTGGAGTGGCTGATAAAAGGCCGAATGGTGATTGGTTTGTAGGTTCAGCTGCAACGTGCCACATGTCCTGTGAGGAAAGATATTTCATGGAAATAAATAAGCAACAATCGGGATCGGTTTATATGGCCAACGGTACACAATTAAAAGCAAGTGGTATGGGCGAATGCCAGATATTTTGTGAAAGCAAGGAGATCAGAATTAAAAATGTACTTTACATTCCTGAATTAGACGGAAGTCTGCTATCAGTTAGAAAATTAACTGCTGATGGTTTTGACGTTTCATTTAACAAAAGTGGTTGCTCAATTTCACAGAATGGTCAGATTAATGCAAAAGCATCTCTGAAGGATGGTTTATTTGTTTTAAAACATCATGATAAGGCAAATAAGGTATCGAATTGTAAGAGTGATTGCATTCACGTGTGGCATCGTCGTTTTGGCCACAAGAATCTACAGTCTATTTCTACATCGGTTTCGAAGGAACTGGTTAAGGGTGTAAACATAAATAAATGTACCTGTAAATCTGATTGTGAAATTTGTTTGAGAGCTAACCTAACGAGATTTCCATTTCCAAAGGCAACTACTTCAAAATCAGATGAAATTTTGGATTTGGTGCATTGCGACTTATGTGGCCCTATGCAGAACATCACCCCAGGTGGGAATCGTTTCTTTTTTGATTTTAATAGACAATTATAGTCGTTATTGCACAGTTTTCTTCATTCCTTCCAAAGATATTGCATTCGAGAAGATACAAGAATTTATTGAACAAGCTGAAAACCAATTTGGTAAGCGCCTAAAAATACTAAGAACTGATCGTGGCGAAGAATTTGTTAATCGAAGAATGCAGAATTATTTTAAGAGCAAAGGCATCATCCATCAACTTACGGCACCGTATACTCCTGAGCAAAATGGTGTCGCAGAGAGGAAGAACCGAAGCTTGATGGAGATGGCCAGGTGTATGCTATATGATGCGGATGTGCATATAAAATTCTGGACGGAGGCTGTTAACAACGCTAACTATATTCAGAATCGTCTATCGTCAGACGCTGTAAAGTTAACACCATTTGAATTGTGGGTTGGTAAATCTCCAAGTTTAAAGCATGTTCGTATTTTTGGTGCTGTTGCATATGTTCACGTGGACAAACAGAAGCGCAGAAAATTAGATGATGTAGCTGTGAAATGCATTTTAGTAGGATATGCTGATGAGTCAAAAGCTTTTCGTTTGCTGAATATGGATAACAATAAAATCATTATTAGTCGTGACGTCAAATTTATAGAATCAGAAAATGATAATATATTGGTTAATGATAGTATTGCATATAATGTGGTGAATATTTTCGATTCTATTCCAAATACTAATTCTGAAGATATTTCTCCTGATGAGCAAAACGAAATAAAGAATGTAGACGCAGCGAGTTTAGATGATTTTTATGGTTTTGAATCTGCAGAAGGGTATTCATCGTCATCTGATTCGAACACATCACCGAATATTACCATTACTCCTAGAACTTCTTCAAGAACAAATAAGGGCGTACCACCTAAAAAGTACGGATACAAAGTTTACGTTGAAAACGATCCTGTGACTTTTGAAGAGGCTCTGTGTAGATCAGATAGAAAAGAATGGCAACAAGCAATGAATGATGAGATGAAAGCATTGCAAGAAAATAACACTTGGAACTTGGTTGAACTACCCAATAATGCAAAGTTGATTGCCTGCAAGTGGGTCTATAAAATTAAACAGACAGTAAGTGGTGATAAGAAATATAGAGCTAGACTGGTTGCAAAGGGATTTTCCCAAAAGTACGGGGAAAATTACGATAAAATTTTTGCACCCGTTGTAAAACAGACAACATTCCGAAGTTTATTGGCAATAGCAAGCTACAACAAGATGAAGGTACGTCATATCGACATAACGACAGCTTTTCTTTACGGTGAGTTGAACTCAGATATATTTTTAAAACAACCTGAGGGTTTTATTGTACCCGGAAAGGAAGGCCTTGTATGTAAATTAAATCATAGCTTGTACGGTCTTAAACAATCGGCTCGTTGTTGGAATCTTCGGATCAATCAAATCCTTATTGATTCCGGATTCAGAAGGTTAAAGGCCGATCCTTGTTTATATGTAAAGGGTAATGGCGATTCGATCACATATGTTTTGTTTTATGTTGATGATGTGATCGTGGTATCTAAAATCGATACGGAAATCGACGACGTTGTTCGTACACTTAAATCTCATTTTGCATTGACGGATTTAGGTGATCTAAAACTTTACATAGGAATCGAAGTAAGCTTAAACGCTGGGTTATTTTACTTATCACAAGAAAGTTATATCAACAAAATTTTAAATGAATTTAATCTTCAAGATGCTAAAGTATCATCGATACCCATGGATCCTGGATATTTGAAGGAAAATTCCGGGAATCATCTTGGAAACAACAACTTGTACCGAAAAGCAATCGGTTCACTATTATATGTCTCAAATAATACTCGTCCAGATATTGCCGTAGCCGTTTCAATTCTATCTCGAAAAATAAGTAATCCTAATGAGGACGATTGGACTGAGGTCAAACGAGTTCTTAGGTATCTCAAGGGAACTAAAGACTTCAAATTGTGTGTTGGGTCCAAATCCAAATTCGAGTTAAAAGGTTTTGCTGATGCCGACTGGGCAGGTGACATAAATGGTCGCAAATCTACGACCGGTTTTATTTTCAAGCTTGGTGATGCTGTTATCAGTTATGCTAGCCGTAAACAGGCGAATGTAACTTTATCATCAACCGAAGCCGAGTTCGTTGCTCTTGCGGAGGCATCACAGGAACTTTTGTGGTTAATTCAGTTAATGAAAGAATTTAAAATTGAAGTGGTACATCCAATTATTTATGAGGACAATCAAAGCTGTTTGAAAATACTACAGGAAGAAAAAATATGCCCCAGAAGTAAGCATATAGATGTGAAATATTATTTCGTTCGTGACTTGTGGAGATCTGGTGATGTACTCTATGATTATTGTCCTACTGATTCAATGTTAGCTGATATACTTACGAAACCCTTACAAAAATTTAAAATATATAAAATTTCTAAATTAATTGGTTTATGTAATTAGATTTACATTTTTTTTTTTAAATACTTTTGAAGTTTATATAAATTTATTTAAGCAATATTTAATATTGAGAAGGGGTGTTAGTAATATATTTATATTTAGAGTGTACTGTAAAATCGCTATGCAAAAATGTAAATATGTATCATTATATTAGCATCACGGATTTTATCCAGTTTAAATTGCCAATATGTTTTAAGCGCCATGTTGTTAATGTATTTCATCATATATTTTCTTAATAAAAAATTATTCATCTTAACAACAATTTATGCTAGTGGTTAAAGAGAACAACCGATGAAGAGGATACTGACGAAGACCAAGAATTAGAAACATACAGAGATCCACAGCCTACTACTTCTGGAGCTTTTGCTACTGCAAACATGCAAATTGACAGTGATAGTTTTTTTTTTGATAATTTTATTATTTATTGAATCTTTAATTATAATTAAATTATCAATAAGTTTTTCAAATCTTAAATCTAAAATATATTAAATATAAGTTTAGCCAATGCTAAACAAAATTTTTAATTTCAACAGTTAATTTTTGTTGTTTTACATCTCTCGTGAACGGCTGAGAAAAAGAGTATCCCTTCCTTTCAGCAGGGTGTGGCCTCTATAATGAAGAATATTGCGAATTACGTTTTTCTTTTTTAAGAAAACAATTAAATAAAGATGAGAGAAATTTTTTCTTTTTCTTTATTGATTAACATCGGTCTTAAGTTTAACCTTACAATAATCTTACTCTAGATACTTATAGTAAATTTTACATTATGGTTTGTCATAAGCAGCGACGATGCAGAGTCATCGTTTGTTGCTTAGTGTGTTAGTTTTTTGTTGCAATTTATTTAGGTTACAATTTTATGTCAAGTGTTACAGTTTTCATATATTTATATTTCTTTGTGTTAGTTCTTTGTTATAATTTATTTGGGTTACAATTTTATGTCAAGTGTTGCAGTTTTCATGCACTTGAGTTTATTTTGGGTGGTCTACAAAACCAGCGACAATGTGAGTAGTATTGTTGGTGTTTTTGTAGATTTGTTTGCATATGGATTCGGGTTACATTTGAGTTTACGTAATGAGTTTTTGTTTCGGTTTTTTATTTAATTGCCAAGAACGGCAATGAAGTAAAGTAAATTGAAGTGGGTTTTTGGGTTTTGTCTAGTCGACATTTAATAAACGTGGGATTTTAGTTTCAATGGATTTTTGGGTTAAAAATGTAGTTTACTGTTTCATATATCTTTGGACTATGACATTGATATCATTGTTGTCTGCAATGATACTTGGTTCGGGTTGCCTGTGGGGCAAGTACGTAACTCCTCCACCTTTTGATATGGGATTCTCCTGAATTCTGTTAATTTTTATATAGCCATATATTATTGTTATGCTTAAAATTATTATTATGGCTACTAAGCTTGTGTCTGAAATTAGGTTTGTTATTCTTAATTCCCGTATTTCTTTAATGTTTTCTACTTCTTTTATTATGATTTCTTTAAATTATGGTTTGTTTTAAAGTTATAACTTGTGTTTGTTTTATCTGCGTAGTATGTTTGGATGTATATATCATGTTTGTTTGAATACTGTTTGTCTTCGAATGAGACCGTACAGTTTACAAATTTTATGAGGGTATTGTTTTGTATTCTATAGGTTGTTTCTGTTTCGTTACATTTTGCATTTATTGATATTACTTCTGAATTTTGTATTAGCAATGTGCCATCGTTCACTATTTCTACTTTATTATCCAAATCTTCGATTAGCTTACAATTATTTTTAATTACGCAGTTGTTGCTTAGTTTAAGTTCATTAAGCATTTTATTTTCTACGAAAGAGTATGTTTTATTTTGTATTTTAACAATTTTTTCTATTGTTTCATCTATTTTCATATGTTTTTGGTTTATAATTGGTATAATTGTATATTGTGTTACTTGTATAGTATTAGTTGGTAACTTAATTGCTAATATTATTGAGTCGTTATACATCATGACTCCTACCCTACTAAGTTTTATTTTCAAAAAATCAATTTGGTATTTGTTAATTTCCTCTGCTGTTATTATGGATGGATGTAAAGTGTTGTATTTTGCTGAGGCTATGTTGTCTAATATATCGTCCACTTTATTTTCTAGGTATTGCAGTTTAAGCAGTTGGTCGTGGTACGTTAGTCTACTGTTTATGTCGTTGTTATGTGTTTGTACATGGTTTATGAATTTTAGGATTTCGTTTCTGTCGTCTAGTATCGTATTTTTCAGTGTTGTAATTGATTCGTTAAAGTTGGTATTTATTTCGACTTGTTTATTGATTGTGTTTATTGTCTGTAGATTGTTAATTTTGTTTGTGGTAAGACGTTGTTCAATTTGTTGTCTGTCGTCGTCGTTCATAGTTCCGAACAACCATTTTTGAGCATCTCCCACTATATTCAAGATGCCTCTTGTGTTATTTGGTGCTATGGATCCGATTTTTGCTTTTATTGTTTCTATTTGGGTAATTAGATGTTGTTTTGTACTTATTGATAAATTTCTTATATTTTCTTGTATGTCATTCAATATTTTGCTTAATTCACGTGGTTGTATTATGTGTAATATTAAACTAGTCTCGTTGACTATTTCCACGGTTGTTGTTGGTAACATGCAATATCCGTTTGTTGCAGAGATTGGTGTTAAGGTTATCGATGCTGTGGTTAGGGGAATTGTCATCGTTAGCATTAGTAAGATTAGTACCTGCAAATTTGGATGATCGTTTTATATTGGTGGTATGGATATTTTGTAAATTTGCTTTTCTATATTTTGGCTGTTCCTTGTGCCTAACATTCTTATAGTTTTGGATAAACCCGATGTCCCTGTTCTCTTTATATGTTTCTCTTCTTGCGTTAATTTTTTCTAACCTTTTTAGTTTTATTTTTTCTAATCTTTGGAAAATAGTGTTATGATCTACTTTAAAATTCGGTGAGCATTTTATAGTGCTGTGGAAGTTACTATTGTAAAATGTGACTACTTTGTTAATTTGTGTTGTAATTGGTAATATCTCTTCGAGGTTGAGTGTTCTGATTTTCTCTGTTAGTGTATTATTGAATCTTTCTATGTCACTATTACCTGTCACTGTTTGGCTTTGTAGCATGGTATTGAATGCCTTGCTGTTGTAGAAAGTCCCTTATTGCTGCTATGTTGAATTCGTTATCAAACACGAATTTGTTTGGTTTTCCTTTTAACGCGATGAACTCCTGAATTTTGTTTTCAAGGGTTCTCTGGTTTCTATCTGGCAGATGAAAACAAGTGGCATGTTTCGAAAACTTGTCTATGAAAACAATAAATGAATGTTTGCTATTCACGTAATTATCTACGGAATTATTTCATTGATTGTTTGTGGTGTCTCCGTTAGATAATATTTGTTTTTGATCGGATTTCGATCATATTTCCCTCCATTGCATATATCGCAATTGTTGATAATTTTGTGGATTTGCGTTTTCAGGTTTGGGTTATATATGAGTAACTTAAGTTTCTCATATGTTGCCGTTATACCTCAATGGCCGCTTTCGTGTTTGTGGAAAAGTGCAATTTGAACTTTCAGTTCGTTTTCGGACTCTATGTCTCTAGCTATGTTAGTGCATTTTACAAACATTATGTGGGGATTTTCTGAATATTCCCTTTCTATAATTTTGTAGAGTTGGTAGTATTCGTGGTCACTGAGGTGAGAGTATATCCCCACCTTCCCTTTCGCCAACTCTCTACGTAGAATATCGAGGGCATAGCCTTTGTCCATATCGTTTTTCTCTATGAAAATTCTTTTGTTTTTAAAAATTGTTTATACTGTTTCATTTTTATCTTTTATTAGTATTATTTGTGTTTTAAATCTATTGATGACTGTCTCTAGAATAGGTACATTATAACCTAAGTCCTCTTCTTGAGAATGGACGGTTTGTACTTCTATTGATGCATTGTCGTTATCTTCTCGCTCTTCTGAAGCTTCTTCGATATGTATTTCATGTTCTCCATGGTGTATTTCGTCGTTTTTTATTCTGCTTAAGAAATCGGCTATACTATTGGTTTTCCCCTTTATGTACTCGAGTGAAAAGTTATATTCTCCTAGGCTTATAAGCCATCTTTGGAGTCTTGGATTTATATCCCTTCCTGAATACTTCGTCATTAACCATTTGAGTGGTTGGTGGTCACTTTCTAGATCGAACTCTCTTCCGAATAAGTATGGTCTAAAGTATTTAACTGCCCACACGATTGCTAGTAATTATTTCTCGACTGTTGCGTAAATCTATTCGTGTTTATTTAGGGTTCGTGATGCATATGCAATTGGGTGTCCCTCTTGTGAGAGTACTGCTCCCATTGCGAAATTACTTGCATCAGTTGTTACTTTAAATATTTTGTTAAAATCGGGGTATCTTAATATTGGTTTTTCGAATGCTACCAAATATGCCGGATCATTAGTGTTAATCTTTTGGTCCTTTTTCAGGCACTTAGACATTGGGTACGCGATTTTTGAATAATATTTTACGAATTTTCTGTAAAAGCCGGTCATTCCCAAGAAAGATTTTATCTGCTTCGCGGTGGTTGGTATTTTCAGTTTTTGTATAACTGAGATTTTATTAGGGTTTGGTCGAATACCTTGAGGGGTGAGGACATGACCCAGGAATTGAGTTTCTTTCTTTAGAAAGTCGCATTTGTCAACCTGGATCTTTAATTTTGCCTTTCTCAGAAGCTTTAATATATTCTCTAAGGTAGTTATGTGTTCTTGTAAGGATGTGCTGAATATAAGGATATCATCCATATAAACGACACATGTTTTGTTGATGTGGTCCCTGAGGACTTCATTCATTAACCTCTGGAAGGTAGAGGGGGCGTTTTTCAATCCGAATGGCATTCTGACAAATTCATAGTGTCCCGATGGGGTTGAAAAAGCTGTTTTCCTCCTATCTTCTTCTTTGACCAGTATCTGATGGAAGCCTTTGGCCGGATCAAGAGTGGTGAAGTATTGTGATCTGCCAAGCTTGTCCAGCAAAGAGTTTAAATTTGGAATTGGGTATTTGTCGTCTATCGTGAATTGATTAAGTTTGCGATAATCAATGACGAGCCGATGCTTCTTAATACCTGAATTATCCAATTTCTTTTCCACAATCCATAATGGGCTGTTGTAGGGTGAGTTACTCTTTTTTATTATATTTTGTTCGAGCATTTCTTTAATTTGGCGGTTTATTTCCGCTTCGTGTACTTGCGGGTACCTATATATCTTTGAATATAGGGGTTTATCAACTGTTGTTATGATTTCATGACGTACCTCATTTGTTGCTGAGAGGATGTCACCCTCTTTAAAAAAAAGATCTTTGAATTTTAGAAGTAACTTTTTTGCTGCCTCACCCTCTTCAAAATTGAGGTGGTCAAAGTTAAAGTTTTTTATTATTTCATTATTATTTTCTGGTAATACTTCCAGCGTACATATATTTTCAAATTCAGTTGGGTAATTGTATTCTTCAAAGTACAATTTTGTTCCCAATATGTTTAGATATTGTTCTTCGCAATAGATTTTTGCCCCTAATGCTTTTAAAAAATTTTGCCCTATTATGCCCGAAAAGAGAGGGTTAGAAAAGTCTACTAGTTTCCATTTGAGGGTCCCTAGGCACTTGAATTCTTTTGGAAATGGGGTGGTGACGACGTATTTTGTTTCGTTCAATCCGTTAAGAGTTTCACAATACTGAGGTTTTTCTAATTTTGTTTCAGGAAATTGATCTGTTAGTGTATTAGTTTTTAATATACTAGTTGTAGAGCCTGTATCAATTAGGCATCTGATTTTTTGCTTGCCTATCGTGACACTTATTACCGGGAGTCTCGATTTCGAGGCAACGCTATAAAATTTACCTCTTCTTTATCGGATTCGACTTCCTGAATTGTGTCAACCTCCATATACGTAGGTTGGTTGGGTTGATATGTATCAACGCTCATATGGGATAACCTAGTTTGTGTTGGAATTCTTCTTATAATTGCTGTTATTTGCATATTTATTTTTATTATATTCTTGAGGTTGCTGTTGTTTGTCACTGTTGTATTGTCTTTGCTGCGGTTTGTTATTATTGTATTGCGTTTGTTGTGGTTTGTTATTATTGTATTGCGTTTGTTGTGGTTTGTTATTATTGTATTGCGTTTGTTGTGGTTTGTTAGTGCTATTTTGTGTCTGTGGGTTTTTTTTCTGTATAGTCCTAGGATCGTCTAGAGCCTTAATCCTAGTGTATCTTGTTATGATCTCATTTAGAGTATCGTTTTGGTTGCTATGACATCTTAGTGGTACATCAATTTTTTCTATTAATATATTAACCAGATCCCTATCTACCCGATTTGGCTCATAAATTTCTGGCCTTGTGTTATCGTACATATAAATTTTATTTAAATCTGCTTTTGATTTTTCAAAATAACAAAAAAGCTCTCTTAAGTTACTCACTTTGACATTTCTGCATCTGCTGAATATATCTGTGTATGTTGTTTTCGGCCTGAAGTGGTCTATGAGTTTTCCTTTAATTTGGTCCGATGTTGCGTTTGTCCCTAATCCCCGTATATAATCGCCTGCATCTCCGCTGATCTTTTCATTTCTGATTATGGCTATCGCTAGGTCCATTAGTTGCTGATTCTCCCTTGGGCACAGTGCCAATACTGCCTCTACCGATGCTATAAAAGCTGTTGCATCATGGTCCTTGTCTAGGTTTCTTAGCTGCCGGAATTGTGTAAGCAATTCTTTAGGTGTTAGCAGTAAGCCTTGCTGTTGCTGGGCCTGGATTTGTTGCTGCTGGAGCTGCTGCTGTTGGATCAGATTTTGTTGGGCCTTTTGTTGCTCGAGTTGCTGCTGCTGGAGTTGCTGTTGTAACTGCTGGATCGCTGCCCGTCTTCTGATGACCTCATTGAGTTCCTCAGCGTTACCGAGGTCGCGATTTTCATTAAATCTGTCTTGTCTCGACATCTTGATTTTTCAATAATTGCACTTTCACTATGTATTTTTGGTGAAATATTTTGTACTTTTAGTAATTTTGATTCACTTCTTTGTTCTCTTTAGAGTTTTCACTTTTAAATTAATTTGTAAGTTGTTTTTAATTAAATTCTTAAGAATTTAATTTACGCGACTGCGCCAATTACGTTTTTCTTTTTTAAGAAAACAATTAAATAAAGATGAGAGAAATTTTTTCTTTTTCTTTATTGATTAACATCGCTCTTAATACTAACCTTACAATAATCTTACTCTAGATACTTATAGTAAATTTTACATTATGGTTTGTCATAAGCAGCGACGATGCAGAGTCATCGTTTGTTGCTTAGTGTGTTAGTTTTTTGTTGCAATTTATTTAGGTTACAATTTTATGTCAAGTGTTACAGTTTTCATATATTTATATTTCTTTGTGTTAGTTCTTTGTTATAATTTATTTGGGTTACAATTTTATGTCAAGTGTTGCAGTTTTCATGCACTTGAGTTTATTTTGGGTGGTCTACAAAACCAGCGACAATGTGAGTAGTATTGTTGGTGTTTTTGTAGATTTGTTTGCATATGGATTCGGGTTACATTTGAGTTTACGTAATGAGTTTTTTTTTCGGTTTTTTATTTAATTGCCAAGAGCGGCAATGAAGTAAAGTAAATTGAAGTGGGTTTTTGGGTTTTGTCTAGTCGACATTTAATAAACGTGGTATTTTAGTTTCAATGGATTTTTGGGTTAAAAATGTAGTTTACTGTTTCATATATTTTTGGACTATGACATTGATATCATTGTTGTCTGCAATGATACTTGGTTCGGGTTGCCTGTTGGGCAAGTACGTAACTTGCGCGCAAGTGGATTTGGGTGCAACTCAAGTTTTTTTTATATATTTTTTCGCGTGTTTTGAAAATACTGTCTTTACCAACGGAACGTCTAGATCTTTATGAATTCGATGGTTTCTGACATACCATGGGGCTACTGTTATTGTACGGAGGATTTTATTCTGTCGCCTTTAAATTCTTTCGATATTCGATGCTGAGGCAGTGCCCCATAACTGGATTATATAGAACCATATTGGTTTCAGGATCGCGTTGTATAAGAGAATTTTACAGTCAAGGCTTAGTATAGAGTTTCTTCCAATAAGCCAATTCATTTGGGCTGCTTTTAGTTTCATTTGTGTTAACTTTGCGTCTATATGCCATTTTCATGTTAAACGACGATCAAGATGAACGCGTAGATATTTGACTACAGTGTGTTGTGGTATAGTCTCGGTGTTAATTCTTATAGGCGGGCATGTTTCCCTGCGCAACGTAAAAGTGACGTGTGCACATTTCTGCTCGTTAACTTTTATACGCCATTGTGTGAGCCATTTTTCCAGTTTGGATATATATTCTTGTAAGTTACGGGAAGCTTCTACAGTATTTTCGTGAACGCTTAGAAAGGCTGTATCATCCGCAAATGTTGATGTATGAGTGTTACTGCTTAACGGTAAGTCAGAGGCATACATTAAATAAAGTAAGGGACCGAAGATACTGCCTTGAGGGACTCCGGCTGCAATCGACTGCGGAGGGCTTAAAAAATTGCCTTCACTAACTACAAATTTACGTTCCATTAAATAGCTTTTTAAAAGCTTTACGATGTTTGCTGGTAGATTTTGTGTTAATTTGTTGATAAGACCTTCGTGCCATACTTTATCGAAAGCTTGTGAGACATCAATAAAGAGCGCAGAGCAGTATTTCTTTTTTCAAAAGTGTCTAACAACATTCACACGTATGTGAGTTTGTTCAATTGTGCTATGTTGTCTGCGAAAACCGAATTGGTGATCTGGAATACATTCATTACTATTCACTATAGGCATCAGCTTGCTCATATACAGCTTTTCAAGTAGTTTTGAAATGTAAGACAATAAACTAATAGGCCGATAGGATTCAACCTTTGTATGATCCTTGCCGGGCTTTGGTATCATACTAATTAGCGAAACCTTCCATTCTTTAGGATAGTGTTCTAGGCGTGGAATACTATTAAAAATGAATAGTATTATTCTTTTTGCAGTGTAAGGCAATTCTTGAAGCATTTTGTTGCTTAATTTGTCGACACCTGGGGCTTTTCTGGTGTTAAGACTAGTAATAGTATTTTCAATCTCCGTCATGTTAAATCTCATCGGTATTTCTGGTAAAGAGACGACTGGTGGCAGTTCAACAATATCAGCAGAAATATTCGGAGTGAATACTTTTTCTAAGTGTTTAACAAAAAGTGCACCTGTTTCAGCATCAGTTTTTGCCCAGTCACCATTAGGGGCTCGTAATGGGGGTTTGCATATCACCGGCCTTTTAAGTCCTCTGGCTGCACGCCACAGTGAATAATCTGTTTGTGGTGTTGCATCTAGCTCTTGAAGGAATTTTTGAAGGCAAGCATTTTTTTGAGTTTGCAAAACTTTCCTAAGCTGCTTGGTACACTCCTTAAGCCTTAATTTTAGCTGGGGCGATCTGTAGCGCCATTCTCGTCGAGCTCTCCGTTTTTCAGTCAATAGCCTTTTTATATCTACAGAAAAAATATTGTTAAATCTCACGGGTTGGTTTATTTCATTTGAAGTAGCATTAAAAGCAGCTTGTTTAACATGCGCTTCAAACAACCTGAGAGAATCGTCTATGTCTGAAGGTGTTCTCAGCGGCATTTTTTCCGAGCAATGAGCACTCAGATATTTTCTGTATTTCAGCCAGTTAATACGTGCAGTTGTCATCGGTAAATCACATGTTGTGTTTGAGTAAATAGTGACAATTGTAGGCGAGTGGTCTAAAGATAAGTCCAAAGATGCTTCAACTTCAACCATATCGCTGGGCACGCCTTTCACAATTCCAAAGTCGATAACATCAGGAATTTTTTGTCCATCTGTTGGCCAATATTTTGGCTGACCAATTGAAACTACATCCAAACCCATTTTAGATATTGTGTCGAACAAAATTCGTCCCTTAGGAGTGATTAAACGTGAACCGCAGAATGTGTGCTTAGCATTGTAGTAGTCAGCTGCTAGAAAACGTAGGCCCAGTGATTTATAAAAAGCCGTATATTGACTCCCGGTAATTGAGAATCTGGGGGGCGAATAGACAGATGATATTAGAAGTTTTTGGTAGTAAGTTTCGATGCAGATGTTCGTTGCTTGAATATAACCTTCACAAAAATCATTCAACAGGTGGTGTTTTATTCGCGTTTTTATTAGGATTCCCGAACCACCACAAGCTCTGCCACGAGGATCCTTGGTGTCGTAAAATTTATATCCACTAATTCTGAAACAGCTTCGAGATGCCAAATGAGTTTCTGAGATAAGCATAACATCGATTTGTTTATCCTGAAGAAAATATTCTATTTCGTTTTTATGTTGGCAGATGCCGTTTGCGTTCCAAAAACAGATTTTTAAGTTCGTGGTTTGCTTAGTACAGCCTGCAACAAGGTAGACTGCATTTTCAACATTTCCTGCATCATACAGGACATGTTGAGAGTAAATGTATTTACTGTTTGTATTAAGCTCTCAATTGAGGCTTCAATACGACTAAAATTATACCCCGAATCTTCATTTACATTTACGGTTTTTTGCGCCGTACTCTGATTGCTTTTTAAAATACTAGCGTATGAAAATTTGTTGTAAGCTTGTTGTTGAGCACTAGTCGCGTTAGACTTGAAAATGTTTGAATATTGATTTTGGCTGCTGGACGGTTTAGGTAACTGGATAGTTAATAGGGGTTTTAGGCTGAACGGGAGTAGCATTGGTTTTTTTGTTTGATGAATTCTTAAAAAACGAGTAAACTAAGCAGCCTCTATAGTTGGCAGTGTGATTTCCGCCGCAATTGCCACATTTTTTCGCCTTGGGATGACCTTTTATTTTATCACAGTTAGCAGTACTGTGTAACTCACCACATACAACGCAGACTGTAGGCAACTTGCAATAAGTCTTCGTGTGCCCAAATTCTTGGCAGTTCAGGCATTGAACAGATCCAGCTCTTTTATGTGGAAGCTCAACAGTAACTCTTCGATGCAACAAGTACTTTAAGTCATATATTGGATGTGCATCATTTTTTTTTATTTTTATGCCATAACTCGACTCTAAATATTGGTTGGGGGATTTTTTCTCTATTTTTAATGTTTGAGACATTTTTCAACTTGTAGCCACTATTTTCAAGGCCAGACTTGACCTCTTCTGGATCCACGTTGGAGTCTATACCTTTTATTACGACTGTTAGACCTTTAGCACTCTTTAATTGGTACGTATAGAAGTTTTTATTTTTAGATTCTAAATCTGAAACAATTTTTCGGTAATTATTTTCATGTGCTACCTGAATTTTTGTTTCATTGATGTTTCCGCGCTTAATTGGAGTTACATAAAACTCATTTTCTCCAATTAATGAGATAAGGCTTTTAACCAGCAAACTGGAATTCTGCTCTCTTAAATATATGGGTGGGGGCTTACTCGAACTTGTTGTAGTTGTGTCTTCATCGCCTTGTTCAGATAAAATCGCCAAACGATTTTCGAATTTATTATATTGTTTTTTCCATCTCTGGGAACTTTCGCTGTTGAAGCAATTTGAGCTGATTTTGGACTTCTTCCCCTTTTTAACACGGTTATGTACTCACCGCATTTACAATTTTGTGCACGTTGGTCACCTTGTTACTAATTTTTTGTTCGTTTGATTGTACAGCTAAGCTGACAAGTTTGCTAAAAGGTGCAATTGTTGTTGCTTCTCGATCAATATTTTGGTTTGGAGAGCAAGGTCGCGCACGAGTAGTTGTGTGTTCTGTAGAATTCAGGTTTTCATTTTCGTCGTCATGAACCAAAGTTAAATAAACATTCTTACTGCTTGTGGGTTTATTATTGTTGTTGTTGGTAGAAGATGAACTCATTTAGAGTTTTTTTTTTGTGTTTACTATATGAGTTTGTATTGCAAATATATACGTATTATTACGTTAATTAAAAACCAGTATAATAACTGTTTAATCAATGTTTTTTTTTTTTTTTTTTTTTTTTTTTTTATTTTAACTCAATAATTTTTAATATTCAGTTGCGACGATTATAAAAACGCGTAAGTACACTGCGAGAGTTAAAACTGAATGACAGTGATAGTGATGATGATTAAGCTGATCCAAAATGAGATGCAAATAAGATATAATACTTTTAAATAAAAAAGTTGTTTTTGTAAGCACCATTTCTGTGACAGCGCCATCTAGCGTCAGTTTTAGGAAAAAAGAAATATCGAAAATGTATTCCTCGACCCCCAAAAATAGTAAGATACCACAACTTTCCAGGATAATAAAACCAAATAAGCATTATTTGATCAAATTTTCAATGATCTTTCCTTGTTAGACAGCGTTCCAAAATCACAAACTTCAAATGCGTGTAAAAAAATCTCGCACTGAAATAAAAAAACTCTTTCAAGGTTTTGTTATGGATAATGTAAACTTTCATTTGCAATTGGCTTGATTTTGTATCACTGTGTAATATGCATTGGTGGAAAAAATAACCTTTCATGGATTATGTTTTTCAAAAAATTGCCTTCCCTAACTACAAATTTACGTTCCATCAAATAGCTTTTTAAAAGCTTGACGATGTTTGCGGGGAGATTGTGTGTTAATTTGTGGATAAGACCTTCGTGCCATACTTTATCGAAAGCTTGAGAAACATCTATAAAGAGCGCAGAGCAATATATCTTATTTTCAAAGGTGTCTCTAACTACGTTCACAAGTCTGTGAGTTTGTTCAATAGTGTTATGGTGTCTGCGAAAACCGAATTGATGATCTGGAATGCATCCACTTCTAGTCACTATAGGCATCAGCTTGCTCATATACAGCTTTTCAAATAGTTTTGAAATGTTGGGCAATAAGCTAATAGGCCGATAGGATTCAACCTTCGTATGATCCTTGCCGGGCTTTGGTATCATAATAATCATCGAAACCTTCCATTCTGCAGGATAGTATTGATGCCGTAGAATACTATTAAAAATGAAGAGTATAACTCTTTTTGATATATAAGGCAGTTGTTGAAGCATTTTGTTGCTTATTTTGTCGACACCTGGGGCTTTTCTGGTGTTAAGACTAGTAATAGTATTTTCAATCTCCGTCATGTTAAATCTCATCGGTATTTCTGGTAAAGAGACGACTGGTGGCAGTTCAATAATATCAGCAGAAATATTCGGGGTATATACTTTTTCTAGGTGCTTAACAAATAGATCACCTTTTTTAGCATCAGTTCTTGCCCAGTCACCATTAGAGGCTCGTAATGGAGGTTTGCAAATCAATGGCCTTTTAAGTCCTCTGTCTGCACGCCACGAATAATCTGTTGATGGTGTTGCATCGAGTTCTTGCAGAAATTTTTGCAGCGAAGCTGTTTTTTGTGATTGTAAAACTTTTCTTAGCTGTTTGGTACACTCCTTAAGCCTTAATTTTAGCTGAGGCGATCTGTAACGTTGCCATTCTCGTCGAGCTCTCCGTTTTACAGCCAAAAGCCTTTCTATATCTGCACAAAAAATATTGTTAAATCTTGCTTGTTGATTTCTTTGAATTGAAGAAGCATTAAGAGCAGCTTTTTTAGCATGTGCTTCAAACAACCTAATAGAATTTTCTATGTCAGCAGGTGTTCTCAATGGCATATTGTCCGTGCAATGAGCACTCAAATATTTTTTGTATTTCAGCCAGTTAATACGTGCAGGTGTCAGCGGTAAATCACATGTTGGTGTTGCAGTTGTGTGTGAGTAAATAGTGATAATAGTAGGCAAGTGATCTGAAGACAAATCCAAAGATGCTTCTACTTCAATCATTTCGCTGGGCACGCCTTTCATAATCCCAAAGTCGATAACATCAGGAATTTTTTGACGATCCGTTGACCAATATGTTGGCTGACTATATTCAAACCCATTTTTGAAATTGTGTCAAACAAAACACGACCCTTAGGACTGATTAAACGTGAGCTCCAAAATGTGTGTTTAGCATTGTAGTCGCCAGCTGCTAGAAAACGGGACCCCAGTGTTGTATAAAATGCGGTATATTGACTCTCTAAAATTGAAAACCTGGGAGGAGAGTAAACAGATGATATCACAAGCTTTTGATAAAAATTGTCAATGCAGATTTTCGTTGCTTGAAGATATTCTTCACGAAGGTCATTTAGTAGGTAGTGTTTTATTCGAGTTTTTATTAGGATTCCAGAGCCACCACAAGCTCTACCTTGAGGATCCTTGGTGTCGTAGGAATTATATCCACTAATTCGAAAATAGCTTCGGGACGTCAAGTGAGTATCTGAGATAAGCATAACATCGATTTGTTTATCCAGAAGAAAATATTCAATTTCATTTTTATGTTGGCAGATGCCGTTTGCGTTCCAAAAACAGATTCATAAGTTCATCGTTTTTTCAATACAGCCTGCAACAAGGTAGAATGCATTTTCCACATTTCCTGCATCATACAGGACATGTTGAGAGTGAATGTATTTACTGTTTGTATTAGGATCTCTATCGAAGCTTCAATACGACTAAAATTATGTCCTGATTCTTCATTTACTGGTACAGTTTTTTGCGCCGGAATCTGGTTACTCTTTAAAATATTAGCGTATGAAAATTGACTATTAGGTTTTTGTTGAGTAAGAGTCGTGTTAGACTTTAAAACATTTGAGTATTGATTATGGCTAGACGACGGTTGAGGTAACTGTGGGTAGTTTAAAGTAGTGTTGGGCTGAGCGGGAGTAGCATTTGTTTTTCTGTTCGACGAATTTTGGCAGTGTGGTTTCCGCCGCAATTACTACATTTTTTTGCTTTGGTATCACCTTTTATTTTGTCACAGTTAGCGGTACTGTGTAACTCGCCACATACAACGCAAACGGTAGGCAACTTGCAATAAGTTTTGGTATGGCCAAATTCTTGACAGTTCATGCATTGGATAGGTCCAGTTTTTTTATGTGGCATCTCAACGGTAACTCTTCGATGCAACAAGTATTTTAAGCTATAGATTGGGTGCGATTCATTTTTTTTTAATTTTCAAGTCGCCTGGCTGTAGCTCGACTCTAAAAATAGGTTGGGGGATTTTTCCCTGTTTTTAATGTTTGAAACATTTTTCACTTTGAAGCCTCTATTTTCAAGGCCAGACTTTACCTCTTCCGGATCCACGCTTGAATCTATTCCTTTTATAACAACTGTTAGGCCTTTAGCACTCTTCAGTTGATATGTACAAAAGTTTTTGTTTTTAGTCTCAAAATATGAGACAATTTTCCTGTAATTACTTTCTCGTGTTATCTGAATTTTAGTTTCGTTGATTTTGCCACGCTTAATTGGAGTTACATAGAACTCATTTTCTCCAATTAATGAGATAAGGCTTTTTACCAAAAAGTTGGAGTTCTGTTCTCTTAAATATATCGGCGGTGGTTTGGACCTTGTTGTGCTTGTGTCTTCATCGACTTGTTCATTCAAAATCGCAAAACGATTTTCAGAATGTTTAATATTATTTTTCCCATCTTTGGGCATTTTCGCCGTTGACGCTATTTCAGCTGATTTGGGACTTCTTCCCCTTTTTAGCACGCTTATGTATCTGTCCATACCAGTTTGGATTTTATTATCACTATTTTCACTCACTGCATTTACAATTTTGTGCACGTTGGTCACCTGGGTATTTATTGTTTGTTTGTTTGATTGTACAGCTAAGCTGACAAGTTTGCTAATAGGTGCAATTGTTGTTGCTTCTTGATCGCTATTTAACATGTACGGGGACAATGATCGCTCACGAGTATTTGTGTTTTGTGTAGTATTCAGGTTTGTGTTTACTTCATTTTTTTTGTCGTCGTTAGCAACCAAAGTTATATATTGTACATTCCTACTGCTTGTAGGTTTATTGTTGTTGTTAGAAGGTGAACTCTTTAGAGTTCTCTTTTTTGTGTTCACTTATGAGTTGGTGTATGCAAATATTTATGTATTTACACACAAGCCAAAAATAAAATAAAACCTGTAAGATAACTGTTTAATAAATGTTTTGTTTTTGTATATTTTTTTTTTTGTGAATTTTCTTTCAATAAATTTTTAATATTCAGTTGCGACGATTATAAAAACGCGTCTGTACACTACAAGAGTTGAAACTGAATGACAATCTTAATCACAGATAACCAGAGATGACACGAGACGGAAGATTTTGCATACTTGTTTGTATACACTCATACAATCGCGGGTTTTGGTTTCATTCTTTGTGCTGTCTTTCTATCCAAATTAAAATTATAAATCACAAAACTAATTAAATATCCACATATTTCTATAATTCACATTCAAAATAATAATTAATTAATTTAAGTTGGTTTTCACTGATCGTTTGTATTTTATCACTATATATCTGCAAAATATCAGAATTTATCAAGTATATATGTATGTATATATGTGTGTATGTAAGTTAAAAACCACCACCATTTAGCAAATTTATATCATATACATATGGATGTACGTATGTATATAAATTTAATATACAGAGTATATAAGCACACACAAAATTGTTTTATCACTTTATTTTCGAATTATATGCCGTAAATACTTAATATTATTACATTTTATTAAACTTAAGCGTGCTTTCATGTAGCATTTCCAACTAAAACCTAAAACTTTTTTTTGCTTTTCGTTTTGTTTACTTTCATAACAAACATACTAATGTTGTCTCTTTTTCACGATCCCGTGTTATGACAAATAAAATATGATCCAAATCCAATTTTTTTTTTTGTCATCTCTGGTTATCTGTGATCTTAATTGAGTAGTTATGGTTTGGTCAGAGATTTTTATATCTACTATTAATGAGTTTTTGTTATAAGTCATGGCTCCGAATTTCAGGAGTTGCAATTTATAAAAATCAATATTAAAATTCTCAATTTCCGCTTTTGTGAATACTCCACCCTAGTTATTTTTCGCCGATGCAATGTTGTCTTGATGTTTTTCTATTCTGTCCCCTAAAAAGTTTAACTTAGACAATTGATCTATGTAGGTACAAATGTCGTTTTACGATTTCATTATTAGTTTTCCTGACTTGCTCCAGAGCAGATCTGATATTGATTCTATCTTGTTCTATGTACTCATTTAACATAGTAACTGACTTATTAATTGAGTCATTTATAATATTAATAACTGTTTCTATGATATTTCTATTATTTTCTTCGGTTAAATGGATATGCTCCATAATTTTCGTCCTGTTGTCGTCGTCCATTGTACCCTATAACCATTTATTAGACCGCTTATCTTTATTTGTGGTTTTTGTTTTATTGTCAGAAGCTTTTCGTGTATGTTCTGTATTCTTTGTAAGATAATCTGCCTGTTACTTAAAGCTACTGTATTATTGTTTTCTTCTAAATGTTGTGTAATTATAAACATATAACTTATATTACTCTTATTATTGACTCTCTGATAAACACTTTTTATAATGCATTCTGAAAAGTTAAAGCTAGTGCGAATACTAAGTACTATGTAGTATAAACTATTATTTTATTCACACTGCCCATTATATTCATATGTAACTATAATAACGAACTGATATAAATTTATTATATAAAAATATAGTCACTCGTTTCAGAATACTACTTGGTGTCAGGTGTGTGTATTAAAAAATAATACTCGTATAAGACTGTACCGTTAAAAAAACATAAAAAAAATATATAGACCAAAAATATAAAGTATGTAAAAGAACAATAATAGGTACGTGCTAGTTAAAAAATACGGCAAATGATTCCGGAATAAATGCGTTAAATATTGTTAGTGGGTTAAATTAGCAATATATGTCAATAGCCACAACTATAGCCCCAATAAATTTATAGTCATCCAACCTTTCGGTTGAATGGGCAATATGGAAAACCCAATATACGATCTTTTCACGAGCTTCAAATTTAGAAGATCAATCTTATGTCAAAAACATAATAATTTCGCTAAAATGTGTCGTAGTAATATAAAACAACAACAAGTAAAGATATAAAGCAAATCAGTGAAGATGTTGAAATATTTATGTAGTATCCCATAACATTCAAATTGTTATACTAATATCATATGTTTTTATTATGACTTTTATTGTATAATTGTCAAACTTTCATACAATTTGCAACTTCCGGTTTTTCTCTCTCTCTCTCTCTCTCTCTGTAGCTATACCAATTCATCAGTAGAGGTTTTACCCTTTATGTTTAAAAAAATTTCAAAGCTCATCTATTTATACAAAAACTCAAATATATTTTTGTGAATTACAAAGCATAAATAATTTTTCTCAAACACACACAACAATAATTTTCCACTATGAATGTGTTTACTTTTCTACACCTATACAATTAAACAACCTAGAGTTTTTCTATAGAAGAAAATTAAATCGAAGATGAGACACATGATCTGTTCACAAGAATAAGAAGTATATATATATACTTCATTAGAAGTACGTGAGTGGAATATTGAGACATTAATTAATGACAGAAAAGCTCTCTTTCAAGTTGACACTGGAGCACAAGCTAATATATCAGCAATACATACTGCAGATAACCTGAATATTAATGTACGTAAAGATCTACATATTAGCAATACAAATATTTTAACATTCAGTGGAGAAAAGTTGTCTATTATTGGCAGTGTCAATTTGAAAGTGAATTTTAAAAACAAGACATATGATTTGAAATTTTATATCTTAAACATGAAATGTAAAAATATATTGGGTTTAAATACAGCTATTAATATGAATACTGTTCAGTACGTAAATGTTTTATTTGTTGACAAAATTTTTAGTAATTATAAGAAAATTTTTCCAGGTCTATATATATATATTATATTATGTATGTTATTATATATACATAACTAATACGTGGTGGAGTACATATCGAGCATTTATTGCAACGTAGTCAAATCTTAAAATCGGTTAATTTCAATGTAAAGTTTATTTTATTTGGAATATACATACCTTTCTAATCATGTAATAAAAATATGAAGTTTTTGCCATCTTCGATTTTTATATATATTTTAAGAATAAAAATTTTCCAATTTGCATAAAAAAAATTATTTTTAATCATTTCAGTCTAAATAATTCCGAAACCGTTGAGTTTATAAAAATATTATATTAGCATGGCTTAAAAGTAATTTCATTTCAAGTGTTTTAGTATTTAAATTCAAGTATTTAGTATATAAATTGAACAAGTCGTTCCATAGTTATGATAAAATTGTTACATCAGCCCCTTCGAGAATCAAAAATTTTAGAAAAAAATTAAAAAAAAAAAAATTTTATCCATAGAATTGAAAAATTTTACCATTTTTGTACTTAGGTATCCATGATGCATCAAATCTATATAGCCTTTAAATTTTTTTCGATTATGTTCCCCTGTGTTATTCATATAGACAATTTTTTAATTCATTCTCCTACAGTCGACAGTCATAACAAAATCTTGAAAAAAATCTTAGATAGAGCAAAACAAGTAGGTCTGAAATTTAATAAGCAAAAATCAAAATTTTGCAAAATGAAATCAAGTTCATAGGGCATATAAGTCCAAGTGAATTGACTCCCGACCACGAAAAAATTAAATCTATTATTGACATGCCAACACCTAAATGTGTTTCAGACCTACAACTCTTTCTAAGTATGGCAATCTTTTGAGGTGCATAAATAAGTAATAAATCTTCATAAAATAAACATCTATGTGATTTGTTAAAACATAATCACCCCTATCGTGAATAAGAAGTGAAATTTTTGTTCACGTGAAATTTTAATTCCACTCGAAGGGAATAATGGTATCGTGAATCTCCCGTGAAATATTATTCCCGCTATCAGTTGTTAGTGAATGTAAAAAAAGGAAGAAGATTAAAAAAATAAAAAATCATACAACTTTTTGTTCAAAAATATACACGGACTTATTTATTTTAAAGAAAACTTCAAAAATCAAAGTTAAATATTCAGTTTTGGAGCTTTAAGGCCAAGACACATAGAATCCGTCATACGTTATCCGTCGCCTTTTTCAACTGACGTAAACGTATTGACGGAGAAGACTGTCACAATGAATACTTTGTTAACGGAGAGAAAATCATTGAAAATTTATTTAATTATAAACTTTTTCTTTATTTTTTTATAACACCACCAAAAGTTTATCAAATCGAATAAATTTGCTTTTTAAATTATTTTATTTTTGAGCGAACAACAAAACCAAAACAAAGAACAAATCAACTAATAGTACGTTAAAAGTTGCCCAACTTTGTACTTTGCGTTGACGGAGAAGTACTGTATGTGATCAAGTTCATAAGAAAACATGTATTTTAACTTAGCTGTCAGTTGAAAAAGGCGACGTATAACGTATGACGGATTCTATGTGTCTCGGCCTTTAGTTTGGTTGCTCCGTTTGTTTATTGCATTCTAACTTTTATGTGGTAAAATAATTCGGCTACTTTTTGAAAAGCCAACAAAACGAAAAAATGCCAACAAATTAAAGTTTCACAAATCTGCAGGCAATCGACCTGTTTTTTTGCATTTTGTTGAGGAATAAATCAGTTTGTGCCTTATTATCAGAACTTTTTATTATAATAAACTTTTTAAGCTTTAATATTCGAATTATAAGAAGAAATACATATAATTTCTGTTCTATTCCCCATCAAAAATAAAGTGAAAATATCAATGTGAGAAGTGGAAAAATTCCGAGGGAAATATTTATTCACGATAAGGGGAATTTTTTTCAGTGAACATTTTTCACGTTGTTATTCTGGACTGAATAAAATTTGTTCATGCGAGTTGTTCACGATTGCAAATACGTGAAAAGTGAAAAAATTTCACGTGGAAAATTATTCACGATACGGGTGAATGTTGATTGGCAATGGAATGAAATACATAGTATAGAATTTGAGAACTTGAAACACGATCTAACTAAAGCGCCCGTTTTAACATATTTTAGTCCCAATAATCCGATTACACTTTCAGTTAATGCATTAAAGTTCGTTGTTGGCGCCAATATTTTACATGGAAACAATCCCATCGCCTACGCTTCTGCATCACTTACTGACACTCAACAAAATTACGCTCAGATTGAAAAACAGCTTTTTGCAATTTTGTTTGTTTGTAGTAAGTTTCATGAATACCTCTATGGTTTAAAAGTCGATGTTGAAACCGATCACAAACCACTTGATCCATTATTTACTAAGCCATTATACAATATACCTGCCACGTTACAAAGATTTATGCTACGTCTTCAGTGCCATGACCTAAATGTTCGATATAAACCAAGAAAATACCTTTATATTGCAGATACTCTTTCTAGAGCCCCACTTATAGAAAATGCGTTAAAGGAAGTCGATAAGGATTTGTCATTACATTGTGATTTATTAATGAGAGGGATAGCCCTATCTGACTGTCTTCTTAGTGAAATCAAAGAAAACTTAGTATCTGATGAAGCAATTCAGATAGTGGTTGCATATATAAAAGATGGATGGCCCTCCAATAAAAGATGCGTCGATAAACTGGCTATGCCTTATTATAATATTAAAGATGAATTAACTTTCGTCAATCAACTTCTTTTAAAAAACAAACGCATTATAATACCAATACAATTACGTCGTAAGATATTGAACAGTATACATGAAGTTCACATGGGTATACAGCGTTGTCAGAGTTCAGAGCCGTCGACGCGATGCCATATCGGCATTTACTAAAGGTATTGTGTTTATGTTGCCTTGTTAAATAAACCTTTGTTGTATAAATCTGAAAATGTAGACAGGGATTTAACTAATATTCCAATTGAAAAAATCGAGTGCATTTAGATGAAAATTTAACCTTTAAATGATATCATAAATAAATATACATACAAAACTTAGATTGCTTGATGATACTAGTGCTATTTATAGCAGACATAAAGCCAATGAAAATTTTAAAATTAATCAAACTCAAAACAAAAATAATAACTCTAGAAATCAAATTAGCAGACCCAAAAATTTAAACCAAAATAACAAGAAAGAAAATAATTATGGCAGTAATAAGTTTCAACATTTTCGTAATTATAACAATCGTAATTTTCACACTCTCCAACCACAAAACTGCAACAAACGAAATAATGAAAATTGTCAATTCCAAAATTCTTATAGCCATAACAATAATAAACTTAGTTCGTCGCAAACACGTTTATAGCATACTAGCCTATCCCGGTGTGCTTCGCTACCCCCTTCGTTATAAAATAAAATTAAAAGTATTTATATATCCTATTGTGAAAATTTAATGACGATCGGTCCAGTAGTTAAGACTTTATTACAATTTTTAATTTTCCTAAAAAGGGGCTTGGTCCCACCCACTTTTCTCCCGGTACGTATTCCAAATTATGCCAATACCATATGTACTACAGTTGTCAATTATTCGCCTTTCAACTTTGTTCGAATAATTCAAATAATAGTTTTTGTTCGTTCGATCAAACGATTAAAGCTAAAAATTTATTCGATTAATCGATGAGAACAACGAATAAAAAAATGGTTAAAAATAATTTATTCACAAAAAATAAATGTTTGTTATTAACACAAAAACGCATAAGTATATAATCAAAAAAAATTAAAAATTAAATAGTTAATATATTTATCAACTTTTATTTATTTGTTGCGGGTAGGCACAGCTAAAACGCACATGGCACGTCTACGGAAAAGAATTCGGGATAGTTCGAACCCATTGGATCTCACAAGTACTGAGTATGTTATATATTTTAATGCAGAACATGAATGTACATAAATAAAAATTTTTCAGTTTTAAAAAATTTTTCCGCATAAACAAGGATGGGTTCTTATTCTTGCTGCGGGAACTAAGCATTTTTTTAAAACCTTCAAATCGGTGTTCTGCCATTCCTCCTATTTTAAAATTGAATTGCTCTTTGATTTTTTGCTGATGGTAGCTATCAAAGAAGTAGCGTTGATTATTTTAATATTGGAGTTTCACAACCAACAGTTTTCTGCATTTTAGGAGTAAACGGATTTGCTTTCATCACCTCCACCAGTTTTTCTATTTGTTTTTTATGATATTTTTCTAATAAATGCTAAAGCAGCTTTAAATTTTTTGCGGAAAACTGAAGTTTTATATGTACACTTACAAATTTTTCTCCATTTTAATTTTTCAACTTGCAACGGCAATAAGACAACAGCTAATGAGCAGTTGTAAGATTTTCTCAGTTGTAACAAGACTTAAGAACACATGTTGTGAACCATAATCGCTGTAAATGAACATAGACAACTGAACTTACAACACTAAAGCTAGGTGTTGTAAACCGTAATCGCAATTTTAATTTAACAACACTAAAATGTTTGATGTTGTAAACCATAATCGGGCCCAACATATATTTGGTTGATATAAAGTACTCGCTTTGTTTCAAATCATACAAACAAATTTAACACATTTTTACGTATGCAAAAAATGTTCGATTAATTGACATAAATTAATCGATTTATTCGTTATTCGAAATTCGGCATTTAAAAATTATTCGAACAAGAATTTAGTTTTTTTGATCGATTAATCGAATTATTCTTAATCGGTTGACAACTCTAATATGTACCAAATATCATCGACGTAGGTCAAAAAATGCCCAAAATATGGCGATTTAAATTTTTGGGGTATAAAATGGTGGTGCCACGCCTCTTTGTCCAATCAAAACTTCATATAGCCTATTATTCCTTCCAGAGTCACAGTAACATGATGTGAAAATTTCAGGAAGATCGGTCCAAGGGTTTGGTTTTCCTAAAAAAGGGGCGTGGTCCCACCTACTTTTCTCCTGGTACGTATTCCAAATTATGCCAATACCATATGTACCAAATATCATCGATGTAGGTCATTCTTTTTGCAACATAAGGTAGTTCTTGAAGGATTTTGTTGCTTATTTTACCGATACCTGGGGCTCTTTTTGTGTTTAGACAAGTAATGACCTTTTTAATCTCCATAATGCTAAATCTTAGTGGTATTTCTGGTAAAGAGACGACTGATGGCAGTTCAACAATATCAGCAGAAATAATTGGAGTAAATACTTTTTCTAAGTGTTTTACGAAAGGAGAACCTTTTTCAGCATCAGTTCTTGCCCAGTCACGATTAGAGGCTCGTAATGGAGGTTTGCATATCACCGGCCTTTTAAGACCTCAGGCTGCACGCCATAGCGAATAATCTGTTTGTGGTGTTGCATCTAGTTCTTGAAGAAAATTTTTAACCCTTAATTTTAGCTGAGGCGATCTGTAACGTTACCATTCTCGTCGAGCTCTCCGTTTTTCAGTCAATTCCTTTCTATATCCACACAAAAAATATTAAATCTCACATTGATTTGTTTGATTTGAAGAAGCATTAAGAGCAGCTTGTTTAAAATGGGCTCCACGGTACTCTCCCGCCACCCGATTTAAGGGTTGAAATTTATATGGTTGGTAGCCCTTACTTACTTTAGTCCACTGCTAAAATTTTAACTTCCGGAAACTTATAGTTTAGGAGTTATTCTATATACCGCCGTGTCGGGATATACCATGGTGGATAAATTCATTAAGCCCGGCCGAAGGCCGGCTATGCAAAAATTCTATTCTATATACCGCCGTGTCGGGTTATACCATGGTGGATAAATTCATTAAGCCCGGCCGAAGGCCGGCTTTTTCCGAGCAATGGGCGCTCAAATATTTTTTGTATTTTAACCAGTTAATACGTGCAGATATCGTCGGTAAATCACTTGTAGGTGTTGTTGTTGTTAGTTTTGAAAATTGCGCTGTAAATTTTTTCAAATAATACTGGAATACCGTTCATTTGTAGATTTATAAAATAAAATTGGAATTATAAATTTTTATCAAATTATAAAATCATTTATTTTAATATAACATATATAAAATTTAGTATTTGAGTTTTATTTAAATCATACTACTCATAACAGCTAAAACACTTCAACCTGTCATGATCAAACTGTTTGTGCTATTCCAAATACTAAATGAGCATGTATTTTTGCCCTTTTTTATCCTTTTTGTTGTTTCCTGCATTATTTTTCTAAAGAAAGGCTAAACAACAATGATAAAAAAAATATTTTGCTTAAATTACTTTTTAGCGCCTTCAAAATATCGTTGCTTAAATTTTAGCGTTTCTAGCTAGAAAAGTTGCTTACATGTGCTTAGATAATACAAATTTATAACATTTTAGCGATGAGAGCAAACGCCAAAATTGCGGCGAATTAAATTTTTATGCCATTGCCTAATTTAGCAATACGACTTACAGAATTCAATATGTAGCTAAAATTCTCTAAAACTATTTTAGACATTTTTAGTGATGGAGATTTTGCTTTAGCGAGTTACAGAATATAGCTGCTGGTATACATATGTATATAAACAATTTGAAATTTTGTTTAGATAAAAAAGAAATGCACACACAATTACTTACTGGATTAAATTATATTTATTAAATACACTTTTCCGCACATATTACAATAAATTTAACAAAAGTCAATATTAAACTGAATATTATTAACTTATTTATATTATCGGAATGTAAAGACCTATTGCTGTCTTTTGCAGTTCAGAATATGTACCTTAATCCAGTGATGTTGGTAATTTCATATTCACATTTATTTTATTTTTTTTATAAAATTAATTGACTTTCTTCAAATGCCTTTAATTTCAACTTAAATTTATTCACTTCATATCTCCTCTTCTAATAAATTACTATGAACGACTGAAGTTACATACGAATGACAGCTATTTTACTAGCCAAGTTCTCAGAACACAAAGAATGTATGGTCATAATAAACTTTTATTATTCTCATTTGCAAAAGGTACTCATGTAGCAGCGAAAATACTCTTTTTATACATTAAAATTTTATGAGACGAAAACCCAGAATGATTATTTAATTTTCGCATGAAATATTTTAATAGCCAAAGATGAAATTACCACATTAAAATTAAAATCAGAAATCAACGAGCTCCTGTCAATCACAAACGCCCAACTTTTGGAACTGTTTCACCGTCAATCTACATAGTTGTCCATTTTAATTGACTTGTTTTTGAACAAGCTACACCCGTTCATCTAGACAGCCATACTATAGGCAATGCATTCACACGATTATCGACATCAACTAACGTTCTTAAAAATTTTTTCACCCTACTTCAAGCGGCGCAAATATGTATAAGTATTTCAAGACGACAAAAGTTTGTTAATAAAAGTTAAAATTCCACTGTCCGAGCCTATTACATATTCAGTTCATCAAGTATATCCATTACCATCATTCCTGAATCAAAATTGGGATGTGTCACTTGCAGAAGCTACAAGTCAGGCATCATTTGTTCTCCTTACTCATGACGACACCAATTACGTGAGCGTAGCTGCAAACACCACTACATCAAATTCTATATTTCTAAACGATAAATTTTTTTTTTTTTTTTTAACAAACACAACCCGCAAAGCGATTAGCTTGTCTGCAGAAAACACCCAGGATCTATGGCCGGAATCGAACCGACAACCTCTGTACTACTAGCCTAGCATTGCTACCTATCAGCCACGGCGGCACCCCATATGAAAACCTGAAGATTGGTAATCATAAAGAAATTCGAACTATTCTAGCGGAATGGAGGAAATCCATTAAAGACCCATAAATGCTGAAAACGAATGGGAGCTGACAGTTCATGGCTTCTCATTATTGTCTATGAACTCTTTAATAGTTATACTCACCAATCATTATTGGCGCTATCATCCTAATCAGCAGGAAAAAAAACTGCAAATCGAAAGAAGTGCAGTTAAACGTCACCAATATAAGTACTGATGAGCCCAGCTACGAACAGGAAGAGAACGATAGAAAACCGATCACACCTCCGAAATTGTTAAAAAAAATGCATCCAGAAAGTCAACTAAACGTCCAAGTAAAATAAAAAATAGTAATAAAAAATGTTTAATGTAACGTAAGGTAGAGTTAACACAATAATAGTAATAACTTGTGGTAAATGATAAATTTTATAATATTTATGTTAAGTCCTAATTTTATTTTAAATAAATATCCAAAATCGGACGATCTCTTGAGCCCGACACATGCCTGCAGCATTCGTCAAAAGGGAAGTAATCTTGCGCATTTTTGGTTTTGCATAGCAAACCTAATCGGTAATACGATAACCTTTTAGTCGTGGGAAAGCTTCATTTAATTCATATTTGCAAACCTGCCAAATTGTACTTTATTTATAATAATTGTTTCAATGTAAATTGAAGTTTTCCCACGAATACAGTTTTGCTGGCTTACAAAGATGCCAACTCAACGTTAATTATGAAAGTTAGAATAATGTTTTGGATTCAGGACGATCGTCAGTCTTGAGTAAGAACACAACAAAAGTTGACCTAACATAAGCATACAACATCTTCTTGAAGAAGCCATATCTAAAGCATCAACAATATATATTTTAATGTCCAATAAAAAAGAAAATATAAGTAGAAAAAACTACAAAAGCTGTTAGGGAAAAACTGTTTACGTATTTAGAAAATACGCCTCAATTTAAGACAGAAACAAAAAAAATCACAGGTTATCATTTACTACCTTTCTTTTGGTTTAAAAAAAAAATTTTCGTCGTATCAATACTAAATAAACTTAAATAAGAAGCAGAATGCGCAATGCGTCATAAAATCAGTCTGTTATGTATTTGTAATCATGTTTTATTTATTTCTTTACAGTGCCTGGTCTGAATCGAATTTGCAAAAAGCTGGATATAGATTGCGCCAATGCTGTAGTGGGTTTTGATTTTCATCAGGGCGCTTGTCATCCTACTTATGATGGCTTTGTTGTTTGCGAAGAATTTGAAGATCAAGTTATTGCTGCCTGGCGTAAAGATCAAGAGGAACAGAAACGCAAGGAACAAGAAAAATATGAGGGTCGAGTTTATGGAAATTGGAAGAAACTGATTCGTGGCCTTCTTATCCGTGAACGTTTAAAATTAAAATATAATTTTTAAAACTAAAATATTTTTCAAGCATATGCATCGTTTCAAGCGCATATTTATATACTACACACATACATATAGTAGTCATACCCAATGAAATCAAAAGCATACATACATATTGTGTAATTTTAATCATTATTCATTTTTATTCTACCGATTCTTTACGACTCAAAGCCCAACGTAATTTAGCGCTTAGCTTTTACGCTGAAATGAGTAACATAAATTAGAGCGTTAACGTTGCGCCAGAAACAGTAATGTTTACTCACTTTAATTAATTCAAAACTCTAAATATAAATAAGAAATAGAGATGAAGACGCTAAATTTAGCTGAAAGTATCTAAAGTTACATTACTTAATAAACAACAGCAGTACTTTTGCAGCCAACTTCACTTCTTGACGCGGTGTCAAAATTGGACTTGACGTTGACGCCGCGTTATTTCGGTTGGTTTCATACATTTTGTATGGGCATGAGAAATTTTGACAGCCAGACAACGCTTTGCGTCGTAATTTTGGTTGGTTTGTTAAAGGCGTCACCGCGGATTTAAGGTAAGGTTGCGTCAAATTCTGTCCCACAAAATTCTGAAAAAGTAGAACAAAACATGAAAGTACAACCAAGTTGAGTTGAAATTGAAACAACTCAACTTTAAAAGAACTTAACTCATTTTTGGTATTATGAATTACAACCCATTCTAGTTGAAATTGTATTGATGTTGCCAGCCTCAAAAGCAATGATTTGACAGTTGATAAAGCAGTTTATGGTATTTTTTGATGCAAAAAAAATTGGTTTCTTGTTAAAGTGTGATTTTTGCTTTGTTTAATAAATAATAAAATTGTACTAAGTGAAAAAAATGGATATCTCTTATGATTTATTTGGCTCTGACGAATATGATTGATGAGTTGCGCATACGAAAAAATCTTCGTAATCACTCCAATCCCTTGATCTTCCCGATGCTATGTAAAAAAAAATTTAAGCTATACTTGAATGGCTTTTTAATATATATAATAATTATTAATATGATTTTATAATGAGCTGAAGGAACATTTCCAAAAGCCTGTGCGAGGTACGGGTATACCTCACATAATAACACTATGTGCAACTCTTAGGTTCCTTGCTGACGGCAGTTATGTATCAAAAAACTTTTGGAAATGATGTTAACGTTGTATTGGCACATCCTACAATATGTGTAGGGATTAAAGAAGTATTAAATATCTTCGAGCAATATGTTTCTGCAAAATGGATAATAACACAAATACTTGAAGAAGAGCAAAATGCTCTGTTTTCTCGTTAAAACTCTATTTTTCTATAAATTCATGTAAGGCATTTAAAAAAAACCTGACTTAACCTCTCTCCATTTTATTTGCTTAAGATTTTTTTTAACAACTGCTACTGAGCAGTTGTAATTTCTTGGCATTTTAGACAACCTCACAACAACAACCCTTCAACACTGATGTTAATGCTTAGGCTCGTTTGCCTTGCTTAACGGAATAAATAGGTTATAATTGAAGGGACTAATAGGTTGGTGGTTCACCAAACTATTATAGAGTAGATTTGTAGAATATTAAATTATTCAAGTGGTACACAAGAATAATTTGTAGTGTAAAGTAGATTTGTAGAATACTAAAATTATTCAAGTGGTACACAAGAATAATTTGTAGTGGATTAACGAAAAACGCAGGTTGATTGATTGATCAGTTATGATGATTTTTATTAAAAATTCAAAATTATTTATACTAAAACTAAAGAAAAACATAAACAAAAAATATAATAAAATTAAATTGCAAATTATCAAATAAATAAATAAAGTGCAATGTAGACAAAATAAAACAAAAATAAAAGAAAGAAATATTTGCTGGTAGCCAATTTCATTCTGTCTGGAACTAAACGGTAACAGAAAAAAAAAATGTAAAAGAAACAAAATTTAAAATCAAAAAATTCTGCTGACTTATTGAATCTCACGCTTTGAATAAAACGTAGACAATAAGTTTGCGCGTGTTAAGTAAAACAAGAAATATAAATATTTGTGGATTAATTCGAATGATGATTCTTTTTAATTTGTTAACAAACAAAAAAAAATCATAAAGAATTAACATACTGCGGTCCTCAGGGGGTGCAACATAATACAGTGGTATTAACAAATGAACGAAATGAGGCTTGTTATCATATATTTGTGTGGGATATCTAAGCTTATGGTTCTACAGCAATATCCCAATTCGATCTTGACCGTGGCTGTGGAGTTGGTATTGTAGGTGGGCCTTTAATTTTTCTTTTGCGTATTTGTTTTAGTGAAATGACGATAATTACAGTCAATATGAGAGCCAGTCCTCCATAGCTCACTGCAAGACTGTGCACGCCATGGTTGATGGTTGGGGTAGGTATATTGCGCATCTGTGCCCTTACTTCCTCTTGCAGCCTGGTTATGTTCTCAATGCTCTCTAGGCTTGGCGATGCTCGAGTTAAATTGATAACTTTCTGTTGTAAATGTGGAAATGAAATGCCGGTGCTTGTGCAGGATTGATGCAGAGTCAAGGTGATGGTTTGGTGGCCATATATGGTTATTACCTCGATTTTCATTGTACATCCTGCTGCTAAGGTTTGCTTCATAATATTAAGTGTAGTGTCAAGAAATGATGTTTGATTTCGTAAGAGCTGCGACAAGTGGTCTTGGTTGGTTTTTATACTGTTGATAGTGCTGGTAATTTTTTCGGCATACTGTGAATCAAGAACTCCAAATAATGAATTTGCTACGTTTACAATGAAATCAATTGCTCCTCGCTTCTTTCTTATGAGGTTTTCGAAACTGGCCACTACTTTGCGTTTAATGTTGTTAAAGTGTGTCGCAAGGCCGATACATTGATGCTTGAGGTCTGAATTGTTGCAAGAGTTCATTAAAGTATTGGTTCCGTTTGTTAGAAGTTGTAATTCATTGAGGAATGGTGCAAGTTCAAAATATACTAGGAGTTTCCAGTCTGAGATAATTGGTTTAACTTGACCAATCTGTTCAAAGTGCAGCCCAGTAGTGCGATCCTGTAACTTTTAACAATAAGCGTTACGTTAATTTTACCAACACAATTTATTGCTTGTGTGGAGTGCTACTGATTTTTGTGTAAAGACTTTGTTGGCATGTCGCTAGTGGAAAGAATAGAGCGAGAATAAATAGCAGGCTTGTTGTAGCTAAGTTAAACCGTTTTGGGGATGGTGTGGGAGTTTTGTCAGTGGAGGATTGGTTTCTTTTGAGTCCAGAGCTAGTGTTTTTACTTGGGTTGGTGGATTGATGGTTTCCTTTGAGAAGAGGACTGTTTTCTGCACGTTCACTGCCAGTAGTGGTTGGTGGTCTGTCCAGAGGAAGTGGAGCAAGTAAATGAATTGCCCGTTTAATGATACCAGTAGAGGTTTTAACCGTTGCCGTTCTGACGATTCCATCGGGCCCAGGGAATGTTTCGATCACTTTCCCGAGTCGCCACGTCATGACAGGAGTGCTATCTTTGATTATAACTATAGTACCCACTTGTGAGCTTTGAGACCTGGATAGCCATTTGTTGCGCTGCTGGAGTTCAGTGAGGTACTCGTGGGACCATCGTTTCCAGAATTGATGATTGATTTTTGATACCAGCTCCCAACGGTTGGCGAGTGATGCCGATGTCGATTGTGCAGTTGCATCGACTTGTGCCGTGAGAGGTTCTCCAATCAAGAAATGACCAGGAGTTAAAGCAGCTGCATCATTAGGGTCATTTGATAGTGCTGTAAGAGGTCTGGAATTAAGAATAGCCTCGACCTCTATGACCACAGTCTCCATTTCTTCATACGTTAAGGACGTAGCTGCAAGCTCTTTGACTAATAGTTTTTTGGCTGACTTAACTGCTGCCTCCCATAATCCTCCGAAATGCGGTGCTCGTGGAGGGATGAAATGGAAAGTAATGTTTTTACTCGCACATTCCCGTTGGATTGTTTCTTGAGCTGTTGTAGTAAAGAGGGCTGTTGATAATTCCGGTAGCTGGTTTCGAGCTCCGACAAAATTGGTTGCGTTGTCGCAGTACAGATTCTGACAGTGCCCCCTGCGACTGATGAATCGTTTTAGTGCTCCGATAAACGCCTCTGTTGTAAGGTTTGTGACGAGTTCTAGATGTACTGCTTTCGTGGTGAAACAGCAAAATACTGCAATATATGGTTTTTGTGGTCGTTTCCCTCTTGTTTTGAAGTGAACCCATATAGGACCACAATAGTCAACTCCGGAATTTATGAATGGTCTTGCTGGGGTTACCCTTGTTGCCGGTAGATTTCCCATAATCTGCTGAAGCAGTTTTGGCCTTGATCTTGCACAGGAAACACATTTATGAATGGTTTCTCGTGCTAAGTGTTTTCCTTTGATGGTCCAAAACCGTTGCCGGACGGCTGCAAGGAGGGCTTAGGCTCCGCAATGTTTATTTTCCTTGTGTATTGACTCATAAATTAGTCTGCTGACTATGTCATTATACGGTAGGAGCATTGGATGTTTTGTATCGAATGGCAAAGTTGACTCTTCGAGCCTGCCTCCAACTCTTAAGATGCAATTTTCATCGAAAAATGGTGACAGACTTTTGATCGGACTTGATCCTTTAAGTCCCTTCTGTCTTTGCAACTGCATGATGTCCTCAGGAAACGCAAACCTTTGAGTCGCTCTAACGATGATAAGAAGTGAATCATGGAGCTCAACGGGAGTCAGAGCTCGTCGAGTTTGTCGCTCTGCTTTGGGAATTCTGGCGTTTTTTATGAATCTGAAAACATATCCTATAATTCGCTGAAGGGTTTTAAACGAATTTCGGTGATTTATACTGTGTAGCGGATTCTCATCTTGGAAAGATGCAAGTAAGTTGTGAGGATTCTGTTTTCATTCGATAATTGTTGCTTCGGAGCTCAAAGTAAATGTAGCTGGCCAATGGTTTTCATTTCCATGGAGAAAGAAGGGCCCATAGAGCCAATGTGGCGTTTGCTGCAGCTGTGGTGGTTCCAATCCTCGGGATATAATGTCTGCTGGATTGTCTTGTGAGCTGACATGTCGCCATTGTTCGGGGAGAGTAGATTCATGAATTGCAGCGATTCTATTTGCTACAAAGGTGTGAAATGAAGAAGATCTTGAATTTATCCATGTCAGCACTATCTTTGAAACAGACCTGAAAAATGTTGGTGTAGAGGCCATATCCAACTGCTTTTGACTTTTGCAGCTAGATTAGCTCCCAACTGAGCAGCACACAACTCCAGCCTAGGTAACGTTTGTTTTTTAAGTGGTGCTATGCAAGTTTTCGCACAAAGTAAGTATACACTGAGAATTTTATTTGAAAGAGAAGTTCGGACGTATATTGCTGCTCCATATGCCTTCTCTGCAGCATTGGTAAAGACATGTAGCTGGGTACTGGAAGGAGTCTCTCCTTTGTAGATATGACGATGGACTTGAAAGTTTTCAAGCTCACTTAGACTATTTCGGAACCGCCGCCAGGGAGTGTCAAATTCTAAAGGAACAGCTTCGTCCCATGATAGATTCAGCATCCATAGTTCCTGGATGAACATTTTTGCCTTGACTACTACTGGGGATAGGAGCCCAAGTGGGTCAAATATCCGAGCCAGATCTGAAGTTACACTGCGTTTAGTTACAGCCTCTATTGGTTGAAGGCTCACTTAAATCTTTAGCAAATCATTTTTAGGTAACCATGCTAACCCTAATGTTTTTGTATCGTCGGTTGAGAGATCTAAATTAAATTATTGATCATGACCTGGGATATTGTGGAGGAGCTGAGGATGATTAGCGCACCACTTTCTTAAGTTAAAGCCGTACATTGCCATGACGTGTTGCAGTTGGCGTTGAGTTTCTAGTGCTGTAGTCAGACTGTCGGCTCCCCCCAATCCATCATCAACATAAAAGTTTTTATCCAAGAACGTAGCAGCTAATTCGAATTGACTCTTGACTGTATTTAGCTTGAAATAACTTATAGGCTTAGTGACATTATGTCGCCATAGGATTATCTGAAATCGCCTGTCGTCGGTATGGATTATGATTTGGTGATACATCTGCTCTATATCTGTTGTAAAAACGAAACGGGTCAGCCTAAATCGAAGCAAAATAGTAAACAGTTCATTCTGTAGAGGTGGTCCAGTATGCAATATATCGTTTAATGATGTTCTTGACGATGTTTTTGATGAGGCATCAAAAACAACCCGAAGTTTGGTGGTGCTGCTTTCAGGACGTAACACTGAGTGATGAGGAATAAAGTACTTAGATCCTTCGAGATCAGCTAAATTAGTTATCGTCATGTGTCCCAACGCTTCATAATCCTTCATAAATTGGGTATATTGTTCCTTTAATGAAGGGTCTCTTGCTAGACGACGCTCTAATGAGAGGAAACGGTTAAAAGCGATACTGTGTGAGTCTCCCAAAATAGATGTATCATCACAAAATGGAAGCCGAACCACGAACCTTCCGTTTTCATTGCGTCGAGTATGCTGACTAAAGTGTGATTCACATTGTGCATCAAAGGGGGATAGTTGTTGTTGTGGATTTTCGATTTCCTCAAGTTTCCAAAAACGTTCAATTGCCATCGTCATTGTATCGTCTTCAGTACATATACCGCATGTTGCCGCTGATAGTTGCTCGCTAGATACCTTTCCTGCTACTATCCAGCCGAAGGTTGTATTTTGCAATACTGGAAGATCATCAGCCAATTTGATTTGGCCGATGGTGAGTAATTGGTGATAATATTCCGCTCCCAATAGTAGATCAATTTTGTCCGGTCGATTAAAGGTTGGGTCTGCCAGGGTGACATTGTTTGGAATGGACCATTTTTCGATGTAAAGTGGTTGCGCTGGTTGGGGAGCAATGATTTGTGGAAGTACAAAGGCCTCCAATCGCGTCGAAAAATTATTCACTCGAGATTGAAGTTCTATGTTGACTCGATGTTGAACCTTGGTCCTATTTTTTCCAATACCATTGATAGAAACGGATGATGGTCTTATTGGGAGCCTAAGTCGCGTTACTAATCTTTCGGTTATAAGGTTAACTTGTGATCCTGAATCGAGAATAGCCTTGCATTCGATTGTTAAATCATTTGTTTTGATCTTGACCAGTGCTGTTCCCAAGAGGACATACGGTCTCTTGTTTGCATAGTTTACTGCCATACCATTGACTTCTACCTTTGGCGTGGCGACCAAAGATGCCGCGTGTTCGGTTGATTGGCAATTCAGCGTTGTTGATTGTATCGGGGGTTTGTATTCTCCTCTTGTTGCAGGAGTTTCCTTACTAGGAGATTTATTTACGTTAGAGGATAACATGTTTGATTGAGTGGTTGATTCCAAATGAACTAGAGTGTGGTGCCTTTTTCCACATTTCTGGCAGCGGCCTAACATCGTACATTGTTTAGTTGAATGATTATGGTTGAAACAGTTCACACAAAGCTTGTGTTTTTGTGCAATGCTGAGTCGATTTGCCGGTGTTAATAGTAGAAATTCCTTGCACCGATATATGGGATGTTAGTCTCGCTTGCAAATTATGCATCGTCGAATCTCCTGTTGAGGTTGTGATACCAGAGTGCATGTTTTGTGATTTGAGAAAGAGGTTTTCTCTTTTTGTCCTATTGCTTCTAGAGTTTGGAAATATTTTTCGAGGAAAGCAAGAAATCTGCTGATTGGTTGTAACTCCTTTGGGTTAGATATGGATTGCTCATATTGAGTGTAAATTGTTTTGTCGACCTTTTTAACGAGAAGGTGAAATAAAAGCGGATCCCATGACGAATTTTGGAGCCCCATATTGGAGAGGGCTGCTAAGCACTCCCTTGTGGTGTCGTGCAATCGCTTGACAGCACTCAGCGTACACGCACCTGATGGTTGGTCGAGCAGTCTCTGGATTGCTGTTGACACCATCAACCTCTTGTTGTAGCGATCCTGCAGCAATTGCCAAGCAGCTTGGTAGTTCTCCTCAGTAATGGCAAGATGACGTATGAGATTTGCTGCTTCTCCAGCGACATGATTCTTTAGGTACCACATTTTATGAGCATCAGACATTCGTTGCTCATGAACAACCCTTCTGAATAGGTCGGAGAACGATATCCACTTCATGTAATCACCATCAAATTTGGTAATTGTGATAGTGGGTAATGGAAGAGTAGAGTTTCTCGCTGAAGTATCTGGGGTTGGAAAATGGTGGCTTCTATTAGCAGCGCTGAGCTGAATGATTGCTGACTGAGCAGCTTGTTCAAGGTGAATGTATCTGCTTGAATCATAGCCGGCAATGTCTGGGTTGAGATATTTGTCCAATATTTCATCATTGAGCTGCTCTATTTGTTGCCAAAGCTGGGTAATCGTGGCCTGCTTAACTTCATAGTAAGACCTATCTTGTCCTGGTTGCTGATGAAGGCCTTCTAATTGCCTGGTAAGCGCTGCCATCTTCCCAAGAGACCGGCTGATAAGTCCATCGTGACCACCAGCTGTGGGTGCTTTGTAGGTTTTGAAGCAGGCAGTACTTTACTTGCAGATTCTTGGTCGAGCTTACCGAGCTCTCGCTCCATTATTGCTATGTGCTTTGACGTCATGCTCTCAATTCGGGCATAGAAGTCTGACGTGAAGTACTCATCAGACGTATCTATATCCTTTAACTCTCGCAACTCATTATCAGTACGTTCGAACTCTGTCCATGCTGTCGTCAGACGGGACAATCGCTCTTGGTAATAGCTTAGTGTTTTACGACTGGCAGAATCCTTGTTAAAGTTTCGAATAATCGAAGCAATATGCTCCCCGATTTCCTTCAGCTGTTGAAGGAGGTTCGCAGCGGTTTTTTCCATAATGGTTGTGTTTAAGGATTGTAGTTGATGGCTTGGAATTTCTTTACGCGGTGGGTGCTTTCTGACTTCGAATCTGAAGTATGCAGTGTCCTGTCACGGTCGCCAAAAATGTTAATGCTTAGGCTCGCTTGCCTTGCTTAACGGAATAAATAGGTTATAATTAAAGGGACTAATAGGTTGGTGGTTCACCAAACTATTATAGAGTAGATTAAATTATTCAAGTGGTACACAAGAATAATTTGTAGTGTAAAGTAGATTTGTAGAATACCAAAATTATTCACGTCGTACACAAGAATAATTTGTAGTGGATTAACGAAAAACGCAGGTTGATTGATTTATCAGTTATGATGATTTTTATTAAAAATTCAAAATTATTTATACTAAAACTAAAGAAAAACATAAACAAAAAATATAATAAAATTAAATTGCAAATTATCAAATAAATAAATAAAGTGCAGTGTAGACAAAATAAAACAAAAACAAGTAAGAGTGCTATATTCGGCTGTGCCGAATCTTATATACCCTTCACCAATGCATATATATGTAATTCGCAGAATATAATAAGCCTGTATATCCTTTGTTATATAAATATAACATTTCAAACAATTATAAAACTGCATACTTGGACACACTTTCATATTTTCTTCAGAGCTATGTACTTATGTGACAGCGTTCTCCAATGGGCAGAATAGAATAGATAATTCCTCCCAATAAACAATAAAAAAATACTAATTGAAAAGATAAATTGAAACGAACTTAAGCTTTTTATTGAAAGCAGAATGATGCACTTTGTTTAATGCGATTTTTTTTTTTCTTTTAACGGGGTGGAATCATCGAAAGACCCTAGCAGTGGTGGTATTTGCCAGGAGTGCGGGACTTTAACACGCTAAACCAACCCGGGTACACTGACCCAAAAAGTTGGGAAGGTACTACTCCATATCACAAATTTTTGTTTCTTCTGAGAATGCCTTTAGTAGGAAGTTCTAATAGAACAACTTTTTCAAAATTCCACACACGTCTAGTTATTAAAATATTTACCCGAGATTGTCCGGTATAATTATGCGATCTAAAACTTATTCTACGTATGCCCTTCTATTATAAAATCGTCAACAGATAAATAAAACTTTTATAACTAATAACGCTTTATAACTACTTAAAATACTTTATACTTATACAGGATTTTATTCTTTGCTTAATATACATATACATACATACATATACGAGTATACTCATAAATGTTGGGCCCGATTGCATATACGTTACTTTAAAATCTTCTATATCCTTAGGGGAAACGCCTTATGTATCGGTATAAATTGTAAATTTATAATATAATTATTAGAATAGCTTACTTAATAACAAAACGATCCGTTTAAAATTGTCACTTAATCCCAAGTAAAATTCCATCGTGATAGCTGTGTATTGTTGGATAAATTTTTGCTACACTATTACTTGAATTAGTATTTGAAAATATCCAATCAATATGTGTTCCATGCTTTGTAGTTGCTGCTAGTTTGTCTATTAGAGATACAAACCCTTTGGCATTTAGAAATGTTTCCGTTTCATTTCCCTCTGTTTTCCGGCATCTGTTGAAATCGCCGACAATATAAAACTTTCCCAATGGCATTTCCTTAGTTGTTACTAAATTTCTCAATTACTTCTGGAAACAGCAATGTAAATTGTGATTGAGGGAAATTTGGACTTTTATATAGCAGAAGAAAATAGATATCTTTTAAACGGCAAGCTATATATTGTAGTGCATTGCCATTAAAAATATGTTCTTCTCCAAACATATATTCTGCGTCTTCCATTAAATTATTCTTTACGTATACTATTATGCCTTTTCTGTGACGATGTCTCACTTCTCCTTTATCACTGTTATAGCAGTTGAGTCTGCCTATAACAGAATAGTTTGAGAAAACGTTAAATTCTTCGGGAAAACTCCAAGTTTCAACCAAACAAATAACGTCAACTTGTGTTATTGTGGGATCAGTTAGAATGTCTTGCTGATGTGCATTAAGACTTTGTATATTTTGATAATACAATGTTGCCTTGAACTCACTGTTCCTCATAAAATCATATTGTTTACACAAAACTTTTTCCGTTCGTAGACATTCTAGTTCCATTTGCACTGAATCCGAGCTGCTGAATGGCCTGGGAGGATTAAAGTTTCCACAAATGTAAAGCCCAAACGCATTTGTAGCTCTACTGCAAGCTACGTACAGAGCAGATCTACTCATTCTGTTGCGGATGTGGACTACTACTTTAGAATAAGTAGCCCCTTGACTTTTATGAGTCGTTATACCTTCTGCTATCACCAATGGGAACTGAGTTCTTTCAATAGTAACGCTATTATTAGCTTTATACTGAAAAGTTCTAATACACTTTTCAACCGGCGTCCAAGATGGTTCATTTCTATGAGGCTTCTTCCGACGGGCCTCAATACCAACAGTTTCGTCTGAAAATAGTATCCATAAAGTATTTGGGTTTTCTGTCTGACTGTTTGTTTCTACATCCATTAGAACCCCTGCCGCTTCATTTACAAGGCCATCATGTGTATTAATGTTTACTGTCATCATATATTTAGCAGTTACCTTCAATTTCAGCTCCCTGCAAAGCCCTTGGGTTTCAGATGTTTTCATTTTTGACACCATATTTAAAAGTCTATTACGTTGTTCAACGGGTAAAGTGTCAGATTTTATGAGGTCGAAGGACTTTGATGAGTACTCCACTGTTAAAATTTGTCCTAATCTTAACAAATTATATTGCTCAGCTTCTGCGTTAGACCAAAACAGATGAATAGCTTCCGGTGGTAAGTTTATATCGTTATGCACAATTCTTGACCTGATCAACTTTATATGTGACTCATCCATTTCTCCAATAGCCATTGCGTTTAATGTCTGGGCAAAAATGGGGTCACTGCGTTGTCTCATAATTTCGGTCAATTCAAAAAATTTTAAATTACTCCAAAGCCCTTCTCCAGCAATAACTCCATTCGGATTTGATACATTGCTGCTAAAAATCCATTTATCTCCGACAGGGGGTAATTGTTTAAGGTCTCCGAACACCAGTACTGAAATTCCACCAAACGCAACCGTAGTTTTGAAAATTTGTTTCAATCTAGCATCTAAGAAGCCCAACATTCTGGCACCAACCATTGAAATTTCATCAACAATGATTAGTTTTAAATCCACAAATTTTTTTAATAGTGTATTTACAGCATCATTGCTTAGAGGACGAATTTCTCCAGAATATTGGTTAACTGGCAAGGAAAATAAAGCATGCAGAGTTGCTCCTCCTATACCAAAAGCAGCTTTTCCAGTTGGTGCGCTCAAAAAAACTTTAATTACATACATATGTACTTACATATGTTTGCCTTATGTTGGCTTGTTACTTTCATTTCAGCACGGATTTAAAGTTGATATTGTTATACATATTGATATAACTGCTATGTAGGTACCTACATACATATGTATATTGGTAATTGTTACACACATAATTACCTATTATTTTAACTGTAGGTAATAATTTGATATTTGAAAAGTCAACACTATTTTGAGTTAGCTTAAAGCTTAGTACATACCTACTTGCTTAGATGAAAATTCAAATTACTAGGGGGTTTTTAAAAACACATACATATGTACATACATATGTAGCTATTATACATATTAGGTACATATGTACTTATATTATCCAACTAACAGAACGTATATATCAGTTTATCGATTTCGAGAAGGCTAGAACAATATTCATTGTTCTAACGTAGGGCTATTTCAAATAGTAATTATGTAAGTTAGGCTGACTTCCAAAACGTTTGTATACAAAGTTTGTATACTGTATTAATACTGTATTTAAATCACATACATATGCAAAGTTCCGAAACAATGAATCAACTATAAAACCGATGCCTTATTTGCTTTCTTACTGCGTTAAAAATACTTGGCGGCGGCGTTTTGAAATGGTATACATTGTATAATCGTTGTACTGCGGCGTTATGAAATGTGCTGCTTTGTTCAAACACAAAGCAATTGACGTTTTGGAAGTCACCCATTCATACATCAACATTTGCAGATGATACAGCCTTTCTAAGCGTTCACGAAAATCCTGTAGAAGCTTCCCGCAACTTACAAGAATATATATCCAAACTGGAAAAATGGCTCAAACAATGGCGTATAAAAGTTAACGAGCAGAAATGTGCACACGTCATTTTACGTTGCGCAGGGAAACATGCCCGCCTATAAAAATTAACACCGAGACTATACCACAACACACTGTAGTCAAATATCTAGGCGTTCATCTTGATCGTCGTTTAACATGGAAATCGCATATAGACGCAAAGTTGACACAAATGAAATTAAAAGCAGCTCAAATGAATTGGCTTATTGGAAGAAATTCTATAGTAAGTCTTGACTGTAAACTTTTGTTATACAACGCGATCCTGAAACCAATATGGTCCTATGGAATCCAGTTATGGGGCACTGCCTCAGCATCGAATGTCGAAAGAATTCAAAGGCGACAGAATAAAATCCTACGTACAATAACAGCAGCCCCCTGGTATGTCAGAAACCATCGAATTCATAAAGACCTAGACGTTCCGTTGGTGAAGACAGTATTTTCAAAACACGCGACAAAATATATAAAAAAACTTGAGTTGCACCCAAATCCACTTGCGCGCAATATTCTTCATTATAGAGGCCACACCCGGCTGAAAAGAAGGGATACTCTTTTTCTCAGCCGTTCACGAGAGATGTAAAACAACAAAAATTAACCGTTGAAATTAAAAATTTTGTTTAGCATTGGCTAAACTTATATTTAATATTTTTTAGATTTAAGATTTGAAAAACTTATTGATAATTCAATTTAAATAATTAAAGATTCAATAATAATACCGCATGTTGCCGCTGATAGTTGCTCGCTAGATACCTTTCCTGCTACTATCCAGCCGAAGGTTGTATTTTGCAATACTGGAAGATCATCAGCCAATTTGATTTGGCCGATGGTGAGTAATTGGTGATAATATTCCGCTCCCAATAGTAGATCAATTTTGTCCGGTCGATTAAAGGTTGGGTCTGCCAGGGTGACATTGTTTGGAATGGACCATTTTTCGATGTAAAGTGGTTGCGCTGGTTGGGGAGCAATGATTTGTGGAAGTACAAAGGCCTCCAATCGCGTCGAAAAATTATTCACTCGAGATTGAAGTTCTATGTTGACTCGATGTTGAACCTTGGTCCTATTTTTTCCAATACCATTGATAGAAACGGATGATGGTCTTATTGGGAGCCTAAGTCGCGTTACTAATCTTTCGGTTATAAGGTTAACTTGTGATCCTGAATCGAGAATAGCCTTGCATTCGATTGTTAAATCATTTGTTTTGATCTTGACCAGTGCTGTTCCCAAGAGGACATACGGTCTCTTGTTTGCATAGTTTACTGCCATACCATTGACTTCTACCTTTGGCGTGGCGACCAAAGATGCCGCGTGTTCGGTTGATTGGCAATTCAGCGTTGTTGATTGTATCGGGGGTTTGTATTCTCCTCTTGTTGCAGGAGTTTCCTTACTAGGAGATTTATTTACGTTAGAGGATAACATGTTTGATTGAGTGGTTGATTCCAAATGAACTAGAGTGTGGTGCCTTTTTCCACATTTCTGGCAGCGGCCTAACATCGTACATTGTTTAGTTGAATGATTATGGTTGAAACAGTTCACACAAAGCTTGTGTTTTTGTGCAATGCTGAGTCGATTTGCCGGTGTTAATAGTAGAAATTCCTTGCACCGATATATGGGATGTTAGTCTCGCTTGCAAATTATGCATCGTCGAATCTCCTGTTGAGGTTGTGATACCAGAGTGCATGTTTTGTGATTTGAGAAAGAGGTTTTCTCTTTTTGTCCTATTGCTTCTAGAGTTTGGAAATATTTTTCGAGGAAAGCAAGAAATCTGCTGATTGGTTGTAACTCCTTTGGGTTAGATATGGATTGCTCATATTGAGTGTAAATTGTTTTGTCGACCTTTTTAACGAGAAGGTGAAATAAAAGCGGATCCCATGACGAATTTTGGAGCCCCATATTGGAGAGGGCTGCTAAGCACTCCCTTGTGGTGTCGTGCAATCGCTTGACAGCACTCAGCGTACACGCACCTGATGGTTGGTCGAGCAGTCTCTGGATTGCTGTTGACACCATCAACCTCTTGTTGTAGCGATCCTGCAGCAATTGCCAAGCAGCTTGGTAGTTCTCCTCAGTAATGGCAAGATGACGTATGAGATTTGCTGCTTCTCCAGCGACATGATTCTTTAGGTACCACATTTTATGAGCATCAGACATTCGTTGCTCATGAACAACCCTTCTGAATAGGTCGGAGAACGATATCCACTTCATGTAATCACCATCAAATTTGGTAATTGTGATAGTGGGTAATGGAAGAGTAGAGTTTCTCGCTGAAGTATCTGGGGTTGGAAAATGGTGGCTTCTATTAGCAGCGCTGAGCTGAATGATTGCTGACTGAGCAGCTTGTTCAAGGTGAATGTATCTGCTTGAATCATAGCCGGCAATGTCTGGGTTGAGATATTTGTCCAATATTTCATCATTGAGCTGCTCTATTTGTTGCCAAAGCTGGGTAATCGTGGCCTGCTTAACTTCATAGTAAGACCTATCTTGTCCTGGTTGCTGATGAAGGCCTTCTAATTGCCTGGTAAGCGCTGCCATCTTCCCAAGAGACCGGCTGATAAGTCCATCGTGACCACCAGCTGTGGGTGCTTTGTAGGTTTTGAAGCAGGCAGTACTTTACTTGCAGATTCTTGGTCGAGCTTACCGAGCTCTCGCTCCATTATTGCTATGTGCTTTGACGTCATGCTCTCAATTCGGGCATAGAAGTCTGACGTGAAGTACTCATCAGACGTATCTATATCCTTTAACTCTCGCAACTCATTATCAGTACGTTCGAACTCTGTCCATGCTGTCGTCAGACGGGACAATCGCTCTTGGTAATAGCTTAGTGTTTTACGACTGGCAGAATCCTTGTTAAAGTTTCGAATAATCGAAGCAATATGCTCCCCGATTTCCTTCAGCTGTTGAAGGAGGTTCGCAGCGGTTTTTTCCATAATGGTTGTGTTTAAGGATTGTAGTTGATGGCTTGGAATTTCTTTACGCGGTGGGTGCTTTCTGACTTCGAATCTGAAGTATGCAGTGTCCTGTCACGGTCGCCAAAAATGTTAATGCTTAGGCTCGCTTGCCTTGCTTAACGGAATAAATAGGTTATAATTAAAGGGACTAATAGGTTGGTGGTTCACCAAACTATTATAGAGTAGATTAAATTATTCAAGTGGTACACAAGAATAATTTGTAGTGTAAAGTAGATTTGTAGAATACCAAAATTATTCACGTCGTACACAAGAATAATTTGTAGTGGATTAACGAAAAACGCAGGTTGATTGATTTATCAGTTATGATGATTTTTATTAAAAATTCAAAATTATTTATACTAAAACTAAAGAAAAACATAAACAAAAAATATAATAAAATTAAATTGCAAATTATCAAATAAATAAATAAAGTGCAATGTAGACAAAATAAAACAAAAACAAGTAAGAGTGCTATATTCGGCTGTGCCGAATCTTATATACCCTTCACCAATGCATATATATGTAATTCGCAGAATATAATAAGCCTGTATATCCTTTGTTATATAAATATAACATTTCAAACAATTATAAAACTGCATACTTGGACACACTTTCATATTTTCTTCAGAGCTATGTACTTATGTGACAGCGTTCTCCAATGGGCAGAATAGAATAGATAATTCCTCCCAATAAACAATAAAAAAATACTAATTGAAAAGATAAATTGAAACGAACTTAAGCTTTTTATTGAAAGCAGAATGATGCACTTTGTTTAATGCGATTTTTTTTTTCTTTTAACGGGGTGGAATCATCGAAAGACCCTAGCAGTGGTGGTATTTGCCAGGAGTGCGGGACTTTAACACGCTAAACCAACCCGGGTACACTGACCCAAAAAGTTGGGAAGGTACTACTCCATATCACAAATTTTTGTTTCTTCTGAGAATGCCTTTAGTAGGAAGTTCTAATAGAACAACTTTTTCAAAATTCCACACACGTCTAGTTATTAAAATATTTACCCGAGATTGTCCGGTATAATTATGCGATCTAAAACTTATTCTACGTATGCCCTTCTATTATAAAATCGTCAACAGATAAATAAAACTTTTATAACTAATAACGCTTTATAACTACTTAAAATACTTTATACTTATACAGGATTTTATTCTTTGCTTAATATACATATACATACATACATATACGAGTATACTCATAAATGTTGGGCCCGATTGCATATACGTTACTTTAAAATCTTCTATATCCTTAGGGGAAACGCCTTATGTATCGGTATAAATTGTAAATTTATAATATAATTATTAGAATAGCTTACTTAATAACAAAACGATCCGTTTAAAATTGTCACTTAATCCCAAGTAAAATTCCATCGTGATAGCTGTGTATTGTTGGATAAATTTTTGCTACACTATTACTTGAATTAGTATTTGAAAATATCCAATCAATATGTGTTCCATGCTTTGTAGTTGCTGCTAGTTTGTCTATTAGAGATACAAACCCTTTGGCATTTAGAAATGTTTCCGTTTCATTTCCCTCTGTTTTCCGGCATCTGTTGAAATCGCCGACAATATAAAACTTTCCCAATGGCATTTCCTTAGTTGTTACTTAATTTCTCAATTACTTCTGGAAACAGCAATGTAAATTGTGATTGAGGGAAATTTGGACTTTTATATAGCAGAAGAAAATAGATATCTTTTAAACGGCAAGCTATATATTGTAGTGCATTGCCATTAAAAATATGTTCTTCTCCAAACATATATTCTGCGTCTTCCATTAAATTATTCTTTACGTATACTATTATGCCTTTTCTGTGACGATGTCTCACTTCTCCTTTATCACTGTTATAGCAGTTGAGTCTGCCTATAACAGAATAGTTTGAGAAAACGTTAAATTCTTCGGGAAAACTCCAAGTTTCAACCAAACAAATAACGTCAACTTGTGTTATTGTGGGATCAGTTAGAATGTCTTGCTGATGTGCATTAAGACTTTGTATATTTTGATAATACAATGTTGCCTTGAACTCACTGTTCCTCATAAAATCATATTGTTTACACAAAACTTTTTCCGTTCGTAGACATTCTAGTTCCATTTGCACTGAATCCGAGCTGCTGAATGGCCTGGGAGGATTAAAGTTTCCACAAATGTAAAGCCCAAACGCATTTGTAGCTCTACTGCAAGCTACGTACAGAGCAGATCTACTCATTCTGTTGCGGATGTGGACTACTACTTTAGAATAAGTAGCCCCTTGACTTTTATGAGTCGTTATACCTTCTGCTATCACCAATGGGAACTGAGTTCTTTCAATAGTAACGCTATTATTAGCTTTATACTGAAAAGTTCTAATACACTTTTCAACCGGCGTCCAAGATGGTTCATTTCTATGAGGCTTCTTCCGACGGGCCTCAATACCAACAGTTTCGTCTGAAAATAGTATCCATAAAGTATTTGGGTTTTCTGTCTGACTGTTTGTTTCTACATCCATTAGAACCCCTGCCGCTTCATTTACAAGGCCATCATGTGTATTAATGTTTACTGTCATCATATATTTAGCAGTTACCTTCAATTTCAGCTCCCTGCAAAGCCCTTGGGTTTCAGATGTTTTCATTTTTGACACCATATTTAAAAGTCTATTACGTTGTTCAACGGGTAAAGTGTCAGATTTTATGAGGTCGAAGGACTTTGATGAGTACTCCACTGTTAAAATTTGTCCTAATCTTAACAAATTATATTGCTCAGCTTCTGCGTTAGACCAAAACAGATGAATAGCTTCCGGTGGTAAGTTTATATCGTTATGCACAATTCTTGACCTGATCAACTTTATATGTGACTCATCCATTTCTCCAATAGCCATTGCGTTTAATGTCTGGGCAAAAATGGGGTCACTGCGTTGTCTCATAATTTCGGTCAATTCAAAAAATTTTAAATTACTCCAAAGCCCTTCTCCAGCAATAACTCCATTCGGATTTGATACATTGCTGCTAAAAATCCATTTATCTCCGACAGGGGGTAATTGTTTAAGGTCTCCGAACACCAGTACTGAAATTCCACCAAACGCAACCGTAGTTTTGAAAATTTGTTTCAATCTAGCATCTAAGAAGCCCAACATTCTGGCACCAACCATTGAAATTTCATCAACAATGATTAGTTTTAAATCCACAAATTTTTTTAATAGTGTATTTACAGCATCATTGCTTAGAGGACGAATTTCTCCAGAATATTGGTTAACTGGCAAGGAAAATAAAGCATGCAGAGTTGCTCCTCCTATACCAAAAGCAGCTTTTCCAGTTGGTGCGCTCAAAAAAACTTTAATTACATACATATGTACTTACATATGTTTGCCTTATGTTGGCTTGTTACTTTCATTTCAGCACGGATTTAAAGTTGATATTGTTATACATATTGATATAACTGCTATGTAGGTACCTACATACATATGTATATTGGTAATTGTTACACACATAATTACCTATTATTTTAACTGTAGGTAATAATTTGATATTTGAAAAGTCAACACTATTTTGAGTTAGCTTAAAGCTTAGTACATACCTACTTGCTTAGATGAAAATTCAAATTACTAGGGGGTTTTTAAAAACACATACATATGTACATACATATGTAGCTATTATACATATTAGGTACATATGTACTTATATTATCCAACTAACAGAACGTATATATCAGTTTATCGATTTCGAGAAGGCTAGAACAATATTCATTGTTCTAACGTAGGGCTATTTCAAATAGTAATTATGTAAGTTAGGCTGACTTCCAAAACGTTTGTATACAAAGTTTGTATACTGTATTAATACTGTATTTAAATCACATACATATGCAAAGTTCCGAAACAATGAATCAACTATAAAACCGATGCCTTATTTGCTTTCTTACTGCGTTAAAAATACTTGGCGGCGGCGTTTTGAAATGGTATACATTGTATAATCGTTGTACTGCGGCGTTATGAAATGTGCTGCTTTGTTCAAACACAAAGCAATTGACGTTTTGGAAGTCACCCATTCATACATCAACATTTGCAGATGATACAGCCTTTCTAAGCGTTCACGAAAATCCTGTAGAAGCTTCCCGCAACTTACAAGAATATATATCCAAACTGGAAAAATGGCTCAAACAATGGCGTATAAAAGTTAACGAGCAGAAATGTGCACACGTCATTTTACGTTGCGCAGGGAAACATGCCCGCCTATAAAAATTAACACCGAGACTATACCACAACACACTGTAGTCAAATATCTAGGCGTTCATCTTGATCGTCGTTTAACATGGAAATCGCATATAGACGCAAAGTTGACACAAATGAAATTAAAAGCAGCTCAAATGAATTGGCTTATTGGAAGAAATTCTATAGTAAGTCTTGACTGTAAACTTTTGTTATACAACGCGATCCTGAAACCAATATGGTCCTATGGAATCCAGTTATGGGGCACTGCCTCAGCATCGAATGTCGAAAGAATTCAAAGGCGACAGAATAAAATCCTACGTACAATAACAGCAGCCCCCTGGTATGTCAGAAACCATCGAATTCATAAAGACCTAGACGTTCCGTTGGTGAAGACAGTATTTTCAAAACACGCGACAAAATATATAAAAAAACTTGAGTTGCACCCAAATCCACTTGCGCGCAATATTCTTCATTATAGAGGCCACACCCGGCTGAAAAGAAGGGATACTCTTTTTCTCAGCCGTTCACGAGAGATGTAAAACAACAAAAATTAACCGTTGAAATTAAAAATTTTGTTTAGCATTGGCTAAACTTATATTTAATATTTTTTAGATTTAAGATTTGAAAAACTTATTGATAATTCAATTTAAATAATTAAAGATTCAATAAATAATAAAATTATCAAAAAAAAAAAAAAAAAAAAAAAGCTCAAAAAGCTTGAACTGTACTAATTTTTGTTTGTGTGGTTTTACTTTCAAGCACTTGTAACTTGAACGTAATGTGATCAATGAATAAAAAGCGAGTTTTTACTATTGACAAAGAAATATAATTTTATTGTGGTATTTATACTTAAATATTAACAATTAATTGTTGAGTCGACAAAATACTTAAAACTAAAATTTACGTTTAATTCATTGTGTAATATGATATCCTTTTGTTAAAACAACATTAAGGGAGTTCACTAACGTTTATATTATCATTAACAATTATTAAGTGTGTTCACAACTTCTTAAACATTCTCCCCCGCGTTGAACGACTGTTCAAAACAAAATAAATAAAAAATAAACATTGGGAGAAAGTTTAAAGTAAAAATGAAATTTCAAGGTATGTTGGAAAATAAAGTTATTAGTTACATGAGCATAAGCTAAACTAAGTTAGTAATGAATTGATTGATTGTTGTCATCAGCTGTTAGACATCAAGGGTGAATTTGGAATGCTGGCGTGGCATTGGTAGAGGGGTCATCTTGCGTTCTTCGGCGTATGGTTGAAGCTCAATGTTTTCTCTAGTGGATTCAATTGATGTGGTTGGATGTGAGTTTAGTGCATTTTTATTTGATTTGCATCTGGACAGCAGAATGATTAGAGCTATGACGCTTACTACAAGTGCTAGGTAGCCAATTGTATAGCTGTGTGTCTGGTGGGCCTTCAATTTATTAGGTAGCTCAGCGATTTCGTGTTGTTCCAGCGACCGTTATAGAGTTCTTAGGTCTTTAATATTCTTGGCATATACACTCTCCAAATTTGTTGAGATTGATTCGTTATTATTTATGAAGGCTGTAGAGTTCTTTGGTAATGATAAAGCTGACATTTGGCCAAGGCTTGTGTATGAAGACCTTACTGTGCTTCATATAGTTTTTAATCAGTTCACGTTGACAAACTCGTGCCTGAGGATACACTCTGGATCAAGTGTCAGCAAACCGGAGCCTTTTAGTGATATAGGAATGATTTCCATGTTGCAAACTGCTGTTGCCCTTGAGGGTGGTGACGCAACATATATCCATTGATTGTCTTTGCTTAGGGGTACCCATCATTTTTTTTTTTTTTTTATAATTTTTTTATTTATTGAATCTTCAATTTATATTGTAATATCAATAAGTTTTTCAAATCTTAAATCTAAAAATATTAAATATATATAAGTTTAGCCAATGCTGAACAAAATTTTTAATATCAAAAATTTTTGTTGTTTTACATCTCTCGTGAACGGCTAAGAAAAAGAGTATCCCTTCTTTTCTGTCGGGTGTGGCCTCTATACTCTAGCATATTGCTCGCAAGTGGGTTTGGGTGCAACTCAATTTTTTTAATGTATTTTTTCGCGTGTGTCGAAAATACTGTCTTCACATACCAGGGGCTGCAGTTATTGTACGTAGAATTTTATTTTGTCGCCTTTGAATTTTTTCTACATTCGATGCCCCATAGCTGGATTCCATAGGACCATATTGGTTTCAGGATCGCATTGTATAGTAGAAGTTTACAGTCTAGACTTAGTATAGAATTTTTTCCCATAAGCCAATTCATTTGGGCTGCTTTTAATTTCATTTGCATCAACTTTGCGTCTATATGCGATTTCCATGGTAAACGGCGATCAAGGTGAACGCCTAGATATTTGACTACAGTGTGTTGCGGAATAGTCTCGATGTTGATTTGTATAGGCGAGCAAGTTTCCCTTCGCAACGTAAAAGTGAGGTGTACACATTTCTGCTCGTTTACTTTTATACGCCATTGTTTGAGCCATTTTCAAATTTGGATATATACCCTTGTAAGTTGATAGAAGCTTCTACTGGATTCTCATGGACGCGGTGGGCTTAAAAAATTGCCTTCCCTAACAACAAATTTGCGTTCATTTAGATAGCTTTTTAAAAGCCTGACGATGTTTGCGGGTAGATTTTGCGTTATTTTGTGTATAAGACCTTCGTGCCATACTTTATCGAAAGCTTGAGAAACATCTATAAAGAGCGCAGAGCAATATTTCTTTTTTTCAAAGGAGTCTCTAACTACGTTTACAAGTCTGTGAGTTTATTCAATAGTGCTATGTTATCTGCGGAAACCAAATTGATGATCTGGAATGCATCCACTTCTAGTCACTATAGGCATCAGCTTGCTCATATACAGCTTTTAAAATAGTTTTAAATATTGGGCAATAAACTAATAGGCCGATAGGATTCAACCTTCGTACGATCCTAGCCGGGCTTTGTATCATAGTAATCATCGAAACCATCCTTTCTGCCGGATAGTATTGCAACTGTAAAATACCATTAAAAATGAATAGTATTATTCTTTTTACAATGAAAGGCAATTCTTGAAGCATTTCGTTGCTTATTTTGTCGACACCTAGGCCTTTTCTGGTGTTAAGACTAGTAATAGTATTTTCAATCTCCAATGTTGTTGCAAGCGCTTAATTCAGATTTTGTGAAGGGAATGTATTGTTTCTACAAGGTAGATATGCCCAAGAAATCAGCACATGGTTTAATGGCCACTACTGTATTGGCATTATGTTGGGTACAGGAATCAAATGAAACAGCTTGAATTTTTCACGTTCAACTAATGGTAAAGCTATTTTGAAAACTGCACCGCGGCGTATTAGTCTGCCCTTTATCTTCATGAGCTTAAATAACTGGAGTAAGCCAGTTCTTTCTGTCACTGGAAGATTCACTGACGGCGGTGAATTCAGAATGATCTGAATGACTTCATTTGTAACTGTTCTGGAGTGAGTAACCATGGACTGATCTGTCCATGATGTGTATCCATGAGAGTGTCAAGGATTTCGGATTGTATCTGTCTTATATTGTTTGCGATCAGTGTTAGTTCAAGAACCGCTGAATGAAATAGCTGATTTAGTAGTACTTGTACTAATGTATTGGAGATGTCATTTATATCATCTGAATATATTTTAATCTCTTGTTCCAATCGTTTGAATCTTGACTTAGCTGTTATTTGATTTTGCCGGATGATATTCATTGTAGAATCTACAATTGATGTTTGATTCTTTAATAATTTTAGCAAATACGACTCATTGTCGTTGACTTCTTTTATTGTTTCTGGCGTATTCAGAATGAATGAGCAACGTTACCAACGATATCCAGCCCCCCTCTTCTAGGTAGGTATCTAGCTGTAATTCACTTTCCATTTGTTGAAAGTGGTCTAGAATATCGCGACAAGACGAGTTTGTTTCCATAATTTTACATAAGGTTTGTACCGACCGTGTGCCATTGACAAGAAGTGATGTTTCTGTCCAGTAAGGAGCTAAATCATAGTATACAAATAGATTCCATTCCGTAGTTTAAATATCTGTTGTTCCAATTTGCTCAAAATGGATTCCGACTCTTGATCCAAATTTATTATTTTTGACTGGAGTTCCAAGGGCCAGTGGTACTAGTAGTGAGTAACGTCAGGGTTAGATGATTGGTTGGTATTTTGCGTCTTTTCGGCTTAGGTTCTTCAGTCGGGTTTGGAGCTTGATTAAGAGAGATAGAGAGCTGGAGCAGAATGAAGAGAGGGAGAAATGACCGTATAGTTGTTGATATTCGTCTTCAGTAAGTGCTTCTGGATAATTATGTATGGGCAATAAGCCAGTCGATGTATTGGACGTTTGAATATTCCTGATGCAGTTCTTACGTCAGCGACACTTGCTATGCAGTCATCACCTGGGGGTACTACCTAAAAGCCATTTCATAATAGGTATATTATCTTCTTTAACTACTACCATGTCTCCACTCTTGACGTTAACAGATTGCTTTCGCCATTTACATCGTTGCTGAAGTTCGTGTAAATATTCTGTTGACCAACTTCTCCAAAATTCCTGCTTTATGTGGGTCACATGCTTCCAATGGGATAATCCTGACAAGTGTGTTGGCTGTGCTCTACTATCTACTTTCGATGTAAGTGCTTCGCCAATCAGAAAGTAACCGGGAGTTAAGGCTTCAAGATTATCTGTATCAGTTTTTATGGGTGTTAGTGGACGCGAACTTAGTATAGCCTCAATTTCGACCACGACTGTGTCCAATTCTTCGTACGTTAGTGATGCATTCGCAACACTCCGCAGAAGAAGATGTTTTGCAGACTTTACAGCTGCTTCCCTCAGACCTCCAAAATGTGGTGCTTTTGGAGAAATAAAGTGAAAATGTATATCTTTCGAGCTGAACGCGGAGATAATTGATTCCTGAGCCTGGCTTGAATAAATGTTATCGGCTAATTCTGCTAGTTGATTCTTTGCCCCAACAAAATTGGTGGCGTTGTCTGAGTAAATATTCTGACACCGTCCACGACGACCAATAAAACGCTTTAAGGCGCCTATAAAGGAATCTGTTGATAAATCCGAAACCAGTTCAAGATGAACTGCCTTAGTGGCAAAACAGTAGAAAACGGCTATATACGCCTTTGTTGGCCGTTTGCCTCTGACCCTGTAGTGAATCCAAAAGGGTCCACAATAATCTACCCCAGCATTGATAAAAGCTCGTGCTGGGGTAACTCTAGTTTGCGGAAGATTGCCCATAATTTGTTGACATAGTAGTGGACGAGCTCTGGTACATCTAATGCATTTTTGAACCGTAGAACGTGCCATAATTTTTCCCTTTATTGGCCAGAATCGTTGTCGTATAATGTACAAAAGAGCTTGTGGTCCACAATGTTTGTTGTCTTCGTGAATCCTTGTATATAAGAGTTTTATTAGGGGGTCGTTATATGGAACCAGCATTGGATGCTTCGCGTCGTATGATAATAATGAAGCCTCTAGTCGTCCTCCTACTCGTAAAATGCCTGATTTGTCTAGGAATGGGGACAAACTTGCAATGGAACTTTTGTTGTCGATTTCTTTGTTTTCTCGCAGTTGTTTGATTTCTGGAGAAAATTCGGACCTCTGAATGGACTTTATGATCAGGAACAGTGCATCATCTAGCTCAGTCGGAGTTAATGACTTCTTAGGTGATCGGTCTTCATTTTTCTTCCTGATATTTCTAATGAATCTTAGAGTGTATCCAACTACCTGCTGCAAATTTCTGAAGGAATTTTTATGTGGAGTTCTGTATATCAAGTCATCGTTGACAACGTTGACTGCTGAGATTATAGTTGTCTTCCTTTTCTCAACGTCGTTGGGAATTTGGAGTTGTTGTGAGAACTTGCGTGGCCACATTTCTTCTCGTCCGTGCAGAAAAAGTGGTCCATAAAACCATAACTTGTATCCAGAAAGGCTGTGTGCTGGTACGCCCCTGGACAGTATATCAGCTGGGTTGTCCTTTGATCTGACATGGCGCCACTGATCGGGTAATGTCAATGATTGGATCTTGGAGACTCGATTAGCCACAAACGTATGATACAAGGTAGATTGAGCGTTTATCCAGGATAGTACTACCTCGGAATCAGTCCATAAAAATACAGGCTGATTTTTTATTTGGAGATCCGTTTTTACTCTGTGCACCAGTTGAGCAGCCATGACTGCAGCACATAACTCTAGCCGAGGTAGCGTTTGTTGTTTTAGTGGTGCGACCCTTGTCTTTGCGCAAAGTAATTGTACCATGATTGCACCATCCTTAAGAGTCGCTCGAAGATAGGCAACGGCGCCAAACGCCTTTTCAGAGGCATCTGAAAATATGTGCAGCTCTGACCACTATGGGTGCTAGTATTCCAAGAGGATCAAATAATTTGGCCAAATCTGAGGTTGCCGTACGTTTGGAGACAATATGTAGGTTATTTATTTTTACCTTGACGCAAAATTGATCTGTTTTTGGCGTTATGGTGTTAGCATCGTTACTGTTGAAGTCTAGATCTACCTCTTGATCGCCGGGTAGAATATTCATCAATAACTGTGGGTGATTTGCACACCATTTTTTTAGATTGAACCCATGCTTTTTGAGAATCGTTATAAGTTCGTGTTGAGTATCAAGTGCGATGTTGAGACTATCAGAGCCTCCAAGGCCGTCATCAACGTAAAAATTACTCTTAAGCATGTTCGCACCATACGGATAATTGATAATATTTTCATCAGCAATTTTCTGTAAAATTTTTTTGGCGAGGTAAGTGCTGCCCGAGTTCCGTAAGTTACCGTGTTAAGTTTGTAGTAGCTAATTGGCAATCCAGGGTCTTCTCTCCATATTATCAATTGATATTGATGATTATCGGGATCAAGTAGTATTTGTCGGTACATTTTTTCAATATCGGTGGTGAATACAAACTTCGGTACTCGAAAATGTAGTAGGATCGAGAACAATTCACTCTGTACCGTTGGCCCTGTATACATTAGATCGTTCAACGAGAGTCCTGTTGATTTTTTCGCTGATGCGTCAAAGACTACTCTTAATTTCGTTGTAGTGCTATCGGGTTTCATCACACAATGGTGCGGAATGAAATATTTAGGATCTACCATTGTATCAATGTTGACCCTTTGCATGTGTCCTAGATGCTCATATTCTTGCATGAACTTTATATATTGCGTCCGAATGTCTTCATTTTTTAGAAGTCGACGCTCTAAGCCAAGAAATCTGTTGACGGCCATCTTATGGGATTCTCCTAATGCTGTTGGGTTTTCTCGAAACGGAAGACTGACAGTGAAGCGGCCATCTAGATTGGTGTGCACATGATGCGTGAAATGTGATTCACATTGTTTTTCCGATGGCGAAAGTGCCTTTTCGCTAACCTCAATTTCGTCAAGTTTGCAAAGATGCTCTATCGCTTTTTCCAATGAAGCGGTGTCTCCAAATATTGCACATGTGGATGAATATAGTGGATTACGAATTGGATTTCTTCCTATAGCACCCCCTACAATCCAGCCTAGTTCTGTGTTTTGTAGAGTTGGTAGATTATCAGCAAGGTGTATCGTCCCACTTTTTATTAATTTGTAATAAAATTCTGCTCCCAGTAGCAAGTCTATTTTATCCTGCTGATCAAAATGAGGATCTGCTAGGTGAATGTTGTTGGGAATATTCCAAGAAGAACTGTTAATATGTTGACTTGGTTGTGCGGGAATTATACTTGGTAATATGTATGCTTCCACATTTGCTGAAAAACTGAGATCTCTGGACTTCATTTGAACGTTTGTGCGATACTTGGAATGCTTTTTGGTTTCGCCAACGCCGTCAAGACAAAGGGAAGCTCCTAATGGTAAAATAGATAATTTTTGGCAAAGGCGTTTAGATACAATGTTGACCTGTGATCCTGAATCCAATACCGCTCTAAATTTACCTGATGCACCATTTGAGGCTGTAATTATGACTTTTGCTGTTGCTAGCACAACATAGCCCTGGCGGCCCGCAGCAACTTCAGTTGTTGCTGATGTAACTGCTACGACATTGGAAGCAGTCCTCCTTTCGGCTGTATTTGATTGTGAACTGAAATTTGATTTCTTATCCATTTGCGTGTTGTCTTTCTTTTGCAAATGGACTAATGTATTGTGCTTTTTGTCGCATTTTTTGCAGCTACTTGACTTGCAGGTTTTCGCAATGTGGTCATCTTTGAAGCAGTTGACGCATAGATTCTGTTGCTGCACCCAACGTAGTCGTTCTGCTTCTGATAATTGCCGAAATTTGTTGCAGTGATACAGTTTATGATTACTGTTATTACATAATTTGCATATGCTAATATTGTGTGCGTTAGATGTTACTATTGTTGACACCGCCTTATAAGTAGATTTTTCCCTAGGAACAATTGCTTCCATAGATTGAAATTGAAGCTCAAGGAACGATAAGAAGTCAGCTATATTTGGCACATCCTTCGGATTAGTTAGTGATTGCATGTACCTGATGTGTGTGCTTTTGTCAAGTTTTTTCATCAATAACTGAATAATAATCGCATCCCAGGAATCTGTTTCGATTCCAAAGTTATTTAATGCCAGTAAACATTCTTTGGTGGTGTCATGCATGGCTTTGATGGATTGTGCGGATGACGTCACGGACTGTTGATTGAGTATTTTTTCTACTAGATTCGCTACTAAAATTCTCTTGTTATTGTAGCGATCTTGTAAGGTTCCCCAGGCAGTGCTATAGTTTGTCTCTGATAGAGATAATTGACTTATCAGATGTTCAGCTTCTCCCGTCAAATTACTCTTTAAATACCAAAATTTTTGAATAGCGGGAATCGGCTGATTTCCACTTTTCAGAGAATAAATCATAGAACTGCCGCCATTTTAAATAGTCGCCATCAAATTTCGGTATTGTAACTTTTGTAAGATGTAACGATGAAGATGACTTATTTGATTGAGTTGGCTGATTTTCACCAACGTTTTGTGCCTTTTTAGCCAATATGGACAGTCTGACCAACTGTTCTTGAACTTTGTCATTCAATTCATAACCTCAAAGCCAGATTTCAATGGATCATCAAAGCGTTCGCATATACTGTCGTATAAGTCTTGGATCTGATCCCAAAGACTGTTTATGGTTGACAGTTTGATGTCATAAAATGGACGTGGTTGTATTTCGTCGCTAATGTTTAATACATTTAAAAACCTACTTAAGGCTGTCATTCTAGCTCTTGCCTTCCGAATCAAACCTTGATTTTCATTAGACTCCTGAAGAGGCACTGATGCACCAGTAGTTTTAGTTGATGGTAGCTTTTGTAGGGATAATGTTCTAAGACGATTAGCCTCTGTTGTAAACAGATTTTTATACACATTAGTTATCTCACTAATTTTTGAATAGTAGTCCTTAGTAAAATATTCATTCTCTGCTTTTAACGTTTCAACATCGTCAAGCATACGCAATTCTGTATCCGTGGCTTCAAATTTCTCCCAGGCTTGCAAAAGTCGACGGCTACGCTCCTCAAAGTATTCTGCGGTGGTTTTTCTGTCCGCAGAATCCTTTTTAAAGTTTCGCACTATTGCTTGAATTATTTCGCCTGTATTCAAGAGGGTATCCAATAACTCTGCTGCCGCCATTGTGTACGATATGGAACTGCCTCTTTAAGCGCTAAAAAAATTGGAGATGAATTTGGTCACCAATGGGCCGATGCCTGTTGTCAGTGCTCTAATCAATTTGCTGGAGCTGCTGATGTTTGTTGCACTAATGGTGTAGTGCTGGTAGTATATGTCCACTGAAACTTCGTGTTAGTGGAGATGATGAAGTTGGTCACCAATAAACCGATGCTTGTTGTCAGTGCTCTAATTTGCTGGAGCTGCTGATATGTGTTGCACCACTAGTATGATGTTTTTTATAGCCTCTGCTGAAGACAAGGATTCGCTGGGCGGATTTTATGTTGCAATTCTTCCACTTGAATACCAGTGTTAATGGGTAGGCTGCGTGCTGTTGTAAGTCACCAATTTAACTTTAAAACCCCTTACCGCTGGTGGGGGGAAGCTTTAAAATCAATGGTGGTCGGGGTCACCAAAAAATGTTTAGAATTAAACGTGTAAATGATTTTATTAGTATGACTCAGCTCAAACACTTGAATTTGAACTGTACTAATTTTTGTTTGTGTGGTTTTACTTTCAAGCACTTGTAACTTGAACGTAATGTGATCAATGAATAAAAAGCGAGTTTTTACTATTGACAAAGAAATATAATTTTATTGTGGTATTTATACTAAAATATTAACAATAAATTGTTGAGTCGACAAAATACTTAAAACTAAAATTTACGTTAAATTGACCAATCAAATTGAAGTAGCAATGTTTGCAGTTAATTCATTGTGTAATATGATATCCTTTTGTTAAAACAACATTAAGGGAGTTCACTAACGTTTATATTATCATTAACAATTATTAAGTGTGTTCAAAACTTCTTAAACAATTGGTATTAACTTAACTACATACATATACATATTTTATACCAATAAAATAAAAATACAATTCAAAAAATGTAATATTAGTGACTAGTACAAGTAGTTACATATGTATGTACTTATTTTAATGTTTAAAATACGTCGTTAAAACAAAAAATTAATTAATTAATCAAAATTAACAAAGAAATTAAATTTAGCCAATAATACAAAAATAACAAAATTCAATAAATAAAAATAACTATAGACAATAGTTTAAGGATTATGTATATATTATTGATATTTTTCTGGAGAATGTATTTTTTTTTTTTATTATATCAATGTTATTTGATAAAAACAATTTAAATTCTGCACAGTCCATTTGAAAGCCGACAGAAAATTTGACACATTGAAAATACACTTTTCAGTGTTGCCAGGCAATTCCTGTCTTGGGTGGTTATAAATTTAAATTGTATTGAGTTTAAAATTTCGGTATTTTAAGGAAATAAAACTTTTAATTTTGAAAACTAAAGAAGAACATTAGCCATCAAAAAGAAATGACAAAAAAGGACAATTCAATTAAAAAAAGGACAATTTATTTTGTTTAAATTTAAAAGGACGTTGTGTCAAAAAAGAGGACTGTCCTTTCTCAAAAAAGGACGGTGACCAGTAGCTGTAACTCGCGCAACCAAAGTTTTTGGGGACAAATTATCGTGGGGATTTTTCATTTGCAGTATACCTATTATCAATTTTGCTTTATTTTACCATTTTCTTTCAAACATATATTTACATACATACATGTTTATGTATTTGGGCGTTTTTCTTCTCCATATTTCGATTATTTCAAGGCGATGGTATTGAGGATGTTGTTTTTTATAACAATTTGTTAAAAATTTTTAAAACTGAATTTGAGATTGCCAAAATGGATGTACTAATTGACGATAAGGAAAGTAATTTGGTTGTTGCTAAAATTGATGTTGGCATAGAATGTTTGACATACGAACCTCAAATATGCGCAAAAAAATAATAAACAGTATGACATTCAGTTTGAATTGACTCATTAATAATATCTTACACTGTTATTTTGTGAAAAACAATAATTTATTTTTTGTTAACATGAATTCAAATTCAATTCGACGTTTCGCAGACGTTTTGTTGTTTGAAAATTTAAAGTTGAAAAACTGAAATGTATTGACAATTTTGATGATTTGAATGGCTCATTAATAAACACTGTTACTTTGTATAATAGAAGAATTACTCTACTTGAGTTTTGTTAATTTTTACTTCAGCTCAATTTCAATGTGCGTATCGGATTCGATATCGGCGATTTGTATTTTTGAGGATCGGTATCGGATCGGCGAAATGGCGTATCGTTACATCCCTACTCTGTATATTAAATTTATATACATACGTACATATATGCTAGAAATTTGCCAAATGGTGGTGGTTTTTAACTTACATACACACATACATACATACATACTTGATAAATTCTGATATTTTACAGATATTATAGTGATAAAATACAAACGATCAGTGAAAACAAACTTAAATTAATTAATTAATATAATTTTTAATGTGAATTATAGAAATATATGGATATTTAATTAGTTTTGCGATTTATAATTTTAATTTGGATAGAAAGACAGGACAAAGAAAAAAACCAAAACCAGAGATTGTATGAGTGTATACAAACAAGTATGCAAAATATTCCGTCTGGAGTCGCATCTGTATATCTGTGACCAGCAGCATAGACTATACAACTAGACAAGACACCTATAAAATCGTCAATACGTTTTGCAGTGAAGGACAGCAAATCTTAGTTACTGTATATATCTGTCTCTCTCTGTAAATCGTATTGATTGTCATTTTATTTTTTTGTTTACAATAGTGAAATTCTGGAGAAGATTTTTGGTGCAAAATGGAATAAAATTCATTTTGCGCCAAAAATATTGACATATTGGTTGGTAATTTGTGGACAAAATGTCACGTACTATTTTGTCTACATATTACCAATACATAGCCATACAAAAATACGGTGGAAGTATTAAAAAACAGGCGCGAAGATGTAAGTATGAAATTTTTTTTCGATTAAAAAAATATAACATAAAACTTAATATTTCCTTTTCAGGAGTCGACGATGTGCAATGGGCTGTCCAGACTGGGAGAATCTACATCGGGTTCGCAGAGATATAAACAGTTAAGTGAAATTTAGTGAAACCACCCTTATTTTTTCATACTTTTCTGTAACCAATATTGTGGAAAAGTGTGAATTGAAAAGGTGCACAAGAAAAATAGTGTCCTTTAAATAAAACATCAACTCCCAAACAAGATTGGGAATAACTAATAAAGCAACAAAGAAATGATGTTTGTACAAGTGAAGTGAAACAAATAGAAACACCCAACAGAAGCAGCAATAGCAGTGGCCAAATGTTGAATTAGGAATTTTTGAAGCTTTTCCTTGTGCAAAAGAAAAAAACTTCCACAGCCAGTCTATAAAAGTGAAGTGAAACATATAGAAACACCCAACAGAAGCAGCAACAGCAGTGGCCAAGTGTTGAATTAGGCTTTTTGAAGCTTTTCCTTGTGCAAAAGAAAAAACATCAACAGCCAGTCTATAAAAGTGAAGTGAAACATATAGAAACACCCAACAAAAGCAGCAACAGCAGTGGCCAAGTGTTGAATTAGGCTATTTGAAGCTTTTCTTTGTGCAAAAGAAAAAAACATTAATCAACTGTACAATTTATTATTTATTAAAAGAAAATCCAAACCATTGAAAGGTTACTTAAACTGATTGAAGCAATTGAAAATTTGAAGAAAGTTTAAGGTACATTTTTAATAGTTTGGATTTATGTATAATGGTTTAGGCCTACTGGGGAAGCCAGCCATTAAAAATAATTGGCAACGCACTGAGTGTAGTACCTCAATGGTTGTGTGGAAACCTACACAATTAATAAAAACTTTATTCACAAGCCTAGTTGTATAGCTTATTATTGTTTTTATTTTGTTTGAAACAGTGTTTTTCATATACAACAATAAGTGATACAAGTAGGCTTATGAATAATTCATTTAATTATTTATTATTAATATAGAACAGATTTAGTATAAAAACCTTGCATTATATCCTAAACCCTTTTTAATAAGAACACTTGAATGTCTTTTCTTTTTGTAACTACCATTTATTTCATATTATTTCATTTCATTAATATTTTGCAAAGGACAGAAAAAAAATGAAAATTTTTACATATTTGGATATTTGAACAATTTATCTTTTAATAACATAAATATTTTAATAAAATATAAACAATTTAATTTATGTAATCTTTCCCATTTCTTCTTTTTTATTTTGCATATTTGAGTGCGGTTAAATTTATTGAAAGTACATAAATATTTGTTTTTGCTACTGACTATCATGGCATGTAGGTAATTGTTTCACAAACAAGTTCAATTTAATGTGAATTTACTTTTAGTTTTGTTTTATTTTTACTTAAATTTTTAGTTTGATAAATATTTCAGTCACAAATTGCGCACTTTTTTCCTGTTGAGATTTGTTGCATTTTTTTAAAATTTACAATTCTCATGTAAATTCACGTTTAACAATTTTAATGACTTATTTTGTTTTAAGAGCTTAAGTACAATAGTTAAAAAAAAGTTATTAAGTATATTTTTAGTTTGCTAGTAAATAAAAATAATAAAATGAATGTGACTTTTGTAGCTGTGTTACTGCCGCTGTTGAAGGTCATTTCCAGTTTTGTGATGTTTACTGAGTTGGCATCTGCCAAGAACATCTCTAACATATTACAAGTTTTTTGATACCATTTATCTTTCTTAACCATGACCAAATTACCTTTACTTACATTGACAATGCCACCAAGACGAACATAATCAATACCGGCTTGCAAATGTGTGGGTAAGTTTCTTATATATTCCTTTTTCGTAAGCAATGGAAATCCATAGCCCATACAAAATATTCCTCTTGCTGGTATTCTGCTTTTTGCAATATTTTAGCACGTATGTATTTGTTCCATGCTATAAAATGTACTGCGACTTTATTTCCTATTTGAGGACGCAACAAATTATCACATAATGGTTTATTGGAGCTTGGATTCGCCAGGAATTCCGATTGGTTTGTACCAAAACAGATGAGGATTTATGAAATGCGTTATTCTGATACAATTATCGGTTTCCATTTTCTCAACTAAAATTTTTAATGTTCTTTTAGTAATATGGAATAATATCAAAACTTATTAGGTGGTTAAAAACTTTCTTCACAAGTGGCTTCTTAACAGCCAAAGGAGCTGGGACAACTTTCTTTGTCACTTGCTTCTTCTTTGATCTAGGCTAAAATAAACAAACACAACGCAGTTGAATCAATCTGCTTGAAATCACTAAATCAATGCATTAAATCTCCACTATTGTGGCCGTTTGTTTCACAAAACACTTTATATTTATATATATATACTTATATATATTTATATCAATATATTTTAATATAATTTGTTAATTTTTCTAATAATTGAATTTAATTCTGTGATTCTGTGATTTCCATTTAAATTTTCTGTAGCATTTTGCTATAGCTTTATTAAACATATGCTTAGAAATGGTTACGTATAACCATTTCTTCTAACACATACATATTTCTATGGTGAAAAATTTATCTTCCGTTTCGCCTGCAAAACGTACTAACATATGAGAAACACCTTTTTGACCTGTCAAAGTTGAGAATTCTGTGCATATTCTGTGACCAGCAGACTCTTCTACATATTTTATTTTTTCTTGCCTTTTATGCCCACACAATTGTCGATACACACGCATACACAGAGTATTTTATATGTCGCATTGCTTGGTTGTACAGAGAGCAGTTGTATTTTGATGGAGGTAGCCACATCTGACATGCAGGGGGCGTCACTTTATCCGTTAATAAAGACGTTATAATTTGAAAGCGTAGTTTAACTTACTGACTAGTTTTAATATGATTATATAATATATACTTCCGTTTCAATATTTACATTAGAGAATGCATTCATCCAACCAAATTATAAATTCAGGTAACAAATTCAATTAGAAATATAATGTAAACTAAAGATACTACAAATTCAGGAAATACAAATATATAATATCGACCACTGGTCTGTACAAAATAAATGGAGATTAATTCAATTAATAATAGTAATGGAAATAATACAAAAACATAATAACAAAACAGGCGATACTTCGATCAGTAAAGAAATATAGACAATATTTTATTTGAAAATTATTGTTGTGTGGGAAAAACAAGTGCAACGACTTTTCCGTTACACTACTCTCATTGGATTACCATACTTTGTCAAGCAATGAGAAAATTTTGAAAGAAATTCAAGCAACATCATCTTTGGATTGGTCGCTGGTAAAAAAATCGCAAACTCTCAAGGTTATAAGAAAAATAAACAGATTCTTATCGAATAAAAATTATTTCTTGTGTTGTTTGTAAAGTTTTTTTTTAAACCTATTTTGCTTCTGCTTTAGTAATTTCCAGATCTTATTGCGGAGCTCATGAGTTTTGAAACTTTTCAAACATGATAGAAAGATGATAGTAAACTGTGACAAATTAAAAGGTGATCCCAAGGCACAAAAATGTGGCAATTGCGGCGGAAACCACACTGCTAACTATTGGGGCTGGATGTTTATTCGTTTTTAAGACTTCGTCGATCAGAAAAACTAATGATACTCCCACTCACCCTAACACCCCTTTAAACTACCCACAGTTACCTAAACCGTCAACCAGCCAAAATCAATATTCAAACGTTTGAAGTCTAACACGACTCTTGGTCAACAACAACCAAAATAGTCACTTTTGATACGCAAATATTTAAAGAAGTAACCAGACTAACGCGCAAAAAACGGTACCAGCAAATGCTTCAACACGGAGCTTCATACAAACAGTATCAAGTTCGGCCACACAGTGTGTATATTTACACGAAACCATTCGAGCTGTTTTTACCCCCCTCATATCTTTGCTCCTCTTCATCATAATATAATGAAACTTTAAACATAAGGTATCCACACAGAGGTGACCTCAAAGGTTAAATTTGATTAAAAGGTTAAAAAAAATCACCCCTATCGTGAATAATTTTCCACATGAAATTTTTTCACTTTTCACGTATTTGCAATCGCGAACAACTCGCATGAAAAAATTTTATTTTGTCCAGAATAATAACGTGAAAAAATTTTCACTTCAAAAAATTCCCCTTATCGTGAACAATTTTTTTCCCACGGCTTTTTTCACTTTTCCCTTAAATTTATTCACTTTATTTTTGATGGGGAACAGAACATAACATGTACGCATTTCGTCTTATAATTCGAATATTAAAGCTTAAAAAGTTTATTTTATTGAAAATATCTGATAATAAGTCACAAACTGATGTTATTCCCCAACAAAATGCAAAAAACAGGCCGGTTGCCTGCAGATTTGCGAAGCTTTAATATGTTGGCATTTTTCGTTTTGTTGACTTTCCAAAAGTAGACGAATTATTTCACCACATAAAAGTTAAAATGCTGTAATAAAATAGTTTTTATTTATTTTATTTTTGTCTTAGAGCTTGTGTAGTTGGAGCTCCTAAGACTGATGATTTATTAATTGATTTATAAACTAAATGACATTGGCTTATATACTAATTATGAGAATAATTCTTAGGGGTACATTAACATAAGAGTAAAAGAATAGAAATATATATTATTGTTGGGTAAGCATATTTAGCTTCCAACTATTTATGTATGGCACGTGTTCAACAGTTTTAAAGTTCAACGAGTGCATACTTAAAAGCAACAGATACTTTGTGCAGCTTATATCTACAATCAAACAAATGCAGTTAATAAATGTGATTCATTTAAGTGCATTGTGCTGCTGCACTTGATTAACTGCACAAAGTGTCAAATTACCGACACACACAAAATATCTTGCTTGCAGTTTGTCAATGCTTGCATGTTGCGGTACTATTGAATCGCAATGCATACTACACACTGTTGGCCACATGCTACACCTCCACCCTTTACAAGAATGTTCATATAACGTTAGTTTTATGGACATTCTTTTACAATTAATTTTAATTAGTCTAAGTATAAGTGTAATATAATATTTATTTTGTTTTTAAAGAAAAAAAAAAATTATAATATTTAGATGTACTTATATTCTAATTTTATAGTAGTCCGGACGTACAATATTATTGAATGTTAGTTATTATTAAACATCTTAAGTCTATTTTTATGAACTATTTGTTGTTTATTTGTTTTCTTATCTTCTATGGTAACATTATTTCTTAAATCTATTTTCTTAATTTTATACGGACCTTTATATTGATTTTCCAATTTATGCCCTGAATTATTCCTAAGTAGAACTAAATCTCCTATTTTAAAATTATGTTCTAAAATATTCCTATCATAATTTAATTTTTGTTTTATTTTATTTTTATCTAAAAGTATTTGCGCGCGCTTATGTGCTACTTCTAACCTAAATTTTGCCTCTTTGGCATAGTTATGCACATTGTATAGTGGTGTCACACTATCTACTTTAGCAAATTGTCTAAAATTGTTTGGTAATCTTGAAAATACTAACTCATAAGGACAGTAGTTATGTGCCGTTGATGGCGTCGTATTAAAGCAGTAAGTGAAATATCTTAACCATTCGTCCCAGTCCGTTTTGTCCACAGATATATAAGAACGAACATATTCGTTAAAAGTTCTATGACTTCTTTCTATTGTTCCTAGTGTTTGATGGTGATGTGCTGTGGAAGTTATATTTTTAATTTTTAGTAATGTGCATAGTTCCGTCAGTATAGAATTTTTGTACTCTGTTCCCATGTCCGAAATGAACGTTTTCATTGGACCATAGGTTAATACAAAATTTTCAAATATCGCTTTTGCGATTGTTCTTGCAGATTTATCTGGTGTTGGTATTGTTACCAAATATTTAGTAAGATCACATATTAAAGTAATTGCATACTCATTTCCATTAATCGATTTTGGAAATGGCCCTATTGTATCTACATACACCGTGTCGAATGCTTTTTCTGGTGTTTCTGTTATAGTCATAGGACTTTTATTATGGTTTACTGTTTTTGATTTTTGGCATTTTTGACATGATTTAACATATTTCGTTATGTCTTTTATCATATTTTTCCAATAGTAATACCTCTTTATTTTTTCTATTGTTCTATATATTCCACAATGTCCTCCCTCTATCGGATCATCATGGTATTTCAGCATTATATCAAGAATTGCCTTAGCATTCTTATCATTTATATTGGTCACCTCATTAAGTAGCGCTACTTTTAATTTATTTAAATATTTATTGCCCATATTTTTAAATTCATTTATGGAGATAAATTCGAAAATTTTCTCACTGGGTGCCATTTGTAGTGTCTCTACACTAAGTTTACCGGCCACTTTCTCAAGCCTTGGGAAAAATTGTCCTAGGTCAATATTCCCATTAGTAAACAAATCATTTATATTTATATATGTAATAATAGATTTTCCTCGTTTGATGTAACATTTTACAGGAGTAATCTTTAATTTATAGTACTTTCTGACGTCAGTGTTCTTTAGTGGTACATATATATTGGGCTTTTTATCATTATTTTTAATTTGATGCTGAATATTTTCGGTATTACTTTGTTGTTTCTTTTTATATGCCATAGATCTTGTTGTAATTTTTAACACCGTATTAGTTTTTATATTTATATCTTTTAAGTCATCAATCGTTATTCTTGATAACGCATCTGCAACATAATTATCTTTTCCCCTAAGATATTCTATAGTAAAATTGTATTCTTCCAAATCTAACCTCATTCTTGTTAATTTTGAACTTGGGTTTTTCATAGAAAATAAATATGATAATGGTCTGTGATCAGTACGAACAAGAAAATGTTTACCATATATGTATGGTCTGAAGTGTGTAATAGCCCAATGGATAGCTGTCAGTTCCTGTTCAATTGTAGATTTATTGCTTTCACCTTTGGTAAAAGATTTTGATGCGTATGCTATTGGTAATTGCTTTCCATCATATTCCTGTGTTAATACGGCTCCACAAGCTTGTTTGCTTGCGTCCGTCGTTATACAAAATTCTTTTGTGAAATCAGGGTATTGAAGTAGTGTGGGCTTTATTAGAGCTTTTTTCAGATACTTGAATGCATTGTCACAATCTTTAGTCCATTCAAATTGTACTCCTTTTCTTGACAATTTCGTTAGATGTCTGGAATATTCTGAGAAGTTTTTGATGAATCTTCGATAATAATTACAAAATGCAACGAATCGTTTTGCACTATCCGCATCCTTAGGTGTTGGATAGTTTTCGATAGCTGCGTATTTACTATCATCAGGTAATATTCCTTTGTCTGTACATTTGTGTCCAAGATAAGTAACCTCTGTCCTGAAAAATGAACACTTTTCTGGATGAAGTTTTAAGTTGTGTTTTCTACACAAATCAAATACCTCTTTTAAATTTGAAAGCATATGTTTTTCTGAACAACCCAAAACCACTAAGTCATCCATGTATAGGAAAGCCTGGTTTGGTTTTAAACCAGCAAAAGCAAGTGTCATCATTCTTTGAAACGAATTTGGAGCTATTTTTAAACCATACGGTAATCTAGTAAATCTGTATGAGCCATTGTTTGTTGAAAATGATGTTAAGTCCCTAGATTTGTTCTCCAAGCCAATTTGGTGAAAACCTGACATTAAGTCTAAACAAGAAAAATATTTTGCTCTGCCGAGCTGGTCTAGAATATCGTCTATTCTAGGCAATGGAAACTTATCTGCAATTAGTTTTTTATTTATTTGTCTGTAGTCTATAACAAGTCTCCATCTTTTCTTATCAGAATTGGGCAGTGATTTCTTTGGTACGAGTAATATTGGACTGTTGTACTCAGAGTACGAAGGCTCTACAATTTGATCATCTATTAGCTTTTTGACCTGTTTATCTATTTCTTCTTTATGTGTATGTGGTATACGATAATTTTTAATGTATACCGGTTCTTTATCTTTTACCCTCAACTTTTGTTCATAAAAATTATTTATTGTTATTTTTTCTGATTCCAAACCGAAAATATCACTGTATGTTGAGCATAATTCTGTTAATGTATTTTTAAATTGTTCCGGGAAATTTTTCTTCAAAATTTTTAGTATTTCGGATTTTCTTGATATATTTTTGCAAGAATTTTCTTTTATTATATCATAATCAGAGATGTTTTCGGTTTTTATGTTACTTTTCTTAATTTTGGCATTAGTGTTATTAGTGTTTAGAAAACGAACGTATGCTTTATCAGTGTTAACTATTGTGTTTGGAATGAAGACGCCTGGTGCAATTTCTTGATTAGGAATTAGAATTTCACTGTTTAAATTATTAAATAATATGTAATAAAATAGTTTTTATTTTATTTGATGTATTATTTCACATCTTGGTGGTAAAGTTATTTCGCTATTGTTATTTGTAATTGGTATATTGATTGTGTGTGGCATATTAAATGGTCTTAGGATAAGGCAATCATTGTTTTTTGTTAAAATCCAACATGCAATTATACTTTTTCATGAAATCCATTCCAATGATTCCATCGCATGGTATTGGAAAGTTATTGTATACCACTTGGAATTTATGTGGTATTAAAAATTTTTCGAATTTTAGATCAAAAAATATACTTCCCATTGATTTTATATTGCCCTGTCCTATTCCACTAAAAACTGTAGTGTCATTAGTATTTATTTTGTTTAATCTGAAAAATTTTGATTTTATTAGAGAAATATCAGCACCAGTGTCTACCAAAAGTGTGAGTGTAGTGTCGGTATTATTTAGTTGAACATTTATAAAGAAACTTAAGTTGAGGTTTAGATGATAGATATTTATTGATTTTGTCTTAGGGGAAATTCGGAGTTTTCCGAATCATTTTGATTAGATTCTGTTGCTCTTACGTAGTTGTTGTTCCCACGGTTATTGGTGTATCTTTGGCGGTAATTGTCACTATTGTTGTTATTGTTATATCTTTGTCGGTTTCTGTTATAATTGTCATTATTGTTGTTATAGCTGTTATTGCTATTATTGTTACGTGGGAAATTATTTCTTCCACGCAACCGTGTATTATTGCCACGATAATTGTTATTGGGTCTATGTTTTTGCCCATAATATAGTATGGCATTCTGTTGGCCTGTGGCTTCGGTACAGCTATTGACAAATTTACTTATAGCATCATTCATGCTATTGAATTGGCCTGCCTCCATGATAAGCTTTACTTTATCAATGTTGCAGTTTTTGGTAAGTGCTTTTACAGCGACTTGTGTTGAATATTTGGTTGCTAATTCTGATGGTAATCCATCTGTTATATATGCACTTTCTAATGATTTTGCTAAACTTTCAATTTCATTGCAGTAGGCATTCGCCGTTTTACTGCTTTGCTTAATGTTCATTATTTTCGCAGATATTACTTCTACTGATTCACCTTTAACGGTTTGTTGCAACTTATTTATAATGTTTATTATTGTTGCTTCATCGTTGATAAGATTTCTTGCAGTACCCTTTAATTTTGTTTTTATGAGGGATACTGCTGTGGATTCGTGTTCTCCTTTTATTGAATTTAGTAACGATAATGAATCTATGAAAGAGCGTAAATTTTCTGCTCTGCCATCAAAGTCTGGAATTAGCTTTGAGGCTGTATTTAAAAATTCCACTATTGTTTGGCCCATTGTAGTATTTATTGGTTTAGTTCTGAATTTATGAGGTGAATTTTCGTGGATGGATGTTGGTAGGTCAAGCTCTACCCCTTCCTTAGCTGCCAATTTGAAAATTTTTTCTTTTAAATCTGCAAAGAATGCATATGATGCTGTTTTGTGTGAAACTGTAAGTCTATTGTAGTGCACATTAAATAAAGTTCTTATTCTTTCCAAGCAACCTAAAAGTTTATCGAAATGTATTTTAATTGTTTCCTCTTTTGTAGGTCTGTCAATGTTTAGGCATTTATAAGATCAAAATCTTTCTTTATTAATCTGGCTTTATTAAGTATTTCATGCCATTCCATAAGTATAATTTAATTTAATGTCTTTAATTAGTTTTTCTATTTTTATTTTCCTGCCCTCTTTTTCTGTTTTCTATTCATTATAAAGGACCGTGTAAAAAGTTATGTATAATAATTTTATAAATTTTTCTTTTAATTTACTTTATTCTTATTAAAATTATGATGTTTTATAAAAAATCTTTAAAACGTTAGTTTTGGTTTAATATTTATTTCTTAAAGTTTCTAGTAATTTTTCAATATGGGAAATTTGCTCCCATATTTTTGTGGCTCTTTCCCAGCTTGGTGGCTGTTCATTATTTACTTCTCTTAATAGGATGGCCCTATCACGTTTTAATTTATTTGAGTAGCCACCTCTACGTTTTGGCTTTTTTTATCTTGCCTATTGCTGTGGCTACTTCTTCTTTCTTTTTTAAATGTCTCTTCTTATACTCTTCTATGGTGAGTGGTTTTGGTCCCACTGACGGCATAGTAAAAAAATTTTACTTATGAGATTTTCTTAATGATCTCTTCATGTAATAAAAGGTTTAAAAATTTTTTTTTTTTTTTGTTGTCTTAAGTTAATTTGAAAAATAAAAAAAAATATTTGCCACGAGCGGTTAACGCTTACTGGCCCTAGTGTGCGACTTTAGCGCACCACTTTTAAAATAAAAGTTATTAATTAATTAATTGTATGAAGAAAAATATATTTTTTGGTGATTTTGTGGTCTTCTTGGTTCAGATCATTTTGGCTGGCTGATGAAGGTGATATTTGTATTGAAGATGTCGTCCTTCTTTGGCTACCTTTTGGCCAGGCGGACCTTTATTTGCTTCTTTAATGCTGGGGTGCCTTTTGGCCAGGCGGACCCTCTCCTTCTTCTGCTCTTGTTTCTGGGTGCAAATCTAGTAGCACTCCAAGAAAACTGGCAGGATCGCCATGTAATAAAATAGTTTTTATTTATTTTATTTTTGTCTTAGAGCTTGTGTAGTTGGAGCTCCTAAGACTGATGATTTATTAATTGATTTATAAACTAAATGACATTGGCTTATATACTAATTATGAGAATAATTCTTAGGGGTACATTAACATAAGAGTAAAAGAATAGAAATATATATTATTGTTGGGTAAGCATATTTAGCTTCCAACTATTTATGTATGGCACGTGTTCAACAGTTTTAAAGTTCAACGAGTGCATACTTAAAAGCAACAGATACTTTGTGCAGCTTATATCTACAATCAAACAAATGCAGTTAATAAATGTGATTCATTTAAGTGCATTGTGCTGCTGCACTTGATTAACTGCACAAAGTGTCAAATTACCGACACACACAAAATATCTTGCTTGCAGTTTGTCAATGCTTGCATGTTGCGGTACTATTGAATCGCAATGCATACTACACACTGTTGGCCACATGCTACAATGCAATAAACAAACGGATCAACCAAGCTAAAGCTCCATTACTCAATATTCAGCTTTGATTTTTTTCAGTTTTCTTTAAAATAAATATGTCCGTGTATATTTTTGAAAAAAAAATTCTATGATTTCTTATTTTTTAATCTTATTTATTTTTTTTACATTCACTGATAACTGATAGCGGGAATAATTTTTCACGGGAGATTCACGATACCATATTTTCCTTCGAGGAAAATGAAAATATCACGGGAACAAAAATTTCACTTGCTATTCTGCCTTCATACACGGGATGAATTATGAGAGTTTTTAGGCGAGAGGGGTGAAGAGAGCGGTTTTTCGTTGGCACAATTTTTCATCCAGCCTCAAGCATTAAACACATTCGCCACAGCAGACTACCGACAACCACCTGTCAAAATTAGAATACATGTGTGCATATGAGAATGATTATATTGAAGACAGCAAGGCAACACGGCAACAGGTTTTTGTCCATGCTACTTTTGTCGTGTAGTCGAATTAAACTAATTTCTATTTATGATGGCCACAAAACCAAAACAATGTTGACAATATAACAAAATTTTTAAAGCCAATTAGTGATTAGAAATATTTTTTATTGTAAAATAAAAAAGAAAATTACAAAATTTAAATGTTAAAATCAGGGCAAGTTTTTTAAGCTTTTTTGCTGGAAAAGCTTGATTTCGCTTATTTTGTACCTTTTTTTGCAAAATTGCTTTTTTTGATATACTCTGCTTGAATTTGCTTATAATGCACTTTGGCAGCCCTTGAAAATAATTTTTGAATCCTTCTGTTGCAAATAAAAAGCAAAAGATTGTCCTTTTTTCACCCATGCAATTTTCTATTCTTTAACTCTTGACATTGCAAACTAGATTGGCTTAAAGGTGTTATTTAATATTGTGACACTATACAGAAATTTGCAATGTGTTAAATGCACTTTCCGATGATGATGTGGAATCAATATATAAAGCAAAAGCTCTATTTAAAAATGCATCTTTAAAATCTGATCTCCCGTACATAAAAGATAATTTCGAGTGTATTTGCCGAAGTATAATCAAACTAGAAAGAAGAGGACTTTATTTAATGGAAATTTGTCTTATAGAAAAAGTGGAAGAAAAGGTGACAAATTTTAAAAACAAAATGGTTTTTGAAAAGTTCAACAAAAATATGAATCGAAACGTTGAAATTCAAACATTAGTTAAAATTAAAAATATTTTTTTTTAAACAAAAGCGAAGCTGATGAATACATTTATTCGCTATCTCCAAGCGAAATATTATTGTTTAAGTTCGATCCTACTACATCCAATGATGTTGAATGAGTTTTTTCAATTTATTCTACAGTTTTATGCGATAATCCATCTTTTCTTTTTGAAAATCTAAAAAAACAAATGATTGTGCTTTGCAATAAAAAATTATTTAATAAAATAAAAGAAAAGTGGTTACATTCTTTAATTTTTGGAAGCATATTTGAGCTTTTTTTTGCTTATTATTGGGCCTATTTTGCGTTTATTTTGTGCTTTTTTGCTTGCTTTTTTCTTTAATTTTGTGCATATTTAAACTTGCCCTGGTTATAATATATATGCATCAAGAATTTTTATTAGCTTTATTGTTATATAGAATATTGACTTGAGTCAAAAATACCAACATTGTTAAAAATTAAAAAAAACTCACAGGGTAATAGCCATTTTTTACCTTAAAATTTTTGTGTAATTTTTTCGGTGCTCTCTCTTGATTCCGCAGTTACGGGTTTCAAAACTTTAATATATTATTGATCATAAGTCCTACAATATAGAACGAATATAAACGACATAGGTATCATTTCAAAATGCTCTAAATAACTCATTTAATTCTTAAAATCATCATTAAAGAAGCATTTTTTTTTTTTTTTTTTTTTTTTAAATTTTTTTTTTTTTTTTTCCTTTTTTTTTTGTGTTTCAACTCTCGTAGTGAACAGACGCGTTTTTATAATCGTCGCAACTGAATATAAAAAAAAAATTAAATAAAAAAAAATATTTTCAAGTCACAAAAAATATAAAAAAAACAAAACATTTATTGAACAGTTATTTTACTGGTTTTATTTTATTTTTTGCTTATGTGCAATATACATAAATATTTGCATACACAAACTAATATAAGTGCAAATAAAAAAAGAGAACTCTGATGAGTTCATCTTCTGACACAAACAACAATAATCCTACAAGCAGTAGGAATGTACAATATATAACTTTAGTTGCTGATGACGACAATAAAAAAAATGAATTAAACAAAAACCTGAATTTAACAGAAAACACAAATACTCGTGCGCGATCATTATCTCTGAACATGTTAAATAGTGAGCAAGAAGCAACAACAATTGCACCCATCAGCAAACTTGTCAGCTTAGCTGTACAAACAAACAAACAAACAATAAGTAACAAGGTGACCAACGTGCACAAAATGGTAGATGCGGTGAGTACAATAAATGATAATAAAATTCAAACAGGAATGAACAGATACATAACCGTGTTAAAAAGGGGAAGAAGTCCAAAATCAGCTCAAATTGCTTCAACATCGAAAGTTCCCAGAGATGGAAAAAACAATATAATAAATTCCGAAAATCGTTTCGCGATTTTATCTGAACAAGGCGATGAAGACACAACTACAACAAGTTCGAGTAAGCCCCCACCAGAGCTGTAAAAAGCTGCAATCAATTGACATTGAAATCAAAGTGATTTCAACCAAACTGATTTCATTCTTTGATTTCTAAATGATTTCAGATTTCAAAATGAAATCTTGTCAAAATTGCAATATTTTTTGATTGCAATCATTTTGAAATCATTTTTTTTAGAAATCATTGAATGCAATTAATTTAATTGCAATCAATTCGATTGCAATCAAATTTTTGTTGAAATCATGTGATTTCAATAAAATCCCTTCAAATCACAACTATAGTAAAAGTCCAATGAAATAATTTACATTTGGAATCTAGCGGTTTCTACTAGAATCTGGTGGAAACCTCCAAATTTTTGGTGGAAACCACTAGATTTTAGTAAAAATCACTATAGTTTTGGTGAAAACCAAAAGAACGAAGATTTTGATTCTGATTTAACTTTGATTGCAATTACTGGATTTGATTGCAATTAAAGTAATTGCAATCAAATCGATTGCAATCAAATTTGATTGCAATCAATTTATATATACATTGATTTCAAAAAATTGATTCAATCGTTTTTATCATATTGCAATTTACGATTTTGAATGCAATCAAAAAATTAGCAATCATTAAAGCGAAATCATGTGATTGCAATTAAATCGATTGCAATCATTTACAGCTCTGGCCCCCACCCATATATTTAAGAGAGCAGAATTCCAGTTTGCTGGTTAAAAGTCTTATCTCATTAATTGGAGAAAATGAGTTTTATGTAACTCCAATTAAGCGCGGAAATATCAATGAAACAAAAATTCAGGTAGCTCATGAAAATAATTACCGCAAAATTGTTTCAGATTTAGAATCTAAAAATAAAAACTTCTACACGTACCAATTAAAGAGTGCTAAAGGTCTAACAGTCGTAATAAAAGGTATAGACTCTAGCGTGGATCCGGAAGAGGTCAAGTCTGGCCTTGAAAATAGTGGCTACAAGGTGAAAAATGTCTCAAACATTAAAAATAGAGAAAAAATCCCCCAACCAATATTTAGAGTCGAGTTACAGCCAGATGGCATAAAAATAAAAAAGAATGAAGCGCATCCAATATATGACTTAAAGTACTTGTTGCATCGAAGAGTTACTGTTGAGCTTCCACATAAAAGAGCTGGACCTGTTCAATGCCTGAACTGCCAAGAATTTGGGCACACGAAGACTTATTGCAAGTTGCCTACAGTCTGCGTTGTATGTGGTGAGTTACACAGTACTGCTAACTGTGATAAAATAAAAGGTGATACCAAGGCGAAAAAATGTGGCAATTGCGGCGGAAATCACACTGCCAACTATAGAGGCTGCCCCCTTTACTCGTTTTTTAAGAATTCATCAACCAAAAAAACCAATGCTACTCCCGCTCAACCTAAAACCCCTATTAACTATCCACAGTTACCTCAACCGTCCACCAACCAAAATCAATTTTCAAACATTTTCAAATCTAACGCGACTAGTGCTCAACAAGAATCTAACAACAAATTTTCATACGCTAGTATTTTAAAAAGCAATCAGAGTACGGCGCAAAAAAACCGTAAATGTAAATGAAAATTCGGGGTATAATTTTAGTCGTATTGAAGCCTCAATAGAGATCCTTATACAAACAGTAAATACATTCACTCTCAACATGTCCTGTATGATGCAGGAAATGTTGAAAATGCAGTCTACCTTGTTGCAGGCTGTACTAAGCAAACCATGAACTTAAAAATCTGTTTTTGGAACGCAAACGGCATCTGCCAACATAAAAACGAAATAGAATATTTTCTTCAGGATAAAGAAATCGATGTTATGCTTATCTCAGAAACTCATTTGACATCTCGAAGCTGTTTCAGAATTAGTGGATATAATTTTTACGACACCAAGGATCCCCGTGGCAGAGCTTGTGGTGGTTCGGGAATCCTAATAAAAACGCGAATAAAACACCACCTGTTGAATGATTTTTGTGAAGATTATCTTCAAGCAACGAACATCTGCATCGAAACTTACTATCAAAAACTTGTAATATCATCTGTCTATTCGCCCCCCAGATTCACAATTACCGAGAGTCAATATACGGCTTTTTATAAATCACTGGGCCTCCGTTTTCTAGCAGCTGGCGACTACAATGCTAAACACACATTTTGGGGTTCACGTTTAATCACACCTAAGGGACGAATTTTATTCGACACAATATCTAAAATGGGTTTGAATGTAGTTTCAAGTGGACAGCCAACATATTGGCCAACAGATCGACAAAAAATTCCTGATGTTATCGACTTTGGAATTGTGAAAGGCGTGCCCAGCGAGATGGTTGAAGTTGAAGCATCCTTGGACTTATCTTCAGACCACTCGCCTACTATTGTCACTATTTACTCACACACAACATGTGATTTAGCGACGACATCTGCACGTATTAACTGGCTGAAATACAGAAAATATCTGAGTGCTCATTGCTCGGAAAAAATGCCGCTGAGAACACCTTCAGACATAGACGATTCTCTCAGGTTGTTTGAAGCGCATGTTAAACAAGCTGCTTTTAATGCTACTTCAAATGAAATAAACCAACCAGTGAGATTTAACAATATTTTTTCTGTAGATATAGAAAGGCTATTGACTGAAAAACGGCGAGCTCGACGAGAATGGCAGCGCTACAGATCGCCCCAGCTAAAATTAAGGCTTAAGGAGTGTACCAAGCAGCTTAGGGAAGTTTTGCAAGCTCAAAAAACAGCTTCCCTTCAAAAATTCCTTCAAGAGCTGGATGCAACACCACAAACAGATTATTCACTGTGGCGTGCAGCCAGAGGACTAAAAAGGCCGGTGATATGCAAACCCCCATTACGAGCCCCAAATGGTGACTGGGCAAAAACTGATGCTGAAAAAGGTGCACTTTTTGTTAAACAAAGTTTTCACTCCGAATATTTCTGCTGATATTGTTGAACTGCCACCAGTCGTCCCTTTACCAGAAATACCGATGAGATTTAACATGACGGAGATTGAAAATACTATTACTAGTCTTAACACCAGAAAAGCCCCAGGTGTCGACAAAATAAGCAACAAAATGCTTCAAGAATTGCCATACACTGCAAAAAGAATAATACTATTAATTTTTAACAGTATTCTACGCCTAGAACACTATCCTAAAGAATGGAAGGTTTCGCTAATTACTATGATACCAAAGCCCGGTAAGGATCATACAAAGGTTGAATCCTATCGGCCTATTAGTTTACTGTCTAACATTTCAAAACTATTTGAAAAGCTGTATATGAGAAAGCTGATGCCTATAGTGACTAGTAATGGATGTATTCCAGATCATCAATTCGGTTTTCGCAGACAACATAACACAATTGAACAAACTCACATACTTGTGAATGTCGTTAGAGACACTTTTGAAAAAAAGAAATACTGCTCTGCGCTCTTTATTGATGTCTCACAAGCTTTCGATAAAGTATGGCACGAAGGTCTTTTCAATAAGTTAACACAAAATCTACCAGCAAACATCGTAAAGCTTTTAAAAAGCTATTTAAATGGAACGTAACTTTGTAGTTAGGGAAGGCAATTTTTTAAGCCCTCCGCAGTCGATTGAAGCCGGAGTCCCTCAAGGCAGTATCTTCGGACCCTTACTTTTTTTAATATATGCCTCTGACTTACCGTTAAACAGTAACATTCATACATCAACATTTGCGGATGATACAGCCTTTCTAAGCGTTCACGAAAATCCTGTAGAAGCTTCCCGCAACTTACAAGAATATATATCCAAATTGGAAAAATGGCTCAAACAATGGCGTATAAAAGTTAACGAGCAGAAATGTGCACACGTCACTTTTACGTTGCGCAGGGAAACATACCCGCCTATAAAAATTAACACCGAGACTATACCACAACACACTGTAGTCAAATATCTAGGCGTTCATCTTGATCGTCGTTTAACATGGAAATCGCATATAGACGCAAAGTTGACTCAAATGAAATTAAAAGCAGCTCAAATGAATTGGCTTATTGGAAGAAATTCTATATTAAGTCTTGACTGTAAACTTTTGTTATACAACGCGATCCTGAAACCAATATGGTCCTATGGAATCCAGTTATGGGGCACTGCCTCAGCATCGAATGTCGAAAGAATTCAAAGGCGACAGAATAAAATCCTACGTACAATAACAGCAGCCCCCTGGTATGTCAGAAACCATCGAATTCATAAAGACCTAGACGTTCCGTTGGTGAAGACAGTATTTTCAAAACACGCGAAAAAATATATTAAAAAACTTGAGTTGCACCCAAATCCACTTGCGCGCAATATTCTTCATTATAGAGGCCACACCCGGCTGAAAAGAAGGGATACTCTTTTTCTCAGCCGTTCACGAGAAATGTAAAACAACAAAAATTAACCGTTGAAATTAAAAATTTTGTTTAGCATTGGCTAAACTTATATTTAATATTTTTTTAGATTTAGGATTTGAAAAACTTATTGATAATTCAATTTAAATAATTAAAGATTCAATAAATAATAAAATTATCACAAAAAAAAAAAAAAATATTATTACGAATAAACGTAATTATTATTTGAACTTATATTGATTTACATATGAAAAGTAATATTATCAGGCTCAAGTTCAGTTTTATTGAATTAATGAAAATTCAAAATTACTAAGAGTTTTTTGTGTTGGAAAATATTATTGTTTATATCCAATCAGTTTTTAGCAGAACGTATCAGTACTGATTTCAAGGCCGCTACACCTCTCATCAGCGTTCAATTGTCCATCTTTACAATTTTCGTAAAGTGGATACAATTGAGAAGAATATCAACTATTTAACCAGTTTTCAACAGAAATAGAATATGAGAATTAATTTTTAATTCAATTTTTATTCTACAATGAAACAGTGCTGGTTAGTACGAAATTGCCTCATTACTGTTTGGAACTGATAACCAACACAAACTCATAGTCCGTTATCATCAAAGTATTCTACTTTTGGATTGGATATAAATAATAATATTTTCCAACACAAAAAAACTCTTAGTAATTTTGAAGTTAATTAATTCAATAAAACTGAACTTGAGCCTGATAATATTACTTTTCATATGTAAATCAATATAAGTTCAAATAATAATTACGTTTATTCGTAATAGTAATAATATAAAAATATTAATTCCGCTTGGGCACGAGCTATAAATACCCTAATAACAGGGGTCACAGTAATATGTGAATTTCCCTAACATAGAGTAAAAACAAGAAAAACGTTAAAATACAAAGTAGAATACTTTGATGATAACGGACTATGAGTTTGTGTTGGTTATTAGTTCCAAACAGTAATGAGGCAATTTCGTACTAACCAGCACTGTTTCATTGTAGAATAAAAATTGAATTAAATATTAATTCTCATATTCTATTTCTGTTGAAAAACTGGTTAAATAGTTGATATTCTTCTCCATTAGTATCCACTTTACGATTATTGTAAAGATGGACAATTGAACGCTGATGAGAGGTGTAGCGGCCTTGAAATCAGTACTGATACGTTCTGCTAAAAACTGATTGGATATAAACAATAATATTTTCCAACACAAAAAACTCTTAGTAATTTTGAATTTTCATTAATTCAATAAAACTGAACTTGAGCCTGATAATATTACTTTTCATATGTAAATCAATATAAGTTCAAATAATAATTACGTTTATTCGTAATAATAATTTTTTTTTTTTTTGTGATAATTTTATTATTTATTGAATCTTTAATTATTTAAATTGAATTATCAATAAGTTTTTCAAATCTTAAATCTAAAAAAATATTAAATATAAGTTTAGCCAATGCTAAACAAAATTTTGTAGTTTCAAAGGTTGATTTTTGTTGTTTTACATCTCTCGTGAACGGCTGAGAGAAAGAGTATCCCTTCTTTTCAGCCGGGTGTGGCCTCTATAATGAAGAATATTGCGCGCAAGTGGATTTGGGTGCAACTCTAGTTTGTTTTTATATTTTTTCGCGTGTTTTGAAAATACTGTCTTCACCAACGGAACGTCTAGGTCTTTATGAATTCGATGGTTTCTGACATACCAGGCGGCTGCTGTTATTGTACGTAGGATTTTATTATATTTATTGAATTCTTTCGACATTCGATGCTGAGGCAGTGCCCCATAACTGGATTCCATAGGACCATATTGGTTTCAGGATCGCGTTGTATAGTAGAAGTTTACAGTCTAGGCTCAGTATAGAATTTCATCCCATAAGCCAATTAATTTGGGCAGTTTTTAATTTCATTTGCATCAACTTTGCGTCTATATGCGATTTCCATGTTAAACGACGATCAAGATGAACGCCTAGATATTTGACTACAGTGTGTTGTGGTATAGTCTCGGTGTTAATTTTTATAGGCGGGCATGTTTCCCTGCGCAACGTAAAAGTGACGTGTGCACATTTCTGCTCGTTAACTTTTATACGCCATTGTTTGAGCTATTTTTCCAATTTGGATATATATTCTTGTAAGTTGCGGGAAGCTTCTACAGGATTTTCGTGAACGCTTAGAAAGGCTGTATCATCCGCAAATGTTGATGTATGAATGTTACTGTTTAACGGTAAGTCAGAGGCATATATTAAATAAAGTAAAGGACCGAAGATACTGCCTTGAGGGACTCCGGCTTCAATCGACTGCGGAGGGCTTAAAAAATTGCCTTCCCTAACTACAAATTTACGTTCCATCAAATAGCTTTTTAAAAGATTTACGATGTTTGCTGGTAGATTTTGTGTTAATTTATTGAAAAGACCTTCGTGCCATACTTTATCGAAAGCTTGTGAGACATCAATAAAGAGCGCAGAGCAGTATTTCTTTTTTTCAAAAGTGTCTCTAACGACATTCACAAGTCTGTGAGTTTGTTCTATTGTGCTATGTTGACTGCGAAAACCGAATTGATGATCTGGGATGCATCCATTTCTGCTCACTATAGGCATCAGCTTGCTCATATACAGCTTTTCAAATAGTTTTGAAATGTTGGGCAATAAACTAATAGGCCGATAGGATTCAACCTTCGTATGATCCTTGCCGGGCTTTGGTATCATAATAATCATCGAAACCTTCCATTCTGCAGGATAGTATTGCAGCCGTAGAATACTATTAAAAATGAAGATTGTAACTCTTTTTGCAATATAAGGCAGTTGTTGAAGCATTTTGTTGCTTATTTTGTCGACACCTGGGGCTTTTCTCTTGTTAAGACTAGTAATAGTATTTTCAATCTCCGTCATGTTAAATCTCATCGGTATTTCTGGTAAAGAGACGACTGGTGGCAGTTCAACAATATCAGCAGAAATATTCGGGGTAAATACTTTTTCTAGGTGCTTAACAAATAGATCACCTTTTTTAGCATCAGTTCTTGCCCAGTCACCATTAGAGGCTCGTAATGGTGGTTTGCAAATCACTGGCCTTTTAAGTCCTCTGGCTGCACGCCACAGCGAATAATCTGTTGATGGTGTTGCATCGAGTTCTTGCAGAAATTTTTGAAGCGAAGCTGTTTTTTGTGATTGTAAAACTTTTCTTAGCTGCTTGGTACACTCCTTAAGCCTTAATTTTAGCTGAGGCGATCTGTAACGTTGCCATTCTCGTCGAGCTCTCCGTTTTTCAGTCAATAGCCTTTCTACATCTGCACAAAAAATATTGTTAAATCTCGCTTGTTGATTTGGTTGAATTGAAGAGGCATTAAGAGCAGCTTGTTTAGCATGTGCTTCAAACAACCTAATAGAGTTTTCTATGTCAGCAGGTGTTCTCAATGGCATATTTTCCGTGCAATGAGCACTCAAATATTTTTTGTATTTCAGCCAGTTAATACGTGCAGGTGTCAGCGGTAAATCACATGTTGGTGTTGTAGTTGTGTGTGAGTAAATAGTGATAATAGTAGGCGAGTGATCTGAAGACAAATCCAGAGATGCTTCTACTTCAATCATTTCGCTGGGCACCCCTTTCATAATCCCAAAGTCGATAACATCAGGAATTTTTTGACGATCCGTTGGCCAATATGTTGGCTGACCACTTGAAACTACATTCAAACCCATTTCTGAAATTGTGTCAAACAAAACACGACCCTTAGGACTGATTAAACGTGAGCCCCAAAAAGTGTGTTTAGCATTGTAGTCGCCAGCTGCTAGAAGACGGGACCCCAGTGTTGTATAAAATGCGGTATATTGACTCTCTGAAATTGAAAACCTGGGAGGAGAGTAAACAGATGATATCACAAGCTTTTGATAAAAATTTTCAATGCATATGTTCGTTGCTTGAAGATATTCTTCACGAAGGTCGTTTAGTAGGTAGTGTTTTATTCGAGTTTTTATTAGGATTCCAGAGCCACCACAAGCTCTACCTTGAGGATCCTTGGTGTCGTAGAAATTATATCCACTAATTCGAAAATAGCTTCGGGACGTCAAGTGAGTTTCTGAGATAAGCATAACATCGATTTGTTTATCCAGAAGAAAATATTCAATTTCATTTTTGTGTTGGCAGATGCCGTTTGCGTTCCAAAAACAGATTCTTAAGTTCATGGTTTGTTCAATACAGCCTGCAACAAGGTAGACTGCATTTTCAACATTTCCTGCATCATACAGGACATGTTGAGAGTGAATGTATTTACTGTTTGTATAAGGATCTCTATTGAGGCTTCAATACGACTAAAATTATGCCCTGATTCTTCATTTACTGGTGCAGTTTTTTGCGCCGGAATCTGGTTACTCTTTAAAATATTAGCGTATGAAGATTGACTATTAGGTTTTTGTTGAGTAAGAGTCGTGTTAGACTTTAAAACATTTGAGTATTGTTTATGGCTAGACGACGGTTGAGGTAACTGTGGGTAGTTTAAATGAGTGTTGGGCTGAGCGGGAGTAGCATTGGTTTTTCTGTTCGACGAATTTTTAAAAAGAGAATAAAGAGGGCAGCCCCTATAGTTGGCAGTGTGGTTTCCGCCGCAATTACTACATTTTTTTGCTTTGGTATCACCTTTTATTTTGTCACAGTTAGCGGTACTGTGTAACTCGCCACATACAACGCAAACGGTAGGCAACTTGCAATAAGTTTTGGTATGGCCAAATTCTTGACAGTTCATGCATTGGATAGGTCCAGTTTTTTTATGTGGCATCTCAACGGTAACTCTTCGATGCAACAAGTATTTTAAGCTATAGATTGGGTGCGATTCATTTTTTTTAATTTTCAAGTCGCCTGGCTGTAGCTCGACTCTAAAAATAGGTTGGGGGATTTTTTCCCTGTTTTTAATGTTTGAAACATTTTTGACTTTGAAGCCACTATTTTCAAGGCCAGACTTTACCTCTTCCGGATCCACGCTTGAATCTATTCCTTTTATAACTACTGTTAGGCCTTTAGCAATCTTCAGTTGATATGTATAAAAGTTTTTGTTTTTAGTCTCAAAATCTGAGACAATTTTTCTATAATTATTTTCTTGTGTTACCTGAATTTTAGTTTCGTTGATTTTGCCGCGCTTAATTGGAGTTACATAGAACTCATTTTCTCCAATTAATGAGATAAGGCTTTTTACCAAAAGGTTGGAGTTCTGTTCTCTTAAATATATCGGCGGTGGTTTAGTGGACCTTGTTGTACTTGTGTCTTCATCGACTTGTTCATTCAAAATCGCAAAACGATTTTCAGAATGTTTAATATTATTTTTCCCATCTTTGGGCCTTTTCGCCGTTGACGCTATTTCAGCTGATTTGGGACTTCTTCCCCTTTTTAGCACGGTTATGTATCTGTCCATACCAGTTTGGATTTTATTATCATTATTTTCACTCACTGCGTTTACAATTTTGTGCACGTTGGTCACCTGGGTATGGAAAAATGGCTCAAACAATGGCGTATAAAAGTTAACGAGCAGAAATGTGCACACGTCACTTTTACGTTGCGCAGGGAAACATGCCCGCCTATAAAAATTAACACCGAGACTATACCACAACACACTGTAGTCAAATATCTAGGCGTTCATCTTGATCGTCGTTTAACATGGAAATCGCATATAGACGCAAAGTTGACTCAAATTAAATTAAAAGCAGCTCAAATGAATTGGCTTATTGGAAGAAATTCTATATTAAGTCTTGACTGTAAACTTTTGTTATACAACGCGATCCTGAAACCAATATGGTCCTATGGAATCCAGTTATGGGGCACTGCCTCAGCATCGAATGTCGAAAGAATTCAAAGGCGACAGAATCCTACGTACAATAACAGCAGCCCCCTGGTATGTCAGAAACCATCGAATTCATAAAGACCTAGACGTTCCGTTGGTGAAGACAGTATTTTCAAAACACGCGTAAAAATATATAAAAAAACTTGAGTTGCACCCAAATCCACTTGCGCGCAATATTCTTCATTATAGAGGCCACACCCGGCTGAAAAGAAGGGATACTCTTTTTCTCAGCCGTTCACGAGAAATGTAAAACAACAAAAATTAACCGTTGAAATTAAAATTTTGTTTAGCATTGGCTAAACAAGTCTTCTTTCCGACCCATTTAATGACAGAAACATTTATATACAAAATTTTCCACTACATATTTATGCCATAGATTTGTTTTGCGCAAAATTAGTTTCTACGAAATTTCATAATTACTGTAGATGATTTTTGTTTGAACAAGTGTTAACCTATTTTTTTTTTTATTATATTATTGTGTATAAGAAAATCACTTATCTTATAACAATTTAAATAATGAGACAGCGCAATAAACTAAATTTGATAAAAATAATAAATCCTCATTCCAAAAGATGACAAAAGATAACAAAACATCTTTGTGGATGTGATTTCATGTCGCAATTTTTTGTATAAAAATGCCACTTGCAAACGCTTTTAAAGTACAGTCAGCACCGCTTCAACTCTTACAGTTTTTTCTGACAGATTTTAAACTTAAAAATGAAAGTGTTCGATATTCTCTTCGTTATTGCAATTTACTGCAGCCAAAGAGGTAATTTGATGTTTCCTTGTTAAAAAAAAATATTGTACCTCAGACAAACTTTAAAAAAATAAATTTTGTTTAATTGTATGAAATTTAATAAATCTTAATTGCTGAATAATAAAATCTTTAATCATTTAAATTTTGTTATTTTCTTTTTTATTTTACAATAAAAAATATTTCTAATCACTAATTTGCTTTACAAATTTTGTTATATTGTCAACACTGTTTTGGTTTTGTGGCCATCAGAAATAGAAATTAGTTTAATTCGACTACACGACAAAAGTAGCATGGACAAAAACCTGTTGACGTGTAAATAATAATACGAATAAAAAGGTTCTGTGTTTTCTTTTTTTACAGACCGTATTCAGTCGTTAGTTAGCTATCGTCGAGTGAACATGAATTACATGAAGAAGGGGGTTGGTCGCGCCAACAAAATTTATACATTTATGTATGTTTTAATAAAACAGTATGAAACATTCTCAATTCATTTTTAATTTTTTTTTAGGTATTTTATATGTTTTTAAATATTTTTTCTTGAGTACATTCTCAAATAAATGTAAAATTTTATATTTTTAGAGCTGATAGCCCTGGCAGCTATGCTCATCTTTTTAATCTTAAAATTTATTTATAAGATTAAACTAAATAATAATAATATATTTTGGTATTTTATGTTTTTATTTTATTTATAAGTAGAAAATATTTTTTGTAAATAAGGTGGTTTATGTTTATTAATTGTTAATTGATTAAATTTGTCAATAAATCTTTTAAAAAACATAAAATTTTTTAACGTTTAATTATAAAAATTCTCTGAATTTACTATAAAAATTACAAAAGTTCTAAGAGAATTAATAAGTTACTTAAGCTACGTTCACATTTATCAAATATTTGCCCAAAAAAACGTAACCAATAGTTTTGCTTAGGATACTGTCATTTAACTTGGTTTTATATTACAAAATAATATTAATTATTCTCCAAAAGAGTACTTTTATACAGTTTTTTAAAAATGCGAACCCAAAATTAAAAAAAAATAGTGGTATTAAAGGAAATAAAATATTATTTTTATTCTTTGTTACGTTTTTTTCGACAAATATTTGATAAATGTGAACGTAGCTTTACACAATTAAATTAAAAGCTTTGGAAAATGTTGGCTTAAGTTTTTTTATTAGTATAGAAGTTGTGAAGCAATTTAAAAATTTTTTATATTGATGTTTACAATTTTCCCTCATTCCAAAAATATTCAGTAAATTCGCTTCTTATACTTGTAATTCCTCCTAAAATAATTGCCAATTCATCATCACTTATTCTCGCCATAATATTTCTGCCAACTATGTATGTTCCGTGATGTGTATAATAATAATAATGTGTATGCAACGAAAGGCAAACTTCAAATGAATACAAAAAACACCAACACATACAAAGCTGAGTACATGTATACATTTTATGCCAGCATAATTAGACTCCTGTGTGAATAACAGAACAAAAATTGTGCGGTGTATCATGTGGCCAACAGTGTGTGGTATGCATTGCGATTCAATAGTACCTCAACATGCAAGCATTGACAAACTGCAAGCAAGATATTTTGTGTGTGTCGGTAATTTGACACTTGTACAGTTAATCAAGTGCAGCAGCACAATGCACTTAAATGAATCACATTTATTAAATGTATTTGTTTGATTGTAGACATAAGCTACACAAGGTATCTGTTGCTTTTATGTATGCACTCGTTGGACTTAAAAACTGTTGAACACATGCCATACATAAATAGTGGAAAGCTAAATATGCTTACCCAATAATAATATATATGTATTTCTATTCTTTTACTCTTATCTTAAGGTACCCCTAAGAATTATTCTCATAATTAGTATATAAGCCAATGTCATTTAGTTTATAATACAATTAATAAATCATCGGTCTTAGGAGCTCCAACTATACAAGCTCTAAGACAAAAATAAAATAAATAAAAACTATTTTATTACATGGCGATCCTGCCAGTCTTCTTCAGCGAGTGCTACTAAACTGCACCCTGAAGAAGCAAGAGCAGCCTGCCAGTTCCAAGAGTGCTGTAAAATACTAAGCACCTTGGAATGAGCAGAAGAAGGAGAGGGTCCACCTAGCCAAAACGCACCCCAACATTGGACTGTTGAAGAAAATAAAGGTTTGCCTGGCCAAGAGGCTACCAAAGAAAGATGACCGCCTAGCTAAGGGGCTATGAGATGGTCAAACATCTTCCATTTAAATACCACCAACATCCTGGGAAGCTGCGAAAATAAGACTTTTATTACATAAATCATTTTATTCTACATCTTTTATTTTTAACTTTAGTGCATTCAATTTGCACACTAGGGCCAGTAAGCGTAAACCGCTCGTGGCAAGCATTTTTTTTTTTTGATTACTAAATAGCTCGTAACTAAAATCTAAAAAAAAAAACATTTTTATTTACAAAAACGCCAACAAAGGCACTTAAAATAGAAATATAATTAAAATGTTACTTAAATAAAAATTAAAGCTTAATAAAATAAGACAAAATGTAACACTTCAAGAATATTTTTAATTATTTTTAAATTTTCCAAAAAAAAAAAAAAAACTTATATAACTTTATAATGGAAAAAAAAATTAACTTTATTAAAGATAAAAGAATTGTAAAATTAAATTAAATTTTAATAATTAGAATAAAATAATGAAAGTAAATTAATAATTACATTTTACTTCTTAATAATTTTAAGTCAAATAATATACATACAAATATTATCAAAATTGAGAAAGAACAGTCGAAAGTTTAAAAACCAAATGCTAACGTTGTAAACAAAGTAGTTGTACAAAGTAATAGCTCCGGTTTATTTGAAATCCGAATATATTTAATATACTTCTTACTTTATTATATATAAAAAAAAAAAAAAATTTTTAAACATGCCAAAATTAAGATATAAGGCACAAATATATAGCCAAGGCTTTAATCGCCTAATGCTAAAATCTGTTATTCATCAAATAATAATGTTAAAAATATAATGTCACCATAAATAAACATACAACCCATTTTTGTGGCAGTAAAAGAAAAAAAAATTAATACAGTATTAAAAATCACACAAAATCTATGGCACATAAACAACAAAGTAATATCGAGAATATTCAGCATCAAATTTAAAATAATGATTAAAAGCCCAATATGACGTCAGAAAACTATTTACTAAAGGGATCTTGACTTAGGACAAGTTTTCCCTAGGCTTGAAAAAGTGGCCGGTAAATTATATATAATGTTCATTAATGGGAATATTGACTTAGGACAATTTTTCCCAAGGCTTGAGAAAGTGGCCGGTGAACAAATAGGCACCTAACGAGAAAATTTTAGAATTTATCTCAATTAAATAATTTATAAATAAAAGGGCATAAAAGTAGCGCAACTCCTTAATGAGGTGACCAATATAAATGATAAGAATGCTCAGGCAATTCTTGATCTAATGCTGAAATACCACGATGATCCGATAGAGGGAGGACATTGTAGAATATATCGAACAATAGAAAAAATAAAGAGGTATTACTATTGGAAAAATATGATAAAAGACATAACGAAATATGTTAAATTATGTCGAAAATGCCAGAAATCAAAAATAATAAACCAAAATTGATTAGAAAAATGTTAAAGCTTTTAAAATTATTGTACACATTGAAAACTCTCAGAATAACTTAGAAAAGTCTATTGAGACACATTTTATTACTGCCACAAAATTCAAAATAATTTTAAAGGTTGACAATATAAAAACAGAAAAAATAATTTTTGGTCCACTAAATAATTTTTAAGTAAGAATCATTTAAAACTGTTTTATTCTTGCCTAAAAGTCTAAAGAAGACGTTCAATTTAGTGTAAGGTACAGAGTGAAAAGTTATTTGATTTTCAAACTAGTTTAATAACATAAAACTTATGAATATATACATATTTACATATATTTTTCTAATTAAAATTTTATTATTCAAGAAAGAGACCCAAAATAAAGAAAAATTAAAAAAAACTGTAATTAAGATACAAATATAATAGAAGAAAATTAATCAGAAAACCCTTATATTGGTTTTGTTGAAATCTTAGTTGAAAAAATTAACAATTACTATTTTACTGCAGAGAAATAAAAACGCGCGAATTAATAATCACTTGATTTTGGTTAGTAAAAAAATATGTTTTTCCGACGACTATGCGTCTCTTTTATTTCACTATATTTTTAAAAACTAACTTAATATTGAATTAAAAATACAACGACGACTATGCGTCTTCACTACTTATTTTTAACTAACTTACATTTACAAAATATATTTCTTATCATAATTCTTTATTATAAAAAATGTGTTTATCTTAAATACTAATATTCTTTGTCTTATACTAGTTTCTTTATTCTATTGTTCTTAAATACTAACATTCTTTATCTTATATTAGTTGTGGATTTACAATATTATTTCTTTGTTAAAATTAATATGTCTTATCTTAAGGTTCTTTGTAGTTGACCTTGAAGTGAAAGTGTATTTATCTTATGTTCATAATCTATACATTTTAAAGGTTTATGTATATTCCTTTATTTACTAACAATACATTCATTATCAAAGGTCACTTCTTTATTTATGAAAATACATTTGTTATCAAGAGTTTCTTCTTTTATTTGTAAAAATATACTTATTATCTTACTTTACTTATGGTGTGTATGAGGCTGACCTTAACTCCCTCCTATGTTAAACAAGATCGCCCCGATCTTTCCTAATTCGTTGTAATTCTATTTGATATGCCTTATTGAAATTATTGATTACTGATATACGTCTGTATTCTTTTATGCATGACATAATTTTTATTAAAAGGAAGATAATTAGTAATAGCGTCGTAAGAAAAAGTATAGTATAAAAAATTGATCTGATGGGATGCTGTTCAAATGGAATGCTGAATTTTTTCATTGAGTCGATATTGCTAAATGCATTGTCTTTGTCTGATGTGAGTATATTCATGATTGCAAAGTCTTCGTCGTGGTTCATGTGTATTGTTTGTCTTATTCTATCGTGAAGGTTCCTATATGTCTTGTTGTCTATTTTAACAATATCTGTGAATGTGACTAAAGTTATACCTGTAGTAGTAACATTGTTGACTGTGTGGTTTCCGTCTAGTAATATAAAACCTTCGTCGATTACAAGTAGTGCATTATTATATTCCTGTATGACATTACATGTGCTTTTCCTATTATTCAGTAGTGGAAGTATACATGTACCTGTTTCGTTATTTGTTTGGCAAATATTTCTACCTAAAAAATTCTTGCATTGGTTTACCCGAACGTATTCTGTGTCACATAAGGCGATTTGGTCATCTGTCTGTATCTTCCCATGCCTAAAACTTATGGGCGTTATTTTGAAAAGCTTACAGTCCTTTTTTAGTATAGGGTATTTGTAAATAGTTATGAATATTTCTCCTGTCCCTGCTGTGTATATATCGGCGTATTCTAAAATGTTTATTATGGGGGCTGAAATTAGTTCATGTTGTATGACTTCTTCTAAGTCTTTCAAGCTTAAGGATTCTGTTAAGTATTCGCCATTTTTAGCGGCATTAATTGTCCTGACGAGTAATAATAATTCATCGTGTACCTGTTCAATGATGAGGTGATTTTCTATTGTCTGGCCTTGCATTGTTTCAATTAGTCTTTCGAATCTTGAGTTGACATGTCGTTGTTTTTCATTGTTATCTATTAATTTATTTATAGCTTTTTCCATATTGATGAAGTCGTCATGGTCTGGTGTTCCTGTAATAAATTTGAGTGCGGATCCCAGAAAGTTCAAAGCTCTTGTATGACGTTTATGTGCGTTGAGTTGTTCTGTTATTAATTCAATTTTTCTTATCCAGATGGTTTCTTGAGTAGTGGGTTCGTAGTTTGTCGTGACAATTTGTCTATATGGAGTAAGTATTCTTGTTATGTTGGTGACATAGAAGAGGTATGTGTATTCGTCAAATATATATACATCATCTGTCTTTGTTAGAATGTACTTCTTGCCTTGTAGGTTGTCTATTTTTATTTCTGCTTTGATTGCTTGTGCGACCACCGCGAGTAATATCAGGAAGAAATTCATCTTCGTTAATTGTGTAGTTCTTGATATTATCCTTGTGTACAGTTACACCCCTCGTAGTTAAGACAGTGTCCTCACGGTCTTCTTTCACGATGTATTTGATATATCTAGCGTCGTTCTTTTTTCTTACTCCTTTTATCTTCACTAGGATTTGTTCATTCGGTGAGAAGGTTCGGTGTTTGGTGCCTTGGTTCAATTTTTCCAATGTTTTTTCCGATGCTTTCTTTATTTTTTCGAATATATCACTCTTGTCGTACTTTATCCTGTTGAAAATGATACCTCTGGGTCTGAATCATGTCACTGTATGGATTGTGTTATTTAATTCGCGTACTGTTTTATAGATTTCGTCTGCTATTGTTGTTGTGTTCTGTATTTTAAATATCCTGGCTAGTTCTGATATAGTGCTGTGGGCTCTCTCGACTTGTCCGTTCGATGTCATTCTATAAACTGGTGTTTCTATCTTTCTTATGCCGTATTTTGTACACATTGCTTTTACGGCTGGGGTCGACATACAGCGTTCGTTATCAGTCATTAGTCTTTTACAATCTGGGTAGTTGTTTGTGAGTATTTCTTCTATCTTGTCACTCATTCGTTCTTTTGAGTCAAGTTCTCTTAACGTTATGTATTTCGAAAATTTGTCAATATCGACCAAGAAGGTTTTGTTTTCGTTGAAGTATATGTCCATATGTATATATTCACCTGGTTGGTTGGTCTTTTAATGGTTCCCTTGTAGGTTGTCTCTCGTATTTCCCGAAAAGACATGCTACATATTTTTTGTTGTACGCCTTGCATTCTCTTTTTAAATTCGGCCAGTAATATTTCTCATAAATTTCCTTTACATTATTCCTATATCCCCGATGTGCTCTGTCGTGAGTCTCTTTTATGATTTCTATTTGTTTTTCTGAATTTATTATATCTTGTAATTTTATAGGTGTATAAACAAATCTTATTCCATTAAATGTATTCTTTATTTTTTCACCATATGCATACAATGATTCAGCATTTGTGTGTATCGCGGTTACTTTTCCCGGTATGAGTATCTTTTTTAATTCTTCGATTAGGTTTTCTTCGTCAGTAAAATGTATCTTATGTCTTGTTTTGTTTGTGAATGTAGTGTATGTTATCGTATCATTGATGTTCGTATTAGGTATTAGTTCGATCTGAGTTGCATATGAATTGAATGGTTGTGACACTGTATCAAAGATTTCAGTGGGTGAGCTTTCGGCTGAGTGGACAGTACTAATTGTTGAAGAATTTATTTGCTGCCTTGAGAGGGCATCGGCTACAACATTTAAATGGCCGGGTTTGTACACTAGTTTTGCACCGAAGTCCTCGATTATATTCTTCCACCTCATTAATTTAGTATTTGGGTTTTTCTCAGATGTTGCGAACGTTAGAGATTGATGATCGGTATAGATAGTTAAATCGGCTACACCATAAATGTAGTTTCTTAATTTCTGTAATGACCATATTATTGCTAAGAGTTCTTTTTCGTTCGTACTGTAATTTTCCTCTGTCTTGCTTAGAGTTCGTGATAAAAAATGTATCGGTTTCTTATTTTGACTGAGAACTGCCCCCAGTGCTACGTTGGAAGCGTCAGTTGTCAGTTCGAAAGGTTTAGAATAATCCGGTTGAAAAAGTTCTGTCTGTTCCCTCAAACAAGTTTTCAAGGTGTCTATGGCTCTTAACGCCTGTTCGTCGAGGTTTACAGTTGTGTTTTTACTCTGATTTTTTCCTACTTGTCCATTGTCTCTTAAGTGTACAGTCAAAGGTTTGGCTATGCTTGCGTAGCCCTTGATGAATTTCCTGTAATATCCAGTCATTCCAAGAAATCCTCTCAGGTCTTTCAGTGTTTTCGGGGTTGGATACTTATTTATTGCCTCAACTTTTTCGGGGTTAGTTGCAATTCGGTTATGTCTGATGATATGTCCTAGGTACTCTACTTCTGTTTGAAAAAACTTAGACTTTTCATCAGAAATTTTTAATGTGGCTTTGTTCAGTGCCGCAAATATTATTTTGATGTGTTGTATATGTTCCTCCAGCGAAGAAGAATATATGAGAACGTCGTCAATATAGACGTATACAAATTTTCCTACATAATCCCTTAGTATATCATCTACACATCTTTGAAAGATTGAAGGTGCATTTTTCAAACCAAAAGGCATACGGATAAACTCATATTTGCCACCGTTAACACAAAAGGCTGTTTTTTCCCTATCCTTCTCAGAGATTCTTATCTGGTGAAAACCTGATTCTAAATCTAAGGTAGTAAAATACTTAGCTTTGCCTAGATTCTGTAGCGTCATGTTAACATCTGGGATAATGTATCTATCTGTGATTGTGTTACTATTTAATTTCTGGTAATCTATGACCAACTATAGGGGCTGCCCTCTTTATTCTCTTTTTAAAAATTCGTCGAACAGAAAAACAAATGCTACTCCCGCTCAGCCCAACACTCCTTTAAAGTACCCACAGTTACCTCAACCGTCGTCTAGCCATAATCAATACTCAAATCTTTTAAAGTCTAACACGACTCTTACTCAACAAAAACCTAATAGTCAATTTTCATACGCTAATATTTTAAAGAGTAACCAGACTCCGTCGCAAAAAACTGTACCAGCTAATGAAGAATCAGGGCATAATTTTAGTTGTATTGAAGCCTCAATAGAGATCCTAATACAAACAGTAAATACATTCACTCTCAACATGTCCTGTATGATGCAGGAAATGTTGAAAATGCAGTCTACCTTGTTTCAGGCTGTATTGAACAAACCACGAACTTAAGAATCTGTTTTTGGAACGCAAACGGCATCTGCCAACATAAAAATGAAATTGAATACTTTCTTCTGGATAAACAAATCGATGTTATGCTTATCTCAGAAACTCACTTGACGTCCCGAAGCTATTTTCGAATTAGTGGATATAATTTCTACGACACCAAGGATCCTCAAGGTAGAGCTTGTGGTGGCTCTGGAATCCTAATAAAAACTCGAATAAAACACTACCTACTAAATGACCTGCGTGAAGAATATCTTCAAGCAACGAACATCTGCATTGAAAATTTTTATCAAAAGCTTGTGATATCATCTGTTTACTCTCCTCCCAGGTTTTCAATTTCAGATAGTCAATATACCACATTTTATACAACACTGGGGTCCCGTTTTCTAGCAGCTGGCGACTACAATGCTAAACACACTTTTTGGGGCTCACGTTTAATCAGTCCTAAGGGTCGTGTTTTGTTTGACACAATTTCAGAAATGGGTTTGAATGTAGTTTCAAGTGGTCAGCCAACATATTGGCCAACGGATCGTCAAAAAATTCCTGATGTTATCGACTTTGGGATTATGAAAGGGGTGCCCAGCGAAATGATTGAAGTAGAAGCATCTCTGGATTTGTCTTCAGATCACTCGCCTACTATTATCACTACTTACTCACACACAACTACAACACCATCATGTGATTTACCGCTGACACCTGCACGTATTAACTGGCTGAAATACAAAAAATATTTGAGTGCTCATTGCACGGAAAATATGCCATTGAGAACACCTGCTGACATAGAAAATTCTATTAGGTTTTTCGAAGCACATGCTAAACAAGCTGCTCTTAATGCTTCTTCAATTCAACCAAATCAACAAGCGAGATTTAACAATATTTTTTGTGCAGATATAGAAAGGCTATTGACTGAAAAACGGAGAGCTCGACGAGAATGGCAACGTTACAGATCGCCTAAGCTAAAATTAAGGCTTAAGGAGTGCACCAAACAGCTAAGAAAAGTTTTACAATCACAAAAAACAGCTTCGCTGCAAAAATTTCTGCAAGAACTCGATGCAACACCATCAACAGATTATTCGCTGTGGCGTGCAGCCAGAGGACTTAAAAGGCAAGTGATTTGCAAACCACCATTACGAGCCTCTAATGGTGACTGGGCAAGAACTGATGCTGAAAAAGGTGATCTGTTTGTTAAGCACCTAGAAAAAGTATTTACCCCGAATATTTCTGCTGATATTGTTGAACTGCCACCAGTCGTCCCTTTACCAGAAATACCGATGAGATTTAACATGACGGAGATTGAAAACACCATTACTAGTCTTAACACCAGAAAAGCCCCAGGTGTCGACAAAATAAGCAACAAAATGCTTCAAGAATTGCCTTACACTGCAAAAAGAATAATACTATTCATTTTTAACAGTATTCTACGCCTAGAACACTATCCTAAAGAATGGAAGGTTTCGCTAATTACTATGATACCAAAGCCCGGTAAGGTTCATACAAAGGTTGAATCCTATCGGTCTATTAGTTTATTGCCCAACATTTCAAAACTATTTGAAAAGCTGTATATGAGCAAGCTGATGCCTATAGTGACTAGAAGTGGATGCATTCCAGATCATCAATTCGGTTTTCGCAGACAACATAGCACTATTGAACAAACTCACAGACTTGTGAATGTTATCAGAGACACTTTCTAAAAGAAAAAATATTGCTCTCCGCTCTTTATAGATGTTTCTCAAGCTTTCGATAAAGTATGGCACGAAGGTCTTATACATAAATTAACGCAAAATCTACCCGCAAACATTGTTAGGCTTTTAATAAGCTACCTAATGGAACGAAAATTTGTAGTTAGGGAAGGCAATTTCTTAAGCCCACCGCAGTCGATCGAAGCCGGAGTTCCCCAAGGCAGTATCTTCGGTCCATTACTTTATTTAATATATGCCTCTGACTTACCGTTAAGCAGTAACATTCATACATCAACATTTGCCGATGATACAGCTTTTCTAAGCGTTCACGAAAATCCTGTAGAAGCTTCCCGCAATTTACAAGAATATATATCCAAACTGGAAAAATGGCTCAAACAATGGCGTATAAAAGTTATCGAACAGAAATGTGTACACGTAACTTTTACGTTGTGCAAGGAAACATGCCCGCCTATAAAAATTAACACCGAGACCATACCGCAACACACTGTTGTCAAATATCTAGGCGTTCATCTAGACGTCGTTTAACATGGAAATGGCATATAGACGCAAAGTTAACACAAATGAAACTAAAAGCAGCCCAAATGAATTGGCTTATTGGAAGAAACTCTATACTAAGCCTAGACTGTAAACTACTATTATACAACGCGATCCTGAAACCAATATGATCCTATGGAATCCAATTATGGGGCACTGCCTCAGCATCGAATGTCGAAAGAATTCAAAGGCGACAAAATAAAATCCTACGTACAATAACAGCGGACCCCTGGTATGTCAGAAACCATCGAATTCATAAAGATCTAGACGTTCCGTTGGTGAAGACAGTATTTTCAAAACACGTGAAAATATATATAAAAAAACTTGAGTTGCACCCAAATCCACACGCGCGCAATATTCTTCATTATAGAGGCCACACCCGGCTGAAAAGAAGGGATACTCTTTTTCTCAGCCGTTCACGAGAGATGTAAAACAACAAAAATTAACCGTTGAAATTAAAAATTTTGTTTAGCATTGGCTAAAAATATATTTAATATTTTTTAGATTTAAGATTTGAAAAACTTATTGATAATTTAATTAATAATTAAAGATAATAAATAATAAAATTATCAAAAAAAAAAAAAAGCATCCATCGGAGTAGAGACTGGATTACATGATGACATTGAGAAACGATCCAGTAACTTTTGAATATACGCAGTTTGATCTATTGTCAAACATATATTTGGCCGATGTTTAATTTGTAGTCCAAGGAATGATTTTGCTCTACCAAGGTCCTTAAGCTTAAATTTCTTTCCAAGTTCCTTAATTATCCAATTCCTTTGTTCTTCATTGTTCCAAAAAATTATCATGTCATCTACATACATAAACTGCCAAAATCAAAATATTCTTATTCTCCATTTTCGCATAAATACATTGATCACTCTTCAATTGGACGAGACCAAGTTTTAAGCCATATATTGGTCTATTCAACTTCAATATTTTACCATCTGGAATATTATACCCCTCAGGTGCACCAATATAAATATCTTCATTCAAATCGCCTTGTAAAAAAGCCGTACAAACATCCAAATGACTTATCTGTAGATCCAGTTCAACCGCAACGGAAAATAAATAACGTAATGAGCTATATCGCATAACCGGTGAATAAGTTTCAGTATAATCAATAGTACACCTTTGGGCACAACCTCTTGCTACAAGTCGAGCTTTGTAGCGAACCACATTACCTTGTTCATCCTGTTTAATTTTAAAAATCCACTTTGTAGATAATAATTTTACGTTTCCAGGTGGATCCACAGCTTCCCAGGTATTATTTTCAATTAATGATCCAAACTCGTCATTAATTGCCCTTATCCACCTATCTTTTTTCACTGTTTATAGCTTCTGTATAATTTTGCGGCTCAGTTGTATTTCCTAATACTGCATACGTAACATAATCACCCATATTGGGGGGACGTGAAATTCTTGCTGATCGACGGACAGTTTGATTTTCATTTACCTCCTCACTTTCTCCTGTAGCCTCACTAGCTGTAAAACCTTGTAGATCATCATCATCATCAGCTGATTCCTATTTAGATAAATTTCGAATTTGCTGAAGTTCCTCATCAGAATCTTGATCATCATCACCTTTCTCAGAATGATTGGAATTTTCATCCAGTATTATCCTCACTAAATTTCCATCATTTGTAGGAACAGATTCTTCCACCACGTTACGATTCTCAACAGAAACGCCTTCAGAATTATCATTTTTCGAAAAATACATTTGTTCTTCAATAAACACTACATTTCTACTTACATGCATTTTTCTCAATACGGGATCATACAGTTTATATGCTTTGGAAGATTCACAGTATCCAAGCATTATGCATTTCCTGGATCTTGGATCCCATTTTCTTCTAAACTGCTTTGGCGTCATTACCATTGCCACGCATCTAAAAACTCTTAAATAAGATAAATTCTGTTTACGGCCGCTCCAAATTTCCTCAGGTGATCTTCCATTTAACTTTTTGTGAGGTGTTCTATTTAACAAATAAGTTGCTTTATTTATCGTTTCAGCCCAATAAATTTTCCTCAAACTTGCATCATTTATCATAGTCCGTGCTTTTTCCACTAGTGTTCTGTTCATCCGTTCAGCTTTTCCGTTCTGTTGAGGCGTGTAGGGTGCTGAGGTGTATAATACCACTACTTTCACAAATTGTCTTAATTTCCCTGTTGCAGAACTCTAAACCATTATCTGAACGGAAAATTTTCATCTTTTTGTTAGTTTGATTTTCCACCATTTCCTTAAAAATTTTAAATTTGGCAGGAACCTCTGATTTATTCTTTAATATATAAATAAATACTTTATTGGAGTAATCATCTAAGAACAGGAGAAAATATGAGCCACCACCCATTGATTTCTCCTCCATGGGACCACACACATCCGCATGTACCAAATTGAGGATATCATCTGATTTACTTGTTGCTAATTTATAACGTAAATTTGTCTGCTTACCTTGTAAACAAGGAATACATCTCCCTTTCCTCGAATCACCTTGTTCAGTACACTCATCCTGGAATTTTTTACCAATATTTCCAGCGTGTCCCAATCTCTTGTGCAAAAGTTCCTTTGTAACACCAGCAAAATTGTCCTGCGATGAGTAAACATCCAACTTATAACTGCCACGTGCCATTAGCTTCTCTTTACTAGTAATGGTACAGCTTTCATTCTCAAATTGGATCTCATAACCCTTTTTTACTAACTGACTCACCAATATTAAATTCGTACAAATTTCAGGTACGTATAGTACATCCTCTATGGTAGCCTTTATCAATTTGTTCTTAACCTTCAAATTTATCAAAATATCACCTTTACCCACAGCCTTTACACTGCTGCTGTTTGCAACCAACACGCTCTCATTTGATGTAAAATTGACAAAATTCTTAAATTTATCCTTACTGTTGGTCAATTGAGCAGTAGCTCCTGAATCAATTAACCAATATTCTTCATTATAACTATACTGTGTGTCAAAGTTATACCATAATAAAAACTATTTTATTACAGCGGCTTAAAAATTCATTCCGTGTGTGGATCCCCATTCACGATAGGGGTGAACAACTACGTGATTTGAAAAGTTTAGAGCCTTATCTGGTAGGTTTGAAATCACAAAATTATATGCACATAACATGCTTGTAATAATAGTTATTTTTATTCTACTACTACTCACTTCTTAGTTTGACCTTGTACAGTTCACGCCATTTCATATTTTTTTGAAAAAAAAATATTTCTATTTTTATGTACATCTTTTAATAATTAATTTAGTGAAAGCAATGATCCTATATTGTAGTAAAAACAAATTCATTTACTTATGTTTTATTTGCAAAGAATGATTAGTAAGCTATTTAAAGGTGAACGCATGAAGAACAATAATTTTTAATTATAATTGAAAAAAATCACAAATCTCAAAGGGTAAAAATAAAGGAAAAGCATACATACATACGTGTTTTAATATTAAAAAAAATTGTGTTTTTGTTTGATCAATGAAGAACTTTACCTAGAATACATACATATTCCATAATTAATGTGGAATATTTTACGATGAGTTTGTATAACATGAAGGAATTGTGGATGATGAAGTAACAACTTCGGAATTATGATAAATTTTCGAATGATTTCTAATTTGGTTACTAGTTGTGGTTGCATTTCTATTCATGTCACTGCTTTGCTGATTCCGAATAATAATTGAGTCGGTTGTTTGCTGGTTTTGTTGCTGATTGTACGTGGTTTGATTTTTTAAATAGTCTATATACATGCGCCTAGCTTGATTCAAAACTCTAGTGACATCATGTTTGCGTACCATTTTGTCAAAATGCATGGCAATTTCATTGTAATCCATGTTGCTTTTCATTATGGTATTGCGATGTTGCAACAAGAGTGTGAGACATAAAAACATTAAAAATGGATTACCGCCACCAAATTTTGATGGAGGTGGTAGTTTAGGCGTAGATGTATAATTATTCCTGCTGTTACTTGTAAATTGTGTATCTTCTTTGAAAAAAGTAACCTCTTCCTATGCAGCTGTTGTTGCCATTTCGTCTATTGCAGTTTTATCTGGAGAATCCGTCGATGATATGGGCACCAACTAGGCTTGCCAGATCCAATTTGCCAAAAAGCTTGACATTGACCAAAAAAAAACTTGATTTTGAAAAAAAAACTTGACAAATAAATACACTCATACTATTGGTTTTTATTTAATTTTTTATTATTTTTTTTTCATAAAAATTATTAGAATAAAAACAAAAATATCATAAAAAGTAAATATAACAGAAACAATGTAAAAGAAACAAAAAACAATATAACAATAAAAATTCAGTCTTTACATATTTTAAAGAAAACTTAGGCGTTATTTAAAAAAAAAATATAGGTACCATCTTAAGAAAAAAAATATATGTAGGTTCTATTTATTTTGCCACATATATTTCGTATTCTTAGATACAGAATTACTCTACCATCTGAGTAATGGGGTAAATATCAGTGTTGGCACTTTTATTATAATTGTACATACCTAAAGAGAACTATATTTTTTAAATTATAATTGCACAGAAAAATATATGTATCATATTAGTCCTTAAATGTATTGATATTAAAAATATGCTCTTTCGATGTGTTTTATAGAAATTTAAACTTACTTTTTGTAAGTATTATTACATATGTAGCTAGAATAAATTTGAGAAAAAAAAATTACTTACAAAAAACATTGACAAATCACTTTTTCACTTGACACTTGAGGCGCATTAAAAAACTTGACAATCAGGCCAAATCAGGCCTGTCTGGCAACCCTAGCACCAACACTTCTGGTAAGGGGAGATTATTTAATTTACTACAAATACTACAAGTCTTTTCTGTTGTCGACAATATTTTATTATTTCGCAATCTTGAACTTGGATGCACAATGAAGCGCCTGCGTCCTTGTACGATCATGTTTGATGGTAACATTAACATCGCCTGCATATAAATTGGTATCAATCACTCCGTTCAGAAAGTGGCGCGACTTGTTTCCTTCAATTTTATCAGCCAATAATTTACCAAGTTCAGCTCGTCTCTGCACTTCAGCACAAGTAGCGATTTGGTTTTCCTTTAAATCATCCACCATGTCAAGCGTGTTTTTACCCAATTTTTCGTATGCTATTTCCCTTCCGATAAATTTTTTTTCCATAGTTAGCTTCTTTCATTGAAATCAAATCTCCAAATAATTGACGATCTAAAGCTACGTTCACATTTATCAAATATTTGTCGAAAAAAACGTAACCAAGAAAAAAACTAATAAGTTATTTCCTTTAATTCCAATATTTTTTTAATTTTGGGTTCGAATTTTTTAAAAACTGTATAAAAATACTCTTTTGGAGAAGAATTAACTTTATTTTATAATATAAAAATCGTGTTACATGGCACTATCCCTAAGCAAAACTATTGGTTACGTTTTTTTGGGCAAATATTTGATAAATGTGAACGTAGCTTAAGTTATCCGCTTCAAGATGTAGTTCACATGTAAAAGCTGTTGTCATTGAGTAATAATACATCTCTTAGTTATCTGGAGTGTGCGTTAACGACGGGAGTTGAGAATTAAGATCTAATTGCAAACTATTACTACTAAAATTTTTATGGCGTTGTATTGATGTTGCAGGTGTTGAAAAGCTCCATGTGCTATTTGTGCCATCATGCAACGATGAGGAGTCAGAATCCAGAGATGAAGCATTGCGTTCTTTGGCTTGTTGTACCAAAGGATGGAGAGTTGGTGTTGGTGACACTTGATTGTCTGTTAGCGAAGAGGCTTTTGATTTATTTGCTAATATTTGAATTTCATCAGCAGATAGTATTGTTGTATCTATTCTTTCAGGATTTCTAATTTGACTTAGGTTTATTGAAGTAAAGTTGAGGAATTCATTAAAATTTTTCACTAATTTTTGTTGTGATTTTTCGTTGCATTCTTCTAGACTTAAACCTGCAATAGGATAGTTAAATAAGCTTAATTATTTTCAGTCACATATTTACCTTTAAAGATAATTAAAAGAATACGAATTACCTTTTCTGCTTGTCGCCGCGATTTTCTCCTTGAGATCGCTGAAGTGTCCACCACCGGTGCAACTTACATGCTTCACTCCTTCGCTAACGCTTTTCGCCAGCTGTTTTGCAATAATATTGCTTACATAGTTCGGGAGTTTATTCTTATTTTGCATCTTTGCGTTTTTTTTAATGTTTTGCTATCAACGCCGGCGTTTATAATACGGCTACAATTACCACAGTCTGTGGTTGCAGACGTAACCATGAGATTATCTTCGGCATCGTTATCATTGACTTTAAATGGGTTTGTATCGTGGAAACTAAAATGGTTTGTATTAGTAAATACATCCCCCTTGGTGTGATCGGGCTCATTGGTAATGGAATTAATGTCTATTATACTCTCTAGAAGTTGTAAAATTTTCCATTCAGCTAAAGATTGATGTCCCTTCGAAAATGATTTACACTGACGTCCTGTAGCGTGACGTGTAACATCATCGTCAAAACTGTGATTAAGACGTTTTGCAACATCCACCTTAGAACTAGGAACGTCTAACACATCCACATTATTTTTACATGCACTAGAACCTAGAGAGTTTAACGAAGTCAAAGAACTTTGGCCTCTTAAAGCACAAACTTTGGTGAATGCGTTTTCTCTTGGCGTTGCAATTTATATGGAGGACTATTGGGCCCTGAACAAATAATACTTGAGGTTGTCGGAATACAAACAACTCCAGTTGCTAGTGTACTTTCCGATGTTAGTACAAAACTTCTTTTCGTACAATTTCAATTCCTCACGATCACCAGTTGTCTCATATTTAGGAGAACTCCATTGTACTTCTAACATAGGTAAGGCATCTTCAAAGCGAAACTCACGTTTCAACTCCAACAACAGCCACCGATAACAAAATAGTAAATCGTCGTCTTTTTAGGCCTTTAAATAATCCCAAAACTCGAAATCATAAAAACTTAATGCTTCCGTAAGATGGGAAAATTTCAGAGTCATAGCTTTACCATCCATCATAAAATTTCCACGTACTCGGCTCATAATAGCACAGAAACATATATAGGCTTGTGCTTCATCGTTCATGGTTACTAGCAAAGGAGATGCAATATCAGACATGCCCTGACAATAACTGACGGATGGATGATTCAAAGCGTAGTGAGCGGCAAAAAGTATATTGAAAAGTGCTGCTATATTTTGATTGTCATCACTCCCTGCGTAGAATGGATGTAACCGGTCCGTACGGAGAACATCTCTCCTAACCATATTTGTTACGTATGCTAGTTCACCAACAACAAATCCTATAAAAATTAAATAAATTAAAAAAAATAAAATATATCTGAGTTTTCTGCACCGCACAGTAGATTAGATTCCTTTTGTTTGCTCGCCAAAACTCTGTATCTTTTGAACTAATAAATATTTTTAAGAAATTGTCTTTTTAGTGAACAGAACTTTTAACCCTTAATTGCCTGATTTTTTATTTTTTGCTGTAAAAAAATAATGTTATAAAACTTGCAATTCTAGGCAACTTTTGTTTCACAACGCCGTAAAAGGTATTTAACTGAAAGTATTTGAAAAATTCCTGAAGGAACCGTAGACACAAATAATTAAAAATTTGAACACGTATTTTTTTATCAAAAATAAAGAAGTTTTGTTCAAACTATATTTAAAAAAGAATATCACTAATAATAATACATTTAGTTTTGATGAAATTTGGCAAAACAGTTTTTTTCTGACGATAAGCACAAATGTACTACACCACATTTTTGCCATCAAACTGTTGTTCGCGAGTTTTTGTATTGTGGTTTGCTTTCTTTTACAAATTCCTAACGAATATCACACGGTGGTAGAGAAGCATTCATTAAACGCTGTTTTGCTACACTTTAATCTCAAGATTACTTGGTCGACCTTTTCCTACTGTAACGACACGATTGTTATGAGTCGTTTTCCCCCAACCAACAAAAATATCAGCAGCAGCGAAAAAATGCGCTGCATTCATACTGCTGACATTGCAATATCGTGAGAACCGCAATCGGCTGGAAGTTCCACGCTTATATGCTGAGGTTGCACATAATTGCTAAAACTCGCACACTCAGCAACATTGCGGGAACAACCACACTGGCGGCAGCGAACATCAACGGTCATCGATAGGTATAAAAGGCAGGTTGATATTGACAACAGTTCGCAGTACGGGAATCATCAAACGTGTCACAACTCACAACAAACCTGATCAAGGACCAGCCTAACAAGCGGCTCCCTGAGACGGTTATAAAATAAATAAATTAGTAAACTAAATAATTGAATGAAAAGTAATAAAATAAAAATTGTTAAACTAAAATCATCCTAGTCTCATGAGTTTTAATTCCGAAAGTAACATACAAATGAAAATTGTAACATTTTTGGCGCAGCCGCACACTGGTCGAAAAGGCTCATTTAGCGGCGTTTAATTAATGGCGCTTAGGGATTTTTTTTTTTGTTTGTGTAATATTTTTTTTTAGTTGAAAATAGATTAAGCTACAATGTTAAACAAAAAAAAAAAAATTTTTTAAAAATATATTAATTTTTTTTTTGTGAAAGTTGCAATTTTTTTCATATTTACGACATTTTTTATTTCATTCAGGAAAACATTATAAAGTTAATATATTTAATGTTTCACATTCTTTTAGAATAAAAATATTTTAAACTTTAATATTAAAATAATTTTTTTTTAACATTAATTTATTTATTTTTTAAAATTTTTTTCTTACAACAATTTTTATTTATTTCAGTGCTATACATATATTGTTAATAAAACGACATATGTATATATAGGTACAGTTATGTTGGAAATAATAGGCTTAAGGCAAATACACGAGTTTTTATTCAGAATCATCAGAACCAACAGCGTCTTCTTGTATAATTGGCTCTGAAAGCAAATTTAGTACATCACTGCCTATTTCTATATTGTTCCGGGAGTAGCTAGATGGTTGTTTGGTGAGCGAGGATATGAGAGGATCAGAAGAGAAAAGAAGTGAGTGAATTAAATCCTCCATTGTGTTTTTTCTTGAATTTTTGCGTGTGTGGTGCTCTCTAAAATTCCTTAAATCTTTATTTCGGGCTTCCTGTGCTTCTTCTGACATCATGCCAATTGGGAGCGAGACATTATTTATGATGTCAGCACCGTGAATTAAAATTTTGTGAACGGAAGATGGCATATAGAACCATGGGTATTTTTCTACAAATATTTCCGCTGTTTCAAAGGAATATATTTTGAAAGCATGTGTATTAACTTTATACCCACAAGCCATAGTTCGGTTTAGGCCATAGGTTTAGGTATATCAACTAGTAAACACATCTCATTTCTTAACTTATTTTGTATATCCAGCTTAGTTTGTTGTACAACTGATTTATCAGTGCTACGAACTTGCCACTTTTGAATTGGCAATCTATATGCAATATGTAAAATGCATTCAAAACATCTTATCCAAGCATGTAATGTTGACAAGCCATACTCATACATATTAGTATTAGGTGGTAGATTTTTAATAGAATTTAAGTCATTCATAACTTTCGGTGTGGCTCCACAAATGCCACATGTTTGTGACGAGGATTCTGCAATTACACTAAAAACTTTGCCATCGATCATTGTCAGGTGAAATTGGTGATGAATTTGAAACGACTCAAACTGTGTTGGAATAATTTTAGATATTTGCTGTTTTACTCTTTCAATTTCAGTTCTGACTAAGTTAGAAGTTTCTTTTTCATAAATCAATTTAATTGGTCTACAAAACCGAGTAGAAGAAGGCCGAGAATTCTCCCATAGAATAACGTTTCCCATTTTGACTTGTAGTGGCACAATGCACACTGCAAATAAAGCTTCATCATTTCTGTTCGATTCAGGGTCAGAAAAGCTTTGGCTGTAAGTGGAATGTCCACTACTGCCATCACAACCCCACTTGTATATCGCAGTTATAATGTGTTCATTGAGGTTGACGAAAATTTCCTTCTGTGATTCAACGATCCTTGTAACAGTATGATCAACCAAGGTCTGTAGGGACACTTCAGCAGATGTGTCGGTAATTTGGACTCCGACGGGATAGCACTTCTTTTTTGCTAATAACAATGCATCATATGTTGGATGTTTGAGTTTCTTATTTTTGCACCAGATTGCATTAATTTATACGAGTGTTTTGTGAAATCCCCGTCCACGTAAAGAGCTAAAGCTTCATCAGGGCTGTATGGAATAGAATTTTTTGCCGTAGAAGTAATGGTTTTTTTAATTTTTGCTGCGACCTTGGTATCAGAATGTACCATGGATACCACATCTGAAGCTTTTCTCTTTCCTGCTTTGTGTAAACTTACGCGCGTCGCTACCATAAGTTCATAGGAAGAAGTTTTATTTACAAGCTGTGAAACTTTTTTGACTTGGGTTTTAGAGGTACATTCTGTGAAATCCTTTGCAGGTTGTCCAAAAGAAGTGCTACTTATCGGCTCAACTAATATTATTTCACTGTCCAACCATTCTTTGTTACGTTCTTCAAAATACGATAATGTTCTCTGGCAACTCTTCCACTTCTCAACTAATTTGCTTATAAAGGTCCGCAACTTTCTTTTTATTTCTCGGCACTGCTCCTCAGCATATTTTGTTTCGTCTATTATATTGTTAAATACGTGGTCCTCCACAGCCGAAAATTTTCTAGTTGGGATGTTTTCATTGTGCCAAATTAAAAAAAGTGTGCGTTTGGAAACATTCATTGTGCCCAAAAAATTAATTAACCAATTACATTGCGCGAACTGGCATGTCATATTGGACGAGTCACAATAACAATAATCCAAATTAATAAACAAAAAAGAATTAAACCGAACTCGATCGAACGCCAAAAGTTGCACTCCATGAAACAATAGCATATAACACTTTAAACGCCCTATCACAAATGCCAACTTCTACAATTCACTCCTACTAAACTAGATATACACAGATCACAAACATTTATTTTTTAGTTAATACATACCTTTGTCTTTCAATTACAACTTTTAGGCTCAAAATTGATAAACAATTGACTTACAGGTGACAAGAAACACTCACTGAGTAATTAGGCGCCAAATTCCTTAAATGCACTTGCTGCAGCAAATGTTATGTTTGACAGCTAACAGCTGAGCGAATATTGAAAGCAAAATAAAAGTAAAAACGCAGAGTTTCTCAGAAAAGTATCGGTAATCGATTCAATGCAAAACATTTAACGATTTTAAAGATTTAATTTTTGACTTAAGCGCCGCTAGAACAGTGATTTCGACCAGTGTGAGCCGGTGGGATCTTATAATAATATGATATAAATCACATATAGAAAATGTAACATTTTGGCGCAGCCGGTGGCCGTGTTAATAATTACGTCAAATATTTTAATTTTCCTTGTGTTGATCTTGTTCGAGAAAAAACTGTCCAGTGTAAAAAAAATCAACAATACAATAACGCCTAAATTCTAGCAACCTTTGTATTGTTAAATCCTACATTAGATGGTGTAGAACTGCACAATTGCCGACAATTAATTACGCCTAAATTCTAGCAACCTTCGGGTTGTCGTGTTTTTGTGCAGGACTAAGCAGTCCAACAGACCAATAAAAAAGGGAAATTTTATTTGATTGTGAAAATTTGGCGCGGTTACGAACGTACAAGTCGGAATTAAAAACGTAACACTTTGGAATAAAAACATAACATTTTGTCGGAATAAAAACGTAACATTTTGTCGGAATAAAAACGTAACATTTTGTCGGAATAAAAACCGTAACCTTCTACTCGTAACATTTTGGGGTAAAAACAGCCTAAATCACACCCCACTAGTAAGATGATAACCAGCGGAAAATGGGTAAGTAAAATATAGTTTTAATGGACAACCCGCAGACGCAGTAACACGAATTAATAGAACGGATCGACAAGTATAGTTATTGAGTGGACAGTCTACAAGTTCTTGCGTGGACACAGCCCACTATCAAGATGATTACCAGCGGAACATAGAAAGACGATCACCGTCACCCCAGCAAACCCATACTACTGAGAGAGAGAGGTTGCAAACAGAGCATCAGAGAGTCAGCGTGCAAGTTTGGAGAGCGCCTAGAGAACCTGCAAAGCGAGGCAAAAACAACAATAGAAAACGAATGGCCGGTGGGACCTGGCCGGGAAACCATGCTGAAAGACTTCAAACGGATAGCAGTAAGGAGCTTTATCAAGAGTTTGAAGGACCATGCACTCAAAGCTCGATTTGTGGGACAGGAAGAGGAAGAGCTCACAAACTTGATAGAGATCGTTGAAAATGCAGAGGAATTGTTTGGTGAACCAACACACGGTATCAACATAATAGATTCTGAAGTCCCCTGTAGTTTTTGCTACAGGATGGGGCATGAATGGAATAGCTGCAAAAAGCGGTTGAACACACCATACTGTATGAGCTGTGAAAAATACGTCATGAAATGGGGCCACTGTGCAGGAATGTCGTAAGCTGTACGTTCTGTGGAAACAGCGGGCACGATGTGGAAAACTGCAGAAAGAGATTCGGCTCCTTATATTGCCAATTGTGTAAGGTAAGTGGTTACAAGGAAAATCCTTTCTGTGAGCCAAGAAAAAATACACCCAACCAAAATCAATTAGCAAGAAGGGCGGCAGAAGACAATAGGAGGACAACAAACACAGAATTCCGTGGAAGCCCACAAATAGCGATGGGACAAAATATGAACAGAGGGGCAAATAGAAACACTAGTACACGACCAACCTGTTTTAAATGTCAGCAACAGGGACATTTTGCACGGGACTGCAGAAGCAATGTCAGACAAGCTCAGGCAATAGGAGCAGGGATCTACCAACAGGTGCAAAGTAGCAATAATGGCAGGGACCTAGCTAACAGACCCGTAGAGGCCCACAGCAATACTAATCGGACAAATGCTCAGGGAAACGAAATTCGGCCCAGTTATCGCCAATAACTGAGGTCCCGCAAATTAAGAGAAAATCAGATTGGCATAAAAACGAGAACAAATACAATTATAATGAGGAAACAAAAGGAGAGAGTCTGGTAAATAAAGATGATACGGAGACTGACTCAGAAACAGAGCAGCCAACCAAGATAGTAACCGAGGCAGTTGTACACTCAGTAAATCAAGAGAACGGGCACACTATAGAAGAAAAAACTGCGAAAGACAAAAAATTAAACAAAAAAATTGAAGAGGAAAAAAGTGAAGAGATGATGCGAAATATAGAAGATGGTACTGAATCACCGGGCAATGTGGACACAGTTTTCATTACGCTCCCCTGCCAAGAAGCTAGGGAGAGAAGATTGGTCTTACTTGTGGATACCGGAGCAGATTTCAGTATAGTAAAAGAGGAGTCAATGAAGGTTTTTCTCAATAAAAACAGAAAGCAAACTAAAATTCTTTCTGGAGCCTTCGGAGGAAAGACTACGGCACTAGACACTACCGACATCAGGATAAGAGACAAAAGGCAGTTGCCGTGGGAGTTCCATATTGTGTCACGGGAAATACAAATGCCTGGGGATGGTATTCTTGGAAGAAATAATATGTGGAACAGGTGTATTGTAAACACCGTAGATAGAACCTTGAGCATCTTTGATAAAGAACATTGGGTGAAGACATTTACCCTTCGTACGGAAATAGATTGTCAAACAAATCATCAACAAGGCGTCTGTCTAAGAAAGAGAGCAGTCACTGTAGTACCGGTTAATATTGTATCAAAAGATAAAACTGTGGTTGTGCATAAACAGGAGATTTCCCCTGGAGTTTACGTTGGAAATACTGTGGTCAACATAAAAAATGGAGGCACAACAGCAGTGCCCATACTGAACGCAACCGAGCAGGACATACCATGGAGGAAGACGAGGGAAAAGGGGAAAAAGGAAAAAAAAAACTCACCACAAAATCGAAACTGGAAGCAATGCTGTGATGTCCTGCCTATCATGTTCTTAAGGTCTTCAATGGCTGAAATAGAAAAAGAAATACATATTTATACATGGCTATAATGGGGAATAATGGAACGTAACATACCGGAAGGAAAACAAAATTACAGTAGGTGTATACAAATATTCAAAACCAAAAAGTTATCAAAGTTATCCTGTATATAAAAAGGGTACAAAGGCATCATCCATGAGGGTGCACATACACATAGTACGGTAAATCTCGTCCGGATGGTTCTAACTTAAGGAACCCGGAACCCAGGTTGGCGTAAAAGGACCTGAGAGAAGCAAAATAGTTGGTAAAGGGGAAAGGGTAAAAGAGGATGGAACGCTACTGACCCGGTATCACCTTCTACTCGACCAACGCATACTTTTCTAAGAATAAAATTAAGAAGACAGATTAGTTAGAAGCCGCAACAAGCAAAGAACACAAAAATTTATTAAATTAACAAGAAAGGGGAGGAAATCTTAAGGCCGATGTAATTTAAAGGAACAGGTTGAGAAAATTACACTTACCTTTCAAGCAAATTAATCTAGAAGCACTTCTTTTAATTTGTGTTAATTTCAATAACTTTCTATGGTGTGATATTTTAGCTTGCTATAGAGTGTAGTTTGATTTTAATTGTGCTGATTTTGAGAAAAGGTTTAATTATTTTGTTAAGTTCTACACAATTTTTTCTCGTAAATAATTTATGTAAAGTAAATATTTAAAAATATTATCACACGTTTAATTTGATTTTTTTTAAGTATCTCTTCAGTACTTGGCACAACTTTCAATTTTTATTAACTTTTCTTGAGTTTAGTTAAAAAAAAAATGAATTCATAGTTATGTAAATCATAATATATAAAACAGAATGTGTGTTTGTTTATTTGTTTGTTTGTGCGTTTCTTTGTTTGTTTCTTTGTTCGATCTTCCTGAAATTTTCACAGTATTTAACTGGAACTCTCGGATGAATTATAGGCTACTTTTTTTCAATCACACCCACTTTTACGCCCACCTTTTTAAATTTTCAAAATTCTTTTTGCATATGGAAAAGGTCCAGAATATTTTTTTGTTTTTAGAAATTGTTTGTTGGATCGAACGGGGGGGGGGGGGCGGTAGGGCGTTGCAAATGGCCCGCCACAATAATTGATTATCAAATAACTTCGCCATATTTTGGGCATTTTTTGAGCTACGTCGATGATATTTGGTACATATGGTATTGGCATAATTTGGAATACGTACCAGGAGAAAAGTGGGTGGGACCGCGCCCCTTTTTTAGGAAAACCAAACCCTTGGACCGATCTTCCTGAAATTTTCACAGCATGTTACTGTGAGTCTGGAAGGAATAATAAGCTATATGCAGTTTTGATTGGACAAAAGCTAAGATCCCACTATCAAAGCAAACAGCACAATCTGCGACAATTTTTATCGTGCTATATCGGCACACATGTAAAAACATTGCACAATTAATTTTTGGGCGGTCCCATTATCGTCGCATATTGCGACAATATTTTTCGGCTCATATCGGACAAATCTCAATTGCGACAATAATCGGTACAATGCGATTACACTTTCGTGCATTATTGTGCAAATTAAATCATGTATGTATGTATGTATGTACGAGTATGTATGTATATGTATATGCGTTTGTTTATTTGCTTGTTGGCAGATACAGTTTAATTTTCGGCATTTATTACAATGAAAAAGAGAAAACTGCTTTGGCCGTATATATTGTGTACGAGTATATAATTAATGTAGGAGTATTAATATGTATATAATAATAAAAAATTAATGAATTTTAATTGAATTTACCACTACGCAGCACGTACTTCTATTCTTGTTATTTTGTACAGATATTTTCAGGGATGGTAAAATCGTTTTTTTTTCTGTTCAACAGTACAAATGTTATATTAAATGTTTTAATATATATACATATATAAAATATAACATTTTATTCGCACAAATACTTAGGAATATATGTTTTTAAAATATTATTACTTGTTATGGGTTAGCTAATTTACATACATATGTGCATTTCGTTGGTAGTTAAATATCAACTCATCAGTTGATCTTTACTAAAAACATAAATACTTGAGTAAAAGGTTATATTTTGTAAAAGGGAAGTTTGTTTTTATTTTGCCTTATAAATACTTTTATTGCCAACAAAAGGTTGTGTAACTGTATAACAGTTATAAGAAAAGTAAACAGATTTATATCGAATGAAAAAAAATTATTTGTGTGATGTTTTTAAAGTTTTTTAAAAGCAATTTTGCGTATGCTTTAGTAATTCGCAAACTTATTATTGCGAGTTTATGTATGAGAAGATGAGTTTTGGAACTTTTTAAACATGAATAGTAAATATCTACTGATGAGTTGGTATTAAGCTAACAACGAAATGCATATACATAGATTACCTACCCCATAACAATTTTTTAACAATATATGAATAAAATATAAAATTTATTCGAGCAAATACTCAAGAATTTGATTTTAAAATTTTTATTAATTTTTTGCAAATATGTAGATTTGCTAACCCACAACAAATAAATAAAATTTAAATGCATAAAAGATAATAAAAAATTAATTTTGGTACAACTAAGCTTAAAAAAATAGTTTTAAGAGGTGGTGCAATTTCAAAATTCGGGTTTCCAGCCCGTGTATCGGCACTGGTTGTCGACTGTGATCGGCGCACGAGTGGCCGACAAAAATTGGCGCATTTTTTAAAAATTGATTGCTTAACATTGTGCAATAGTGGGTTCACATTATCGGCGCATCAAGGTTGATTTTGATTGTCCATACTCAGCACAATTTCGGCGCAGATTGTCGCATTTTGAAAAATTGTGTGCGGTCACACTATCGGCACATGAATTGCGACGAAAATTGGTGCATTGCGCCGATAGTGGGATCTTAGCTTTAGGAATATATGTTTTTAAAATATTATAACTTGTTATAGGTTAGCTAATTTACATGTGTGCATTTCGTTGGTAGTTAAATATCAACTCATCAGTTCATCTTTACTAAAAACATAAATACTTGAGTAAAAGGTTATATTTTGTAAAAGGGAAGTTTGTTTTTATTTTGCCTTATAAATACTTTTATTGCCAACAAAAGGTTGTGTAACTGTATAAAAGTTATAAGAAAAGTAAACAGATTTATATCGAATGAAAAAAAATTATTTGTGTGATGTTTTTAAAGTTTTTTAAAAGCAATTTTGCGTATGCTTTAGTAATTCGCAAACTTATTATTGCGAGTTTATGTATGAGAAAATGAGTTTTAGAACTTTTTAAACATGAATAGTAAATATCTACTGATGAGTTGGTATTAAGCTAACAACGAAATGCATATACATATGTAGATTACCTAACCCATAACAATTTTTTAAAAATATATGAATAAAATATAACATTTATTCGAGCAAATACTCAAGAATTTGTTTTTAAAAATTTTATTAATTTTTTGCATATATGTAGATTTGCTAACCCACAACAAATAAATAAAATTTAAATGCATAAAAGATAATAAAAAATTAATTTTGGTACAACTAAGCTTAAAAAAATAGTTTTAAGAGGTGGTGCAATTTCAAAATTCGGTTTTCCAGCCCGTGTATCGGCACTGGTTGTCGACTGTGATCGGCGCACGGCTTGCCGATAAAAATCGGCGCATATTTTACAAATTGATTGGTCAACATTGTGCAATAGCGTGTTCACATTATCGGCGCTTCAAGGTTGATTTTGATTGTCCATACTCACCACAATTTCGGCGCAGATTGTCGTAATTTGAAAAATTGTTTGCGTACACACTATCGGTACATGCATTGTGACGAAAATTGGTACATTGCGCCGATAGTGGGATCTTAGCTAAAGAGGCGTGGCATCGCCCATATAACCCAAAAATTTAAATCGCCATATTTTGGGCATCTTTTGACCTACGTCGATGATATTTGGTACTTGTGGAATACGTACCAGGAGAAAAGTGGGTGGGACCACGCCCCTTTTTACGAAAATTATAAATCGTAATATAGTCTTAACTACTGGACAGATCGTCATTAAATTTTCACAATAGGATATATAAATACTTTTAATTTTATTTTATAACGAGGGGAAGTAGCGAAGCACACCGGGCTAGTATTTGATAAAAAAATTAATGACTGCACAGCAGGAGAAACAGAAAGCAATTGCAAAAATATTTAATGTTTGCACATGCTTGCGACTGTAGGAAAAACGAATAACGAAAAACGAAAGATATTTGAAGCTAAGATGCATTAGTGCAGTTTTGATGTTCTTCTAATATATTGTGTGGGTTACACTGGAACTCAAAAGTAATGTGAGAAACATGAAAACAAGTGATTGTTCAAATGAAGCTGACTATTGTTCTCAATTGGTACAGCGCACAAATAATAACATAGCGAGAAAAAATTACCAATTGAGAAATTTAATTGTTTTTTTTGCATGACTGTAGTTGAGTACTTGGCTGTGAAACATGAGTACACAGCAAAATTTTGCCAGACTATTTCACGGCCAATGACAACTGAATCAAACTGCATAATTTAATACACGTATGTATGTGCATATGTATATATACGTATATATGTACATATGTATATGCAAACAGTAACAATAATATAAAACTTTTCGGATTTTTTTTTGTTTGCTGTTGATTTGAAAATAAGGCTGACTTCCAAAACGTCAATTGCTTTGTGTTTGAACAAAGCATCACATTTCATAACGCCGCAGTACAATAATTTTACAATGTATACCATTTCAAAACGCCGCAGCCTAGTATTTTTAACGCAGTAAGAAAGAAAACACGGCATCGGTTTTATAGTTGTTGCATTGCTTCGGAACTTTGCATATGTATGTGATTTAAATACAGTAGCAATACTGTATACAAACTTTGTATACGAACGTTTTGGAAGTCAGCCTAATTATACGCGTATGAATAATTTTTTCTTTCAAATCATTGAAACAGCAAAAGTATTAAATTTCTTTTCACTAACAAAACACTAACAAATGCAACTTAACTCACTTTTTAATAAAAAAAAGTGCTTCAATCAGTTGAAATTTTGTAAAATGCAAAAATGAAGTGGAATTTTTTCCTACTCATTTTACAATTTTTCAAAGAAATTATAATTGTCAGTTTCTTACAAAAAATTTATTTCAAAATTATTAAAAAAAAGGGAAAATAAACATAACAATACACATGCATACATATGTTTGTGTGTAACTAATTATCAATGAACCATATTTAAAAATTCCTATGTTCAATAAATGATTTCATTGATAATTTTGAAAATATAACTTGAAAAATTAAACTAACATTTTTACAATCTCTATATGTAGGCAGAAGATCTTATTTAGTCTTAGAAGATCTTATTTAGTCTTAGTTTAGATCTATTATTTAGTACTTACATTATTAAGAAAAATATCTTACTTAATTTTTTTTAAGAGAAAACTGCCACATAAAAAATAAAGTTAATAATCTCTCTAAATACCTGTAAATGTTGTCTTGTAAATTAACAGTTAAGACTTGTATTAAGGCCGAACATTTTTAATAGAAAAAAAATTATATTTACAGTCGTAAAAATAGAGTAAGGAAAATTAGATTTATATTTATACAGAATCAAAATAAACTTACGAAAAACGTTAAACAAGATACAATTTATTCTTCTTCAAAAAAGTTATCATGCATAAATACAATTTATTACTAAGTAGAATTTGAAGTCGAAAAATATATAAGAATTCTATTTTTAAAACAACTCTTCTCAACTGGTAATAATTAATTAAAAGAAATATATTCAGTTTCAACTCTCGTAGTGAACAGACGCGTTTTTATAATCGTCGCAACTGAATATAAAAAATAAAATAAAAAAATATTTTCAAGTCACAAAAATATAAAAAAAACAAAACATTTATTGAACAGTTATTTTACACATAAATATTTGCATACACAAACTAATATAAGTGAAAACAAAAAAAAGAACTCTGATGAATTCATCTTCTGACAAAAACAACAATAATCCTACAAGTAGTAGGAATGTACAATATATAACTTTAGTTGCTGATGACGACAATAAAAAAAATGAATTAAACAAAAACTTGAATTTAACAGAAAACACAAATACTCGTGCGCGATCATTATCTCTGAACATGTTAAATAGTGATCAAGAAGCAACAACAATTGCACCTATCAGCTAACTTGTCAGCTTAGCTGTACAAACAAACAAACAAACAAACAATAAGTAACAAGGTGACCAACGTGCACAAAATGGTAGATGCGGTGAGTACAATAAATGATAATAAAATTCAAACAGGAATGGACAGATACATAACCGTGTTAAAAAGGGGAAGAAGTCCAAAATCAGCTCAAATTGCTTCAACAGCGAAAGTTCCCAGAGATAGAAAAAACAAAATAAAAAATTCCGAAAATCGTTTCGCGATTTTATCTGAACAAGGCGATGAAGACACAACTACAAGTTCGAGTAAGCCCCCACCCATATATTTAAGAGAGCAGAATTCCAGTTTGCTGGTTAAAAATCTTATCTTATTAATTGGAGAAAATGAGTTCTATGTAACTCCAATTAAGCGCGGAAACATCAATGAAACAAAAATTCAGGTAGCTCATGAAAATAAATACCGAAAAATTGTTTCATATTTAGAATCTAAAAATAAAAGTTCTACACGTACCAATTAAAGAGTGCCAAAGGTCTAACAGTCGTATTAAAAGGTATAGACTCTAGCGTGGATCCAGAAGAGGTCAAGTCTGGCCTTGAAAATAGTGGCGACAAGGTGAAAAATTTCTCAAACATTAAAAATAGAGAAAAAAATCCCCCAACAAATATTTAGAGTCGAGTTACAGCCCGATGGCATAAAAATAAAAATGAATGAAGCACATCTAATATATGACTTAAAGTACTTGTTGCATCGAAGAGTTACTGTTGAGCTTCCACATAAAAGAGCTGGACCTGTTCACAGCCTGAACTGCCAAGAATTTGGGCACACGAAGACTTATTGCAAGTTGCCTACAGTCTGCGTTGTGTGTGGTGAGTTACACAGTACTGCTAACTGTGATAAAATAAAAGGTGATCCCAAGGCGAAAAAATGTGGCAATTGCTGCGGAAATCACACTGCCAACTATAGAGGCTGCCCCCTTTACTCGTTTTTTAAGAATTCATCAACCAACTAGTGCTCAACAACAATCTAACAACAAATTTTCATACGCTAGTATTTTAAAAAGCAATCAGAGTACGGCGCAAAAAACCGTAAATGTAAATGAAGATTCGGGGTATAATTTTAGTCGTATTGAAGCCTCAATTGAGAGCTTAATACAAACTGTAAATACATTTACTCTCAACATGTCCTGTATGATGCAGGAAATGTTGAAAATGCAGTCTACCTTGTTTCAGGCTGTACTAAGCAAACCATGAACTTAAAAATCTGTTTTTGGAACGCAAACGGCATCTGCCAACATAAAAACGAAATAGAATATTTTCTTTAGGATAAACAAATCGATGTTATGCTTATTTCAGAAACTCATTTGACATCTCGAAGCTGTTTCAGAATTAGTGGATATAATTTTAACGACACCAAGGATCCCCGTGGCAGGGAATACTAATAAAAACGCGAATAAAACACCACCTGTTGAATGATTTTTGTGAAGATTATCTTCAAGCAACGAACATCTGCATCGAAACTTACTATCAAAAACTTGTAATATCATCTGTCTATTCGCCCCCCAGATTCTCAATTACCGAGAGTCAATATACGGCTTTTTATAAATCACTGGGCCTCCATTTTCTAGCAGCTGGCGACTACAATGCTAAACACACATTTTGGGGTTCACGTTTAATCACACCTAAGGGTCGAATTTTATTCGACACAATATCTAAAATGGGTTTGAATGTACATAGTTTCAAGTGGACAGCCAACATATTGGCCAAATAGATCGACAAAAAATTCCTGATGTTATCGACTTTGGAGTTGTGAAAGGCGTGCCCAGCGAGATGGTTGAAGTTGAAGCATCTTTGGACTTATCTTCAGACCAATCGCCTACTATTGTCACTATTTACTCACACACAACATGTGATTTAGCGACGACATCTGCACGTATTAACTGGCTGAAATACAGAAAATATCTGAGTGCTCATTGCTCGGAAAAAATGCCGCTGAGAACACCTTCAGACATAGACGATTCTCTCAGGTTGTTTGAAGCGCATGTTAAACAAGCTGCTTTTAATGCTACTTCAAATGAAATAAACCAACCAGTGAGACTTAACAATATTTTTTCTGTAGATATAGAAAGGCTATTGACTGAAAAACGGAGAGCTCGACGAGAATGGCAGCGCTACAGATCGCCCCAGCTAAAATTAAGGCTTAAGGAGTGTACCAAGCAGCTTAGGAAAGTTTTGCAAACTCAAAAAACAGCTTCCCTTCAAAAAATTCCTTCAAGAGCTAGATGCAACACCACAAACAGATTATTCACTGTGGCGTGCAGCCAGAGGACTAAAAAGGCCAGTGATATGCAAACCCCCATTACGAGCCCCAAATGGTGACTGGGCAAAAACTGATGCTGAAAAAGGTGCACTTTTTGTTAAACACTTAGAAAAACTTTTCACTCCGATATTTCTGCTGATATTGTTGAACTGCCACTAGGCGTCCCTTTACCAGAAATACCGATGAGATTTAACATGACGGAGATTGAAAATACCATTACTAGTCTTAACACCAGAAAAGCCCCAGGTGTCGACAAAATAAGCAACAAAATGCTTCAAGAATTGCCTTACACTGCAAAAAGAATAATACTATTCATTTTTAACAGTATTCTACGCCTAGAACACTATCCTAAAGAATGGAAGGTTTCGCTAATTACTATGATACCAAAAAAAGCTGTATATGAGCAAGCTGATGCCTATAGTGACTAGTAATGGATGTATTCCAGATCATCAATTCGGTTTTCGCAGACAACATAACACAATTGAACAAACTCACAGACTTGTGAATGTCGTTAGAGACACTTTTGAAAAAAAAGAAATACTGCTCTGCGCTCTTTATTGATGTCTCACAAGCTTTCGATAAAGTATGGCACGAAGGTCTTTTCAACAAATTAACACAAAATCTAGCAGCAAACATCGTAAAGCTTTTAAAAAGCAATTTTTTAAGCCCTCCGCAGTCGATTGAAGCCGGAGTCCCTCAAGGCAGTATCTTCGGTCCTTTACTTTATTTAATATATGCCTCTGACTTACCGTTAAGCAGTAACATTCATACATCAACATTTGCGGATGATACAGCCTTTCTAAGCGTTCACGAAAATCCTGTAGAAGCTTCACGCAACTTACAAGAATATATATCCAAACTGGAAAAATGGCTCAAACAATGGCGTATAAAAGTTAACGAGCAGAAATGTGCACACGTCACTTTTACGTTGCGCAGGGAAACATGCCCGCCTATAAAAATTAACACCGAGACTATACCACAACACACCGTAGTCAAATATCTAAGCGTTCATCTTGATCGTCGTTTAACATGGAAATGGCATATAGACGCAAAGTTAACACAAATGAAACTAAAAGCAGCCCAAATGAATTGGCTTATTTGCAGAAACTCTATACTAAGCCTTGACTGTAAACTTCTCTTATACAACGCGATCCTGAAACCAATATGGTCCTATGGAATCCAGTTATGGGGCACTGCCTCAGCATCGAATGTCGAAAGAATTCAAAGGCGACAGAATAAAATCCTACGTACAACAACAGCAGACCCCTGGTATGTCAGAAACCATCGAATTCATAAAGACCTAGACGTTCCGTTGGTGAAGACAGTATGGCTGACTTCCAAAACGTCAATTGCTTTGTGTTTGAACAAAGCATCATATTTCATAACGCCGCAGTACAACAATTATACAATGTGAACGATTTCAAAACGCCGCCGTCAAGTATTTTTAACGCAGTAAGAAAGCAAACAAGGCATCGGTTTTATATTTGTTGCATTGTTTCCGAACTTTGCAAATGTATGTGATTTAAATACAGTAGTAATACTGTATACAAACCTTGTATACGAACGTTTTGGAAGTCAGCCTATTTTCAAAACACGCGAAAAAATATATAAAAAAACTTGAGTTGCACCCAAATCCACTTGCGCGCAATATTCTTCATTATAGAGGCCACACCCGGCTGAAAAGAAGGGATACTCTTTTTCTCATCCGTTCACGAGAGATGTAAAACAACAAAAATTAACCGTTGAAATTAAAAATTTTGTTTAGCATTGGCTAAACTTATATTTAATATTTTTTAGATTTAAGATTTGAAAAACTTATTGATAATTCAATTTAAATAATTAAAGATTCAATAAATAATAAAATTATCAAAAAAAAATATATATATATATACAAAAGTAAAATGGCAACCAAATAATGATACAAACTTAACTTATAAAACTCAGAAATAAACAAACAGACAATTAAACAAACAAATATTTGAAAATTAAAATTTTAGATCAGAATAATTAGAATTGAAAAACGAAATAAGCAAAAATAAGTAAAAATTTTAAATTCATAAAAATCTGTAGCTGATTGAGTATAACAAACCAAAATGTTTATGAAACTCCCATTCTTGTTAGTGATTCAATTTAATTATTAAATATAAAAGGGGACATTTTAAAACCAAGAATTATTACCATAGAAAACTTTTTCAAAATAGTTTCATGTAGAAACATGCATCTTGCATCTATGGTTAATAGCTAAAAACAAATATATACATAATAAAAATAAGAGTAATAAGAAATTTTAACAATATGTAAGAAAAGAAATTTTTATATATATAATATAAGTATACGTAAGAAAAAATTGTCAGTTATAAGATTAAAAATATTAACCCGTGTTTCAAAGCCAACCAATAATTAACATCCCAACAACAATGAAGAATCCGACAATCATCAACAGCAGCCTATATATCAACCTCACACAACCGCAAAACCTATATACGATACCACAACACATACATAGATGGAATGACCAGTTCCGTTGGAAGGGGAGAATCACTACAACGCCAATGACAACTACAAAGTCAATAACAACCGCAGTAGTTCACCAGCAATATCATATTTTTTCCTAGGTGACGAAGCAAACGTACCAAGACGACAGAAACTCAGCAGTCACCAAACGAATGGTAAACTGCGAACCTTCATGCAATCAGGGCTCGGTAGATCATTACATATTACTCCGGGAGCTACCAAAGCTGTATCGCCAAGGTAGTTGGATGCATACACACATCTATTTTGACTTGATTCCAGAAGTATGGCTACGAAACATCCTCAGACAGGATGTTTCTTGTCCGCAATGGGGGAGGGATGTTATGAGTCGTTTTCCCCCAACCAACAAAAACATCAGCAGCAGCAAAAACATGCGCTGCATTCATACTGCTGACATTGCCATATCGTGAGAGCCGCAATCGGCTGGAAGTTCCACGCTTATATGCTGAGGTTGCATATAATTGCTAAAAATCGCACACTCAGCAATATTGCGGGAACAACCACGCTGGCGGCAGCGAACATCAACGGTCATCGATAGGTATAAAAGGCAGGTTGATATTGACAACAGTTCGCAGTACGGGAATCATCAAACGTGTCACAACTCACAACAAACCTGATCAAAGACCAGCCTAACAAGCGGCTCCCTGAGACGGTTATAAAATAAATAAATTAGTAAACTAAATAATTGAATGAAAAGTAATAAAATAAAAATTGTTAAACTAAAATCATCCTAGTCTCATGAGTTTTAATTCCGAAAGTAACATACAAATGTAAATTGTAACACGATTCCTCGCTGGGTGCTGGGATAGGCTCAGCGGGGTCCATTATTTTTTTTTACGCTTTACAATAATCCTTTATATAAATTTGTCTACAGCTATATGCCATTTGCTATGCATTAACGCCGCCTACACATGTATTGTGGCCGAAGGCTGTTTTGGGCACGACGCTGGCAGTCAAAGATTTACAGTAGAGACCTCACCTGACGTAGGATGAAGTGGTCAGTGGGCGGCTGGCCTGTAGGAACAAGCTCCCATACAAGTCTAGCAAGCTGGCTGACACCGGCGTTGATGTTGAAAAGGCTGCACAAAAAACGTCGCCTGGCGCAGAAAGAAGTGGTCAGTGAGCGGCAAAAACTATAGGAAAGAGCTCTCATACAGATCTATCAGGCTCGGTGACACTTTCGCTGGCATCAGAGGAACTGCACTAACGGACGTCGCCTGATTTAGGATGAAATGAGTGGCTGACTTCCAAAATGTTCGTATACAATGTTTGTATACAGTATTGCTACTGTATTTAAATCAAATACATATGCAAAGTTCGGAAACAATGCGTTTTGAAATGGTATACATTGTATAATTATTGTACTGCGGCTTTATGAAATTGACGTTTTGGAAGTCAGCCAGTGGTAAGCCTATAGAAACAAGCTTCCATACAGGCCTATCGTTCTTCGTACGCAGGCACTGGCAGTGAAGGAAGTACACCAGTGGAGTCTGGAAATAGTTCAAGAACAAGCTCCTCGTATCGCACGTTTATTTTAAATCACAAACTATTGGTAGGCTATAACTACGCTGACCATATTTTTCGACCAAAAAAAAAAGGACACTAAAAATTAAATAAAAATTATTGGTATTAACTTAACTACATACATATACATATGTACATATTTTATACCAATAAAATAAAAATACAATTCAAAAAATATAATATTAGTGACTAGTACAAGTAGTTACATATGTATGTACTTATTTTAATGTTTAAAACAGAAATTAAATATGCCTATAACTTCATACGTCGTTAAAACAAAAAATTAATTAATTAATCAAAATTAACAATGAAATTAAATTTAGCCAATAATACAAAAATAACAAAATTCAATACATAAAAATAACTATAGACAATAGTTTAAGGATTATGTATATATTTTTGATATTTTTCTGGAGAATGTATTTTTTTTTTTTATTATATCAATGTTATTTGATAAAAACAATTTAAATTCTGCCCAGTCCATTTGAAAGCCGACAGAAAATTTGACACATTGAACATACACTTTTCAGTGTTGCCAGGCAATTCCTGTCTTGGGTGGTTATAAATTTAAATTGTATTGAGTTTAAAATTTCGGTATTTTAAGAAAATAAAACTTTTAATTTTGAAAACTAAAAAAGAACATTAGCCATCAAAAAGAAATGACAAAAAAGGACAATTCAATTAAAAAAAGGATAATTTATTTTGTTTAAATTTAAAAGGACGTTGTGTCAAAAAAGAGGACTGTCCTTTCTCAAAAAAGGACGGTGACCAGTAGCTGTAACTCGCGCAACCAAAGTGAGTTCTTACCGCCAAGCGAGCTACCAGCAGCACAGGTAACCAGATGCGACGAAAAAAAAATTTGGACTTGGATCATATTTTATTTGTCAACCTGGCATCGTGAAAAAGAGACAACATTAGTATGTTTGTTATGAAAGTAAACAAAACGAAAAGAGAAAAAAAAAAGTTCAGTTTTTAGTGGAAAATGCTACATGAAAGCACGCTTAAATTTAATAAAATGTAATAATATTAAGTATTTACGGCATATAATTCGAAAATAAAGTGATAAAACAATTTAGTGTGTGCTTATATACTCTGTATTAGGTACGCAACCGATACCGATATATTGGCGATACTTCGGGTTTTCCGATATATCGATATCGGCGATATTTTACTGTCGATACGCCGATACTTCTTATATTTTTCTTTAGAGTTTTTTGAACAAAATATTCAATTTTCAACTCTTTTTTTTGCATGACAACTATGAGAAATAACATATTAAAAGCAGAACATAAAATCAGAACAGAATACATAATGAAGTTGTTTCTTCTATTTTGCTTTGCGCCATAGTATGAAAATGTTCTCTCAATGATAAATCTTGTATGTGTTTGTATGTTTTAAGATTTTTTTCAAGACGCATTAATACAAGTGGTGGTCATTCTACAACAATTACAACTTAAAATAACAACCGACATCTCAGCCCCTATATCAACCAGTGTATCCAGGTGTAGGGATTTCTCCCCAAATTGGGGATTAACTGGTTTTTGGGGACAAATTATCGTGGGGATTTTTCATTTTCAGTATACCTATTATCAATTTTGCTTTATTTTACCATTTTCTTTCATACATATATTTACAAACATACATGTTTATGTATTTGGGCGTTTTTCTTCTCCATATTTCGATTATTTCAAGGCGATGGTATTGAGGATGTTGTTTTTTATAACAATTTGTTAAAAATTTTTAAAACTGAATTCGAGATTGCCAAAATAGATGTACTAATTGACGATAAGGAAAGTAATTTGGTTGTTGCTAAAATTGATGTTGGCATAGAATGTTTGACATATGAACCTCAAATATGCGCAAAAATATAATAAACAGTATGACATTCAGTTTGAATTGACTCATTAATAATATCTTACACTGTTATTTTGTGAAAAACAATAATTTATTTTTTGTTAACATGAATTCAAATTCAATTCTTTTTTTTAAGTCTTATTAATATCAATTTTAAATCTTGAGCCAATCTAAACTGAATGCCAACGTTTATTTTGTAAAATCATAAATATTGCAGACGTTTTGTTGTTTGAAAATTTGAAGTTGAAAAACTGAAATGTATTGACAATTTTGATGATTTGAATGGCTCATAAATAAACACTGTTACTTTGTATAATAGAAGAATTACTCTACTTGAGTTTTGTTAATTTTTACTTCAGCTCAATTTCAATGTGCGTATCGGATTCGATATCGGCGATTTGTATTTTTGAGGATCGGTATCGGATCGGCGAAATGGCGTATCGTTACTTCCCTACTCTGTATATTAAATTTATATACATACGTACAAGGCGAATTTATTGAATTGCAAAATGTATGCAAAATGTAAACAAAGTGTAAAAAAAAATTACGACTTTGAATGCAATAATTTTAATTAATATTTTAATAAATTAAAAATGTAAAAATGAGAATATATAGCAAAAGTCCTCTAGTATCAGATTTTATGACTGTCATTATTGACATTTTAATTATGTCGAATATATCCGGAGGTTTCTTCGAACAATTTTCAAAACACTATTTCATGGATATCTCAGAAACTAGAGAGTGAGCGCATATGACACTACACGCAATCGATTGAAGTTGAAAATACGCAACGATTGTGGGCTCAATTATATTCCCGGAGGTTTTGAGAAAAGTTGTATGCTTAACAACATTTAAAAAAAAAAAAAAAATCACAAAAAAACACTTTTAGTAATTTGCAAATAACTCATAAAGTAGAAGGTGAGCGCATATGACACTACACGCAATCGATTGAGGTTGAAAATACGCATCGATTGTATATATTCCCGGAGGTTTTCTGAGAGAAGATGTATGTATACTTAACAACATTTTTTTTTACAAAGAAAATCGGAAAAAAAATACTTTTAGTAATTTGCACATATCTCAGAAACTAGAGAGTGAGCGCATATGACACTGCACCCAATCGAATGAGGTTGAAAATACGCATCGATTGTGGGTTCAATTATATTCCCGGAGGTTTTCTGAGAAAAGTGATATCCATCAAAAATATTAAAATCGGAAAATTATTTTTTGGTTTGCACCTATTGGGCAGCACTGTTCAATATTATTGCGAACACTTGTTTTCTGGGGTAACATATATACATATTCTTGGCAGCACTTGTAAGCAAAACATCTACATATGTATACACGCGTTTGATATTGTTAAACAATTATTTATTAATTTTAATATGTTTTGCAAAAGTTAAAGAATATTAAATTCAGACATTGTTGAAGAAATGTCACAATTGCAAATTGCAATGCTTCTTTTGCTATCTCGATGTAGCAGATGACCCTTATCTACATTGTGGAAACTGTGGTGGGGATGTGCATATTAAATGCCTAAAACATTCCAGCACGCCAGGAGATTTGATGGGAGATGTTTTCTTCGATTTTACATGTACTATATGCATGCGACTCAAATTTGGTGCACCGTCCACATCTAAAGTCAAACATATTAATTGTGTAGATGTAAAAGAGAAGTTTGTACGTCAACGAATGCCATGTTTAATATTAATAACTATGGTTTTGTATAATCTATCAATTAAATCAAAGGGCTTAAGTCGTCATGTATATTTATTTATTTATTCAGTTCAGTAATACAAAGCCCTATGGGCCTAAAAATATATTACACAGTCTTAACACCTAAGTAGTTAATACTAAAATAAAAGATTAAAGAAAAAATAATAATAAAAAAATGTATAAAGACAACAACATTCCTTGTTTTTTTTCTGAATTAAAGTAGATTATATTCCAAACATTCACCTCACACCCCCACGCATTAATAAGCTGTAACTATGTATATATAACAAGATAAAATCGAATTAAATGGTCCAGTTAGGGAAAGGGCCTAGCCCAGTATCCAAAAGGATGGGCCGAGCACTAAAGCAACTAGAAAGAGAAAATCTAAGTCACGCTGTCTGTGATATTAAGAACTTATAAAGTTTGAGCTTAAAAACGTTGTTGGAGTGCGAAAAGACTCGCAGCTCCAGTGGCAGGCCATTCCAATATCCGGATACTCGGACCAGAAACGATCTGCTAAAGTCTGACCTAAAGATCATTGGTAGATTAAGATGAGGGTTGGAGAACACATATAGTGAATTTCATTGATAAAAATTGGAACTTTCTCTTCGATCCCACTATGAAAGTAAGTTGCTATTTTGCTTAAATGAAGACAAATATGTAAATGGGCAGCCTCGATTTCAGGGCCATTAGCTCATAACAGTCTAAAATATTTCACATCTGGTCAGGAACTATTTGAAGGAACTTGATGGCGGAAATTAACACATAACATTAAAACGCCTAAACATATAAGTATGTATATAATTTATGTACATATGTATGCTTTTTTTAAAATTGAAAGTGATCTTATTATACCACAAGCCAGAACAACAAGTATTTCTAACGACTCCCAGGAGCTAACTACACAACTTGAAGAACCACTGAAAGAGGTAGCTGTAGCTAGTCACAAAAGACTGCAGAAAAAATGAGGAAAGTCGAAGGTTAGTTATTATTTCTGTTACTCTTTTGTCACATGATTTCATATTTTCCATAACAGATTTGGGAGAAATGGCAACTATATCTGCCGTTTTGTATGCCAACACTCAGCATCCAGAGCTTAAGCAAATATGTATATTCTAACTGGAATGAACGTTGTAAACAAATTTTAAAGAAGTGGCGTTCTGTATCTACAGAAATCAAAGCTTCGTTTTTGCTATATGCGAAAGATAATCGTTCCGTTTTACGATTGAATATGGTTTACCATCTACCTTAGATTTTGGTACGGGTATTGATAGATTAACTATGTTTCTTACATATGCAAATAATCACCCCTATCGTGAATCAGCAGTGAAATTTTTGTTTACGTGAAATTTTAATTCCACTCGGAGGGAAAAATGGTATCGTGAATCTCCCGTGAAAAATTATTCCCGCTATCAGTTGTTAGTGAATGTAAAAAAGGGAAGAAGATTAAAAAACTAAAAAATCATACAACTTTTTGTTCAAAAATATACACGGACATATTTATTTTAAAGAAAACTTCAAAAATCAAAGTTAAATATTCAGTTTTGGAGCTTTAGTTTGGTTGCTCCGTTTGTTTATTGCATTCTAACTTTTATGTGGTAAAATAATTCGGCTACTTTTTGGAAAGCCAACAAAACGAAAAAATGCCAACAAATTAAAGTTTCACAAATCTGCAGGCAATCGACCTGTTTTTTTGCATTTTGTAGAGGAATACATCAGTTTGTGCCTTATTATCAGAACTTTTCATTAAAATAAACTTTTTAAGCTTTAATATTCTAATTATAAGAAGAAATACATATAATTTCTGTTCTATTCCCCATCAAAAATAAAGTGAAAATATCAATGTGAGAAGTGAAAAAATTCCCAGGGAAATATTTATTCACGATAAGGGGAATTTTTTTCAGTGAACATTTTTCACGTTGTTATTCTGGACTGAATAAAATTTGTTCATGCGAGTTGTTCACGATTGCAAATACGTGAAAAGTGAAAAAATTTCACGTGGAAAATTATTCACGATAGGGGTGAATATTAAGGTCAGTATTTTCATTCCGTTAGAAATATATAATCAACATTTTTCTCTTTTATAGGAAGTTTTATTGTTTCCTGCTATGAAAACAGATGATCCTAATCGCGCCCATCCGCCCGACCTGAATAATTTGGAAGAACAGAAACAAGGAATATTGACTAAAAGAATATATATCGGATACTAATGATGATGACATAAATTTTTAAACTTGTTCAATTTGTCAAATTTGTTTTATTTCGGCGGTTGGTTTTATTTTGTAGCTTACAGTATTGTTGTCTTTCTGGTTTTTTATACACTATTTTAGCCTCTCAACTTGCTTAAAAATACAACTCTGAAAGTATCGAGTAACTACTTTTGAGTATTGAGTATCCAAAAAAAAGAGCAAATACTCGATACTCGGTACCCACTACTCAATACTTTGCCAGCACTATTTTCAACCTCATTCGATTGCGTGTAGTGTCATATGCGCACCCCTTCTACTTTATGAGTTATTTGCAAATTACTAAAAGTGTTTTTTTTTTTTTGTAAAAAAAAATGTTGATAAGTGTACAACTTTTCTCAGAAAACCTCCGGATAAATAGTTGAACCCACAATCGATGAGTATTTTCAACCTCTTTCGATTGCGTGTAGTGTCATATGCGCACCCCTTCTACTTTATGAGTTATTTGCAAATTACTAAGTGTTTTTTTTTTTTTTTAATGTTGATGAGAACATAACTTTTCTCAGAAAACCTCCGGAAAAATAGTTGAACCCACAATCGATGCGTATTTTCAACCTCTTTCGATTGAGTGTAGTGTCATATGCGCACCCCTTCTACTTTCTGAGTTATTTGCCAATTACTAAAAGTGTTTTTTTTTTTCTAAAAAAATGTTGATAAGTATACAACTTTTCTCAGAAAACCTCCGGAAAAATAGTTGAACCCACAACCGATGTGTATTTTAAGCCTCATTCGACTGCGTGTAGTGTCATATGCGCACCCCTTCTACTTTATGAGTTATTTGCAAATTACTAAAAGTGTTTTTTTTTTTTTTTTTAATGTTGATGAGAAGGTTAGGTTAGGTTAGGTTAGCAGGTTGCTGGTAAAGTGAAGATTAGATTCCAGCTCACTTGGGTCCTTACATGGTCCCATTGTACTACCTGTAATGAAGGAGAGTAATAGAGGGAGTAGTAAAGGGAGATTAGAAGTCGGAAGAAGAATAGGCAAAGAGAGGGACAGAGAAGAGCAGGAGAAGAACAGGTGGGAAAAAGTCGAGGCAAAGGGTGAATTCTGCAGTATAACAGGCAGGATGTCAGCCTACTATTGGGAGAACTATCCACTGCTTCTGATAAAGAAGCTAAGACAGCCAAGTTCCGTAACTGAAAGCTCGGAGAGGGTACTGAAGGATCTGTTGCCGAGAAAGCGAAGGCGGTAATCCTCCATAGCTGGGCAGCGGCATAGGAGGTGTGTTATGCTTTCATCTTCCTCCTCGTCGTTGCAGCTGAAGCAGTATTCGTTGTATGGTAAACCCATGCGTCTGGCATGGGTTCCGAAGGCGCAGTGCCCCGTAATCGTGGCCACAAGATTGCGCAATTGTTTTTTGGGAAAGTTCAGCAGATTTTTGGTTCTGTTGACGTCTATGCAAGGCCATAGTGTCCTCGCTGTGGTGCAGGTTGGCTCATTAAACCATCTGGTTTGTGCCAACTGCAAAAGTGTTTTATCAATTCGCTTCCGGCAGGCCAGGAGCGGAAGGCCGCAGAAATTGTCAATATCAGCAGCCTCTAGCTCTGTGCCTCTCCTGGCCAGATTGTCAGCGATGAAATTGCCTATATTTTCCCCGTGTCCCCGTATCCATATAAGGGTAACACTAGAATAATTAGCCAAATTGTTGAGTAATTTCCTGCATTCCAGGGTAAGAAGGGATGTTGTGTACACACCCGAGAGTGCAATTATTGCAGGTTTGCTGTCGGTTATGATTTGAATAACTCTGTTTGTTATTCGATAGTACCGCAGCCAATTTGTAGCCTTTTTGATGGCGGATATTTCAGCTTGTAAAATACTACATTCGTCCGGGAGTCTGAAGGAAATCTTGATCCCGAATTCTTCAATGTAGACACCCCCTCCAACCCTGGAACCCCGTTTAGAGCCATCCGTGAACACTTGTAGGGTCCCGTGCGGTGTAGGGGGGAAGTCCTCCGATAAAGAGTAATTAAATATTCTATTAAAGAAAGGTTTTGGAATGCAATGGTCGATGAGATCAGGGATAGTTCTGATGGTCTCTACAATGCTGGCATGACCCCATGGTCGATGATTCCATGCGTCAATAGTACTAAGTCGTACCGCAGTGCGTAGTGCTAGCTTCCTAGCCAATAAGTCAGCCGGAAGCCAGCCCAGCATAGCAAATAGAGCCTTTGTGGGCGTAGTTCTAAGGGCACCAGTTATCATGATTGCCATTAAGCGAAGAGTTTTCTCAATTCGCTGTCGGTTTGTTGCCAAGTCCAGTGCTTTCCACCAGATTGCAATACCGTAGAAGAGTGTTGGTTTGATAATAGTTTCAAATATCCAATTAATCCCTTTAGGACTTAAACCCCAGGTGGGACCAATGGCTTTCCTGCAAACATATATTGCCGCTACGGCTTTTGTTGCACGAGCGTGAAGATTGTCTCTCCATGTTAGTTTGCTGTCAAGGACGATGCCTAGAAATTTGGCCTTGTCCGATAGGGCTAGTGTAGTGCCATTTACTTTTGGTAAAGTAAAATTGGGAATTTTGTATCTTCTAGTGAAGAGCACTAGTTCCGTTTTGGTTGGGTTTACGCTGAGGCCGCTCTGTGAACACCACTTACTGACCTCGCTAAGTGCATCTTCCAACCTGTGCGTGATTGTATCAAGATGGAAGCCCGATATAGCCACTGCCACATCGTCTGCATATGCAACAGTATTGACGCGCATAGACTCCAGTTTCTTTAGCAGAACATTTATTGCCACATTCCATAATAGAGGAGATAAGACACCACCTTGTGGCGTACCCTTGCGGGCATACCTGGTGATGTGCGCTTCCCCCATGGTCGATGTGATGGCTCTGCATTCAAGCAAATTCTTAATGAATTGACGTAATGATTGGTCTATACCAAGCTCTGTGAGAGCTCGGATAATAGCAGCCGAATTGATATTATTAAAGGCGCCCTCAATGTCCATGAAAGCCACCAGAGTAAAGTTCTTATGCTCAAGTGATGTTTCTATGTGACCTACGAGCGAGTGTAGTGCCGTTTCAACCGATTTGCCTTTGGTGTAGGCGTGTTGATTGGCTGATAAAAGATTGCTGTCAATTGTCATAGTTCTGATGTGAACGTCGATCAGTCTTTCTAAAGTCTTTAGAAGAAAAGATGTAAGGCTGATAGGTCTGAAGTCCTTCGCCTTCGAGTGCGATGCTTTTCCCCCTTTTGGGATGAAAATTACATCGCATTTGGTCCATTGTTGCGGAATGTGGGACCAGGTAAGACATGCTCTGAAAATTGTGAGTAGCCAAGGTGTCACAAGGTCTAAATTATGTTGTAGATCTGCAGGAATGATTCCGTCCGGACCAGGTGATTTATACGGATGGAAACTTTTTATAGCCCAGTGAAGTCTGTCAGTAGTAATTTCTACGTTCGTGAAACACCGGGCAGGTGGGGAAGCATTTTGTACTTCCATAGAAGGAGAGCAGCCTGGAAAGTGAGTTTCCATTAGGGCTTCTAGGGACTCCAAGGAATTAGTAGTCCATTTACCATCTTGCTTCTGGATGAATCCAGGTACGGACGGTTGTTTGGCTAGAATTTTACGCAGCCTGTTAGTGTCGGAGAGGGATTCCACATTGTTACAGAAATCTTTCCATGACTTGCATTTTGCGTTTCTGACTTGATTTTTGAATTTATTCAATGAGGCTTTGTAAAGAGCCCAGTTACCCGTTCTTTTAGCCCCGTTAAAGAGTCTGCGGCAGCTTCTGCGAGACTCCTCTAAGCTGGCAGACCACCAAGGTGGTTTACTATTTTTGCGTTGTGTGGAAGGTTTGCAAGAGATTCTTGTTGCTTCCTTAAAGGCATCAGTTAGATTGCTGACAGCCAATTCTATGTCAGCTACTTCCTCTATGATTGGAGGATGTGCAATTATGGTGGTGAGGATATTCTTATGTTCCTCCCAGTTCGTTTTGCGTCTGTTTAAGAAAAGTTTGGAATTTCCGTTTGTAATACTAATATTGAATTCAATATAGCGGTGGTCAGAAAAGGAGCAGTTAGCTGAGACTCTCCAGTCCCTAATTATATGAGCATGTCTCGCACTAACAAGTGTAATATCTAGTACTTCTTGTCTGTTTGAGACTACAAAAGGTGGTTCTGAACCTCGATTTGACACTACTAAGTTGTTATCAATAATAAAGTCAAATAGACACTCACCTCTTTCGTTGGTATCTGAGCTACCCCAGATATGGTGATGTGCATTTGCATCCGCACCCAGTAGGATTGGAATGCCTTTCAGATTGGCGTTGTGTGCCATCTTGTGGACCAGATTGTGTGGTGGTTGGTCCACATGGTCATGCGCCATGTAGCAGGATAGAATCCATATGGAGGATCCTCCTGTCTCCCATGCTGCGGTTACAGTATCTTCATCACTAAAATCAGAGAGAATGAAGATATTGAGATTTGCTTTTGCTAGGATACAGGATCTAATGTTTTTGTCATTGTTACCTGTTTTTGTTGCATACAGCAGCTTGTAGCCAGTGGTACTGAGTCCAAGTATTTTGCCGTGTCTGGTCCACGGCTCTTGGATCAGCACAATGTCCTCCCCTTTTTCTGAAAGGCGGAGGGTTAATGCAGCTGACGCTGTCTTAGAATGATGCAGGTTGACCTGCAGCACCTTCGCCATTGTCCGCGTCGGGGTCATAGTTGACGTTTGCCTCGGCATCTCCCTGACTCGGGTTCAGGAGTGCGTCCTCGTCATCTCCGAAAATGAGTCCCTCCAGGAGATCCCCAACCAAACCTGCTGTTGATTGAGAGCATCCTGAAGTGACCGAATCCGCGGAGTCCCCTATAACCTCCGTGCCGGCTGGCTTGTCAGCTGCTTTTGTTGGCCCCTTCGTTTGGCCGCTAGGGTTTGCGGGATCGCGTTCGCCATCACCGCGGTACACACAGAGCCTGATTCCCATGAAACCGTAGAAAACCAGGCCCTGTCTGTCCCGAAGTAGAGGCAACGTCTCCTTGTTCAGGACAACGATCACCTTCCTACGAGCACCCTCCGCCCCAAAAACCTTGACCACCTTCCAATCACTGGTTGGTAGGTCAGGGTTCGCACGACGGAAGATGCCCAGGATAGCCTCTGGATCATGCGGCTCTGCCGGAATAATCGCAACTGCTCTCGGTCTACGAGGAATCTCGTTTACCGGGACCAGTTCCAATCTCGCTCCAGGCCACACTTCACCAAGAGACTCGATCACCAACTTTAGCTTGGTGACCGACCTCTCGTCCGCACAGGAAACCAGTTTGACACGGCCCTGGACCCAGCCAGCGTCCGTGAATTGAGGCGAGGTTTCTTGGGACTCGCTGGTACTGAGCAGGTAAACGTCAAGCAGCCTTTGACAAATCAATCCCCATTGGGCATGATCGATTGATCCGTCGCTGTTGCTGCGATCAAGAACAGCTCTTATCAGCGGATTTTTAGCAACCTCGCTGTAAGACCTGCTCATGACTTTGCCGTCCACCTGTCTCGGTTTTTTTGTTTGAGGGCTGCATCTGCTGCTGAGACGAGTCCTCTCCTGATCTCTGCCTTTTCGGGCCAGCAATTGCAGCCGGTTTGGCTGCGCCCTCAGGAGAAGATCCGTCTACAGCAGCCAGATGTGTTTTGGCCCAAGCTAGCGAGGATTTTTCCGCGCTAGTCAGTTCCGCCGCCGTTTTATTACCAAACCGCTCGATATAGCGTCGAGCGGCCCGTGACTCGGATATGGCTTTACGGGACGAGAACTTTCTTTCCCTTGAACCTGTCGAGGCGGATACATCAGGCGCAGTTGCCTTCGCTACAACCGGCGTATCCGCTACGATGATTTTGGGTGCAGTTGGCACAACTGGAGCATGTCCAGTCGGCGCACCTGTAGGTTTTGTGTTTGCTGGTGCAATTGGCACAGCTGGTTTGTCCACAGCCGGCACACCAGCAGGTGTTTTTTTGGGTACGTGAGGCGCAGCAGAGGTTTTCTCAGCCGGCGTACCCGTTTTAGTATTTGTAGCTAGGTTTTTACCAGCCGCGGAGGTGCCTGGACTTTCATCCCTGGACACACTCCGCTGCAATCTAGCCCTACCTAGCGACAGGGCTGCTGGTTTGTTTGTTGGTTTTTTGTTTAGTCTTTCCATTTAATTTTGTTCCCACGAGTGAGCACGTAAGGGGTTGGACGATCCATGCAGGGACGGCGTACATGGATTAGGCAACTGATTGTTTACAACCGATCCGTGCCCTGGCATCGGAGGGGAGTCGTTAACGACCAGTTCTCTTTATCCACTTACTGGCCATCCAGGCCTCGGTACGACTTCCAAACACCTTTGCACTTACAAGTGGGGTAGCATTGTTTTGGTCCGCGGGTCCGGTAAAATTCCTAGCCACCGTCATGATGGTGTAGGTGAGTCATACCCGCGATCCTAGGCGGGCCGCAAGACCAGCTAAGGGTGTGAATTGCCACCGACCCTGAGTCGTGCAACAACTCCTCAGCAAGAGCTCATTCATAAATTGAATGCCGATCGTGCTCAGGGGTCGCAGGGGGATGACCCTCCATCATGACCACACTCATCCCAAGCACCAGCATAAGCTGCCTGCTTGAGCCGAGTGCCTTCATGTTTCATTCGGTTGATTAGAATCCACCTAAGACCTCGGCCTGGTATAATAACACGTGCACCCCTGATGTATTGAGCCCACGTGGCATTAAGCCTGGCCCGAGTCATGCCTTTGACTTAATAACCATTTGCTGATTTATGAGCCACTGGCATGTCTCTACCCCTATCCGCCACCTGGGGACGCGCCCGATGGGAGACTACCACCTCTCCACACGGGATGTTGATGAGAATATAACTTTTCTCAGAAAACCTCCGGAAAAATAGTTGAAACCACAATCGATGCGTTTTTTAAGCCTCATCCGATTGCGCGTAGTGTCATATGCGCACCCTCTCTAGTTTCTGAGATATCAATGAAATAGCGTTTTGAAAATCGTGCGAAGAAACCTCCGGATATATTCGACATCTGAAACTAGAGGACTTTTGCTATATATTCTCATTTTTATATTTTTAATTCATTAAAATATTACTTTAAAATTATTGCGTTCAAAGTCGTAATTTTTTTTCTCTCTTTGTTTACGTTTAACACGTACCAAATAGTTTGCCAAATGAAAAAAACCTGCTTCGCTAAAATATTGAAATGTGCTGCCCAACTGGTTTAAACCAACAAATAATTTTCCGATTTTCATATTTTTCATGGAATATAACTTTTCTCAGAAAACCTCCGGGAAAATAGTTGAACCCACAATCGATGCGTGTTTTCAACCTCAATCGATTGCGTGCAGTGTCATATGCGCTCACCTTCTACTTTATGAGTTATTTGCAAATTACTAAAAGTGTTTTTTTTAGTAAAAAAAAAGTGTTGTTAAGCATACAACTTTTCTCAGAAAACCTCCGGGAATATAATTGAGCCCACAATCGTTGCGTATTTTCAACTTCAATCGATTGCGTGTAGTGTCATATGCGCTCACTCTCTAGTTTCTGAGATATCCATGAAATAGTGTTTTGAAAATTGTTCGAAGAAACCTCCGGATATATTCGACATAATTAAAATGTCAATAATGACGTCATAAAATCTGATAGTAGAGGACTTTTGCTATATATTCTCATTTTTATATTTTTAATTTATTAAAATATTACTTTAAAATTATTGCATTCAAAGTCGTAATTTTTTTCTTTCTTTGTTTACGTTTAACACGTACCAAATAATTTGCCAAATGAAAAAAACGTGCTTCGCTAAAATATTGAACAGTGCTGCCCAACAGGTTCAAACCAACAAATAATTTTCCGATTTTTATAATTTTCATGGAATATAACTTTTCTCAGAAAACCTCCGGGAAAATAGTTGAACCCACAATCGATGCGTATTTTCAACCTCATTCGATTGGGTGTAGTGTCATATGCGCTCACCTTCTACTTTATGAGTTATTTGCAAATCACTAAAAGTGTTTTTTTCTGATTTTTTTTTTGTAAAAAAAAATGTTGTTAAGTATACAACTTTTCTCAGAAAACCTCTGGGAATATAATTGAACCCACAATCGATGCGTATTTTCAACCTCATTCGATTGGGTGTAGTGTCATATGCGCTCACTCTCTAGTTTCTGAGATATTTGCAAATTACTAAAAGTGTTTTTTTTTTCTGATTATTTTTGTAAAAAAAACGTTGTTAAGCATACAACTTTTCTCAGAAAACCTCCGGGAAAACAGTTGAACCAACAATCGATGCGTATTTTCAACCTCAATCGATTGCGTGTAGTGTCATATGCGCTCATTCTCTAGTTTCTGAGATATCAATGAAATAGTGTTTTGAAAATCGTTCGAAGAAACCTCCGGATATATTCGACATAATTAATATGTTAATAATGACAGTCATAAAATCTGATACTAGAGCACTTTAGCTATATATTCTCATTTTTATATTTTTAATTTATTAAAATATTACTTTAAAATTATTGCATTCAAAGTCGCAATTTTTTTTCAGTCTTTGTTTACATTTTGCACGCTGAAAAGTTAGCAAACCGTATGTGCGGTTTAGAACCTCACTATTAACGGTATCCTAAAATATTGTATTCTTCCCGCCGATTAGTACATGTGTCGTATGCATTGCATGGTTGTTCAGAGTGCGGTTGTATTTTGATGGAGGTAGCAACATCTCACATGCAGGGGCGTCACTTTATCCGTTAATAAAGACGTTATAATTTGAAAGCGTAGTTTAACTTACTGACTAGTTTTAATATGGTTAAATAATATATACTTCCGCTTCAATATTTACATTAGAGAATGCATTCCATTCATCCAACCAAAAATAAATTCAGGTAACAAATTCAATTAGAAATATAATGTAAACTAAAGATACTACAAATTCAGGAAATACAAATATATAATATCGACCACTGGTCTGTACAAAATAAATGGAGATTAATTCAATTAATAATAGTAATGGAAATACTATAAAAACATAATAACAAAACAGGCGATACTTCGATCAGTAAAGATATATAGACAATATTCTATTTGAAAATTATTGTTGTGTGGGAAAAACAAGTGCAACGACTTTTCCGTTACACTACTCTCATTGGATTACCATACTTTGTCAAGCAATGAGAAACTTTTGATAGAAATTCAAGCAACATCATCTTTGGATTGGTCGTTGGTAAAAAAATCCCAAACTCTCAAGGTTATAAGAAAAATAAACAGATTCTTATCGAATAAAAATTATTTCTTGTGTTGTTTGTAAAGTTTTTTTTAAACCTATTTCACTTCTGCTTTAGTAACTTCCAGATCTTATTTGGGAGTTCATAAGTTTTGAAACTTTTCAAACATGATAGAAAGATGATAGTAAACTGTGACAAATTAAAAGTGATCCCAAGGCAAAAAAATGTGGCAATTGCGGCGGATACCACACTGCTAACTTTTGGGGCTGCATGTTTATTTATTTTTTAAGAGTTCGTCGATCAGAAAAACTAATGCTACTCCCACTCACCCTAACACCCCTTTAAAATACCCACAGTTACCTAAACTGTCAACCAGCCAAAATCAATATTCAAACGTTTGAAGTCTAACACGACTGTTGCTCAACAACAACCAAAATAGTCACTTTTCGTACGCAAATATTTTAAGAAGTAACCAGACTAACGCGCAAAAAACGGTACCAGCAAATGCTTCAACACGGAGCTTAATACAAACAGTATCTAGGCGCACGGTAGTGCGCCAGGCCAAATACACAGTGTGTATTTTTACACGAAACCATTCGAGCTGTTTTTCATAATATAATGAAACTTGAAACATAAGGTATCCCCACAGAGGTGACCTCAAAGGTTAAATTTGAATAAAAGGTTAAAAAAAATCATCCCTATCGTGAATAATTTTCCACATGAAATTTTTTCACTTTTCACGTATTTGCAATCGCGAACAACTCGCATGAAAAAATTTTATTCAGTCCAGAATAATAACGTGAAAGAAATTTTCACTTCAAAAAATTCCCCTTATCGTGAACAATTTTTTCCCACGGCTTTTTTCACTTTTCCCTTAAATTTATTCACTTTATTTTTGATGGGGAACAGAACATAACATGTACGCATTTCTTCTTATAATTCGAATATTAAAGCTTAAATTATTTTAATGAAAATATCTGATAATAAGGCACAAACTGATGTTATTCCCCAACAAAATGCAAAAAACAGGCCGATTGCCTGTAAATATGCGAAGGTTTAATTTGTTGGCATTTTTCGTTTTTTGACTTTCCAAAAAGTAGCCGAATTATTTCACCACATAAAAGTTAGAATGCAATAAACGGAGCAAACAAACTAAAGCTCCATAACTCAATATTCAGCTTTGATTTTTTTCACTTTTCTTTAAAATAAATATGTCCGTGTATATTTTTTAACAAAAAGTTCTACGATTTCTTATTTTTTTAATCTTATTTCTTTTTTTTACATTCACTGATAACTGATAGCGGGAATAATTTTTCACGGGAGATTCACGATACCATATTTTCCTTCGAGGGAAATGAAAATATCACGGGAACAAAAATTTCACTTGCTATTCACGATAGGGGTGAACAACTACGTGATTTGAAAAGTTTAGAGCCTTATCTGATAGGTTTGAAATCACAAAATTATATGCTTGTAATAATAGTTATTTTTATTCTACTACTACTCACTTCTTAGTTTGACCTTGTACAGTTCACGCCATTTCATATTTTTTTAAAATAAAATATTTCTATTTTTATGTACATCTTTTAATAATTAATTTAGTGAAAGCAATGATCCTATATTGTAGTAAAAACAAATTCATTTACTTATGTTTTATTTGCAAAGAATGATTAGTAAGCTATTTAAAGGTGAACGCATGAAGAACAATAATTTTTAATTATAATTGAAAAAAATCACAAATCTCAAAGGGTAAAAATAAAGGAAAAGCATACATACATACGTGTTTTAATATTAAAAAAAATTGTGTTTTTGTTTGATCAATGAAGAACTTTACCTAGAATACATACATATTCCATAATTAATGTGGAATATTTTACGGTGAGTTTGTATAACATGAAGGAATTGTGGATGATGAAGTAACAACTTCGGAATTATGATAAATTTTCGAATGATTTCTAATTTGGTTACTAGTTGTGGTTGCATTTCTATTCATGTCACTGCTTTGCTGATTCCGAATAATAATTGAGTCGGTTGTTTGCTGGTTTTGTTGCTGATTGTACGTGGTTTGATTTTTTAAATAGTCTATATACATGCGCCTAGCTTGATTCAAAACTCTAGTGACATCATGTTTGCGTACCATTTTGTCAAAATGCATGGCAATTTCATTGTAATCCATGTTGCTTTTCATTATGGTATTGCGATGTTGCAACAAGAGTGTGAGACATAAAAACATTAAAAATGGATTACCGCCACCAAATTTTGATGGAGGTGGTAGTTTAGGCGTAGATGTATAATTATTCCTGCTGTTACTTTTAAATTGTTTATCTTTTTTAAAAAAAGTAACCTCTTCCTCTGCAGCTGTTGTTGCCATTTCGTCTATTGCAGTTTTATCTGGAGAATCTGTCGATGATGTGGGCACCAACACTTCTGGTAAGGACATCGAATTCGTAGGGAGATTATTTAATTTATTACATATACTACAAGTCTTTTCTGTTGTCGACAATATTTTATTATTTCTTTCATCGAAAAAGGGATTGAACTTGGATGCACAATGAAGCGCTTGCGTCCTTGTACGATCATGTTTGCTAACATTAACATCGCGTGCATATAAATTGGTATCAATCACTCCGTTCAGAAAGTGTCGCGACTTGTTTCCTTCAATTTTATCAGCCAATAATTTCCCAAGTTCAGCTCGTCTCTGCAATTCAGCACAAGTAACGATTTGGTTTTCCTTTAAATCATCCACCATTTCACGCGAGTTTTTACCCAATTTTTCGTATTCTATATCCCTTCCCGTAAAATCTTTTTTTCCATTGTTAGCCTCTTTCATTGAAATCAAATCTCCAAATAATTGACGATCTAAGTTATCCGCTTCAAGATGTAGTTCACATGTAATAGGTGTTGTCATTGAGTAATAATACATCTCTTGTTTATCTGGAGTGTGCGTTAACGACGGGAGTTGAGAATTAAGATCTAATTGCAAACTATTACTACTAAAATTTTTATGGCGTTGTATTGATGTTGCAGGTGTTGAAAAGCTCCATGTGCTATTTGTGCCATCATGCAACGATGAGGAGTCAGAATCCAGAGATGAAGCATTGCGTTCTTTGGCTTGTTGTACCAAAGGATGGAGAGTTGGTGTTGGTGACACTTGATTGTCTGTTAGCGAAGAGGCTTTTGATTTATTTGCTAATATTTGAATTTCATCAGCAGATAGTATTGTTGTATCTATTCTTTCAGGATTTCTAATTTGACTTTGGTTTATTGAAGTAAAGTTGAGGAATTCATTAAAATTTTTCACTAATTTTTGTTGTGATTTTTCGTTGCATTCTTCTAGACTTAAACCTGCAATAGGATAGTTAAATAAGCTTAATTATTTTCAGTCACATATTTACCTTTAAAGATAATTAAAAGAATACGAATTACCTTTTCTGCTTGTCGCCGCGATTTTCTCCTTGAGATCGCTGAAGTGTCCACCACCGGTGCAACTTACATGCTTCACTCCTTCGCTAACACTTGTCGCCAGCTGTTTTGCAATAATATTGCTTACACAGTTCGGGAGTTTATTCTTATTTTGCATCTTTGCGTTTTTTTTTAAAGTTTTGCTATCAACGACGGCGTTTATAATACGGCTACCATTACCACAGTCTGTGGTTGCAGACGATGTTGTTTCATAACCTTGTAGCGATGAGGAATTACTTAAAAACGCTTTCGGGATTCGATTTTTCTGATTTGTAACCATGAGATTATCTTCGGCATCGTTATCATTGACTTTAAATGGGTTTGTATCGTGGAAATTAAAATGGTTTGTATTAGTAAATACATCCCGCTTGGTGTGATCGGGCTCATTGGTAATAGAATTAATGTCTATTCTACTCTCTAGAAGTTGTAAAATTTTCGATTCATCTAAAGATTGATGTCCCTTCGAAAATGATTTACACCGACGTCCTGTAGCGTGACGTGTAACATCATCGTCAAAACTGTGATTAAGACGTTTTGCAACATCCAACTTAGAACTAGAAACGTCTAACACATCCACATTATTTTTACATGCACTAGAACCTAGAGAGTTTAACGAAGTCAAAGAACTTTGGCGTCTTAAAGCACAAACTTTGGTGAATGCGTTTTCTCTTGGCGTTGCAATTATATATGTAGGACTACTGGGCCCTGAACTGATTCCACAAATAATACTTGAGGTTGCCGGAATACAAACAACTCCAGTTGCTAGTGTACTTTCCGATGTTGGTACAAACTTCTTTTCGTACAATTTCAATTCCTCACGATCACCAGTTGTCTCATATTTAAGAGAACTCCATTGTACTTCTAACATACGTAAGGCATCTTCAAAGGGAAACTCACGTTTCAACTCCAACAACAGCCACCGATAACAAAATAGTAAATCGTCGGCTTTTTGGGCCTTTAAATAATCCCAAAACTCGACATCATAAAAACTTAATGCTTCCGTAAGATGGGAAAATTTCAGAGTCATAGCTTTACCATCCATCATAAAATTTCCACGTACTCGGCTCATAATAGCACAGAAACATATATAGGCTTGTGCTTCATCGTTCATGGTTACTAGCAAAGGAGATGCAATATCAGACATGCCCTGACAATAACTGACGGATGGATGATTCAAAGCGTAAGTAGTAAGTATATTGAAAAGTGCTGCTATATTTTGATTGTCATCACTCCCTGCGTAGAATGGATGTAACCGGTCCGTACGGAGAACATCTTTCCTAACCATACTTGTTACGTATGCTAGTTCACCAACAACAAATCCTATAAAAATTAAATAAATTAAAAAAAAATAAAATATATCTGAGTTTTCTGCATCGCACCGTAGCTTAGATTCCTTTTTTTGCTCGCCAAAACTCTGTATCTTTTGAACTAATAAATATTTTTCAGAAATTGTCTTTTTAGTGAACAGATAACGCCTTAACCCTTAATTGCCTGATTTTTTATTTTTTGCTGTAAAAAATAATGTTATAAAACTTGCAATCTAAGCCACTTTTGTTTCACAACTTTCGCCGTAAAAGGTATTTAACTGAAAGTATTTGAAAAATTCTTGGAGGAACCGTAGACACAAATAATTAAAAATTTCAACACGTATTTTTTTATCAAAAATAAAGAAGTTTTGTTCAAAATATATTAAAAAAATAATAATACAAAGCTATAAGCTACTTATAACATTTAGTTTTGATGAAATTTGGCAAAACAGTTTTTTTCTGACGATAAGCACAAATGTACTACACCACATTTTTGCCATCGAACTTTTGTTCGCGAGTTTTTGTATTGTGGTTTGCTTTCTTTTACAAATTCCTAACGAATATCACACGGTGGTAAAGAAGCATTCATTAAACGCTGTTTTGCTACAACTTTAATCTCAAAATTACTTGGTCGACCTTTTCCTACTGTAACGACACGCTTCCTGCTTGGGTGCTGGGATAGGCTCAGCGGGGTCGTTCGAAAGTTGAAAGAAACAAGAACACATTGGATAACTTATTTTTTTTTACGCTTTACAATAATCCTTTATTTCGTCTACAGCTATATGCCATTTGCTATGCAGTAACGCCGCCTATATATGTATTGTGGCCGAAGGCTGTTTTGGGCACGACGCTGGCAGTCAAAGATTTACAGTAGAGACCTCACCTGACGTAGGATGAGGAGGTCAGTGGGCGGCTGGCCTGTAGGAACAAGCTCCCATACAGGTCTAGCAAGCTGGCTGACACCGGCGTTGATGTCGAAAGGGCTGCACAAAAAACGTCGCCTGGCGCAGAAGGAAGTGGTCAGTGAGCGTCAAAAACTATAGGAACAAGCTCTCATATAGGTCTATCAGGCTCACTGGCAGCAGAGGAACTGCACAAACGGACGTCGCCTGATGTAGGATGAAATGAGTGGTAAGCCTATAGAAACAAGCTCCCATACAGGCCTACCGCTCTTCGTACGCAGGCACTGGCAGTGAAGGAAGTACACCAGTGGAGTCTGGAAATAGTTCAAGAACAAGCTCGTCGTATTGCACGTTTAGTTTATATCACAAACTATTCGTAGGCTATAACTACGGTGACCATATTTTTCGACAAAAAAAAAAGGACACTGAAAATTAAATAAAAATTATTGGTATTAACTTAATTACATACAGTAGTTTTCCGGTTTAACGAACCAGTACCTTGTCAGGCCTGTTCGTTAAACTGAAAAGTTCGTTATATGCCATACTTAAGTCTAGTACCCATGTTATGAATAAATAAATAACTAGAACTTTATTATTTGTCGTTTATTTTGAAATATGTTATGAGATCTGTATGATATATTAAAAAAAAAAATAAAAAAGGTACAATTCATTACACTGGTATCATAAAACTTAAAATAATTTTAATGAAAAATAGGTTCAAATTCATTTTCAATTTCCTTGAAAATTTTACATAAAAAACTTATCGAGTAATGTTTGTTTTTTTAGAACAGAAATATTTTGTTTTGTGGCATCTTCCTGAAGTTATCTTAAAAGCAATAAAGTTGAGAAATTGACATTATTTTGTTAAGTCTTGATGAGAGCCTATTTTTATAATGCAACTTAAGCAAACAAATAGCATTCTGATCCATTGGTTGAATCAGGAGTGTAACATTGGGGGGCATATAAAGCACCCAAATTTTGCCTCTGTGTGTTTTTTTCTACCATTTCTTCTGCCAGAGGATGAGACGGCGCATTATCCAGAGGTAAAACAGCATTTAACAGCAAATTATTTTCGGCAAGAAATTATTTAACCGTGACTTGCATTGAAATCTCTACTGTAAATCTTTCTATGAATTTCTTTGGCTTTGAATTGAAGGACTGCACCAGAAACAGGCATGTTTGAATTTCGTTGCCGTAGAAACAAAAAAAGTTGTTTCTCCATTATTGAAAATTCACCTTGGCTCATGGCTTTCCTATTTTTAAATCCAAGGATTTTCTTAAGCCATAATTTTTGCACAAATCTACAATTCACAATCCATTTTGGTAATCATCCAAAATTTTTAGTTTTTCTTTAAAAAAGTGTCTTTTTTTTGTTTTTACGTTTACACCACGAAAGAATATGCGTAACTGATCATAAACAAAACCTAAAATAGAGGTACTTATTGCTACTGTAGTGTACTCTACATTATAATATTATTTATTTCACAACTTCACTTATCTGAGCTTCCCTAATGTAAATTCCTAAGGACATTCCGTGGAAGTTGCATTGGAAGTATTGTAGCTTAAGGCAACAACTAGTATTGAGTGTTATGTTAATTTTGTGGCTTTAAGATTACCGTTAAGTTAGTATTTAAGTCCTTGTTTTCGAAATAATAAAACAATCATTATTCAGCCTCAAATCGGCTTACAATTTTATTTAAAACACAGGCATTTATCTGCCTTGCAAATTTAGGCTGTTTTGGGCACGACGCTGGCAGTCAAAGATTTACAGTAGAGACCTCACCTGACGTAGGATGAGGAGGTCAGTGGGCGGCTGGCCTGTAGGAACAAGCTCCCATACAGGTCTAGCAAGCTGGCTGACACCGGCGTTGATGTCGAAAGGGCTGCACAAAAAACGTCGCCTGGCGCAGAAGGAAGTGGTCAGTGAGCGTCAAAAACTATAGGAACAAGCTCTCATATAGGTCTATCAGGCTCACTGGCAGCAGAGGAACTGCACAAACGGACGTCGCCTGATGTAGGATGAAATGAGTGGTAAGCCTATAGAAACAAGCTCCCATACAGGCCTACCGCTCTTCGTACGCAGGCACTGGCAGTGAAGGAAGTACACCAGTGGAGTCTGGAAATAGTTCAAGAACAAGCTCGTCGTATTGCACGTTTAGTTTATATCACAAACTATTCGTAGGCTATAACTACGGTGACCATATTTTTCGACAAAAAAAAAAGGACACTGAAAATTAAATAAAAATTATTGGTATTAACTTAATTACATACAGTAGTTTTCCGGTTTAACGAACCAGTACCTTGTCAGGCCTGTTCGTTAAACTGAAAAGTTCGTTATATGCCATACTTAAGTCTAGTACCCATGTTATGAATAAATAAATAACTAGAACTTTATTATTTGTCGTTTATTTTGAAATATGTTATGAGATCTGTATGATATATTAAAAAAAAAAATAAAAAAGGTACAATTCATTACACTGGTATCATAAAACTTAAAATAATTTTAATGAAAAATAGGTTCAAATTCATTTTCAATTTCCTTGAAAATTTTACATAAAAAACTTATCGAGTAATGTTTGTTTTTTTAGAACAGAAATATTTTGTTTTGTGGCATCTTCCTGAAGTTATCTTAAAAGCAATAAAGTTGAGAAATTGACATTATTTTGTTAAGTCTTGATGAGAGCCTATTTTTATAATGCAACTTAAGCAAACAAATAGCATTCTGATCCATTGGTTGAATCAGGAGTGTAACATTGGGGGGCATATAAAGCACCCAAATTTTGCCTCTGTGTGTTTTTTTCTACCATTTCTTCTGCCAGAGGATGAGACGGCGCATTATCCAGAGGTAAAACAGCATTTAACAGCAAATTATTTTCGGCAAGAAATTATTTAACCGTGACTTGCATTGAAATCTCTACTGTAAATCTTTCTATGAATTTCTTTGGCTTTGAATTGAAGGACTGCACCAGAAACAGGCATGTTTGAATTTCGTTGCCGTAGAAACAAAAAAAGTTGTTTCTCCATTATTGAAAATTCACCTTGGCTCATGGCTTTCCTATTTTTAAATCCAAGGATTTTCTTAAGCCATAATTTTTGCACAAATCTACAATTCACAATCCATTTTGGTAATCATCCAAAATTTTTAGTTTTTCTTTAAAAAAGTGTCTTTTTTTTGTTTTTACGTTTACACCACGAAAGAATATGCGTAACTGATCATAAACAAAACCTAAAATAGAGGTACTTATTGCTACTGTAGTGTACTCTACATTATAATATTATTTATTTCACAACTTCACTTATCTGAGCTTCCCTAATGTAAATTCCTAAGGACATTCCGTGGAAGTTGCATTGGAAGTATTGTAGCTTAAGGCAACAACTAGTATTGAGTGTTATGTTAATTTTGTGGCTTTAAGATTACCGTTAAGTTAGTATTTAAGTCCTTGTTTTCGAAATAATAAAACAATCATTATTCAGCCTCAAATCGGCTTACAATTTTATTTAAAACACAGGCATTTATCTGCCTTGCAAATTTAGGCTGTTTTGGGCACGACGCTGGCAGTCAAAGATTTACAGTAGAGACCTCACCTGACGTAGGATGAGGAGGTCAGTGGGCGGCTGGCCTGTAGGAACAAGCTCCCATACAGGTCTAGCAAGCTGGCTGACACCGGCGTTGATGTCGAAAGGGATGCACAAAAAACGTCGCCTGGCGCAGAAGGAAGTGGTCAGTGAGCGTCAAAAACTATAGGAACAAGCTCTCATATAGGTCTATCAGGCTCACTGGCAGCAGAGGAACTGCACAAACGGACGTCGCCTGATGTAGGATGAAATGAGTGGTAAGCCTATAGAAACAAGCTCCCATACAGGCCTACCGCTCTTCGTACGCAGGCACTGGCAGTGAAGGAAGTACACCAGTGGAGTCTGGAAATAGTTCAAGAACAAGCTCGTCGTATTGCACGTTTAGTTTATATCACAAACTATTCGTAGGCTATAACTACGGTGACCATATTTTTCGACAAAAAAAAAAGGACACTGAAAATTAAATAAAAATTATTGGTATTAACTTAATTACATACAGTAGTTTTCCGGTTTAACGAACCAGTACCTTGTCAGGCCTGTTCGTTAAACTGAAAAGTTCGTTATATGCCATACTTAAGTCTAGTACCCATGTTATGAATAAATAAATAACTAGAACTTTATTATTTGTCGTTTATTTTGAAATATGTTATGAGATCTGTATGATATATTAAAAAAAAAAATAAAAAAGGTACAATTCATTACACTGGTATCATAAAACTTAAAATAATTTTAATGAAAAATAGGTTCAAATTCATTTTCAATTTCCTTGAAAATTTTACATAAAAAACTTATCGAGTAATGTTTGTTTTTTTAGAACAGAAATATTTTGTTTTGTGGCATCTTCCTGAAGTTATCTTAAAAGCAATAAAGTTGAGAAATTGACATTATTTTGTTAAGTCTTGATGAGAGCCTATTTTTATAATGCAACTTAAGCAAACAAATAGCATTCTGATCCATTGGTTGAATCAGGAGTGTAACATTGGGGGGCATATAAAGCACCCAAATTTTGCCTCTGTGTGTTTTTTTCTACCATTTCTTCTGCCAGAGGATGAGACGGCGCATTATCCAGAGGTAAAACAGCATTTAACAGCAAATTATTTTCGGCAAGAAATTATTTAACCGTGACTTGCATTGAAATCTCTACTGTAAATCTTTCTATGAATTTCTTTGGCTTTGAATTGAAGGACTGCACCAGAAACAGGCATGTTTGAATTTCGTTGCCGTAGAAACAAAAAAAGTTGTTTCTCCATTATTGAAAATTCACCTTGGCTCATGGCTTTCCTATTTTTAAATCCAAGGATTTTCTTAAGCCATAATTTTTGCACAAATCTACAATTCACAATCCATTTTGGTAATCATCCAAAATTTTTAGTTTTTCTTTAAAAAAGTGTCTTTTTTTTGTTTTTACGTTTACACCACGAAAGAATATGCGTAACTGATCATAAACAAAACCTAAAATAGAGGTACTTATTGCTACTGTAGTGTACTCTACATTATAATATTATTTATTTCACAACTTCACTTATCTGAGCTTCCCTAATGTAAATTCCTAAGGACATTCCGTGGAAGTTGCATTGGAAGTATTGTAGCTTAAGGCAACAACTAGTATTGAGTGTTATGTTAATTTTGTGGCTTTAAGATTACCGTTAAGTTAGTATTTAAGTCCTTGTTTTCGAAATAATAAAACAATCATTATTCAGCCTCAAATCGGCTTACAATTTTATTTAAAACACAGGCATTTATCTGCCTTGCAAATTTAGGCCAGTGGCGTTCTTAAGCGCCGGCACCCATTATTAGGCAGGACTTTTAAATATATAAAAATACATAGCTCTATCATTACATGGCGATCCTGCCCAACGAACTACATACCTGTTGAAGAATACGTGCGTACGTAAATTCAACACCGCCTCCATCCTGGGAAATTGCGTCAGAGATGCGGATACAAATTGGCCGGCTTGAAGCAGACATGGACCAATACAGGCATTAATAAACTGTCCCTTTTAAACAAATTTTTTTCTATTTTTGCATAAAGCATGCAATTATTTTAAACACGCTTTTTTTTCTTCTACACTGTGCATATTAAATATATTAAATAGATTAATTATATACATAAAACATGAATTCTTAAATCACATGCTGATTTATCTATATATATAAAATACAAAAAATGTTTGTACCCATGTTCGCTATAGACTCGGAAACTATCCAACCGATTTGACCCAAACTGGTGTCATTCAAAAGGGAATTTATAGAGGATGGTTTTAGGCTTTTAATATTTCAAGTGGGCGTAGCCCCTCCCACATAAATTGAATAACATCATATATCTTGACTATTGTGATAGCAAGAGTTTTGAAACATTGCAATAGTTCATATGTTACTAATGTGAGTAATCAGGACAAAAATGGGCGTTATCGGACAAGTGGGCGTGGCAGCTCCCATATAACCCAAAAATTGAAATCGCCATATTTTGGGCATTTTTTGACCTACGCCGATGATATTTGGTACATATAGTATTGACATAATTAGGAATACGTACTAGGAGAAAAGTGAGTGGGACCACGCCCCTTTATAGGAAAATAAAAAATCTTAATATAGTCTTAACTATTGGACCGATGGTCATTAAATTTTCACAATAGGATATATAAATACTTTTAATTTTATTTTATAACGAGGGGGGTAGCGAAGTACACCGGGATCAGCTAGTATATAATAAATTATAATTAATACCAAAATGCACAAAATTTTTTAAAAATATACGAATAAAAGTAAAATATAAAAACACTAAATTATTTTTGCACAAATGAAATTAAAAGAAACAGAAATGAAAGATAGAAGTTAAAGAAAAGAATGTCAGAATTTTAAAAGTTGCCATATTAAACAATTATAACAAAATATATACAGAAGCTAGAAAATATAAAATGTTAAAAATAAATTAAGTGTTGCCAGCATTTTTAAAAATATAAAAAGAAAATATAAATTATAAATATTATATTTTAAATGGAAATAGTACACGAATATTGTATTGAATTAGAGAAACAAGAGAAAAATTTAAAAAAGAGTAAAGACAGAATTTACACTTCTGCGTATAAATTAGAAAAATTATCGCGTTTGTCGCATATTAAAGAAGAAGTAGAGAGTATTAGTGAACATTTTGAGGAAAAAGAGACTAAGTCAGTTATATTAAAATTTAGAGAATTATACACAAAGGTTGAGAAATTGATCAATAGTATAGTCATAAAAGAAACTAAAGAATTACCAAGAGATACACTTGAAGAAAAAATTGTCAACATTGCACATTTTGACATAAATGTCGTAGGTAAAAACCTACATGTTTTTAAGGATTCATATGAGGTGTTGGAAGACTTTATAGTTCAAACAGAATTATTACATGATATTTTGAGAACAGAAGACCGAGAGTACGTCTATAACTTCAAACTAGCTGCGCATGTCCGAGGTGTCTTAGGACGTTCCAACAGACCAACTACGTTTGCGGAGTTGAAGAAGTTGCTAATTGATGCGTACCCAAACCCTAGAACTTTGCAACAAGTCTTAAATGAGTTAGGCACAATGAAGCAAGGAAACATGAGTATTTTAGCCTACAGGGAAACAATTGCATTACTATCTGAACAATTAAGTAATTTTGAATTAAAAGCAATAGAAAATCCAACGCTAGAGACAAAAAATGCAATTTTTAAAATGAGCGAAAATATGGCGTTAAATGTATTTACGAAAGGTGTTAATATAGAATACCAAAACGTATTAGTGGCAAGTAGTCCCAAAACGCTTAGCGAAGCAGTTGAGAAATGTGTAACTATAGAGAGATCGCTACAAACAGATAATAATAATAATAGCATTTTCAGAATCAACAGGCGTGAAAATGAACGCATTAATAACTATAATTCACAAAGAAATAATAGAAATTACACAGGGTACAGAAATCAAGGGTATTATAATCAAAATAATAATAGAAATTATAATAATCATAATAACAGTTTTAATCATGCTGAAACAAACTATTACAATCGTAATGGATACGGAAATAACAATAATAACAATAACCCTGATAGACATAGAAATAATAACAATGGTGCAAATTGAAGTAGTGCAGCAAGAAGTAATAATCCATTTAATAATAACAATAGAAACAGCTTCTCGAATAGATCTGGCAACAATAGAAATAATCAGGGAAACTAACAAACCCGGATAACAAAGTTTGTTATCCAGAAGGGCAAAAATGTTTCAAAATTTCAAACAATACAGATAATTATATAGCAATTAATTGCAATACAATTAATAAAGAACTCAAGTTTTTAATAGATACTGGAGCCGATATTTCAATTTGCAAACAAGATAATATAGATAATATAGATGAACGATATATCATCACTGAGTGGTATTACTGCAGGTACTATAGAAAGTCTTGGTACTGCAGAATTAACTCTAAAGTTAGATAACAAACACATTACACACAAATTTCACATAGTTGAAGATAATTTTCCGATTAATACTAATGGAATTATTGATAGGGACATTTTAGAAAAGTATGGATGTAAAATTGATTTCGAAACTTATACAACGTCTTTCAATATAGATAATGAAGAAGTTATTCTACCGATAACCCCTAAACGCGTTTATAAAACTGAAATATGTATACCAGCGCGATCAGAACTAATAGCACCAATTAATATATGTACCAATGAGGAAAGCATCGTTTTAAATCAGGAAATAAGTCCTGGAATTTTCGTAGGAAATAGTGTGATACCAGCCGTGCGAATAAAACACGTGAAATTATTAAATACTACTGACAAAGATGTAGTTTTGAATAAGTTAAAATTAGAAACTAAACCGTTGTCGAAGTACAAGATATATAGTTACAACAAAATAGCTAATAAAGACAAAGAACGAGTGCATAAAGTTTCACAAGATTTAAAAATAGAATCAATAGATCCGTCAGCAAGACAATCTTTGAAAGATATAATTGCAAAATATAGCGATGTCTTCCACCTTGATGGTGACAAGTTAACTGTTAATAATTTTTATAGTCAAAAAATTGCGATGACCGATTCGGCACCAGTTTATATAAAACCATATAGGCTCGCTGAGTCACAAATGAGCGAAATAAACAAACAAGTAAATACATTGCTAGAAGATGGCATAATTGAACCATCTGTGAGTCCGTACAACTCTCCATTGTTAGTAGTACCAAAAAAATCAGCAGATGACTCGAAGAAATGGAGATTAGTAGTTGATTTCCGAAAGATAAATGAAAAAATCATAAGTGATAAGTTTCCATTAACTAGAGTTGAAGACGTATTAGACAAGCTAGGTAGAGCTAAATATTTTTCCACGCTAGACATGACTAGTTCTTTCCATCAAATCAGTTTAGATAAAGATTCTAGACCAGTAACATCATTTTCTACTAGAAATGGTCATTTTCAATTTACTCGTTTACCCTTTGGATTGAAAATATCATCCAATAGTTTTCAGAGGATGCTCACAATTGCATTGAGTGGATTAGATGCCGAAGCATTTTTATATGTCGATGACATTATTGTGTTTGGTTGTAGTATGCAACACCATCATGATAATTTAGTAAAAGTTTTTGAAAAGTTGAGAAAATATAATTTAAAATTAAATACAAGTAAATGCTGTTTTTTAAAAACAGAAGTAGTCTATCTAGGTCACCTGATAACTGATAAGGGAATATGTACAGACCCTGCAAAGCATGATGTAATAAAAAACTATCCAGTTCCTAAGAATGTTGATGAAGTCAGACGTTTTGTTGCGTTCTGTAATTACTACAGACGTTTTGTTAAAAATTTTGCAGAAATAGCTAAAGATTTAAATACTTTATAAAAAAAAGATAAAATTTTTAAGTGGGATGAAAATTGTCAAAAGTCTTTTGAGACATTAAAATCAAAATTAATTAAACCACCAATACTTCAATATCCTGATTTTAGGAAACCTTTTATATTATCAACAGATGCATCCAATTTTGCAATAGGAACAGTATTGTCGCAAGGTGAAATTGGGTCAGATTTACCAATATCATATGCGAGCAAATCGTTATATAAACACGATATAAACAAACCTGTTATAGAAAAAGAATTTTTAGCCATACATTGGGCAATAAATTTTTTCCGGCCATACCTCTATGGTAGAAAGTTCTACGTAATTACTGATCATAGACCCTTAGTATCATTGTTTTCTCACAGAAATCCATCATCAAAGATGACTAGAATAAGATTGGATTTATGTGACTACGATTTCGAAATATCGTATAAAAAAGGTAAAATGAATACCAATGCCGATGCATTACCTAGAATAGCTATAAATAGCGAATCGTTGAAAACATTAATTCCTACCGAAAGTGAACATACACGTAGACATATTAGTCGTAACTAGAAATATGAAAAATAAATTAAATGCGCGAAAAGATATAGAACATATACTTAATACTTCCAGTAAAGATACTGATGAAGATTATATTTGGGAATGCACTTCAATCTCTGATATTAAAGGGATGAAGAAACTTAGATTTGAAATAAAAAAAAAATGTAAATTAATACAAGTTGTAATGCACGATTTAGAAATAGTAGTGAGATGTGGTGATAATCCAACTAACACACAGAACGTGAAAGAACTAGCATTAAATGCTAAAGATAAAATTTTTAAATTAATATCGAAAGAGCAGTTTAAAGAAATATTTAAAGAAGTAAGAAGTAGAAGTAAATCAATTTTAAAAATTCTTATATATAAAGAACCAGAAAGAATAACAAATAGAGAAGTACAGAATAGTCTCATTAGTGAGTACCATAGTTCAACGATAGGAGGACATTTAGGTGTCAGAAAAACAACACTAAAGCTTAAACAAAAATATGTATGGAAGAATATGAATAAGATGATTAAACAATATATAGTAAATTGTAAAGAATGCAAAATCAATAAACAAACAAAACACACTAAAGAGAAATTAACTGTAACAGATACGCCAGGGACAAGTTTTGAAACAGTGTCAATAGACACAGTAGGCCCGCTTAGACTTTCGAATAACTATAGATACGTGCTAACTATACAATGCGATTTAACAAAATACATTATAGCATGTCCCATTGAAACGAAAGAAGCTAAGACTATTGCAAAGGCTCTAGTAGAAAATTTGATTTTAAGGTACGGGCACTTCAAAGTTCTCCAATCAGACAAAGGTACTGAGTTCGTAAACGAGTTGATGTCGGAAGTATGCCAATTATTAGAAATAGAACAAGTTTTTAGTACACCATACCACCATGAAACTCTTGGTTCAGTTGAAAGGAGTCATAGAGTGCTAAATGAATTTCTTTTAGGCTTCTGTAAAGATAATGAATGGGACAAATGGTTCCCTTATTTTTGTTTCGCGTACAACACAACACCACATATGGATACTAATTACACTCCATATGAATTGATATTTGGTAGATTACCAAATTTGCCTAATCACAAGATATTAACTTTCGAACCGGTATATAATATTGATAATTATTCGAAAGAACTAAAAGCAAGGTTAAAATTTTCATTGCTAAAAGCAAAAGAATTACTAGAAATATCTAAAATCAAACGCGTCGACCAGTGTGTAAAATTCAATACATTAAATTTAAATATAGGAGACATGGTCTTAGTAAAAAACTTTAATAGAAAAAAGAATCAGCCACCTTACCATGGCCCGTATAAAATTGTTGAAACGAAAGGGGTAAACTCTGTCATAGATATAAGAGGCAAAACAAAAGAACTACACAATAATAATTTAAAGAAATATTAATTGTAAAAATATTAGTAAGAAATTTTAAAATTTTTATCCTCAAAATTGTAAAATTTTTCTTAAGGCGTAGGGTGTAGTGTACTCTACATTATAATATTATTCATTTCACAACTTCACTTATCTGAGCTTCCCTAATGTAAATTCCTAAGGACATTCCTTGGAAGTTGCATTGGAAGTATTGTAGCTTAAGGCAACAACTAGTATTGAGTATTATGTTAATTTTGTGGCTTTAAGATTACCGTTAAGTTAGTATTTAAGTCCTTGTTTTCGAAATAATAAAACAATCATTATTCAGCCTCAAATCGGCTTACAATTTTATTTAAAACACAGGCATTTATCTGCCTTGCAAATTTAGGCCAGTGGCGTTCTTAAGCGCCGGCACCCATTATTAGGCAGGACTTTTAAATATATAAAAATACACAGCTCTATCATTACACTACTCACTTTGTTTTTATTTAGAAATTACTTCACATTATGCTTTCTTAAACTAAAATTATAATTCTTATTTGTTCGCTAAATTGGACACATGAAAATATTTTTTATTCGCTATATAAGGTACTCAATGGAGCAAACTTGTGTGTTCGTTAAATGCGATGTTCGCAGAATCGAAGATTCGTTAAACAGGAAAACTTCTGTACATATATTTTATACCAATAAAATAAAACTATAATTCAAACAATGTAATATTAGTGACTAGTACAAGTAGTTACGTATGTATGTATGTATGTACTTATTTTAATGTTTAAAACAGAAATTAAATATGCCTATAAGTTCATACGTCGTTAAAACAAAAAATTAATTAATTAATCAAAATTAACAAAGAAATTAAATTTAGCCAATAATACAAAAATAACAAAATTCAATAAATTAAAATAACTAAAGACAATAGTTTAAGGATTATGTATATATTATTGATATTTTTCAGAAGAATGTATTTTTTTTTTATGATATATTTTATTATTTATTGAATCTTTAATTATTTAAATTGAATTATCAATAAGTTTTTCAAATCTTAAATCTAAAAAATATTAAATATAAGTTTAGCCAATGCTAAGCAAAATTTTTAGATAGAAAGAGTATCCCTCCTCCTAAGCCGGGTGTGGCCGCTATACAATAAAATATTGCGCGCAAGTGGTTTTGGGTGCAACTCTAGTTTTTTAATGTATTTTTTCGCGTGTTTAGAGAATACTGTCTTAACCAACGGAAAATCGAGATCTTTGTGAATACGATGATTACGGATATACCAGGGGGCTGCAGTAATTGTACGTAGAATTTTGTTTTGTCGCCTTTGAATTTTTTCTACATTCGATTCTGAGGCAGTGCCCCATAACTGGATTCCATATGCCCATATTGGTTTTAGGATCGCATTGTATAATAGAAGTTTACAGTCTAGGCTTAGTATAGAGTGTCTTCCAATAAGCCAATTCGTTTGGGCTGCTTTTAGTTTCATTTGGATCAGCTTTGCGTCTATGTGCGATTTCCATGTTAAACGACAATCAAGCTGAACGCCTAGATATTTGACTACAATGTGTTGCGGTATAGTCTCGGTGTTGATTTGTATAGGCGGGCATGTTTCCCTGCGTAACGTAAAAGTGACGTGTACACGTTTCTGCTCATTAACTCTTATCCGCCAATGTTTTAGCCATGTTTCCAGTTTTGATATGTACCCTTGCAAATTCCGGGAAGCTTCGACAGGATTTTCATGAACGCTTAGAAAAGCTGTATCATCAGCAAATGTTGACGTACGAATGTTACTGCTTAACGGTAAGTCAGAGGCATATATTAAATAAAGTAATGGACCGAAGATACTGCCTTGGGGAACTCCGGCTTCGATCGACTGCGGAGGGCTTAAAAAATTGCCTTCCCTAACTACAAATTTTCGTTCCATTAAGTAGCTTTATAAAAGCTTGACGATGTTTGCGGGTAGATTTCGTGTTAATTTGTGTATTAGACCTTCGTGCCATACTTTATCGAAAGCTTGAGAAACATCTATAAAGAGCGCAGAGCAAAATTTCTTTTTTTCAAAGGTGTCTCTAACTACGTTCACAAGTCTGTGAGTTTGTTCAATAGTGCTATGTTGACTGCGAAAACCGAATTGCTGATCTGGAATGCATCCACTTCTAGTCACTATAGGCATTAGCTTGCTCATATACAGCTTTTCAAATAGTTTTGAAATGTTGGGCAATAAACTAATTGGCTGATAAGATTCAACCTGCGTATGATCCTTGCGGGGCTTTGGTATCATAATAATCATCGAAACCTTCCATTCTGCCGGATAGTATTGCAGCCGTAAAATACCATTAAAAATGAATAGTATTATTCTTTTTGCAATATATGGCAATTCTTGAAGCCTTTTGTTGCTTATTTTGTCGACACCTGGGGCTTTCTTGGTGTTAAGACTAGCAATAGCATTTTCAATCTCCACAATATTAAATTTTAGCGGTGTTTCTGGTAAAGAGACGACTGGTGGCAGTGAACACTTTTTCTAAGTGTTTAACAAAAAGAGCACCTTTTTCAGCATCAGTTCTTGCACAGTCACCTTTAGAGGCCCATAATGAAGCTTTGCATACCACTGGCCTTTTTTTAAGTCCTCTGGCTGCACGCCACAGCGAATAATCTGTTGATAGTGTTGCATCGAGTTCTTGCAGAAATTTTTGCAGCGAAGCTGTTTTTTGTGATTGTAAAACTTTTCTTAGCTGTTTGGTACACTCCTTAAGCCTTAATTTTAGCTGAGGCGATCTGTAACGTGTCCATTCTCGTCGAGCTCTCCGTTTTTCAGTCAATAGCCTTTCTATATCTGCACAAAAAATATTGTTAAATCTCGCTTGTTGATTTGGTTGAATTGAAGAAGCATTAAGAGCAGCTTGTTTAGCATGTGCTTCAAACAACCTAATAGAATTTTCTATGTCAGTAGGTGTTCTCAATGGCATATTTTCCGTGCAATGAGAACTCAAATATTTTTTGTATTTCAGCCAGTTAATACGTGCAGATGTCAGCGGTAAATCACATGTTGGTCTTGCGGTTGTGTGTGAGTAAATAGTGATAATAGTAGGCGAATGATCTGAAGACAAATCCAAAGATGCTTCTACTTCCATCATTTCGCTGGGCACACCTTTCGAGATTCCAAAGTCGATAACATCAGGAATTTTTTGTCGATCCGTTGGCCAATATGTTGGCTGACCACTTGAAACTACATTCAAACCCATTTTTGAAATTGTGTCAAACAAAACACGACCCTTAGGACTGATTAAACGTGAACCCCAAAAAGTGTGTTTAGCATTGTAGTCGCCAGCTGCTAGAAAACGGGACCCCAGTGTTGTATAAAATGCGGTATATTGACTCTCTGAAATTGAAAACCTGGGAGGAGAATAAACAGATGATATCACAAGCTTTTGATAAAAATTTTCAATACAGATATTTGTTGCTTGAAAATATTCTTCACAAAGGTCATTTAGCAGGTAGTGTTTTATTCGAGTTTTTATTAGGATTCCAGAGCCACCACAAGCTCTACCTTGAGGATCCTTGGTGTCGTAGAAATTATATCCACTAATTCGAAAATAGCTTCGGGACGTCAAGTGAGTTTCTGAGATAAGCATAACATCGATTTGTTTATCCAGAAGAAAGTATTCAATTTCATTTTTATGTTGGCAGATGCCGTTTGCGTTCCAAAAACAGATTCTTAAGTTCATGGTTTTTTCAGTACATCCTGCAACAAGGTAGACTGCATTTTCAACATTTCCTGCATCATACAGGACATGTTGAGAGTAAATGTATTTACTGTTTGTATTAGGATCTCTATCGAGGCTTCAATACAACTAAAATTATGCCCTGATTCTTCATTAGCTGGTACAGTTTTTTGCGACGGAGTCTGGTTACTCTTTAAAATATTAGCGTATGAAAATTGACTATTAGGTTTTTGTTGAGTAAGAGTCGTGTTAGACTTTAAAACATTTGAGTATTGATTATGGCTAGTCGACGGTTGAGGTAACTGAGGGTAGTTTAAAGGGGTGTTGGTCTGCTCGGGAGTAGCATTTGTTTTTCTGTTCGACGAATTTTTAAAAAAAGAGTAAAGAGGGCAGCCTCTATAGTTAGCAGTGTGGTTTCCACTGCAATTGCCGCATTTTTTTGCCTTGGTATCACCTTTTATTTTGTCACAGTTAGCGGTACTGTGCAACTCACCACATACAACGCAGACGGTAGGCAACTTGCAATAAGTTTTGGTATGGCCAAATTCTTGACAGTTCATGCATTAGATAGGTCCATTTTTTTATGTGGCATCTCAACTGTAACTCTTCTGTGTAACAAGTACTTTAGATTATAGATTGGGTGCGATTCATTTTTATTAATTTTCAAGTCACCTGGCTGTAGCTCGACTCTAAAAATAGGTTGGGGGATTTTATCCCTATTTTTGATGTTAGAAACATTTTTAACTTTGAAGCCATTATTTTCAAGGCCAGACTTAACCTCTTCTGGATCCACACTAGAGTCTACACCTTTTATTACGACGGTTAAACCTTTAGCACTCTTTAATTGGTACGTATAAAAATTTTTGTTTTTTGACTCAAGGTCAGAAACTATTTTTCGGTAACTACTTTCTTGCACTACCTGGATTTTTGTTTCGTTAATATTTCCGCGCTTAATTGGAGTTACATAGAACTCATTTTCTTTAATTAAGGAGATAAGGCTTTTTACCAAAAAACTAGAGTTCTGCTCTCTTAAATATATCGGTGGAGGTTTACTGGACCTTGTTGTAGTTGGGTCTTCATTGTCTTGTTCTGATAAAATCGCGAAACGATTTTCGGAATTTTTTATTTTGTTTTTTCCATCTCTGGGAACTTTCGCTGTTGAAGCTATTTGAGCTGATTTTGGACTTCTTCCCCTTTTTAACACGGTTATGTATCTGTCCATTCCTGTTTGAATTTTATTATCATCATTTATTGTACTCACCGCATCTACCATTTTGTGCACGCTGGTCACCTTGTTACTTATTGTTTGTTTGTTTGTTTGTTTGTTTGTACAGCTAAGCTGACAAGTTTGCTGATGGGTGCAATTGTTGTTGCTTCTTGATCACTATTTAACATGTTCAAAGATAATGATCGCGCACGAGTATTTGAGTTTTCTGTTAAATTCAGGTTTTTGTTTAATTCATTTTTTTATTGTCGTCATCAGCAACTAAAGTTATATATTGTACATTCCTACTGCTTGTAGGATTATTGTTGTTTTTATCAGAAGATGAACTCATCAGAGTTCTCTTTTTTTATTTTCACTTATATTAGTTTGTGTATGCAAATATTTATGTGTATTGCACACAAGCAAAAAATAAAATAAAACCAGTAAAATAACTGTTCAATAAATGTTTTGTTTTTTTTATATTTTTTGTGACTTGAAAAATTTTTTTTTTCTTTTATATTTTTTTTTTATATTCAGTTGCGACGATTATAAAAACGCGTCTGTTCACTACGAGAGTTGAAACTGAAAGAATTTTTTTTTTATTGGCTGTAATAAAAAATTCCTGAGTGCTCATTGCTTGGACAATATGCCGTTGAGAACACCTTCTGATATAGATGACTCTATTAGGTTGTTTCAAGCACACGTTAAAGAAGCTGCTCTTAATGCTTCTTCAAATCAGTCAACAAATGCGATTCAACAATTGTTTTTCTGTTGATATAGAAAGGCTTTTATTTGAAAAAAAGAAAGCTCGACGAGAATTGCAACGTTACATATCGCCGCAGCTAAAATTAAGGCTTAAGGAGTATACCAAACAGCTTAGAAAAGTTTTACAAACACAAAAAACAGCTTCCCTTCAAAAATTTCTTGAAGAATTATATGCAACACTACAAACATATTATTCGCTGTGGCGTGCAGCCAGAGGACTTAAAAGGCCAATGATATTCAAACCTCCCTGCGAATGGGCAGGAACTGATGATGAAAAAGGTGCTCTTTTTGTTAAACACTTAAACACAAAAAGTATTTACCCCAATGATTTACCTCTATGCTTTAAATTTGCGAAGTGTTTGTTATTTGCCGACGACTTAAAATTATATTCTAGTATTGTCAATCAATATGACTGTGAAAAATTGCAAAGCGATTTAGACAACTTGTCAGTTTGGTGTTCTGAGAATAATTTATATATAAATGTCTCTAAATGTTGTATAGTCTCGTAAACACATATTATCAATCCAGTTGATTTTGTTTATTCTATTGGTGGCTGCCAACTTAAACGAGTACTTGTTGTCAAAGATTTAGGCGTAATATTCGACAACAAGTTAAGTTTTAATAAACATATAGACTTTATTATTTCTAAGGCTTATAGTATGCTTGGTTTCATTAGGAGGAATTCTAAAGATTTTAAGGACGCATTTACTCTAAAATCTATTTACATTTCTTTAGTTCGAAGTATTTTGGAATATTGTTGTGTTATCTGAAATCCTTATCAAGTTGGATCATCCAATCGTATTGAGCGCATTCAAAAAATATTTTCAAAGACTGCTTTAAAGTTAATATGGGCTTTTGAAACACCATCTTATGATGTTAGGAGGAAGTTTCTTGGTTTGCAATCTTTAAGCGATCGTAGAACTTGTTCTTCATTAATTCTTGCTTATAATATATTATCTGATAATATTAATTGTCCAGAAATTAAAAATTATTTTACCATATACAACCCTCCTAGAGATTTGAGAAATAACCGTATGTTCGAGGAACGCATTCTTAGCACGAAGTATGGAAATAATGAACCAATTGCCAGATGCTTACATTTATGTAATAGCTTTACTCCGCTTTTAAATTTTAATATAAGTTATAATATAGGTGTAGAAAAGTAAACACATTCATAATGGAAAATTATTGTTGTGTGTGTTTGAGAAATTTTTTTAAAGGCTATTTTTATGCTTTGTAATTCACAAAAATATATTTGTGAGTTTTTGTATAAATAGATGAGCTTTGAAATTTTTTAAACATAAAGGGTAAAACATATACTGATGAATTGGTATAGCTACCAACGAAATATATATCTAGATATTGCTAACCCGCAACAAATAAATAAAATATAAAATATAAGGTATAATATGTTCAAATTGTTGTTATTTAAATATTATTATTAACCACGATAAGTAATCTGTAAGAATATGATTCTGTAGATGAATAAATAAATAAATAAATAATCAATAAAAATATTTCGCTGATATTGTTAAACTGCCAATAGTCGTCTCTTTGCCAGAAATACCGCTGAGATTTAACATTGCTTATAGCCTTTTTCCACTAGCATACATTTTAGAGGAATGAATGGAATATGTTGAAAAAGTGAAACTTGCGTTTCCATTGGCAACATCTAACATCTACCATCTTCTCAGCTGTCAAAAATATAAAAATACTTACAGCATAATTTTTTGTGGAAAAAAATAAAAATAAAATTAAAATGGATTTTGAAGAAACATTAATAATTGGACTCGTTCATGCTTTACAAGAACAAACAGAATTGTTTATGCAGTGTTCAGAAAAAAGCATTAACACGAACTTCTTATATGAATTCTTTGGTTTTTTATTTATTTAAAGTTTTTATATGCATATAAAAAAAAAGCGATTCCCTGAAAGACATGAGAGTTCTTTATTGTTCCTCACAACTCTTCTATTTTGTCCTGCCACAAGTCCAGCAACATATTTTCAAAATCCTGGTTCCATACTATACGGAGACCTGTGCTTTTCTTTACTAAAAACAAAAATAAATTATTATACTTATGTATGTACAACATATAAAATTAAAAAAAAAAATAAAAACTTACGTGTAAAATATTTTTCTTTTTTTTTTTCTTACACAATTATGTATGTATGTCATTCACAAAAAATGAAGCTATCAATATGTATGTATCTGTCATTTTGCTAGAGATGACATTAAAATTATCGGAAGATGTTGATTGGAACAAAATGGTTTAGGAACATCTCTTAAAGATGTAGAAAGATGTTGACTTTTAGTACTGTGTATTTCTTACGGGAAGATGTTAACATCTTCTCAAATTGATGGTAGATGTTAGATGTTGCGTAGTGGAAAAAGGCTATTAGATTGAAAAGGCCATTACTAGTCTCAACACCAGAAAAGCCCCAGGTGTCGACAAAATAAGCAACAAAATGCTTCAAGAATTGCCTTTCATTGCAAAAAGAATAATACTATTAATTTTTAACAGTATTCTACGCCTAGAACACTATCCAAAAGAATGGAAGGTGTCACTAATTACTATGATACCAAAGCCCGGCAAGGATCATACAAAGGTTGAATCCTATTGGCCTATTAGTTTATTTTAAAACTATTTGAAAAGCTGTACATGAGCAAGCTGATGCCTATAGTGGCTAGTAATGGATGCATTCTAGATCATCAATTCAGGTTTCGCAGACAGCATATCACTATTCAACAAACTCACAGACTTGTGAGTGTGGTTAGAGACACTTTTGAAAAAAAGAAATATTGCTCAGTGCTCTTTATAGATGTTTCTCAAGCTTTCGATAAAGTATGGCATGAAGGGCTTATCCACAAATTAACACAAAATCTACCTGCAAACATCTTCAAGCTTTTAAAAAGCTATTTAATGGAACGTAAATTTGTAATAAAGGAAGGCAATTTTTTAAGCCCTCCGCAGTCGATTGAAGGCGGAGTCCCTCAAGGCAGTATCTTCGGTCGTTTACTTTATTTAATATATGCCTCTGACTTACCGTTAAGCAGTAACATTCACAAGTCAACATTTGCTGATGATACAGCTTTTCTAAGCGTTCATGAATATCCCGTAGAAGCTTCCCGGAACTTACAAGGGTATATATCCAAATTAGAAAAATGGCTAAAACAATGGCGTATAAAAGTTAATGAGGAGAAATGTGTTCACGTCACTTTTAAGTTTCGCAGGGAAACATGCCCGCCTATACAAATTAACACCGAGGCTTTACCGTAACACACTGCAGTATAATATCTAGGCGTTCATCTTGATCGTCGTTTAATATGTAAATCGCATTAGACGCAAAGTTAACACAAATGAAATTAAAAGCAGCCCAAATGAATTGGCTTAACGGAAGAAATTCTATACTAAGCCTAGACTGTAAACTTCTATTATACAACGCGATCTTAAAACCAATATGGTCCTATGGAATCCAGTTATGGGGCACTGCCTCAGCATCGAATGTAGAAAAAATTCAAAGGCGACAAAATAAAATTCTACGTACAATAACAGCACCCCCTGGTATATCCGAAATCAGCGATTTCACAAAGATCTTGATGTTCCGTTGGTGACAGTATTTTCAAAACACGCAAAAAAATATATTGAAAAACTAGTATTGCACCCAAATCCACGAGAGATGTTAAATAACAAAAATCAACCGTTGAAACTAAAAAAAATTGTATTGTAATAGTATTGGCTAAACATATATTTAACAATCATATAATATAGTTTTGTTCAGCCTTTAGTAACTTATGTTAAATAAAAAGAAGACGAATTTTCGAGCTTGAGGCCACTTTTAATGTGATGTTTTTTTATTTATTTATTTGCGATATTTCGATATCCATCGGATATCATCATCAGGCAAGCTACAAAATTTATAAATAAGAACAGGAAAAAAGATATACCCAATGTAATTGCTAGACGATATAAACAAATAATAAACTTACATGCAGTAACAATGTACATACATATATATGTATGTATAAAAACATATGTCAAACGACTTAAAAATTGAGTTTTATACTGTTTACATTTTTTTACTTATTATATGCCTATAGCTATTAGCGCAATTTTCTATGTCTGTTTTGTAATTGATTCTTTTCTCGTTGTTAGTGTTAATTATGTGAAGCATTTCCAATGTATACCGTTTGTGATATTTATTTTCTCTCTGCAGTATTTTTACATGCTCCAAATCTGGTTTGTGTGTTTCTTTTGCACAGTGGGCCACTAATGCAGTTTTTGTTGTCAAATTTTTGTTAATGTTTTTTATGTCAGATCTGTGTCCGGCTATTCTTGTTTTTAGCTTGTTACCAGTTGTTCCAACATATACTTTGTCACAACTCTCATTTTCATTTCCTTTGCAATTTATTTTATATATAACGTTAGCGTTTTCCATATTGTCCAATTTAGATTTTGTTTTAGAAAATAATTGTTTTAATGTGTTTTGTGATGTGTGTGCAATTTTTATTTTTGCAGTGTTGTATATACCTGCGTTTTTTATTCTTTCCGTGATTTTTGGAACATATGTCAAGGACTTGTATATACTCGTCGTATTGTCTGGTAATGTTTTCTTTTTATGCTTATAATTAGTTAATAATTTGTTAACTAAATTTGTAGGAAAATTGTTTTTTTGCAGAATATCTCTTATTTTTCTAATATTTTGCTCATGATAAACCACGTCACTAATACTTAACACTCTTCTAATGAGGTTATTGGCTGTGTTCACTATTATTGTTTTGGGTTGACATGAGTAAAAATTTATGACTCTTCCAGATGATGTGGGTTTTTGATACCAGTCAGTTTTAATTTTGTCTCCAATTCTCACCACGAGAGTATCCAGATATGGCAGCTTTCCATTAGTTTCTTCTTCCACAGTAAATTTTATGTTGGGATGAAAAGAGTTTAATTGTTCCAAAGTTTTATTTACTGCACCTGTTTTTATAATTCCAAACAGGTCGTCCACATATTTGGTCAATAACCTAGGTTTTTCGTCACATTGTTCCATACATTTTTCCAGCAGTTCTTCCATTATTATATCTGCCACGATAGGTGAGGCCGGAGAACCCATGGGTAAACCTCTGCATTGTCTGTAGAATTTGTTCTTGTAATTAAAATATCGACTGTCCTTTATGCAAAATTTTAAAATCTTTAAAAATAACTCTTTGGAAATATTCGTATGGTTTTTCAAAAACTCCCACTTTTTACTAATAATATCTAAAGCAAAGTCCACAGGTATACTTGGAAACAGCGACACTACATCAAATGATACTAATTTTTCGTCATCAGAAATTTTAGTGTTGTTAACCCTATCTTTGAATTGTACCGCATCTCTTGTATTATAGACAGAGTTCTCTGTTAGTTTTTTTAAAATATTTGTCACCAGTTTACATAATCCACTGGATGGTGAATTAACCGATGCACATATTGGTCTTAGTGGGTATCCTTCTTTATGGATTTTTGGAAGTCCGTAAATTCTAGGTGCCGTTGTCGCGTCGTTTTTTAGTTTCCTTTTTTCATAGTTGTTTATATTATTGTTCAAGAAAAGTTCGTCTACAAGTTCATTATTCTTGCGTTGCAAAGTTGTTGTAGGGTCTTTTAGTATTCTCCTATACGTCATCATATCACTTAGAATAGTGTTCATCCTGTCTTCGTATTCTGCTTTTTCCATCGCCACTGTAACATTACCTTTGTCCGCGTTAAGTATTAATATATTTCTGTTTTTCCGTAAAAAACTCTTCGTCTGTTCTACTGTGTTAAGAATGTATCGGTCCCTTTTTGTTAGATTGTGTTTGTTGATATGGCTATCCAACATTGACGTAAATTTGTTTCTTGCAATTTCTTGTTCTTCCTTGTTGTCCAAAGTTTGAATACAATCTTCTCCATCTGCAATCATTTTAAATAAAGGGAATTTTTTTCTCTCTGTCGGAATTGTGAACTTGTCTCCTAGTGATAACAGCCATTTAGTCTCTTTCGGTATGTTAGAGTTAGTTTTGTTCACGAACCATTTGTCATTGTGAATGATGTTGAGATCTTTGATATGTTGTTTCATTAGTTTTTCAAATTTCATCTTATGTTTATTTTTAATGTTTTCATTAATTTTTTCTATCAACACATTTTCGCTTTTCCAAAGTTGTTCTTGTTCCTGTACTGTTAACTGGTTATTTATTTTTAATTCTAAATCCGTTAACTCTTTATTAATCATCTTAATCATTTCATGTTTTTGTTTTATTAAAAGACTAAGTAGTTTTCTATGAAAACATTCCAAGGTATTGTTTACAGAATTGAAAATTTTTTTGTCAACTTTCTGGCTACATTCAAATATATTGCTCACATTCATTGTAGATCTGGATAGAAAATTAGGAACGATACCTGAATTCCTGCATTTAATTAAAAAGGTTATTGTAGATTTTGTATTCAGTTCAACCTTTTTCAAAGTTTTCCGCTTGTTAATGTATGTTTTGATGTATACATGTTGACTTTTTATATTTTGATACACCATTTTTACGGCGTGCTCTCCGTGTAATAATCATATAATATAGTTTTGTTCAGCCTTTAGTAACTTATGTTAAATAAAAAGAAGACGAATTTTCGAGCTTGAGGCCACTTTTAATGTGATGTTTTTTTATTTATTTATTTGCGATATTTCGATATCCATCGGATATCATCATCAGGCAAGCTACAAAATTTATAAATAAGAACAGGAAAAAAGATATACCCAATGTAATTGCTAGACGATATAAACAAATAATAAACTTACATGCAGTAACAATGTACATACATATATATGTATGTATAAAAACATATGTCAAACGACTTAAAAATTGAGTTTTATACTGTTTACATTTTTTTACTTATTATATGCCTATAGCTATTAGCGCAATTTTCTATGTCTGTTTTGTAATTGATTCTTTTCTCGTTGTTAGTGTTAATTATGTGAAGCATTTCCAATGTATACCGTTTGTGATATTTATTTTCTCTCTGCAGTATTTTTACATGCTCCAAATCTGGTTTGTGTGTTTCTTTTGCACAGTGGGCCACTAATGCAGTTTTTGTTGTCAAATTTTTGTTAATGTTTTTTATGTCAGATCTGTGTCCGGCTATTCTTGTTTTTAGCTTGTTACCAGTTGTTCCAACATATACTTTGTCACAACTCTCATTTTCATTTCCTTTGCAATTTATTTTATATATAACGTTAGCGTTTTCCATATTGTCCAATTTAGATTTTGTTTTAGAAAATAATTGTTTTAATGTGTTTTGTGATGTGTGTGCAATTTTTATTTTTGCAGTGTTGTATATACCTGCGTTTTTTATTCTTTCCGTGATTTTTGGAACATATGTCAAGGACTTGTATATACTCGTCGTATTGTCTGGTAATGTTTTCTTTTTATGCTTATAATTAGTTAATAATTTGTTAACTAAATTTGTAGGAAAATTGTTTTTTTGCAGAATATCTCTTATTTTTCTAATATTTTGCTCATGATAAACCACGTCACTAATACTTAACACTCTTCTAATGAGGTTATTGGCTGTGTTCACTATTATTGTTTTGGGTTGACATGAGTAAAAATTTATGACTCTTCCAGATGATGTGGGTTTTTGATACCAGTCAGTTTTAATTTTGTCTCCAATTCTCACCACGAGAGTATCCAGATATGGCAGCTTTCCATTAGTTTCTTCTTCCACAGTAAATTTTATGTTGGGATGAAAAGAGTTTAATTGTTCCAAAGTTTTATTTACTGCACCTGTTTTTATAATTCCAAACAGGTCGTCCACATATTTGGTCAATAACCTAGGTTTTTCGTCACATTGTTCCATACATTTTTCCAGCAGTTCTTCCATTATTATATCTGCCACGATAGGTGAGGCCGGAGAACCCATGGGTAAACCTCTGCATTGTCTGTAGAATTTGTTCTTGTAATTAAAATATCGACTGTCCTTTATGCAAAATTTTAAAATCTTTAAAAATAACTCTTTGGAAATATTCGTATGGTTTTTCAAAAACTCCCACTTTTTACTAATAATATCTAAAGCAAAGTCCACAGGTATACTTGGAAACAGCGACACTACATCAAATGATACTAATTTTTCGTCATCAGAAATTTTAGTGTTGTTAACCCTATCTTTGAATTGTACCGCATCTCTTGTATTATAGACAGAGTTCTCTGTTAGTTTTTTTAAAATATTTGTCACCAGTTTACATAATCCACTGGATGGTGAATTAACCGATGCACATATTGGTCTTAGTGGGTATCCTTCTTTATGGATTTTTGGAAGTCCGTAAATTCTAGGTGCCGTTGTCGCGTCGTTTTTTAGTTTCCTTTTTTCATAGTTGTTTATATTATTGTTCAAGAAAAGTTCGTCTACAAGTTCATTATTCTTGCGTTGCAAAGTTGTTGTAGGGTCTTTTAGTATTCTCCTATACGTCATCATATCACTTAGAATAGTGTTCATCCTGTCTTCGTATTCTGCTTTTTCCATCGCCACTGTAACATTACCTTTGTCCGCGTTAAGTATTAATATATTTCTGTTTTTCCGTAAAAAACTCTTCGTCTGTTCTACTGTGTTAAGAATGTATCGGTCCCCAATTTTCCTACAAATTTAGTTAACAAATTATTAACTAATTATAAGCATAAAAAGAAAACATTACCAGACAATACGACGAGTATATACAAGTCCTTGACATATGTTCCAAAAATCACGGAAAGAATAAAAAACGCAGGTATATACAACACTGCAAAAATAAAAATTGCACACACATCACAAAACACATTAAAACAATTATTTTCTAAAACAAAATCTAAATTGGACAATATGGAAAACGCTAACGTTATATATAAAATAAATTGCAAAGGAAATGAAAATGAGAGTTGTGACAAAGTATATGTTGGAACAACTGGTAACAAGCTAAAAACAAGAATAGCCGGACACAGATCTGACATAAAAAACATTAACAAAAATTTGACAACAAAAACTGCATTAGTGGCCCACTGTGCAAAAGAAACACACAAACCAGATTTGGAGCATGTAAAAATACTGCAGAGAGAAAATAAATATCACAAACGGTATACATTGGAAATGCTTCACATAATTAACACTAACAACGAGAAAAGAATCAATTACAAAACAGACATAGAAAATTGCGCTAATAGCTATAGGCATATAATAAGTAAAAAAATGTAAACAGTATAAAACTCAATTTTTAAGTCGTTTGACATATGTTTTTATACATACATATATATGTATGTACATTGTTACTGCATGTAAGTTTATTATTTGTTTATATCGTCTAGCAATTACATTGGGTATATCTTTTTTCCTGTTCTTATTTATAAATTTTGTAGCTTGCCTGATGATGATATCCGATGGATATCGAAATATCGCAAATAAATAAATAAAAAAACATCACATTAAAAGTGGCCTCAAGCTCGAAAATTCGTCTTCTTTTTATTTAACATATATTTAACATTTTATATTTTTTTAGATTTAAGATTTGAAAAACTTATTGATGTTTCAATTTATAATTAAAGATTCAATAAATAATAAAACTATCAAAAAAACAAAAAAAAAAAAAAAACCAAGGATCCTCGAGGTAGAGCTTGTGCTGGCTCGGGATTTCTAATAAAAACGCGAATAAACACTACTTATGACAGAATTTTTGTAAAGAATATCTTCAAGCAAAAAATATCTGTATTGAAAATTATTATCAAAAACTTGCGATCTCATCTGTTTATGGCCCTCCAGGTTTCCAATTTCGGAGAGTCAATATACTGCAATTTATACAACAGTAGGGTAAGGTTTTCTGGCAGCTGGCGACTACAATGCATAAAATCCATTCTGCGGTTCACGATTAAGCACTCCTAAGGGTCGTGTGTTGTTTGACCAAATTTCTAAAATTGGTTTAAGCGTAGTTTCAAGTGTTCAGCCAACAGATCCACAAAAAATTCTTGATGTTATTGACTTTGGAATAGTGAAAGCTGTGCTCAGCGAAATGGTTGAAGTCGAAGCATTTTTGGATTTATCTTCAGATCACTCGCTTACTATCGTCACTGTCTTCTTGAGATCACATTTTGACATAGATGATTCCATCACGTTGTTTGAAGCACACGTTAATTATTGGTCTGCAGTATTTAGTAGATGATGGTGCTTGATTTTTCCAAATATACCTTGTTTGGATTGTACTGGTCGTACGTTCTGAGTCTTAAGGTGCTTTATTAATCGCAATGGTACAAATGAGCGCATGAATTGAACCATTTCTGAAATATCTTCACATAAAAACTGTTTGCATTGATTTTTTTCCCAGAAGATCCATCGCATCCCCATTTACAAAAAAGAGTTATCTTGCAATTTCCCTATTTCTCTAACTTACTTCCTTTAAATGATTGTAGCAACTGTTCGGCTGTATGCTCGAGCATTGCTTGCAGTTGTACCTCTGCCAACTTCTTTTTAGCTGCAATTATTTGATGATACGATGGGTATAAATTTGAGCCCTTTTCGATCGCACACAATCGGAGCTGAGTATACTGGTGCTTCTCCTTGATGGATGATTATCTTGCCGTGGTGTGGATGCCTAGATACGCCAAAGCCATAATATTTAGTTTTAATAAAAATTTAAAATGTAACACCAAATACAAGATTGAAAACCTTGTAAAAAGGTATGTTAATTATTTTCATTTAAAGATACTAAACCTGATAATAAAACTAAAACATGAAGAGATAAAAATCAACAAGAAAAGAAAGAACATTACACACATTCAGCAGAACGTTTCAGAGGAAGATTTTAAACTTTTATGTGACAGTGAAAACATAATATACGGAAGTGTAAAGAAAGTCAGAACAACCAAACACATTAAAAAGTTTCTGGATTTTAAAAATATCTATGATAATAGAGAATATATCAAACACAACATAAAGAAAATATGCCTTTAAGACCAATTTGTTCGTCCATTAATTCCCCATCGTATGGATTATGTAAATTTATAGTAACCATATTAAAAAATATAACTAAAGATTCCAGATGTAACGTAAAAGATGCGGTGGAGATGAAGTTTTAGTCTCGTTCGACGTAATATCTTTATTTGGCTATAGATATAATAAAAAGTAAGTGGGAAGAAATAGCTACTTTTACCAAGATACTGGAAGACCTGTTTTTCGATATTTTAAAATTCTGTATTAAAGAAAACAGATACTTCAAATATAAAGAAAAAATATATGAACAGCAAAAGGGAATGCCTATGCCAAGAATGTTAACTAAATACGTAGATGACCTGTTTTGCATAACTTATAAAGATGATGTTGAAGAAACGCTTAATGCTCTAAATAGCTATCATAAACAAATACAATTTACAAAGGAATTAGAAAAAGACGGAAGATTGCCTTATTTAGATGCATTGATTATAAGAGAGAATAATAAAATTACAATAGATTGGTATAAAAAACCAACCGCATCGGGTCGTATAATTAATTTTTATTCAAATCATCCGAAACATGTTAAGATGAATAATGCACAAAACTTCGCAACAGATTAGCGATAAAATTTTCCATAAACAAAACTGTAGAAAAATAACGAGAATCTTACTAAGAAGTAGTTTTTCACATATCATGGCGAAAAATATAATTAAGAACGCTATAAAAAATCTAAATATAATATCTGAAAAACATCCAGAAAAAGTTTTTAAATCTCTGACACATATTCCCGGTTTCTCAGAAAGAATTATTCATTCAAACATATATGATACAGATAAAACCAAAATTGCACTAAAAACAAATAACACATTAAATAAGCTTTTCTCAAATACAAAAACAAGAATAGACATGTTAGATAAATCTAACGTAGTATACAACATACCCTGTAATGGCGACGGATCTAACATATCGCACCCGTTCAACAATACTGTATTAACTCAAAAACTTCAAAGTGTTCAGGAGAGACAAAAAACTGTTTTTTTTATACTATTCTTCTATCACAAAGAGAGATATAACTGTATTTTTTTGGGTGAAAGAGTGGAGAAAATGGTGTAAAATTTTTACAGTGGATAGATATGACCACTGTTCATCGATTTCTTGCAAAAAACGAAATTTTAAAAATTTTGAGTTAATACAGTATTGTTGAACGAGTGCGATATGTAAAAAAACATATGTCGGAACAACAAAATCAAAATTAAGAACGAGTTTAGCTGCACATAAATCAGACCATAAAACTCGCAAAGGAGAAACGGACCAAAAAACAGCACTAGCGGCCCACTGTGCAGTGAGCGGACATTCTCCAAATCTAACAGGCACAAAAATATTACAACAAGAGAACAATTATAAAATGAGATTTAGTTTGGAAATGTTACACATAATAAATACTCCCGCGAATATAAGAATAAATTATAAAACAGACACCGAAAATTGCGCACATACATACAGACATATTTTATCAAAATATAAACAAAAATATCTTTAGTAAGCGATCAGGTGCCTGTGCATAAAAACAGACAGACGGCTTTACTCAAAAGTAAGGCAATATTAAATTACATACATATTATGTTTTTTTCCAATAATTTTTGTATTTTTATTAGTTAAAAATTGTTATTTTTTAACAAATATTTTTTTATAATTTGTTAAGTTCTTAAATAATTTGTTGTTTTTGCTAATTTTTAGTTCCTAAAGAAGAGCACCAAGGGTGTTCGAAATATCGAATAATAAAAAGGAAAATATATATAATAAAACAAACCTTTGTTTTATTGTCAAACACCCATTGTGACCTAGAGCCTAATTAAAAACATAACACATCATAAAAAAAAAATAATATAAGCATAACTCAAAAACAATAAAGAACGGGCCATGTGACACCAGTGTTGGGACACTGCATAGTGCTGACACCGTGACACTAAATAAAAAATAATTAAATAATTATATATATATATACTTTTGACTTCCGAATTCAAATTTTCTACCGACAAAATACATAGAGTTGGTGTTTGTTGTATTTCTGCATATACCTTATATTCATTGTATCATGCACAACAAAGCCTATATAAACAAGACTTTTTGTTGTTATACATATCAGTTCGCATCAAATGATTTACACATGTTGATGAATTTTCTGCTCGTGCAAAAAAAAGCGAACAAGAATAAAATTGATTAATACTTGTTTGTGTTGTTCTTACAATTCAACGTTAGGGAATAAGTAGTCTCGATCATACTTATCGCAGGTGTCTGGTAAGGACACCCTTGCCAGATGGACTGGCGAATCTACTAAGAACCATCCTTACAGGTCTGATAACATGTTTTTCCCAGTGGTGTGGTTATCAGACCAGTCCTCTGTCCAATGGACGTGTCCAAATCCACCAGCGTCTGATTCCCTGTATGGTGGCAACCAGAGTAGTTAAAATGCAACCCCCTTTTTAAATAATATGAAAGAAAATCATGCCCTACGTACCCGGTTCAGGGATTCACAATCTCCGGGGACACTATTCCTACGGTACCAGCAGCTGGGCGTGGTGAAGCGAGTGCTAATGCTTCTCAGCGGACAGGCTGACTACACCAAGCCCGGTCAGCCTGCAAGCGATTGGTATGGCGAGGACACAGACTGGCACACCCAAACTGGCAAGTCGTCAAAAGGCAGCACGGCCTAAAACCGGTTGCAATAAACCCGGCGGCGAGGTACAAGTGAATTTCTGCCTTAGCACCTCCAAAGGCCCAAAAGCCCTTGCCGCAAAGGCGGCTAGAACCACTTCTTCGGGTGCGGAGGTTTGAATACGGCAAAGCCGATCAAATCCGCCGACAACAACCAAGAGCACAGGAAACAATCCCCACAGGGCTGCAACAAGTAGCACCCCGCCTTGCGATTTATTTCGACTCTAGTGTCACTACCGGCTGATCAGCCCACAACTGAGCAGACAGCTTCCCTCGCAGGGACAAAAGCCCACATGGCTACACTGCGCAAAAAACCTCCCCCTGACACCAGAATAGTGAAAGGGCCTAAACGGCAACTTTCAGAGGAGTACAACGCAGCAGCTATAAATTCAGCGACCAAACGTCCTAAGTATGGTTCTACCGGTAATGGTATCTTCAAGGCTACAAGCTCTTCACTGCCAATGGTACAGGTAACATTAGATCTTGCATATTGGCTAAAAACTCTTTACGAATCTTCATTTTATCCGATAACAGTGATGAAGACACCGTATATGCAGCAATGGAGACCGACTAAGGCACAATATGGGTCGTCTACCGTTATATGGCCCACCACCACGGAGAGCGTCCGCCAAACAACTTGATGCGTAGTATTGTGGCCAGCACCAGAACGCCAATTTTAATTTGTGCTGATGCCAACTCGCACCACATCGCATGCGGTAGCAGCAACACCAACCTAAAAGGTGAGTGCCTTTTCGATTTTATTCTCAACAATAATCTTGAAATAGCAAATATAAGCTCAGTTTTATTGTCTCAAAACGTAGTGAGGTTTTAGACATTACACTGATTAGTCCTCAGCACAACAACTTAATCGGCGATTGGAAGGTTTCGGACGACTGTTCATTTTCCGACCATCGATATATTGAATTCTCTTAACGTATTCGTGTAAAAACCCTGATTCTTCTGTAAATAGAAGACAACTAACTGGGAGTTACAGAATAATCTCCTCCTCAATAACCTAGGGGACGGTACCCCACAATAAATAGCACGGACGATATTGACTCGGCAATAGATATCCTAAATGAATCTTTCTGCTAGGCCACAAATTTGTCGTGTAAACCTGCGACACGCAAAGGCAAGCGACTGGTCATGTTGTAAGGCGTCAAAATCTCGTAAGGATCACTAAAAGAAGGTCTTGGAGAAGTTTCTACAGTGGTGTAAAAAGCTCTTCAGGTATCAATCGACTGCGTACCAGTAGTACCCTGGTTTTTTTTTACTTCGCCTGATTCAGTCACTCAATAAGTTTGACGTCTTTTTTGCTCAACACAACAGTGTAAAAAGCTATATATGTACACCTAAGAATTTTCATCCCCTAAGAACTTCTGTATAAACTGCCCTCTATTCACTAGTTAGCCATATAGAGAAGTCCCTTGAATACAAGGAGATCACTATGGTGGCTTTTCTTGACAAAGGGGTGCTTTGAACTTCGTCAAACCGGACTCCATCATTAAAAACATGATGGAGCTAGGGATTAATAGCAATATCTGCAGGTTTGTAAAGAATCTACTAACAAATAGGGTCATAAGTGGCTCATTTGGAACTGCCACTGAATACAGCGCAATAAATCGGGGAACACCAAAGGGGGGTGTTCTGTCACCCCATCTTTTGAATCTGACTATTAACTCTCTACCGCTATGTCTAGAGCGGAAGATTGTCAAAACCATTGCTTACGCCGACGATTTAGCAGTTGCTATCTCTGCCAAACACAATGTCGCAGTATATGGAGTCTGCACTGGCACTTCTTAGCGAAGTCAATCTAGCCAAGACTGAATTGATGCTATTTACTAGGAGGTAGGTTAGGTTAGGTTAGGAAGAGTAGTGTGAAACACTCATCCAATGTTATTCCCTTCAGTTTTAATTTATTGACTAATTAGTCTCTTTACCGTTTAAGGAGAAACAAAGAGCCGTTATCATCCATCATTCAGCCACTTAATTCCCATGATAAAGGCCCTGATATTCTCAGTTTGCACTTCGCGATATCAATAACGCCATCATGGAAACTATGGCGTTGCAGCCTTTGGCAATGACAGATGATATGCTCTATACAGTTTCTAGCTCCTCTTCATCCCCACACATCCTACAGAAATCCGGTTTGCCATTTTCCCATATGCTAGTCCATGCTTTAACCGAGCAATGGCCAGCCAACGCATATTGAGTTACGAGTTCTGTCACTAGTTCCGTGGCCCTGAGGATCGCTAGGTTCTCGGCATGAAATGCACTACATTCGGACCTACGGATGTCTGTTCCTAAAAAAATTGACGGCTGCACCAGCGCCAATTTCCATTTTCGATCCATCTGTAAAGACCGCGCAGCCCTCGTACAGTCTATCATATTTGACCCAAAGATCCCTATCCGGACTGACAAGCGAAGGCATTCTAATAAAATTAGTGTCAACAACCAAGGAGTCCGTAAACCACGTGGATATGGTCTCCCGTCTGCTAAAACTAATCTTTTTCAAGAAAGATGTATGACCTGTAAATCCTCACCTTACAAAACTTCCGTAAACCTGAGCAAACTCCTTGCCGCCGTTCTCAACACAAATTCTTCAATAAGAAGTAAGTGAAGGATGACGTCCAAGGCAGCCTGAGGGATGCTCATCTGGGAGCCAGTAATACCCATCGAAGCACACTTCTAGACCTTAGCAAGCAGGTTCATATGGCTTTCTTTCCTCAATGCCTCCCACCATACGATACATCCGATGTATAAATCCATCTTACCACCTTCGGTTGCAGACCCCAGTTCCACCCAATGGAATTCCTGCATGTATAGTAGACATTGAGCCCTTTCTTGAGCCATTCTTGTATGTTTCTTTTCCAAGAAAGTTCGATTTCTAGGAAAACAACCAAGTATTTGGCCTCCTTTGCTAATTTTAACTCCACCCCGCCAAGGTAGCAAGAAACTCTCTATTTTGTATCTCCTGGTAAAGATATCTAGCCCCGTTTTGACCGGGTTGATCCCTTACTACTGTGACGAATAAAAGCCGCTTGGCTTGTTTTTGATCACATTGCTCATTTTTTTATTTAAGTTTATTTTGGTTTGTAAAATCATATGAAGTAAGAATTATGTTATAGTAAAGTATGCAAGAAGTCTATTTACTTTCAGAATGAACTCATTATTTTTTATTTTATGTTACCTAAATGAATATATATGCTCACTTATTTTTATACATGCATTTAGTTATTATTGCAATTAATAAACCGGTTTTGTATTCTCTTATATATTCTTCAACATGATACGTACGTATCCGAAGTATATTTATACAAGTATATGCAAGTCCACAGCTGTTCGTGTTTTTTTATAAATATTTTCATTGCCTATTGTCAATATTGTCAATATTTTTTATATTTTGTTTTGTGCTATAATTCAAAATAAACGTTGAAATTTGTGAATTTTTAAAATTTAAAATTTTGAAAAATTGTGAAAAGTTTAAAAAAAAAAATATTATAAAAAAATGCGTTGGTGCAAAATTTGTAAAAAATCTTTTAAAATGGAAGTGGCCACTTGTTTCAAGTTCCAAAAGATTTGACCAGAAGCAAGCATTGTTAAAACAAGCAAAAATATGATCCTTTTACCAAATGCTGAACCTTCTCCTGACCGCCTGGGAGAAGCTCCTTGCGTTGAAAATTCAATCGCAGAGTAAGTATTTTTAAATTTGAATGTGATCTACATATATAGTGCGGTTTATAAAACTGAATATGTATAGAAACGTTGAACTTGGTAAAATTTACAAAACCGAAGCTGGTTGCGTTATGATGCACCCGTTCATCAGCGTTTGTTCTTCTTGGATCCCAAAGTGGGAGCAGTTTATAAGACAACCACATCAGGAAGAACAGAACACAACAGCAACATCACAAACTAATTGTAAGGATCAAGACACACAAACCGAGTAAGTGTATTAAAACTTTAAAATATATTTCTGAAGACTTAAAGTTATATCATATGTACATGGTATATTTTTAAAATCTATTTTCATATTCATTATGTCAAGTTTAGATAAGTACTATTGTGTTATAGTTTGCAAGTTAAGCTTACAGTACACGGAATGTCAAAAGCCACATTCGCATGTGGCTCTGACGTAATTTTGACGTCACCAAGAAGCTAAATTGGCAACATGTCGTGTACTTCCACTTTTTGCGACACTCACATGCAGCACACATTGATATGTGGGCCACATGTTCCTTTATAGAGACATGCAAACATGCGTATTTTTGACATGTCGTGTACTAGCTTGGTATATTTGAATTTTGACATTTGTAATATTTTTACATGCGCATGTAGCAGTCCCAAACATGTGGCAGCAAACATTTTTGACACAACATTTTTCAATAGTATGTAGCTAATGGCACTCTTGCCAATGTTGATTTTCTCCAACAAAATGTGGTAGGAATTTAATGACGAAAATTTTTTTTTATTATTATTAATCACACGATGACTGAGATTCATGATAATTTTTTTGGTTTACGAGCGGGGTAGAGATAAAAGAAGGGTAGAAAAATGATCATATTTTCTCTTTTCCATGCATTTATTTGTATTTCTCTTAGCTTTGAGGTTTTTGTTTTATTAATTAATATCTTAATTAACAGCTTAATGAGTTTGGGTTTTTGTTATTATTTCTCGTTCTTGTTCTAAACCATGCAAAAGATACTTTCAAAGCTAAGATGAAAAAATTCATGTATAAATAGTAAATTTATTCAATAATTAATAAAACAAGTGTGATCGCCAATTGTTGCGTTGTTTTTGTGTCAGTGCAGTATTATTTAATTTTTTTCACCATTTTATTGTTCATGGGAATTATTTCACGATAAAAGTGAATTTATTTTACTTTTTATCAGATGTTGTTTTATTTCTTCTTTCTCTTCGACATTTTATAAATTTGACTTCACACGAAATTTTAAAATTAATCAAGCGCCATAAACATGACTGTTGGACAAGTTAATATGAAAAATGTGTACGTATGTTACATGCGGTGTACTGACAATACATATGTAGCCAATCAAAAATTCACACATATGCTGCCATTGCAAATGTGTACGCTTCGGCTACATTTGTCACATATAAATTTTGGGACAAAACAACATTTCATGTACTTGAAGCATGTAGACACTTCTGCATGTTTAGTAAATGTAAACAAAATGCTGCGAATTCTCGTGACGTCAGAGCCACATGCGAATGTGGCTTTTGACATGCCGTGTACTGTAGGCTTTAGAAAATGAAAATAAGCAATTAAAAATATAACTTGAAATGGCAAATAAAGCGATCGATACCATGCGCCAGATATTTTCAGAAGTGCAAATTAGAAAACTTCGATCACCTAGAAATATTTTGTGGAAGTGGGAAGATATTTCAAATGCAATATGCTTGCATGCTGCTGGAACAAGAGCGTATAACCATCTCTATAAAAAAGGTTTCCCACTTCCACATGTAACTACTCTGCAGCGATGGTGCAATAAAATTAATATTAATGAAGGCCTTTTGAAATCATCCATCGAGTTTACAAACAACTTGGCTTTAGAAGAGAAAGTTTGCGTATTAGCATTCGATGAGATGAAGGTAACGGAAGTGTTCGAATATGAACCAGCAGAAGATGTGGTTAAGAAGCCGGTGATTATGGCGCGTGATCTCCGAAAATCGTGGAAGCAGCCGATCTTTTATGGATTTGACCGTAAAATGACAAAGGAGCTTTTGGAAAATGCCATATGTACCCTCCATGATGCAGGTTTTCCGGTGGTGGCCATCGCCTGCGATTTAGGACCATCAAAGATTTAGGTGTCTCTGAAGGTAATTTATATATAAAAACACCTTAAATACAAAAAAGCACACAACTGCCAACACCACACAACTTTAAACTCTGAACAACTGCGTGGTCTTATTAAACAGGAATTAAATCGAACTTCGGTATTTGTGAAAAGCTAACTCATTTGGAGAAAACGTAGGAAAAAATAGGTAATTTTTATTAATTAAGAGTAGTGCCGGAACTCAAATTATTTTCTTTTCTTTGAATTTAAATTATTTCGTTAAATAATTAATATTATTTTTATATTCGCGTTAATTTTATATAATTTTTTTAAAAAAACATAATATTCAACACACAAACAACAATAAAATAAAAGTTAAATTGATTTATAATACAATTTCACACATTTTTCTTTATATAAACCATGGTTCTACAACCCTGTAAGCGACGAACAAAAGATCTTTACGTTCGCAGATGCACCTCACTTAGTTAAGCTAATACATAACCATTTCCTGGACACAGGTTTAATATATGAAAATAAAGTCATATCATCCCGCACAACAGCAGATTTACTTAGGCTCACCTCTGAATCAGATATGTCAGTCACATACAAAATTTCAGATGAACACTTGTCAGTGAAAGGTCCAGGTATTGTTTTCATACTCGTACATACATATGTATGTATGTACATATTATTTACATGTGATAATATAACAATAAATATGATTTAGGACGTCAAAAAGTAAAATTAGCGACCCAACTGTTTTCGAACACAACAGCCAATGCCATAAGGCGCTCTTACTCAATTAGAATGGACCTCTACAACCCCTCACACACGGCCTACTTCATCCAGTTGGTGAATGATTGGTTTGATCTACATAATTCAAATTTGCACAATTTTAAATACCCAGGAAAGGCAATTTTTTAACATTTAGACTATTATTATACATACTAGTTTACAAAATTTTTTTTCAAGGATCCATATGGCATTGCACTGCATCCACAAAATGAAATTCTGACAAAAATGAGTGCAGTAATGTCAGTTCCAATCATACCTGGCAGGAAAAGTTTAGAACCTTTTCAAAAGGGTATTATTATAACCAATAACGCGCTGATGATGTTGCACGAGTATGTTCAAAGGTTCAATATGTCATATATAGTCACAAACAGTTTGAACCAAGACGTTTTAGAGCACTTTTTCGGCGCTATACGAAGTAAATCTCCTAGAGATTTTAAATATCGACTTAGAAAATACATATTTAGTAAGGGTTTATATATCATAAAATTGTAGTTAATAAAAACATTACACATTCATATTTAGCGAGAAATACCGAACATCTCAACAGCAGGGGAAATGTGCAGGAAGATACCACCGAGTGGCTAAACGCTTCCAACAGAATGGAAGATGTTTAATTTGAAAATCAAAATGGTGCTACGCATGAATGTGATGAAGAGCAAATTGGAGAGGTTCCCAGAGAATTTGATGACCTTAATGAACCGAATGTAGACGATATTGGAATTCTTCAAGAGGATGCACTGGAGTATGTTGCTGGATACATCCTTAAAAAGCATAATCTTAAAGGATTCGAATCGTACGGATATTTGTTTTCATGGGTTGATCAAATGGTAAAGGGATATTTAATAAAGCCTTCTGAAAATTTTATGGAAGAGATGAAAAAGTTGGAATATATCTATATATATAAAACCGAATGTGTGTTTGTTTATTTGTTTGTTTGTTCCTTAAAGGAGGCTAAACCCCTTAACCGATTTTCCTGAAATTTTCACAGCATGTTACTGTAACTCTGGAAGGAATAATAGGCTATATGAAGTTTTGATTGGACAAAGAGGCGTGGCACCGCCCATATAACCCTAAAATTTAAATCGTCATATTTTGGGCAATTTGTGACCTACGTCGATGATATTTGGTACATAAGTATTGGCATAATTTCGAATACGTACCGGGAGAAAAGTGGGTGGGACCATGCCCCTTTTTAGGAAAATTAAAAATCGTAATATAGTCTTAATTACTGGACCGATCGTCATTAAATTTTCACAATAGGATATATAAATACTTTTAATTTTATTTTATAACGAGGGGGTAGCGCAGCACAGCGAGATCAGCTAGTAATTTATAAAATAAATGGAACAGAAGTTTCCCACCACAACAACTTAAAGCAAAACCTTTTGAAACAAAGCAAACATATTAATCTTCCGGATATAGTAAAAAGTACATTTTTCATATATATTTCCGCGTACGGCATCTAAACAGAAGATTAAAGCTTCAAAAAGCAAAGCAAAAAGTCATGGGTTATAAAATATATGTGAAATTATTACAGATTTTTACCAAAAAACGTTGGTTCTGCATAGTTTTATTTAATAATGGACAAATATATATTTCTCTCTTTTCCAGAACAATTCGGAACTAATACATATGTATGTACATACATATGTATGTATGTTAAACCCACTCTACAGGAGTTTTCCAAACTTTTGTAATGAATTAATTGTTTATTAATAAATTACTAAACAAACAATATTAATATTAAAATGTATATAACCACAATTCCCGCTGAATTAATAAATTAATTTTTAATTATAAATTTAAGTACCTACAAGATAAAAGTGCAGGTATGAGATGGCAGTCCATCTAAACAAATTGCTAATTTCTGCACTTCTCCATATATTATATGTACATATATACTGCGTGCAGTACATGCAATGTATATAGATTTGCATCACAGAACTGTTTCTTTTAATATATTAATTTTATCATTAATCATTATTAATTTTATATCAATTTAGAATTATATCTTCTAATGTTTTTAATTTGAACCAGTTTCTTAGAACTTTTTTTTATTATATGTTTTAAAGTTTTACAAAATAAATTATAACGATGATTCTAAATGAATATGAAATCAGTTCTATTATATTCAATAGCAAAAAAAAGCGTTAAGAGAAACTAAACTCGCAATATCGCTTGACCCAAAGGATATCAAATGTTTGTAAATCGTGTTTTGAAATGTGGAGGGGGAAGGAAAAAACTAAATTTTATTATTTTCTTTTAAAAGCATAATTTTTGTCCCTATAATGGATAAATTCAAGTTTAACGTACATATCTTATAATAAAATGGAAAAATTTTGCGTCTGAAAACCAAAGTTGGGTCAAATTGACCCAAGGAGTGCAGAAGGGTTAAACAATATATATATTCTCTGATTATAATAATTAATGCATGTCTGTTGTAAAGGTATATAAAACGTGTACTGCTGCGGATCGACACAGTTGGTTGGCAACCGGTACAATTTTTGGCCTTTGTTATTTGCATTTTACTCAAAACTGGAGGGTGACTGGGCCAAACGTACTTGAAATTCAGATTCAGCGGGTCGAAAAACATGTCCGTAGGTAGGTCCGGTCCAAAGTACATTCCACTCTTTTTTTTTTGTGTGCCGGTGTAATTATTAAGTGTTTTCACAAGTTTTTAAACATTCTCCCCCGCGTTGAACAACTGTTCAAAACAAAAGAAATAAACAAAAACAAACATTGGGAGAAAGTTTAGAGTAAAAATGGAATTTCAAAGTATGTTGGGAAATAGTGTTATTAGTTATATGAGCATAAGCTAAACTAAGTTAGTAATGTAATGAATTGATTGATTGTTGTCCTCAGCTGCTAGTAGAGTTGTCAACCGATTAAGAATAATTCAATTAATCGATCAAACAGAACGACACTCTTGTTCGAATAATTTTAAAATGCCGACTTTCGAATAACGAATAAATCGATTAATTAATGTCAATTAATCGAACAAATTTTTTTTAGTTTCAAATGCATACGTAAACATTTTTTAAATTATGTTATGTTATTTTGGATGTTTGTAGTTGTTGTCGAACTGTAGTCGTGCTGTTTTGAATGAAACGTTAAAAAATTTTCAAGAATGGGTCAAAAAATTGAGCTCGGTTTGGAAGTATTTTACCAAGAACAAAAATGAAAAAAAAAAAAAACAAAGTCACATGTAACAAGTGTCCTAAAGTATACAAAATTGTTGGATCAACAACAAAAAAATTAATAATTCTTTTGCAACAGATTTACGAAAACGTATTAAAAAAAGAATAAATGAGAGACGTATAAAATTTTTAAATACGTTAATAATGTTTTTTTAAATTCTGGAAATTTTCCGAGCAATGAAAGTTTTTTAAAATATTCTTCAAATTCAAAAAGTGAAACTAAAGAATATCCAAATGAATTATACTCCAGATTATTTTATGTTGAAAGTAACCACAATAATTCAGATGAAGGTAATGATATAGAAGATGTTAAGAGTAATGAAAATAAAAATCTTTTATGCGAATTAAATAATTATATTAAAAGTATTAAAAATTCAAAATTCAAAATATAAAAAAGACTTCAGCGATATATTAGACAATATGGTATATTGGGAAAAATCTAAAAAAATACAGAAAAATTAGATAAACTATTTTATGCTCTTCTCACTATATCACCTACCTCGACAATTAGCGAAAGAGTTTTTTTCAAAATCTAATTTAATAAAAACAAAAACCAAAAATCTTTGAAAGCTATAAAATTGAGTCAAGTTTTATTTGCAAACGATTATTTCTTAAGAACAACCCAAATTGTCTGATTTAACAAAAAAAAAAAAAAAAATCATTTGATATTTTTGGACTGAATGAAGCATGTTAATTAATTGAATTAATAGTTTTATGTATTTTTTTGTTAATAAAAATTTCAACTATTTTATTTTTAAGTTTTTTGTATGAAATGTTTATTTTTTGTCAATAAATTTTTTAAATTATTTTTTATTCGTTGTTCTCATCGAATAATCGAATAATTTTTCAGCTTTAATCGTTTGATCGAACGAACAAAAACAATAATTTGAAATATTCGAACAAAGTTGAAAGGCGAATAATTGACAACTCTAGCTCCTAGACATCAAGCGTGAATTTGGACTGCTGCCGTGGCATTGATAGAGGGCTTATCTTACGTTCTTCGGCGTATGGTTGCAGCTCAATGTTTTCTCTAGTGGATTCAATTGATGTGGTTAGATGTGAGTTTAGTGCATTTTTATTTGATTTGCATCTGGACAGCAGAATGATTAGAGCTATGACGCTTACTACAAGTGCTAGGTAGCCAATTGTATAGCTGTGTGTCTGGTGGGCCTTCAATTTATTAGGTATCTTGGGAAAATATTGCCAAGCTTATAGGTTGCCTAGAAATGAGGTGGAATTTTACCTATCAAGAAATTGGTCCTTATTTTGATCTCAGTACCTTTTACGGCCGAAATATTTTGTATAGTAACTTGGCCTTATTTTCACATTTGTGTTTTTGTGCGGATCTCACTTCTTTTTTCTAAGTTGTTTTTTATAGATATTTATATGTATTGCTTATCTGCGCCTACCTGTGTACGAAATTTCAGCTTTCTAGCTTTACTGGAAGTGCCCTATACAAACAAGGGGCGCCATAGTCGCCCCAGATGAAAAGTGCCCGTTTAAAAATCATTTGCGTTAATTTCTCATCAGGACCTACCTGTGTACCAAATTTCAGCTTTATAGCTATACTGGGAGTGCCCCATACAAAGAAGGGGAATCCTAGTCCCCCAGGTGAATTATATTTGTTAGTTTCTCATCAGGACCTACCTGTGTACCAAATTTAAGCTTTCTAGCTCTACTTGAAGTGCCCCATACAAAGAAGGGGCACCCTAGTCCCCCGGGTGGAAAGTGCCCGTTTTCAGATTTTTCTGGTTAATTTCTCACAAAGACCTACCTGTGTACCGAGTTTCAGCTGTCTAGCTACACTGCCCAAGCAAGTGCCCAATAATATTGATGAGTCAGTAAGTGAGTCAGTGAATATGTACTAAAATATGGACTTTTCACACTTTAATATCTCGTGAAGCTTTTACGGTAGAACTTTCAAATTTAACCTTTGAGGTCACCTCTGTGGGGAGACCTTATGTTTCAAGTTGGGACTCATGCCAGAAGGATGGGCCTAAGTTACAATGACTACTGCAGAAGTTGTAACGATGAGGAGGAAGAAGAAACAGTTCTTCATCTTCTATGTCAATGCCCCGCCCTTAATAGCATTAGGGCGAGTACTTTGGGCTTCAACACTCTGCCAGACCTTGACAGTCTGGCGAACATGAGGCTAATCAGCCTATCCTCCTTTTTACAACAATCAGGATGGTTTGATTCGGCGACAGGACAATCACAGGAAATTGAATAATCAATCGACTGTGCCCTGTCCGCTGCAGGGTATCACAAAGGGACCGAATTAACGGACCCAAGTGCGTCTCGTCTTGGACATGACGGCCCTCGAAACCTAACCTAACCTATGTTTCAAGTTTCATTATACATATTATGATCAAGAGGAGCAAAGTTATGAGGGGGTAAAAACAGCTCGAATGGTTTCGTGTAAATATACACACTGTGTGGCCGAACTTGGCCACATATATTTATGGTGTTTTCTTTTCTACACACAAAATGGCACCTTGTTGAAAGGCACATGAATAAAATGTCTTGCCAACCCTGTTACAATGCAACTCATTATTTCAATAGAATAAAACTCGATTTATGAAAAAGTGGAACGCACTGTTTTTAACAGCTGACAGCGAAGCTTTTTCTACACAATTAAAAAAAATTCAACAAATCCCTTGACACGCGGATGAGGGCTACGACTTAATAAATTTAACATATCTTCCTCATCACATGAGGAGGATGAATCCAATAATTGACTGACAGTCATTTCTGCACATATAATAGATGCGGCAATATCCATATTTTTAACATTTTTGTTTCAAATTGCTGAATATGTTAAAAAATTTACAAATTTATTTTCATACAATACGTAAACATGAAAATACAGCTGCCAGATAGCTGATTTATCGATCTGAACTTTTAACGATTTTTTCATATGAAGATTTTGTTATGAGAGCAATTTTATAACACCGAATCCAGTAAGATTCTATATTACTGAAAATCTAGCATTAACAATGTAATGTTTTCTCATGGCTGGCCTATGAAACAATAGAAATTTTAACTTTAAAACCTTAACTTTTTTACTTCCCAATTCCAGGCGATTTTTTTCAACTTCGTCTGGTAACACTATTTATAAACAAAAACCCCATGTTAAGGCGAATTAATACCAGGTGGCGTTATTAGTGGAGATTATCTGCAGCTTTCTAACCAAAGTGTCAAACTCTATATGAAAAGCTAAACAACAACTTTTTGTATATGCATTTAACATTACAGTTTGGTGAATGCTAGATCTTGTTGTACTAATAAGGCCACTTGGTATTAATTCGCTTTGCCATCTGTTTTACAGGGCACTTACAACACTGCCGATTTTAACGGGGCAAAAAGTGCAATGCCTTCCACCATTATTGAGGGCAATTTTTTATAATCAAACACACTGCCCTTTTAGAGATCAAAACATTTTTAAGAAACAAACACGTAAGTACACTTTCTGCGTGGAGATGTAGCATTTTTTTGTAGAAAAGAAAACACCATTAAAAAAAAAAATTATATTTTTACAAACATAAAAATTTTTGTAAAGGGATAGTGTATTTCATATGTTAATAAGTGCTATGCTAATATTTACATACAACAACTTCTTTTACTGTATTTATAATTGTTAACAATATAAACAACAAATTTCACTTAATTTGGAATTTCGGAAAATTATTGGAAATTAAATAAGAATTGTTAATATTAAGGATACCGTTAGTTTAGTATTTAAGTGATGAATTTTTGAAGAATAAATCAATAAACACTCAGCCTTAAAATCGGCTTTTTTTTAAGCATTCAACTGATTCAACCTAACAGGCATTCATCTGCCTATACAAAATATATAAAAAACCTGCACGCGTTATTACACTATTTACGTAACTGATACAGCGAGAGTTGATGCTTTGATTGTGCCCAAAACTTAATAAATATTAAATCGTTTTTTTCTCTTTTTTCTCTGTTTTATTATCTGCTTCTAAATTCTAAATTATGTATTATTTCCCTTTCATTTCTTATCAGTCATTTTGCAAACGTGCACGGTTGTCGTATAATTTAAAGTACAAACGTATAACATGACTCTCAGTTCGATCAGCCATAACTATAACTTAAGAACAATTTTGGGGATTGTTGGGAAGACCTATAAAGGTTTTAAAATTTGTCACTTTAATGCTAGAAGCCCTAATTCTGCGAAAATTGATTACATTAATTATATTCTGTCAAACTGTTTTGTAGATCTTCTTTGTGTTTCAGAAACATGGTTCGATCCTGAATCTGAGGATGATTTTCATAATATTTTAAACTTTAATTTAATTCGTAATGGTGAAAAGGGAGGAGGTGTTGCAATTTATTATAAAAAGGGTTTGAAACATAAAATTGTTTTAAAATCTGATCCAGCTAATGTGGTTGAGTTTATCGGTGTTGAGTTTCAGGGATCCAACTCTACTAAATGCTGTGTAGTGTGTGTTTATAATCGAAGTAAACTGAATGATCTTGATGAGTTTTTTGATAAGTTAAATGTGATAGCGATGAATTATGAAAACTTAATTGTTTGCGGCGATTTTAATATAGATTTATCAATTAATAACACAAGATCATATCAACTTTTGGATGGAATGAATGCTAGTGGTTTGCATGTCATTAACTCTTGCTATACTAGATTTGCCCCTAATGTTAAACCTGCTCTGCTAGACCTTATGTGTACCTCTAACAGCTCATCAGTCATTCACTTTGATCAGTTTTCTCTTGCCGGCGTTTCTGACCATGATATGTTGCTTCTTGTAACTGATTTTGATTTGCACTGCAATGAGAGTAGCAGTCATTTCTACTCACGGAATTATAAGCAAATCAATATTCAACTGTTAAGTTTTGATGCAGCAAATGTTAACTGGAATGAATGCTGGCTCTATGATAATATTAATGATAAGTTGGCCTGTTTCTCGGAAAGCGTACTATTCTTGTTTCAGAAACACGTACCATTAAGAAAAATAAAAATTAGCAACATTAATCAGCCTTGGTTTAATTATAGAGTTAAATGCGCTATCAAGATACGAAATAAACTATACTCTATTTGGAAGAACAGACAGTGTGAATACAATTGGGAGGGGTATCGATTAGCTAGAAATCAGGTGCATGTTATCACGAAAAACCAGAAGAGTGAGTACTTTAGAAGCAAATTAAATACAAATATTTCATCTAGAGAACTATGGAAAAACCTTGAACAGCTTGGTTTGAGGAAAAAGAAACTTGAATGCGATGTGTGTCCTGAAACCATGAATGACTTCTTCCTAAAATCATCTATTGTAAATAATACTGACACCTTCGCCGTAAATCAGAATATTTTATCTAATAGATCCGTGTTTTCTTTTAGCCCATTTACAACTGAGGAGGTTGGTAGATCAATTTCGGCAATCAAGTCCACTGCGGTTGGCTTTGATGGAATTAATATTAATTTTTTAAAGCTTATTTTACCTTTTATAATTCCTTCAGTTACTCATATCTTTAACCACATCATCACAACATCGACTTTTCCTAATGACTGGAAAATTGCTAACATAATACCAGTTGCTAAAAGAAATCAACCTATCAGCCCTGAAGACTATAGACCCATAAGTATCCTCCCATCTCTTTCAAAGGCTTTTGAAAGATTGGCCTCAAACCAAATTATAAACTACTTGCAATGTCATACGCTTTTATCAGAGTATCAATCTGGTTATCGGGCTGCAAAAAGCTGTGGTACTGCCATATTGAAAGTTTTGGAAGATATTCGTCCATCCTTTGATAATGGTGAATTAACTATTGTAGTTCTTATTGATTTCTCAAAAGCTTTTGATATGGTCAACCATGATGTGTTGTTACTTAAGCTGAAAAATTACTTTAGTTTTAGTAATCATGCTGTTGGGCTTATAAGATCATATCTTTCGAATCGCTTTCAACGCGTTAGTTCAAAGGCGTCATTTTCTACACTAAAACATGTTTATAAACGATATTGTTCACTGCTGTAAAAATTCCCATATTCATTTATATGCAGATGATGCTCAAATTTATTTATCCCGGCCTTTGGGGCTAGTTGAAGACTTAGTTTGTCGTCTTAATTAAGACCTTAATGATATCTGTGAGTGGTCTTTTAACAACAATCTAAAAATAAACACTGCAAAAACTCAAGCTCTATTGATTTATGCTAGAAGCTACAACTACAGTATCTTGCCTGAAATATCTATGAAGAACGAAATTGTGAAATATGTACAAGTAGTAAAAAATCTAGGTATTGTTATTAATTCTGACCTTAATTGTAAGGATCATGTTAGTTACACTGTTACGAGAATCTATAACGTTCTTCGAAAACTGTGGTATTCGTCGTCATTTATTTCGAGTGATATTAAACTGAAAATTGTCAAATCTCTAATTGTACCCATTATAACATATGGAGCTATAGTTTTTGGTGAACTTGATGCTGCATCAAAATATAAATTACAGAAAGTGCTCAATAACTGTGCCAGATATGTGTACAATAAAAGGAAATATGATAGGATATCTCAATTCTCCATTCAGATTCTGGGATGCGGTTTGACTTCCTACTTAAGCATTCGAAATTTAATATTTCTTCATAAAGTTATATATTCGCATGAAACAAGATATATTTATGATAAATTATGCTTCTGCAGATCTAGTCGCACATTAAACATTATAATACCGAATTACTATTATTTATCGTCCTCAAGATTGTTCTTTATTAGTGCTGTGAAATTGTGGAATAATTTACCAAATCACATTAAAACCGATCCCCGCGCATCGTCTTTCAAAATGACTGTTAAACAACTTTTTAGTAACTAATTTGAATATTCTTTTTTTCTCATTTTCTTGTATTTTAGTATGTTTATAAGTATTTTAATGTATTGTATTTAAGAAGGTAGTTTTAAGTAAACTAAAATTTGTTATCATTGAGCATATACACTTGTTTGAGGTGCTTTAAGAGAATTTAAGTCTTACTTGTACTTAAAAATAAAAATAATAATAAATAAAAATAAAAAATAAATAAATAACCTAATCTATGATAGCCCGATTAGTGTTCTTTCATGAATAATGTAAAAGGTGGCAAGAGGAATATCTCGTCAATTTACACAAGCGTTACAAATGGCAACATCCTCAACGAGATGTTGCTTTAAATGATTTACATGTCATAAACATGAACAGCTACCTGCCACGTCGTGGAGATTAGGAGTTGTGAGTAAAATTTATACAGGTACTGATGGCCATGTTCACGTGGCTGAACTTCGAACTCAAAATTTTGAAATCACTAGACCTATAACAAAACTTGTTGTTCTTCAGGAGTCTTAATAGAAATACTTTATATTAGTTTTTTTTCTTATCAGTTTACATCTACTAATATTTACTTTCCTAGTCATGGAAATGAATAAAAACTCAATTGCCGTCATGTCAGATTTCGATGACGGTATCTTAGATTAAGATGATGCGATGGATACTGGTGCTTCTGTGGTTACATCAAACGCTGCCCGTTCGGAAATTGCCGTAAAGGGACCAGAAAATTCAGTTTCAACTCTCGTAGTGAACAGACGCGTTTTTATAATCGTCGCAACTGAATATAAAAAAAAAATAAAATAAAAAAAATATTTTCAAGTCACAAAAAATATTTTTTTTTTTTTTTGATAAATTTTATTATTTATTGAATCTTCAATTGTAAATTAAATTATCAATAAGTTTTTCAAATCTTAAATCTAAAAAATATTACATATAAGTTTAGCCAATGCTAAACAAAATTTTTAATTTCAACGGTTAATTTATGTTGTTTTACATCTCTCGTGTACGGCTGAGAAAAAGAGTATCCCTCCTTTTCAGCCGGGTGTGGCCTCTATAATTTAAAAGACAAAAAGACAAAAAATATAAAAAAAACAAAACATTTATTGAACAGTTATTTTACTGGTTTTATTTTATTTTTTGCTTGTGTGCAATATACATAAATATTTGCATACACAAACTAATATAAGTGAAAATAAAAAAAGAGAACTCTGATGAGTTCATCTTCTGACAAAAACAACAATAATCCTACAAGCAGTAGGAATGTACAATATATAACTTTAGTTGCTGATGACGACAATAAAAAAAAATGTATTAAACAAAAACCTGAATTTAACAGAAAACACAAATACTCGTGCGCGATCATTATCTCTGAACATGTTAAATAGTGATCAAGAAGCAACAACAATTGCACCCATCAGCAAACTTGTCAGCTTAGCTGTACAAACAAACAAACAAACAATAAGTAACAAGGTGACCAGCGTGCACAAAATGGTAGAAGCGGTGAGTACAATAAATGATAATAAAATTCAAACAGGAATGGACAGATACATAACTGTGTTAAAGAGGGGAAGAAGTCCAAAATCAGCTCAAATTGTTTCAACATCGAAAGTTCCCAGAGATGGAAAAAACAATATAATAAATTCCGAAAATCGTTTCGCGATTTTATCTGAACAAGGCGATGAAAACACAACTACAACAAGTTCGAGTAAGCCCCCACCCATATATTTAAGAGAGCAGAATTCCAGTTTGCTGGTTAAAAATCGTATCTTATTAATTGGAGAAAATGAGTTTTATGTAACTCCAATTAAGCGCGGAAACATCAATGAAACAAAAATTCAGGTAGCTCATGAAAATAATTACCGAAAAATTGTTTCAGATTTAGAATCTAAAAATAAAAACTTCTACACGTACCAATTAAAGAGTGCTAAAGGTCTAACAGTCGTATTAAAAGGTATAGACTCTAGCGTGGATCCAGAAGAGGTCAAGTCTGGCCTTGAAAATAGTGGCGACCAAAAAAACCAATGCTACTCCCGCTCAGCCTAAAACCCCTATTAACTATCCACAGTTACCTCAACCGTGCAACAGCCAAATTCAATTTTCAAACATTTTCAAGTCTAACGCGACTAGTGCTCAACAACAATCTAACAACAAAATTTCATACGCTAGTATTTTAAAAAGCAATCAGAGTACATCACAAAAAACCGTAAATGTAAATGAAGATTCGGGGTATAATTTAAGTCGTATTGAAGCTTCAATTGAGAGCTTAATACAAACTGTAAATACATTTACTCTCAACATGTCCTGTATGATGCAGGAAATGTTGAAAATGCAGTCTACCTTGTTGCAGGCTGTACTAAGCAAACCATGAACTTAAAAATCTGTTTTTGGAACGCAAACGGCATCTGCCAACATAAAAACGAAATAAAATATTTTCTTCAGGATAAACAAATCGATGTTATGCTTATCTCAGAAACTCATTTGACATCTCGAAGCTGTGTCAGAATTAGTGGATATAATTTTTACGACACCAAGGATCCTCGTGGCAGAGCTTATGGTGGTTCGGGAATCCTAATAAAAACGCGAATAAAACACCACCTGTTGAATGATTTTTGTGAAGATTATCTTCAAGCAACGAACATCTGCATCGAAACTTACTATCAAAAACTTGTAATATCATCTGTCTATTCGCCCCCCAGATTCTCAATTACCGAGAGTCAATATACGGCTTTTTATAAATCACTGGGCCTCAGTTTTCTAGCAGCTGGCGACTACAATGCTAAACACACATTTTGGGATTCACGTTTAATTACACCTAAGGGACGAATTTTATTCGACACAATATCTAAAATGGGTTTGAATGTAGTTTCAAGTGGACAGCCAACATATTGGCCAACAGATCGACAAAAAATTCCTGATGTTATCGACTTTGGAATTGTGAAAGGCGTGCCCAGCGAGATGGTTGAAGTTGAAGCATCTTTGGACTTATCTTCAGACCAATCGCCTACTATTGTCACTATTTACTCACACACAACATGTGATTTAGCGACGACATCTGCACGTATTAACTGGCTGAAATACAGAAAATATCTGAGTACTCATTGCTCGGAAAAAATGCCGCTGAGAACACCTTCAGACATAGACGATTCTCTCAGGTTGTTTGAAGCGCATGTTAAACAAGCTGCTTTTAATGCTACTTCAAATGAAATAAACCAACCAGTGAGATTTAACAATATTTTTTCTGTAGATATAGAAAGGCTATTGACTGAAAAACGGCGAGCTCGACGAGAATGGCAGCGCTACAGATCGCCCCAGCTAAAATTAAGGCTTAAGGAGTGTACCAAGCAGCTTAGGAAAGTTTTGCAAGCTCAAAAAACAGCTTCCCTTCAAAAATTCCTTCAAGAGCTAGATGCAACACCACAAACAGATTATTCACTGTGGCGTGCAGCCAGAGGACTAAAAAGGCCGGTGATATGCAAACCCCCATTACGAGCCCCAAATGGTGACTGGGCAAAAACTGATGCTGAAAAAGGTGCACTTTTTGTTAAACACTTAGAAAAAGTTTTCACTCCGAATATTTCTGCTGATATTTTTGAACTGCCACCAGTCGTCTCTTTACCAGAAATACCGATGAGATTTAACATGACGGAGATTGAAAATACTATTACTAGTCTTAACACCAGAAAAGCCCCAGGTGTCGACAAAATAAGCAACAAAATGCTTCAAGAATTGCCTTACCCTGCAAAAAGAATAATACTCTTCATTTTTAACAGTATTCTACGCGTAGAACACTATCCTAAAGAATGGAAGGTTTCGCTAATTACTATGATACCAAAGCCCGGCAAGGATCATACAAAGGTTGAATCCTATCGGCCTATTAGTTTACTGTCTAACATTTCAAAACTATTTGAAAAGCTGTATATGAGCAAGCTGATGCCTATAGTGACTAGTAATGGATGTATTCCAGATCATCAATTCGGTTTTCGCAGACAACATAACACAATTGAACAAACCCACAGACTAGTGAATGTCGTTAGAGAAACTTTTGAAAAAAAAGAAATACTGCTCTGCGCTCTTTATTGATGTCTCACAAGCTTTCGATAAAGTATGGCACGAAGGTCTTTTCAACAAATTAACACAAAATCTACCAGCAAACATCGTAAAACTTTTAAAAAGCTATTTAATGGAACGTAAATTTGTAGTTAGGGAAGGGAATTTTTTAAGCCCTCCGCAGTCGATTGAAGCCGGAGTCCCTCAAGGCAGTATCTTCGGACACTTACTTTATTTAATATATGCCTCTGACTTACCGTTAAGCAGTAACATTCATACATCAACATTTGCGGATGATACAGCCTTTCTAAGCGTTCACGAAAATCCTGTAGAAGCTTCCCGCAACTTACAAGAATATATATCCAAACTGGAAAAATAGCTCAAACAATGGCGTATAAAAGTTAACGAGCAGAAATGTGCACACGTCACTTTTACGTTGCGCAGGGAAACATGCCCGCCTATAAAAATTAACACCGAGACTATACCACAACACACTGTAGTCAAATATCTAGGCGTTCATCTTGATCGTCGTTTAACATGGAAATGGCATATAGACGCAAAGTTAACACAAATGAAACTAAAAGCAGCCCAAATTAATTGGCTTATTGGAAGAAATTCTATACTAAGCCTAGACAGTAAACTACTATTATACAACGCGATCCTGAAACCAATATGGTTCTATGGAATCCAGTTATGGGGCGTTGAAATTAAAAATTTTGTTTAGCATTGGCTAAACTTATATTTAATATTTTTTAGATTTAAGATTTGAAAAACTTATTGATAATTCAATTTAAATAATTAAAGATTCAATAAATAATAAAATTATCAAAAAAAAAAAAAAAAAAAAAAAGGGACCAGTTGGTACCCCGTATTTGGTTACTTCCAACTAACGGATTCAGTTGTCAGGGATACTGAGGCTCCAAATAATCCAAGTCCAAGGCAAGTGGAGGTGCCGTCCTTAAGGCATATTTTGCGGGCTCACGACGCTGATACAAAATCGACAACTATACTAATATAGCTCTCAAACGAGCTATGTTTGCAAGAACTACGCAACAAAAATGAAATTGCCTTGTCGCTTTCGGAACAGTTGTTAGTGACCAGTGCTTAAATAGTCCGACAACAATTAATACATTGCCACACCAATGTATATTAGAGAAATAATTGATGTTGATGGCTTGCTCTGGCCAGGGTTTCAACCCAGGCCCCAAGTCATTGTTAGCTTAGTAGTCAAGGCGCTAACCACTTCAGCCAACACCACCCTCTGATTCGATTTTGAAGCCTTTCCAAGGTTTTCAATTGGCTGATCCAAATTTCAATCATTCCGGGAATGTTATACTCGTATTAGGCCCTGAGGTAATGCGGATTTTAATGAATGAGCGAATTCAGTGCAGTCCTGGACTTCCACTTGCCCAGTACACTATTTTTGGACTTATAAATAAAATCAACAGGGATCCTTCATGATCCATACATATAATTTTATCCATATTTTTATTATTATACAGTCCAGAGGAGACCTTAATGGCTCACTTGAATTTGTTTATAATGTTCATCAGGAGTCCTTAATGGCTCATATTGTCATAATTAGATTGGCAACTCTAAATAGCACAATCAAGTTTCAATAAAGCTCTGTAAAAATATTAATATTTAAATAAAAAACGGTGTTAAAAATAAAAATTGGAACTATATTAATTAATTAATTAAACAATTTGCGGACAATTCGTGAACAATAAAATTTGTTAGCATAAATAACCACATAAACTAAAAAGTGTAATTAAAGTCTGCTGATCTGCAATGCCGGCTGAATGCAGCAAATGCAGAATATCAATTAGGGGAGCGACAAGGTGTCCAGTGTGATGGAGTTTGTAAAAAAGTTTATCATTGTGCGACAAAGTGTTCTGGTCTCGACCAATATTCTATTGGAATCCTTGAAAGTAAAAATTATGTGAGATTTATATGTGATGACATTATACAGTATCCATAATATTGATCTTGTGTTAAAAGGCATACAAGATGGATTCGACAAAAACAAACAACACTTAGTGGAATATAAAAATGAATTTAGTTTTGAAAGAGAACGAAAATGGTATTAAAAAGTTACTGAAAGCTATTGAAAAACGGTACGAAGAAAGGCTAAAAAAATGTTTGATAAAAATTTACAAGAAGTTCAAAAGTTATATGGATCTGTTAACGACTTTGAAAATAAAAACAAACAAATATATACATCAATAGAGGAAAACAACAACAAAATGTGCAATGAAATAAAAAAAGCTATAAAAGAAACAACTGCGCCAAAAAATAAAATGTCATATTCAGAAACAGTGAAAAACAAAACAGTGCTACCTGATGTAACTAAAAAATTGCCTTTAATAATTAAACCTAAAGAAAAACAAGGAATTGAAAGAACAAAAGAAGAACTAAATAAGATAGTAGACCCGGTAAACTTAAAAATAACTAATGTTGAAAATAAAAGAAATGGAACTTTAATAATACAAACAGATAATGATGAAGAAAGAGAAAAAATAAAAGTGGCTATACAAGACCAAATGAGTGAAGGTTACGAAATAAAGGTACCCAACCCAGTAGAAATGTGTGTTACCATAACGGATATGTCATTTAAATATTCCGAGGAAGAAATAATGGACAAACTAAAAAAACAAAATCCAATTGTACGGGAAAGTAAAACTAAAATTTCTAAATTGTAAAAAGAACAACAGAACAATTTATAGTGCTAAAATTAATATTGATAATGAATCATACAAAAAAATAATCGAAGAACAAAAAGTAAATATCGGCTGGGAAAAATGTAGAGTTTTCGATGGAACTGAAACAACACAGTGCTTTAAATGCAAAGGTTTTAATCATATGGCTAAAGAGTGCAGAAATCAAGAAGTTTGTATAAAATGTCGACAAGTCGATGTCGCTCTCTTATTTATATTAAAAACAAAAACAAAATATTTAAATTTGTTTTTGTTTTAAATATAAATAAGAGAGCGACATCGACTTGTCGACAGTGTGAAACAGGCCGAAAGAGTGTGATCAGGAAATAATTGAAAAATGTATTAATTGTATAGGAATAAATAAAAAGCTTAATCTTGGGCTAGATGAAAATCACCATACGATGAATCGTGAGTGCCCAGTTTATAAAAATAAACTGAGTACGAAACAAAGAAGAATTGGAATAAACTTTTAACAATCAAAGAATATAACTCGGGGTATTTATACAAATGTTCAGGAATTAATCAATAACTATAATCAAGTGGAAATTATGGTTGAAAATGAGCAACCTGTTTTATAGTGCTATCAGAAACTCACGTAAGCAAAGAAGTTGATGAAGAAGAAATTGCATTAGAAGGGTATGAACAAATCACAACTATTTCAGAATCTGCAAGAACCGGGGGTGTTACAATGTATATCAAGAAAAATTGGAAAGTAAAGAAAATTTTTGAAAAAGTAGAGAATTTAAAATACTGGATAAGTGCATGGCACTATGAATAATAAAAATAATTATTTTATAATAGCAGCAGCGTATAGATCACCATCTTACAGTGAAGCGTAATTTTGTGAACATTTTGAAAAAATCATCGAAGATCTTAGTGAATACAACAGTGAAATGATAATAATAGGAGATTTTAACATAGATTGGTCGGGAAACGGATTTTATAAACAAAGACTAGAAAATGTTTTCAATGACAAACAAAGACAAGATATCAGTAGACATTAACCATGACAATAAAATCTTGGATCACGAGACAATAAACATTAATATCGAATGTAACGTAAACGGAATTGAACGTATACAATACAAAGAACTAGAAAGTTTTAAATACGACAAAAATCAGTTTTCTAGAGAAATTTGCGCAGTACTAGCAATCAATGAAAATGATAATTTAAATAATAATGTGAATTTTTTTGATACGTGCATTGAAGGAACAATTAAAAAATTAACAAAAAAAATTAAAATAAAAGAAAACTACGACTGCCGTTGGTTTAATCATGAACTAAGGCAATTAAAACAAAAAAAAAATTTTAAGTACCAGATTGCAAAGACAGTAAATACGAGCATAGCATGGAGCAATTACAAAATAGTAAGAAATATATATAAAACCAAAATAGTGAATGAAAAAAATAGATACATTTGCTACAGAATAAACAATTCATGTGACCAAAAACAAATGTGGAAAGAAATTAAAGATTTAGTACTCAAGAAAAACCGAACTGTGATACAATCTTTGATATTTAATCAAATAGAATTTAAGAATAGTTATCAAATCGCTAATCAGTTTAATTATTTTTTTATAAGTAGTATAAAAGATATAAGAGATAGTATAGAAAATGTGCAATATATAAATCAAGTACCTGTGATAACTAGCAAATTTAATTTTCGTGCAATTAATATACAAGAACTTTATGATGTGTGTAAAAATATGAAAAAGAAACCAGACTTTAACAAAGTAACAAAAAACATTATTTTAGATAATTGGAACATAATCGGAAACAAACTACTTTATACAATAAACAGTTCTCTTGGAACAGGAATATTTCCTGAATCATGGAAAGAGTCAATAGTAACACCTTTTGAAAAAGTTAAAAATACCCAAAAAAATGAGTAATATCGTCCTATAAATACTTTAAAAACATGTGAAAAAATAATTAAGCAATTGTTAAAATGGAATTGGAAAGTTATATGGAAAAAATAAGTTATTTTTAAACTAATTTGTGAAGTTTTTATTCGAACTGAGTGATGTTTAATCAAATAAATTTTTAATTTTTCAGGCTTAAGTTCGTTTTCTCTAAATTTAATTTTATTATAAACTAGCTGACCCGATAGACGTTGTTCTGTCTAAATGTAAATAATTTTGTTGGTGATAATTTTGTAAAAAGCTATTGGAAATATGGAAACAAAGTAAAAATTAAGGGAAAAAAGGCATTTCTGATTGATGATCATTTTAACAGTTTTTATTTTTGTAAAGATTTTAATCACGTTTTATTTTGAATTGAGATCACAGAGATTTTAAAAGTGTTTTATTTACACTTCGAATATGAGAACGAGTATCGATTGGTTCACTTTAACCATTTCTTTCATTCTAATGCTTTACGATACACGACATTTTTTGGTTTGCTGTCTGGCGCGTAAGCAAACAAAGCTGATGGTTTCCACGGGAACAGGCGAAATCGGTGTAGACGTGGGTGTGGTCAATTGTTTGTGCTATAAACCATTCTCGGAGCACTTAAAGGAATAAGATGAAAAAGTTAGCGAAATCGGTGTAGCCGTTCTCAAGTTATGCGCATAGCAACGGACAACGTTTCATTTTTATTTATATAGATAAGTTGGGTTATTAGGAACATTAAAACAAAAAATTAGCAAATCAGTCGCGCCGTTCTTCGATTTTAGATAAATAGAAAAAGTAGGCGTAAGAGTGGGTGTGGTCAACTTTTTGTGCTATAAACCATTCTCGGAGCACTTAAAGGAATAAGATGTGAAAATTAGCGAAATCGGTGTAGCCGTTCTCAAGTTATGCGCATAGCAACGGACAACGTATCGTTTTTATTTATATAGATTAAATTATTATATAAATTAGAAAGAAAGAAAAATCTAGTGGCTCTTAATACTTGAAACAGACAAAGAAAAAGTTTTTTGACTGCGCGGAGGGTTGAACTGACATCGATGTTTCGAGAATAACCACAGTCTCATCATCAGAGTTGTCTAGCGCTTAGACCTCACTGCCACCACGGCAGCTGCAATCACACCAGTTAAAGATCCTCTACATTAATTGAATCTGCGGAATTACATGTAAGTTTTACACTACAGCTTTTTATCATTTTTAATGGGTTGGAACTTTACTATACTTTTTTCAAAGTCTATCTTGTTCAAGTTGAGCTTTATTCTAGTGTCGCTTATTTCATTCCCAGGTGTGATTGCAGCTGCCGTGGTGGCAGTGAGGTCTAAGCGGTAGACAACTCTGATGATGAGACTGTGATTATTCTCGAAACATCGATGTCAGTTCAACCCTCCGCGCAGTCAAAAAACTTTTTCTTTGTCTGTTTCAAGTATTACGAGCCACTAGATTTTTCTTTCTTTCTAATTTAAATAATTTAATTTATAACAAAATTAAATTTAGAGAAAACCAACTTAAGCCTGAAAAATTAAAAATTTCTTTGGTTATTTTCAAACTATCAATCGGGGTTCCGAAAAAGTTATTCATGTGAAACCGCTGTCAATTATGTAATAAATAGGTGGAAAAAAATTGATAAAAATAACAAAGTAATGGCGATATTCTTAGATTTTAAAAGAGCCTTCGAAACAATAGACAGAAATATTTTGCAACAAAAATTATATATGTATGGAGTGCAAGACAAAGAACTGCGCTGGTTTAAAAGTTACTTAACGGAAAGAAAGCAAAAGACTAAAGTAAATAATATAACATCGGGTACTTTAAACAACGAGTTCGGTGTGCCTCAAGGTTCTATTCTAGGCGCGTTATTATTTATTATATATATAAATGATATTTATTTATTTATTTATTTATTTATTTCGATGTCCCATACACAAGACTTATGTCTTATATTGCAGCATGGAACTAAGCATATGTAAAAACAATAAATTACAAAAAATAATAATTATATTATATAAATTTTGTTAGATTTAATAATTAATAAAAGTATATTATGTGTGGCAAATTATGATAATATATAAATTAAATTAATACCCGAATTTCAATTAAGTCTGATTTCAGATAGTTAACAGAAGTTAATTAAATTAAAATGATAAAAAAGGTTTAACCAGTAAAGTGAAAACAAAACATTGCTATACAATTGGAATTTATATAACACAAACATGTGTATGTACATTCATCGTGTAAAATAACAAAAAATACACTTCTTGAACTGACGTGCGTTACTAATGGTTTGTAATCTACAGGGGATTCCGTTCCAGAGACTGATAGCATGAATGAAAAAATGGTACTTCGAAATCAGTGTGCGATGACCAAATGAAAGAATTCAAATATTTTTTTTTTTGATAAATTTTATTATTTATTGAATCTTCAATTATAGATTGAATTATCAATAAGTTTTTCAAATCTTAAATCTAAAAAAAAATATTAAATATAAGTTTAGCCAATGCTAAACAAAATTTTTAGTTTCAACGGTTAATTTATGTTGTTTTACATCTCTCGTGTACGGCTGAGAAAAAGAGTATCCCTCCTTTTCAGACGGGTGTGGCCTCTATAATTTAAAATATTGCGCGCAAGTACATTTGGGTGCTCCTCAAGTTTTTTTTATATATTTTTTAGCGTTTATTGAAAATACTGTCTTCACCAACGGAACATCTAGATCTTTATGAATCCGATGATTTCTGACATACCAGGGGGCTGCTGTAATTGTACGTAGAATTTTATTTTGTCGCCTTTGAATTTTTTCGGCATTTGATGCTGAGGCAGTGCCCCATAACTGGATTCCATAGAACCATATTGGTTTCAGGATCGCGTTGTATAATAGTAGTTTACAGTCAAGGCTTAGTATAGAGTTTCTTCCAATAAGCCAATTCATTTGGGCTGCTTTTAGTTTCATTTGTGTTAACTTTGCGTCTATATGCCATTTCCATGTTAAACGACGATCAAGATGAACGCCTAGATATTTGACAACAGTGTGTTGCGGTATGGTCTCGGTGTTAATTTTTATAGGCGGGCATGTTTCCTTGCACAACGTAAAAGTTACGTGTACACATTTCTGTTCGATAACTTTTATACGCCATTGTTTGAGCCATTTTTCCAGTTTGGATATACATTCTTGTAAATTGCGGGAAGCTTCTACAGGATTTTCGTGAACGCTTAGAAAAGCTGTATCATCGGCAAATGTTGATGTATGAATGTTACTGCTTAACGGTAAGTCAGAGGCATATATTAAATAAAGTAATTGACCGAAGATACTGCCTTGGGGAACTCCATTTTCGATCGACTGCGGTGGGCTTAAGAAATTGCCTTCCCTAACTACAAATTTTCGTTCCATTAGGTAGCTTATTAAAAGCCTAACAATGTTTGCGGGTAGATTTTGCGTTAATTTATGTATAAGACCTTCGTGCTATACTTTATCGAAAGCTTGAGAAACATCTATAAAGAGCGCAGAGCAATATTTCTTCTTTTCGAAAGTGTCTCTGATAACATTCACAAGTCGGTGAGTTTGTTCAATAGTGCTATGTTGTCTGCGAAAACCGAATTGATGATCTGGAATGCATCCACTTCTAATCACTATAGGCATCAGCTTGCTCATATACAGCTTTTCAAATAGTTTTGAAATGTTGGGCAATAAACTAATAGGCCGATAGGATTCAACCTTCGTATGATCCTTGCCGGGCTTTGGTATCATAATAATCATCGAAACCTTCCATTCTGCAGGATAGTATTGCAGCCGTAGAATACTATTAAAAATGAATAGTATAATTCTTTTTGCAATATAAGGCAGTTGTTGAAGCATTTTGTTGCTTATTTTGTCGACACCTGGGGCTTTTTTGGTGTTAAGACTAGTAATGGCCTTTTCAATCTCCACAATGCTAAATCTTAGTGGTATTTCTGGTAAAGAAACGACTGGTGGCAGTTCAACAATATCAGCAGAAATATTCGGGGTAAATACTTTTTCTAGGTGCTTAACAAATAGATCACCTTTTTCAGCATCAGTTCTTGCCCAGTCACCATTAGAGGCTCGTAATGGTGGTTTGCAAATCACTGGCCTTTTAAGTCCTCTGGCTGCACGCAACAGCGAATAATCTGTTGATGGTGTTGCATCGAGTTCTTGCAGAAATTTTTGCAGCGAAGCTGTTTTTTGTGATTGTAAAACTTTTCTTAGCTGTTTGGTACACTCCTTAAGCCTTAATTTTAGCTGAGGCGATCTGTAACGTTGCCATTCTCGTCGAGCTCTCCGTTTTTCGGTTAATAGCCTTTCCATATCTGCACAAAAAATATTGTTAAATCTCGCTTGTTGATTTGGTTGAATTGAAGAAGCATTAAGAGCAGCTTGTTTAGCATGTGCTTCAAACAACCTAATAGAATTTTCTATGTCAGCAGGTGTTCTCAATGGCATATTTTCCGTGCAATGAGCACTCAAATATTTTTTGTATTTCAGCCAGTTAATACGTGCAGGTGTCAGCGGTAAATCACATGATGGTGTTGTAGTTGTGTGTGAGTAAGTAGTGATAATAGTAGGCGAGTGATCTGAAGACAAATCCAGAGATGCTTCTACTTCCATCATTTCGCTGGGCACACCTTTCGAGATTCCAAAGTCGATAACATCAGGAATTTTTTGTCGATCCGTTGGCCAATATGTTGGCTGACCACTTGAAACTACATTCAAACCCATTTTTGAAATTGTGTCAAACATAACACGACCTTTGGGACTGATTAAACGTGAACCCCAAAATGTGTGTTTAGCATTGTAGTCGCCAGCTGCTAGAAAACGGGACCCCAGTGTTGTATAAAATGCGGTATATTGACTCTCTGAAATTGAAAACCCGGAAGGAGAATAAACAGATGATATCACAAGTTTTTGATAAAAAATTTCAATGCAGATGTTTGTTGCTTAGAGATAATCTTCACAAAAATCATTCAACAGGTAGTGCTTTATTCGCGTTTTATTAGAATTCCCGAGCCACCACAAGCTCTACCTCGAGGATCCTTGGTGTCGTAGAAATTATATCCACTAATTCTAAAACAGCTTCGAGGCGTCAAATGAGTTTCATAACATCGATTTGTTTATCCAGAAGAAAATATTATATTTCATTTTTATGTTGGCAGATGCCGTTTGCGTTCCAAAAACATATTTTCAAGTTCATGGTTTGCTTAATACAGCCTGCAACAAAGTAGACTGCATTTTCAACATTTCCTGCATCATACAGGACATGTTGAGAGTAAAAGTATTTACTGTTTGTATTAAGCTCTCAATTGAGGCTTCAATGCGGCTAAAATTAGACCCTGGAGCTTCGTTTACTGGTACCGGTTTTTGCGCTGTATTGTGGTTACTTTTTAAAATGTTAGCGTATGAAAATTTATTATTAGGTTGTTGCTGAGCAATAGTCGCGTTTGATTTCAATACGTTTGAATATTGTTGCTGACTGGTAGACGGTTGAGGTAACTGAGGGTAGCTTAAAAGTGTGATAGGCTGAGCGGGGATAATATTTTTTTTTTTGTGCGAGGAGCGTTTAAAAAACGAGACAAAGAGGGCAGCCTCTATAGTTGGCAGTGTGATTTCCGCCGCAATTGCCACATTTTTCCCCCTTGGGAACACCTTTTGTTTTGTCACAGTTAGCGGTACTGTGTAGCTCACCACATACAAAGCAGACTGTAGGCAACTTGCAATAAGTTTTCGTGTGCCCAAATTCTTGGCAGTTCAGGCATTGGATAGGTCCAGCTCTTTTATGTGGCTGGTCAACGGTAACTCTCCGGTGCAACAAATACTTTAGATCATAAATTGGATGGGATTCATTTTTTTTTATCTTTATGTCACCTGGCTGTAACTCGACTCTAAATATTGGTTGGGGGATTTTTTCTCTATTTTTGATGTTTGAAACATTTTTCACCTTGAATCCACTATTTTCAAGGCCAGACTTGACCTCTTCTGGATCCACGCTAGAATCTATACCTTTTATTACAACGGTTAGACCTTTAGCACTCTTAAGCTGATATGTATAAACATTTTTATTTTTAGTCTCAAAGTCTGAGACTATTTTTCTGTAATTATTTTCTTTAGATACCTGAATTTTTGTTTCATTAATTTTCCCACTCTTGATTTGGAGTTACGTAAAACTCATTTTCTCCAATTAACGAGATAAGGCTTTTTACCAGAAAGCTGAAGTTATGTTCTCTTAAATAAATCGGTGGTGGTTTACTCAAACTTGTATTAGTTGTGTCTTCATCACCTTGTTCAGTTAAAATCGCGAAACGATTTTCGGAATTTTTTATATTTTTCCCATCTTTGGGAACTTTTGCCGTTGACGCAATAGGTCTGTCTGGGTACTTTTCCAGTAGCAAATACTCAGTAACTTTTTTTGGGAGAGTAGGACCAATTTTACTCTGTCGGCTGAAAATATCTCAAAAAGTACGCAGACAGCATCCAGTGAAATCTTGCAAGAAAACAGCTGATCGGTGTGTAAACAATTGAAATAAGAAAGCAAAAGAATTTTAGCATATGTGTACGCAAAAGTGAATTCTCGCGGTAAATTAAAATATTATTAATTAAAGTGAAGCCTAAAAAGGTCGCACTGTATATTTGGACGATTCTAGCATGAAGTAAAATGTTTTGTTTATTATTATTTATTATAAACGTTAAAAATCAACACAATTCTAACTACTTACCTCTGCCATTGTTAAATTTCAATTTTTATATTCATTTCACAAAAATTATTTCATTCAAATAGTAAATGAAAACAGCTGTTCAAAGAAGTTGCAAAATCTTGCAAGCAAAAGTTTCTCCAGCAACATTTTGCAAGTTCTTTAACTTCCAACTGTCAAAAAATTATCTTTTTGCCTCTCTCGTTGCAAGAGATTTGGAGTACGCAGACAACATTTTGCAAGATTTTGCAACATTTTGCACAAAATTATGCAAAATATGTGTACGCAGACAGACCTAATTTGAGCAGATTTGGGACTTCTTCCCCTTTTTAACACAGTTATGTATCTATCCATACCTGTTTGAATTTTATCATCACTATTTTCACTTACTTTATCCATAATTTTATTCATTTTGTGCACGTTGGTCACCTGGGTATTTATTGTTTGTTTGTTTGATTGTACAGCTAAGCTGACAAGTTTGCTAATAGGTGCAATTGTTGTTGCTTCTTGATCACTATTTAACATGTACGGAGAGCATGATCGCGCACGAATAGTTGTGTTTTGCGTAGAATTCAGGTTTGTGTTTAATTAAATTTTTTTATTGTCGTCATCAGCAACAAAAGTTAAATAAGCATTTCTACTGCTTGTGGGTTTATTGTTGTTGTTGTTGCCAGAAGATGAACTCATTTAGAGTTCTTTTTGTTTTTTTTCACTTATAAAAAGAGTTTGTGTATGCAAATATTTATGTATTATACACAAGCAAAAAAAAATAAAATAAAACCAGTATAATAACTGTTTAATAAATGTTTTGTTTTTGTATTTTTTGTGACTTTAAATTTTTGATAATTTTATATATTCAGTTGCGACGATTATAAAACGCGTCTGTACACTGCGAGAGTTGAAACTGAATGAATTCATATATATTGACGAAATGTGAAATAATACTATATGCGGATGATACATTGATTTTTACCGAGGCAAAAAGTGAAATACAATGTCAGGAAAACATAATGTATGATTTAACGAAAATAAATGAGTGGCTTAAAATGAATAAATTAAAACTGAACGAAACCAAAACAAAATTAATGGAGATCAACATGAATAGTGATTTGGTAATAAAAATTAATGACAAAATAATAGAAAAAGTAAAAAATATAAAATATCTAGGTTTTATCATAGACAAAGATTTAAAATTTAAAGAACATATTGAGTACATAGGCAAAAAGATTGGTAAAAAAAATTGGATTTTTTAAACGTTTAAGAAATAAAGTTTCAATAATGACAGCAATTAATATACATATATAATATGATAATAAAACCGAATTTCGAGTTTGGTTCTACAATTCTATATACGTGCTGCACAAATATACAAATACAAAGACTACAAAATAAAGCAATGAGATCAATATTAAAATGCAATAGATACACGCACACTCAGTTTATGATCGACGCGTTGAGATGGCTGAATATACAACAACGGATACAATTGAACACGCTGAAATTTATTAGAAAAATGAAAACGGGAGATGCACCGCAATACTTGTGTGACCAAATAGAATATGTTGGAGAAGTACAACCATATTGCCTTAGAAATTCACAAAATTTTAGGCTTCAGAGAGTTTCAACAACAGCTATGCAGCGATCACTATTCTACAAAGGACTGAACCTGTATAATATGCTACCCAATGATGTAAAAAATGAGAGAAATTTTAACAATTTTATTAGAAAAATTATAACTTTTGTGAGAAATAATTCAGCATAAAGCTTCCATAAATTTTAACTTAAATACTACCTATGTAATTAATATAATGAGAAACAAAAGTATTTTTAATACTACTACTACTAAATAAAATAAAAAAAAAAATTAATTACTTAGTTGCAACTTGTTTAATGGTTCAAAGCGACCGGCAATGTTTAAGCACAAATTCGGTCTAACGCGATTTCGCTGCTTTTTAATATTTAAGTTTTTGTAGAGTAATTTTCATTACGACTTTGTTGGAAATCCTCTCTTGATTTCCAGCGGTTGTAACGTAACTGTGCTTAAATACTGTTGGCCCTGGAATGTGTAGCGGATTAATAATTTTAATCTATATTGGTACGTCGTCTGAACCACTAGCATTATGTGAAAATTTCATATACAATTTATTAAAGGTAAATTTGAATTTAATAAAAGTACTATGCTACAATACTATCCAATAGCAGCCAAGGAAATTATTTTTACATAAAACCTATATAATTATCCCAATTACGAATATTCCCTAAGAATTTCTCACACGGAAAATATTTCTCTGGAGAAAAAATTTCTCCAATTATAAATTATTATATGTAAATAAAAGGGATTAGTGAGAAATCTTATGCGGAATTTATATTCATAATAGGAGGAATGGGAAAAAATTCCCCGGGAATTATTATTCGTAGTTGGGCTGAATATTCGTGGTGGAGTAATGCACAGTTATCTTCAAAAAAATATTGCAAGTTTAGCTGCAAGCGCCGAACATGTACAAAACTCCTCTCAAAACCTTTTTCTGGTATTCCTGCGTTTATTACTTAGAAATTATTTTGGCTGACACTACAACAAAAATAATGAGCTTACCTGATTTAATTGACTTCTTCCAAGTTTCGCGAAGTTTATAATATTGTTCGGATTTGCGTCGCATATAATCCATACGTTGATTGCCAGTCATTACATTAGGATAAACGTTAAGAATATGCTTCCATACGACCCGACGCAAACTGGGATCAATGCCTCCATAAAATATCACTTTCCGCAGTTCATCACAACGTTGAATTTGGCCCAAAGCATCAAGGAACAGACGAAACTCATCATCTGCTAATGGAGGTCTAGGTGGCAATGCAGCCATGGCATCATCGTTCAGGTTAAATGCTTTTTGCACCATTGAGAATGTTTTCTCCATTTGATTCATAATTAGAACTGGCAATTTCGTTTGCATTTGTTGCACATACTTTTGGGAAACACCAAGCGATTGTTGTAACGGATATTTTAACTCTCGTGATGTTGAACCCGTGGGAGTTGCTCCGGAACAATTCGACACAAACAATGTTGGCGAGGCTTTACAAACTGTATCAGAACCCCCTTCTTTAGCCTTATTGTGTGTTTTAATATTAATTTCTATCACAAGGCATGGCTCCGTAGCTGTTTGTATAGAGACATTATGAATCCTTAGAAAAGCTGCGTCCAAGTCCCAATCGGACAAGACGGGCAGGTAAATCTCATTACCAGCGGGGTCAAATGCTTTATACTTAATGGAAAATTCCGATCGTATGTCAAAAGCTTTAGTTAATAACGAATATAATACCTCCAGTGATGTGATTTGAGGGTCCACACTGAATTTACGCCATTCAGGTGGTAGATAGGGTTCACATTTCTGTTAGGAAATAATTGTAAGACAATATACTAATCTTTAACCTCCATTTCATAGCAAATTATTAATAGAATGCATTTTGTTTAATTACTGTTACCTTCACTTTAACTCGAACTGCCTCTCTTGTATAAATATTGGTGGACATTTTGAGGAGAACAGCCTGTAGATTTCTCTTACTGGTTTTCTTACACTCTTTTTAAAACGCTATTAAGTATTCCAACTTCATTAAAATTTCAAACGAACAATTTTTTTAAAAGGTACATTTTAATAATTCAGCTTTTAGTAAACGCTGTGGAACAAATCTAATTTAGCGACGCAGCTCCAAAAGAAAAAAATTACATAGGACGATAAAAAATCAAAAAATAAGACGGAAATTTCATGTAGTAACTTTCCACGAAACGCATAGTTTCCGAGTTATTCGCCTTAGAAGTTTTCATATAAAACGGAATATAAAATACATTTCTGAATCAATTCGGGGCTTAAATGTAGTTTAGAGACGCAGCTCCAAATGAAAAAAAAAATTACATAGGGCGATAGAAAATCGGAAAATAAGACGAAAATTTAATGTGGTAACTTTCTCGGAAACGCATAGTTTTCGAGTTATTGGCCTCTGAAGTTTGTATATATATGTAGATAAGTATGTATGTGCGATTTCCCTTTGCATTTCTCAACGTATAAGGCCAATTGTGGTATCATTTGAAAACTTTTGACTAGATCTAAGTACATATGTATATGAATTTATTAGAATACAGAAGGTTTTAGTGATATTTTTATTATTTATTTATTTATTTATTAGTTTTGTAATACAAAGCCCTCGTAGGCTAAATAAACATATTACACAGCTCTATTTCCTAAGTAGTTTTTGGACCCAAGTGGGCTTGAAACTAATTTCCAGCAACCTGCTAATAATAGATTAGTGTGAATATATGTCAAACTCTTCCTCCAGCGTACAATCTGATGTCAGAACTATTATATTTTCTACATCATTGTTTTGGTGTACAAGGTGGAGAAAATCCCTAAGCCCGGCCGAAGGCCGGCTATGCAGAAAAACTATTCTATATGCCGCCGTTTCGGGAAGGCCGGCTATGCAGAAAATCTATTCTATATACCGCCGTTTCGGGATATACCATGATGGAGAAAATCACTAAGACCGGCCGAAGGCCAGCTATGCAGAAAAACTATACTATATACCGCCGTGTCGGGATATACCATAGTGGAGAAAATCATTTAGCCCGGCCAAAGGCCGGCTATGCAGACAATCTAAGAAAACTGCTTTGACACCTAAAGATTTCAAAATTTAAATAGAATATTTGCAAATTCATATAGATCTAGTCAAAAGCTTTCAAATGATACCAAAATTGTCCTTACACGTTGAGAAATACAAAGGGAAATCGTACATATATATAAAAACTTCGGAGGCCAATAACTCGAAAACTATGCGTTTCCGAGAAAGTTATCACATTAAATTTTCGTCTTATTTTTCGATTTTCTATCGCCCTATGTAATTTTTTTTTTCATTTGGAGCTGCGTCACTAAACTAGATTTGTTCCCAATTCGGTCCAAAACAGAAACAATGTTGTAGAAAATGAAAATAAGAAGAAAATATACATACATACATACATATGTATATATATAGAATAAATTTTCTGGATAGCCGGCCTTAATGATTTTCTCCACCATGATATTTCCAGACACGGCGGTATATAGAATAAAGTTTCAGCATAGCCTGCCTTTGGTCGGGCTTAATAATTTTCTCCACCTTGTACACCCATGCAATAATATAGAAAATATACCATTTATGGCAGCAGATTTTTCGCTGGAGGAAGTCCGACAGCAATTCACAGTAATCTATTATATTTTAATATAACTACAATAAAAACAATAATTTTCTTTTAAATATCAATGAAATCTTTTATATTTTAACAAATCCATTCAAATCAAAAACTATGCGTTTTCGGGAAAGTTATTACATTAAATTTTCGTCTTATTTTTCGATTTTCTATCGCCCTACATACATACATATGTAATTTTTTTTTTCATTTGGAGCTGCGTCGCTAAACTATATTTAAGCCTTTTTTGCGTCGCTAAACTAGATTTAAGCCAAAGTTGTTTTACTTGTTTTCAAAAATTAATTTGTTTAATTATTTATTTTATGTTAAACATAGATTCTTTGGGGATCCACACACGAGATGAATTTTTAAGTCACACAATTTTTATTCTTTTATTGGTGTTCCGCACACGAGTCTAATTATGCTGGCATAACATGAGAGTTTTTAGGCGAGAGGGGTGAAAAAAGCGGTTTTTCGTTGGAACAATTTTTCAACCAGCCTCATACCCGCACAAGCAGCACAAAACTAATACATAACCACTTCAAACATCAAACCCTACAAGAAATTGCTGATGGAAACTAACACACACAAAACTTATTTACTAACACTCTTGCATCTATGAATATGTTTACATCAGATCTGATTAGTAAAATACTGTGGAGTGAGCAGAGTTCAAATATATGTTTTACTACAGGTCACGAAATCCACAAGTATGAAAGAGAAACAAAATCACACGTACACGAATGTTTACATCAGTTTTTTCATATTGCCCTTAATAAAATGATAGAGAATGCTGATGGGAATACCCATCAGCAATGCCCATCATATGATGCATCAAATGACTGTCATTGTTCTTGTAGGGAAATGAATACAAAAAACATTAACACACACAAAGCTGAGTACACGTATACATTTTATGCCAGATGAATTAGTCTCGTGTGTAAAAAAAAAAAACAAAAATTGTGCGGCTTAAAAATTCATCTCGTGTGCGGAACCCCATTCACACACGAGTCTAATTATGTTGGTACAGTGATGGAAAATGTGGCACAATTGTGCCATTTGTGGCACTTTTGCGTGTTTGATGTCCTGTGGTACTTTCTAATCTATATTGGCCCTTTTAGCTCAAAATTCAACTAACTGCCAAGGCGAATTAAAGACCAGGTGGCCTCATAAGCCAAAACAGAGATCAGCTGCGAATCTGAAGTGTCAAAAATTGATTATGTTTAAAAGTTGGGTTAGCTTTTTTTTTATTGTATAAAATACATACATATAACAAAGTATTGAAAAATGGATGTCATACATACATATGTATATGTACATGTACGAAAACATAATATATAAGTATGTGTTTTATTAATTTTTTCATATGACCTTAAGCCGAATATACATATATAATAAATCAATAACACTGTATTTGTGTATGGGCATACTTTTTTTTATTCATGATTTGTGTATTCTAAACATTTAGTAGCCAAACCAGAAAACCCATTAAAGGAATCAAAAGTCGTTTGAAAATCCTGCGAAAAATCACATATCTCAACATACTGACGTATACGATCGCAAAAATCATCTTGGAAACTCCTCTGTCTGCCATAGTTCAACCCCGCGGGAAAGTGTCTAGCGTTTGTTTTTCACTATCATGCCGGTATTGTTTGATAATATTTACAGTGCGAGGATGTTAGCGAGAGTGGAGAAAATCAGTCCATGTGTCAACATTATCTGCTAGATTAGAATTCTTTTCACCAACGCATATTTCTATATCTGATGGCTTTCACACCAAGTCTTCATTAAGTTTTTTAACAGCATCATGTTGTGTAATATCCTCCGCCTTTGCAATACCATCCAGGCCGCCTCTTTTCAAGCTATTGCCGTAAAGTTCACCCTCGCGTGGTAAATACTTTAGTGAGCCATCCAAATCGACCAATAACAAGTGCAGGGTGTAAGTTGTTTGTTTCTATAAATTGGGAAGGACTGCAAGATATTTTTATCTAATTTTTTAAATAAAATTAACTTACATTGTGATTAACACCTTGCCCATATAACACATAATGGCATATATGCATCTCCTGGCTCAGCGGACTGATCATACATGAATTCCGACTCCTTTAAAACAGTAATACAATTTTTATCAATTATATGTTCCATATGTTTATTTCATTCACTTTTACTTACTTACGTGTATGTTCCACCAGTGAGCTCCAACATGATTTGCATAATTTCTAAATTGCAAACTTAAAACTTCACAGGCATAAGACATATTGATGGGTACGTTTTTTTAGTCAGTAGGACTACATTAAATAAATTTTAATGTAAGACCTCCTTCCTGTTTATTATACCATTGTTCGGACTTTGTTAATCTTTCTTTCAATAAAGTTTACAAAAAATTAAAAATATTCTGTGTTTTACATTTTAATGTTGAATTTTATACCACACATTGACGCATTTGTTTTGACAGCTCAGATCAGGGCGAATTCTTTAATTCGCCTTGCGACTACCTGGTGTTAATTCGCCTTGCCAACTGCTTCAAATCGTTCGAACGGTTTGAAATATACTCAAAGCGTTCAGTACATTTACAATGTAATTTTTTCCCTGTTTGGAACCATACTTTTATTTACAACATTGTTTTGTTTGTTAAGAAAAACTCCTACTTTTATTATCGATGTGAAGAAATCATACTTTTATCTCCATGAAGAAAACAAGATCTGCATTACCATTAAATTGGCAAGATATTTTTTGTTTTGTGTACGTGTGAGCACGCTAGTTTTATGAGTGTATGTGTAACAAGATTTTTAATGTTTACAAATATTTCCAAGAACATGTGCGCAGTATGTATATAGTTATGTATATATATTTATATATACGGAGCTATATTTTTAGCTCCAATAGCACATATTTATTAATAACTAGGAGGGGTCCCGCCGTGGCACTAGGCTCATTCGAAAGGTAATAAAATTTCCAATATTCCAGGATTAATTTTATATTTCGGGAGACTTTCAGAAAAAAGTTTATAAGCTGGCAAGTTCTAAAAAAAATTTTAAAATTTTTTATATTTGCCTAAAGGCACTAAATTTAGTAATGCGCTATTATCTCCAAAACTAGGAGGGGTCCCGCCATTACACTAGGCTCATTCGAAAGGTAATAAAATTTCCAATATTCCAGGATTAATTTTATATTTCGGGAGACTTTCAGAAAAAAGTTTATAAGCTGGCAAGTTTTAAAAAAAATTTTAAATTTTCCTATATTTGCCTAAAAGCACTTAATTAATAATGGGCTATTATCTCCAAAACTAGAAGGAGTCCCGCCATGGCACTAGGCTCATTTGAAAGGTAATAAAATTTCCAATATTCCAGGATTAATTTTATATTTCGGGAGACTTTCAGAAAAAAGTTTATAAGCTGGCAAGTTTTAAAAAAAATTTTAAAATTTTTTATATTTGCCTAAAGGCACTAAATTTAGTAATGCGCTATTATCTCCAAAACTAGGAGGGGTTCCGCCATTGCACTAGGCTCATTCGAAAGGTAATAAAATTTCCAATATTCCAGGATCAATTTTATATTTCGGGAGACTTTCAGAAAAAAGTTTATAAGCTGGCAAGTTTTAAAATTTTCCTATATTTTTCTAAAAGCACTAAATTTAGTAATGCGCTATTATCTCCAAAACTAGGAGGGGTCCCGCCATGGCACTAGGCTCATTCGAAAGGTAATAAAATTTCCAAATATTAGAAAATTTAAAATTTTTTTTAAAACTTGCCAGCTTATAAACTTTTTTCTGAAAGTCTCCCGAAATATAAAATTAAAATTGGAATATTGGAAATTTTATTACCTTTCGAATGAGCCTAGGGCCATGGCGGGACCCCTCCTAGTTTTGGAGATAATAGCGCATTACTAAATTTAGTGCTTTTAGGCAAATGTAAAAAATTTAAAAATTTTTTTAAAACTTGCCAGCTTATAAACTTTTTTCTGAAAGTCTCTTGAAATTTAAAATAAATCGTGATATATTGGAAATTTTATTACCTTTCAAATGAGCCTAGTGCCATGGCGGGACCCCTCCTAGTTTTTGAGATAATAGCGCATTACTAAATTAAGTGCTTTTAGGCAAATATAGGAATATTTTTAAATTTTTTTAAAACTTGCCAGCTTATAAACTTTTTTCTGAAAGTCATTTGAAATATAAAATTGATTCTGGAATATTGGAAATTTTATTACCTTTCAATCGAGCCTATTGCCATGGCGGGACCCCTCCTAGTTTTGGAGATAATAGCGTATTACTAAATTTAGTGCCTTTAGGCAAATATAAAAATATTTTTTTAAAACTTGCCAGCTTATAAACTTTTTCTGAAAGTCTCCCGAAATATAAAATTGATCTTGGAATATTGGAAATTTTATTACCTTTCGAATGAGCCTAGTGCCATGGCGGGACCCCTCCTAGTTTTGGAGTTATTAATAAATATGTGCTATTGGAGCTAAAAATATAGCTCCGTATATATAAAAATATATACATAAGTATATACATACTGCGCACATGTTCTTCGAAATATTTGTAAACATTACAAATTGTGTTATACATACACAAAACAAAAAAAATCTTGCCAAAAACTTGCCAAGTACTGCATTACCCAATCTTGTTTTCTTCTCACGCGTCATACTTTTTTATCATACCGTCCCCAGGGTTGTATATAAAAGTAAAAAGTAGTATATTTAAAAAAGGATTAAAAGGGGTACATAATACTACATTTTGCAACCAAGTCCACTGTAAGAAAAACCCATGGTGGAATAATCAGGTGTGCGCAAGAAGGAATATGATTTTTTGTAGGGTTGTGTTTTGACCGTTAAAAAAATGGAAAAGTATGCTTTTCTTGTCAAAAGTTGTTTACATTTTTGGCCGCCATCATGAATATTTTTGTTTACGTTATGCTTTTTGTTTTTGCATAACCAATAAATACATACAAAACAACTTTTGTTTTGTTTTGTATACAGCTTTGTTTTGACAATTTTGAATTAATTTTACACAAACAAAATGCATGTCGTTTTTTATTGTTGTATTCATACGCGCACCTTATTATTCCAACATGGTCATACGATGGCATACTTTGCGTTTTGCTATTAAGCTGGAGGTCCATACCACGCGTTTCACGCTTCATACGCGTATTTAAATTCAAGTTACACGCAACGCTTTTTACATGCGAATTGTTTCGTTTTGATCATGTGTGGTGTAAGCATTTTCATAAAAAATTTATTATTAGTACAAAAAATAAAAGAAATTAATCCACGAAACAAATATATTTATCGATAACATGAAAAGTATAATATAATTCGTCATGCTTGGCTATCCAAACCAGCTGTTATTTTATCTTGGCGCGAGAGACGCGTACAAAAGTAGAAAGTAAACCTACTTTACGCGTCGTATGCGTTTAAGCGTTCTACGCGTTGTGCTGTGTAACTTGCCACATACAATTACACTGATTCTACTTTTTTGACAGCCGCGTACGACGCGTAAACGCGAGTTAGCGACGCTCATATAGTTAACGACGCTCATGTATAAACTTGTTTCTTTCTTTCTATTATATTGATAAAAATATGTATGACTAATATTCTTCTAATAACAAATATAAGATAACAAGTAAATTTCTCATAGATGATAAGAAACTAATTATAATAAACAACTTTAAATATTTAAAAAGATAACAAAGAAATAATATTGTAAATCCACAAATAATAAGATAAAAAAGGTTGATTAAACAACCCTGAACATAAGAAACATATTTTTTAGAACAATGGAATAAAGAAACTAATATAAGATAAAGAATGTTAGTATTTAAGAACAATAGAATAAAGAAAGTAGTATAAGACAAAGAATATTAGTATTTAAGATAAAACACATTTTTTATAATAAAGAATTATGATAAGAAAAATAATGTTATATAAGAAAGATATTTTGTAAATGTAAGTTAGTTAAAAATAAGTAGTGAAGACGCATAGTCGTCGTTGTATTTTTAATTCCATATTAAGAAAGTATTATTAATAAATAAAAGACACATACGTGTCTAGAGAAAATATTTTTTTAATACAAATTGTGAGAATAAAATTAATTGGCGATCCTGCCAGGAGGATAATAAAATTTATCCTTTAAAAGAGCGGACCAACTTTCTTGTCGCAGCAAGGACTGAAAAATATAAAATTCTTTATATAAAGAAAATTTTTTAAAACGCAATCTTCATAAGAAGAGATTTAATAAAATATAAGTGCAAAATTACCTACATGTGATAGTGTTAAACATAAAACTAGTGCTAAATAATTAATAAAAAGTAAACAGTAAACTTTATGAAAAAAGACAATCAATTTTCGACAGCACACGCTTTGGAAACGTTAGAAGAAGAAGCAAATATCAACATGGCCAACAACGTGGAAATTAGTGTCCTGACCCAACAGATGGCAGCACTACTAGTTGCTTTGCAACAACTCACTGTGAGTCACGCAGCTGAGGTAAGTGAGTTAAAGGCTCAGTTGGATCAATTTAGAGTGAATCCTCTAATAAACAACCATCCACGACCTGCACCCTTGGAAGAAATTTCCACAATTATAACTGATGTTAACGAAGTAAAATTAGACGTTTTTAAATCCCTTCCTACATTTGATGGGGATATTACAAAATATCGGGTGTGGAGAGAAGACACATCACGAATGATGCGAAGTATCGAACCATTGAAAAATACTAGTATCTATTCTCAAGCACTACAAATAATAAAAACAAAAATACAAGGAGCAGCCGCTCAGGTTTTAGCTAATCATGGCACTATTTTTAATTTCGATGCAATCAGAGACAGGCTAGACTACACATATGCCGACACACGTCCATTGTATGTCCTACAAGAGGAAATGAAGCGATGCTTCCAAGGAAGGAAAACATTAGAAGAGTTCCATGACGAAATCAACAGATGCCTAAGCTTAATTATTTCAAAAATATCAATGTCTGGGTATGGAAGAGAAGCTATAAATGCTATGACGGAACAGACAAAACAAGACTCTATTCGCGTATTCATAGCAGGAATAAACAACACGTTCGTACAATCTACATTATATGCAAATGCTCCAGTGGATCTAGAACATGCATATACCATTGCCCACACGATAGAACATGATAGCAGGCACCAAAATTTAAAATTTTCGTATGAAAATAGAAATCCACAAAAATTACAAACGAACGAGAATCGATTCCAGAAACAACAATTTCAATCAACTCCAAAATACCAATTTCAACAAGATCTCAAACCAAGACTACATTTTAATGACAACCGATTCCAGAGACAACATTTTCAATCAATTCCAAGATACCAACATCAACAGGAATTTAAACAGAAACAACATTTCAACAATTTTCAACCACAAGCGGAGCCCATGGATGTAAGTTCTGGGAACACAATTCAACGACAACCCACACAATTTAACTTACAACACCATAATCAACAATCTTGGAAACGCCAAGGAGAAAACAGTGGTAATTATCATACGAGGAAACATCAAAGAATAAACCACTTAGCACAAAAATTCGATGACAATTCCAGCATGTATACAGAACCTGAACAAACGGTAAATAATATTAGATTAGATTATTTAAACTAATAAATGGGTTGCCCTACCTTGTACTAACTAGTGAATTAACCAATAAGAAATATAATATTTTAATTGATACTGGTGCAACCCATAATTATATAGATATTAAGTGTGATTCCTCAGATAGAATAAGAATTAAACCTGTAGCAATGAAGACTATACATGGTCATTCAATAATAAATACAAAAAGAATAATTAAATTAATGAGTAAAGAAATAACATTTTTTGAATTAGAAAATATTGAATCCTGTGACATGATCCTAGGTTTAGAAGGATTAAGAATGTTAAATGCAAATGTGAATCTTAGGGATATGACCTTAACCACCATAAGTAGTGACAATCAGCCCAAGTTAAATTACATTGTAGGAGAAGAAAAATACGAACAGGAAATAGACAGAATGATGAAGGAAAATAATGGCATAGGACCATTACCTTTCACAACAACTATTGAGGCCACAATAAGAACAAAAAATGAAGAGCCAATATGGACAAAACAGTACCCATATCCCATAGCGGATAACGATTTTGTCAATAGGGAAATTAAGAAATTATTAGACGAAGGAATTATACAGAGAAGTAACAGCCCATACAACTCTCCAATATAGACAGTCCCAAAAAAAGGTATAGATGAACAGGGAAGACCAAAAAGACGAATGGTTATAGATTTTCAGAAACTAAATGCTAATACAATTAATGATAGGTATATTATCCCAGATGTGAATATGACCATACAAAATTTAGGTCAGGCTAAATATTTCACTACTTTAGACTTGGAAGCTGGGTTCCATCAGATAAAAATATCTAAAGTAGACAGGGAAAAAACAGCTTTCTGCGTAAATGGCGGAAAATATGAATTTGTCCGTATGCCCTTTGGATTAAAAAATGCACCTTCAATTTTTCAGAGATGTGTAGATGAAATACTTAGGGAATTAAGCTTGCCAGATCCAATTTGCCAAAAAGCTTGACATTGACCAAAAAAAAACTTGATTTTGAAAAAAAAACTTGACAAATAAATACACTCATACTATTGGTTTTTATTTAATTTTTTATTATTTTTTTTCATAAAAATTATTAGAATAAAAACAAAAATATCATAAAAAGTAAATATAACAGAAACAATGTAAAAGAAACAAAAAACAATATAACAATAAAAATTCAGTCTTTACATATTTTAAAGAAAACTTAGGCGTTATTTAAAAAAAAAATATAGGTACTATCTTAAGAAAAAAAATATATATAGGTTCTATTTATTTTGCCACATATATTTCGTATTCTTAGATACAGAATTACTCTACCATCTGAGTAATGGGGTAAATATCAGTGTTGGCACTTTTATTATAATTGTTCATACTTACCTAAAGAGAACTATATTTTTTAAATTATAATTGCACAGAAAAATATATGTATCATATTAGTCCTTAAATGTATTGATATTAAAAATATGCTCTTTCGATGTGTTTTATAGAAATTTAAACTTACTTTTTTTTAAGTATTATTACATATGTAGCTAGAATAAATTTGAGAAAAAAAATTACTTACAAAAAACATTGACAAATCACTTTTTCACTTGACACTTGACGCGCATTAAAAAAACTTGACAATCAGGCCAAATCAGGCCTGTCTGGCAACCCTATAGGGAATACATAGGAAAATTTGCATATGTTTATATAGATGATGTACTCATATTTTCTTCATCACTTGAGGAACATATGGAACACATCAGAATAATATTTGACGCATTAAACAAAGCCACACTGAGAGTTTCTGACGAAAAATCAAAATTCTTTCAAACTGAAGTTGAATACTTAGGGCACATAATAAAACATAATAAAATTGCCACCAATCCGGAAAAAATTGAAGTAATAGAAAAATACCCCATTCCCCACACATTAAAAGACTTAAGAGGATTTCTGGGTATGACTGGATATTACAGGAAATTTGTGAAAGGGTATGCTAGTATAACCAAACCCCTTACAGTCCACTTACGAGGAGATAATGGACAAAAAGGAAAGAATAAAAGCGCTAAAACAAAGATAGAATTAGATGATTCCGCAATAAAAGCATTTAATAAATTAAAAAATTGTTTAAAAGAACAGGTTGAACTATTCCAACCAGATTACTCACGACCATTTGAATTGACCACAGACGCTTCCAACATAGCTATTGGAGCTGTACTTAGTCAATCAAAAAAACCTATATTTTTCCTGAGTAGAACATTAAGCAAAACTGAGGAAAATTATTCGACGAATGAAAAGGAGTTATTAGCCATTATTTGGGCGCTCCAGAAACTTAGAAACTATATATATGGTACAACAGATTTAACTATCTATACAGACCACCAGTCCTTAACTCATGCTATATCTGAGAAAAATCCAAATCCAAAATTAAAACGTTGGAAATCAATAATCGAGGACTTTGGAGCAAAATTAGTATATAAGCCAGGACATCAAAATGTAGTAGCTGATGCATTATCAAGACAACAGATTAATGCCTCATCTATAGACACAGTACATTCAGCTGAAAGCTCGTTTTCAGAAATTATCAAACAAGTAAAACAACCACTAAATGCATACGGCATTCAAATTGAACTTGTACCAAATAATAGAATAAATGAAACACGAACTCGTACGATATTCCAAAACAGAGTTAGACACACTATAAACTTTACAAATGAACAAAACCTTATACTTGAATTAAAAAAAATACTGCAACAAAATAAAACAACCGCATTATTTACCACAAGAGAAAAAATCTATGCCCTAGGTCCCATTATAACAAACACTTTCAATGGTGTAAACTGTGTATATACACCAACAAAACTTATTGATGTTCGAGAAGTAGAAAAACAAGCAGAAATAGTAGAAAAAATACATAATAGAGCACATAGAGGCTATAAAAATAACATACAGGAGATACTTAAAAATTACTATTGGCCAGAAATAAAACAACAATGCAAAGCATTTAACAAAAAATGTACACCTTGCCTATATGGTAAATATGAGAGGAACCCAACAAGAGAACCATTAGGAGATTCAGATATTCCAACAGAACCAGGCCAATACATACATATGGACATATATTTTAATGACAACAAAACATTTCTAGTCGCCATTGATAAATTTTCAAAATATACTACTTTAAGAGAAATTGACTCAAGAGAGCGCATGGCTGAGAAAATTGAAGAAATTCTTACAAATAATTACCCAAACTGTACACGATTGATGACTGATAATGAAAAATGTCTAAATACACCAGCAGTAAACATGATGTGTATAAAATACGGCATAAAAAAGATAGAAACCCCAGTCTATAGATCGACATCAAACGGACAAGTGGAACGCGTACATAGTACAATTTCCGAGCTAGTAAGAATATTTAAAATACAAAACGAATCAACAATAGCTGAAGAAATATACAAAACAATCAGAGAAATAAGGAGCTGTACTTAGTCAATCAAAAAAACCTATATTTTTCCTGAGTAGAACATTAAGCAAAACTGAGGAAAATTATTCGACGAATGAAAAGGAGTTATTAGCCATTATTTGGGCGCTCCAGAAATTTAGAAACTATATATATGGTACAACAGATTTAACTATCTATACAGACCACCAGTCCTTAACTCATGCTATATCTGAGAAAAATCCAAATCCAAAATTAAAACGTTGGAAATCAATAATCGAGGACTTTGGAGCAAAATTAGTATATAAGCCAGGACATCAAAATGTAGTAGCTGATGCATTATCAAGACAACAGATTAATGCCTCATCTATAGACACAGTACATTCAGCTGAAAGCTCGTTTTCAGAAATTATCAAACAAGTAAAACAACCACTAAATGCATACGGCATTCAAATTGAACTTGTACCAAATAATAGTATAAATGAAACACGAACTCGTACGATATTCCAAAACAGAGTTAGACACACTATAAACTTTACAAATGAACAAAACCTTATACTTGAATTAAAAAAAATACTGCAACAAAATAAAACAACCGCATTATTTACCACAAGAGAAAAAATCTATGCCCTAGGTCCCATTATAACAAACACTTTCAATGGTGTAAACTTTGTATATACACCAACAAAACTTATTGATGTTCGAGAAGTAGAAAAACAAGCAGAAATAGTAGAAAAAATACATAATAGAGCACATAGAGGCTATAAAAATAACATACAGGAGATACTTAAAAATTACTATTGGCCAGAAATAAAACAACAATGCAAAGCATTTAACAAAAAATGTACACCTTGCCTATATGGTAAATATGAGAGGAACCCAACAAGAGAACCATTAGGAGATTCAGATATTCCAACAGAACCAGGCCAATACATACATATGGACATATATTTTAATGACAACAAAACATTTCTAGTCGCCATTGATAAATTTTCAAAATATACTACTTTAAGAGAAATTGACTCAAGAGAGCGCATGGCTGAGAAAATTGAAGAAATTCTTACAAATAATTACCCAAACTGTACACGATTGATGACTGATAATGAAAAATGTCTAAATACACCAGCAGTAAACATGATGTGTATAAAATACGGCATAAAAAAGATAGAAACCCCAGTCTATAGATCGACATCAAACGGACAAGTGGAACGCGTACATAGTACAATTTCCGAGCTAGTAAGAATATTTAAAATACAAAACGAATCAACAATAGCTGAAGAAATATACAAAACAATCAGAGAAATAAGGAGCTGTACTTAGTCAATCAAAAAAACCTATATTTTTCCTGAGTAGAACATTAAGCAAAACTGAGGAAAATTATTCGACGAATGAAAAGGAGTTATTAGCCATTATTTGGGCGCTCCAGAAATTTAGAAACTATATATATGGTACAACAGATTTAACTATCTATACAGACCACCAGTCCTTAACTCATGCTATATCTGAGAAAAATCCAAATCCAAAATTAAAACGTTGGAAATCAATAATCGAGGACTTTGGAGCAAAATTAGTATATAAGCCAGGACATCAAAATGTAGTAGCTGATGCATTATCAAGACAACAGATTAATGCCTCATCTATAGACACAGTACATTCAGCTGAAAGCTCGTTTTCAGAAATTATCAAACAAGTAAAACAACCACTAAATGCATACGGCATTCAAATTGAACTTGTACCAAATAATAGAATAAATAAAACACGAACTCGTACGATATTCCAAAACAGAGTTAGACACACTATAAACTTTACAAATGAACAAAACCTTATACTTGAATTAAAAAAAATACTGCAACAAAATAAAACAACCGCATTATTTACCACAAGAGAAAAAATCTATGCCCTAGGTCCCATTATAACAAACACTTTCAATGGTGTAAACTTTGTATATACACCAACAAAACTTATTGATGTTCGAGAAGTAGAAAAACAAGCAGAAATAGTAGAAAAAATACATAATAGAGCACATAGAGGCTATAAAAATAACATACAGGAGATACTTAAAAATTACTATTGGCCAGAAATAAAACAACAATGCAAAGCATTTAACAAAAAATGTGCACCTTGCCTATATGGTAAATATGAGAGGAACCCAACAAGAGAACCATTAGGAGATTCAGATATTCCAACAGAACCAGGCCAATACATACATATGGACATATGTATATTTTAATGACAACAAAACATTTCTAGTCGCCATTGATAAATTTTCAAAATATACTACTTTAAGAGAAATTGACTCAAGAGAGCGCATGGCTGAGAAAATTGAAGAAATTCTTACAAATAATTACCCAAACTGTACACGATTGATGACTGATAATGAAAAATGTCTAAATACACCAGCAGTAAACATGATGTGTATAAAATACGGCATAAAAAAGATAGAAACCCCAGTCTATAGATCGACATCAAACGGACAAGTGGAACGCGTACATAGTACAATTTCCGAGCTAGTAAGAATATTTAAAATACAAAACGAATCAACAATAGCTGAAGAAATATACAAAACAATCAGAGAAATAAATAACACTATACACACGGTCACGGGACAAAAACCACTTGACATTTTATTCAACAAAATAAAATACGACAAAAAACTCATATATGAAAAACTAAAAAAAGCTTCAGTAAAAACACTCGAAAGATTAAACCAAGGCACAAAACATCGAATCTTTTCACCAAATGAACAAATCCTAATTAAAATTAAGGGAGTAAGGAAGAAAAAAGACGCCAGATACATTAAATATATTGTAAAGGAAGACCGTGAGGACACTGTCTTAACCACAAGGGGGAAGATTGTACATAAGGATAATATTAAAAATTATACTATTAATAATGATGATCATCTTCCTGATATTACTCGTAGTGGTCACACCAGAAATCAAGGGAGGCGTAGAAATTAAAAATTTAAGCGGACAAAAATACATCTTAACCAGGACTGATGACGTTTTTCTTTATAATGAATATTCATACCTTTTTCACGTCACAAATTTAACAAAAATAATTACATCATATAGACAAATTTTTACAACAGAATTTAAACCTACTACTCAAGAAGAGATCTGGATAAGGAAAATTGAAGTATTAGCAAATCAACTTAATGAACATAAACGACATACGAGATCCCTAAACTTTCTTGGATCAGCACTCAAATTTATTACAGGAAATCCAGATCATTACGATTTCATACTGATGGAAACAAAAATAAATGAATTAATAAATAATAACCAAAAACAACGTTTGGTTAACTCAAGGTTTGAAAAATTAATTGATGCATTACAAGGTCAGACATTAGAAAATCACCTCATTATAGAACAGGTACATGACCAATTATTATTACTTGTTAGAACAATTAATGCTGCAAAGAATAACGAATATTTAACTGAATCCTTAAACCTAGACGACATAAAAGAAATAATAGATCATGAATTAATCTCAGTACCCATAATAAACATTCTAGAGTACGCAGACATACAAATAGCTGGGACAGGAGATTTATTTGTAGCTATCTATAAATATCCCATATTAAATAATGACTGTAAATTTTTCAAAATCACGCCCATAAGTTTTAGGCACGGAAAAATAAAAACAGATGATGAAATCGCTCAGTGTGATAAAAACTATGTTAGAGTAAATCTCTGTAAGAACTATTTAGGAAAAAACATTTGTAGGACAAATAATGAGACAGACACATGCATACTTCCACTATTAAATAATAGAAATAGTAAATGCGAAGTAATACAAGAATATAATAATGCATTATTAGAAATTGATGAAGGTTCTATATTATTGGACGGTATTCATCAAGTCGACAATATTACTGCCACAGGTATAACATTAGTAACGTATACTGACAAAGTTAAAATAGACAATATCACTTATAGGAATATACATGACAGACTTATAGAAGCAATCCACACAAAACATGATGAGGATTTTGAAATCATAAAAATACTAAACTCAGATCGTGAAAACGCATTTAATAATATAGATTCATTAAAAAAATTAATCATACCATTTGAAGAACACCCTATACGTTCAATTTTTTATACGATAATTTTTATAGCTATAATAATTGGTACAATTTACATTGGACTTAAAATTTTTAAATATTTGTTAATATATAAAAAAAACCAAACAGAACAAAACTTTAAAATTTATTACAACCAACAGGTAGAAAAAATTAATAGAGATCGGGACGCTCTCGTTTAACCCAGTGGAGAGTTAGCGACGCTCATATAGTTAACGACGCTCATGTATAAACTTGTTTCTTTCTTTCTATTATATTGATAAAAATATGTATGACTAATATTCTTCTAATAATAAATATAAGATAACAAGTAAATTTCTTATAGATGATAAGAAACTAATTATAATAAACAACTTTAAATATTTAAAAAGATAACAAAGAAATAATATTGTAAATCCACAAATAATAAGATAAAAAAGGTTGATCAAACAACCCTGAACATAAGAAACATATTTTTTAGAACAATGGAATAAAGAAACTAATATAAGATAAAGAATGTTAGTATTTAAGAACAATAGAATAAAGAAAGTAGTATAAGACAAAGAATATTAGTATTTAAGATAAAACACATTTTTTATAATAAAGAATTATGATAACAAAAATAATGTTATATAAGAAAGATATTTTGTAAATGTAAGTTAGTTAAAAATAAGTAGTGAAGACGCATAGTCGTCGTTGTATTTTTAATTCCATATTAAGAAAGTATTATTAATAAATAAAAGACACATACGTGCCTAGAGAAAATATTTTTTTAATACAAATTGTGAGAATAAAATTAATTCGCGCGAAACGCGTGGTATGGACCTCCAGCTTTACACTATCGAACGCTGACGGCATACTTCAGTACTTATATATGTTGTGTGTATGTTGGTGTGCGACAGACATTAGAAAATCAAAAATTTTTGAAAACCAACAGACATGTCTGACGTACTCGACATTAGACAGTGAGTTTTGGTATGCCATCGTACAATTCTGCAGACAAGTATGCGTGTCTAATAGCCCTTTTTCGTTGCATACACATTATTGCTGGGAACATAATTATGACGAACGACGAATTTTTCGTTGCGAATATTCGTCGTCAAATATAGAACACATGCATTCATATGAAAGTGAACACAGCACCGACGTCGACGAAATTCGTCGTACGTGACGAATTCTCTGATAGATTTATTTCTATTTCATACGCCGACGAACGACGAAGAAATCTGTACAGCGTTACCATGTTTTTTTTAGTTTTAAAATATATTAGTAAATAATGTTAATTTTTACTTTAATAAGTTCGTCTTTTTGTGATATAGAGCATTTTAGTTAAATATACATAATTATTAATGATGAAATTTGTTTTTAATAGTTTTTTTTTAATGTTTAATTAACGGTAACACTATCGTTTTTTTTTTTTAATTAGGACCAGCACTAGAATGCTGCATAAATAGATGTGTAGCTAAGAAGTTCACGTGTACTTCCAAAGCATGAACACTTACTCGAAATGAATTACAGAAACAATGTTCATATTTTTGAGAACACCAAAAACTTGTTGTCACTTCTTGTTGTTACTCGACTTACCGTGTGTAAGTTCACTGCTTGTGTGTTTTGCTATCATACTCACAACATGTATGAACAGAACGAGGTGAACATAATGCGACAGCCGAACTTCACTTGGTACTTGCAGTACTACGTGAAGTTTGGCAAATAAAAAAAAAAATTCTTTCTGTTGAGTGTAGTAAAAAAATGGAATTAAGTGAGGCAAGTTTATACATAATATTATTTATTTAGATTTTTGTTACTTAGTTACTAATTACTTATGTTTAAAGGTATTAAAAAATAGGCATTTTTTCCTTTTCAAAAAATATTAATTGAATTTATGAAAAAAAATCATGCATATGTATGAATAATTTTTCCATTATTTATTTTGAAGACTTAAAACGCCGGCATATTAGCCAATGTGGATTGAAATTGAAAATTTTTAATTTTCAGCATTGCATGAAAAATTCTTGAAGTACCACATGAAGTGAACATAGTTTTTAAGGTACTTCTTTTTTGTTTGCTACGGTTTTGTATGTTCATATTTTTCGGTACTCATTTAATTTGCGGTTGCTACTGGTTAGTATTTGTCAAACAAACAATCTCTTCTCTTCACTGCTTGTGCTCTGAGCGACAGAGCAAATATCTACTGTATTCGACAGCGAGTTTCACATATGAAGAAAAAAGTTACTCGTTGCAGCCCTTTAACCAGCACTCAGGGGATGACCCCTACGTATGCAGTGCATTGTGCATTATTATATACATTACGGAACATATGTACATAGTTGGCAAAAATATGGCGAGAATAAGTGATGAGGAATTGGCAATTTTTTTTGGAGAAATTTCAAGTATAAGAAGCGAATTTACTGAATATTTTTGCAATGAGGGAAAATTTTAAACATCAATATAAAAAATTTTTAAATTGCTTCACAACTTCTATACTAATAAAAAAAATGTAGCCAACATTTTTCAAAGTTTTTAATTTAATTGTGTATGTAACTTATTAATTCTCTTAGAACTTTTTGTAGTTTTAAATTTTCAAATAATCTTTTAAAAAACATAAAATTTTTTAACGATTAATTATAAAAATTCTCAGAATTTACTTAAGTATGTAACTTATTAATTCTCTTAGAACTTTTGTAGTTTTTTAAGTAAAAAATTAAGTTTTTCACTGCAAAATTAATTCAACATTAAATAGCCAACATTGTGCATTTAAATACTACATAAGTATTGCGAATTTCCATATGTTTTTGACTGCTTGTTCTTCTTATTTAAAACAACGCCAACCAAAAAATTTGCGGCTGCTGATAAGTTGCATACAATTTTGGCTTGTTTAGTCGCTATTGTCCTTTTATTCATTTTGAAAGTTGCTTTTAATCTTTTAAAACATTTCAGCAGTTCATAATTATTATTATTTTTAGCTAAAATAAAAATATATTTTTTTGGATTTTACTTTATTTATTCTAGAAATTTATTTGGAAATTTGTGGGAAATAATTTATTTTACGTTGTGCTACCAAGTTTTCAACAAAATTAAATGCGACTGGAAAACAGAAGAAGCACTTAAATGCAACATAAATTTAAATGAAAATTAGCTGAATGAGTATTTAATAGAGTTGTCTACCGATTAAGAATAATTCGATTAATCGATCAAACAAAACGAAACTCTGTTCGAATAATTTTAAAATGCCGATTTTTGAATAACAAATAAATCGATTAATTAATGTCAATTAATTAGTTTAAAATGCATACGTCAAAAATATTTAAATTTGTTTGTATGATATGAAACAAAGCGAGTACTTTATATCAACCGAATACATATTATTTTGGATGTTTGCAGTTGTTGTCGAACTGCGCATACCTATCATAGTAGTCGTGCTATGTTTTGAATGAAACGTTAAAAAATTTTCAAGAATGGGGTTTTTTCACTCTCAGGTGATTAATTTAGAAATACACTAAAGCCAAAAAATTGAGTTCGTTTTGGAAGTATTTTACCAAGAACAAAAATGAAAAGAGAAACAAAGTCACATGTAACAAGTGTCCTAAAGTATACAAAATTGTTGGATCAGCAACAAAAAAATTAATAATTCTTTTGCAACATTTACGAAAACGTGTTAAAATAAGAATAAATGAGGGATGTATAAAATTTTTAAATACGTTAATAATACTTTTTAAATTCTGGAAATTTTCCGAGCAATGAAAGTTTTTTAAAATATTCTTAAAAAAGTGAAACCTTACTCCAGATTATTTTATGTTGAAAGTAACCACAATAATTCAGATGAAAGTAATGATAAAGAAGATGTTACAGTAATGAAATTAACAATCTTTTATACGAATTAAATAATTATATTAAAAGTATTAAAACTTCAGAATTCAAAATATAAAAAGACTTCAGCGATATATTAGAAGAAAAAGAACAGAAAATTAGATAAACTATTTTATGCTCTTCTCACAATATCACCTACCTCGACAATTAGCGAAAGATTTATTTCAAAAACCAAAACCAAAAATCGTTTGAAAGCTAAAAAATTTAGTCAACTTTTATTCGTAAAAGATTATTTCTTAAGAACAACCCAAATTGTCTAATTTCCCAAAAAAAAAAAAAAACTCCTTATATATTTACTGAATGAAGCATGTTTATTTGAATTAATAGTTTTATGTATCTTTTTTTTAATAAAAATATTAACTATTTTATTTTTAAGTTTTTTGTATGAAATGTTTATTATTTTTTTTCAATAAATTTTTTAAATAATTTTTTATTCGTTGTTCTCATCGATTAATCGAAAAATTTTTCAGCTTCAATCGTTTGATCGAACGAACAAAAACAATTATTTGAATTATTCGAATAAAGTTGAATGGCGAATAATTGACAACTCTAGTATTTAAATACGAAGTCAATTATTGGCCCTTATGCAAAAAAATCTTAATTGAGGTTTGGTTGAACAAAGTTATTAAAATAAAAATTCTGCTACTTATGCACTAAAACTGGTTGGTAAAATAATTTACATACCAAAACGTAGATATTTAGGTCCACTATTAGCTACAAGTGGTCCGGTCCCCGAACTTTTTGTTTTTTTGGACCTAGACCGGAAATAGTGCATAAGTAGCAAACAATTTTTTTGATGTGGAAACTTCTATTGGCGCGGTACGAAGGTTTTGGATGAGACAAAACCTCAGAACTCGCGACATCGTCACGCTTTTTGATACTTGTAGTCAGCGTTACCGTTGACAATTTTCAAAAAGGGGCACAAAAAGGGGATTATCCAAAAAAAAAGGGTCACAAAAAGGGGATTTCTATGAAAAAAGCGGCATCTTCAAAAACAAGAAAAAATAAAGCAAATAAATACGTTTCATTTCTAAAAACAAAGGCTAACAAACATTTTCATTAAAAGTATTTTTATAAAATATATGTATGTACATATAACGAAAAACAAGCAAGAGATAACAAAATTTCTCATATGGTATGTACATAAATTTAAAATAAAAATATATATAAAAATCGTTAATATATGTATTCATTTTATGAAAAAAATTTAGCTACGAAAAATAAAATATAGTTCATGGTAACAATATGTATAAACGTACTTAAGTTTTCTAAAGGATAAGACAATGATACCTAAATTTATTCTCTTAGAGGAAAAGCACTTAGTGTTGATAACAAATTATATATACGATTTGCAAGAGAAAGACAATTGTGTAAATTTTCTATACATCTCATTATTAAATTAAAAGATATAGGCAAATTAAAATATATGTATAGTCACATAGTTTTGCAATCAATACCTATTTTTTTGAAATTGTTCTTCTGTATTTTTGAATAAGTTCACCACTAGGAATCCAATCTTCGAAGTAACTTTGAAACAAATTTAAGGCGGATAGCATGGACTGACAAGTATATTTGTTAATTTATTTTTTAGTAATGCTAACTTTGAAAAAACACGTTCAGCAGAAGCACTACTATGTGGCAAAGTAAATATATATGACGCAAATTTATACAAGTTTGGATATAATTTGTCGTCCAAACATTTTTTTAAATTTCCTATTTCATGCCAAAAGGTATCAGGCTTAGATATTTTTAAAATTGCTTCATAGCTTTTGACATTCACTTTGCATTCTAATAGCTTGAACTCAGTTACAAATTCGTCGGTTTCACTAATTATATCACTAAAAACAGAAACAATTTCAAAGTAGTTAATGTCCTCAACTGATTTGATAAAAACTGGATCTAAATACTTCAATACACACAGTCTTTTATCGCTAATATTAATTCTTGATAAAATTTCCTTACACAATTTTTGATAACAAAGCAATATTTTGCTTTTAATATTCATAACATCACTCGTTAGTATTTATTTCTAGCTCGGCTTCATGGCCAACATATACATATACATATATTAAAAGTATCTTTAAAATATTAACAAAATCAATATTTTCTATGCTTGTTTCTAAAATGTATTCTTTTTTGTTAAAAAAGGGGCACAAAATAAATCATATTGATCCAAAAGGGGATTTAAATTATATGATCCCAAAAAGGGGAAAAGTGCCCCTTTAGGGGTACAGCTGTAACGATGCTTGTAGTCATAGCTGGCAGATTTTTTTAGGTAATATCGTCATATTTTTGGGCAAAAAATCGTCATTATCGTCAATATAGCTCATTGAAATCGTCATAAAAACGTCAAATGAAAAAACCGCTTTTTTTACTAACAAAACATATTTTTGTTAGAGGTAAAACATAACAAAACTCTTAAATCAACAAATCTTAATAAAAACAGCATTATTTAAAATACAGAGATCAAATACTTCACTTAGAATTCACAATAAAATCACATGTAAATAGATTGCATGTTTTTCAATACTTTGAAATATATTTATATATTGTATGGAAAAAAATAAAAATATTCAAATCCTTTAGTTATTTTTTTCAATTTAGAAAAATATGCATTTTAAATATCATTTTTGGAAACACTTTTTCTAAAAATGTATAAAAGCTACAATAAAATTTATACAATAAAACTATAATTTTTTACAAATTGCAATTAAATATATTGATTAATTCAGGTACAACTGTCAGATCATAGCAGGTACATTTGTTTAGCTTTAAATAATCTTTTGAATGTAATATTACGTTTACCTGACTAAATATGCTTTTCATATTTGCTGAATAATGTGGTAAAACTAGGATTTTTGTAATAAATTTAGTCAAAATCGGAAACAAAAGACTAGAATCCCTCGTTTGCATCTCTGATAGTTTTTTCCAAAAATCCAATAGTTTTATGTTTTTATCAGGACAATAATTTCAATTGTCTGAACTCTGTTTCTAGCTTTTGGTTTTTACTTTCTTCAACAAAATAGGAAAATTATTTTATAATTTCAGAAAACCAACTTTTTTTTCTTCATTTATAATATTAAATGGATTAATTTGGCCAAGAGCTTTATATATATTTTCAAAATCAAAGCTTGATAATATCTGATCGCAAAGCTCTATATAAAAATTAACACAATTATTACTACTATCAATTTATTTCTTTTGCATTTATTTGTGATTCTTCCAATACGTCTTTGGCAAATATTCCTAAATAAATGTCTTCAAAATTTAAAAAATAGTTTTTGTTTTTATAATCAGTTAAATAAAAGTTTTCGGTTTTAAGCAAACTAGTTTTTAAAAAAGTTTCTCATTACAATTTCAGCAGTTCAAGGTTGCTCTAATAGTGCAAATATATGTTGCAACCTTGAATTATTTAAAATCGTCAAAATTAGGGTATAAATCGTCCCATCGTCACTATGTCATTTTTAGGACCCAAAATCGTCAAACTGACGATAAATCGTCAAATCTGGCAGCTATGCTTCTAGTATCTGTTTGTGCGAATGCCTAGTCGGTTTGAAGTTAACAACTTACATATAACAACAAATTTTTTTCGCTCAAAATGAATAGAGCGCCCTCTCTTGTGGGTGATGTTGCCATATATGAGAAAAACACGATTTTTTTGTGCATCAGAGAGGGCGCACTCTTCAATTTGAGTGAAACTGATTAAGAAGAGTACACAAAGATGGCGCTCACTTCATTTTGGGCGAAAAAATTTAGGTTGTTAACTTCTCGGGCGCAGTTGCATTTGCGTTTACAATAAGTGGCATGGCAAAACTAGCAGGTATGCGCAGTTCGACAACAACTACAACAATCCAAAAACAACATGTATTTTGTTGGTATAAAGCACTCGCATCATATCAAAACACAGAAACAAATTTAAAGCATTTTAAAGCGTATGAGTACCAAACTGTAACCATTTTTTATGTACTCTCTTCAAACTATATCAGTTTGTATGAAAATTTGCTACAAAGCGAGCTCAGTCAGCTGTGCTAGTAAGCTCACCTGTTGTATACGCCTTGATAAGTGGTTAAATTTGTTGCATGTACATATGTGTATAATTGTTTATATATATCATAATATTTTTTTGGCAATAGCACGTGTATTGTTGTAATCGCAAAACGTTTTCACTTCTGTCGGCACTCCCGGAGTGCTACCCGTAGTGTTTTTTGTTTTAATAACTTTGTTCAACCAAAAACTGGTTGGCAAAATAATTTATATTCCAAAATGTAGGTATGTATTTAGGTCCACTATAAGCTACAAGTGGTCCGGTCCCCGAACTTTTTGTTAGTTTTCATATATATCTAAATATATATTTGCACTGATAGTTCTTATAATGATCAGTATCTAGAAAGTTTGTCAAGTTAGGTTGTCGACTTCCGCGTTTTTTTTTTATTAAGTAGAATATCATGTTTTTTCCGTATATTGACAGCATCGTTGTGGGTGATGTAGCCATATATGAGAAAAACACTAAAGGCCCAACTATAATGTACTTAATGTAACTTAAACTAGTGTCAAAATTCAACGAAAAGCATGTCAAGTGCTTAAGTAAATTACTGAAGACTTTTAGGTGGCTATATTGTACTTATTGGTGTTCCGCAGACGAGTCTAATTATGCTGGCATAACATGAGAGTTTTTATGCGAGAGGGGTGAAGAGAGCGGTTTTTCGTTGGAACAATTTTTCAACCAGCCTCATACCCGCACAAGCAGCACAAAACTAAATAAATACACACTTACAAACATCAAATGCATACAAAAAACATTAACACACACAAAGCTGAGTACACGTATACATTTTATGCCAGATGAATTAGTCTCGTGTGTAAAAATAAGAACAAATATTGTGCGGCTAAAAAATTCATCTCGTGTGCGGAACCCCATTGAGCTTAAAAACTTTCTGCACTTGGTTGCAAATATTTGTACTTTTGCAAAAACTATTTTCGTTTTTATTTCTTTAAAATGTAATATTTTTTACGAAATCTCATTTAATTTGTAAAAGTTATAAATATATTTCCATAAGCAAGTAAATTTATGTTTATCTTTTATTAATTTATAAGGTAAACGAAAACTAAAATAAAAAAGTACTAAAAAAAGCAACAGTAGTTGCATCTTTTAATTGTAAACAATTATATGTATCTATTATGTATATTGAAAAATTTGTATAATACAGCTGATTTGTCATTTGCTTAAGGAAGAGCGAAATTGACCGCACTTTCCTTAAGCAAATGACACTTGACGAAACTTGACGAAAAGTGTCTTAAGTACATTATAGTTGTATACATTTGATTGTGTGTATTCGCACATTTGCTTAAGTTACATTAAGCACATTATAGTTGGGCCTTAATTTTTTGGTGCACAAGAGAGGGCATACTCTTCAATTTTAGCGAAATTGATTTAGATGAGTGCACAAGAGAGGGCGCTCTCTTTAATTTGAACGAAAAAATTATGCATTATTTATCTTTTGGTTGTTAACTTCACACCGACCATATACTTTTCTTACTGTAGTAACAATAAGAATATGAAATAGTTAAGCATATGTACTATATTGATAAAAATAAATATTTGTGAATGTAAACATTCTGTTCAAATATTAATATAATTGTTTAGTTTAAAAGTTTTTAATTGTCAGTGCTGGAGATCTTGGGTAACAATCAAGTCAAACATTTTACAAAATGTTTATTTAAATCATTTCATATACATACATACATATGTGTGGTAATAAACATTAAGAGAAATTAAAAAAAGCAAATTGAAAAATATATATATATATGTACATACGTAGGTTGTATGGGTGGCGGGTATGTATGTATGAATGTTTTTGTTCTATTACGAACAGCGTTGCCAATTGGATACTTATAATAAAAATTGGCCCCCGAGAAGTTAACAACATAAAGATATTAACCAGTGCGCTGCAACAAGTATGATCGAGCGTTGAATTTTAAGAACAACACAAACAAGTATTATTCAATTTTATACTCGTTCGATTTTTATGCGCAAGCAGAAAATTCATCAACAAGTGTAAATCATTTCGATCATTTGGTGCGAATGTGCATGATCTGATTGCGTGATACAATGAATATAAGGCAAATGCAGACTGCAAACTGTGACAACTATATAAATAAAAATTATTTATTTAAATACGAGTAAAAAATTACTTTAACAACTGAATAAAACACTTGTTCCGCAAACAACACGTTGGCTTCGATTCAAAATGAGTTTCATACTCTTAACGACACAGTCAGAACACTCATGTTAGCATAAAACAACAAGTGAATAAAACTGAATGTTTGAAACGAACGGTTGCGTAAACAAGTGTTTTTTGCTTTTGAACAAAAACGATTAGATCATAAAAATCAATGTGTATTATTAAGTATATCCGAAAATTAAGCACTTGTTGCAGTTCACTGATATAAACCTAAATGGCTTAAATGCACTTTAGTGAAGCTTCACCAAATTAAATAAAAATTAGCCTATGTGATAGAAAATCAAAAAATAAGAAGAAAATATTAAATAAAAAAGTTGGCGGCAACGCATAGTTTTCGAGTTATTGGCCTCTGAAGTTTTCATATAAAGCTATGAAGAAAATCTAGTCTATATACCGCCGTGTCGAAATATACCATTGTGGAGAAAATCATTAAGCCCGGCCGAAGGCCGGCTATGCAAAAATTCTATTCTATGTACCGCCGTGTCGGGATATACCATGGTGGAGAAAATCATTGAGCCCGGCCGAAGGCCGGCTATGTGGGCAAACTTTACAATTAAAAATAAACTTCTTCTTAATTATTAATACGTTATTAAATAAATATATTTACGTAATGCATAATTTAATTTTGAATTCAAATATAAGCGAATAATATCACATATAATAATATCACATAGGCTAATTTTTATTTTATTTGGTGTAACTTCACTAAAGTACGTTGAGAAATGCAAAGGGAAATCGCACATATATATGAAAACTTCAGAGGCCAATAACTCGTAAACTATGCGTTGCCGCCAACTTTTTTATTTAATTTTTTCTTCTTATTTTTTAATTTTCTATCACATAGGCTAATTTTTATTTAATTTGGTGAAGCTTCACTAAAGTGCATTTGTTCCACCTAAATTTTTTCGTTTTAATTGAAGAGAGCGCCCTCTCTTGTGCAACAAAAAATGAGTGTTTCTCGTATATAGAGCAGCCTTTGTCATCAGCGTTGTCAACTTGGTGCGTTTCGCACCTTTTTTGGTGCTTTTCTAAATGCTTTGTGCGAAAAATATCTGAGTTGGTGCGTGGTGCGCTTTTTCTTTAATTTTGGTGCGTTTTTTTTTAATTTTGGGTGGCTCCAAATCATATTAAATACAAATTTTTGTTTCAGAAAAAAGAATTTTGTACATAAAATACAACTGTTTCAATATCATTTCATTCAATTGTGTACAATTTTTACAGACCATAATAAGAGCAACCATTAATGATGTTTAAGACGTACCAAAACACATTCACAAAAACCGTTTAAAGTTTATATAAAGAGTTGTAACACTAAAATTAATAAAATTTCTATTTACTGAAAGAAATACAAAAGGATTTGGGAATCACATTGTGAGTTTAAGCAATGGATTCGGTCTTGACCAAATAATAACACAAAAGCAAGATGTTTTTATTGCAAATGCGATATCACGCTTAAATATCCAACCTTGTTCGGCATGCTGGAACACGGAAACACATTGCAGCTTTAAGCCCATTTAGCTACAACCGACATGAACAACCAGCATTGTACAATATGTTTTATCCCATTGCAAATATATATCATGCCATTAGAAGTACAATTTTAAACCGATGTCGAAATAATTATCTAGTATTGAAAAAGGGTGGAGAATGATTCACTTCATGCATTGGCACAATATTATATCAACATTAGAATTTTGGACTAAAGTTAAATGTTGTAAAGACGCAAAGTTAATTCAATAAAATTTTTCAATAAAAAAAAATCTGAAATTGGTGCGTTTTTTGTTAAATGGCGCGTTTTTTTCTCCATTTTGGTGCCTTTTGAAATTTCAAAGTTGACAACGCTGTTTGTCATAAAGAGAACATATACATAGATAAATATTTTCATTTTTCAGGATGTGGAATGTAGAGTGGGAAGAAGCTTTTTTGTATACATACATATATATTTTTTAATGTAAATATGTTTTTAATTATGTAAATTAATTCATTCGTTCATTCTTTCATCCATAAACACGCTAAACCAATCCAGTGTGTATGCATACAAACTTTTAATATGATGTTAGGCTATTAAAAGATGCATACACACCGGATTGGTTTATTTGTTTATGGACGAACGAATGAATGAATTTATATAATTACAAAAATTTTCCATTAAAAAATATATATACAAAAAAGGTTCTTCCCACTCAACATTCCACATTATGAAAAATTAAAATATTCCCAGTGTACTATGAATAACAAATAAAGAGACTAAAAAAAATAAATATTTTCTTGCCCTCTTTTGCATGTGTTTTGTTGTTGCAAATTCTAAAATAAAGCGACAAATGAGTATGTTTCGTATTTTAGTTTGTCTCTTCTGTTTGGTTCGTGTTGTGTTGACGATCAATGATCTAGAGTCACTGCCAGCGTTGCCATTTTGGTGCTTTTCGGGTATTTGTTGGTGCTTTTTTACTCAAGCAATACCCGAAATTTTGTTAAATACCCGTTTTTGAAAAGCAAGTATTTATAGTGCTCTTAACAATTTCTCACAGCGCTTTTAAGTGCCTTTTAAATAATCAACGTTTTTGGCACCAAACCATTGGCTTAATTGCACTTTAGTGAAGTTGGCAAAAAACAAAATAAAAATTAGCCTATGTGATAGAAAATTGAAAAATATGAAGAAATTATCAAATAAAAAAGTTGGCGGCAACCCATATTTTCCGAGTTACGGGCCTTTGAAATTTTTATATATATGTACGATTTCCCTTTGCATTTCTCAACGTATAAGGACAATTTTGGAATCATTTGAAAGCTTTTGACTAGATCTATATGAATTTGCAAATTTTCTATTTAAATTTTGAAATCTTTAGGTGTCATAGCAGTTTTTTAGATTGTCTGCATAGCCGGCCTAAATGATTTTCTCCACCATGGTATATCCCGACTCGGCGGTATATAGAATAGATTTTCTGCATAGCAGGTCTTCGGCCGGAGTTAATGATTTTCTCCACCATGGTATTTCCCGAATAGATTTTCTGCATAGCCGGCTTTCGGCCGGTCTTAATGATTTTCTCCACCATGGTATTTCCCGACACGGCGGTATATAGAATAGATTATCTGCATAGCCGGCCTTCGGCCGGACTTAATGATTTTCTCCACCATGGTATTTCCCGACATGGCGGTATATAGAATAGATTGTCTGCATAGCCGGTCTTCGGCCGGGCTTAATGATTTTCTCCACCATGGTATTTCCCGACACGGCGGTTTATAGAATAGATTTTCAACATAGCCGGCCTTCGGCTGGGCTTAAAGATTTTCTCCACCATGGTAGTTCTCGACACGGCGGTATATACCTTAATCATTTTCTCCAGCATGGTATTTCCCGATACGGCGGTATATAGAATAGATTTTCTGCATAGCCGGCCTTCGGGCGGGCTTAATCATTTTCTCCAGCATGGTATTTTCCAACACGGCGGTATAAGATTTTCTGCATAGCCGGCTTTCGGCCGGTCTTAGTGATTTTCTCCACCATGGTATATCCCGACTCGGCGGTATATAGAATAGATTTTCTGCATAGCAGGTCTTCGGCCGGAGTTAATGATTTTCTCCACCATGGTATTTCCCGAATAGATTTTCTGCATAGCCGGCTTTCGGCCGGTCTTAATGATTTTCTCCACCATGGTATTTCCCGACACGGCGGTATATAGAATAGATTATCTGCATAGCCGGCCTTCGGCCGGACTTAATGATTTTCTCCACCATGGTATTTCCCGACATGGCGGTATATAGAATAGATTGTCTGCATAGCCAGTATTCGGCCGGGCTTAATGGTTTTCTCCACCATGGTATTTCCCGACACGGCGGTTTATAGAATAGATTTTCAACATAGCCGGCCTTCGGCTGGGCTTAAAGATTTTCTCCACCATGGTAGTTCTCGACACGGCGGTATATACCTTAATCATTTTCTCCAGCATGGTATTTCCCGACACGGCGGTATATAGAATAGAATTTCTGCATAGCTGGCCTTCGGCCGGGCTTAATGATTTTCTCCAGCATGGTATTTCCCGACACGGTGGTATATAGAACAGTTTTTCTGCTTAGCCGGCCTCCGGCCGGGGTTAATAATTTACACCCAAACAATAATATAGTAAATATAACATTTATTGCAGCAGATTGTTCGCTGGAAAAAGTCTGACAGCAATTCACAGTAATTTATTGTATTTTAATATAATTACAATGAAAACAATATTTTTTTAAATATCACTTAAATCTTTTGTATTTTAACAAATCCATTAAAATGTAGTCAAAAGCTTTCAAACGAAACCAAAATTGGCCTTATACGTTGAAAAATGCAAAGGGAAATCGCACATATATATGAAAACTTCAAAGACCCATAACTCGGAAAATATGGGTTGCCGCCAACTTTTTTAGTTGATATTTTCTTCTTATTTTTCAATTTTCTATCACATAGGCTAATTTTTATTTTGTTTGGTCCAACTTCACTAAAGTGCATTTGTTCCAAACCATTTTCCTTCTATTCTTTAAACACATCTAATATTCTTTTAACCAACTGCGTATTATTTGCATCTATATTTTTAGTAGTACTCGCAAACTGTTAAGAGTTGGAATTCTTGAATTTCTCAAGCATCTTTTTTTTTTAAATTCGTGCAGAAATTTTTATGATTTATATTAGCAACGATTTTACATATAATTTACATATCCGTTGATTTTTTTGTTGTGCAAATTTAAGCTAGAAGGGCCTGTTCGTAAATGCATCACTGTGCTGCATAATATGATTATTTTGCTCTACCACTGCTAATCAGCTGTTGCTTGCTTATGCTTCTTTTTGCGCATTTAATGTTTCTATTTATGAACCAAAAATTTAACAAAATGGAAAAGTTAATGATAAATTTATTTTTGAGCTGGACGATAAAACTTATGATATAAAATTATCTAATCTACAAGAAAGAAAAAGGTTAAGAAATAAAAAAAAAACACAAATAATGAAATAAAAAATTTAACCGTTGCATCAGCCATTTTTATGATTAGTGTTTTGTGTTTATTTGCGCATAATATACTTCAGCGATGCATTTTTGAACGCATACCTTTTGCAGAGTTGTCACTGTTTGCATATATGAACGTACTGCGCATAATATGCAGCGCACAGGCGAACAGGCCCGAAAGTGCCCTTTATTAAAAGTAAGTTCTTCATTGGTTTTATATGTGTTAAAGTCCATCATCTAACAATGGCTTTGGATGGAAAAACAAAAAAATATAGAAAAGCTTGGGAGAATGATCCAGCCTTTAAAAGGTGGCTTAAACCAGCAAGAGATGAACTAAAAGCGTATTGCATTTGTTGTAATTGTGAAATTAATCCACGATAAAAGTGATTTACTCCGACAAAGTCGCACAAAATAACATGAAAAAGCAATAGATCCAAATGCAAGTTTTTTAGTACAGCCAAGGCTGTCTTTTGATCCACCAGACCCAAAACAAAATTAGGTTAGTGCTTTTGTACCCGAAATTTTTTTAATTTTTACCCTTTTTGACCCTATTTCCATGGGCTCACAGTGCTTTTGATGTTGCAAGAGTTGGCATCACTGCTAATAGGATTTTCACACTTCCATACATTTTGCGGGATTGCATGAAAGATGTTGAAACCATGAAACAAGCGTTCACATCTGCTATATTAAAGCTGGAGGTCCATACCACGCGTTTTACGCGTTGTGCGTTTGACACGTTTCACGCTTCATACGCGTAATTAAATTCAAGTTACATGCAACGCTTTCCACATGCTAATTGTTTCGTTTTGATCATGTGTGGTGTAAGTATTTTCATAAAAAATTTATTATTAGTACAAAAAATAGAAGAAATTAATCCACGAAACAAATATATTTATCGCTAACATTGAATGTATAATATAATTTGTCATGCTTGGCTATACAATCCAGCTGTCATTTTATCTTGGCGCGAGAGACGCGTACAAAAGTAGAAAGTAAACCTACTTTACGCGTCGTACGCGTTTAAGACACAGATAACCAGAGATGACAAAAAACAAAAAAATTGGACTTGGATCATATATTATTTGTCATAAGTAAGCTTCGTGAAAAAGAGACAACATTAGTGTGTTTGTTATGAAAGTAAACAAAACGAAAAGCCAAAAAAGTTCAGTTTTTAGTGTAAAATGCTACATAAAAGCACGCTTAAATTTAATAAAATGTGATAATATTAAGTATTTACGGCATATAATTCCAAAATAAAGTGATAAAACAATTTAGTGTGTGCTTATATACTCTGTATATTAATTTTATATACATACGTATGTACATATATGCTGTAAATTTGCCAAATGGTGGCGGTTTTTTGCTTACATACACACATACATACATACATACTTGATAAATTCTGATATTTTGCAGATGTATATAGTAATAAAATACAAACGATGAGTGAAAACCAACTTAAATTAATTAATTAATAATATTTTTAATGTAAATTATAGAAATATATGGATATTTTATTAGTTTTGTGATTTATAATTTTAATTTGGATACAAAGACAGCACAAAGAAAAAAACGAAAACGAAGGATTGTATGAGTGTATACAAATCAGTATGCAAAATCTTCCGTCTCGTGTCATCTCTGGTTATCTGTGGTTTAAGAGTTCTACGCGTTGTGCTGTGTAACTTGCCACATACAATTGCACTGATTCTACTTTTTCGACAGCCGCGTACGACGCGTAAACGCGTGAAACGCGTGGTATGGACCTCCAGCTTAAGGCCGACGTCAGAATGGCAGCGAGAAGCAAAGCAAAGAGTGTAGCGACAAAAGTACTTTATGTATTTTCTTATGTGTTCGCTCAAAAGATGTCGTAGTGAGAGCAGAGCGACAAGAGAGTTTCAGCAGCAAAGCAGGTTGTGAAGTGGTTTGTAGCTGAAATGGTTATTGTAATTCTTTTTGTTTGTTTGTTTTCTTTTTTATTATGTACGAGTATGTATGCATTTTTAATAAGGTTTTTTCGCATTTATTGTGAATTTTATGTTCGTTCAACACGTGGATATTGCAATTATATATTAAATTAAATTAATTAAATTGTGCTACATATAAAAAATAATATCAATACGAAAAAAATAAAATCAATACGATGGAAATTAATATAGAACAATTAATAACTGAAGTGTTTACTCGTCCTGTACTTTGGGACCAAAGAAATAAAAACTATCATAATCGGATTCTGGCTGACAAAAATTGGAAATACATTGAAGAAGCAATGAAACAACCAAGTAAATACATTAAATAATAAATAGGTTTTTATGTACCTTAATGTTATAATTAATTTCTTGCCAGGTTGTATGAGATTTTTATGAAATTTGTCCAATGTTTTCTAAAATATAATCAAAAGTGTCAATTGACATTCTTGAATAATCAAAAACTTTTTGAGGATGGTTTCTCAGTTCCTTATACAAATGGTAGAATTCACCCTTTTCTCTACGATTTGTATTTATTTCGTGTATACCTTTCTTTTTAATAAAAAATGCATTAAATGTATTTATTGACATAAATAGCTCTTCATCTGAATCCATCTTGAACAAATGAGCACCGGCAAAATACTAATTTTTTGCAAATACAACTAGTGCTGGCAAAGTATTGAGTAGTGGGTACCGAGTATCGAGTATTTGCTCTTTTTTTTGGATACTCAATACTCAAAAGTAGTTACTCGATACTTTCAGAGTTGTATTTTTAAGCAGTTGAGTGGCTAAAATAGTGTATAAAAATACATCACTGTACAAAATTAAACCAACCGCCGAAATACGAGTAAAGCTGTCAATAAAATAGAACAACCACATGTGATAAATTACATTTTAAATGTACTTAAAAATGTATATTAGTTAAATATGTATATATACATACATGTAAATATTATATTTTAATTTTTACATACATACACAATGCATTACACATGCAGGCACATATGTATGTTCATGCATTTGTAAATATTTTCAATTCTTTAAACAACTCAAAATATTAATTTTCCAATGAACCCTTATATGCGTAACAAAAAAATTTTTTTTGATAACAATTAAATTATTTCTTAGGTTGTTAACGTTGAATTAAAAGTTAGCTTTACATTTATTTTTGATTTAATAATACAGACATACAAAACCAATAATAGTTGTAGATCTATTTTTAATTTTTGCAGAAACTACTTCAATATGCAGATAAAAACTATGCGTTACAAATTCAAAAAATCCGTTAAAAGTATCGAGTAGTATTGAGTACCCAAATGAAAAGTATCGAATATTATTGAGTAATGAAAAGTAGTAGAATTTGCCAGCACTAAATACAACAACTCGCTCTGCACAATGTAGATCTCACTCTGATATATTGTAGTATTAAGGTATAAACACATTTGCCACAGCAGACTACACGAACACAAATGCTGCTAGCTACCGTTTAACCAGCTACTTAATTATTTTGGAAACGGCAGATACACAGTAAACAGCTGATCCTGAATTGTTGCAACGATTCAATTATGTATATTACAGTGGTGCAAATTCAGCGCTTTTACTTTTTTAAAGTTCGCTGGGGCGAATTGAATACGGCGAATTGAATTCGCCACTCACATCACTTTGTATGGATTCGCTTTGACATAAACCGAACAAATTCATCTCATGGATCTCTTTTGTCTCCGGAGTTACGGGGTTCAAAACTTATTTTTTATTGGCCGTAAGTCCTAGAATATGGAACGGATATAAGCGATGTGGATATCACTCTAAACTTCTCTAAAATACCTTTATAAAAACAATTTACCCATTGCGACTGAAATTCAATTTTAAAATTTTTTTATCTGACTTTTCACTTTTACAGAGAACTTACTATGCTTTTATTCGATGATTTTAATTTAATTAAATGAGTTATTTAGAGCATTTGGAAGTGATACTTATGTCGTTTATATTCGTTCTACATTGTTGGACTTATGATCAATAATATATTAAAGTTTTGAACCCCGAAACTGCGGAATCAAGACAGAGCGCCGAAAAAATTACTAAAAAATTTTTAGGTAAAAAAGGGCTATTACCCTGTGAGTTTTTTTAAAACTTTAACAATGTTGGTATTTTTGACTCAAGTCAATATTCCATATAAGAAAAAAGTTAATAAAAATTCTTGATGCATATATATTATAACATTTAAATTTTGTTATTTTCTTTCTTATTTTACAATAAAAAATATTTTTAATCACTAATTTGCTTTACAAATTTTGTTAATTGTCAACACTGTTTTGGTTTTGTGGCCATCAGAAATAGAAATTAGTTTAATTCGACTACACGACAAAAGTAGCATGGACAAAAACCTGTTGCCGTGTTGCCTTGCTGTCTTCAATATAATCATTCTCATATGTATTCTAATTTTGACAGGTGGTAGTCGGTAGTCTGCTGTGGCGAATGTGTTTAATGCTTTACTTTAGCGTGAACTACATCGCTACACTCTTTGCTTTGCTTCTCGCTGCCACTCTGACGTCGGCCTAAAGATATAAACACATTCGCCACAGCAGACTACACGAACACAAATGCTGCTAGCTACCGTTGTAGCCTTTTAGCCAGCTACTTAATTATTTTGGAAACGACAGATACACAGTAAACAGCTGATCCTGAATTGTTGCAACGATTCATTTATGTATATTACAGTGGTGCATATTCAGCGCTTTTACTTTTTTAAAGTTCGCTGGGGCCAATTGAATACTGCGAATTGAATTCGCCACTCACATCACTTTGTATGGATTCGCTTTGCCCAAAAAGATTCATCTCATGGATCTCTTTTGGCCCCGGAGTTAAGGGGTTCAAAACTTATTTTTGATTGGCCATAACACCTAGAATATGGAATATAAGCAATGTAGATATCACTCTAAACTTCTCTAAAATACGTTTATACTGGTATACAACTTTTTAAAACAATTTACCCATAGCGAGTGAAATTCAATTTTAAAATTTGTTATCTGACTTTTCACTTTTACAGAGAACTTACCATGCTTTTATTTGGTGTATTCTTGAAAGCTGTCACCGATGAAATACGTAAGCTATGCTTCTTTAATGATGATTTTAAGAATTAAATGAGTTATTTAGAGCATTTTGAAGTGATACCTATGTCGTTTATATTCGTTCTATATTGTAGGACTTATGATCAATAATATATTGAAGTTTTGAAACCCATAACTGTGGAATCAAGAGAGAGCGCCGAAAACATTACAAAAAAATTTTTGTACATATGAAAAGTAATATTATCAGGCTCAAGTTCAGTTTTATTGAATTAATGAAAATTCAAAATTCCTAAGAGTTTTTTTATGTTGAAAAATATTATTATTTATATCCAATCAGTTTTTAGCAAAACGTATCAGTACTGATTTCAAGGACGCTACACCTCTCATCAGCGTTCAATTGTCCATCTTTACAATTTTCGTAAAGTGGATGCTAATTGAGAAGAATATCAACTATTTAACTAGTTTTCAACATTGTTTCTAAACGTCAACAGTGTTGCAAAGTTTACAATGATAATACATTTGTTTTGCAGAGCTATAAAATAAAATTGCTTGATTTAAACACTGCTTTGGCGTTGCATAAAGACGTTTAGAAAGGCAGGCAATTGTGACATTGTTGCACTATAAAGCAACATGCGTTTAGGAAGGTAGCCATAATACTCTTTCTCTCAGCCGTACACGAGAAACATAGAAGCATAGGCTAAACATATATTTAAAAGTTTTAGGTTTAAGATTTGAATTTTTATTGATGTTTCAATTTATAATTGAAGATTCAATAAATAATAGTGAAGATTGTAAAAGTTTGGTGTCTGGCAGGATCGCCATGTAAATGTTTGGTGTAGCAGTATTTTATGTGTTTAAATTGCCGGCGCTAATAAACGCCACTGGCAAGGAAAAGTAAACGGCAGATGCATGCCAGTATCACAGATACCCAGAAATGACACGAGACGGAAGATTTTGCATACTTGTTTGTATACACTCATACAATCCTTCGTTTTCGTTGTGCTGTCTTTCTATGAAAATTAAAATTATAAATCACAAAACTAATTAAATATCCATATATTTCTATACTTCACATTAAAAATATTATTAATTAATTAATTTAAGTTGGTTTTCACTCACCGTTTGTATTTTATTACTATAACATCTGCAAAATATCAGAATTTATCAAGTATGTATGTATGTATGTGTGTATGTAGGCAAAAAACCACCACCATTTGGCAAATTTACAGCATATATGTACGTATGTATATAAATTTAATATACAGAGTATATAAGCACACACTAAATTGTTTTATCACTTTATTTTGGAATTATATGCCGTAAATACTTAATATTATCACATTTTATTATATTTAAGCGTGCTTTTATGTAGCATTTTCCACTAAAAACTGAACTTTTTTTTGCTTTTCGTTTTGTTTACTTTCATAACAATCACACTAATGTTGTCTCTTTTTCACGAAGCTTACTTATGACAAATATGATCCAAGTCCAATTTTTTTGTCATCTCTGGTTATCTGTGGCCAGTATTAACATGCCGATTTAAGGCAAAGATAAAAATTGATGTTTTTGAATTAAATAATGCCGATTGAAGGCAATGTACTAATTAATTTTATTTTCAAAAATTTGTCTCTTATATTCTAAACTAACTGTATTCTAAAACTTCAAAATTTCTTATTCACTAAATATAATTGTAGTTTGAGAAAAAAAAATATAAAATACATTAAACATAATTGTTGTATAGCAATAACAAACATTTCAGTATCGAACAATACAATTATTGTAATATAAAAAATAACAATTGTATTAAAGGTATTAATGGTTGTTGTAGAAATGGTAGTAATATTAATAGAGTGCGTGTGCAAAAATAATAATAAGAACAGTATGTGTAATAAGTTTACTTATATATAAAATAATGATAAATATAATAATAGATTATGTAGTGCACTACTAGATCTACTGATGAGTTATTTAATTAAATTTGGAAAATTCCTACTGTAGATGTCCAAAATTATCAAAAGCCTAAAACAATAAGGAATAAATAATCACGTGAGCTGTCTAGAACACATGTTTCTATTTCGGCTTGCTTCCCATCGTTATATAAACAATTTTCAATTAAATATCGCACTTGATCAACAAGAGGGTATTAACTCAAAATTTTAAAATTTTCAGTAGAGGCTAAAAACTTTTTTTTAATACTACTCTTCTATCATAAAAAGAGATACAACAGTATTTTTTTGGTGAAAGAATGGATAAAATGGTGTAAAATTTTTACAGTGGGTGGATATGACTACTGTACATCGATTTCTTGCAATAAACGAAATTTAAAAAACTTTGAGTTAATACCTTCTTGTTGATCAACTGCATACATAAAATAAATCTTTTGGAACAAATCTAGTTTAGTGACGCAGCTCTAAATGAAAAAAAAAAAAAATACATAGGGCGATAGAAAATCGAAAAATAAGACGAAAATTTAATGTGGTAACTTTCTCGGAAACGCATAGTTTTCGAGTTATTGGCCTCCGAAATTTTTATATATATGTACGATTTCCCTTTGCATTTCTCAACGTATAAGGACAATTTTGGTATCATTTGAAAGCTTTTGACTAGATCTATATGAATTTGCAAATTTTCTATTTAAATTTTGAAATCTTTAGGCGTCATAGCAGTTTTTTAGATTGTCTGCATAGCCGGCCTAAATGATTTTCTCCACCATGGTATATCCCGACACGGCGGTATATAGAATAGTTTTTTGCATAGCCGGCCTTCGGCCGGGCTTAGTGATTTTCTCCACCATGGTGTATCCCGACACGGCGGTATATAGAATAGTTTTTTTTGCATAGCCGGCCTTCGGCCGGGCTTAGTGATTTTCTCCACCATGGTATATCCCGACACGGCGGTATATAGAATAGATGTTCTACATAGCCGGCCTTTGGCTGGGCCTAATGATTTTCTCCACGTTGTACACCAAAACAATGATATAGAAAATATAATATTTATGACATCAGATTGTACGCTGGAGGAAGAGTTTGACAGATATCCACACTAATATATTATATTTTAATATATGTAGGTTATCAGGTTGCTGGAAATTAGATTCCAGCCCACTTGGGTCCAAAAACAATATTTTTTTTTAATTATTACTAAAATCTTCTGTATTTTAACAAATTTATATAGATCTAGTCAAAAGCTTTCAAATGATACCAAAATTGGCCTTATACGCTGAGAAATGCAAAGGGAAATCGCACATATATATACAAAATTCAGAGGCCAATAACTCGAAAACTATGCGTTTCCGAGAAAGTTACCACATTAAATTTTCGTCTTATTTTTCGATTTTCTATAGCCCTATGTAATTTTTTTTTCATTTGGAGCTGCGTCACTAAACTAGATTTAAGCCAATCTTTTATTGTTTTTTAATTTTTCTTACAGAATTTTGAATCATCCTAATTTTTTGAAGGATCTTAATATTTGAGGAAGAAACAAATTAAAGTATTTCTCCATGTTGGGCAAATTTACATCAAACCACGTTCAGATCTATCATCAGTATTCACGAACTGTTTCAATAAAGAAGCCCACAAAGGTAGGACTTTTTTTCCTTTTGCTTTGCTCCGTATTCTGTGTTTTTATTTTTAATATTTTTTCTTAGTTTATTCCTTTATGCCTTTTACATTGACATAGACTTATTTTGTTTTGAGTTCTTAAGTAAAAATCTTTGTGTAAAAGTCTATATGTATATAAAACACACATATTTCTATCTACGCAACTATAGGAATAAATGTAAATATATTTTTGCTGTTTTATTATTTGTTTTTTTATGACCAGTGAGTGTATTTCAATAATATCAATAGGTTTTACCTGCGGGCTATTTATGGTCAACTATTTGTTTCTAAATATAAATAAAATAAACCGAATTATATCAATATTATTATACATTTACCCAACGTTTCGTTTGCTTCTTACAACGTTCTTCAGGGATTTTTGTTGTTGTTTTTATTAAAAAGGCTAGCAAACATAATTATTTTATTATTAAATTGTCATATAAATATAATATCACAGTGTAAAAAACTTACATTTTACATGTTCAAATAATAAAAATTAATTATTGAGTAAAAATGTTTTAATTAATTCGGCTGAAAGGTCTCATTAAGAAGAAATAAAAATAAAAACCAAAGAAGTGTTGTTCCTTAAAATCTTTTAAGTTTTTATTTTATTTTAAATTAATCCGATATTTCGGTTATCATCGATAACCATTATCAAGGAACTAAAAATACAAGAAAAATTACAGTATAATTCCTTATTAATATTTATATGCAAACGGGCATACATATATAGAAACAAAACAATATTAAAAATAGATGTAGAAAACAAATACAATAAACATATTAAATACATACATTAAAGAATTTAATTATCCGCTAAACAATATTTAACAGTAGTCCTTCACCAAAATTTCAAGTCCTGAACTAACCATTGTTTATGTTTTGTTTTCTTATTTTATATTTGTTTATTATCGGCCGGTATAATTGAGCACGATTGTCAATATCAGTCTTATAATTAAGTCTTTTCTCAGAGGGTACATTCATGATGTGTAACATTTCTAGCGTAAATCTCTTTCTGTAGTTGTTCTCTTCTTGTAATACTCTTACGTTATTAAAATCAGGTTTATGACCACTCAATGTACAGTGGGCCGCGAGGGCAGTTTTTTGTTCAATTGGTTTGTTAACAGCTTTTAGGTCCGACTTGTGAGATGATATTCTGGTTTTCAATTTTGTCTTAGTAGTGCCAATGTATAATTTATTACAAACACTTTGCTCGTCACCACTGCATTTAATTTCATAAATGAGATTGGATTTATCCTCTTTTTTTATATTATCCTTTATTTTGCTAAATAATTTATTCAATGAGTTATTAGTTTTCATCGCCAATTCAAATTTATTATTATCATAAGTGTCTGAGTTTTTAATTCTTTCAGATAATCCTGATATATATGTTATTGTTTTATACATTTTCTGAGAATTGACATCTTCCAAATTTCTTTTGTTATTGTTTTTAACGTAGTTTATAAGTTCCAGTATGGTTCCTTGTGGATATTAATTTTTCTTAAGTATTTTTACTATTCTCTTTACATTTTCTTCATGAAATTTCTCATCGCTGATGCTCAGTACTCGTCGGATAAAGTTGGTTGACGTATTTATTATTATTCGTCTAGGATGTTTTGAGTAAAAATTAATAAGTCTATCGGATGATGTGGGTTTTTGATACCAATTCAGCTTAAGAATGTTGCCATCTCGTATTACTATACCGTCCAAATATGGGAGTTTATTGTCATGTTCTAACTCTTTGGTAAATTTAATTTGTCTATTATAGGAGTTTAACTTAGCAAGTACATCCTCAACTGTGTTTGATTTTACTATGGCGAATATATCGTCTACGTATTTCACCAGTACTTTCGGTTTTGTTTCCATATTTATTAATGTTGAATCCAAAAGTTCTTCCATTACAATGTCTGCTACAACCGGGGAAATTGGTGACCCCATGGGCATTCCTTTTTTCTGTTCATAAAATTTATCGTCAAATTTTAAATATCTGGTTTCTTTTATACAAAAAGTTAAAATCTCCATAAACAGCTGTTGTGATGTTTCTGTGTTTATTTAAAATATTCCATTTTTCCCCTATAGTTTTAAGGGCTAAGTTTACCGGAATGCTCGGAAAAAGGGATACGACGTCAAAAGATACTAATATTTCATTATTTTCGATGTTGATATTATTGATCTTGGATTTAAACTGAATTGTGTCTGTAACATTGTATTTCGAATCTTTCGTCAAGTTTTTTTAAAATATCCGCCATAAATTTACAAAGACTATGTGATGGGGAATTAATGTAAGAACAAATAGGTCTAAGGGGTACACCTGGCTTGTGTATCTTCGGTAAACCATAAATTCTGGGTGCTATCGCGGTCCTGTTCGTTAATATCGCTTTTAACTTTGCGTCAATTAGTGTTAGATTGTGTAACTTATTTACTAAAAAAATATTTTTCTTTTGAAGTGAAGAAGTAGGGTCCTGTTTTAAACGTTGATATGTACACATATCTAAGACAATTTTCTCCATTTTAAGTTTATAGTCCTGAGCATTCATTACAACTGTTTTGTTACCCTTATCCGAATTTAATATTAATATATCCTTATTGTTATGAAGAAATTGTTTCGCCTGTCCCACTGTATCTAGTATCATTCTTTCTCTCTGGTTTAATTTTAATTTTGTAAGATGACCATCAATGAGCGAAGTTAATTTTTGTATTGCAGTCTCTTGTGTTTCTTTTCCATCTAGTGTTTGAATTATATCATCGCTGTCAGCTAAATATTTAAAAATTGGAAAACTACTCTTAGTATTTGGTAGTGCATGTTTGGGTCCCAAAGATAATAACCACTCAATGTTTTTTGGTATTACTTTATTTGTTATATTAACAAACCAATCAGAGTTATTTTTCAAATTGAGATTATGGATTGTCTCATCTTTTAATTTTGAGAATTTCTTAATATGAGTAGTTTTGTTGTCTTTTGTCCATTTCTCAGCTATGATATTCTCACTGTTCAATAATATCGACAGATCTCTCTCGTCTAATAAAGCACTCATCATTGCCTTTGTTTTGATCAGATTGTTCTTACATATCGCCATTTGTTTGTGTTTAAATTGGATAAGTAATTTTAATATTAAGTTATGAAATCTGTATATATGTTTAGTCAAGTCTTTCTTAATGTTAATATAACTATTGTCATTAAAATTAAAAATGTTGTATAAATTCTTGGTAGAATTATATAAAAAGTTTGGGACAATACCAAGTCGTTTACACTTAATTAAAAATGTTGTCGAAGACTTTAGTCTTATTAATGTTTTGTTGTTTTTTGAGAAATTACCGATGATGTTGATGGTTTTCTTGTTGTGCTTTGCTTTTAGATCTTTATAAAGATGCATGATGTTTTGTGTGTTGCGGTGTGCCTCCCGAGTTTTATGTAGAATGTTTGATATAGTAGACCTGTGTTAATTTATTTGAGTAAAAATGTTTTAATTAATTCGGCTGAAAGGTCTCATTAAGAAGAAATAAAAATAAAAACCAAAGAAGTGTTGTTCCTTAAAATCTTTTAAGTTTTTATTTTATTTTAAATTAATCCGATATTTCGGTTATCATCGATAACCATTATCAAGGAACTAAAAATACAAGAAAAATTACAGTATATTTCCTTATTAATATTTATATGCAAACGGGTATACATATATAGAAACAAAACAATATTAAAAATAGATGTACAAAACAAATACAATAAACATATTAAATACATACATTAAAGAATTTAATTATCCGCTAAACAATATTTAACAGTAGTCCTTCACCAAAATTTCAAGTCCTGAACTAACCATTGTTTATGTTTTGTTTTCTTATTTTATATTTGTTTATTATCGGCCGGTATAATTGAGCACGATTGTCAATATCAGTCTTATAATTAAGTCTTTTCTCAGAGGGTACATTCATGATGTGTAACATTTCTAGCGTAAATCTCTTTCTGTAGTTGTTCTCTTCTTGTAATACTCTTACGTTATTAAAATCAGGTTTATGACCACTCAATGTACAGTGGGCCGCGAGGGCAGTTTTTTGTTCAATTGGTTTGTTAACAGCTTTTAGGTCCGACTTGTGAGATGATATTCTGGTTTTCAATTTTGTCTTAGTAGTGCCAATGTATAATTTATTACAAACACTTTGCTCGTCACCAGTACTGAGCATCAGCGATGAGAAATTTCATGAAGAAAATGTAAAGAGAATAGTAAAAATACTTAAGAAAAATGAATATCCACAAGGAACCATACTGGAATTTATAAACTACGTTAAAAACAATAACAAAAGAAATTTGGAAGATGTCAATTCTCAGAAAATTTATAAAACAATAACATATATATCAGGATTATCTGAAAGAATTAAAAACTCAGACACTTATGATAATAATAAATTTGATTTGGCGATGAAAACTATTAACTCATTGAATAAATTATTTAGCAAAATAAAGGATAATATAAAAAAAGAGGATAAATCCAATCTCATTTATGAAATTAAATGCAGTGGTGACGAGCAAAGTGTTTGTAATAAATTATACATTGGCACTACTAAGACAAAATTGAAAACCAGAATATCATCTCACAAGTCGGACCTAAAAGCTGTTAACAAACCAATTGAACAAAAAACTGCCCTCGCGGCCCACTGTACATTGAGTGGTCATAAACCTGATTTTAATAACGTAAGAGTATTACAAGAAGAGAACAACTACAGAAAGAGATTTACGCTAGAAATGTTACACATCATGAATGTACCCTCTGAGAAAAGACTTAATTATAAGACTGATATTGACAATCGTGCTCAATTATACCGGCCGATAATAAACAAATATAAAATAAGAAAACAAAACATAAACAATGGTTAGTTCAGGACTTGAAATTTTGGTGAAGGACTACTGTTAAATATTGTTTAGCGGATAATTAAATTCTTTAATGTATGTATTTAATATGTTTATTGTATTTGTTTTCTACATCTATTTTTAATATTGTTTTGTTTCTATATATGTATGCCCGTTTGCATATAAATATTAATAAGGAAATATACTGTAATTTTTCTTGTATTTTTAGTTCCTTGATAATAAATATCGATGATAACCGAAATATCGGATTAATTTAAAATAAAATAAAAAATAAATAAATAAAAAAGATTTTAAGGAACAACACTTCTTTGGTTTTTATTTTTTTTTCTTCTTAATGAGACCTTTCAGCCGAATTAATTAAAACATTTTTACTCAAATAAATTAACACAGGTCTACTATATCAAACATTCTACATAAAATTAATTATTCTAAAAAAACTGCACTTCACGACACACATTTTTATAATAATTAATTAAAAATGTACAGCAGTACGACACAACACAGAATCAATAGTCTGTAGCATGTGGCCAACAGTGTGTAGTATGCATTGCGATTCAATAGTACCGCAACATGCAAGCATTGACAAACTGCAAGCAAGATATTTTGTGTATGTCGGTAATTTGACACTTGTACGGTTAATCAAGTGCAGCAGCACAATGCACTTAAATGAATCACATTTATTAACGGCATTTGTTTGATTATAAATATAAGCTACACAAAGTATCTGTTGCTTTTAAGTATGCACTCGTTGAACTTTAAAACTGTTGAACACATGCCATACATAAATAGTTGGAAGCTAAATATGCTTACGCAACAATAATATATATTTCTATTCTTTTACTCTTATGTTAAGGTACCCCTAAGAATTAGTCTCATAATTAGTATATAAGGCAATGTCATTTAGTTTATAAATCAATTAATAAATCAACAGTCTTAGGAGCTCCAACTACACAAACTCTAAGACAAAAATAAAATAAATAAAAACTATTTTATTACATGGCGATCCTGCCAGTCTTCTTCAGCGAGTGCTACTAAACTGCACCCATAAGAAGCAAGAGCAGCCTGCCAGTTTTCTTGGAGTGCTACTAGATTTGCACCCAGAAACAAGAGCAGAAGAAGGAGAGGGTCCGCCTGGCCAAAAGGCACCCCAGCATTAAAGAAGCAAATAAAGGTCCGCCTGGCCAAAAGGTAGCCAAAGTAGGACGACATCTTCAATACAAATATCACCTCCATCAGCCAGCCAAAATGATCTGAAGAGAACCAAGAAGACCACAAAATCACCAAAAATATATATATTTTACTTCCGTTTTCTAGCAGCTGGCGACTACAATGCTAAACACACTTTTTGGGGTTCACGTTTAATCAGTCCTAAGGGTCGTGTTTTGTTTGACACAATTTCAAAAATGGGTTTGAATGTAGTTTCAAGTGGTCAGCCAACATATTGTCCAACGGATCGACAAAAAATTCCTGATGTTATCGACTTTGGAATCTCGAAAGGTGTGCCCAGCGAAATGACGGAAGTAGAAGCATCTTTGGATTTGTCTTCAGATCACTCGCCTACTATTATCACTATTTACTCACACACAACCGCAAGACCAACATGTGATTTACCGCTGACATCTGCACGTATTAACTGGCTGAAATACACAAAATATTTGAGTGCTCATTGCACGGAAAATATGCCATTGAGAACACCTACTGACATAGAAAATTCTATTAGGTTGTTTGAAGCACATGCCAAACAAGCTGCTCTTAATGCTTCTTCAATTCAACCAAATCAACAATATTTTTTGTGCAGATATAGAAAGGCTATTGACTGAAAAACGGAGAGCTCGACGAGAATGGCAACGATACAGATCGCCTCAGCTAAAATTAAGGCTTAAGGAGTGTACCAAGCAGCTTAGAAAAGTTTTGCAAACACAAAAAACAGCTTCGCTGCAAAAATTTCTGCAAGAACTCGATGCAACACCATCAACAGATTATTCGCTGTGGCGTGCAGCCAGAGGACTTAAAAGGCCGGTGATATGTAAACCTCCATTACGAGCTTCAAATGGTGACTGGGCAAGAACTGATGCTGAAAAAGGTGCTCTTTTTGTTAAACACTTAGAAAAGGTATTTACTCCAAATATTTCTGCTGATATTACTGAACTGCCGCCAGTCGTCGCTTTACCAGAAATTCCGCTAAGATTTAATATTGTGGATATTCAAAAGGCTATTACAAGTCTAAACTCAAAAAAAGGCCCAGGTATTGATAGAATAAGCAACAAAATGCTGCAAGAATTGCCTTTCATTGCAAAACGAATAATACTATTCATCTTTAATAGTATTTTACGACTGCAATACTATCCGGCAGAATGGAAGGTTTCGATGATTACTATGATACCAAAGCCCGGTAAGGATCATACAAAGGTTGAATCCTATCGGCCTATTAGTTTATTGTCCAATATATCGAAACTTTTTGAAAAACTGTACATGAGCAAGCTGTCTCCTATAGTAACTAGCAGTGCATGTATTCCAGATCATCAATTCGGTTTTCGCAGTCAGCATAACACTATTGCACAAACTTACAGACTTTTGAATGTCATTAGAGAAACTTTTGAAAAAAAGAAATATTGTTCAGCGCTTTTTATTGATGTCGCACAGGCCTTTGATAAAGTATGGCACGAAGGTCTTGTCCACAAATTAACACAAAATCTACCCGCAAACATCGTCAGGCTCTTAAAAAGCTATCTAGAGGAACGAAAATTTGTAGTTAAGGAAGGCAATTTTTTAAGCCCCCCGCAGTCGATTGAAGCCGGAGTCCCTCAAGGCAGTATCTTCGGTCCTTTACTTTATTTAATATATGCCTCTGACTTACCGTTAAGCAGTATCATTCACACGTTAACATTTGCTGATGATACGGCTTTTCTAAGCGTTCATGAAAATCCTGTAGAAGCTTCCCGGAATCTATAAGGGTACATCTCAAAATTGGAAACATGGCTAAAACAATGGCGGATAAAAGTGAATGAGCAGAAATGTGTACACGTTACTTTTACTTTACGCAGGGAAACATGCCCGCCTATACAAATCAACACCGAGACTATACCGCAACACACTGTAGTAAAATATCTAGGCGTTCATCTTGATCGTCGTTTAACATGGAAATCGCATATAGACGCAAAGTTGACACAAATGAAATTAAAAGCAGCCCAAATGAATTGGCTTATTGGAAGAAATTCTATATTAAGTCTTGACTGTAAACTTTTGTTATACAACGCGATCCTGAAACCAATATGGTTCTATGGAATCCAGTTATGGGGCACTGCCTCAGCATAAAATATCGAAAAAATTCAAAGGCGACAGAATAAAATCCTACGTACAATAACAGCAGCCCCCTGGTATGTCAGAAACCATCGAATTCATAAAGACCTAGACGTTCCGTTGGTGAAGACAGTATTTTCAAAACACGCGAAAAAATATATAAAAAAACTTGAGTTGCACCCAAATCCACTTGCGCGCAATATTCTTCATTATAGAGGCCACACCCGGCTGAAAAGAAGGGATACTCTTTTTCTCAGCCGTACACGAGAGATGTAAAACATCAAAAATCAACAGTTGGAATTAAAAATTTTGTTTAGCACTGGCTAAACATATATTTATGTATTTTTAGATTTAAGATTTGAAAAACTTGTTGATGTTTCAATTTATAATTGAAGATTCAATAAATAATAAAACTACAAAAAAAAAAAAAAAAAAAAAAAAATGTATTTTACAATTAATTAATTAATAACTTTTATATTAAAAGTGGTGCGCTAAAGTCGCACACTAGGGCCAGTAAGCGTTAACCGCTCGTGGCAAACATTTATTTTTTTTTGATTACTAAATAGCTCGTAGCTGAAATCTTAAAAAAAAAAAATTCTTTTTATTTACAAAAACGCCAACAAAGGCACTTAAAATAGAAATATAAATAAAATGTTACTTAAATAAAAATTAAAGCTTAATGAAATAAGACAAAAAGTAACACCTCAAGAATAATTTTAATTATTTTTAAATTTTTAAAAAAAAATTTTTTTTATAATTTTATAATGGATAAAAAAAATTGAACTTAATTAAAAATAATAAAATTGTAAAATTAAATTAAATTTTAATACGTAGAATAAAATAATGAAAGTAAATTAATATTACATTTAACTTTTTAATGTTTTAAGACAAAATAATAAACATAAAAATACTATTATAAAATTAAAGATGGGCAAAACAGAATCAAAATTAGAAAAGCCTAGTGCAAACTTGATTACCAATTTGGAAATCATAGACCATAAGTCAGAAATAAATTCATTATGGCTGCTATATCTTATATTGGTAATAATATCAGCAATAAATCTATTACTTAAGATATATCTGTTGCATAAAAGAGCCTTACGAAAGAAATATGTTAGTAGAGCAAATGATTTGGATAAAGTTTAATACATGTATTGACGAAATATTGCTAGTAGTTTTAGAAAATAATAATAAAAATAATTTGACATAATATAAAAATGTATTAGTGTAGACGACCTATATATATTAAATATGCCAAAATTAAGATATAAGTCACAATTATACAGCGAAGGCATTAATAGCCTGATGCTTAAATCTGTAGTTAATCAAATAATAATATTAGAAATAAAAAGTCACCATAAATAAACATACAACCCATTTTTGTGGCAGTAAAAAAATAAAAAAAAAAAAAAAATTAATACAGTATTAAAAATCACAACAAAATCTATGGCATATAAACAACAAAGTAATATCGAAAATATTCAGCATCAAATTTAAAATAATGATAAAAAGCCCAATATGACGTCAGAAGACAACTATTTACTAAAGGGAATCTTGACTTAGGACAAGTTTTCCCTAGGCTTGAAAAAGTGGCCGGTAAATTATATATAATGTTCATTAATGGGAATATTGACTTAGGACAATTTTTCCCAAGGCTTGAGAAAGTGGCCGGTGAACAAATGGCACCTAACGAGAAAATTTTAGAATTTATCTCAATTAAATAATTCATAAATAAAAGGGCATAAAAGTAGCGCTACTACTTAATGAGGTGACCAATATATATGATAAGAATGCTAAGGCAATTCTAGATATAATGCTGAAATACCATGATGATCCGATAGAGGGAGGACATTGTGGAATATATATGTAGAACAATAGAAAAAATAAAGAGGTATTACTATTGGAAAAATATGATAAAAGACATAACGAAATATGTTAAATCATGTCAAAAATGCCAAAAATCAAAAACAGTAAACCATAATAAAAGTCCTATGACTATAACAGAAACACCAGAAAAAGCATTCGACACGGTGTATGTAGATACAATAGGGCCATTTCCGAAATCGATTAATGGAAATGAATATGCAATCACTTTAATATGTGATCTTACTAAATATTTGGTGACAATACCAACACCAGATAAATCTGCAAAAACAATCGCTAAAGCGATATTTGAAAATTTTGTATTGACCTATGGACCAATGAAGACGTTCATCTCGGATATGGGAACAGAGTACAAAAATTCTATACTGACGGTTGGAAGCTAAATATGCTTACCCAACAATAATATATATTTCTATTCTTTTACTCTTATGTTAAGGTACCCCTAAGAATTAGTCTCATAAGCCAATGTCATTTAGTTTATAAATCAATTAATAAATCAACAGGCTTAGGAGCTCCAACTACACAAGCTCTAAGACAAAAATAAAATATATAAAAACTATTTTATTACAAGTCAAACTTATTACTAATATCACAGAACATAGCTAATTGTCATGTATAAGGATGAATAAAAAAAGAAGGTGTACACAAAAAAACATACAAAATAATTAATGATGATCCAACAGGCAAACTACAAAAAACTAACAACAAAACAATCACAGAGCTATTAAAACAGAACAAAATATGAAAGAATTAAAATGACAATGCATACATCTGCTGCACCTGAACTGTACGGGCTACCAAAAATCCATATGGCTAACGTACCTGTCAGACCAATTTCGTCATGTACAAAAGTTCCGTGCTATAACTTAGCAAAATATATAGGAAATATCTTAAAACACATAATATCCTCAACATACAACATAAAAAATTAATTTGACCTTAAAAATAAGATAAAAGATATAATGTTAGATGACGATGATATCTTAGTATCATTCGACGTGGTTTCGTTGTTTACCAACATACCGATTCATTTAGCTATACGGACCATAATGAGAAATTGGGAAAGACCAAAAGGGATCACATCAATAACAAAACAAAAATTTCTTAAAATTCTATATTTATTTATTATACTATATTCTATAGTTTACTTCAGATTTGACAATAAGTTTTTCCTCCAACTGTATGGTATGGAAATAAGGGATTTCCAACAATTGCTGGTATCGTTCTTGATGCCCTTTTAGACGATGTAATCGAAGAACTAAGACAAAAACTGTTAGTTTAAATAATGAAAGACAATTCGACTGTTTCGTTTGATGTTAGATTTATTACTATACATAAAACCAAAGAGAATTTAATGCTAAAGATATTAATGATGAATACAATAGGAGTATACGTAGTTGTCTATTTTAGGCAATTCATTACATTATGTTGTTAAATTAAATTAAACATAATTTTGTTACGCATCGTTTGGTTTTTGTTTATGAAAAGCGGATGAGTCGTTCTCGAGTAAGGCTGAAATAAGTCTTCGTACCTGACTAATTTAGGGGGGAAAAGTTGCCGCGCCCATAAAAAAAAACGTACGTGACGAAGAAAAACCGAAAACGGATTTGAGTTTAGGATATCAAAGTCCATATACTCCACATAGTTTTATTTAAAGGAGGATTTTGCTGCTGAGCAGTGTAATTAAATAAAAAAAAGAAAACAAAAAATTTTTTTGCGGAGGGAGTCTAGCATCATAGCATTTGCAAAATGATGTTGTATATTATTATTATACACAAACAAAATATTGCTACTCTTTTGTTAATATGCAACCAATAGTTTATATTTACTCTACATCAGTGGAGGGAATTTTTTGAAATGCTATACAGGCGTGTGCCAAGCGTGACGATTTTACGTCATTTTGACGATTTTGTCTATTTCACCATCAGGAGCTTCCCCGTGTCTTGACGGCGTTGGCGAAACCAAAAAACATTCCAAGTATCGCACAAACGTTCAAATGAAGTCCAGAGATCTCAGTTTTTCAGCAAATGTGTAAGCATACATATTACCAAGTATAATTCCCGCACAACCAAGTCAACACATTAACACTTCTTCTTGGAATATTCCCACCAACATTCATCTAGCAGATCCTCATTTTGATCAGCAGGAGAAAATAGACTTGCCACTGGGAGCAGAATTTTATTACAAAAAAGTGGGACGATACACCTTGCTGATAATCTACCAACTCTACAAAACACAGAACTAGGCTGGATTGTAGGAGGTGCAATAGGAAAAAATCCAATTCGTAACCCACTATGTTCACCCACATGTGCAATATTTGGAGACACCAATTCATTGGAAGAAGCGATAGAGCATCTTTGGAAACTGGACGCAATTGAGGTCAGCGAAAAGGCTCTTTCGCCAACGGAAAAACAATGTGAATCACATTTCTCTCATCATGTGTACACCAATCTAGATGGCCGCTTCACTGTCAGTCTTCCGTTTCGAGAAAACCCAACAGCATTAGGAGAATCCCATAAGATGGCCTACAACAGGTTTCTCTCCTTAGAGCGTCGACTTCTAAAAAATGAAGACATTCGGACGCAATATATAAAATTCATGCAAGAATGTGAGCATCTAGGACACATGCAAAGGGTCAACATTGATACAGTGTTAGATCCTAAATATTTCATTCCGCACCATTGTGTGATGAAACCCGATAGCACTACAACGAAATTAAGAGCAATCTTTGACGCATCAGCGAAAACATCATCAGGCCTCTCGTTGACCGATATAATGTATACGGGGCCAACAGTACAGAGTAAATTGTTCTCGATCCTACTACGTTTTGGTGTACCGAAGTTTGTATTCACCACCGACATTGAAAAAATGTACCTACAAATACTGCTTGATCCCGATAATCATCAATATCAACTGATAATATGGAGGGAAGACCTCGGATTGCCAATAAGCTACTACAAACTTAACACGGTAACTTACGGAACTCGTGCAGCACCTTATCTCGCCACAAGAAGTTTAAGGAAAATTGCTGATGAAAATGCTATCAATTATCCGTGTGGTGCGAACATGCTTAAGAGTAATGTTTACGTTGATGACGGCCTTGGAGGCTCCGATAGCCTCAACATCGCACTTGAGACTCAACACGAACTAATAAAGATTCTCAAAAAGCATGGGTTCAATCAAAAAAATGGTGTGCAAATCACCCACAGTTATTGACGAATATTCCACCCGGCGATCAAGAGGTAGATTTAGAATTCAACAGCAACAACGCTAACACCATAAAAACAGTAGGGTTGTTATGGCTGCCAAAAACAGATCAATTTTGCGTCAAGGTAAAAATAAATAACATACAGATTGTCTCCAAACGTACGGCAACTTCAGATTTGGCCAAATTATTTGATCCTCTTGGACTACTAGCACCCGTAGTGGTCAAAGCAAAGATATTCATTCAGAAATTATGGCAGTTAAAGTTAGACTGGGATGAGCCATTGCCTAAGGACCTTCAAAAAATTTGGACTAAATTCAGAAATGATTTAGACAGTTTGAATCATTTCAAGGTGCTCTCCGTTTTTCAGTCAATAGCCTTTCTATATCTGCACAAAAAATATTGTTAAATCTCGCTTGTTGATTTGGTTGAATTGAAGAAGCATTAAGAGCAGCTTGTTTAACCTAATAGAATTTTCTATGTCAGTAGGTGTTCTCAATGGCATATTTTCCGTGCAATGAGCATTCAAATATTTTTTGTATTTCAGCCAGTTAATACGTGCAGATGTCAGCGGTAAATCACATGTTGGGCTTGCAGTTGTGTGTAAGTAAATAGTGATAATAGTAGGCGAGTGATCTGAAGACGAGAATGGCAACGTTACAGATCGCCTCAGCTAAAATTAAGGCTTAAGGAGTGTACCAAGCAGCTTAGAAAAGTTTTGCAAACACAAAAAACAGCTTCGCTGCAAAAATTTCTGCAAGAACTCTATGCAACACCATCAACAGATTATTCGCTGTGGCGTGCAGCCAGAGGACTTAAAAGGCCAGTGATTTGCAAACCTCCATTACCAGCCTCTAATGGTGACTAAGCAAGAACTGATGCTGAAAAAAGTGATATATTTGTTAAGCACCTAGAAAAAATATTTACCCCAATATTACTACTGATATTGTTGAACTGCCACCAGTCGTCTCTTTACCAGAAATGCCGCTGAGATTTAACATGGCGGAGATTAATAATACTATTACTAGTCTTAACACCAGAAAAGCCCCAGGTGTCGACAAAATAAGCAACAAAATGCTTTAAGAATTGCCTTACATTGCAAAAAGAATAATACTATTCATTTTTAATGGTATTTTACGGCTGCAATACTATCCAAAAGAATGGAAGGTTTCGATGATTATTATGATACCACACCCCAGCAAGGATCATACGAAGGTTGAATCCTATCGGCCTATTAGTTTATTGCCCAATGTTTAAAACTATTTTAAAAGCTGTATATGAGCAAGCTGATGCCTATAGTGACAAGAAGTGGATGCATTCCAGATCATCAATTTGGTTTCCACAGACAACATAGCACTATTGAACAAACTCACAGACACCTTTAAAAAAAGAAATATTGCTCTGCGCTCTTTTTAGATGTTTCTCAAGCTTTCGATAAATTATGGCACGAAGGTCTTATACACAAAATAACGCAAAATCTACCCGCGATCATCGTCAGGCTTTTAAAAAGCTATCTAAATGAACGAAAATTTGTTGTTAGGGAAGGCAATTTTTTAAGCCCACCGCAGTCGATTGAAGCCGGAGGTCCCCAAGGCAGCATCTTCGGTCACTTACTTTATTTAATATGTATATGCCTCTCACTTACCGTTAAGCAATAACATTCATACATCAACATTTGCTGATGATACAGCTTTTTTAAGCGTCCATGAAAATCCAGTAGAAGCTTCCATCAACTTACAAGGGTATATATCCAAATTTGAAAAATTGCTCAAACAATGGCGTATAAAAATAAACGAGCAGAAATGTGTACACCTCACTTTTACGTTGCGAAGGGAAACATGCCCGCCTATACAAATCAACATCGAGACTATTCCGCAACACACTGCAGTCAAATATCTAGGCGTTCACCTTGATCGCCGTTTACCATGGAAATCGCATATAGACGAAAAGTTGATGCAAATGAAATTAAAAGCAGCCCAAATGAATTGGCTTATGGGAAGAAATTCTATACTAAGTCTAGACTTCGTTCGATATCGTGGGTTAGGCAGTAAGTCTAGACTGTAAACTTCTACTATACAATGCGATCCTGAAACCAATATGGTCCTATGGAATCCAGCTATGGGACACAGTCTCAGCATCCAATGTAGAAAAAATTCCAAGGCGACAAAATAAAATTCTACGTACAATAACTGCAGCCCCTGCTATGTCAGAAACCATCGAATTCATAAAGATCTTTCGATCCGTTGGTGCAGACAATATTTTCGAAACACGCGAAAAAATACATTAAAAAACTTGAGTTGCACCCAAACCCACTTGCGCGCAATATTCTAGAGTATAGAGGCCACACCCGGCTTAGGAGGAGGGACGCTCTTTCTATCAGCCGTACACGAGAGATGTAAAACAACAAAAATCAACCGTTGTAACTAATAATTTTGTTTATATATAAACTTATATTTAATATTTTTAGATTTAAGATTTGAAAAACTTATTGATGTTTCAATATATAATTGAAGATTCAATAAATAATAAAATTAATAAAAAAAAAAAAAAAAAAAAAATTCAAGGTGCCTCTACACATGTTTAAGGGACAACTTCCAACAAAAACAGAGCTGCACATATTTCAGATGCCTCTGAAAACGCATTTGGCGCCGTTTCCTGGTGGAAATCATGGTACAATTACTTTGCGCAAAGACAAGGGTTGCACCACTAAAACAACAGACGCTACCTCGGATAGAGTTATGTGTTGCAGTTATGGCTGCTCAACTGCTGCACAGAGTAAAAACGGATCTCCAAATAAAAAATCAGCCTGTATTTTTATGGACTGATTCCCAAATAGTACTATACTGGATAAACGCTCAATCTACGTTTGTGGCTAATCCAGTCTCCAAGATCCAATCATTGACATTGTTATGTTTAAATTAAAACATTTATTTTTATTATTTATTATTATTTAATTTTATTAACCACGCCAAAATGCCAAAATGTTACAATTTATTTGGTAACTTATTTTTTAGAATTAAAAACACAAGAGACTATTAGGATTTTAGTTATTACTTTTATTTACTTTTTATTTTTATTCCTTAGTCTAATTTAAATATATTAAGCCTTCACAGGGACCCGCTTTTTAAGGCTGGTGTTTGATCAGGTTTTTGTTTGGGAAATATGTTAAGCCTTCACAGGGACCCGCTTTTTAAGGCTGGTGTTTGATCAGGTTGTTGTTATGTGTGTTATGTGTTACGAACTGACTCGACTAGAGCTGACTTGATAGACTCAATAATAGTAGTGGACTGAATGGGCTGAATACCAAATCACCCTCCGCTTTTATACCCACTTTAGTGCTGCTCGATGAACGGTGCTGCTGTCGTTCGCTGCCGCTGGCGTGGATGTTGCTAAGTGTGCCAGTATGCAAATTCAGCATATTCTGTAGGAAAGTTACTGACATATACATGTATGCAGCGGTATTGCATCGTCAGCATATATCTGTAGGAAAATTACTGGTAATTACTTCAGTAATGCATACAGCGTTATTGCAACGTCAGCATATGTCTGTGTATGTATGTATGCAGCGTATATTTTGCTGCTGTAGGTATTTTTTGTTGGTTGAGGGAAAATAACTCAACGTCAGTATGTGTGTGCAGCGTATGTTCCGCTGTCGCTGATACTTCTGTTGGTTAGGGGAAAATGACTCATAACATCCCTCCCCCCTTACGGACAAGAAACATCCTGTCTTAGGATGTTTCGTAGCCATCCTTCTGGAATCAAGTCAAAATAGATGTGTGTATGCATCCGACACTTGCCGGTTGATTTCTTCTTTATGGACGTGAGGTAGACGATACTGTCGTTGATTAATGGGTGGTTGTTCACTTTTTATTGGTATTTTATGTTTCACCAATGTGGTGAATGGCAATTTGTCATTGTCCAACATGAACAAGTCATGATATTCCTCGCATATCCGGTTCATTGACTCTGTTTCTTCCATGTTCCAATCCCTCTCCGTCATAATAGTGTTTTTTAGGCGCCTTATTCTAGCGTCCTGATTTGTCACCGACGAAGGGGGTTGATCTCGCCCTCCATATTGCGTGTAGTGGTTGAAATTTGAAAATTTCACTTTAATGTCCTTCCTCCATGGTATGTCCTGCTCGGTTGCGTTCAGTATGGGCACGGCTGTGCCTCCATTTTTAATGTTGACCACAGTATTTCCAACATAAACTCCAGGGGAAATCTCCTGTTTATGCACAACCACAGTTTTGTCTCTCGATACAATATTGACCGGTACTATAGTGACCGCTCTTTTCCTCAGACAGACACCCTGTTGATGATTTGTTTGACACTCTATTTCCGTACGAAGGGTAAACGTCTTCACCCAATGTTCGCTATCAAATATGCTCAAGGTTCTGTCTATGGTGTTCACTATACATCGGTTCCACATATTATTCCTTCCGAGAATACCATCTCCAGGGATTTGTATTTCTCGTGACACAATATGGAACACCCAGGGCAACTGCCCTTTATCTCCTATCCGGATCTCGGTAGTGCCCAGCGTCGTAGTCTTTCCTCCGAAGGCTCCAGAAAGAGTTTTAGTTTGCCTTCTGTTCTTATTGAGAAAAATCTTCATTGAGTCTTCTTTTATTATGCTGAAATCTGCTCCGGTATCCACAAGTAGGACCAATCCTCCCCCCCTTGCTTCTTGGCAGGGGAGCGTAATGAAAACTGTGTCCACATTGCCCGGTGATTCAGCACTATCTTCTATATTTCGCATCATCTCTTGACTTTTTCCCTCCTTTTTTTTGTTTAATTCATTATCTTTCGCAGTATTTTCTTCTATAGTGCGCCCGTTCTCCTTATTTACCGAGTGCACAACTGCTTCGGTTACTATCCTGGTTGGCTGCTCTGTTTCTGAGTCAGTCTCCGTATCATCTTTATTTACCCGACTCTTTGCTCCTGTTTCTTCTTTATATTTGTAGTTGTTCTCTTTTTTGTGCCAATTTGATTTTCTGTTAATTTGCGGGACCCCAGTTAATGGCGATAACTGGGCCGAATTTCGTTTCCCTGAGCATTTGTCCGATTTGTGTTGCTATGGGCCTCTACTGGTCTGTTAGCTAGGTCCCTGCCGTTGTTGCTATTTCGCACCTGTTGGTAGATCCCTGTTCCTCCTGTCTGGGTTTGTCTGATATTGCTTCTGCAGTCCCGTGCAAAATGTCCTTGTTGCTGACATTTAAAACAGGTTGGGAGTGTACCATTGTTTCTATTCGCCCCTCTGTTCGTATTTTGTCCCATCGCTATTTGTGGGCTTCCACGGAATTCTGTGTTTGTTGTCCTTCTATTGGTTTCTGCCGTCCTTCTATTCAATTGATTTTGGTTGGGTAGGTTTCTTTTTGGCTCACAGAAAGGGGTTTCCTTGTGACCGTTTATCCTACACAATCGGCAGTACAAGGAGCCTAATCTCTTTCTGCAGTTTTCCACATCGTGCCCGCTGTTTCCACAGAACGTACAGCTCACGATATTCCTGCACACTGGCCCCATTTCATGGCCGTATTTTCCACAGCTCATACAGTATGGTGTGTTTAGCCGCCTTTTGCAGCTATTCCATTCATGTCCCATCTTGTTACAAAAACTACAGGGAACTTCTGAATCTATTACGTTGATACTGTGCGTTGGTTCGCCAAACAATTCCTCTGCATTTTCCACTATCTCTATCAACTTAGTTAGCTCTTCCTCTTCCTGACCCACAAATCGAGCTTTAAGAGCATGGTCCTTCAGACCCTTGATGAAACTTCTCACTGCTATCCTCTTGAAGTCCTTCAGCATGGTTTCCCGGCCAGGTCCCACCGGCCATTCGTTCTCTATTGTTGTCTTTGCCTCATTCAATAGGCTATCCAGGCGTTCTCCAAATTTACATGCTGACTCTCTGATGCTCTGTTTGCACCCCAAGATCAGCTCCCTTATCTTATCCAGGCTTTTATTTTTCAGATACAACTTCTTGATGGTGTTACAGTATGCGTCCACTGAACCAAAAGTCATCTGGGATATTTTTGAGTATGCACCCCCCAGCAGTCGCAATTTCAGGCACTGTATCACATCTTGTGTTAGGACGTTATTTGCACCTGTGAGTACTTCTCTTTCTACCATCTTGCATCCTTGTATGTACCTGCATACTTCTGATGGTAAGTCAGGTCCATCGGTCCCGAAGAATGATGGGACTGTGTTGTTAACTATTTTAATAATCTCGGATAGCGACGTCATTCTGATTGTTTCGATTTCTACTCTCTCAATAGTATGGTTTTGCCGGGGTGATGGTGATCGTCTTTCCAAAATTTCTTGGGCCACTGGGATCAGTCTATTAAATTCTTCCGCTACTATGCTGTCAATGTCTTCTTTTTCTTCCAATTCGCTGAATTTCGCCTTATATTCGCCTAACTCGTTTATTTTCCTTGCTATTGTCTCAGCGGAGTATCCTCTGCTACCTGCTTTCCTTGCGTTGTTAATTAGGGTTTTTACTTTTTCCAACAGCGTCAGGGCAGGTGTTTCTTTCTCATGCGATATGACTATTGTTGGTAGTCCTACTTGGTTTAGTTCTTCGTGCAGTGAAGGATTTGGTGAACTAGCTCTGTGAATTGTATCCAACTCTCTTCTTGCGTTTTCCAATGCTGTTTGTAGTCTTTGGATAGTGTCGTCTTGTGTCTCTATTAACTGTTTCTGTTTTAACTGTTTCCTAAAATTCTCTTCACTCAGTCCTTTTCCTTTCAACTGTTCTACTAATTCTGAATTTTCCTTTTCTACGTCCTCCAACAAAGTATCTGTGTACTCTATTTGTCCTCTTAGCTTTTCGCAATGTCCCTTAAGGAATGTTTTTGTCTCTTCGAGTTCTTCGATTCTTTTCACAAACTCCAATGATCTATCCCTACTTAATTCACTTATTAATTGTAACACATAACTAACTTCTTCTAATTTTGTCAGTCTTTGTATTCTTATTGTTTCCCTATGGTTGTCCAGGAATGTTTTGTCTGCTTCTAAACCCTTAAGTTCTGTCCACGCAAGAACTTGTAGACTGTCCACTGAATAATTATACTTATCTATCCGTTTTATTAAGTCGTCTGTCTGTGTCTGTGGATTGTCCATTAAAGCTGTATTCTACTTACCCATATTCCGCTGTTTATTATCCTCATAGTGGTCTGTGGCTTAGGCTTATTTTCACTTTATATTATTATTATTATTTTATTATATAAGTTTGTTCGCAACCGCGCAGAATTTTTACAATCAAGGTAATTCTCCTTTTTGCCTTGATCTGCTTTAGCGATTAGTCCTGCAATGACAATATGAGGGTAGCTAGGATTTAGACTTTATTCAATTTGTCTGTGCAGTTCTACACCGTCGTGTGTAGGATGCAACAATACAAGGTAGCTAGGATTTAGACTTTTATGTATTGTTGGTTTTGCTACACCTGACAGTTTTTTCTTGAGCAAGATCAACACAAGGATAATTATATTTCCTTGATGTTTTTATTTACGCGGCTACCGGCTGCGCCAAAATGTTATGTTTAAATTAAAACATTTATTTTTATTATTTATTATTATTTAATTTTATTAACCACGCCAAAATGCCAAAATGTTACAATTTATTTGGTAACTTATTTTTTAGAATTAAAAACACAAGAGACTATTAGGATTTTAGTTATTACTTTTATTTACTTTTTATTTTTATTCCTTAGTCTAATTTAAATATATTAAGCCTTCACAGGGACCCGCTTTTTAAGGCTGGTGTTTGATCAGGTTTTTGTTTGGGAAATATGTTAAGCCTTCACAGGGACCCGCTTTTTAAGGCTGGTGTTTGATCAGGTTGTTGTTATGTGTGTTATGTGTTACGAACTGACTCGACTAGAGCTGACTTGATAGACTCAATAATAGTAGTGGACTGAATGGGCTGAATACCAAATCACCCTCCGCTTTTATACCCACTTTAGTGCTGCTCGATGAACGGTGCTGCTGTCGTTCGCTGCCGCTGGCGTGGATGTTGCTAAGTGTGCCAGTATGCAAATTCAGCATATTCTGTAGGAAAGTTACTGACATATACATGTATGCAGCGGTATTGCATCGTCAGCATATATCTGTAGGAAAATTACTGGTAATTACTTCAGTAATGCATACAGCGTTATTGCAACGTCAGCATATGTCTGTGTATGTATGTATGCAGCGTATATTTTGCTGCTGTAGGTATTTTTTGTTGGTTGAGGGAAAATAACTCAACGTCAGTATGTGTGTGCAGCGTATGTTCCGCTGTCGCTGATACTTCTGTTGGTTAGGGGAAAATGACTCATAACAACATTGCCCGATCAGTGGCGCCATGTCAGATAAAAGGACAACCCAGCTGATATACTGCCCAGGGGCGTACCAGCACACAGCCTTTCTGGATGCAATTTATGATTTTATGGACCATTTTTCTGCACGGACGAGAAAAAATGTGGCCACGCAAGTTCTCGCAACAACTCCAAATTCAACATAAAAATTCCTTCAGAAATTTGCAGCAAGTAGTTGGATACACTCTAAGATTCATCAGAAATATCAGGAAGAAAAAAAAGACCGATCACCTAATAAGTCATTAACTCCGGCTGAGCTAGATGATGCACTGTTCCTGACCATAAGATCCATTCAGAAATCAAACAAGTGCGGGAAAACAAAGATCTCGACAACAAAAGTTCCATTGTAAGTTTGTCCCCATTCCTAGACGTATCAGGCATTATACGAGTAAGGGGACGACTAGAGGCTTCATTATTATCTTACGACGCGAAGCATCCAATGCTGGTTCCATATACCGACCCCCTAATAAAACTTTTATATTCAATGATTCACGAAGACAACAAACCATAGCTGTTAAGTAATGATTACTAATCATAATAATTAGTAATTAGATTATTTTTTTTTTGAAAGGTGAAGTAATGATTATATTACGATTATTTTCAGATTCGCACGATTAGTAATTGATTACGATTACAAATAATCCAAAAATAATTAAGATTAGTTAGGATTACGAGAAAATAATCAAAAATAATCAAAAGTAATCGAAAAATAATTTGACTACTTTCAAGGATTATTTTTGATTATTTTCGATTATATTTTAAAAATTTAGAATGTGCATCATTTTACACATACATTTTATTTTGAAAAATTTGCATTTAAAACGTAAAAAAATTCTGAACAAATAAAACAAAATTAATTAGTTTTTGTATGCAAAAAATAGGTACATATATTCACTTCAATAACAAAACAACCAATAACAGTTTTAGTACTTCATAAATCAACAAAAAAGGGAAAAATGCGTGGAAAAATAATAAAGAAAACAAATACATTCAAAAAACATTCAATTCACAAAAAAAGTTTTTTATAATTTACATACATATATTTACAATTGGCCTTCATTACAACTAATTTTTCAAAAGCAAAATCAGACAATGATTGCCGCCTTGGACTGTTGACGATTCCGGCAAATGAAAACAGTCGTTCAACTGGAGCTGAAGACGTTAAGGGCGTGTTACAAAAAATAAATGCATCCCTTAATAAATCATATTTTTGGTAAATCTCGTCAGCATTTGCATTATCATTTAAATAGCTGAACCCGTGATAAATAAGAAGAATGCAGAATCATGAAGAATGCAAACAGGTTATCAATTATCAAATCGATGAACATCAATAATAATGACAAAAAATGAAAAAAAAAAAACTAACATTAAATTGTATTGCCATAATTTCACAAAATTACGAAAAAATAATCAAAAACAATCAAAAGTAATCTTCCAAAGTAGTCAAATTATTTTTCGATTACTTTTGATTATTTTTGATTATTTTCTCGTAATCCTAACTAATCTTAATTATTTTTGGATTATTTGTAATCATAATTAATTAATAATCAGGAATTGTTAAAAAGAGAATTATGTAATCAATACCATTCTTTTTAAAATTTAATCTAATTGATTACTAATCGTAATCCAAATTTAACAGCTCTGCAACAAACATTGTGAACCACAAGCTGCTGTTTTGCCACCAAAGCAGTTCATCTTGAACTGGTTTCGGATTTATCAACAGATGCCTTTATGGTCGTCGTGGACAGTGTCAGAATATTTACTCTGACAACGCCACCAATTTTGTTGGGGCAATGAATCAGCTAGCAGAATTAGCCGATAGCATTTATTCAAGCCAGGCTCAGGAATGAATTATCTCCGCGTTCAGCTCAAAAGGAATACACTTTCACTTTATTCCGCCAAAAGCACCACATTTTGGAGGTCTGTGGGAAGCAGCTGTAAAGTCTGCAAAACATCTTCTTCTGCGGAGTGTTGCGAATTCATCACTAACATACGAAGAATTGGAGACAGTCGTGGTCGAAATTGAGGCTATACTAAATTTTCGTCCACTAACACCCATAAAAACTGATACAGATAATCTTGAAGCCTTAACTCCCGGTTACTTCCTGATTGGCGAAGCACTTACATCGAAAGTAGATAGTAGAGCACAGCCAACACACTTGTCAGGATTATCCCATTGGAAGCATGTGACCCACATAAAGCAGGAATTTTGGAAAAGTTGGTCATCAGAATACTTACACGAACTTCAGCAACGATGTAAATGGCGAAAGCAATCTGTTAACGTCAAGAGTGGAGACATGGTAGTAGTTAAAGAAGATAATATACCTATTATGAAATGGCTTTTAGGTAGTACCCCCAGGTGATGACTGCATAGCAAGTGTCGCTGACGTAAGAACTGCATCAGGAATATTCAAACGTCCAATACATCGACTGGCTTATTGCCCATACATAATGATTCAGAAGCACTTACTGAAGACGAATATCAACAGCTATACGCTCATTTCTCCCTCTCTTCATTCTGCTCCAGCTCTCTATCTCTCTTAATCAAGCTCCAAACCCGACTGAAGAACCTAAGCCGAAAAGACGCATTATACCAACCAATCATCTAACCCTGACGTTACTCACGTTACTACTACTAGTACCACTGGCCCTTGGAACTCCAGTCAAAAATAATAAATTTGGATCAAGAGTCGGAATCCATTTTGAGCAAATTGGAACAACAGATATTTAAACTACGGAATGGAATCTATTTGTATACTATGATTTAGCTCCTTACTGGACAGAAACATCACTTCTTGTCAATGGCACACGGTCGGTACAAACCTTATGTAAAATTATGGAAACAAACTCGTCTTGTCGCGATATTCTAGACCACTTTCAACAAATGGAAAGTGAATTACAGCTAGATACCTACTATTACGAGTTAAAAGAGGGGGCTGGATATCGTTGGTAACGTTGCTCATTCATTCTGAATACGCCAGAAACAATAAAAGAAGTCAACGACAATGAGTCGTATTTGCTAAAATTATTAAAGAATCAAACATCAATTGTAGATTCTACAATGAATATCATCCGGCAAAATCAAATAACAGCTAAGTCAAGATTCAAACGATTGGAACAAGAGATTAAAATATATTCAGATGATATAAATGACATCTCCAATACATTAGTACAAGTACTACTAAATCAGCTATTTCATTCAGCGGTTCTTGAACTAACACTGATCGCAAACAATATAAGACAGATACAATCCGAAATCCTTGACACTCTCATGGATACACATCATGGACAGATCAGTCCATGGTTACTCACTCCAGAACAGTTACAAATGAAGTCATTCAGATCATTCTGAATTCACCGCCGTCAGTGAATCTTCCAGTGACAGAAAGAACTGGCTTACTCCAGTTATTTAAGCTCATGAAGATAAAGGGCAGACTAATACGCCGCGGTGCAGTTTTCAAAATAGCTTTACCATTAGTTGAACGTGAAAAATTCAAGCTGTTTCATTTGATTCCTGTACCCAACATAATGCCAATACAGTAGTGGTCATTAAACCATGTGCTGATTTCTTGGGCATATCTACCTTGCAGAAACAATACATTCCCTTCACAAAATCTGAATTAAGCGCTTGCAACAACATTGGAGATTGAAAATACTATTACTAGTCTTAACACCAGAAAAGGCCTAGGTGTCGACAAAATAAGCAACGAAATGCTTCAAGAATTGCCTTTCATTGTAAAAAGAATAATACTATTCATTTTTTGTGGTATTTTACAGTTGCAATACTATCCGGCAGAATGGATGGTTTCGATGATTATTATGATACAAAGCCCGGCTAGGATCGTACGAAGGTTGAATCCTATCGGCCTATTAGTTTATTGCCCAATATTTAAAACTATTTTAAAAGCTGTATATGAGCAAGCTGATGCCTATAGTGACTAGATTTAAGATTTGAAAAACTTGTTGATGTTTCAATTTATAATTGAAGATTCAATAAATAATAAAACTACAAAAAAAAAAAAAAAAAAAAAAATGTATTTTACAATTAATTAATTAATAACTTTTATATTAAAAGTGGTGCGCTAAAGTCGCACACTAGGGCCAGTAAGCGTTAACCGCTCGTGGCAAACATTTATTTTTTTTTGATTACTAAATAGCTCGTAGCTAAAATCTTAAAAAAAAAAAATTCTTTTTATTTACAAAAACGCCAACAAAGGCACTTAAAATAGAAATATAAATAAAATGTTACTTAAATAAAAATTAAAGCTTAATGAAATAAGACAAAAAGTAACACCTCAAGAATAATTTTAATTATTTTTAAATTTTTAAAAAAAAATTTTTTTTATAATTTTATAATGGATAAAAAAAATTGAACTTAATTAAAAATAATAAAATTGTAAAATTAAATTAAATTTTAATACGTAGAATAAAATAATGAAAGTAAATTAATATTACATTTAACTTTTTAATGTTTTAAGACAAAATAATAAACATAAAAATACTATTATAAAATTAAAGATGGGCAAAACAGAATCAAAATTAGAAAAGCCTAGTGCAAACTTGATTACCAATTTGGAAATCATAGACCATAAGTCAGAAATAAATTCATTATGGCTGCTATATCTTATATTGGTAATAATATCAGCAATAAATCTATTACTTAAGATATATCTGTTGCATAAAAGAGCCTTACGAAAGAAATATGTTAGTAGAGCAAATGATTTGGATAAAGTTTAATACATGTATTGACGAAATATTGCTAGTAGTTTTAGAAAATAATAATAAAAATAATTTGACATAATATAAAAATGTATTAGTGTAGACGACCTATATATATTAAATATGCCAAAATTAAGATATAAGTCACAATTATACAGCGAAGGCATTAATAGCCTGATGCTTAAATCTGTAGTTAATCAAATAATAATATTAGAAATAAAAAGTCACCATAAATAAACATACAACCCATTTTTGTGGCAGTAAAAAAATAAAAAAAAAAAAAAAATTAATACAGTATTAAAAATCACAACAAAATCTATGGCATATAAACAACAAAGTAATATCGAAAATATTCAGCATCAAATTTAAAATAATGATAAAAAGCCCAATATGACGTCAGAAGACAACTATTTACTAAAGGGAATCTTGACTTAGGACAAGTTTTCCCTAGGCTTGAAAAAGTGGCCGGTAAATTATATATAATGTTCATTAATGGGAATATTGACTTAGGACAATTTTTCCCAAGGCTTGAGAAAGTGGCCGGTGAACAAATGGCACCTAACGAGAAAATTTTAGAATTTATCTCAATTAAATAATTCATAAATAAAAGGGCATAAAAGTAGCGCTACTACTTAATGAGGTGACCAATATATATGATAAGAATGCTAAGGCAATTCTAGATATAATGCTGAAATACCATGATGATCCGATAGAGGGAGGACATTGTGGAATATATATGTAGAACAATAGAAAAAATAAAGAGGTATTACTATTGGAAAAATATGATAAAAGACATAACGAAATATGTTAAATCATGTCAAAAATGCCAAAAATCAAAAACAGTAAACCATAATAAAAGTCCTATGACTATAACAGAAACACCAGAAAAAGCATTCGACACGGTGTATGTAGATACAATAGGGCCATTTCCGAAATCGATTAATGGAAATGAATATGCAATCACTTTAATATGTGATCTTACTAAATATTTGGTGACAATACCAACACCAGATAAATCTGCAAAAACAATCGCTAAAGCGATATTTGAAAATTTTGTATTGACCTATGGACCAATGAAGACGTTCATCTCGGATATGGGAACAGAGTACAAAAATTCTATACTGACGGTTGGAAGCTAAATATGCTTACCCAACAATAATATATATTTCTATTCTTTTACTCTTATGTTAAGGTACCCCTAAGAATTAGTCTCATAATTAGTATATAAGCCAATGTCATTTAGTTTATAAATCAATTAATAAATCAACAGGCTTAGGAGCTCCAACTACACAAGCTCTAAGACAAAAATAAAATATATAAAAACTATTTTATTACAAGTCAAACTTATTACTAATATCACAGAACATAGCTAATTGTCATGTATAAGGATGAATAAAAAAAGAAGGTGTACACAAAAAAACATACAAAATAATTAATGATGATCCAACAGGCAAACTACAAAAAACTAACAACAAAACAATCACAGAGCTATTAAAACAGAACAAAATATGAAAGAATTAAAATGACAATGCATACATCTGCTGCACCTGAACTGTACGGGCTACCAAAAATCCATATGGCTAACGTACCTGTCAGACCAATTTCGTCATGTACAAAAGTTCCGTGCTATAACTTAGCAAAATATATAGGAAATATCTTAAAACACATAATATCCTCAACATACAACATAAAAAATTAATTTGACCTTAAAAATAAGATAAAAGATATAATGTTAGATGACGATGATATCTTAGTATCATTCGACGTGGTTTCGTTGTTTACCAACATACCGATTCATTTAGCTATACGGACCATAATGAGAAATTGGGAAAGACCAAAAGGGATCACATCAATAACAAAACAAAAATTTCTTAAAATTTTATATTTATTTATTATACTATATTCTATAGTTTACTTCAGATTTGACAATAAGTTTTTCCTCCAACTGTATGGTATGCCGATGGGAAATAAGGGATTTCCAACAATTGCTGGTATCGTTCTTGATGCCCTTTTAGACGATGTAATCGAAGAACTAAGACAAAAACTGTTAGTTTAAATAATGAAAGACAATTCGACTGTTTCGTTTGATGTTAGATTTATTACTATACATAAAACCAAAGAGAATTTAATGCTAAAGATATTAATGATGAATATAATAGGAGTATACGTAGTTGTCTATTTTAGGCAATTCATTACATTATGTTGTTAAATTAAATTAAACATAATTTTGTTACGCATCGTTTGGTTTTTGTTTATGAAAAGCGGATGAGTCGTTCTCGAGTAAGGCTGAAATAAGTCTTCGTACCTGACTAATTTAGGGGGGAAAAGTTGCCGCGCCCATAAAAAAAAACGTACGTGACGAAGAAAAACCGAAAACGGATTTGAGTTTAGGATATCAAAGTCCATATACTCCACATAGTTTTATTTAAAGGAGGATTTTGCTGCTGAGCAGTGTAATTAAATAAAAAAAAGAAAACAAAAAATTTTTTTGCGGAGGGAGTCTAGCATCATAGCATTTGCAAAATGATGTTGTATATTATTATTATACACAAACAAAATATTGCTACTCTTTTGTTAATATGCAACCAATAGTTTATATTTACTCTACATCAGTGGAGGGAATTTTTTGAAATGCTATACAGGCGTGTGCCAAGCGTGACGATTTTACGTCATTTTGACGATTTTGTCTATTTCACCATCAGGAGCTTCCCCGTGTCTTGACGGCGTTGGCGAAACCAAAAAACATTCCAAGTATCGCACAAACGTTCCAATGAAGTCCAGAGATCTCAGTTTTTCAGCAAATGTGTAAGCATACATATTACCAAGTATAATTCCCGCACAACCAAGTCAACACATTAACACTTCTTCTTGGAATATTCCCACCAACATTCATCTAGCAGATCCTCATTTTGATCAGCAGGAGAAAATAGACTTGCCACTGGGAGCAGAATTTTATTACAAAAAAGTGGGACGATACACCTTGCTGATAATCTACCAACTCTACAAAACACAGAACTAGGCTGGATTGTAGGAGGTGCAATAGGAAAAAATCCAATTCGTAACCCACTATGTTCACCCACATGTGCAATATTTGGAGACACCAATTCATTGGAAGAAGCGATAGAGCATCTTTGGAAACTGGACGCAATTGAGGTAAGCGAAAAGGCTCTTTCGCCAACGGAAAAACAATGTGAATCACATTTCTCTCATCATGTGTACACCAATCTAGATGGCCGCTTCACTGTCAGTCTTCCGTTTCGAGAAAACCCAACAGCATTAGGAGAATCCCATAAGATGGCCTACAACAGGTTTCTCTCCTTAGAGCGTCGACTTCTAAAAAATGAAGACATTCGGACGCAATATATAAAATTCATGCAAGAATGTGAGCATCTAGGACACATGCAAAGGGTTAACATTGATACAGTGTTAGATCCTAAATATTTCATTCCGCACCATTGTGTGATGAAACCTGATAGCACTACAACGAAATTAAGAGCAATCTTTGACGCATCAGCGAAAACATCATCAGGCCTCTCGTTGACCGATATAATGTATACGGGGCCAACAGTACAGAGTAAATTGTTCTCGATCCTACTACGTTTTGGTGTACCGAAGTTTGTATTCACCACAGACATTGAAAAAATGTACCTACAAATACTGCTTGATCCCGATAATCATCAATATCAACTGATAATATGGAGGGAAGACCTCGGATTGCCAATAAACTACTACAAACTTAACACGGTAACTTACGGAACTCGTGCAGCACCTTATCTCGCCACAAGAAGTTTAAGGAAAATTGCTGATGAAAATGCTATCAATTATCCGTGTGGTGCGAACATGCTTAAGAGTAATGTTTACGTTGATGACGGCCTTGGAGGCTCCGATAGCCTCAACATCGCACTTGAGACTCAACACGAACTAATAAAGATTCTCAAAAAGCATGGGTTCAATCAAAAAAATGGTGTGCAAATCACCCACAGTTATTGACGAATATTCCACCCGGCGATCAAGAGGTAGATTTAGAATTCAACAGCAACAACGCTAACACCATAAAAACAGTAGGGTTGTTATGGCTGCCAAAAACAGATCAATTTTGCGTCAAGGTAAAAATAAATAACATACAGATTGTCTCCAAACGTACGGCAACTTCAGATTTGGCCAAATTATTTGATCCTCTTGGACTACTAGCACCCGTAGTGGTCAAAGCAAAGATATTCATTCAGAAATTATGGCAGTTAAAGTTAGACTGGGATGAGCCATTGCCTAAGGACCTTCAAAAAATTTGGACTAAATTCAGAAATGATTTAGACAGTTTGAATCATTTCAAGGTGCTCTCCGTTTTTCAGTCAATAGCCTTTCTATATCTGCACAAAAAATATTGTTAAATCTCGCTTGTTGATTTGGTTGAATTGAAGAAGCATTAAGAGCAGCTTGTTTAACCTAATAGAATTTTCTATGTCAGTAGGTGTTCTCAATGGCATATTTTCCGTGCAATGAGCTTTCAAATATTTTTTGTATTTCAGCCAGTTAATACGTGCAGATGTCAGCGGTAAATCACATGTTGGGCTTGCAGTTGTGTGTAAGTAAATAGTGATAATAGTAGGCGAGTGATCTGAAGACGAGAATGGCAACGTTACAGATCGCCTCAGCTAAAATTAAGGCTTAAGGAGTGTACCAAGCAGCTTAGAAAAGTTTTGCAAACACAAAAAACAGCTTCGCTGCAAAAATTTCTGCAAGAACTCTATGCAACACCATCAACAGATTATTCGCTGTGGCGTGCAGCCAGAGGACTTAAAAGGCCAGTGATTTGCAAACCTCCATTACCAGCCTCTAATGGTGACTAAGCAAGAACTGATGCTGAAAAAAGTGATATATTTGTTAAGCACCTAGAAAAAGTATTTACCCCAATATTTCTACTGATATTGTTGAACTGCCACCAGTCGTCTCTTTACCAGAAATGCCGCTGAGATTTAACATGGCGGAGATTAATAATACTATTACTAGTCTTAACACCAGAAAAGCCCCAGGTGTCGACAAAATAAGCAACAAAATGCTTTAAGAATTGCCTTACATTGCAAAAAGAATAATACTATTCATTTTTAATGGTATTTTACGGCTGCAATACTATCCAAAAGAATGGAAGGTTTCGATGATTATTATGATACCACACCCCAGCAAGGATCATACGAAGGTTGAATCCTATCGGCCTATTAGTTTATTGCCCAATGTTTAAAACTATTTTAAAAGCTGTATATGAGCAAGCTGATGCCTATAGTGACAAGAAGTGGATGCATTCCAGATCATCAATTTGGTTTCCGCAGACAACATAGCACTATTGAACAAACTCACAGACACCTTTAAAAAAAGAAATATTGCTCTGCGCTCTTTTTAGATGTTTCTCAAGCTTTCGATAAATTATGGCACGAAGGTCTTATACACAAAATAACGCAAAATCTACCCGCAAACATCGTCAGGCTTTTAAAAAGCTATCTAAATGAACGAAAATTTGTTGTTAGGGAAGGCAATTTTTTAAGCCCACCGCGTCCATGAAAATCCAGTAGAAGCTTCCATCAACTTACAAGGGTATATATCCAAATTTGAAAAATGGCTCAAACAATGGCGTATAAAAGTAAACGAGCAGAAATGTGTACACGTTACTTTTACTTTACGCAGGGAAACATGCTCGCCTATACAAATCAACATCGAGACTATTCCGCAACACACTGTATTCAAATATCTAGGCGTTCACCTTGATCGCCGTTTACCATGGTAATCGCATATAGACGCAAAGTTGATGCAAATGAAATTAAAAGCAGCCCAAATGAATTGGCTTATGGGAAGAAATTCTATACTAAGTCTAGACTGTAAACTTCTACTATACAATGCGATCCTGAAACCAATATGGTCCTATGGAATCCAGCTATGGGGCATCGAATGTAGAAAAAATTCAAAGGCGACAAAATAAAATTCTACGTACAATAACTGCAGCCCCTGGTATGTCAGAAACCATCGAAGTCATAAAGATCTAGACGTTCCGTTGGTGAAGACAGTATTTTCGACACACGCGAAAAAATACATTAAAAAACTTGAGTTGCACCCAAACCCACTTGCGCGCAATATTCTAGAGTATAGAGGCCACACCCGACAGAAAAGAAGGGATACCCTTTTTCTTAGCCGTTCACGAGAGATGTAAAACAACAAAAATTTTTGATATTAAAAATTTTGTTCAGCATTGGCTAAACTTATATATATTTAATATTTTTAGATTTAAGATTTGAAAAACTTATTGATATTACAATATAAATTGAAGATTCAATAAATAAAAAAATTATAAAAAAAAAAAAAAAAATGATGGGTACCCCTAAGCAAAGACAATCAATGGATATATGTTGCGTCACCACCCTCAAGGGCAACAGCAGTTTGCAACATGGAAATCATTCCTATATCACTAAAAGGCTCCGGTTTGCTGACACTTGATCCAGAGTGTATCCTCAGGCACGAGTTTGTCAACGTGAACTGATTAAAAACTATATGAAGCACAGTAAGGTCTTCATACACAAGCCTTGGCCAAATGTCAGCTTTATCATTACCAAAGAACTCTACAGCCTTCATAAATAATAACGAATCAATCTCAACAAATTTGGAGAGTGTATATACCAATGCCACGCCAGCATTCCAAATTCACCCTTGATGTCTAACAGCTGATGACAACAATCAATCAATTCATTACTAACTTAGTTTAGCTTATGCTCATGTAACTAATAACACCATTGCCCAACATACTTGGAAATTCAATTTTTACTCTAAACTTTCTCCCAATGTTTGTTTTTGTTTATTTCTTTTGTTTTGAACTGTAGTTCAACGCAGGGGAGAATGTTTAAAAACTTGTGAACACACTTAATAATTGTTAATGATAATATAAACGTTGGTGAACTCCCTTAATGTTGTTAACAAAAGGATATCGTATTACACTGTGAATTAATTGAAAACATTGCTACTTCAATTTGATTGGTGAATTTAACGTAAATTTTAGTTTTAAGTATTTTGTTGACTCAACAATTAATTGTTAATATTTTTAGTATAAATACCACAATAAAATTATATTTCATTGTCAATAGTAAAAACTTGCTTTTTATTCATTGATCGCATTACGTTCAAGTTACAAGTGCTTGAAAGAAAAACCACACAAACAAAAATTAGTACAGTTCAAATTAAAGTGTATGAGCTGAGTCATACTAATAAAATCATTTACAATTCTAAACAAGGTTGGTCTTAATGTTTTTACTTTATTTACTATCGACAGTGAAAAATGATTATCTATTTTGCTAGTCAGTAGTATAATAAAAAAAAATCTAGTTTTTAAATCCTTAAAGTAAGTAAAATGTTAAATGCAAAAAAAAAAAAAAAAACGTTCGTTGCTAATAGATAGCGTGTTGTTTTTGTCATAAGGTTAAACTGTAACTTGTCTACGTGATAGATATACTCGTACATGTAATCGCTTAAAATGCAAATAAATTTTATCTAAATATTTCATGCTAGATTCACTATCTTTACAAACGTGTGTGAACATATTAAAAATTTAAATCAACAATAACAAGAAAGTGTGGGTGGAAAGTGACCGTTTAGTACCTTATTGAATACATTTATTTAATTTGATTTATTTTTAATTTACTGAATCTTGCTTTTAAGTTATTGTTTTTACTCGAAAAAAGAAAAAAAAGCAACGGGAAAAGATAAATGTTAAATAAATTTCATATACATTTTAGTACAAAATTTCAAGACAAATTTTTCTTAAAATAGATTCCAAATTAATTTCAACTTTTATTAACAAGGGGGTTAAAATTTAATTAAAATATATTTTCAAAAATTTCGTTGGAATCTAACTACCAACTCATCAGCAGATCTTTACCATTCATGTTTCAAAAGCTCCAAAACTCATCTACTCATACATAAACTACCAAACAGTATTTGTGAATTACAAAAAGCACAAGCAAAATAGCTTTTAAAAAACTTTAAAAACAATATCTATAACAAATAATAATTTTAGAAAAATAAATTCTTGAGTATTTGCTCGAATAAAATGGTATATTTTAATTAAAATACTTAATAAGTTCTTATTGAGAAAATCGACGCAGATAAAACAGCAAGCGCTATCCTTTTTAAATAAGATGCAATTAGAATATTAGGTACATCGATTTTAACACCTGCTGTACATAAAAAAATAAGAATAAATCCTCTTTTTCTTAAAAGTTTTTATGATATTGTTGTAAATAAGGGTTATGTTGCTTCAGATCTGGTTGGGATTGAATAATTTTAGCGAAAACGAGCTTTCAATTCTGGCGCTCGTTGTGATACAAGTAGCGCCGTTCTCGGCTACTGCTTCACTCATCGACAAATAAAATTGGCAAGAAGTAGTCCTTGAAAGTGCTTTTATTTAGCACCAAAGGGGTTGCAACACTGCTCTGAAAATACACAAAGATTTATTTTTCACTTCACCATCCGACCCCTCTAAACTATACCTTTCCAAAAGATTGATATAAAATGAGTAATGGCATTAATTTCATGAATTTTAGTTCTATTTCTAGCAAAAATAACCGACTTCACAAAAAACCAATCGAGCAGAATAGAAAAAAATTCTTCATCTAATTTATATATATAAAAAATTTAAACCATACCATTAATAGCGATATTATAAAGGGTCCGTCAGATAACTTTTTTTTTTGAAAATGCTATAAAAAAAATACTGAATATTTTATCAAATTTCTATTTTTATTTGAAAGTACAACCCTTCCGGTTAATAATGAAAAATATATGAAAAAAAATATATGAAAAATTTTAATCAATATTTCAGGGGGCCGCTTATATTTCCGTAATACAGCTTGCTCCTCCAAAAATTTATGGGTTAAACTGGGACCAAGTTGCAAGCAAACTCTTTAAAATAAAAACTAATTTTAAAAATCAGTTCATAAAGAACAGTGGTTGACAAAAATTAAAATTTTTTTGTCATACGAAAACTCATATGAAATTTTGAATATACTACCGCCATCTAGCAACGATTGGCATGTCAGATAACCTTTCATACTGACTGAGAATATATTCCGCATTAGAATCAGAATCCAGACTTTCTGATTGTTTTGGGGTCTTTGGAACAGGCACTTCAGCACAGTGTAGGATGTGTCTGATGGCCAACGATTAGTTTGTGTATTGGATAGTTTGTTTAGACTCGGTTGTTATGCCTTTTGTAAGGCTAAAGTTGGTAATGTAATAATCAGGGAAATTTAGCCACTGTTAAAGCGGAAACCACTCTTCGTCGCATACTACCCTTGAAAACCTTGAAGATTTTGCATATCTAGCAAACGTGCTATATGCTGTAAGACCATACCAACAAAGTATATGCATAACTTGAATAAATATATAAAACCAAAAATACAACAAATTGAGGATTTCATAGGTTATCAATGCTAAAACAGATGTGTTTTTCCAATAAAAAAAAAGTTAACCCCTGTGTTTAAAACATTTTACGGCGGTAGAGCCTTCACAAAAACTGCCTGTGCTGAAATTAAATTGTTGCAAAATGAAAAACAAACCTCTTTTTTACAAAATATGTCATTTATTTCAGCAAATACTCAGTAATTTCAATAATATCAATAGGTTTTACATGCGTGCTATTTATGGTCACCTATTTATTTCCAAATATAAATAAAATTATGTATATTAATTGTAATTTTTTTATTTACGAACTTTAGCCTGTATAAATATTAACAAATATTATAAATGTGAATGTAAGTTTGTTTGTTGCGCTTTCACGCAAAAACTACTAAACCGATCATCATGAAACTTTGTACACATATTCTTGGAGCTATTAGAAGTAACATAAGATACTTTCTATTCAAAAAAAATTTATTTCTTACGAAACATAAGAAAATTGTTTATCAAAAAATTTAAATTCAGTGCTGTAATACCGTCCCACTGTATTACCGACAGTCACTACTATTACTATAGTATGGCTTCAATGCGATCGAAGCCGCGGGTAAAAGCTAGTTAATAATAAAAGCAGGGGCCATTGCTAATTATATCTTCAAAATGAACATTAATCAAAATATTCTTAGGGTTAAAAATCAAACCAAGAAAGTTTGTCTTAAGTAGAACAAAAAATCAGGAGATTGGGCATTGTAGGATATATAATACGCTGACAGCACTGTAATGTTTAATATATGATAATAAATAAAAAATTCCCCAGCTAGCATTCATTAGTAGTGATAAGTCACGTATTCTATTTGTATTTGTAATGTGATCACATTCAACGAACAACTAGTGCAAGCATTTGCACATGAATACTGACGTGGTTTAGTAGCTTCTAGCGAAAACAACGTTTGTTCTATTCGGCCAGTGCATATATTTGTTGCTCGAAATATATTAACAATGTCTACTTAATATTTCTCTGATTTTTGACATTTACGAAGCTTAGCCTGTATAAATATTAACAAATAAAAAAAGTTATATCAATTTTATTTTACATTTACCTAACTTTTCGTTTGCTTTTCATGTTCGTTCCAAAACTCATGTACTCATTCATGAACTCGCAAAAAAAATTTGCGAATTACAAAAGCACAAGCAAAATAGCTTTTCAAAAGACTTTACAAACATCACAACAAACAGTTTTGTTTTGGAACTGTTCAAACATAAATTGTAAAGATCTACTGATGAGTTGGTATTTAGCAATTAACGAAATGCATATAGATTTGCTAACCCACAACAAATAAATAAATTTTTTTATTAATATTTGATTTATAGTTGACCTATATGTAAATATCCTTAAACGATTTTAATTAGTTCAGCTTGAGGTCATTAAAAATTGCCAGTAAAAATTGTTTTATATATACATATGGTGTTTAATTTTAAACAATTTACTTATAACTTTACATTTGTATATTTAAAATTAAAATGAAAATTATCAAAATAATTATAATATTTATTGGTGTTATGTGTTGTATATATATATATATTTTTAGATCCCCTGATGATGATCAACGATGTTGACCGAAATATTGGGAAATAAATAAACAATAATCAACTAAAATTATTGTATTTTTAATGACGTCATGCTGAACTAGTTAAAATCGTTTAAGGATAAAAATGTATATGAAAAATAAATATAATAACAATCACTCGTACTCGTACATGATATTATTATTTTGCCCCATTCAGAGGCAAATGCCTATGTTTTTCTTTAGCCCAACCTAAAAATCTCATACACATGACACAACATATATTTATAGCACAGGATTTATTTTAATGGGACAAAAGATATCAAAAATTATTTAAGCAAAGCTACGTTCACATTTATCAAATATTTGTCGAAAAACCGTAACCAAGAAAAAAATTATAATTTATTTCCTTTACTTCCAATATTTTTTTTGGATTTTGGATTCGCATTTTTTAAAAACTGTAAAATAAAGACTTTTTTGTAGAAAAATTAATTTTATTTTGTAATAGAAAAACCAAATTAAATAACACTATCCCTAAGCAAAACTAGTGGTTACATAGTTTTAGTTAAATAGTTAATAAATGTGAACGTAGCTTTACATTAACAAAAATTTCGAAGCAAAACAAAAACTGTCGGAATTGGTAGACAATTTGCGTGACATATATGTATGCGATTAAATTAAATTAATATATAGCCTTCACAAACATTCATGTGTAGGGAAAAATACACACGAATCGATAACTTCTTCTTTTTTTAAATCGGCTAAAAAAAATAATCTCTTCGCTGTCTGAATATTCATTAGCAAGTCGTCTTGCTAATCTACATACATATGTATGTACATAACACGTCTAAATTATCTTACACATAAGAGTTGGGCAAACAAAAATAGAAAATTGTTTAAAATTTAAATTGTCAGCAAGCTCAATATTTAGTAAGTCAACCATTCAGCATCGCCAAATGTGTAGAGCTGGCAGAACGTTAGGTTCAGTGCATTTGTGTTTTAAACGCGTATCGGTTTAAAATCGTTGGAACTATATTCTAAAAAAAAAAAAACAAATAATAAATTCAATTAACTCTTATATAGACTTTACTAAAAACAAAAGAAAACGTGGATTTATAATTTGTTTGTATTTATTTCGTTTCAAATGCTGGTCTACGTCGAATTAGTGACTCATGTGCCTACTTATAACGGTTGCAATAATTTAAAAACATTAAATTCTGCAATAAACGTCTAATTATTTTTGTGTCCTTAGTTTTAACGACCACCGTCACAATGGAATTAGATTTATCACAACTAACACAAAGACGCATTCGGAGTAATTTAAAAGACAATTCAACCGTGTATCGTTTCACTTCAACTCCTGCGAAGATTATTAATTCCTCATTATTTATCCACAGCCCAATAGTAAATGGTATTCGGTCACATGATCGTAAACGTTCACTAGCTTTAACAAAAGTGTTGGTACTAAATGTGCAAGATTTGTTGCGTGTTCACGATTCAACTGATAACGATGAGGTATAATATTAAAAATTTTCAAAATTAACTGAAGATTAATTATTAATTTATGTATCTGGTTCTCCTTCTGTAGCAGTCTGTGGTTTTTATCTTAAATATTAAATCCTTGTCAACAAAGATGTTGACATATTTTGCAATATGGACTGATTCTGCTAAACGCCACAAAAAAAAAAACAAAAAAACAACTGATTGTTAAAATTTAAGATACAAGGAAAAATTTACATTAATTTCGACTTCAACATACCGTTACCGTTGACAATTTTCAAAAAGGGGCACAAGAAGGGGATTTTCCAAAAAAAAAGGGTCACTAAAAAGGGGATTTCTATGAAAAAATGGGCATATTCAAAAGCAAGAAAAAATAAAGCAAATAAATACGTTTCATTTCTAAAAAAAAAGGTTAACAAACATTTTCATTAAAAGTATTTTTATAAAATATATGTATGTACATATAACGAAAAACAAGCAAGAGAAAACAAAATTTCCCATATGGTATGTACATAAATTTAAAATAAAAATAAATATAAAATTCGAAAATAAATGTATTCATTTTACGAAAAAAAAAATATAGCTACGAAAAATAAAATATAGTTCATGGTAACAATATGTATCAACGAACTTATGTTTTCTAAAGGATAAAACACAGATACTTAAATTTATTCTCTTAGAGGAAAAGCATCTAGTGTTGATAACAAATGAAACATACGATTTGCAAGAGAAAAACAATTGTGTAAATTTTCTATACGTCTCATTATTAAATTAAAAGATATAAGCAAATTAAAATATATATATAGTCATATAGTTTTGCACTCAATACCTATTTTTTTGAACTGCAATTCTGTAGTTTTGAATAAGTTTATCACTAGGAATTCAATCTTCCAAGTCACTTTGAAACAAATTTAAGGCGGATAGCATGGACTGACAAGTGTCTACTTTCAGTATATTTGTTTATTTATTTTTTAGTAATGCTAAGTTCAAAAAAGCACGTTCAGCAGGAGCACTACTATGTGGCAAAGTAAATATATATGACGCAAATTTATACAAGTTTGGATATAATTTGTCGTCCAAACAGTTTTTTTAAATTTCCTATTTCATGCCAAAAGGTTTCAGGCTTAGCTATTTTTAAAATCGCTTCATAGCTTTTGACATTCGCTTTGCTTTCTAATAGCTTGAACTCAGTTACAAATTCGTCTGGTTCACTAACTATATCACTAAAAACAGAAACAATTTCAAAGTAGTACTCAACTGATTTGATACAAACTGGATCTAAATACTTCAATACACACAGTCTTTTATCGCTAATATTAATTATTGATAAAATTTCCCAACACAATTTTTGGTAAAAAAGCAATATTTTGCTTTTAATATTCATAATATCACTCCTTGAGATCTCGTTAGTATTTATTTCTAGCTCGGCTTCATGGCCAATATATGTATATACATATATTAAAAGTATCTTTAATGTGTAACACATTAAAAAAATCAATATTTTCTATGCTTGTTTCTAAAATGTATTCTGTTTGGTTCAAAAAGGGGCACAAAATAAATCATATTGATCCAAAATGGGATTTTAATTAAAGGGGCCCAAAATGGGGCTTTGCAGTCAGAAAAGGGGCAAAGTGCCCCTTTAGGGGCACAACGGTAACGTCGTTTTCGGAATTCTAAAATGTTCATTCGTATTATGCCTTTACTGGTTAAGTCGCTGTGCTGAGAATGATTATATATATTCAGGGTTATTCTGAAATACGTTCGTCTCTTCGTTGACGTCGAATGTTACCTTTCGACGGTTCGACGGTGATAGATTCTAAAATATCGATTAAAAAATCAAGTTTTTGTAATCTCTTGCAAAAAAAAAAAAAAAAAAAAAAAAAACAATCAAATGGATCCAATAGCTTAGTTTTTTAATGAAAATAACCTTCGGCGCGTTTTAAAAACACTGAGGTACAACAGTGTGGATATATTTGAGATGGATAATAAAATGTGAAAAACAAAATATAAATAACGACATGCTATTTACATATATAACAATGTTTGCTTTCATATATATTTACAAATAACTTCTGAATAAATAAGAATCCATTTAAACATATTCTGAATGAAATAGAAGGCAAAATGGGACGGTATCGTCTGAGAACTTTGAGATCATAAGCTCAACTATTGCTTGGAATTCTTTGGGTGTAGTGTGCTTTTTTGACCTGCAAAATATTTATAAATTATATTTTTCTTATATTTTTGTATTTAATATTTGAAGTTTATGTATACTTACATATTTGATAAAAAAAATTTTGTAAACGCGCCGAAATTGGGGTCGAATGAAAATGTATAAATTTATATTCCCCGCGTCTATTAGAACAGGTCAAAAACTGTCGGTTAGATGACAAAATATATCGATGATCACTATCGCGTTTAATGGAGTGTTGAATTGTCATTTTAACGCCTTTTTGTGCTGAACGCGTATTTCAGAATAACGCTGATTATGTGTATATTAAATGAAAATTGAAATCTAGTTAGATTTATTCTTTCCAATGCCTATTTTTCTGGTTTTTGTTCTGCTTAACTAAATTTTTTTTCAAGCTTTTAAGATAGTTATCTTATGGGCTATTCTAGTCAATGATGACTATCTTAAAAACTTGAATATTATTTATATAATTGGTCTAACATAATAACTACATATTTTTTTCTTTTGATTATTGTACTTAAGTATATGTAAAGTGGCGACTTAAAAAAAAAAACATTTGCTATATAAAAATGTCAAAAGCTCAACTTGAACAAAATAGACTTTGAAAAGTATATTAAGTTGCAACCCATTTCAAATGATAAAGTTGTAGAGTATGAACTTACATGTAACTCAGCAGATTCAATTAATAATAGAAGATCTTTACCTAGTAAGATTGCAGATGCCGTGGTGGCAGTGAGGTCTAAGCGGTAGACAACTCTGATGATGAGACTGTGGTTAGTCTCGAAACATCATGATGTCAGTTCAACACTCGGCGCAGTCTAATTTTTCTTTGTCTGTTCAAGTATTAAGAGCTACTAGATTTTTCTTTCCAATTAAAATAATAATTTAATTTATAAAAAAAATTAAATTGAGAGAAAACGAACTTAAGCTTGGCAATATTTTTCCAAGAATTCTTTCCCATATTAGAAAGGCGAACAAATTTTGCCAAGCTTACAGGTTGCCTAGAAATGAGATGGAATTGTACCTATCAAGAACTTGGTCCTTATTTTGATCTCAGTACTTTTTACGGCCGAAACTTTTTGGATACGAACTTGGCCTTATTTTCACATTTATGTTTTTGTGTGGATTAAATTAACATTTATCCTTAGTAATTGTTGTCATTTTTCTTGCCCGACTACGTGTAATTACCCCGGTGTCATCTTCACCTCTTGAATTACTCCTTAGTCTTTCACCTTGGGTTTACACTGGTGCTACTACAATTTCCCCTTCCCGTGTGACTTTCTTTCTTATCTGATCTGTGTGGGCCTGCCTTATTGCCCCATTAATAGTAACCAAATATCTATAGCTACTTAGTTTTCTTATTATCTTATCCTTTAGCCATTTTACCATATTTGAAAAAAAACATTTTTGTACCATATCTCCTCTACCTCTTTAAAACAATTTTTTACTTTAAGATTTTGTTTTATTTGTTTTTGAATTTTTCTAAATTTTGAATTCAGTGACGTCGAAGTTAATATTGTGCAATGTTCGGAGTTTCTATTGAAAAACTATATCAGCTGGTGCCCAGCTAGTTAGAGTTCTTCTGTATTTCAATAAAAATCTATCAATACGTATTCGTAATGGTATTTTGTTTTGTTTAAAATCCAAAAGTGATTTCTGCAAACCTGATTTAAACGTTTGTACAGCTATTTCCGCGCTTCTATTAGGCCGTGGATGGTAAGGTGGAGATTTAAGAACAGTTATGTCATTTGATTTGCAAAATTGTAAAAATTCCTTGGAGCTGAACGGACCTCAATCGACCTCAATTTCCCAGCTACAATAGTGGCTGTCGTCATTGTTAGAGGAATAGCATCCATCCATTTTGAATATTTATCGTAGATAAAAAAAATCTGTTGTCTATTTAATGAGTAAAAATCCATATGAATTCTTTCGAATAGCTTTCTTACTTCTGACCACTGTGATAAACTAGGCGTTTTTGCTCTTTGTGTAAATTGACATGGCTGCCACTGTCCAATATATCTCTCAATGTGTTGATCTATCCCTATTGAATCTTCAATTATAGATTGGAACATCAATAAGTTTTTCTAATCTTAAATCTATAAATATAAAATATAACTTTAACCAATGCTAAACAAAATTTTTAATGTATATATGAAAAGTAATATTATCAGGCTCAAGTTCAGTTTTATTGAATTAATGAAAATTCAAAATTACTAAGAGTTTTTTTTATGTTGGAAAATATTATTATTTATATCCAATCAGTTTTTAGCAGAACGTATCAGTACTGATTTCAAGGCCGCTACACCTCTCATCAGCGTTCAATTGTCCATCTTTACAATTTTCGTAAAGTGGATACTAATTGCGAAGAATATCAACTATTTAACCAGTTTTCAAGAGAAATAGAATATGAGAATTAATTTTTAATTCATTTTTTATTCTACCTTGAAACAGTGCTGGTTAGTACGAAATTCCCTCATTACTGTTTGCAAAGTACTAATAATCAACACAAACTCATAGTCCGTTATCATCAAAGTATTCTACTTAGTATTCTAACGTTTTTGTTATTTTTACTCTATATTAGGGAAATTCACATATTACTGTGACCCTTGTTATTAGGGTATTTATAGCTCGTGCCCAAGCCCAAAAAATAATAATATTTTAAATCATAAAAAAACTCTTAGTAATTTTGAATTTTCATTAATTCAATAAAACTGAACTTGAGCCTGATAATATTACTTTTCATATATACATCAATATAAGTTCAAATAATAATTACGTTTATTCGTAATAATAATAATATAAATATACAAAATTTTTAATTTCAACAGTTAATTTTTGTTGTTTTACATCTCTCGTGAACGGCTGAGAAAAAGAGTATCCCTTCTTTTCAGCCGGGTGTGGCCTCTATAATGAAGAATATTGCGCGCAAGTGGATTTGGGTGCAACTCAAGTTTTTTTATATATTTTTTCGCGTGTTTTGAAAATACTGTCTTCACTAACGGAACGTCTTGGTCTTTATGAATTCGATGGTTTCTGACATACCAGGGGGCTGCTGTTATTGTACGTAGAATTTTATTCTGTCGCCTTTGAATTCTTTCGACATTCGATGCTGAGGCAGTGCCCCATAACTGGATTCCATAGGACCATATTGGTTTCAGGATCGCGTTGTATAGTAGAAGTTTACAGTCTAGGCTCAGTATAGAATTTCTTCCCATAAGCCAATTAATTTGGGCAGTTTTTAATTTCATTTGCATCAACTTTGCGTCTATATGCGATTTCCATGTTAAACGGCGATCAAGGTGAACGCCTAGATATTTGACTACAGTATGTTGCGGAATAGTCTCGGTGTTGATTTGTATAGGCGGGCATGTTTCCCTTCGCAACGTAAAAGTGACGTGTACACATTTCTGCTCGTTAACTTTTATACGCCATTGTTTCAGCCATTTTTCCAATTTGGATATATATGTATGAATGTTATTGCTTAACGGTAAGTCCGAGGCATAAATTAAGTACAGCAAGGGACCGAAGATGCTGCCTTGGGGAACTCCGGCTTCAATCGACTGCTGTGGGCTTAAAATATTCCCTTCCCTAACTACAAATTTTCATTCCATTAAATTGCTTTTTAAAAGCCTGATGATGTGTGCGGGTAGATTTTGCGTTAATTTTTGTATAAGACCTTCGCGCCATAATTTATCGAAAGGTTCAGAAACATCTATAAAGAGCGCAGAGCAATATTTCTCTTTTTCAAAAGTGTCTCTAACAACATTCACAAGTCTGTGAGTTTATTCAATAGTGCTATATTGTCTGCGAAAATTGAATTGATGATCTGGAATGCATCCACTTCTAGTCACTATAGGCATCAGCTTGCTCATATACAGCCGGGCTTTGGTATCATAGTAATCATCGAAAACTTCCATATTGTTGGATAGTATTGCAGTCGTAAAATACTATTAAACATGAATAGTATTATTCGTTTTGCAACATAAGGCAGTTCTTGAAGCATTTTGTTGCTTACTCTGTCGACTCCTGGGGCTTTTTTGATGTTAAGAGTAGTAATAGTATTTTCAATTTAACAATATCAGCAGAAATATTCGGGGTAAATACTTTTTCTAAGTACTTAACAAATAGATCACCTTTTTCAGCATCAGTTCTTGCCCAGTCACCATTCGAATCTCGTAACGGAGGTTTGCAAATCACTGGCCTTTTAAGTCCTCTGGCTCCACGCCACAGCGAATAGTCTGTTTGTGGTGTTGCATCGAGTTCTTGAAGAAATTTTTGCAGCGAAGCTGTTTTTTGTGTTTGTAAAACTTTTCTGAGCTGTTTGGTACATCCCTTAACTGAGGGGATCTGTAACGTTGCCATTCTCGTCGAGCTCTCCGTTTTTCAGCCAATAGCCTTTCTATATCTACCGAAAAAATATTGCTAAATCTCACTTGTTGATTTCTTTTATTTGAATTAGCATTAAAAGAAGCTTGTTTAACGTGCGCTTCAAACAACCTGAGGGAATCGTCTATGTCAGCAGGTGTTCTTAGCGGCATTTTTTCCGAGCAATGAGCACTCAGATATTTTCTGTATTTCAACCAGTTAACACGTGCAGATGTCATCGGTAAAACACATGTTGGTGTTGCAGTTGTGAGTGAGTAAATAGTGACAGTTGTAATTGAGTGATCTGAAGATAAATCCAAAGATGCTTCAACGTCAACAATCTCGCTGGGTACACCTTTTGCTATTCCAAAGTCAATACCATCAGGAATTTTTTGACGATCTGTTGGCCAATATGTTGGTGACCTTGACACTACGTGCAAACCCATTTTAAAAACGACGTCAAACAAAACTCGTAACTTAGGAGTGGTTAAACGTGAACCCCAGAATGTGTGTATAGCATTGTAATCGCCAGCTGCTAGAAAACGGGGGCCCAGTGATTTATAAAAAGCCGTATATTGACTCTCGGTAATTGAAAATCTTGGGGCGAATAGACAGATGATATTACAAGTTTTTGATAGTAATTTTCGATGCGGATGTTCGTTCCTTGAAGATAATCTTCACAAAAATCATTCAACAGGTGGTGTTTTATTCGGGTTTTTATTAGGATTCCCGAACCACCACAAGCTCTGCCACGGGGATCCTTGGTGTCGTAAAAATTATATCCACTAATTCGGAAATAGCTTCGAGATGTCAAATGAGTTTCTGAGATAAGCATAACATCGATTTGTTTATCCAGAAGAAAATACTCTATTTCGTTTTTATGTTGGCAAATGCCATTTGCATTCCAAAAACAGATTTTTAAGTTCATGGTTTGTTTAGTACAGCCTGCAAAAAGGTAGAATGCATTTTCAACATTTCCTGCATCATACAGGACATGTTGAGAGTAAATGTATTTACTGTTTGTATTAAGCTTTCAATTGAGGCTTCAATACGACTAAAGTTAGACCCCGAATATTCATTTACATTTACGTTTTTTTGCGCCGTAGTCTGTAGCTCGTTTCTGTATTTCTCGCATCGTAAAGTTATTCGCATGAAACGAGTGAATTGCAACAAAAACAGTGTAAAATGTAACAAAATATGGTTTTTCTCACACAAGTGTTTCTGTATATGATGAATTTCATGTAAAAATCGAGATGCATTGAACCCGACCCCCATAATATGCTCTGTCTGTTACAGATGTTGCCATACAGTCGGATGTAGCAGACGTAGAAATGCTGTATTCATCCAATGGACTCACAGTAGTGTTAACTAAATTTTGGGGAGTAGTTGCTGTAGAAACAGTAATTTGAGGAATAGATGATGAGTTGCTATCGAATTTATCCAAGTTTGGGAAATTATCAAATAGTTCACCAAATTCTGAAAGCTTGTTTTGCACCGATATAAAATCCTTTTTAAGTCTACCAAACTCGTCTTTAAAACTTTTAAAAAATTTGTAAAACTCGACATTAATACTTTTACAGCCGGGACAACACCATTGCAATGATTTTGCTGGATCCATAAGGGCATCAGCATCACGAGCCTTAAGCCCACTACATTTTAGGTGATAGCTTCCGAGGTATAACCAGCAAGATGTCATACGATCATTACTAGTAATGGTGCAACTTACATTCTGACAAGTCATGATGAAGTATATTTCACTTAAAGTTGATCAATAATCAGATCTAAAATAAATATGTGTACTGGGTAACACAAATTAACTCCACAAACAGATGGCGCTACTGAATATTATCCAATTCACAAACCACTAAACTGTGTTCAATAAGTATCAGTATCACTCATATAAATCCTAACAGCTGATACGCAGTAGGATAAAAATGGAATATTTCACAAGTTTCAGCAAAAGCGTAGCAATGTGCGTATGTACATTAGTGTGTACCAAAAAAAATTTTTTCTTGTTCCCCCACCTTTTTTTGAAAGCTTATAGGGTAAAGTATTTTTGTGATTTTTTTTCAGATTTTTCGGAAGAGGTTTAGAGGTCGCTAAAATCGAATTTAACCAAAAAATAGGGTTTTCTCGACTTTTTTTGAATTTTGCGCATTACTCGGCCCATAACCACGATTTTCTTTGTTACTAAGTCAATTTTTTAAAGAAAACTGTTCAAACTTTACTTCTCTGTGCAGATATTATAAGTTTTGGTAATATTTTTGCTCATTTGGGTACCCTTTATGACATTTTTTTGTAAATTTAGCATAAATTTTAAAAATAATGCTTTGTAACTTTTAAAATTTCTATTGAAGTTAAAAAAACTAATGATTCAGTTTAAAATGTGGATAAATTCTGAGTTATTTAAAAAAATAAATATTGAATTTGCTCTTACCGTTCCAAAGTTATACCCTTTTTAAGTTTTGTACTCATTTACACATGTACACAAATCCGATACATATCTGGCAAACACATTACAATATTTTTAATTTCACAAAATGAGTATTTATTATTTTTTAATAGATTTTTGTATATACACAAAATGAGTACAAAACTTAAAAAGGGTATAACTTTGGAACGGTAAGAGCAAATTCAATATTTATTTTTTTAAATGACTCAGAATTTATCCACATTTTAAACTGAATCATTAGTTTTTTTAACTTCAATAGAAATTTTAAAAGTTACAAAGCATTATTTTTAAAATTTATGCTAAATTTACAAAAAAATGTCATAAAGGGTACCCAAATGAGAAAAAATATTACCGAAACTTATAATATCTGCACAGAGAAGTAAAGTTTGAACAGTTTTCTTTAAAAAAATTGACTTAGTAACAAAGAAAATCGTGCTAATGGGCCGAGTAATGCGCAAAATTCAAAAAAAGTCGAGAAAACCCGATTTTTTGGTTAAATTCGATTTTAGCCACCTCTAAACCTCTTCCGAAAAATCTGAAAAAAATCACAAAAATACTTTACCCTATAAGCTTTCAAAAAAAGGTGGGGGACCTATAAAAATCGAAAAAAAATTTTTTTTTGGGACACACTAATATACATAGGAACAATCTCACTTATTCAAGTTCAAGTTTTTGGCGTGCTTTAAAATATTGACACAAATGTATGTATGTTAATAACAGTAAATAAATTATGAACACCAAGAGGTTTAAGGCCTATTTAGCCGACCGTTGAAATTGTAGATGTAAGCCAGGGATTTCTATTTCTTTTCACAATTGTGTACACCACTACTAACACATATTTTTATACTCTTCAATTCAGTCGTCGATGTGACTTCGACAAGTGTACATGTCTAGCGGATGCTATATTATTTTGTTTCAGCTTACACTCAAAAAATATTGTGTATACCACTACTAATACATATTTTTGTTTCAGGTTAACAGAAAAAGCTTTATGATGGCACTTAAAAAATATTGTGCGGTCAAAAACGCTTTTGGTAACATACAATGCCTTATATGCTATGCAACATTTAAGGAAGAAACGGAATATGTTATTAAACGGCATTGCGAGCGTTTTCATAATAATATAAATAATTTAAATGATAAGGAAAGAGAAGACCTGTTTATAAAAATAAAACAATTTTTTTAGAAAAATTGAAAAAATGGTTATTAGAAGAGAAAATTTATGAACCAAAATCAGTTCCCAAATTGAAAAAGGAGATTTCAAGTTTAGTAATATTGGAAATTGTTAAGAAAGGAAGACCATTGTGGGATGGTGTTTTTATCAAGCAATTGCTGAAAAAAATTTGGGAAAGGCTTTATTATAATACTAAATTTATAGAGTCTCTTCCCCTGTCCAGTCAAACTGTAGGCCGTCGTACTGTTCAATTAGGAACATGTATAGAATCTGCAATTAGGGAAAAAGTAATTAATTGCGAATTTTTTTCAATTTGTTTAGACGAAAGCTATATGTTGTTGTAATGTAAGAGCCAACGTTTTTGTAGTTATAGAATGCTCAAAAATATAACCAGAAAAACAGCTCTTTGACATTTGAAGCGACCTAATAAGTAGAGCAAAAAATATGCAGCTTTCGTAGCGCTGCCACCTTGTTTATTACATCATGGTAGTGTCAATGTTCTGTAGAACGCTGCCAACTTATAATTGTTTCAAAATCGTCAAATTTATGACCAAAATCGTCACGTCGTCAAACTGCCTTTTTTGGCATCTGAAATCGTCAAATCTGGCAACCGTGGTAGCACTAGCAAAGACTTATTCATACTTTTGCTAGCTTTCACTAGTAGCTTTAGCTAGTGCTGAAAAGAAAAAGCTAGTGCTACTACTTGGAGCTTGGTAGCATACACTACATTTTTATTCACTCCGCCCAATATGACTTAAGAGGAAACCGTTTATATCCCCTATATATAAAATCAAGCGTATTTTCAAGGCCCTCTTCTTGAAAATTAATGTTTATAAATTATTAACATTATTATTTCGCATAACAATTCAGTTCAGTTTCTACTCTCGTAGTGTACAGACGCGTTTTTATAATCGTCGCAACTGAATATTAAAAATTATTGTAAGTTAAAATCCCAAAGAAAAAAACAAAGACAAAACATTTATTAAACAGTTATTATACTGGTTTTATTTAATTTTTTACTTGCGTGTAATATACATCAATATTTGCATACACAAACTCATATATGTGAACAAAAAAAATATAACTCTAAATGAGTTCATCTTCTGCCAACAACAACAACAATAAACCTACAATCAGTAGAAATGCTCTTTTAACTTTTGTTGCTGATGACGACAATAAAAAAATGAATTAAACACAAACCTTTAGCTCGTTTCTGTATTTCTCGCATCGTAAAGTTATCCCCATGAAACGAGTGAATTGCAACAAAAACAGTGTAAAATTAAACAAAATATGGTTTTTCTCACACAAGTGTTTCTGTATATGATGAATTTCATGTAAAAATCGAGATGCATTGAACCCGACCCCCTCAGATATCGATGAAATTTTGTTCATAGCTAAATTTGATCAATACAAACAAACTCTCATTTTTAGAAATGACTGTTTTGCGATTTTTTGGGCGTGGCACAGTGGGAAAGTTTTCGAAAAAACGCGAAAATAGTCGAAAAGAGCTCCATTTAAACTACAATAACTCAGAATCGGCTGAACCGATTAACATGATCTTGGTATCATTAAAAAGATATTTTAACAGGCTTTATGACACGTTAAAAAACAGGTAAAATAAATAAACATTGTCCCAGGAAAATTGTGAATATGTTTTAACCCAAATTTTTTAAGTAGTGTCACTATAGCAGTTCATCTATATATTTCAAAAAAGATACAGTTCGTGAAGGCCAATATAACCAACAATATTAATAAAATCCTTTACGTATCAGATGGCGCAGGAGCACAATATAAAAATAAATATAACTTCATTAATTTATGCCATCACAAATCTGATTTTGGTATTGACCCTTGATCTTTTTGGATTTTGCGTTAGTTAAAATTTTCTTTTTGTTATAAATTTTTTACAGTGTAATTTTTTTTTTTTTTAAACGTGTCATAAAGCCTGTTAAAATATCTTTTTAATGATACCAAGATCATGTTAATCGGTTCAGCCGATTCTGAGTTATTGTAGTTTAAATGGAGCTCTTTTCGACTATTTTCGCGTTTTTTCGAAAACTTTCCCACTGTGCCACGCCCAAAAAATCGCAAAACAGTCATTTCTAAAAATGAGAGTTTGTTTGTATTGATCAAATTTAGCTATGAACAAAATTTCATCGATATCTGAGGGGGTCGGGTTCAAAATTTCAGTTTTATATCGATTTTTAAATGAAATTCATCATATGTACTCATATGTAATTTAACAACATTTTGCGGAAAGTTTCTCACAAGAAGTGTCAAAATAACTCACATTTCAAATTGGTGCGAGAAAATCAAAATTTAAATATATATAAATATACATATGAAAAGTAAATCTTCTAATATATAAAATTCTCGTGTCACGATGTTTGTTATCGAACTCCTCCGAAACGGCTGGACTGATTTTAATGAAATTTTTTATGTATATTTGGTAGGTATGCGAATAGGTTCTAAGGTATATTTTAAATAGCTAGTGGCACGAGGTGGGGAGGGAGGGGGCAATTTCTGTATTTACTATACTATTAACCCAACAGATGGGTTATGTCCGCCTCATAATTATTTTTGTTGTTGAATGACAGATGGCTCTATGTCCGCCTCATCCAGGAGAATCATCCTTGTTCGTATTTCAAACAGAACAAAATTATTGTTTGGTATTTTTTTCATCGGCGGTCATCGTCACACACTTTCTATTTTTTATATATCACCCAAAATATGCACTAGAAATATTTTGTATGGCAAAACAACGTTTGCCGGGTCATCTTGTATAATATAAATATATTTTAATTCGTATGTATGTATAAATGTGGAACAGAAATCAACAGATAATGTACATATGTATGTATGTATGTACTTAATGTGTACATATATACATATACATATTATGTATGTAGCAAAAGTTTTAAATAAACACAAGAATAAGTTTTTAAATAATTTTTTTTAGTTTGAATGAAAACTAGCACTGCTTTATACATTTGGGTTTTTATTTAAATAAAAAAAAATTATAAAGAACAATTGTTGTTTTGTAATTTAAAATTTTTCAGCCTTTCATTGTTTTGCTTTTGTTATATGTAATTAATTTCCCTCGATGACGTTTCTTTTACATTTGACACTTAATTATTGGAAACATTCCAGTAAGAACAAAATCAGCGCAGCCTGTTTTCGCATCCAAATACAGAAACACTTTTTTCTCACAAATCGAGAAACGATGGAATTTTTTGTTTCACACTTCATGTGAGAAATTTTACGATGCGAGAAATATAGACACGAGGTACTGAATTCTACACTAAACACAACTACTCGTGCGCGATCATGCTCTCTCAACATGTTAAATAGTGATCAATAAACAACAACAATTGCACCCATTAGCAAACTTGTCAGCTCAGCTGTGCAAACAAACAAACAAAGAAATAATAACAAGGTGACCAACGTAAACAAAATTGTTGATCCAGTGAGTGAAATAAGTAATAATAAAATTCAAACAGGTATGGATAGATACATAACCGTGTTAAAAAGGGGAAGAAGTCCCAAATCTGCTCAAATTGGCAAATTGGCTCAACGGCAAAAGTTCCTAAAGATGGCAAAAATATCTAAAATACCAAAAATCGATTCGACATTTTAACTGAACAAGGTGATGAAGACACAATTACTACAAGTTAGAGTAAACCACCACCGATATACTTACGAGAACAGTGGCCTAATTCTCACTCTTGTGATCGAAGTTGCATTCGAATCGAAATTAATTCGATAGTGTGAGAATTCCTAATGATGTTATTCGATACGAAACGAATCGAATTTTTGTTTCAGTGTTGGAAAAAACTGTATAAAAATGATTTTACAACACTGAATAAATTGTAAAGAAAAACATATTTTTATAGAAAAAAAAGTGAATCAAAAAATTTCAAATAAAAATTTTATTAAATATACATTTAACACTATATATTATATACATATCGTCGTGCCAAAGTTATCTTCACGTATCTCCAAATTTTTTTTTTTGGGAAATTGAGTCCAAAGTTTCATAATGATATACAAAAAAATTTACGTGAAAAAAGTAGTCCAATATTTTTGTCAGATATTATGTTTGAAGTTTTTTATCGATTTATGTAAAAATATCTGAAGTCATTGAAAAAAATTTGTATGTTATTGCTATTTTTACATCCAAAAAATATTTGTCATTTTATTGTATATGCCACATTTTGGGAAATATTTTTTACTTTATGGTACTTACGTGAAATTTGTTACAATTAGTAAACACTATTGGTTGGCTCGCGCTGACACGTTTAAAAAAAAAAAATTACACTGTAAAAAATTTATAACAAAAAGAAAATTTTAACTAACGCAAAATCCAAAAAGATCAAGGGTCAATACCAAAATCAGATTTGTGATGGCATAAATTAATGAAGTTATATTTATTTTTATATTGTGCTCCTGCGCCATCTGATACGTAAAGGATTTTATTAATATTGTTGGTTATATTGGCCTTCACGAACTGTATCTTTTTTGAAATATATAGATGAACTGCTATAGTGACACTACTTAAAAAATTTGGGTTAAAACATATTCACAATTTTCCTGGGACAATGTTTATTTATTTTACCTGTTTTTTAACGTGTCATAAAGCCTGTTAAAATATCTTTTTAATGATACCAAGATCATGTTAATCGGTTCAGCCGATTCTGAGTTATTGTAGTTTAAATGGAGCTCTTTTCGACTATTTTCGCGTTTTTTCGAAAACTTTCCCACTGTGCCACGCCCAAAAAATCGCAAAACAGTCATTTCTAAAAATGAGAGTTTGTTTGTATTGATCAAATTTAGCTATGAACAAAATTTCATCGATATCTGAGGGGGTCGGGTTCAATGCATCTCGATTTTTACATGAAATTCATCATATACAGAAACACTTGTGTGAGAAAAACCATATTTTGTTTAATTTTACACTGTTTTTGTTGCAATTCACTCGTTTCATGGGGATAACTTTACGATGCGAGAAATACAGAAACGAGCTAAAGGTTTGTGTTTAATTCATTTTTTTATTGTCGTCATCAGCAACAAAAGTTAAAAGAGCATTTCTACTGATTGTAGGTTTATTGTTGTTGTTGTTGGCAGAAGATGAACTCATTTAGAGTTATATTTTTTTTGTTCACATATATGAGTTTGTGTATGCAAATATTGATGTATATTACACACAAGTAAAAAATTAAATAAAACCAGTATAATAACTGTTTAATAAATGTTTTGTCTTTGTTTTTTTCTTTGGGATTTTAACTTACAATAATTTTTAATATTCAGTTGCGACGATTATAAAAACGCGTCTGTACACTACGAGAGTAGAAACTGAACTGAACTGTTATGCGAAATAATAATGTTAATAATTTATAAACATTAATTTTCAAGAAGAGGGCCTTGAAAATACGCTTGATTTTATATATAGGGGATATAAACGGTTTCCTCTTAAGTCATATTGGGCGGAGTGAATAAAAATGTAGTGTATGCTACCAAGCTCCAAGTAGTAGCACTAGCTTTTTCTTTTCAGCACTAGCTAAAGCTACTAGTGAAAGCTAGCAAAAGTATGAATAAGTCTTTGCTAGTGCTACCACGGTTGCCAGATTTGACGATTTCAGATGCCAAAAAAGGCAGTTTGACGACGTGACGATTTTGGTCATAAATTTGACGATTTTGAAACAATTATAAGTTGGCAGCGTTCTACAGAACATTGACACTACCATGATGTAATAAACAAGGTGGCAGCGCTACGAAAGCTGCATATTTTTTGCTCTACTTATTAGGTCGCTTCAAATGTCAAAGAGCAGTTTTTCTGGTTATATTTTTGAGCATTCTATAACTACAAAAACGTTGGCTCTTACATTACAACAACATATAGCTTTCGTCTAAACAAATTGAAAAAAATTCGCAATTAATTACTTTTTCCCTAATTGCAGATTCTATACATGTTCCTAATTGAACAGTACGACGGCCTACAGTTTGACTGGACAGGGGAAGAGACTCTATAAATTTAGTATTATAATAAAGCCTTTCCCAAATTTTTTTCAGCAATTGCTTGATAAAAACACCATCCCACAATGGTCTTCCTTTCTTAACAATTTCCAATATTACTAAACTTGAAATCTCCTTTTTCAATTTGGGAACTGATTTTGGTTCATAAATTTTCTCTTCTAATAACCATTTTTTCAATTTTTCTAAAAAAATTGTTTTATTTTTATAAACAGGTCTTCTCTTTCCTTATCATTTAAATTATTTATATTATTATGAAAACGCTCGCAATGCCGTTTAATAACATATTCCGTTTCTTCCTTAAATGTTGCATAGCATATAAGGCATTGTATGTTACCAAAAGCGTTTTTGACCGCACAATATTTTTTAAGTGCCATCATAAAGCTTTTTCTGTTAACCTGAAACAAAAATATGTATTAGTAGTGGTATACACAATATTTTTTGAGTGTAAGCTGAAACAAAATAATATAGCATCCGCTAGACATGTACACTTGTCGAAGTCACATCGACGACTGAATTGAAGAGTATAAAAATATGTGTTAGTAGTGGTGTACACAATTGTGAAAAGAAATAGAAATCCCTGGCTTACATCTACAATTTCAACGGTCGGCTAAATAGGCCTTAAACCTCTTGGTGTTCATAATTTATTTACTGTTATTAACATACATACATTTGTGTCAATATTTTAAAGCACGCCAAAAACTTGAACTTGAATAAGTGAGATTGTTCCTATGTATATTAGTGTGTCCCAAAAAAAAATTTTTTTTCGATTTTTATAGGTCCCCCACCTTTTTTTGAAAGCTTATAGGGTAAAGTATTTTTGTGATTTTTTTCAGATTTTTCGGAAGAGGTTTAGAGGTGGCTAAAATCGAATTTAACCAAAAAATCGGGTTTTCTCGACTTTTTTTGAATTTTGCGCATTACTCGGCCCATTAGCACGATTTTCTTTGTTACTAAGTCAATTTTTTTAAAGAAAAGTGTTCAAACTTTACTTCTCTGTGCAGATATTATAAGTTTCGGTAATATTTTTGCTCATTTGGGTACCCTTTATGACATTTTTTTGTAAATTTAGCATAAATTTTAAAAATAATGCTTTGTAACTTTTAAAATTTCTATTGAAGTTAAAAAAACTAATGATTCAGTTTAAAATGTGGATAAATTCTGAGTCATTTAAAAAAATAAATATTGAATTTGCTCTTACCGTTCCAAAGTTATACCCTTTTTATGTTTTGTACTCATTTTGTGTATATACAAAAATCTATTAAAAAATAATAAATACTCATTTTGTGAAATTAAAAATATTGTAATGTGTTTGCCAGATATGTATCGGATTTGTGTACATGTGTAAATGAGTACAAAACTTAAAAAGGGTATAACTTTGGAACGGTAAGAGCAAATTCAATATTTATTTTTTTAAATAACTCAGAATTTATCCACATTTTAAACTGAATCATTAGTTTTTTTAACTTCAATAGAAATTTTAAAAGTTACAAAGCATTATTTTTAAAATTTATGCTAAATTTACAAAAAAATGTCATAAAGGGTACCCAAATGAGCAAAAATATTACCAAAACTTATAATATCTGCACAGAGAAGTAAAGTTTGAACAGTTTTCTTTAAAAAATTGACTTAGTAACAAAGAAAATCGTGGTTATGGGCCGAGTAATGCGCAAAATTCAAAAAAAGTCGAGAAAACCCTATTTTTTGGTTAAATTCGATTTTAGCGACCTCTAAACCTCTTCCGAAAAATCTGAAAAAAAATCACAAAAATACTTTACCCTATAAGCTTTCAAAAAAAGGTGGGGGAACAAGAAAAAATTTTTTTTGGTACACACTAATGTACATACGCACATTGCTACGCTTTTGCTGAAACTTGTGAAATATTCCATTTTTATCCTACTGCGTATCAGCTGTTAGGATTTATATGAGTGATACTGATACTTATTGAACACAGTTTAGTGGTTTGTGAATTGGATAATATTCAGTAGCGCCATCTGTTTGTGGAGTTAATTTGTGTTACCCAGTACACATATTTATTTTAGATCTGATTATTGATCAACTTTAAGTGAAATATACTTCATCATGACTTGTCAGAATGTAAGTTGCACCATTACTAGTAATGATCGTATGACATCTTGCTGGTTATGCCTCGGAAGCTATCACCTAAAATGTAGTGGGCTTAAGGCTCGTGATGCTGATGCCCTTATGGATCCAGCAAAATCATTGCAATGGTGTTGTCCCGGCTGTAAAAGTATTAATGTCGAGTTTTACAAATTTTTTAAAAGTTTTAAAGACGAGTTTGGTAGACTTAAAAAGGATTTTATATCGGTGCAAAACAAGCTTTCAGAATTTGGTGAACTATTTGATAATTTCCCAAACTTGGATAAATTCGATAGCAACTCATCATCTATTCCTCAAATTACTGTTTCTACAGCAACTACTCCCCAAAATTTAGTTAACACTACTGTGAGTCCATTGGATGAATACAGCATTTCTACGTCTGCTACATCCGACTGTATGGCAACATCTGTAACAGACAGAGCATATTATGGGGGTCGGGTTCAATGCATCTCGATTTTTACATGAAATTCATCATATACAGAAACACTTGTGTGAGAAAAACCATATTTTGTTACATTTTACACTGTTTTTGTTGCAATTCACTCGTTTCATGCGAATAACTTTACGATGCGAGAAATACAGAAACGAGCTACAGACTACGGCGCAAAAAAACGTAAATGTAAATGAATATTCGGGGTCTAACTTTAGTCGTATTGAAGCCTCAATTGAAAGCTTAATACAAACAGTAAATACATTTACTCTCAACATGTCCTGTATGATGCAGGAAATGTTGAAAATGCATTCTACCTTTTTGCAGGCTGTACTAAACAAACCATGAACTTAAAAATCTGTTTTTGGAATGCAAATGGCATCTGCCAACATAAAAACGAAATAGAGTATTTTCTTCTGGATAAACAAATCGATGTTATGCTTATCTCAGAAACTCATTTGACATCTCGAAGCTATTTCCGAATTAGTGGATATAATTTTTACGACACGAAGGATCCTCGAGGTAGAGCTTGTGGTGGTTCGGGAATTCTATTAAAAACGCGAATAAAACACTACCTGTTGAATGATTTTTGTGAAGATTATCTTCAAGGAACGAACATCCGCATCGAAAATTACTATCAAAAACTTGTAATATCATCTGTCTATTCGCCCCAAGATTTTCAATTACCGAGAGTCAATATACGGCTTTTTATAAATCACTGGGCCCCCGTTTTCTAGCAGCTGGCGATTACAATGCTAAACACACATTCTGGGGTTCACGTTTAACCACTCCTAAGTTACGAGTTTTGTTTGACGTCGTTTTTAAAATGGGTTTGCACGTAGTGTCAAGGTCACCAACATATTGGCCAACAGATCGTCAAAAAATTCCTGATGGTATTGACTTTGGAATAGCAAAAGGTGTACCCAGCGAGATTGTTGACGTTGAAGCATCTTTTGATTTATCTTCAGATCACTCACTTACAACTGTCACTATTTACTCACTCACAACTGCAACACCAACATGTGATTTACCGATGACATCTGCACGTGTTAACTGGTTGAAATACAGAAAATATCTGAGTGCTCATTGCTCGGAAAAAATGCCGCTAAGAACACCTGCTGACATAGACGATTCCCTCAGGTTGTTTGAAGCGCACGTTAAACAAGCTTCTTTTAATGCTAATTCAAATAAAAGAAATCAACAAGTGAGATTTAGCAATATTTTTTCGGTAGATATAGAAAGGCTATTGGCTGAAAAACGGAGAGCTCGACGAGAATGGCAACGTTACAGATCCCCTCAGTTAAGGGATGTACCAAACAGCTCAGAAAAGTTTTACAAACACAAAAAACAGCTTCGCTGCAAAAATTTCTTCAAGAACTCGATGCAACACCACAAACAGACTATTCGCTGTGGCGTGGAGCCAGAGGACTTAAAAGGCCAGTGATTTGCAAACCTCCGTTACGAGATTCGAATGGTGACTGGGCAAGAACTGATGCTGAAAAAGGTGATCTATTTGTTAAGTACTTAGAAAAAGTATTTACCCCGAATATTTCTGCTGATAATGTTAAATTGAAATTGAAAATACTATTACTACTCTTAACATCAAAAAAGCCCCAGGAGTCGACAGAGTAAGCAACAAAATGCTTCAAGAACTGCCTTATGTTGCAAAACGAATAATACTATTCATGTTTAATAGTATTTTACGACTGCAATACTATCCAACAATATGGAAGTTTTCGATGATTACTATGATACCAAAGCCCGGCTGTATATGAGCAAGCTGATGCCTATAGTGACTAGAAGTGGATGCATTCCAGATCATCAATTCAATTTTCGCAGACAATATAGCACTATTGAATAAACTCACAGACTTGTGAATGTTGTTAGAGACACTTTTGAAAAAGAGAAATATTGCTCTGCGCTCTTTATAGATGTTTCTGAACCTTTCGATAAATTATGGCACGAAGGTCTTATACAAAAATTAACGCAAAATCTACCCGCACACATCATCAGGCTTTTAAAAAGCAATTTAATGGAATGAAAATTTGTAGTTAGGGAAGGCAATATTTTAAGCCCACAGCAGTCGATTGAAGCCGGAGTTCCCCAAGGCAGCATCTTCGGTCCCTTGCTGTACTTAATTTATGCCTCTGACTTACCGTTAAGCAATAACATTCATACATCAACATTTGCGGATGATACAGCCTTTCTAAGCGTTCACGAAAATCATGTAGAAGCTTCCCGCAACTTACAAGAATATATATCCAAACTGTAAAAATGGCTCAAACAATGGCGTATAAAAGTTAACGAGCAGAAATGTGCACACGTCACTTTTACATTGCGCAGGGAAACATGCCCGCCTATAAAAATTAACACCGAGACTATACCACAACAAACTGTAGTCAAATATCTAGGCGTTCATCTTGATCGTCGTTTAACATGGAAATGGCATATAGACGCAAAGTTAACACAAATAAAACTAAAAGCAGCCCAAATGAATTGGCTTATTGGAAGAAACTCTATACTAAGCCTTGACTGTAAACTTCTCTTATACAACGCGATCCTGAAACCAATATGATCCTATGGAATCCAGTTATGGGGCACTGCCTCAGCATCGAATGTCAAAAGAATTCAAAGGCAACAGAATCAAATCCTACGTACAATAACAGCAGCCCCCTGGTATGTCAGAAACCATCGAATTCATAAAGTCCTAGACGTTCCGTTGGTGAAGACAGTATTTTCAAAACACGCGAAAAAATATATAAAAAAACTTGAGTTGCACCCAAATCCACTTGCGCGCAATATTCTTCATTATAGAGGCCACACCCGGCTGAAAAGAAGGGATACTCTTTTTCTCAGCCGTTCACGAGTGATGTAAAACAACAAAAATTAACCGTTGAAATTAAAAATTTTGTTTAGCATTGGCTAAACTTACATTTAATATTTTTTAGATTTAAGATTTGAAAAACTTATTGATAATTTAATATAAATAATTAAAGATTCAATAAATAATAAAATTATCAAAAAAAAAAAAAAAAAAAAAAAAAAAAATAGTTCTACTCTTTTTGTCATAATTTTTTTTTTGGCACCTGGTGATAATAACACAGTAGAGTGGTTGTAGGAAAGCATAGTGCAGCTAACTAGCAGCGTTTTCAACTTTGAAATTTCAAAACGCACCAAAATGAAGAAAAAACGCGCCATTCAACAAAAAAAGCACCAAGTACAGAATTTTTTTTTTTTATTGAAAATTTTTATTGAATTAATTTTGCATCTTTACAACATTTAACTTTACTCCAAAATTCTAATGCTGATACAATCAGCCTTACTCGTATTGTGTTAAAGAAAAATTAGATTAAAGAAAAATCTGGCGTCAAACACAATAAGGCTGAATATTGTGCCATTGCAAGAAGTGAATCACTCTGCACCCTTTTTCAATACTAGATAATATTTCGACATCGGATTCAAATTGTACTGCTAATGGCATGATATCATATTTGCAATGGGATAAAACATTTTGTACAATGTTGGTTCTTGATGTCGTTTGTATCTAAATGGGTTTAAAGCTGCAATGTGTTTCCGCGTTTCACAATGCCGAACAAGGTTGGATATTTAGGCGTGATGTCGCATTTGCAATTAAAACATCTTGCTTTTGTGTTATTATTTGGTCAAGTCCGAATCCATTGCTTAAACACACGTTGTGATTCCCAAATCTTTTTGTATTTCGCTTATGATCTCCTTTTTAGACTCCATTATTGACACTAACTTTAAGTATTTATTTTAGTAAATATAAATTTTATTAATTTTAGTGTTACAACACTTTATATAAACTGTTACGCATTTTATAAAAAGATCAATGATCGGAGGTCTCAAGAATACTTTGTTTTTGCTAAGCTCTTTAACAGACTTGACAGCAACTTTTACGACAAAAACTCTGAAAATCTAAAAGGGACAACCAATTTCTTATAATGAAATGTTACAAATTATCTATAACAACAAGAAACGGGTTGTGTGAATGTGTTTTGGTACCTCTTAAACATCATTAATGGTTGCTCTTATTATGGTCTGTAAAATTGAATGTAAAAATTGTACACAATTGAATGAAATGGTATTGAAACAGTTGTATTTTTTGTACAAAATTATTTTTTCTCATACCGAAACAAAAAATTCTGTTTCATATGCTTTGGAACCACCCAAAATTAAAAAAACGCACCAAAATTAAATAAAAAGCGCACCACGCACCAACACAGATATTTTTCGCACAAAACATTTAGAAAAGCACCAAAAAAGGTGCGAATCGCACCAAGTTGACAACGCTGCTAACTAGAGCACTTAATGCTCAGATAGAACATGGAAAAACATTAGGTGATAGAGTACAGCAGTTAGAAGGAAGTGTTCTACCGCCCCAAAGTGGAGAAACATCACATTTTCAATCAGAATAAATAGATAGAATTATAGACAGATATAATTCCTCTAATTAGAGCGGAAATTCGGAGTACAACGGATGAACTACTTTACACGAAATCATATGCTTACCTAACACACTTAAGACCAGATGTTAAAAGACTCGACGAGACTCGATAACATCAATGTATAGATAAATATATGTAAGTACATAGAGAACAATAAAGAACATGAAAGAACAATCGTGTCATAATCATCAAATCAACAACAAGTGTTTTATTACGTCGTTACCGGTGCAAGTTTAAAAGTGGCGACCGTGAAGGCGTGGAATATTCTAGAAAATATACATACGTTTGTATAAGATATATAGAATATTCCAGACTAAAAATAATTTTTATATAAACGGGAAAAAATTTAGAAACAATAGAAAAACTAAATTTTAAAGAAAAAAAATTGAAATAAAAATTAAATAAAGAAAAATTATAAAAAAAATACTGTAACAAATTCAACTTAAACAAACAACAAACAACACTTAACAAATAATTCCAAATATCTACACTCAAAACTCTACACATTTAATAAACTAAAAACTAAGATACATATGTGCATTAAAAATGGAAAATTGGAAAAAGAGAAAAAAAGAGGTACAGTCACAGAAAAAAATTTGTGCTACAAAAAATTTAACTAAACATAAAAACTGAAAATTTCCAGAAATAATAAGGAAAAATTACATTTATTTAAAGAAAAAAAAAATGAAAAGTGAAAAAGGTACAGTCACGCCAAATTCAAAATTTTAAATAAATGAAAAAAAAGGGACAAGACAGCAAAAAGATATGGAAAAAAAGATGGCTACCGAAAAAAATAGAACAAAAACGAAAAACGTAAGGTGATAAAAAACAGTTAAACCGAAAAAAAACCAAAAAAATTAGAACGAAAACGAAAAAAAAAATCTGAAAAGAAAAATGAAAAACAACGAAACGAAAAAGTACAGCCACATAAAAATACAATTTGATAAACCTAAAAATTCATAAGAGAAATAAATACCAGTTAAAAATAACCGAAAAAAACATAAAAGGAACTTTAAAACACAGAAAGAATCTAAAAACAGAAACAAACCTGGAACAAACCAAAAACAAATTAAAATAAAAAAATATCACACCCAGTAAAAAGAAAACAAAGAAACTGAAAAGAAAAATGAAAAAAAAAAATGAAACGTTAAAAGATAATAATTATTCACTACCAAAACTACAAAGTAAAATAAAACAAAACTACAAAAAATGCTAACTAAAAGAAAACGAAACAAGAAGCAACATTTAAAATATCTACATAACAAAATAAAATGTGGAAAAAACACGAAAATAAAACTACATACAATATATACAAAATGTACATACATACATATATACCTACATAAAAGAAAAAACATAAAGGTATATACAATATGGCAGAACTAATTTAAATACATAGACACAAACAAAAGTTATAATAGAACACAATAACAAGACAAATAAATATTGTCATTTAAAGCTAAGATCCCACTATCGGCGCAAACAGCACAATCTGCGACAATTTTTATCGTGCTATATCCGCACACATGTAAAAATATTGCACAATTAATTTTTGGGCGTTCCCATTATCGTCGCATATTGCCACAGTTTTTTTCGGCTCATATCGGGCAAATCTCAATTGCGACAATAATTGGTACAATGCGATCCCACTATCGTGCATTATTGGGTAAATTAAATCATGTATGTATTGTATGTACGAGTATGTATGTACGTATATGTATGTATGTATATGCGTTTGTTTATTTGCTTGTTGGCATATACAGTTTAATTTTCGGCATTTATTACAATGAAAAAGAGAAAACTGCTTTGGCCATATATATTCTGTATATAATTAATATAGGAGTATTAATATGTATATAATAATAAAAAATTAATGAACTTTAATTGAATTTACTACTACGCAGCACGTACTTCTATTCTTGTTATTTTGTAAACAGATGTTTTCAGGGATGGTAAAATCGTTTTTTTTTCTGTTCAACAGTACAAATGTTATATTAAATGTTTTAATATATAGGTATATAAAATATAAAAACATGAATACTTGAGTAAAAGGTTATATTTTGTAAAAGGGAAGTTTGTTTTTATTTTGCCTTATAAAAACTTTTATTGCCAACAAAAGGTTGTGTAACTGTATAAAAGTTATAAGAAAAGTAAACAGATTTATATCGAATGAAAAAAAATTATTTGTGTGATGTTTTTAAAGTTTTTTAAAAGCAATTTTGCGTATGCTTTAGTAATTCGCAAACTTATTATTGCGAGTTTATGTATGAGAAGATGAGTTTTGGAACTTTTTAAACATGAATAGTAAATATCTACTGATGAGTTGGTATTAAGCTAACAACGAAATGCATATACATAGATTACCTACCCCATAACAATTTTTTAACAATATATGAATAAAATATAACATTTATTCGAGCAAATACTCAAGAATTTGATTTTAAAATTTTTATTAATTTTTTGCAAATATGTAGATTTGCTAACCCACAGCAAATAAATAAAATTTAAATGCATAAAAGATAATAAAAAATTAATTTTGGTACAACTAAGCTTAAAAAAAATAGTTTTACAAGGTGTGCAATTTCAAAATTCGGTTTTCCAGCCCGTGTATCGGCACTGGTTGTCGACTGTGATCGGCGCACGAGTGGCCGACAAAAATCGGCGCATTTTTTACAAATTGATTGCTTAACATTGTGCAATAGTGGGTTCACATTATCGGCGCATCAAGGTTGATTTTGATTGTCCATACTCAGCACAATTTCGGCGCAGATTGTCGCATTTTGAAAAATTGTGTGCGGTCACACTATCGGCACATGAATTGCGACGAAAATTGGTGCATTGCGCCGATAGTGGGATCTTAGCTTAATAAAACAGAAACAAAAATAAACCGAACAACAACAAAAAAGTACGAAAAAAATCAACAAAAATCTATATAACAACAGCACTAAATATTCTACAAGCAAAGCCAGACACAACAATAACAACAACAGCCAACAATTAAAGAAAAAAAATCAACAAGTGCCACACACAAAAACAAAACAACACAAGAAGAAGCAGTAAAAACAACAAGAAAACAGCAACCACATCCAACAAGGGAACATCCACCACAACACTCGAGAGATGACAGGCCTAAGCAAAAATCAACACAATGGGTATCGTTTAACGTATAAAATACAAAAATATTTATATATGTACATTCATACATATAACTAATACTAATGTTTACTAAATTTTTTTTTTTTCACTTACACATAAATACATACATACTCCAACACAAAAAACATACATACATAAATAACACAAAAAATATATAGAAAAGAAAAAAACAATAAAAAACTTGAAATGACAAAATTCTTTGCGATATTTTACATTGGAAGTTGTACATATGTATGTCTGTACAGGAGTTGAAAAGGAGATGTACACATGTACATATGAATGTACTTATGAAGAGTAAAAGCAAAATTTAAGGGTTGTTTTGCCAAAACAAAAAAAAAAATTTTTCCAAAAAAAAAGCCAAACAAGAAACACAAAACAAAAGACAAAAACGGTACTTCGTAAACAATAAAAACATAAAAACATACATACATACAATGTACTATATATATATGTAGGTGCGTATATAAAAATATATGTACATATACTGATAGAAATGTAAATGTAGATATAAATAAACTATATGTACATATACAGTTGTGGATAAAAAGATAGGTACAGTAATGAACATATGTATGTATGTATACGGACATACATATGTATGTACAAGCATATATATATATATAGTTATATGAATTTTTTTTAGAGATAAAAAAAAGAATATAGAAAAAGTAGAAAAAGAAATATTTCACAATGATCAAGAAACAAAAGTTTTACACGGGCATAACTACATATACCCTCGCTAGCTTGGTGGAAAGTACAAATTTTTGAGGCTTTCTTTAGGCCTTAAAAATACCCAAGCCATTTTTCAAAAGATGATTATTGATGTCCTGAAACCACCTACATATAGAGAAATGTTGTTATCTATACATTGACGACATCATTATATTTTGGAAAAGTAAAGATGAGCATTTGGAAAACATAAACAAAGTATTTTCCCTCTTGGGCGAAGCCAATTTGAAAGTCAATCTAGGTAAATCTAAATTTTTGCGGGAAGAAGTCGCATTGTTAGGTTACATCATTACCAGAGAAGGAATTTGACCTGACCCAAAGAAAATGCTGGCAATAAAAGAAATGCCTGTTCCCAAAAATCTAAAAGAACTTAAAAGCTTTTTAGGTGTTGCGTCGTATCACAGGAACTTTTAAGAGATTTTGCGAAAGCCCTTACCAACTTAACGCGGGGAGAAAACGCACAGATAAAGGTAGGACGATCGCGCAAGATAGAAGTTAATCTCGATCATAACGCACTAAAAGCATTCCAGAGCGTATATCTTAACGACTGACGCAGGTGAGGTTGGAGAACACAGACCAATCACATTTATCTCAAGATCTCTTAATCAAACGAAAGAAAATTATTCTACGATTGAGAAGGAGATGCTAGCCATCGTATAGAGTCTTGACAAGCTTAGCACGTATCTGTACGGAGCTAGGGAAATTGAAATTTTAACTGGCCACCAGCCATTCACATTTGCACTCCGCAACAGAAATAACAATGCAAAGCTTAAAAGGTGGAGGTTGAGGATTGAGGAATTTAACTATCAGTTGATTTATAAGCCAGGAAGAACCAACTTAGTAGCGGACGTACTCTCAAGATTACCACTTGAAGTGAATACTCCAACATCATCTAATTCACAGCATAGCGCTGATGATGATAGCACTGAGCTTATACCACATGTTGAAGCACCAAAAGACATTTTATACAGGTACCCGAATTAAATAAAGACGTTTTAACAAACATATTGAAAGAAAAATTAAACCCAAACTCATTAAACGGAATTAAAATACAAGAAAGACATCTTCCCTTACTGCAAGAAATATTTAAGGAAAACTTTTCGAAATTTAAAGGAAGAATAACACAGAAAGTTGTAACTGACATTACTAATGAGGAAATTCAATGGAAATCTGCCTTTCAAATAAATATGACCGCAATCCTGAAAACCCCGAACTTCAGCCAACACCTATTCCGTCATATCCCTCGGAAATCCTCCATTAGATGATACACTTTTCAACAACATTTTAGTAAGACCAACCATAAAAAATAATAAACAAGTTAGTTCCAAATATTCAAGTCTTTTTGTATCTCAAAGAGATAAATTTCGCGTAGTAGGACAATGCACCTTGATAGAGGATGTGCACCTATCAATATCAAAACCAGCCCGTTATAGAACTCATTCATGATGGTACAATATGAGCAACGAACTATGCAGGAAATGTTGCTTACAGAAATATCACGCAAAGGATAAACGGATCAGTAATTATTGATTTTTTTAATGAAACGATAATGCTTAACGGAACAGAGTACAGTAACTACGAAATTATATCCTAACAAATCTTACCTCCGGTACTACTAAGCAACTTGACCGAGAAAGACATACAAATAGATCTTCAGTATCTTCACAAGGTTCACTTAGATAATGAAGAACAATTAGACAAAATTTCATTGCTAGACCTTATTTCCATTAGTTCAGGGGTTGCAATACTCTTAGCAACTTGCGTAATTATTTCTATCTTTCATTTTTCATTAAAAAATAACAATTAAAAACGTATTAACTTCCCAATAATAGAGCCAATAAAGTTAAACTATTAATCCGCGAGACGCAGATTCTTAAGAAGGGGGATGATAGCCAGGTGTTTCTGAAAGGGTATGTTTAAGTTCAGTAATCTTATTTAATTGTAAGTATGTCACAGTAATAATATTAAGATTACAACTCAAAATTTATGAAAAGAACCAATAATAAATCAAGGCTTGCAAATCAAAACATTATTACGCAATAACTAAACAATTAAGTAAACTTAAATCAATACTAAATTTAAGCTTACAATTCAGAATTTGGCAATAAATTAATAATAAAATAAGCAAATAATCTATGTTAGCATAAGTAAGACAGTTGAGTTATAAATGCTGAAAACTCTATCTTCCTAAAATTATATTTTCAAAATTTTGGCTTAAGTCTGGACGAAGTCTATTACATTTACAATAAACCTCAAAATGTACTTAAGAAAATGTTCAAAATATGTTAAATAATATATTAATTTTTGTAAATTTATTTGTTATTGAATATTTCTCACGAAATAAATTTTTATATGCAAGCGCCACAGTAAAAACAAGCGATTCTTGGAAATTTAGAACGTTTAAAAAAATTTACTATCTAAAAATATGCCATGCAACAATCCAAAAGAAAACAATTTAAACAAAGTTTTTACCATAGTATGTATATTAAAATTGTTACACAAAATTTATGAAAATGGAAAGTGTGAGATCATTAAAAATTGTAGAAAGTTTTACGTAGAACTGTGTGACCAAGTTTTATTGAGATTTGACTTTGAAGACAAATTCAAAGCATTAAGCTAAATTAATCCCTAAAATCTTATAAAAGAAAATAACAATTCATTTAATGATATTCTTAAAGTCTTTTCACAATTTGTTAAAGAACGTAAAAGACAGGAAATTGAATCTGAGTTCAGACAAATTAAATTACTAAATTTAGAATAATTCGTCCCGGATACGGACATAAAACTTTTAGATTTTTGGAAAAAGATTTCAGAGATAAAAAAAAACTCTAGTCTTTTATTTCCCACGTTAACTAATTTTATTAAAAAAAAATTTGGTTTTACCAAATTCTTCGGCAGATGCAGAAATAGTGCTTAGCCAAGTTAATTCAATAAGCAAAAGTTAGAAATCGGTTACAGAAAGCTTCTTTGGAGGCAATTTTATATACTAAAGATCATTTAAAATTAAACAAGTGTAATTGTTTTGACATGAAGGTAGTACCTGATTTAATAAAACGGTTCAACTCCAATATATATGTTTATTTTTTTTTATAATTTTTACAAATGTGTTGTAACATGAATAATACTATGTATCATCATTTTTAATTTAAACGCAAATTTTATCACTAATTTCTCTAAAAATTTAAACTTGCTAATATTTTGTGGATATGGTATGTAGCTATTGTATTAAAAAATGCACAAAACACCTGTTTATATTTTGTTTCAACAGCTGATCCCTTTATTGATAAGAATTAACTTTATTTTATATAAAAATCCTTGAATTTTATTTTTTATGTTTTGTTAAATAAAATGAATCTTTTGTTTGAAAAAATTGTGATTTTATATTCGACGATTTATTGACGACTTCGGAAAACTGTTTTGACGATTTTACGCTAAAAATTTGACGAATTTGGACCCATTTCATCTGGCAACTATGAGTGCTACATAGCTAGTGCTGAAAAGCGGTAGCATATGCTGGAAAAATAAACATATGCGACTGAAAAAAAAAGTTGCGTCTGTTTAAAAAAAAAAACATTTTTCTTATAAGTTCTAAGCAAAACTTGTGGTAAAACATTTTGGCAACACTAGAAGTATGTTTTGATTATTTATTTATTATAAAAATAGCTCGAAATTTTTTGATATGCTCCAAAAGCATAAAATTATATTTAAAAATTCTCAAGTGAAGTGCTGTCAGTGAGAGTAGCAAAAAATAATGCCCTGTTTTTTTGTATTTAGAAATTTGGCCAGGAAATTACAATCGGTCAATTGAAAAAACAAATTAAAACATGAGGAATGATCACCGCGTGAATAAAAAGGTAGCTTAAGCTAATACTGGAAATTTTAAGTTTAAACTAGATTTAAGGTGAATAAAAATTTAAGTTAAAGCTAGTACCTTTTGCAGTCTAGCACAAGCTAGTTTTTCCAGCGTTTGCTGAAAATACATATGTGTGATTAAAAACTAGTAAGTACTTAAAATTACTAGTTTTAACTTGAATTTTTGTAAGCATGTCATTGAGGTGCTGGAAATAAGTTTATTGTTGGTTTATTCGTCAAAAAGTTCATTGACGTTTGTTTTTATTTAAATATGATGCCTACATTAATCTATATATATAAAATACAAAAAATGTTTGTACCCATGTTCGCTATAGACTCGGAAACTATCCAACCGATTTGACCCAAACTGGTGTCATTCAAAAGGGAATTTATAGAGGATGGGTTTAGGCTTTTAATATTTCAAGTGGGCGTAGCCCCTCCCACATAAATTGAATAACATCATATATCTTGACTATTGTGATAGCAAGAGTTTTGAAACATTGCAATAGTTCATATGTTACTAATGTGAGTAATCAGGACAAAAATGGGCGTTATCGGACAAGTGGGCGTGGCAGCTCCCATATAACCCAAAAATTGAAATCGCCATATTTTGGGCATTTTTTGACCTACGCCGATGATATTTGGTACATATAGTATTGACATAATTAGGAATACGTACTAGGAGAAAAGTGAGTGGGACCACGCCCCTTTATAGGAAAATAAAAAATCGTAATATAGGCTTAACTACTGGACCGATCGTCATTAAATTTTCACAATAGGATATATAAATACTTTTAATTTTATTTTATAACGAGGGGGGTAGCGAAGTACACCGGGATCAGCTAGTGTATTATGATCATTCCTCATGTTTTGAATTTGTTTTTTCAATTGACCAATTGTAATTTCCTGGCCAAATAAATAATCAAAAATAAATAATAAATAAATAATCAAAACATACTTCTAGTGTTGCCAAAATGTTTTACCACAAGTTTTGCTTAGAACTTATAAGAAAAATGTTTTTTTTTTAAACGGAGGCAACTCTGTTTTTCAGCCGCATATGTTTATTTTTCCAGCATATGCTACCGCTTTTCAGCACTAGCTTTGTAGCACTAGCAAAGACTTATTCATACTTTTTCTAGCTTTCACTAGTAGCTTTAGCTAGTGCTGAAAAGAAAAAGCTAGTGCTACTACTTGGAGCTTGGTAGCATACACTACATTTTTATTCACTCCGCCCAATGTCTTATTATTTTCAATTAGTTTGAAAGAATTGTTGTTGTGCTTCAAGCATAAAAAGAATACAGTGCGCTCGGGATAACGTCAACTAAATAAAACCGCGAGTGTTGACGTTTATCAGATTGTTGACTTTTATAAATGCACAAATTTAAGATCAAAATATTATTACTACTGTAGTTTAAAGAGTTTTTAGTTTAGTTTTTAATTAAAAAAAAAATAAAAGTAAATCCAAAGAACAACAAAGAAGGTTTGCAACCTAAATAAAAGGAATACAAATATTTTACATGGTACTATACAAATCTATACTTTTACGTCTCAAAAGAAATCTGTTATTTTTTCTACTGCTTCTTTATTCTCCAATAATTGATATACAGCTAAACAGAAAAGTACAATATGTAACTACATTTCTATATTACATACATAATTAAACTACGACAGGTTGTAAACAGCAGTCATATTTTATCGTGCTATTATTTTAAGACACGTGACTTTATAACTGCCATTTGTATCTCCTAATTCATTTAATTTATCTTGTGAAATTTTTTGCTTTATTGATTTGGATTCCTTTGGTTTTCAGTTAAAAAAACTCATGAGATGTTTGTGTTGTGTAAACGTGTTCAGGTATATATCGATGACTTAATGTAAAAAAGTCGTAACTCGATTTTTTTCAAAAATCGTTTTTGCCTATTCTGTTAGATAAATGTCAAATACACAATGCTTTCAAAATAAAATAAATTGAAGTATATGATTTGTTGACTAGTTTTTATAAAAATTGCACTAAAACATTTTTATATGTACTTTAAAATTTACGGATTATATTGCGATTTGTAGTTCAAACTTAAAAAAAAAATCGAGTTACGCCTTTCTTATATTAAGCCATAGATATATAAAAAAGCATAAATTAAGTTTTAAATGCGATAAATAAATCAATCTCAATGTATGTATGTACTATCTTTGTATCATCTTTTATAAAGTTTAAATTTTTATATCTTTTTTCATATTATTTACCTTTGGAAATCTTATTACAAAAAAAAAAAAAAAAAACAACAGCATCAGCCTCGCAGTTGGATTGAAACAAATTTCCAAAAACGTGAATGCATCAAATTCATTCCATGCCCCAAAGACGAATCAAAGTAAGTATATAATCATTTCAAACTTATTTAAAATATTTTTTGTTATGTGCGTGCTTATTTGGCAACACTGATTTCGAAAAACGGTAAAAATACTATAGTTGCATAAAGAAAATAACAATATCTTAAAACTGTGCAGATATATGAATATTAATAGTGTCTATTCCATAAAACGCATCGAAGAAGTGAAAATTTACATGGAAAACAAAAACAAAATTGAATACATTTAAAAATTTGTTTTTGTTTATCAAATAAATTTTACCGTTTTTATAGAGAGATAAACGCGTTAAATTTCTCGCGTATATTTAATTTAAGAAATGTATGAAAAGCAAAAACAATTCTTGAAATTTTGTTTTTGTTTCCATGTAAATATTCACTTCTTCGACGCGTTTTCTGGAATAGATATGAATATATTCTTACCGTAATCTGTTAGGGATTTTAAATGTAACTTACGATAAAAAATTTCATGGGTATCGCTCTAGCCGTTGAGGTGTTTGGAAAGTAACACTGTGACACGAGAATTATATATGATATATTTTATTATATGTAACTGTGAAGCGAAATATCGAACTATAAATAAATAAATAAATTAAATCAATCACTAAGGTTTTTTAATTTGATATACATAAGAATTAACCTTGTGTTGAATCAAAAGATTGTAAATTGTTCTGAGAGCTTAAGAATTTTTATTAATATCTTAGAGCTCTACGATTAATGTTTTTATAATTAATTGTTTCTTAGAGCTCCACAAGGAGCTCTTAAGAGGTGTATATAGTTTGTTATTTAATTATATACCACCTTATATACTAACTATGAGAATAGAGCTTAAGAGTATCTTAACATAGTTGTAAAACGAAAAGATATATTAAATAGTAGATAAGAAAGCAAACAACAAGTAGTTCATAAAAATAGACTTAAATTATATACTATTCAAAAAACCTTAATTTACATTAGTTCAGTATTTTAAATTCTTATTTATATCTTTTAGTAAAAAAAATAACTTTTCATATTCTTAAAATAACCTTAATTACAACATTTCTTTAACAAGTTTTTGTACGAAATTTCAGTCTTTCCATTAATTTTTAATTCTACGTAAACATTATCTATATTAATTACTTCATAAGGACCACTGTATGCCGGTTAGTTTTGTTTCAATTTTCCAAATTGATTAAAACTAAGTCTCCTGTATCAAGATCTATACTATTTATTATATTGTATGATTCTAAAATTCTACTCTTTTTTGTAGCTTAAATACATTTTTTAGCTGATTTTAATGAGTTTTGCAATCTTACCTTTAACTCGTTTGCCTAATTATTTAAGTTTCCACCTGGTAATTCGACTAATTTACCAAAAACTTGTTCAAAAGGTGAATAATTTGTGTTACATGAGGTGTAGTATTGTATGCGAAAGAATAATACGGTATCCAATCGTGCCAATAATCATCTTTTACGGATGTTGAAAAGTATTCATTTAGAACTCTATGATTTCCTTCCACAGTACCGAGTGTTTCATGGTGGTGCGGTGTTGATATATTATGTTCTATCCTTAGCAAAGTGCATATTTCTTTCATTACTTAATTTACAATTTTTCAAGTTCTATCTGACTTGAGTTTTTTATTTGCCATATTTTAATATCTAGTTTTCTGTCAAGCACTTTGCAATTGATGTAAATTATTTTGTTTCCATTAGTGATGCTATTATATATTTCGTTAACTTGCATTGCATTATGAATATTTATCGATAATTTCCAGATGGTCGTAAAGGTCCTGCTGTATCTATAACCACAGTGAAAAAACTATCTTTTGGCGTGTCTGTAACGCATAAAGATTCTCTTGTATGTCCTACTTGTTTGTTTCTTTGATAAAAATCACACTTTAAACCATATTCCTTTACCATTTTATACAAATTTCTCCATATGTATTTTTGTTTTAGTTTTATTAAAGTTTTTTTAGCCCCCAAAATGTCCTCCGGATGGTGTTCTGCGATATAGTTTGATTAGTTTTAGTTTATTGTTTTTATTTGTTATTCTCTGAGGATTAGTATATAACATTATTTCGACGTCATTTCCTTTACACGTGGTTAACTTCTCTCTAAATGTTCCTATACTTATTAATTTAAATATTTCAGCACCTCAGGACACAGGAAGTAGTTCCTCCAACATATTATCTCAATAATCGGGATTATCGTTACATATAATGCGCATTTCATTTAGAACTGAATCTTTTTCAACTTTTTCTTCTTTTGTCGACGATTCTAATATAAATTTTAACTTTCTTGCAAGTTGCGGATGTACAGTTCCAAACTTTGAGTTTATCAGACTCATTATTATTCGTATTACCATTCTTACTGGCACCTTTGTTTTTATTTTTCTATTTTATGGTATGGTCTAAAGAATTCTATTTCCCAGTGGATTGAAGTAGTTCTCTTTTCTATCACTGGGGGTTATTATGTATTTCGATTCGAATCGTAGACATGGGATTACATAGAACGATTTTCGAAAATTTACTTCCGAACGTTTCGAAATTCCCTTTCGAGTACGAAAGCAAATTTCAAAAGAGTTATTAACGTACATATTTCTTTCGAATGCCATTTCGATTGCGGAAATCTTATAGTTATTGTTTTTAAGTACTTAAAAATATTAAAAATACACATGGTGCTTTTAACTGTCTATTTCACAATGTTAAAAGAATTTTTTTATATATTTTAGAGTATAAACACAATGTTTGCGGTGCGGTGCGATTTCTCGTTGCGGGAGAGAGAAGTAAACTAAATACAACGGAAGACGGCCTCGGCAATAAATTTACATTTTTATTAATTTATATGTGTATACATTCAAACTAAAGATGTGCAAGTGTCGTGAATTTTTCGTGTGACGAGTGACTCACGCGTGAATCACGTGATTCGTGATTACAAATTGATAAAATCACGCGTGTGTGCGTGATCGTGATTCAAAAATATAATACCGAGCGTGACCATGCGTGATTTTTTATTACAATTTTCACGCACTCAAAACATTCTATATGTTAAAATTTCCGTTACAAATGCAGACATTCATCTACATACATACATACATATACATTTACGTACATACATAATGAAAATTCATTTTGTTTTCTGTATGTTTAACCAGATAATGAAAATATGTAATGTGATATTTTATCTCATTGGTGTTATAAAATGAATGTTTGTACATATCAATAAAACACTATCTTGCACCATAGTATGTAGTACCTACATACATACATACACCTTTAGAAATCTTAAGTACGTGATTAAACATATTGCGTTCGTGAGCGTGCGTGAAAAATATTTATGTTTCGTGAGCGTAATTTTACTCACGCTCACAACTCTAAATCAAAAATTCTGCAAAAACATTTTTTTGTTTACTTTATTCAAAAACTATGGCAACATCAGAAAGAGAAAAAGTATCAAAAATTGAGAGAATAAGAAAGTCCGCAATGAAAATAAAATAGATTTTAATTTTATACCGTTCCGCACTGCGGTTTTTTACTTCAAAATCGTATGAAAAACCGCACCGCAATAAAATATCGTTACATTGTGTTCAGACTCTTATTCGTATAATTTCATTTGAAGCAAAAACTAATTCTAAAATTTTTATTAAATGTATTTGTACGAATAAAAAAAAAAATCGAAATTCTTACGACATCGTGAAATCGGCAGTAAGTCATTATTAATGGAGTTTAGCACGTAAATATGAGGCAATTGAGGAGTAGTGTTTTGTCCTGTGTCCATGTTCGCGTATCGTCCAGTTAAAAAATTGTTTCTTTCGTTATTGTCGTCAAACATAGTTTTTTTCTTCTTTTTTATGTGAAAATATTAAATTACACTGTGAAAGTTTTTGACCCGAAAAAAAAAATGAACTTCGATGAATCCTTTTCGAACTATTAGAGGGAGTCCCCTGAGTGCGAAAGTACATTTGGAAGTGTCAGATTGACTCCAGTTTTTGAGAAATCGGTATAAGTATATCCAAGAAAAATGGATATACACCGATATATATATATCGAAGTTCATTTTTTCGACTATCACAGTGTTATAATACAAACGGAAAATTCTAAACTAATAAATAAATACACAAAAAAAAATAATAATAATAAAGTAACCATTCTTACATATAAAAACGCCATAAACTTACATACATACATACATTCGACAAAGAAAAAAATATAAAAATTACGCAGTGCGTACATTGTACATATTTCTATACAAAAACAAAAAAGCTACATTCCAAAACCACATATACAAAATATAATACACAACATCATAACAAACAAAAACCAATAAAAACAAAACTCAAAAATTATAAATAACGGGCAACAGGGTTGGCACAGTGAATAGTGCTGACCCCGTGACACACAATAAAAAAATTTAATTATAATAAATGACCAGCCCAGGGCTTTTATAACTCCAATTTAGTGTCAACCGTTCCATTTTTTCCTAAAAAACCATTTGTTATGCTGATGCCATTGCCATTAGTTGCTGTTTGTCTGTTCATTGACGAAGGCATAGCACTGGTCATTGAACACTGTAACGTCAGCAATTAATATCATTGCTATCGGCATCACAAAATGAACGTCCGATGTGAATTTTGCATACTTTTATGGTAGGTCAATTCAGAATTGACTTCTGTAACATTAGGGGGCTAAGTTCGAATTTTTTCTCTGTTTATGCTCACATTTGTCTACATCGGCCGGATATTTTCGCCTTATGTGACACCCAGGTGTCTGAAGACTCTGATCCACAGGATTTTCATATACCTGGTTATCACCTCCTATCGCTTTTTAGTCTACATTGGTGTCTTGCAATATAAGTACATACGTAATGAAGTTGTGTACCAGTTCTAGCAACCATTAGGCACGTCTGATCCTGAATTTAGCTGTCTTCGAGTTAAATTCAAAATCAGGACACACTATTTACATTTCGGGTTTCTTTACAGAAGTCCAAACGCGGGAAGGGATAAAACCTTATCCAACTTCTATCCCCTTTCCGATTCAATATCGAAGATCCTTGAGAGCTGTCCGAACAGTGAAATTGTCGTTGCTGGTAATTTCAATGTTCACAACTCATCTTGGCTTAACCATTCGAGCCACACAACCCCAGAAGGCCAATATGTTGAGCTTTTTGCCGCGCATAATGACCTTGCGCAACTAGTGAATGAGCTAACGCATATTTCATGTGTTGAAGGGCACCATAACAACACTCTCGACCTTTTTCTCACTTCGCACCCTGAAAAATACGAAGTGAGTGTTAATGCACTTCTTGGTAACTCGGATCATTGTACTATTTCCGCCACCTTTTCGTTATATAATCTTCACAACGTCTCCCAACTAGCTACGAGACGCTTAAAATATATGTACGAAAAGGCGCGTTGGGCTAAACTCGACGAATTTTTCCGGCATTTCAAATGGAAGCTATGCTTTCTAGACAACAACGTCCATGCAATAGCGAAAATGGTAGAAAATATCATTTTGCTAGGAATGAAAATTTTCATTCCATCTAAGCAAATTTTAATTAAACCGAAGGTTAAGTCTTAATTCAATCAGAAGTGCAGAAATGCAGATCAAGAGAGGAAGCATTTAGTATCTGGCGTAATAATAAAAACGCCGATACTAATTCGCTGCGCAAAAAAGCGAGATCTTCATGTGCAAGAGTACTAAGGCGCGAAAAAGCTTTGTACGAGCAGCGCCTTCGCACTTAAGTTCTTGATGCTCCACGGGGTAGCAAGACCTTTTGGTCATTCCTTAAAAGAGTAAAGGATAATGCTAGTTGCTCAATTCCGCCTCTTTTAAAGGACGACCACGTATTTACTGAACCTTCTGTGTGAAATGTTCGCAAAAAATTCTCACTTGCCGGAAAGCAGTCAACCACTACCACTCGAGGTAGTATCTGTAACTATGCCAAAAGTACATATGTTGAATTTCCATCTTGTGAGGTATTTGGAGCTCAACAGTTTACTTAGCGACCGGCAGTATGGAATTAAATACTTCATCATAACAATATATATTATAAATTTTGAACAGTAAAGCTATTTTTAAGAAAAATATTATTGGAAACAATAAATACATTTTAAACAAGAAATCCTTAAAACACTCGCATATGAATAAAATATATTAAAAAAATTATATTGAAAAACGTTAAGTTTAACGAAAATCTTATCAAAAACAAGTGACAAATATAATTATAATTCCTGTATAAAATTTTAACAAATAGTTCTACTCATTCAGTTTCAACTCTCGTAGTGAACAGACGCGTTTTTATAATCGTCGCAACTGAATATAAAAAAAAAAATAAAATAAAAAATATATTTTCAAGTCACAAAAAATATAAAAAAATCAAAACGTTTATTGAACAGTAATTTTACTGGTTTTATTTTATTTTTTTGCTTGTGTGCAATATACATAAATATTTGCATACACAAACTAATATAAGTGAAAACAAAAAAAGTGAACTCTGATGAGTTCATCTTCTGACAAAAACAACAATAATCCTACAAGTAGTAGGAATGTACAATATATAACTTTAGTTGCTGATGACGACAATAAAAAAATCAATTAAACAAAAACCTGAATTTAACAGAAAACACAAATACTCGTGCGCGATCATTATCTCTGAACATGTTGAATAGTGATCAAGAAGCAACAACAATTGCACCCATCAGCAAACTTGTCAGCTTAGCTGTACAAACAAACAAACAAACAAACAAACAATAAGTAACAAGGTGACCAACGTGCACAAAATGGTAGATGCGGTGAGTACAATAAATGATAATAAAATTCAAACAGGAATGGACAGATACATAACCGTGTTAAAAAGGGGAAGAAGTCCAAAATCAGCTCAAATTGCTTCAACAGCGAAAGTTCCCAGAGATAGAAAAAACAAAATAAAAAATTCCGAAAATCGTTTCGTGATTTTATCTGAACAAGGCGATGAAGACACAACTACAACAAGTTCGAGTAAGCCCCCACCCATATATTTAAGAGAGCAGAATTCCAGTTTGCTGGTTAAAAATCTTATCTTATTAATTGGAGAAAATGAGTTTTATGTAACTCCAATTAAGCGCGGAAACATCAATGAAACAAAAATTCAGGTAGCTCATGAAAATAATTACCGAAAAATTGTTTCAGATCTAGAATCTAAAAATAAAAGTTCTACACGTACCAATTAAAGAGTGCTAAAGGTCTAACAGTCGTATTAAAAGGTATAGACTCTGGCGTGGATCCAGAAGAGGTCAAGTCTGGCCTTGAAAATAGTGGCGACAAGGTGAAAAATTTCTCAAACATTAAAAATAGAGAAAAAAATCCCCCAACAAATATTTAGAGTCGAGTTACAGCCAGATAACATAAAAATAAAAAAGAATGAAGCACATCCAATATATGACTTAAAGTACTTGTTGCATCGAAGAGTTACTGTTGAGCTTCCACATAAAAGAGCTGGACCTGTTCACTGCCTGAACTGCCAAGAATTTTGGCACACGAAGACTTATTGCAAGTTGCCTACAGTCAGCGTTGTATGTGGTGAGTTACACAGTACTGCTAACTGTGATAAAATAAAAGGTGATACCAAGGCGAAAAAATGTGGCAATTGCTGCGGAAATCACACTGCCAACTATAGAGGCTGCCCCCTTTACTCGTTTTTTAAGAATTCATCAACCAAAAAACCAATGCTACTCCCGTTCAGCCTAAAACCCCTATTAACTATCCACAGTTACCTCAACCGTCCACCAGCCAAAATCAATTTTCAAACATTTTCAAGTCTAACGCGACTAGTGCTCAACAACAATCTAACAACAAATTTTCATACGCTAGTATTTTAAAAAGCAATCAGAGTAAGGCGCAAAAAACCGTAAATGTAAATGAAGATTCGGGGTATAATTTTAGTCGTATTGAAGCCTCAATTGAGATCTTAATACAAACTGTAAATACATTTACTCTCAACATGTCCTGTATGATGCAGGAAATGTTGAAAATGCAGTCTACCTTGTTTCAGGCTGTACTAAGCAAACCATGAACTTAAAAATCTGTTTTTGGAACGCAAACGGCATCTGCCAACATAAAAACGAAATAGAATATTTTCTTCAGGATAAACAAATCGATGTTATGCTTATTTCAGAAACTCATTTGGCATCTCGAAGCTGTTTCAGAATTAGTGGATATAATTTTTACGACACCAAGGATCCCCGTGGCAGAGCTTGTGGTGGTTCGGGAATCCTAATAAAAACCCGAATAAAACACCACCTGTTGAATGATTTTTGTGAAGATTATCTTCAAGCAACGAACATCTGCATCGAAACTTACTATCAAAAACTTGTAATATCATCTGTCTATTCGCCCCCCAGATTCGCAATTACCGAGAGTCAATATACGGCTTTTTATAAATCACTGGGCCTCAGTTTTCTAGCAGCTGGCGACTACAATGCCAAGCACACATTTTGGGGTTCACGTTTAATCACTCCTAAGCTACGAATTTTATTCGACACAATATCTAAAATGGGTTTGAATGTAGTTTCAAGTGGACAGCCAACATATTGGCCAACATATCGACAAAAAATTCCTGATGTTATCGACTTTGGAATTGTGAAAGGCGTGCCCAGCGAGATGGTTGAAGTTGAAGCATCTTTGGACTTATCTTCAGACCACTCGCATACTATTGTCACTATTTACTCACACACAACATGTGATTTAGCGACGACATCTGCACGTATTAACTGGCTGAAATACAGAAAATATCTGAGTGCGCATTGCTCGGAAAAAATGCCGCTGAGAACACCTTCAGACATAGACGATTCTCTCAGGTTGTTTGAAGCGCATGTTAAACAAGCTGCTTTTAATGCTACTTCAAATGAAATAAACCAACCAGTGAGATTTAACAATATTTTTTCTGTAGATATAGAAAGGCTATTGACTGAAAAACGGAGAGCTCAACGAGAATGACAGCGATACAGATCGCCCCAGCTAAAATTAAGGCTTAAGGAGTGTACCAAGCAGCTTAAGAAAGTTTTGCAATCTCAAAAAACAGCTTCTTTTCAAAAATTCCTTCAAGAGCTAGATGCAACACCACAAACAGATTATTCACTGTGGCGTGCAGCCAGAGGACTAAAAAGGCCGGTGATATGCAAACCCCCATTACGAGCCCCAAATGGTGACTGGGCAAAAACTGATGCTGAAAAAGGTGCACTTTTTGTTAAACACTTAGAAAAAGTTTTCACTCCGAATATTTCTGCTGATATTATTGAACTGCCACCAGTCGTCCCTTTGCCAGAAATACCGATGAGATTTAACATGACGGAGATTGAAAATACTATTACTAGTCTTAACACCAGAAAAGCCCCAGGTGTCGACAAAATAAGCAACAAAATGCTTCAAGAATTGCCTTACAATGCAAAAAGAATAATACTATTCATTTTTAATAGTATTCTACGCCTAAAACACTATCCTAAAGAATGGAAGGTTTCGGTAATTACTATGATACCAAAGCCCGGCAAGGATCATATAAAGGTTGAATCCTATCGGCCTATTAGTTTACTGTCTAACATTTCAAAACTATTTGAAAAGCTGTATATGAGCAAGCTGATGCCTATAGTGACTAGTAATGGATTTATTCCAGATCATCAATTCGGTTTTCGCAGACAACATAACACAATTGAACAAACTCACAGACTTGTGAATGTCGTTAGAGACACTTTTGAAAAAGAGAAATATTGCTCTGCGCTCTTTATAGATGTTTCTGAACCTTTCGATAAATTATGGCACGAAGGTCTTATACAAAAATTAACGCAAAATCTACCCGCACACATCATCAGGCTTTTAAAAAGATATTTAATGGAATGAAAATTTGTAGTTAGGGAAGGCAATATTTTAAGCCCTCCGCAGTCGATTGAAGCCGGAGTCCCTCAAGGCAAATCTTCGGATTCTTACTTTATTTAATATATGCCTCTGACTTACCGTTAAGCAATAACATTCATACATCAACATTTGCGGATGATACAGCCTTTCTAAGCGTTCACGAAAATCCTGTAGAAGCTTCCCGCAACTTACAAGAATATATATCCAAACTGTAAAAATGGCTCAAACAATGGCGTATAAAAGTTAACGAGCAGAAATGTGCACACGTCACTTTTACATTGCGCAGGGAAACATGCCCGCCTATTAAAATTAACACCGAGACTATACCACAACACACTGTAGTCAAATATCTAGGCGTTCATCTTGATCGTCGTTTAACATGGAAATGGCATATAGACGCAAAGTTAACACAAATAAAACTAAAAGCAGCCCAAATGAATTGGCTTATTGGAAGAAACTCTATACTAAGCCTTGACTGTAAACTTCTCTTATACAACGCGATCCTGAAACCAATATGATCCTATTGAATCATATGATCCTATGGAATGGCACTGCCTCAGCATCGAATGTCGAAAGAATTCAAAGGCAACAGAATCAAATCCTACGTACAATAACAGCAGCCCCCTGGTATGTCAGAAACCATCGAATTCATAAAGACCTAGACGTTCCGTTGGTGAAGACAGTATTTTCAAAACACGCGAAAAAATATATAAAAAAACTTGAGTTGCACCCAAATCCACTTGCGCGCAATATTCTTCATTATAGAGGCCACACCCGGCTGAAAAGAAGGGATACTCTTTTTCTCAGCCGTTCACGAGAGATGTAAAACAACAAAAATTATCCATTGAAATTAAAAATTTTGTTTAGCATTGGCTAAACTTACATTTAATATTTTTTAGATTTAAGATTTGAAAAACTTATTGATAATTTAATATAAATAATTAAAGATTCAATAAATAATAAAATTATCAAAAAAAAAAAAAAAAAAAAAAATCTACTCTGTTTGTCATAATTTTTTTTTTGGCACCTGGTGATAATAACACAGTAGAGTGGTTGTAGGAAAGCATAGTGCAGCTAACTAGAGCACTTAATGCTCAGATAGAACAAGGAAAAACATTAGGTGATAGAGTACAGCAGTTAGAAGGAAGTGTTCTACCGCCCCAAAGTGGAGAAACATCACATTTTCAATCAGAATAAATAGATAGAATTATAGACAGATATAATTCCTCTAATTAGAGCGGAAATTCGGAGTACAACGGATGAACTACTTTACACGAAATCATATGCTTACCTAACACACTTAAGACCAGATGTTAAAAGACTCGACGAGACTCGATAACATCAATGTATAGATAAATATATGTAAGTACATAGAGAACAATAAAGAACATGAAAGAACAATCGTGTCATAATCATCAAATCAACAACAAGTGTTTTATTACGTCGTTACCGGTGCAAGTTTAAAAGTTTTACATGGCGACCGTGAAGGCGTGGAATATTCTAGAAAATATACATACGTTTGTATAAGATATATAGAATATTCCAGACTAAAAATAATTTTTATATAAACGGGAAAAAATTTAGAAACAATAGAAAAACTAAATTTTAAAGAAAAAAAATTGAAATAAAAATTAAATAAAGAAAAATTATAAAAAAAATACTGTAACAAATTCAACTTAAACAAACAACAAACAACACTTAACAAATAATTCCAAATATCTACACTCAAAACTCTACACAAACTAAAAAACTAAGATACATATGTGCATTAAAAATGGAAAATTGGAAAAAGAGAAAAAAAAGAGGTACAGCCACAGAAAAAAATTTGTGCTACAAAAAATTTAACTAAACATAAAAACTGAAAATTTCCAGAAATAATAAGGAAAAATTACATTTATTTAAAGAAAAAAAAAATGAAAAGTGAAAAAGGTACAGTCACGCCAAATTCAAAATTTTAAATAAATGAAAAAAAAGGGACAAGACAGCAAAAAGATATGGAAAAAAAGATGGCTACCGAAAAAAATAGAACAAAAACGAAAAACGTAAGGTGATAAAAAACAGTTAAACCGAAAAAAAACCAAAAAAATTAGAACGAAAACGAAAAAAAAAATCTGAAAAGAAAAATGAAAAACAACGAAACGAAAAAGTACAGCCACATAAAAATACAATTTGATAAACCTAAAAATTCATAAGAGAAATACCAGTTAAAAATAACCGAAAAAAAACATAAAAGGAACTTTAAAACACAGAAAGAATCTAAAAACAGAAACAAACCTGGAACAAACCAAAAACAAATTAAAATAAAAAAATATCACACCCAGTAAAAAGAAAACAAAGAAACTGAAAAGAAAAATGAAAAAAAAATGAAACGTTAAAAGATAATAATTATTCACTACCAAAACTACAAAGTAAAATAAAACAAAACTACAAAAAATGCTAACTAAAAGAAAACGAAACAAGAAGCAACATCTAAAATATCTACATAACAAAATAAAATGTGGAAAAAACACGAAAATAAAACTACATACAATATATACAAAATGTACATACATATATACCTACATAAAAGAAAAAACATAAAGGTATATACAATATGGCAGAACTAACTTAAATACATAGACACAAACAAAAGTTATAATAGAACACAATAACAAGACAAATAAATATTGTCATTTAATAAAACAGAAACAAAAATAAACCGAACAACAACAAAAAAGTACGAAAAAAATCAACAAAAATCTATATAACAACAGCACTAAATATTCTACAAGCAAAGCCAGACACAACAATAACAACAACAGCCAACAATTAAAGAAAAAAAATCAACAAGTGCCACACACAAAAACAAAGCAACACAAGAAGAAGCAGTAAAAACAACAAGAAAACAGCAACCACATCCAACAAGGGAACATCCACCACAACACTCGAGAGATGACAGGCCTAAGCAAAAATCAACACAATGGGTATCGTTTAACGTATAAAATACAAAAATATTTATATATGTACATTCATACATATAACTAATACTAATGTTTACTAAATTTTTTTTTACACTTACACATAAATACACACATACTCCAACACAAAAAACATACATACATAAATAACACAAAAAATATATAGAAAAGAAAAAAACAATAAAAAACTTAAAATGACAAAATTCTTTGCGATATTTTACATTGGAAGTTGTACATATGTATGTCTGTACAGGAGTTGAAAAGGAGATGTACACATGTACATATGAATGTACTTATGAAGAGTAAAAGCAAAATTTAAGGGTTGTTTTGCCAAAACAAAAAAAAAAAATTTTTCCAAAAAAAAAGCCAAACAAGAAACACAAAACAAAAGACAAAAACGGTACTTCGTAAACAATAAAAACATAAAAACATACATACATACAATGTACTATATATATATGTAGGTGCGTATATAAAAATATATGTACATATACTGATAGAAATGTAAATGTAGATATAAATAAACTATATGTACATATACAGTTGTGGATAAAAAGATAGGTACAGTAATGAACATATGTATGTATGTATACGGACATACATATGTATGTACAAGCATATATATATATATAGTTATATGAATTTTTTTTAGAGATAAAAAAAAAGAATATAGAAAAAGTAGAAAAAGAAATATTTCACAATGATCAAGAAACAAAAGTTTTACACGGGCATAACTACATATACCCTCGCTAGCTTGGTGGAAAGTACAAATTTTTGAGGCTTTCTTTAGGCCTTAAAAATACCCAAGCCATTTTTCAAAAGATGATTATTGATGTCCTGAAACCACCTACATATAGAGAAATGTTGTTATCTATACATTGACGACATCATTATATTTTGGAAAAGTAAAGATGAGCATTTGGAAAACATAAACAAAGTATTTTCCCTCTTGGGCGAAGCCAATTTGAAAGTCAATCTAGGTAAATCTAAATTTTTGCGGGAAGAAGTCGCATTGTTAGGTTACATCATTACCAGAGAAGGAATTTGACCTGACCCAAAGAAAATGCTGGCAATAAAAGAAATGCCTGTTCCCAAAAATCTAAAAGAACTTAAAAGCTTTTTAGGTGTTGCGTCGTATCACAGGAACTTTTAAGAGATTTTGCGAAACCCCTTACCAACTTAACGCGGGGAGAAAACGCACAGATAAAGGTAGGACGATCGCGCAAGATAGAAGTTAATCTCGATCATAACGCACTAAAAGCATTCCAGAGCGTATATCTTAACGACTGACGCAGGTGAGGTTGGAGAACACAGACCAATCACGTTTATCTCAAGATCTCTTAATCAAACGAAAGAAAATTATTCTACGATTGAGAAGGAGATGCTAGCCATCGTATAGAGTCTTGACAAGCTTAGCACGTATCTGTACGGAGCTAGGGAAATTGAAATTTTAACTGGCCACCAGCCATTCACATTTGCACTCCGCAACAGAAATAACAATGCAAAGCTTAAAAGGTGGAGGTTGAGGATTGAGGAATTTAACTATCAGTTGATTTATAAGCCAGGAAGAACCAACTTAGTAGCGGACGTACTCTCAAGATTACCACTTGAAGTGAATACTCCAACATCATCTAATTCACAGCATAGCGCTGATGATGATAGCACTGAGCTTATACCACATGTTGAAGCACCAAAAGACATTTTATACAGGTACCCGAATTAAATAAAGACGTTTTAACAAACATATTGAAAGAAAAATTAAACCCAAACTCATTAAACGGAATTAAAATACAAGAAAGACATCTTCCCTTACTGCAAGAAATATTTAAGGAAAACTTTTCGAAATTTAAAGGAAGAATAACACAGAAAGTTGTAACTGACATTACTAATGAGGAAATTCAATGGAAATCTGCCTTTCAAATAAATATGACCGCAATCCTGAAAACCCCGAACTTCAGCCAACACCTATTCCGTCATATCCCTCGGAAATCCTCCATTAGATGATACACTTTTCAACAACATTTTAGTAAGACCAACCATAAAAAATAATAAACAAGTTAGTTCCAAATATTCAAGTCTTTTTGTATCTCAAAGAGATAAATTTCGCGTAGTAGGACAATGCACCTTGATAGAGGATGTGCACCTATCAATATCAAAACCAGCCCGTTATAGAACTCATTCATGATGGTACAATATGAGCAACGAACTATGCAGGAAATGTTGCTTACAGAAATATCACGCAAAGGATAAACGGATCAGTAATTATTGATTTTTTTAATGAAACGATAATGCTTAACGGAACAGAGTACAGTAACTACGAAATTATATCCTAACAAATCTTACCTCCGGTACTACTAAGCAACTTGACCGAGAAAGACATACAAATAGATCTTCAGTATCTTCACAAGGTTCACTTAGATAATGAAGAACAATTAGACAAAATTTCATTGCTAGACCTTATTTCCATTAGTTCAGGGGTTGCAATACTCTTAGCAACTTGCGTAATTATTTCTATCTTTCATTTTTCATTAAAAAATAACAATTAAAAACGTATTAACTTCCCAATAATAGAGCCAATAAAGTTAAACTATTAATCCGCGAGACGCAGATTCTTAAGAAGGGGGATGATAGCCAGGTGTTTCTGAAAGGGTATGTTTAAGTTCAGTAATCTTATTTAATTGTAAGTATGTCACAGTAATAATATTAAGATTACAACTCAAAATTTATGAAAAGAACCAATAATAAATTAAGGCTTGCAAATCAAAACATTATTACGCAATAACTAAACAATTAAGTAAACTTAAATCAATACTAAATTTAAGCTTACAATTCAGAATTTGGCAATAAATTAATAATAAAATAAGCAAATAATCTATGTTAGCATAGGTATAAAAGACAGTTGAGTTATAAATGCTGAAAACTCTATCTTCCTAAAATTATATTTTCAAAATTTTGGCTTAAGTCTGGACGAAGTCTATTACATTTACAATAAACCTCAAAATGTACTTAAGAAAATGTTCAAAATATGTTAAATAATATATTAATTTTTGTAAATTTATTTGTTATTGAATATTTCTCACGAAATAAATTTTTATATGCAAGCGCCACAGTAAAAACAAGCGATTCTTGGAAATTTAGAACGTTTAAAAAAATTTACTATCTAAAAATATGCCATGCAACAATCCAAAAGAAAACAATTTAAACAAAGTTTTTACCATAGTATTGCGTAGGTAAGAATTTTTGATTCTGCATTAAATTTTTTAAAATTAACTCTTAAGTTTTTTTCACAACAATATGTTTTTCGAATTAGGCGAATGTATGTAATAAAAAAAATATAAAATCGAAGGTTTAAATTCTAATTTCCTTTATGTTTCTAGATGCTGTTGCGGCCAAGCACTACAAACTCATCAAAATATAGGCGGCTTTGAAAGCGGCTCACCCAGTAATTTATGGATTCCCGCAAAACACACGAGACCTCAACCAACAGATGCATATGGTACAATAGAATTTCAAGGTGGAGCTCATCCCACGAAAGCTCAGGTAAATAGCGGCACATATTATTAATTTACCCCTAAATGCATACTATATCGTTAAAGATACAACCAGGAAAAATAATGAATTTTTTTTATTTATGTATGTATTTGCCAAACTAAGAAAAATTTTAAACTACTGCTAAGAACTCTTTTTTTCTATCATACAGTTTAAACTTTCACTTAACATCTTTAAATTGAGAGCAATTCGATAACGGGAAACTCAAAATTTCAAAATTCTTAAAATTTTAGAAATAGTCAAATTTATAGTCGCATAATATTAGTAATGGTTCTTTTTAATCTAAACAAAATATATATATATTGTGGATTATAGTGCATTTTAATTAATTATAAAGTTTTAAATGAATATGGCCCCAACCTTAGTTCTAAAGTCAGTTATAATGGTTGTTAATGTGAGAGGAAACTAATCAGCGTGAATCAAAACAAACACTTGAATTTGGATTGCACCGAGTTTTTGTTTCTTAAAGTCCTGCCTAGTCTGCAAGCACTTGGAACTTGAAGATTAGAGGATTTTGTCTTTAAGCACTAGGAACTTAAAGGTTTAAAGGAATTTATCTTAAAGCACTTGGAACTTGAAAATTAGAGCGATCGAGTAATTAAAACAAAAGATTTTAAACTACTCACAAATTTGTATGCTTTATTAAATTATTTATACTTAAAATTATGCCACCTTTGAAAATAATAAAATGTAAAATTTTAGATGTCTTAACCAAGAACAGAAAAAGGGAACTTAGAATTATGCCAACTTGCAAACTACAACATAAAATTTACTGTGTCGCAAGCAATGAGGAAAGACAAACTAAAAAATGTAGTTTAATATAATAAAACAGAAATTCACATTGTGGTGACTGATTTCAATTTGTACTATTTGACATTAGGGCGATGCATGTAATAAAAAATAATAATAATAAGAAAATTTTATTTAATATGAAAATTACTAGAGAATTTATTTAATATAACTTATTTTTATGGCTATAATTATGACTTGACATTCTCCCCCGCGTTGAACGGATGTTCAACAAAGATGAGATGACCAGTTCCGGAGATAAAGCTAGACCTCTATGGTAAATTTACGTTATTGTTGACGTGGCGCTGGTGTTAGCGTCATGTTAATATTTTGGAGATCAATATTTTCTTCAGCGTTTTCAGTAACCGTTTCTTTACGTTTTTAACAAGTCTTATATATAAACATTATTGTGGAGATTGCCACCAGACTTAGTAAAAGCGATAGATATCCAACTGCATGATGCATTAAACACATTCACCACAGCAGGCTACACGAACACACGACTACAAAATGCTGCTATCTACATTTGTAGCCGGTAGTCAGCTACTTAATTATTTTGAAAGCAGCAGCGACATAATATCATTGTATAACAGTGATGTCACTTTAAATTTAGTTTAACGTTTTTAAAAGAATCGGTGTTTTTTTATTTCTTTTGTAAGAGGCTATTATAAGAGCAAAACATATTTTGTTAGGCGTGTCATTAAAATTTAAAATATTTTGGAGTATATCTCGGGAACAATAATTATGGCAGTATTGTGTGAAATGTAAATAAAATGTAGTTGCTTGGCCACTACAACAGCCAATACGAAAAACAGAAAGTGTTGAAAGCTATACAGTTCTATGACATCTAACAGCAACATAAGTGTTTAAAATTACTTATAAACGTAGACAATTTTTATTGGGTTTATAGACGCAACAACAACTTAGAAACTTAACTGTATATATTTCTATGGAATTTTTACAGTTCTAATGTTTTTACCAACACAATTGGAAATTCAACAAGCCTTCAACAATAAAATGACTTACACTATAATTTATTAAATTTTTACTGTTTTCTGTTAAAATGTTATTTTAAATTTAGTTATTCTACGACCTTTTTTTTTAATTTTTATATGTGATTTATATTTTATTTTGGTTTTTATTTTATTCCCCAAAATTCAGGCTTTCAAGATCATTATTAGAATATATGTTATGTATATTGTAATAAAGACAACATCCCTGAAGAAGTTGGAAAATCCCAACGAAACGTAGGATGAAAACCTAAAATACATAAATAATCTTTTAATTATTATTTATATATTCTAATAATGATCTTGAAAGCCTGAATTTTACTGTTTTCGTTCTACAGAGTAAGTGATTTTTAAACATTCATTTATTTTACATGGTTTATTGCATTTATAACACTTTATTGTTTATTGTCGCCACTAAAAATAGAAATTAGTTTAATTGGACAGCTACGAGAAAATCAGCATGGACAAGAACCTGTTGCCCTGTTGCCTTGCTGTCATCAATATAATCATTCTCATATGCACACATGTATTCTAATTTTGACAGATGGTAGTCGGTAGTCTGCTGTCGCGAATGTGTTAATTGCATTACTGTGTTGTTCATGAGATTTAAATTTGTTGGGAAGATCCATAATGTTTTGTTCTTCTAATGATCTTTGTAGAGTTGAAAGCTCATTGATGTGCTTTTCATACCTGTTTGGGAACTGGTTTGAACTTGAATGATTACTGTTCATGAAGTCTGTAACATTCTTCTTTATTAATAGTTTTCTAATTTTCTTGACCTTTTTAATTTTAATTGTATAATAATTTTTAAAGGTCGTTTTTATATAAAAAATTTTTTTAATTTTAATTTTTCGATATTTCGCCACACCGTTGGTTGGCTTCTTCAGAAGAAATTGAGTTCAATCTATTAATATTTATTAATATTTAAACAGGCTAAAGTTCGTAAATGTTTATACCAGAGAAATAGTAAGTAGACATTAAGTGTGTTCATTTACTTTACTAGTAAAAATTAGTAACGAGAGAGTAACAAAAATTTTTCCAAAATTACTCTCAAAAATGTGAACAAGTAAATGAACACTTTAAAATTTGCAAGTTAAAGTAGTGTTGTAATGTATAGGTATATATGAGTACTTAATAACTGCCTTTATATTTTTTGGACAAATTATACATATATGTATATTATTATAAAAATAATGTGATTATGGTCATTTATATTCAGCATTATCGTGACAGGCGTTTTTCGAGTACTGCTTGTAATAGAATGATGAAAAGTTTTGCAATTTTATTTAATCTAGTACTAGGCGTAGTCGAAATACACTAAACACGATAAGGGTGATTAGCTACTTTTGAATAAAATGAATGAATAAAATATCTATTTTTAATTAGTTTATACGCTATAACATATTATCTGGCATATTTAAGAAATATATTTTTGTAATGGATGATTTTCGTGATTTACTTTTACAAATTATTATAAATTTTTTGTCCGATTTCATTATTTCTTAGAAAAAAACGCTATTCGTTAGATTATTGTAGCTTTTTCGATTAATTTCTAAATTTCTACCTGAGGTACTGTAATAAAAAGCTTTATCCAAAATTAAATATCATGTTGCTGCCAGCATTAAACCCCAAAAGCAGTAAAAAAGTAATTTAATAAATTATGTGTTAATTTACGCTTATAAATAATAATTAATAACTGTTAATAAGGCAAAAAATAAATTAGGTAATTTGAAGATTGGAAGTACATTTAAATTTTTTTATAAATTAGACTATTTTTCAAATTTTATCAAGTTTCTTTTATTTATGTAATTAAGGTAAATAAAAACAACTGCAAAAGAAAAAGCAACCAATTAATTTGTTAATCATAAGTTCGAACAATCATTTCGCAATATAAGAGAAAATAAATCTCTCGGCGGTCCACACGTGGACATATGGTGGTAGAAATAGAATTTGATAGTTAAAAACATTACTATTTCAAAGTTAATTTTAAAAATAATTTAATTTATTTGCAAATATATATCTGAACTAATTGAATTATTTGCCTGCTTAGTGTAAAGTACCGAGTACCTAGGTACTCACAATATTTACAATATTAGAAATAACAGCTGGTCTGTGAAAATTAAAGAAAAAAGAAAACAAAAACATTTCAATTCCATTAGACATCTTATTTTGCTTCTGTTGTTCCTAAGATACATCTTTTTAATACTTTTTATCGTTTTAAAAGTTTACATTTACTTACAATTTCTTAAATTTTCCAAAATATTTTTATTTGCAACTTAATTTAGAAATATTGTTTTGTAAACACAAACGCAAAACAGCTGTTTGAATAATTATTACAAGTAAAAATTTTACTTGTAAAAACTTGCAAGAATTTTTCTGTCTCTCAATTTTTTACGCTCTTTCGACGCTCTCTCGTTGCAAATTTTTTGGGTTAATGAACGCTTTCTAGTAACAATTGTTACAAATTTGTAACAATTTTTAGTAAATGAACACAGCTATTGTTAACATATTTCGAGAAACAAAGTAAAAATTTAATATTTTTTTTTTTTATATTATTATTATTACGAATAAACGTAATTATTATTTGAACTTATATTGATGTATATATGAAAAGTAATATTATCAGGCTCAAGTTCAGTTGTATCCCTGCAGGAAATGTCTATAGTGAAACTGTACTGATTCACTACTGACATTGTCACCAGTACTAGTGACTTATCATACCCCAGACAATGCTATTTGCTATAGACATTTAACATTTGCGTGTCATTGAAAATCCACTACTGACATTGGTACTATTGACTAGGTAGTTCCATATGTAGACATTGGAACCATTGATTCACTAGTGCAATTAAGAAAATATAGTCTACGCTTTTGGTGCTTTCTAAAGCAGATGTCGATAATGAAAATGCATATTTTTTCACCTTAACCGACACATTATCTGCCATCTTTCGCCAACACAAATTTTTTTTTGTCATCAAAGCCAAATTTAAATTTGTAGACGCTTTATTGTCAATGTCGCCTAATAGTCACCGATATTGTAGACAAAAGTGGTGACTTGGAGACAGTTGCCCCCAGGATTCCTTCAGGGATTGAATTAATGAAAATTCTAAATTACTAAGAGTTTTTTCATGTTGGAAAATATTATTATTTATATCCAATCAGTTTTTAGCAGAACGTATCAGTACCTACTGATTTCAAGGCCGCTACACCTCTCATCAGCGTTCAATTGTCCATCTTTACAATTTTCGTAAAGTGGATACTAATTGAGAAGAATATCAACTATTTAACCAGTTTTCAAGAGAAATAGAATATGAAAATTAATTTTTAATTCATTTTTTATTCTACCTTGAAACAGTGCTGGTTAGTTCGAAATTCCCTCATTACTGTTTGGAAATTACTAATAATCAACACAAACTGATAGTCCGTTATGATCAAAGTATTCTACTTTGTATTCTAACGTTTTCGTTATTTCTACTCTATATTAGGGAAATTCACATATTACTGTGACCCTTGTTATTAGGGTATTTATAGCTCGTGCCCAAGCGGAATTAATATTTTTTTTATATTATTATTATTACGAATCAATTTGTTTTAGTTTTTGTTAAATTATTTTGAAGTTTTTTGTTTCACAAGAAAAAAAATATTTTCAATTGAGAAATATTTTTCAAGATATTGATTGGTATTTGTTGAAATTATTATAAAATAGATTTAACTCAATTTCACCTGAAGAAGCCAACAAACGTTGTGGCGAAAAATCGAAAAATTTAAAACATTTTTTTATATAAAAACGAACTAAAGCTTTAAAAAAAATTATAATACAATTCTTCTTGATAAGTCCAATATCTTGCCAAGGCTTGTATATGAAAATTTCACCGCGCTTGATATATCATGGTGGCCGTTCATGGTGATGTCTTCCTTGTTGCAAACAGCGGTGGCACGTGAAGATGATGAAGTTGCTTAGATCCATTGATTTCACGTGTGTAGATGTATCCATCTAGTGTTGGTTTTTTCGACATTGCATGTTGGTGTAGTTTTGTTGTGATACAAGTTGATTTCACATGCGCATTTCTCTAAACCGTAACCGTATCGAATTTGCACATGTGGCAAAGGAAAATGTTTGGACTTATTGCTTCACAAGAGCTAAATTCTGAATTCAAGAGCATGATGTATTGTTTTCGAGCTGCGGAAATGCCTAAGAAATTGGTACATGGTTTAATTGCGTCATGTTGGGTACAGGTGTCAAATAGAACATGATTCGCCAATTCAAGGTAACTGAATATAGCATGCTGTTGCGTGAGCCTGCCCTTAACCTTCATCAGTTTGAACAACCGCAACAATTCGTCTTTTCCTATTATTGGAAGAGTTACTAAAGATGGAAAGTGAACTTTTATCTGATTGATCACCTTTTGTAATTTTTTTTTTTTTTGATAATTTCATTATTTATTGAATCTTCAATTTAGATTGTATTATCAATAAGTTTTTCAAATCTTAAATCTAAAAATGTTAAATATAAGTTTAGCCAATGGTAAAAAAAATGTTTAATTTCAACGGTTAATTTTTGTTGTTTTACATCTCTCGTGAATGGCTGAGAAAAAGAGTATCCCTTCTTTTCAGCCAGGTGTGGCCTCTATTATGAAGAATATTGCGCGCAAGTGGATTTGGGTGCAACTCAAGTTTTTTATATATTTTTTAGCGTGTTTTTAAAATAATGTCTTCACCAACGGAACATCTAGATCTTTATGAATTCGACGATTTCTGAAATACCAGGGGGCTGCTGTTATTGAACGTAGAATTTTATTCTGTCGCCTTTGAATTTTTTCGACATTCGATGCATAACTGGATTCCATAGGACCATATTGGTTTCAGGATCGCGTTGTATAATAGAAGTTTGCCAATTCATTTGGGCTGCTTTTAATTTTATTTGTGTTAACTTTGCGTCTATATGCGATTTCCATGTTAAACAACGATATAGATGAACGCCTAGATATTTTACTACAGTGTGTTGTGGTATAGTCTCGGTGTTAATTTTTATAGGCGGGCATGTTTCCCTGCACAACTTAAAAGTGACGTGTACACATTTATGCTCCTTAACTTTTATACGCCATTGTTTGAGCCATTTTTTCAGTTTGGATATATATCCTTGTAAGTTGCGGGAAGCTTCTACAAGGCTTTCATGAACGCTTAGAAAAGCTGTATATTTTTTGTAATGATCAGGCGATAGAAGCAATGGACTGATTTTGCTATGATGTGAGTCGATGAGCGTGTTGAGGATTGCATCTTGTGTCTTTTGAACGTTGTTTGCAATTAGTGTTAATTCTAGAATCTCTGAATTAAATAACATTGTGATAGTTGAAAAAATGAACTTCGATGAATCTTTTTCGAACTATTAGGGGGAGTCCCCTGAGTGCGAATGTACATTTGGAAGTGTCAGATTGGCTCCAGTTTTTGAGAAATCCATTTTTCATGGATATATACCGATTTCTCAAAAAACTGGAGCCAATCTGACACTTCCAAATGTACTTTCGCACTCAGGGGACTCTCCCTAATAGTTCGAAAAGGATTCATCGAAGTTCATTTTTTTTTTCGGGTCAAAAACTTCACAGTGTAATTGATTAACTTGAATTTGTGCTAAAACATTGTTGACGTGGAACTCCTCTGAATAAGTTTTTATTTCTTGCTCTAAAGTTTAAAATCTTGCCCTTGATGTTATTTGACTCCCCCGTATGATGTTAATAGTCGAGTCAATAACTGGCGTTTGATTTTCGAATAGCCTCAAACCCGTTTTCTTTGAATTCTTGAATCGTTTCAGACATTTGGTCGGCATATTCGGAGTCCCACACACAGTTTCAACTCTTGCAGTGTACAGACGCAATTTTATAATCACCGCAACAAAAAATACAAAAACAAAACACTAATAAACAGTTATTTTACTGTTTTTATTTTATTTTTTGCTTGTGTGTATGTACTTAAATATTCACTCATATAAGTGAACTAAAGAAAGAGAACTCTAAATGAGTTCATCTTCTGGCAACAACAACAATAAATCTACAAGCAGTAGGAATGTTTATTTAACTTTGGTTGCTGATGACAATAATAAAAAAATGAATTAAACACAAACTTGAATACTAAACAAAACACAATTACTCGTGCGCGATCATGCTGTAGTGTGTTTGACTAACCACTACTGCATGCAGACGGCATAACACTTTTGTTATTGTTTGAATAAATGTCCACATTCCAATTGTATGATCAGAGTGTATTATGCTGATCATGCATATTCCCACACATACTTTGTGTATGTGTTAGTTTAAGAAATAGAATGTTTAAGCTATGTTAAGATTTCAATACTGAATAATAATTAAGTTCATAAATGTGTCAGAACTCAAACTAATAAAGTAATCATTCAATAAAATTACATTTTGACAATGTTAATGAAGTCAACAAAGAACCTCTTCTCATTCTTACAACATGGCGATCCTGCGAACATAATAAAAATAAATTAAACTATTAATATTCATACAACATTAATTAATATGGCATTTAAATCCTGCCAATAAAAAAAAATAACAAAATGATAAAATATTAATATATAAAAAAAAGAAATGAATGATAAATTAAATAAAGGACAAATTCCTACAAAAGTGATAATAAGATAATATCCAAGAGTGAAGTGAGGCAGTGCAACATGGATCTGCTGGTGCAGTTTAATGTGCGATGAATTGATCTAATCTTGGATTGCATTGCTCATATGCTCAACTCTGGTCTTCTTCCGTGAATTGATCTGGTTTTGGATTGCATTACTTATATGCTCAGCTTTAGTATTCTTCCATAAATTACAGCATTGGGACAACAGCAAAAAGGAAAGCACATACCCCAAGCCGTATGAAGTTAACAACATTTCAGCAATCAGGATTCGGTAAACAGTTTATTGTTAATTTTTTTTTAAAGAAAAAACAAAAAGAAAAGAAAAAATGATTTCTTATTTGTAAATTGAATGTTGTGAAATTGCTTTTATTGATTACAAGAGAAGAAAATTAATTTTATATTTCCTAAAGAAAGGGAAATGTTTTTTTTTTTTTTGTTAATTGAAGTTTTCTTAATAAAAGAAAAGAAAAGATAAAAGTAAAAGAATAAAATGAAATGATTATAATTTTGAAAAAGAAGAAAAGGAAAAATTAATACTGTTGAATTAAAGATTTCCTACATTTTGTTCAGTTTTGAACTTTTCAATGTAAATTTTTGTATGAAGATAACATTATTAAATTTATAAAAGTAACATTATTGGATGTTTTGAATACAAAAAAAAAAAAACATTTTTTATGATTGTGAAACTAACAAAAACTTTAATAATTTTGATTAGTCACTGAGAAACTCACGAGTCCCTCCAGTCGATAATATCAAGCATAAATTAAACAAAATTGTCAATAATATGCATCAATGAGAAACTCCCGAGTCCCTCCAGTTGATGTATATATTCTATTATATAAGGTTAACCGTTTCGATCAGTAATTGGTTCTGATCGATATATGTCTGATGACCGGTCCTCGGTATACAGAGTATACAGAGTGCTGAAACTTAGGCATATGTACCAAATTTTTTTTTTAAAAAACTAATACGACCCATGATTTAAGAAAAAGACATATTAATATTCATGCCGTTGTGTAAACTTAAATATAAGTAGAACTATTGTAAACTTGATTTTGCCAATGTAAACAACTGTATGAAAGACTAACACGAACAGACTAAATGATTTAAAATATTGATTGATTTATTTTGTCTTGAATTAAATTTTGATTTATGATTCTACCCTGAATTTTCCTAAAATAATATGGCGAAATAGTCCCATAAAAATAAATCGAACAAATTTATTAATTTGAATAGATTAGAACATTAATTGATTAATGATTATACTTCGAATTTTGACAAATAATATGAAATAATAAATAATATGGTGAAATAATTCCATAAAAATATAGAAATTTTTTGAAAACCTAATAACAGATTTTTCTTTTGAATTAAATACATTTTCGGTAACACCTTAATGTTTTTTTTTTTATATAAAGTAATGCTTCGATATGCTTCGAATTTTGAAAAATTTTAAAATATTGAAAAAAATATATACAATGAAAAATAAATGAAATGAATTCAAACATAAATATTATCGGTTGGTTTAGAAATACATATATGAGGCGATAAATGCCCATGAGCACTGTGAAGTACCTAGACTACTTCACTAAATTAGAAATGAAATAATAATAAAAAGGGAAAGCGAGTACTTTCCAAATTTGAGTTGAACGACAAAATTATAAATAGAAATGTAGACTTAGGTCACCTCTTTCTAAAGCTTGAAAAAGTAGCTGATAATATTGCTCTGACAACATTGCGACTTTCACTAGATGATCGTACACTTAATAACCTAGGAATTAATATTGAAAACCTTCAAAGAGAAAGGTATTGAAATCTTGCAAGATGCAGATATAACTATTGTGCTCACAAAACAAAAAAAAAAAAAAAAATAAATAAAATCACCACCGATCAAAAAAAGTAAATAAATAAAATTTTTCAACTGAATTCAACAAATAAATATTTTAAATAAACGAAGTAAATGAATAAAATTTTTCAACTTAATAAATAATTTAGATAATCGAAGTAAATGAATAAGAATTTTTCAACTGATTTTCAACAAATAAATATAAACAAAGTAAATGAATAGAAGTATGTATGTGAATTTGAATTGTATTTTTTTTCTTCCTGTTTTCAAAATAGTTTTGAATTTAGAAATGAAATAAATAAAAATAGAATCGATGTATGATACATTTGAAATCAAAGTATATTGTTTAAAATGAATTTTGTTTTTGCATTAGTGCAACAAATTTTTTGGAATACGTCCATTATAAGCCAATTTTTACGGCTTTGGACAATTTTTTTTTAATTGCATAATGAATGGTAATGAAGAAATAGTTTAATAAGGTTATTGATAATGAATAACGAATAGTTAAGAATTTTGGCGCCAAATAAACATTAAAATATATCAAACAAAACATTAAAATATATCCAACAAAACATTTAAATATATCAAAATAATACATATATTATATTTACTTTAATTTTTTTAATTTTTTTATATATATAATTTTTACTCTATTTTCATAATTTTGTTTTATGACTATTATGATATGCACAGTTCCTTATATTAATTGAAACTTTACCTTTATAAATATTACATATTAATTAAATTATTTAACCCTTACTTTAATTTTTTTATATAATTTTTGTGTATTTTTTTGCTGTACAATTTCTTACTAGCTATATTAAGTCTACAATTATTAGTAATAATCATATAATTTTTTTTACTTTAATAATAATAAAATTTTTAATAATATATATGAATTTAGGGAAAGCATATTTCCTAAAAATCTCTGTAATTTTTGATTTTATTATTTTTTTTATTACTATGTAGTAAGAATAATCAACTCAGTATTGATTATTCTTTCTGAAAAAGGGAGGTGTAGTGTGTTTGACTAACCACTACTGCATGCCGTCTGCATGCAGCAAGTGAAACATAACACTTTTGTTATTGTTTGAATAAATGTCCACATTCCAATTGTATGATCAGAGTGTAATATGCTGATCATGCATATTCCCACACATACTTTGTGTATGTGTTAGTTTATAAAATAGAATGTTTAAGCTATGTTAAGCTTTTAATACTGAATAATAATTAAGTTCATAAATGTGTCTGCGTACTGGACAGTCGCACAAGCGGCTGTCCAGAACTCAAACTAATAAAGTAATCATTCAATAAAATTACATTTTGACAATGTTAATGAAGTCAACAAAGAACCTCTTTTAATATTATAACAATGCTCTCCGCACACGTTAAATAGTGATAAAGAAGCAACAACAATTGCACCAATTAGCAAACTTAGCAGCTTAGCTGTACAAACAAGCAAACAATAAGTAACAAGGTGACCAACGTGCGGTAGACGCTGTGAGTACAATAAATGATAATAAAATTCAAACAGATATGGGCAGATACACAACCGTGTTAAAAAGGTTAATAAGTCCAAAACCATCTCAAATAGCTTCAACAGCGAAAGTTCCCAGAGATGGAAAAAACAAAATAAAAAACCACGAGTAAACCACCATCCATTTACTTAATGAACCGTATAGTTATTGTGCTAGCGCCGCATAAAAGAGCTGAACCAATTCAATGTCTAAACAATAATACAAACAGTAAGTACCTTTACTGTGAACATCTCCTGCATGATGCAGGAAATATTAAACATGCAGTCTGCAGGCTTTATTGAACAAAACATGAACGTGAAAAATGATCTTTGTGAAGAATATCTTCAAGCAACGAATATCTGTATTCAAAATTATTATCTGATATAATCTGTTTATTCCGAACTGCATCAGCCAACATGAAATCGAAATATAATATTTCCTCATTGATAAACAAATTGATGTAATGCTCATTTCAGAGACTTATTTAACGTCTCGAAGCTGTTTCAAAATTAATGGATATAAATTCTACGACACCAAGGATCATCGAGGTAGTGCTAGTGGTAGCTCAGGAATTCTAATAAAAACGTGAATAAAACACTACTTATTAAATGATTTATGTGAAGAATATCTTCAAGCAACAAATATTTGTATTGAAAATTATTACCAAAAAGTTGTGATATCATCTGTTTATTCTCCTCCCAGGTTTGCAATTACGAGAGTCGATATACCACATTTTATAAATCACTGGGCTTCAGGTTTCTAGCAGTTGGCGACTACAATGCTAAACACAGGTTATTGGGCTAACGATTAATCTGTCCTATGGGTCGTGTTTTGTTTTACACAATTTCCAAAATGGGTTTGAATGTAGTTTCAAGTAGTTAGCCAAGATATTGGCCATCAGATCGACAAAAATTCGTGATGTTATTGACTTTGGAATGGCCAAAGGTGTGCCCAGCGAAAGGATTGAAAGTGAAGCATCTTTGGATTTATCTTCAGATCACTCGCCAACTATTGTCCATATATTCTCACAAAAAACTACATCTACATGTGATTTATTCGTACCAATGATATCTGCATCTTAACTGGTTGAAATACAAAAAGTACTTGAGCGCTCATTGCTCGGAAAATATGCCTTTTTTTTTTGATTATTTTATTATTTATTGAATCTTTAATTATTTAAATTAAATTATCAATAAGTTTTTCAAATCTTAAATCTAAAAAATATTAAATATAGGTTTAGCCAATGCTAAACAAAAATTTTTAATATCAACGGTTAATTTTTGTTGTTTTACATCTCTCGTGAACGGCTGAGAAAAAGAGTATCCCTTCTTTTCAGCCGGGTGTGGCCTCTATAATGAAGAATATTGCGCGCAAGTGGATTTGGGTGCAACTCAAGTTTTTTTATATATTTTTTCGCGTGTTTTGAAAATACTGTCTTCACCAACGGAACGTCTAGGTCTTTATGAATTCGATGGTTTCTGACATACCAGGGGGCTGCTGTTATTGTACGTAGGATTTTATTCTGTCGCCTTTGAATTCTTTCGACATTCGATGTCGGAAAATATGCCGTTGAGAAAACCTTCTGACATTGATGATTCTATTAGTGTTTGGGTAGGAATGGTTTTTCGTGGGATGAATACAAACCCGTGGCGGCTTTAATCCTTTTATCGAAAATTAGTTACGGGTTTTTAAGTTGTTTGTGTTTGAGTTCACTTATATTTTTATATATAAATGTGTATGTTTTGTGTTTGGTATTTTAAATAAATGTATGTATATACAGTTGAATATTTTAATTGATTTTTTTTAAGTTTGGCTTCGATCTAAGTTACTACACTTTGGATGGTAATTTTCAACTGGTTTTGAGTAATTTGACGAATAAAGCACTTGTTGATTTCTTGTTCGACGAAACGAACACAAAGCAAGTGATCATGAAAAAAAGCAAATAAAAGCTCACATTTAGGAGCATTCGAATATGGGTACTATTCGGATTCATGCATAAACATCCCGCCCCCTTGCTATAGTGCAATTATGCAATTATATATGGGACGGCGGCAGTAGCAACATAATGAAGTTTATATAATTAATTTATGTAACTGGTAAATATGCAAGTAGTAATGATATAATTTGACTTAATTATACACGATTAATAATTTTAATTTCAAGTATTTAAAATTTTGTGCTAGGCTAAAAAGTTTCCGAACCGCCCTCGTATGTATTTTATTTTGCTTTAAATACATATGTGCGTTGTCGTCACACAAGAGAGAAGTTCGATGTCCAATATGTTTGGTTTCAACTTTTAAATGTTGTGTTAATGTTCACGATGATTGTTGTGTTCAAGCTCATCCAGTATGATCATCTTGAGGAGAACATATTGTATGCAATTAAGAGCACTTGTAATGAAATGAGATTAGATGAATTGGACACAAGTACTCTTAGATAAAATCGAAGGACGAATGCAAGGTCAAGCATATGGACATTGAAGGTCTTTTCAACAAATATTTTTTTTTTTTTTTGGATTTTGTTGTCTTAAAATTTTTGTTGTTGATAACAGCAACCAAAAAAATTTAACGGGATAAAGTATGTATGGAATTTAAGGTATGTATGTATGTACGTACATATATATGTACGTATGTATAGAAAAGTATGTAACGATTATTTTCAGGGGACACAGTGAAGGTCAACAAGTATACATATGTATGTACAGATGGCTATACTTAAATCATGTACCTATGTATATATGTATACAACGAAATATGTAAGGGAAATATTTGTCTTACGTATGTACTTTGTAATGGATAGTGGCCTTCTGCGGAAATTCCAATTGGGGTACCTAATCCAAGTTGGGTTTTATTGGGTAATCCAAGTTAGTTTCTGGAGTAGTTCCAAGCGGGTTTCTGGAGTAGTTCCAAGCGGGTTTCTGGAGTAGTTCCAAGGGGGATTTTGTGGAGCAATTCCACGGGGTTTTTAGAGATGGGTCCAAATATGTAATATATGAATCCGGTTCGAAGGACCAGTAATGTTTGGGTAGGAATGGTTTTTCGTGGGAAGAATACAAACCCGTGGCGGCTTTAATCCTTTTATCGAAAATTAGTTATGGGTTTTTAAATTGTTTGTGTTTGAGTTCACTTATATTTTTATTTATATATGTGTATGTTTTGTGTTTGGTATTTTAAATAAATGTATGTATATATAGTTGAATATTTTAATTGATTTATTTTTAAGTTTGGCTTCGATTTAAGTTGCTACACTTTGGATGGTAATTTTCAACTGGTTTTGAGTAATTTGACGAATAAAGCACTTGTTGATTTCTTGTTCGACGAAACTAAGACAAAGCAAGTGATCATGAAAAAAAAGCAAATAAAAGCTCACACTTAGGAGCATTCGAATATGGGTACTATTCGGATTCATGCATAAACAATTAGGTTTTTTGAAGCACACGTTAAACAAGCTGCTATTAATGCTGCTTCAAATCATAAAATCAACAAGTGACACTCAACAATATTTTTTTGTGTAGATATAGAAAGGCTGTTGTACTGAAAAACGGGAGCTCTGAATACTTTTAAAACCACAAAAACCGCATCGCTGCAAAAATTTCTTCAAGAAATCGATATTCGCTATGGCGTGCAGGCAGAGGACTTAAAATGCCAGTGATATGCAAACCTCCCTTACGGGCTTCGAATGCTGACTAGACAAAAAAAGGCTGAAAAAAATGTTCTTTTTGTTAAACACTTAGAAAAAGTATGCCAGAAAAGAACTGCCAGTCGTCTATCAGTTCCAAAAAAGCACCAGGGATCAATAAAATAAGCAACAAAATGCTCCAAGAACTGCCTTATATTGCAAAAAGAATAATACCATTATTTTTAATAGTATTCTACGCCTAGATCACTATCCAATTGAATGGAAGGCTTCGCTGATTACTATTATACCAAATTTCGGCAAGGATCATACGAAAGTAGAATTGTATAGACCTATTAGCCTATTGACTATTATGTCAAAATTATTCAAAAGGCTATATATGAGTTAGCTGACCCCTACAGTGACAAGCAATAGATGTATTCCAGATCATCAATTCGGTTTTCGCAGGCAACTTAGCACTATCGAACAAACTCACAGACATTTGAATCTAGTTAGAAATACTTTTAAAACAAAGAAATAATGCTCTGCGCTCTGTTGATGTTTCGCAGGCTTTCGATAAAGTATGTCACGAAGGTCTTATTCACAAATTAACACAAAATATTCCCGCAAACATAGTCAGGCTTTAAAAAAGCTATTTAAAGGAATGAATATTTGTAGTTAGGCAATTTTGTAAGCCCTCTGCAATCGATTGAAGCCGGAGTCCATCAAGGTAGCATCTTCGGTCCTTTACTGTATTGAATATATGCCTCTTACTTACTGGTAAGCAATAACATTCATACATCAACAATCGCTAATGATACAGCTTTTCTAAGCGTTCATGAAAATCCAGTAGAAGCTTCCCGCAACTTCTAAGGGTATATATCCAAATTAGAAAAATTACTAAATGGCGTATTTAAGTTAACGAGCAGAAATGTGTACACGTCACTTTAACGTTGCGCAAAGAAACATGCCTGCCTATCTTAATCGTCGTTTAACAAGGAAATCGCACATAGACGCAAAGTTGACACACATGAAATTAAAAGCGGCTCAAATGAATTGGCTTATTGAAAGAAATTCTATACTAGGCCTAGACTGTAAACTTCTATTATACAATGTGATCCTGAAACCAATATGAAAAAAAATTCAAAGGCAAAAAAAGGAAAGGAAAGAAAGGAAAAGAATAAAGTGACGCTTCAGTCTTGTGCCAACTGTATAACGAGATTTATCAATATAAAAAAATCGAAAAATAAATCTGAACGTGCCAGCAAGAAAAAAAATCGAAGCACCGGATCACGAGAAAAAAAAAAAGCTGAAGTCAAAGCGCTGAAAAAAAAAACTGAAATTGTCAAACGGAAGAAAATCGAAGTATCAGATCACGAAACACCGAAAATAAAGTCCAAACTCCAAAAAAAATCCAGGACTGACGAAAAAACAATTTAAAACCAAAAATCAAAAAACGAAAATTTTAATGTTTTTCTTATTTTTATCGATTTTCCCAAGTACGTTTTGTACGTTTTTATGGGGTAAATAAATTTTTATCAGAAATCTAACTCATTTCATCTTATTCAACACCCTTTTAGGTACCAGAATCCACTCTTCTTAAGTACAACCCCGTTTTTTGACACACTAGGCCCCTCTTCTCGGAGAAGGTATAGAATATAGAATATTTCCAATCATATTAAAACAAATGAATTTCGAAAACAAATTTGCCATGTTATTGGCATCAAAAAATCTAAAAGATTTGATGGATATATGCGACGAAGAACAAAGTAATGACCGAAAATGTTGGATAAAACCCTTTTTAGAGAAGAGGCAGCTTCACAGCTTAGAACAAAGATGCCCAGTAGTGGCTGATATCAGTAAATTAAACTCACACGTATAATTACGCTCTTTTGTTTGATCGTCAATCAACCAATAGGAAATCAGCATGTTGAGTGGGAGAGACAAACTACACTTGCAGAACTTCTGTGTCTTTTTATTTTACATTTTAATCGTCATCGCGACTGCTGTCAGTGAACACATAAATTGAAATTATTGCGATATATTAATGATGTCTGCCGAAAAGTATTTTATGTTACAAAATACCTTTGATGACATGCAATGTCTTATTTGTCATAAGACATTTAAAAAAACTAAGAAATATAATATAAAAAACATTAGAAAATTTGTGACATTTCTAAAAAATTCAAATGCTTCTCACCACGATCTATTAATGTTTACTGAGGTACGTTGGTTAAGCCGAGGTAACAGTATTAATACATAGATTGTTTGAGCTTAGAAATGAAGTATTTGAATTTTTAGAAGCTGAAAATATCGAAATAACCGAAAAAGAATATTTAAAAGATTATCAATTTATTTTAGACATGGCGTTTTTAACAGGCATTTGTAACATTTTAAATGAGCTGAATTTGAAGCTGCAGGGAAAAGATAATATTATTTCTGATATGTTTAAAATTCTTTCAGATTTTAAAACTCAGCTATTTTTACTTGCAGCTCAAATTGATTCTGAAGACTTTTCGGACTTTCCGAAAACTTCTGTTATTTACGACAAGGAGAAAATCTTGAAAAAGTTTGAACTTTTGGAAATATTAGAAACGCTTTTTAATAACTTTAATGACAAGTTTAAGGATTTTGAAAATATTCAGCACTTACTGGATATTTTTCAAAACCCTTTTAAATGCGATATATTAAAGTACGAATTTCCAATCCAAGCAGAACTTATTATACTTCGAAGTGAATTAGATTTCCCGGATTATTTTATCAATATAGAATTCTGGAAAAATCTGGATGGTTCAATATATCCCGAAATAAAGAAGATTTCATTGAAGTGTTTATCTTTATTTCCCTCAACGTATCCTTGCGAACAAATATTTTCAGATTTGAATTATATTTGCTCAAAAAAACGCAATAAGCTGAATTCTTCTAGTTTGAGAAATATACTTTTATTGCGTAACTGCAATAAAAGTATCCACATAGAAGATTTCATCACTTTTTAATTGCAATTGTTTTCTTCCAGTGTTATTTCGTCACTCTCACCAATACTACTACCTTGGACATCTGTGGCTTAGAAGCACATATTCTAAAAGAGGGTGGTGTTGGCTGAAGTGGTTAGCGCGTGGACTACTAAGCAAACAATGACGTGGGGCCTGGGTTCAAACCCTGGCCAGAGCAAGTCAATCAACATCATTAATTTCTGTAATGTACATTAGTGAATAATTGTATTAATTGTTGTCGGACTATTTAAGTGATGAAAGCATAGCACTGGTCACTAAAAAACTATTCCGACAGCGATTGATGATGTTCCAAGCTAATGTACACAACATCGCCCTCCTTCGTCGGTTAGCAGAAACATCGGCGAAGTAAAACAATTAATAAAATGCCTGCCAATACACCTTAACAAAGTTAATGCGTCTACCTAACACCGGAGGCGCCTCAACACTGCTATAAAAATTAACATAACGCGCAAAGCAGAGTTGTAAAAGAGTTAAGCCTTCTACATTTTCAACATCTATCTTCTCTACTCTATCCCTCTCTCTGAGTTCCGGCACAATGCACTGCATACATAGGGGTCATCCCCTGAGTGCTGGTCCTAATTAAAAAAAAAAAAAAAAAAAAAAAACACTTTGGGACACCGACGACTATCAAAACTTCACAGGCCTATAGAAGTCGAAGTAAAGACGTGTGGTCTTGTTGTTAACGCATGTTGTATTTTACATAACATGCTAACAAATGTATCAGATATACATACATAAACATAATCAGGAACGGATAGTCGGGAAATTGCCATCAACCATTACACCATTGCCTATTCAAAATCAGGATATACCAAGATTTGCTAATGAAATGAAGGAGAACATGAAGCAATCACTACGCGATGTTTCATTTCAGTGGGCCAAAGTTAAAAAAAAAGTTGCAAACCCTGTACTTGTTTCAAAAGAATAACAAATCCTATTGCCTTAAAAATGTTGTGATCCATTTTAAAAAACATTTTAAAAAATTAAATTAAATTAAATTAAAATTAAATAAAAAAAAAAAAAAATAAAAAAGCTTTTGTTTAAATTAATAAATTACGAAGAAGTGTAACGTTCGTTTTTTTACATATTAGTATCTAACATTTGCAATGATTATGGTTTGTTAGCTAACCATATTTTTTTTATTTAGAGTTATATATTGTATAGCAATAGTCTGTTTTTTTTGTACCAATAAAAAAATAAAATAAAGAAATAAATTAAATAATTCGCCGCAAATTCAAAAGAAATTTCCGTTGGATTATAAGAAAAGAAGTCCATATGACAGTCACGTTCATTTATTTAGGTCCAACACTAACGTCAAAATTTATTTGCACATTGGCAATCATGTTTCGATGTATCTAGTGTTTCGTTAAGGCAAATGTATCATGTGACTTATACGAGAGAGATAAAGATCCAACCAATGAATAAGCGACACGTATACTTTTCTGATGAGAAGAGCTAACGTGTTCACGTTTAAAACTGAACAGATTATTGTCTTTCTGATCGTGACTTCAACTTGTAAGCATCAAAGTACGCACATATGTACCTTTAAGCTTAGCAGCAAAGGGAATAAAAGTGTTAGAAGAATTCCGATTGCTCGCTTATAAATAAATATCGCCCGTTTTTTTTTTGTGTGCTCCGCTTTGTTTGTCAAGGAATCCTGATTAGCTCGAGTATTTTTATTGGCCATCAGGAAAAATAACTATTGTACAAATAGAAGGTATACGTGTTCACGTTCACGTTGTAATATACCACTCGATTAGCACAAGCTGCACAAATCTTACCAGCAAAAGCCGATACAGGTTGCCGCCAGCTAACCCTATCTCAAGACATCCAAAAGGAACAGGCAACTTACCGTAGCTTCGGTATAGCTGATGAAGAACAATCTTACTTTAAATCTGCATCAACATATCCAACGTGGTCGAAATAATCTTACCTGCAAGGTGGACTCCATAGTCATCCTACCTTAAATATATTACCAGTCAACCTTATATTTTCAGTGCCTGGCTCTTGCATGACTTACCGACAGAAAACAAAAACAACGTAAAAACTCGAATTTAGAAGAAAAGAAAAATGCTACGATATAATTTTAAAACTATGTCACTAACAACCTTTTAAGATATATGCTAGAAATCAAAACATGAAAAAAAATATATATTTTTCTATTATTATACTGGGTTTATAATAATCTACTTAATATTACTAACTATCCTGTCCTATCTATCTATATCTATACCTATATCTATACCTTTTTTTTTTTTTTTTGTATATATATACCTAAATAATTCTTTTTTTTTTTAATGATTCATTTTCTCTTAATTACCTACTAACATTTAAGAAACAGAAAAAAAACTATTCTAATTATAATTATTAAATCTTTCTGAGCGTAATTACTGCATATAATATGACAAATCTACCTACGCATATACGTATTTACATCAAAATTCATCAACATGTTGGAGGCCTTCATACATCGATGGAATAATAAAAAAAAAATTGTAAGTTTGATTCATATTATTATTAAATTTGTTGCGTGGTTACAAAGGAAAAAGTGCTTAATTCGAATCAATCAATTATATAAATTCACTACCTTTTATCAGAGTGATAATCCGATTTTTTTAAAATAAATCTGCAAATATCCCAAAAATAAATATAATCAGTTTTTCCTTCTAACCACCGATATCTCATTAGTATTGTTTTTTTTGTGTTCTCAATTGAATATATTTTTTTCTTATTCTCTTAATAACAATTTTTTTTATTAAACCCTACAGATTTTTTTTCCTTTTGTCATAATATATGTATATATATTTATATATATATATATATATATTGCTAGTAATAAAAAGAAAACGCAAATATGCTCTCTACTTCAGCAGAGTACAATGACGAAATTATGTGCGATCGTATATCTGTATGCAAACAATGCAGATACAAACTTACATATATATATATATATATGTACATATGTATATATATATATATATATATATATATATATATATATATATATATATGTAAGTTTGTATCTGCATTGTTTGCATACAGATATACGATCGCACATAATTTCGTCATTGTACTCTGCTGAAGTAGAGAGCATATTTGCGTTTTCGATATATATATATATATATATATATATATATATATATATATATATATATATATATATAGTTTCAATTTTAATTTATTTCAAATTAATACAGTTTCAATTTTTATTTGTTCTTGCTTGGTAAAATTAGTTGGTCTGCTTTCCTTCACGATGTTGATTCAACTAAACTTTGAATTACTCGCCACTATGCCAGACACCTCTGCTCAGAGCTTGCGGCGAATTCGCTCCCACATCTCGGCCATCCTGCGAATTATCACTGTCATATGGATCCGACCATGGCTTCATGTATTCGGCACAGGTTGATGTGCACTTTGGACCTTCAGAGTTGGATTGTTTCATGACGTCATATGTATCATTAGGCTTTATTTTTGTGATCTCGTAAGGGCCTAAATATTTCGCTTTAAGCTTCAGACCTCCTCCTAGTTGCGTTCTCTTTATAGCTACCAGGTCACCGATCTTGTATTTAAGGGCTGGTTTTCTATTTCGATTAAAGCTTCTTCGATTTTCGGATTGTACTTCAAGTATTTGCTGCTTAGCTGCATCTCGCAAATCGTTACGTTGATTATCATAGCTAGTCGCTATTTCCCGTTCAATTAATTCAGTAAGGTTTATGTCCTGCCTTGTTTTCATCTTAGTACCAATCATCAATTGAAATGGCGTTGTGTTGATGCTTCTATGGTATGTCGAATTTATCATTTTTTGCACGTTATTGACAAACTTATACCATTTACCAGGTTCTTCAATACTTAATTTAGATAAAACGGATATTATGACACTATTAAGTCGCTCGACCTGTCCGTTAGCTCGTGGTAGTCCAGTTGTAATCAGGATATGTTTGATGCCTTCGTCTTCACAATACCTTTTGAAATCTTCACTAGTAAATGCTGATCCACGATCAGTTATGATCTGTTGAGGATTGCCAAAAATGTTACTCTGCATCTGTAGGCGGGTTATGGCATCCTTTGCTGATGTTGTCCTGGTTGGATATAGCCAACAAAATTTTGTAAACGCGTCTATGACCGCGAAAATGTGGTTATTTATTTTATTCGTTGATTCGAGTGGACCTAGATAATCGACGTGATATGTATGTAGCGGAGCATCTTCTTTTGGTATAGGGTGAAGTTCACCTTCTTGCTTACCGCGCTTTCGGTTAATTATTATGCACTGGACGCAGTTTGCTATATGTTTCTGAAGTTTTTCGTCTAATTTTGGTATAAAATATTCTTTGCAAATTAGCTCTTTCGTCTTTTTAATTGAGAAATGACCTTTCTCGTGAGCTGTTCGAATAATCTCATGCTGCATTCCCTTTGGTATGACAAGTAACTCATAGTCATTAACGATTTTGTACAGCACGTCGCCCTTTAGAAAGTATTCTTTATACGTTGATTTATCTTTAAGTATATCCTTTATGGTATTTAGATCTTCGTCTTGCGCCTGGAGTTTCGATATTCTGCTTACAATGTTATCATGCGTAATTAGCATCACGGGATGTCGGCTGAGCGCATCTACATGCCTCATTTGCGTTCCAGGTCTGTGCTCGATAGTGTAATCGTATTCTTGTAGGAACAATATCCATCTGGAAACTCGTAAAGACAAGTCTTTTTTGTTTAATGTTTTTGCAAAGGCATTACAGTCTGTAACCAATTTAAACTTCAAACCAATAAGATAGACGCGGAACTTCTTTAATGCTTCTATAATAGCTAGGACTTCTAATTCGTAACTCGTGTATTTTCGTTCAGGATCTGTCGTTCTTCTGCTCATGTAATAAACAGGATGTAAGAGGTTATCATCCGGATCTTTTTAAAGTAACACGGCTCCGTAACCATCGATTGAAGCATCTGTGTGCACTTCGGTCTCATAATTTTGGTTATAAATCTTTAAAGCTGGAGCATTGCTCAGGGCTACTTTCAAATTATTAAATGCGTTTACTTGGTCTTCTTCAAATATAAACTTAACATTTTTTTTCTTCAAATTAGTAAGTGGTTTTGCAACTATGGAAAAGTTCGGTATGAACTTTCTAAAATAACCGGCGAGGCCAAGAAAACTTTCCAATTGCTTTAGATTCTTTGGTAGAGGGTACTTTATCATCGCTGTAGTCTTTTACGGTGACGGTGATATTCGTCGGTCTTGAATAACATAGCCTAAAAATTGTATGCGCTTCTTTAAGAATTGACATTTTTTAACATTTATGTCGAGTCCATAATCTTTACACAATTCCAATACAGTTTTTAAGTTTTTCAGTGCATCATCTTCGGTTTCGGCTGGTATAATAACATCGTCAATATATGGTAAAGCGATACCATCACGTGTCAAATTTCGAAAAATAGCATTCACATGTCTCTGAAACACGCCTGGAGAATTAGAAAGACCGAAAGGAACTTTCTTAAATTGGTATTGCCCATTATGGGTCACGAAAGATGTGTACTTCTTACTATCCTCGTGTACAGACACGTGAAAAAAACCATTACGTAAGTCTATCGTACTGAAAATATTTGCACTCTGTAAACGATCTAGCTGATCTTCGATCAATGGAAGTGGAAACCGATCTTTTACTATTCCTTTATTTATACGTCGGAAATCTACACAAAGTCGGGCTGTAGAATCACGTTTTTTCGCCAGTACTATCGGGCTACAGAATTCAGATTCTGACTGCTCGATTATTCCTTCTTTTAGCCACTCATCAATCTGATTGTCAACAATAATTCTTTCTTTCATAGGTAGTCGTCGTGGATTACAATATATAGGTGTTTCGTCTGTAAGAACGATGCGCATTTCAACATTTGTTATTTTAGACTTCTCAGGCTTGTAATTTTTTATAATTTCAGTAACAATTTTTTTTAGCTTCTTTACTAGCGATTTCACCAATATCTATAACAGATTCGTCAAAAACATCTATTTTCATCATCGTATGCAAATCGTCTTCTTGTATATTTAACTTTGCAACCCTGAAACCTTCAGGTGTAATTCGTACTTCAGCTTGCAGACAGAATTGTTTACCAAGAACTACATCACTGTCCATACAATCATCTGGTACCACGTGAAAAGTTAGATCGAAATCATTTTTATCAATAGTCGTCAAAAAGTTCGTGTTGCCAATTGGTCTAATTCGGTTTTCTTTTTTATTATTACCAAAGCCACATAAATAAAAATTGGATTTCGATAACATGCTATTCGGTGACGATCTCTTAAGATTTTTAAAAATCTTCTCTTTGATTATGTTAAATTTACTGCCCGTATCAAAAAGAGCTTCTACTTTGACGTCGCCAACTTCAATCTCTTTTATCATAATATCGTCGCAATCATTTAGTAATCGAATATTAGATTCATTTTTTTTCTGTGGACAATCTCTGGAAATATGACCATACTTGTCACAATTAAAACATTTCGTTCCCTTTGATTTATTTATACAATCGGTGGATTTATGCCCCTTATTACCAGAATTGTAGCATTTAATTTCGGGTTTTTTGTCTTTCTGAAAATCTTTATCATATTTTTTTGGTAAAACTGGACGTTTGTTTGATGATTTGTTCATAGTCTCATAACAACGTAGTTTGTCTTTAAATTCCCTTGAATTATTCGCGCCATATAGAACTATTTTGTTTGTTTCGCTATCGTTGATTCCATCTATAACATATTGCATTAAGGAACTATAATCAATATCACCTCTAGCAGCTAGTTCCTTCATTTTCAAATAATATTCGTGAATATTCTCTTCTTTTTTCATTCTGCGCTCACACAACATTTTGTGGATTTGGATACTACTAGTACGAGTCTCAAACTCTTCTAACAACGCTCCCTTTAGTTTATGATAAGTAGTTATTCCCTTTTCGCTGGAAATAAACAGTTTTGCTACGCCCTTGAGTGATTTTTTTGCGAAAACATACTTTTGAAATTCATCCCATTTCATCACCATTGCTATTTCCTCAAATTCTTCAAACCATAGATTAATAGGAAAACTATTCGTTCCGTCGAAACATCGTATAGAGTCTTCTATATCTCTAAAGCTCATTGAGAATTTTGTGTTAACATTTACACCACGTTGATAATTTTGTTGCTCGTATTCGTCGTTGTAATTATTCTGGTTGTTGTTTCGTCGTAAACCTTGTTGTCTATAATCGTCGTTGTAATTACTTAAATTGCTATTGCGTCGCGAAGCTTGTCGCTTGTAGTCGTCGTTGTAACCATAGTTGTTATCGCGTCGTACCATTTCTTCGTCGCCGTCGTTATGCTCATTAACACCAACACCACTTTCTGTCCTTTCACACATCTTAAAATCATTCTCTGCTGAAATCGTCGTTGGTCTATTGTTATTCTGCACGATTGTGTTTTCTGCATCATACTCATCGTCATCTTGATCATCATCGTCGTCGTCAACGCCATCAACATTCTTCGAACATAGTAACTGACCATTACGCAGATTCATGTATACATATGTGTTCAAACAGGTTTTCTGTGTTGTAGTCTAAATCCAGCAAATTACATACACATACTAAATCAGCAACAGTTAAATTTTTTTCAACATATTTCTCCTTCTGCAATTTACATTTTTCATCGTCTTCGTTGAACCCCTCAAACTCACGTAAGCGGCGTCTTTTATTGCGGTCACCGTCATTTTCAAATACAAATTTATGTAGAGCTAATACAACTACACGGCTACTCATACTTTGTTACTCATACATTGAAAATCTCCTAAACACGGCATTGTTCTTTCTCTTTAGTCTATGTATATCGTTACAAATAAAGTTCTTATTTATGTACTTACAATTGTGCTTCAATTCTTGGCAGGTTTTATACGTTACTTTTTTTTCTTTTGTTTGTATGTAAAAACTTTACACACTCACATGTACAAACAATATGTTTCTCTTTTGTTTGTTTTTTTTTTCTTTAAATAAAGTCGGAGTAAATACTCAGTTGATGTTCCCACACACACAATTAAATATATATATGTATACTCTCTTTTAATGAATTCGCCGTCGAATGGTAGACACACCCTTATTTTAAGTATGTATCTATCAACGATCTTTTCTTTAAAAATTCTTTTCGTTTTTCTTCTTTAAGAACTCGTTTTATTTAATTTGTGTACCCGTAACATACATACATAAGTATGTACATATGTACATATTTTATGTACTAATTAACTAACGGCTTTTCTTTTATTTTCTATTTATTTCTTTGAGCAATTCTTTTTATTTCACTTTTGTATGTATTATTTTACTAACGACTTTTCTTTTATTTTCTATATATTTCTTTGAACAATTCTTTTTATTTCACTTTTGTATGTATTATTTTACTAACGACTTTTCTTTTCTTTTCTATATATTTCTTTGAACAATTCCTTTTATTTCACTTATGTATGTATTATTAATTAAACCACGACTTTTCTATTCTGGTTGAGCCCCCAAAATTTATAGTTTCAATTTTAATTTATTTCAAATTAATACAGTTTCAATTTTTATTTGTTCTTGCTTGGTAAAATTAGTTGGTCTGCTTTCCTTCACGATGTTGATTCAACTAAACTTTGAATTACTCGCCACTACGCCAGACACCTCTGCTCAGAGCTTGCGGCGAATTCGCTCCCACATATATATATATACACTTGTGCTCATATAATTAAGTCACTTCAACAGAAAGATAAAAAAATAAAAAATAAAATTTTTTTTGAAAATAAAATAAAAAATTTATTTCAAGATTTGTTTGAAATTTTAAATTAAACAAAAATAAACACTTTTTCAAAGTTTAGTACTGTAAACTTATTGGCAAGGCACAACTTTTTTTTTAAACCCTGCTCATATAATTAAGTCATTTAAAGAAAATTAAAAAAATAAGAGATTTTCATAGTTTTATTTACAGTGTAGGCTTTTATATGACTAATATTTTGTTGGAAATCCTTTTTGAAGAATAACTTCCCGGCATCTTTTTCCCATGGAACGAACCAGTGCCTCACATTGGACAGGGGTTATTTTGTACCATTCATCTTTTATTATTTCCCATAATGCTGCCTTGTTAGCCGGTTTTCTTGCTGAAACGGCTCGTTTTATTATCGCCCATAAGTTTTCTATTGGGTTAAGGTCTGGACTTTGGGGTGGCCACTCAAGCATTTTTATATGATTTTCGTTTATCCAATTCTTAACGACCCTGGAACAGTGCTTCGGGTCGTTGTCCTGTTGAAATATCCATGCTAATGGCAAATTATCAGCATAGTCACCATCCAAGTTGTTCTCCAGGATTTCTTTGTACATAACGCCCGTCATTTTCCCTTCAATTTTTACAATTGGACCAACGCCAGATGAAGTAAAGCAGCCCCATACCATCAGTAGAGGTCAGGAAAGGGTCGGTTTTACATAATCTGACCAATATTCTATCATCAGCAGAAGTGGTTTTTCTTGGTTTTTTTCGTGGTAAATTGTCAAAAGTATTATGTTTTTTGTAGTACTGGATAGCGTTGTTGACCTTTCCTCTGGAAAATTTTAATCATTCCGCTACTTTCGAAACATTTTTGTGTTTTTCAAAGATTTCCCATATAATCTTCCTTTCACATGGAGTTGAACTTTTTTTCTTACCCATTACTATGAAGAGTTGTATAAAACTAATTGAAACATTATTTATTAGTTTTAATCAAGAATTTAAAGCAATTTTTGTAAAGAATGTTGATGCATAAAGAGACTGATTACCGTTATTAAATACAATGACTTAATTGCCATGCCAATAATTTTACAGTACTAAACTTTGAAAAAGTGTTTATTTTTGTTTAATTTAAAATTTCAAACAAATCTTGAAATAAATTTTTTATTTTATTTTCAAAAAAATTTTTTTTTTATTTTTTTATCTTTCTGTTGAAGTGACTTAATTATATGAGCACAAGTGTATATATTAATTGCATACAGATATACGATCGCACATAATTTCGTCATTGTACTCTGCTGAAGTAGAGAGCATATTTGCGTTTTCTTTTTATTACTAGCAATATATTCCTTGTTGCAATTATTCTTTGATACCTATCTACATATCTATATGTATGTCTATACCTATATTTTCTTCATTTGATTTATTTACGATTAACCCATTAATGGCTAATTGAACTTGAATAATTTTATATATGTATATTTTTTTATGTGAATTTTATCAGAATAATTTCTATTGTAAATAAAACTGGAATCAATTTAAATATGAACTAATTAACTTTTAATTAAAACTTCGTGGTTTGATGGGAAAAAATGAGTTTGCGTAAGGGGTTTTCCAGATAAATCTAGACCATCGAGAAAACCATAGGTACGGAGGGTTGTGAGGTCAAGAACGTGACACCTAGTTCTAAAAGGTCTTTGCAAAGAGAACTTGATTTATTTTTCTTTTCCAAGGGCTTAGTGAAGCACACGTGAATTTTCTTTTATTGTGTATGGTCATCTAAATATAAAAAAAAAAAGATCCCCGCCCATTACCCGAACTAGCTAGCTTAACCAGCGCGTGTGCTGCGTTTTTTTTAGATTGATCAATGGGGTTATTATTTTTATATATAATAATAATTATAAAAATAAAAAAAAAAAAAAAAACAAAAATATAAAAATAAAAATTTAAATTATTTTGAGCATGTGTCCGCTTGTCTACCATCTATCCATCCCCCTGTGTCCACCACCATGACAGATACCCATTAGCACGTTACAATATAAAGAATGGCGCCCAACGTGGGGCCCGAAACAACTGCATCATAGTTATTCTATCTGTTGGATAATAAAAAAACTAAATATTAATAGTAATACAATTTCAACACCATTTGAAAATGCAGATTTTTGGGGCCTTAAACATTAACATCATAATAATAATATTAAAGAGTGTGAAAAGGAAAAAAAAAACTTACAATTAATATTTGCAATATTATTTTTCAGTTGTGTTTGTTTTTTTTTTTTGAAGAATGTAATTTTATTCGGACATATTTGGAATTACTGTAGTAAAATGTTAATTTTTGTTTTATGCTATCCTATATAATCTGAATGATTATTCATTCCTTTTTGTGTTGATAAATGATGTTTCAAATTCTAATCTAGGATAGTTAATGGTATGATGATGGTATGGTTTAAAGTTATGGGAAATGTTTGGAATTGCAATTATGAAGCATAGCACCCCTTGCTCAAACTGACCACTTTTTTCGTTTATCTTTAAGTACTATTTCTTAGTCGTCATACAGATTATCTAGCCGATATCCAATGTTCTCCTTGTATAATTTAGAGACCTTATTTTAATTGAATATTAATTTTTTTTTTAAACTCATTTTTTTCTGAAGACCAAATACGAAGTTTTATGAAAATTATAAAATTGCTTAATGTCTTTTAATGGAAATGTAGAAGGCGCTTCGGCTTTAAATGATAATATAAACGTCACCCAATGCTCGATATGTAATCGGCTTTATGAGCTAGATGACATAGTAGTTTCGACACCATGCAACCATATTTTCCATAAAGAGTGCATAGTGAAAGCTATTCAGTCTACTCAATGTTGTCCAATTTGTTCTTCTATCTGCCGATTGACAAGACTTAAATGTTATAATATCTTTGAACGTACGGTAAAAGATCCGCAGGACATGCAGAGTGCTTGTGAGCCTGATCAACCGAATCAAGGGGCTATTCCTAAGAAAAAAACAAATAGAGGTAGACCTCCAAAGAGCAATTTACCAGAATGGACTATGCCAGCTAGCCCTGGATCTAAACTAGGGGTTGTAGATAATAATATAGGCAGATCATTATATGATTTGTTAGACATTTCTCAGACTAATCAGATACAGGATAATCCGGGTATAGGAGACAATTCCCTGCAAGCTCTTATTAATGAGGCGGTACGGAATCACCTAGCTCGAATGACTTTAAATGAAAACTTTAACCCTCCGATTACTCAGGCACCTCGTGTTCGAACAGAACATCGTTACAGCCTCGAAAACCGCAATGGCCCCAGGAACTCGTTAATGAGACCCAATATTACCCAAAATCGCAATAATTTTAATCAAAAATTTTCCACTAATTGGGCACCGGATAAAATTTCATCCATTATTTCTGGGTGGCAGTTACGATTTAGTGGACGGGATGAAAGCGGCTTGTCAGTAGATAAATTCATTTATAGGGTTCGTGTGTTAACGATTCAAAATTTGCGAGGAGATTTTAGGGCCTTATGCCAACATATTCACCTCTTATTTAGCGAAAAAGCAATTGATTGGTATTTGCGCTTTCATGCCACGGTACCTAGCGTAAATTGGGAAACCCTCTGTAGAGAATTGAGAAATCAATTTAGAGATCACCGTACTGATTTTGATTTGAGGGAACAGATAAGGAATAGAAAGCAGAAACATGGGGAGAGATTTGATACTTATTACGAGGCAATACTGCAAATTACCGATAAGTTGCAGAATCCTATAAATGGAGAAGAGCTCGTGGAGATTTTGAAACGTTTTTTGCGCCCTGAAGTTCGGAAGGATCTACTACATTTTAATATTAGTTCTATTTCAGGGTTAAGGGATTTTGTGAGGAGACATGAAATTTTGGATGAGGAGTTAAATAAATATAGAGCTAACAGGACCTTTCTACCACACAAAACCATTTCGGAGGTAGACCAGGTCATTTCAGAGAACGATGAGCAATTAGTTGAGGAAATACAGGATCTGGTTTGCTGGAATTGTGCTAAACCAGGTCATAGGTTTGAGGATTGTTTTGAGGAACGACGTATATTTTGTTATGGATGCGGCGCTTCCAATATTTTTAAGCCGAATTGTAGGAAGTGTAACAAGTTCCCAAAAAACTGCCCGAGCCGACCCTCAAACTGATCCAATTGCCGAAAATCAAAATACAAAATACCTTCAACCAGATTATACAGCCAATTATTTAAAACCGTATCACGTAAGATTAAAAGAGTATAGACAAGCACGTTCTAGAATATTTAATGATGAAATTTGTTTAGAAGTTAGACATAAGAGAATTTAAAGATCCACTAGGAGACTGAGAAAATTTTGGAAAGATGTAAGAGAACATAGAAAAAGTATATGTTCAGCTATAATTACTGATAGGAGTGAATTCGATTTACGACCATTCGCCACAATTAGAATTTTCGACGATGACGTAGTCGGAATGATAGACACTGGTGCGACAGCATCTTGTATTTCGTCGAGTTATGCCGAAAAGTTTTTGATAGAAAACAAATACCCCTACCAAAAATTCAGAATTTTTCTTAAAACTGCAGATGGTAGACAACATTCCACAGTTGGGAGTGTTACGACTGTCATAGGTTTTAGAGGGGAATCGAGGACCTTGAAATTTCTGATTGTACCAAATTTGAGTCAGAATCTCTACTTAGGAGTAGATTTTGTAAAAGCTTTTGGTTTGGCTAAGGATTTGTTTTGTGGAAAAATATCAGCGATGCAGGTTGAGTCTGAACAGTCTGCTGTTAATGTTCATTGTTTGACTGCTGACGAGAAATGTAAACTACAGGAGGCTATAAACGTGTTTCCTTTATTTTCAAAGAAAGGTCTAGGTCGGACGACTTTAGTTTCTCATGTAATCGATACCGCTGAAAACATTGAGGAATTGTTATTTAAGGAGGTAGATCGAATGCTCCAACTAGGTGTCATCGAGGAGTCTCAAAGCCCTTGGTCATCGCCTGTGACGCTGGTGCGTAAGCCTGGGAAGGTACGACTGTGCTTGAATGCCAGGAAACTTAACAGTGTTACAGTGAAGGATGCTTATCCTTTGCCCTTAATTGACGGAATTCTCAGTAGGCTCCCAAAGGCAAGATTTATCACTAGTCTGGACCTAAAGGATGCTTTCTGCCAAATTCCGTTGGATTTAGGGTCAAGGGAAAAATCAGCTTTCACTGTACCTGGTCGTCCACTATACCAGTTCGTTACCATGCCCTTTGGGTTGTGCAACGCACCACAGACGATGTCCAGGCTAATGGATAAGGTCATACCAGCAAATTTGAGAAATAAGGTATTTGTATATTTGGATGACTTACTGCTGATAACGGAGACTTTCGAGGAGCACATTTCAGTACTTCATGAAGTGGCATTTCATTTAAGAAAGGCAGATCTAACCATCAATATAGAGAAGAGCAAATTTGTTCTGAAACAAGTTAAATACTTGGGGCATCTGATAAGTTATGGTACTATCAGGACAGACCCAGACAAGGTGCAGGCCATACGAGATTATCCACTTCCAAAGTCCGTCCGTCAGTTAAGGCGATTCTTAGGAATTTGTGGTTGGTATAGACTGTTCGTTCGTAATTTCGCGACGTTGTCATCGGCTTTGACTGACATGTTGCGGAAGAACAAGAAATTTGTGTGGTCGGATGCCGCTAAATCTTCCTTTGAAGAGATGAAAAATTCTTTGTGTACCGCACCGGTATTACACAATCCGGATTTTGCACGGCCTTTTTCCATTCAATGCGACGCTAGCCAATATGGTGTTGGGGCAGTACTTGTTCAGAAAAACGATGAGGAAGAAGAAGTTCCTGTAGCATATATGAGCCAAAAGCTGTCATCCGCTCAGAGAAACTACTCAGTTTCTGAGCAAGAGTGCTTAGCTGCAGTGACTGCGATTAAGAAATTTCGCGCGTACATCGAGGGACACACATTTGAAGTTATCACCGACCAAATAAATGGTTGATGAGTCAAAACGATTTGCACGGTAGACTTGCTCGATGGGCCTTAAAATTACAGGGTTTCTGCTTCACTATACGGCACCGAAAGGGAAGTCAGAACGTTGTCCCGGACTCATTGTCACGAATGTTTGCTGAAAACAACGAATGTATTCAGGTTTGTAATATGGATGCTGTTTTTGCAGAAGAGATTGAAAGTTCCATGGAAATTGATTTGGAATCGGAAGAATTTAGTTCACCGGAATATTTGGCACTAGTAACGAGACTTCAAAGTAAGATTAGATATTTACCCGATATTAGAATTTTAAACGGATTCGTTTATAGGAAAACCGAATATTCATCAGGTAATGAAGAACAAGAGCAATTAGCTTGGAAACTTTGGGTGCCTCAGGCAATGACAAATGATTTAATTAAAAGATCACATGATCATCCTCTTTGTGCTCATGGTGGTGTAGGAAAGACCTTAAAACGTTTGAAGACATTTTTCTTTTGGCCCAGAATGACAAAACAAGTTGTTGAGTATGTAGGGAATTGCGATGTTTGTAAACAAACTAAGGCAACAAATGGGTCAACACTGTCCGTCCGTCCGAGTTTTTCAAAAATTATACATAGATTTACTAGGTTCGTATCCTAGGTCCGTGTCAGGTAATATTGGCATAATAATTGTTTTAGACCATCTGTCGAAATTTCATTTTCTTGAGCCTATAAGAAAATTTACAGCAAAAGTTATAATAGAATTTATGGAAAAACGTATATTCCATATTTTTGGCGTCCCGGAATCAATTACCACTGATAACGGAGCGCAATTCAAGTCGAACCTTTTTGAAGATTTCCTAAAATCATATGGAATTTTCCATAACTTGACAGCTATTTACTCACCGCAAGCTAATGCAAGTGAGCGAGTAAACCGCTCTGTCTTAGCGGCAGTACGTGCTTATGTTAAACCGTCACAAAAGAACTGGAATCAGAATCTGTCGGCCATTAGTTGCGCATTTAGTAGCTCCGTACATTCTAGTACAGGCTTTTCTCCGTATTTTCTCGTTTTTGGTCAAAATATGCTACAAAATGGTCAGTCCTATAAGCTTTTGCGATCCCTAAATTTATTAGAAGATACCACAATGGATATAAGAGTTAATGAGAGGTTGGAATTGGTCAGAAGGAAGGCACAGGAGAATATAAGAAAAGCCTATGAGAAAAACGTTATGACTTACAATCTTCGCTCTCTTCAGATTGATTTTAAACCTGGTCAGATTGTGTTTCGGAGAAACTTTGCCCAGTCAAAAGCCTCAGAGCATTTCAATAAGAAATTGGCACACCAGTTTGAGAAAGCAAAAATAATAGCCAAGCATGGATCCACCTATTATGAGTTGCAGGATATGTCAGGCAAAAATATAGGCAAGTTCCATGCAAAAGATCTGCAATTGTGATTCCAGCTGTCGTCTCAATTTTAAGTAAATATTCGTCAACACCTGTTTTGTAACGTTCGTTTTTTTTATATATTAGTATCTAACATTTGCAATGATTATGGTTTGTTAGCTAACCATATTTTTTTTATTTAGAGTTATATATTGTATAGCAATAGTCTGTTTTTTTTGTACCAATAAAAAAATAAAATAAAGAAATAAATTAAATAATTCGCCGCAAATTCATAACCCGCGCGTTGCTCAGTGAGACCGACCAAACACTTTTTTATAAATATTTTTTTTCCCAGAAAGCTAGAAAGTTAAGTTTTTCATTAGCTGCCGGATTTCTTACCAGCTTTATTTTAGTGCATAATACGTGTTTGTACGAGACCTACGTGTTGGTGTATTCATTAACATTCGGTCTGTGAGACCGACGCGGGTATAAGTGCTACTTTTTGTGAAGGTATTCAATTATTTGTTTTTATTATTTTATGCTTTATTTTTGTGAATTTTATTGTTTTATGGGTAGTTTTTTGCATCAGAATGAATCAAGAACAAATCAGATTACTTTTGGAGGAAGATATTTCGCGTTCTGAGTATGAGGATGAAAACGACAGGGAGGAGGAAGATTTTGTTGAGGTAGAAGAATAAACTTATGACACTGAGCAGGAAGGTAACGAAGAAGGATATGACGAATAGTTGGATAAGGTAGAAGATTGTCAAAACTATAGAGAATTCTACCTTGGAAAGGATGGACACACTAGATCTATTTTTTAATACATAAGAAAAAAAAAAAACACCAACGATTTTGAATGCTGTTTTTACATGCTGTTGTGGTATGTCCTTAATTTTATAATGAGGCTAAAAACTAACACAACTTGTGATTTATGCTTTGAACATGGAGTCTTTTTAAGATAAAAAATATTTAATTTTTGTTTGTTGAGAAAAATATATGTTTAAGTTTTGTTTTTTGTAGTATCTGAGTAAAAACCATTGATTTTGATGGCTGTTTTGTAAAAGGCTAAAAATCAATAAAATTCATGAAAACAAATTTATTGCACAGTTTTAATTTTTTTATCATATAGTGAAGTTCCTAAAACAAAATTCATCTGTTTAAATTTTGTTTCAAAAAGTTATAAAATAGGTTAATTATATTTTGGGAAGACTTGCAATGGCGGCACATGCACATAGTTGCTTTTTTGACAGTTAATCTCATGAGATTGTTGTTATGAGATTTCTCATAACAACGCTCTCATAACAGTTATCATAAGACTGCAATAGCATGAATTTGAAGTCTACACGTAACATAATTCTCTCTGCGATTGAATTTGACGTTCTCATCTCAGATATTATGTTACGTGTAGACGTCAGGTAATATATAAAATTTTCGTGTCACGATGTTTGTTATCGGACTCCTCCGAAACGGCTCGACCAATTTTAATGAAATTTTTTATGCATATTTGGTAGGTATGAGATTAGGTTTTAAAGTATATTTTAAACCGCTAGGGGCACGAGGAGGGGAGGGTGCAAGCAATTCCTGAAACAGATGGCGCTATGTCGCCTCATAATTATTTTTTTGTTGAATGACAGATGGTGCTACGTCCGGCTCATGTAGAAGAGTCGTGGTCGTCTATATTTCAAACAGAACAAAATTACTGTTTGGTATTTTATCATCGACAGTCATCGTCACACACTTACAATACATTCGCTATTTTTATATAACACCCAAAACATGAACTAGAAATAGTTTGTATGGCAAAACAACGTTTGCCGGGTCATCTAGTTATTGTATAAAAATTATGCTACCTACAATGTACGTATACCAGAGTAATCCAAATATTCATTTTCTGTGCACAATTGTGCTATAAAAACAATAAAAAAACTCACACCGACGCTTGTTCTCTTCTATTTCAGTTTGATTTCAGTCGTTAATTGAGTGTTAACGAGTGCACATGTGCGGATGCTTACAGTTTTTTTTCAGCTTTGATTTAATTTCAAAATAAATCAGCAAACAAAATAGTATAATGGAAGAGTTTTTGTTTTGTCATTAAAAATGCTTTTGGTAACATGCAATGCATTTTATGTTACCAAACATTTAAAACAAAGAAAACATTTTCAATTAAAAGGCATTTTGACCTTTTTCAAAAAAAATAAATAAATTAAAAGAGGAAAAAAGGAAAATGTTTTTCTTGAGCAAAAAAACCTTTATATGCAAAAAATTAAAGAATGGGGTCTGCAAGAAGAGCAAAATTAGGAAATTTTGCAAAATAAAAAATTAGAAATGGAGATTTCAAGCCAAATAAGCTTGGAAATCGCTTATTTGTTAAATAAAAGGCAGACCATTTATGGATGGAATGCTAGCATAAAATATTTTACATAAAACTTTTCAATCGTTAAATTATAGAACAGATTTCATAAAGTCAATCCCCTTGTCACCGCAAACTGTGGCTAGGCGTATTGCCCAAATAGGAAATTCGGTGGAGTCTTCTATTAAAGAAAAATTGATAAATTGTAAATTTCTTTCGGTTTGTTTAGATGAAAGTACAGATATCAAGGATCTTTGTCAAATGGTTGTCTTTGTAAGATGCATTGATGAACATTTTAATGTTTTTGAATCAATGTTGACTTTGGAAACCTTTTATGGATATGTTACTGGAAAACTTTTGATGGAAGTTGTAAGTGATAAACTTTTTCCTATTGTTGATGTAAACAAAATTGTCAATGTCTGCACAGATGGGGCAAATGTCATGGTACGAAAAAACACAGGTTTGATAGGTAATATAAAGAAAAGTAGAATGGCAATGCAAAACTTTCACTGCATTATCCATCAAGCCGCGCTTGCGTCTAAATTTATTACTCAAGACTCTACTGTGAAGACCGCAGAGCGCATTATAAATAAAATAAGAGAAGGACACAATGCCCTCACTCATCGAAAATTTGTAAAATTTTTAACATCTAAAAACGCAGCTTTCAATGATCTTAAAATGTTCACTGAGGTACGTTGGCTTAGTCGTGGCGACTGTTAACCGGCTGTTACTCAATATGAGTTCGATATACAATCAGAAATTATATTTCTTCGAACCGAAGTCCAAGCTCCGGGAAAAATGGGAATAGAATTCTGGAAAAATCTAAATGATTTCGATTTTCCAGAGTTAAAAAGAACTGCTTTGAAATTGTTATCCCTTTTGCCTTCTACATATTGCTGCGAACAAATTTTTTCCGACTTAAAACTTATTTGTTCCAAGCAGAGAAATAAATTAAGTTCTTCGAATTTAAAACATATTTTGGTAATAAGAAATTGTTACAAAATCTTAAATTTGGAAAACTTAATTTATAATGCCTAAATACACTTAATTTTTTAAGTTTCAATTGTAAATTAAACTCGACCAATCAAATATGTGTGAAAAAAATTGCCTAATTCTGTAAAAACTGAGGCATATTTTGTATTTAATATTATTAACTTTTTTGAAACTTCATTTCAATTTTGCTTTTAAAAGTAAAATTCATTACATTTGCAATGCTTAGTTTTGTGTTTGCTGGGCAATATAATACAGACGCATTTCATTTATTGCGAGTTTTGGTTAAATATGACGTATACTTTAAAAGACACCTCTGATAAAATTATGTACATAAGATTCTAAAATGGTTGAGAACATTGGTGCCCAGGCCCTATGCTCTTCATGCTCATTTGTTTTTGTAATACTCTTAGCTATAGGCTGTGTGTTTTAATATACCCATGCTATAATGGTAAATACGAGTTTACCAGATTACCGTTTGGCTTAAGAAATGCGCCCTCCATATTTTAGCGGACACTGGACGATATACTGAGAAAATGGATAGGAAAAATTTGTTTTGTTTACATGGACGATATCATAATATTCTCCAAAAGTGAAGAAGACCATTATAGAAATATAGATACCATTTTCGGAACTCTCAGACTTTCAAACATTAAATTTCAGTTAGATAAATGTGAGTTCTTAAAAAGAGAAGTGGAATTTTTGGGATTCATCATTTTAGATGAAGGTATAAAAACCAACCCCAAAAAAGTAAAAGCAATCCTAAATTTCCCAACACCCAAAACACTAAAAGATCTAAGATTATTTTTGGGATTGTCGAATTATTATAGACGCTTTATCAGGGATTATGCTAAAATTGCAAAGCCCCTGACAATGTTTTTGAGAGGGGAGGCAGGACGTTCGTCTAAATATATGTCAAAAAATATAACAATTGATTTAGATCAAGAAGCAATGGGTGCATTTATAAAACTAAAGACCATATTGACTTCTGACGATGTTATGTTAGCGTACCCAGACTTTAATAAAGAATTCACCCTAACGACAGACGCTTCTTACTATGCACTGGGAGCAGTGCTATCCCAAGAAAATAGACCTATTGTATTTATATCGAGAACCCTTAACAAAGGGGAAGAGCACTACGCTACAAACGAGAGAGAATTGCTTGCTATCGTATGGGTGTTAAAGTCGCTAAGGAACTACCTTTATGGCTCCGCAAAGTCAAAGATATTTACAGATCATCTTCCTCTGACTTATGCTTTAAATAACAAGAATTCGAATTTTAAACTCAAAAGATGGAAAGCATTTCTCGAAGATTTCAATTATGAACTGCAATACAAAGCAGGCAGCACTAACGTAGTCGCCGACGCCTTATCCAGACCTTCGCATGAGAACACTCTTATAAATACTCTAACTCCAACTCAACACAGTGATGAGAGTTCATCCCAAAATTTAATACAATATACCGATGCTCCCATTAACGCCTTCAAGAATCAAATATTCATTTCAAATGAAGGAAGCCAACCATTTTATAACTTTGAAATTGCTTTCCCTACCTTGCACAGACATAGAATTAACGAACTTAGCTTAAAAAAGTATCTGAATCCCTCAGTAACTAATTGCATACATACATCGGATGAAATATTAGGAAAATTACAAGAAGTTTATAGAAATAATTTCACCCAATACAGGGTAAAATATTGTAGGAAAATAGTTACAGATTTGAAAAACGATGAAGAGCAGGAAACCGAAATACTTAAAAAACACAATCGAGCTCACAGAAACAGTATTGAGAATAAGGCACAACTTTTAACAAAATTTTACTTTCCGCAAATGCATTCGAAAATAAAAAAACTCATTAGTCCTTGAGGGGTGTGCAAGGAAAATAAATATGAAAGACATCCTAACAAAATCGCAATCCAAGAGACGACAATACCACAATTCCCTGGACAAATTGTCCACATAGATATTTTTATAACATGGAAAAAGGCAGTACTAACCGCTATAGACAAATTTTCGAAATTCGCGCAAGCCAGAATTCTAAAATCTCGGTCCGTTGAGGATGTTAAAGAACTCCTAAGAGAGATGGTACTTTCATTTGGTATGCCAGAAATAATTGTCATGGACAACAAGAAAGCATTCAATTCCATGGCTATAGTTTTCATGTTAGAAAACCAATATAACATAAAGGTATTTAGGATTCCACCTTACAGCAGTAGCGTCAACGGGCGAATAGAGAGATTCCACTCCACACTTTCAGAAGTTATGCGTTGTCTGAAAGACGGAAATGGACAGTGGACTTTCTCGGAATTATTATACAGAGCAATATACGAATACAATAATTCAGTACATTCAACCATAAAAAGGAAACCCATAGAAACTTTCTTTTTGGGGAGAGTCACTCTAGATATAGAAAAAGTTAAACAAGATACTGTTAAGAGATTAAAGGAAAAGCAATTAGAAGACATAACTTATCACAACAAGACAAAGACCGTACCTAGAACTTACGAACCTGGACAAATTATTTACGTAAAGGAAAACAAAAGATTAGGGACAAAACTCAGCAAAACAGAAAGGAAATAGTTAGAGAAAATAAGAACACTACCGTTATAACTGAATCAGGAAAAACAATTCACAAAACAATATAAGGAACTAAAATAACTTTAATTACAGATTACTCTTTACCCTCGCTTGGGCTAACATTAGAATAATGGACTACACGAACTCACAATTAGTGACCATAAACTCCGGACAAGCGAAGATACAAACTGGGACCTTCAAACTAATTCATACTATTAATATGGACGAATATCAAGAACTGATCGACAACTTAGAAGAAACATTACTCCAGAACGTTAGTCAATCTCACTTCCTCTACCCCTTCCTTAGACATGACTTGAAGGAGCTTCAGGACCACCTAGATAGGTTGAAACCAAAATCCAAAAGATCCTTGAATTTTTTAGGGTCCGCATTGAAATGGATAGCTGGGAGCCCTGACCACGACGATTTTGAAATCTTAGAGAAAAAAGCAAACAAAATGTTGAAAAATAACAATAAGCAAATATTTATAAACAGATTATCAATTGTAAAATTTCAAGAAATAACTAAAATAACTAATGAAATATTAATACACATAAAAAATAGTAGAACAAACTCCATAAAGGAGCAGGCCATAACGGTCCTAAAATATAAATTAGATATAATAAAAGTAGAAATAATCAATATTCAGTACGCCATGCATTGGGCTAAAATCGGAATAATTAATTCATTTATATTATCCCATACAGAAATAAATATTGTCAAAGATGTAATAAATACAGATTTAATACAGTTTGTAAATTTAGAACAGGCATTTGAATTCGCTGAAGTTAATATTGCGTCAAATCATGATTCTATTGTTTATATCATTAGTATACCAACAACAAATGTAAACTCTTGTAATGAAATATTAGTAAAACCTATTAAGTATAAAAAACATATAAACAAGATTATTTACAATAAAATCCTAATATGCGATCATGTAATATTTGGAATAAAGAATGCATGCAAGGACTATAATAACCTTACCATATGCAATAGTAAAAATTTAGAAAATTTAGACAATGACACTTGCCTAGCAAGACTGATCAAAAATGAACCAGCAAATTGCAGTTTAATAGACAACCGGAATATACCCACCGTCGATGAAATTTCACCCGGAACGATTCTTTTAAATAACTTCAATGGAACGATTTTTATTAACAAAGAACCTCGGAACCTCACCGGTACATTTTTAGTGCAATTCCATAACGAGTCTGTTTCAATATCAGATCAAATCTACAACTCATTTGAGACAGCACAGATGAAGCCCTTACCTGCTATTTTACAACCTAGAAATCCAAAGCCAAATATCGAAGAGGAATTGTCATTGGAGATGGTAAAAGAAATGCAACTTAATAACACAGAAGCCATAGATCTGCTCAATCGTAAAAATGTGCAGAACTCAGGTATCAATCTCGGACTAGCCTCAACTGCAATATTCGTATCAATCTTTGTAATCGTTAAAACTAGAGCGTGTAAGAAGGAAAAGAAATCATTTGTCGTTCCAACATTAATAAGTAACCAGCCCCAATTACACATATCTATGCCGGAATTATCGGAATCCAAGGAAAATGAACCCAAAGGTATAACAGGAAATACACACCTTTCTTATTTCCAGCCGAACGAGGACGATCGGATTTAAGTGGGGAGGTGTTAATATAAAAAACATTCAATCTCCAATATAAAATGACCTAATTACAGTTCATTAAACTTCTGGTTAAAAACTTGTTCATCGCAAATTGCTGACATATTCCAGACGGTAAAACCAATATTATTGCATACGGTAACAAAGTGTGTCATTATTAATTATTAAAACTCGTTTAAATGAAAAATTTTGTTTTTCATTGCAATATTAAATCAACATTAAATAGCCAACGTTGTGTATTTAAACTTGGTTTAAGTTATTCAAATTGAACATATGTTTTCGACTGCTTGTTCTTCTTGTTTGAAAAACAGCAAATAAAATATTTGTGGCTGCTGACAAGTTGCATAAAATTTTGGCATCTTTTTTCGCTATTACCCTTTTAATCGTTCTGAAAGTTGCTCTTATTCTTTTAAAATATATCAACAGTTCTTAATTATTCTTATTTATAGCTAAAATAATAATTTATTTTTTTAGATTTTTCTTTATTTGCTCTAGTCAGCTGTTTTTTGGGAAATTTGTGGGAAATTTTTTATATTACGTAGTGCTACCATATTTTCATCGTAATTAAATAAGAATTTTAAGTTTGACTGAAAAAATGAAAGTGTGTTTAAACGAATTTTAAATTTTTATGAAAATTAACTAAAACTATAATTAAATATCCACTCATTTATTGGCCATAAGCATATTTCAACATAGAACCAATATTATTGCATACGGTAACAAAGCGTGTCATTATTAATTACCAAGCATATTTTTACAATGAATTTAAGTTGTAATTAATTCTGTAAAATAGTTATAAGTTCAGTTGTATTAAGCTAAGTGAAATGAGTTTTAATAAATAAAGAAAATAAAGTTATATATTAGAAGTGAAAAAAGTAAAGTTTAATTTTTTTTAAATGTTAAAATAAATAATTTTTGAAATAAATATATGAAATATATTTTTTGTGTTTTCATTGCATGTTTGTTTTTCTTTAAATGTATTGGTGTTTGCTCTTCCATAAGGAACTTGTGGGCACCGCGGGTTTAGAATATATACATTCATTTACCGAACGCTGTTATGATTTTGTATCTGTATACTTTCCTACTCATATATTTTTCATTTAAATGATGCGAATTTTTTAATTTTTGACATACCATAATACATACATATATTGACAATATTACATATTTTTTTACAATTGGGGTGTTTACACTGTAGTCATATCAGTCATACTGTCATAATGTCCTAAATATTTAAACTAGTTTAAAATATTTTTTATTTTTTTCATACGAACGTGTACAATTCTACAGGCTATGTTTATGATAATGTCATAAAAAATGTATTTCTTTTTGGATAAAATGTTCAAGTTCATGGCGTGTTTTTAACAATTTTAACAAAAAAAAAACTATTTGAATCGCTAAAGTGAAAATTTGCAAAAATTTCAATACCTTAAATAAGCCATGATATTGATACAAAATCGATAAAAGTTTATTACCCGTATAGGCAAAACATTCAAAACATGTGAAAATGGCACGAACTAAAAAAATTGCACTGTCTCGAAAATTCATTAAAAAGTACAAATTTTTTACACCATTAAAAATTTTTATTTCAAATTGCAAAATATGAAGCAAAATGGCAAAAATTGCTCGCTTTCGGAACAAATTTATGAAAGCGGAAAAACTTGCTACAATTTTAATTTATGTTTGATTAAAAGTCCCTAAAGATGTAAGATTGCCAAAAACTTTGCAAAAATACGGACATTGCAAAAAACTGCAAAAACTTTAATGATATATGAATAAAAATCGCTAAAACTTTAACGATTATAAATCAAATTGTAGAAATCACTAAAATGGCGATAAATCGCAAAATCTTGGATGAATGTAAAAGATTATTGAACGCAATACTGATTAAAAGTTCCGAAAAAAAAAACCAAAAACTTCGGTAAATCACACCATTTACATAATTTTGATTAAAAATTGCCAAAAATTCGAAAAACGCATAAAGAGTTATTGAAAATCGCCAAAATGGAAAAACTTAAATTTAAAAGATTTGGGAGCAAATGCAAGAAAGTAAAATCTTTGAAAAAATTACTCCTGCTGCAAAACAACTACGATTGCTGCAACAGCGTTAGATAAAATTTTAAAACTACAAAATTTTAATAATTTTGCGTCAAATATTTATTTAATTTGTAAACAAAAGAGAAAAAGTAAGTTTTTCTTAGAGACATGTGCGGTATTGAAACTAAAATGAATAATGAAATCGATCCGATTTCCATCACACCTAAAAGTATTTGATTCGATTTAAGTCTTCGATTTCATTTCAAACCGAATCGATTTATATCACAAACTTTTATAACGAGGTGTTCACAGTTGTCATATTTTGGTGACCCAAATATAAAAATCTTTAAATTGCATATGAAAAGTAATATTATCAGGCTGTGAATTTCCCTAATATAGAGTAAAAACAACAAAAACGTTAAAAATCAAAGTAGAATACTTTGATGATAACGGACTATGAGTTTGTGTTGATTATTAGTTCCAAACAGTAATAAGGGAATTTCGTACTAACCAGCACTGTTTCATTGTAGAATAAAAATTGAGTTAAAAATTAATTCTCATATTCTATTTCTGTTGAAAACTGGTTAAATAGTTGATATTCTTCTCAATTAGTATCCACTTTACGAAAATTGTAAAGATGGACAATTGAACGCTGATGAGAGGTGTAGCGGCCTTGAAATCAGTACTGATACGTTCTGCTAAAAACTGATTGGATATAAATAATAATATTTTCCAACACAAAAAAACTCTTAGTAATTTTGAATTTTCATTAACTCAATAAAACTGAACTTGAGCCTGATAATATTACTTTTCATATGTAAATCAATATAAGTTCAAATAATAATTACGTTTATTCGTAATAATAATAATATAAAAATATTAATTCCGCTTGGGCACGAGCTATAAATACCCTAATAGCAGGGGTCACAGTAATATGTGAATTTCCCTAATATAGAGTAAAAACAACAAAAACGTTAAAATACAAAGTAGAATACTTTGATGATAACGGACTATGAGTTTGTGTTGATTATTAGTTCCAAACAGTAATGAGGGAATTTCGTACTAACCAGCACTGTTTCATTGTAGAATAAAAATTGAGTTAAAAATTAATTCTCATATTCTATTTCTGTTGAAAACTGGTTAAATAGTTGATATTCTTCTCAATTAGTATCCACTTTACGAAAATTGTAAAGATGGACAATTGAACGCTGATGAGAGGTGTAGCGGCCTTGAAATCAGTACTGATACGTTCTGCTAAAAACTGATTGGATATAAATAATAATATTTTCCAACACAAAAAAACTCTTAGTAATTTTGAATTTTCATTAATTCAATAAAACTGAACTTGAGCCTGATAATATTACTTTTCATATGTAAATCAATATAAGTTCAAATAATAATTACGTTTATTCGTAATAATAATAATATAAAAATATTAATCTTTAAATTGTTTAATTACCTAATTATAAGTCTACAAATTTTAATATGTTTCTTTAGTTTTATGTTCGTCATATGTTTTATATAATAACTTTATTATATCGTTTTAGTATGTTCGCTTAGCATTCGATACGCGTCCAGAACTGTTGGTGCAGCTTTTTACCAAAGAATGGAACTTAGAGTTACCAAAACTGCTGATAACGGTACAAGGTGGAAAAGCCAACTTCCAACTACAAGCAAAATTAAAAAAAGTAAGTCGCCCCGCTATTTATATTAGAGCATGTCACAGAGTTCTGCCTAAAAGTCAATAAAAAATTATTTTTTTTTTTTAAAGCACGATACAAGTTACCGTTTATATTGTTACGTGTTTCGACTTTGCGTAAAAATACTTTTATTATTTTCTACAGGTTCGTTATATTGCAAATAAAAGAAAGATATGTATGTATGTAATTTCACAACGTCTCTTTTTGATAACAATGTTTATATAACACTTATGGCGTATTCTTTTCTGACAAAAGTGTCGCATTAATGCTACATTATTTAATTTTACTGATCCATTCTAAAAAATATGTAACATATTTAAAAGCGATTTCATTCTTTTTTAAATATCTTGCACCAATAAATAGCAAAATATGTAACATATTTGACCCTATACCATCAAGTCGGGGTGAGATACTGCCCCTTTTTACATCTTTCTCAAGAACCTTTTTATACAAGTAAGAACTTTTATTCTCGTCATTCTAATTGCTTATTATTAAAAAGATAAAAAGTGAGGAAGATTTGAACAAAAAATTTTAATAAATACTTTTACAATAAAATTTTGACACTAAATTTTTCCAGTTTATTATAGGTAATAGAAGCTGATGAGAAAACAATGTTGCTGACGTCTTTTATTGATAAAATTGCGCAAAAAACAGTTAAAACATTGTTACGCTACGTATACATTAAAGTTAAGCCTCAAAAGTTTTGTACCATTGTGACAATAAAAAATGTACCAAATTTTAAAGGTATTGGCAAACTGTAAGAGGTATTACGCATTGAAAGGGCAACATTTTTGTTCAGAAAAGAAAACGCCATTAATTACTATTGAAAAATAAGAACACAATTTACAAAAGCAGAGTATGTGTTTATTGTTTGAATATTATAATTAGAATAATCATAATGAAAAAATTTACAATATACATTTTAAACAAATTTTTCATTGAACAGTTGTTGTTTGTAAAATATAAATTATTAAAGTGTAAAATGCTAAAGTGGATTTTCAACACTCCTCCTCAACTTTAATCATTTTTTGATATCAGTCCCAACCCTTTTACACAGAACTGATGCTTGCAGTCATACTGTTCGTTTGTAGGTATTCTATTTTAACAGTACCATTTTCAACAGCATCTCGTATAAAATGGTAACGATAATGAATGTGTTTTGTTCTGGAATGATCACCACCAAAATTAGCCATATGTTGAGCACTTTGCGAGTCACACATAATTGTAGTTGGAACATTGATGGGATAGCCAATTTCTTCAAATAAATATCGCAGATACATTGCTTCTTTTGCACATTCCGTTAAAGCCATATATTCTGCTTCAGCGCTAGACGTCGCAACAACACGTTGCTTACGTGATTCCCAGGATATGGCTGCACCTGCGAGAATAAAACAAAAACCAGATTGAGATTTTCGATCATTAGTATCTTGCGCCCAATTCGCATCTACAAAACCAACTAAAGGCAAAGAAGTTTTCCTATATAAAAGCACATAAGTTTTTGTCTCTTTTAAATATCTTATAATTCCTAAAGCTGCATTCCAGTGCTGCTTTCTTGGATCTTGAGAAAACTGCGAAAGCTTGTTTATACTACAGCAAATGTCAGGTCGACTAAATATTGCAAGATGTAACAAAGAGCCAATAATTTCCTGATATGATGTCTTATTTACTTTTTCCCTTTCTTCAGGTAGTTTTGGTTCTTTTTCAAGATTTATTTTTGGCTGCATGGGAATTTTACAAGTTTTACAATTTTTAAGACCATATTTTTCAATTAAATGTTCAATATAGCCTGGTTGAGAAATACTTAAAGATCCGGATTCCTGATGAATTTCGAGTCCTATACAATGCTTAGGATCCTTCATATCACGAATTTCAAAATTTTTTGATAATAATTTTATTAAACTTTCAGTGATATTTTCATTATTACTGGCAATAATAATATCATCTACGTATAATGCTACTATTACAGTATCTTTACTTCTGTTCATGGAATAAATGCATTGATCATATTTTGATTTTCTGAGGCCAAATTCTCGTAAAACAGAATCTATCTTTTGATACCGCTGCCTGCTAGCCTGTTTTAGTCCATATATAGCCTTTTTGAGTAAACATACTTTGTTTTTCTCCATTTCATTTACAAAACCTTGTGGTTGTGTCATAAAAACTTCTTCATCTAAATTTCCATTCAAAAAAGCTGTGTTGACATCTAATTGTCGCAATTTCAAATCTTTTTCAACAGCAAGTGCGTAGACTAAACGTAACGAAGTTTGTCTTACAAGTGGTGCAAATGTGTTGTTGTAATCGATACCATATTCTTGCGAGTATCCCTTCGCTACTAAACGAGCTTTTCTTTTCTCAATTTTACCATCAGGTGTATATATTGTTGTAAAAAACCATTTACAACCTATTAATGTTCTACCTTTGGGTAAATCAACTAATTGCCATGTTTTGTTTCTCGTTAAAGATTTATATTCCTCTTCAGTTGCATATTTCCATTCTTCTACATTATCAGACTTAAGCATTTCTTTATATGTACTGGGATCAATGTTTTTATTGCCTATAGCAAAGTTAGCGTTTTGCTTATTTTGAAATAATGACCATGATCTAAGACGTTCTTTAATTGAAGGTTCAGGTACTTCGTTCTCAACACTTGATGAAGTATCTTCATTATCATCATCATCTGTAAAAATTTCATTTTGACCTAATTGGTTTTCACCATTTATTTCTACATTTTCTTGATTTTCACGTATTTGTTCAACAGATTCTGATTCGTTAAGGTGGCTTGTATTCAAACGGTTGATTTGATTTCTTTCTCTTTTATTCCAGTTGAATTCGTAAAATCCTGCTTTATCATCTTGAATCATATTTTTATCAAAATCAAAATCACCTTCTACAAATCTAACATCACGGCTCTTAATAATTGTACGTGTACCTCGTTTCCATAAACGATATACTTTTGCATTTATTGCGTAACCTACTAGTATAAATTCTGAACTTCTAGGCTGCCATTTGGATTTTCCTGGCTTTTTGTCTAAAACAAAAGCTTTGCTGCCTATTTGACGTAGATGTTTAACAACTGGCTTCTTTCCAGACCATAATTCTATAGGTGTTTTGTTATTGTTAAGCTTAGTTGGACATCTATTTCTAAGATAAGACGCTGCCATTATTACTTCAGCCCACAAAAATTCTGGTAGTTTAGCCTCTATCATTATTGTCCTAGCCATTTCAACGAGAGTTCTGTTCATTCGTTCCGCTATACCGTTTTGTTCAGGTGTATATTCCACAGAAAATTGGTGTTTAATACCACATTCTTTCAAAAAACTTTTAAACTCCTGACATTTTAATTCAGCGGCGTTATCAGACCTAACAGATTTGATCTTCCTGCCTGTTTCTAACTCAACTTGGTTTTTAAAATATTTAAAAACATTCTTCTTATTTAAAAAATAAACTTGTACTCTTCTGCTGTAGTCATCAATGAAGGTGGCAAAGAAACGTTTTTTACTCATGGACTCTACTCTCATTGGACCACACAAGTCAATATGAATCAACTGCAATACTTTAGTAGATGATTTCTCATTTTCCTTTGGGAACGCTTGTCTAATTTGTTTACCACGAATACAACTTATGCATTGGACATTTTTATCTTTAAATTTTGGAAGACCAAAAACCATTTTTCGAGATTCAAGTTTTTCCAAATCTCTTATGTTCAAATGGCCAAAACGTCTATGCCATAATTCCAATTCATTGTTAGTTTTTCTAACTAGATGTGTAGTTGCACCATTCTGAATGGAATCGAAACAGTATATACCATTTTTCTTCTGAGCAGATATTAAAACACTCCCTTTCTTGTGTACTTTAATCGCATCTGAAATTATTTCTATCTTGCAACCATTATCTGTTGCTTTTCCTATCGAAAACAGATTGCTTCTCAATTTCGGTATGTAAAATGTTTCTAGTAAATTGACTGTACTAGTGTATCCAATTAGTCTAACATTAATCTTAACTGTACCAATTCCCATAATCTCCAAATTATTATCGTCTGCTAAACGAACCTTTCCTCTAAAGGTTTCATCTATGTCAATAAACTGAGACTTTATGCTTGTCATATGAGACGAAGCTCCACTATCAACTACCCAAGCAAAACTATTTCCACTTGAAACAAAAGAACTATTGCCTCTGTTGAAAGTGCAAAACCTGATGTGAAATATGCTTCATTTGCTCTGTTTATTTTAACTTTACAATTCTTGGCCATGTGACCTTTCTTTCCACATTTATGACAATTAAAAGGAAAAATTTTCGTACCTTGATTCTCCATAATTTTGTAATAAGCATTCTGCTTCCTGTTACCTTTTTGTGTTTGATACGTCTTGAATGCACTATTATGTAAGCTTTCTTCTTCTGGTACAACACCAATCTCCAAAAGTCGTGAACGTAAATTGTTTAAGTTTGGAAACTCAGTGGCAGTGTCAAATGCTGCTTTGACCGCTTTATATTTGTTTGATAAACCATCTAATAGAATTACCGATAAAAAATCTTCATCTAAATCAGCTACCATTTCCCCAAGTTCAGAAACTGTAACATCAAACTCAACCAAATACTGCGAGATATTCTGATTTTCAACCATCTTTAAATTCAGCAATTTTCTATATAATTCAGCTTTCTTTCTTGTTGACTTTCGCTCATATGTTAGTATTTTTAAGATATAACCATATTTCATGAGAAGTCTTAAAATTCTTTATCATTCGTACGATTTCAGGCTCTAAAGCAATTATGATTTCTGCACGGGCATCTTGATCAACATCATCATAATTACGTTGCTTCTTCAAATAATCTTCATACAATTTCCTTTGTTCTGATGTAGGATTAGCATTGATAACGGCGGCTTCCGGTTTAGCTTCTTCATTTTTTACCATACGCAATAATCGATTTTTATGTAAAATCGCCTCCATTTGCGGCAACCACGTGGAAAAATTTTTTCCGTTCAACAAAGGTATTCTTCCTGATACCATTGCCATTTTTATGTTCTTTTCAGATTCTAAATTACACAACTATTTCTTTTTAAGGTTTGGGTCTGGGCCCATAACCTATTGAAAAATAAGAACACAATTTACAAAAGCAGAGTATGTGTTTATTGTTTGAATATTATAATTAGAATAATCATAATGAAAAAATTTACAATATACATTTTAAACAAATTTTTCATTAAACAGTTGTTGTTTGTAAAATATAAATTATTAAAGTGTAAAATGCTAAAGTGGATTTTCAACAATTACAATAAAAACAATTCTTATGAACACTGGTACTCCTGGTTGTTATAAACACGTTTGAATATCGAATACACACTGATTCATGTTGTCGTCCAGTAGCCTCCTTATAGCAAACCATTCAGTTGTACGGCATCTTCGAAAAATTTTTATATTGTCTCATGTGCACCTAGATTATTGTGCTGCTTGTGTGTGTATGTTGATACGCATGAGTATTGTATTTTATCATTCTCGATTAATCATGCAGATTCTCGTTACATTATTGTAGAAGTTTTCGGAAAACTCCCTGCCTGTTATTTTGAATTTCAACTGTCGATATGGTTTGGCAGCTATGGACGGTGCTGCAAAGTTTCTACTACAATGTTTTATAGTACTTTATTTCATTTCGTAACAATATGAACACTAAAAGAAAATTTCACATATTGGATATTCTATTCTACCTAATTGGAAACTTCACTCAATATGTAAAGCCCTAAACCCTTACGGAGTAATTCATAAACGATTCATAAAGTTAATGTGCGCATTTTAACCGGTTTTCCCTTACAAAATTCGTACATTAACGCTACAATAACTTTAAAGGGCACTATACATTCGTCAAAATCACATCAAGCATTATGGTGGTATAACTGAAAATTTGTTTGTATGAGTGACATCGACAATGCTGGATGAAAAATCAAAAAATTTTTTGGCATGCTTGACGAGTGATTTTGATGAGTGTATTGGTTTTACTCTTCAAGCACGTACATATTTTTTAAATTAAAACGAAATTTCAAAGAGATCAAACGCTGAATATGTCGGATGAAAAAAAAAAACAATACATTCAATACCATTGTATCATTGCATTGCATTTAAGGAAATTAAAATATATATCAAAAAAGTAGATTATTAAATATTCAATAATAAAATACAATTTAAATAAAAAACTAAAAAATAGTCAATATAAAGTTTCATCCAAATTGGCCACGCCCACCGCCCATAGAACCCGAAATTTTTTTTGGCCCAAACTTTTTGAAATTTGGCACAGAGCATTATATAACCTTAATTAAGAAAAATATAAAGTTTCATCAAAATTGGCCACGCCCACCTCCCACCGCCCCACAATGGGGATTTTTGTATTGAGGTGAGGAAAACTAACAAAAAAATTTCAATGATTTTTTAAATTGTTGTACTGTGTAATGCAACAAATTGAGAGGTGGCAAAATGTAAAAACAGGTGTGAGACAATGGGCGCGTTCAGCAGAAAAACCTGCTACTAAACAGTTTAGATGTAGCAGCTTTTGATTCGATTAATTTTTCTGAACGGTCTGCTCACTTTTTTGTCAAAAATATCAAAAAATTTGACTTTTAAATAAAAATTATTGAATTTTATTTTGAAAAAATATTTCATAATATTGTTTTGTGAATTTAAATTAATTAAAATTTAAAAATATTTTATGAAATTTGATTCAAAAGTCAAACTGAACTGAAATTTCGTAATTTGATGAAATGTATCGTACTTTTTCTTTGCTACCAAAACCAGTGAGCGCTCACTCAACATGTTCGCTCATCGCTCAGTAATCAAAGCGTTCAGTAGATTGTTGAGCAACAGTTGTGTATCAAACTGTGTCTGCTGAACGCACCCAATGTATTAGAAGTGATTTCGAACTGTGGGAAAGTATGGCTAAAATTGCAGGTCCAAATGTTTGGAGAAAAAAGTGATTTTTGTTATATGTTCATAAAAATAAACAACAAAAAAAAAAAACTTAAGTCTCTGCAGAGTTTATTTTTTCAATTTTAGTATACTGAAATATCCTACTTTAAATAAAAAATAAAAAGAAAAACGTTAGCTCACATAATAAAATAATATTCGTCTTGAAATTCTTAGGTTTAAATTAAGTTGTTTCGGTAAAACATACAAGTACTGAGTTTGAGACGGCTATAAAAAAAAAACTAGCAGTCAGATCGGAGTAATTCTTTTTGATTTGATTGTACTATTTAGTCTAAAATTTCAAAATATCACTGCATTGAAGAGAGGCCATTACACCCAGGAAAAGTCACTGTTTGGTGCGCTCTTTGGTCCGAAGGTGTGATTGGACCATACTTCTTCGAAAACGACGATGGAACGACTGTCACCGTCAATTCGGAGCGTTATGGTCATATGATAACCGTCTTGTTTGCCTGCTATTGAAGAATACGACTTGGAGAATATGTGGTTCCAACAAGATGGTGCCACATGCCACACAACTCGAGCGTATATGGCTTTACTGCACGAGACATTTCCTGGCCGCGTAATTTCTCGTCGTGGCGAAATCAACTGGCCACCAAGATCATGCGATTTGACCGCATTAGACGTTTTTTGTGGGGCTACGCGAAAGACCGTGCTTATGCAGATAAACCTTTAACTCTTGAGCACTTAAAAACCAACAAGTTATGGCTGAGATACCGCCCAATATGTGTCAAAAAGTGGTCGAAAATTACCTCAAAAGAATCAATGCTTGCAACACTTCGCGTGGTGGTCAATTAAATGATGTAGTGTTTCACACATAATGTCACCGTTCTAATTTTATAATAAAAAAGAAATATCATGAAAAAAAAAATATTTTATATGTGTTTTATTTAAGTTTACTTTTGAAACCGCAAAATGGATAACCCGATACAATGTTATTAATTCATTAGAATTTAAGAAAAGGATAAAGCATTTAACATTAGATACGAATGAAAAATTGTTTTCTCTTGATGTTGTTTCACTATTTCCTAGTATTCCAGTAGATCTTGCTATTGAAATAATAGATGAAAAATGGAAATTAATCAAAGAACATACAAATATTGAAAGAGCACTATTTTTGCGCCTAATTAGCTTTTGTATAATTGAAAATAAATATTTTCAATACAATAACCAAACATATTAACAACTAAAGGGACTTCCTGATATTGTAATGGAAAAACTACTTGATGAATGTATTGGAAAATTGCTTATTAAACCTAAAGTTTTAACTAAATATGTTGATGACTTATATTGCATTATTTCAGAAAGTAGAAACATTATTATCAACATTTAATTCATATATCTTGACATTCAATTTACAATTGAGAAAGAATATGATTTCAGACTTCCGTATCTAGATACAGTAGTAATAATAGTAATAACCCAAAAATTTAAATCGCAATATTTTTGGCATTTTTTGACCTACGTCGATGATATTTGGTACATATGGTGTTGGCATAATTTGGAATACATACCAGGAGAAAAGTGGGTGGGACCACGCCCCTTTTTAGGAAAATTTAAAATCGTAATATAGTCTTAACTACTGGACCGATCGTCATTAAATTTTCACAATAGGATATATAAATACTTTTAATTTTATTTTATAACGAGGGGGTTAGCGAAGCACACCGGGATAGGCTAGTTTATAATATAATATTGTTTGTTTTTTGAATTTGATAATTGTTTATTATAATAATTTTACACAAATTTTTACCTCCCACAAAGAAGTGGCGAAATATTGGAAAATAATAAATATTGTTAAAGTTTTTTTTTTTATAACAAAATAGTGACCTTAAGCCTTACTAAATAGATCAATATAAAATTAAAGAAGGTCGAATAAAATAGAAGAATTACTTCCCAAATTTATAGTCTAATTATAGCAAAATCAGCAACTGCGCGACGTGCTTGAAGTGCCCGACATCATATTAAATTATTACATACATATATCTCAAAGGTGCATCCTCTAGTTATTAACGAAATAAAATTAGCAGCAACTATTTTTAAACTAAACTGTAGCTTCAAACTTATAACAGCAGCTATGTATATTTCATATACATAGGAATTTTAATTTTATGTGGCATTATTAAATTAGAGTCTTCACGTAATGAATTTTCATCATGATACTTGTTATAATTATAATTTTCATTAACATCAGCATATATCACAATAACTCATATTATTTTTGTCACTATATATTAACATAAATTTATATAAGTACTAGCTTTTTCCCGCGGCTTCGCTCGCCTTGAAGCCATACTATAGTAAATTGGATTGGATATTGACGTGACTGTCGGTAATACAGTGCGAGGGTATTACAGCACTCAGCGTTGGAGCTTCATTACATTGAGCTATTTTACACTGGATTAATTATGCTGGCATAACATGACAATTTTTAGAGGGGTGTAGAGAGGGGTTTTTCGTTGGCACAGTTTTTCAACCAGCCTCAAACCCGCTTTAGCAGCACAAAACTAATACATACACACTTAGGAATACACAGGATCTGTGTTTTCTTTTTTACAGACCGTATTTAGTCGTTGGTTAGCTATCGTCGAGTGAACATGAATTTCAAAGAAGAAGGGGGTTGGTCGCGCCAACAAACTTTATGCATTTATTTTTTAATAAAACAGTATAAAACATTCTCAATTCATTTTTAATTTTTTGTATAGGTATTTTATATTTTTTTATTTTATTTATAAGCAGAAAATAATTTTTTTTTGTAAATAAGGCGGTTTATGTTTATTAATTGTTAATTGATTAAATTTCTCAATAAATCTTTTAAAAAACATAAAATTTTTAACGATTAATTATAAAAATTGTCACAATTTACTTAAAAAACTACAAAAGTTCTAAGAGAATCATCAAGTTACATACACAATTAAATTAAAAACTTTGAAAAATGTTGGCTAAAGTTTTTTTTATTAATAGGTATAGAAGATGTGAAGCAATTTAAAAATTTTTTATATTGATGTTTAAAATTTTCCATCATTGCAAAAATATTCAGTAAATTCGCTTCTTATACTTGAAATTCTTCCTAAAATAATTGCCAATTCATCATCACTTATTATTCTCGCAATATTTCTGCCAACTATGTTCCGTAATGTGTACAACGAAAGACAAACTTCAAATGAATAAAAAAAACACTAACACACACAAAGCTAAGTACACACAGTAAAAAATGATGGTTTACTTTTAAAACCCATTGGTATTCGATTAAAACTTTAATTCTTATTATAAAACCATTTGGTTTTAGCTTTAAACCATTTCAGTATAAAATTCTAATTTAAAACTAAAAGGTTTTAATTTAATGACAAATAAATTTCACTTTAAACCGTAAAGTTTTATTTTAAAACCATGAAATACTCATGCATTTCGATCAAATCTTTAATGGCTTAAAAACAAAACCTTTTTAGCTTGAATTAACAATTTTTAGTTTAAATCTAAAACCAAAAAAAGAATTAAACCTCCCTCTCTCACATATTAATCCCTTTTGGTTTTAAAATAAAAGCAAAATATTATTAAATGGCTCTCGCTCTTACATATTTTTTCGGCAACTCTTAACTTAAGAAATTTTGGTTTAAAATTAAAACCAGAAAGTATTAAAGTGCGCTCACACTCTCTTAGCTGTGTCTGGCAAGACGGAAAATTTAGTAATTTTGCTTTTAAAACAAAACCAAAAAGTTTAAAAGTGCTATTAAACTGTAAAATCATAGAGAGCACATGGAAAAATTTTCACAATATTTCTCAAGGTAAAATACGACGCAAAAGTGTAATTTATACAAATTTGTGATGATATTAAAAGTAAAGAGTTTGCGCCTGAAACAATTCTATTTGCTGGTACGTGCGTTTACCTATCAAAATTGATTAAATGCAAAATATTTTCCAAAAAGCCATTTTATTTTTCTTTGTAGTTCTTGATAAACTAAAAATCAATAAAGAATGCGAAATTTCTTTGCATGATCGGGACGGAGCCGAGATTTGTGTGGACAAATTGTTGGGAGTCATATTGCAGTTCATGCACTGCAATTGCTTTTTTATAGAAATTCGAACTAACAATAATGACATTTCAATAAATGTGAAAGAATCGTTGAGTCACCTTATATCAGAAGGTAGGTATTTCATTAATTGCTATGCTTGCATTAAAAATGTCCTTCTTTACAAGGAACTTGAAACCTAAAATTACTAAAATTTTGATAACAATTAAATTTGAATGTAAATTTGGTTATATGTATATATAGAATTTATAATATATTTAAGAAGAGAAGTCGAATGAATATCTAACGTTTGGCAAAATCGTGGATATTTATGTAATAAATAACGACGTTTATTTACGTTTAGAAACTTTTGTAAGCAAACACTTCGACTTGGTCGCACGTTGTTACGAAATTTCACCAAGAAATGTTTTTGAAATAGTTCGCTTTACTGATCTGCAGAACGTAAGACATTACGAATTTCATGTTATTAAAAATAAAATGCTTTTATTAGTTCCCAATCTATTAATTTAATAAAAATTTACTAAATATTTTGATAAAACTTGAAAAACTGTTTTTTTTTTATTTGGGCTTAGGTTTGAAACCATAATACGGATAATTTTAATCCAGTTTTGAATTTAAATTAAATCCAATTTTGGTAAAAATTTGAATCTAATTTTTGATTAAAATTGAATTGAGATCAATTTAAAACCTCTTGGATTCAATTTTAAACTATTTTGTCTTTAGTTTTAATCCGGAAAAGTTTACTTTTAAAATCAAAAATGGTTTTGATTTTACTCCAATTTTGGTTTTAATTCAATGACAAGAATATTTCCTCTCCCGAATTTTCTCTCTCTCATTTTTTAATCCAAAATGGTTTTAATTTAAAACCATATCTGATTGTTCTATATAAAAACCAAAATGGTTTTAATTTTAAACTAAATTTTTTACTGTGCACGTACTTATACATTATATGCCAAATGAATTAGTCTAGTGTAATTTGGAAAGAACAAAAATTTTGCGGCTTAAAAATTGTTCTAGTGTAAATATGCTCATTGAAAAACAATTTTTTTATCTTTCGTAAGAAATAAATTTTTTTAATAAAAAGTATCCTATGTTACTTCTAATAGCTCCAAGAATATGTGTACAAAGTTTCATGATGATCGGTTTAGTAGTTTTTGCGTGCAAGCGCTACAAACAAACTGACATTCACATTTATAATATTAATATGATAAATTAATATTTCTCTCTTTGGTTGTTATATCATGACGCTGATATAATATTAATGAATTTAGTCTATAACTCATGAATTTTCATTATGATATGAATTTGACATTAATCATGATATAAAATCATCAAGTGGAGACTCTAAGTAACTTTACAGAACAAAACGCTCTAATAATAAAAATCTTACATACCTTTTAATAAAAAGTGAGCTTTCATACATATACCATACATATGTCATATATCTAAAAAGGTGATTCCCCCTTTCCACTCAACTGCTAAATTAATGTGTTGTTTTCGATGATAATTTGTCATTTCAACAGTGTGTTTCATAAAGTGCAGTATCTTAATTAAAAAAATGTGTGTCGAATTGCGAAGTGGAAAGCAACCAATTTTTCTCATCGGAATGCCTTGTCATCAAATTAATGGTGCTAAACTACCATCTAATCGACAAGTTCTCGCTGTGTATTTTTACAATATTCGCGAAGTCAAGCTCAGTGTTAAAGAAAGTGCAAATCTAGCAATTAGGGAATGCGTAATCTTTTGGGAGAAAGCAATAATTCCCTTAAAGGCAATTCCGAACTGTGTGAAGAAACTTTTAGATAAATATACACTTTGAAAAAAGTTGCAAAAAAATTGTAAGAAAAGTCTCGATATTTATAGGACCCGTGAAAATGATTTTGAAAATGATCTTGATAATCTATTTGATATTGCTCATGCCGATGCCCTTGTAATTATGAAAATAGAAGAGGATAAAATATTTTTGAAGCTACAGAGAGAGCCGGGTAGACCGCGTTGCTTAGCTGGTATAGACAAAAATATGGCAGACAAAGAAGAAAGATCCAGAAAAAGACTATACGAAGAAAGTAGCATCGACTTCTACATCTAATGTTGAACACAGGCAAGTTTCAGACGAGGACGAAATATTTAGTTCTGATACGGAAGATCCACAATATTCCCAGGAGGAAGAAATCCTGCCAGATACAATCGCAAGTTTGCAGGAAAAAGAGGAAGAAAAATCTGATAACACCTAAGTTAGTCGCAGTTTTAGACAGGTGCCAGCTAAGTATAAGAGATTCAGTGTATATTATTCAGGGTATCCTAGAGGCACTGGATCTGAGATGCGATGAACTTTCGATAAATAAATCATCAATTCAACGAATTCGTACACAAATAAGAAAATCCAGCACAGAAAAAAAATTAATTTTTTTTCAATTAACCCTTTAATTAAAATATAAAAAAATTTGATTAAATATTTAATTTATTTAATTAAATTTTTAATTAATAAATAATTTTAGTTAATAAATGTATACAAATTTAATTGATAATATTAATATGTTTACTGGTGCAAATTTAATTAAATTTTTAATTGATATCACAAATTTTTTAATTGAAATCAATTTTTATTTTTACCTGTGAGGGCAGAAACTATTAAAACTGAATTTAAGAACAATGTACCTAATGTTGTAACCATCCATTAGGATGGCAAACTTTTACCAGGCTTAGATGTGAGAAGCCGAAAAGAGGAGCGGCTGCCAATTATAATTTCTTATAGCGACAAAGAACAACTTCTTGCAGTACCAAAATTGAAGAGTTCATCTGGCAAAGACCAAGAAAAGGCTGTAAGAACAGTCCTATATGACTGGAATCTCATAGACAAGGTAAAAGTAGTCTCTTGTGATACAACATCAACGAATACCGGTCGTTTTAATAGAGCTTGTGCTCTTTTGGAGCTAAGCTTAGAGAGAGACTTGGTGGTTTTCGCTTGTCGCCATCATGTTTATGAGCTGGTGCTTAAAAATGTATTTGAAGCCAAGATTAAGAAAAATATTGGATCTCCAGAACTACCAATTTTTAAAAAAATCAGGGACAACTGGAAAAATATCGATTCAAATAAGATTGAACCATGCATCGATTTTGTTACAAAGCACATTTCTGATGATAAAATTGTATCAATCTTAATGTTTCATAAAGCAGCACTGGAAAAAACCTTTATAATTTTTGAAAATTTAAAACTGGATATTTATATAAATATTTTTAATATAACCTTTCTTTGTTTCAGATAAAGCACTGGATAGTTTTGTATCAAATAAGAGCACAGTATTTCTTACTTTATTACAGATCGATGATAGTTTTCTTCACACAAATGCGGCATCTTGGATTGATGACGCTGCATTTCTAGAAGCTAAGAGAAAAATAAGTCTTTTGCGAGTGGTAAATGATACTGTTGAAAGAGCAGTCAAATTAGTGCAAGATTTTCACGGACTTATTACTGCAGATGAAGAGCAAAAACAGTTTTTTTTTTGCGCTGTATTAAGGAACACAGAAATTTGTTTCCAGACTGCAGAAAAAATACTAAAAAGAAGTTATCCCATCTAATTTTGAAAATTAAAATATTTTTAATAAAACAAGTTCTAAATTTTATTTATTTGTTGCGGGTTAGCAAATATCTAAATATATATTTCGTTGGTAGCCATACCAACTCATCAGTAGATGTTTTACCCTTTATGTTTAAAAAGTTTTAAAGCTCATTTATTTATCTCACAAATATATTTTTGTGAATTACAAAGCATAAAAACAGATTTCAAAACTGTTTAAACACACAACAAATAATTTTCCATTATGAATGTGTTTATTTTTTGAAAGCTGTTTTTATGCTTTGTAATTCACAAAAATATAGCTTTAAAACTTTTTAAACATAAAGGGTAAAACATCTACTGATGAGTTGGTATGGCTACCAACAAAATATATATCTAGATATTGCTAACCCGCAACAAATAAATAAAATTTAAAACATAAATACTTGAGTACATGCTCAAATAAATGTAGAATTTTGTAAAACAAGTTCTTATGAATTTTTTTATTTGTTTTCATTTATTGCATTTTGCAAAACTTCTTGGCTTACTCGCCACGGGTTGCAATCATGATAGAATAACAACATTTAATATTTAGATATAATTTTCTATTTATAAAAAATTAGAGGGTATGCATTTCGAAATTAAAAAAAAAAATTGTTTTGCCTTATAAGGGACACCCTAATGTACATCCGTTGCTCTGTTGTTTCAGAGATTGGGTAATAAATATAAGTTTTATGCGTAATTGCTAAAAGGTAATGTCTGGATAAGACAATTACGATTTTCCCTAGCTGGCACAGCACCAAGATGAAAAAACGTAACCCCAGGGAGAAACAAAAGGGAAAAATATAAGTCTGTTTAATTTCTATCTTGTATGCTTGCGAAACATGGAACGCTGCATTAATAGATATACGCGCCATTCTAGTGGTCGTAAATAAATGTCTGCCCGAGATATTGCGTAAATATTGGCCCTCAACAATTTTAAACATCCTTCTATGGACAAAACTAAAGTAGCATCTGGTCAAAACATTTTTTTTTGATATGTTTGTATATTATTAATTGAATCTTCAATAATAGATTGAAACATCAATAAGTTTTTCAAATCTTAAATCTAAAAATATTAAATATAAGTTTAGCCAATGTTAAATAAAATTTTTAGTTATAACGGTTGATTTTTGTTGTTTTACATCTCTCGTGTACGGCTGATAGAAAGAGTGTCCCTCCTCCTAAGCCGGGTGTGGCCTCTATACTCTAGAATATTGCGCGCAAGTGGATTTGGGTGCAACTCAAGTTTTTTAATGTATTTTTTCGCGTGTTTCGAAAATACTGTCTTTACCAACGGAACATCTAGATCTTTATGAATTCTATAGTTTCTGACATACCAGGGGGCTGCAGTTATTGTACGTAGAATTTTATTTTGTCGCCTTTGAATTTTTTCTACATTCGATGCTGAGGCAGTGCCCCATAGCTGGATTCCATAGGACCATATTGGTTTCAGGATCGCGTTGTATAGTAGAAGTTTACAGTCTAGGCTCAGTATAGAATTTCTTCCCATAAGCCAATTAATTTGGGCTGTTTTTAATTTCATTTGCATCAACTTTGCGTCTATATGCTATTTCCATGTTAAACGGCGATCAAGGTGAACGCCTAGATATTTGACTACAGTATGTTGCGGAATTGTCTCGGTGTTGATTTGTATAGGCGGGCATGTTTCCCTTCGCAACGTAAAAGTGACGTGTACACATTTCTGCTCGTTAACTTTTATACGCCATTGTTTAAGCCATTTTTCCAATTTGGATATAAACCCTTGTAAGTTGATGGAAGCTTCTACTGGATTTTCATGGACGCTTAAAAAAGCTGTATCATCAGCAAATGTTGATGTATGAATGTTACTGCTTAACGGTAAGTCAGAGGCATAAATTAAATAAAGTAAGGGACCGAAGATACTGCCTTGGGGAACTCCGGCTTCGATCGACTGCGGAGGGCTTAAAAAATTGCCTTCCCTAACTACAAATTTTCGTTCCTCTAGATAGCTTTTTAAGAGCCTGACGATGTTTGCGGGTAGATTTTGTGTTAATTTGTGGACAAGACCTTCGTGCCATACTTTATCGAAAGCTTGAGAAACATGTATAAAAAGCGCAGAGCAATATTTCTTTTTTTCAAAGGTGTCTCTAAATACGTTCACAAGTCTGTGAGTTTGTTCGATAGTGCTATGTTGTCTGCAAAAACCGAATTGATGATCTGGAATGCATCCACTTCTAGTCACTATAGGCATCAGCTAGCTCATATACAGCTTTTCAAATTGTTTTGAAATGTTGGGCAATAAGCTAATAGGCCGATAGGATTCAACCTTCGTATGATCCTTGCCGGGCTTTGGTATCATAATAATCATCGAAACCTTCCCTTCTGCAGGATAGTATTGCAGCCGTAGAATACTATTAAAAATGAAGAGTATAACTCTTTTTGCAGTATAAGGCAGTTGTTGAAGCATTTTGTTGCTTATTTTGTCGACACCTGGGGCTTTTCTGGTGTTAAGACTAGTAATAGTATTTTCAATCTCCGTCATATTAAATCTCATCGGTATTTCTGGTAAAGAGATGACTGGTGGCAGTTCAACAATATCAGCAGAAATATTCGGGGTAAATACTTTTTCTAGGTGCTTAACAAATAGATCACCTTTTTAAGCATCAGTTCTTGCCCAGTCACCATTAGAGGCTCGTAATGGTGGTTTGCAAATCATTGGCCTTTTAAGTCCTCTGGCTGCACGCCACAGCGAATAATCTGTTGATGGTGTTGCATCGAGTTCTTGCAGAAATTTTTGCAGCGAAGCTGTTTTTTGTGATTGTAAAACTTTTCTTAGCTGTTTGGTACACTCCTTAAGCCTTAATTTTAGCTGAGGCGATCTGTAACGTTGCCATTCTCGTCGAGCTCTCCGTTTTTCAGTCAATAGCCTTTCTACATCTGCACAAAAAATATTGTTAAATCCCGCTTGTTGATTTGGTTGAATTGAAGAAGCATTAAGAGCAGCTTGTTTAGCATGTTCTTCAAACAACCTAATAGAATTTTCTATGTCAGCAGGTGTTCTCAATGGCATATTTTCCGTGCAATGAGCACTCAAATATTTTTTGTATTTCAGCCAGTTAATACGTGCAGGTGTCAGCGGTAAATCACATGTTGGTGTTGCAGTTGTGTGTGAGTAAATAGTGATAATAGTAGGCGAGTGATCTGAAGACAAATCCAGAGATGCTTCTACTTCAATCATTTCGCTGGGCACGCCTTTCATAATCCCAAAGTCGATAACATCAGGAATTTTTTTACGATCCGTTGGCCAATATGTTGGCTGACCACTTGAAACTACATTCAAACCCATTTTTGAAATTGTGTCAAACAAAACACGACCCTTGGGACTGATTAAACGTGAGCCCCAAAAAGTGTGTTTAGCATTGTAGTCGCCAGCTGCTAGAAAACGGGACCCTAGTGTTGTATAAAATGCGGTATATTGACTCTCTGAAATTGAAAACCTGGGAGGAGAGTAAACAGATGATATCACAAGCTTTTGATAAAAATTTTCAATGCAGATGTTCGTTGCTTGAAGATATTCTTCACGAAGGTCGTTTAGTAGGTAGTGTTTTATTCGAGTTTTTATTAGGATTCCAGAGTCACCACAAGCTCTACCTTGAGGATCCTTGGTGTCGTAGAAATTATATCCACTAATTCGAAAATAGCTTCGGGACGTCAAGTGAGTTTCTGAGATAAGCATAACATCGATTTGTTTATCCAGAAGAAAATATTTAATTTCATTTTTATGTTGGCAGATGCCGTTTGCGTTCCAAAAACAGATTCTTAAGTTAATGGTTTGTTCAATACAGCCTGCAACAAGGTAGACTGCATTTTCAACATTTCCTGCATCATACAGGACATGTTGAGAGTGAATGTATTTACTGTTTGTATAAGAATCTCTATTGAGGCTTCAATACGACTAAAATTATGCCCTGATTCTTCATTTACTGGTACAGTTTTTTGCGCCGGAATCTGGTTACTCTTTAAAATGTTAGCGTATGAAAATTGACTATTAGTTTTTTGTTGAGTAAGAGTCGTGTTAGACTTTAAAACATTTCAGTATTGATTATGGCTAGACGACGGTTGAGGTAACTGTGGGTAGTTTAAAGGAGTGTTGGGCTGAGCGGGAATAGCATTTGTTTTCCTGTTCGACGAATTTTTAAAAAGAGAATAAAGAGGGCAGCCCCTATAGTTGGCAGTGTGGTTTCCGCCGCAATTACTACATATTTTTGCTTTGGTATCACCTTTTATTTTGTCACAGTTAGCGGTACTGTGTAACTCGCCACATACAACGCAAACGGTAGGCAACTTGCAATAAGTTTTGGTATGGCCAAATTCTTGACAGTTCATGCATTGGATAGGTCCAGTTTTTTTATGTGGCATCTCAACGGTAACTCTTCGATGCAACAAGTATTTTAAGCTATAGATTGGGTGCGATTCATTTTTTTTTAATTTTCAAGTCGCCTGGCTGTAGCTCGACTCTAAAAATAGGTTGGGGGATTTTTTCCCTGTTTTTAATGTTTGAAACATTTTTCACTTTGAAGCCACTATCTTCAAGGCCAGACTTTACCTCTTTCGGCCTTAGGCCTTTAGCACTCTTCAGTTGATATGTATAAAAGTTTTTGTTTTTAGTCTCAAAATCTGAGACAATTTTCCTGTAATTATTTTCTCGTGTTACCTGAATTTTAGTTTCGTTGATTTTGCCACGCTTAATTGGAGTTACATAGAACTCATTTTCTCCAATTAATGAGATAAGGCTTTTTACCAAAAAGTTGGAGTTCTGTTCTCTTAAATATATCGGCGGTGGTTTAGTGGACCTTGTTGTACTTGTGTCTTCATCGACTTGTTCATTCAAAATCGCAAAACGATTTTCAGAATGTTTAATATTATTTTTCCCATCTTTGGGCATTTTCGCCGTTGACGCTATTTCACCTGATTTGGGACTTCTTCCCCTTTTTAGCACGGTTATGTACCAGTTTGGATTTTATTATCACTATTTTCACTTACTGCATTTACAATTTTGTGCACGTTGGTCACCTGGGTATTTATTGTTTGTTTGTTTGATTGTACAGCTAAGCTGACAAGTTTGCTAATAGGTGCAATTGTTGTTGCTTCTGGATCGCTATTTAACATGTTGAGAGATAATGATCGCGCACGAGTATTTGTGTTTTCTGTTAAATTCAGGTTAGTGTTTACTTCATTTTTTTTGTCGTCGTTAGCAACCAAAGTTATATATTGTACATTCCTACTGCTTGTAGGTTTATTGTTGTTGTTAGAAGGTGAACTCATTTAGAGTTCTCTTTTTTGTGTTCACTTATGAGTTGGTGTATGCAAATATTTATGTATTTACACACAAGCAAAAAATAAAATAAAACCGGTAAGATAACTGTTTAATAAATGTTTTGTTTTTGTATATTTTTTTTTGTGAATTTTCTTTCAATAAATTTTTAATATTCAGTTGCGACGATTATAAAAACGCGTCTGTACACTGCAAAAGTTAAAACTGAATGGGTCAAAACATAATTTCGAAAGCAAAAATATTGGATTTGACACACCTTTCGTTAACCACAAGATGATATCGCTAAACAAGCTTTGACTGGAGTACAAAAGTTAGCCTTCAGATCTCAACGGAATTGCTAAAACTATATATAAAATGGAACGATATTACACACCAAGCAGAAAATCGATAATATTGGTATATTGGTACAGGAGCATAATTATTATTATTATTATTAATTAAACACATAATTTACACTTGTAGATTAACGATTTGAATACTTATTGTTAGATTAATTTACAATTGAAGATTCCATATCTAACAAACACATACAAAAAATACGGTACTGAGTTTTAATTTCATTTGGATCATATTTGCGTCTAACCGTTGAAATTAAAATTTTGTTTAGCATTGGCTAAACTTATATTTAATATTTTTTTAGATTTAAGATTTGAAAAACTTATTGATAATTCAATTTAAATAATTAAAGATTCAATAAATAATAAAATTATCACAAAAAAAAATATTTGCGTCTATGTGTGATTTCCATACTAAACGATGTTCAACACGGAAACCGATATATTTTAGATCAAAGTGTTGCGGTATGGATTCGCTATTGATTTCTATAGACGGGTATGTTTTTCTACGCAACGTGAAATTGAGATTTATGTATGTTTGCCTATAATGTTTATGATAGGCTTAAAATGATCGTTGTAATCGACATTTGACATTATGGTTAAATTCTATGTCTGTATGGTGACAAACTGCGCAGTTTATTTTGATATGTGTAATCCTTTTATTATATGTTTTGGGTAAACATTCTTTTCTTTCCGTTGGTAGTGCAATGATCCACGTATCAATTTTTTTTTTTTCAGGAAATACGAAAAGGATTATTAAAAGCTGCGAAGACTACGGGGGCGTGGATCTTTACAGGCGGAACAAATACAGGTAAATCACTTTATACCAAGGTTTATTTCCATAAAATATAACAGGAATAATATTTTTTTTTTTAATAATTTTATTATTTATTGATCTTTAATTAAGATTGTAATATCAATAAGTTTTTCAAATTTTAAAACTAAAAATATTAAATATAAGTTTGGCCAATGCTTAACAAAATTTTTAATTTCAGCGGTTAATTTTTGTTGTTTTACATCTCTCGTGAACGGCTGAGAAAAAGAGTATCCCTTCTTTTCAGCCGGGTGTGGCCTCTATAAAGAAGAATATTGAGCGCAAGTGGATTTGGGTGCAACTTAAGTTTTTTATATACTTTTTCGCGTGTTTTGAAAATACTGTCTTCACCAAAGGAACGTCTAGATCTTTATGAATTCGATGATTTCTGACATACCAGGGGGCTGCTGTTATTGTACGTAGAATTTTATTCTGTCGCCTTTGAATTTTTTCGACATTCGATGCTGAGGCAGTGCTCCATAACTGGATTCCATAGGATCATACTGGTTTCAGAATCGCGTTGTTTAATAGAGGTTTGCAGTCTAGGCTTAGTATAGAATTCCTTCCAATAAGCCAATTCATTTGAGCTGCTTTTAATTTTATTTGTGTTTACTTTGCGTCTGTATGCGATTTCCATGTTAAACGATGATCTAGATGAACGCCTAGATATTTGAGTACAGTGTGTTGTGGTATAGTCTCGGTGTTAATTTTTATAGGTGGGCATGTTTCCCTGCGCAACGTAAAAGTGACGTGTACACGTTTCTGCTTGTTAACTTTTATGCGCCATTGTTTGAGCCATTTTTTGTAAGTTGCGGGAAGCTTTTACAGGGCTTTCATGAACGCTTAGAAAAGCTGTATCATCAGCAAATGTTGACGTTTGAATACGTGTGCTTACCGGTAATTCAGAGGCATATATTAAATAAAGAAATGGACCGAAGATACTGCTTTGGGGAACTCCGGCTTCGATCGACTGCGGTGGGCTTAAGAAATTGCCTTCCCTAACTACAAATTTTCGTTCAATTAGGTAGCTTATTAAAAGCCTAACAATGTTTGCGGGTAGATTTTGCGTTAATTTATGTACAAGACCTTCGTGCCATACTTTATCGAAAGCTTGAGAAACATCTATAAAGAGCGCAGAGCACTATTTCTTATTTTCGAAAGTGTCTCTGATAACATTCACAAGTCTGTGAGTTTGTTCTATTGTGCTATGTTGACTGCGAAAACCGAATTGATGATCTGGGATGCATCCATTTCTGCTCACTATAGGCATCAGCTTGCTCATATACAGCTTTTCAAATAGTTTAGAAATATTGTGCAATAAACTAATAGGCCGATAGGATTCAACCTTCGTATGATCCTTGCCGGGCTTTAGTATCATAGTTATCATCAAAACCTTCCATTCTGCCGGATAGTATTGCAGCCGTAAAATACCATTAAAAATGAATAGTATAATTCTTTTTGCAATGAAAGGCAATTCTTTAAGCATTTTGTTGCTTATTTTGTCGACACCTGGGGCTTTTTTGGTGTTAAGACTAGTAATAGTATTTTCAATCTCCGCCATGTTTAATCTTAGCGGTATTTCTGGTAAAGAGACGACTGGTAGCAGTTCAACAATATCAGCAGAAATATTCGGGGTAAATACTTTTTCTTAGTGTTTAACAAAAAGAGCAACTTTTTCATCATCAGTTCTTGCCCAGTCACCATTCGAATCTCGTAACGGAGGTTTGCAAATCACTTTCCTTTTAAGTCTTCTGGCTGCACGCCACAGCGAATAGTATTTTTGTGGTGTTGCATCGAGTTCTACAATAAATTTTTGCAACGAAGCTGTTTTTTATGTTTGTAAAACTTTTCTGAGCTGTTTGGTACATTCCTTCTGCCTTAACTTTAACTGAGGGGATCTTTAACGTTGCCATTCTCGTCGAGCTCTCCGTTTTTCAGCCAATAGCCGTTCTATATCTACAGAAAAAATATTGCTAAATCTCACTTGTTGATTTGTTTTATTTGAAGTAGCATTAAAAGAAGCTTGTTTAACGTGCGCTTCAAACAACCTGAGGGAATCGTCTATGTCAGAAGGTGTTCTTAGCGGCATTTTTTCCGAGCAATGAGCACTCAGATTTTTTCTGTATTTCAACCAGTTAACACGTGCAGATGTCATCGGTAAATCACATCTTGGTGTTACAGTTGTGAGTGAGTAAATAGTGACAATTGTAGGCGAGTTGTCTGAAGATAAGTCCAATGATGCTTCATCTTCAACCATCTCGCTGGGCACACCTTTCGCTGTACCAAAGTCAATAACATCAGTAATTTTTAGTCAATCTGTTGGCCAATATGTTGGCTGACCACTTGATACTACGTTCAAACCCATTTTAGCAACGACGTCAAACAAAACTCGTCCCTTAGGAGTAATTAAACGTGAACCCCAGAAGTGTAGGCGCCAGCTGCTAGAAAACGGGGGCCCAGTGATTTATAAAAAGCCGAATATTGACTCTCGGTAATTGAAAATCTGGGGGCGAATATACCGATAATATTACAAGTTTTTGATAGTAATTTTCGATGTTCGTTGCTTGAAGATAATCTTCACAAAAATCATTCAACAGCTGGTGTTTTATTCGCGGTTTTACTAGGATTCCAGAACCACCCAAGCTCTACCTCAAAGATTCTTGGTGTCGTAAAAATTATATCCACTAATTCTGAAATAGCTTCGAGACGTCAAATGAGTTTCTGAGATAAGCATAACATCGATTTGTTTATCCAGAAGAAAATACTCTTTTTCGTTTTTATGTTGGCAGATGCCGTTTGCATTCCAAAAACAGATTTTTAAGTTCATGGCTTGTTTAGGCTCAAGGAAAACTGCATTTTCCTACGTCATCAGGACATGTTGAGAGTAAATGTATTTACTGCTTGTATTAAGCTCTCAATTGAGGCTTCAGTACGACCAAAATTAGAACCTGTATCTTCATTTGCTGGTACCGTTTTTTGCGCCGTAGTCTGGTTACTTTTTAAAATATTAGCGTATGGCCTCCAGCGATGCCAAAGGCTTGGATTGGTTGGACCTAAGGGGAACGTTCTGGTTTTCCACTACCGACAGCACGGTCTGCATCGATCTTATTGGTGGTGGAAAGCATGCTGTCACCATTGTCCTACATGGTAGGTCAGAGGCTAGAATTTCTTCCAGTTTCGCTTCCGGCCGAAGGTCGCCAAACCACGGTTTTAGGAAAATTCATTGTTTTCTTATTAACGCAGTTCAAGCTTGATCCCCTTCTGCCAGTGTGCTCCATGGAACCTTAATTCCTCCTCCTTTCCAACACTGGCCTTGCCGATTTCGTCCAGGAGCCTGCCTTCAACTAACTGCCACAGATACGGGCATATCTTCACGTCCTGATCGTTCCGGTCTATGACCAGTGTAGCCAAGTAAATATTGTCTAATGTCCTCAAATTAGAGAGTGTTGTCCCCAAAAATCCCCATTTTACAACTGGAAATCCCCAATTTTGTCCCCAATAAATATATGTATGTATATTAAGCATCATAAAAAATGTTTTTATTAATTTTATTACATAGTACATTTATTTAAGTTAATGCATTCGTATGTGCTCAATGGAACTTTTGAATGGAATCAAATTTATTCTTTTTTCTATGCTTTCGAGTTGTAAATTTATAAATAACTCAAAATTTTCCATACTCTCAGTAAATATTTTAAGCATTTATTTTGCTAGTACAGTTAAATAATCTAAAAAAAAATAGTTTGAACTCCTCTTGCTTGTAATTCCTTTGAACATTCTATGCCAACATCAATTTCAGCAACAACCAAATTACTTTCCTTATCGCCGATTAGTAAATCCATTTTGGCAATATCGAATTCAATAAATTCTGGTTTTAAAAATTTTGAACAAATTGTTATAAAAACCAAATCCTCAATACCATCTCAATATGGAGAAGAAAAACGCCAAGATACATAAACATATATGTACATACGAGTATGTATATAAATATATGTATGAAAGATAATGGTAAAATAAAGCAAAATTGATAATAGGTATACTGAAAATGAAAAAGCCCCAAATCCCTCCCCACCATAATCTGTCCACAAAAACCAGCTAAAATCCCCAATTTGGGGAGAAATCTCCATACCTGGCTACACTGACCACAGATCCCACAATAATAACAGACATGTGCATAACAATAGAAACAGGTACTCTCATAATAACACATCGATCAACATGAACAGTAACGTAAATTTTTCTCCAGATAGGAACAGAAACAACAATAGCTACCGATAGAATGTTAATGTAAACATCTTCTTTTTCTTGATCTGCCCATCCGATATCGGATGTTAACAATGTCTACCTAATATTTCTCTGATTATAAACAATTACGAACTTTACCCTGTACAAATATTAACAAATATTAGTAATAAACAGTTCATAGTAATTTAAAAAAAATACAATTAAATACAATTAATACAATTAATATACATAGTGTTTTGTCCTTTGCTGTGTAAACATGTTGTCCGCGTATCGTCCAGTCTCTTTTTTATCGTCAAAACAAAAAAAAATACACAAAAAAAAAAAACAAACAAAATAAAATAACCATTACTACATACATACATATATGCATATAAAAACGCCATAGACATACATGCATACTTACATACATACGTTAAAGAAAAAAAATATAAATATATAAAAATTACACCGCATACTTCTCTACAAAAACAAAAATAAAAAAACCATTTGTTATGCTGATGCCGTTTGTGTTAGTTGCTGTTTGACTGTTAATTGACGAAGGCATAACACTGGTCACTGAACACTCTAACGACAGCAATTAATATCATTGGTATCAGCATCACAAAATGAACGTCCGATTTGAATTTTACATGCTTTTATGGTAGGTCAATTTAGAATCGACTTCTGTAACATTAGGGGGCTAAGGTCGAATTTTTTCTCTGTGTATGCTCACATTTGTCTCCATCGGCCGGATGTTTTCGCCTTATGTGAGACCCAGGTGTCTGAAGACTCTGATCCACAGGATTTTCATATACCTGGTTATCACCTCCTATCGCTTTTTAATCTACACAGGGGTCTCGCAATATGCATACGTAATGAAGTTGTGTACCAGTGCCAGCAACCATTAGGCACGTCTGATCCTGAATTTAGCTGTCTTTGGGTTAAATTCAAAATCAGGACACACTATTTACATTTCGGGTTTCTTTACAGAAGTCCAAACGCGGCAAGGGATAAAACCTTATCCAACTTCGATTCCCTTTCCGATTCAATTTTGAAGATCCTTGAGAGCTGTCCGAGCAGTGAAATTGTCGTTGCTGGTGATTTCAATGTTCACAACTCATCTTGGCTTCACCATTCGAGCCACACAACCCCAGAAGGCCAATATGTTGAGCTTTTCGCCGCGCATAATGCCCTTGCGCAACTAGTGAATGAGCCAACACATATTTCATGTGTTGAAGGGCACCATAACAACACTCTCGACCTTTTTCTCACTTCGCACCCTGAAAAGTACGAAGTGAGTGTTAATGCACCTCTTGGTAACTCGGATCATTGTACCATTTCCGCCACCTTGTATTATAAAACAGAAATACTTGAGTACATGCTCAAATAAATGTAAAAATTTTGTAACGGGGAGATTTGCTTTTCATTTTTGCCTTATAAAATACTTTTAATGGCAACCAGCGGTTGTCTAATTGTATAGGTGTAGAAAAGTAAACACATTCATAATGGAAAATTATTGTTGTGTGTGTTTGAGAAATTTTTTAAGGCTATTTTTATGCTTTGTAATTCACAAAAATATATTTGTGAGTTTTTGTATAAATAGATGAGCTTTGAAATTTTTTTAAACATAAAGGGTAAAACATCTACTGATGAATTGGTATAGCTACCAACGAAATATATATCTAGATATTGCTAACCCGCAACAAATAAATAAAATATAAAACAGAAATACTTGAGTACATGCTCAAATAAATGTAAAAATTTTGTAACGGGGAGATTTGCTTTTCATTTTTGCCTTATAAAATACTTTTAATGGCAACCAGCGGTTGTCTAATTGTATAGGTGTAGAAAAGTAAACACATTCATAATGGAAAATTATTGTTCTGTGTGTTTGAAAAATTTTTTAAGGCTATTTTTATGCTTTGTAATTCACAAAAATATATTTGTGAGTTTTTGTATAAATAGATGAGCTTTGAAATTTTTTTAAACATAAAGGGTAAAATATCTACTGATGAATTGGTATAGCTACCAACGAAATATATATCTAGATATTGCTAACCCGCAACAAATAAATAAAATATAAAACAGAAATACTTGAGTACATGCTCAAATAAATGTAAAAATTTTAATAATAGATTTTAATAGATTTTTGTATATACACAAAATGAGTACAAAACTTAAAAAGGGTATAACTTTGGAACGGTAAGAGCAAATTCAATATTTATTTTTTTAAATGACTCAGAATTTATCCACATTTTAAACTGAATCATTAGTTTTTTTAACTTCAATAGAAATTTTAAAAGTTACAAAGCATTATTTTTCAAAATTTATGCTAAATTTACAAAAAAATGTCATAAAGGGTACCCAAATGAGCAAAAATATTACCAAAACTTATAATATCTGCACAGAGAAGTAAAGTTTGAACAGGTTTCTTTAAAAAATTGACTTAGTAACAAAGAAAATCGTGCTTATGGGCCGAGTAATGCGCAAAATTCAAAAAAAGTCGAGAAAACCCTATTTTTTGGTTAAATTCGATTTTAGCGACCTCTAAACCTCTTCCGAAAAATCTGAAAAAAAATCACAAAAATACTTTACCCTATAAGCTTTCAAAAAAAGGTGGGGGAACAAGAAAAATTTTTTTTTGGTACACACTAATGTACATACGCACATTGCAACGCTTTTGCTGAAACTTGTGAAATATTCCATTTTTATCCTACTGCGTATCAGCTGTTAGGATTTATATGAGTGATACTGATACTTATTGAACACAGTTTAGTGGTTTGTGGATTGGATAATATTCAGTAGCGCCATCTGTTTGTGGAGTTAATTTGTGTTACCCAGTACACATATTTATTTTAGATCTGATTATTGATCAACTTTAAGTGAAATATACTTCATCATGACTTGTCAGAATGTAAGTTGCACCATTACTAGTAATGATCGTATGACATCTTGCTGGTTATGCCTCTGAAGCTATCACCTAAAATGTAGTGGGCTTAAGGCTCGTGATGCTGATGCCCTTATGGATCCAGCAAAATCATTGCAATGGTGTTGTCCCGGCTGTAAAAGTATTAATGTCGAGTTTTACAAATTTTTTAAAAGTTTTAAAGACGAGTTTGGTAGACTTAAAAAGGATTTTATATCGGTGCAAAACAAGCTTTCAGAATTTGGTGAACTATTTGATAATTTCCCAAACTTGGATAAATTCGTTAGCAACTCATCATCTATTCCTCAAATTACTGTTTCTACAGCAACTACTCCCCAAAATTTAGTTAACACTACTGTGAGTCCATTGGATGAATACAGCATTTCTACGTCTGCTACATCCAACTGTATGGCAACATCTGTAACAGACAGAGCATATTATGGCTCTTTGCCTATACCATCGACACCCCTTAATACTGATTTGGTTGCAACACAGAATAATTTACGACGCGATCTCCGTACTATTCCTACCAGGAAAACGAATAAAGATAAATGCGACGAGCATAATACTATTGCGAAAACTAATGTTAAAAATATAACATCTGCAAATAACGTTTTTAACACAGGCCTTTAGATGATACTGAAAATCTAAGTGTGTCAACTGCAAATCGAATAATATCAAATGGAATTCATCCTAGTTACGCTGAAAATCTTACATCTACTGTTCCAGTTTAAGATAATAACCATTATTCTCCGAAGCCACATAGAGCTATTCCTCAAAGTAAATCAGTTTTTACTTCTCGATTGGCATCAGACACAACTGTTGAGGATGTTGAATATTATTTTAAAGCAAAATGTGGTACCAATGCATTTATTTCTGTACACAAATTTGTTTACTCCCAACCGAGATCAATTACATCTTTTAAAATAACCGTATCTGATGATGATTTTAGCCAAGTTGTTGATCCTGGTTTTTGGCCTATGAGTACATTTGTACGTGAGTATGTACATACTGGGAAACAAAGAGCTGTTGGTCATCTTCCCACACGTTCGTCAGCATTTGCAAAAAACTAAATAATCACACTGAAAATATTTGTCTTATTTATCAAAACGTTCGTGGCATTAACACAAAATTAACAACGTTATATAATCAAAGTTACTCTTTTAACTATAATATAATTGTATTTACTGAAACCTGGCTTATCGACAACATCTTAAATACTGAAATTTTATGTGATAACTACTTAATTTATAGACGTGATCGCGGTCGCAACATAAAAGAAGGTGGCGTCTTAATTGCAGTATCTAACTCACTAACTTCTGAAATTTTATCAAATGACACTTTCGGGGATATTGAATTTATAAGTGTATCAGTTAAATTAAAGCATAAAAAATTTATTATTACTTGCTCCTATATCCCACCAAACTCATCTGAGTCAACTTACCAGCAACATGCGGAAGCTATTACTTATATTGCTCATAACTCACATCAAAATGATTCTATCATTGTCGTTGGCGACTTTAATATGCCCACAATATCATGGAACTTTTCATCAAATAATGGTTACTTTACTCCACTACAATCTGGTTATAATTTAAAATATACTGAATTTGTCAACAGTTTGTTGGATTTAAACCTTTACCAGTTAAACGGCATTTATAATGACAATCTTAAACTATTGGATTTGGTATTTGTAAATGAATGTACTGATATTTCTATTGAACGTTCTATCCCAATCACTCTACCGGAGGACCGTCATCATCCCACTATTGAAATAAACATGTCGTTTCCGTTCTATCATGTAGCTGCTTCTGGTACCAATTCAAAACAGAAAAATTTTTGCTTTAAAAGAGCAAACTATAATATCGTCATTGATGCATTACATAACACAAACTGGTATGACCTTTTTTCTATTTCCAATTTTGTTAGTAAACCTGAAGTCATTGATTGTGTAATTCAAAAATTTTATAACAAAATTTATTTAATTATGGATGAATGTATTCCAAAACAATATGATTTTAATTTTTCTGGCCCACCGTGGAACTCCAAACTTTTAAGTTAAAAATAAAAAAATTACGTTTATTCGTAATAATAATAATATAAAAATAAAAAGAATAAACTTTACAAGCTTTACAAACGTAGTGGATCTCTCATTGACTATGCTAAATACTCTACAATTCGCGCTGAATACAATAAACTTAATCAAAAATGTTACTATTCATATTTAACTAGAATTAAAAATAACTTCAAATTAAATCCAAGGACTTTTTACAACTTTGTCAACTCGAAACGAAGATCAACAACATTTCCTCCTGTTATGAAGTTTAATAATTCAGCGTCTGACAATGATCTTATAATCTGCAATATGTTTGCGGATTTCTTTTCCGGCACCTATGTTAAGGATGATGATATTGATTCTGCGTCCAACTATTTTTATGAATTGCCAAACCAGCTAATATCCATTCCATTCCTTGATGAAGATGCTGTTCTAAATTGTTTGAAAAGACAAAAATTTTCTTATAAGTATGGACCTGATAAGGTACCGAGTTGTCTCCTTATCAAATGCGCAGAGGAGCTAGCGGCTCCTATTACAATGATGTTTAACCTATCAATTAAGTATGGGTACTTTCCTAAAAATTGGAAAGACTCTTTTATTATCCCATTATTTAAATCTGGCATTAAATCCGATATTACCAATTATAGGGGTATTGCAAAATTAAGCACAATACCTAAACTTTTTGAAAAACTTATTGCTGACCACGCTACATCTTTACTATCTCCTTCTCAACATGGTTTTCGTAAAGGCTGCTCTACTGTTACGAATCTCTTACAATTAACAACTTTAATTAATCGCGGATTTGTTCAACAAAAACAAACACGTAGTTTATACTGATTTTAGTAAAGCCTTTGATAAGGTTAACCATAAACTCCTGGTGAAAAAGTTGCATGTTATGGGATTTACTCAAAACTGCTTAAATTGGATAATATCATATCTGACTAATAGAAGCCAAATTGTTGTTTTTAAAAATGTTACTTCAAAAACAATTGCTGTTACTTCTGGTGTTCCACAAGGAAGCCATCTTGGACCTCTGCTTTTTCCGCTATTTATTAATGACTTGCCTAAAATTATAAAATATTCGTATATACTTTTGTATGCTGATGATGTTAAAATATTTTTTAGCTACGATAATTACGTAGATCATACCTTCCTACAAAAAGATTCGCATTCTTTTCATTCCTGGTGTGAGCTGAACTTAATGAAGCTGAATTTTAAAAAATGCAAGCATATGTGCTTCTTTCGTAAAAGACATATTAACTTTAATTATGTGTTGGGTGGTAATGAGCTGGATAAAGTTGAGGTTGTTTTCGATCTTGGAATTCTATTTGATGCTAAACTTAATTTCATACAACATATTAATCTAACTGTAAATAAAGCACGTTGTCTTCTTGGATTTATTAATCGTTGGGGAAAAGAATTTGATGATCCATACGTTACTAAACATCTTTATACATCTTTAGTCCGTCCTGTTCTTGAATATGGCTCCGGGATATGGGATCCAGCATATAAAGTTCATACTGACAGCATTGAATCTGTACAAAAGCAGTTTCTTCTTTTCTGCCTCCGTCGTTTACATTGGGATCCACTAAATCTTCCGGCATATGAAGCTAGACTTACTCTTATTAAGCTTCCATCGTTAAAAAGTCGTAGAACAATGTTAAATGTAATGTTTGTATTAAATTTGTTAAATGGTAATATTTCCTCAGATTTTTTAATTGCGCAGATATCGGTTAATGTTCCACATCGTCCAACTCGATATTATTATCCCCTCTCCATTAAAGTCTTAAGAACTAACTATGCTTACTTTGATCCGTTTATTAGAAGTTGCAGTGATTTTAATAAACTTTATTCTTTTGTGGATTTTTCTGTCAATAATTATACCATTAAACGTAATATTTTGTATTCGTTAAATAATTAATCATTTGATATATCTATCTGTACATAAGTAGTCTGTAAGAATTGTATATTCATACACTAAATTGATTTAAATAAATAAATAAAAAATAAATAAATATCGAATTCAATAAGTTCTGGTTTTAAAAATTTTGAACAAATTGTTATAAAAACCAACATCCTCAATACCATCGCCTTGAAATAATCGAAATATGGAGAAGAAAAACAACAAGATACATAAACATATATGTAAATAAGTATATGTATGAAAGAAAATGGTAAAATAAAGCAAAATTGAGTTAGAGTTAGATTTCATATATTTAATGTTTGTTTATAATAATTGGCAATTCGTTAGGATTTGTGTCATTCCTTTTTCTTCGCCCGTGTGTGGGAGTTTTTACACAAATTCTGACGAGTAAATTCCTAACGGTCTTGAGCATTGCACTCGCTACTTTGCTTCGTCCATTTTATTTTAATTTTTACTTACTTTCTTCTTGTAATTTGCACGCAGGTAAGTGTTACACACAAAAATTTATAAAACCTTGCATAATAATCACTCAACGAGTTTCACAAACTTATATAAAATTTATATACATACATAAATACATAAAGGTAATATCAAATAAACCGAGCTTGTCTCATTTGTTACTTATTTTAAAAAACCTATTGTTTTATTCTTTTTGTTCTGGCGCTAACATATGGTCCTTCGAACCGGATTCTTGGCATACATACATATATACTATATACAAAGGGACCACCTAATAAAATTAATTTTTTTATTTTACATATGTACATACATAAAGATCGCCATCTTTATCAACACCAAAAAATATCCACGTACATACCCCTTTCAGACCTAGCTTAATCGATTGTGAGGTCTGCCTTAATATGTCTTAAATTATATGAAGAAATTACTTTTCGTCTATTAACCTGAAACAAATGCAAAAAAAGAACTTGCAAAAATAAAAAAATATTCTCTTTTTGATTGTGTCATTCAGCACGTGTAGATATGAGTCCATGCGGTAAAAAAAAATTGTGGATCTAGCTTGTGGTAGCTATATAACGAACACGTGAAGTAATTTAGTTGTTTAACGTTAATTTTTTGCATAGTAACAATTATTTTAGGTGCAAAATAATACATATATCACAATTGTGTTGATCAGGCACAATGCAACACTTTATTATATCCTCACGTTTGTGTTATCATATAATTTTATAGGAACATTTTTTGATTTGAACAACGATGATGACGTTGAAGCAGTTTTAGGAATTCTAGACGAATCTGATGCGGACTTCAGCAACGACGATATTGATGCTGATGAAACATGCATCCCTTTGGATCTAAATGCAGAAGAAGAAATCGATGAAAGTACTGATCATACTGATATATTTGAGTCTATGAATGACTAGCCAATTAGACCGCCTGTTGAAGACGTTGTTAACTATACTAAAATGTATGTAATAATAAGCGTTGTGTAGTGGTACGCTATGTAAATACCGTGAGACATTACGGATGTACTAATCTAATGACTGTAAAATTCCGGAATACCAAAAAGTTTTAAATTTAAAGACATGAACCGCGGTGACATTGGCCAACTTGTAAATCAACATGTAGCCATTGTTAAGTGGAAGGACACAAGAGCTGTTATAGCTGCCTTGAATATTATTATTTATTTATTATTATTATTTATTAATAGATTTTTGTATGTACATACATATTTAGTTCATTTACAATATGTTTAATATCTAAATCTATATATGGCATAACATTTTGTTGTAAGCCAGATTGGCACAATTCTAGGAAAGTAAATTTTATTTACAAAATATTGATTTTATATAATTTTTAATAAAAATAACAAGATAAATTATAAGTAAATTTTTTCATGGAAAATTAAAAAACAAATTCATTTAAAATAAATCTTCTATATTTTAAACAGACTTCTATATATTTATACAGGGAGAAAAAGTTTAAGCCATTTAGTATACATATAACTTCATTCAAATTTAGTATGGTTTTACCAAAATATTGTATTCTAAATTCTTTGTACAATGAGCAAACACCAATAAAGTGAAAAGTATTTTCCGAAGCATCTAAATTGCACATTGTACAAATACCTACAGTGTTATTTTTGAAAGATCTTGCATTCAAATCTAACAAGCCACCTCTAGCCCTTATTATCAAACTGACTGAACGAGGAGAAAAATTTGAAGTGTATAATGATGAAATATTGTAATCCAGTAAAGAATATAGATCATGAAACTATGAACTCATTGGATTATCTATGTAATCATTACGTTCCTTGGGTTTGAGTTGGTCCAATATAGGTTTCCACTGTTTGCTAAGTGGAGATATTGAGTTATCAGGGATAAACTGTATATGTTGACAAAGATTTTCCCACTCTTTTGCCCAACAAATATTTTGTTCTATAATTTTTAATGCCAAAATACGAGGTAATCTGTGAGGATTCATACTTAATACTTTATTAATATAGTCAAGGTGAAGCTTTAAGGTAGATACGTATAGAGACTCTAGGTTTGTTTCTATATACAAAATGTAATTTGGTGTAGCGGTAGGAAGATACAACATTTTTTTTAATAAAAAATCTAAATAGTTTTTCAACCTCATCATATTTCACATATCCCCACACTTGCGCTGCATACAACATAATAGATCTGGATGCTGCTTCAAATATTTTAAGCTTATTATTCTGTGAGATTTGCGGATTGTTTATGTATTTGGACCAAGTAGAGTTTATCGCCAGTTTCGGGGCAGCTAAATTATTGTTCAAGCGTTTTCTAAAAGAGAGATTATATGTAATGTCTACACCAAGATATTTATAACTGTTTACAATCTCAATATTATCACCACCAAAAACCCAGTTTAAATTTGAAGAGATTCTAGTACCGGAACGAAATACCACTATTTTAGATTTATCTAGATTAGCTTTCAAGGACCACGTTGAACAATAATTGTATAAACAATCAATCATTTTTTGCAATTCTGTTGGAGTATCTGATAATATAACAAGGTCGTCGGCATAGAGCAGTATTTTAACATTAACGTCCGCAACATTTACACCCCCAGGTAACTCATCTGCCAAATCATTAATATATAATGAGAATAATAGAGGGCTTAATATACAACCCTGGTTTACACCTATTTCAACTGCAAATGGATCAGAATAAGAGTTTCCATCCCAAATACAACTTTCCGTATTTTCATACAAGCGCTGTAAGATTCTTATTATTTTCGACGACATACCAAGGCATGAGAGCTTGTAAAATAAACTATTACGAGGAATCGTATCAAATGCGCACGAAAAGTCAATAAATAAAGCATATGTCTATTTATTGTTTGCTTTGTTTAAATTCACAATATTAACGAGGTTAAAAATGTTGTCAACGGATGAATAATTCTTTCTAAATCGGGCTTGAAATTCATTCAGAATCATGTTACGATCTATCCATTCCGTTAAACGATTTAGTATAATGGTATTAAATATTTTGCATGATGTATTAATCAGCGATAACCCTCGATAGTTTGATGGGAGATTGAGATCACCTTTTTTGAAAAGAGGTATCAGTATAGATTTGCGGAAGCTGGATGGAATTTGTTCATGTAGGAAAATTTTGTTAAAGACAGATAACATTTCATTAATAAAAGAATTAGGAGCATTTTTATAAAATTCATAACAGATACCATCTTGACCAGCAGATTTATTATCCTTAAGTGATTTTAAAACGGAGAAAAGTTCACACATTTCCATGGGTGAGTCTAGGATCGGATCAATAAAATATGGCATTGACCAGCTGATAGTCTGGGAATCAACATCTGCCTGCAGTAACGAACTAAAGTGAGAACGAAAATCGTCGGAATTTAGTGAACCTTTAACAGAATATGAACGCGATTTCATAGAGTTGGATAGCTTCCACCAATCACTGCTACATTTCACCTTGTTTAATTGGTAAAGATTTTTATTATACAAATCTAATTTCTTTTTATTACATATCTTAAGATAGCAGGCTCTAGATGCAAAATATCGATATTTGTTTACCGAATTGTGCTTTTTCCTATAACATCTAAGCTTCTTTACCATAAGTTTCCTAGCCCGAGCACATTTCCAATCAAACCATTTCTGCTTGGGTTCAAAACAACGCTTGTTTATCTTAGTAACATTCGCCAACTTTATTTTGTTACATAGATGTACAACCAATTCATCAACCGTTTCATTAGACTGGATATCAACATTGCTAGCAAGTAATAAAAGATTATCCTTGTATTTATCAGACAATTTACTGTTCCAACGCAGTCTTTGAATTGTATTATTCTCATTAGTATCAACAACACGGCACGATGATTTAATTTTTAAGCATAGTGGCATGTGGTCAGAAAACGGCTTGGATGCGATAAAGAAATCATCAACATATTGTAGAAAGTTAAGTGAACAAATACAATAATCAATAACAGAACTACCCATAACCCCACAAAAGCTGAATTCCCCTAGAGCATCATTACCAGTTCTACCATTAAGTACAATCCCACCGACATTTTCAATAAGATTCATCAATTTTTTGCCTTGAGCATTAAGTTCTTTGTCTTTAAAAGATCTAGCTTTATTAATATGTGGTAAATCTTTCAAAAAGTTACCATCTAAAACTTGTTCTTTTGCAATTCTCGCATTTAGATCATCAACAATACAAAAATTTGAAGGATCAAGATCCTGTACAAATTCTTCAAATTTTTCGAATTCATTATTCCATTTAGTGCAGTTTAAATAACTGGGGATAAAGTAAAACACATTACCTTCAAATTTAGCGCTTAATACCGTATTATTGGAGATGTTTAAAAATTTAAAAGCATAAGTATTTTTAAGATTTTTTTTGAAACCATATAGACAGCCACCACTAGCACGACCAGCTCTATGCGTTTTCGTAGCTACAATTTAATGTAAACAATAATTATTAAAATATGACGAAAACAAGTGCTGTCTATCAGCTGTAACATGGGTTTCAAAAAGAAAAAATACATCAAAATTATTGATATATGTAATAAATTTACTAAATTTTAATTATTTTTCAAGGTTTGCTACATTATATGATATTAAATGGCATAAATAAAATTGCTATTGGGAATTTGAAATATCTACATTTTTAACATTACAATCTACTGTATTCATATTATCCTTAATACAAACGTCAACAACGAAATTACATTCTGATAAAAGATTTTTAAGGTACTCAGCATCATTAACAGAATCAGCACAAACTTTGCCATTGTACCACGTATATTTGTTGTTATTTATAAATATACAAAACTCACCAAGCCTGACTTTAACAGAATCAATAGCTTTTGAAATATTTTTGCTTAATTGTCTCAGGTTATATCGCACATTTTGTTCATCTTCAGTGTAATCTTTTTGAATGAACACATCTTGACCTTTTAATAAACCCTTAGCAGCAACGAGATTGTAAGCCTGCGAACTCGATCCTAAGCTGAACAAAAACGATTTTCCAGAAGAAATCATGCGGGTTGGCACCACATCAGCGTTGACTTTTAATACATCACTGCATAGTTTTGTAAATTTTTCTCTAGCAGTTGTTACATTTTTACAATTCATACCGGCAACAACAACATTAGAAGAACGCGACCTACGGTCAATGTACTCAAGACGTGATGTGAGCTTTTTAATATCATTATTGAGTCTTATGTTCTCTTCTTTTAATTCTTGTATCTCTGTTTGGATCACTACTAGGTCTGTTTTTCTAGCAACATCTTTCAGTTTAACATCCAATAGATCGCTAAACCTACTCCACGAGAAAACGTCTTGGGATGCTGATTGACTGTTTTCAGCCATATTCTGACAAGACAAATGTTTTTTACTATTCTTTTTAGTGTAATCAGGCGATGTAGCTTCAAGTGTACGTTTATTATTCATCGGATTTTTTAAATTACATTATTAAGCATTAACCCCCACTTATACGATAAAAAATAAATCTGGCAGCACCTTCTTTATTAAAGTCAGCTGGTTGTTAGCGGAGCGCCAATTATTAACAAAATAAAAACACCAAACCAATTGTAGAAAACAATATGTACATATAATGGTTTCTTACTACAATACACCAAATAATTGTAATATATCACCAATGGAAATTTTTGCTTGTGCACTGCAGTTCCTGTATCCAAGTACAATGTTGTAAATAAGGCACAATGTTGTAAAATATAAAGATGTTTACAGCCAATAAAAGCAAAAGCCGCCGCCGGTGTAGATTGAAGGGAATGTTGAAAAACACAAAAATAACAAATCTCGAAGTAGTACTCCACAAGATTAACACTTTACAAAACGATTTATTTGTTTAAAAAGCAGGTTGTCTTTGTAAAATATATTTTAACTTTAATTATTCAATAAAAATTATAAAAAATTACGGAGCTGAAAAACATCAAGTATTTGACACTTCAGAAACAGAGTTGCCAATCAGCTGCCTTGAATATGTGTGGAAAAGATCCTGTAGATGAATTCGAACGGTGGAACAAAAATCTGAAGCGCCGCTGCCTTATCCTAGTGGCCGAAGTTATTAAAAACTAGCAAGAATTTATGGGTGGTGTTGATTTGTGTGACTAAATGCTAGAATATTACATGACTAAAATGGAAACAAAGAACTGGACTGTCAAAGTATTTTTCCATTTTCTTGATCTGGCGATATATAATTCTTGGAAGGAGTACAGAAAAGAATGCAAGCTTGTCGCAATGCCTAATGCAAATGTAAAGTCATTATTGACTTTCAAAATGGAGATAGGTACCGTATTAGCATCTTATTTTGTAGTTCCTGAGCACGTTGAAATATTTCCACCAAGAGTATGCCGCAATAAATGTGGCAGTCGATCCAGAGGACAATGTTACAAATGTAAAGTAAGACTTTACAAACAAAGACTGCTTCGAGAAATCTCATTCAAAATGTTGATCTCATTAAAAATAACCTTACAAACTTACATATATTTTTTCATTGATTTTAAATTATAGTGAATTGTTAGCTTTTTTTTTGTAGCTAATAATTTTTTATCAAATATTTTTATAACTTTTGTATATATTTTGGTTCATTTAAAGCTAAAATAAATTGTTTATTTTGATTTTATTTAATAATTTTTATATGCCATGAAGCACTTGAATATTTTAAGTTAAAATACATTAGAAAATAAAACGTTTAATGAGACATTTAAAATAAACAAAAAATTACTTTAATTTTTTTGGAAAATTATTTTACATGTTATGACCGAGACTACACAATTGTGCGATGTCCTATTTACAAAAAAAGACCTTGTAAAATAGTAATGTGGGCAAATTTTAGCCTAACTGTGAAAGAATTATTTCGATGATGATAATTTAAAGGAATTTATATGCAATATAAAGTACAGGTCTGAAAGGGATACATATATAATCACTTGTTTGGATTTAAATATATAAAAGGTGCGTAATTGTATATATGTATATATTTATTAATACAAAGTGCGTGATTTTTATTTTAAAAATTTTACAAAAGAAACTATAAAACAATTTGGTTAAAATATATTACCGATTATTGTGTATATAAGAAAAAATACACACATACATAGTTAATTTTCGATCGCTTTGCAATTCTTTTTCACATCGTTTTATGCAATATTCTTTGTTACGCAAAAATCTTACCGTGCGTTTATTTACGTGGACGGACGGAATCTAAAGAAAATAAAATTTATACATACATTCCATAAATACTTAAATTAATTTTTTTTTTTTTTGTGGTAGTTTTATTATTTATTGAATCTTCAATTATATATTGAAACATCAATAAGTTTTTCAAATCTTAAATCTAAAAATACATTAATATATGTTTAGCCAATGCTAAACAAAATTTTTAATTCCAACTGTTGATTTTTGATGTTTTACATCTCTCGTGTACGGCTGAGAGAAAGAGTATCCCTCCTTCTCAACCGGGTGTGGCCTCTATAATTTAGAATGTTGCGCGCAAGTGGATTTGGGTGCAATACTAATTTTTCAATATATTTTTTTGCGTGTTTTGAAAATACTGTCTTCACAAACGGAACATCAAGATCTTTGTGAATTCGCTGATTTCGGATATACCAGGGGGCTGCAGTAATTGTACGTAGAATTTTGTTTTGTCGCCTTTGAATTTTTTCTACACTTGATGCTGAGGCAGTGCCCCATAACTGGATTCCATAGGCCCATATTGGTTTCAGGATCGCGTTGTATAACAAAAGTTTACAGTCAAGACTTAATATAGAATTTCTTCCAATAAGCCAATTCATTTGAGCTGCTTTTAATTTAATTTGTGTTAGCTTTGCGTCTATATGCGATTTCCATGTTAAACGACGATCAAGATGAACGCCTAGATATTTTACTACAGTGTGTTGCGGTATAGTCTCGGTGTTGATTTGTATAGGCGGGCATGTTTCCCTGCGTAAAGTAAAAGTAACGTGTACACATTTCTGCTCATTCACTTTTATCCGCCATTGTTTTAGCCATGTTTCCAATTTTGAGATGTACCCTTGTAGATTCCGGGAAGCTTCTACAGGATTTTCATGAACGCTTAGAAAAGCCGTATCATCAGCAAATGTTGACGTGTGAATGATACTGCTTAACGGTAAGTCAGAGGCATATATTAAATAAAGTAAAGGACCGAAGATACTGCCTTGAGGGACTCCGGCTTCAATCGACTGCGGGGGGCTTGTAAAATTGCCCTCCTTAACTACAAATTTTCGTTCCTCTAGATAGCTTTTTAACACCCTGACGATGTTTGCGGGTAGATTTTGTGTTAATTTGTGGACAAGACCTTCGTGCCATACTTTATCAAAGGCCTGTGCGACATCAATAAAAAGCGCTGAACAATATTTCTTTTTTTCAAAAGTTTCTCTTATAACATTCACAAGTCTGTGAGTTTGTGCAATAGAGCATAACACTGCGAAAACCGAATTGATGATCTGGAATACATGCACTGCTAGTTACTATAGGAGACAGCTTGCTCATGTACAGTTTTTCAAAAAGTTTCGATATATTGGACAATAAACTAATAGGCCGATAGGATTCAACCTTTGTATGATCCTTACCGGGCTTTGGTATCATAGTAATCATCGAAACCTTCCATTCTGCCGGATAGTATTGCAGTCGTAAAATACTATTAAAGATGAATAGTATTACTCGTTTTGCAATGAAAGGCAATTCTTGCAGCATTTTGTTACTTATTTTATCAATACCTGGGGCTTTTTTTGAGTTTAGACTTGTAATAGCCTTTTCAATCTCCACAATATTAAATCTTAGCGGAATTTCTGGTAAAGCGACGACTGGTGGCAGTTCAATAATATCAGCAGAAATATTTGGACTAAATACTTTTTCTAAGTGTTTAACAAAAAGAGCACCTTTTTCAGCATCAGTTCTTGCCCAGTCACCATTTGAAGCTCGTAATGGAGGTTTACATATCACCGGCCTTTTAAGTCCTCTGGCTGCACGCCACAGCGAATAATCTGTTGATGGTTTTGCATCGAGTTCTTGCAGAAATTTTTGCAGCGAAGCTGTTTTTTGTGTTTGCAAAACTTTTCTAAGCTGCTTTGTACACTCCTTAAGCCTTAATTTTAGCTGAGGCGATCTGTATCGTTGCCATTCTCGTCGCGCTCTCCGTTTTTCGGTCAATAGCCTTTCTATATCTGCACAAAAAATATTGTTAAATCTCGCTTGTTGATTTGGTTGAATTGAAGAAGCATTAAGAGCAGCTTGTTTAGCATGTGCTTCAAACAACCTAATAGAATTTTCTATGTCAGTAGGTGTTCTCAATGGCATATTTTCCGTGCAATGAGCACTCAAATATTTTTTGTATTTCAGCCAGTTAATACGTGCAGAAGTCAGCGGTAAATCACATGTTGGTCTTGCGGTTGTGTGTGAGTAAATAGTGATAATAGTAGGCGAATGATCTGAAGACAAATCCAAAGATGCTTCTACTTCCATCATTACGCTGGGCACACCTTTCGAGATTCCAAAGTCGATAACATCAGGAATTTTTTGTCGATCCGTTGGCCAATATGTTGGCTGACCACTTGAAACTACATTCAAACCCATTTTTGAAATTGTGTCAAACAAAACACGACCCTTAGGACTTATTAAACGTGAATTTCAAAAAGTGTGTTTAGCATTGTAGTCGCCAGCTGCTAGAAAACGGGACCCCAGTGTTGTATAAAATGCGGTATATTTACTCTCTGAAATTGAAAACCTGGGAGGAGAATAAATAAATGATATCACAAGCTTTTGATAAAAATTTTCAATACAGATGTTCGTTGCTTGAAGATATTCTTCACGAAGGCCATTTAGCAGGTAGTGTTTTATTCGAGTTTTTATTAGGATTCCAGAGCCACCACAAGCTCTACCTCGAGGATCCTTAGTATCGTAGAAATTATATCCACTAATTTTGAAATAGCTTCGAGACGTCAAATGAGTTTCTGAGATAAGCATAACATCGATTTGTTTATCCAGAAGAAAATATTCTATTTCATTTTTATGTTGGCAGATGCCGTTTGCGTTCCAAAAACAGATTCTTAAGTTCATGGTTTTTTCAATACAGCCTGCAACAAGGTAGACTGCATTTTCAACATTTCCTGCATCATACAGGACATGTTGAGAGTAAATGTATTTACTGTTTGTATTAGGATCTCTATCGAGGCTTAAATACGACTAAAATTATGCCCTGATTCTTCATTAGCTGGTACAGTTTTTTGCCCCGGAGTCTGGTTACTCTAAAACATTTGAGTATTGATTATGGCTAGACGACGGTTGAGGTAACTGAGGGTAGTTTAAAGGGGTGTTGGGCTGATCGGGAGTAGCATTTGTTTTTCTGTTCGACGAATTTTTAAAAAAAGAGTAAAGAGGGCAGCCTCTATAGTTAGCAGTGTGGTTTCCACTGCAATTGCCGCATTTTTTTGCCTTGGTAGCACCTTTTATTTTGTCACAGTTAGCGGGACTGTGTAGCTCACCACATACAACGCAAACGGTAGGCAACTTGCAATAAGTTTTGGTATGGCCAAATTCTTAACAGTTCATGCATTGGATAGGTCCATTTTTTATGTGGCATCTCAACTGTAACTCTTCTGTGTAACAACTACTTTAGATTATAGATTGGGTGCGATTCATTTTTTTTAATTTTCAAGTCACCTGGCTGTAGCTCGACTCTAAAACTAGGTTGGGGGATTATATCCCTATTTTTTATGTTAGAAACATTTTTAATTTTGAAGCCATTATTTTAAAGGCCAGACTTAACCTCTTCTGGATCCACACTAGAGTCTATACCTTTTATTACGACGGTTAGACCTTTAGCACTCTTTAATTGGTACGTATAAAATTTTTTGTTTTTTGACTCAAGGTCAGAAACTATTTTTCGGTAATTACTTTCTTGCACTACCTGGATTTTTGTTTCGTTAATATTTCCGCGCTTTCTCCAATTAAGGAGATAAGGCTTTTTACCAAAAAACTAGAGTTCTGCTCTCTTAAATATATCGGGGGTGGTTTACTCGACCTTGTTGTAGTTGTGTCTTCATTGTCTTGTTCTGATAAAATCGCGAAACGATTTTCGGAATTTTTTATTTTGTTTTTTCCATCTCTGGGAACTTTCGCTGTTGAAGCTATTTGAGCTGATTTTGCACTTCTTCCCCTTTTTAACACGGTTATGTATCTGTCCATTCCTGTTTGGATTTTATTATCATTTATTGTACTCACCGCATCCACTATTTTGTGCACGTTGGTCACCTTGTTACTTATTGTTTGTTTGTTTGTTTGTACAGCTAAGCTGAAAAGTTTGCTGATGGGTGCAATTGTTGTTGCTTCTTGATCACTATTTAACATGTTCAAAGATAATGATCGCGCACGTGTATTTGTGTTTTCTGTTAAATTCAGGTTTTTGTTTAATTCATTTTTTTTATTGTCGTCATCAGCAACTAAAGTTATATATTGTACATTCCTACTGCTTGTAGGATTATTGTTGTTTTTATCAGTAGATGAACTCATCAGAGTTCTCTTTTTTTTATTTTCACTTATATTAGTTTGTGAATGCAAATATTTATGTGTATTGCACACAAGCAAAAAATAAAATAAAACCAGTAAAATAACTGTTCAATAAATGTTTTGTTTTTTTTATATATTTTGTGACTTGAAAAATTTTTTTTCTTTTATATATTTTTTATATTCAGTTGCGACGATTATAAAAACGCGTCTGTTCACTACGAGAGTTGAAACTAAGTGAAATTAAGTGTCGTCGAAATTAAATAAAAGTAATTTATTTATAAAAAAATTTATTCAGTGCTTTAAATAGTGTTTGGTGTTTTTTGTATATACATACATACCTTTGCAAATTATATCGTTCCAAAACATTAAACAAGTTATTACATACATACATACGTGTTTGTCGGTTTTCGTCTACTACAAGTTTAATCCTATTACCCACCGGTCAGTTTGACTGTAACTTTGCTTGTTAAAGAAAATATTATTGTTTTTTATTTTAAAAACACTTTATAATTAATTTTAACTTTTGATTTAATTAATTATAATTTAATTGAAATTATAAGGCAATTCTATTAAAGCGAAGTTGATCTGGGTATCAATAAAATATAATTCTATATTATTATTTTAAAACTTGTTAGTGAATTAAATATAAATAATGTCGACTGCACTGGATAAATTTATTAGAGCTGCAGATGCTCTTGTCGCGTTCGAAGCTTGTTTCAACGACATCAAGCATGAAACTCATACAGTGTTCACACTGGAGCTTCATGCTGAAGAATTAAAGATTTTATGGCAGAAAGTCAAGGCGACTCATGAAAAGTGTTTAGACACTATAAAACCATCAAAAGGTACAGAAGATTCTGAGTCTGTTGAAATCGGTACTATTACTAGTAAATATCGTACAACCTATACTGCTTTTATCACTTTTTTAGGTTTCATAAATAAGAAAATGCGTGAATTCGAGGTGGATGAGAAAGCAAATATCGCTCCAATTCACAGCGAAAATAATTCTGGTCACAATTTGACATTACCACCTTGTGATGTGGGCATGTTTAATGGGGACTAGCTTTCATGGCCTGCCTTTAGAGATCTATTTACAGCTTTATATGTGAACAGTTCTCGACTTAGTAACATTGAACGATTATGTCATTTGCTTCGCAAAACTAGTGGAGAAGCAAAAGAAATAGTCTCGAAATGTCCTCTATCCAATCAAGGTTTTGACATAGCTTGGAAAAACTTGCGAGATGCTTATGAAAATCCACGCATGTTAGTAAATACTCAGCTTAAGAATCTTTTTGGTCTACCTGTATTAGATAAGGAGACTTGCACAGGTCTTAAAGCACTACAACGGGGCATAAATAGCTGTTTGTCTGCTTTCTCAATATATGAGGTCTCAACTGAAAATTGGGATCCAATGATTGTTTTTATCTGTATCCAGCGGCTTCCAAACTGTAATGTTACGTTATGGGAACAGAGCACTAAGGACAAATGTGTTTTGTCAAAATGGAAAGATTTGGATGCTTTTCTGACTGAAAGGATCCAAACTTTGGAATGTCTGCGAGATATCAGAGAATCCCCACAGGAAAAAAAAGACCTGTTGAAAAAGTAAAAACATATCACGTTAATTCGTCCACTTCAAATTCTTGTGTATTATGTAAAAATCAATCCCATTTTTTGCGGGATTGTAAGCGATTTAGAAATCTTTCAATTTCGGAAAGATTTTCGACGGTCAAAAAATTTCATTGCTGTGTTAATTGTTTGTCACGCACACATGAAGTCAAAGACTGTGCTAGCGTTCATAATTGTACCAATTGTAATAAAAGGCACCACACGATGCTACATAGAAATATATCTAATGCTGATACTTATGTTAGGCCTTGTTCATCCTCTAATTTAGCTGCTAGTTCCAGCAATGCTTCACAGGTTAACAATCAAAGACCAGTAGAGACAGAATTACCCTCCACTTCTCGTGGTAGTAGTTCGGCGGCACCCTTGAATCGTCAAGTATTTCATGTGTCACAAAATCGAACTATATTATTAGGGACAGCAATGGTGAATATTCGTCACCAGGGTATTACGTACCCAGCTCGCGCCCTTATTGATCCTGCTTCAGAAACTTCATTTATTTCTGAACGACTGCAGAACCGTTTAAAAATTTCTGCGCATTCTATGAATGCCAATATTTCTGGTGTAAACCAGACGGTCTCTGCTACTTTGCGAAAAATTTGTGCGATTGAAATAGGCTCTCTTTTGGATTCTTCGATTATGCTGAGAACTGCTGCACTTATTTTACCCAATATTTCTGGTAATTTACCATCATTTATTCTAAGTGATGAACTCCGAAATGACTTGCCAAATATACGTTTGGCAGACCCGGAATTCTTCGATTGTAGGCCAGTAGATTTGTTCCTAGGTGCTGATTTGTATCCAAGCATAATTATGCCGGATATTAGAAAAAATGTTCTAGGTTCATTATTAGCTCAAAAGACAATCTTCGGGTGGCTTATTACGGGCCCTGTAGAGCAATCTTCGTTGCATGTTTATTCTACCAGGGTTGAGTTTTCTGAAGAAGATACTTTGAATCGCAATCTACTTCGATTTTTGGAGGTAGAGGAAACACCACAACGGAAAATAATGTCTAAATTTGATCTGCTTTGTGAGGATAATTTTAAAAATACGACTCGTCTAGAAGCTGATGGAAGATACACAGTGACCCTTCCTTTTAAAGTGGAATTTCCTGATAAACTTTCTTTAGGATTTTCAAAAAATAATGTGATGTCGCAGTTCTTGAGAAATGAATCATCGCTTTTACGAAAACCTTTGGTAAAACAGATTTATGATGACGTGGTGAAGGAATATTTGTCGTTAAATCACATGAGGCCTATAGCAAAAAATTTTGTTTCTAAGATGTCGTGTTATTTACCTCATCATCCAATAATCAAAATGGAAAAACTACAAAACTAAGGGTCGTATTTAACGCGTCTAATAAAACTTCTAGCGGAAATAGTCTCAACGATTGCCTGTATGTTGGACCTACACTACAGGCGGATTTAGTTCTTCTCATATTACGTTGGCGACTTTTCAGATATGTATTTAATTGTGATATTACGCAAATGTATCGGCAGATTACATTGGATCAGGCCCATACTCCATCTCAGCGTATATTGTTAAATTAAACAGTTCGAGTTGCTGACAGTAACTTTTGTGGTCAATTGCGCTCCGTATCTTGCCATTCGGACATTACTGCAGTTGGCTGACGATTGTGAACATGAGTATCCTGTCGCATCACATATCCTACGAAAATGTATGTACGTTGACGACGTTTTGACTGGATCTCATGATGTCACCACTGCGTTGATCGCTCGTGATCAACTCATAGCGTCGTTGTTATCAGCGGGCTTTGAACTTCGAAAATGGACTTCGAATGAAAAGGCTGTAGCATGTGGCCAACAGTGTGTAGTATGCATTGCGATTCAATAGTACCGCAACATGCAAGCATTGACAAACTGCAAGCAAGATATTTTGTGTGACTGTAATTTGACACTTGTACGTTTAATCAAGTGCAGCTGCACAATGCACTTAAATGAATAACATTTATTTACTGCATTTGTTTAATTGTAAATATAAGCAACCCAAAGTATCTGTTGCTTTTAAGTATGCACTCGTTGAACTTTAAAGCTGTTGAACACATGCCATACATAAATAGTTGGAAGCTAAATATGCTTACCCAACAATAATATATATTTCTATTCTTTTACTCTTATGTTAAGGTACCCCTAAGAATTATTCTCATAATTAGTATATAAGCCAATGTTAATTAGTTTAAGGAATCAATTAATACTTTGCCTTCAATCGGCATTACTAAGTCATACTGGCATTCATCTGCCTTTTACTTTTATTTGCCAGTGGCGTTCTTAAGCGCCGGCACTATTATTTAAATTCTTAAACTCTTATCATCATCAAATCCTCCACAATAAATTGAGAGCTCCCTAGAGAGCACCAGAATAACTAAATTGTTTTAATCATATTACATGGCGATCCTGCCAGTCCTGGATTACAAAGTGCTTTAGAATTATCACCAAACGGAACCTGACGGACAGCCAAGTCTCCGTCAGAAGAGTGTTTAAGCCAAAAAAAAACACTGAGGTGGAAGCGCCTGGCCAAAAGGCGTCATGTAGAAGATTAGTCAAGATTAATTGAAAGACCAGTTGAGTGTGTGATTGTTATAAGCAGACTAACTTTATTAAATTATCTTTCTCTAGTTGTTACTTATCTTATGTTCTACTTAGATGTATAAATTAGGAGTATTTTATTGACTACTAATGCCAGGGATGGCAGTGCCAATGATGGCACTACACCTCCCTGTTTATATAAAAAATTTTTAATTATAAATATTATACTATTGTTTTTGTTTAGTGATATTATTGTTTTTCAAGATTCTAATTACATATTTTCTTAAAAATTTTTTTAAAATTCTAATTGCATAATTTTTTAAAAGTTTGGGCACATAGGCATTGATCACATGCCTATGCATCTCCCTTTTTATAAAAAATGTTGAACCAAGCAAGATGATCAGTCTTGCTTGTTTCAAGATTTTCCATAATATAATTTTGTTTATATTACCAATTATATATTTATGTTATTGTTATATATTATTATACTAGCTTATACAAATAAAAGACTATTTTAGGAATGTACATTAGAAATTTTGTTTTGTTTTAATTTTATAAAAAATTTTAGTTTAAATTTTTAGAAATATGTTTAATAGTAAATATCAAAAACCTATTTTTTGTATTAAATGTTTTGATTTTCAAAAGAAATAAAAAAAATTTGTTTTTTTAATTTTTTTTTTGTTCGTTTGTACATTATGTTTTTTTTTTTATTGTTGTTAGTAATTAAAATAAATTTATTATAATAAAAATTTGTTTTTCCATATTATTTGCTTATAATTTTCAATATTTTTTTTAAATTTCATAACGTTTTTATTAAATTTTTTTTTTTTTTTTTTTTTTTTGATAAATTTTATTATTTATTGAATCTTCAATTTTAAATTAAATTATCAATAAGTTTTTCAAATCTTAAATCTAAAAAATATTACATATAAGTTTAGCCAATGCTAAACAAAATTTTTAATTTCAACGGTTAATTTATGTTGTTTTACATCTCTCGTGTACGGCTGAGAAAAAGAGTATCCCTCCTTTTCAGCCGGGTTCGTATTCTTTGCCCTCAAAAAGCATTAAATCGAACTGTTCGTGCAGACTTTTACGGTAAGCACAAAACAAACTTTTTTATTAAATGGAAATAAAAAGTTTTGTAAATTTATTACAAATTTTGTTTTATTATTGTTTTTTTTTAAATAGGTCATATTTTATTAGACATGTGCTGTGTATCAGACACCGTGTAACAATTGGGATCAGGGGATAGTGCCCACCAGACACCACCCCTTCAACTGTTGAGCCAATGGCCCAGCAGAAAGCGCCTTCCTCCAATTGTTCATCTAGTGCTGTATTTTAAATGATATAAAGAAAAAAAAAAAATTTTTTTTTTTTTTTTTACATCTTAGTGCCCTGTTCTTTTACTTCCTTAAATTGTATATCTGATATGATACATAAATTATATTTTGGCCATTCTGCTCTGCAAATGTGGCGATTATTGGCCGTAGCCTCGAAAGCAAGTAGACTAATCTATTTGTTTCGTTAATAATCCAAATTTGACAGGTAGCAGTTTCTTTAAAATTTTATATATTCTTATGCGCTTTTTTTTTGTTGTTTTATCAATGTAAATAATTTTTTTTTGTTTTAATTTTTAGCACTTTTTTTTTTGAAATCATAAATTTGCCGTGTTACATTGTTTTGCTCTTCACTGTGTTTCTTTTTTTCTCTGTGTCATAAAAAATTTGTTCTAATACATATATATGTATGTATTTATTTATATAAGTATATGTACATATATATCTCTTCACTTATATATTTATTCATACATCTATATATATTTATGTATTTATATATTTATATACATAGACATGTATGTATATGTTTGCTTATTCATATATGTTTGTACCTATGTACATATATATTTTAATATTTAATATTGAAATAAAAAAAATGCGAAAGATTTTTTTCTTTTATTTTTGGTTTTTATTGTTGTTTCTTTCTTGTAATATTTGTTTGTATGTTTTTGTGTATTGCGGAGTATGTGTATTGTATATTCTGTTTGTGTTGAAGTATGTTTGTATTTATGTGTATATACATATGTAAATAAAAATTTTAATATATACATATTTATAAATACTTATATTTTACACTTCGTTGTCATCTGTCTTTGTTGCTGTTGCTGATATTCCTTGTTTTTGCTGTTTATTTTCGTGTTACGTTTGTTTTGTTGTCTTCGTTTTAAGTTGTTGGTTGTTCTTGTTATTGTTGATGATATTTGTTGATTTTTTTCTTGTATTTTATTTTATACTTTTTTGACTTATTTAGTATATGTATGTATGAGCATTGTTTTTCGTTACTTTTCCAATTTTTTTTTTTTATGTTTTTAAATTTTCATTTTTTCAAGTCTCTATTTTTATTGTTTGTTCTGATTTCTTTGTTATTATTTTATTTGTTTTCATTTAGTTTTATTTTTAATGTACATATATAATTTTTCAATTTCATTTTTCATTTTTATTTCATTGTATTGTCATTTTGTTTCATTTTCATTTCGTTTCTTTTGATCTTTCGTTTTTCTATTCAATGTTTCATTTTTCGTTCCATATATTTCTTTTCAGCTTCTTTTCCTCTATTTTATTCTTGTTACTAGGTGGTTTTTTTTTCTGTACCTGTTTTTTTTCCACTTTACAGTTTCGGTTTTGTTCTCTTTTTTTTTCAGACAAACAGGTTATTATTTATTTTTTTTTTTATGATTTTAAAATTTTGGTACAGTTGTACCCCAAACTGTTTCTAATGTTTTTTTTTTCTCTTTTTTTTCAAATGTTTTAATTTTATTTAATTTTATGATTCAATATTTTTGTATGTATGTGTTACAAAAATTTTTTTCATATTCATTCTTTTTCTTAAAAGTTTTTAGATTTTTTTTGTTATAATGTTGTATTTTTACTTTTAGTAAAAAATTTTTTCATAAAATCAATATTTGTTATAATAAGTTTTTTCTTTTTATATTTTTCGACCACGTCGATCAGTTTTTATTTTTTATGTATGTTGAATTGCTCTTCACAAAATTTTCTTTTATAATATTATGCTTTATATACACTGCGGCTTAAACTTTTCAAATTAACGAACATTAAACAAAACACCAAAACAGCAAATGCATATTGTAGTGAAATTGAAACACTTACAAAATCACTGGAAGGAGCATACATTTCTGATGGGTTAACACCAGAAATATCAAATAAATATGCTACACAACATGCTGTAAAAGCTATGACTAAGAACTGCACCATAGACAAAGTAAGACTAATTATGGAAGCAGGAACCTTTAATACAATGAACGAAGCTGTCAGCAAATTTGTCAATAGTTGTACCGAAGCCACAGGTCAACAAAATGCCATTCTATATTATGGGCAAAAATACAGACCCAATAACAATTTCCGTGGCAATAATACACGATTACGTGGAAGAAATAATTTCCCACGTAATAATAATAATAATAATAATAATAATAATAATTACAAAAATAATAACAATTACAATAATAATGACAATTACAACAGAAACCATCAAAGATACACCAATAATCGTAGGAACAACAACTACATAAGAGCAACAGAATCAAATCAAAATGATTCGGAAAACTCCGAATTTCCCCTAAGACCAATTCAGTAAATATATATCATCTAAACCTCAACTTAAGTTTCTTCATTAATGTTCAAATAAATAATACTGACACTACACTCACACTTTTGGTAGACACTGGTGCTGACATTTCACTAATAAAATCAAAATTTTTCAGATTAAACAAAATAAATACTAATGACACAACAGTTTTTAGTGGAATAGGACAGGGCAATATAAAATCAATGGGAAGTATATTTTTTGATCTAAAATTCGAAAAATTTTTAATACCACATAAATTTCAAGTGGTATACAATAACTTTCCAATACCATGGAATCATTGGAATGGATTTCATGAAAAAGTATAATTGCATATTGGCTTTTAACAGGGACAATGATTGCCTTATCCTAAGACCATTTAATATATCACTCACAATCAATATACCAATAACAAATAATAATAGCGAAATAACTTTACCACAAAGATGTGAAATAATACATAAAATAAAATTTAACAATTTAAACAGTGAAATACTAATTCCTAATCAAGAAATTGCACCAGGCGTCTTCATTCCAAACACAATAGTTAACACTAACAAAGCGTACGTTCGTTTTTTAAACACTAATAACACTAATACCAAAATTAAGAAAAGTAACATAAAAACCGAAAACATCTCTGATTATGATATAATAAAAGAAAATTCTTGCAAAAATATAACAAGAAAATCAGAAATACTAAAAATTTTGAAGAAAAATTTCCCGGAACAATTTAAAAATACATTAACAGAATTATGCTCAACATACAGTGATATTTTCGGTTTAGAATCAGAAAAAATAACAATAAATAATTTCTATGAACAAAAGTTGAGGGTAAAAGATAAAGAACCGGTATACATCAAAAATTATCGTATACCACATACACATAAAGAAGAAATAGATAAACAGGTCAAAAAACTAATAGATGATCAAATTGTAGAACCTTCGTACTCTGAGTGCAACAGTCCAATATTACTCGTACCAAAGAAATCACTGCCCAATTGCGATAAGAAAAGATGGAGACTTGTCATAGACTACAGGCAAATAAATAAAAAACTAATTGCAGATAAGTTTCCATTACCTAGAATAGACGATATTCTAGACCAGCTCGGCAGAGCAAAATACTTTTCTTGTTTAGACTTAATGTCAGGTTTTCACCAAATTGGCTTGGAGAACAAATCTAGGGACTTGACAGCATTTTCAATAAACAATGGATCATACAGATTTACTAGATTACCGTATGGTTTAAAAATAGCTCCAAATTCATTTCAAAGAATGATGACACTTGCTTTTGCTGGTCTAAAACCAAACCAGGCTTTCCTGTACATGGACGATTTAGTGGTGTTAGGTTGTTCAGAGAAACATATGGTTTCAAATTTAAAAGATGTATTTGATTTGTGTAGAAAACACAACTTAAAACTTCATCCAGAAAAATGTTAATTTTTCAGGACAGAAGTTACTTATCTTGGACACAAATGTACAGACAAAGGACTATTACCTGATGATAGTAAATACGCAGCTATCGAAAACTATCCAACACCTAAGGATGCGGATAGTGCAAAACGATTCGTTGCATTTTGTAATTATTATCGAAGATTCATCAAAAACTTCTCAGAATATTCCAGACATCTAACGAAATTGTCAAGAAAAGGAGTACAATTTGAATGGACTAAAGATTGTGACAATGCATTCAAATATCTGAAAAAGCTCTAATAAAACCCACACTACTTCAATACCCTGATTTCACAAAAGAATTTTGTATAACGACGGACGCAAGCAAACAAGCTTGTGGAGCCGTATTAACACAGGAATATGATGGAAAGCAATTACCAATACATCAAACGAGGAAAATCTGTTATTACATATATATATATATAAATGATTTGTTTACTAATGGGAATATTGACCTAGGACAATTTTTCCCAAGGCTTGAGAAAGTGGCCGGTAAACTTAGTGTAGAGACACTACAAATGGCACCCAGTGAGAAAATTTTCGAATTTATCTCCATAAATGAATTTAAAAATATGGGCAATAAATACTTAAATAAATTAAAAGTAGCGCTACTTAATGAGGTGGCCAATGTTATGAGTCAGACTTGATCAACCCTCCTACATGAACATTTCGCAACTTGTTAACACAAACAGTCACCAGTTCATTGACTTGATCAGTGCATTGACTTGACCAATTGTGCAACTGTTTGCGTTGAGAAATTGCGAAATGCCCAAAAGCTTACTAAGCTATTTTTATTAAATACAAACTGGGTCAGAAGAATAGTAATAAATAGCTGAGTAAGAATAATTGTGCAACATTACAATGTTAAAGAATAATAATTATTAAATACTAATAAATAGCTGATTAAGAATAATTGTGCAACATTAAAATATTAAAGAATAATTATTGAATAGTAATTAAGTATAAATAAGCTAGGTTTAAGAAATAGAAGATCAGTTGAAAAAGCAATCAGTTGTAAATCAAACAGTTGAAAAAGCAATCAGTTGTAAATCAAACAGTTGTAAAAGCAATCAGTTGAAAAAGCAATCTGTTGTAAAAGAAGACAGTTGAATACAGTTGTAAAAACAAAGAGTTATAAAGTTAATATTTATAGAATTTGAGTTTTATAATAATAAAGTTGAAAGATAAAAAGAAAATAATAGTGTATTAATTTTAAACATAACATTTTTGGCGCAGCCGGTAGTTCAATTTGCAGAGTACAGGTTTGATACCTTTCGACCAGGAAAAAAGTATTGTGATATTAGAAAGCTATTTTAGCTCAATTTAATTTCATAATACATAATCCTTGTTAAAAGGACTCGTTGTTTTTTAAGCTAATAGCACCAACTTCTAAAGGTTTTAATTAGCTATTTTAGCTGCCTTAAGTTGTATCGATTCTATTGGTAAACTAAACAACGACCAAACAAGCTACTCGAAGCAAATGGGACCAGTATATTTGGTAATTAATTTAATAAAATTTTTCAATTGTGTTATTTAAAAGTAAGGAGTAAACACAGCTCGTTGGCAGGGAATTTACATATTACGTGAGAAGAAATATTTAAATAGATAGGATAAAAATTTTAGGGAGATTTAAATCATATGGAGGATTTACAAGCGAAACTAAAGAGAACACAAGAAGAGTCAAGGGAAATTTTAGAACGAGTGTGGAGTCTTATTAGGTATCTTAACAACACAAAAGAGTATACAGAATTAATTAAGCATAAAATAAGAAGCCAAGGGAACATCACCGAATTCGAGAAGATAGATATTTTGTTAGAAGAATTACAGGGGCTGCAGGAACATCAAAAAAATCCAACTATATCAGCGGAAATACAAGAATATTCACAAGTGAACAGGATCTTGAAGCAGCAAAACGACAGCTTAAAGAAAACCGTTGAGGAAGCGGAACAGCAAATTCTGGAAAGCGAAGAAGAGACGCAAGTATTTAAAGATCTTGTGCAGCGTATTAACCCTAATTTGACTACGGATCAGCTGCAGCAGGCCATTGGGAACAAAAAAGAACTCAGAGATAAAACCCTACAAATCGAAACTCTGAAGGCACAGATTCACGAATTGAAGGAAGGCAGAACGAGAAAAGAGATTTCCACTAACAACGTTACAATCAGCAACAACATGACAAGTTTCAGTGAAATTTTGAAAACTATTTCCCATGTGGTACCGATTTTCTATGGAACAGATGGACCAGACCTCAGTACCGAAGCGAATAAATTTATTGAAGGGTGCATGTTGGCAAAGGATAAACTAGGGGAAACAGGTGATGTGGTCGACATAATTAGGTGTATAAAAACGAGGCTGTTTGGAAATGCATACAAATATTTACACAATAAGGAATTCGCAACTGTAGAAGCGCTTTGTATGGCTATCCGAGAAAAATTTACGAAGACCAGATCATTAACAGAGGTACAGGAATTAATTTTTAATAGTAAGCAAAGTTCAACAGAAAGCGCGTATGAATTCGGAGAGAGACTGGAGGCACTCCTTAGTAATGCAACAGATCTAATTGCATCACAGTGGCAGGACGTTTCCCATCGAAAATCCATGATAGACCATTGTAACCAATCAGCTGTAAGAAGTTACATAAGAGGCTTACGAGATCCCAAGCTGGTATCAAACTTCATTGGTCACGAAAGCAACGAGTTATCTACCCTGCTAAAAATAACCAAGAATGCTCAAAATCTATTGGATACTAGCATGTATTTTCCAAACGTCACAACAGTTCAAGGCGAAGAACCTTTACACGAAACGGTTAAACAACTGATAAGAGAAGTGCGACAACTATCCCTGAATAACATAACATTTAGCCACTCCATACCGAACAATAATATACAGAGGAACCCCACAAAATACTGCAGTTTTTGCAATAGACAAGGTCATTCGTTGAGCGAATGTTTTAACCAAAGAAACAGCACCCACTATAATCAAGGCAGATGGCAGGAGTATGCTGATTATAACTCTAGATCCAACCCGCCGAATTTTCCGTTAAATCAAAACAGAGCTCGTATTCAAGGCAACAACGATAGAGAACGACGGTGCTATAGCTGCAATCAACAGGGACATATTTCGTCCAATTGCCCTGGAAATAGTAACAACGGCAGCAGAAATGACAACAATAATAATAGAAGCAATAATAACGGCAATAGAAACAACTACACGCATAGAAACAATTACACGCATAGAAACTATACAAATGACTCGGGAAACGGGGAACGGCCCAGTCAAAATTAACTGACTGGAACGCCAATAAATACAGAGATAACTCAAATCAAACCAGTACTAATCAGAAACAAAATAGAAAGCCACACTTGGTAGCTGCTCAAGATCAGACATTCAACATTACAAATTTGGATATCAATAGAATAGATATATCAGAAGAACCAGAGAACAGGAACCCGGATACGGAAACAACACAAACCAACAAAGCAACAAAGAGAAGAAACGCTGCAGTTCACCAAGAAAGCCACGTCGGAGGAAAAATACTCGCATCACCTTGTTATCTGACACGAGACCCACAGGATCGACATGTCACGAAAGTAGAGATGTTTTAGAGAAAGTCCTGAATTGTATGGCAACGATGTTACATTACCTAATGGTGACATGGAACAATATGAAAATATTAAAATATAATATAAATGACAAGTTAAAGGGAAAATCGATCTGCAGCGCTAGTAGGGAAATTTTAAATAAATTCCTGAATTATATGGCAATATTGTTACACCACGTAAATGTGGCATGGAGTAACATAAAAATCATAAAATATGATATAAAAGACAAGGTAAAGGGAAAAAGGAACTTCCTACGATATCATGCACACCACACAGAATCCAAAATAGAACATAGACGGAAGAGCTGTAATACTAGTAACGGAGAACACAGGACAGATGATGCATACATAACTTTTCCTTGTAGAGAAGCAAGAAAAGAAACACTACTATTGTTGGTGGACTCGGGAGCAGATACTACACTTATAAAGAATGAGGCTTTAGCACCACACATAAAAATCAACAAAAATGAGCGGAAGACGTTGTTAGGAGCATTTGGAGGGAACATAAGTACAGAGGGAACCATAACGGTAAACCATAAAAGCATAGACACACTTTCTTTAAAAATGCACGTAGTACCAAAGGGAAGCAAATTGCCGGCAGATGGGCAACTGGGCAGAGATATGATGTGGAATAAATCAATAATGGACACAATTACAAAAAACGTGAAATTTTTTGAGAGCCAGCAGGAGATAGCTTCCTTACCACTTATTCCAGAATCCCCAAAGTTATATATAGCAGAAAAAACTGCTATCAAGGGTCGCTGCCAAGGAATTGTATCAGCAATAACAACAGCAAAGGGAGAAATAATAGTAAAAAAAAGCAGAAATCATGCCAGGAGTCTTTGTGGGGGAAACCCTAACATCCATCAAAGAGGGAACAGCATTCATTCCTATCCTGAATACCAACGATTTTACGATAAACACAGACCACAAAATAAAACTGAATTATGAAAACCCCGAAAACTTCAGAATAGAATCAACGGCAAACATAAATACCACAGGTACCACGGACAATACGGCGAGAACAGAATTACTATTGAAAACATTACAGCTTAGCCCAGATTTGAATCCGGAAGAGCGGGTGTCGATCGAGAACATCTTGAAATCATACGACGACGTGTTTCATCTATCCGGGGATAACCTAACGTACACAAATGTACTCAGCCATAAGATACCAACCGACCCCAGGCAACCTCCAATTAATACTAAGCAATATAAGCTGCCTGAGGTTCACCGAAATGAAATTAATAGACAAGTAGGACAGATGATCAAAGATGGAATCATCATACCCAGCATTTCACCTTGGAATTCCCCAATTCTGTTAGTACCCAAGAAAGCAGGAAAGGACGGGGAGAAAAAATGGCGTTTAGTGGTAGATTTCAGAAAAGTGAACGATGCTACAATAAAACAAATATTCCCCATACCGAGGATTGATGAAATCCTAGATCAACTAGGGTACAGCCGATATTTTTCTACTCTGGATCTAGCGAGTGGATACCACCAAGTTTTGATGGATAAACAGGACCGACAGAAAACCGCTTTTAGTACCAATTTGGGTCATTTTGAATTCAATCGCATGCCTTTCGGATTAACAGGGGCCCCAGCCACTTTTCAAAGAATAATGAACCTAATATTAACAGGACTACAGGGAGTTAACTGCTTCGTCTACCTGGACGATATAGTCATCTACGGGAGAAACCTTGCGGATCATCAGCTACGTCTGAAAAGTGTACTAGACGTCCTAAGAAGATACAACCTCAAGTTGCACCCCGAGAAATGTCACTTTCTGCAAAGGGAGGTAGTTTATCTGGGCCACAAGTGCTCAGAAAAAGGCGTACTACCTGACCCCAATAAAACTAAAGCTGTAAGGGACATACCCCCTCCCAAGACTATTAAAGAGCTTCAAGCATTCCTAGGGTTGATCAACTACTACAGAAAGTTCATTCCGAACTCATCGGAAACTGCATTGCCACTAAGCAAACTATTAAGAAAAAACGTAAAATGGGAATGGACACAGGAGTGCCAGAGCGCCATGGACAAACTGAAAGCGGCAGTAGCAAATCCCCCTCTACTACAGTACCCTGACTTTTCCAAACCGTTTATTCTGACTACGGACGCCAGCAATACAGCACTAGGAGCTATTCTTTCTCAAGGAGAGCTAAGTAGCGATTTACCAATCAGTTTCGCAAGCAGAGTACTAAGCGCAACAGAAAGGCGATATTCCACTATAGAGAAGGAGTTGCTTGCCATCGTATGGGCGACAAAAACGTTTAGGCCATATCTACTGGGCAGACATTTTACAATTTTCACAGACCATAAGCCCCTGAAAGGCATAGCCAATTTAAAAAACCAGGAGGGCAGATTGGGCCGCCTAAGACTGAAACTTTTAGAATACGATTTCGAAGTACGATATAAGCCCGGAAAAACAAACCAAAACGCGGACGCCCTTAGTCGCCTTCCAGTAGAGGAAATAAACGTAGGGGCAGTAACCAGAGCGAAAGCAAGAGAGACACACGCAACCCAGTATAAGAAAGACGAAAAAAGTACGGATGAAATTGAGGCAGACGAAGATCCTGGGCACGAAGATATGGCCGTTTATTTGACAAATCCGGAAGATATCAAAAGGGTTATAAAAACATTCCACGATACACCTTTAGGAGGACACCAGGGCACATTAAAAACTTACTCACGCATCAGAAATCAATACAAGTGGGCCGGTATGTACCGACAGATTAAAAAATATGTAGCAACGTGTTCATTGTGCCAGAAAAATAAATGCTCAAAAGTCGAAAAAATGCCTTTGGTAATAACAACCACTTCCAGCAGACCGTTCGAGAAGATTTTCATGGATCTGGTGGGACCACTACCTGAATCGTCCAGGGGAAATAAATATATCGTAACATTCCAGGACGACTTTTCAAAATTTTTCGCGTGTGCCGCCGTGCCAGACGCAGAAGCATCAACAGTAGCAAAAGTGTTTTTTAAGGAAATAATTTCAAGATATTTTATTCCCAAGGTTTTGGTAACAGATAATGGAACAAATTTCACTTCAAAATTATTTAAGGAAACGTGCAGAATACTAAGAATAAGAAAACTACTGATCACGCCTTATCATCCACAAGCTAATGGTGCTCTAGAAAGGGCCCATCGACCGTTGGCTGAATTTCTTAGAAGTTTCGTCAATTTGGATGGTACCAACTGGGACGAATGGCTCAGTCACGCTACGCATGTGTATAATAACAGCAAACATACAACAACAAAACACACACCCACAAGAGTTTTATTCGGGTTCGAGTTCGAAATGCCCATAGTATTGAAAAGACCTCCGGCACCCCTATACAACACGGATGATTACAGCAAAATTCTAAAGTATCAAATTCAACGTTCACATGAAATCGTCAGAAAAAATCAGGAGAAGGCAAAATTAAGATCGAAGCAGTATTATGACAGGGGTTCAAAGCATCGAGAATATCAAATAGGTCAAAGGGTTTGGTTAAAAAACCAGACTCGGAAAAATAAATTTGCTCCTTTATGGCTAGGGCCATTTGAAGTTATAGACGTGCCAACAAGAGTAAACGTAAAATTGAGAATAAAAAACAGGGGGAAGGTTTACCATAACAATTTAATAAAGCCATACAGAGACCGATAAGAAAAAGTGGACATTTGACGAGTAATTTAGGGGGAAAGAAAGAGCTGGATAGTAAGAAGATAATTGATAGGCGGAACACGACATACATAGATAGAAATTAACAAAAAAGACGCTTAAATGTTCTCAAAAATTAACAAAAAAAAAAAAAAAAAAAAAATATATATATAGAGATTCACCCCAATATATTATAGGTTACATTTTATGCAATTTCAGTTAATAAATATATTCTGAGGTGACATTTCGAGAATCAGTACAACTTCTCCCTATACTGGTTGCTAAAGAAAACAGCACTGAAAATGAATTACTCAAAGAAACCAACAGCAAGTACGGAAGACATTAGGAAAAGTTTCTGTAGATACAAAAATGGCAAAAGATATATAGATATGACAGCCAATGATTATTCAGACGTCATACAGAAACGGTGGTTGAACGATAAACACATCGACGTTTTTTTACATTGGGTCATCACTAATACACTGAAAGCATCAAAAAGGCAGGACGTGCACATCTTCGGGGCACAATTCTATACTGCCATTAAAGATTGGTGCAATTCAACGACCGAGGGAAGTACTCTCAGGATTAACCTAGCAACTAAGCGAGTAAATATACTCGAGAAAAAGCATATAATATTTCCGATTTGTGAGGACCAGCACTGGATGTTGGGCGTAATTTCATGGCCTAAAATAATAGTATTAGATTCACTAAGACCTAGATACATTAACCACATTTTCAAGTTTGTGGGAGAGTTTATTATGCATGAAGCAAAGAAGTACGATGTAGAAAGCAATTTTTTGCAGGCACCATTAGAGAAATGCTACCCAGATTGTTCCCAGCAAGATAATTTGACAGATTGTGGTATTTTCCTCCTGAAATTTGCAGAGAATTTGGCAAAGAATATAAACAACGGACATGGAATAGGGGAGACAAAAATAAGCATCGAAGGTAGCAGAATAGACAGAGGAAATATTGCAAAAGCCATGAGTAGGTGGACAAATAAGTTTAGCACAGAAAGTAAGGCGGAAATACCAATAGAACACAGAGGAACTTTACGTTCAGTGCTATCAGAGTTAAAAGGGGACTGGAAAGTAAATCGGTACCTAAGGAAAATCGTGAGAATAGAAGAAAAGGACTATGTGTTGATTATTGGGCGGGGAGGAAAGGAAACAATTAAGAAACTTTAGAAAAGTTGTACGATAGATTTAAAAAAAAAAAAAAAAAAAAAAGGGATATAAGAAAATAGAAAAATAAAAACTTTTTTGGAAAATTTAACATAAAAAAATAAAATATTTTAAATTGACTAAATAATGTAAGAAAAATTAAAAAAAAAAAAATATATATATATTTGTAATTTGAAGCCTGTGTTCAAAATATTTAAATAAGAAAACAATATACATATGTATATATATATAACAGCAATATATTATAAAACCAAAATAGTATTCACAATGTTAGTTTTCAAATAATAATAAACAAAACACTTTTATAAGTATATAATTTTAACACTTCATAAATATTTTTGGAGCTGCGTTGTACATGGCAGCCGATATGAGTTTACACAACAGCAAGTTCGACGATTACATGAGAGCCCTCTAATAAACTTAACATTTTAATTCAGATTTTAGAACTTCTTCTCGTGGGAATCTGGTTCACGGACGGAGAGATGCACATTGAGAAATTGGAGTCAGCTGATGGTTACGCTGAAATACACATGGGGTCGGTAAAAATAGCCTCAAAATTTGAATACATCCTACATCACATCGATATCCAACAAATAGCAGACTCTGTCAGCGAGGTCCGCCTTAACCTACCAAAGATACTACCGATTCCCTATAGGGAACTCATCATAAAAGAACTCGGTGAAATTGAGAACGGCATTCATACACTACTGCCAGGCCGCGTAAAACGTGGTTTGCTGAACATTGGAGGAAAGGTGATGAAGTGGCTCTACGGCACACTAGATGAGGAGGACCGGCAACTAATAAACAAAACATTTCGAGGTGATTGACGCTAACGGGCACCAAATCATCGAACAGTCAAATCAACAGGTCCACATAAACAATAGATTCAATACGTCAATTAACCAGATGGTGGAAGCAATAAATGAGAACAGGAAGACTCTGAACAGCTTGACTCAGATCAAGCAGGAATCAGAGCTCCAGCACTACCGCGACGTTGCGATTTTCCAGCTTTTCAAACTCATGGAGATGAAAAACCAAGTGAAGACCGTACAAGAGTCCATCGCACTAGCGAAAATGAAAATTTTCAATCCAGCACTATTGACCATTGAAGAAATCCAGGAGTACAAAATAAATGTGGAAACTATACAAGACATGCAGATGGGAGTAGCATTACATAGGCATAGCAGCCTGATGTTCATAATCAGATTTCCCATCGAAACCATGAGTTTAAAAAAATCCCTAATAATACCCATTCCAAACGACAGCCACCACCAAATAGATGCCGAAAGAGAATACGTAGTGAGGAACGACAAGGGCGTTTTCGGGTACAAAGGTGAAAGAGATTTCAAAAGCTTAAGTCAACCGAAAATATGCGTTTTCAGAGGAAAGTGCAACCTGATCCTACACGAAGCAGAAACCGTAGAGCTAATAGAAGAAGGTACGATCGTAGTCAGCAATGCAGACAAAACACCAATATCAACAAACTGCGACGACCGACGGTTAAACCTCACTGAAACCTACCAGACAATTGCAGCATAACAATAGGTGACCAAACCTTCGTTAGCCATGTCATAGATGTAACCCAGAAGTTTCTGTTAGTAAGAGGTAACAACAATGTGGCCACGGAAATTATACCTACCTTGGAGAATCTACACATAAAGCAGATCAGCAACATCAACACGATCCGGGAACTGAAATTCCAGCAGAATGTTTTGAATAACATTACGTATACAACAATAATCGTTATTACGACAGCAGCAATAATAATCATATGGGTTTTGTGCAAACGACATAATCAAATAAGGGTCAAAATAAACAATGAATTCCCGGAACGTGGCCCAGAGTTGAATAGAATTGTGGGAAACCATTTACAGGACCAGAATTCCCCCACGTTTGAAGTATCCAAATACACGTACCAGCATCAAGACCAACAACTACAACAACAGCAACAAGCTCCAATAGATTTAAACTCAGAACACACCAACTACATTTAAGATTTAGAATAAAAATCTTCTGACCCAAGGAAAACCATACATTGAGAAAACATCTATAATTGGATGTTTTCTTCCGCAAAGGGGGAGGAATGTTATGAGTCAGACTTGATCAACCCTCCTACATGAACATTTCGCAACTTGTTAACACAAACAGTCACCAGTTCATTGACTTGATCAGTGCATTGACTTGACCAATTGTGCAACTGTTTGCGTTGAAAAATTGCGAAATGCCCAAAAGCTTACTAAGCTATTTTTATTAAATACAAACTGGGTCAGAAGAATAGTAATAAATAGCTGAGTAAGAATAATTGTGCAACATTACAATGTTAAAGAATAATAATTATTAAATACTAATAAATAGCTGATTAAGAATAATTGTGCAACATTAAAATATTAAAGAATAATTATTGAATAGTAATTAAGTATAAATAAGCTAGGTTTAAGAAATAGAAGATCAGTTGAAAAAGCAATCAGTTGTAAATCAAACAGTTGAAAAAGCAATCAGTTGTAAATCAAACAGTTGTAAAAGCAATCAGTTGAAAAAGCAATCTGTTGTAAAAGAAGACAGTTGAATACAGTTGTAAAAACAAAGAGTTATAAAGTTAATATTTATAGAATTTGAGTTTTATAATAATAAAGTTGAAAGATAAAAAGAAAATAATAGTGTATTAATTTTAAACATAACACCAATATAAATGATAAGAATGCTAAGGCAATTCTTGATATAATGCTGAAATACCATGATGATCCGATAGAGGGAGGACATTGTGGAATATATAGAACAATAGAAAAAATAAAGAGGTATTACTATTGGAAAAATCTGATAAAAGACATAACGAAATATGTTAAATCATGTCAAAAATGCCAAAAATCAAAAACAGTAAACCATAATAAAAGTCCTATGACTATAACAGAAACACCAGAAAAAGCATTCGACACGGTGTATGTAGATACAATAGGGCCATTTCCGAAATCGATTAATGGAAATGAATATGCAATCACTTTAATATGTGATCTTACTAAATATTTGGTGACAATACCAACACCAGATAAATCTGCAAAAACAATCGCTAAAGCGATATTTGAAAATTTTGTATTGACCTATGGACCAATGAAGACGTTCATCTCGGACATGGGAACAGAGTACAAAAATTCTATACTGACGGAACTATGCACACTACTAAAAATTGAAAATATAACTTCCACGGCACATCACCATCAAACACTAGGAACAATAGAAAGAAGTCATAGAACTTTTAACGAATATGTTCGTTCTTATATATCTGTGGACAAAACGGACTGGGACGAATGGTTAAAATATTTCACTTACTGCTTTAATACGACGCCATCAACGGCACATAACTACTGTCCTTATGAGTTAGTATTTTCAAGATTACCAAACAATTTTAGACAATTTGCTAAAGTAGATAGTGTGACACCACTATACAATTTGGATAACTATGCCAAAGAGGTAAAATTTAGGTTAGAAGTAGCACATAAGCGCGCGCAAATACTTTTAGATAAAAATAAAATAAGACAAAAATTAAATTATGATAGGAATATTTTAGAACATAATTTTAAAATAGGAGATTTAGTTCAACTTAGGAATAATTCAGGGCATAAATTGGAAAATCAATATAAAGGTCCGTATAAAATTAAGAAAATAGATTTAAGAAATAATGTTACCATAGTTGATAAGAAAACTAATAAACAACAAGTAGTTCATAAAAATAGACTTAAGATATATAATAATAACTAACATTTAATATTATTGTATGGCCATACGACTACTATAAAATTAGAAAATAAGTACATCTAAATATTATAATTTTTTTTTTCTTTAAAAACAAAATAAATATTATATTACACTTATACTTAGACTAATTAAAAACTAATTGTAAAAGAATGTCCATAAAACTAACGTTATATGAACATTCTTGTAAAGGGTGGAGGTGTAGCATGTGGCCAACAGTGTGTAGTATGCATTGCGATTCAATAGTACCGCAACATGCAAGCATTGACAAACTGCAAGCAAGATATTTTGTGTGACTGTAATTTGACACTTGTACGTTTAATCAAGTGCAGCTGCACAATGCACTTAAATGAATAACATTTATTTACTGCATTTGTTTAATTGTAAATATAAGCAACCCAAAGTATCTGTTGCTTTTAAGTATGCACTCGTTGAACTTTAAAGCTGTTGAACACATGCCATACATAAATAGTTGGAAGCTAAATATGCTTACCCAACAATAATATATATTTCTATTCTTTTACTCTTATGTTAAGGTACCCCTAAGAATTATTCTCATAATTAGTATATAAGCCAATGTTAATTAGTTTAAGGAATCAATTAATACTTTGCCTTCAATCGGCATTACTAATTCATACTGGCATTCATCTGCCTTTTACTTTTATTTGCCAGTGGCGTTCTTAAGCGCCGGCACTATTATTTAAATTCTTAAACTCTTATCATCATCAAATCCTCCACAATAAATTGAGAGCTCCCTAGAGAGCACCAGAATAACTAAATTGTTTTAATCATATTACAAGGGTATATTGGCTGATCTTCCGACTACTCATTTAATTGATGCAAAGCTGTTGACTTTTGTAGAGTCAAGCAGTTCTAAAACACTGGGTCTTCAATGGAATGCTCATTTGGATGCATTTTATTTTAAAGTAGATCCAACTAGCTACACTGAGCGAGAAGTTTTGTCTATTATAGCAAAACTGTTCGATCCCGTTGGTTGGTTGGGTCCTGTCATAATTTTTGCAAAAATGATAATGCAAATGGTTTGGCAAGATAATATAGATTGGGATGATTCGCTTAAACCTTCTACGAAGGCTGAATGGGAAAAATTTGTTGCTTCATACCATGAAGTAAACAATATTAGTATTCCTAGATGGGTTCAATCTGAACCTGAATCATCTGTTGAGCTTCATGCGTTTTCTGATGCCTCGGAAAAGGCATACGCGGGGGTGATATATATACGCGTTGAAAATGCTAATCAGATTTGCACCCATTTATTGACGTGAAAAACAAAAGTTGCGCCTATCAAATCTATTTCCATACCTCGGCTAGAACTTTGTGGTGCTGTTTTGGCAGCTGATTTGTTGAAAACTGTAGTAAGTTAAATAGATGTGCCAATTCATAAAATTTACGATCGTGCTTTCCTGGCAAAAAAAAAGAGACCAATTCTTGGGCCACGTTTGTGGCAATGGGATGATTCGCCTAAACTTTCTACGAAGGCTGAATGGGAAAAATTTGTTGCTTCATACCATGAAGTAAACAATATTAGTATTCTTAGATGGGTTCAATATGAACCTGAATCATCTGTTGAGATTCATGCGTTTTCTGATGCCTCGGAAAAGGCATACGACGGGGTTCATTTCGCTGAAGAATATGAATGTCTTATATTGAAAAGGAATCTTTCTTCAAAGAGTTCTCTATTATGTTTGAATTCATTTTTAGATAAAGAGGGTGTTATGCGTCTTAATGGTAGACTAGCCAAATCGCCTTCATTGATCTACACAGAACGGCATCCTATTTTGTTGCCTTATTCTTGTCGTTTCACTGTACTATTGACTGAGTTTGTACACAAGATTTCCATTCACGGTGGAAATCAATTGATGCTTAGAATTTTAAGAATTGAATATTGGGTTCCTAGGCTGAAAACATTAGTTCGAATGGTGATTAATCGTTGCAAACGTTGCCTACTTGATCGCAAGCGGTCGTGTAGCCAAATAATGGGAGCTTTGCCTCCAGAAAGAACTACACTCGATCGACCATTTACCACTACTGGAGTTGACTTTGCTGGTCCCTTTAATATGGAAAGCTCGGCTGCTAGATCGACTCAAGTTTTAAAAGCTTATGTTTGTATTTTTTTGTGCTTTTCTACGAAAGCAATTCATTTAGAGGTAGCTTCTGATTTATCATCAGATAGATTTTTGGCTGCTTTTAATAGGTTCATTTTACGACGTGGTTGCCTTTACACCATATTTTCAGTTGGAAAGGGATTTTAAAACGTGTTTAGCGGAGAGTCGTGCTAGAATGTGCTCTACCTTCGGCATAAACGGTCTTTCATGGCGGTTTATACCAGCTCCCCATATGGGAGGTTTGTGGGAAGCTGGGGTCCGAAGTTTTAAGCTACATTTTCGCAAAGAGGTTCAATCAGTTAAATACACTTTTGAAGAACTCTCGACGAACTTAATTTGCGACCACTTTGTCCCATGAGTGATAATCCTAATGAGCCGGTGGCTCTTACCCCTGGTCATTTTCTGATAGGGTCTCCAATTTTAGCTCCTCCAGAACCATGCATACTTGAATCTCCTATAAGTTTGGTAAATAGATATAGAAAAATTAAAACCTTTGCTCAACATTTTTGTCTACGATGGAATGAAGAGTATTTATCAAATTTACACAAACGATACAAATGGAAATATCCTGAACGTGATATTGCAGTGAACGATTTAGTGGTAATCAAAAATGAACAACTTTCGCCAATTTCTTGGAAATTAGGCCGAGTCATTAAGACCTATCCAGGAAGTGACAATCACGTACGTGTCGCGGACATCCGCACGGAGAATTGAATTGTGAAGCGACCGATTACAAAACTGGTCATTCTGACTCATTAAACATTTATTTAAAAAATGTATTAACCTTCATTGTTTCCTAGTATAATGGACGCTCTAAAACACTTGTTTGAAGACGCCTTACTCGAGGAATGCGATGAAGAGATGGAGGTCGTGGGCAAAAGAGAAGAGCACAAGGTCAGCACAACAACATCCTCCATGGCAACGGTCTCTGAGGTTCCGCAGTTGATTTGGCTCCTATAGCTACACCTTCGTCTTCAAATCCCGTTACATCGGGTGCCACTCTAACTTCGGGTTCGCAGAAAAACACTGACATTGTTTGTCGTTTTTGTAGCCATCGCCATAAGCTATCGGTATGTCGGAAATTCCTCAAACTAAATTTCGAAAAGAGGATTCGTTTGGTGCTTCTGCACAGCTATTGCTCGCGGTGTTTGTCGCATGACCATGTTGTCCGCGCGTGCAAAAGTCAAGGACTTTGTAAAAAATGTAAAGGACAACATCATTCCTTATTGCATTCTAGCAACAACAAAAAGCAAAGCCAGGTTCGTACGCCTGTTGCTCCACGTCCGTCTGAGCAATAAACGCTACTAAGGTTGCCGATTCATCTTATAGTCACATTTTCCCGGCCAAAAAAAATATCATTAAAAACTGCAACCAAGTCTATACCAGTTCGTGCGGTTATAGACCTTTGCTGTAGTATGAGCTATGTGTGTGAAGAGTTGGTTCACATACTGCATTTGCCTTTGTCCACTATGGGTCATGATAAAATATCGTGTTTAGATATCGGGTCTATATATGACGCATTGCAGCGTGTTCGGCTCACGGTAAAAGTACGGAAGATGAAAGGCATTGTTACTCCGGTTGCGTCCGTCCCAGACGCTATAAAGGAACAATTTGCGGGTATGCAGTTGGCAGATCCGAGCTTTAATGTGTCTGGAAGGGTCGCTCTAGTGATAGGCCCTGAAGTCGCGCCGCTTATATTGAAAGGCAGAACTTATTCGAACCCGGGGTTTCCGTTGGCGCAATATACCATTTTTGGTTGGGTCATTTCTGGCCCATCTCCTTTTTAAGAAGTTCACCCGCATGGGTGCAGTATGTGGTCTGTATAAAACCACGTCCCATAGGCTTTGTTCTATAGGAATTTTTACCAGCTGGTCTGGTGCGGTCGCATGACTGCTATTTTTAAAAAAAAAAAAAAAAAAAAAAAATTGAACTGAAGTATAATATATTTATATGTAATTATGAATTTAAGTTTATTCTTATTACCTTTTGTTTAAGATTAAATTGCAACTATATGATGTTGCAAGGTGGCCGGCAATGTTTAAGTTAGATTTCATATATTTAATGTTTGTTTATAATAATTGGCAATTCGTTAGGATTTGTGTCACTCCGCTTTTCTTCACCCTTGTGTGGGAGTTTTTACACAAATTCTAACGAGTAAATTCCTAACGGTCTTGAGCATTGCACTCGCTACTTTGCTTCGTCCATTTTATTTTAATTTTTACTTACTTTCTTCTTGTGATTTGAACGCAGGTAAGTGTTACACACAAAAATTTATAAAACCTTGCATAATAATCACTCAACGAGTTTCACAAACTTATATAAAATTTATATACATACATAATTACATAAAGGTAATATCAAATAAACCGAGCTTGTCTCATTTGTTACTTATTTTAAAAAACCTATGGTTTTATTCTTTTTGTTCTCGCACAAACGGGTATACTGAAAATAAAAAATCCCCAAATCCCTCCCCACGATAATCTGTCCACAAAAATCAGCTAAAATCCCCAATTTGGAGACAAATCCCCACAAATGGCTACACTGTCTATGACAGCCATCTGTCTCCTTCTTGGCTCAAGGACTTTTTCGCCGTCTTCGAAGTGGAGGTCAGCTCCTACCCAGATCGTGCTCTTTTTGATGCCTCTTTCCTGGCATTAGCAGTGTCACCACCTGAAGCGCTGCCCTTTACCTTCCGGAAGCCTAGAGGTGCCCCGCCAACCACGACAGTCGAAGATTTGACCGCCCTGGTGGACGAAGCCCCACTCGTTACAGTAGCATCAACTCTATTTTTAGAGATGGTTGTGCCTGCTGACATTGCGCTTACATCCTTGCGATATGTATCCAGAGCTTTGTCAGCCTCTACAACCCTCACCAAAGGAAATGGTCTCTTCAGGAGAACACTGAGAGAACCATAAATTCTTTCGAATTTGTTCACATACTGCTTGTGCTTCCTGATAAGATGTTTTTCCTTGGCCGTGAACAGCATAGGGTCCCCCTTGACCATCTTATCTAGATAGTCAAGAGATCTCCTAGTGGCCCTCATGGCCTTCTCCTTCTTCGACAGATCCTTGCCCACACCTGGCAAGGCGTTCTGCCGGACAACGCCTAAAGATGTAGATGGTTGCTCCTTGTCCACCAAATCACTCCGCCGTACAGCCACAGATCCTGAGGTTTCAGCCCCCGAGGACCGACGGCAAGTTGGAGACCTGTTGTCTCCAATTCGTCGTCAGACCCAAAAATTAGATCCCTCAGAGCCTGAATGAAGGTCTAGTTTGCTCCCACGGGTATGCCTGTAAAAGGAAGACCATCCGCGCAGTGACGGCTTGCGCGCGACTAGGCAAATGTCTACAACTGGCCCATGACATAGGCACCGTAGGGAGTAGCTATTTGGAACTAAGGTTTCTTTATACACTAAACCAGCCTATCACATGCGAGCTAAATAAAGACGGGTGTTGTTATGTTGCGAGTCTAAGCAATACTGACTTTATTTATTATTACATGAAATTTTTTTTTATATACATATATAAACAATATAATTTTCAATTATTTCGATTTGAAAAATTTTAATTTTAAGTTACCAAAATTTTTGTTTTGAATTAATTTTCTTCATTTTTTTTTTCTTATTGTTTGTTGTTTTTTTTTTTTTTTAATGATTTTGTTTGCAAATAATATATAATATATATAAATATATATAAACAATATAAATTTCAATTATTTCGATTTGAAAAATTTTAATTTTAACTTACTAAAATTTTTGTTTTGAATTCATTTTCTTCTTAATAATTTAATTTTAATAATTTCTTTTTAATAATTTTGTTTGCAAATAATAGATATAAATATATATACAAGCAAATCCCGGTATAACGAACGATATAATGTCAGGTTTTTTTAGCGTTATTTTTATTATTATTATTGCAAATAAACAAAAATTAATCAGTTCATACATATGTACATTGTACATACATACATATTGTAAAAATCCTAGTGGAAAAAATCGCTGATTGAAGACGTCGATTTTTTGAATCATTGCTGGTTTTCTCACATTGGAAACAATTTTTGATTCCATTTCCCTTAACGTGCAAATTGGCGATTTTGGTATTCCGTATTTCATTGATAAGGCTTTGTACCTTTTCTACAATCATCTAAAATTTTAACTTTTTCTTTTAATGCAATTCTTTTTCTGTTTCCCATTTTTGTTTCACACTTGCACAGCTCAAAGTACACTAAAAATATGTAATGACAGGAATTGGCTTTAAAATAAGCTACCAAATACAAACTAACGGTACACTGTTTTCATTTACATTGCTGCTGTATATTTTGTTTATTTTTTTGCCGTTCGTTATACAGAGCACAAATTTATCAAAACATTCGCTATATAAGGTAGTAAATGTTAGAAATATATTGCTAGCCTGGTTTTGTTTTTTATTTTGCATTATTTTTGTTATCGTTCGTTATATCCAGTATAAAATTGATTAGTGTTCGCTATATAAGGTTGTTAATGTAAAAATTTCAACGTTCGTTATATCGGATTTTCGTTGAAGCGAGATACGTTATACCGGGATTTGCCTGTATATATACATATATATATGTATGTAGATATAATAAAAAAAATTACGCTTCATAACGTTGAACTGGTTTCACCAGCCGGCCGCTGCGCGTTCTTTGGCCCTGCTCGCCTGTTATATCAATGGTAGATGGAGTTGTGTTATTTCAGAAAGCCTTTTGTTGTCCTCAGTAGTAGATTGTGGAGTTAGTACGTTGTGGTTGTGTTCTCATCAGCTGCAATTATTTCATCTTCTTCAGGATTGACCCTACCGTATGACGAAACGTATTTGGACGATATTTTTTACCGTTGTCAGTTTGAACTATTACCGAACGTGGATGCTCAGTATTGTTAATTATAGATGCTGACGTCCAATTGCGATGACCGGTTTGCATAACAACCCTATCACCTACTTGTAAGGATGATCTACCTTTAGCACCTCGGTCGGCATATGTCTTTTGTTTTTCACGCAGTTGTTGTAATCGTTCCGTCACTCCGGTTACAAATTTTGGAAAAAGTTGTTGTTTTGTCGTTGGAACTGTGGTACGGCTAAATAATATTTCTGCTGTACCAATATAACTGCTTTCTGGCCATGGATAAAGTTTTGTTGATACCGAGATGACCAGAATGTAATCGTGGTGTTAATTCGTGTACTTGGTCTTTTGGTACAATGATTTCGTCCCCATTAAACAATAAGTCGTCATCATATGTAAGTTGATGCCTAAACGTGGCATATTTTCGTATAATAGTTGGGACTTTTGATGTTTTTTTCTGGCCAACCCTTCATTATATACTCTTTAAGAACTTTTAGTTCCGGATCGTGGTCAATCGATTTTTTAAATTTTTTATACATTTCTGCGTCTAGCGTTGTCGATACTAAAGAGCTTACTTTGCATTTTAGTTCAGGTTCAGTTGCATCAACTTCAATGTCTCTACTCAATGTATCAGCTATTGGTATGTTTCTGCCTTTTACGTAGATAACATTCCGACAATATTGTACTATGTCCCATAATACACCTTGCAGCCTCAACGGTGCATTTTGTATCGATTTTTTAAAAATCGTCTCCAATGGCTTATGGTCTGTTTCAATCAGCAACTCTTTGCCATTCGTGGAACTTTTTACAACCAAATCGTATGGCTAATGCCTCTTACTATTTGTGGCTGATTTTGTTGCGATTGACTAAAAGCCCTAGCTGCGTATGCCCGGTTTTCTGTTTTGTTGTATACACGCGCCAATAGCTGTACTACTTGCGTCGACAGATAACGTCACTGGCTTATTTACGTCATACGTAAAACTGGAGCTGAAGAAAGCGCAGTTTTTATTTTTTCAAATGGTTTTACCTGCAGCACATCCCAATGCCATTCGACGTTTTTATGCAACAGTATTCTTACTGGCTCCGTAAGCTCAGATAAGTTGGGGATAAACTTTCCCAAATAGTTTACCATACCAAGCAAGCGTTGCAACTCTTTAGTATTTTTTGGCTGTCGTAATTTTTTTATCGCTGATATTTTCTCGTCATCTGCTTTATACCCGTGTTCAGTAAAAATATGCCCCAAAAATTTAACAAAACTCTTATTGTATTCAAATTTTGATTTGTTCAAAGTGAATCCAATCTCACTCAATCGTGATACTACTCGATGAGTCATTTTATTTAAATTTTCTTTGCTTTCTGCGAATAAAAATATGTCGTCCATTGCAACCTCGCTGTTGTTAATGTCTTCTAGAGCACGAGACATTACCTCACTGAACACTTCGGGCGCAGAGGAAATACCAAATGGGAGACGTAAATATTTATATCGCGCCCATGGCGTAGCTATTGTCAGGAATTTGCTAGTCCATTCGGTTACTTTCATTTTCCAAAATCCCTTTTCGCAATCTAATTTATTAAAATAGTCGGGTCCATACAAATTCTTATCTTCTCCCCTTTTTGAACAATTACCATCGGGCTTACTGCTGGCGATGGCTCACTTATCGGTGCGATGACTTTCATTTGTATCATATTATTTAATTCTTTCTTCGCTTTTTCCTTTAACGCTAAGAGAATTCTTCTCGGAGGTAATATGCGAAATTTCGCGTTTTCTATAAACTCTATATCGTACTCGAATGTTTTACAACAGCCCAGCTTTTTAGCTTGCACGCAATCAATACTAAGTGAAAAGAGTATGTTCATTGTGTCAAATTTTCTGTCGGCTTTCAAATGGACTGAGCAGAATTTAAATTGTTTTTATCAAATAACATTGATATAATAAAAAAATACATTCTTCAGAAATATATCAATAATATATAATCCTTAAACTATTGTTTTTAGTTATTTTTATTTATTGAATTTTGTTATTTTTGTATTATTGGCTAAATTTAATTTCTTTGTTAATTTTGATTAATTAATTAATTTTGATTAATTAATTTTGTTTTAACGACGTATGAACTTCTAGGCATATTTAATTTCTGTTTTAAACATTAAAATAAGTACATACATATGTAACTACTTGTACTAGTCACTAATATTACATTGTTTGAATTATCTTTTTATTTTATTGATATAAAATATATCTATGTAATTAACTTAATGCCAATAATTTTTATTTAATTTTGAGTGTCCTTTTTTTCTGTCGAAAAATATGGTCACCGCAGCTATCACACCAGACGTTTTAGTGTTTTCAATAGTAGCATTAATTCCCTTAGCCTCCTTCAATGATAACACGTTGCAATCAACCCTTGTGTCCAACTTCACACGCAACTCATGTTGCCCAAAATTAAGAGTAGCGTACCATTTGTTGTCATAATTATTATTAGCATCTTTTATTGCACTTACGTCACTATATTCTTCTTCGTCTTCATCGTCAATACTTTTCTCAACTGTATTCACATATTTCGTTGTATGTTTTTTACTTTGTTGGGCCTTTTTATTTTTGCTTTTGCAAACGACTGCAAAATGCTCTTTAACTCCGCACTTTTTACATTCGTTATACGCTAAGCAACTTTTTGGCTGGTACTTTGTTGCACCGACCACATTTGTATTTGTTCTCATTTTTTTGTTTTTTCCTTGTACTATTATGCATAAATTCCAAGTACTATTTGGTCTACCAAAAATTCGTCGGCCATACTATTGTAAGCGCAGTATTTAATTTGCTGCCTCAATTTTTGGTAAAAATCTTCAAATGGTTCTGTTGATTGCTGTTTTATACGGTGGAATTGACAACCCTCATATGTTTTATTTCGGGGTGGCGCAAAGTGACTAGTCAGCTTATTTATTAAAGCTGCTCTGCTGTTCAATTCTGCATTGGTTAGTCTAAATTACGGAGCAACTTGTTCGCTTCACGGCCTAAAACCACTTTTAAATTTGCAACCTGCACTGTTTCGGGTCCGAATCGATTTTCGACGCCACATAATAGTTATTATATTGGTCCAACCACTCTGCCCACTCAGCAGCCATATCGCCATCATGATGAATAAACAAATTCTTTGGTGGCTTTAAATTTGTCATTACATTAGGTATATTTGATATGTTTATATGTGTATATATTTTCTTGCACAGTTAGGCTGACTTCCAAAACGTTCGTATACAAAGTTTGTATACAATATTGCTACTGTATTTAAATCACATACATATGCAAAGTTCCGAAGCAATGCAACAACTATAAAACCGATGCCGTGTTTTCTTTCTTACTGCGTTAAAAATACTTGGCGGCGGCGTTTTGAAATGGTATACATTGTACAATTATTGTACTGCGGCGTTATGAAATGTGATGCTTTGTTCAAACACAAAGCAATTGACGTTTTGGAAGTCAGCCTTACTTTGCTTTATTTATATATCAGAAACCTGCTTTTGTTTTTGTTGTTTTTTTTTTTTTATATGATCTCTTTATGATCCCACTTCTGACACCATATCACATGCAAGCTAAATAAAGACGGGTGTTGTTATGTTGCGAGTCTAAGCAATACTGACTTTATTTATTATTACATGACACAGCCATTCAGAACCTCGGCACAGCTCTCTACCACCTTGACCTTAAAAAATGTATGAGTGAACTGGTACTATGCGCCTAGTGGCATAGCTATGTACTAAACACCTGTTGTAGTTGGACAACCTTTTGTGTGCATACCTTTAAAGTCACTGCCCTTTATTCAGAAACCACTAGAACAAGTCCCCTGATGCCTGAGGCAATGACAGTCGCCACAGCGTGCACTTAAGCCACCACATCACGACAAGATAGCTATTCAGGTGGGAATTAAAAACTAAATGAGGCTAAAATCTTATCTAAAAATTAGACAAAAAAAAAAAGTCAATACATAGGATCAAAATGAGAACCAAGTTCTTGACAGGTAAAATACTATCTCAATTCTAGTAAACGTACAATATTTTTACATTTCTTTTGTCGGAAATACTTGGGGCCATTCACATATTACGTAACGCTGTTTTCGGAGATTTCACACCCCATTGCCCCCGTCGTTACACATATTTCACTGCAAAATTTTCAATCCGTAAAAATTCTGTAACCCTCTCCTCCATTTGGAGGGTTAAGTATTATGTGCACAGTCCCTTGTTATAATGGCTAGCAAAAATTTTGATTGCAAAGTAATCAGGTAAAATGCCATTTTAAACATTGGTCTAATTTACGACTAATTTTTTACCGTCTTAAAGCTTGTTTTTAAAACTCTAACAACAATAGAAAAAATCCTCTTTGATTCACACTATATACAATACCACCAGGCAAAGGCGAGAACAAGCGGCTGGTTTTATTTTCTAGTAAATAGTTTTTCTAAATACTGTAAAGAAATTTGGACAGGTTGTGTTGAAAAGTAAATTGCTTGGTAATTGCAACACGTTATCAAGTTCTGCAGGGATTATAATATGAGAAAGAATTATGATGAACAAATTTTGTTAAGTTACTATATTGCTAATAAATGAGATGGTATTTCGCCTATAAAAAATGCTGATCTCATTTTGATCATAACAGCTTGAATAACTTGTCCTTATTTTCACAATTTTAAATTTTCAGTTATTATTCTTCTAAATAAAATTTTATATAAAAGTGAAGTGTGATGGAAAAAGTGATATAAAAATTAAATGAACTCCAAATATTAAAATTAAATTTATTGGTGTTGGCTTCAGAAATAGAAAACCAATTATTTAGATTATTCATATTGATTTTATTTGTATCCTTAAATTTCTTTATATCCACCAAATCCTAATATAAAAACGTGTTACTTTTTAGTTTTCCTTCTTTACATTTATGTTTTATAAATAATTATTTTCCAAACGATTTTATAATTTGATTTTCAGGTGTAACCAGACAAGTTGGCGATGCTTTACTTTTGGAAGGCCAACAAAGGACAAGTCGTGCAGTAAGTATCGGTATTGCACCCTGGGGTATTGTTGAACGTAATCATGAACTTTTGGGTTATAATCGTGAGGTGCCATGTCACAGCATCAGTTCACCAAGGTGAGTCATTTACTTCGAGTTTTTCAGTAAACGGGGCAGGTTTTGCTATTATATCCTTCACTCAAAATGGTACGGGTATTTATAGGTTTGTAATTCTGAGAAAATTTCCTTTAAAATAAGATCTCTTCCAGCGTTAGAGGTCAACTATTCACCAATTGCAATGAATATTTCCAAAAAATAGCATTATTTTCGGATTTTTTTGGAAATATTCATTGCAATTGGTGAATAGTTGACCTGTTACGCTCGAAGAGGGCTTATTTTAAAGGAAATTTTCTCAGCTTTCTATATCTGTCCTCATTTATTGAAAATTATTTACCCAAATAATGGTTTTGGAGGTTTATGTTAAAATAACAATAGTTAAACTGATGTCCTGAGCACCAAATTTTCTCTTAAAAAACCGGAAGCTCGATTTTGATTTTAGAACCATGGTTTCTTTGGGAAAAGTTCTTAGAATTTCCCGTAGATTACGACCTTGCTATATGCTTTGTCATGTTTTTCGATCCCGAACAAATTGACCCACCCTAATATACATTCTAGGTTCATATAGGCAAGTTGAATGAAGCAAAATAGGTTTTGCGAAGCTATCAATAAATTTGGGACTTGGATCTTGGACTGATATACAATGATTTGTGTTGAGACCATTGAAAATCTGCAGAAATAAACTATCGGATCCGACTTTTGATAAAATATTCACATACATATATGCATGTGTTATATAAATATTGCAGAAATAAGTTTTCCCTTTCCAACATTCAAATCCGTTGCAATTATGATTTGGATGTGTAAATGTGAATCAATTTATTCAACAACAAAACAAAATCATTTTGTATCCTGGAGAAAACTTTTATCCGATGGATACCCCTCAGCAAAAGCAATCAATAGATATATTTTCGTAATTTACCACATATAATTTTCTATGTGAAATGAAAGTCAATTTGAATGCTTTTAATTGTGTTCTTTTATTGAACAATGTATTCCACAGACTGTGTTCTTATTTCTAAACTAAAACTAAATTTATATATCCAAAGTAAAAGTGCTATGAATGCATACCAAATATTTAGGTCATTTGAAAATAATAATTTGCTGCATATACATAAATATTAATGAAATTTAAGAAGGTTTTAGTGGAATGATTGTTTTAAAGCAAATTATTGTTTATTCCTATTAACGGCGTGAAAAGTACAATGACTCCTCATGTGCAGCAATGCACTTTAAAGAATGGTGGACATTTGAGTAACGCAATGAAATGTGATTTCGTTATAAGTAACAGATATGAATTGTTGTGACACATGCATTCATAACACCTCCCTTTTTCGAAAGAATAGTTTTATAATTGTTTGAACAATTCTAAGACCATTCTTAAAAATATTATTGTTATTTTACATATACACTTTACATTAATTTTTTTTTTTTTTTGTTTTATATGATTTTTTTATCTTTATATATATAATTCTACTGTACGTGCGTTGTAACTCAACTCCTCCTAAACGGCTGGACCGATTTGCATAAATTTTTTTGTATGCGTTTGGGTGGCGGGCCGGGTAGTTTAGATTCGGTCCAATTGGACAAAGGGGCGTGGTACCTCCCATACAAACCACATATTAAAAATCTATTATTTCTGCTCCTGATAACGGTATTTGAACAAAATTTGGTACGTCGGTTTGGTGTGCATTTGTTAAGTGCTGCTGCAAATATGGGCGGGATTGGACAAAGGGGCGTGGTACCTCTCATACAAACCACAAATTAAAAATCTATTATTTCTGCTCCTGATAACGGTATTTGAACAAAATTTGGTACGTCGGTTTGGTGTGCATTTCTTAAGTGTTGCTGCAAATATGGGCGGGATTGGACAAAGGGGCGTGGTACCTCTCATACAAACCACAAATTAAAAATCTATTATTTCTGCTCCTGATAACGGTATTTGAACAAAATTTGGTAAGTCGGTTTGGTATGCATTTTTTTAGTGCTGCTGCAAATATGGGCGGGATTGGACAAAGGGGCGTGGTACCGCCCATATAACCCAAAAATTTCAATCGCCATATTTTACTGTGACTCTGGAAGGAATAATAGGCTATATGAAGTTTTGATTGGACAAAGAGGCGTGGCACCGCCCACATAACCCAAAAATTAAAATCGCCATATTTTGGGCATTTTTTGACCTACGTCGATGATATTTAGTACATATGGTATTGGCATAATTTGGAGTACGTACCAGGAGAAAAGTGGGTGGGACCACGCCACTTTTTAGGAAAATTAAAAATCGTAATATGGTCTTAACTACTGGACCGATCGTCATTAAATTTTCACAATAGGATATATAAATACTTTTAATTTTATTTTATAACGAGGGGGGGGGGGTAGCGAAGCACACCGGGATAGGCTATTTTTTATATATATTTTTATGCATAATTATTGGAAAACTTAAACGTTGTATGTTTTAAATATAAATGTGTTTTAGTTGGTAAAAAGTTTTAGGGGATCCTCCTAACTATAGTTAATCCTTATGAAATAATTTAGCTCTATTTTTGTGAACCGTAGAGGTCTTATTGTTTTTTATTCTTATTACTATATCCTTATCTTCTATTGCAATGACCTTATAAGGCCCTGTGTATAATTGATCTAATTTGCATCTAGACGCATTCTCTACTAAATAGTACCATGTCATTTGAATGTCTTGTGGACACGACATTTTGTCATAAATTTCCTTTTGCTTAAGTTTCTTCCCTTCAATTAACGATTTGGCTCTTTAGTGTGCCAGTTGTAGCCTATATTTAACCTCCTTATCATAGGCTTCAATATTATATATTGGATATACCACCCCTTTCAGAAGAAAGTTGAGCGTGTGGGCAGTTTTCCGAACACTAGCTCAAATGGGCAATATCCATGTACCGATGAAGGGGTTGTGTTATAGCAGAATTCAAAGTAGGTTACCCATTCGTCCCAGTATGTTTTGTTGGGTGATAAATAAGTTCTTAGGTACTCGTTGAGTGTTCTATGAGACCGCTCAACGGCACCTAAAGTTTCATTATGATAAGCTGTGGAGTTTAATTGCTTTATACTAAGTAATTTGCAGAGTTCTGCATTTTGATTTTTTTTATTCCGTGCGCATGTCTGTGCGTAGTGTTTGCTTGGGTCAGAGTTTTAAAATGCAATTCATAAAAATTGCTTTTGCCACATGCTTCGCAGATTTATCGGGTATGGGGATGGCTATTAGATATTTAGATAAGTCGCATAACATTGTAACTGCGTACTCATTTCCTGCGTTTGATTTTACAAATAGTCCTATTGTATCTATAATGACGATATCAAAAGGCTTGGCAGGGGTTGGTGTAATTGCTAAATTTTCTTTTTGTTTTGGACGTACTTTGTTCAATTGACATTGCACACAGTTTTTTACATACTTGGGACTTGTTTAGTCATGTTTTTCCAGAAGTAGTCCCTTCTGAGCTTATTTAGTAATCTTTAGATCCCTGGGTAGCCACCGAGCAGTGGATCATCATGATTTTCTTTATTATTTCAAGTTTTTCTCTTTCATTAGTTATTATTTTTATTTTTGGTGTTAGCGCAATTTCTATATTGTTTAATTTGTTGTTCGCGGTTTCCAAATATTATATCATTGAGCGATAGTTGCAACTTTTGAATGCCTATATTATTAGCTTTGGCAAGTATTGATCTAAATCAATCTTTCCATTAATAATAAATTCATCCATCGCGCTTTTAATCAATATATGTTTCCCTTTAATTAGTGAACAGCTGTATGTAAGTATATCTGGTATTTGGGTAAACTTCAAGCGAACTAATTTTCTAACATAATTTTTGTTTGTAATTTCATATGCGCGGGGCTTATTGCCTATTTGTTCAGTATTACTATTTGTATTAGTGGTATTAATATTTTTGTTTTTATTTTGTGATCGTGTAGTGACTTTAAGTATATTAATGTGCTCACCCATTTCTTTAATGTCACTGAAATTCATGCGTGATAAAGCGTCAGCTCCGCAGTTTTGTTTTCCTTGTATATATTCTATTGAAAAGTCGTATTCCTCAAGGTCTAGTCTCATTCTCGTGAGTTTAGATGCAGGATTTTTCATCGAAAATAAGTATACTAATGGTCTATGGTCGCTTCTAACAAGAAATTTCGTTCCAAATACATATGGGCGGAAAAAGTTGATGGCCCAGTGTATAGCGGTCAGCTCTTGTTCGGTAACTGATTTATTTGATTCACCCTTAGTGAAGGCCCTTGACGCATAAGCTACAGGTAGTTGAGTACAATTATATTCTTGGCTAAGAATAGCTCCACAGGCGGCTTTGCTTGCTTATCAAAATTCGGATATTGTAGTATTTGCGGTGATAACAGAGAATTTTTTAGATATTGGAATGCTTCTTCGCATTTTTTTGACCAAATTAATTGCGTATTTTTTCTCATTAATCTTGTGAGATGTATTGAATACTTAGCAAAGTTTTTTATGAACCTGGGATAATAGTTGCAAAAAGCAACAAATCTTCTTGCATCGTCAGCATTTTTGGGTGTCGGGTAGTTTCTTATTATTTAAAATTTTCCGTCATCTGGGTAAATGCCTTTGTCAGTGCATTTATGGCCCAAAAATGTTAACTGATGTTTAAAAAATATGCATTTGTCAGGGTGTAATTTTAAATTAAATTTTCTACAAGTTTCGAAGATATCTTTAAGATTTCTGAGAGTATGATTTTCTGAGCATCCTAGGGCAACAAGGTCGTCCATATACAAAAATGCTTGAGACGGCTTCAGACCTGGGTAGGCCACAGTCATCATGCGTTGGAAAGAATTCGGGGCTATTTTAAGTCCATAAGGGAGTCTTTTAAATCTGTATGATCCAGCATTAGTGGAAAAGGAAGTGATGTCTCTGGAGCTTTTTCAAGCTCTATTTGATGGAAACCCGACATAAGATCAAGCCATGAAAAATATTTGGCTCTTCCCAGCTGATCTAAAATGTCATCAATTCTAGGAAGAGGGAATTTGTCCGCTACTAGTTTTTTATTGACTTGTCTATAGTCAATGACTAGCCTCCATCTTTTTTCATTGCTATTTGGTAACGATTTTTTGGCACAAGCAATATTGGGCTATTAAATTCAGATACAGAAGGTTCTACAAGGTCATCACTAATAAGTTTTTCTACCTGACTATTTATTTCAGATTTTTGTGATTCTCGAATCCTATAGTTTTTATGTAGACTGGTGTAGTGCCTTTTAATCTTAATTTTTGCTTATAAAAATTATTACAAGAAATTTTTTGATTTTCCAAAGCAAAAATGTCTGCATTGTGAACATAGTTTTGTTAAAGTATGATATGCAAATTTTGGGAAATTGGATTTAAGTTTTTCTAAAATTTTCTTTGATCTGGATTCACTATTTTTATGTTGGTTATTTGAACATTGAACTAGGTTATAATTATCTAAATTTTCGGTGATAACATTCGTATTTGGGATGAATGCATTTTCTTCTGTCGTGTTAACGATACGTACGTAGGGTAATTTGTTTGATGTGATGGAGTTGGCTATGTATATACCGGGGGCTATTTCCTGTGTGAGTACAAATATAGAACTATTTTTGGTTTCAACATCTATTCTTCTAATGACTTCGCTTTGTGTGGGTATTGATAAAATATTTTGTGGTGTAGGTTGACTTCTTAATTTTAAGGTTATTTCATTTGGGAAATCGTCTGGTCTAAGTACCAAAACTTGATTATTTTTGCCAAAATCAAGGACGCAATTGTATTTTGTGATGAAGTCAAGGCCTAGAATACCATCAGTATGTATAGGAAAATTATCATTGACGACAAGAAATTCATGTTTAATAAGAGTATTTTTGTTAATTAAATCGCCCGTGATTTTCCCTGTGGTGTAGACTGGGCTATTACCTATACCCGTAAGTTTATATTTTTATGCAAGATTAAGATTTTCATGATTTTTAATACAATAGTTTTTTAAGATTGATAGATACACTGGCACCAGTATCTATTAAGAACGTATTGACATTTTTGCTTGGTGTGTTTTTAATAGAGCAGTAGCTCGATAAATTTAGATTGAAGTGGTAAATGTTGTTGTTAAGAGTTGCGGAGTTGACGCAAGTATCTTTTGTGTTTAATTTTCCCCCAGATGGATGGTCAGGGGGTTCTCGCCGTTTCCCTGAGCATCACTAGTAATAAGACGAACATTTCTTTTAAAGTTGGTGCGTCCATTATTGTTATTGCGGCTATTATAGTTGTGGCGGTTATTATTGCGATAATTTCTGCCGTTAATGTAGGCTTATTATCCAATTTTAGGCAAAATTCCTTTAAGTATTATTTACAAATGATTATTAGCTTAAATTAAAGTAAAATCAGATTTCTGTGCTGACTATTAATTTCTTTAAATGTACACATTTTTATAAGAACTTATGAAAAAATTAATAAATTTTTGTGGTTTATGTGTAAAACATGGAAACATAAATCATTTTTCTTTATATCCATTTTTTAATAAACAGTCATAAATTCGGAAGCATTTTTGATTTTATGTAATGAATCAAAATATGGACCAGGAAGAAACATGAACACATAAAAAGAAGGTTACCGAGTTCTTTTTGTCTGTTAGTTTTTTTTAGTGCGTGGCTATACAAGTAATGTAGGACAGAATTCATTGGACACAGAGTATTGTTTAATATAGGCTGAAAAATAAAGCCAACATCAAATTAGTAGTGAGAAGTATCGTATTCTATTTGCATTTGAAATGTGTATAAATGGGACATGTAACCATGTTCCACAGAACTACCTAACAAGTAGTGAAAGCATTTACACATGAATACTGACTAGGTCAGTTGCTTCTACCGAAAACAACGTTTGTTTACCTGAAATCTAAAGGGATCTTTAGATGTTAAATTTTTCTGTCTAATATTTCTCTGAATAAAATTCTTATTTGCCGAGCTCAAGATCGACGTATTTTATAAAAAAGGTCATTAATTATAAAATTTTTACATTTATTTGAGCATGTACTCAAGTATTTATGTTTTATATTTTATTTAATGGTTGCGGGTTAGCAATATCTAGATATATATTTCGTTGGTAGCTATACCAATTCATCAGTAGATGTTTTACCCTTTATGTTTAAAAAAATTCCAAATAAAAAATACCAACGAAATATATATCTAGATATTGCTAACCCGCAACAAATAAATAAAATATATAACATAAATACTTGAGTACACGCTCAAATAAATGTAAAAATTTTGTAACGGGGAGATTTGCTTTTCATTTTTGCCTTATAAAATACTTTTAATGGCAACCAGCGGTTGTCTAATTGTATAGGTGTAGAAAAGTAAACACATTCATAATGGAAAATTATTGTTGTGTGTGTTTGAGAAATTTTTTAAAGGCTATTTTTATGCTTTGTAATTCACAAAAATATATTTGTGAGTTTTTGTATAAATAGATAAGCTTTGAAATTTTTTTAAACATAAAGGGTAAAACATCTACTGATGAATTGGTATAGCTACCAACGAAATATATGTCATTAATTATATTTTTTATTTCAATATTTCGCTACCAAAAATCGGTAGCTTCTTTAGGGTTTTATAATATGTTTTTTAAAAAATTGTAACAAATTATTCTAAAACAAATATCTTGGAATATTATTATTTTAGATTATTATTGTTATTATTAGAGTTGCCAATTATTCGCCTTTCAACTTTGTTCGAATAATTCAAATAATTGATTTTGTTCGTTCGATCAAACGATTAAAGATGAAAAATTATTCGATTATTCGATGAGAACAACGAATAAAAAATGATTTAAAATATTTATTGACAAAAAATAAACATTTCATACAAAAAACTTAAAAATAAAATAGGCTGACTTCCAAAACGTCAGTTGCTTTGTGTTTAAACAAAGCATCACATTTCATAACGCCGCAGTACAATAGTTATACAATGTATAGCATTTCAGAACGCCGCCGCAAAGTATTTTTAACGCAGTAAGAGAGCAAACAAGGCATCGGTTTTATAGTTGTTGCATTGTTTCCGAACTTTGCATATGTATGTGATTTAAATACAGTAGCAATACTGTATACAAACATTGTATACGAACGTTTTGGAAGTCAGCCATAGTTAAATCAGAGAAATCAGACAATTTGAGTTCTTCTTAAGAAATAATCTTACAAATAAAAGTTGACTAAATTTTTTAGCTTTCAAACGATTTTTGGTTTTGGTTTTTGAAATAAATCTTTCGCTAATTGTCGAGGTAGGTGATATTGTGGGAAGAGCATAAAATAGTTTATCTAATCTTTCTGTTCTTTTTTTACATTTTTCAAATATACCATATCGTCTAATAAATATATCGCTGAAGTCTTTTTATATTTTGAATTTTTAAACTTTTAATATAATTATTTAATTCGTATAAAAGATTGTTAATTTCATTACTAGTAACATCTTCTTTATCATTACTTTTCATCTGAATTATTGTGGTTACTTTGAACATAAAATCATCTGGAGTATAATTCATTTGGAATTCTTTAGTTTCACTTTTTGAAGAATATTTTAAAAAACTTTCATTGCTCGCAAAATTTCCAGAATTTAAAAAATATTATTAACATATTTAAAAATTTTATACGTCCCTCATTTATTCTTATTTTAATACGTTTTCGTAAATCTGTTGCAAAAGAAATATTAATTTTTTTTGTTTTTGATCCAACAATTTTGTATACTTTAGGACACTTGTTACATGTGACTTTGTTTTTTTTTTTCATTTTTGTGCTTGGTAAAATACTTCCAAAACAAGCTCAATTTTTTGGCTTTAGTGTATTTCTAATTTATTCACCTGAGAGTGAAAAAACCCCATTCTTGAAAATTTTTTAACGTTTCATTCAAAACATAGCACGACTACTATGTTCGACAGTTCGACAACAACCGCAAACATCCAAAATAATATGTATTTGGTTGATATAAAGTACTCGCTTTGTTTCATATCATACAAACAAATTTAAACATTTTTGACGTATGCATTTTAAACTAAAAAAGTTGTTCGATTAATTGACATTAATTAATCGATTTATTCGTTATTTGAAAATCGGCATTTTAAAATTATTCGAACAAGAGTTTCGTCTTGTTTGATCGATTAATCGAATTATTCTTAATCGGTTGACAACTCTAGTTATTATTAACCTTTTTTATAAAATACGTTGATCTTGAGCTTTACAAATAAGAATTTAATTCATTTAAAAGATCGAAAGAAAACAAAAAGCAATAATTTCTCTAAATATTAAATTTATGAACTTTAGCCTGTATAAATATAAACAAATATTAATAATAATGAGAAGTTGTTAGTAATTTCAAAAATTCCCATAGTCCTTTTTATTTTGTTCAGGTGGAATGGCCTTTACGTGGCTTTTAGGATTTTACAAGCAATTTAATTACAATTTTTTTTTATAATTTTTGAGTATTTTCATTAAAATAAAAAAAATATTCTACGGACGGGTGAAAAAGTACATATGGGATTAAAAAACACACTTTCATCTTTATCTGAGTGGTTTCGGATTTTTGACCCCTTTTGACCTTCAAAAGGTATATATGAAAATATGGGGGCTTAAAATTTTTTGCATTGTGTTTGTTTTTTAATTACCATAAATTCTTTGTTTTCAAATTTTTTGGCAACCTTGCTTTTGTTATGTTTTCTTTATGATAGTGTAAAAATTTTAAGAATATATGTTATGAAAGTATATAGGTTTTGGTCGATGAAAATTAATTCTGAACCACCGTGCCATGTTTCTTAAGGTATGGTTACACTTGGCAAATATTTGCTCAAAAGAAACTTAGGGAACAGAATGGCAGAATACAGAAGTGATATTGAAAAATAAAAAACATCAACAGCTTTGTCAACACATATCATCAACAACAAACATACGGTGGATTTTGATAATGTGAGAATTTTAGATAGTGAAAATATAGAGAGGTAAAGATACACAATCGAAAGTTTGCGCATACAACAGAACATAGAGAGAACGATGAACATAAAAGAGGACACCAACAATATCAGCACTAGTTATATTGTTGCAATTAAATAACAGCACCAACTGTGTTTTTACTAAATATACTTTTATTTATTTATTAAAAAAATTTTCGGCATTAAAAATTTATAAAAATATATTCATAGCAATTCTTTTTAAGTGCTAAATGACCTTCGTGAAGAATATCTTCAAGCAACAAATATCTGTATTGAAAATTTTTATCAACTGTTTATTCTCGTCCCAGGTTTTCAATTTCAGAGAGTCAATATACCGCATTTTATACAACACTGGGGTCCCGTGTTCTGGCAGCTGGCGACTACAATGCTAAACACACTTTTTGGGGTTCACGTTTAATCAGTCCTAAGGGTCGTGTTTTGTTTGACACAATTTCAAAAATGGGTTTGAATGTAGTTTCAAGTGGTTAGCCAACATATTGGCCAACGGATCGACAAAAAATTCCTGATGTTATCGACTTTGGAATCTCGAAAGGTGTGCCCAGCGAAATGATTGAAGTAGTAGCATCTTTGGATTTGTCTTCAGATCACTCGCCTACTATTATCACTATTTACTCACACACAACTGCAACACCAACATGTGATTTACCGCTGACATCTGCACGTGTTAACTGGCTGAAATACAAAAAATATTTGAGTGCTCATTGCACGGAAAATATGCCATTGAGAACACCTACTGACATAGAAAATTCTATTAGGTTGTTTGAAGCACATGCTAAACAAGCTGCTCTTAATGCTTCATCAATTCAACCAAATCAACAAGCGAGATTTAACAATATTTTTTGTGCGGATATAGAAAGGCTATTGACTGAAAAACGGAGAGCCCGACGAGAATGGCAACGTTACAGATCGCCTCAGTTAAAAGTAAGGCTTAAGGAGTGTACCAAACAGCTAAGAAAAGTTTTGCAAACACAAAAAACAGCTTCGCTGCAAAAAGTTCAGCAAGAACTCGATGCAACACCATCAACAGATTATTCGCTGTGGCGTGCAGCCAGAGGACTTAAAAGGCCAGTGGTATGCAAACCTTCATTATGGGCCTCTAATGGTGACTGGGCAAGAACTGATGCTGAAAAAGGTGCTCTTTTCGTTAAACACTTAGAAAAACTGTTTACTCCAAATATTTCTGTTAATATTGCTGAACTGCCACCAGTCGCCTCTTTACCAGAAACACCGCTAAAATTTAATATTGTGGAGATTAAAAATGCTATTGCTAGTCTTAACACCAAAAAAGCCTCAGGTATCGACAAAATAAGCAACAAAATGCTTCAAGAATTGCCATATATTGCAAAAAGAATAATACTATTCATATTTAATGGTATTTTACGGCTGCAATACTATCCGGCAGAATGGAAGGTTTCGATGATTATTATGATACCAAAGCCCGGCAAGGATCATACGAAGGTTGAATCCTTTCGGCCTATTAGTTTATTGCCCAACATTGCAAAACTATTTGAAAAGCTGTACATGAGCAAGCTGATGCCTATAGTGAGTAGAAGTGGATGCATTCCAGATCATCAATTCGGTTTTCGCAGTCAACATAGCACTATTGAACAAACTCACAGACTTGTGAACGTAGTTAGAGACACCTTTGAAAAAAAGAAATATTGTTCAGCGCTTTTTATTGATGTCGCACAGGCTTTTGATAAAGTATGGCACGAAGGTCTTGTCCACAAATTAACACAAAATCTACCCGCAAACATCGTCAGGGTCTTAAAAAGCTATCTAGAGGAACGAAAATTTGTAGTTAGGGAAGGCAATTTTTCAAGCCCCCCGCAGTTGATTGAAGCCGGAGTCCCTCAAGGCAGTATCTTCGGTCCTTTACTTTATTTAATATATGCCTCTAACTTACCGTTATGCAGTAACATTCACACGTCAACATTTGCTGATGATACGGCTTTTCTAAGCGTTCATGAAAATCCTGTAGTAGCTTCCCGGAATCTACAAGGGTACATATCAAAATTGGAAACATGGCTAAAACAATGGCGGATAAAAGTGAATGAGCAGAAATGTGTACACGTTACTTTTACTTTACGCAGGGAAACATGCCCGCCTATACAAATCAACACCGAGACTATACCGCAACACACTGTAGTAAAATATCTAGGCGTTCATCTTGATCGTCGCTTAACATGGAAATCGCATATAGACGCAAAGTTTGTAATGGTATTTTATTGTTAATTTTGTTGAATTTTCCTTTCATGTTATTAGGGGTTGTTAAGAGGGCAAAACTATGTGACCGCACGTTCTGATTGAGGCTATACTCGCCGGAAGGGGTCGGGTTCTTGGTCACACATTATGCCATCAATACCAATACAAAGTTGAACGTGCTAACATAAGAATGTAAAACAATTTCTTGAACTATTGATTTTCATTTTCGGACAGACTACGGACGTTTTCTTATGACTGAAACTAATAAGTGGACTCATTTAAATGTACCTTAGGTTTGATCTTTCGATGTAGAAGATCATTGCCCGCACCAACCATAGTTCTCAGATACATCCTATTAGTTTTCCAGAGAACCCCACATAATTAAAACTACTTCGGTTTGGCTCTCCTCACTTCCAAATAAAATAAATTACATACAATTCATATCAGCTTTTATTTAAAAGACACGGTTTAAATTCATATTACTTTATATTACCCTTAAAGAGAAATTTACATTATTTACTTTATACGATATGAAATCATAATTATATATATATATATATATTTTATATACGAGATTTAATTACTCACGGTGATTCCATCCAACGATGCTCAGGCCTGTGCAGAGTTTCGATGAAATTCGACGGTAGTTAACATTATTACAAGTTTTATGTGTGTACAAAATTAATAATACAATAGAAGAGATTTAAGAGAACGTGACAAATATAAACCTAAGAGAAGGTAAAAGATTAACCTAAATTATATTTCCAAGCACAAATTAACAAATGATAGTAGGTATAATAAATTCTCACATAAATAATAATTCAAACAAACAAACAAAAAAATTTTCGTTGAATAATAATATTAGGGCGCTACTAGTTGGACATACTTATATGATTAAATGTTCAAATTTAGAAATTTTAACCTTAATTAAAATTAATAATTTGTAAGGGACGTTTACCACAAATTTAATAAAAGCAACAAAAGATTTGTTCATTGATCGATAAAATTATTTCCGAATTATAAATAGCTTAAATTTTGTTAGTTAATTTACTATAAAGGAGGATAACTAATAATTGCTACCAGATGGGTTTAATTAAGTTTTTTTTTTCTTTTCTTTTATTTTATAACTAAAGCATAACTTGAATTTGTTGGATCATTCTGATTTAACCTGTGGTCAATGTAAATGAGTACGATTTATTGATTTGGATTAATAAATGGAGAACGGTTTCGAAAGACCGGAATCGTTGACCTGATTTGAGGAGTCGAATTGATCCGAGGGTTCCAAATTTTGATTAGTTATCGCCTCCTTCGTATGGTTTTTCATACACGTGTAAAGGTGGTCTCACCAAGCTTTTAATTTGTTGCGTCAGCTATTAGATTGATTTCTTTCCTTTTTTTTTTCGTTTTGTTGGTTTTTTATGTTTAATATTATCGCAAAGTTTTTATATAATTTATTTATTTAAAGCCAATAGAAAATTTCTAGGTGATTATGTAATTTTCTTAAACAACTTGTGGCCACGTTGAAAGTTTTTAATTAATTTCCATTTTTCTCAACAATCAACACTTCTTCGCAGTTTGATGATCAAAATTGTAATCTGCCTTTAGCGTGGTTTGTTCTTCGTGGCTACTCTAGAATTTTCGATATCCTCTCCCCCAATATATCTTTCTTCTTCCCTCATCAATAAACATTGTTTTAAGTAAATAGGTAACGGGATAACTCATTATTGCAATTGATTGCATTTATTTGTTTGCTCTATATTTTTCTGAGATTGAAAATTATCTGGAATCGGAACAGATCATGTAATATACATACGTGGGTGATGAGAGTAAAGGGATAAACCAAGGGACGTTGAATATCCCATTTTGTAAAGTAAGAAAACCGTCACAACACAGATAAATTTTCTTTCTCTTTTGAGTAAAAATTTATCTGGAAACGGTGCGACTGCAGTTATTCAAATAGGCCTTAAGTCTTTAGCGTGAAAAGTACCAATTTTCCTGCCCAGTAAATCTGAAAGTTCATAATAACAACTTCCTATACGTTTATCAATTCGGCATCTGAGGAACTTGGGAGCTAGTTTTGCACAAAAGGCATTAGGCTTATTACTTAAAACAAAATTTCTTCTGTAAACCTCGTCTCCTACATTATAGCTTATAGCTCTACAGCGAAGATTATAAGGCTGTTTATAAGAGTTATACGCATTTTCTAAATTTTCTTTTACCATGCCGCGTATAATTTGAAGTTGGTCTGGGTGTTCAATGTTTTCTCCACACTCTACAGAATTGATATTTCTTAACAACTCATACGACTTTCCATGGGTGACCATAGGTACGCCAAATAATGCGTAATAAGGGGAATAGCCGATTGAAGAATGAACGAGACTTCTTAGAGCAACACATATATGACCAAGATGAAAGTCCCACTCACGCTGGTCTTTCTTAAGATAAGAGCGTATAGCAGCTAAAATGGATCTATTAAGTCTTTCCGAAGAATTTGACTGAGGACTGTATGCTGCGGTAAATATGTGTTTAACGCCATATCTATCTAAAAGACTTTCAAACAGAACGGACTTAAATTGAGTGCCGTTATCCGTTACCACAAACTCGGGCACACCAAAAAGGTGAAAAACATCTGATTCTACAAAATTACAAATCTCAGACGAAGTAAATTTTTTAACAGGTTTAAGTATTGGGTATTTAGAAAGGTGATCTAGTATAACTAAGATTCCTACATGTCCATTTTTTGACCTAGGATAAGGACCTAAGAAGTCCATGTATATTCTTTGAAAAGGTCTTTCTGATTTAATTCTTTCTCCCATGAAAGGTCTTAAAATAGTGTTTGGAGCTTTTGATTTCTTACAATCATCGCATTTTGATATAAACTCTCGGACTTCTAGAGACATTTTTGACCAATATAAATTTCGCTTTATTTTTTCCAAAGTTTTACCTACACCACCATGAGACGAATTAGGCAACGAATGGGCCCTACGAATTACTTCTTGCGTTAGTTCAGAAGGTACCCAAAGTTTCCACGCAGATTATTCACTACAGGGATCTCCTTTTGAAAATTCAGTTCGCTTGTAAACAAACTTATCCTTAACCAGGAGATCCGGAAGGGTATCATTATCTCTTGTTATGGAGTTTCGAAGTTTGATATAACTTGGACTATCGAAGTACGTTGAATGAATGTCTATTTCTGGCTCAACTTCGATTGGAGAGATACTTTCAAGAGAAAGGCGTGACAATGCATCAGGAACAGTTTGCAGACTCGCCTTTCGGTGCTCGATGGAGAAATCAAATCCTTGTAAACGTAGCGACCATCTTGCTAGTCTGCCATTTAAATCAGTTTGACGCATGAGCCATTGCAAGCTTGCATGGTCGGTTACCACCTTAAATTTCTGGCATTCTACATATTCACGAAACTTTTCGACACATTTCAGTGCAGCTAAGCATTCAAGCTCGGTAATGGAGTAATTTTTTTGCGCTTGATTCAACTTATATGAGTAAAAGGCAATCGGTCTTTCGACTCCTTCAGTATCCTCTTGTGCTAAAACCCCTCCAATACCTAGCCTAGAGGCATCACATTGAATAATAAATGGCTCATCGAAATTTGGCGTAATCAAGACAGGTGCAGTAGTTAGACATAATTTTAATTTTTCAAAGGCAACGTTAGCCTCTTTGGTCCAAGTGAACCGCTTTGTTTTCTTAGTTAGATCAGAAATTGGTGCGGTTATTTCGGAAAAATTTTCAATGAATCGCCTATACCAACTGGCAAGACCAAGAAATTTTCGTACTTCACGGACAGACTTTGGGGGAGGCAAATCACTAATAGCTTGAATTTTTTCTGAATCGGTCTTTATAACACCATGACCAATAACATATCCGAGGTATCTTACCTCTTTCAAGCACCATTTACATTTAGAAATATTAATAGTAAGACCTGATTTCCTTAATATCGTGCCCACCTCAAGTAACAACTCTAAGTGTTCCTTGAAATTTTGGGAAACTAGCAGTAAATCATCTAAGTAGATGAAAACCTGATTTCGAAGGTTTGGTGGAACAATGATGTCCATAAGACGACTCATGGTTTGGGGCGCATTCGTCAGGCCAAATGGCATAACCTTAAACCTATATAGAGGCCTGTTAGGGATGGTAAAGGCTGTCATATTTCTCGAACTTGATTCTAATCCCACTTGCCAAAAGGCGTGTTTTAGGTCTAAGGATGTTATGAACTCGGCCTTTGGTAATCGTGAAAGGATATTACTAATCTTTGGTTGGGGGTATGCATCCCTAACTGTTACGGAATTTAACTTTCTTGAATCTAAACACAGTCTAGACTTCCCATTTTTTCGTACCAGTGTGACTGGACTACTCCATGGACAGTTTACTGGAGCTTCTTCGATTACATCCATGGCTAACATGCTGTCGATTTCGGCATGAAGTAATTTTTCTACAGCTGGGGAAACAGAGAAATACCTTTGTTTAATTGGCTTGGTGTCTTTAAATATTTCAATCGAGTGTTCTATTAGCGTAGTTCGTCCCAGTCCATCGCTTTCAAAGGAGGGAAATATTTTTTTAACGTCATCTAATTTTTTCCGCATTGAAAGGGTTAACTCATGGCAATTCCCAGTATCCGTTGGGCACAGATAATCTACTTCTAATAATTTAAAATTCATTAGATCAAAATTTCGAACAAAATCGATTCCTAAATATAAGTCATTTTTTAAATCTGGTATGATGTAAATTTTAATCTTTTTTTTCATACCTCGGTATTCTACCTCAATTTCAGAATAACCTACAACATCATAGTTCCGACCCCCCGCTGTCGTTACATGTTCCTGCAGAGGCCTATACGGAATATCTTTTTGTATGAACATTTTCGCCGCTGCCCCTGATATGCACGTGATAGAAGCTCCTGTATCAATCAACCCTACTAGGTCCATTCCAAAAATTTTCAATTTTAAAAACCATCGATTATCCTCCAGAACTTTCTCACTAGAATTCACAGAATATCTTATTGCCTTTCTTTTGGAAACAACATCCTTCCAAAATTTACGGAGTCTTTTCGTGTTTCGTTTCTGACTTCCCTGATTGGCATTTCCTAAGTAAAAATTCTCAGAGAATATTTTTTCTTTAATTGGGGGGGGGGGTAATTGGGGAGCTTATTGGTTTTTTTATATTCGTCTGGATATTTGTTAAATTATTAGATGTTTGAACTGAAACTGATCTAAAAGTTTTTGTTTTTTCGAGCGGAATCCGCTCGCTTTCACGTTTCCCTGGTTCTGACACTTTGAACAATTCGGTTTAAAAATATCCTGCGTGCCGCATCCGTAACAAAAAATAGACCTTTCCTCAAGGCAATCAGTAAATCGATGTCCCTTCTGCCTACAGTTCCAGCAAATTATACCCGATGCGTTGTCAATTTCCGATATATTTTCTTTTATTTCAATTTCTGTTCCCTCGGATTCAGTTTCATTAACCTTTTTATTCGTTTGCCGGTTAGTATTATACCTGTCCATTTCCATGCTTAAGTGTTCCCGTCTAATCATCAAAAATCGCAAATGTGCTACATTATTAATGGTGGTATAAAACAGTTCTTTACGAAGTTGCGGTCTTAAATTCCTCCGGAGGGTCTCAACTAGTTCTATTTCCGATAGCTTATATTGTAGTCTACCACAAAGCTTCATAATTGCAGAATAATAATCTTCAAAGCTCTCGCCAGAAAGTTGTTTTCGGTCTCGAATCATTTCCCTTATGTCATTATCTGAAAAATGATCTGCAAAATAAGACTTAATCGCTAAACAAAGAGAAACCCATTCAATTCTTTGAACCGAACTTCTATATTCCCAATTGCTCTTCCACCTAATAAAATGTGAAAATGGTCGCATAACAACTGGAAGTCTCCCGCTAGGTTATCTTTAGTCAAAGAAATTATAGTATAAATAAATTTTCCCACGGGAAAGCTAGAGGAGTTTCCATCAAATCTAGCATTCCAACTATTTATTAAGCTAACAACTTTACTACTGTTATTTAGAGCTATTGAAGAGTTAACACTGTGATTCCTATGGAGGGTTGGTCTTTCGTTATCCCCCATTTCATAATTTGGAAGTTCAAAATTCTGTTCATTAATGGGTACCCTAGGAGGATTTGAAACTATGGAACCTCTATTCGTAATGGGAGGAAATAGTTCCCTAGGGAACATGTGTTCAGGATTTCTACTTACTTCAAGACTTTGCAATTTTTGTGATAGAGTTTCAACCAGTTTAAATAACTTTTCAATATCATAAGGATTTGAACTTTCCACGTCAGCACGGTTTTCAAAGAGTTGTTGCCGGCAAGCCAAATCATTATTTTCGGTCATGTTAACTAACCTACTTGAAGATCGCGTTGTTCTGGATGGGGGTGGAGGTAACGTTTGCTTTTTTGGTACAGCACCCTTAGGAGTAAGGTTAACTGAAGGTAAATAAAATTTAGTAAGTGAAGAAGTACTTATTGAACTGTCACATATTGGACAAAATGGATTTTTTTCTATATTTTTAGCCATACAATTCTTATGAAAAATATGATGACATTTCGTTGATACTAAAGGCTCAGAATTATCCAAAGATTTGTTACAAATTAAACAGTTAGTCGATTCCATAGTAAATAGTGGCAATAAATATACTTGTTAATTAATACTTTATTTTAATTTAGGAAGTATTAGAGAAACCAAACTTTCGTAGTGCATTAACTTTAAGGTACGTTTTAAATGAGGTAAGTTGATATATTTAAATGACAAAATGATTAGTATATAATGGATAAAATTATTTTTTATTGGATTACTGACCCGTTTAAACTAAACCACAGGAAGTAATTACTCCGAATAAACTATCACCCCTTATAAATATACACCAAATTAGTTCTTGTTTTTCCTTTTGTCAAGTAGCTATGGATCCCTAAAACTATAATGAAGATTGGAAAAGGTTTGCATTTAAGAATGCTTTACGGTCTAGTCTATGTGCATATACTTCGCAATAGAACTAACAATTCCAGTAAGCTAATTTTAAACCAAACAATGTCCAACAAAGAAGCATTTGAAGTAAATATTTGAGAGCTGGACAAATCTTTTTGTATCTAGATAATATTATAGAGGATACTGATAAATTTTATGATTGTCTCGTGCCCCACGTTGGGCGCCATCTGTAATGGTATTTTATTGTTAATTTTGTTGAATTTTCCTTTCATGTTATTAGGGGTTGTTAAGAGGGCAAAACTATGTGACCGCACGTTCTGATTGAGGCTATACTCGCCGGAAGGGGTCGGGTTCTTGGTCACACATTATGCCATCAATACCAATACAAAGTTGAACGTGCTAACATAAGAATGTAAAACAATTTCTTGAACTATTGATTTTCATTTTCGGACAGACTACGGACGTTTTCTTATGACTGAAACTAATAAGTGGACTCATTTAAATGTACCTTAGGTTTGATCTTTCGATGTAGAAGATCATTGCCCGCACCAACCATAGTTCTCAGATACATCCTATTAGTTTTCCAGAGAACCCCACATAATTAAAACTACTTCGGTTTGGCTCTCCTCACTTCCAAATAAAATAAATTACATACAATTCATATCAGCTTTTATTTAAAAGACACGGTTTAAATTCATATTACTTTATACTACCCTTAAAGAGAAATTTACATTATTTACTTTATACGATATGAAATCATAATTATATATATATATATATATATATATTTTATATACGAGATTTAATTACTCACGGTGATTCCATCCAACGATGCTCAGGCCTGTGCAGAGTTTCGATGAAATTCGACGGTAGTTAACATTATTACAAGTTTTATGTGTGTACAAAATTAATAATACAATAGAAGAGATTTAAGAGAACGTGACAAATATAAACCTAAGAGAAGGTAAAAGATTAACCTAAATTATATTTCCAAGCACAAATTAACAAATGATAGTAGGTATAATAAATTCTCACATAAATAATAATTCAAACAAACAAACAAAAAAATTTTCGTTGAATAATAATATTAGGGCGCTACTAGTTGGACATACTTATATGATTAAATGTTCAAATTTAGAAATTTTAACCTTAATTAAAATTAATAATTTGTAAGGGACGTTTACCACAAATTTAATAAAAGCAACAAAAGATTTGTTCATTGATCGATAAAATTATTTCCGAATTATAAATAGCTTAAATTTTGTTAGTTAATTTACTATAAAGGAGGATAACTAATAATTGCTACCAGATGGGTTTAATTAAGTTTTTTTTTTCTTTTCTTTTATTTTATAACTAAAGCATAACTTGAATTTGTTGGATCATTCTGATTTAACCTGTGGTCGATGTAAATGAGTACGATTTATTGATTTGGATTAATAAATGGAGAACGGTTTCGAAAGACCGGAATCGTTGACCTGATTTGAGGAGTCGAATTGATCCGAGGGTTCCAAATTTTGATTAGTTATCGCCTCCTTCGTATGGTTTTTCATACACGTGTAAAGGTGGTCTCACCAAGCTTTTAATTTGTTGCGTCAGCTATTAGATTGATTTCTTTCCTTTTTTTTTCGTTTTGTTGGTTTTTTATGTTTAATATTATCGCAAAGTTTTTATATAATTTATTTATTTAAAGCCAATAGAAAATTTCTAGGTGATTATGTAATTTTCTTAAACAACTTGTGGCCACGTTGAAAGTTTTTAATTAATTTCCATTTTTCTCAACAATCAACACTTCTTCGCAGTTTGATGATCAAAATTGTAATCTGCCTTTAGCGTGGTTTGTTCTTCGTGGCTACTCTAGAATTTTCGATATCCTCTCCCCCAATATATCTTTCTTCTTCCCTCATCAATAAACATTGTTTTAAGTAAATAGGTAACGGGATAACTCATTATTGCAATTGATTGCATTTATTTGTTTGCTCTATATTTTTCTGAGATTGAAAATTATCTGGAATCGGAACAGATCATGTAATATACATACGTGGGTGATGAGAGTAAAGGGATAAACCAAGGGACGTTGAATATCCCATTTTGTAAAGTAAGAAAACCGTCACAACACAGATAAATTTTCTTTCTCTTTTGAGTAAAAATTTATCTGGAAACGGTGCGACTGCAGTTATTCAAATAGGCCTTAAGTCTTTAGCGTGAAAAGTACCAATTTTCCTGCCCAGTAAATCTGAAAGTTCATAATAACAACTTCCTATATGTTTATCAATTCGGCATCTGAGGAACTTGGGAGCTAGTTTTGCACAAAAGGCATTAGGCTTATTACTTAAAACAAAATTTCTTCTGTAAACCTCGTCTCCTACATTATAGCTTATAGCTCTACAGCGAAGATTATAAGGCTGTTTATAAGAGTTATACGCATTTTCTAAATTTTCTTTTACCATGCCGCGTATAATTTGAAGTTGGTCTGGGTGTTCAATGTTTTCTCCACACTCTACAGAATTGATATTTCTTAACAACTCATACGACTTTCCATGGGTGACCATAGGTACGCCAAATAATGCGTAATAAGGGGAATAGCCGATTGAAGAATGAACGAGACTTCTTAGAGCAACACATATATGACCAAGATGAAAGTCCCACTCACGCTGGTCTTTCTTAAGATAAGAGCGTATAGCAGCTAAAATGGATCTATTAAGTCTTTCCGAAGAATTTGACTGAGGACTGTATGCTGCGGTAAATATGTGTTTAACGCCATATCTATCTAAAAGACTTTCAAACAGAACGGACTTAAATTGAGTGCCGTTATCCGTTACCACAAACTCGGGCACACCAAAAAGGTGAAAAACATCTGATTCTACAAAATTACAAATCTCAGACGAAGTAAATTTTTTAACAGGTTTAAGTATTGGGTATTTAGAAAGGTGATCTAGTATAACTAAGATTCCTACATGTCCATTTTTTGACCTAGGATAAGGACCTAAGAAGTCCATGTATATTCTTTGAAAAGGTCTTTCTGATTTAATTCTTTCTCCCATGAAAGGTCTTAAAATAGTGTTTGGAGCTTTTGATTTCTTACAATCATCGCATTTTGATATAAACTCTCGGACTTCTAGAGAAATTTTTGACCAATATAAATTTCGCTTTATTTTTTCCAAAGTTTTACCTACACCACCATGAGACGAATTAGGCAACGAATGGGCCCTACGAATTACTTCTTGCGTTAGTTCAGAAGGTACCCAAAGTTTCCACGCAGATTATTCACTACAGGGATCTCCTTTTGAAAATTCAGTTCGCTTGTAAACAAACTTATCCTTAACCAGGAGATCCGGAAGGGTATCATTATCTCTTGTTATGGAGTTTCGAAGTTTGATATAACTTGGACTATCGAAGTACGTTGAATGAATGTCTATTTCTGGCTCAACTTCGATTGGAGAGATACTTTCAAGAGAAAGGCGTGACAATGCATCAGGAACAGTTTGCAGACTCGCCTTTCGGTGCTCGATGGAGAAATCAAATCCTTGTAAACGTAGCGACCATCTTGCTAGTCTGCCATTTAAATCAGTTTGACGCATGAGCCATTGCAAGCTTGCATGGTCGGTTACCACCTTAAATTTCTGGCATTCTACATATTCACGAAACTTTTCGACACATTTCAGTGCAGCTAAGCATTCAAGCTCGGTAATGGAGTAATTTTTTTGCGCTTGATTCAACTTATATGAGTAAAAGGCAATCGGTCTTTCGACTCCTTCAGTATCCTCTTGTGCTAAAACCCCTCCAATACCTAGCCTAGAGGCATCACATTGAATAATAAATGGCTCATCGAAATTTGGCGTAATCAAGACAGGTGCAGTAGTTAGACATAATTTTAATTTTTCAAAGGCAACGTTAGCCTCTTTGGTCCAAGTGAACCGCTTTGTTTTCTTAGTTAGATCAGAAATTGGTGCGGTTATTTCGGAAAAATTTTCAATGAATCGCCTATACCAACTGGCAAGACCAAGAAATTTTCGTACTTCACGGACAGACTTTGGGGGAGGCAAATCACTAATAGCTTGAATTTTTTCTGAATCGGTCTTTATAACACCATGACCAATAACATATCCGAGGTATCTTACCTCTTTCAAGCACCATTTACATTTAGAAATATTAATAGTAAGACCTGATTTCCTTAATATCGTGCCCACCTCAAGTAACAACTCTAAGTGTTCCTTGAAATTTTGGGAAACTAGCAGTAAATCATCTAAGTAGATGAAAACCTGATTTCGAAGGTTTGGTGGAACAATGATGTCCATAAGACGACTCATGGTTTGGGGCGCATTCGTCAGGCCAAATGGCATAACCTTAAACCTATATAGAGGCCTGTTAGGGATGGTAAAGGCCGTCATATTTCTCGAACTTGATTCTAATCCCACTTGCCAAAAGGCGTGTTTTAGGTCTAAGGATGTTATGAACTCGGCCTTTGGTAATCGTGAAAGGATATTACTAATCTTTGGTTGGGGGTATGCATCCCTAACTGTTACGGAATTTAACTTTCTTGAATCTAAACACAGTCTAGACTTCCCATTTTTTCGTACCAGTGTGACTGGACTACTCCATGGACAGTTTACTGGAGCTTCTTCGATTACATCCATGGCTAACTAACATGCTGTCGATTTCGGCATGAAGTAATTTTTCTACAGCTGGGGAAACAGAGAAATACCTTTGTTTAATTGGCTTGGTGTCTTTAAATATTTCAATCGAGTGTTCTATTAGCGTAGTTCGTCCCAGTCCATCGCTTTCAAAGGAGGGAAATATTTTTTTAACGTCTTTTGGAAACAACATCCTTCCAAAATTTACGGAGTCTTTTCGTGTTTCGTTTCTGACTTCCCTGATTGGCATTTCCTAAGTAAAAATTCTCAGAGAATATTTTTTCTTTAGCCTTCTGATAAGCAATAAGTCGTTCGTGGTACGTAATTGGGGAGCTTATTGGTTTTTTTATATTCGTCTGGATATTTGTTAAATTATTAGATGTTTGAACTGAAACTGATCTAAAAGTTTTTATTTTTTCGAGCGGAATCCGCTCGCTTTCACGTTTCCCTGGTTCTGACACTTTGAACAATTCGGTTTAAAAATATCCTGCGTGCCGCATCCGTAACAAAAAATAGACCTTTCCTCAAGGCAATCAGTAAATCGATGTCCCTTCTGCCTACAGTTCCAGCAAATTATACCCGATGCGTTGTCAATTTCCGATATATTTTCTTTTATTTCAATTTCTGTTCCCTCGGATTCAATTTCATTAACCTTTTTATTCGTTTGCCGGTTAGTATTATACCTGTCCATTTCCATGCTTAAGTGTTCCCGTCTAATCATCAAAAATCGCAAATGTGCTACATTATTAATGGTGGTATAAAACAGTTCTTTACGAAGTTGCGGTCTTAAATTCCTCCGGAGGGTCTCAACTAGTTCTATTTCCGATAGCTTATATTGTAGTCTACCACAAAGCTTCATAATTGCAGAATAATAATCTTCAAAGCTCTCGCCAGAAAGTTGTTTTCGGTCTCGAATCATTTCCCTTATGTCATTATCTGAAAAATGATCTGCAAAATAAGACTTAATCGCTAAACAAAGAGAAACCCATTCAATTCTTTGAACCGAACTTCTATATTCCCAATTGCTCTTCCACCTAATAAAATGTGAAAATGGTCGCATAACAACTGGAAGTCTCCCGCTAGGTTATCTTTAGTCAAAGAAGTTATAGTATAAATAAATTTTCCCACGGGAAAGCTAGAGGAGTTTCCATCAAATCTAGCATTCCAACTATTTATTAAGCTAACAACTTTACTACTGTTATTTAGAGCTATTGAAGAGTTAACACTGTGATTCCTATGGAGGGTTGGTCTTTCGTTATCCCCCATTTCATAATTTGGAAGTTCAAAATTCTGTTCATTAATGGGTACCCTAGGAGGATTTGAAACTATGGAACCTCTATTCGTAATGGGAGGAAATAGTTCCCTAGGGAACATGTGTTCAGGATTTCTACTTACTTCAAGACTTTGCAATTTTTGTGATAGAGTTTCAACCAGTTTAAATAACTTTTCAATATCATAAGGATTTGAACTTTCCACGTCAGCACGGTTTTCAAAGAGTTGTTGCCGGCAAGCCAAATCATTATTTTCGGTCATGTTAACTAACCTACTTGAAGATCGCGTTGTTCTGGATGGGGGTGGAGGTAATGTTTGCTTTTTTGGTACAGCACCCTTAGGAGTAAGGTTAACTGAAGGTAAATAAAATTTAGTAAGTGAAGAAGTACTTATTGAACTGTCACATATTGGACAAAATGGATTTTTTTCTATATTTTTAGCCATACAATTCTTATGAAAAATATGATGACATTTCGTTGATACTAAAGGCTCAGAATTATCCAAAGATTTGTTACAAATTAAACAGTTAGTCGATTCCATAGTAAATAGTGGCAATAAATATACTTGTTAATTAATACTTTATTTTAATTTAGGAAGTATTAGAGAAACCAAACTTTCGTAGTGCATTAACTTTAAGGTACGTTTTAAATGAGGTAAGTTGATATATTTAAATGACAAAATGATTAGTATATAATGGATAAAATTATTTTTTATTGGATTACTGACCCGTTTAAACTAAACCACAGGAAGTAATTACTCCGAATAAACTATCACCCCTTATAAATATACACCAAATTAGTTCTTGTTTTTCCTTTTGTCAAGTAGCTATGGATCCCTAAAACTATAATGAAGATTGGAAAAGGTTTGGATTTAAGAATGCTTTACGGTCTAGTCTATGTGCATATACTTCGCAATAGAACTAACAATTCCAGTAAGCTAATTTTAAACCAAACAATGTCCAACAAAGAAGCATTTGAAGTAAATATTTGAGAGCTGGACAAATCTTTTTGTATCTAGATAATATTATAGAGGATACTGATAAATTTTATGATTGTCTCGTGCCCCACGTTGGGCGCCATCTGTAATGGTATTTTATTGTTAATTTTGTTGAATTTTCCTTTCATGTTATTAGGGGTTGTTAAGAGGGCAAAACTATGTGACCGCACGTTCTGATTGAGGCTATACTCGCCGGAAGGGGTCGGGTTCTTGGTCACACATTATGCCATCAATACCAATACAAAGTTGAACGTGCTAACATAAGAATGTAAAACAATTTCTTGAACTATTGATTTTCATTTTCGGACAGACTACGGACGTTTTCTTATGACTGAAACTAATAAGTGGACTCATTTAAATGTACCTTAGGTTTGATCTTTCGATGTAGAAGATCATTGCCCGCACCAACCATAGTTCTCAGATACATCCTATTAGTTTTCCAGAGAACCCCACATAATTAAAACTACTTCGGTTTGGCTCTCCTCACTTCCAAATAAAATAAATTACATACAATTCATATCAGCTTTTATTTAAAAGACACGGTTTAAATTCATATTACTTTATATTACCCTTAAAGAGAAATTTACATTATTTACTTTATACGATATGAAATCATAATTATATATATATATATATTTTATATACGAGATTTAATTACTCACGGTGATTCCATCCAACGATGCTCAGGCCTGTGCAGAGTTTCGATGAAATTCGACGGTAGTTAACATTATTACAAGTTTTATGTGTGTACAAAATTAATAATACAATAGAAGAGATTTAAGAGAACGTGACAAATATAAACCTAAGAGAAGGTAAAAGATTAACCTAAATTATATTTCCAAGCACAAATTAACAAATGATAGTAGGTATAATAAATTCTCACATAAATAATAATTCAAACAAACAAACAAAAAAATTTTCGTTGAATAATAATATTAGGCCGCTACTAGTTGGACATACTTATATGATTAAATGTTCAAATTTAGAAATTTTAACCTTAATTAAAATTAATAATTTGTAAGGGACGTTTACCACAAATTTAATAAAAGCAACAAAAGATTTGTTCATTGATCGATAAAATTATTTCCGAATTATAAATAGCTTAAATTTTGTTAGTTAATTTACTATAAAGGAGGATAACTAATAATTGCTACCAGATGGGTTTAATTAAGTTTTTTTTTTCTTTTCTTTTATTTTATAACTAAAGCATAACTTGAATTTGTTGGATCATTCTGATTTAACCTGTGGTCGATGTAAATGAGTACGATTTATTGATTTGGATTAATAAATGGAGAACGGTTTCGAAAGACCGTAATCGTTGAACTGATTTGAGGAGTCGAATTGATCCGAGGGTTCCAAATTTTGATTAGTTATCGCCTCCTTCGTATGGTTTTTCATACACGTGTAAAGGTGGTCTCACCAAGCTTTTAATTTGTTGCGTCAGCTATTAGATTGATTTCTTTCCTTTTTTTTTCGTTTTGTTGGTTTTTTATGTTTAATATTATCGCAAAGTTTTTATATAATTTATTTATTTAAAGCCAATAGAAAATTTCTAGGTGATTATGTAATTTTCTTAAACAACTTGTGGCCACGTTGAAAGTTTTTAATTAATTTCCATTTTTCTCAACAATCAACACTTCTTCGCAGTTTGATGATCAAAATTGTAATCTGCCTTTAGCGTGGTTTGTTCTTCGTGGCTACTCTAGAATTTTCGATATCCTCTCCCCCAATATATCTTTCTTCTTCCCTCATCAATAAACATTGTTTTAAGTAAATAGGTAACGGGATAACTCATTATTGCAATTGATTGCATTTATTTGTTTGCTCTATATTTTTCTGAGATTGAAAATTATCTGGAATCGGAACAGATCATGTAATATACATACGTGGGTGATGAGAGTAAAGGGATAAACCAAGGGACGTTGAATATCCCATTTTGTAAAGTAAGAAAACCGTCACAAGTTGATCCAAATGAAACTAAAAGCAGCCCAAATGAATTGGCTTATTGGAAGAAATTCCTAGACTGTAAACTTCTATTATACAATGCGATCCCAAAACCAATATGGGCCTATGGAATCCAGTTATGGGGCACTGCCTCCGCATCAAATGTAGAAAAAATTTAAAGGCGACAAAACAAAATTCTACGTACTATAACAGCAGCCCCATGGTATATCCGAAATCATCGAGTTCACAAAGATCTCGATGTTCCGTTGGTTAAGACAGTATTTTCTAAACACGTGAAAAAATACATTAAAAAACTTGAGTTGCACCCAAATCCACTTGGGCGCAATATTCTAGAGTATAGAGGCCATACCCGGCTTAGGAGGAGGGATACTCCTTCTATCAGCCGTACACGAGAGATGTAAAAACAACAAAAATCATTCGTTGAAACTAAAAATTTTGTTTAGCATTGGCTAAACATATATTTATCTTTTTTAGATTTAAGATTTGAACAACTTATTAATGTTTCAATTATATTGAAGATTCAATAAATAATAAAATTTTAAAAAAAAAAAAAATTCTTTTTAAGTAAACAATTGTATTACTGTAAGTAAAAAATGTGCTATGTAAAAACTTTTCATAATATATGTACATATAGTGCCTGTTCGCCGATATCGAAGAAGTTCTTTCTTTCGAGCAATTACATTTGAAACAAAAACAAATTAAAAAATTTTGTTTTTATTTCAAATGTAATTGTTCGAAAGAAAGAACTTCTTCGATATCGGCTAACAGGCACATAATGTTTTTTAAAAAATTTTAAGTAGACGAAACCCCTGAAGAAGTCAACAAACAATTGACGAAACGTTGGGTAAAAAAATGTAGTAAAACTGTTTTATTAACACTAACTACGTTAGGCCTTATTAGCTTAAAAAATATTTTCAACAATATCGCATCATTGGCCAAATAATTCCTAAAACACATAAGAACAATAACGACTGAAATATAGATGTTTAGCATACGCCTGATGATAGCCAAGAAATGTAGATGCGCGTAGATGTGCATGTATATTATATATCAAACTAAACTACAGGCGTTTTATAGGATTTTAGAAATGGACTCACTTATGTGAATATGTGAGATATAAGTCAACAAAAGGTATATGTAAGTCAACAAAACAAGCAAACAAAGGTTGGTTTCCTTAGCCGTCTTAAGATATTTTTGTATTAAACATGGATTTATACTAAATTTTATGTTATGTTGATTCTAATCACAATTTGTGCACTGAAAAATTAAAAAAAATATTTTTTATTTACATATTTATTCAGGTCGAAATTAGCAGTGCTCAATAATCGTCATGCCTACTTTCTTTTGGTAGATAATGGAACCCAAGCAAAATATGGTGCCGAGCTTATACTAAGAAGAAAACTAGAAAAGTTTATATCAAATTTAAAATTGCATCCATGTAAGTGTTACTTTCAGTTTATTGATTTTTATATATTTTAATTAAATAATAAACAGTTTGGTCATTACCTATCTGAATTAAAATGAAATAAAACTTAAACATGTTTCAAACTTTAGTATTTATAATGACATAAACGTTAAATCATTCAAGATCAAACTTGATTTACCAATGACAAATTTTGCCATACAATAATAGTGATAAGATAATTTTCTATGGAATAAAAAGCAAATTATCTTGCAATTTGTTTCCTGAAACAGTTATATACACGCAACAATTACCGCCACTTTCTTAAGCATCATATGTTCTCACATTCGTTTATAGTGAGTGAAATCACTTTAAACTCTAATGGTGTGTGGACAAATTATTTACTTACGTCGAAACTCAATATTTACCTTAGTTGTTTAATGCAGTGTCGGCCGTTTTGGCTTCAAGGAGGTGAGCCTTAATCGGATTCTTATATGGCTACAACAGAATGAAAATATCTAACCAAGTTCGGCCACATAGTGTGTATATTTACACGAAACCATTCGAGCTGTTTTTACCCCCCTCATAACTTTGGTCCTCTTGATCCTAATATAATGAAACTTGAAACATAAGGTCTCCCCACAGAAGTGACCTCAAAGGTTAAATTTGAAAGTTCTACTGCAAAATCTTCCCGAGATATTAAGGTGTGAAAAGTCCATATTCCTGGTCTTGGTGAGAAATTAACCAGAAAAATCTTAAAACGGGCACTTTCCATCCGGGGGGACTAAGGTGCCCCTTCTTTGTATGGGGCACTTCCAGTAGAGCTAGAAAGCTAAAATTTGGTACACATGTAGGTCCTGACGAGAAATTAACGAAAATGATTTTTAAACGGGCACTTTTTTACCTGGTGTACTAGGGTTCCCCTTCTTTGTATGGGGCACTTCCAATATAGCTAGACAGCTGAAATTTGGTACACAGGTAGGTCCTGATGAGAATATAACGGAAATGATTTTTTAACGGGCACTTTTCATCTGGGGGGACTATCATGCCCCTTCTTTGTATGGGGCACTTCCAGTATAGATAGAAAGCTTAAATTTCGTACACAGGTAGGTCCTGATGAGAAATGAACAAAAAATATTTTTTAACGGGCACTTTTTACCTGGGGGCACTAGTGTTCCCCTTCTTTGCATGGGGCACTTCGAGTATAGCTAGACAGATGAAATTTTGTACACAGGTAGGTCCTGATGAGAAATTAACGAAAAAGATTTTTAAGCGGGAATTTTTCATCTGGGGCGACTATGGTGCCCTTTCTTTTTATAGGGCACTTCCAGTATAGCTAGAAAACTGAAATTTCGTACACAGCTAGGCCTAGATAAGTTATACACATAAATATTTATACAAAAACAACTTAAGCTTACAGTACACGGCATGTCAAAAGCCACATTCGCATGTGGCTCTGACGTAATTTTGACGTCACCATGAAGCTAAATTGGCAACATGTCGTGTACTTCCACTTTTTGTGACACTCACATGCAGCTCACATTGAAATGTGTGCCACATGTTCCTTTGTAGAGACATGCAAACATGCGTATTTTAGACATGTCGTGTACTAGCTTGGTACATTTGAATTTTGACATTCGTAATATTTTTACATGTGCATGTAGCAGTCCCAAACATGTGGCAGCAAACATTTTTGACACAACATTTTTCAATAGTATGTAGCCAATGGCACTCATGCCAATGTTGATTTTCTCCAACAAAATGTGGTAGGAATTTAATGACGAAAAAATTTTTTTATTATTATTACTCACACGATGACTGAGATTCATGATAATTTTTTTGGTTTGCGAGCGGGGTAGAGATGAAAGAAGGGTAGAAAAATTATCATATATTCTCTTTTCCATGCATTTATTTGTATTTCTCTTTGCTTTGGGGTTTTTGTGTTATTAATTAATATCTTAATTAACAGCTTAATTAGTTTGGGTTTTTGTTATTATTTCTCGTTTTTGTTCTAAACCATGCAAAAGATACTTTCAAAGCTAAGATGAAAAAATTCATGTAGTATAAATAGTAAATTTATTCAATAATTAATAAAACAACTGTGATCGCCAATTGTTGCGTTGTTTTTGTGTCAGTGCAGTATTATTAATTTTTTCACCATTTTATTGTTCATGGGAATTATTTCACGATAAAAGTGAATTTATTTTACTTTTTATCAGATGTTGTTTTATTTCTTCTTTCTCTTCGACATTTTATAAATTTGACTTCACACAAAATTTTAAAAATTAAACAAGCGCCATAAACATATGACTGTTGTACATGTTAATATGAAAAATGTGTACATATGTTACATGCGGTGTACTGACAATACATATGTAGCCAATCAAAAGTTCACACATATGCTGCCATTGCAAATGTGTACGCTTCGGCTACATTTGTCACATATAAATTTTGGGACAAAACAACATTTCATGTACTACCAAAATTTTGAAGCATGTAGGCACTTCTGCATGTTTATTAAATATAAACAAAATGCTGTAAATTCTCGTGACGTCAGAGCCACATGCGAATGTGGCTTTTGACATGCCGTGTACTGTAGGCTTTAGAAAATAGAAGTGAGATCCGCACAAAAACACAAATGTGAAAATCAGGCCAAGTTCCTATCCAAAATATTTCGGCCGTAAAAAGTTCATGATAGGTACAATTCCATCTCATTTCTAGGCAACCTTTAAGCTTGGCAAAATTTGTTTGCCTTTCTAATATGGGAAATTTTTTTTTAAAAAATGTTGCCAAGCTTATAGATCATGAACTTGTTCCATATTTTGATCTCAGTACTTCTTACGGCCGAAATATTTTGGATAGGAACTTGACCTTATTTTCACATTTGTGTTTTTGTGCGGATAAATACTCATCAAAATGTAAAAAATAAACAACAATTTCATTCAGTTGTACGATAGCGTTTGCGCACAGTGTTATGTCGCATTCCCTCTTTATATTTCGTAAATTATTTTATTAGCTACACAAGGAATATTTGCAACAACGTGCAATTCTTTACTTTTGTTGTAATTTATTAACTTGTTGTAATTTATTAACAGAAACTAACTCAATGTCGATGTTGTTCATTTATTAATTTTGTTCACTTTATTTACACTAATACTACTAATACATACTCATAAATGCTGCTAATACCTAGATTCTCTTTTTAGTCATAATAAATGTATGAGCACACGAAGTGTGCTAGTTATTATTTTTAAATAAGTATATCCATACATAATGCATGTGTATCGTAGTTTAACTATCACTATAACCAACAGTGTGTAGTAAGCATTGCGGGTCAACATGCAGCCGTGTCAAATTGCATTGAAAAACTGCAACCAAAATATTTTGTGTGACGGTCACTTGACACCCATACGATTGATCACGTGCAGCTGAACAATGCACTTAAATAAACCAAATTAATTAACTGTATGTGTTTATTTATAAATATAAACAACACAAGATATCTGTTGTATTCAGTTATGCACTCGTTGGATTTTAAAACTGTTAAGCCACATGCCGCACGTCCACCGTGGGAAACTAAAACATGTTGACCAAACAATAATATATATATTTGTATTATTGTTACACTTATGTTAACATACCCAGAAGCTTTCATCTCATAGTTAGTATATAAGACGATGTTATTTAGATTAAGAATGTGTTGTGCTTTCAGCTATGCTATTATCAGTGATCAGATATCTTGTATACGTACAAAGTGTAACTTATAAAAAGGTTTACCATATCTAATCTATATACAATACACAGTATCTTACAGGTCTAGCCTCTGAGGCGGTACTATTCTTCTTCCAAACTTTGAACACCTTTGGATGTCAACGTTATTTGAATTGTTTTTGCTTTCGACAGTTTCATGATTCGTATTTAAATTATTATTATGATTAACATTTTCATCTAATTTTTTATTATTACTATCGAATTCATAATAAATATGTCCATTTTCATTATAATTATGCTTATTTTTTATTTCCTTATTTACACAGTTATTCGTGTTCTGAACAAACAGTTTCATCATGTGCTGCCTGTTTCTCCTATATACAACTCCATTTCCATCCCTGACCAAAAACGATCTTGGCTCTTTACATTTTCTCAAAACTTCCCCTTTAAACCAAAAAGAAGCTGGGTTTTTCTTAAAAAACAACTCTTCACTCTCTACAATCGGTTTCAGATGAGTTGCGTTCTTGTTATAGTTTCTAGATGCATTTATTTTCCGTTTTTCAAAATTTTCTTGTAGATTTTTAGATTTAATAATTTTTGGTTTTACTTCGCTTGCTACTAAAGGCAACTGTGTTCGCAGCTTCCTACTCATTAGTAACTCTGCTGGACTCGGAAAATTATTTCGAGGTGTTGAGCGGTGTTGCAAAAATGCTACATATGGATCTGAATTATCCTCCCTACACTTATGTAAAATATTCTTAACTGTTTGTATATATCTTATAAAATCTATACCCCAGTCAGTACAAAATTGTTTAAAATTTTGTGAATTAAAAGGCGGGCCATTATCCGAAACTAAAATTCTTGGAATACCCTGTCTCGCAAATATTGCTTTAAATTTTTCAATTACTTGTGACGAGGAATATCCCGATCCTAACAATTCCACTTCGAAATATTACAATTACTCGTATTAAGTACATTCTTGTGTTTTCAAAAATTTAATGACTTTCTAAACTTTCCTTGGGGTTTGAATTCCTGTACTTTAAGCATGTACTGCAACTAGATACCATATTATATATATCATTATTTATATAATAGGCCAATAAATTGATCCTATTGCCAAACTTTGACAACCCTGAATACCCATATGTCCTTCGTGTATATACGTCAACATTCGTGACCTTAAAGATTTCGGTTTATTAATACAATTACTTTTAAACAAAATACCATTTATTTGACTTATCTCATCTTTAATTGGATAAAATGGTTGCACTTCAGAGTCTACTTGTTTTTTAGTATCTGGCCAACCATTTCTTACATAGGCCACTAGTTTTTGTAAAACCTGAACTTTTTGCAATTCCAATTTTATATTTTCAATGTCCTTGTACGGAAGTGCTATATGACTTATTATAGCATTACATTGTTAGTCCATATCCTTATCTAACTCTGAAAATATCTCACTTTTAACCGGTGCTCGCGACAATGTATCAGCTATGTATAAGTACTTGCCTGGCTTGTATACTACCGTTAAGTTATATGACAACAACCTGAGCATGAATCGTTGGAGTCTCATTGGAATGTTATATAATGGTTTATTAAACATCGTAATTAGCGGTTTGTTATCTGTTTCGACTATAACACTTCTGCCATAAATGTACTGGTGAAAACGTACACACCCAAACAAAATTGCGAATAGCTCTTTCTCTATTTGGGCGTAATTCATCTGAGTATTAGTCAGTGATGCAGATGCATATGCTATAGGGTTTTTCCCATGCATAATTACTGCTCCTACTGCAAATTTTGACGCATCTACCGACAGTGTCAAGGGCTTGTTTGTATCATAATAAGCTAAAACTGGCGCTTTTGTTATTTCATTTTTTAAATTTTCGAACTCAGTCTGTTGTTCTCTGTTCCAACTCCAAATAGTATCTGTTTTTAAAAGATCCCTTAGATGCTTATTCTTACTTGACAAATTTTCTATAAACGGCCCTACATAGGTAATCATTCCTAAAAACCGCTGCAATTCCTGCTTGTCTTTTTGGAACTGGCGTTGCCACTATTGAGTCTATTCGATATGCCCAATAAACTTTATTTCTGATTTCAAAATTACTGATTTTGACTGATTAAATATAAGGCCAACGTTCTTGGCTCTCTCTAATACTTGAGTTAAAATTTTATTATGTTCATTGACGTTTGGTGCATGGATTAAAAAATCATCCATATAAATTACTACACCAGAAATATCACCAAAAAGCCTTATCATTTCCGCATGAAATATTTCTGGGGCTGTACTTATTCCAAAAGGCAGACGTAAAAATCTGTATCTTCCAAAAGGTGTATTAAATATACATAGTTTTGATGATTCTTCATCTAGCTGAGTCATCCAGAAACCTGAATTCGCATCTAATAAACTAAATATTCTTGAGCCACTCATATTCGATTTATATTCATTTATTGTTGGGAAATTAAATCTTGGTCTTTTAATTAACTTATTCAAATTTCGCGGATCGAGGCAAAGTCTCAAACTTCCATTTGCTTTTGTCACTAGAACAATGGTATTAAACCCAATCGGTAGGTTCCTTTACCTCTTTAATTACATTCAATTTTGTCAATCGTTTTATTTCTTCTTTTAAAGCCTGATGCAAACTAAATGGTACGCGACGAGGTGGATATATCACCGGTTCAATATTCTCTTTCAATTGTAAATGACATTTGTCCTTCAATTGACTTAAACCATGAAACATTTCTGTATACTTTTCCAAAATTGAATTGCAATTTATTGAGCTAATCGACTTAATTAAATTCATCTTTAAAGCAAGATCTAACCCAATTATATTATTACAAATCATGTTTACTATATAGAAATAAGTATTATAATTGATATTTTACCAATAATTGGCATTTTTCACCACTAAAAGAAACTACTATTATATACTTTATTAACCATAGATAGTCCCACCGACATTAAATTAGTTTGCGCTCCCGTATCAACTTGGCAAATTACGTTCTTTTCGGCAACTTGAATTTCAATGTTCCATATGTTGTGTTTCTGCTGTTGCAAATATCTCGTTTCCTATGGGTATTATGCTATTTATATTTATTATAAATATTGTAGAGGATTAAATTCTCTACAATTTTTGTTTAAAGATCTTTTTTATATGTTGAACCATTTTCGCGATAAAAAGCAGAGCGCGCGTAGTGTTTAACTATTTAGAGTATCATTCGAGGTCAACTAAAATCTAATAAAAACGCGGTCTAATAAAAACGCGAATAAAACACTACCTTTTGAATGATTTTTGTGAAGATTATCTTCAAGCAACGAACATCTGCATCGAAAATTACTATCAAAAACTTGTAATATCATCTGTCTATTAGCCAACCAGATTTTCAATTACCGATAGTCAATATAAGGCTTTTTTTAAATCACTTGGCCCCCGTTTGCTAGCAGCTTGCGACTACAATGCTAAACACACATTTTAGGGTTCACGTTATTCACTCCTAAGGGACGAGTTTTGTTTGACGTCGTTTCTAAAATGGGTTTGCAAGTAGTGTCAAGTGGTCAGCCAACATATTGGCCAACAGATCGACAAAAAATTCCTGATGTTATTGACTTTGAAATAGCAAAAGGTGTACCCAGCGAGATGGTTGAAGTTGAAGCATCTTTGCATATATCTTCAGATCACTCACCTACAATTGTCACTATTTACTCACTCACAACTGTAACACCAACATGTGATTTACCGATGACATCTGCACGTGTTAACTGGTTGAAATACAGAAAATATCTGAGTGCTCATTGCTCGGAAAAAATGCCGTTAAGAACACCTTCTGACATAGACGATTCCCTCAGGTTGTTTGAAGCGCACGGTAAACAAGCTTCTTTTAATGCTACTTCAAATAAAACAAATCAAAAAGTGAGATTTAGCAATATTTTTTCTGTGAATATAGAAAGGCTATTGGCTGAAAAACGGAGAGCTCGACGAGAATGGCAGCGTTAAAGATCCCCTCAGTTAAAGTTAAGGCAGAAGGAATGTACCAAACAGCTCAGAAAAGTTTTACAAACATAAAAAACAGCTTCGTTGCAAAAATTTCTTCTAGAACTCGATGCAACACCACAAACAGACTATTCGCTGTGGCGTGCAGCCAGAGGACTTAAAAGGCCAGTGATTTGCAAACCTCCGTTACGAGATTCGAATGGTGACTGGGTAAGAAGTGATGGTAAAAAAGGTGATCTTTTTGCTAAACACTTAGAAAAAGTATTTACCCCGAATATTTCTGCTGATATTGTTGAACTGCTACGAGAAATACCGCTAAGATTTAACATGACGGAGATTGAAAATACTATTACTAGTCTTAACACCAAAAAACCCCCAGGTGACGACAAAATAAGCAACAAAATGCTTAAAGAATTGCGTTTCATTGCAAAAAGAATTATACTATAGCCCGGCAATACGAAGGTTGAATCCTATCGGTCTATTAGTTTATTGCACAATATTTATAAACTATTTGAAAAGCTGTATATGAACAAGCTGATGCCTATAGTGACTAGTAATGGATCCATTCCAGATCATCAATTCGGTTTTCGCATACAACATAGCACAATTGAACAAACTCACAGACTTGTGAATGTTGTTAGATAAACTTTTGAAAAAAAATAAATATTGCTATGCGCTCTTTATAGATGTTTCTCAAGCCGTCGATAAAGTATGGCACGAAGGTCTTATCAACAAACTAATACAAAATCTACCAGCAACCTTCGTCCAGCTGTTAAAAAGATATCTAAGGGAAGTAAATTTGTAGTTAGGGAAGGCAATTTTTTAAGCCCTCCTCAGTCGATTGAAGCCGGAGTCCCGCAAGGCAGCATCTTGGACCCATTACTTTATTTAATGTATACATCAACATTTGCCGATGATACAGCTTTTCTAAGCGTTCATGAAAGCCTTGTAGAAGCTTCCCGCAACTTACAAGGATATATATCCAAACTGGAAAAATGGCTCAATGGCGTATAAAAGTTAACGAGCAGAAATGTGTACACGTCACTTTTACGTTGCGCAGGGAAACATGCCCGCCTATCAATATTAGCACCAAGACTATACCACAACATACTGTAGTCAAATATCTAGGCGTTCATCTAACATGGAAATCGCTTATACACGCAAAGTTAACACAAATAAAATTAAAAGCAGCCCAAATGAATTGGCTTATTGGATGAAATTCTATACTAAGCCTAGACTGCAAACTTCTATTATACAACGCGATCCTGAAACCAATATGGTCCTATGGAATCCAGGTATGGGGCACTGCCTCAGCATCGAATGTCGAAAAAATTCAAAGGTGACAGAATAAAATTCTACGTACAATAACAGCATCCCCTGGTATGTCAGAAATCATCGAATTCATAAAGATCTAGACGTTCCGTTGGTAAAGACAGTATTTTTAAAACACACGAATATATATATATATATAAAAACTTGAGTTGCACCCAAATTCTTCATTATAGAGGCCACACCCGGCTGAGAAGAAGGGATACTCTTTTTCTCATCCGTTCACGAGAGATGTAAAACAACAAAATTAAACGTTGAAATTAAAAATTTTGCTTAACATTGGCTAAACTCATACTTAATATTTTTAGATTTAAGATTTGAAAAACTTATTGATATTACAATTTACATATGTAAATTGAAGATTCAATAAATAATAAAAATTATAATAAAAAAAAATTCGAGGTCAACCTATAATCCCGATTAAAAACATGCTGTATAAAGTTTATAACTTATTGATTAATATATAATTCTAAATAATTTGCATTTTTTTAAACTATCTAGGAGCACAATAGTGCGCCAGGCCACGTTCCGGCCACACAGTGTATATTTACTCGAAACCATTCGAGCTGTTTTTACCCCACTCACAACTTTGCTCCTCTTGATCATAATATAATGAAACTTCAAACATAAGATCTTTTCACAGAGGTGACCTCACAGGTTAAATTTAAAAGTTCAACCGTAAAAGCTTCCCGAGATATTAAGGTGTGAAAAGTCCATATTTTAGTAAATATTCACTCACTGACACACTGACTCATCAATATTATTAGGCACTTCCAGTATAGCTAGAGAGCCGAAACTCGGTACACAGCTAGGTCTTGGTGAAAATTTAACAAAAATGATTTTTTAAGGGGCACTTTTTATCTGGGGGGACTAGGGTTCCCCCTTTTTGTAGGGGGCACTGCCAATATAGCTAGAAAGCTGAAAGTTGGTACACAGGTAGGTCCTGACGAGCAATACATATAATTATTCATAAAAAATTAACTAAGAAAAAAGAAGTGAGATCCTTACAAACAATATGTGAAAATAAGGCCAAGTTCCTATCCAAAAAATTTCGTTCGTAAAAAGTACTGAGATCCAAATAAGGATCAAGCTCTTGATAGGTATAATACCATCTCATTTCTAGGCAACCTGTAAGCTTGCCAATATTTTTTTGCCTTTCTAATATGGAATTCTTGGAGAAATTGGTTAATTTACCAAGGTCAATGTAATTTGGCACGAAGGTCTAAATCTCAAAAGAAAAAAACAAAAAATTGTAGTTGGGAAGGCAGTCGATCGAAGTAAGAGTCTCATCTTCTTCTATCTATATATATAAAACAGGATTTGTGTATGTATGTAACGTATGGACTCCAAAACCACTGGGCCGATTTTGATGAAATTTTCAGGGAATCTTCAAAATATTCAGGCGGGTGACACTGTGAAGTCTGATTTTTGATTTTCGGTCATCGGGCGGAGGGGCGTGGCAAAATCCAATACATATATAAAAATGAATGTCGGTCTGTTTGTTTGTTTGTGCTTTATAGGAGGCCAAACCCTTGGACCGATCTTCCTGAAATTTTCACAGCATGTTACTGTGACTCTGCAAGGAATAATAGGCTATATGAAGTTTTGATTGGACAAAGGGGCGTGGCACCGCCCATATAACCCAAAAATGTAAATCGCCATAATTTGGGCATTTTTTGACCTACGTAATTAGGAATACGTAAAAGTGTGGGTGGGACCACGACCCTTTTTAGGAAAATTAAAAATCGTAAAATAGTCTTAACTACTGGACCGATCGTCGTTTAATTTTCACAATAGTAATTTATAACGAGAAGGGTAGTGAAGCACACCGGCTTTAGCTAGTCAGATAATAAAAATATAGCTCAACGCGAAAATAGCAATGCTTAAATGAAAACAGAAGTTTAAGATCTTAAAATAAAGTTAATTTTTGTAACGTGTATCAAAAAACTAGGACAATTCAAGAGTAGATCAGTAGTGCGATTCAGTAACTTTTAAATTTACCGACAATTATTGCGATTTGCAGTAACGATTTTGTGATTCACTAATTACTTCTTAACAACATCGGTATAATTTCCTTTTACGTGGCATCTCTATCACTATCTTTTTGTATAATTTTTTTTTTCTCCGTTATATACTAATTCATTTTACACTTTATCTCTTCTTTAATTCGCAGTTACACATTCCAGTACACCCGTAATCTGTCTTGTTATCGAGGGTGGAACTAACACAATACGTGCAGTTTTGGAATACGTGACGGATACTCCACCGGTACCCGTAGTTGTATGCGATGGCTCAGGTCGAGCTGCGGACTTAATAGCTTTTGTTCACAAGTAAGAGTATAAAAAACTTTCAAGCCAAATAAACATGCAAATAAATACGATTATTACTAGTAGGATTGTAAGCCCAAAACTATTTTCAATATACTAACATATGTATATGATTTATTTCTAAATTCGATAACAAAAAAACACACTGAAAAAACAGTTTTACATAAATTCAACTAACTCCCGTTCCTTGAACTAAATTTTTTGAAATTCAACGTATTATACGTTGTTTCAGTAAAATATTCCTTGAAATTCAAAGGTTGAAACCATTATTTGATTTTATGCGTTGAATTAAACAATGAAGTAGTTTTTTGATTTAACGTATAATTCGTTGAATTTCAGAAAATCGTTCATTTATTTAAACACAAAATGAACAAATAGTTTGATTCAAAGAACCTGTTTCTTGATTTTAAGTAATATACGTTGATTTTGTTGTATGTATACGTTGTATCAAGAAATAAATTCTTATTCTTACTCTCTCTTACTGCCTGTTTTTAGAAAATGAAAAAATTGTGAGTGTGAATTATTATTATATTGAAAACAACAATAAAATACGAAAATTAGTTTTTTTTTTCAATATAAATTCTCACTCACAATTTTGTTTTCATTTTCTAAAAACAGGCAGTTATTCTCTTCTTACGTATAGTGTCTTAACTTCAACGAACTGGTACGTTGAATTCATCAAGCCAATGAATTGCCATACGTTGAATCAAAGAACCTGTATCTTGATTTTAAGTAACATACGTTGAGTTTGTTGTATGAATACGAGGGATCAAGAAATCAATTCTTAAAATCAACGCCTGGTGTCTTAACTTCAACGAACTGGTACGTTGATTTCAACAAGCCAATGAATTGTCATACGTTGAATCAGAGAACCTGTTTCTTGAATTTAAGTAATATTCGTTGATTTTGTCGTCAAGAGGGGAAGAATATATTTTTTTCAATGAACAAGTACTTTGATTCAAAGTACCTGTTTCTTGATTTTTGTTCTACAAAGAAAATATACGCATAAAGCAATCAGTTGTTATACATAATTAAACAAACAAGGCTGCAAAAAATAATAAATTTCAAAATAAAAAAGTGCTAAAAATTAAACTAAAGTTATAGTAAAATGCATTGTTTTAATTGCAAAAAGAAATTTACTGGTGTAAATATGTATATTAATTCGTCATATAAAAAAAACGCACGAGTTTTGTATGTATCGATGCTATGAAAATAATTGTTTATTAGTTTTTACCGCTTCTTTAAAAATTTCAGACAGTGTTACAATGTTATGAGTCATTTTCCCCCAACCAACAAAAACATCAGCAGCAGCAAAAATATGCGCTGCATACATACTGCTGACTTTGCAATATCGGCTGGAAGTTCCACGCTTATATGCTGGGGTTGCATATAATTGCTAAAAATCGCACACTCAGCAATATTGCGGGAACAACCACGCTGGCGGCAGCGAACATCAACGGTCATCGATAGGTATAAAAGGTGGGTTGATATTGACAACAGAGCAGTTCGGGAATCATCATCAAACGTATAACAACTAACCAAAAAACGTGATCTAACAAGCGGCTCCCTGAGATGGTTATAAAACAAATAAAAATTAGTCTAAGTAATAACAATTAAAATGTAAATAAAGAAAAATTAATAACTAAAAATAATCCTATATTCTTATGAGTTTCAATTCCGGAAAATAAGTTGCAAATTAACATTGTAACATTTTGGCGTAGCCGTGTTAAAAATTACGTCAAATATCTTAATTTTCCTTATGTTGATCTTGTTCGAGGAAAAACTGTCCAGTGTAAAAAAACATCAATACCATAACGCCTTAATTCTAGCAACCTTTGTATTGTTGAATCCTACATTGGATGGTGTAGAACTGCGCAATTGCCGACAATTTAATAACGCCTTAATTCTAGAAACCGTTGGGTTATCGTGTTTTTGTGCAGGACTAAGCAGTCCAACAGACCAATAAAAAAAAGGGAAATTTTATTTGATTGTGAAAATTTGGCGCGATTACGAACATACAAGTCGGAATTAGGGCCGTAACACTGTGCAATAAAAACGTAACATTTTGTCGGAATAAAAACTGTAATTTTTGTCAGAATTAAAACCGTAACCTTCTACTCATAACACCATAACATTGTGGGATAAACAACAGCCCACTAGCAAGATGATAACCAGCGGAAAATGGGTAAATAAAATCTAGTTTTATTGGACAACCCACAAACGCAGACAGACGAATTAATAGAACGGATCGACAAGTATAGTTATTAAGTGGACAGTCTGCAAGTTCTTGCGTGGACACAGCCCACTATCAAGATGATTACCAGCGGAACATAGAAAGACGATCACCGTCACCCCAGCAAAACCATACTACTGAGAGAGCGGAAATAGAAAAGATCACAATGACTTCGCTATATAAGATCATTAAAATAGTAAACAACACAGTCCCATCATTCTTCGGGACCGATGGGCCTGACTTATCATCAGAGGTATTCAGATACATACAAGGATGCAAGATAGTAGAAAGAGAAGTACTCACGGGTGCAAATAACGTCTTAACCCAGGATGTAATACAGTGCCTGAAATTGAGACTCCTAGGGGGCGCCTACTCAAGAATTTCCCAGATAAATTTCAGTTCCGTGGACGCATTATGTAACGCGCTCATGAAATATTATCTAAAAAGCAAGAGCTTAGATAAAATAAGGGAATTAATATTGGGTTGCAAACAGAGCATCAGAGAGTCAGCATGCAAATTTAGAGAACGCCTGGATAACCTATTGAGTGAGGCAAAAACAACAATAGAGAACGAATGGCCGGTGGGACCTGGCCGGGAAACCATGCTGAAAGACTTCAAACGGATAGCACTAAGGAGCTTTATCAAGGGTTTGAAGGACCATGCTCTTAAAGCTCGATTTGTGGGAGAGGAAGAGGAAGAGCTCACAAACTTAATAGAGATAGTCGAAAATGCAGAGGAATTGTTTGGCGAACCAACGCACAGTATCAACACAATAGATTCAGAAGTCCCCTGTAGTTTTTGCAACAGGATGGGGCATGAATGGAATAGCTGCAAAAAGCGGCTAAACACACAATACTGTATGAGCTGTGGAAAATACGGCCATGAAATGGGGCCACTGTGCAGGAATATCGTGAGCTGTACGTTCTGTGGAAACAAGGGGCACGATTTGGAAAACTGCAGAAAGAGATTAGGCTCCTTATACTGCCGATTGTGTAGGATAAATGGTCACGAGGAAACCCCTTTCTGTGAGCCAAGAAGAAACATACCCAACCAAAATCAATTGGATAGAAGGACGGCAGAAAGCAATAGGAGGACAACAAACACGGAGTTCCGTGGAAGCCCACAAATAGCGACGGGACAAAATATGAACAGAGGGGCAAAAAGAAACAATGGTACACTCCCAACCTGTTTTAAATGTCAGCAACAGGGACATTTTGGGACGGAGACTGACTCAGAAACAGAGCAGCCAACCAAGATAGTAACCGAGGCAGTAGTACACTCGGTAAATCAGGAGAACGGGCACGCTATAGAAGAAAAAACTGCGAAAGATAAAAAATTAAACAAAAAAAGGAGGAAAAAAGTGAAGAGATGGTGCGAAATATAGAAGATGGTGCTGAATCACCGGGCAATGTGGACACAGTTTTCATTACGCTCCCCTGCTAAGAAGCAAGGGGGGTAGATTGGTCTTACTTGTGGATACCGGAACAGATTTCGGCATAGTAAAAGAGGAGTCAATGAAGGTTTTTCTCAATAAGAGCAGAAAGCAAACTAAAATTCTTTCTGGGGCCTTCGGAGGAAGGACTACGATACTAGGCACCACCGAGATCAGGATAGGAGACAAAACGCAGTTGCCGTAGGAGTTCCATATTGTGTCACGGGAAATACAAATCCCTGGGGATGGTATTCTCGGAAGAAATAATATGTGGAATAGGTGTATTGTAAACACCATAGATAGAACCTTGAGCATCTTTGATAACGAACATTGGGTGAAGACGTTTACCCTTCGTACGGAAATAGATTGTCAAACAAATATTCAACAAGGTGTCTGTCTGAGGAAAAGAGCAGTCACTATAGTACCAGTCAATATTATATCGAGAGACAAAACTGTGGTTGTGCATAAACAGGAGATTTCCCCTGGAGTTTACGTTGGAAATACTGTGGTCAACATAAAAAATGGAGGCACAGCAGCAGTACCCATACTGAACGCAACCGAGCAGGACATACCATGGAGGAAGGAAATTAAAGTGAAATTTTCAAATTTCAATCACTACACGCAATATGGAGGGCGAGATCAACCCCCTTCGTCGGTGACAAATCAGGACGATAGAATAAGGCGTCTAAAAAACACCATTATGACGGAGAGGGATTGGAACATGGAAGAAACGGAGTCAATGAACCGGATATGTGATGAATATCATGACTTATTCATGCTAGACAATGATAAACTGCCATTCACCACATTGGTAAAACATAAAATACCAATAAAAAGAGAACAACCACCAATTAATCAACGATAGTATCGTCTACCCCACGTCCATAAAGAAGAAATCAAGCGACAAGTATCGGAGCTACTACAGGAAGGTATAATAAGCCCAAGCATATCCTCATAGAATTCACCAATATTATTAGTGCCCAAAAAATCTCAAGACGGTCAGAAAACCTTTAGACTGGTCGTCGATTTTCGAAAACTAAATGAGGCTACAATAAAAGAGGTATTCCATATTCCTAGAATTGATGAAATTTTAGATCAATTAGGAAATAGCAGGTATTTCACTACCTTAGATCTGGCGAGTGGATATGACCACGTACTAGTTGATGAAGGAGATAAGGAAAAGACTGCTTTTAGCACCGACAAGGGTCATTTTGAGTTGAATAGAATGCCCTTTGGCCTAACAGGGGCACCAGCTACATTCCAAATGGTCATGAATACGATCCTTACAGGCTTACAAGGCCTGGACTGTTTCGTGTACTTAGATGCCATAGTCGTATACGGAAGAAATGTGGCAGACCACGAAAGAAAAATCATCAATGTTTTATCCAGGCTACGAGAGGGTGGACTCAAATTGAACACAAAGAAATGTCAATTCTTACGAAGAGAAATTGTTTACCTAGGCCACAAATGTTTCAATGAGGGTGCGCTACCAGACCCTTCAAAGGTAGAATGTGTAAAACAACTTAAGCCACCAATAACAATAAAAGAAGTACAAGCACTCCTGGGCATGATCAACTACTACCGAAAATTTGTTGCAGGAATGGCAAAAATGGCTTCACCAATAACAAGGCTGTTAAAGAAGAATGTTAAATTTAGGTGGACGACCCAATGCCAAGAGGCCTTGGACAAAGTCAAGGAAAGCATTGCAAATCCTCCAATATTGATTTATCCAGATTTTACGCAACCCTTCAGAGTAACAACAGATGCAAGTAACGAGGCCTTAGGAGCAGTTTTGTCGCAAATAAGGAACGAAATGGATCATCCGATAGCGTTTGCTAGTCGAGCTCTCAGTGACACTGAACAGAGATATTCGACAATAGAGAAAGAAATGCTTGTTGTGGTATGGGCAACACATACTTTCCGCCCATATCTCCTGGGGCGACACTTCACCGTATTTACTGACCATCAACCCTTAAGGGGGATAACAAACCTCAAAGACCAAACCTCAAGACTTGCACGGTTTAGGCATAAATTATCAGAATACGAGTTCGAAATTGTGTACAAACCAGGGAAGACTAATTTGAATGCGGATGCATTAAGCAGATTACCAACAAAAAATCAAAATATCGGGGTGATAACTAGAGCTCAAGCAAACTCGAGAAAATTGGAAGAAGAAAAAACAAAACAAGAGCAACAGAAAGCTCTTGCAGAGGAGAAACAGAGTGAAAATAGTGACAAAACCTCTGCGGCGACATTTTTAACTGGGAAAAAGGATATCCAAGAAGTTCTTAGAAGCTTTCATGACTCACATCTGGGTGGACATCAAGGAGTCATGAAGACCTACTCTAGAAAAAAAAAAACAATACAGGTGGAAGGGAATGCAACGCGAGATCAAGACCTACATCAAAAGATGCCCTAAATGTCAGAAAAATAAAAGTGGACTTCTCAATAGAGAGCCCATGATCCTCACAGATACAGCAATTAGACCTTTTGAAAAGGTATATATGGATATGGTGGGGCCCCTGCCAACAACCACCATGGGAAACAAATACATTCTTACCCTACAGGACGATTTATCAAAATTTTTTGTCTGGTCTTAAGGTCTTCTATGGCTCAAATAGAAAAAGAAATACATATTTATACAGGTCTAAAATAAGGAATAACGAAACTTAACATGCCGTAAGGAATTTTTTTTTTTTATCTCTTGTTTGTAATTTCCATTTACTTTCATAGGTTGGCGTCAAAAGATCTGAAAGAAGCAAAATAATTAGTAAAAGGGAAAGGTTAAAAACAGGATGGAACGCTACTGACCCGGTATCACCTTCTAATCGACCAACGCATAGTATACTGTACTAAAAATAAAATTAGGATGACAGATTAGTTAGAGGTATCAATGATAATAGTGTTGATATTACTTAAGAGACAAAGCAACGTCAAAATTAAAATCCACGAAAACAGGATAAACAGGAGGGGGTTGAGAAGGTCCCAAATTAAGGGCGTATTGGCAGAAGAGGAAAGCGCAGTTTAGTTTAAAAATTAATTATGTCCATCAGCAAAGTATATATATGCACATATAAAAATATAATTTATTACTCAATCAAAATTATTTAGGACAACCGATATTTTATAAAACCGCACTTCTTGTGATTACTTCACAACCTCACTGAATTTTTTATAACCTTTTCTTGTGAAACTGTCTTAAAGGTTAAGCCAATTCAAAATGTAGAAAAATATATAAGAAACAAAGGAAACAATTTTTCGGAGCAGTTTCTTAAGATTTTACAAGATACTTTATGTGCAATTTAAATTAAATAAAACTCCCTTAATTTTTGCATTTTAACTAAAAATTCATACTTCGTTTTCAATTTCATATAAAACATCTCTCAAATCGTTTAATAAAAGTAACACAAGGGTTTATGCAACAAAATGCATTTTCTAAAGGTGCAACAAGCAAAGAACACAATAATTTATTAAATTAACAAGAAAGGGGAGGAAATCTTAAGGCCGATGTAGTTTAAAGGAACATGTTGAAAAAATTACACTTACCTTTCAAGCAAATTAATCTGGAAACACTTCTTTTAATTTGTGAACTTTCAATAACCTTATATGGCTTTAAGCTTGCTATAGAGTGTAGTTTGGTTTCGATTGTGCTGATTTTGTATTTATTTTGAGCAAAGGTTTAATTATTTTGTTAAGTTCTACACAATTTTTTCTCGTAAATAAATTATATATTCAGTTTCAACTTTTGTAGTGTACAGACGCGTTTTTATAATCGTCGCAACTGAATATTAAAAATTTATTGAAAGAAAATTCACAAAAAAAAAATATACAAAAACAAAACATTTATTAAACAGTTATCTTACTGGTTTTATTTTATTTTTTGCTTGTGTGTAAATACATAAATATTTGCATACACCAACTCATAAGTGAACACAAAAAAGAGAACTCTAAATGAGTTCACCTTCTAACAACAACAATAAACCTACAAGCAGTAGGAATGTACAATATATAACTTTGGTTGCTAACGACGACAAAAAAAAATGAAGTAAACACAAACCTGAATTTAACAGAAAACACAAATACTCGTGCGCGATCATTATCTCTCAACATGTTAAATAGCGATCAAGAAGCAACAACAATTGCACCTATTAGCAAAATTGTCAGCTTAGCTGTACAATCAAACAAACAAACAATAAATACCCAGGTGACCAACGTGCACAAAATTGTAAATGCAGTGAGTGAAAATAGTGATAATAAAATCCAAACTGGTATGGACAGATACATAACCGTGCTAAAAAGGGGAAGAAGTCCCAAATTAGCTGAAATAGCGTCAACGGCGAAAATGCCCAAAGGTGGGAAAAATAATATTAAACATTCTGAAAATCATTTTGCGATTTTGAATGAACAAGACGATGAAGATACAAGTACAACCACCGCCGATATATTTAAGAGAACAGAACTCCAACTTTTTGGTAAAAAGCCTTATCTCATTAATTGGAGAAAATGAGTTCTATGTAACTCCAATTAAGCGTGGCAAAATCAACGAAACTAAAATTCAGGTAACACGAAAAAATAATTACAGGAAAATTGTCTCAGATTTTGAGACTAAAAACAAAAACTTTTATACATATCAACTGAAGAGTGCTAAAGGCCTAACAGTAGTTATAAAAGGAATAGATTCAAGCGTGGATCCAGTAGAGGTAAAGTCTGGCCTTGAAGATAGTGGCTTCAAAGTGAAAAATGTTTCAAACATTAAAAACAGGGAAAATCCCCCAACCTATTTTTAGAGTCGAGCTACAGCCAGGCGACTTGAAAATTAAAAAAAATGAATCGCACACAATCTATAGCTTAAAATACTTGTTGCATCGAAGAGTTACCGTTAAGATGCCACATAAAAAAACTGGACCTATCCAATGCATGAACTGTCAAGAATTTGGCCATACCAAAACTTATTGCAAGTTGCCTACCGTTTGCGTTGTATGTGGCGAGTTACACAGTACCGCTAACTGTGACAAAATAAAAGGTGACACCAAAGCAAAAAAATGTAGTAATTGCGGCAGAAACCACACTGCCAACTATAGGGGCTGCCCTCTTTATTCTCTTTTTAAAAATTCGTCGAACAGAAAAACAAATGCTACTCCCGCTCAGCCCAACACTCCTTTAAACTACCCACAGTTACCTCAACCGTCGTCTAGCCATAATCAATACTCAAATGTTTTAAAGTCTAACACGACTCTTACTCAACAAAAACCTAATAGTCAATTTTCATACGCTAATATTTTAAAGAGTAACCAGATTCCGGCGCAAAAAACTGTACCAGTAAATGAAGAATCAGGGCATAATTTTAGTCGTATTGAAGCCTCAATAGAGATCCTTATACAAACAGTAAATACATTCACTCTCAACATGTCCTGTATGATGCAGGAAATGTTGAAAATGCAGTCTACCTTGTTGCAGGCTGTATTGAACAAACCATTAACTTAAGAATCTGTTTTTGGAACGCAAACGGCATCTGCCAACATAAAAATGAAATTAAATATTTTCTTCTGGATAAACAAATCGATGTTATGCTTATCTCAGAAACTCACTTGACGTCCCGAAGCTATTTTCGAATTAGTGGATATAATTTCTACGACACCAAGGATCCTCAAGGTAGAGCTTGTGGTGACTCTGGAATCCTAATAAAAACTCGAATAAAACACTACCTACTAAACGACCTTCGTGAAGAATATCTTCAAGCAACGAACATCTGCATTGAAAATTTTTATCAAAAGCTTGTGATATCATCTGTTTACTCTCCTCCCAGGTTTTCAATTTCAGAGAGTCAATATACCGCATTTTATACAACACTGGGGTCCCGTTTTCTAGCAGCTGGCGACTACAATGCTAAACACACTTTTTGGGGCTCACGTTTAATCAGTCCCAAGGGTCGTGTTTTGTTTGACACAATTTAAAAAATGGGTTTGAATGTAGTTTCAAGTGGTCAGCCAACATATTGGCCAACGGATCGTAAAAAAATTCCTGATGTTATCGATTTTGGGATTATGAAAGGCGTGCCCAGCGAAATGATGGAAGTAGAAGCATCTCTGGATTTGTCTTCAGATCACTCGCCTACTATTATCACTATTTACTCACACACAACTATAACACCAACATGTGATTTACCGCTGACACCTGCACGTATTAACTGGCTGAAATACAAAAAATATTTGAGTGCTCATTGCACGGAAAATATGCCATTGAGAACACCTGCTGACATAGAAAATTCTATTAGGTTGTTTGAAGAACATGCTAAACAAGCTGCTCTTAATGCTTCTTCAATTCAACCAAATCAACAAGCGGGATTTAACAATATTTTTTGTGCAGATATAGGAAGGCTATTGACTGGAAAACGGAGAGCTCGACGAGAATGGCAACGTTACAGATCGCCTCAGCTAAAATTAAGGCTTAAGGAGTGTACCAAACAGCTAAGAAAAGTTTTACAACCACAAAAAACAGCTTCGCTGCAAAAATTTCTGCAAGAACTCGATGGAACACCATCAACAGATTATTCGCTGTGGCGTGCAGCCAGAGGACTTAAAAGGCCAGTGATTTGCAAACCACCATTACGAGCCTCTAATGGTGACTGGGAAAGAACTGATGCTGAAAAAGGTGATCTATTTGTTAAGCACCTAGAAAAAGTATTTACCCCGAATATTTCTGCTGATATTGTTGAACTGCCACCAGTCGTCTCTTTACCAGAAATACCGATGAGATGTAACATGACGGAGATTGAAAATACTATTACTAGTTTTAACACCAGAAAAGCCCCAGGTGTCGACAAAATAAGCAACAAAATGCTTCAACAACTGCCTTATACTGCAAAAAGAGTTATACTCTTCATTTTTAATAGTATTCTACGGCTGCAATACTATCCTGCAGAATGGAAGGTTTCGATGATTATTATGATACCAAAGCCCGGCAAGGATCATACGATGGTTAAATCCTATCCGCCTATTAGCTTATTGCCCAACATTTCAAAACTATTTGAAAAGCTGTATATGAGCAAGCTGATGCCTATAGTGACTAGAAGTATATGCATTCCAGATCATCAATTCGGTTTTTGCAGACAACATAGCACTATTGAACAAACTCACAGACTTGTGAACGTATTTGGAGACACCTTTGAAAAAAAGAAATTTTGCTCTGCGCTCGTTATAGATGTTTCTCAAGCTTTCGATAAAGTATGGCACGAGGGTCTTATCCACAAATTAACACGCAATCTCCCCGCAAAAATCGTCAAGCTTTTAAAAAGCTATCTAAAGGAACGAAAATTTGTAATTAGGGAAGGCAATTTTTTTAAGCCCTCCGAAGTCGATCGAAGCCGGAGTTCCCCAAGGCAGCATCTTCGGTCCCTTACTTTATTTAATTTATGCCTCTGACTTACCGTTATGCAATAACATTCATACATCAACATTTGCTGATGATACAGCTTTTTTAAGCATCCATGAAAATCCAGTAGAAGCTTCCACCAACTTACAAGGGTATATATCCAAATTGGAAAAATGGCTTAAACAATGGCGTATAAAAGTTAACGAGCAGAAATGTGTACACGTCACTTTTACTTTGCGAAAAGAAACATGCCGCCTATACAAATCAACACCGATACTATTCCGCAACATACTGTAGTCAAATATCTAGGCGTTCACCTTGATCGCCGTTTAACATGGAAATAGCATATAGACGCAAAGTTGATGCAAATGAAATTAAAAACAGCCCAAATTAATTGGCTTATGGGAAGAAATTCTATACTGAGCCTAGACTGTAAACTTCTACTATACAACGCGATCCTGAAACCAATATGGTCCTATGGAATCCAGTTATAGGTCACTGCCTCAGCATCGAATGTCGAAAGAATTCAAAGGCGACAGAATAAAATCCTACGTACAATTACTGCAACCCCCTGGTATATCCGAAATCAGCGAATTCACAAAGATCTTGATGTTCCGTTTGTGAAGACAGTATTTTCAAAACACGCAAAAAAATATATTGAAAAATTAGTATTGCACCCAAATCCACTTGCGCGCAACATTCTAAATTATAGAGGCCACACCCGGTTGAGAAGGAGGGATACTCTTTCTCTCAGCCGTACACGAGAGATATAAAACATCAAAAATCAACAGTTGGAATTAAAAATTTTGTTTAGCACTGGCTAAACATATATTAATGTATTTTTAGGTTTAAGATTTCAAAAACTTATTGATGTTTCAATATACAATTGAAGATTCAATAAATAATAAAATTATCAAAAAAAAAAAAAAAAATATATAAAACAAATATTTAAAAATATTTGTTCAATTCACAAGCTCAGTCGTCTGTCTTATGGTTTAAAAAATGACGATATTTGTTTATGTGCTTGTGAACAGACAAATTTGTTGTATCGTTATTTTGTCGTATTTTAAATGTCAGTTTAATATCAAAAAATTTAAATGTCAGTTTTATATCAAGGTGTGAAACCAGGTATGGGAATTATAATTTGACGCTAAATATAATAACTTTTTTAGCGACAAGCAATTTTGATTAAATTAGTTTGAAAATTATGTTGAAATGAATCATGTATATATTTATCATTAAGAAGAATGTATTTTCTGGTGTTACTTATCACATATATAAAATATTTTTACAAATTAATTTAACAAATAGAATATTCCCAGACCCGGCCTCAATATAACAATTGAAAAACATATAAAATTCAATCGTATAATTATGACACAATTTTGTATGAAAATTACCAACAAAAAAAATACAATATTGTATAATTATACGATTAGACAACACATATGACGTTAATATGAGCTTGTGAATTGAACAATTATCACACGTTTAATTTGTTTTTTTTTAAGTACTTGGCACAACTTTCAATTTTTATAAACTATTCTTCAGTTTAGTTAAATAAAAAAAGTATTCATATTTATGTAAATTTTTAATAAAAAAGAATTAATGACTGCACAGCAGGAGAAACAGAAAGCAATTGCAAAAATTTTTAATGCTTGCGACTGTGGGAAGAACGGATGAAGGATATTTGAAACTAAGATGCATTGATGCAGTTTTGATGTTCTCCTAATTTATTGTGTGGGATACACTGGAACTCAAAAGTAATGTGACGGATATGAAAACAAGTGATTGTTCAAATGATGCTGACTATCGATCTCAATTGGTACAGCGCACAAATAATAACATAGCGAGAAAAAATTACCAATTGAGAAATTTAGTTGAGTTTTTTTTGCATGACTGTAATTGAGTAATTGGCTGTGAAACATGATTCACAGCAAAATTTTGCCAGACAATTTCACGGCCAATGACAATCAAACTGCATAATTTAATGTACGTATGTATGTGCATATGTATGTATATGTACGTATATGTGTGCATATGGATATGCAAACAGTAACAATAATAAAAAACTTTTCGGATTTTTTTTTCTGTTTGTTGTTGATTTGAAAATAATTATAAGCGTATAAATAATTTTTCTTTCAGATCATTGAAACAACAAAAGTATTAAATTTCTTTCACTAACAAAACACTAACAAATGCAACTGAGCTCACTTTTTAATAAAAAAAAAGTGCTTCAATCAGTTGAAATTTTGTAAAATGCAAAAATGAAGTGGAAATTTTTCCTACTCATTTTACAATTTTTCAAAGAAATTATAATTGTATGTATAATTATGTTAGTTTCTTACAAAGAATTTATTTCAAGGTTATTAAGAAAAATATCTTACTTAATTTTTTTTTAAGAGAAAACTGCCACATAAAAAATAAAGTTAATAATCTCTCTAAATACCTGTAAATTTACAGTGAAGACTTGTATTAAGGCCGAATATTTTTGATAAAAAAAAAAAGAAATTTATATTTCCAATCGTAAAAATAGATTAAGAAAAATTTGATTTATATTTATACAGAATTAAAATAAACTTACGAAAAACGTTAAACAAGATAAAATTTATTCTTCTTCAAAAAATTATCATACATAAATACAATTTATTACTAAGTAGAATTTAAAGTCGAAAAATATATGAAAAATCTATTTTTAAAACAACTCTTCTCAATTTAATTAAAAGGAATATATACAAAACTAAAAAGGCAACCAAATAATGATACAAACTTAACTTATAAAACTCAGAAATAAACAAAAAGACAATTAAACAAACAAATAACAAATATTTGAAAATCTAAATAATTAGAATTAAAAAACGAAATAAGCAAAAAATGTAAAAATTTTAAATTCATAAAAATCTGTAGCTGATTAAAAAATTGTTAACAATATGTAAGAAAAGAAATTTTTATATAATATAAGTATACGTAAGAAAAAATTGTTAGTTATAAGATTAAAAATATTACCCCGTGTTTCAAAATCAACCAATAATTATCATCCCGACAACAATGAAGAATCCAACAATCATAACAGCAGCCTATATCTATCAACCTCACACAACCGAAAAGCTATATACGATAACACAACACATACATAGACGGAATGACCAGTTCCGTTAAAAAGAGGGGATTCACTACAACGCCAATGACAACTACAAAGTCAATAACAACCTCAGTATTTCACCAGCAATATTATATTTTTTCCTTGGTGACGCAGCAAACGTACCAAGTCGACAGACAATCAGCAGTCATCAAATAATGGTAAACTGCGAACCTTCATGCAATCAAGGCCCGGGAGATTATGACATATTACTCCGGGAGCTACCAAAGCTGTATCGCCAAGGTAGTCGGATGCATAGTCTCATCTATTTTGACTTGATTCCAGAAGTATGGCTACGAAACATCCTCAGACAGGATGTTTCTTGTCCGCAAGGGGGGAGGGATGTTATGAGTCGTTTTCACCCAACCAACAAAAATAATATCAGCAGGGAAACATACGCCGCATACACATACTGACGTTGTTATGAGTCATTTTCCCCAAACCAACAAAAACATCAGCAGCAGCAAAAATATGCGCTGCATACATACTGCTGACTTTGCAATATCGTGAGAACCGCAATCGGCTGGAAGTTCCACGCTTATATGCTGAGGTTGCATATAATTGCTAAAAATCGCACACTCAGCAATATTGCGGGAACAACCACGCTGGCGGCAGCGAACATCAACGGTCATCGATAGGTATAAAAGGTCGGTTGATATTGACAACAGAGCAGTTCGGGAATCATCATCAAACGTATAACAACTAACCAAAAAACCTGATCAAAGACCAGCCTAACAAGCGGCTCCCTGAGATGGTTATAAAACAAATAAAAATTAGTCTAAGTAATAACAATTAAAATGTAAATAAAGAAAAATTAATAACTAAAATTAATCCTATTGTCTTATGAGTTTCAATTCCGGAAAATAAGTTGCAAATTAACATTGTAACATTCTTAATTAATTTATACATAATGTTTATATTTTTGTCCAAACTAGGTTTGGCCACCTTATTTTTAATCATAGTTTTAACGAATTATTGAATTTTTATTTGAATTTTATTTGAATTTTAACACTTATAATTACATTATCTTTAATCTAAACTGCATTACCATTTTTATAAATATTGTATCCTTTTTAAATTACCCACTGTCTTGCTAGTTATTGGAACATTTCCAGTTGTCAAAATTCGGTCGCCTTATCGGGTTCGTTTTAACTTTTGAGCGCGAAATTAAACCACTTACAATTCATCGATCTACCGATATAGTTCAACAATCTACACAAGCTTCTTTTTTTATATACAAGCGCAACAGTGGGACTAACTTTCTGAGCTATTATATAATTAAATAGCTTCCCTGAGCCAGTATTGTCAATAAACCCTTGAGAAACAAAGTTTAATTTTTACTTTTTTATTCAATCGCTAACCTCAATCCAAAAATCCATTGCTTGTAGGATGACATACACTTTATTCCTCCAACACACCCCCCTGTCATTTCTACACTAATAACATCTATTGTTTTATAAGTGTCACCCATACACCTATAAAATTCAATTTTTTTTAAATAAAATAAAATATATCAAAGAATAAATTCTTAAAAATCAACGAATGTGTTCATTAGATCAAGAAATAGGTTTCTTAAATTCAAAGAAGTATTTCCTTGAACTCAAAGTATGAATACGTTGGATCAAGGAAAAAATTCTTAAAAATCAACGAATGGGTTCATTGGATCAATAAATAGGTTTCTTAAATTCAAGGAACTATTTCCTTGAATTCAAAGTATGAATACATTGGATCAAAGAAAAAATTCTTAAAAATCTACGAATGGGTTCATTGGATCAATAAATAGGTTTCTTAAATTCAGAGAACTATTTCCTTGAATACAAAGTATAGATACGTTGGGTCAAGGAATAAGTTCGTTACATTCAACATATAGTTTCAATGAATTTATGTACGGTTTCAACGTATGGTTTCTTCACTTCAACAAACTGGTCCGTTGAATTCAACAAGCCAATGATTGACATACGTTGAATTCAAAGAACCTGTTTCTTGGGTGAAAAATAAGGAATTTAATTGATTTTTTGGTGGAGTGTAGTAGAGACATTTCTATCCGGTTTGCTTGTGTGTAACATGATATACACTGATTTTCATTGTTCTAGCCCGTTTTCTTAACAGATCTAACATCTATATCCAGAATTGAAATTTTTTTTCTGTTAAAACTGTGGTATATGCTGGTTGTACTGTGGCGTAGTTATTTGAAAGTATTTATTTGCATAAAAAATGTTTTCGATCATAGTAAATTTAAAATTTGTGTACACAGTTTTCTTTAATTTTGTAATATTTGTTCACTACTTGACAAATATGTATATAAATTGTAAAAATCTTTTTTCTCATTAAATAAATTTTTTATATAAAATTTAGTATTTGAGTTTTATTTAAACCAAACTACTCATAACAGCTAAAAGTCTTCAAACTGTCATGGGAAAACTCTTTATGCTATTTCAAGTAGTTTTGCCCTTTTTTATCATTTTAGTAGTTTCCTACATTATTTTTCTAAAAAAAAAGGCTAAACACCAATGATATAAAAAATATTTTTCTTAAATTACCTTTTAGCGCCTACAAAATAACGTTGCTTAAATTTTAGCGTTTCTAACTAAAAAAGTTGCTTATATGCGCTTGGAAAATACAAATGTATAACATTTTAGCGATGAGAGCAAATGCCGAAATTGTGGCGAATTAAATTTTTATGACATTGCCTAATTTAGCAATACGCATTACAGAATTCAATATGTAGCTAAAAATCTCTAAAACGATTTTAGAAATTTTTAGCGATGTAGATTTAGCTTTAGCGAGTTACAGAATAGAGCTGCTGGTTTCTGTTCATGTCGTGCTATTTTGTTCAGAAAACAGGAGTTCTAAATTTTCTACTTTCGAATAGCAGAATGACGGAATTCATAGTTTTACTAAAATATGTATATTAGCGAAAACTTAGATGAATATTAACCTAATTGAAATGTTAATGCTGAACTTTACAAATATTAAATTTAATTTTTATTAAATTTTCAAACCTACTTCATTTTGTGTCTTAAAATTAACTTTTTCCATATGTATTTATGTATGGTTAAATCAATACATACCTTGTCTCCTCTAAAATCATCATCATCACATATGTACATACGTAAAACATACATACATAAATATCTATATACATATTTTTAAGTATGATAACATCGGTGGAGCAACCCCTTCAAAGCATGATTTTTGATAAAATCTAGTAATTTTATTTTGTTGTGAATAACATTAATATTTATTCATCAATTTTTATAAAATTTTTGAGTTAGTATACACATTTGTATAATATAAGGTTTTCCAATAGGGACCCTGCAAGAACAGTACGAGTTAAATACAACGTTACATAAAACGTACTCATAACCAAAGTATAAGTTAGAAATTCTAAATCTTTTAGTTATTTTGGACAGGCCTTTGGGAAAAAACTAACCTATTCTCTTCTGTACGTGTGAGCTGATATCTCTTTTACATTATTACTTAGAACAGAAAACACTATAGTGCACTCGCTCGCACACATCAGTGCTAACGTGTATATAACTACCTAGCTAACGGTTGCGATACTGGTAGTAAATGTTATAAATAACTTTTTTGTTAACCGATACACATATCCGTTATTACAACTTAAGAAGTAACTTTTTAGTTAACCGCTTTATATATCAATTAGTTAACCGTTAATAATATAGATTAGTGCTACTGAATACTACCAGTTGTTGTATTCCTAAAGATTGGATATTGCTACTGTATTAATAAAAGCCCTTTTTAATGTTTTCAATTTATTTTATTTTAAGAAAAAAGTAGATCAAATAAAATTAAAAAAGAAATATAATAAAAACAATTAATTCTGTCACAATATTATTACGAATAGCCCACGATTTGAGCTGGTTTATATCAGTATTTTGGAAAACATTCCCCATTTCTTCAAAATTTTCCGACATCCCCACTTATGTTCCAAAATATCCGCATTTTCACTAGCGGACGGACAATTTTCAACACGTCCTCGTTAAGTTTCACCTATCGTAGTGAATATTAAAAATTTACTGAAAGTTTAAATCAGCAAAAAAAAATAAAAAAAAACAAAAACAAAACATTGATTAAACAGTTATTATACTGGTTTTATTTTTTGTTGCTTGCGTGTAATATACTTAAATATTCGCATACACAAACTTATACAAAAAAAGAGAACTCCAAATGAGTTAATCTTCTGACAACAACAACGACAACAATAAACCTACAAGCAGTAGGAATTTGTATTTAACCTTGGCTGCTGATGAGGGCAACGAAAAAAATAATTTAAACACAAACTTAAACATTACACAAAATACAAATACTCCTGCGCGATCATGCTCTCCGTACATGTTAAATAGTGATCAAGAAGCAACAACAATTGCACCCATAAGCAAACTCTTTAGCTTAGCTGTACAATCAAACAAACAAACAATCAGTAACAAGGTGACCAACTTGCACAAAATTGTAGATGCGGTGAGTACAAAAAGTGATAATATAATTCAAACAGGTATGGACATACATAGCCGTGTTAAAATGGGGAAGAAGTCCAAAATCAGCCCAAATAGCGTCAACAGCGAAAGTTCCCAGAAATGGAAAAAACAATATCACAAATTCCGAAAATCGTTTCGCGATTTTATCTGAACAACGCGATGAAGACACAACTACAAGGTCGAGTAAACCTCCACCGATATATTTAAAGAGCAGAACTCTAGTTTTTTTGTCAAAAGCCTTGTATCCCTAATTGAAGAAAATGAGTTCTATGAAACTCCAACTAAGCGCGGAAATATTAATGAAACAAAAATCCAGGTAGTGCAAAAAAATAATTACCGAAAAATAGTTTCTGACCTTGAGTCAAAAAACAAAAATTTTTACACGTACCAATTAAAGAGTGCTAAAGGTCTAACCGTCGTAATAAAAGGCGTAGACTTTAGCGTGGATCCAGAAGAGGTACAGTCTGGGCTTGAAAATAGTGGATTAAAAGTTAAAAATGTTTCAAACATTAAAAATAGGGAAAAATTCCCCCAACCTATATTCAGATTCAAGCTACAGCCAGCTGTCTTGAAAATAAAAAAGAACGAATCTCACCAAATTTATATTTTAAAGTACTTGTTACACCGAAGAGTTACCGTTGAGATGCCACATAAAAAAACTGGTCCTGTTCAATACCTGAACTGCCAAGAATTTGGCCATACCAAAACTTTCTGCAAGTTGTCTACTGTTTGCGTTGTATGTGGTGAGCTACACAGTCCCGCGAACTGCGACAAAATAAAAGGCGATCCTAAGGCGAAAAAATGTGGCAATTGCGACGGAAATCACACTGCCAACTATAGAGGCTGCCCCCTTTACTCGTTTTTTAAAAATTCGTCGAACAGAAAAACAAATGTTATTCCCGCTCAGCCCAACACCCCTTTAAAGTACGCACAGTTACCTCAACCGTCGTTTAGCCATAATCAATACTCAAATGTTTAAAGTCTAACACGACTCTTACTCAGCAAAAACCTAATAGTCAATTTTCATACGCTAACATTTTAAAAAATAGCCAGAATACAGCGCAAAAATCGGTACCAGCAAACGATGTTCCAGGCTCTAATTTTAGTCGTATTGAAGCCTCAATTGAAATCTTAATACAAACAGTAAATACTTTTACTCTCAACATGTCCTGTATGATGCTGGAAATGTTGAAAATGCAGTCTACCTTGTTGCAGGTTGTACTAAACAAACCATGAGGTAGAGCTTGTGGTGGTTCGGGAATCCTAATAAAAACGCGAATAAAACACTACCTGTTGAATGATTTTTGTGAAGAGTATCTTCAAGCAACAGACATTGAAAATTATTATCAAAAATTTGTAATATCATCTGTCTATTCCCCCAAGATTTTCTATTACCGAGAGTATGTATACGGATATTTATAAATCACTGGGCCCCCGTTTTCTAGCAGCTGGCGACTACAATGCTAAACACACATTCTGGGCTTCACGTTTAATCACTCCTTAGGGTCGTGTTTTGTTCGACACAATATCAAAAATGGGTTTGAATGTAGTTGCAAGTGGTCAGCCAACATATTGGCCAACAGACCGACAAAAAATTCCTGATGTTATCAACTTTGGAATTGTTAAAGGTGTGCCCAGCGTAATGATTGAAGTTGAATCATCTTTGGATTTATCTTCAGACCACTCGCCTACAATTGTCACTATATACTCGCATACAACTTCATCACCTACATATGACTTACCAACGACATCTGCCCGTACTAATTGGCTGAAATACAAAAAATACCTGAGTGCTCTTTCCTGGGACAATGTGCTGTTAGAACCTTCTGATATAGATGACTCTATTAGGTTGTTTCAAGCACACGTTAAAAAAGCTGCTCTTAATGCTTCTTCAAATCAACCAAGTCAACAAATGCGATTCAACAATATTTTTTTTGTTGATATAGAAAGGCTTTTATCTGAAAAAAGGAGAGCTCGACGGGAATGGCAACGTTACATATTGCTTCAGCTAAAATTAAGGCTTAAGGAGTGTACCAAACAGCTTAGAAAACTTTTACAAACACAAAAAACAGCTTCCCTTCAAAAGTTTCTTCAAGAACTAGATGCAACACCACAAACAGATTATTCGCTGTAGTGTGCAGTCTAAACTCATAAAAAGCCCCAGGTATTGATAAAATAAGCAAAAAAATGCTTCAAGAATTGCATTTCATTGAAAAAGGAATAATACTATTCATCTTTAATTGTATTTTACGACTGCAATACTATCCGGCAGAATGGAAGGTTTCGATGATTATTATGATACCAAAGCCCGGTAGGGATCATACAAAGGTTGAATCCTATCGGCCTATCAGTTTATTGCCCAATATGTCGAAACTTTTTGAAAAGCTGTATATGAGCAAGCTGATGCCTATAGTGGCTAGAAGTGGATGCATTCCAGATCATTAATTCGGTTTTCGCAGTCAACATAACACTATTGAACAAACTCACAGACTTGTGAATGTTATTAGAGAAACTTTTGAAAAAAAAGAACTATTGTTCAGCGCTTTTTATTGATGTCGCACAGGCTTTTGATAAAGTATGGCACGCATTGCATGTCCACAAATTAACACAAAATTAACCCGCAAACATCGTCAGGCTCTTAAAAAGCTATCTAGAGTAACGAAAACTTTTAGTTAGGGAAGGCAATTTTTCAAGCCCCCCGCAGTCGACTGAAGCTGGAGTCCTTCAAGGCAGTATCTTTGGTCCCTTACTTTATTTAATATATGCCTCTGACTTACCGTTAAGCAGTAACATTCATACGTGGACATTTGCTGATGATACAGCTTTTCTAAGCGTTCATGAAAATCCTGTAGAAGCTTCTGGAAATTTACAAGGGTACATATCAAAACTGGAAGCATGGTTAAAACAATGGCGAATAAAAGTTAATGAGCAGAAATGTGTACACGTCACTTTTACGTTACGCAGGGAAACATGCCCGCCTATGCAAATCAACACCGAGAGTATACCGCAACACACTGTAGTAAAATATCTCGGCGTTCATCTTGATCATCGTTTAACATGGAAATCGCATATAGACTCAAAGTTGACACAAATGAAATTAAAAGCAGCCCAAATGAATTGGGTTATTGGAAGAAATTCTATACTAAGCCTAGACTGCAAAGCTCTATTATACAACGCGATCCTGAAGCCAATATGGTCCTATGGAATCCAGCTATGGGGCACTGCCTCAACATCAAGTGTAGAAAAAATTCAAAGGCGACAAAACAAAATTCTACGTACAATTACTGCAGCCCCCTGGTATATCCGAAATCAGCGAATTCACAAAGATCTTGATGTTCCGTTGGTGAAGACAGTATTTTCAAAACACGCAAAAAAATATATTGAAAAACTAGAATTGCACCCAAATCCACTTGCGGGTAACATTCTTAATGATAGAGGCCACACCCGGTTGAGAAGGAGGGATACTCTTTCTCAATCAACAGTTGGAATTAAAAATTTTGTTTAGCATTGGCTAAAAAACATATATTAATGTATTTTTAGATTTAAGATTTGAAAAACTTATTGAAATTTCAATTTATAATTGAAGATTCAATAAATAATAAAACTACCAAAAAAAAAAAAAAAAAAAAAACGTCCTGCTGTATCAACAATTGCAAATTTCTTTATATTTCTGTATATTTCCATTTTTCTTTTAAATTTCTTTTTTTCAACGCTTAACGCATTTTGTTTTTTTATTAATTTTATTTAGGTTTTTAATTTAGTTACTTCAATTTTTTCACTTTTATCACTTTATTTTTAACTTTCTTTTCACGCGCGAATTATGTCCAAAAGTAAAAAAACAGTTTTGTTTCCGTTTTTGATTTTACTTTATTAAAATGAATCTTAAGACTAACTTAAATTTAAAAATTAGAAATATATTTGCCTGAAGCAAATTTTGTAAAAAATGCTTCAGCAGCGTTTTAAACTTAAAAATAACTTATTATATGCAGCGTATGCAAAATTATTGTCACAGCTGCTCTCCATCAAGTGTGGGAAGGAAAATGTATTTTAATATCTTAAAGTTACCCTACACATTTGATGGACGGTATTATGCATTTTGGTGTAAGGATGTAACTCCTCCACCCCTTGTTAAACTTCTCCCGAAGTTTGCTTTTAAATTTTAGCAAAGTTTTTTATTATTATTTATTTATTATTTTTCCTTTTATAATTATTGATTTGCAGAATTTTTATATTTTTTTATTATTTCATTTACGCAAATTTCTGCAGGTGGTGGGATTTCATTATTTCCCGTTTTTTTTATTTTAATCTTAATATTATTTCTCCTTACACAACAATATAATAAACCTATCATTAAAATTACTATAATTATAAGTGTTATATTAATTCCGTATGACATATTTTTATGAAATTTTAATTCTTCGATTTGTTTAATATTCTGAAAATGTTCTATAATTATATTATCAAATTTATAATTTATATTTGATATGTTCAAATTTTCAAATTTGTTATCATTTGGGTAATAATATTTTTCGTTTTTTACAAATTTCCGGTTTGAAAATGTTTGGTTATAAATTGTTATGCTACAGTTATTAAAAGTTACAAAGAAATTTCCTTCCAAATTGAATTTTCTATCATCACAATTTTGTTTTACTTCTTCAGAAAATGCATTCTTTACAATTATTGTTTCCTCATCGAGGCTGAATACGGAGGTAACATTATTAAAATTAAACTTACAAGTATTATGATAAGTACAATGATTACTTTTTTTCAATTTTCTTAAAGGTACATTTTCTTGATAAATATAAGACATTTTTATCAATTTCAACTATGTATTCATCATTTGCGTCTATTTCAATTTTGTTTTTATTTGGAATTGGAGTAATCATTTTCAAATCTGTCATAATGTAATTGTCAGGCATCAGTACTGCGATGACCAATGAATTGTCACTGTAAGTCATTATGCCTACTTTCAGCAATTTTAGCTTATAAAAATCAATTTCAAACTGTTCTATTTCCTGCGTACTAAACATGCTTGGATGTATAATATTACTTTTTGCTGATACTATATTGTCCTGAATATGATCTATTTTATGTTCTAGAGTTTTGAGTTTTGTAAATTGGTCTAAGTAAATTATCTCTTTTACAATTTCGTTATTGGTATTTTTAATCTTAAGCAAAGATTTCTTTATTTCTTTCCTATCGTTTTCAACTGCGGTTTTCAAATAATGCAATGATTTGTTTAAGGAATTATTAATTAATATTTGTTTGTTTAGAGTATTTATAGAATTGTGTGTGTTCTGATCGATAACTGAAAGATGCTCCAAAATTTCTTGCCTGTCTTCATCGTCCATTGTTCCGAATAACCATTTGTACAATTTTCCTCCTACATTAATCAAACCTCTTTTTGTTCTACTCGGAGTTGGCGTCAAAGTCTTTATTTTGGATTCTATCAACTCAATTTCGTTTTTCAACATTCCTTCTTCAATCGGAAACAAGTCTTTTATATTTTCTTTTATTCTATTCAGTATATCTTTTATTTCAGCGATATTCACAATGTGCACAAGGGTAGTCGTCTTGTTTACGATTTCCACTTGGCTTATTCTGATCTTGACGAACCCATCATTTGCGGTTATCGAATTAATCTGTAGGGTGCACTGGGCTAGCTGAATACTCGTTATTAGAAGGAGCATAAATGCTAGTACCTGAAAATTTGAAAGGTCGTTTAATATTAGACTCATGAATGTTTCTCAAAGAATGTTTTCTGTATTTCGGTTGTTCTTTATGACGTAGAGCCTTGTAATTTTTTATGTAACCCTGCTCTCTGTTCTCTATGTAATCTTCCCTTTTGCAGTTCAGTTTTTGGATGGTATGATTTTTTTTATTTTTTAGTCTACTTCTGATAAGTTCCTGACCTACGATACCATTTATAACGTCAAATGGAGTACATTTGATGGTACTGTGCACTGTGTTATTGTAAAATTTTATAGCTTTTAACATTTGAGTAATTATTGGCAATTTTTCTTCGAGGTTAAGTGTTCTAATTTTTTCAGTTAAGGTATTGTTAAGACGTTCAATATCAGAATTCCCGGTATGACTATTTGGTTTAGTAGCATGAAATTGTATTTTTTCTTGTGTTAAAAAATCCCTTACGTTTTTGGAGTTGAATTCATTATCAAAAATAAATTTTTTAACTGGACCTTTAATTGCCAAAAACTCATTTATTTTGCCTATAATCGTTTGATTGTTTCTGTCTGGCAAATGGAAACCTACAGCATGCTTCGAAAATTTGTCAATGAAAATAATAAATGAGTTTTTACTGTTTACATATGTGTCAATGTGAATGATTTCATTAACTGAAGTTGGCGTTTCCGTAAAATTAAACTTTGGTTTAATTGGATTGCGGTCATACTTTCCTCCGGAGCATATGTCGCAATTATTGACAATCTCGTGAATCTTTATTTTAAGTTGTGGGTGATATATTTTATGTTTCATCCCTTCATAAGTCGGGATAATTCCAGCATGACCTACTTCGTTTTTATGGAAAAGCGATATCTGTTTCCTTAGTTCATTTTCGTTCTCGATATCCCTAGCAGAATAGCTACATTTCACAAATGATATTTTTTCAAAACCTGAGTCCGCCAAAACCTGTTGTAACTTATTGAAATAGTGATCATTGAGTTCAGAAAATATTGCAACTTTTCCCTTATGAATATGTCTTCGGATTACATTAACAACATTACCAGACTCAAGGTCATGTTTATCAACAAAAACTTTTTTCCTATTAAAAATGGTCATCATTTCAATTTCCTTAGTCCCCACCAAAACTATTTGGTATTTAAAACGATTTACAACTGTATCAAGGATCGGTATATGATCGTTAAAATTTTCTGCTTGTGAATGTACCGTTTCACAGTCTTCTGATTGATCGCGATTACTAACACCTATAGATTCAATAAAATTTTCGTCTTGAGAATGGTCAGTGTGGACTGCCAAAGAAGCTTCTGATTGCTCCTGATGTTCTCCTACATTTATATTCTTGATGCTAAACATTTCGTTTAGAGTGATTCCCAAATTTTCGGAATCAAATGTATTTATTTCACATTTTTCACAATTAATTCGACTGAGAAAGTCAGCGATTTTATTCTCCTTCCCCGATATATAATCAATTTTAGCATCATATTCTCCTAACTGCACCAACCATCGTTGTAATCTGGGATTTATATCTTTACCTGAATTTTTTGCCTGCAACCACTTCAGCGGCTGATGGTCTGTTTGCAAATCAAACTCCCTTCCAAAGATGTAAGGTCTATAATATTTTACACCCCACACAATCGCTAATAACTCCTTTTCGATCGTGGAGTAGTTTTGTTCGTGGTTATTTAATGTTCGTGACGCAAATGAAATCGGATGACCTTCCTGAGTCAGAACCGCACCAATTGAAAAATTACTGGCATCCGTTATAAGCTTGAAGCGTTTGCCAAAGTTAGGGTACCTTAAAATAGGAGGATTTGTAATAATATCTTTTAATTTCTCAAAAGCTACTATATAATTTGGATCTGCTATGTTCACCTTTTCATTTTTCTTTAAATATTTTATCATGGGGTAAGCGATTTTGGAGTAATCCTTAATAAACTTTCGATAAAATCCTGTCACTCCCAAAAACGACTTAATTTGCTTTTGAGTAGTTGGTAGGTTTAGTTTTTGAATAACTTCAACCTTCCTTGGGTTTGGTTTTACACCTTCAGGTGTAAGAATATGACCCAGAAAGTCAGTTTCCCTCTTTAAGAAATTACATTTATCAATTTGAATTTTAAGTCTTGCTTTTTTTAGTGTTTCAAATATTAATTTTATGTTTTCTATATGTTCAATTAATGTAGTGCTGAATATTAGTATATCGTCTAGATATACGACACAGATTTTATTTATATATTGACGGAGAACAGAATTCATGAGACGCTGGAATGTCGATGGAGCATTCTTTAGCCCAAACGGCATTCGTATGAACTCATAGTGTCCGAAAGGTGTGGAGAATGCAGTTTTTTCTATGTCATTCTCATGCATCAAAATTTGATGAAAACCTTTGGCAAGGTCAATAGTCGAAAAGTATTGAGCTTTCCCTAATTTATCCAAAATTCCATCCACGTTAGGAATAGGAAATTTATCATTTACTGTGTTCTCATTTAAACGTCTGTAATCGACAACAATTCGCCACTTTTGAATTCCCGAATTGTCTATCTTTTTTGGCACCACCCACAAAGGGCTATTATAGGGAGAATTGCTTTCTTTAATTATATTTTCCTCCAACATCTCTTTAATCTGTTTTTGAATTTCAGCTTCATGTATTTGCGGATATCTATAAATTTTTGAGTATATTGGTCGGTCTGTTGTTGTTTTTATTTCATGTTTAATTTCATTGGTTGCAGAAAGCTTATCCCCTTCTTTATAAAACAGTTTACTGTAGCTGTGCAATAAATTTGTAAGTAACTGGTATTCTTCCGAATTTAAGTGTGCCAAATTTAAATTTTTAAAGTTGCTGTATTCAAGTGAACATATATCTTGACTATTGTATGGGTTGTAATATCCGAATGGTATATTTTTACCTAAAATGGTAACGAATCTATTCTCTACATCAATCTTAGCTTTAAGAGCGATGAGAAAATTTTGCCCGATAATGGCTGAATAATTTTTACTATTGAAATCAATTACCTTCCAAGAGAAGGTACCTGAGATATTGAATTCTCTAGGTATGGGGGTAATAATTTTATGTTTCACTTGATTTATTCCGTTTATTGTTTTGTACCAAATGGGTGCATTAATTTTTTGAATGGGGAATAAACTTCCTAGGGCATTAGGTCTGATTATGCTTGTTTCGGATCCAGTATCTATGAGACATTTAATTTTTTTAGTACCAATTGTTAAAACTATTATGGGTAATTTTGTGAAGGCGGTATTGTACAAAAATTTACGTCTTCTTCTTCTTTTAAATTTCCGATATCCATCGGTTCTGGTTTTTGTCTGTAATAATTTGTTTGGCGTTGCTGCCTACTATTGAAAGAGTTTTCATTTCGGCTTGTAGAATTATTAGGAATTGAATGCTGAATAGAATTCTTACTGTTATTATTATAATTATTTATCCCTTGCCCATAATTTTCATAACTATGGTTCTGTCGCTGAAAATTATCTCTTCTAAAACTAGTGTTTGGCTTATACTGAAAACTATCAATTGGTTTGTACTGAGAGCTATTGTTTGACTTATATTGGCTATTGTTTGGCTGAAAATTTTTCCGATTGACAGTAGAGGATTGATAATCATTGTTCAATTTAGGCTTTTGCCAATTAAAATTTTGTGTATATTTATACTTTACACTACTTCTATGGTTATAAGAAATTGCTCTTGTGTCGTCCAACAATTTAAGTTTTGTATATTTCAAAATTATATTGGTCAAAGTTTCATGCTCAGCTATATGTGCTCGAATCGGTCCGTCTATTTTCTCTAACAATATGTCCACTAAGTCTCTGTCAACGTTTTCTGGTTTGTATATACCAGGCTTAAATTGATCAGCTAAATATATATCATTGATTTCATATTTACATTTTTCAAATATGCTAAATAGTTCATTTAAATTGCTTACTTTTACTGTCCGACAGAAGTTGAAAATCTCTGCATAAGTCCTTTTTGGTCTGTATTCTTGCAGTATTCTGGTTTTTATCTCCTCCCATGAAGCACCATTTTGCAGTTCTCGTACTCCTCGACCAGCATTTCCCTGAATTTTTTCGTTTGCAACGATCCCGATACAAAACCGAGTCAGGGTTTCGTTGCCACCGCAAAGAGCTAGATTAGCCTCAACGGCATGTACGAATGCTCTTGGATTATGTCTTTCATCAAGAGGCTTTAAGCGTCGAAACTGCTCAATAATGTCCTTAGCCGTCATATTAAATCCGAACCCATCGTAAATAGCAAATTGTCCTTCCGGTAACTGTTGTACCTGTTGTTGAACATTTTGTTGCTGCTGTACCTGCTGCTGTTGTTCCATCTGTTGTTGTTGTAGCTGCTGTTGTTCCATCTGTTGTTGTTGTAGCTGCTGCTGTTCTAGCTGCTGATTCTGTTGCAGGATTCTCTGTTCCTGTTGCCGCAGCACTGCTTCCAGTTCGCAGATTTTTTGTTGTAAGGTCTCATTTAGCTGCCTATTAGCATCAAACTCTTTTTGTCGGTTCATAACCAATATGTTTCTTTAACACTCTTTGCAATCCCTTACTTGTTTTTATTTAGTTTAAATTTATTTCTTTTACACTTAAATGTTGTAATTAAATTTGTGTTTATTTTATTGATTATATGTTCACAAATTTATTTATGATTCTTTTGTTAATTTAAATTTATTTCTTTTACACTTAAATGTTGTAATTAAATTTGTGTTTGTTTGATCAATTTTATGTTCAGAAATTTATTTATGATTCTTTTGTTTAATTATATATTTGATTTACTTAATAATTAACTTTTTTTTTAAATCTTCACTAAGTATTAACCTTTGAATATCTCTTTTCCAGTTCTTTGTAGGTAATATCTTCAGATATTAACTTCCCCGACTGCGCCAATTATGTCCAAAAGTAAAAAAACAGTTTTGTTTCCGTTTTTGATTTTACTTTATTAAAATGAATCTTAAGACTAACTTAAATTTAAAAATTAGAAATATATTTGCCTGAAGCAAATTTTGTAAAAAATGCTTCAGCAGCGTTTTAAACTTAAAAATAACTTATTATATGCAGCGTATGCAAAATTATTGTCACAGCTGCTCTCCATCAAGTGTGGGAAGGAAAATGTATTTTAATATCTTAAAGTTACCCTACACATTTGATGGACGGTATTATGCATTTTGGTGTAAGGATGTAACTCGCGTCTTAGTTTATTTTTTTTATGAAAGTTCTTTAGTGTTCATATTAGTGTAGAAAGAGTAAGATATAACACGCTTCTTTAATCGAAAAGGCTATTTCTTTCTGACTTAAGGTGCTTATGGAATACAACTGTGCGTACGTATACATATGTTGAAATTTAAAAACCTTTAAATTTGTTGGTGTATCGGTTAAGCAGATTTTGCAGGGCGATGATATGATTTTGAAGTGACGTTTCGGCCATTTGTAATATGTCATGATCTGTCACTTGTTTTTCATTGTATTCAGTATTATTTACAATTTCATTATGGAGAGATATACGCAAGGACAACGTTTGCCAATTATTCAGTTTTATTATCAAAATAATTGTTCTACAGTTGCAACTTTTGGTGCGCTTTTGCCATTTTCTGGTCGTAATAATCGTCCAAGTGTGCTCGCTATTCGTCGAATTGTTGAAAATTTTGAGCTTACATTTTTTTATATAAAGTTTAAGTGCCAATAAGACAAAGAACCGCTCGAAGTAATGCAAATATTGCTGCCGTTCAGGCGAGTGTTGCTGAAGACACCAATTTGTCCATTCCAAGACGTTCTCAACAATTGGGACTGTCTCAAACCACAACCTGGCGGATTTTGAGAAAGGATTTGGGTTTGCATCCGTATAAAATTGTTCGCACTCAAGAACTGAAGCCATTGAAACAATTGAATTATAGCAAGAAAAGTTTGGAGATTCAATTATTTCAAGAAATTGTGATATTGAATGGCATCCAAGAAGTTGTGATTTAAATTAGTGTATTTCTTCTTGTGTAGTTATTTGAAGTCATTGGTATTTCGAGCTTTACAAGTCAATATTGAACGTGCCATGCATGACATACGACTTGATTTAGTGAAAAAAAAGCTCGAAAATTGGGTTCAGCAAATTCGTTCCTGCAGAAGAAGTAGTGGAGGCCATCGGAATGACGTTTTATTTAGAACTTTATTGTATCGATTGTACTTCACATTAAATAAAAACATTTTGAATTTCCTTTACAATAAGTGTGTTTTTTTAAGAAATCATATCACTGTAATTGGAAAACCTTTTACATGTTGTAAAGGGTAATTTTGTTGTATACAGATTCGCTAACAACACTCTCAGCAAATTGTCACGCAAAATATTCGGACCAACTGAGTGTGTCAACAATAAATTCATCGTCCAATCTTTATGACGTTAAATTACAAAGCCAAATTCTTATCGCTTATCTAAATTATCGACCGTTCAACAACGAATTATAACAAATTGTCAACCAGTAGCAGAGCCGCAAAGACGACACTCTGGTGAGAAATTGAATGATATTAAAGAAGAGTTTGCCAATTTATTGCAGTTTGGAATAGTTCGCCCGTCCAGCAGTCCGTGGTCCAGCCCCATCCATCTTGTTAAGAAAAAAAAAAAAAACAGGTGGAGAGCATGCGGCGATTATCGGAAAATTAATGCGAACACGCAGCCAGACAGACAGACATGCAGACGGCATGCAGTAGTGGTTAGTCAAACACACTACAATACTTACGTGTTTAAATTATAGTATAAACCTATACATCCTTTGAGGATGCTATCGTCTCAAATTGTTTTCCTCCTTCATAAATTTTTCTTGCAAGCCAACCCCAGACATTTTCCATTGGATTCAGGTCTAGTAAATATGGGGGCCAATCCAAAAGTTGAACACATTATTGATTAATCCATTGTTTTACTGCTCCGGCGGTATGAATCGGAGCGTTGTAGTGTTGGTTCGTCCAAGGTATGGGTTCAAAGAAATCATTAAATTTTTTAATTGCTTCCTCCAGAATGGTTTTGTAAGTCGTTGCAGTCATTTTCTGGGGTACAAAAACCAATTATATGGTATCATAATACGAAATGGCACCCCATACCAATATTCCGCCCTCTCGGCTGTGTCTGCGGCTCAAACATAATTCCTCCTTATTCAGGTTATGGAAGTAATAGTTATACCCGTCGGGACCATCAATATTAAACTTTTTTTCATCGGAAAATATTACTTTAAATCATTTGTCGGACCGTGTGATTGTATTTTTGGCAAACGTAGACGTTGTGATTTGCGTTTTTCATTAAGTGGTGGTTTTTTCTTGCAGTTTTCATCGGACTATGTATGGGCACGACTGGCACTGACTCCACTTTTTTCACGTATTTTTGATACCGACATGGCAGAATTTGATGCAATTCTAAGAATTTTTCGTCTTTCTCTTGGAGTTGTTGCCATTTTCTACCGCCCTTTAATATTTTTTCCATATCTTTCCACGTTATTTAAATAATTGTACACAACTGTCTTCCCTCTATTAATGTTTTTGACTATTTGAACCGGATTCTCACTCTGAGATTTCAAAATCAGAATTTTTTCTTCTTCAGAGTTATTAAGAGCCTTACCATGTCCCATTTTGAATAGAAACTATTTAAAAACTATCAAATTAAAAATTCTCTACCGGTTTATATTGAAAGAAATTTAAATCATAACCTTCCTGATTAATATTAAAATAATTCCTTATTCAAGTGACACACGAAATAGTACCACAGAAATAAATGTCTTTAAATAAATGCATAATTTTAGTATAATAAATATATGTATATTTTTAATTTCTTCAGGAAACTAAAGCCAACACTTTGAAATTGTATATTAACTGTAATTTTTTCAATTACTACGAACTGTTTATTATTAATATTTGTTAATAATTAAAATGGCTAAATTTCGTATTATTTGTTGTGTGTGCTTAAAAAATTTTGAAAGCTATTTTTATGCTTTGTAATTCACAAAAATATATTTTTGAGTTTTTGTATAACTAGATGAACTTTAAAAATTTTTAAACATAAAGGATAAAACATCTACTGATGAGTTGGTACGTCTACCAACGAAATATATATTTTGATATTGCTAACCCGCAACAACTAAATAAAATTTAAAACATACATACTTGAGTACATGCTCAAATAAATGTAAAATTTTATTATCATATATTAAATATTACGGTGCTGCCAGCGAATTATATCCTACTTAAGACCAACTTTTTTGGTTTGATTTTTAAACTTAAGTATATTTTTGATTAATGTTCGTTTTTTGAACATATAATTAGCACAGGCCCCTGCTTTTTTGTATATGTATATTAATTGTAATTTTTAAATTACTACGAACTGTTTATTATTAATATTTGTTAATATTTATACAGGCTAAAGTTCGAAATTTGGTTGTTTTTTTATTTTTTTCTGAACTTTAGGGCCAATAATTCAGTGCTGATTTATACGTCATTTAAGTTTAAATGTTATTTATATACAAAATTGAGTTTTTCACTGCAAAATTAAGTCAACATTGAGCATTTAAATACTACATAAATATTACGAATTTCCATATGTTTTTGACTGCTTGTTCTTCTTATTTAAAACAAAGCTAATAAAAAAATTTGTGGCTGCGGACAATTTGCATCCAACTTTCGTTTGTTTTGTTTATTATATGTTTTGGATTTTACTTTATTTGTTCAGGTCAGCTGTTCTGAAGGGAAATTTGTGGGAAATTTTTTTATTACGTTGTGCTACCAAGTTCTCAAAACAATTAAATAAGAATAATTAAATACGACTGAAAAACAGAAGTAGCACTTAAATGCAACATAAATTTAAATGAAAATTAGCTGAATGAGTATTTAAATACGAAGTCAACTATTGGCCCTTAGTTTAGGAGATATACTTAATTAAAGTTAAAAAAATGTGATTCCTTATTCAAGTGGCAGGCAGTGCATGCTTGAGCGCTTGATTGTAATTTGATAAAATATTATTGTTATAGCTTTGCAGCTATTCTACTTAATAGAATTTTAAATCCTGAATTTAAGATCAAATCCATTAGCAGATGATTTTGCGTTCACGCTATAACTAAATTAAATTAAATTATGTTGTATATCACAATCAAATGTATGCATGGACGTATGTAAGTATATATTCTTATTAACTAGCATTAACGTTATCAGCTGCTTCCGGCTCCATTTTAACTTGGCAGCACTGAATTTTGTAGAGCGACAACAAGGGTGTATTTAATAAACACTTTAAAATCCAATTAAAAAAAGGATTTAAGTTGGATTTAACAAAACAATTTTGTATATTAAATCCAGAGTTTGCCATTTGTATTTGACGTTAAATTCTGAATTTGTTAAATTCATGTCAATGTGAACACTAATTTATTGGCCCTTAAACTGGATTTTTATAGCATCTTTTAAGAGAATTTTCCTTAAGCTCTCTTAAGAGAAGCTACTTACTTTCTCTTCATTAAATTTTTAATTGTCCAAATACATCAGCACTGATTTTCTATGTGCACATGGGCAGAAAAAAATAAAAAGTTGGGTTAAAAGTAAGCAAAATGCTAGATTCCAATATTGTACCGCGATTGTGGTTGATACAGTGCAAAGAAATTTAGTTTACATGTGGTGTTAATTCTACAACAAGTATAAAAAAGAATAACTTGAGATATCAGTCTCTATATATACTAGTGATGTTACGAATTTTCGTATTCGTATTCGACTATTCGCCTGTTTTAAGATATTCGTATACGTATTCGCCAAATTCAAGCGAATATTTTTCGAATAATTTTCCCATACATTTTCCAAAAAAAAAATCATACAAAAGTTTAAAAAAAGTACATAAAATGTAAAAAAATATATTAATTTTTATTAAAAAAACCCATTGTATTTCATGCAAAGTAATAACCTTTTTAAAAAACAAACAAAAATATATATAAATTATAATTTAAGTTGTCTCAAATGTATTAATAAAATTAAAAATGCTTTCGCAGCAGTGAATTGAACAAAGTACATCATCTATCGGCAATAAATTGGAATATACTCGTACATCTTAAATGCATGATATTTAAAGAAACTCGGTGAGATGTTTTGATTCTGTTTATATGTAAATGTATAAGGGTGGGAAGCTACAGGAATCAAACTAAAACTTTTTATATATGAAATTCCACTGACACAGGTGGATCCGCCTTCTGCAAAAATATGTTCGCTAAACAGCACTGAATTATTAATTAAAAACCCAAACAGAGTAAGAAAAACGAAATCTGAAAGTATGTAAGTAAAATAATTAAAAAATGTTCTGTAGAGGTTTTCAAATTCGGCATCTTAATGCAATAATAATGTTAAATCACTAAATTTTTTTTTTCATTTATATTTACTAACGCAAAGGCAGGGATTTTTTCTAATTAAATTTGAAATATAAACCTCAAAAGAAATATTCGTATTCGTATTCGGTGAATATTGTTTTAAATATTCGTATTCGTATTCGCGAATACCAAAAATTGATATTCGTAACATCACTAATATATACATAAACCAATTTTGTGATTTCTTCCTTCGATTATAGAAGGAAAATTACCTGTTATATAAATTCGCCTTTCTATAGTGAATACGTTTTTCTTATAATCGGTGTGCTTAATTTGATATACAAATCGTATTAGAAGTAGTGGTATCGGATAGCACATCACATAATTAGAGACGCTTCTATCAACACTTTAATATTTATAGATAGTGGAGTAAATGTCACACGAAATATTGTACAGATTATACTGAAATTAATACCACCTACTTCTATATTAATACTTCCTGGATATACGTATTGAGCTTAGTCTTGATGACCAAGTTTGCATATGAATATGTCTTTTTTTAACTGTAGGCATATAGAGTTGTTTGAAAAGCAATACTTTTGTAATTCTCTGGCACATAATGCAAAATAAGAGTAAATTTTTTCTTTCGACATAAATTTCATAGATACGCATCGGATGGCGATGAGCAACCTGTTCTGGAATCCATGCGAGACTATTTACTAAGTACGATACAAAAAACATTTGAAGTCGGATCGGATCAGGCGGAAAAACTCTATCAAGAACTTTTACAATGCACACGCAACAAAAATTTGGTAAGTTTTATTTCGTTTTTTCCTTAATTTAAACAATATATATATATTTATGTATGATTGATTGAATAAAGTATTTACAATATAACATCTATTTATACCAGATATGTATATATAAGTTAATAACATTCACGAGTCCTTATAATCGATTATACGATTTTTATTAAAACTACGTGTTCTGTTGTCAAAATGCGACTAAATTTATTTTATTTTTTTCTAACAATTAATTCAGGTCATATATTTTTTATATTTTATTTGATATGCCTCCTTTATACAAAATTAAATTAAATAAATAAACTAATTAATCTAATTAATACATTAATACAATAACGATATATTTTATCAAGTGTCCAAATTGTACAAATTATAAAAGAAGAAGATGTTTCCAAGATGTGTTAACTTCCCCTATTCTCAAGAATGAAACGTCCGCGTTTCAAAAAACACTAGTGCTCTCATCATTTTATCTGATTATTAGTGTGAAATTAATAAGTTATTCGTGTAGAAAATTACAATTTAACTAATAATTAAAATTTAATAATTAAGAAAGAAAAAAAAAAGAAAGAAAAAATTAGCATTATGAATCTAAGTTTGAAAAATTAAGAAAATATAAATGTTGTTTGCGGCTATCTTATATTATTTTTATGAACTTGCTTACCGTCAATTATAACTTTCGTACCTAAATCTCTTTCAACAACTTTTTCTAAATATACCTTATCGAACTTATTGCCCAACCTTTTTTTTTCGTCGAACAAATACGATTTCGCCTGTATTAAATTTTCTATTCCAATTATTTAACTTAATTGCTGTCTGTGCCTGTGCAGCAATTATCTTTTCTTTTATGTTTGCTATGTTATCAGCACAGACGTAAACAGATATGGCAACGTTGGCAGGTGTCAAGTGGCCATATCATGTGGTGATAACCCTTAATTATGAGTAGTAAAAATATATGTGGCAATCTAAAAATTTAATAAGAAAGTGACAACAACCATACATTACCAAATACTGTGAAAAAAAAAATAAAAATGTAAACAAGCAAAATAAAATTGGGGTTGAAAATTTTTTGATTTTATTAAAATTGTATAAAATTTATAAATATGGTTAAAATTTACAATTTTAATGAATAAAATATTAAAAAAGATAGTATACATACATATCTAGAACGGAAAAGCGACACAAATGGATAAGTTTTCAGCAGACAATTGGTAAGTACATAGCATATTCTGAAATGAAAAAATAATTTGTTCATAATAATATATAATTATTTATTTATTTAGTTACATGCGAATGGCTTCCTGTCGACTTTACTGGACGAATGGATATAATCAGCATATGAGTTGTAAGTTTGTTTTCGTAAACATCTTTGTTGTTTTCATGTACATAAAAGTTTCACCTATTTCTGGCTCACTAGAAGGTCAGTAATTACCACCTTTTGTCTACGTAATATAACTACTTCCTTCTAGTGAGCCAGAAATAGGTGAAACTTTTATGTACATGAAAACAACAAAGATGTTTACGAAAATAACAAAGATGCCACGAGCTTGCAGATCCAATTGGCCGCAACCGAAAATGATTGGTGAGTACATACCTGTGAATAAAAACTTAAACTACTTATTTTTCAGCTTACCAACTGGACCGCAGTTACTATAAGGTCTATTGTAACGCTGCAGATCTGTTTTCAGACGAATTGGCTACCGAAAATGAAGGGAAACAAATTGTGAGTATACAATACTGAAAAGAATAATATTGATTATTTGTATTAAAAAGTTTACTTTTATTTATATTTATAGCTCACCAATTGGACCATTTGATTGCTGCAGAGCTGTTTTCAGACGAATTGGCTACCGGAAATGAAGGGAAACAAATTGTGAGTATACAATATTAACTGAAAAGAATAATATTGATTATTTGTATTAAAAAGTTTACTTTTATTTATATTTATAGCTCACCAATTGGACCATTTGATTGCTGCAGACCTGTTTTCAGGCGAATTAGCTACCGGAAATGAAGGGAAAAAAACATATTTTTATAATAAAAAGAAATGAATTATTAATTAAAGAATATATTTATATGTACATATTATATTTTGGAATAAACTTCACTTTTAAATTCACCTATATATAATAAATATGAAGCTGATTTTTTTCGACATTTTCTAGTCTAGATCCATCATGTTTTGCTATAGGTAGGATGTGGTTCTTCACCACGCATGATGGTCTTGAGTAAGGAGAAGCTCAAAATGCACAAATATATATACACTAGGGTTGTTTAAAAAATTGTACAACTTTTTCAATTATCAATCGATTTTCAAAATGTATGTCTTGTTTTTTTCTATACACAATACACGTTCAGAATGGGTAAAAATATTAACATGGTTTGGAGTAAAAAGTATGAAATAAAAGACAGTGTATGAAAAAATTTTTAAAAAAATATAAATTCAAAAAATTGTGTTATGAGTCATTTTCCCCTAACCAACAGAAGTATCAGCGACAGCAGAACATACGCTGCACACACATACTGACGTTGAGTTATTTTCCCTCAACCAACAAAAATACCAACGGCAGCAAAATACCGCTGCATGCATTACTGACGTTATTACCAGTAATTTTCCTACAGATATATGCTGACGTTGCAATACAGCAGCATACATATATATGCCAGCAAATTTCCTACAGATATATGCTGACATTGCAATATCGTGAGAACCGCAATCGGCTGGAAGTTCCACGGGTATGAATATGCTGAATTTGCATACTAGCACACTTAGCAATGACCACGCCAGCGGCAGCGAACGTCAGCAGCATCGTTCAATCAGACAGCGAAATTAGGTATAAAAGCGGAGGCTGATTTGGTATGGAGGTCTAGTCAAGCCCAGTCAGTCGAGTCAATTCTTAACACATAACACACATAACAAAAACCTGATCAAACACCAGCCTTAAAAGCGGGTCCCTGAGATGGTTATAAAATAATAAAATTAGACTAAGTAATAAAAATTAAAGTAAATAAAATTAAAGTAATAACTAAAATCATAATAGTCTCTTGTGTTTTAATTCTGAAATAAGTTACAAAATAAATTGTAACATTTTGGCGCAGCCGGTAGCCGCGTAAATAATAACATCAAAGAAATATAATAATCCTTGTGTTGATCTTGCTCAAGAAAAAACTGTCCGGTGTAGCAAAACCAACAATACATAAAAGTCTAAACCCTTGTATTGTTGCATCCTACATTCGACGGTATAGAACTGCACAGGACAAATACATAAAAGTCTAACCTCTAGCTACCTTGTATTGTCATTGCAGGACTAATCGCTAAATCGGATCAGGACAAAAAGGAAAATTACTTTGATCGTAAAAATTCTGCGCGGTTGCGAACAAACACATATAATAAAATAATAATAATAATATAAAGTGAAAATAAGCCTAAACCACAGACCACTATGAGGATAATAACCAGCGGAACATGGGTAAGTAGAAGACAGTTTTAATTGCCAATCCACAGACACAGACAGACGACTTAATAAAACGGATAGATAAGTATAATTATTCAGTGGACAGTCTACAAGTTCTTGCGTGGACAGAACTTAAGGGTTTAGAAGCAGACAAAACATTCCTGGACAACCATAGGGAAACAATAAGATACCAAAGACTGACAAAATTAGAAGAAGTAAGCTATGTCCTACAGTTAATAAGTGAGTTAAGTAAAGATAGATCACAGGAGTTTATAAAGAAGATCGAAGAACTAGAAGAAACAAAAACATTTCTAAAGGGCCATTGCGAGAAGCTAAGAGGACAAACAGAATATACAGACAATTTATTAGAGGACGTAGTAAAGGAAAATACGGAATTAGAGAAACAATTGCAAGGGAAAGGACTTAGTGAGGAAAATTTTAAAAAACAATTGAAACAACAGCAGTTGATAGAGACACAAGACGACACTATCCAAAGGCTACAAACAGCATTGGAAAACGCAAGAAGAGAGTTGGATACAATTCACAGAGCTAGTTCACCACATCCTTCACTGCACGAAGAACTAAACGAAGTAGGACTACCAACAATAGTCATATCACACGAGAAAGAAACACCTGCCTTGACGCTGTTGGAAAAAGTAAAAACCCTAATAAACAACGCATGGAAAGTGGGTAGCAGGGGGTACTCCGCGGAAACAAAAGCCAGGAAATTAAAGGAGTTAAGCGAATACACGCTGAGATTCGGTGAATTGGAAGAAACCGAAGGAGTTGACAGCAAAATAACGGAGGAATTTAATAGACTGATCCCAGTGGCCCAAGAAATTTTGGAAAGACGATGACCATCACCCCGGCAAAACCTTAATATTGAGAGAGCAGAATTCGAAACAATCAGAATGACGTTGCTATCCGAGATTATTAAGATAGTTAACAACACAGTCCCATCATTCTTCGGGACCGATGGACCTGACTTACCATCAGAAGTATGCAGGAACATAAAAGGATGCAAGATGGTAGAAAGAGAAGTACTCACAGGGGCAAATAACGTCCTAACACAAGATGTGATACAGTGCCTGAAATTGCGACTGCTGGGGGGTGCATACTCAATAATATCCCAGATGACTTTTGGTTCAGTGGACGCATACTGTAACACCATCAAGAAGTTTTATCTAAAAAATAAAAGCCTGGATAAGATAAGGGAGCTGATCTTGGGTTGCAAACAGAGCATCAGAGAGTCAGCATGCAAATTTGGAGAACGCCTAGATAGCCTATTAAATGAGGCAAAAACAACAATAGAGAACGAATGGCTGGTGGGACCTGGCCGGGAAACCATGCTGAAGGACTTCAAACGTATAGCAGTGAGAAGTTTCATCAAGGGGTTGAAAGACCATGCTCTCAAAGCTCGATTTGTGGGACAGGAAGAGGAAGAGCTCACAAACTTAATAGAGGTAGTCGAAAATGCAGAGGAATTGTTTGGCGAACCAACGCACAGCATAAACGTAATTGATTCAGAAGTCCCCTGTAGTTTTTGTAACAAGATGGGACATGAATGGAATAGCTGCAAAAAGCTGCTAAACACTCCATACTGTATGAGCTGTGGAAAATACGGCCATGAAATGGGGCCACTGTGCAGAAATATCATGAGCTGTACGTTCTGTGGAAACAGCGGGCACAATGTGGAAAACTGCAGAAAGAGATTAGGCTCCCTATACTGCCGATTGTGTAAGATAAACGGTCACAAGGAAACCCCTTTCTGCGAGCCAAGAAGAAACCTACCCAACCAAAATGAATTGGATAGAAGGACGGCAGAAACAAATAGAAAGACAACAAACACAGAATTCCGTGGAATAGCGATGGGACAAAATATGAACACAGGGGCAAAAAGAAGCATCGGTACACGACCAACCTGTTTTAAATGTCAGCAACAAGGACATTTTGCACGGGACTGCAGAAGCAATATGAGACAAACTCAGACAGTGGGTGCAGGGATCTACCAACAGGCACGAAATAGCAACAACGGCAGGGACCTAGCTAACAGACCAGTAGAGGCCCATAGCAATACTAATAGGACAAATGCTCAGGGAAACGAAATTCGGCCCAGTTATCGCCAATAACTGGGGTCCGGCAACTTAACAGAAAATTAGATTGGCATAAAAAAGAGAACAACTACAAATATAATAAGGAAACAGAAACAAAGAATCGGGTAAATAAAGATGATACGGAGACTGACTCAGAAACAGAGCAGCCAACCAGGATAGTAACCGAGGCAGTTGTACACTCGGTGAACAAGGAGAACGGACAAACTATAGAAGAAAATACTGAGAAAGATAATGAATTAAACAAAAAAAAGGAGGGAAAAAGTGAAGAGATGGTGCGAAATATAGAAGATGGTGCTGAATCACCGGGCAATGTGGACATAGTTTTCATTACGCTCCCCTGCCAAGAAGCAAGGGGGGGAAGATTGGTCCTACTTGTGGATACCGGAGCAGATTTCATCATAATAAAAGAGGACTCAATGAAGATTTTTCTCAATAAGAACAGAAGGCAAACTAAAATTCTTTCTGGAGCCTTCGGAGGAAAGACTACGACACTGGGCACTACCGAAATCAGGATAGGAGATAAAAGGCAGTTGCCGTGGGTGTTCCATATTGTGTCGCGGGAAATACAAATCCCTGGAGATGGTATTCTCGGAAGAAATAATATGTGGAACAGATGTATAGTGAACACCGTAGACAGAACCTTGAGTATATTTTTTTTTTTTTTTTTTGATAAATTTTATTATTTATTGAATCTTCAATTTTAAATTAAATTATCAATAAGTTTTTCAAATCTTAAATCTAAAAAATATTACATATAAGTTTAGCCAATGCTAAACAAAATTTTTAATTTCAACGGTTAATTTATGTTGTTTTACATCTCTCGTGTACGGCTGAGAAAAAGAGTATCCCTCCTTTTCAGCCGGGTGTGGCCTCTATAATTTAAAATATTGCGCGCAAGTACATTTGGGTGCACCTCAAGTTTTTTTATATATTTTTTTGCGTTTATTGAAAATACTGTCTTCACCAACGGAACATCTAGATCTTTATGAATCCGATGATTTCTGACATACCAGGGAGCTGCTGTAATTGTACGTAGAATTTTATTTTGTCGCCTTTGAATTTTTTCGACATTTGATGCTGAGGCAGTGCCCCATAACTGGATTCCATAGAACCATATTGGTTTCAGGATCGCGTTGTATAATAGTAGTTTACAGTCTAGGCTTAGTATAGAATTTCTTCCAATAAGCCAATTCATTTGAGCTGCTTTTAATTTCATTTGTATTAACTTTGCGTCTATATGCGATTTCCATGTTAAACGACGATCAAGATGAACGCCTAGATATTTGACAACAGTGTGTTGCGGTATGGTCTCGGTGTTAATTTTTATAGGCGGGCATGTTTCCTTGCGCAACGTAAAAGTTACGTGCACACATTTCTGCTCGTTAACTTTAATACGCCATTGTTTGAGCCAATTTTGCAATTTGGATATATACCCTTGTAAATTGCGGGAAGCTTCCACAGGATTTTCGTGAACGCTTAGAAAAGCTGTATCATCGGCAAATGTTGATGTATGAATGTTACTGCTTAACGGTAAGTCAGAGGCATATATTAAATAAAACAATGGACCGAAGATACTCCCTTGGGGAACTCCGGCTTCGATCGACTGCGGTGGGCTTAAAAAATTGCCTTCCCTAACTACAAATTTTCGTTCAATTAAATAGCTTATTAAAAGCCTAACAATGTTTGCGGGTAGATTTTGTGTTAATTTATGTATAAGACCTTCGTGCCATACTTTATCGAAAGCTTGAGAAACATCTAAAAAAAGAGCGCAGAGCAATATTTCTTCTTTTCGAAAGTGTCTCTGATAACATTCACAAGTCTGTGAGTTTGTTCAATTGTGCTGTGTTGTCTGCGAAAACCGAATTGATGGTCTGGAATGCATCCACTTCTAGTCACTATAGGCATCAGCTTGCTCATATACAGCTTTTCAAATAGTTTTGAAATGTTGGGCAATAGACTAATAGGCCGATAGGATTCAACCTTCGTATGATCCTTGCCGGGCTTTGGTATCATAATAATCATCGAAACCTTCCATTCTGCAGGATAGTATTGCAGCCGTAGAATACTATTAAAAATGAATAGTATAATTCTTTTTGCAATATAAGGCAGTTGTTGAAGCATTTTGTTGCTTATTTTGTCGACACCTGGGGCTTTTTTGGTGTTAAGACTAGTGATGGCCTTTTCAATCTCCACAATGTTAAATCTTAACGGTATTTCTGGTAAAGAGATGACTGGTGGCAGTTCAACAATATCAGTAGAAATATTCGGTGTAAATACATTTTCTAAGTGCTTAACAAAAAGAGCACCTTTTTCAGCATCAGTTCTTGCCCAGTCACCATTCGAATCTCGTAACGGAGGTTTGCAAATCACTGGCCTTTTAAGTCCTCTGGCTGCACGCCATAGCGAATAATCTGTTTGTGGTGTTGCATCGAGTTCTTGAAGAAATTTTTGCAGCGAAGCTGTTTTTTGTGTTTGTAAAACTTTTCTGAGCTGTTTGGTGCATTCCTTTAGCCTTAACTTTAGCTGGGGGGATCTGTAACGTTGCCATTCTCGTCGCGCTCTTCGTTTTTCAGTCAATAGCCTTTCTATATCTACAGAAGAAATGTTGTTGAATCTTACTTGTTGATTTGGTTGATTTGAAGAAGCATTAAGAGCAGCTTGATTAACATGTGCTTCAAACAACCTAATAGAATTTTCTATGTCAGTAGGTGTTCTCAACAGCATATTTTCCGTGCAATGAGCACTCAAATATTTTTTGTATTTCAGCCAGTTAATACGTGCAGATGTCACCGGTAAATCACATGTTGATGTTGCAGTTGTGTGTGAGTAAATAGTGATAATAGTAGGCGAGTGATCTGAAGATAAATCCAATGATGCTTCAACTTCAATCATTTCGCTGGGCACACCTTTCATAACTCCAAAGTCGATAATATCAGGAATTTTTTGTCGATCCGTTGGCCAATATGTTGGCTGACCACTTGAAACTACATTAAAGCCCATTTTTGAAATTGTGTCAAACAAAACACGACCCTTGGGTATATTTGATAGCGAACATTGGGTGAAGACGTTTACCCTTCGTACGGAAATAGATTGTCAAACAAATCATCAACAAGTTGTCTGTCTGAGGAAAAGAGCAGTCACTATAGTACCAGTCAATATTATATCGAGAGACAAAACTGTGGTTGTGCATAAACAGGAGATTTCCCCTGGAGTTTATGTTGGAAATACTGTGGTCAACATTAAAAATGGAGGCACAGCAGTACCCATACTAAACGCAACCGAGCAGGACATACCATGAAGGAAGGACATTAAAGTGAAATTTTCAAATTTCAACCACTACACGCAATATGGAGGGCGAGATCAACCCCCTTCGTCGGTGACAAATCAGGACGATAGAATAAGGCGTCTAAAAAACACTATTATGACGGAGAGGGATTGGAACATGGAAGAAACAGAGTCAATGAACCGGATATGCGAGGAATATCATGACTTATTCATGTTGGACAATGACAAATTGCCATTCACCACATTGTTCGAAACATAAAATACCAATAAAAGGTGAATAACCACCCATCAATCAAAGACAGTATCGTCTACCTCACGTTCATAAAGAAGAAATCAACCGGCAAGTATCGGAGCTACTACAGGAAGGTATAATAAGCCCAAGATTATCCCCATGGAATTCACCAATATTATTAGTGCCCAAAAAATCTCAAGACGGCCAGAAAACCTTTAGACTGGTAGTCGATTTTCGAAAACTAAATGAGGCTACAATAAAACAGGTATTCCCTATTCCTAGAATTGATGAAATTTTGGATCAATTAGGAAATAGCAGGTATTTCACTACCTTAGATCTGGCGAGTGGATATCACCAGGTACTAGTTGACGAAGGAGATAAGGAAAAGACTGCCTTCAGCACCGATAAGGGTCATTTTGAATTTAATAGAATGCCCTTCGGCCTAACAGGAGCACCAGCCACATTCCAGATGGTCATGGACACGATCCTTACAGGCTTACAGGGCCTGGACTGTTTTGTGTACCTCGACGACATAGTCGTATACGGAAGAAACGTGGCAGATCACGAAACGAAGATCATGAACGTTCTATCAAGACTACGAGAGGGTGGTCTTAAACTAAACACGAAGAAATGCCAATTCTTACGTAGAGAAATAGTTTACTTAGGACACAAATGTTCCAATGAGGGAGCGCTACCAGACCCTTCGAAAGTGGAATGTGTCAAACAACTTAAGCCACCAAGAACAATAAAAGAAGTACAAGCACTCCTGGGCTTGACCAACTACTACCGAAAATATGTGGCAGGAATGGCAAAATTGGCTTCACCAATAACAAAGCTGTTAAGAAAAAACGCTAAGTTTGTGTGGACGTCCCAATGCCAAGAGGCCCTGGACAAGGTCAAAGAAAGTATTGCAAATCCTCCAATATTGATTTACCCGGATTTTTAACAACCCTTCAGAGTAACAACGGATGCAAGCAACGAGGCCCTAGGAGCAGTTTTGTCACAGATAAGGAACGAGAAGGATCACCCAATAGCGTTTGCTAGTCGAACTCTCAGTGACACTGAAAAAAGGTACTCAACAATAGAAAAAGAAATGCTTGGTGTGGTGTGGGCAACACATACTTTGCGCCCATATCTCCTGGGGCGACACTTCACCGTATTTACTGACCATCAACCCTTAAGGGGGATAGCAAACCTCAAAGACCAAACCTCAAGACTTGCACGGTTTAGGCATAAATTATCAGAATACGAGTTTGAAATTGTGTACAAACCAGGGAAGACTAACTTGAATGCAGATGCATTAAGCAGATTACCAACAAAAAATCAAAATATCGGAGTGATAACTAGAGCTCAAGCAAGCTCGAGAAAATCGGAAGAGGAAAGGACAAAGCAAAAAGAGCAACAGAAAGCTCTTGCAGAGGAAAAACAGAGTGAAAATAGTGACAAAACCTCCGCGGCGACATTTTTATCTGAGGAAAAAGATATCCAAGAAGTTCTTAGAAGCTTTCATGACTTACCGCTGGGCGGACATCAAGGAGTCAGGAAGACCTACTATAGAATAAAAAAAACAATAGAGAGCCCATGGTCCTCACAGATACAGCAAACAGACCGTTCGAAAAGGTATATATGGATATGGTGGGGCCCCTGCCGACAACCACCATGGGAAACAAATACATTCTTACCCTACAGGATGATTTATCAAAATTTTTTGTCTGCGCACCCATGCAAGAAGCAACATATTTCTCCCTATCACCCTCAAGCTAACGGGTCATTAGAGCGAAGCCACAGACCATTAGCAGAATATTTGCGAAGTTTCGCAAAAGAAGATGGTTCAAACTGGGATCAGTGGCTTGCTCCAGCAATGCACGTACACAACCATACGGAGCACACGGCCACAAAGCAGACACCATTTAAAATACTATATGAATTTGATGCACCGCTGCCATCAAACCTACAGACACGCGTACCCTTATACAACCCCTACGATTACCCCAAATTATTACGACATCAAATTCAAAGAGCTTATGAGATTGCTAAGGAAAATCAACAAAAAGCTAAGGCTAAGGCAAAGATACACTACGACAAGCAGTCAAGGTCTTATACCATGGAAATAGGAGGCAGAGTCCTAGTAAAAAGGCAAGCACGTAAAAACAAATTTTCACCCATATGGGATGGGCCCTATGAAATTAAAAGTTTCCCTACACCAGTTAACGTACAAATAATGATGAAGGGAAAACTTCGGACCCTACACCAAAATTTGGTGAAACCATACACCCAATAAAAATAAAAAAAAAAAAAAAACAATAATAATAATAGTAAATAAATAAATAAAAAGAGAAAAACTCACCACAAAATCGACGCTGGAAACAATGCACGCTGGAGCAGTGTTGTAATACCATGCCTCTCATGGTCTTAAGGTCTTCAATAGCTGAAATAAAAAAAAATATACATATGTATGCAGCACTATAATAAGGGATAATGGAACTTCACATTCCGGAAATGAAAACCGAAGGAGGTTCCTGGGAGAAATGCTGAACACTGATGACGGACATTGAAAACGTTCAATAATCGGCTTCACAATTCAAAACCAAGCAGGGAAGTTTTTCGATATGGAACATGAAACTTGACACAGATTCGGTGGAAGCTCATGCTCGTGAAGTTCGAAACCTTCCCAGGTTTGGACTTTAAGAGCTATCGCTCCAAGGGGTGACACATCTGCTGGACTTATGTCCATTACAACTAAAATTGTAATGGATGCCAAGCTAATGGGCGCTCCTTGAATGATCGATAGGCCATATGTGTCATGCAACAGGTGCATGGAGAATGCTTCATCCATAAAGCAGATTGAGCAACATCAAAAGATAATCGAGGAAAATAATCACCGCCTAGTAAACGGACTAAACCAACAGATAGTCTATGACCACTTTGCGAGACGCGGTAATCTACGACAGGGAAATAATAACATAACAGGTAGCGGAATTCGAGGCCCTGCAACGGGAGTTCGAAACCCTAGCGGTGACACAGCTACTCCAAATACAACACCTGCGATCCAAGTTAAGGGACATAGCAGAAAGTATAGTATCCGCAAAAGCGGGAGTATTCTCACCATCAATACTAACAATAGAAGAGGTGGAAATATTTAACATTGACTTGGAGATATTGGAGAATACCCGTACAGCACTGATTGAGTGGGTGAATGGGGAATTAAGCATAATAATTATGGTACCTGCAGACATAATAGATACAACCAAGCATTTATTGCTGCCACTTCCGGACACCAACGGCATCCAAATCAAGGAGCAACCATCTGCAGTGGTCGAAATAAATAACCACACTTACACTTATGCAGAAGGCAAAGCAATCTTCGAACTAAAGCCGTCCACAAGTTGTACGTTTACGGGAAAATGCACGGTGGTAATGTACACCGAGCACCAGATCATAGAAGTAAGCAGCAATATGATAGTGTTGGTAAACATGTATAACATAACGGCCAACAGCAGCTGCGATGAAAGAGGATTCAATTTAACGGGACACTACTTTCTACACTTCAATAACTGCACTATCAACATAGGCAGCAGACGCTTCAGCAACAAGATATATAAGAGCACACAAACATTTGCCCTCCCATCGTATCAGAGGAAGTTCTCCACGGAACGATCCCTCACTTTTCAGGATATTACCCTACAACATGAAGACAACCTAGAAACAATTGAGGAACTGAAATTCCATGATCAGGTAAATACTACAATAGGGGGCGTCGCGTTGCTTGCCATATTGGCATCAATAATAGTGGTATTGATATTGTTCAGAAAACAAAACAACGTTAAGATTAAGATACAGGAAAACAGAATAACCAGAAGGGGACTGAGAAGGTCCCAAATTAGGGGCGCGCTGACAGAGGAGGACAGCGCAGTTTAGGTTAACTGAAAGTTTAGGTTAATGACAAAAATAAAAAAAAGGGGGTATATAATAATAATAAAAATAAATTTAAAAAATTTTTATATATAAAAGATTTTTATATATAACGTCAGTCGTCGACATGCATATGTAGCAAAGAATAGTTCAGTAAATTCTCAGTGAGTTATCTGAACATGAAAGTTGACAGAATTCAGTGCCGAAATTACAGACAAAGAAAAGGGGAAGAAGCGAAGGATGAGAGAATTATTTTGAGCATACAACTTACAAATCAGCGTGTGGTTAAGCCGACAGTCTGCTAACGATATCAGTAGTAAGCACAGTGTTTGTTTTTTTTTCTCAGTGAACGAAATAAATATAAATAAAAGAAAAAAGAAAGAAAATTATGACAAATAAGTATTGCGAATACAGAATCGGCAAGAGGGTCAGGATGATGACGGAGGAAGATTTCCAGGTACTGAAGGGGAATGGTTGGCTGAACGACAACCATATAGATGTATTCCTGCATTGGGTGGCGAAGACAGCACTCACCACGAAGGAAGCGGGTAAGGTGCAAATCTTCAGTGCAATGTGTTAGGTTTATTTAATAGTATTTTATTGATATTTAATTAATGGTATTTTATTAATATCAAACAGCCGCTTTAGCGACTGTTTGCTTGTACGGTTTTAATCTTACTGTACTATTCTTTATTCTCAATATTAAATCTAACTTAAACATTCTATACTTAATACTAACACATACACAGAGTATGTGTGGGAATATGCATGATCAGCATAATTCATTCTGTATACTCTGATCATGCAGTCATAGCATGGACAAATATTTAAACAATAACAAAAGTGTTATGTTTCACTTGCTGCATGCAGACGGCATGCAGTAGTGGTTAGTCAAACACACTACACCTCCCTTTTTCAGAAAGAATAATCAATACTAAGTTGATTATTCTTACTAGTAATTAAAAAAATATAAAAATTAAAAATATGAGGTTTAAAATTGTAAGTTTAAAATTAAAGAGATTTAAGATTAAAATTATAGGGATTCAATATTAAAATTATAGGGATATTCTTCCCTTCCCTTTTTTTGAAAATAAAATTACGTTATTATAAGTTTATTTCATAATTCCGATTCTATGATTATATCAATGATAAATTGAATTGTATCAAAATGCTTTACCACAAAATCACATTTTAATCAATATATTTAATAAAAAATTTGGTAATTTTAACCAATAAAAAAATTAATTGAATCTTTTTATTCTATTTTTGTGGACTTTAAATCTTTTTTTGTTTTCGTCCATTAGTTCAACATTATTATTTTCATCAAGGCCCATTACCTCGTATGGACCTTTATATACAGTTTCTAATTTGTGTCCAGCTTCATTGCGGACTAAAACGAGATCATTTATGGCCGTGTTATTTGATTTGGCCTTTTCACTGGAGGTTTTTTGTCTTTCAAGCTTTGCATTTTCAATCATAGATGCTGCTCGGTGTTGAGCTACTTGCAATCTAAATTTAATTTCTTTTTCATAAGCGTCAATATTATAGACTGGATCTATAGTGTTTGTGAATTCTAAAGTAGGTGGCATTTTTCCGAAAATTAACTCAAACGGGCAATATCCGTGAGCTGTGGATGGAGTTGTATTATAACAATAGATGAAAAATTTTAGCCAATTATCCCAATCAGATTTATCTGATGATACATAAGATCTTAAATACTCGTTGAATGTTCTGTGAGATCTCTCAACAGTACCGAGTGTCTCATGATGATAGGGAGTAGAGTTTAATTTCTCTATCTTCATTAATTCACATAATTCTCTCAGAACCTGATTCATATATTCAGTACCCATATCGGTAATTATTTTATTCATAGGACCGTATATCAAAATAAAACCTTCCATAATTGCTTTTGCAACTTCTCTGGATGATTTATTTGGTATGGGAATTGCTACTAAATATTTAGTCAAGTCACACATCATTGTCACAGCGTATTCATTCTGTGAATCTGACCTTGGAAGTGGTCCAATGGTGTCTATTATGACTATTTCAAACGCTTTTTGAGGAGTTGGTGTTAAAACAAAGGATTCTTTGTTTTTAAATGTTGTCTTATTCATTTGACATTCTTTGCATTGCTTGACATACTTTGCGATGTCTCTGGTCATACCTCTCCAATGGTATTGTAGTTGTATTTTCTTTACCATGCGTGTTACTCCTGGATGTCCTCCAGTTATTGGATTATCATGAAACTTTCGCATTATATTTAATTTCTTTGAATCGGTGGTGACTTTAATTAATTTTGGTGTGAGCACAATAGTTAAATTAGAATCTTGCAAGATTTCATTACCTTTCTCTTTGAAGGTTTCTATATTTGTTCCTAGGTTATAAAGCGTACTATCATCTAGTGAAAGTCGCAATGTTGTCAGACCCATATTATCAGCTACTTTTTCAAGCTTTAGAAAGAGGTGACCTAAGTCTACATTTCTATTTATAACTGTGTCGTTCAACTTAAATTCGGAAAGCACTCGCTTTCCTTTTTTTATTATTATTTCATTTTTAGTAAAATACAATCTTGGTATTTTACGGTGCTCTTGGGCATTTATCGCCTCATATACTTTTAAACCAACCGATGTTTTACAATTAGGGTTTGTTTTAACCGCATTGTTACAACTATTTTTAGACTGAAGTCTTGTTGTTACCTTCAGTATTTTATTGATCTCTGTATTTTTTATGTCTTTAAAATCTATTCGTGACAGCGCATCTGCCACTGTATTGTCTTCACCCCTAACATACTCGATTACAAAATCATACTCTTCTAAATCCAATCTCATCCGCATTAGCTTTGATGAAGGATTTTTTAATGAAAATAGATAAGTTAGTGGTTTGTGGTCACTTTTGATCACAAACTTTCTTCCATAGATATATGGCCTATAGTATTTTACAGCCCAGTGTATTGCAGTTAATTCCTGCTCTATTGTTGATTTATTACTTTCACCCTTAGTGAAAGATCTGGATGCATAAGAAGCAGGTAGTTGAATACCTTGTTTTTCTTGACTGAGAACAGCTCCGCAAGCGTGTTTACTTGCGTCTGTAGTGATACAAAATTCCTTAGAAAAATCTGGATATTGAAGTATTGTAGGACTCAGTAAATGTGATTTGAGAGTTTGGAAGGAATGTTCACATTCTTGAGTCCATTCGAATTGTATATTTTTTTTCGACAACCTAGTTATGTGTCGTGATAATTCAGCAAAACCGGGTATGAACCGTCGATAATAGTTACAAAAAGCTACGAAGCGTTTAGCTTCATCACCATTTTTTGGTGTAGGATATTTATCAATTATAGAAAATTTACTGTCGTCAGGTAAAATACCTTTGTCAGTACATTTGTGACCAAGGAACGTCACCTCACGACAAAAGAATAAACATTTATCAGGATGCAATTTAAGATTATATTTTCTACATAAACCGAATACGTCCTTGAGATTACGTAACATGTGTTCCGTAGAACAACCAATCACAACTAAATCGTCCATATATACGAAAGCTTGTGTTGGTGATAATCCGGCAAAAGCCAAGGACATCATTCGTTGAAATGAATTTGGAGCTATTTTTATACCATATGGCAATCTGTTAAAACGGAAGGATCCCTTTTCTGTAGAAAAGGATGTAATATCTCTAGAGTTTTTATCTAGTTCTATTTGATGAAAACCTGACATTAAGTCAAGGCAAGAGAAAAATTTAGCTCGGCCCAATTGGTCGAGTATATCATCTATACGTGGTAACGGAAACTTATCAGCTACTAAGTTTTTATTTACTCCCCTATAATCAACTACCAGTCTCCATCTTTTTTGATTTGTACCTGGAAGAGGTTTTTTAGGTACTAAAAGAATGGGACTATTATATTCAGACACTGATGGCTCTATTATATCATCTTTTATCAATTTATCAACATGTTTGTTTACTTCCTCTTTATGTGAGTGAGGTATTCTGTAATTTTTTATATAAACCGGTTGTTTATTGTTGAGTTTAAGCTTTTGCTTATAAAAATTATTAACCGTTATTTTTTCAGATTCTAATGCGAATACGTCTAAAAATGACACAGTGTTTTTAATTCTTTATCAACGAATTCTGGAAAGTTTTTTGATAACCTTTCAAGTTTTTCTTTATTTTTCCGTGGGTCATGGTTCTGCTTTACGATTTTATAGTCATTCAGACTTTCTGTTAATACTTGGACATTATTAATGATCAAATCATTCTCAGTTGTATTGATAATTCTTACCAAAGGCTTTGATTTTGATGTAATTGTGTTAGCAATATATACACCATCTTGAAGCATCTGTTGCGGTACCAATACCTCTGTTTCAGTAGAATCAAATTTAATTGGTCTTATCACCTCAGATCTTGCTGGAACTGATATGGAATTAATGTTAGGAGCACTCATAAGTGGGATAGATATATCATATGGAACATAATTTGTTCTTAAAGTGATAATATCTTCATTATCTTGAAAATCTAATACACATCTGTATTTTCTAATGAAGTCCATTCCTATTATTCCATCAACTTGAATAGGGAATTCATTTCCGACAACATGAAATTCATGTGCTATAAGAAATCTATCTATTTTTAAATCAGTTCTCACTTTTCCCAGTGTAGTTATGAGACCTTGTCCAATACCGTTTATATTAGTTCTTTTTGTTACATTTATTGGTTCGTTCAGAACTTGATTATGTTTGATAACTGATATGTCTGCGCCAGTGTCTATTAAAAATGTTGACCTATTGTCATTTAAAGTAGTTCGGGATATCAAATAGCTATATAAGTTTAGTGGTATGTTATGAATTTTTTCATCTAAGAAGTATGTTGGGGTGGCTGTACGTTTCCCGAATTATTTTCATCGGTAATGCATCGTACATTATTGTTATTTCTTGAATTGTATCCATTACTATTTGAATGGTTACTGTTATTATTTGCATAGTTATTTCTTCCTCTGTTAGGATTTCTATTAAAATTCTCGTAGTTGGGATTATTATAGTTCCTTGAGTTGGAATTAATATTTCTAGGACTATAGTTTCTTGAACTGTTACAGTTTCTAGGATCTAAATCATCAAAATCTCTACGATTAGAGTTATTAAAGTTTCCAGGATCCAAATTGTTAAAATTTCTAGAATTGGAATTATTAAAATTTCTAGAATTTCGACCATTAGAAGGATTGTTATTATGACTGTTCCGTGAGCCGTATGCTAGGATAGAATTTGGTTGACCGTATACATCGGTACAACTAGTGATAAATTTCGATATTACGTCATTCATATTATTAAAGGTGCCTGATTCCATGATCAGTTTCACTCTATCATTTGAGGCATTCTTTACTATAGCTGTAACCGCTGAGCGAGTTGCATATTTATTTGCGGTTTCATTAGACAGACCATCTGATATATATGCTGTTTCTAATTTTTTTGTGAGGTCTTCCACCTCCTTGGCATAAGCATTAGCATTCTTACCAGACTGTCCAATGTTCATAATTTTAGCAGTAATAACGTCTACTGATTCTCCCTTAACTGAAGATCTCAGTTTCAATACTATATCCTGCAAAGTTGTTTCAGCTGACAATAAATTTCTGGCTGTACCTTTTAGCTTGGTCTTTACTAGATTTACGGCAACTGATTCATGACTCTCTTTTATTGAGTCCACTAAATTCAGCGCGTCAATAAAACTTTGCAAATTTTCAGGGGTGCCATCGTAATCAGGAAGTAGCCTGGATGCGGTCCCTAAAAATTCCACAACAGTTTGAGGCATTATCAATATTTTCTCTGTTTCAGATATCAAAATTTGCTCATGCAATGAAGGGGGGATTTCAAGATTTATTCCCTTTTTAATTGCTACCGATAAAAGTTTTTCTCTAACGTATGCATAGAAAGCGTCCGCTGCTTTATGACTTACTGTTAGACGAAAGTAATTTACATTAAGGAGTATTCTAATGTTCTCCAATTGCTTCAGCAGAATCCTTATGTGCTTGTCTACTGTTTCTGGCTTGGTATCCCTATCTATATTAAGACATTTGTATGATTTCAAGAATTCTTCCTTAAGTATTCTTGACTTTCTCACAATACTCTCCCATTCCATTTACAATCAATGATGTATTAATTTGCAATAATTGGATTGAGTAGAAGGGAAGCTAAACAGCAACAACACAAGGGATTATTTTACAGTGTGAAAATTTCGGTGCATCTTCAGGAACTCTTAATGAAATCAAGAATCATTTTTGAAAAGGATTATGTTAAGATTTCAATACCGAATGACAATTAAGTTAATAATTGTTACACGTACAAATGAATTATAATATTACCGGATGGCAACATATATAATGAAAAATAAAGTAATGTGATGTACCTCAGGTACATACACTAATGGAACTGTTATATTAAGGATAAAATGTATTTGATAGTGAGGGAATCAATTAATCAAAACATTTTTCTTCACAAATGCAAGAAACAATAAAATGAACCACAGGGAATTATTATGTAAAAATTGGTGATTTTAACCAATAAGGAATGCAATTACTGTTTATCTAATCATAGAATAAACAAAATTCCAACATTTTCACCTTAAAATGTTTTCGTATACCAAAGAAGAATTATGATGTAATGAATGAAGGATTATAGGAATTGTATCTGTTACACAGTCCTTACTACGACAAGAATTGCATACATTTGTATAACGTATTATTTGATCAAGTTATGAAAATTTCAAATTATTTTTAAGGATTTATTCCTAATTGCAAAATTATCTGATTATCCGTCTCACTATACTTTGTCGAGCCCGGAAATGGTACTAAAGTTCTTCACGTATTTGTTTTTCAAGGATCTTTTGTGAAGTTGGTATAAAGTTGTTAAGAATTGTAGTAAAAGTATTGCGATAATTATTGCTAAATACACTACTGGATATTCAACCTTAACCGTGACTTCATTGATAACGTTTGCGTTAGGATTCTCTATTTTTGATTCTTTGCCTCCCATTATGAAGGAAAGATATTGGAACTATATATTATAGTCAAATTTAAAAGTTATTATTAAGCTTATGCAATTAATAAGAAATGAAGAAAATCTCTCTTGAAATTCCTATACAAAATGTGAAATTCTTTGCTTTTACACCTATGTGTTTCAGCTCTGAATTATTTCACCGTTTAAAAAAAAAAAGATTATGAGGATTTGAACTGACTCAAATCAAAAGAAAAAATCTGTTTTCAAAACCTTCAATCAAGGAAGTTTTATATTTCACGAAATTATTTCATGATATTACTTTAAAATTATAACAATCACAAATCAAAATTCAATTCAAAATAAACTAATCAATATTTTAAATCTCTTTAACCAGTCGAGTTTGTCCTTCACACAGTTGCTTACATACACAAAATCAAGTTTACAATTGTTTCACTTATAGTTAAGTTTACACAACTGCATGAGTGTTAGTATGTCCTTTTTTTATGTCATGGGTCGTATTAGTTTTTTAAAAAAAAAATTTGGTACATATGCCTAAGTTTCAGCACTCTGTATACTCTGTATACCGAGGACCGGTCATCAGACATATATCGATCAGAACCAATTACTGATCGAAACGGTTACCCTTATGTAATAGTATATATATACATCAACTGGAGGGACTCGTGAGTTTCTCAGTGATATACATATGTATATGCTATTGGAAGTATTATCCGTATATTATCAACTGGAGGGACTCGTGAGTTTCTCAGTGAATATTCTTATAAAAATTTCTGGTTATATTTTTTTTTCAATTTTCAATTATTTACTTTATCAAAAAAATTTCAATTTTCAATTACTTCATTTTATTCTTATACTTTTTCTTTTTATTAAAAAAAAAATTCTATTTTCAATTATTTCATTTCACTAAAAAAATTTCAATTTTCAATTATTTCATTTCACTAAAAAATTTCAATTTACAATTATTTCATTTCATTAAAAAAATTTCAATTTACAATTATTTCATTTCATTAAAAAAATTCAATCTTCAATTATTTCATTTCATAAAAAAATTTCAATTATTTCATTTCATAAAAAAATTTCAATTTACAATTATTTCATTTCATTAAAAAAATTTCAATTTACAATTATTTCATTTCATTAAATAATTTCAATTATTTCATTTCACTAAAAAAATTTCAATTTACAATTATTTCATTTCATCAAAAAAATTTTAATTTCTTCAAAACTTTTCAAATTTAATCTATGCTTACATTTCATTTGTGTATGCTACTTTAAAATACATTCGTCACTTACAAACATTGGGATAAAATGCACCTTCAGTCCTTTGGACAATCTTCTCAAACACTACACGAACACAAATCCAACGATGTAACACCAAATCATGTAGTCATATAGATTTTAGTTGATTTCTTTTCTGTGAAGCTGCAAACCAAAACGTGACATTTATTGAGGCTTCTGTCTAAAAGAGCAACCCTCTGTGAGCTTAGTATGACCACCAGTTGGCTGGCATAAGATGGTAGCACATCCCGCATATACAACAACGCCTCGAGCGTGGCTAAATACAGTGGTGAGTCCATAGCAACCGGGGCATTTAACGTCCATGAAGTAGGACGAATATTGTTTCAAGGGTGTTGCACCAAACGCTTCAGTTTATGCTTACGCTTTTCTTGAGCGGGCAAGGGATTTTTTTTTTCTTTTAACAAAATTAGATTTTTCCCTTTTTAGATCCTTTTTTTTTTTATTTGACTTTTAATTTTTAATTTATTTAATTAATCCTTTTTTTATTATAAATTTGGCAGGATCGCCATGTTAGGTTTATTTAATAGTATTTTATTGATATTTAATTAATGGTATTTTATTAATATCAAACAGCCGCTTTAGCGACTGTTTGCTTGTACGGTTTTAATCTTACTGTACTATACTTTATTCTCAATATTAAATCTAACTTAAACATTCTATACTTAATACTAACACATACACAGAGTATGTGTGGGAATATGCATGATCAGCATAATACATTCTGTATACTCTGATCATGCAGTCATAGCATGGACAAATATTTAAACAATAACAAAAGTGTTATGTTTCACTTGCTGCATGCAGACGGCATGCAGTAGTGGTTAGTCAAACACACTACAAATGTTTTATGAGGCACTGAAGAGATTCGGCGAGGCACCTGATTCAATTGTCTGCCAAGAGAGAATTTCCCGCGGGTTGAAAGGGATAGTGTTGTCAAACAAACAATTGGTGATTATACCTGTCATGGAGCGGAACCACTGGACGTTGGCGTCAGTGACCAAGGACGGTATAGTAATACACGACTCACTCAGACCACACGATATGAACACACCGGCAAACTACATCAGGTTGCTCTACCACTGGCAGTTCCAGAAGGAGGGTACCAACTGTATGAATCTGCTTCCACTCAGGTACGATGACTGTGTTCAACAGGCCAACTTAGTGGACTGTGGCCTACACGTGATTCGTAATGCGGATCGGTGCCTGCGAAGATTCTGTGGTAGACACACCGCATACCAGCAACCAATTACGAGAGGATTATTGGCGTCAGTGATGGGTGGATGGAGAGTGAGAGTTACCAATGGAGAAGAGATGAACACGGCACAAGCTAGACTCAAGTTTGACTCGCGGGTGAGCACGGAAGTCAGAACTGCACTCACGACTGTCTTGCGGGACATGAAGAAAAATTGGAAACCGAATAAGCATATGAGAAAGAACATAGTGATGCAAGGAAGGGTTTATCGACTTGTGATAAGTAGGAATGGAGAGGAAGTCTTGAGGATGACATAATTCGGAATCATGATGAATTGCCTATGTATTTTTCAACAATTTTTACTACTAAAGATACTAAATAAAATTTTTTTTGGGGTATATTGACTTACCATACTTGAACACTACAATGGTAGCACGTCTTATTTTTGGGTGGATGTCCTGAGGTGGACGTGATGATTTTCGATTTGATGAGTTTTTTTTAGGAAGGAAGGGCTGAATTCGTTCGCTGAATATTTTGATATCATTTTGTAAAAATGTATGGTTTCTTGGTATCTTAAAAATTTGATGTGTGAAGGATGCGGCTAGTTTTGTTTTAATATTCATATAATTTTTAAATAATTTTTTTTTTTCCAAGTTTGTTTAAAACACAACACACATATAAAAGGATTTCTCTTATTTTTATCTTGGTATCTTAAACATTTGATGTGTGAAGGATGCGGCTAGTTTTGTTTTAATATTCATATAATTTTTGAATAATTTTTTTTTATATATATTCAAACATAAAAATTATAAATCACACACATTTAAATAATAATATTAATAATAAAAGGCGGCTGCGGCGGCGGCTTTGGCAAGTTAATTAATGCATTTGCTTTTGTACGGTTCGAGTTTTAAATGCATCAATTATGTAATTGGAAAATAAAAAAAAAACATACGAATTTGAATGCGCTTTTCGTTTCGTTTCGTTTTGTTTTGTTTTGAACACCAAAACAAAAATATTTAATACTTAAATACAAAATGAATTTTTTTTGAATTTTGTTGCTCATTAATTAAATTTTAAATCAAATTAATTTAGTAAATTTGTTTTGATCTGTATTATTTTTTTGTTTTTTTCTTTGTTGTCACTCATTGTAAAATTGGAATGTTTCACATAAAATATAAATAAATTAAATTAAAAAAAAAAAGTATGAATAATTTTGTTTCTGTTTAGAAAAATTCATCAATTCTTTGTTTTGTATAAATAATAATTATTATTGTTCAGCCTTATCGTGTTTGGAATTTTTTTTTAATTTTATAAATGGCAACCGTACCGTTTCATTCCGTTTTCAAGACTGCACGATGAGATTTAACTTTTAAATTTGTGCATTAGTGCAGTTCTAATGTTTAAAAAAAAGAAGAAAACAAAACCCTGCAGTTTTATGCACATTAGTAGAAACATAAATAAAGCAATTGCAAACATTTTTAATGTTTGCACATGCTTACAACTGCAGGGTAAAAAATGAATGCAATATATCCAAACTGAAACAATTTTTTTTCTTAATTTTTTTTTGCATGACTTTAGTTGAGTACTTGACTGTGAAATATGATTACACAGCAAAATTCTGCCAGACTATTTCACAGCCGGGTACAACTGAATAAACAGATATACACATGCATGTATGTGTGTGAGAATACAAATAAGTTTGGCATTGACATTTGAAACAAAAATAAAAGCCAAACATACATGCATGGTATTTCAGTAATACTAACAATGATAATAAAAAGCACGAATTGATCTATGTTTGAATGTAGGCTTTTAAGCTAAAATGAATAATGAACATTGAACAATGAATAAAAATTTCAAGTACAGAAACTAAAATTTAATTTTCAAATAAAGAAGAACAAACAACTTATGAAATAATCTCAACAAATTTCCTATTAATATTTATTTTTGTCTTTCTTCTAAATAACAAACTATTTGCAATTTTAAACGTTGCAAATTTTGCTTCCATTTTTGCTGTTGATTTAAAAAAATTATACGCAAGTGAATAATTTTTCTTTCAAATCATTAAAACAGCAAAGGTGTTAAATTTCTTTAACAAAGACAAGGATAAATACAAGCTAAACTAAACTCATTTTTTTTTATATATATATATAAAAAAAAGAGAGGAAAAATGTTTAAATAAGTTGAAATTTGATATATGTAGTACTAAATGTAATGAAGTTTTTTTTTTCTCTTACTTATTTTTGCAACGTTTTCAAATAATTTAAAAATTTTCAATTTCTTGTATAAGTTTATTTCAAGGTTAATATAAGAGTACATATATATAAATATCAATACACATACACAATAATTATACAACTAACTTGTAAATGCATAACTATTATAATATTTTGTGTGTCATACATACATACAATTTTGTATTAGGTTGAAAATAAGAAAAAACATACAATTAACAATACACATATATATATATATATATATTGAAAAATTACTTCTAAAATAGATAGAACAAATAGTTTCATGTAAGAAAAGAAATTTTGATATAAGTATATGTAAGAAGAAATTGTTAGTTATAAGATTAAAAATATTAACCAGCGTTTTAAAAATCAACCAACAATCATCATCCCGTTAACAATGAAGAATCCAACAATCATCAACAGCAGCCTATATCTATCAACCTCACGCAACCGCAAAACCTATATACGATACCACAACGCATACATGGACGAAAAACCCAGTTCCGACAACAATAAAGAATCCAATCCAACGATCAACAGACAGACAACCATAACCTTCAACCTCACACAACCATAATCAACAGTTAAAGCTATATGCGATGGCACAACACATACATGGACGGAAAACGCAGTTCCGTTGGAAAATGGGAAATCACCCCAACGTCAGTAACAACCTCGACATTTCACCAACAATATCATATTTTTTCCTTGGTGACGCAGCAAACGTACCAAGTCGACAGACACTCAGCAGTCACCAACTAATGGTAAACTGCGAACCTTCAGGCAATCGAGGCTCGGGAGATAATTACATATTATTCCGATAGCTGCCAAAGCTGTATCGCCAAGGTAGTCGGATGCATACACACATCTATTTTGACTTGATTCCAGAAGGATGGCTACGAAACATCCTAAGACAGGATGTTTCTTGTCCGTAAGGGGGGAGGGATGTTATGAGTCATTTTCCCCTAACCAACAGAAGTATCAGCGACAGCAGAACATACGCAGCACACACATACTGACGTTGAGTTATTTTCCCTCAACCAACAAAAATACCAACGGCAGCAAAATACCGCTGCATGCATTACTGACGTTATTACCAGTAAATTTCCTACAGATATATGCTGACATTGCAATATCGTGAGAACCGCAATCGGCTGGAAGTTCCACGGGTATGAATATGCTGAATTTGCATACTAGCACACTTAGCAATGACCACGCCAGCGGCAGCGAACGTCAGCAGCATCGTTCAATCAGACAGCGAAATTAGGTATAAAAGCGGAGGGTGATTTGGTATGGAGGTCTAGTCAAGCCCAGTCAGTCGAGTCAATTCTTAACACATAACAAAAACCTGATCAAACACCAGCCTTAAAAGCGGGTCCCTGAGATGGTTATAAAATAATAAAATTAGACTAAGTAATAAAAATTAAAAGTAAATAAAATTAAAGTAATAACTAAAATCATAATAGTCTCTTGTGTTTTAATTCTGAAATAAGTTACAAAATAAATTGTAACAATTGTTTTGCAAGTACATTGGCATACGATTTTTAAATTAAAAAATTTTTTAATGCAGTCTAAAAGCATAACCAATAAGCTATTCAGAACTGCAAAAACATTTGAAATTGGTTTATAAATGACAAAATAAGCTATATGAAAGTTGAGCCCTAGTGTTATATACCGTGAGCTCTAGTGTTGTTTTTATATATTTTACAACCCTTTCTGTTATGTTAAATTACATACAGACACACAGCAGTTAAATCGTTAAAAGATTTTACAAAAATAATCCTCTCAAAGTTCTGATATGAGTGTCCAAATAAACCAAATTCAAAATTTAAAAATAAATGCCAGGAGAATGTAAAATTGCCAAACTTCTTAACATGTTTTTGCCATTTATAAATTCACTTCATTCTAATATTTATATTGAAATTATGGTTTTTGTTTGCTACATCCACATCAGATTCCCAAGGGGAATATTTTTGTAAAATCTTTGAACGCTTTCACTATTAACGATTATAGGTCTATTTACATCCATCAGTAAAATTCCAACGCCAGTGCACGTCTGCCAATGATACCAATTACAAATATTGGTCAACGTCCTAATACGCCTGTTTTTTTCATAAACCAATAACAAAAACGTACCAAAGCAGTATTCACGGTGGAAAATATTATTGCTTTGGACGTATGGCACTGACGGGACGTTACTGATGTCTTAAATAGACCTTTTACACCTGCACTTTGCACAAAATTTCCAATTGGTTTTCTTTTTACCAATTGGAAATAAAAAACACTATCACTTACCTTGTCGGATTCTTCGGAAAACGATGAAGACTGTCCATATTTTGGCAACCCATAACACATTTGCGACTCCTGAAAAGAAATAAAGTTTAGAAAATTTTTTAATTGTTTTAAAAATATACTTACATTTTCTTCGTTATTTTTCCTACAGAATATACTGTTTGGTCTTCTTCACTCCAGCAACCATTCACAATTAACTAATTTAAGCTAGCTGACGCAAAAAAATTAAGGAAATCTGTCAAATAGTCCGCCAAAACAAGGATTTCCTAAAAATTTTGCGCCAATTTGCTGAAAAATCTTTTTATATTAAAATGTAAATAAAGAATTTATTTTTAACCCGCAGAACTAAAAGAGACAGACGTATGCAAACAAAATTTTCTGTCCTTTAATGTTTTTAGGGTTATCATGGTGATGCCATTGTGATGCCATTTGTACTTTTTTTAGTTCACGTGCACACCGCTAGATGGCCGTGTCCCTTCTGTGTATATTCTGTGGTTATCAGTAGCGAAAAAATGAAGAATATCTATCGGTTTTTTTCCTATATCGGAATGTATAGTATTATTGTACCTGTGAGTGGCAATAAGTATTAAATCTGATGATTCGGTAACATCATGCTGTGTCCTAATACACCTAGCAATTTCAAGCAAAGTCGAGTGAAACCTTTCCACCTGACCATTACTTTTACTATGTAAAGGCGGCACAAAAAATTGGTCATTACCAAAGAAATCCCTTAGCATATTCTTAATGGTATTTGATTGAAAAGATTTTTCATTATCGGATACTATAAGCTTAGTGTTTTTAAAACTATTAAGAATTTGAAAAATTCTAGTTTTAACATCAATAAGAGCTCTTGAAGAAATGGGTACAGCAACTGCATATTTTGAAAACTTGTCAAGGCATGTAAGGAGATGTACTTCATTTGTTGAAAAAATGTCTATGTGAAGTATCTGCCCAGGAAAATCCGGTATTGGTGATGCACCGATTATTGCCTTTGATGGTTTGGTATTTATTTTCCAACCATATTTTGCAGTTTTTTATGATTGAATTTAGCATTTTCTTTATTTTAGGAAAAAAATATTCCGATGTGATTTGCTTGTAATTTTCATGCAAAGATCTATGAGCTCGGTTATGTTCTAAATTAAGTGTCTCTAATTGGTCATTTTCGTTAGTTAGATCTATTACAAGATTTTGTATATGAATAAATTTTATTATTGGGAAATGATCGAGTATTACATCTTGAATTTCCGCCAAGGTGCTGCGCGAGAGCTAACGCAGTTTTGCAGAGATAATACCAATTGTTGAACATTGCTATAGTTTATAATATGTCTCTTATATTTAGGAAATAAGATAGTTGTTATTTTGCTATCATTTGATGCCTTAGAAACGATTAATTGATTAGTAAATTGATTTACAGGAACATCTACTGATTTAATTGTTTTTGAAAAGGATATTTCACTATGTACTGTTTCTGAGTGTGTGTTATTGAAAGTATGCATATATTGGCGCTATAATGCGTCCGCTACAACATTTTCCTTACCAGGTTTATAATGAAATTGTGGAGAAAAATCGGCTATAAATGCTTGCCATCTTTTGATTTTTCGGTTTGGGTTCTTGTCAGAAGTTGCGAATGTTAAAGGCTGGTGGTCAGTAATAATTTTAAAATTTTTTACTCCGTACAAAAAGTGTCGTAGTTTTTGCAAAGACCAAACAATACAAAGCAATTCACGTTCATTTGTTGCATAATTTTTCTCTGTGGATGACAGCGTTCTAGAAATCATAGTAATAAGTTTACCATTCTGCGAAAACACAGCTCCAATAGCGTTAGAGCTAGCATCAGTTGATAATTCAAATAAGGTGTTGAAATCCGGATGCTGAAGAAGTACATCCTTAGAAGCAAGTATACGCTTAACTTTTTGAAATGCATTAAGTGCTTCTTGCGATAAGTTGATTTTAACATTCTTTGACGTTCTTGTATTGACATTCCCGTTTTCCCCACGAAGGTATGTAGTTAGTATTTTCACATAGTTTTTGATAAACCTTCTATAGTATCCGGCTAGACCAAGAAAAGACCTCAACGCTTGATTCTCTTGATTCCATTTTCTGAAATAACGAATCCGAGAAATTCAACTTCGGTGCTAAAAAAATTTGATTTTCTGTTGAGATTCGCATTCCTGCATTAGCCATTTTTTTTAATATATTATCGACATGAAAAATATGGCTGTTTGCGTCTTCAGAAAAAATTATAACGTCATCCATGTAAACAAAACACGTTTTCCCGTTCTCGTCTCGTAAAATGTCATCAATGACACGTTGAAAAATACAAGGCGCATTTTTAAGCCCAAAAGGTAAGCGACAAAATTCATATTTTCCATTGTTTACACTAAAGGACGTTTTACATCTATCTTTTCCCGCCAATGTTATTTGGTGAAATCCGGATTTTAGATCAAGAGTTGTAAAAAATTTTGATTTGCCTAGAATTGATAAAATTACAGAAATGTGTGGCATTGGATATTTATCTGCAGCAGTAAAATCATTTATTTTTCGAAAATCTACAACCATTCGAAGTTTTTGTTTACCATTGCAATCAACACCTTTCTTGCTGACGACGTGGATGGTTGAGTTATATGGCGATGAGGATTTTCGTGTAATACTATCCTTAAGAAGGCATTATATTTCACTATTTATAAAGTCTGTTGCGGAAACGGGATACGGATAACTTCGTGAATAAATTGGTTCTTCTTTAGACAAATTTATCGTGGCTTCGACTTGAGTGTTGGCTGGCAAGGCCCTATCCGGATCAGCAAATGCAGTTGCATTCCTACTAATAAGATTTTCGAATCTACCATGTAAATCAATAGGAACATATATTTTATCAATTGCTATTGAGTTAACTTGTTCACAAAAAAATGGTTAATTTGCTCTTTTCCTGTTTTATGGAAAAGAGTTCCAGTTCTAATATCAATCAAGGCTTCTATATCTTTTAAAAAGTCATAGCCTAAAATTCCATCAAAAGAATTTAAACACGGTAATATAAAAGTTGTTGTATGATTCAAAAGACTTATTTCACACTTCTCTTTAATGAGTGTAGATCCATTTATAGATTTAATTCGAAATGGTTCTGTTAATGAATTAATACCTTTTATGAAATTGAAGTTCCGTATATAATTTTTAGCAGTGCCTGTGTCTATTAAAATATTCAGCTCTCTACCATTTATGGACTTTTTTACAATATATGGCAAGAGCGACTTTACACTAAAAAATTCAAGTTGTCAATTGCATCGCCGTCAGATTCGTTACAAGAAAAACCATCGTTTCCATATATATGTTAAGAACTTTCTTAATATAAAGTTCAAAAAAATTTGTTTTATTGGTCAGAATGACCGTTTATTTTTATATCGCAACTGCGTTTTGATTACAACTGAACTTGAATTACAACTAAACTTAAAATTAATTTACAATACATTTTATAATAAAATTTTCTTAAATTAAAGTGCTTACTTTTATTATTTCGCAATTATATTTTTTTATTAATAATTACTTGACCTAATTTACATTAAGTGCTTACTTTTACTATTTCGCAATTATATTTTTTTATTAGTATTCGCAATTTATTTGCATTTTCGAATTTTGCCTAATTTACATTATTTCACAATTTATTTGAAATTTGCCTATTTTACATTATTTCACAATTTATTTGGATTTTTAAATTTTGCTAGTTCGATGAACTTTTGTATTCTTTATTATTCTGCAATTATGCATTTTTGTTTAATTTTTTATTAACTACAGTGTTAACTCTTCCCCTCTTAAAAATGTTTGCCCTCAAACATTCGAAATTGAGAGTCTTGGGGGTTTAAGTGGACCCGAAATTATGACAAACTGTTCATCAGGATTTTTGTTGGGAATAACTTCTGGAACGAAATCTGACTTTTGTGTGATTTTTATAATATTATTTTCGTTTGTGCTATTTTTTGTTGCGATGTTATGGAATATTACTTTTCTCTTTGTTTTACGTACTAGGCCGGATAAGATTATTGTTAATAGCGATATGATTAGAATGATGACAAATAATGATTTATTAACAACTGTTTCTGTCTGTAAGAATTCAATTTTATTGGTATTGTTTAAATGAAGTTGATTTAGTTTTTCTAAGGAAAGCATTTCGATATATTGTTTTTCTAAAGGGGTTTGATGCACTATTTGTGGTGAAACTGATATCGCTGAGGCTTCCATATTCTGAAAAATTTTGTTATTAATAGTAATGGATTCGTTATTGAAGTTTAGTACGTATGTTCCATTTATTGTCTGATTATTTATTGTTCCATGGAAATCATTTAATAAAATTGTACCTGTTTTCAATTCTTCTACTGATGGTACGTGGAAAGCATCGGAAATGTCGCAATGTGGACGAGATCCATTTAGAAAATGTGGGATACAGGTAGAGTTAACAATGTTTTTTAAATCATTTACTTTACAAATTGTTATAGTATTGATAATAGTACAATTTTTCTTAATAGCTAACACTTCTTCTTTATATTTCAAAATTTCCTTAAAATCTATATTTATAATTTTGTTATCTTTTTTTATTGGTTTTACTAATATTTTTTCGTAAATTTTTTCAGAAGTAAGTGGGATCTGTATAACATACAATAAAGTTGAATTTTTATATAAAACTTTTACATTAGCTAATTCTAATGCTTCTTCTATTGATTCAAATGGGAATTTTTCTTTGTGTAGTGTTTCGATTACAATTTTTATTTCTTTCTTGTTTAAAATTACTGAATTTATAATATTATTTTTCGCCCATTGAACGGCGTATTTGATATTTTGTATTTCTTCTTTAGCTAATCTTAACCTGATTTGCATGTTTATAATAACAGCATTACTAATTTTATTTTGATTTCTTATTGCTCTGTTAATTTTATTAGTATATTCTGTCAATTTATTTATTTTTTGAGCAAAATCTTCATTTATGATCATTTGTTTGTTATTATTAAAATTTAATTCATTAATATTGCCTTTAAGTATTTCAAAATCGTCGTGGTCCGGAGAACCAGCGATATATTTCCACGCAGAGCCGATAAGGTTTATCGCTCTTTTTATCCTTATTTCCTCGGTAACCTCTAATGATTTCAGCATTTCTGAGGTCTGTATTAGCTCATGCTCTAATGAGGGCAAAAACATACTCTCTGAATTGCCAGTGTGGTTTATGAAAGATTCTATTTCATCAAGAAAGCTCTGATAATTATTTAAATTTATTACGTGCACAATTTTGAATGTGCCCTCTTGAATTTTTGCTACTCCTTCCGTTAGTGTAACAATGTGGGAAAGTGTGTAGTTAAGGATTTGGATTTCCGCATTGGAGGGTGGTAGGATATTTGTATAATGGAGGAGGAGGAATCTGAAAGTGTATTAGTGTGTTGAATTTATCTTCTAATGTTATTCTTGTGTATGGTTTTGTTAGATTCGGTGGTTACGTATGTTCCCTTATCTTCTCTAACTATTTCTTTCTTATATCTTGGGGTTAACTTAGTTCCTAATCTTGTGTTTAACTTTGCAAAAACTGTTTCGCCTGGTTCGTAGGTTTTTATTTCTTGTCTATGTTTGTTATGATATTGCATGTCAGTTTCTTGTTTTTTTCTTAACTTTTCTATATTTACTATTCTATCATTTTCTAGCTGGGAAGGGTCTGTACTTACTCTTCTACCAAAAAATAGTTCGATTGGTTTCTTCCCTGTTGTGCTATGTATTGAGCAATTATATTTATATACTGAAATTTCAAGTAGTTCTTTAAAGTTGTTATAAATATTTTCTATTTTTGTACATCGCATGATTTCAGATAACGTAGAGTGGAATCTCTCTACTTGTCCATTAACGCTGCTTGAATAAGGTGGAACTGTAAATGTTTCTATATTTAGTTGGTTTTTTATCATGAAAGTAATGGTTGAAGAATTAAATGATTTTTCGTTATGCATAACGATAGTTTTAGGTACACCGAATGCGAATATTAGTTCGCGAAGTGGTTGTCTTATGTCCTCTATTGCCTTGGATTTTATCGGTTTTACTTGTGCGTATTTGGAAAACTTATCAATTGCTGTTAATACCAAATTATTTTCAGTTTTATAAATATCTATGTGAATAATTTCGCCAGGATATTTTGGGATAGGGGTTCCCTTAAACACGGGTTTCATTGGATGTCTATCATATTTGTTTTCCTTACATGTAACGCATTGTTTTACTATTCTTTTAATTTTTCTTGACATGGCTGGAAAGTAGTATTGATCTATTATTTGTTCTCTATTTTCTTTGCTGTTTCTGTGTGCTCTATTGTGTGTGTCTATAATTATTTTGTTTTGCTCTTCTTCATTTCGTATATCTTCTACCTGGTGTCTAGTGAATCTGATACGATATTTATTAAAGTGCTGTCGATATATTTCTTGTATTTTTCCCATGTTTCTTTCCGTAGTTTTGATTGCATTAAGGATTGATGGGTAAAGATAATTCTTAAGTATGGTTATAAGTTTGTTCTGTGTAAACTCTGGCTCAAATATATGGTGACGGTGGTAATGTGGAAAAATTATTTCGAATTTATACTGGGATGTAGGATGTGTGTAGAGAATTATTTGATTTTTAAAGCAGTTTATTGGTGTATCGACGCTTAATATGAGGTTCTGACCGGAACTGTCATCACTATGTGTTGCTATTGAGAGGGTATTTAATTGTGTCATTGCTGGAATTCTTGACAGTGCATCTGCCACTACATTTGCTTTTCCTGGTTTGTAGAAAAGTTCGTAGTTATATTCCTCTAGTATAGCTTTCCAACGCTTCATTTTGCTGTTGTTGTTCTTATTGCTGAGGGCGTAGGTAAGTGGCTGGTGATCAGTGAATATTTTTATTTTCGCAGAACCGTATAAATAATTTCGAAGCGAGTTTAGGGCCCAGATTATCGCGAGCATTTCTTTCTCGTTTGCCGCATAATGCTCTTCAGTTTTATTCAAGGTTCGGGATATAAATGCAATTGGCTTATTGTTTTGTGACAGAACTGCACCTAGCGCAAAATCAGAAGCATCTGTTGTGAGATCCAAGTCTTTACTATAATCTGGATAAGCTAGTACGATATCTTGAGAGACTAAAGTGTTTTTTAATTTTTCAAAAGCTTCAATAGCTTCATCGTGTAATGTTATGTGTCTTTGAGCTGATTTATTTTTTGAAAGGCGGCCTTCTTCCCCTCTTAAAATTTGCGTTAAGGGTTTTGCTACCTTCGCATAATCTTTCACAAATCTGCGATAATAGCCTGATAATCCTAAAAAGGATCGTAGTTCTTTTATGGATTTTGGTAATGGAAAATCGAGAATAGCTTGAACTTATTTCTTATTGGTTTTTATACCGTCCTCTGAAATTATAAATCCGAGGAATTCTACTTAATTTTTTAAGAAGTTGCATTTGTCAAGCTGTACTTTTAGGTTTGCTGCCTGATGTGTTGCAAACACAGCTCGAATGTGATCGAAATGTTCCTTTTCTGTCCTGCTAAATATAACAATATCATCGATATACACGTAGCATATTTTCCCGATGTAATCATGCAAAACATCATCTAAAGCCCGTTGAAATATGGCCGGAGCGTTTTTTAGGCCGAATGGAAGGCGTACGAATTCGTATTTGCCATTCGCAACGGAGAAAGCTGTTTTTTCAAAATCAGATTCTTTCAAGGGAATTTGGTGGAAACCACTCTTTAAATCTAGGACTGTAAAGTATTTGCTATCTCCTAACTGTGAGAGAACGTCATTTATTTCCGGTATTGGGTATCTGTCCGGTATTGTTAATGAATTAAGTTTCCTATAGTCTATTACTAGTCTGTACTGTTTGTTACCAAGTGAGTCAGGTTTTTTTCCAACGACCCAAACAGGTGAGTTGTATGGTGAACGTGAAGTTCTGATGATACCATCATCGAGTAAATTTTTTATCTGTTTTTCAACTTCGGATTTTAATGCAATTGGATAAGGATATTGTTTAGAGTAAACTGGTGTATCTGTGGAGGTACGAATTTCGCCAACTACTCTAGTTGTGCATGTCAATTTTTGATTAGGTTCAATGAACAATTCAGGAAATTCGCTAATTATCTTTCTCATATTTTCTTTTTGTTGTGACCACATATGATCGTCGCGAATCGCTATTGTATTTACTCCTTGAGAAAAATGCTGCCGAAGCCTTATTTTAATATTATTTCCTATTTGCATAAAGCTGTTTCATGTATAGATTATTGCATTGAGTTCTTTTAATGAATCGTTTCCAAGAATGCCATCGAATGATTTTAATGTTGGAAGAATATAGAATTTTATTTCCTTTTCTAAATTGAAAAGTTTTACAAACGTATGTTCTTTTATTTCAATGTTACCTGCTATTGATTTTGCAAAAAATGATTCTTTATTTGGTATGGTTTTTTTTACGATGTTTGGCTGAATATAATTCTTGCTTGAGCCTGTGTCAATTAGAAATTTTAATATTGTACCGTTTTTTGCTCTACACTCGAAATAAGGGAGCGAAGAGCTCGTCATTCTAAAAAATGGATGTCGCTAAGCTCGCTAACGTCGTCCTCATTAAACGGTATTTCGCCGATTTGATTATTATCAAGAGAATTATTAACGACCTCATTATAAGTTTCTAGCTCATTATCGATATGAAAGTTTCTTTGTATTTTAGGTCGATAACTGGAGTTTGCAATTGTTGGTGGTGACCTTTTGTTAATGTTTTGATATTGTGGTCTGTTCATATAGTAAACTCGCTTTGAATGTAAACTACTATCTATATCCATAGGTTGTGGTAAAGGTTGAGGTTTCGGAGGGACAGGTATTGGAGGATTAAAATTGTAGCTATTGTTTGTGTTAGTACGAGACTGTGTCGGGTAGTTGTTTATTGGTACATGATTGTTAGTGTTCGGAAATGTATAGGGTTTTTGTTGTACCTGGGGCATATGAGCCAATTGTGGATAAAAATTGCCTTGGTTAAAGCGAGGCGTTATGTTAACGGATTGTGATTGATAGTTACGCGAGTAGTTGCGTGTTGGAAGTGGAGGAGTAGGATTTCTATAATTGAAATGTTGGCTATAATTTGATCGAAAACTTTGGTTTTCCAGTTTGAGGCAAAGGTGTAGAGCTTGAGGTAGATCTGCTGGTTCCCTCATGCCAAGAAGTTTTGGTAAATCACCATTTAAGCCCCTAATAAATGTATCTAGAGCTTTATTGCGATATGATTCTGTTAGTAAGTTTAAAGACTCATTAGACGCATCTAAGCTTCCGAGTTTGTTAAGTATTATAGATAAGTGCTTATAAACCACTTGATAAAAGCCCTGAATAGACAATTTCCCTTGTAGTAATGAGATCATTTGATATTCAAGGGTTGCTAAGTCCCTCTTATCGGAATAATGAAGAGAAAGGCATTTAATAATGGATTTCCAGTCGAGAGGGGTATTGTAGGATTCTAGAGCAACATCGGCGTTACCTACAATCTTATTTCTTATCACACTGAGAATACCGTAGTACCTCGGTGTCCCTTTGGAAGGTTCATAAATTTGTAAGATTCTTTCGACACTCTTACGCCATGAATTGAATTCAGTTTGATTGCCGTTAAATTCACGTAAGCTCTTAACGATGTCTGGTATTTTATCGAAATCTGAGAAATTTCCTCTATATTGTGCTTCAATTTCTTGGTCAGAAGCTATATTGTGACTTGGGTTTAATATGGATTGTATCAATCCGGGTAATTCTTGTTGTAAAAGCCTAGAGGTAGTTTCTGTAATTATACTGTTCAGATCACTAATATTTAATGCTTTTGGTCCTTGCTCTGTGTTCGCTGCATTTAGAACTGCAGGACGAATGAGATTGTCTAGATTTGACATAGCTTACGATTTTTGGTTTAACTAGGGGATTTGTTTACAATTTTTTTCTGTTTTTTTTTTTATTCTTTGTTTGATTTTACTTTTATTATATTAAAACTTTCTTACTACACTTTACTTTAATTTCAATATTTTGATTTTACTTGATTACTTATTATTAATACATTGTATCTTATATCTATTTTTATAACTTACAATATAATTATCTGCATTTTGGTCCTTATTTTCCGCTCTCTGGATAGCTGGCTTGGCACGTAATGCCGTCCTTTTTGCTGTCTGCTACTGAGGGGCCAATCACTATCACTTTTGTATTTCTTGTATTTGTGTCGATCAAATTTTGGTATCACTGCTTTTTTTTTATAACTTTTGTTTGAATGTAATTTCTATTTTACTGCGTTTTTTATTTTGTTGTTTGTTGTAAATTAAATTGAATAAATGAATTTTATCTTTATTATTAATGTTATTTCTTTTCTTCTTCTTTTTTAATATCTTTATGTTTCACTATGTGGAACTGTTTTTAAGTTCTACTATGTAGAACTAATTTTAGTTATTTTTCGGTGAGGACACTTTTTACACCTTCCTGTTGCACTATTTAAGGGCTTTTACAGGAAGGACACTCACACGTACCGATAATTTTTAAATTAGCTCGGGCGCCAGTTAAGAACTTTCTTAATATAAAGTTCAAAAAAATTTGTTTTATTGGTCAGAATGACCGTTTATTTTTATATCGCAACTGCGTTTTGATTACAACTGAACTTGAATTACAACTCAACTTAAAATTAATTTACAATACATTTTATAATAAAATTTTCTTAAATTAAAGTGCTTACTTTTATTATTTCGCAATTATATTTTTTTATTAATAATTAGTTGACCTATTTTACATTAAGTGCTTACTTTTACTATTTCGCAATTATATTTTTTTTATTAGTAATTAGTTCACTTATTTCGCAATTTATTTGCATTTTCAAATTTTGTCTAATTTACATTATTTCACAATTTATTTGAATTTTGCCTATTTTACATTATTTCACAATTTATTTGGATTTTTAAATTTTGCTAGTTCGATGAACTTTTGTATTCTTTATTATTCTGCAATTATGCATTTTTATTTAATTTTTTATTAACTACAGTGTTAACTTACATAAGTATACTTAGATACATACATATATACATATGTATATATGTAGGTAGTTAATTTTTATTTAAATTTATGTTGTATTTAAATAAGATTTAATTTTTTCAGTGAGTTATTAAATTTCTTATTTAACTACGATGAAAATATGGTAGCATTACGTAAAAGAAAACATTTGCCACAAATTTCCCTAAAGAACAGCTGACTAGAACAAATAAAGAAAAATCCAAAAATATAAGTAGGTACATACATACAATATGTATTTTTATTTTAGCTAAACATAATAACAATTAATGGATCCGTTAGTCAAATCGTATAATCTTACTTTTGAAGTTGTCGTATCGTTTAAGTTCGGATGTTAGTTAGTAAAAAAGTACGGCTACCAATAAATGTGTCATATGTGTGTGTATGTAAACAAGCCAAAATTTGACGTTTGGCACGTAAAAATATATTTTCTGTAGATTTTTACGTAGCAAACGTTTCCAATACATTTTCAATAAGCATCAACATGTTTATTCAATGTTACGGATTTTGTCAGCTGATACGCAACTCCACGATACGATTTGACTAACGGAGCCATAAGAACTGCTGAAATGTTTTAAAAGAATGAAAGCAACTTTATTAATTGGAAGTACATGTATGAGTATATGAGTTTTGAAACTTTTAAAGCATCATGGTAAAGATCTACTGATTAGTTGGTATTTAGCTACCAAGGAAATGCATATGGATTAGCTAATCCATTACAAATATCAATTTTTTTGTAGAAATATATTTAAAAAAACAAATATCGATGCTTAATGCAACTCTTAAATACTTACAAATAGTAAATTTTTTAATCGTTCACAACATGCAACAATCCCTTATCTTTACTTTGGCTCTTATAACAGAATATTTCATTATAAAAATTTATTTGGTGAAAAATATGCAATAACAAATAGTCATATTAGCCGTATTCACAATCTTGCATTTGATATTGCACATTTATTCGATCAATTGTGGTTCTATCGTTAGGTTGCAATGCTTGATGCCAAACACAAAATTTACAGCTGATTGATAAATAAAAAATAAAAAAATTTCCACTGAAGTTTTGGCCTAAAAATATAAATGTCTAAGAAATTACTCAAGTATCAAAACATTTACTTAATCAAATAATTCTAGTTTTTATTATAAAATTAATGATTAATTTGTTAGTGAGCCAGGATTTTAAATAATACATTTATTTATGTAAATTTGAATAATTGACAAATTTGATTTGTGATGTTTTGCGTTTTGCTAATTTTTGCTTTTTGTTATTAAAATTTTTTATTTCAATTAAGTTATGATTTTTTTTTTATTTCATTAATATTTGTTTGTCTGGTTAATTTCCTTTTGGTTGAAATATTTTTTTTTTATAATTTTGAGTAAAATTATTAAAATTTGAATAAGCAAAATCGGCTTACCTCACTGCGTATCAGCTGTCGTTTTGCAATAAAGTGTTTCATAAGTAGAGTAAATACATATGTATATGCTATTGGTTTTTAGTGTTGCTTATATGCAAAGATGTAGCGTGTGCATTTCACTGTATTTTGTTAGTGTAGAGTAAAAATATACTACACCATTTTGCAAATGCAATGATGCAAGACCATTCGCATAAGATTGTGAATAGGGCTATTATAAATTAGGCTGTCTTCCTAAATGTATATGTGACAGCGCATAGAGAAAGGGACCTAAGGGTAAAAAATCAATTTTTACTTTTTTTTTTTTTTTGATGTGGACAACATCTGAGCATCGAATGAGACCGATCCCATGCCCCAAAAGTGTTTCCTCCCAGAGATATGCGCGTTTTATGAAAATGATGGTACACCAAAGATACACGTATGTATTTAAATCTTTAAAATGGCTCTCCTGAACAAAACCGGTTTTTACCCTTAGGTCCCTTTCTATTTTGCGCGTCACATATACACATGTATGTATATGTATTTACAATGTAATAATACAGTATTAACACCAAGTTGATACATTGTGTAGCAGGGTGGAATAATATATGGTGCGCTTATCAACACAACAATAAAAAACGACATGCATTTAGTTTGTGTAAAAATTAGCCAATGTTGTCAAAAAAAGCTGTATACATAACATACATAGTGGTTATGCAAAAACAAAAAACATAACGTAAACAAAAATATTCATGATGGCGGCCAAAAATGTAAACAACTTTTGACAAAACCGAAGAGACTTACCATTTTTTTGCAGATTATTTAACGGTCAAAACACAACCCTATAAAAAACCATATTCCTTCTTGCGCACACCTTACAGCCAGCGGCAAGCGTTTTCTAGCTGTCAAAAGTTCTCATGCCCATACAATTTGTATGGAGCATCCCGAAATAACGCGGCGGTAACGCTGCGGCAACATTTTGCAATTGGAAAATCCGATTTTGACAGCGCGTTTAATAGTGAAGTTAGCTGCAAAAGACAAGCACACATAATACAATGACTATAAGGTAGTCTAACAAGCTGACAATTGTTGTAAATCACTTGTTTTTTATTTCAGGTGTTACATTTTGATTTGTATTTATTTTTTCGTATTTGAATGAATAATTTTTATTTATATTTTTGTCACAGTTTGAAACATACACACATACATATTTATACTTTTGACTTCCGAGGAATTTTTTTGTTGTGTTTGTTGTAGAGATGCATGTATTATTCGCTTATGAGTATACTATTATAATCAGGGTTGTTATATATTTTGTAATAACCCTGTTTTTATGACAAAGCGTGGACGCTCTTTTTTAGGTATGGTATTTCAGCGTTAACGCTGGACGGTAGAAAATGTTCCGCTTTCCGCTCTTGTTTAGGTATGGCTGTTATATTATTCCACCATGATTGTGTAGTTACTTTTTTAATACGTTACATACTTATACTTTGTAACCCTGATAACGTTATAGAACCCTACAAAAACAATGACGGTCATTTGATGCATCATCTGATGGGCATTGCTGATAGGTATACCCATCAGCATTATCTATCATTTTATTAAGGGCAATATGAAAAAACTGATGTAAACATTCGTGTACGTGTGATTTGGTTTCTCTTTCATACTTGTGGATTTCGTGACCTATAGTAAAACATATATCTGAACTCTGCTCACTCCACAGTATTTTACTAATCAGATGTAAACATAGTCATAGATGCAAGAGTGTTAGTAAATAAGTTTTGTGTGTGTTAGTTTCCATCAGCAATTTCTTGTAGGGAACATATATTTTCAATGTATCATTTATGTGTATATTATATTGCATTTTTTTTTTATTTGTGCGAACAAGGAACAAAGAACAGTATGGGGAGCTGCATACTGCGGTAAACATTATTAAAAGAAAACAAAAACGACTTGCTTCTATTTTTTACATTGCTAAAATTCGCAACAACATGCATTTAGGAAGCAGAGTATCAAATAGTCACTAACTTACCACTCATGTGCATGAATAAGAATTTTAAATTTTAGTTGCATGAACAGTTTCAACTCTCGTAGTGTACACACGCGTTTTTATAATCGTCGCAACTGAATATTAAAAATGATCAAAAAAATTTGAAGTTACAAAAACAAAACAATTATTAAACAGTTATTTTAATATTGCTTGTCTGCAATATATGTATGATAAATATTTGCATACTCAAACTCATATATGTAAGTGAAAACAAAAAAAAAAGAACTCTAAATGACTCCATCTTCTGACAAAAACAACAATAAACGTACAAGCAGTAGGAATCTATATTTAACTTTTGTTGCTGATGACGACAATAAAAAAAATAAATTAAACACAAACCTGAATTCTACACAAAACACAATTACTTGTGCGCGATCATGCTCAATTGCAATTAGCAAACTTGTCAGCTTAGCTCTACAATCAAACAAACAAACAATAAATAACAAGGTGACCAGTAAGTGAAAATAGTGATAATTAAATTCAAAAAGGTGTGGATAGATACATAACCGTGCTGAAAAGGGGAAGAAGTCCCATATCTGCTCAAATAGCGTCAACGGCAAAAGTTCCTAGAGATGGAAAAAACAATATAATAAATTCCGAAAATCGTTTCGCGATTTTATCTGAACCAAAATTCAGGTAGCTCATGAAAATAATTACCGAAAAATAGTTTCAGATTTAGAATCTAAAAATAAAAACTTCTATACCTACCAATTAAAGAGTGCTAAAGGTATAACCGTCGTAATAAAATGTATAGAATCTAGCGTGGATCCAGAAGAGGTCAAATCTGGCCTTGAAAATAGTGGCTACAAAGTGAAAAATGTCTCAAAAATTAAAAGCAGAGAAAAAATCCCCCAACCAATATTTAGAGCCGAGTTACAGCCAGATGACATAAAAATAAAAAAATAAACCCATCCAATATATGACTTAAAGTACTTGTTGCACCGGAGAGTTACCGTTAAGCAGCCACATAAAAAAACTGGACCTGTTCAATGCCTGAACTGCCAAGAATTTGGGCACACGAAAACTTATTCCAAGTTGTCTACAGTATGCGTAGTATGTGGTGAATTACACAGTACCGCGAACTGTGATAAAATAAAAGGTGATCTCAAGGCAATTGCGGCGAAAATCACACTGCCAACTATAGCAGCTGCCCCTTTACTCGTTTTTTAAGAATTCATCAAACAAAAAAACTAATGCTACTAACGCTCAGCCTTAAACCCATATTAACTACCCACAGTTACCTCAACCCTCCGCCATCCAGAATCAATGTTCAAACGTTTTCAAATCTAACGCGACAAGTGCTCAACAACAAGCTAACAACAAATTTTCATACGCTAGTATTTTAAAAAGCAATCAGAGTACGGCGCAAAAAACCGTAAATGTAAATGAAGATTCGGGGTATAATTTTAGTCGTATTGAAGCCTCAATTGAGAGCTTAATACAAACTGTAAATACATTTACTCTCAACATATCCTATATTATTCAAGAAAATTTTAAAAATACATTCTACCTTATTACAGGCTGTACTAAGCAAACCATGAACTTAAAAATCTGTTTTTGGAACGCAAACGGCATCTGCCAACATAAAAACGAAATAGAATATTTTCTTCAGGATAAACAAATCGATGTTATGCTTATCTCAGAAACTCATTTGACATCTCGAAGCTGTTTCAGAATAAGTGGATATAATTTTTACGACACCAAGGATCCTCGTGGCAGAGCTTGTGGTGGTTCGGGAATCCTAATAAAAACGCGAATAAAACACCACCTGTTGAATGATTTTTGTGAAGATTATCTTCAAGCAACGAACATCTGCATCGAAACTTACTATCAAAAACTTGTAATAATATCTGTCTATTCGCCCCCCAGATTTTCAATTACCGAGAGTCAATTTCGGCTTTTTATAAATCACTGGGCCTCCGTTTTCTAGCAGCTGGCGCCTACAATGCCATACACACATTCTGGGGTTCACCTTTAATCACTCCTAAGTGACGAGTTTTGTTCGACACAATATCTAAAATGGGTTTTAATGTAGTTTCAAATGGTCAGCCAACATATTGGCCAACAGATTGACAAAAAATTCCTGATGTTATCGACTTTGGAATTGTGAAAGGTGTGCCCAGCGAGATGGTTGAAGTTAAGGCATCTTTGGACTTATCTTCAGACCACTCGCCTACACTTGTCACTATTTACTCACACACAACTGTTAGACCAACATGTGATTTACCGATGAGATCTGCACGTCTTAACTGGCTGAAATACAGAAAATATCTGAGTGCTCATTGCTCGGAAAAAATGCCGCTGAGAACACCTTCTGACATAGACGATTCTCTCAGGTTGTTTGAAGCGCACGTTAAACAAGCTTCTTTTAATGCTACTTCAAATAAAACAAATCAACAAGTGATATTTAACAATATTTTTTTGTAGATATAGAAAGGCTATTGACTGAAAAACGGAGAGCTCAACCAGAATGGCAATGCTACAGATCGTACCAGCTAAAATTAAGGCTTAAGGAGTGTACCAAGCAGCTTAGGAAACTTTTGCAAACTCAAAAAACAGCTTACCTTAAAAATTTCTTCAAGAGCAAGATGCAACACCACAAACAGGTTATTCACTGTGGCGTGCAGCCAGAGGACTTAAAAGGCAGGTGATATGCAAACCCCCATTACGAGCCTCTAATGGTGACTGGGCAAGAACTGATCTTGAAAAAGGTGCTCTTTTTGTTAAGCACTTAGAAATAGTATTTACCCCGAACATTTCCTCTGATATTGTTGAACTGCCACCAGAAATACCGCTGAGATGTAACATTGTGGAGATTGAAAACTCTTAACACCAGAAAAGCACCAGGTGTCCACAAAATAAGCAACAAAATGCTTCAAGAATTGCCTTCACTGCAAAAAGAATAATACTATTCATTTTTAATAGTATTATACGCCTAGAACACTATCCTAAAGCATGGAAGGTTTCGCTAATTACTATAATACCAAAGCCCGGCAAGGATCATACAAAGGTTGAATCCTATCGGCCTATTAGTTTATTGTCTAACATTTCAAAACTATTTGAAAATCTGTATATGAGCAAGCTGATGCCAATATTGATTAGTAATGGATGTATTCCAGATCATCAATTCGGTTTTCGCAGACAATATAGCACAATTGAACAAACTCACAGACATGTGAATATTGTTAGAGACACTTTTGAAAAAAAGAAATATTGCTCTGCGCTCTTTATTGATGTCTCACAAGCTTTCGATAAAGTATGGCACGAAGGTCTTATCAACAAATTAACACAAAATCTACCAACAAACATCGTCAAGCTAAAAAGCTATTTAATGGAGCGTAAATTTGTAGTTAGGGAAGGCAATTTTCAAGCCCTCCGCAGTCGATGGAAGCCGGTGTCCCTCGAGGCAGTATCTTCGGTACATTACTTTATTTAATATAGGCCTCTGACTTACCGTTAAGCAGTAACATTCATACTAGGCTTTTGCACTAAGTACATTTAAATTCAAAAACATTTGCTTTTTTAAAAATTCTCAGAGTAATTCCAAGTACAAAAGGGGATCAAAGCAAGTAAATAAAAAAAAAAAACAAACAAAACATTTATTCTCTTTATACGCTCAGAGTATTTGTATTTACTAGAGTTGTCAATTATTCGCCTTTCAACTTTGTTCGAATAATTCAAATAATAGTTTTTGTTCGTTCGATGAAACGATTAAAGCTAAATATTTATTCGATTAATCGATGAGAACAACGAATAAAAAAATGCTTAAAATTAATTTATTGACAAAAAAAAAAAAATATTTGTCATTAACACAAAAATGCATAAGTATACATATAATCAAAATCAATTAAAAATTATATACGAGTAGTTAATATTTTTATCAACTTTTATTTATTTGTTGCGGGTTAGCAATATCTAAATATATATTTCGTTGGTAGCCAAACCAACTCATCAGTAGATGTTTTACCCTTTATGTTAAAAAAATGTTAAAGCTCATTCATTTATACGAAAACTCACAAATAAAGGGTAAAACATCTACTGATGAGTTGGTATGGCTACCAACGAAATATACATATATTTTATCTAAATAGCTAACCCGCAACAAATAAATAAAATTTAAAACATAAATACTTGTGTACATGCTCAAATAAATGTAAAATTTTATTTTTATCAACAAAAAAATATACATAAAATTAATAATACATAAAAAACTTAAAAATGTAATTACTGAGATTACTTCGATTTTAATACTTCAAACACACATGTTTTATTCAGTCAAAATATCTCAAATGATTTTTGTTTTATTAAATTAGACAATTTAGGATGTTCTTTTTTTTTTTTTTTTTGATAATTTTATTATTTATTGAATCTTTAATTATTTATATTAAATAATCAATAAGTTTTTCAAATCTTAAATCTAAAAAATATTAAATGTAAGTTTAGCCAATGCTAAACAAAATTTTTAATTTCAACGGTTAATTTTTGTTGTTTTACATCTGTCGTGAACGGCTGAGAAAAAGAGTATCCCTTCTTTTCAGCCGGGTGTGGCCTCTATAATGAAGAATATTGCGCGCAAGTGGATTTGGGTGCAACTCAAGTTTTTTTTTATATTTTTTCGCGTGTTTTGAAAATACTGTCTTCACCAACGGAACGTCTAGGTCTTTATGAATTCGATGGTTTCTGACATACCAGGGGGCTGCTGTTATTGTACGTAGGATTTTATTCTGTCGCCTTTGAATTCTTTCGACATTCGATGCTGAGGCAGTGCCCCATAACTGGATGCCATAGGACCATATTGGTTTCAGGATCGCGTTGTATAGTAGAAGTTTACAGTCTAGGCTCAGTATTGAATTTCTTCCCATAAGCCAATTAATTTGGGCAGTTTTTAATTTCATTTGCATCAATTTGCGTCTATATGCGATTTCCATGTTAAACGGCGATCAAGGTGAACGCCTAGATATTTGACTACAGTATGTTGCGGAATAGTCTCGGTGTTGATTTGTATAGGCGGGCATGTTTCCCTTCGCAACGTAAAAGTGACGTGTACACATTTCTGCTCGTTAACTTTTATACGCCATTGTTTAAGCCATTTTTCCAATTTGGATATATACCCTTGTAAGTTGATGGAAGCTTCTACTGGTTTTTCATGGACGCTTAAAAAAGCTGTATCATCAGCAAATGTTGATGTATGAATGTTATTGCTTAACGGTAAGTCAGAGGCATAAATTAAATAAAGTAAGGGACCGAAGATGCTGCCTTGGGGAACTCCGGCTTCGATCGACTGCGGAGGGCTTAAAAAATTGCCTTCCCTAACTACAAATTTTCGTTCCTCTAGATAGCTTTTTAAAAGCTTGACGATGTTTGCGGGGAGATTGCGTGTTAATTTGTGGATAAGACCTTCGTGCCATACTTTATCGAAAGCTTGAGAAACATCTATAAAGAGCGCAGAGCAAAATATCTTTTTTTCAAAGGTGTCTCTAACTACGTTCACAAGTCTATGAGTTTGTTCAATAGTGCTATGTTGTCTGCGAAAACCGAATTGATGATCTGGAATGCAATCACTTCTTGTCACTATAGGCATCAGCTTGCTCATATACAGCTTTTCAAATAGTTTTGAAATGTTGGGCAATAAGCTAATAGGCCGATAGGATTCAACCTTCGTATGATCCTTGCCGGGCTTTGGTATCATAATAATCATCGAAACCTTCCATTCTGCAGGATAGTATTGCAGCCGTAGAATGCTATTAAAAATGAAGAGTATAACTCTTTTTGCAATATAAGGCAGTTGTTGAAGCATTTTGTTGCTTATTTTGTCGACACCTGGGGCTTTTCTGGTGTTAAGACTAGTAATAGTATTTTCAATCTCCGTCATGTTAAATCTCATCGGTATTTCTGGTAAAGAGGCGACTGGTGGCAGTTCAGCAATATTAACAGAAATATTTGGAGTAAACAGTTTTTCTAAGTGTTTAACGAAAAGAGCACCTTTTTCAGCATCAGTTCTTGCCCAGTCACCATTAGAGGCCCATAATGAAGGTTTGCATACCACTGGCCTTTTAAGTCCTCTGGCTGCACGCCACAGCGAATAATCTGTTGATGGTGTTGCATCGAGTTCTTGCTGAACTTTTTGCAGCGAAGCTGTTTTTTGTGTTTGCAAAACTTTTCTTAGCTGTTTGGTACACTCCTTAAGCCTTAATTTTAACTGAGGCGATCTGTAACGTTGCCATTCTCGTCGGGCTCTCCGTTTTTCAGTCAATAGCCTTTCTATATCCGCACAAAAAATATTGTTAAATCTCGCTTGTTGATTTGGTTGAATTGAAGAAGCATTAAGAGCAGCTTGTTTAGCATGTGCTTCAAACAACCTAATAGAATTTTCTATGTCAGTAGGTGTTCTCAACAGCATATTTTCCGTGCAATGAGCACTCAAATATTTTTTGTATTTCAGCCAGTTAATACGTGCAGATGTCAGCGGTAAATCGCATGTTGATGTTGCAGTTGTGTGTGAGTAAATAGTGATAATAGTAGGCGAGTGATCTGAAGATAAATCCAATGATGCTTCAACTTCAATCATTTCGCTGGGCACACCTTTCATAACTCCAAAGTCGATAATATCAGGAATTTTTTGTCGATCCGTTGGCCAATATGTTGGCTGACCACTTGAAACTACATTCAAACCCATTTTTGAAATTGTGTCAAACAAAACACGACCCTTGGGACTGATTAAACGTGAGCCCCAAAATGTGTGTTTAGCATTGTAGTCGCCAGCTGCTAGAAAACGGGACCCCAGTGTTGAATAAAATGCGGTATATTGACTCTCTGAAATTGAAAACCTGGGAGGAGATGATATCACAAGTTTTTGATAAAAATTTTCAATGCAGATGTTTGTTGCTTGAAGGTAATCTTCACAAAATTCATTTAACAGGTAGTGTTTTATTCGCGTTTTTATTAGAATTCCCGAGCCACCACAAGCTCTACCTCGAGGATCCTTGGTGTCGTAGAAATTATATCCACTAATTCTAAAATAGCTTCGAGACGTCAAATGAGTTTCTGAGATAAGCATAACATCGATTTGTTTATCCAGAAGAAAATATTCTATTTCATTTTTATGTTGGCAGATGCCGTTTGCGTTCCAAAAACATATTTTCAAGTTCATGGTTTGCTTAATACAGCCTGCAACAAAGTAGACTGCATTTTCAACATTTCCTGCATCATACAGGACATGTTGAGAGTAAAAGTATTTACTGTTTGTATTAAGCTCTCAATTGAGGCTTCAATACGGCTAAAATTAGACCCTGGAGCTTCGCTTACTGGTACCGGTTTTTGCGCTGTATTGTGGTTACTTTTTAAAATGTTAGCGTATGAAAATTTATTATTAGGTTGTTGCTGAGCAATAGTCGCGTTTGATTTCAATACGTTTGAATATTGTTGCTGACTGGTAGACGGTTGAGGTAACTGAGGGTAGCTTAAAAGTGTGATAGGCTGAGCGGGGATAATATTTTCTTTTTTGTGCGAGGAGCGTTTAAAAAACGAGTAAAGAGGGCAGCCTCTATAGTTGGCAGTGTGATTTCCGCCGCAATTGCCACATTTTTTCGCCTTGGGATCACCTTTTGTTTTGTCACAGTTAGCGGTACTGTGTAGCTCACCACATACAACGCAGACTGTAGGCAACTTGCAATAAGTTTTCGTGTGCCCAAATTCTTGGCAGTTCAGGCATTGGATAGGTCCAGCTCTTTTATGTGGCTGCTCAACGGTAACTCTCCGGTGTAACAAATAGTTTAGATCATAGATTGGATGGGATTCATTTTTTTTTTATCTTTATGTCACCTGGCTGTAACTCGACTCTAAATATTGGTTGGGGGATTTTTTCTCTATTTTTATATTTGAAACATTTTTCACCTTGAATTCACTATTTTCAAGGCCAGACTTGACCTCTTCTGGATCCACACTAGAATCTATACCTTTTATTACAACGGTTAGACTATTAGCACTCTTAAGCTGATATGTATAAAAATTTTTATTTTTAGTCTCAAAGTCTGAGACTATTTTTCTGTAATTATTTTCTTTAGATACCTGAATTTTTGTTTCATTAATTTTCCCACGCTTGATTGGGGTTACGTAAACCTCATTTTCTCCAATTAACGAGATAAGGCTTTTTACCAGAAAGCTGGAGTTCTGTTCTCTTAAATAAATCGGTGGTGGTTTACTCAAACTTGTATTAGTTGTGTCTTCATCACCTTGTTCAGTTAAAATCGCGAAACGATTTTCGGAATTTTTTATATTTTTCCCATCTTTGGGGACTTTTGCCGTTAACGCAATTTGAGCAGATTTGGGACTTCTTCCCCTTTTTAACACAGTTATGTATCTATCCATACCTGTTTGAATTTTATTATCACTATTTTCACTTTCTTTATCCATAATTTTATTCATTTTGTGCACGTTGGTCACCTGGGTATTTATTGTGTGTTTGTTTGCTTGTACAGCTAAGCTGACAAGTTTGCTAATAGGTGCAATTGTTGTTGTTTCTTGATCACTATTTAACATGTATGGAGAGCATGATCGCGCACGAATAGTTGTGTTTTGTGTAGAATTCAGGTTTGTGCTTAATTAAATTTTTTTTATTGTCGTCATCAGAAACAAAAGTTAAATAGGCATTTCTACTGCTTGTGGGTTTATTGTTGTTGTTGTTGCCAGAAGATGAACTCATTTAGTGTTCTCTTGTTTTTTTTCACTTATAAGAGTTTGTGTATGCAAATATTTATGTATACACAACCAAAAAAAAAAATAAAATAAAACCAGTATAACTGTAAATGTTTAATAAATGTTTTGTTTTTGTATTTTTTGTGACTTTAAATTTTTGATAATTTTAATATTCAGTTGCGACGATTATAAAACGCGTCTGTACACTGCGAGAGTTGAAATTTATTGAATGTAGATGTAGTTGTAGATTTTTTATTTTTGAAGAAACTACTTCAATATGCAGATAAAAACTATGCGTTACAAATTCAAAAAATCCGTTAAAAGTATCGAGTAGTATTGAGTACCCAAATGAAAAGTATCGAATATTATTGAGTAATGAAAAGTAGTAGAATTTGCCAGCACTAATCAATACTTATTTGAATTCACTCGATATTGGGCCTTCTACATATATATATGAGTTCAGTTTAAGGTCATTTATTTGAGCAGCCTGAATTCGTATATTTCCCTTTTGTCTTGACTCCACTAATTCCATTTATAAAGAAATTGCGTTTGGTATTGCTTTTGATTTTGCTTTTGTTGTTGCTTTTGGTATTGCTTTTCCAAAACTCCTGGAATTGAAATTGGTACATAGCTTTTATTTAAACTTTTCATATATTTTATAAATATTTTCCTTCAATAGCAAAGGATGCTTTTTGGTATTAAAAACTTTAATCAAATATGATATGTATTTGATTTTAAAAGATTAAAAAAAAATTTATTTATTTTTTTGCGTTGCGTTAATAACATTCACGAGTCTTTATAATCGATTATACGATTTTAATTAAAACTACGTGTTCTGTTGTCAAAATTTGACTAAATTTATTTTATTTTTTTTTTTCTAACAATTAATTCTGGGCATAAATTTTTTATATTTTATTTGATATGCCTCCTTGATACGAAATTAAATAAAATAAATAAACTAATTAATCTAATTAATATATTAATACAATAACGATATATTTTATCAAGTGTTCCAAATTGTACAAATTATAGAAGAAGAAGATGTTTACAAGATGTGTGTTAACTTATATTGGAATTCTAACCACCATACATATGTAGTGATTCTTTCTTAAGTAAAACTAAATCTCCTACCTTAGAGTTACATTCTATTACATTTATATCATTCTAGCTTATGCCGGTGCGCTTCGCTACCCCCTCGTTATAAAATAAAATTAAAAGTATTTATATATCCTATTGTGAAAATTTAATGACGATCGGTTCAGTAGTTAAGACTATATTGTGATTTTTAATTTTCCTAAAAAAGGGCGTGGTCCCACCCACTTTTCTCCTGTTACGTATTCCAAATTATGCCAATACCATATGTACCAACTATCATCGACGTAGGTCAAAAAATGCCCAAAATATGGCGATTTAAATTTTTGGGTTATATGGGCGGTGCCACGCCTCTTTGTCCAATCAAAACTTCATATAGCCTATTATTCCTTAATTAGTCACAGTTACATGCTGTGAAAATTTCAGGAAGATCGGTCCAAGGGTTTGGATTTCCTAAAAAGGGGCGTGGTCCCATCCACTTTTCTCCTGGTACGTATTCCAAATTATGCCAATACCATATGTACCAAATATCATCGACATAGGTAAAAAAATGCCCAAAATATGGCGTTATAAATTTTTGGGTTATATGGGCGGTGCCACGCCTCTTTGTGCAATCAAAACTTCATATAGCCTATTATTCCTTCCAGAGTCATAGTAAAATGCTGTGAAAATTTCAGGAAGATCGGTCCAAGGGTTTGGCCACCTATAAGGAAAACACAAACAAATAAACAAACACACATTCGGTTTTATAAACATATATAGATGCATTTGCATGCTATTTGTAATGTAAAGTTTGATTCCTTCTGTTTTTGAAAAGGAAATAATTAAGCACTGCGGAAGGTGTTGTATTACAAAAATAAGTAAAATATCTTAAAATATTATATTTTAAGAAAATTTTGACACTTGTTTGCCTTTTTACCGTACCTGAGATGAGAACGTCAAATTCAATCGCAGAGTGAATTATATTACGTGTAGACTTCAAATTAATGTTATTGCAGTCTTATCTTATGAGATCGTTGTTATAATAAATCTCATAACAACAATCTTATGAGATGAACTGTCAAAAAAGCAATTACGTGCTTGTGCCGCCATTGCAAATATTCGCAAAATACAATAGCCCTATTCACAATCTTGTGCAAATGGTCTTGCATAAATAAGCAACAGTAAAACCCATAGCATATATTTACTCGACTTATGCAACACTTAATTACAAAACGACAGCCGATACGCATTGAACTAAATCGATTTTGCTTATTAAAATTTTAATAATTTTAATCAAAATTATAAAACACGAATATTTCAAGCAAAAGGAAATTAACCAGACAAATAAAAATTAATGAAATAAAAAAATTTGTTAACAAAAAGTAAAAATCAACAAAATCATATACATATATATACATATATACTAAAAATAACCCCCAAATTTAATAATTTTTATGAAAACTAGAAAAATATTTGACGGATAACAAATACGTTTCCAGTTTTGCCAGAAAAAATTTTATACTTGCAAAATCATTAATATATTAAGTAGTTTACTATCCAGAAATATTGCCATAGTAATATTTTTAATGGCAACCAAAATTAAAATAAATTGTCTTTTTATTGTCACTGAAAGAAACTTTTGAACACAAAAATACAATATAAGACATACACAAAATGATCTTTCAAAAGACATGTCGCTACAGAAAATACTACAATAAGCGATGCAACTGGCTTGTGAATTGAGCAAATATGTACATACATATATGAATATTAAGACAAACAGTTGTGTGTTCTATTTATTTACAAGATATTTTGTTTCTTTCCAATTATAATTAATGTGAAAAGCTGAAAAACAGCATCTATTTATAAATATACCTTGAGTTTTTTGGGCAAGGTTTATTAATAACGTCATTTAAAAATAAGACTTATATTTATACTTATTATTGATTACAAACAAGATATATTTGATCCTTAAAAATTTTTCTAATAATAATATCAAGCACAAGGTCTTTTTAGAAAGTAACAATAGCAATAACTATTTATTTTTCCAATATTTCGCTATCTCAATGGATAGCTTCTTCAGGGAATATTTTTTCTTCGACAATGAAGAAGCTATCCATTGAGATAACGAAATATTGGAAAAATAAAAAGTTATTGCTATTGTTACTTTTATAAAAAGACCTTGTGCTTGATATTATTATTAGAAAAATAAAATATAAAGGTCGAAGAAATTTAATAAATCCTTAAAAATTATTAAAACTACTTTTTTATTGATTTAAAAGATAACAATATTCCGCATCCAAGAAAAGCCCGAAGGGGAAGCGCAAGAGTTGGATCAAACAATTCTAACGGCACTTTTTAAGTCCCAACATTTAAGCCCTCCTGAGCAGTTGAGTTTGGCTTTGACGTGGAATCGTGTTGATATAGCACGGAGCGAAATATTTGTCTATGGACAAGAATGGCCAATAGGTAAGTACTTATATTTATTTCGTAAAAGTTACACTAGTTGTTTCTGTGTTATAAAAGACGTATTAAAAGCCATTAAACTACTTGTGATAATAATCTACATATGTACATATGTATTTGTATATTAATTGTAATATTTGAAATTACTACGAACTGCTTATAAATATTAATATTTGTTTATATTTATATAGCCTAAAGTTCGTAGATTTAATAACACTGTGATACTTTTTGACCCGAAAAAAAATTAACTTCGATGAATCCTTTTCGAACTATTAGGGGGGAGTCACCTGAGTACGAAAGTACATTTGGAAGTGTCAGATTGGCTCCAGTTTTTGAGAAATCGGTATATATCCATTTTTCAAGCAACAAAGGAAAAATTTAATATCTAAAGATCCCTTTAGATTTCAACTACACGACCGAATAGAACAAAATATGTTTTCGGTAGAAGCAACTAAACCTCGTCAGTATTTATGTGCAAATGCTTTCACTACTTGTTAGGTATCTCGGTTGACAGTGAATACATATCCTATTTAAACACATTACGAATGCAAATAGAACACGAAACTTCTCACTACTAATTTGAAGTTAGCTTGTGAGTATTTTGTTTTTCACCATAAATTAAATATTACAGTATTGCCAATGAATTATATCCTACAATGGTTAATATCCTGATTTTTGTTCTACTTAAGACAAACTTTTTTGATTTGATTTTAAACTTAAGCATATTTTTGATTGATGTTCGTTTGAACATATTATTAGCACAGGCTCTTGCTTATTTTGTGTATGTATATTAATTGTATTTTTTTAAATTACTACGAACTGCTTATAATTATTACTATTTGTTTATATTTATACAGGCTAAAGTTCGTAAATTTAGTAATTAGAAAAATATTAGAAAGACATTGTTAACATATTTCAAGCAACAAAAGATAAATTTAATATATTAACAACCCTTTAGATTTCAACTACACTCTGAATAGAACAAACTATGTTTTCGGTAGAAGCCACTAAACCTTGTTAGTATTCATGTGTAAATGCTTTCACTACTTGTTAGGTAGCTCTGTTGAACGTGATTACATATTCCATTTACACACTTTTCGAATGCAAATAGAGCAGTGATTCCAACTCTTGCAAGGGGTAACTCTTGCAAAAAGGGTAAAAATGAAAAAAATTTCGGGTACAAAAGCACAAACCTAATTTTCTTTTGGGTCTGGTGGATCAAAACACAGCCTTGGCTCTACTTAAAAACTTGCATTTGGATCTATTGCTTTTTTATGTTTTTTTGTGAAACTTTGTCGGAGTATATCGCTTTTATCGTGCATTTATTTCACAAATGCAATACGCTTTTAGTTCATCTTTTGTCAATCTAAGCCACCTTTTAAAAGCTCGATCATTCTGCCAAGCTTTTCTATATTGTTGTTTTTCCATCTAAAGGAAAACCATTGTTAGATGGTGAACTTTAACACACATAAAATTATTGAAGAACTTAATTTTAATAACTGTTCAGCTTTATAAAAACCAAGGCACTTTCTTGCTTAAATCAACGGATAAGTATATTAAAAGTAAAAATCATTGCTAAACAATTAAATTATAAAAAATTCTGCACGAATTTAAAAAAAAAAACATGCTTGAGAAATTCTAGAATTCAAATTCTTAACAGTTTGCGAGTACTACTAAAAATATATGTAGATGCAAATAGTACGCAGTTGGTTAAAAAAGTATTAGGTGTGCTTAAAGAATAGTAAGAAAATGGTTTAGTGCCAAAAATGTTGATTATTTAAAACGAACTTAAAAGCACTGTGAGAAATTTTTAAAAGCTTTTCAAAACGGGTATTTAACAAAATATCGGGTATTGCTTGAGTAAAAAAGCACCAAAAAAATACCCGAAAAGGACCAAAATGGCAAAGCTGAAATAGAGTACGCGATTTTTAACTTGATGTTAACTGGTGACTCTTTTGGTAGCTAAGAAAAAGTTTGATGCATTTCATCAAATTACGATATTTCAGTTTTGATTGACTTCTTTATCAAATTTCATAATATATTTTTAATTCATTTAAATTCACAAATAAAAATAAAGACATTTTTTTACGACATAAAATCCAATAATTTTTATTGAAAATTTAATTTTTTGGATATTTTTGACAAAAAGGTGAGCCCACCGTTCAGAAAAATTAATAAAATAAAAAGCTGGTAAATATAAACTGTTTAGTAGCAGGTTTTTCTGCTGAACTCGCCCACAGTCTCTATAATATTTCTCTGATTATTAAATTAACGAACTTTAGCCTATATAAATATAAACATATATTTATCTATGTATTTGTTCTTTTTCAATAAAGGAGCTTTGGATGAGGCTATGATGCAGGCTCTTGAACATGATAGAATAGATTTTGTAAAATTACTTTTAGAGAATGGAGTATCCATGAAAAAATTTTTGACAATCCCACGCCTTGAAGAACTTTACAACACAAAGCACGGGCCAGCTAATACTTTAGGGTGAGTTTGCATATAAAAAAGTATTAATTTTAATATATTTTAATTGTAAATTAAATTGGAATAAACTATGCGCAAAGCACTAGCAACTATTGGCTATCGCTTGAAACATATTTATTATTTTTAAAAATATTTGAAAACTTAGAATTGAATGGAAATTTTATTTCACTTGGTTTCAGTTATATATTACGTGACGTACGTCCTCATATACCGAAAGGATACATATATACACTTCATGATATCGGCCTAGTTATAAACAAATTAATGGGTGGAGCCTACAGGTATGTTTATAATAAAGCTAAGCTCTTTTATAAAATTAAATTTAAACCACATTTAAAATTCAAAACTAATTTATTAGCTTGGTATTTTTTATGCGACCTTATTATGTGTTTTAAATTAATTATATTTTTAAATTATGATGCATTTATTTTGGCTTTTGGTCACTGTTGTAACTCAAACAAACATTTTTTATGTTTTATTGTAAGTATGTATGTATTTTTATTATTTTTTCAATATTTCAAACATCTTCGGTGTTCTTCTTCAGGAAACTGAAAACAATTCGTATAAAAATATATATAATGTAAAAAATACATAAAAATTACTTGTATGTAGGTATTATAAAAGTCATATAAATTCGCAGAAAAACACAAATGTGAAAATAAGGCCAAGTTCCTATCCAAAATATTTCGGCCGTAAAAAGTACTGAGATCAAAATAAGGACCAAGTTCTTGATAGGTACAATTCCATCTCATTTCTAGGCAAGTTATAGGCTTGGCAATATATTTCCAAGAATTCTTTCCCATATAAGAACGACTTGGTTTCGTGTAAATATACACACTGTGTGGCCGAACTCGGCCGAAAAATAAACTCCAAAAATAAAAAAAAACATAGGCATTTCGCTGATTTTTTCTTGTAAAATGTTTGAATGGGGAACCCCCAGGGGTGGTTCCAGGGGGTGTGCCACTTGCATAGCTGGGTCGGCCCTCCAAAGTTAGTGGGGGTCGGTCATACATTTTGACTCGATTGAGGCATTCTAAATGGGTCAAAGTGAGATGTTTCAAAATTTGACCCTTCGGGTCAAAAGTCGTAACATCAAAATACGTCGTAGAGGTATGGTTCCTTCGGCAAAGTTTCTTATTTTGATCCCTGGAATACGATTTCTTGCCTCTATACAAATCGACCCGCCCTAATATACATACATACATACATACATATAATGCCCGGCCGGCATTAAGTTTTGATTTACTACTTATAAAATGCCCTGGAGATGATAAAAAAACACGTCAATCACTGCGTATGTGTGAGTATCGTGTTTTTGTCGTTTAAAGGGGACGTACAAATACAGTCGTCAATCAATATTTTATTGTGACTTCGCCGCGTTCGTTTGTGAACATATCATCGGATGATGAATTATTATTAATGGCGCCTTGTGCAATTTTGTCAAAAAACAAAAAAAAAAAAACAAAAAAAACATGCGTTTGCCACTGTTTATACACAAAAATACCAGAGCAAAAAATCAACAAGTATCCGTGTACTGCCATCTTTCGATTACAAAAAAACTGGCATTTTCTTTTTCAATTACAATTGGAGACTGTCACAATAATTACACGTCAAAATATAAAAAGTTTAGAACGTTGAAGTGTTTTTTTGATCGTCTTTAGGGCACTTTATAAGTAGTTAATCAAAACTTAATGGCGGGCGGGCCACGCCGCTGTTGCAGGTAGTAATTTAAATAAAAGGTAAATAAGACATTTTTCAAAACACTATAATTAATCCCGTTTAAAATTGTTAAGCTATTGCATAGCTTTTGTCGCGGGCTTTGAGCGATGCGACCGAATCAAGAAATTCCGTAACGAAAAAACCTAAGACTAGTTCCTCAAATACAATACACTGATTGCATAAATAATACTAATCCCACAAAATTAAATGTCTTCACTAATCAGCCTAGTCAACAATCACACCAGCAAAATGTGCCACTCATAGTATTGCCATTGAACCACATATTTCCAGTTATTTAAGTATTTGAATCGCCCAGTGTATGTTAACCCCTAAAGTATGCTATTGATTTCATTAACATACAGTATTGCCAGAACAGATTTTTACATTTAGGAAAACACAAAATCGCGTACTTAGGGGCTGTACACATATTACGTAACGCTGTTTTCAGAGATTTTATACACCCCTTCGAAACGCTTTTCACTAATTTTTCAGTGCAAAATTTCCAATCCGTAACAAATCTTAAACCCCCCACCCCCTGGAGCGTTACGTAATATGTGCACAACCCCTTACGAGCAATCGTGGTTGACAAAAAATGATATACAAAAACAAACAGACAATTCGTAGGTTTTTATGCTATTGCATAGCTTTTATCGCAGGCTTTGAGGCGACCGAATTAAGAAATTCTGAAACGAAAAATTCTAACACTAAGTTTGTTTCTTAAGTCTTTTGTTTTTGAAACGAAAAAACTTAACACTAAGTTTGTTTCTTAAGTCTTTTGTTTTTGAAATTAAAAACCTAACACTAAGTTGGTTTCTTTAGCCTTTTGTTTTTTTAAGTATTTAAATCGCCCAATGTATGTTAACCCCTAAAGTATGCTATTGATTTTTTAGGTATTTGAATCGCCCAATGTATGTTAACTAATCAGCCTGGTCAACAACCACGCCAGCTGCCTCCTGCTTTAATTCGCCTACTTCTTGTTCGAATAATTTTAAAATGCCGATTTTCGAATAACGAATAAATCGAATAATTAATGTCAATTAATCGAACAAATTTTTTTCAGTTTGAAATGCATAAGTAAAAATTTTTTAAATTTGTATTTTGGATGTTTGTAGTTGTTGTCGAACTGCGCATACCTAGTAGTCGTGCTATGTTTTGAATGAAACGTTAACAAATTTTGAAGAATGGGGTTTTTTCTCTCTCAGGTGAATAAGTTAGAAATACACTTAAGCCAAAAAATTGAGCTCGGCTTGGAAGTATTTTTCCAAGAACAAATGAAAAAAAAAACAAAGTCACATGTAACAAGTGTTCTAAAGTATACATAATTGTGGGATTATCAACAAAAAAAATTAATAATTCTTTTGCAACAGATTTACGAAAACGTATTAAAATAAGAATAAATGAGAGAGGTATAAAATTTTTAAATACGTTAATATTTCTTAAATTCTGGAAATTTTTCGAGCAATTAAAGGTTTTTTGAAATATTCTTTAAAAAGTGAAACTAAAGAATATGAAAATGAATTATACTCCAGATTATTTTATGTTGAAAGTAACCACAATAATTCAGATGACAGTAATAATATAGAAGATGTTACTAGTAATGAAAATAACAATCTTTTATGCGAATTAAATAATTATATTAAAAGTATTAAAAATTCAAAATATAAATAAGACTTCAGCGGTATATTAGACGATATGGTATGTTTGAAAAATTTAAAAAAAGAACAGAAAATTAGATAAACTATTTTATGCTCTTCTCACAATATCACACCTACCTCGAAAATTAGCGAAAAAGTTTGTTCAAAATTTAATTTAATAAAAACCAAAACCAAAAATCGTTTGAAAGCTAGAAAAAAATTGAGTCAATTTTTATGTGTAAAAGATTATTTCTTAAGAACAACCCAAATTGTCTGATTTAACAAAAAACAAAACAAAAAATATTTTTTGACTGAATGAAACGTGTTTATTTGAATTAATAGTTTTATGTATTTTTTTTGTTAATAAAAATATTAACTATTTTATTTTAAAGTTTTTTGTATGAAATTTTTATTTTTTGTCAATCAATTTTTTAAATCATTTTTTATTCGTTGTTCTCATCGATTAAACGAATAATTTTTCAGCTTTAATCGTTTGATCGAACAAACAAAAACAATTATTTGAAATATTCGAACAAAGTTGAAAGGCGAATAATTGACAACTCTAGTATTTATACAATATCGTTATTTTCTCCTATCTTTATTTTCTATATTTTTAAAATATCGACTAATATTTCCGAGTTATGTTCATCTGAAATTATATTGTAAAAGTGTCATTATGCACTATTTATAGACGATTTTTTTTTTGTCAGTATAATATTAAATAATATCTGTGGTTATATACATACATACATAAGTATGTACATATATATATTTATTCCTTTAAAGTCCTACAAGGAGAATAATGCCGTATCTGCGATTATTCAGTATGAATAAAATTGCCTACTTATGTAGCCTCCTGCGGACAGGTTCAGACAATTTCTCCACCACCGCTAATTTGTTTACTTAATAATTTCTACTTTTTTTTATTTTCTATAACATAAGCTATATTATGTAATATAGGTTGTAAAATCAAATTCAAAATTTCAACGAAGAATATATGGATATTGTAAAATAGGCTAAGGCAAGTAAAATACATTTGCATGCGGCCTTGTGCCGCATCGAAGTTGCTTAACTTCGTTCTCTGTGTATGACATTTCAAGTTGAATAACATGAATATAAAGTTAGACTGCAACAGGGGAATAAAATACTTTTTCATATTATAAACGGGAATCGCATTTTGTGCAATTGCGAAAAGATATTGTGTAAAGTTGTAATGCAAACGAAAATGAAACCTTCTTATCGCAGAACGAGAATTGACCCCCAGAGTAAATTAACTTAGTTAATCTTTCAGTTTTAAAATATATAGATTTGTTTTCTTATTAATATTTTATTTATTTTAAATTAAAAATATATAAACTTCTGTTTTCTTTTGTAGAATTTTTAAAATTGATTAAAAGTTTTTAACAAAAATCATTAACAAACATTATTAACAAAATAAAAATATGAGTCTTAAGGTACGTTCACATCTGTCAAACATTTGCCCAAAAAAAGCGTAACCACTAAATACTAATGACAAAACTTTTGATTTAGATACCTGTCTGTTTATTACGTTAAACAGTTTCCTTTATAATTTATAGAAAATGTAATAGAATCTTATCTTATTAGTTGCTGTTTAACTTGATAAATAAATGCATAAATCAAAAAGTTTTTCATTGGTATTTAGTGGTTACGCTTTTTTGGGCAAATGTTTGACAGATGTGAACGTACCTTTAGATTTAAAAAACATAAATGTTTTAAAGTGAGTTGATACAACAGCAATCATAATAGTAGTAATAGTAATAATAATTATAAAGATAAGGTATATAATGTAACACCCCCAGCATTTGTTCAAACATTACTCCTGGAATGTAGAAACTTATTTACAATATATGCTCATTTAAATTTATTATCTCGGTTACAATTCAATAATATGTACTTATATATGTTTGTACATAAAAATAATGTTTTTATTTTTGTTTTATATTTACCAAAAATATTTAATAAATAGATACATGAGGTTTAAATATGGCTTTATGGTTTAGTACAATTTATACTTTTTTCTTTTAGAATGTGATTTTCTTCTCAAACTTTATATCTGGCAGTTCATTTTGGTATTTATATCTTCGTTTGACTATTTGTCGATCACGTTTAAAGTCTTTTTCATCAATAAAATTAGTTTTATTCTTTACTTTTACTTCTTTTAAAATGTACTTAGGTTTCTGTTTTAAATTATGAAAACCAAGGTTTTTTACTAATTCTCTTATATTATAATCATGACATTCTTGTCTATTAGAATTAATTTTCTCAATTCTTTCAATCTTTTTATCGTGAACAGTTTTATGTAAAGATTCCCAAACGGATTTATCTACTTTATTATGAAGTAGATCATTTGGTTTATATCCAGTAGTACTACTCGTATGTATACTGTCATTGTAAATTTGCACAGATTTAAAAATCAAAGCCTTTTCATTTGTGTCTCTATTTCCCTTTTCTAATTTAAATAGTCGTATGTGCTCATTTAAAGTTAGATGGAAGCGTTCTATGTCGGAATTACCCGTATGAATAGTAGGGGATGTAAAATGAAAATCAATTTTTTCAATACTTAAAAAATTTTTAATGTACGCCGTATTAAACTCATTATTGGCTATAATCTTCTATGGTTTACTTAAATTAGCAAACCTTTCTCTTAGGACTTCTACTTTAGTTAATGAATTTTTGTCATTCAAATGATGAATTGATACGTGTTTTGTAAGTTTGTCGATACATGTTAAAAATGTTGTATTTTTGTTTAGGAACCAAACATCAATGTGAAGATTTTCATTTGATGTTAAAGGTGTTTCTGTTACGCATAACTTATTTTTTATTGGTTGCCCATCGTACTTACACATGTTACATATAATGCAGTTGTTTATATATTTATGGATTTCTTTTTTTAAATTTGGATAATAAATAACATTTTTTAATTCTAAAAATGTATCTTCAATTCCTCTATGGTTTTTATCTGTATGGTACTGATCTATGATTTCCAAAAGAGTTTCAATATTAAAAACATATTTTATGAATTTTGAACAATATATGAATTTCATTTCAGGTGCATTTGAAAAATAGTGTACTAAAGTTTCTTGAAAATTTTTATGTACCGTAAAGTTATTGCAAAAAATTGCTACAGTTCCTTTTATAGGAAATATTGGTTTCAAAAATTTTTTTATCTTTTCCTCAAAATATTCTTTTATTGTAATGGTATGTCCAGTCTTATTTCCAAATACAACTTCTTTTTTGTATTGATACTTGTTTCCTAAATTTATTATTATTTGATTTTTATATATATATTTACCGGAGATTCTGAAATTGGAATGTAGTCATTTAGATTTTCGTTTCCACTGTGAATTGTTGCTATATCAGATTGAATATCTTGTTCTGTTTGCGTTAAAGCATTAATATTAAGGCGACTAAGATAGTCAGCTACTTTAGTTGTTTTACCTTTAATATATTCTATATCAAAATCATATTCGTTTAGCAGTATTTTCCATCGTTGTAATTTGCAATTGGGTTCTTTCATTGAGTTAAGCCATCCATATATGTAAGTAACTTGTGGTCTGTTTGAATTTTGAATTTTCTACCGAATAAGTAGGGTATAAAATATTTTACAGACCAAACAATTGCCAATAACTCTTTTTCTATTGCACTATAATTTAATTCATGTTTATTCAATGTTCTTGAAGTAAAGGCAATTGAATGATTATTTTGTGATAATATTGCACCTAATGCTTCATTACTAGCATCTGTAGTTAAAACAAATAACTTATTAAATAAAGGATACGCTAGAACTGGTTTATTACATAAAAGATCTTTTAGTTTATTAAAAGAATCAATGTATCTTTGATCATTAATGTTCTTCACTGAACCTTTTTTAGATTTGATATCATAGGTAGTGCTATTTGACTAAAGTCCTTTATAAATTTTCTATAAAAACCAGTTAGCCCTAAAAATGATCTAATTTCCTTTATTGTTTTTGGCAATAGAATTTTTCTGATTACATTAATCTTATCAGGGTTTGGTTTTACACCTTCAGGTGTTATGATATGTCCCAAGTATTCCGATTCATGTTTAAAGAAATTGCATTTATCAACCTGAACTTTAAGGTTGTATTGGGATAATCGCTGAAAAATTTTCTTTAGTGATAAGGTAGGTTCTTCAAGAAAAGTTGAAAATACTAAAATATCATCAAGATATACTACACATATATTATTAATATAGTCCTGAAGCAGTTCCTTCATCATCCGCTGAAATGAAGCTGGGGCATTTTTTAAGCCAAAAGGCATTCTGGTAAATTCGTAGTGACGTCTTGATGTCGAAAATGCTGTCTTATGTCTATCTTCTTGTGTTATTAAAATTTGATGAAATCCTTTTGCAAGATCTATTGTACTAAAACAAAGTGATTTACCTAGTTTTGAAAAAATATCTTCCATATTAGGTATAGGAAATTTGTCTTCAATGGTAGAATAATTAAGTTTTCTGTAATTAACTACAACTCTCCATTTCTTTTGACCAGAATTATCAACCTTTTTAGGAACAATCCAAATAGGAGCACTATATGTGCTATCGGATTTTGTTATAATTCCCGACTCTAACATTTCGTTTATTTTCTACTTCTTCTTTATGAATTTCAGGAAAGCGATATATTTTGGAATAAATTGGTACATCATTTTTTGTTTGGATTTTGTGTTTATATTTACAGACAGATGATAAATTTTCTCCTTCAATATAGAAAACGTTATTAAATGTTTAATTTATTTCCATTAGAGCAAAAATTTCTTCTTCATTAGAGTTTTGTGCTTCTAATTTTCGTTTTAAGTAATAAATCCTTGGCTTATTAAAGTTTATTTCAAAAATTGTATCTAAATTTTCATCATATTCAACAATTTCATTTGAAGATTGATTAAATATTAAAGGAATTTTGGAATCATTTGTTACAAGTAAGTTATTTTTAAAATCTATTCTTGCTTTTAAAGGTCTCAATATATTACAACCAATAATACCATCGAATTCATTATTAATTTCTGTTTCCAACATTACTATTTGTGAATTAGGACAATTAAACTTTTTAAAAAAGGGTATAGTAATTTTGGAGGTTTTAATAGTTTTAGAACAAATTGTATTTAAAATTATTGGACGTTCAAGTTCACTTCTAAATGAACTGTGAAATAAACCTTTCCTAATTATTGTTATTCCAGACCCTGTATCTATCAACAATTTTATTGGTAATGTTTTCGTTTTTACTATTATGAAGGGAAGAGTTCTTCGGCCGGTAACTGAAAATTAGATGTTTGTATATTATCTACATCCATTTCTGCTATGCTATTAGTATTACTACGTTAAGTTTGGTTGGAAAAATTATTGTCAGTAAAATATCTAGAGTTATTTTGTCTATTTTGATTAAAACTATTATTGAATCCATTAGAAAACGTTTTAGTTCTATTCTGTTCAAAATTACTTGGATTTGAGAAAGTATTTTGATAATTTATTGGATTATTATATTTATTAAAATAAGCATTTTGTTCGTTTCTAATCTGATATTGTTGGAAATCGTTTTGTGTATTACGGTTAGAAAAAGATCTGTTTGAATTATTAAAAGATTGAGAAAATGAATTACCGTCATTTTGAAAATGTTTATTTTGCAAATTGCAGTTGCTATTATAAAATTTTGATGAAAAAGATTGCGAGTTCTGACAGTTTTGATAAAATTAATCCGTTTCAACCAAAATTTCTTTTGCTTTCAATAAAGAATGAGGATTTCTCGAATTAAGAACTAATTTTGGCTCATTAGGCAGCTTACTAATAAATATTTTTAAAACCATTAATTCATTATTTTTATAGCTAAACCATTGACTATCTTGTTCAGCACTAGTTTTTAGATTTAATTTAGTTAACAATTTTATTATATAATCGTAAAATTCACTGATATTGTTTCTCAACTCTGCTGTTTTATTTTGTTTATTATATTTTCTATACTATCCGTTATATTAAAATTAATCCTTAAAATTATTTTTACCTCTTCCCATTTAGTAGGATTGTTATTGTTGATTAATGTAATGTTTGCCTTTCCAATAATTTTATTTCTGACCCTTAAATTGAATAATGACAGTAAAATTTTCTTCAACATGATTAAGTAATTCATCAACATGTGATATAAACATTTGAAGTTCCTCTGGTTTTCCATCATAACAAGGGACACCTTCCAGTAGTTGAAATGCTTTGATGGACATATTTGACTTCTTGCTTTGTGAATTTTATTTCAAGTTTGCTTATCTTCTTCTTTTTGATTCACCAAATTTGCTGATTTGTTATACGTATCAACGGTTTAAAGTTAATATTTTATTGTTCTTCAAAATGGTAAAATGGTTGCGAAAACTAACGATATAAAGTCTTATTTTTATGCTTTATGATAGTTCGAGAAAACCGACTGCGCCAGTAAATTAAGCAAACAATGACGTGGGGCCTCGGTTCAAACCCTGGCCAGAGCATGTCAATTAACATCATTAATTTCTGTAATGTACATTAGTGAGACATTTTATTAATTGTTGTCGGACTATTTAAGTGATGAAGGCATAGCACTGGGCACTAAAAACCTGTTCCGACAGCGATTGATGATGTTCCAAGCTAATGTACACAACATCGCCCTCCTTCGTCGGTTGGCAGAAACATCGGCGAAGTAAAACAATTAATAAAATGCCTGCCACTACAGCTTAACAAAGTTAATGCGTCTACCTAACACCGGAGGCGCCTTAACACTGCTATAAAAATTAGCATAACGCGCAAAGCAGAGTTGTAAAAGAGTTAAGCCTTCTACATTTTCAACATCTATCTTCTCTACTCTATCCCTCTCTCTGAGTTCCGGCACAATGCACTGCATACGTAGGGGTCATCCCCTGAGTGCTGGTCCTAATTAAAAAAAAAAAATTAACTTAGTGAATCTTTCAGATTTGTTTTCTTATTAATATTTTATTTATTTCAAATTAAAAATATATAAACTTCTGTTTTCTTTTGTAGAATTTTTAAAATTGATTAAAAGTTTTTAACAAAAAATATTAACAAAATAAAAATATGTGTCTTAGATTTAAAAAATATAAATCTTTTAAAGTAAGTTGATAAAACAGCAATCATAATAGTACTAATAGTAATAATAATTAGAAAGATAAGGTATATAATGCAACTCTTGGTCTATGAAAAGGGGCCTTAGGTGCGAAAACAAGTTTTCGAGAAATCAACTATTGAAGTGAAACAATAACAGAATTTTTCGAAAATGATTTTCTGACACGTAAGGTCCCTTTTCATAGACCTGGGGGCTAATTCTCGCACTCGTATACGAGCGAAATCCTACTCGAACGTCAGTGTTTTTTAATTTTTGGAATTCTCTGACACGCTATCGAGTAACTCGTAGCGAAATTTCTAATGATGACACTCGATAGCGAGTAATCGTTCGAACGCAAGCATGCGAGTTTTTGTTCGTAAGCAAAAAACCATTCGTAAACAAAAAATCAGTAACGGTTTCATGTGCAAACAAGAATAAAAAAGAAAATGTAAGTAATTTTTTTTTTAAATTAAGAATGAAATTGTAACTTTAGCGTTTTAGGTCAAATACGTCAAAAATTACTCATTCTCAGAAGGAAATTCTTGGAAATTTTATGACTCAACCACAGACTTGGCAAAGGGCATATTTCCAAATACTTTGCAAGGGAGACTGTAAAGGCTAACCACCTTTGGGAACTCTTGGCCAAACTTTAGCCGTACTGTTAGCATGTGGAATAAACTCCCCGCAGAGGTCTTTGCTGCCACCTTCAATGTGTTAGGGTTCAACGGATCAAAAAAAGTGAAAGATCTGTCACAAGATGACGAAAATTTTGCGTCTACATCTCAAAAAATCAGTACTAGTCATTTGTGCACATCGCCCCCGTTATTGGCTGATAATGAAGATCATATACATACATAATATTTCGTATTTTATAGAAAGTGAACAGAAAGAAAAATCTGTGCCAATTAAAACAAAAGTTGCTTAAAAGAATTACCAAATATCAACCAAAGGCTAAAACAAAGTAAAAAAACTTTATTGAAGCAAAATTTAATGTCTACAGAACTGTATCAGAACGAATTGTTGAGCAAATTAGATAAACTAATTGAAATAAAAAGCTTAAATTAAAGGAAAAAGAGTTCGAACTTTCTGTTCAACTAATTGACATAAAAACAAAATGAAAGAAAGGGAACAAGAACTAAATATACAATATTGAACTCACATATTGGTCCTGTACCTAATTAGATTTAATTATTAAATTTTTGGTACAAACATATGTATGTTTTTTGGTTATATTTTATTACAATTCATTCGGTGTTGTCAAACGTATTTCGGCACGTTTTTTACAACACTGAAGCAATAACTCGATTCGTTTCGTATCGAGTGTTATCATCAGAAAATAATTTCGTATCGAAATAAATTTCGATTCGAATTCAATTTCGATCACTACTGCGAGAATTAGGCCCCAGGTCACTTATTGTTATGATTTCACTGTACGCATGCGCGCAACTTTTGGCGTCTGTTTTGTAGTTATTCCGTATGTCTGTAGGATTGTTAATTATGTTTAGCATTTCCTCTCTGTATCTTTTCTTCTGGGTTTTTTTCTTGCTGTAATATTGTTGTGTTATTTACGCGCCGTTTCTATTTTTATAATTTGATTTATGTGCAGCCAATATTGTTTGAAGTTTAGATTTTGTTGTGCTACATATCCTTTCTTACAGTTATTTGAGCCGTCACCATTACATGGTATTTTGTATATTACATTATTGAGATACTTGTTTCGTTTGATGTCATATCTTTGTTTCCGAGTATACCAGTTCACTAAGCAATTTAATTAATAAAAAATAAGTGAGACAAAATTTTCACGTTCACGCAAATTCCAAAATTGTCAGCAAATATACTTTTCATACACACAGAAGCACAAATAAAATTTTAGAAATTATACTTACTTTGCAACGAACTAATTTTTTACTACAGCCAATAATAGTCGTAAGGAATGGATAAGCGCCTAGACACGAAAACTTGTACAGCAAAGGAAACACGCAGAAACCTCCCCAAACTTTAGCGAAACACCATTCAATACGTGACTCAATTAACACCTTAAGGAGCACTAAATCTCCAGGCATAGATAATATATCTCCCTAATTACTTTTAGCTGATTCCACCACCACAGCTCATTTTTCATGCCACTTATTACCAATTTTTGGGATAGTGAAATTCTCTCTGATGACCCTTCGGAAGGCGTAATTTTTAATCTCCCGAAAAAAGGATACCTCACATTTCGAAATAATTGGAGAGGCTTGTAAACCATTTCAACAGCTTACGAATTATTGTGGAGCAGTCAGTTGAGTGGAAATCACAACTGTACATATATATTTTTTTCTATATATGTGTATATTTTATACGTAGCACCGTAAAAACATCACGTGGGATTAGAGAGAATTGTAGACTCTAAATGGATATATAGACAAAAATTGGCTCCGAGGAACAGAAGGTGGGAAAACAAGCACTGTAGGATGTGTGGGAATAATGTGATGCATAAACTATCGAGTATTTTATGTGTCATTGCCCAAGGTTTGTAACGAACGCCGAAGTAAAGTCCCAATTCAGGAGCTTTTGCTACTTAGTTTCCGGCCGTGGTTATAGAAAATGAGACTGTCCATTACATATGAAATAAAATTATATGTAGCAAATTAAATTGGAGTCGATCATAAATTAAAATATAAGAAATAGGAAATAACACAAGTATAAACGGTTTTGGATCTAAGCATCTAAAATCTGTTTCTAAGGTTATTTGGGGCGCTGAATACGAATCTGCACTCCGTTTTTTGATATTGGTTCTAGCTTTCGAGATATTAAATAAACACATGTTTTACAATTTTTTGACAATTAATCTCTATTTTATTCATTAAAAAGTGTTAAATTAGAAATGATGAGCAGTCGTACTGAGTCGCTTGTACTATTTGGGATCTGTTTCACGCATTAAAGTCTAACAGTAGTCGCTCATCATGCCCTGTCCCAAAATCCTTGGTATCGTTTTTCGATTTTCGCCAAATCTTGGTGTAGTCGCTGTCCTTGCTCGTCGCTTCTATCACTTAACTTTTAAGGACAAAAATTCGATATGGGAATGCAGAAAATGTATTTTGTGAGACATTCGACCTCCAATCTAGCAACAATTTTGCAACAAACTGTCGATTATCTACTTGAAATCCGAGGATTTGCGGTTACCGAGAAAGTTGTGAATAACATCTTGCAATGATACTCATGCTGCTGCTTAATTGCGAGTTAAAGTTTCTGTCGGCCATTAATTTTCGCATATCAGGTCCGACAAATATTCCCTCTTTGATTTTGACGTACGACAATTTGAGAAATAACTTGGTCAAGTACTTAAAAGCCGGTCCTTCACGGTCGGGCGCTTTGGCAAAGTTTTTGATAAGGCCAAGCTTTATGTTGAGAGGTGGCAAGAATTTGTTCTGTGGGTTCACAAGTGGTATAGAAGAGACGTTTTGTTTTCCTGGTTTATAAATAGTACGGCTTGGCCAATAATTTTTCACATAATGTTGGTTAGTTGCACTGCTAACCCTCAGACACAAAAAAGAGACCGACGACATTCATTAAGCAAAAGTAACAATCATCTACATGCTTTTTTGGCTCTCTCCAGAACATTGGCAATGAAAATGAAAAACATACTGCCTGGCCCACGATGTCGAACGCAAACAAACACGAAAGAAAACAAGTCTGTAGCATGTGACCAACAGTGTATAGTATGCATTGCGATTCAATAGTACCGCAACATGCAAGCATTGACAAACTGCAAGCAATATATTTTGTGTGACTGTAATTTGACACTTGTAGGTTTAATCAAGTGCAGCTGCACAATGCACTTAAATGAATAACATTTATTAACTGCATTTGTTTGATTGTAAATATAAGCAACCCAAAGTATCTGTTGCTTTTAGGTATGCACTCGTTTAGACTTTAAAACTTTTGAACACATGCCAAACGTAAATAGTGGGAAGCTAAATATGCTTACCCAGCATTAATATATATTTGTATTCTTTTACTCTTATGTTAAGGTACCCCTAAGAATTATTCTCATAATTAGTATATAAGCCAATGTCAATTAGTTTAAGAAATCAATCATAAAACCTCAAGCTTAGGAGCTACTAGATAGCTCGAAGTAAATTATAAAATAATAAATAAATTGAGAGCTCCTAGAGAGCACCACAATAACCCAAAGACTTTTAATTATATTACATGGCGATCCTGCCACTCCTGGTGCTTTAAAATTAGCACGAAATGGGTCCTGACGGACAGCCAAGTCTCCGTCAGAAGAGTGTTTTATGCCTAAAAACACTGAGAAGGAAGCGCCTGGCCAAAAGGCAACAGCACAACAAAGATGAAACTAAAGAAAGGCACAACACTACAAAAATATAGAAAAATGCAGCAACTGATCAACTCAACAAAAAAAAAAAATATATAATAAGCAAATTAATTGTTCCTTTCATTTTTTTTAAATTAAAGAAGTGCATAAATTGCTGTGCACTCTCAGGTCGGTAGGCGTTAACCGCCGTTGACAAACTTTTTTTTAAATATGGATTACTAAATAGTTCGTAGCCTCATAACATTAAAATAATTAAAATGTTAAGTAAGACAAAAATTAACACTTAAAGATGTTTAAATTTTTCCAAAAAAAATTTATTACTTTATAATGGATAAAAATAAAATTTAACTTAATTTACGATAATAAAATTGTAAAATTAAATTAAATTTTAATTAGAATAAAATAATTAAAGTAAATTAATAATTACATTTTACTTTTTAATAATTTTAAGACAAATAATATACGTAAAAATATTATTAAAATGGAAAAAGAACAGTCAAAAGTAATATATTTACTGTTAATAACTATACTTCTTACTTTAAGTTATAGAAAAAAGAACATTTTTTTAAACATGCCAAAAATAAGATATAAGGCAAAAATATATAGCCAAGGCATTATTCGCCTAATGTTAAAATCTGTTATTCATCAAATAATAATATTAGAAATAAAAAGTCACCATAAATAAACATACAACCCATTTTTGTGGCAGTAAAAGATAAAGAAATTAATACAGTATTAAAAATCACAACAAAATCTATGGCATATAAACAACAAAGTAATATCGAAAATATTCAGCATCAAATTTAAAATAATGATAAAAAGCCCAATATGACGTCAGAAGAAAACTATTTACTAAAGGGAATCTTGACTTAGGACAAGTTTTCCCTAGGCTTGAAAAAGTGGCCGGTAAATTATATATATAATGTTCATTAATGGGAATATTGACTTAGGACAATTTTTCCCAAGGCTTGAGAAAGTGGCCGGTGAACAAATAGGCACCAAACGAGAAAATTTTAGAATTTATCTCAATTAAATAATTTATAAATAAAAGGGCATAAAAGTAGCGCTACTACTTAATGAAGTGACCTATATAAATGATAAGAATGCTAATGCAATTCTTGATCTAATGCTGGAATACCACGATGATCCGATAGATGGAGGACATTGTGGAATATATCGAACAATAGAAAAATAAACAGGTATTACTAATGTAAAAAATTGATTAAAAATATGCTAAAGCTTTTCAAATTGTTGTACACATTTAAAACTCTCAATATAACTTGGAGAAGTCTATTGAGACACATTTTACTACTGCCATTAAATTCAAAATTCTAAAAAGGGTTAAAGGTTGACAATATAAAATTATTACAATAATCTTTGGGTAATAATCATTTAAAACTGTTTTATTCTTGCCTAAAAGTTTAATGAAGACGTTCAATTTAGTCAAAGGTACAGAGTGAAAAGTTATTTGATTTTCAAACTAGTTTAATAACATAAAATTTATGAATATACACATACATATATTTTTCTAATTAAAATTTTATTATTCAAGAAAAAGACCCAAAATAAAGAAAAAGTAAAACAAAATTGTAATTAAGATAAAAATATAATAGAAGAAAATTAATCAGAAAATCCTTTATATTGATTTTAGTTTTAAAGGTCCGTATAAAATTAAGAAAATAGATTTAAGAAATAATGTTACCATAGTAGATAAGAAAACCAATAAACAACAAGTAGTTCATAAAAATAGACTTAAGATATGTAACATTTAATATTATTGAACGTCCAAACTAATATAAAATTAGAATATAAGTACATCTAAATATTATAATTTTTTTTTTAAAAACAAAATAAATATTATATTATACTTATACGTAGACTAATTAAAAACTAATTGTAAAAGAATGTCCATAAAACTAGCGTTGTATGAACATTCTTGTAAAGGATGGAGGTGTAGCATGTGACCAACAGTGTATAGTATGCATTGCGATTCAATAGTACCGCAACATGCAAGCATTGACAAACTGCAAGCAATATATTTTGTGTGACTGTAATTTGACACTTGTAGGTTTAATCAAGTGCAGCTGCACAATGCACTTAAATGAATAACATTTATTAACTGCATTTGTTTGATTGTAAATATAAGCAACCCAAAGTATCTGTTGCTTTTAGGTATGCACTCGTTTAGACTTTAAAACTATTGAACACATGCCAAACGTAAATAGTGGGAAGCTAACTATGCTTACCCAGCATTAATATATATTTATATTCTTTTACTCTTATGTTAAGGTACCCCTAAGAATTATTCTCATAATTAGTATATAAGCCAATGTCAATAAGTTTAAGAAATCAATCATAAAACCTCAATCTTAGGAGCTACTAGATAGCTCGAAGTAAATTATAAAATAATAAATAAATTGAGAGCTCCTAGAGAGCACCACAATAACCCAAAGACTTTTAATTATATTACAAGTCACTCACTTTTACTCGATTTTGAGACTCAATAATATTATCGTTGTCGCTCGCATGGTGTTTACGTTATTGACGTAACAAATTTACCAATTATTAAATTTGTATATTGCCACATCTACTAAATTGAATATTAATCGAAAAATTGAATATTAAAATATAAATCGGCGAAATGCTCGAAATTGTTCAATAGAAATGGGACCCTGTTCTTTATTAAAAAGAAATGAGTGACAGAAAAAATATAAATAAACAAATAATTTTTTTTATGAGAGTTCTTTGATTATTTGTAAAAATTAAGTAAAAGTTGATATTTAAAGTGCACAAAGGGTAAGTAAAGCAGTAAATTGTTTTTAAAGTTTTATGTAATATTGAAACGTCTCAAAAATATATATTATACATTACAGTTGGTGAATATGCTTGGAATATCCATAGCTATACATTTTATGGAGGAGAATGAGGAATACATACCTCTTAGGCAATTGAGGGACAATAGCAATGTTCTCCATATGCCAACAAACCTGTAAGTAAGACACGCAGTGAAAATAACAAATACATACATTCATGCGTTAATAAAATGTTATTTTTAGGTTTTTGGCAAACTTTCGCGTATCCAAGGATTTGTTTGTAATGCTGTTGGAAAAACTGGAGCCGAAGTTGAAGTCTGGCTTCCGAAGCACACAAATACGGCCAGATATCAAACTGGAAACGTTTTTACGATTTTTGGCTACTGGTAGTTACCAACGAAAGTTGGGAAACGAATTTATTTTGTCAACAGCAAGAGCGTCCGTCGGCCGGATCATTGCTGAGTATTTGCCACTATTTGAGAAATGGATTTGCGCCAAATGGATAGAAATGCCTACTGCAGAAGAAGAGCGGGAAATAATGGCAAGTTTTTTGACCGAACTGGTTTTCCGGGTATAATTGGCTGTGTGGACGGGGCTCACATACGGATGAAGTCCCCTGGCGCCGAACTAAGTCCTCTATATTTTAACAGGAAAGGATACCACAGCTTAAATGGTGGTAAATGAAATTATACACTCTTACTTCCATTTGTTATAAATATTTTCATATGTATGTATGTATGTATCTGAATGCATTTTGTTTGTTCTTAGATTTGCGACCATAGAATGGTTATCAGGTTTGTCGACGCACGGCATCCCGGCTCCAACCATGATGCCTTTGTATTGGAACACAGTGAGGCCAACCATAGACTAAGGGGCCAGTTTGAAGCTGGCGTGGATTTTAGGTAACATTTGTTTTTATATTTTAAAAAAGTACATGCTAAGTTCATATTTAAATACTCGTACATACATAAATGTATATATATCTTTAATATTACAGGAGACGGAGGGTATAAACTATTGCCTTATGTTATGACGCCTTTTAGAAATATGAGGGACAACCACGAAAGGCGTTATAACAAAAAACATATTAGCGCACGTAATGTAGTAGAGCGTTGCTTCGGAATTTCGAAAAATCGATTCCGTAGTATAATTTGCTCACGGGGTTTGCACTATAGTCCCCAACAGGCAACAAAAATTATAAATGCATGTTGCGCCTTGCATAATATGTGCATAAAATTTCAAGTTGCTGAAAACGTTGAGGACGTAACGGTCGAAAATGGCATCTATACTTCCGATATAGAAGAAGAAATTACCGAAGAAGAAGTTGTTGCATCAGCAATTCGACGTAATGTGACTCTTAATTTTTAGTTTTTGTATATTCCTTAAATTTTTATTTATTGGCTTTTGGTCACTGTTGTAACTCAAACAAACATTTTTTATGTTTTATTGTAAGTATGTATGTATTTTTATTATTTTTTCAATATTTCAAACATCTTCGGTGTTCTTCTTCAGGAAACTGAAAACAATTCGTATAAAAAAATATATAATGTAAAAAATACATAAAAATTACTTGTATGTAGGTATTATAAAAGTCATATAAATTCGCAGAAAAACACAAATGTGAAAATAAGGCCAAGTTCCTATCCAAAATATTTCGGCCGTAAAAAGTACTGAGATCAAAATAAGGACCAAGTTCTTGATAGGTACAATTCCATCTCATTTCTAGGCAAGTTATAGGCTTGGCAATATATTTCCAAGAATTCTTTCCCATATAAGAACGACTTGGTTTCGTGTAAATATACACACTGTGTGGCCGAACTCGGCCGAAAAATAAACTCCAAAAATAAAAAAAAACATAAGCATTTCGCTGATTTTTTCTTGTAAAATGTTTGAATGGGGAACCCCCAGGGGTGGTTCCAGGGGGTGTGCCACTTGCATAGCTGGGTCGGCCCTCCAAAGTTAGTGGGGGTCGGTCATACATTTTGACTCGATTGAGGCATTCTAAATGGGTCAAAGTGAGATGTTTCAAAATTTGACCCTTCGGGTCAAAAGTCGTAACATCAAAATACGTCGTAGAGGTATGGTTCCTTCGGCAAAGTTTCTTATTTTGATCCCTGGAATACGATTTCTTGCCTCTATACAAATCGACCCGCCCTAATATACATACATACATACATACATATAATGCCCGGCCGGCATTAAGTTTTGATTTACTACTTATAAAATGCCCTGGAGATGATAAAAAAACACGTCAATCACTGCGTATGTGTGAGTATCGTGTTTTTGTCGTTTAAAGGGGACGTACAAATACAGTCGTCAATCAATATTTTATTGTGACTTCGCCGCGTTCGTTTGTGAACATATCATCGGATGATGAATTATTATTAATGGCGCCTTGTGCAATTTTGTCAAAAAACAAAAAAAAAAAACAAAAAAAACATGCGTTTGCCACTGTTTATACACAAAAATACCAGAGCAAAAAATCAACAAGTATCCGTGTACTGCCATCTTTCGATTACAAAAAAACTGGCATTTTCTTTTTCAATTACAATTGGAGACTGTCACAATAATTACACGTCAAAATATAAAAAGTTTAGAACGTTGAAGTGTTTTTTTGATCGTCTTTAGGGCACTTTATAAGTAGTTAATCAAAACTTAATGGCGGGCGGGCCACGCCGCTGTTGCAGGTAGTAATTTAAATAAAAGGTAAATAAGACATTTTTCAAAACACTATAATTAATCCCGTTTAAAATTGTTAAGCTATTGCATAGCTTTTGTCGCGGGCTTTGAGCGATGCGACCGAATCAAGAAATTCCGTAACGAAAAAACCTAAGACTAGTTCCTCAAATACAATACACTGATTGCATAAATAATACTAATCCCACAAAATTAAATGTCTTCACTAATCAGCCTAGTCAACAATCACACCAGCAAAATGTGCCACTCATAGTATTGCCATTGAACCACATATTTCCAGTTATTTAAGTATTTGAATCGCCCAGTGTATGTTAACCCCTAAAGTATGCTATTGATTTCATTAACATACAGTATTGCCAGAACAGATTTTTACATTTAGGAAAACACAAAATCGCGTACTTAGGGGCTGTACACATATTACGTAACGCTGTTTTCAGAGATTTTATACACCCCTTCGAAACGCTTTTCACTAATTTTTCAGTGCAAAATTTCCAATCCGTAACAAATCTTAAACCCCCCACCCCCTGGAGCGTTACGTAATATGTGCACAACCCCTTACGAGCAATCGTGGTTGACAAAAAATGATATACAAAAACAAACAGACAATTCGTAGGTTTTTATGCTATTGCATAGCTTTTATCGCAGGCTTTGAGGCGACCGAATTAAGAAATTCTGAAACGAAAAATTCTAACACTAAGTTTGTTTCTTAAGTCTTTTGTTTTTGAAACGAAAAAACTTAACACTAAGTTTGTTTCTTAAGTCTTTTGTTTTTGAAATTAAAAACCTAACACTAAGTTGGTTTCTTTAGCCTTTTGTTTTTTTAAGTATTTAAATCGCCCAATGTATGTTAACCCCTAAAGTATGCTATTGATTTTTTAGGTATTTGAATCGCCCAATGTATGTTAACTAATCAGCCTGGTCAACAACCACGCCAGCTGCCTCCTGCTTTAATTCGCCTACTTCTTGTTCGAATAATTTTAAAATGCCGATTTTCGAATAACGAATAAATCGAATAATTAATGTCAATTAATCGAACAAATTTTTTTCAGTTTGAAATGCATAAGTAAAAATTTTTTAAATTTGTATTTTGGATGTTTGTAGTTGTTGTCGAACTGCGCATACCTAGTAGTCGTGCTATGTTTTGAATGAAACGTTAACAAATTTTGAAGAATGGGGTTTTTTCTCTCTCAGGTGAATAAGTTAGAAATACACTTAAGCCAAAAAATTGAGCTCGGCTTGGAAGTATTTTTCCAAGAACAAATGAAAAAAAAAACAAAGTCACATGTAACAAGTGTTCTAAAGTATACATAATTGTGGGATTATCAACAAAAAAAATTAATAATTCTTTTGCAACAGATTTACGAAAACGTATTAAAATAAGAATAAATGAGAGAGGTATAAAATTTTTAAATACGTTAATATTTCTTAAATTCTGGAAATTTTTCGAGCAATTAAAGGTTTTTTGAAATATTCTTTAAAAAGTGAAACTAAAGAATATGAAAATGAATTATACTCCAGATTATTTTATGTTGAAAGTAACCACAATAATTCAGATGACAGTAATAATATAGAAGATGTTACTAGTAATGAAAATAACAATCTTTTATGCGAATTAAATAATTATATTAAAAGTATTAAAAATTCAAAATATAAATAAGACTTCAGCGGTATATTAGACGATATGGTATGTTTGAAAAATTTAAAAAAAGAACAGAAAATTAGATAAACTATTTTATGCTCTTCTCACAATATCACACCTACCTCGAAAATTAGCGAAAAAGTTTGTTCAAAATTTAATTTAATAAAAACCAAAACGAAAAATCGTTTGAAAGCTAGAAAAAAATTGAGTCAATTTTTATGTGTAAAAGATTATTTCTTAAGAACAACCCAAATTGTCTGATTTAACAAAAAACAAAACAAAAAATAACTTATGATATTTTTTGACTGAATGAAACATGTTTATTTGAATTAATAGTTTTATGTATTTTTTTTGTTAATAAAAATATTAACTATTTTATTTTAAAGTTTTTTGTATGAAATTTTTATTTTTTGTCAATCAATTTTTTAAATCATTTTTTATTCGTTGTTCTCATCGATTAAACGAATAATTTTTCAGCTTTAATCGTTTGATCGAACAAACAAAAACAATTATTTGAAATATTCGAACAAAGTTGAAAGGCGAATAATTGACAACTCTAGTATTTATACAATATCGTTATTTTCTCCTATCTTTATTTTCTATATTTTTAAAATATCGACTAATATTTCCGAGTTATGTTCATCTGAAATTATATTGTAAAAGTGTCATTATGCACTATTTATAGACGATTTTTTTTTGTCAGTATAATATTAAATAATATCTGTGGTTATATACATACATACATAAGTATGTACATATTTATATTTATTCCCTTTAAGTCCTACAAGGAGAATAATGCCGTATCTGCGATTATTCAGTATGAATAAAATTGCCTACTTATGTAGCCTCCTGCGGACAGGTTCAGACAATTTCTCCACCACCGCTAATTTGTTTACTTAATAATTTCTACTTTTTTTTTATTTTCTATAACATAAGCTATATTATGTAATATAGGTTGTAAAATCAAATTCAAAATTTCATCGAAGAATATATGGATATTGTAAAATAGGCTAAGGCAAGTAAAATACATTTGCATGCGGCCTTGTGCCGCATCGAAGTTGCTTAACTTCGTTCTCTGTGTATGACATTTCAAGTTGAATAACATGAATATAAAGTTAGACTGCAACAGGGGAATAAAACACTTTTTCATATTATAAACGGGAATCGCATTTTGTGCAATTGCGAAAAGATATTGTGTAAAGTTGTAATGCAAACGAAAATGAAACCTTCTTATCGCAGAACGAGAATTGACCCCCAGAGTAAATTAACTTAGTTAATCTTTCAGTTTTAAAATATATAGATTTGTTTTCTTATTAATATTTTATTTATTTTAAATTAAAAATATATAAACTTCTGTTTTCTTTTGTAGAATTTTTAAAATTGATTAAAAGTTTTTAACAAAAATCATTAACAAACATTATTAACAAAATAAAAATATGAGTCTTAAGGTACGTTCACATCTGTCAAACATTTGCCCAAAAAAAGCGTAACCACTAAATACTAATGACAAAACTTTTGATTTAGATACCTGTCTGTTTATTACGTTAAACAGTTTCCTTTATAATTTATAGAAAATGTAATAGAAGTAGTATATTTGTGGGCATTCTGGCACTTTTTTTTATCCTTATGGAAAAATACACGTATTCGAATTTTTTATCCTTATGGAAAAATACACGTATTCGAATTTTTTATCCTTATGGAAAAATACACGTATTCGAATTTTTTATCCTTATGGAAAAATACACGTATTCGTATTTTTTATCCTTATGGAAAAATACACTTATAAGCATTTTAACTATTTGAAAAAACAAAATATGGTCATTATGTTATACATAAATACATATATTTTTCCATGTGTATACTCTTATAATAAACAGAAATTCGAATGAGATATTTTATCCCACCATGTTAATGAGATTCTCATTTGAGTTCTTTTTATTAAATACTAAAAATGAGAGTTATACCAACCAACAGAAATTAATATAAAAGAACCTTCAGAAATTAATTTTAGTTATTGTTCTTCAAATTTACCTGAAATTACGTTCAACAAAATGGTAAGTACGCAGTTTTACAAAATAGAATTTTATAAATGTATATAATTATGCACGCAGTTGTAAATTTAAAACGACTTGTAGCTTGGTTTATTTTTGACAGACTGACTTTATTATTATTTAAAAGATACAGAGTCTTACATGCTAACAAAAATATATGTTGCTTAAACAAAGAGAACAAAGGAAAATCAAGAATGTGTTGGAACTGTTCATGTTGCTTACGGTGCAGATTCACACGCTTAGCAATCCAAAGGGAAGTTTCAAGTTACAATTTCAAGTCGCTGTGAATCTGCACGTCAGCATTATTTATTAATGTTTACAAAAAGAATTAAAAGTACTTTAAAAGAATGTGGTCATATTCCATTATATGACTCCTCCATCCCTAGATTCTACAGTCTCTGTAGAATGCACAGAGGTGGGCCTAAGTTAAATGATTGAGTTTTAAACACTTCCAACACAATTCCGATAAAATTGAGTTTAACAATTATTAGATAAAAAAAAAAATTAGTATTACATTTATATATTTTATATTTTTATAGTTTACTCTATTTATTTATATATTTTTTTTTTGTTTCTTCAATAAGGCGTTACCTTTTTCAATATTAAATTATTAATGACATAACTAAATTTTACTTACTTTAGAAAATATGCAAAAATTTAATTGTTAATCAAAACAGTTTTCAATAAACGATAATTCTTACAATGTTATATATTTTATTACAGTTTTCATAATTTTTTTTTTTTTTTTTTTTTTTTTTTGTGTGAATAAAAATTTACTGTATTTTTCATGAAGAACTAACGCAAGCAATTCGTTATTATGATTCTCGAGTTCATATTCAAGCAAATTAAAATTTTTATATCAAAATAAATCATATGTTCTGCTCAAGCGAGTGCTAATGGGCCCTGCACCCTGCCACTATTATTTCCTTTGGCAACCTTAGTCGCAGAAGATACCTCAAGCTCAACTTTTACGTCCCGCTTGCCCCTCCTACGCCTGCACTCAAAACACAATGCAACCGAGAGCACGACCATTAACAAAAACAAACCTATGCTGATGCCATGTGACACATCCCTATGATACTTTAGCTCTTTAATTTCCCTTATATTCTCAAAGTAGGGTATTGAAATTTTCTCAAAGTCAATAGTTTCGTTAACAGACAAATCGATATTTCCTGATGGATAGAAAAATGTGTTCCTAATTTCAGTCTTTTTATTAAAGTAAACATTGCTTCCGATTATTACTTTGCAATTCGAAAATGATAGCAAATAGTTACCGCTAAGGGTCAGAGTTCTATTATCACAGTTCTGTATCAATTTTTCAGAAACGGCATTCTTAATCAATATAGTCTCATCGTCTATATATTCTATCTGAGTTCTGTCATTAAATTCAAGTCTACAGTCTCTGTGGTAGACACAGTTTGTTGCGGGTTTCATTTCTCCCAACGGTAAGTTCCTATCGTAAGTGTAGATTTTCTCATCTATTGTCACTATTAGTTCGTTAGTTCCTATAATCTGAAAATGTTCTTTATTCGGCATTGGGGTCATTAGTTGGACTTCGGCATTTATGTAATTTTTGGGAATCTTTATCGCAATTATGATCGAATTGGATGCATCCAACATCACTCCTACTCTTACTAATTTCAGTTTTATAAAATCGATGTGGAATTGTTCAATTTCCTCAGAAGTTAGGATGCTTGGATGTGCTATACCATCGCGAGCCGAAGTTATACTATCCAGAATTATGTCCAACTTGCCCTCCAAGTATCTCAGTTTAAGCATTTGATCGCTGTATAACAAATGTCTGGCGATTTCACTATGACGATTCCTAATCTCCCTGAAGGATTCTTCTATCTTTATTCTATCACTCTCGACAGCATCTTTCAAAATACTGATACTGTCATTGAGGTGCCTGTTTATCGAAATTTGTTGATTAAGGGTTTGAATAGCGTTATGACTATTTTCGTCAGTTATTCTAAGGTGTTCTAAAATTTCTTGTCTGTCGTTTTCGTCCATCAATCCGAAACCCCATTTGTAGATTGATCCCACAACATTAAGAAGTCCTCTCTTATTCCTATAGTTAATTGGCGGGGTGATAGCCCTAACTTTAGCTTTAATAGTTTTAATTTCCGTCCTTATAATATCCTTATTATATAAATCTAAATTATTTAAATTATTCTCCATCCCCAAAACAATTGCATTTATCTCGTATGGGTTAATTATATGTATTATGGTATTTGTTAAGTTGACAACTTCCGTCTCAAACAGATGTATCCTTACAAAGCCCGATTGTTCGTCAATCGGAGTCACTTGCAATCCGCACGAAACTGTTTTGGCCTCTTCAAACACCAGCCTCAAAAGGATCGTCAAAAATACATAACGTGGTGCCATCTGGAGAAAGAAAGGGAGAGAGAAAAAAAAAACGAAAGTGTCTTCAGTTTCCCTTCATCAAAAGCAAAACGGAAAGAAATATCCTGTAACGTTTAGTCCTGGTACCTCTGTCTTCTCTTCACCTGAGTCTTGTAAATCCTTTTAAATCTATTATTATCCGAGGCAATGTAGTTTCCCTGCGTCACAAAATTCTGAATTTTCCTATATTTAGGTCGAGATTTGCTAACCCTATTATTATCCACAAACGCGTTTGCAAAATCAGTTACTTGCTCCCTTTCTTGGTTCAACATCTGGATTCTTTTTTCTTTTGCCTCGTGCTGCTTACCAGCGAAAATTTCCAAATCATGAGTCGATATTAGGTTATTGAGGAAGTCAATTGGTTTATGTCTCGTCGTTGAATGAACTGTATCGTTGTAGGCTGTTATTGCTCTAAATACATTACCATCTAAGTCGGTTTCATTGTTGGGGTCGGCGTTGAGTAGTCTGATGTGTTCGTTCAGAGTAGAGTGCAACCGCTCAATGTCCGCATTTCCAGTTTTCAAGTATGTAGTTGTTAGGTGATAACTAATTCCGTTATCGTCAAGAAACTGTTTTACATTTAAAGTGTTGAATTCATTATCCATTACTATTAGTCTTGGCTTTCCCAAATATCTGATTCGATTTTTAAGTCCATTAATAATAGAAAGCCAGGTTCTGTCTTTCAGTTTTTCAGCTGTGGCGTACTTAGTAAGTTTATCCACACTAGTAAGGTACATTATGTTCCTCTGTGGGTACCAAAGATCTATGTGAACTATATCATTTTGTCTGTTGGGTGTACTTGTAACGTTAAATGTGTGCTTGATCGGACTCCTATCAAATTTTGCGAGATTACATATCTCACAATTGTTAATATATTTCTGAATTTCCCTCTGTAGGCTTGGGTAAAAACATATCCTTTTCAAATTTGCAAAAACTTCGTTTATTCCGCGGTGATTATTTTTTAAATGTTCCGTTTCAATTTTTCTTAGAATAATCTCTCTGTCCGTAATGTCTTCCAACAATATTTTAGATCTTAAAACTCTCAGATTCTTATTATTAGCAAAATATATCCTGTAGGCATCCTGAATCTTCAGAAAAAGATTGTCATCCGCACAAAAGATAACTGCCAGTCCCTTCTCCGGTAGACATTCTAGCAGTGTCCTTCGCAAATCAGTTTCTCCTGTAACCACTAAAATTTTCCTAAATTTTCTTCTGTGAACAATTTTTAATTTCGTTAATTCCCTGGTCCCATAACTAAGAACAATTTGGTTTTTAAATAAGTTTAGAGGATTTTCTGTAATCGATATGAAATTGGTACCATCAGTTTCTGCACTGTGAACCATCTCAATATCATTTTCAATGTTATTTTCTTCAGGGTTGAACATTTCATTCAAGTTAATAAAAATATCTGATTCAGTGACTGTTTCACTCTGTTTCTCATTTGGTTTACCCTCGTACACTATTCTACTTAAGCCGTCCGCAACTACGTTCTCCTTTCCTTTTATATATTCGATTTGAAAGTCAAATTCGTTTAGTTTTATCTTCCAACGTTGCATCTTAGAATTCGGCTCTTTCATGTTATTCAGCCAAACCAATGGCCTATGATCAGTTCTTATTGTGAATCTACGACCGTATAAATAGGGGCGAAAATGCTTTGTTGCCCAAACCATTGCCAGTAGTTCTTTTTCTATGGTACTATATCGTTGTTCGTGACCGTTAAGGGAACGACTGGCATAAGCAACAGGTCTATTATCCTGCATGAGCACTGCACCGAGTGCAAAATTGCTGGCATCAGTAGTCAACGTAAAATGTTTTTGAAAATCTGGATGGATAAGTATGGGGTCGTTTTTCAATAAAATTTTTAATTTATGAAATGCCTCCACGTATTCGGGGTCTTTTATGTTAATTTTAGCATTCTTTTTCAAATACTTTATAAGATGGTGGGCTATTTTTGAATAGTCCCTAATAAATCGCCTGTAGTAGCCCGTAATACCAAGGAATGATTTGATTTGTTTCTGGGTTCTAGGCAGTTGTATGGCGTCAATGGCTTCGATCTTTTTTGGATTGGTCCTAATTCCCTCGGGTGTAATGATATGGCCTAAAAACTCGGTTTCCCTGGATAAGAATAGGCACTTATCCGGTTGAATTTTAAGATTGGCATTTTGAAGGCATTTAAGGACCTTACTTAGAGATTCAATATGTTCCTCTATACTCGTAGAGAATACTATAATATCGTCCAAATAGACGAAGCATATTTTGCCTATAAACTCCCGCAAGATATTGTTAATCAACCTTTGGAATGTGGCAGGTGCATTGCGAAGACCAAAAGGCATTCGTAAAAATTCAAAGTGACCATTTGCGGTCGAAAAAGCGGTTTTGTGAATATCGCCAGGATCCATTTCTACTTGGTGGAATCCTTTAGCTAAATCAATAGTTGAAAAATATTGACAGTTTCCTAATTTATCGAATATATCTTCCACATTAGGCATGGGAAATCTATCCTCAATTGTAATATCGTTCAATTTCCTGAAATCGATTACGATTCTCCATTTTTGTTCATTATCACGACCTAGTTTTTTAGGAACGACCCAAATAGGACTATTATATGGGCTGTTTGACTCTCTAATAATGCCGTTTTCAAGCATCTCCTCAATTTGTCGATTCACTTCCTCCTTGTGCACCTCTGGATAACGATACATTTTAGAATAAATGGGCATATCATGTCTAGTTTTTATTTTGTGCTTAATGTCATTAGTAAAAGATAGTTTCTGATCCGATTTGTAAAATATTTCTTTATACCTTAACAAGCTTGGCCTCAATTTGGTTATTTCAAAATCATTCAAATGGTCTGTTTTTACAAAGGAAAGAAAATTTTCCCTTACTATTTCATTGTTCCCTAGTTCTATTATATTTTCCTTATAAGACATATTATGATAGACTTCTTCGTCTCTGTTCATAAATAATGGCAAGGTTGCATTTTCCGTAATAAGTTGCCGAGTCGGATAATCAATGATACTTCTTACTCCCTGCAATATATTGTTGCCTATTAAACCGTCATATCCATTACTAAGTTCACATTCTAAAAATTCGCAATAATAATTCTTAATGTTAAATTCCTTAAAGAGTGGAAATCTGCAAAGGTGTTTCATTAAAAATGTTTTCCCTAAGGCCCTTGCCTGTAGAGATATTTGTGTTTTCCATTTTGGCGAACATACTCCTACATCTAAAATACTAAATTCTGCCCCACTGTCAACCACAAAATATAATTTTCTTATTGGAGAGTCTATTACTATATAGGGAAGTTGTTTAAGGCTTCCGTTGAAAAATTTACGTTTGAAGACCCAATATCCATGGGGACTATGTCCTGGTGTCTGTTAAAGTTCCTATTCTGGCTCGACCCAGCACCGTTTCTCACACCATAATTTCCTGAGTAATTATCCCTACGTCCATCAAATTTTCCCGATTGGTTATTTTGCCTTTGATAACTCCCTGATGGATTTTGTATTTGGTAGTTTCCTGAGTGATTATTTTGCTTTAGATAATTTCCTGAATGATTGTTTTGTCTTTGAAAGTTTCCCAGTTGATTGTTTTGTCTTTGATAATTTCCTGAATGATTATTTTGTCTCTGATAGTTTCCCAATTGACTGTTTTGTCTTTGATAGTTTCCAAATTGATTACCTTGTCCTTGATAATTTCCTGGTCGGTTATTGCTGTCATTTCTTTTATAATCTGAATTAAAGCCCCGATTGCTACGAGTATTATAATTGAAACTATCATTCCTATTACTTGTTACACCGTAGCTCAGGTGTCCTGCCTCTCTGATAATTTTGTATGCCTCCTCTATATTGTTAGGGTTTCTAGCAAATATCATGGTCCTAGTTGGTTCCGGTAAATTCTCTCGAAAGGTTTGAAGTGTTATTCTATTCAGCGCTAGAGTAGAGTACACATTATCCTCAAAAAGTAAATTTCTATTTTGTATTCTGTTCATTACCTCCGTAATTTGAAGGTAGTATTTTTCTATAGTATCAGTCATACGACACATCTTAAGTCTGTCCATCAAGACATTACTACTTTCCTTTTCCCCAAAATTATCCTTTAAAATTTCTTTAACCCTTTCCCAATCGTTCGGGTTACCCTGTCTGTGTAGGGTTTCTCTACATCCCCCTACTATCTTCCCTTTCACATAGTCCATGAGTATGTTCTTATGGGCTACGTCAAATTCCTGTATGGTTGGCAAAATATTCTCTACTTGACCGATGAAGTTAGGTAGCTGGCTTCTATATGAGCCATCTAATGATTCTATATTTTTAATACATTCTAAAACCAAACTAAATTTCTGTGCATCCATTCTTCTTACAATCACAATTTTTTCAACCTTTATTCACCAAAAAAAAAAAAATTCAATTAATCTATAGCAAAATCAGCCTGTTTCATAAGGTCTTAATAAATAACAAGTTTTCATTTGAGGTATCAAAAATTATAAGTCATTCTATGAACATAGTTAAATTAAATAATAAAATCAAACCGAATTATTCTGTGGTCTGCGATCGTCGTCTCTTCTTCCTGAGGTGGATGTTGATTGGCCTCTTGTTTGCTGAACACGGAATTCTCTCCTGCTTTTATCGTTTTCGCTGTTGTATTTGTTGCGAATTTTGTTGATAGGGGATTTATTGTAGTTGTAGCTGATATAGTTGCTGCTGTTTCTTCTATTTCGTTTGTTATTGTTTGTTGTCTTGCCAAAGGTTCTTAAGTTTATAAAAATGTTCCAAACAGTCAAAAAAAAAACTGAACAGTTAAAATGTGAGCGACGTATTTTTTTTATGAATAAAGAAACAATCCATGAAGTTTCACTTATTTCATTGTTTTTCTATTTTTTTTTTTGTATTTTTACTTTTTATTTATTTTTTATTTTATTTTTATTTAGTATCTTATTTCATTGTTTTTCTATTTTTTTGTATTTTTACTTTTTATTTTATTTTTATTTAGTAACTTATTTAGTGTTTAGTGTTTTTCTATTTTTTTTTATGTATTTTTACTTTTTTATCCTCGGCGCCAATTATGCACGCAGTTGTAAATTTAAAACGACTTGTAGCTTGGTTTATTTTTGACAGACTGACTTTATTATTATTTAAAAGATACAGAGTCTTACATGCTAACAAAAATATATGTTGCTTAAACAAAGAGAACAAAGGAAAATCAAGAATGTGTTGGAACTGTTCATGTTGCTTACGGTGCAGATTCACACGCTTAGCAATCCAAAGGGAAGTTTCAAGTTACAATTTCAAGTCGCTGTGAATCTGCACGTCAGCATTATTTATTAATGTTTACAAAAAGAATTAAAAGTACTTTAAAAGAATGTGGTCATATTCCATTATATGACTATATCTATATCTATAATTTTATATATGTATCTATATCTATACAATTTTATATGTATATTTGCTTTTAGATCTATCAACAAATAATTAACTTAGCTAAAGGAATACAATCAGAATATACGAAAATTGATGATATTCCCGTAAATGAACCATTCAAAATCTTAAATTTCGAATGGAAGGCTACACAATATGGATCCCAAGTTATAGTACATTTGGAGAACAATAAGTGGTTTTATATGCCGCAAAGAATCGTTAAATATTTAAACAGAGAGGATCCTTACTTATCTAATATGAATGACAAAATTTGGACAATTATTTTCAAAGGACGTCAATCACCAAATGGCTCTGCAATATTCGAACTTAACTACAGCTAAATTCTTAAATATCAAAAAAAGTTGATACGTTCATATAATAAATTTATATAGTAAAGTATCTATATGAAACCCGACTATTTATTTAATTTATGTCTAAACATGCATATGCATGTATCTTATTCGTTAAAAATATATTTATTATCATATTTAGAAAAAAGGGTTGTAGGTCATTTTGAAAAAAAAAATTATATGGAATTTCACAATGGAAGATAAACATCTGGTTATATGAAAAAAAAAGTCGTAAGAAAGAAAGACTTGCGTATGCTTGCTTTCATTTTGGATAAAATGAAATGTAATTTCACAATCGAAATACATGCGTATGCATACTTTTACTTATGTATGTATGTCGTAGAATGTGGGTGCATCAGCGAAATATATTTTTGAAGGATATACAAATGTAGTAATTTATGAGGTCATAAAGACTTGCATATGCATGCATCTTATTCGTTAAAAATATATTTTATATATAAAATGAAATGTAATTTCACAATCGAAATACATGCGTATGCATACTTTTCTTATAATTATGAAAGTATTAGTATGTAACAGAAAATACAAAGAATAAACTTAAACGTAAACATTAAACTTGCTTATGGTTTATTAAGTACACAAAGAATAAACTTAAACGTAAACATTAAACTTGCTTTTGTTTTATTAAATCATTTACGCTGACACGCAAAAATGGTCCTCTTTGTCGAAACCCAAATTCATAGGACAAATGTAAATTGTAATAGGAGAAGCCGTTCTTATTAAATGCCTCCAATAAATCGTCATGTGTGGCCGAAAACAAAAAATCAACCACAACTTAACGCAATGACAATATGTTTACATTATCGCCGTTTTCTGTAAGTGACTTCTGTTAAGGACAAGTGCTGTCTAAAAATTTTTTAAAAAAATGGAACCAAAATTTATTTGTAACATCTTGATATGGAATTTCACAAGGGAAGATAAACATCTGATTATATGAAAAAAGTCTTAAGAAAGAAATACATGCGTATGCTTGCTTTTACTTATGTTTGTATGTTGGAGTGTGTGGGTGCATTAGCGAAATATATTTTGAAGCACATACAATGTCGTAATTTATGAGGTCATAAATGCGTTATTTATCCCTTTTTCATAAACGGAAAAAATGTAATGAAAAATTTTTATATCTGGGATACTTATCTGTATATGCGTATGTAGTAGTGCCTACAGAAAAAAGTATAAAACCTGCTATTTTTTCGAACAAAATTCTAGTTCTGTGAAATTATTTAACGTAAAAAGATATCTGTGAAATTTCTAAAAAAAAACTTTAAGTTTTGTGTTTTATTATTCGAATTCATAACAGGTTAGTAAAAGCAATTATAATAATAATTTTAATCTAATATGTATATGTAAATTTTGTGACCTTTTTCTTGATTTTAATGTTTATTGAAATTAATTTTTAAATGTGTTTAGTACCAAAAAATATTGAAAAATGGATTTTCAAAGTGAGGAAAATTTTAGAGAGCATGAAAGATCTCATGCTTCGTGCTCAAAAAAAAGTATTGTAAAGCTAGTTAAAAGTGCTTTTAAAAAGAGGCTTATAACTCTAGCATATGAAAATAACAATGAAGAATGTCTCCTACCGGAGATGTTTATGAAGGAAGCTGAGGAGCCGTTAAAGAGAAAAGTTGATAACTTCTTAAAGGATAATGATGCTATTAAATTTAATATGGAGATGTATGGATTATATGCTCGTCCCAATGTGAATAATGAATTCGAAAATACCCCTATAGAAGTGAAAAATTTTCAAACGAAAATGAAGGAAATTTTCAATTTAGAAGAGTATTGCGATGAATATGCTTCTAATATTCAAAGAATAATAACAAAAATGGAAGACTTTCAAGAATGGGATAGTGGTTGGACTCTAATTCAACTTTTAAAACTTCATATATATCTAAATAAATACCAACCACTAAAAGGTTCCAGTTTTATACCTCTTCCAAATAAAATAAAGTTAAAAAAAGCATGTATAAATGTGCAAAACAATGATGAGTTTTGCTTCAAATGGGCAATACTATCAGCCTTATCAACCCATAAAAATCCTCAAAGAACAAGCAGTTACGGAGTCAACATATATGAAGAACTTATTAACTTTAACGGCTATTGCTTAAATTTTAGTGGGTTATGCTTCCCACTAAAAATAAGAGATATAAAAATGTTTGAAATTAATAATCCAAATATTAGTATAAATGTCTTTGGATATGACATTGAAAAAGACTTGATTGTGGGGCCCTATTATAAAACACGAGGATCAAAATTAAAACATATCCAACTCTTGTTTTTGCAGAAAAAAGTGGAGGGAAATATAGTTTCCCACTATGTTTATATAAAAAATATATCAAGGTAAGTGTTATGATTACAAATAAAATTAAAAATTTAGTTTTAGTTTCCTTTATTATACTATTTTGTATTTTTACAGATTCATTAGAGCTCAACAGACAGGTCATCATGAAAGCATTGTTCTATGTAATGACTGCTTGCAGAGTTTTCATCATGATCAACAATTGGAAATCCACAGAAAACAATGTAAAAAACAAATTTCGTATGCACCCCAAGCAGATAAGTCTACAATAGAATTTAATAATTATAGTAATAGTATAGATGTACCGTTCGTAGTATACGCAGATTCGGAATGCATATTTGAAAATATTCAAACTTGCATTCCGAGTGGAGATATTTCTTCAACAACATTAGTTGATAGACATGTCCCCTATGCTATATCATATTTCATTAAATGTAGCTTTAACGACAATTTAAATAAGTTTTGTAACTTTAAAGGTTTAGATTCACCTAGACAGTTTATAGAGAGTTTAATTGGAGACGTAAAATATTTAAGCAATAAATATTTATCTATAGTAAAGCCCATGCTACCCCTATCAGAAGAAGAAAATTTACATTACCATTCGATCAATATATGTCACATTTGTTCTAAACTTATTTTAGATGATTCAAAAGTTAGGGATCATTGTCATATGAGCGGAAAATATAGAGGCGCTGCACATAGTTCGTGTAATCTTAATTACAAAGTGCCAAAGTTCTTTCCAGTAATATTCCACAATTTTTCTGGTTATGACTGCCATTTATTTGTGAAGGAGCTAAATAATATAAATGATGGTCCTATAAATATTATTCCACTCAATAAAGAGCTTTATATATCTCTCTCTAAAACTATAACTGATGATGATAGTGGTAAGTTTGAAATTCGATTTTTAGATTCCTATAGATTTTTACCAACAAGCTTAAATGATTTGGTTAAAAATTTAGCTAAGAAAGATTTAAGAGTAGTAAAATCAATAATTGGGGAAAACGAAACTAAATTTAATTTGCTTATTAGAAAAGGTGTCTTTCCATACAGTTATTTAAATTCAATAGAAAAACTTAAAGAAACTTCTTTACCAAATATAGAGAGCTTTTATAATAAATTAACAGATGAAGATTGTTCTCAAGAAGATTACACCCATGCTAAAGAAGTATGGAGTACGTTTGAGTGTACAACTTTAGAAGATTATTTAATTCTATATTTGAAATCTGATGTCTTGTTGTTAACAGATGTTTTTGAAAACTTTAGATTTATTAGCAAAAATATTTATAAATTAGACCCTTGTCATTACTATACAGCACCAGGACTTTCCTGGGATGCAATGTTAAAAATAACAGATATTAAATAAGAGTTGTTGACAGATATAGAAATGATTCATTTTATACAAAAGGGGATAAGAGGAGGAATAGTAATGTATTTAGATGCAAACAATTTTTATGGATGGGCAATGTCTGAAGCTCTACCAGAAGGTAATTTTGAGTGGGAAACAGACATAGAAAACTTTTGTTTGGATAGTATACCAGAAGACTCAGCTACTGGATATATATTAGAAGTTGATTTGTTGTATCCAATACAAATTCATGATATTCATAACAATTTACCATTTTGTTGTGAAAATAAAAATCCTCCAAATTCTAGCGAAAAGAAATTAATTGTAGATTTAAATAATAAATATGGATATGTAATATATTATAAAAATTTACAGCAATGTTTAAAACATGGTTTAAAGCTACAAAAAATTCATCGAATTTTGAAATTTAAGCAATCAGCTTGGTTAAAACCATATATTTCATTAAACAACTTACATAGAACTAATGCTCAAAACACGTTTGAAAAAAATTTCTTCAAATTATTAAATAATGCCGTATACGGTAAAACAATGGAAAACGTGGACAAGCGTAAGAATGTAAAAATTGTTAATGAGTGGGAGAGCGTAGGGAAGAAAATGGGTGCTCGTGTTCTTATTGCCAAACCAGAATTTCATTCATTCAGTATATTTGAGGAAAATATGATAGCTGTGGAGCTAAACAGAAGTTATTCGTTTTATAATAAACCCATTTATTTAGGATTTACAATCCTAGAACTTTCAAAGTGGAAGATGTATAACTTTCATTATGATTATATACTACCAAAATATAATATCAAAGCAGAGCTGAATTATATGGATACCGATTCGTTTATATACACAATTGAAACTGATGATTTTTATAAAGAGATCATAAACGATATTGATACAAAGTTTGATACATCAGATTATGAACCGAATAATAAATTTGGCATTCCACAAAAAAATAAAAAAATATTAGGTATGATGAAGGATGAAAATAATGGTAGGGTAATGAAGGAATTTGTAGGGTTGAGAGCGAAAATGTACTCATACAAAATGGAAGATATGAATGAAGTTAAAAAAGCAAAGGGTATAAAACGTAATATATCTAGAAATTTAAGTCTATTAGATTATAAAAATTGCTTGTATAGTAAGAAAGTCTATTATAGAAGTATGTATACTTTTAAGTCAAAACTACATGTTTTATATACATCTTTAATAAATAAGGTATCTTTAAGTTATTTAGACAACAAAAGATATGTGTGTAACAATAGTGTAAATACCCTTGCTTGGGGGCATTATCAAGAATCATTTATAAACGATAGCAATGATGATTTTCTAATGGAAATCGATCATGTAGACAATCAAAAGTCACTTGATTGTATGATCAATTTATAAATGATTCTGCTGACGATAATTTGTTAATGGAAATTGATTGTTAATGTTTTTTTATTTTTTTAGATTTAAGCAAATTTTTTTTTTAAATATTATACAAATAATATATTTATTAATCTTTATAAATTTTACAACTTAATTCAAATTTTTTAATTTTTTTATTATTTCAATTTATATTTATTGAATAAAAATTTTAGACAAAGGTGACCACAATTAAATGTATTAAAGTTTTGTTTTCGCTCATAATTATATTCAATAGGTCTCCTTAAATAATTAACTATTTCAATTGGAGGTTGTAAGTTTCCAAAGCTATCAAAATATTCTTTATAGTTGTGATTTTTATAATAAGCTACCCAATGAGTTCCAGGACCGTAAAAATTATCTAAATTAACAATACCACATTCTTGAAGTAATGGCTTTTTAGGTAAACGGTCACGCATAAAAACTCCTCTAAATTTACTTAGGTTTTTACCATATTTCATCAAATCTAGATCGGTGAGTGGTCGATTGGGTAGTTCTTTTAGAAGTTTTTTGGAGCTGGTTTATAGTATAGTCCATATCCAGATCTATATGGTTTAAGATATAAACCTCTCCCCATGGCAATTGATTCCATTTGTTTATTATGTCTAGTAGCCTCTGCTAGTTGCTCTTTTCCATTTTCTATATCATTAACAGCCTTAATAATAGCTGATCCACCTGTAGCCAAACCTCCAAGTGCTGACAAAGCTGTTAGGATTGGAATAATTGGAAGAAATCCACCAATTTTTGGCATTGGTATAACTCTCGGTATAGCGATATTAGCTCTCTTCTTCCCTTTAAAGTTTAAAGTAACAGCTTTTCGTGCAATTTTAACAGCGGCATTTAAATTGTTTGGTTTTTCGGTTTTCAATAGTTTTAGAGTATTTTTAACAGTTGTTGAAAACAATTTTCTATTACATGCTTTTATCTTTTTACAGTTTCTCTTCTTCTCCATACCTAAACCAAATTTAACTTTTGCTTTCATTGCGTTTGTTACGAACCAAGCGTGTGCTCGTTCTTTGAAACCACTATCTCTTGATTTTACTTGTTGCCAGGCTTTTTCAGCTAATATTTGATCTGCTTTATTTCTTTTATTAATATTATTTGTTTGTGAATAGGTAATGTCGTGCTCTCTACAAGCTTCATCTAATAAATTTATCCCCTTATCTCCTCTTGCTAAACGTTTTTCAAGTTTTGTTCCAGGTCCGCAAAACTGATAACCAGGTAAATGTAGTTCAATAGGTAATTTGTTTATTAAGTTGTTTAGTAAACCGCTTCCAATCTTACACTGATTGTCTTTAACTCCTTTGTTATAGTTTATAACCATTTTAATGTTTGTTCTTCGTTAATATACATATTGATTGAAGATTGAATTTATAGGTAAAACATATTAGTTATAACTATGCGATTAGTAAAGCAAGCTAAACAAATTGTTATAAAAAATGTCAACGTATCACAAGAAAAGAAACCTAAAATTAAACATAGCACATTACTACCCAATTTAATACGAGCACTAATTGTAGGACCTTCAAACTGTGGTAAAACTAACGTAATGATTAGTCTAATAGAAAGTCCTAATGGTCTTACCTTCAGAAACATATATATATATTCAAAGTCTTTATATCAACCAAAATACTGTTACCTTAAGAAATTGATCGATCCAATAAAAGGAATTAATCTTTTTACATTTTCGGAAAATGAAAAAGTTCTTACTCCAGCTGAAGCAAATTCTAATTCTATAATAATATTTGATGACGTTATATGTGGTAAACAAGATAATATTAGAGATTACTTTTGCATGGGTAGACATAAACATATTGACTGCTTTTATTTATGTCAAACATATACAAAAATTCCCAAACATCTAATACGTGATAACGCTAATATGATTATAATATTTAAACAAGATGAAATGAACTTACGACATATACATATATAATGATCATGTTATTGGAGATATGTCATTTAAAGAATTTACTGATATATGTAGTGAAAGCTGGAAGGATAAATATGGTTTCGTTGTTGTCAGTAAAGATTTTTTTTTTTTTTTTTGTGATAATTTTATTATTTATTGAATCTTTAATTATTAAAATTGAATTATCAATAAGTTTTTCAAATCTTAAATCTAAAAAAATATTAAATATAAGTTTAGCCAATGCTAAACAAAATTTTTAATTTCAACGGTTAATTTATGTTGTTTTACATCTCTCGTGTACGGCTGAGAAAAAGAGTATCCCTCCTTTTCAGCCGGGTGTGGCCTCTATAATTTAAAATATTGCGCGCAAGTACATTTGGGTGCACCTCAAGTTTTTTTATATATTTTTTAGCGTTTATTGAAAATACTGTCTTCACCAACGGAACATCTAGGTCTTTATGAATCCGATGATTTCTGACATACCAGGGAGCTGCTGTAATTGTACGTAGAATTTTATTTTGTCGCCTTTGAATTTTTTCGACATTTGATGCTGAGGCAGTGCCCCATAACTGGATTCCATAGAACCATATTGGTTTCAGGATCGCGTTGTATAATAGTAGTTTACAGTCTAGGCTTAGTATAGAATTTCTTCCAATAAGCCAATTCATTTGGGCTGCTTTTAATTTCATTTGTGTTAACTTTGCGTCTATATGCGATTTCCATGTTAAACGACGATCAAGATGAACGCCTAGATATTTGACAACAGTGTGTTGCGGTATGGTCTCGGTGTTAATTTTTATAGGCGGGCATGTTTCCTTGCGCAACGTAAAAGTTACGTGCACACATTTCTGCTCGTTAACTTTAATACGCCATTGTTTGAGCCAATTTTGCAATTTGGATATATACCCTTGTAAATTGCGGGAAGCTTCTACAGGATTTTCGTGAACGCTTAGAAAAGCTGTATCATCGGCAAATGTTGATGTATGAATGTTATTGCTTAACGGTAAGTCAGAGGCATATATTAAATAAAGTAATGGACCGAAGATACTGCCTTGGGGAACTCCGGCTTCGATCGACTGCGGTGGGCTTAAGAAATTGCCTTCCCTAACTACAAATTTTCGTTCACTTAGGTAGCTTATTAAAAGCCTAACAATGTTTGCGGGTAGATTTTGCGTTAATTTATGTATAAGACCTTCGTGCCATACTTTATCGAAAGCTTGAGAAACATCTATAAAGAGCGCAGAGCAATATTTCTTCTTTTCGAAAGTGTCTCTGATAACATTCACAAGTCTGTGAGTTTGTTCAATTGTGCTATGTTGTCTGCGAAAACCGAATTGATGATCTGGAATGCATCCGCTTCTAGTCACTATAGGCATCAGCTTGCTCATATACAGCTTTTCAAATAGTTTTGAAATGTTGGGCAATAAACTAATAGGCCGATAGGATTCAACCTTCGTATGATCCTTGCCGGGCTTTGGTATCATAATAATCATCGAAACCTTCCATTCTGCAGGATAGTATTGCAGCCGTAGAATACTATTAAAAATGAATAGTATAATTCTTTTTGCAATATAAGGCAGTTGTTGAAGCATTTTGTTGCTTATTTTGTCGACACCTGGGGCTTTTTTGGTGTTAAGACTAGTGATGGCCTTTTCAATCTCCACAATGTTAAATCTTAACGGTATTTCTGGTAAAGAGATGACTGGTGGCAGTTCAACAATATCAGTAGAAATATTCGGTGTAAATACATTTTCTAAGTGCTTAACAAAAAGAGCACCTTTTTCAGCATCAGTTCTTGCCCAGTCACCATTCGAATCTCGTAACGGAGGTTTGCAAATCACTGGCCTTTTAAGTCCTCTAGCTGCACGCCATAGCGAATAATCTGTTTGTGGTGTTGCATCGAGTTCTTGAAGAAATTTTTGCAGCGAAGCTGTTTTTTGTGTTTGTAAAACTTTTCTGAGCTGTTTGGTGCATTCCTTTAGCCTTAACTTTAACTGGGGGGATATGTAACTTTGCCATTCTCGTCGCGCTCTCCGTTTTTCAGTCAATTTTTTGTATTTCAGCCAGTTAATACGTGCAGATGTCAGCGGTAAATCGCATGTTGATGTAGCAGTTGTGTGTGAGTAAATAGTGATAATAGTAGGCGAGTGATCTGAAGATAAATCCAATGATGCTTCAACTTCAATCATTTCGCTGGGCACACCTTTCATAACTCCAAAGTCGATAATATCAGGAATTTTTTGTCGATCCGTTGGCCAATATGTTGGCTGACCACTTGAAACTACATTAAAGCCCATTTTTGAAATTGTGTCAAACAAAACACGACCCTTGGGACTGATTAAACGTGAACCCCAAAATGTGTGTTTAGCATTGTAGTCGCCAGCTGCAAGAAAACGGGACCCCAGTGTTGAATAAAATACGGTATATTGACTCTCTGAAATTGAAAACCTGGGAGGAGAATAAACAGATGATATCACAAGTTTTTAATAAAAATTTTCAATGCAGATGTTTGTTGCTTGAAGGTAATCTTCACAAAATTCATTTAACAGGTAGTGTTTTATTCGCGTTTTTATTAGAATTCCCGAGCCACCACAAGCTCTACCTCGAGGATCCTTGGTGTCGTAGAAATTATATCCACTAATTCTAAAATAGCTTCGAGACGTCAAATGAGTTTCTGAGATAAGCATAACATCGATTTGTTTATCCAGAAGAAAATATTCTATTTCATTTTTATGTTGGCAGATGCCGTTTGCGTTCCAAAAACATATTTTCAAGTTCATGGTTTGCTTAATACAGCCTGCAACAAAGTAGACTGCATTTTCAACATTTCCTGCATCATACAGGACATGTTGAGAGTAAAAGTATTTACTGTTTGTATTAAGCTCTCAATTGAGGCTTCAATACGGCTAAAATTAGACCCTGGAGCTTCGCTTACTGGTACCGGTTTTTGCGCTGTATTGTGGTTACTTTTTAAAATGTTAGCGTATGAAAATTTATTATTAGGTTGTTGCTGAGCAATAGTCGCGTTTGATTTCAATACGTTTGAATATTGTTGCTGACTGGTAGACGGTTGAGGTAACTGAGGGTAGCTTAAAAGTGTGATAGGCTGAGCGGGAATAATATTTTCTTTTTTGTGCGAGGAGCGTTTAAAAAACGAGTAAAGAGGGCAGCCTCTATAGTTGGCAGTGTGATTTCCGCCGCAATTGCCACATTTTTTCGCCTTGGGATCACCTTTTGTTTTGTCACAGTTAGCGGTACTGTGTAGCTCACCACATACAACGCAGACTGTAGGCAACTTGCAATAAGTTTTCGTGTGCCCAAATTCTTGGCAGTTCAGGCATTGGATAGGTCCAGCTCTTTTATGTGGCTGCTCAACGGTAACTCTCCGGTGTAACAAATACTTTAGATCATAGATTGGATGGGATTCATTTTTTTTTATCTTTATGTCACCTGGCTGTAACTCGACTCTAAATATTGGTTGGGGGATTTTTTCTCTATTTTTGATGTTTGAAACATTTTTCACCTTGAATCCACTATTTTCAAGGCCAGACTTGACCTCTTCTGAATCCACACTAGAATCTATACCTTTTATTACAACGGTTAGACCTTTAGCACTCTTAAGCTGATATGTATAAAAATTTTTATTTTTAGTCTCAAAGTCTGAGACTATTTTTCTGTAATTATTTTCTTTAGATACCTGAATTTTTGTTTCATTAATTTTCCCACGCTTGATTGGAGTTACGTAAAACTCATTTTCTCCAATTAGCGAGATAAGGCTTTTTACCAGAAAGCTGGAGTTCTGTTCTCTTAAATAAATCGGTGGTGGTTTACTCAAACTTGTATTAGTTGTGACTTCATCACCTTGTTCAGTTAAAATCGCGAAACGATTTTCGGAATTTTTTATATTTTTCCCATCTTTGGGAACTTTTGCCGTTGACGCAATTTGAGCAGATTTGGGACTTCTTCCCCTTTTTAACACAGTTATGTATCTATCCATACCTGTTTGAATTTTATTATCACTATTTTCACTTACTTTATCCATAATTTTATTCATTTTGTGCACGTTGGTCACCTGGGTATTTATTGTTTGTTTGTTTGCTTGTACAGCTAAGCTGACAAGTTTGCTAATAGGTGCAATTGTTGTTGTTTCTTGATCACTATTTAACATGTATGGAGAGCATGATCGCGCACGAATAGTTGTGTTTTGTGTAGAATTCAGGTTTGTGCTTAATTCAATTTTTTTATTGTCGTCATCAGAAACAAAAGTTAAATAAGCATTTCTACTGCTTGTGGGTTTATTGTTGTTGTTGTTGCCAGAAGATGAACTCATTTAGAGTTCTCTTGTTTTTTTCACTTATAAGAGTTTGTGTATGCAAATATTTATGTATACACAAGCAAAAAATAAATAAAATAAAACCAGTATAATAACTGTTTAATAAATGTTTTGTTTTTGTATTTTTTGTGACTTTAAATTTTTGATAATTTTAATATTCAGTTGCGACGATTATAAAACGCGTCTGTACACTGCGAGAGTTGAAACTGAAAACAGTAAAGATGATGCGATAAATAAGGGACGATACAGAAAAGGTTTTGATAAGTTCATACAACTGTAAGTGGATAAAAAAGCAGATAAAAGCAGATATAAAACAGATAAAAGCAGATATAAAGCAGATAGAATACAGATCGATATCAGATATAAAGCAGTTCACAACCATATACAAACCATTTCGATATCAGCAGTTCGATATGAAGAATAACAAATTATTAAAAGATATTGTTAAGACAAGAACGATTTTAAAAGAAAAACTGAAAAATATAAAATTAAACGAAGCTGATAGATTTAACTTATTGGAAGATACATTTAAACCCATAACAAAACCACTGAATAAGATAATTAAAAAAATTGATGATTATCAAACCGATGATTTATTGGAAGATACATTTACACCTACAACTAATCCTTTAAATAAAATAATTAAAAAAACTCATGATTACAAATCAGATGATTATAAATTATATGATGATATATCTAATTCACAACTACCATCACTACAATCCGATGGCAGTTCTGATAATTTTAATGATGCTGAGGGATATAATGGTAATATAACTATTTACAGTCCTACCAGCAAAAGTAATAAATTAGTTGTAAAAAGTGATAGTGTTGGTAATGACAATGACAAAAGCAACCAAAAGGTGATTGAAAATGCTAGTAATCAGTATTCACTAGTTGAAAATATAGAATTGCTCCTGAGTAATAAAAAGCTAGACCTAGTTTATGGGTTCAACATAGATGAAAGTGGAAAGTGGCGATATGCAAATAATGAACTACATTTTAATGAAGATAATTCTATTCGAATAGGAAATACAACATGGAAAATGACTCCAGGATTATTCGAATTAGTTTTTCATTCAAAACCTATACATTACACTAGAAATGATTTGAAAAATTACAAAGAGCTTTTAAGAAGTACAAATGCACACAAGCGTCAATATCAATCTAATGGTCAAATTAAAGGAACACGAGCATTTAAATATGTTAATATAATAAAACATTTATTTACTGCCAAATCAAGTGCATTAAAGAAAGGTAGTGGATTATCGTTAAAATCTGTAGACAATCGTAAGCCAAGCTATATATATTGGGATGATCCAAATGAATTAGTTGACAGATTACGTTTACTTATGTCATCGGAAAGTGTTGGTCATAATAATCACAAAAACGAAATAATTTCCATTGTTGAAGAATTGAGAGAAGCTAACATAATATATTAAAAAATGAGCTATATAAACAAATTTGGAGAAAGTTCGATTAAAAATACTCTAAATAGTAATTCAAGGTTAAGGACATACAAACAAAATTTACAAATAAATAATTTAACAAAAGATGTGCAGCAAATATATACTACGATAAAGATTTTTAAGAAAGAGTTCCGCAATGAAAATGTAGACTTTTTAAATAAAATGGAAAAAAAGTTAAAGAAAATCGAAGAACTTAAAAATGAATATGAGTCTCAATTAAATATTGTTAGAAGTGATATAAAAGGTTTACGAGAATTGATTACAAATGATATTGGTAAAGATGTTCAACTTATTGAAAATGCTGTGAAGGGACAAATATACTCGTCAAATAAAGATTTTATAAGGAAAATTGAAGAAAGGTTTAATCAAATTGAAGATTTTATATTTAAAAGTATTGATAGGAATGCTAATGTTGATGATGTAAAAAAAATAAAATTTGGATGGCCTAATATTAAAGTAGCAAAGTGATTGACGTACATACATAAAATAAAAACATTGTAGACATATACTCACATATACAAAATGAACGTGGATAAGAGAGAAATAGTTAATGAACTGCACAAACAAGCGCGAAAAAATTTTAAAAGAAGACGAGTTATAATGAAAGGAATTGATGATTTATGGCAAGCAGATTTGGTTGAAATGGGGAATTTTGCAGTACATAATAACGGATATCGATATCTTTTAACAGTAATAGATACCTTTTCAAAAAAAAGCTTGGGCTATAGCAATTAAAAATAAAACTGCGGCCAACGTGACGATTGCTATGAAGAGTATTTTCACTAGCAACAACCGAAAACCAAGAAATTTACAAACAGATGATGGCAAAGAATTTTTCAATAATACATTTCATCACCTAATGCAATGGAATCAAATTAATCACTATTCAACATATAGTGTTCTGAAAGCATCCATAGTAGAACGATTTAACAGAACATTAAAAGGAATGATGTGGAAAGAGTTTAGTTACCAGGGGACATACAAATGGATAAACAATTATCAAGAACTTGTTAATAAATATAATAACACATATCATAGAACAATTTAAATGTCACCTAATGATGTAAACACCTCTAATGAAAAATCTCTTTTGGATACCGTCTATAATCACTTGAAAGTTTTTAAGAAGCCAAAGTTTAAAGTTGATGAAAAAGTACGAATAAGCAAATATAAGCATACATTTGAAAAAGGGTACACACCAAATTGGACTACAGAAATATTTAAAATTAAAACTATAAAAAATACAAACCCTAATACCTATATCTTGCAAGACTATCAAGGTCATCAAATTAAAGGTGGTTTTTACGAACATGAGCTAATGAAAACAAAATTTCCAGATACATATTTAGTTGAAAAAATTTTGAAAAGAAGAAGAAATATGGTTTATGTTAAATGGTTAGGATTTTCTTCAGAACACAACTCTTGGATTAATATCGGTAATGCTTCATCATAAAAATCTTTGTATTTTTTAATAATAAACTATTCACTCATCAAACGTTAAAATGTCAATTACTTTAACACTAAACGGAGATTCTTCATATCTTGTTGCAAACTATTTTCCACCAATCGAAATAAATGAAAATTATGTTTGCGGCTTAATAAGCTTCGACACATATCACTCAATTCCGAATGTTGATGTAGAAAACAATTTATTTCATATTGGTAATCATGAAATAGAAATTCCAGTTGGATCATATGAATTAGATGATATAGCTGAATTACTAAGAGAGAAATGCTATAACCTGAATGAGAAAGGAACTCTTGACATACAAGCAAATTATAATACATTACAAACATACATCAAAAGCAAAACTGATTCTATTTATTTCAATAAAAAAAACTCTATCGGCTCCTTATTGGGTTTTAGCGCAAGAGTATTAGAGCAAGATATTGACCATTACTCGGATAAAACAATAGATATAACAAAAATAAATACAATAATCGTTGAATGTAATATTGTAAGCGGATCATTTATAAATAATGTGGCTACACATATTTTGCATCAGTTTTCGCTTAATGTTAGCCCTGGATATAAAATTACAGAGGCCCCGTCGAATGTGATATATTTACCCGTGAATTCAAAAACAGTTAATAGTCTTGTTTTAAAAGTCGTCGATCAAGACGGAAATTTAATAAATTTTCGCGGTGAAAAAATAACAATAAGATTACATTTGAAACCTATGAGAGAATGATTATATATAATAAAAGTGAGTTGCAAAAAAATTCGGACTTCATTTTAGCATCAACAACAACGAAATACAAAGCAGAAAAGTCATCGCGCTGTGAAAGTCAATCAGAAGAGTATAAAAGAAAAATTAAAAGTATTAACCCCGAACTAACTACCATTCTTAGTGAAGTTAATAAAAAGTTTTTAAGAAATTTGGGATTTTTATTAAAAAAATAGAGTCAATCAGAGTCATATAGCTGCGAGCGTGAAAAATTCTATAAAAAATGAGTAATATTATTAATATTTTACTAAAACCACATATTGATAGTTCAATTATAAAAAAGGAGTATCACAGCTACACATCATATCTACAGTCATTTAAAAATAATGATGAAATTCGTATAACAATTCAAAATCAAGATTTATATGTTTTACCAAGCGAAAGTCTTTTATACATTGAAGGACTTGCAACAAAGGAAGATTCAACAGTTTCCACATCTATACGTCTCTTAAACAATTGTATTGCACATCTGTTTGATGAAATTCGATATGAAATCAATGGTGTAGAAATTGATCGTACACGTCATTTGGGTATTGCAACAGAATTAAAAAACTATGTGTCGTTGAATAAATTAGAAAGTGATAATCTAGTAAATGCAGGATGGTCGCCACTTAACAATGATGAGCTTACACTTATAGACGGTTATTTCAATTTCTGTATGCCACTAAAATTCTTACTTGGATTTGCTGAAGATTTTAATAAAATAATAGTTAATTCTAAACATGAATTGATTCTTTTGCGATCTAAAGATGATAAACAAGTTTTGAAATCGAATGTATCAACTGAAAAAACAAAGTTATCTATTTTAAACATTTCTTGGAAAATACCACACATTCAACTTGCTGACGCTTACAAATTGCAGATGTTTAAAACAATAAACAATCGTCAACCTTTAAATATATCTTTCAGAAGTTGGGATATGTATTACTACCCCTCACTTCCAGAAAGTACAACGGTTTTATGGAATGTTAAGTTAGCCAGCGAAAACGAACGACCACGTTTCCTACTTTTAGGTCTTCGAAACAGTGCCAACAAATTTCAACATTGTGATTTGACAGATATAAAAGTACATCTTAACTCTGATACATATCCCTATGATGATCTAAACCTAAAATTTGATAGAAATCGTTTTGCTATACTATATGATATGTATTTAAAGTTTCAATCAAATTATTATTCACGCGATCCTCAACCACTATTAACACGAGAAAATTTTAAAGCTTTGGCTCCAATAGTTGTATTGGATGTAACACATCAAAATGAATCAATCAAGACAGGTCCAATTGATATACGGATTGAATTAAAAACCTTAAAAAATATTCCCGCTAATACGTCTGCTTATTGCTTAATTATACATGATAAAATGTTTGAATACATACCCCTCACAAATGAAATAAGAAAACTATTGTAGATATACTGATTACTTATAAGTGTTTGTTTGTTCGTTTAATGAAAAATATCAGTAAATTAAAAATATGGTATAAATATCAAATCTAACTTCTTTAAGGTTTATTCACAAACACTGTGTCTACATATTAAGTCATTAAAAAAAGATGCTACTAAAAGATATATACGATTTCTTAAAACGGTGTTCCCATATTATTTCCGATGAAGATAAATATAAGCTCATGAATATTCAGTCTCATCTAGAAGCGGCAAATAACATTAACACAACGACAAATAAATTTGGAGAGCATTATGAAGATTGTTGTTGGTCTAACGAAAATGCAACCTGCGGACCAGACACCTGTAGATGTATACAACATAGGATACGTAATATTGAAATGGAGAAAGAAGCAACCACACTTATGAATTTCTATCATAATATATATAATGTTAGCAAATGTAAAAATTGTAATTTCCAAAAAAGCTAATTAGTAATAAAGTGAAATAATAAAATTAATGAGAGAGATATATTTATATATATTTTTTATTTGTTATATTTTTGTTTACATTTATTCAATTATTATAAGTTTCTTAAATCCCGTCTAGTGTTATTTTATTTACTACCTCCATTAATACATCATCTTGACCATCATATAGTGCCAAGTATGATTTTACATCAAATGGAGGCAGTGTCAATATTTCCCGAATGTGAACAAGTTCTTTTGTTGTTGCTGTTGTTTTCGCTGATATTTTGGGTTCGATTATATTGAGAAACATATCCTCGTCTCCATCCAGAAGTTGAAGATATGCTTCAGTCTCTGATGTTGATGCTGTTGTTCTTGTTGCTGTTGCTTCTGCTGATAATCTTGCTGTTGTTGTCGTTGCTTCTGCTGAAGTTGTTGCTATTGTTGTCGTTGCTGCTGCTTCTTCTGATGTTGTTACCATTGTTGTCGTTGCTACTGCTGATATTGTTGGTATTGATGTTGTTGATGCTGCTGATGTTGTTGGTATTGATGTTGTTGATGCTGCTGATGTTTTTTGTAAAGTAGCCTTCACAATTTTATGATAGAGTGGGGTGTTCCACCTAGGCTTTTTCAAAACTATTTTATGGATATTTTTATAATGGCGTTTTTTGTTGCCCCACGTTGAAAACGTGATTATTTCGCAGATGTTACAGATAAATTTTGGTTCCATTTTTTTAAAAAATTTTTAGACAACACTTGTCCTTAGGAAAATACAACCGAACTAGAATTATGTGTGAAAAAATGTGTTATTTTGTACTTTTCTGGACATACTACTACATAAGAGTCATGTATGACTGCAGTCAACGCCACTGTAGTGAACAGAAGTCACTTACAGAAAACGGCGATAATGTAAACATATTGTCATTGCGTTAAGTTGTGGTTGATCTTTTGTTTTCGGCCACACATGACGATTTATTGGAGGCATTTAATAAGAACGGCTTCTCCTATTACAATTTACATTTGTCCTATGAATTTGGGTTTCGACAAAGTAAAAGTATGCATACGCATGTATTTCGATTGTGAAATTACATTTCATTTTATCCAAAATGAAAGCAAGCATACGCAAGTCTTTCTTTCTTACGACTTTTTTTTCCATATAACCAGATGTTTATCTTCCATTGTGAAATTCCATATAATTTTTTTTTTTCAAAATGACCTACAACCCTTTTTTCTAAATATGATAATAAATATATTTTTAACGAATAAGATGCATGCATATGCATGTTTAGACATAAATTAAATAAATAGTCGGGTTTCATATAGATACTTTACTATATAAATTTATTATATGAATGTATCAACTTTTTTTGATATTTAAGAATTTAGCTGTAGTTAAGTTCGAATATTGCAGAGCCATTTGGTGATTGACGTCCTTTGAAAATAATTGTCCAAATTTTGTCATTCATATTAGATAAGTAAGGATCCTCTCTGTTTAAATATTTAACGATTCTTTGCGGCATATAAAACCACTTATTGTTCTCCAAATGTACTATAACTTGGGATCCATATTGTGTAGCCTTCCATTCGAAATTTAAGATTTTGAATGGTTCATTTACGGGAATATCATCAATTTTCGTATATTCTGATTGTATTCCTTTAGCTAAGTTAATTATTTGTTGATAGATCTAAAAGCAAATATACATATAAAATTGTATAGATATAGATACATATATAAAATTATAGATATAGATATACATTTATAAAATTCTATTTTGTAAAACTGCGTACTTACCATTTTGTGGAACGTAATTTCAGGTAAATTTGAAGAACAATAACTAAAATTAATTTCTGAAGGTTCTTTTATATTAATTTCTGTTGGTTGGTATAACTCTCATTTTTAGTATTTAATAAAAAGAACTCAAATGAGAATCTCATTAACATGGTGGGATAAAATATCTCATTCGAATTTCTGTTTATTATAAGAGTATACACATGGGAAAATATATGTATTTATGTATAACATAATGACCATATTTTGTTTTTTCAAATAGTTAAAATGCTTATAAGTGTATTTTTCCATAAGGATAAAAAATTCGAATACGTGTAGTTTTCCATAAGGATAAAAAATTCGAATACGTGTATTTTTCCATAAGGATAAAAAATTCGAATACGTGTATTTTTCCATAAAGATAAAAAATTCGAATACGTGTATTTTTCCATAAGGATAAAAAATTCGAATACGTGTATTTTTCCATAAGGATAAAAAATTCGAATACGTGTATTTTTCCATAAGGATAAAAAAGTGCCAGAATGCCCACAAATATACTACTAATAGAATCTTATCTTATTAGTTGCTGTTTAACTTGATAAATAAATGCATAAATCAAAAAGTTTTTCATTGGTATTTAGTGGTTACGCTTTTTTGGGCAAATGTTTGACAGATGTGAACGTACCTTTAGATCAGTGTCGGGCGATTTTTGAAATGCTAAGCACGCGTGCTTAGCAAGAAAATTCTGTTGGCGCGACGTCGACACACGTATACTATAAGCATCTTCGTGTAGCTTATGAGAATTGACGTTCGGTTGTTGCTTTGTTATCATTTCAAAAGTAAATCAAACTAGTCGCTGATCAGCACTTGTTTGAGTAAGATCTCGTTTTACAATTTTTTGTTTACACTCAAAGCAAAATGTTCAATGAAGAATGGGAAATTTTTTTTTTTTATAATTTTGTTTTTATTCGAACTTTTTATTTTAATTATCGAATTTAATAAATTATCAAGCTTGAGGGCTTCGTTTTTAATAAATTTTATTTTTATTTATTATGTTTTCTCGATATTTCTTTACTTATTAAATATTATATTTTATTTCATTCGTTGTGTAACTAGTTTATTATTAAATGAATATTGTTTTCGTTATTATTATATTAACATAAAAATTATTATTGGAAAAAAATTCAAATCAAATAAAAATACTAAAAGGCAAGAAATGTATTTTACTTTTGGCAACAGAAAAATTTTTCGAGTGTATAATTATTGCCGGTCGTTCGTTTTTTGCTGCTTCCCATACCAAAACATATGAGAGAGTATGTGTGTGCCCGACACTGCTTTAGATTTAAAAAACATAAATGTTTTAAAGTGAGTTGATACAACAGCAATCTTAATAGTAGTAATAGTAATAATAATTATAAAGATAAGGTATATAATGTAACACCCCCAGCATTTGTTCAAACATTACTCCTGGAATGTAGAAACTTATTTACAATATATGCTCATTTAAATTTATTATCTCGGTTACAATTCAATAATATGTACTTATATATGTTTGTACATAAAAATAATTTTTTTATTTTTGTTTTATATTTACCAAAAATATTTAATAAATAGATACATGAGGTTTAAATATGGCTTTATGGTTTAGTACAATTTATACTTTTTTCTTTTAGAATATGATTTTCTTCTCAAACTTTATATCTGGCAGTTCATTTTGGTATTTATATCTTCGTTTGACTATTTGTCGATCACGTTTAAAGTCTTTTTCATCAATAAAATTAGTTTTATTCTTTACTTTTACTTCTTTTAAAATGTACTTAGGTTTCTGTTTTAAATTATGAAAACCAAGGTTTTTTACTAATTCTCTTATATTATAATCATGACATTCTTGTCTATTAGAATTAATTTTCTCAATTCTTTCAATCTTTTTATCGTGAACAGTTTTATGTAAAGATTCCCAAACGGATTTATCTACTTTATTATGAAGTAGATCATTTGGTTTATATCCAGTAGTACTACTCGTATGTATACTGTCATTGTAAATTTGCACAGATTTAAAAATCAAAGCCTTTTCATTTGTGTCTCTATTTCCCTTTTCTAATTTAAATAGTCGTATGTGCTCATTTAAAGTTAGATGGAAGCGTTCTATGTCGGAATTACCCGTATGAATAGTAGGGGATGTAAAATGAAAATCAATTTTTTCAATACTTAAAAAATTTTTAATGTACGCCGTATTAAACTCATTATTGGCTATAATCTTCTATGGTTTACTTAAATTAGCAAACCTTTCTCTTAGGACTTCTACTTTAGTTAATGAATTTTTGTCATTCAAATGATGAATTGATACGTGTTTTGTAAGTTTGTCGATACATGTTAAAAATGTTGTATTTTTGTTTAGGAACCAAACATCAATGTGAAGATTTTCATTTGATGTTAAAGGTGTTTCTGTTACGCATAACTTATTTTTTATTGGTTGCCCATCGTACTTACACATGTTACATATAATGCAGTTGTTTATATATTTATGGATTTCTTTTTTTAAATTTGGATAATAAATAACATTTTTTAATTCTAAAAATGTATCTTCAATTCCTCTATGGTTTTTATCTGTATGGTACTGATCTATGATTTCCAAAAGAGTTTCAATATTAAAAACATATTTTATGAATTTTGAACAATATATGAATTTCATTTCAGGTGCATTTGAAAAATAGTGTACTAAAGTTTCTTGAAAATTTTTATGTACCGTAAAGTTATTGCAAAAAATTGCTACAGTTCCTTTTATAGGAAATATTGGTTTCAAAAATTTTTTTATCTTTTCCTCAAAATATTCTTTTATTGTAATGGTATGTCCAGTCTTATTTCCAAATACAACTTCTTTTTTGTATTGATACTTGTTTCCTAAATTTATTATTATTTGATTTTTATATATATATTTACCGGAGATTCTGAAATTGGAATGTAGTCATTTAGATTTTCGTTTCCACTGTGAATTGTTGCTATATCAGATTGAATATCTTGTTCTGTTTGCGTTAAAGCATTAATATTAAGGCGACTAAGATAGTCAGCTACTTTAGTTGTTTTACCTTTAATATATTCTATATCAAAATCATATTCGTTTAGCAGTATTTTCCATCGTTGTAATTTGCAATTGGGTTCTTTCATTGAGTTAAGCCATCCATATATGTAAGTAACTTGTGGTCTGTTTGAATTTTGAATTTTCTACCGAATAAGTAGGGTATAAAATATTTTACAGACCAAACAATTGCCAATAACTCTTTTTCTATTGCACTATAATTTAATTCATGTTTATTCAATGTTCTTGAAGTAAAGGCAATTGAATGATTATTTTGTGATAATATTGCACCTAATGCTTCATTACTAGCATCTGTAGTTAAAACAAATAACTTATTAAATAAAGGATACGCTAGAACTGGTTTATTACATAAAAGATCTTTTAGTTTATTAAAAGAATCAATGTATCTTTGATCATTAATGTTCTTCACTGAACCTTTTTTAGATTTGATATCATAGGTAGTGCTATTTGACTAAAGTCCTTTATAAATTTTCTATAAAAACCAGTTAGCCCTAAAAATGATCTAATTTCCTTTATTGTTTTTGGCAATAGAATTTTTCTGATTACATTAATCTTATCAGGGTTTGGTTTTACACCTTCAGGTGTTATGATATGTCCCAAGTATTCCGATTCATGTTTAAAGAAATTGCATTTATCAACCTGAACTTTAAGGTTGTATTGGGATAATCGCTGAAAAATTTTCTTTAGTGATAAGGTAGGTTCTTCAAGAAAAGTTGAAAATACTAAAATATCATCAAGATATACTACACATATATTATTAATATAGTCCTGAAGCAGTTCCTTCATCATCCGCTGAAATGAAGCTGGGGCATTTTTTAAGCCAAAAGGCATTCTGGTAAATTCGTAGTGACGTCTTGATGTCGAAAATGCTGTCTTATGTCTATCTTCTTGTGTTATTAAAATTTGATGAAATCCTTTTGCAAGATCTATTGTACTAAAACAAAGTGATTTACCTAGTTTTGAAAAAATATCTTCCATATTAGGTATAGGAAATTTGTCTTCAATGGTAGAATAATTAAGTTTTCTGTAATTAACTACAACTCTCCATTTCTTTTGACCAGAATTATCAACCTTTTTAGGAACAACCCAAATAGGAGCACTATATGTGCTATCGGATTTTGTTATAATTCCCGACTCTAACATTTCGTTTATTTTCTACTTCTTCTTTATGAATTTCAGGAAAGCGATATATTTTGGAATAAATTGGTACATCATTTTTTGTTTGGATTTTGTGTTTATATTTACAGACAGATGATAAATTTTCTCCTTCAATATAGAAAACGTTATTAAATGTTTAATTTATTTCCATTAGAGCAAAAATTTCTTCTTCATTAGAGTTTTGTGCTTCTAATTTTCGTTTTAAGTAATAAATCCTTGGCTTATTAAAGTTTATTTCAAAAATTGTATCTAAATTTTCATCATATTCAACAATTTCATTTGAAGATTGATTAAATATTAAAGGAATTTTGGAATCATTTGTTACAAGTAAGTTATTTTTAAAATCTATTCTTGCTTTTAAAGGTCTCAATATATTACAACCAATAATACCATCGAATTCATTATTAATTTCTGTTTCCAACATTACTATTTGTGAATTAGGACAATTAAACTTTTTAAAAAAGGGTATAGTAATTTTGGAGGTTTTAATAGTTTTAGAACAAATTGTATTTAAAATTATTGGACGTTCAAGTTCACTTCTAAATGAACTGTGAAATAAACCTTTCCTAATTATTGTTATTCCAGACCCTGTATCTATCAACAATTTTATTGGTAATGTTTTCGTTTTTACTATTATGAAGGGAAGAGTTCTTCGGCCGGTAACTGAAAATTAGATGTTTGTATATTATCTACATCCATTTCTGCTATGCTATTAGTATTACTACGTTAAGTTTGGTTGGAAAAATTATTGTCAGTAAAATATCTAGAGTTATTTTGTCTATTTTGATTAAAACTATTATTGAATCCATTAGAAAACGTTTTAGTTCTATTCTGTTCAAAATTACTTGGATTTGAGAAAGTATTTTGATAATTTATTGGATTATTATATTTATTAAAATAAGCATTTTGTTCGTTTCTAATCTGATATTGTTGGAAATCGTTTTGTGTATTACGGTTAGAAAAAGATCTGTTTGAATTATTAAAAGATTGAGAAAATGAATTACCGTCATTTTGAAAATGTTTATTTTGCAAATTGCAGTTGCTATTATAAAATTTTGATGAAAAAGATTGCGAGTTCTGACAGTTTTGATAAAATTAATCCGTTTCAACCAAAATTTCTTTTGCTTTCAATAAAGAATGAGGATTTCTCGAATTAAGAACTAATTTTGGCTCATTAGGCAGCTTACTAATAAATATTTTTAAAACCATTAATTCATTATTTTTATAGCTAAACCATTGACTATCTTGTTCAGCACTAGTTTTTAGATTTAATTTAGTTAACAATTTTATTATATAATCGTAAAATTCACTGATATTGTTTCTCAACTCTGCTGTTTTATTTTGTTTATTATATTTTCTATACTATCCGTTATATTAAAATTAATCCTTAAAATTATTTTTACCTCTTCCCATTTAGTAGGATTGTTATTGTTGATTAATGTAATGTTTGCCTTTCCAATAATTTTATTTCTGACCCTTAAATTGAATAATGACAGTAAAATTTTCTTCAACATGATTAAGTAATTCATCAACATGTGATATAAACATTTGAAGTTCCTCTGGTTTTCCATCATAACAAGGGACACCTTCCAGTAGTTGAAATGCTTTGATGGACATATTTGACTTCTTGCTTTGTGAATTTTATTTCAAGTTTGCTTATCTTCTTCTTTTTGATTCACCAAATTTGCTGATTTGTTATACGTATCAACGGTTTAAAGTTAATATTTTATTGTTCTTCAAAATGGTAAAATGGTTGCGAAAACTAACGATATAAAGTCTTATTTTTATGCTTTATGATAGTTCGAGAAAACCGACTGCGCCAGTAAATTAAGCAAACAATGACGTGGGGCCTCGGTTCAAACCCTGGCCAGAGCATGTCAATCAACATCATTAATTTCTGTAATGTACATTAGTGAGACATTTTATTAATTGTTGTCGGACTATTTAAGTGATGAAGGCATAGCACTGGTCACTAAAAACCTGTTCCGACAGCGATTGATGATTTTGCAAGCTAATGTACACAACATCGCCCTCCTTCGTCGGTTGGCAGAAACATCGGCGAAGTAAAACAATTAATAAAATGCCTGCCACTACAGCTTAACAAAGTTAATGCGTCTACCTAACACCGGAGGCGCCTCAACACTGCTATAAAAATTAACATAACGCGCAAAGCAGAGATGTAAAAGAGTTAAGCCTTCTACATTTTCAACATCTATCTTCTCTACTCTATCCCTCTCTCTGAGTTCCGGCACAATGCACTGCATACGTAGGGGTCATCCCCTGAGTGCTGGTCCTAATTAAATAAAAAAAATTAACTTAGTGAATCTTTCAGTTTTAAAATATATAGATTTGATTTCTTATTAATATTTTATTTATTTCAAATTAAAAATATATAAACTTCTGTTTTCTTTTGTAGAATTTTTAAAATTGATTAAAAGTTTTTAACAAAAAATATTAACAAAATAAAAATATGTGTCTTAGATTTAAAAAATATAAATGTTTTAAAGTGAGTTGATACAACAGCAATGAAAAGAGACCTTAGGTGCGAAAACAAGTTTTCGAGAAAACAGCTATTGAAGTGAAACAATAACAGAATTTTTTTAAAATGATTTTCTGACACGTAAGGTCCTTTTCATAGACCAGGGGGCTAATTCTCGCACTCGTATACGGGCGAAATCCTACTCCAACGTCCGTGTTTTTTAATTTTTGGGATTCTCTGACACGCTATCGAGTAACTCGTAGCGAAATTTCTAATGATGACACTCGATAGCGAGTAATCGTTCGAACGCAAGCATGCGAGTTTTTGTTCGTAAGCAAAAAACCATTCGTAAACAAAAAATCAGTAACGGTTTCATGTGCAAACAAGAATAAAAAAGAAAATGTAAGTAATTTTTTTTTTAAATTAAGAATGAAATTGTAACTTTAGCGTTTTAGGTCAAATACGTCAAAAATTACTCATTCTCAGAAGGAAATTCTTGGAAATTTTATGACTCAACCACAGACTTGGCAAAGGGCATATTTCCAAATACTTTGCAAGGGAGACTGTAAAGGCTAACCACCTTTGGGAACTCTTGGCCAAACTTTAGCCGTACTGTTCGCATGTGGAATAAACTCCCCGCAGAGGTCTTTGCTGCCACCTTCAATGTGTTAGGGTTCAACGGATCAAAAAAAGTGAAAGATCTGTCACAAGATGACGAAAATTTTGCGTCTACATCTCAAAAAATCAGTACTAGTCATTTGTGCACATCGCCCCCGTTATTGGCTGATAATGAAGATCATATACATACATAATATTTCGTATTTTATAGAAAGTGAACAGAAAGAAAAATCTGTGCCAATTAAAACAAAAGTTGCTTACAAAGAATTACCAAATATCAACCAAAGGCTAAAACAAAGTAAAAAAACTTTATTGAAGCAAAATTTAATGTCTACAGAACTGTATCAGATCGAATTGTTGAGCAAATTAGATAAACTAATTGAAATAAAAAGCTTAAATTAAAGGAAAAAGAGTTCGAACTTTCTGTTCAACTAATTGACATAAAAACAAAATGAAAGAAAAGGTACAAGAACTAAATATACAATATCTAGGCGCACGGTAGTGCGCCAGGCCAAGTTCGGCCACACAGTGTGTATATTTACACGAAACAGTTCGAGCTGTTTTTACCCCCCTCATAACTTTGCTCCTCTTGATCATAATATAATGAAACTTGAAACATAAGTTCTCCCCACAGAGGTGACCTCACAGGTTAAATTTGAAAGTTCTGCCGTAGAAGCTTCCCGAGATATTAAGGTGTGAAAAGTCCATATTTTAGTACATACTCACTGACTCACTGACTCATCAATATTATTGGGCACTTCCAGTATAGCTAGAAAGTTGAAATTTGGTACACAGGTAGGTCTTGGTGAGAAAATAACCAGAAAAATCTGAAAACGGGCACTTTCCTCCCAGGGGGGACCTGAGTGACCCTTCTTTGTATGGGGCATTTCCAGTATAGCTAGAAAGCTGAAATTTGGTACACAGGTAGGTCTTGGCGAGAAAATAACCAGAAAAATCTGAAAACGGGCACTTTCCTTCCAGGGGGGACCTGAGTGCCCCTTCTTTATATGGGGCACTTCTAGTATAGCTAGAAAGCTGAAATTCTGTACACAGGTAGGTCTTGGTGAAAAAATAAGCAGAAAAATCTGAAAACGGGCACTTTTCTCCCAGGGGGGACCTGAGTGCCCCTTCTTTGTATGGGGCACTTCTAGTATAGCTAGAAAGCTGAAATTTGGTACACAGGTAGGTCATGGCGAGAAAATAACCAGGAAAATCTGAAAATGGGCACTTTCCTCCCAGGGGGGACCTGACTGCCCCTTCTTTGTATGGGGCACTTCCAGTATAGCTAGAAAGCTGAAATTTGGTACACAGGCAGATAGTGATGAGAAATTACCGAAAATGATTTTTTAACGGGCATTTTTTATCTGGGGGACAATCATGCCCCTTCTTTGTATGGGAAACTTCTAGTATAGGTAGAAAGCTGAAATTTCGTACACAGGTAGGTAGTGATGAGCAATTACCGAAAATGATCTTTTAACGGGCACTTTTTAACGGGGGGGGGGGGGGGACAATCATGCCCCTTCTTTGTATGGGACACTTCTAGTATAGCTAGAAAGCTGAAATTTGGTACGCAGGTAGGTCCTGATAAGAAATTAATGAAAATGATTTTTAAACGGGCACTTTTCATCTGGGGGGACAATCATGCCCCTTCTTTGTATGGGGCACTTCCAGTATAGCTAGAAAGCTGAAATTTTCTACACAGGTAGGCCCAGATAAGCAATACATATAAATATTTATACAAAAACAACTTAGAAAAAAGAAGTGAGATCCACACAAAAACATAAATGTGAAAATAAGGCCAAGTTCGTATCCAAAAAATTTCGGCCGTAAAAAGTACTGAGATCAAAAAAAAAGGACCAAGTTTTTGATAGGTACATTTCCATCTCATTTCTAGGCAACCTGTAAGCTTGGCAAAAATTTTTTGCCTTTCTAATATGGAAAGAATTCTTTGAAAAATTTTGCCAAGCTTATGGTTGCCTAGAAATGAGATGGAATTGTACCTATCAAAAACTTGGTCCTTTTTTTTTTGATCTCAGTACTTTTTACGGCCGAAACTTTTTGGATACGAACTTGGCCTTATTTTCACATTTATGTTTTTGTGTGGATTGAACTCACATTTTAGTCCTGTACCTAATTAGTTTTAATTATTAAATTTTTGGTACAAACATATGTATGTTTTTTGGTTATATTTTATTACAATTCATTCGGTGTTGTCAAACGTATTTCGGCACGTTTTTTACAACACTGAAGCAATAACACGATTCGTTTCGTATCGAGTGTTATCATCAGAAAATAATTTCGTATCGAAATAAATTTCGATTCGAATTCAATTTCGATTACGACTGCGAGAATTAGGCCCCAGGTCACTTATTGTTATGATTTGACTGTACGCATGCGCGCAACTTTTGGCGTCTGTTTTGTAGTTAATCCGTATGTCTGTAGGATTGTTAATTATGTTTAGCATTTCCTCTCTGTATCTTTTCTTCTGGGTTTTTTTCTTGCTGTAATATTGTTGTGTTATTTACGCGCCGTTTCTATTTTTATAATTTGATTTTGTTGTGCTACATATCCTTTCTTACAGTTATTTGAGCCGTCACCATTACATGGTATTTTGTATATTACATTATTGAGACACTTGTTTCGTTTGATGTCATATCTTTTTTTCCGAGTATACCAGTTCACTAAGCAATTTAATTAATAAAAAATAAGTGAGACAAAATTTTCACGTTCACGCAAATTCCAAAATTGTCAGCAAATATACTTTTCATACACACAGAAGCACAAATAAAATTTTAGAAATTATACTTACTTTGCAACGAACTAATTTTTTACTACAGCCAATAATAGTCGTAAGGAATGGATAAGCGCCAGCAAAGGAAACACGCAGAAACCTCCCCAAGCTTTAGCGAAACACGCTTCAATACGTGACTCAATTAACACCTTAAGGAGCACTAAATCTCCAGGCATAGATAATATATCTCCCTAATTACTTTTAGCTGATTCCACCACCACAGCTCATTTTTCATGCCACTTATTACCAATTTTTGGGATAGTGAAATTCTCTCTGATGACCCTTCGGAAGGCGTAATTTTTAATCTCCCGAAAAAAGGATACCTCACATTTCGAAATAATTGGAGAGGCTTGTAAACCATTTCAACAGCTTACGAATTATTGTGGAGCAGTCAGTTGAGTGGAAATCACAACTGTACATATATATTTTTTTCTATATATGTGTATATTTTATACGTAGCACCGTAAAAACATCACGTGGGATTAGAGAGAATTGTAGACTCTAAATGGATATATAGACAAAAATTGGCTCCGAGGAACAGAAGGTGGGAAAACAAGCACTGTCGGATGTGTGGGAATAATGTGATGCATAAACTATCGAGTATTTTATGTGTCATTGCCCAAGGTTTGTAACGAACGCCAAAGTAAAGTCCCAATTCAGGAGCTTTTGCTACTTAGTTTCCGGCCGTGGTTATAGAAAATGAGACTTGTCATTACATATGAAATAGAATTATATGTAGCAAATTAAATTGGAGTCGATCATAAATTAAAATATAAGAAATAGGAAATAACACAAGTATAAACGGTTTTGGATCTAAGCATCTAAAATCTGTTTCTAAGGTTATTTGGGGCGCTGAATACGAATCTGCACTCCGTTTTTTGATATTGGTTCTAGCTTTCGAGATATTAAATAAACACATGTTTTACAATTTTTTGACAATTAATCTCTATTTTATTCATTAAAAAGTGTTAAATTAGAAATGAAGAGCAGTCGTACTGAGTCGCTTGTACTATTTGGGATCTGTTTCACGCATTAAAGTCTAACAGTAGTCGCTCATCATGCCCTGTCCCAAAATCCTTGGTATCGTTTTTCGCCAAATCTTGGTGTAGTCGCTGTCCTTGCTCGTCGCTTCTATCACTTAACTTTTAAGGACAAAAATTCGATATGGGAATGCAGAAAATGTATTTTGTGAGACATTCGACCTCCAATCTAGCAACAATTTTGCAACAAACTGTCGATTATCTACTTGAAATCCGAGGATTTGCGGTTACCGAGAAAGTTGTGAATAACATCTTGCAATGATACCCATGCTGCTGCTTAATTGCGCGTTAAAGTTTCTGTCGGCCATTAATTTTCGAATATCAGGTCCGACAAATATTCCCTCTTTGATTTTGACGTACGACAATTTGGGAAATAACTTGGTCAAGTACTCAAAAGCCGGTCCTTCACGGTCGGGCGCTTTGGCAAAGTTTTTGATAAGGCCAAGCTTTATGTGGAGAGGTGGCAAGAATTTGTTCTGTGGGTTCACAAGTGGTATAGAAGAGACGTTTTGTTTTCCTGGTTCATAAATAGTACGGCTTGGCCAATAATTTTTCACATAATGTTGGTTAGTTGCACTGCTAACCCTCAGACACAAAAAAGAGACCGACGACATTCATTAAGCAAAAGTAACAATCATCTACATGCTTTTTCGGCTCTCTCCAGAACATTGGCAATGAAAATGAAAAACATACTGCCTGGCCCACGAGGTCGAACGCAAACAAACACGAAAGAAAACAAGTCACTCACTTTTACTCGATTTTGAGACTCAATAATATTTTCGTTGTCGCTCGCATGGTGTTTACGTTATTGACGTAACAAATTTACCAATTATTAAATTTGTATATTGCCACATCTACTAAATTGAATATTAATCGAAAAATTGAATATTAAAATATAAATCGGCGAAATGCTCGAAATTGTTCAATAGAAATGGGACCCTGTTCTTTATTAAAAAGAAATGAGTGACAGAAAAAATATAAATAAACAAATAATTTTTTTTATGAGAGTTCTTTGATTATTTGTAAAAATTAAGTAAAAGTTGATATTTAAAGTGCACAAAGGGTAAGTAAAGCAGTAAATTGTTTTTAAAGTTTTATGTAATATTGAAACGTCTCAAAAATATATATTATACATTACAGTTGGTGAATATGCTTGGAATATCCATAGCTATACATTTTATGGAGGAGAATGAGGAATACATACCTCTTAGGCAATTGAGGGACAATAGCAATGTTCTCCATATGCCAACAAACCTGTAAGTAAGACACGCAGTGAAAATAACAAATACATACATTCATGCGTTAATAAAATGTTATTTTTAGGTTTTTGGCAAACTTTCGCGTATCCAAGGATTTGTTTGTAATGCTGTTGGAAAAACTGGAGCCGAAGTTGAAGTCTGGCTTCCGAAGCACACAAATACGGCCAGATATCAAACTGGAAACGTTTTTACGATTTTTGGCTACTGGTAGTTACCAACGAAAGTTGGGAAACGAATTTATTTTGTCAACAGCAAGAGCGTCCGTCGGCCGGATCATTGCTGAGTATTTGCCACTATTTGAGAAATGGATTTGCGCCAAATGGATAGAAATGCCTACTGCAGAAGAAGAGCGGGAAATAATGGCAAGTTTTTTGACCGAACTGGTTTTCCGGGTATAATTGGCTGTGTGGACGGGGCTCACATACGGATGAAGTCCCCTGGCGCCGAACTAAGTCCTCTATATTTTAACAGGAAAGGATACCACAGCTTAAATGGTGGTAAATGAAATTATACACTCTTACTTCCATTTGTTATAAATATTTTCATATGTATGTATGTATGTATCTGAATGCATTTTGTTTGTTCTTAGATTTGCGACCATAGAATGGTTATCAGGTTTGTCGACGCACGGCATCCCGGCTCCAACCATGATGCCTTTGTATTGGAACACAGTGAGGCCAACCATAGACTAAGGGGCCAGTTTGAAGCTGGCGTGGATTTTAGGTAACATTTGTTTTTATATTTTAAAAAAGTACATGCTAAGTTCATATTTAAATACTCGTACATACATAAATGTATATATATCTTTAATATTACAGGAGACGGAGGGTATAAACTATTGCCTTATGTTATGACGCCTTTTAGAAATATGAGGGACAACCACGAAAGGCGTTATAACAAAAAACATATTAGCGCACGTAATGTAGTAGAGCGTTGCTTCGGAATTTTGAAAAATCGATTCCGTAGTATAATTTGCTCACGGGGTTTGCACTATAGTCCCCAACAGGCAACAAAAATTATAAATGCATGTTGCGCCTTGCATAATATGTGCATAAAATTTCAAGTTGCTGAAAACGTTGAGGACGTAACGGTCGAAAATGGCATCTATACTTCCGATATAGAAGAAGAAATTACCGAAGAAGAAGTTGTTGCATCAGCAATTCGACGTAATGTTGCTCTTAATTTTTAGTTTTTGTATATTCCTTAATTTTTTATTTATGTACATATGTACTTACATATGTATGTATATTGTTATTAATAAGTTATTGTTCTTACTTTTCATGAATTCATTTTTATTTATTTTATTATTACTATTAATTTGAAGTTTTTTAATTAAATTTTTCTAATTATTTATATAGTGGTTTCCTTTTATTAATTTCTTTTTATTATACTGAAATTAAATAATAACGAATTTATAGTTATAGTTGTTTTCTGATTTCATATTTTATTTTATTCTAATTGTTTTACAAATAAACGTTATAAAAATTTAATTCATCAAAACCGTTTTTAATTTCAGGTAATTTTTTTTTTTGCTAAGTAAAATATATAAATATATAAAATATATACATATATATATATATATGTACATATATTATTGAAATATAAATATGTATATTACTGATTTATTCAAAATTTTGTTTTTTTTTGTTATTTCTGCACTTTTTTATTTTAGCATTAAATGTTGAACCAATAGTTCAAAAGTTTCGGCAATCTTAGCAGACGTTTTTGCCTGCTCTTCAGCATCATCTGCCATTCTCTGAGCAGCAGTAGCTAGGGTTTTTGTGGCTCCACTAAAGATTTCGTAACATCCACTTGGTCCTTGGCTAAAGCTGCAGATTGCTCTCCCACCTTAAGCTGTCGACGGATGATATTTATCTGCTCCTCAGCAACGGTTTTTCTTTTTTTTGAAGATGATAAAAGAGATGGCTCATCACTTATATCGAGCTGTAGTTTTTGTTGCTGGGAGAAGTTGTGTGGCGGCCATACATCCACCTGTTCCTGAGTGGATGGCTCCTGGACTATCCGCCTTGTTGATGCAACAACTCCTGTGTGTGGTTGTTTGGTTGTATATATATTGCTGGAAGTTGATTTCTTTCATGATGTTGTAACAGCTTCCCTACATCGATTTCTTTGTAAATTTCAGTGGACGGGTCCCGGTTGCTTTTTTGCCTTGATGGTGTCACAGCTACTACTAAAGCTTTGGAAATTCTGGGCGGTGTGACCTTTAATGCAAAGAAGCAATCGTCAATTGGTTCAGTAATTTGCCAACTGTTTTTAATCGAAAAACCAAACACGCTGCCACTAGGTGCTCCAGCTTTTGATAGAAACAGTGATCGGTCTATTACTTGCTCCAATTCTGTCAACGGATTCATTCGAAAATGGCCACCACCTGTTTCCATAATGCTTCTTTTATTTTCCGCTAGCTTTTTTTTTGTGCGTGACTTAAGATCTGCCCAGGACTGTGAATAAATAACAAATGTACATACATATATATACGGATTAGATCTAACAATAAAAAAATTTTCATACCTTCTTCCATTCTGCAACGGAACGAATTGGAGGTCCAAAGGAATTTAAATTTTTCTAAAAAAATTAATTTATGTGTATGTATGTATATGAAAAGTAATATTATCAGGCTCAAGTTCAGTTTTATTGAATTTATTTATGTTTTTAAATCACAACAAGACGACAACCAATAAACGAATGATTGATTTTGGCAGCTCTTGTCGCAGTGATGACAACTAAAATTTTTAGTGAGCGCCGTATTTGTACTGAAGTGTTTACGTCTTCGATACGTTTCGTTGTCGTTCAAGTTGTAGTTTTAGAGAGCACCAATAGCGTTTTTTTTTTCGTTAAAAATGGTGTGAGTGAGTTCGTTCGACATCAAGAGCCAGGCAGATACTTTTTTACCTCGTGACCACTTCTATAATATTGTGCTACACGCGTTACGAAACAATTTCGGTACCCACGCCTTATGAGTGTTTGATACAGAGAAACCAAAATAATTAAAATATGCATTTCTGACCACATTGTAATAACTTTGCCACTTTTTCTGGGGCCAAATCACCGCATTCGATCACGAGTGCACTTTCGTATACAGAATAATTTCGAAAGCTAAAAATTTTTAGATCACCGCATTCGATCGTAATTTATTATTTACTACTTTTTTTCCATCGCTGTAAACGTACGACAATAAGAAAATAAAAGAAAAAAAAGTAAACAAAACATAAACAAATTGTTGAAAAAGTGTTATAAAAATTAAAAATAAGTGTTGTTATAATGGATCCTGCTGTTTTTTTCTGCCCTTTCATCTTCGGAATCAGAGGAGGAATCAAATATTTCCGTTATTAGAAATAATATCCGCGACAGAAGCAACCCTTTTTCCTTATCTGAAGTTGAGTAAGTTATGCCACTAAATGAAATTTATATAAATTACACGTTCTTAAATTTGTAGATTCAAGAGACGTTTTCGGCTTTCTAAAGATGCGTTTAAATATGTTTTGTCCGAAATAAATATATCTGGTCACATGTCGACGTCTGTACCACCGATATTGCAACTTGCCGCTACACTGAACCTTTTGGCCAGTGGAAGATTTCAACACAACACCGGTAATGACTTTCTTCTTGGATTAGCACAAAGTACAACGTGCAAAATTGTTAAAAATGTAACAAATGAGATACAAAATAAAATGTGTGCAAAAATTATAAAATTTTTGCCAAACCAGTCTGAGGATTGTATGCAACATTTCATGGATAAGTTTGAAATTCCTGGAGGTAAGTAAATGAAAATATAACTATTGTTAAAAGTAGTAAAAATATACATATTGCTTCTAGTGGTCGGTTGTGTAGACGGTACACACTTTGGTTTCCAAGCACCCTCAGAAAATGAACACATGTTCTTTAATAGGAAAGGATTTCACAGCTTAAATTCAATGATAGTAAAATATTTACATTTGTATTTTTACACACGAGTACAAACTGAACTATTTTATTAATTTTAAATATGGGATCACGAATACAAAATATTGGCAATAAATTTTAAGTACGGCGGAGCTGCGCACGACAGTTTTGTTTGGAAGCATTCCGAAGAACGACGCTTACTGGAGCAAATCTATACAGAGGGTGGCTTAAACGTTTGGATTCTTGGTATGTTTTGTTCATTAACTAGCTATTGATTATTTAATTTAATTAAAATTTTATCATTTATTTAGGCGACTCTGGTTATCCCATAGAACCCTGGTGTATCAAACCATACGCAACTGCTGCTGAAGGTTCCTCAGAAGCCCATTTTAATGAAATCCATGCGAAGGCTAGATGCATTGGTGAACGCACAATAGGGATACTAAAGGGGCGCTGGAGAATCCTAAGCAACGAAAGAAGAATCCGATACTCCTCTGAAAAAATGGCTATATTTGCAAATGTATGCGCTGCTTTACACAATGTCTGCATTAAATTTAATGTGCCAATGTACACTCGTATCTATTCGACAGAGGCCTCGTCAATTGAAGTTTTTACTGGTGGGGAAACACGATTAATTAAAATTGGAGAAAAAATAAGAAATCAAATTAAGACATCTTTAAGTTTCAATACTTAAATAAAATTTTATTATATATTTCATTTTAAATAAGTTAAATAAAAAATTTTACATTTTAAAATTATAATTCATTTGTTGAACAAACATTTGTACTTTTCCTTTAAAGGCTATAGAGGTAATTCAGTCTTGTAATAAATAACTTTAGTTTAAACAAGTAGAAATAAATAGTTTTAATTAAAATATATAACTAGTGAGTAATTGTAGGTTTATTCTCGACTTAACAAATTTTGTTGAAGAATTTGAAGCTTTAATGTTTTTATTTGAAGATCTATCTCTTTGCACGACATGTTTGCATCATGCTCTATTTGTTTTAGTCTTATGTCTTTTTCCTTAAGAGAGATAAGTTTGTCGAGTTTAGCACTAGTTTCTGCTTTTATTTTAAGCGACTGTTCTTTTAGGTTAATAACTTTATTTAACTTTTCTCCAATTTCACTTTGCCAGTCTTGCAATTGCGTAATATTTTTTTCAATAAGTTCTAGTTTTGTGTTTCCTTTGTTGAACTTATGTTTTTGTCCACGACTTTGAATACTACTGTTTAATTCAACATCATTATCAGAAAAGTCAAAGTCGGATATTGCTTTTATTTGAATGTTGTTGTTTGCATCGTTGGGTTTATCAACATTTTCGGTTAATATTTCATTTCCTTGGCTTCCAAAACATTTAACATTTACCAGCCCAGCTACTGCCGCAGTAAGTCCAGCTGCTTCCACAATTTGTTCCTCTGCATTGGTCAGCAACATTTCATCAAATTGACCACCACCAGTTTTCTTTCTTGATGCCTTGTTGTGGGAGAGTTTCTTCTTAGCGTTATGCTTTTGATCCGCATAAACCTATAGTTAAAGAAAATAATTATTTGGCTTCATGGATTTTTTCAATTACAAAAATTAAAACAATACTTTTCGCCAACTTGATGCTTCTTCGGTCGGCGGCCCCCAGGCATTTAGTTTGTTTGTCAATTGATGCCACAAATTTTGGGACTTCACTTTCGCTTGAGCACAGTTTTGGATCTTGTTTTTGGCCAAATCGGGATGTTCCACCATGAATTGTGCCAAAACTTTTTTTTACTTCCCATTTATTTTATTACAATTTGTTCTGGAAGCCATTTTTCCATTGTTTTTTGCACCTGTTGATGAAAGATCTTTGTTTTGATATTCACTTTCCCTAAAAACAATTACAATTGAATTATTAAAATTTTTTTTTTTAGAAAAATACGTACATTTTTATGTATTTATTTCTTTTTTAACTGGAAAAAATTAAATTTGTAAAATTTCTTTATTCCTTTTTTGTTTTGTGTTCTTCTTGTTTGTTTACTTTTGCTTCAACAAGGCAGATTTTTTTTGTATTCGATAGTACTTTTGCTAACGAGTGAAACTTCGAATAAAAACCATTCGATCACGAGTGCCGTGATCCACGTTAACAACATTTCGTTAACAAAGTACTCGATCACGAGTGCGGTGATTTGGGCCCTGATCTTATAACATCCGCAAACATAACAAAAACACTTTAAATCAAGTTTACAATTATGTAATTTTAAAACGTTTTGGATTAAAAAAAATACAAATTAAATAATGTTTCTAGCGATGCCAACAGTTGACTGTCATTATGATAGCGCAGTGCTGCGAACATGCGGGAACTCACAAACTAGAACCAGTTTTGAAAAACGAAACCCGGATTTGAATTCAGCAGATCAAATAACGTTAAGATTTGTTTTCATCTGCTCTGATCCAAAAGTTGACCGGAATTCGTAAACTTGTGTAATCAAAACGGAAAAAGGAAAATAAAGCAAAACAAAAAAAATGCAAGTTTATATTAATTGGAAGATGGCCACAATGATGTTTGCCCCTTTTCATTTTTTACCCACCCATAACCTACGCTATCCTGTGTATATTTTCTGAATAGCCCACTGAGTTTATTTATTTATGTCAGCCTACATGTTTCGCGAAATAATACTTTATTTAAAATATCATTATAAAACTTATTTAAGAACAAATATGTATTTTAAAATTTCCTATTGTTTCATAAAATAAAATGGTGATAATTAGTAAGATAAAAAAAAGTTAAGATATCGTTAGAAATATGGTAAATTTGACGTAAAATATAGGGAAATTTTTTTTTTTTAAATTCTAATTTAATTTTAACATTAAACAATTTTTCTTTATTATTTAGTATTGAAGGTTTTCTATGTTTGTTCTATATTTTTGATTATGTGTATGTGTATGTTGAAGGGATAAAGTTTTTATAATGAAAATAATGATATTATCTATGTAATAATAAATTATAATAAGACAATTATGCTAACTTTCACTCACTATATCGTTGACAGCAGGCCTGAAGTCGAAGGTTATGAATATTTTAACAATAAAAAAATTTAAGACATTCTTCAGCAAATTAAAATTTTAATTACTATTACACAGGGTCCGCCATTAGACGTTTTTTTTCAACTAGTGCTTATTTCGTGAATGCACTTAGCTCATGTCTGACTCGACAGATAATTAGTTTTACCCTTCCGCTGAACGAATATGGTTGTGTATACGCTTGAACAACGCTGGGAAATATTGCGACATTACTCTGAAAATCATGGTAATGTTGCAGAATGTGTGCGAAAATTGCGTACGGATTTTGGAAGAAGAGAAGCACCGTCAGCTCCGTATGTTCGTTATCTCGTGAAGAAAGTGAAAGAAACTGGCATCCTCATCGATAAACCAAAGCGTGAAAAGCCAAAAACAGTGCGTACACCCGAGAATATTGATGCTGTGGCAGAAAGTGTGCGTGAAGCGCCATCAACATCAATTCAGCGTTGTTCTCAACAATTGAACATTTCGGAGACATCATTGAGACGAATTTTGCATAAAGACCTTGGTATGACGCCATACAAAGTCCAATTGGTTCAGGAGTTGAAGCCAACTGACCATCTAGTGCGTTTTCGCTTCGCTAAGTGGGCCTGCGATCAACGTACAGAAGATGCCGATTTTGCCAAAAAAATAATCTTTTCCGATGAAGCTCATTTTGATCTTGGCGGGTATGTAAACAAGCAAAATTGTCGCATTTGGGGCACAGAAAACCCGCACGCATACATTGAAAAGCCGACGCACCCAAAATGAGTCACTGTTTGGTGCGGATTTTAGTCCAGAGGCATAATTGGGCAATTTTTCTTCGAAAATTTGCAAGGAGTGGTCATTACAGTCAATAACGATCGTTATCGGGCCATGTTGAACCAATTTTTGTTTACAAAAATTGAAGAGGAGGATATTGGCAACATTTGGTTTCAACAGGACGGCGCTAAGTGCCACACAGCCGAAACTGCACTCGATGTTTTGCGCCCTCTTTTTGTAGATCGCATTATCAGCCGCAGAGCTGATGTCGTTTGGCTACCTCGGAGCTGCGATTTGACACCGTTGGACTATTATTTGTGGGGTGCAGTCAAAGATAAGTGTTACGCCGACAAGCCAGAGACAATTCACGCTTTAAAGGACAATATTCGTGAAGCCATTGGTGAAATACAGCTGCACACAATCGATAATGTGCTTCAAAATTGGACCGATCGTGTAGGCTACTGCATGGCCAGCCGAGGCAGCCATTTGAATGAAATTATTTTTCATTATTAACCGGAAGGATTGTAATTTCAAATAAAAAAAGAAATTTGAGAAAATATTCAGTCGTTTTTTTTATAGCTTTTTAAAAAAAAAAAGTTATCTTTTAATTTACCAAAAACGTTATAATTATAATATATAATTATACAACGCGATCCTGAAACCAATATGGTCTTATGGAATCCAGTTATGGGGCACTGCCTCAGCATCGAACGTAGAAAAAATTAAAAGGCGACAAAACAAAATTCTACGTACAATAACAGCAGCCCCCTGTTATATCCGAAATCAGCGAATTCACAAAGATCTTGATGTTCCGTTGGTGAAGACAGTATTTTCAAAACACGCGAAAAAATACATACACAGAGGGAAAAAAGCGGTAGAAAAATACCGAAATTGATACCATTTGTTGTTGAAATTGAGTTAAGCCCGTTTGTGCTTACTTTGATAACAGTTGGTATCAATCTTTTAAGAACAACTCGGTATCATTTTATTACCAACCGTTCTTATTTATACACCGTATCCGTCTTATTTTGTTACCGATTGTTCTTATTTTGATAACGGACTGTTCGTATTTTGATAATGATTTTTTTTTCTTAATTTGATACCATGTCGTTCTTGATCTAACAACAGATTGTTCTTAATTTATTAACTTAAGGTATTTTTGTACCATTTTTTCTTAATTTGATAATTTATTAAGCTTGATTTGATACCGAAAGTTAACAAAATATTTTTCACGATTCGGTCTCAATTTGATACCAGCCGTTAACAATTTTAGAACGCCATTTTTCCCTCTGTGTAGAAAAACTTGAATTGCACCCAAATCCACTTACGCGCAATATTCTAAATTATAGAGGCAACCTGGTGTGGAGGGATACTCTTACTCTCAGCCGTACACGAGAGATGTAAATCAACAAAAATTAACCGTCGAAATTAAAACTTTTGTATAGCATTGGTACATATATTTAACATTTTTAGATTAAGATTTGAATAACCTCTTGATGTTTCAATTTATTATTGAAGATTCAATAAATAATAAAATTATCAAAAAAAAAAAAAAAAATTGTTTAGAGGTGTCAAGGAACGAAGTTCCTTTCGATTTATTAGTGAAGGAATTGTAATAAAATTTTATATATATATATATATATATATTTATATATATACACACTCTATTGCGTTTACAAAATCCCGCGCATCTATGACATGTATATATATATACATATATATAATATATATATATATATATATATATATATATATATATATATATATATATATATATATATATAAATGTTTCTGTGTGTGTATGTAAGTTAACACAAAATACATTTAAACACATAAAACAAAACATTCTGACAATATTTCCCATAAGGTAACTTGAAACTCCTCAAGTTACAAAAATGCGTTGGAAACCAAAGTAAATCATTTTTATACATTTCTCATGTCAATATTAAACACCTGCAACTTTGCATTTGCAATAGCTCCCATGGGAATATGCTGAGTCAACATATAGAATCAACAAACCTGAGGTGTAGTTGTAGAATAAGTTAGATTAAGAATTCACTTGTACTTTTGCTTTTAATAAATAAAAAACATAGTGCGGTCAAAAACGCGCTTAAAAAAAATATATTTTTTTAAAAATTAAAACTTTAAAAAAGTTAATTGGCGCCCGATCAGGGACCAGCGTAGTCCGAACAAAAGGATCCTTCTCTCCAAAAATAAAAGAAGAGGTCCTAGACCCGCGTAGTCCGAACAAAAGGATTCTTCTCTCCAAAAATAAAAGAAGAGGTCCTCTACCCGTGTAGTCCGAACAAAAAGGATCCTTCTCTCTAAAAATAAAAGAAGAGGTTCTCGGTGAGAGTACAAGTCAAGCCGTAGTAGGTGCCTTAGTAGTCCTGGGAAAATAAAGGACAAACCGGAGTGGTGTATGCCACGGCCTACTAAGCCCGTGTAACGCGGATACGTAGTAATTAAGCGAACAAAATTAATAAAAATTTAATAAACAAAGTTAAAGTTAAATAAATAAAATTTATATAAAAGTGGATAAAATTAACAAAAACAGAATAAAGCTAAATAAACAAAATTAAGAACAAAAGTTAATGAAAGAGATTGAAGCTAAATAAAACAAAATAAAAATAGTAAAATTAACAAAAAAAAAACTAAGAGAATTAAGTGAATAAAACTAACAAAAACAAAATAAAGCTAAATAAATATAATTAGGAACAAAAGTAATAAAAATAACAAAAGCCCTAAGAGAACTAAGTGAATAAAATTGACAAAAACAGAATAAAGCTAAATAAACTAAATTAAGAACAAAAGTTAATAAAAAGACTGAAGTTAATAAAATTAAGCGAATTGAACTAATAAAAATAAAAAAGTGAATTAAATAAAAACAAATATATATAAAAATTTATTTCCACAAAATCATCACAAAAGTTCCACAAAATCATCACGAAAGGCTGAGCAGAAATTTAGAAACTTGCGAAGCTACGAAAAATTGATTCATCTCTACCCAACCGGCAGAAGAAATGAAGACTATCATCTTTTTAATAATTAAGTGAGAATTTAATTAAAGTTACTTTCTATTTACTAAAAATAAATTTGAATACTTAAAATTTTCGGACAATTAGTTATTTTTAGAAAATCTATAAAACCCTTAACCTATTAATTATACTAAGTAGTAATCGTTCTTCTTTACTCGTGATTTCTTTTAAAAGAAAAACAAAAAACGAAAAAATGCCTGACCCAATAGAGGAAATCGCTGAGAGAATGGCAAGGACATTATAAATGTCACAACCTAGTAGCCATTCAAATTCTACAGCCTCAACTTCTACAGATGGTAGTGTTTTTCCGAGATTTAATGAGGTTCAAAGGACCGAAATAAGAAAAATAATCGAAGATATTGTGCACGGTTCAAACGATGGTATTCTCGATGAAGGAGTAGATCATCCCGTAGGTACAATTACAAATTTAGAGGAACTAAATAGCGTTCCTGACATTGTTAAGACTTTGAGAGAATTCTCTGGTAAGCCCGGAGAATTCAACTCATGGCGTAAGGCCGTGGAAAGAGTATTGGACTTGTTCAAATCTATTCGCGGCACTGGCCGTTATTGTGCAATTTTGCATGTCATTAGGACGAAAATTACAGGCGATGCAGATAATGCATTGAAATCATACCGAACTCCATTACACTGGAGTCGAATGAAAAAATGCTTGATGATGCATTATTCAGACAAACGCGACATAGGAACGCTCGAGTACCAGATGACAGTACTATGTCAAGGTAACCGGACTATAACAGAATTCTACCAGGCAGTAAATCAACATCTTTCGTTGATACTAGAAAAGGTTGCCTGTCTCGAATTAGATGAGGCCAGCCTTTGTGCAATGACAAACACCTACAGGGAGAAAACCTTAGATACTTTCGTAAGAGGTATTCAAGGTGATCTACCTCGTCTTTTAAGCGTTAAGAACCTACTTCTCTTCCTCAGGCGTTACATATTTGTTTAAAACTGGACAATATGACATTTCGCAGAAATTATGCACAGGGACAGATACCAAGGACAAACGTAACTAAAGACAGATTAACTACGACAGATTTCGTTGGAGGTCGTAAGTTTTATCCTAAATTTGCTCAAATTGGTATGCCAATACCCGTTAGACCCCCAATGACATATCGATACAATTCCATGCCAAATTTCAGGTCTCAAATAAATGATTACGGCTCAAACAGGCGTCCTCAAAATTACTGGAATTCTAATGTTAGACCTCAAACTAATAACGGAGCATATAATAAGCTACAGAATCCAACGAATCAATTTCCGAATTATCAAAGACAATCCATACCAGAGCCGATGGAGGTGGATCGGTCGTTACATACAAGGCAGGCTAACTATTCGAATCAACCAATGAATCGTTTTGCGAAACGACCTGCCGGAGCCTCTTTTCAGGGTCCAGTTAATAAGGTCCAACGCCACTTCCAAATAAATGCAGAATATACTCAAGAACACATATGGGATACATGGGCATGTTACCCCTCAGAGGGAAATAATGTTGACACATTTCCACCTACCGAGGAGTCAGACAATGTAAATGATAATCTCGATCAAGCTATCGAAGGAAAAGAAGAGGAAGAACTGGTTGATGTAGAGCCTGTAGTAAATTTTTTAGATTAAATTGTTCCTCGTTACCCTATTTCGAAGAAAAAACGAGGAACGGGAAACTGATATCATTCTTATTAGATACCGGTAGCAATAAAAACTACATAAGACCAGAGATAGTTAAAAACCCATTAGATAATAATGAAATATTTTATGCAAAATCAGCTAATGGAAGGATAAAAATATCACAACATACTTTCTTAAATTTGTTTGGAATCGATGATGAGCCTCTAAAATTCTTTCTATTACCAGTTTTCGACTCATTTGACGCAATATTAGGCAATGACAGTATGAAAAATCTATCAGTAGTAATTCATACAGCAAAAAATTTTTTTACAGTATGGGGAGGAAAAAAAATCAATATTAGGCAGCGTGTCTCCCAAAGTGTTAACAATATGGAATTGCGTACAGATCATCTTAGTAGAAATCATAAACTTGCTCTCGACAAGGTAGTTTCCCAACATAGGCATTTATTCTCTGAACCCAATGAGAGGTTGACCTATTCCACAGTCATAGTAGGTGAAATAAAAACAACGAATAGTTCCCCAATATATTCCAAAAGCTATCCTTACCCAATGTCACTGAGAGATGTCGTTGAGACCGAAATAAACAAACTGTTACGGGATGGTATTATAAAAGCATCTCGCTCTCCTTATAATTCTCCTATATGGGTAGTCCCAAAGAAGGACGATGCCTCGGGGGAAAAAAAGTTCCGATTGGTTGTGGACTTCAGGAGACTCAATGCGGTAACAATAGCAGATCGATATCCCATTCCCGATATAAATGGGGTGCTAGCTAATTTGGGCGGATATGAATTTTTCACAGTTCTCGATCTTAAGAGCGGTTTCCACCAAATTCCACTTAAAGAGGAAGATTCTGAAAAAACTGCATTTTCCATTAATAACGGAAAGTACGAGTTTACAAGATTACCGTTCGGGTTGAAAAATGCTCCCTCAATATTTCAGAGCCATTCAGTTTCAACTCTCGCAGTGAACAGACGCGTTTTATAATCGTCGCAACTGAATATTAAAATTATCAAAAATTTAAAGTCACAAAAAATACAAAAACAAAACATTTATTAAACAGTTATTATACTAGTTTTATTTTATTTTTTTTGCTTGTGTACACATAAATATTTGCATACACAAACTCTTATAAGTGAAAAAAAACAAGAGAACTCTAAATGAGTTCATCTTCTGGCAACAACAACAACAATAAACCCACAAGCAGTAGAAATGCTTATTTAACTTTTGTTTCTGATGACGACAATAAAAAAATTGAATTAAGCACAAACCTGAATTCTACACAAAACACAACTATTCGTGCGCGATCATGCTCTCCATACATGTTAAATAGTGATCAAGAAACAACAACAATTGCACCTATTAGCAAACTTGTCAGCTTAGCTGTACAAGCAAACAAACAAACAATAAATACCCAGGTGACCAACGTGCACAAAATGAATAAAATTATGGATAAAGTAAGTGAAAATAGTGATAATAAAATTCAAACAGGTATGGATAGATACATAACTGTGTTAAAAAGGGGAAGAAGTCCCAAATCTGCTCAAATTGCGTCAACGGCAAAAGTTCCCAAAGATGGGAAAAATATAAAAAATTCCGAAAATCGTTTCGCGATTTTAACGGAACAAGGTGATGAAAACACAACTAATACAAGTTTGAGTAAACCACCACCGATTTATTTAAGAGAACAGAACTCCAGCTTTCTGGTAAAAAGCCTTATCTCGCTAATTGGAGAAAATGAGTTTTACGTAACTCCAATCAAGCGTGGGAAAATTAATGAAACAAAAATTCAGGTATCTAAAGAAAATAATTACAGAAAAATAGTCTCAGACTTTGAGACTAAAAATAAAAATTTTTATACATATCAGCTTAAGAGTGCTAAAGGTCTAACCGTTGTAATAAAAGGTATAGATTCTAGTGTGGATTCAGAAGAGGTCAAGTCTGGCCTTGAAAATAGTGGATTCAAGGTGAAAAATGTTTCAAACATCAAAAATAGAGAAAAAATCCCCCAACCAATATTTAGAGTCGAGTTACAGCCAGGTGACATAAAGATAAAAAAAAATGAATCCCATCCAATCTATGATCTAAAGTATTTGTTACACCGGAGAGTTACCGTTGAGCAGCCACATAAAAGAGCTGGACCTATCCAATGCCTGAACTGCCAAGAATTTGGGCACACGAAAACTTATTGCAAGTTGCCTACAGTCTGCGTTGTATGTGGTGAGCTACACAGTACCGCTAACTGTGACAAAACAAAAGGTGATCCCAAGGCGAAAAAATGTGGCAATTGCGGCGGAAATCACACTGCCAACTATAGAGGCTGCCCTCTTTACTCGTTTTTTAAACGCTCCTCGCACAAAAAAGAAAATATTATTCCCGCTCAGCCTATCACACTTTTAAGCTACCCTCAGTTACCTCAACCGTCTACCAGTCAGCAACAATATTCAAACGTATTGAAATCAAACGCGACTATTGCTCAGCAACAACCTAATAATAAATTTTCATACGCTAACATTTTAAAAAGTAACCACAATACAGCGCAAAAACCGGTACCAGTAAGCGAAGCTCCAGGGTCTAATTTTAGCCGTATTGAAGCCTCAATTGAGAGCTTAATACAAACAGTAAATACTTTTACTCTCAACATGTCCTGTATGATGCAGGAAATGTTGAAAATGCAGTCTACTTTGTTGCAGGCTGTATTAAGCAAACCATGAACTTGAAAATATGTTTTTGGAACGCAAACGGCATCTGCCAACATAAAAATGAAATAGAATATTTTCTTCTGGATAAACAAATCGATGTTATGCTTATCTCAGAAACTCATTTGACGTCTCGAAGCTATTTTAGAATTAGTGGATATAATTTCTACGACACCAAGGATCCTCGAGGTAGAGCTTGTGGTGGCTCGGGAATTCTAATAAAAACGCGAATAAAACACTACCTGTTAAATGAATTTTGTGAAGATTACCTTCAAGCAACAAACATCTGCATTGAAAATTTTTATCAAAAACTTGTGTTATCATCTGTTTATTCTCCTCCCAGGTTTTCAATTTCAGAGAGTCAATATACCGCATTTTATTCAACACTGGGGTCCCGTTTTCTAGCAGCTGGCGACTACAATGCTAAACACACATTTTGGGGTTCACGTTTAATCAGTCCCAAGGGTCGTGTTTTGTTTGACACAATTTCAAAAATGGGCTTTAATGTAGTTTCAAGTGGTCAGCCAACATATTGGCCAACGGATCGACAAAAAATTCCTGATATTATCGACTTTGGAGTTATGAAAGGTGTGCCCAGCGAAATGATTGAAGTTGAAGCATCATTGGATTTATCTTCAGATCACTCGCCTACTATTATCACTATTTACTCACACACAACTGCAACATCAACATGTGATTTACCGGTGACATCTGCACGTATTAACTGGCTGAAATACAAAAAATATTTGAGTGCTCATTGCACGGAAAATATGCTGTTGAGAACACCTACTGACATAGAAAATTCTATTAGGTTGTTTGAAGCACATGTTAATCAAGCTGCTCTTAATGCTTCTTCAAATCAACCAAATCAACAAGTAAGATTCAACAACATTTCTTCTGTAGATATAGAAAGGCTATTGACTGAAAAACGAAGAGCGCGACGAGAATGGCAACGTTACAGATCCCCCCAGCTAAAGTTAAGGCTAAAGGAATGCACCAAACAGCTCAGAAAAGTTTTACAAACACAAAAAACAGCTTCGCTGCAAAAATTTCTTCAAGAACTCGATGCAACACCACAAACAGATTATTCGCTATGGCGTGCAGCCAGAGGACTTAAAAGGCCAGTGATTTGCAAACCTCCGTTACGAGATTCGAATGGTGACTGGGCAAGAACTGATGCTGAAAAAGGTGCTCTTTTTGTTAAGCACTTAGAAAATGTATTTACACCGAATATTTCTACTGATATTGTTGAACTGCCACCAGTCATCTCTTTACCAGAAATACCGTTAAGATTTAACATTGTGGAGATTGAAAAGGCCATCACTAGTCTTAACACCAAAAAAGCCCCAGGTGTCGACAAAATAAGCAACAAAATGCTTCAACAACTGCCTTATATTGCAAAAAGAATTATACTATTCATTTTTAATAGTATTCTACGGCTGCAATACTATCCTGCAGAATGGAAGGTTTCGATGATTATTATGATACCAAAGCCCGCCAAGGATCATACGAAGGTTGAATCCTATCGGCCTATTAGTTTATTGCCCAACATTTCAAAACTATTTGAAAAGCTGTATATGAGCAAGCTGATGCCTATAGTGACTAGAAGTGGATGCATTCCAGATCATCAATTCGGTTTTCGCAGACAACACAGCACAATTGAACAAACTCACAGACTTGTGAATGTTATCAGAGACACTTTCGAAAAGAAGAAATATTGCTCTGCGCTCTTTATAGATGTTTCTCAAGCTTTCGATAAAGTATGGCACGAAGGTCTTATACATAAATTAACACAAAATCTACCCGCAAACATTGTTAGGCTTTTAATAAGCTATTTAATTGAACGAAAATTTTTAGTTAGGGAAGGCAATTTTTTAAGCCCACCGCAGTCGATCGAAGCCGGAGTTCCCCAAGGGAGTATCTTCGGTCCATTACTTTATTTAATATATGCTTCTGACTTACCGTTAAGCAGTAACATTCATACATCAACATTTGCCGATGATACAGCTTTTCTAAGCGTTCACGAAAATCCTGTGGAAGCTTCCCGCAATTTACAAGGGTATATATCCAAATTGCAAAATTGGCTCAAACAATGGCGTATTAAAGTTAACGAGCAGAAATGTGTGCACGTAACTTTATCAAAAAAAAAAAAAAAAAAAAAAAAAAAAAATATTTCAGAGGGCTCTTGATGATATACTAATGGAGGTTATAGGGAAGATATGCTACGTTTACGTGGATGACATAACAGTGTTTAGTAAGGATGAAAAATCCCACCTGGAACACGTGAATGAGGTATTCAGAATATTAGTAGAGGCCCATATGAAGATTCAATTAGATAAATGTGAATTTTTCAAGCAAAAGGTAGAGTTTCTTGGTTTCATTGCCTCCAGAGAAGGTATAAAAGCAAATCCAAAGAAAGTTGATTCAATATTGAACTTTGGGTATCCTAAAAATCTAAAAGAACTCCGCTCATTCCTTGGTCTGTCGGGATATTACCGACGATTCATTAGGGGATACGCAGAAATTGCAAAACCTCTCACAAGAATGCTAAGAGGAGAGGAAGGTCGCATATCAAAAACTGCATCTAGCAAGACTTAAGTAAATCTAGATGAGAATGCGAAGGAATCTTTTGATGCATTAAAGAATGCATTAGTGTCGAAAGAAGTGATATTATCATATCCAAATTTTGAAAAAGACTTTCATCTGACTACAGATGCTTCAAATTTTGCCATTGGAACAGTTTTGAGCCAGGATGGTAAACCTCTTACATATATTTCCAGAACACTTAACAAGACTGAAGAGGTTTACGCGGCCAATGAGAAGGAGATGCTTGCAATTATATGGGCATTGCATTCCTTAAGAAATTACCTATACGGATCAAAGAAAGTGGTAATTTTTACAGACCACCAACCACTTACGCATGCCCTTAGCAATAGCAATACCAACTCTAAGATGAAAAGATGGAAATGCATACTCGAAGAATATAACTATGAGCTAAAATATAAGCCGCGTAAGACAAATGTAGTGGCTGACGCCCTATTTTGAAACGATTCCGAATTAAATATTCTTCAGGATGAGTCAAGTTCTTCCACAATGACACAACATTGCGCTGAGAGTTCCTCCGAAAATCTCATTCCTAGCATAGAGGGTCCTGTAAACGTATTTAAAAACCAATTGTTCATAAACATAGGCAATGAGTCCTCATATCAATTCAAAATAATTTTCCCAAGCTTCCATAGGCATATTATAACAGAATACGAATATGATGAACAAAAACTTATAAGCTTGCTAAAGAGATATTTTAATCCTTCCGTCCTAAACGGCATTAAAACTTTAGAAACAATAATGGGAAGCATTCAACGCATATACGTTGAACACTTTTCAAACTATAAATGTAGATTTGCTCAATTATTAGTCGAAGATATTACGTCTGAAAGTGACCAAGAAAATATAATAATTGAAACGCATAAAAGAGCGCATCGTAATGAAAAAGAAAATAAGGTGCAAATCCTTGAGAAGTATTACTTTCCAGGGATGGCAGGCAAAATCAAAAGAATTATAAAACTATATTCAATATGCAAAGAGAATAAGTATGATCATCGGCATCCTAATATGCCTGAATTAGGTAGGACACCAATACCAACATTCCCTGGTCATACGATCCATATTGATATATTTTCCACAAATAAGAAATTAAAATTAACATCGATCGATAAATTTTCTAAGTATGTGTATGTCAAACAACTTAAGGGTAGAGCGATTGAGGAAGTTCGGAAACCTCTTAGAAAAATATTGTTTTTCAATGGAGTACCTAAGAATGTTGTCATGGACAACGAACCCTCACTGAACTCAGCATCTATCTTGTTTATGCTCAAGGATGATTTAAAAATAAATGTCTTCACTACCCCTTCGTACAGAAGTGAGCCAAATGGACAGATAGAACGCTTCCATTCTACATTGGCAGAGATAGTGACATGTCTCAAGGAAGAAGGGACGTCTAGAGACTTTAATGAATTACTTGAAAGATCTGTAATGGAATACAATCACACCATACATTCGACAACAAATAGGAAACCGGTAGATCTATTTTTCAGTCGTACAGTTGACTTTTCACCTCAAGATTACGAAAAAACCAGGTTGTCAAATATTGAAAGATTTTAACAGAAACAGGAAAAAGACATTGCTTATCACAATAAACGTAGAACAGAAAGTAAAGATTATTTGCCAGGTCAAGTTATTTATGTTAGATCTAATAAAAGATTGGGCACCAAACTTAGTAACCGTTTCAAGGAAGAGATAGTAAAGGAAAATCGTGGCACAACAATTCTTACTGAAAGTGGGCGTGTTATTTATAAAGGACACCTACGGAATTAACTATTTTCTTTGTGTTTTTACAGGCTTCTTATTGAAACCACCTTGGCGGACTTTAACATTCTTGACTATTCCAACGCCAGACTTATAACTGTTCCGGACGGGTTCGCGAGAAGACAAAGTGGTTCATTCAAAGTTATACATTTAATCGACATCGATCAGTACCGAGGTTTGATGGACGACATCGAACTCATCTTGAATATCAATATTACTTACAATCATCCTCTCAGTCCGTTTTTAAACCAACAGGTTCTTGAGATAAGAGGACTAATTAAACGATTAAGTCCACATAATGTAAAGAGATCAATAGATTTTTTTGGCAGTGCATGGAAGTTGATTGCCGGAACACCGGACAGACAAGACTTCGAGATTTTAAACCAAAAAGTTAACAACATTTTACAAAATAACAATAGACAGAATACAAGAAATTTCTAATATTACTAATGAAATACTAAGAGTAAAGAAGGATGATTGGAAGGATAAAATAACAAACAAATTAGAACATAAGCTAACACTTATTGAAAAAGAACTACAGAATATCGAGTATGCCATACAATGGGCTAAAGTTTATATTGTAAATTTCTTTATTCTATCTAAAACAGAAATTGATGCTGTTAACAATATTTTGAAATTATATAACATTCCATTACTTAGTATTGATGAATTGTTAGCTTTTAGTAAAGTGAAAATAGCAACCAATAGTAAAGACATTTTATACATTTTAAGCATACCAATAAGACAAAATGAAATCTGTACAACTTATCTAGCAAAATCTGTAAAAGTAGGTAAATTTATTGATAAAATCGAATTTGAAAATATATTAGAGTGTAATAATGAATTGTTTGCTATCAAGAATAGTTGTAAAAATTATAATGAAATGACTATATGTAAAACAAATGATGTCTCGGAATTGAAAGAAGATTATTGTATAACTGGTTTATTTAAGAACAGAATTGGAAACTGCACTCAGGTAAACAATGATCACATACCAACCGTGGAAGAAATCGGGGATGATATTCTATTATTAAACCAGTACAATGGCATAATAACTGCAGATGGTGAAGATATCAACTTAAATGGGACATATCTAATAAAGTACTTTAACATCACTATAAACATCAATGGGAAGGATTATTTTTCAGCAGCAATCAGTGGAAGAAGACCCCTTCCAGCTGTCTTACAGCCGCAAACAAATGGTGTAAAAACGGAAGAAGTATTATCTCCAGAAAGCCTGCATAATTTCAATACTGGAAACATAAAAAGATTGGATATTTTAGAAACCAAAAATAATGTACTCATGACAACAATTGTGTGCATTGTAGTTTGTGCTATGGTATTCGCCACATGGATAATGATCAGGAAACAATCAAAGAACCAGGAAAATGAAGCAGGTGAAATAAAGGACAATAAAACAGAAAGAGTAGAAGAACTACTGGAGGTGGGGCCAATATCTGGAAAAAAACAGACCAGCATTTACAATTTGCACACATTTTAGACAATCGGGACGATTGTGCTTAAGAAGGGAGGAGTTAACACAAAATACATTTAAACACATAAAACAAAACATTCTGACAATATTTCCCATAAGGTAACTTGAAACTCCTCAAGTTACAAAAATACGTTGGAAACCAAAGTAAATCATTTTTATACATTTCTCATGTCAATATTAAACACCTGCAACTTTGCATTTGCAATAGCTCCCATGGGAATATGCTGAGTCAACATATAGAATCAACAAACCTGAGGTGTAGTTGTAGAATAAGTTAGATTAAGAATTCACTAGTACTTTTGCTTTTAATAAATAAAAAACATAGTGCGGTCAAAAACGCGCTTAAAAAAAATATATATTTTTAAAAATTAAAACTTTAAAAAAGTTAATTTGTATTGTAACGACACGTTTTCGCTGGTTGCTGGGGCGGAGACTCGCGGCGTCCAGGGTTGTTACAAATATTTATATTTAAGTAAAAGCAGAGGAATGAAGAATCGGTACACTCAGTTTTTTTCAAATATGTTATAATCTTTATTTTCTTAATGTCTCTTATTCTATATATTCATTTACACGCTATCTGATGGTGAGAGTATTAGTATTCTTGTCAGTTGTCATCGGCTGGGCTTTGTGGCAGTGATGAGATGACAATGATGAGTTCAAGCACTGAGGCGGTTGTTGCTGTCGAACTTGGGTAACACACAACGTCGATCATTCGTGTTTTGACGAGAGAGTAGCGGCGGAGCAGCGTATAACACAAATTCTCAGGCAGGCAGAATTTACTGATATCCGTCGTGATGGCGCAGCGTATCACGCAAATACTCAGACGGAAAGAGTTCACTGATGTCCGTAGTGATGGAGCAGCATATAATGCAAATACTCAGACGGAAAGAGCTCACTGATATCCGTAGTGATGGAGCAGCGCATAACGCAAATACTCAGACGGAGAGAATTCGCTGATATCCGTAGTGATGGAGCAGCGTATAACGCAATACTCAAGCAGAGGGCTTGGATAAGCCGATAGTTAGCAGAGCAGCGTAATACGTCAATACTCAGACGGAGGGAATTCGCTGGTATCAGCAATGATGGAGCAGTGTAAGACACGATACTCAATCAAAGAGAAACTAGTAGCTATAGTAATGTCTGAGCAGTGTAAGACACGATACTCAGGCAGAAATCTATACTACGAGTTCGGTAGTAGTGGCGGGGCAGTGTAAGACACGATACTCCGTTTTACGAGTTCGGTAGTAGTGGCGGAGCAGTGTAAGACACGATACTCCGTACTACGAGTCAGCCATTAGCCTTGCGGCTATTAAATGAGGTCTTACTTTCTTGCTGGCCTCTTGCTGACTGACTAGCTGTTCGCGATTGTCTGAGTTTATTATGTTGATTTTTCTGTGTCAACCACGCACATACATGTGCGTGTGTGCAACTACATTGGTTTGACCACACCAGCTGATCAATGTTGTTTATTATAGTTTTTCACCATGGTAGTTGAGTGTGGTTGGTTTTCGGTGGTGATTTCTTCGGCTGGCCGCTAATGTGCAGCGTATTTTCAAATGAGTATATTTAATAGTAGATATACATTAATATAATAATATAATAATGATATGGATTTTAATACTATTAATGGTAATGTTAAAAGTATATCTAGGTTATTAGTAGATCATTATAATTTCTAACTAATGGTTTATAACTAATGCGATAGTATACTATATTATGTACACCAAAAACGAGTCTACGACTTTCGGACGTTACAGTATATGTACAATTTTTTTGCTTTTTTATTTCAATAGCGAATCAACTAAAGCATCGACTACTGTGGTACAAACTATAACATCAGGGAAAAGGAAAAAGACAAATGCACAAAGATGTAGAGACAATCGTGAGAGAAAGAAATTACAAAATACAATGTTACAAAACATAACTGCAGATAGATCAGATGAATGTAGTGAGACTGGCTTGCTTTCTATAAGAGAGAGAGAGACACAGACAGGGAAACATGGGCACGCCGCACAGTTTACTATAGCAAAAAGTGTCGTTACAACTTTTCGTGAGAATTTTTTCCGTCTAGCCCCCTTTCACAACGCGCGATAAGGAACTTCGTTCCAAAAAAAAAAGAAAAGTTAAGTTCTTGTTACTGAATCGTTGATTATATTCGCCAAAAACCAGAGCTATCATCAAAACCCTATTTCGCAATCAAAACAAAATTGTCTGAATTTATTTTACACTTGGCGTTTAGGGCTTCACAGTGGAGATCTAGAATACGTGAAGCTGTGTGGTCAAGTAAGTCTTCTAACTCCACTTCAGCATTTGATTCACTGACCATAATTGATTTTGGATCTGTATAACCTTTTCTCTTTTCAAGTTGTGAATTTTTTATTAAAACTGAGTGATGTTTAATCAAAGAAATTTTAATTTTTCAGGCTTAAGTTCGTTTTTTCTAAATTTAATTTTGTTATAAATTAAATTATTATTTAAATTAGAAAGAAAAGTCTAGTGACTCTTAATACTTGAACAGACAATAATAAAATAAAAAATAATTTAATTTATAACAAAATTAAATTTAGAAAAAACGAACTTAAGCCTGAAAAATTAAAATTTCTTTGATTAAACATCACTCAGTTCGAATAAAGAATTCACAACTTAATTATAAAACTAAAGGCACGTAGCTAAGAATGTGTTTGTACATCACAGTAGTTTATACAATAAAAAAAACAGCTGTATACATAACGTAACACATTGCAAAATCCCTAGAGTATTGGTAGCCGAAGGCTGCCAACTAGGAATGAAATAAGAAACACTACAATAAAGGTCAACTTGAACAAGATAGACTTTGAAAAAGTATAGTAAAGTTCCAACCCATTAAAAGCTGTAGTGTAAAAACTTAAATGTAATTTAGCATATTCAATTAATGATAGAGGATCTTTAACTAATGTGATTGCAGCTGCCGTGGTGGCAGTGAGGTCTAAGCGGTAGATAACTCTGATGATGACTCTGTGGTTACTCTCGAGACATCGATGTCAGTTCAACCCTCCCCGCAGTCTAATTTTTCTTTGTCTGTTCAAGTATTAAGAGCCACTAGATTTTTCTTTCTAATTTAAATAATAATTTAATTTATAACAAAATTAAATTTAGAAAAAACGAATTTAAGCCTGAAAAATTGAAATTTCTTTTCTCTTTTCTTTTAACACCTTTTCATAACTAGGAAACATGCAAGAGGAAAACTTAGTATTGACGAAATATTCGATGTGGAAATACTGCTATTTAGTCAAATTCGTTTCAACTATCATTGTTTCAATTTCAGCAACCTTCAATTATGGAAAAAGTGATTTTGGCTCTGAATCCATTCTGTTGTGTTCTCTTTGAAGAATTCTGAAAATATGAAACAGGTCGAACACGTCTATAGCGTTTTGAAGAATGCTTTTAAGTGGTGAAGGAGCTTTTAAATAAATCGTTTTTCCTCTATCTAAAAGTTCCTTGTGGTTTTTTTAAACGCCTTTTTTCCATTTAATATCGAATTGTTTACATAAATATTTGAAACACTTCAGAAGACTGCAACATACATATGTCCTCTTATATTTTTACACACTTGCTTAGATAAACTGCCTATAATATGTTATTATCAACATTGGAGATAATTCGCTTTCAACATTTTGTATTTCGTTCGTTTTCTTCATGAGCCGAGAGTGAGGTATGAATAGAGGGCGAACCATGATCAGTGGAAGCATAAAAAAATATACTGCCTACGTACAATACAATAGCAGAATATATATTTTTTTTTTTGGTTATAGATATTAACCAATAAAAATTTCAATTTCAAACATAATATTATATATTCTGACTTTACAAAATCTGTATGCAAAATTTTAACGTGTTTTAGCCAATAACAAAAATGTGAAATAGGACTTGGTGTTAAGGGTATTCAGTATTAACTTTCAGGTTTTCAGGTATTTATTCGATAAAATAAATATATAAAATTTGCTTAAATTTACAATATATGTAATTATCCTCCATATTTCTTAAGCTTATGGTTTTCATAATTAAAAAAGTTAATTGATCTTGCTTAAAAATTCAATATTTCAACACCTTTTTTCTATCCTAGTTCTTAATTTATTCTTAGTTGTACCTATGTATATATACCCCAGTGTTGTATAAAATGCGGTATATTGACTCTCTGAAATTGAAAACCTGGGAGGAGAATAAACAGATGATATCACAAGCTTTTGATAAAAATTTTCAATACAGATATTTGTTGCTTGAAGATATTCTTCACGAAGGTCATTTAGCAGGTAGTGTTTTATTCGAGTTTTTATTAGGATTCCAGAGCCACCACAAGCTCTACCTCGAGGATCCTTAGTATCGTAGAAATTATATCAACTAATTTTAAAATAGCTTCGAGACGTCAAATGAGTTTCTGAGATAAGCATAACATCGATTTGTTTATCCAGAAGAAGGCTAAAACAACGGCGGATAAAAGTGAATGAGCAGAAATGTGTACACGTTACTTTTACTTTACGCAGGGAAACATGCCCGCCTATACAAATCAAAACCGAGACTGTACCGCAACACACTTCAGTAATATATCTAGGCGTTCATCTTGATCGTCGTTTAACATTGAAATGTCATATAGACGCAAAGTTAACACAAATGAAACTAAAAGCAGCCCAAATGAATTGGCTTATTGGAAGAAACTCTATACTAAGCCTTGACTGTAAACTTCTCTTATACAACGCGATCCTGAAACCAATATGGTCCTATGGTATCCAGTTATGGGGCACTGCCTCAGCATCGAATGTCGAAAGAATTCAAAGGCGACAGAATAAAATCCTACGTACAATAACAGCAGCCCCCTGGTATGTCAGAAACCATCGCATTCATAAAGATCTAGACGTTCCGTTGGTGAAGACAGTATTTTCAAAACAGTGACGAGTGAAAAAATATATAAAAAAACTTGAGTTGCACCCAAATCCACTCGCGCGCAATATTCTCCATTAAAGAGGCCACACCCGGCTGAAAAGAAGGGATATTCTTTTTCTCAGCCGTTCACGAGAGATGTAAAACAACAAAAATTAACCGTTGAAATTAAAAATTTTGTTTAGCATTGGCTAAACCTATATTTAATATGTTTTAGAACTAAGATTTGAAAAACTTATTGATAATTGAATTAATAATTAAAGATTCAATATATAATAAAATTATCCAAAAAAAAAAAATTGTTTTAGCCATGTTTACAATTTTGAGATGTACCCTTGTAGATTCCAGGAAGTTTCTACAGGATTTTCATGAACGCTTAGAAAAGCCGTATCATCAGCAAATGTTGATGTATGAATGTTACTGCTTAACGGTGAGTCAGAGGCATATATTAAATAAAGTAAGGGACCGAAGATGCTGCCTTGGGGAACTCCGGCTTCAATCGACTGCGGTGGGCTTAAAAAATTGCCTTCACTAACTACAAATTTTCGTTGATATAGATAGCTTTTTAAAACCCTGACGATGTTTGCGGGTAGATTTTGCGTTATTTTGTGTATGAGACCTTCGTGCCATACTTTATCGAAAGCTTGAGAAACATCTATAAAGAGCGCATAGCAATATTTCTTTTTTTTCAAATTTGTCTCTAACCACGTTCACAAGTCTGTGAGTTTGTTCAATGGTGTTATGCTGACTGCGAAAACCGAATTGATGATCTGGAACACATGCACTGCTAGTTACTATAGGAGTCAGCTTGCTCATGTACAGTTTTTCAAAAAGTTTCGACATATTGGACAATAAACTGATAAGCCGATAGGATTCAACCTTTGTATGATCCTTACCGGGCTTTGGTATCATAGTAATCATTGAAACCTTCCATTCTGCCGGATAGTATTGTAGTCGTCAAATACTATTAAAGATGAATAGTATTATTCGTTTTGCAATGAAAGGCAATTCTTGCAGCATTTTGTTGCTTATTTTATCAATACCTGGGGCTTTTTTTGAGTTTAGACTTGTAATAGCCTTTTCAATCTCCACAATATTAAATGTTAGCGGAATTTCTGGTAAAGCGACGACTGGTGGCAGTTCAATAATATCATCAGAAATATTTGGAGTAAATACCTTTTCTAAGTGTTTAACAAAAAGAAAACCTTTTTCAGCATCAGTTCTTGCCCAGTCACCATTTGAAGCTCGTAATGGAGGTTTACATTTTTTTTTTTTTATTTGTGATAATTTTATTATTTATTGAATCTTTAATTATTTAAATTGAATTATCAATAAGTTTTTCAAATCTTAAATCTAAAAAAATATTAAATATAAGTTTAGCCAATGCTAAACAAAATTTTTAATTTCAACGGTTGGAGGTTTACATATCACCGGCCTTTTAAGTCCTCTGGCTGCACGCCACAGCGAATAATCTGTTGATGATGTTGCATCGAGTTCTTGCAGAAATTTTTGCAGCAAAGCTGTTTTTTGTGTTTGCAAAACTTTTCTAAGCTGCTTGGTACACTCCTTAAGCCTTAATTTTAGCTGAGGCGATCTGTATCGTTGCCATTCTCGTCGAGCTCTCCGTTTTTCAGTCAATAGCCTTTCTATATCTGCACAAAAAATATTGTTGATTTGGTTGAATTGAAGAAGCATTAAGAGCAGCTTGTTTGGCATGTGCTTCAAACAACCTAATAGAATTTTCTATGTCAGTAGGTGTTCTCAATGGAATATTTTCCGTGCAATGAGCACTCAAATATTTTTTGTATTTCAGCCAGTTAATACGTGCAGATGTCAGCGGAAAATCACATGTTGGTCTTGCAGTTGTGTGTGAGTAAATAGTGATAATAGTAGGCGAGTGATCTGAAGACAAATCCAAAGATGCTTCTACTTCCATCATTTCGCTGGGCACACCTTTCGAGATTCCAAAGTCGATAACATCAGGAATTTTTTGTCGATCCGTTGGCCAATATGTTGGCTGACCACTTGAACCCATTTTTGAAATTGTGTCAAACAAAACACGACCCTTAGGACTGATTAAACGTGAACCCCAGAAAGTGTGTTTAGCATTGTACTCGCCAGCTGCTAGAAAACGGGACCCCAGTGTTGTATAAAATGCGGTATATTGACTCTCTGAAATTGAAAACCTGGGAGGAGAATAAACAGATGATATCACATGTTTTTGATAAAAATTTTCAATGCAGATGTTTGTTGCTTGAAGATAATCTTCACAAAATTCATTTAACAGGTAGTGTTTTATTCGCGTTTTTATTAGGATTCCAGAGCCACCACAAGCTCTACCTCGAGGATCCTTGGTGTCGTAGAAAGTATATCCACTAATTCTAAAATAGCTTCTAGACGTCAAATGAGTTTCTCAGATAAGCATAACATGGATTTGTTTATCCAGAAGAAAATATTCTATTTCATTTTTATGTTGGCAGATGCCGTTTGCGTTCCAAGAACAGATTCTTAAGTTCACGGTTTTTTCAATACAGCCTGCAACAAGGTAGACTGCATTTTCAACATTTCCTGCATCATACAGGACATGTTGAAAGTAAATGTATTTACTGTTTGTATTAGGATCTCTATCGAGGCTTCAATACGACTAAAATTATGCCCTGATTCTTCATTAGCTGGTACAGTTTTTTGCACCGGAGTCTGGTTACTCTTTAAAATATTAGCGTATGAAAATTTAATATTAGGTTTTTGATGAGTAAGAGTCGTGTTAGACTTTAAAACATTTGAGTATTGATTATGGCTAGACGACGGTTGAGGTAACTGAGGGTAGTTTAAAGGGGTGTTGGGCTGATCGGGAGTAGCATTTGTTTTTCTGTTCGACGAATTTTTAAAAAAAGAGTAAAGAGTGCAGCCTCTATAGCTAGCAGTGTGGTTTCCACTGCAATTGCCGCATTTTTTTGCCTTGGTATCCCTTTTTATTTTGTCACTGGTATATAAGATGTAAATTTTAGGTTCAATAGTGTTGTTGACCGTATTATTAGAATTTCGCAATCTATAGTGATCTTGTAATTTATAAACTAGCTAATTTGGAAGATCAATTTTCCTAAGTTCATTTTAAATCTAATTTTTATTATTTCTATGAAATTGACTATCATTAATAGTTAACACTTTTTCTATGAAATTTTTGGCTATGTTTTGGTACCAATCTAATATAAAATTTTTGTCTCTTCTAATTACTAAAGTATTTAAATATGAATTCCTAAAGTTATTCTCAATTTCAATTGTAGATTTAATACAACTATTAAACTCATTTAAAGTTTTCAGCATATTATCTATTCCACATTTAGAAATTATGCAACATAAATCATCTACATATTTTTCGTCTTATACATAAACGATTGATAAAGTTAAACGCGGTTTTATTGTGAACAACCGCGTTTTCCACACGAGGTTTCCTAAGTTTAATAATTAGTTTCTCAATAAGCCTTTTCTTTTCAATTAACGTTTCCATAACAATATCAGTTATTGTTGGATAAACTGGGTGTCCCATTGGAAATCCTTTCTGTTATAAATACTTATATTTTTCCATAATTTTTCCACTGAACGTCTGTTGGTATATTAATATTAGTTTTATTTATGAATCATTTACCATTAAAATTAATCCTAATTTACATATCTCTTTGCATAATTTTTAAGCAATCAAATTTGTTCTTATGAATCTTCTTTTCTTCTTTATTTAATGATATTTAATATTAATATAATATATGAATAAAAAATTGGCTGGAATAAAAAATAAATATAAATTTAAAGGGAATATGGGAACAAATATATGAATATAGTTTTCTAAAGAACACACACACATTTGCATGCATGAATTAAATAAATAAAATAAAAAAAAACTACGGGTAGCACTCCGGGAGTGCCGACAGAAGTGAAAACGTTTTGTGATTACAACAATACACGTGCTATTGCCAAAAAAATTATGCGTAGATATAAACAATTATATAAATACATGCAACAAATTTAACCACTTATCAAGGCGTTTGCAACAGGTGAGCTTACTAGCATAGCTGACTGAGCTAGCTTTATAGCAAATTTTCATACAAACTGATATAGTTTGAAGAGAGTACATAAAAAATGGCTACAGTTTGGTACTCATACGTATTAAAATGCTTTTAATTTGTTTGTGTGTTTTGATATGAAGCGAGTGCTTTATACCAACAAAATACATGTTGTTTTCGGATTGTTGTACTTGTTGTCGAACTGCGCATACCTGCTAGTTTTGCCATGCCACTTATTGTAAACGCAAATGCAACTGCGCCCGAGAAGTTAACAACCTAAATTTTTTCGCCCAAAATGAAGAGAGCGCCATCTTTGTGTACTCTTCTTAATCAGTTTCGCTCAAATTGAAGAGTGCGCCCTCTTTGACGCACAAAAAAATTCGTGTTTTTCTCATATATGGCAACATCACCCACAAGAGAGGCCGCTCTCTTCATTTTGAGCGAAAAAATTTAGGTGTTGGGCCTTACTAAGGTCCTCGAATCGACTTCGACTGTTGTACTAGATAAAATAACACCTAACATTTTTCTTTAATCTATTACAGCAGTCGAAGTCGAATCGAGAACCGTAATAAACCCCAATATCTGTAGGTTGTAAATTTCACTCCGACTAGGCATTCGCACAAACAGAGATGTTACAAGCGTGACGGTGTCGCGAGTTCTGAGGTTTTGTCTCATCCAAAACCTTCGTACCGCGCCAATAAAAGTTATCACTTCAAAAATAATACATAGTTTAAAATCACACATGCATTCAGACACAATTAAATTTTGCCGTTGTTAACCAATATGCAATCATACTCAATTATAAGTTATTATGACAAAAATTTAATGAATTGCTTACACATCATAAAGTTCGTAAACCATTGCTAAGGAAATTTGATTATTAATTAATTATTTTAAATACAAGAGCCATTTACCCCATTTATACATTAGGTAATTTTTTTGCGTTGAACAATATTATTCTGTATATGTTATTATCCATAAGCTAAGCACTTTTATTACTATTTAATTTTATATAAAAGAAAGTAAAAATAAAGATATTGTTAACGCTACTCCAAAATCCCCGTGATGATTTCCAATCTGGCAACAACAACGTAACTTCGAAAAAAGAATTAATATCAAAAATGACATTTGGATTTATTTAACGAAACCTATAATTCTCAATAACCGTCTTAGCTCCTTCGCCATTTAAATTATTTAAAGTGGATCCAATTTTATGAACTATTTAAAGAAATGGTACACAAGCTACCACTTCCAAACGTACAGAAAATGTAGTACCTCAAAACCAATTTATCAGTGAAGTCTAGAAAACTCATAAGTCACCTAGCATTATCAGAAGAAAATTACACCACAGCGTGGTCACTGCTTTATGAACGATACAACAACAAAAGAGTATTGATGGCTACATTGATTTAAAAACATCTGAATCAAGCCAAGGAAACATTATCTCCCGCAACAATAAAGGCTCTTCATGATATCACAAAGGAATGCTTGTTGGTATTGAACAATTTAAGCATCGTCATGGGATGCCATACTCATTCAATTATTGCTGAAAAACTCTAACACACTATTTAATTTCGATTCAACTATTCATCAAAATACAAACAAGGCTATCTGCTGTAGCATCAGGAGAAGTTAACAGCAATTGTAGGCTATGCAATAACTATCGTATTCACCATCGTAAGCAATTCATTGCAACGACTGAATATGATCGATTAAAATGGGTACAACAACAGAGATTATGTGTGAACTGTTTCAAGGCTAATCATTTAGCCAAGGTACGTCCTCGTGGTATTTGCACAAAATGTAATAATAAGCACATAACGTTATTACACTAGCCACCAAAAAAAAGAATAGTGTACGTCAAACTAACCTCTTCAAATAACAAACAAAAAACTACATGAGACTACAAGCAACGCAGTTGCAGTCTCTCCAGCCTCAACATCATCTATATCAAAGAACCAGAGCTACGTCATCTTAGGTACGGCAAAAGTCATCATCAAGGCCGAAAATGGGAATTCAAACGAATTTAGAGCCCTACTAGACTGAGGATCATAAGTCAACATTGTGAGTGAGCGGCTTATCATTATGTATTGATGGAGTTGAAAGGACTCAGAAAATAGCACATAAACGCATTAATGTGCAAATGTTATCCAGATATCATGACTTCTCAACAAACCTGGAAGCCTTCGTTTTACCCAACATTCTACCAGCGCAACCGAGTCATATTATCGATGTTTCAAATTGAAAAGTTCCAAAGGACATTCTTCTGGCGGACCCCAAGTCTTACATGCTCAAGAAAATTGATATTCTTCTGGGCGCTGGTTCTAATGATACAGCCTGCAACGATAAAGTTAAGCGACTATCTTCCAATACTTCAAAGTAAGTCACTTGGGTGCGTTATAAGCGGATCAATCAAACAGCACAGTATATTCTGCTTAACCTCTCCAGTAATCTGCGCAGTATATAGTAACGAAAATTCATTGGAAGAAACAATAGAACAACTATGGAGATTCGATAAAGTGGAAACAAACGCTAAAACATTATCTCCCGCAGAAAATCTGTTTGCAAGTCATTTCAATCAACATGTTGGAAATAATTCTAATAGGCGCCTAATCGTCAGCCTACAATTTAAAGAGAACCCAGCAGCACTAGGCTACTCACACCAATTGGCATACAATGGATTTATTAGTTTAGAAAATCGAATTTATAAGAAGAAAATATGCGACGTGAATATACCAATTTTGTGAGAGAATATGAGCAACTGGGCCACATGGAAAAGGCAAATATAGACAATATATCTTATCCAAGATATTTTATTCCACATCATTGCGTGCTTAAGCCCGAGAGTACATCAACAAAACTTAGAGTTGTGTTCGACGCTTCCGCTAAAACGTCAACAGGATACTCGTTAAATGACTTAATCCATACTTACTGTACAAAGTGATTTATTCTCGATTCTACTCAGGTTTCGCATGCCTAAATTCTAGTTACAACTGACATCGAGAAAATTTACCAGCATATTTTAATCAACCCAGCGAACCATCAATATCAGTTGATCATTTGGAGAGAGGACCCTTCATCACCAATTAATTATTACACACTAAACACCGTAACCTACGGCACGCGAGAAGCTCCATACTTGGCTAGAAAGTGCTTACAACGTATTGTAGATGAAAACACAGCACGATACCTACTCGGCTCTCAGATGCTAAGAGACAACTTTTATGTGGTTGATGGTCTCGGTGGTTTAGATAGTCTAAATTTGGCGATTGAAACTCAATGGAAACTACAAATTATATTGCAAGAATATGGTTTCATACTAAAAAAAATGGTGTTTAAATAATGAAAGGCTTAGGAAAGATATATCCCATAGTGATTGAGTAGTTGATTTAGATCTTGATGGAAACAGTAATAAAACCATAAAAACTTTGCGTTTACACTGGGTGCCCAAAGATGATCAGTTTCGCATCAAAATAAAACTGAACAATCTCCAAGTAATCTCAAAACTTACAGTTACATCAGAGCTTGCAAAAGTATTTGATCCTCTTGGTCTGCTTCCTCCTATTGTTGTCAATGCAAAAATTTTTATCCAACAATTGTGGCTGCGTTTACTAGATTGGGATGAACCATTACCCAAGAACCTCCGTATGACTTGGGAGAGCTTCCGAAATGACTTGAAAACGCTAGATGATTTAAAAATTGCAAGACATGCTTTCTATGGTGACAAGGCCTATGGTGCAGTTGTATATACTTATATGCGTGCAAAACTTAAAGATGGAACAATAATTGCTCGACTGCTCTGTGCAAAATTAAGAGTGGCCCTGATAACAGCAAACACTACCCCTGTTGGAGCTATGTGCTGTGGTCATACCAGCCCAACTCGCTCATCGAGTAAAAAAAGATATGAAACATCCAATAATACTACCAACTACCTTTGGAAAGACTGTTATTAAATATGATACATGAATACAATAAGCATTGTGGATCGACTGCAATGCTGAATACAATAGACAGCATTTTGGCCAATAAAAGGGAAAATAACAGCTCGAGACGTTATTCAGAAATGTCTTTTTTTCAGTTTCAACTCTCGTAGTGAACAAACGCGTTTTTATAATCGTCGCAACTGAATATAAAAAAATATAAAAAAAAAAAAAATTTTCAAGACACAAAAATTATAAAAAAAAACAAAACATTTATTGAACAGTTATTTTACTGGTTTTATTTATTTTTTGCTTGTGTGCAATATACATAAATATTTGCATACACAAACTAATATAAGTGAAAATAAAAAAAGAGAACTCTGATGAGTTCATCTTCTGATAAAAACAACAATAATCCTACAAGCAGTAGGAATGTACAATATATAACTTTAGTTGCTGATGACGACAATAAAAAAAATGCATTAAACAAAAACCCTGAATTTAACAGAAAACACAAATACTCGTGAGCGATCATTATCTCTGAACATGTTAAATAGTGATCAAGAAGCAACAACAATTGCACCCATCAGCAAACTTGTCAGCTTAGCTGTACAAAAAAACAAACAAACAATAAGTAACAAGGTGACCAACGTGCACAAAATGGTAGATGCGGTGAGTACAATAATTGATAATAAAATTCAAACAGGAATGGACAGATACATAACCGTGTTAATTAGATAGAGATAGAGATCCTAATACAAACAATAAATACATTTACTCTCAACATGTTCTGTATGATGCAGGAAATGTTGAAAATGCAGTCTACCTTGTTGCAGGCTGTATTGAAAAAACCATGAACTTAAGAATCTGTTTTTGGAACGCAAACGGCATCTGCCAATATAAAAATGAAATAGAATATTTTCTTCTGGATAAACAAATCGATGTTATGCTTATCTGAGAAACTCATTTGACGTCTCGAAGCTATTTTAAAATTAGTGGATATAATTTCTACGATACCAAGGATCCTCGAGGTAGAGCTTGTGGTGGCTCTGGAATCCTAATAAAAACGCGAATAAAACACTACCTATTAAATGAATTTTGTGAAGATTATCTTCAAGCAACAAACATCTGCATTGAAAATTTTTATCAAAAACTTGTGATATCATCTGTTTATTCTCCTCCCACGTTTTCAATTTCAGAGAGTCAATATACCGCATTTTATACAACACTGGGGTCCCGTTTTCTAGCAGCTAGCGAGTACAATGCTAAACACACTTTCTGGGGTTCACGTTTAATCAGTCCTAAGGGTCGTGTTTTGTTTGACACAATTTCAAAAATGGGTTTGAATGTAGTTTCAAGTGGTCAGCCAACATATTGGCCAACGGATCGACAAAAAATTCCTGATGTTATCGACTTTGGAATCTCTTAAGGTGTGCCCAGCGAAATGATGGAAGTAGAAGCATCTTTGGATTTGTCTTCAGATCACTCGCCTACTATTATCACTATTTACTCACACACAACCACAAGACCAACATGTGATTTTCCGCTGACATCTGCACGTATTAACTGGCTGAAATACAAAAAATATTTGAGTGCTCATTGCACGGAAAAATATGCCATTGAGAACACCTACTGACATAGAAAATTCTATTAGGTTGTTTGAAGCACATGCTAAACAAGCTGCTCTTAATGCTTCTTCGATTCAACCAAATCAACAAGCGAGATTTAACAATATTTTTTGTGCAGATGTAGAAAGGCTATTGACTGAAAAACGGAGAGCTCGACGAGAATGGCAACGTTACAGATCGCCCCAGCTAAAATTAAGGCTTAAGGAGTGTACCAAGCAGCTTAGAAAAGTTTAGCAAACACAAAAAACAGCTTCGCTGCAAAAATTTCTGCAAGAACTCGATGCAAGACCATCAACAAATTATTCGCTGTGGTGTGCAGCCAGAGGACTTAAAAGGCCCGTGATATGTAAACCTCCATTACGAGCTTCAAATGGTGACTGGGCAAGAACTGATGCTGAAAAAGGTGCTCTTTTTGTTAAACACTTAGAAAAGGTATTTACTCCAAATATTTCTGATGATATTATTGAACTGCCACCAGTCGTCGCTTTACCAGAAATTCCGCTAAGATTTAATATTGTGGTGATTGCAAAGGCTATTTCAAGTCTAAACTCAAAAAAAGCCCCAGGTATTGATAAAATAAGCAACAAAATGCTGCAAGAATTGCCTTTCATTGCAAAACGAATAATACTATTCATCTTTAATAGTATTTTACGACTGCAATACTATCCGGCAGAATGGAAGGTTTCATTGATTACTATGATACCAAAGCCCGGTAAGTATCATACAAAGGTTTATTGTCCAATATGTCGAAACTTTTTGAAAAACTGTACATGAGCAAGCTGACTCCTATAGTAACTAGCAGTGCATGTATTCCAGATCATCAATTCGGTTTTCGCAGTCAGCGCTTTTTATTGATGTCGCACAGGCCTTTGATAAAGTAAGGCATGAAGGTCTTGTCCACAAATTATTACAAAATCTACACGCAAACATCGTCAGGCTCTTAAAAAGCTATCTATAGGAACGAAAATTTTTAGTTAAGGAAGGCAATTTTTCAAGCCCCCCCGCAGTCGGTTGAAGCCAGAGTCCCACAAGGCAGTATCTTCGGTCCTTTACTTTATTTAATATATGCCTCTGACTTACCGTTAAGCAGTAACATTCGTACGTCAACATTTGCTGATGATACAGCTTTTCTAAGCGTTCATGAAAATCCTGTCGAAGCTTCCCGGAATATACAAGGGTACATCTCAAAATTGGAAACATGGCTAAAACAATGGCGGATAAAAGTGAATGAGCAGAAATGTGTACACGTTACTTTTACTTTACCCGCCTGTACTAATCAACACCGAGACTATACCGCAACACACTGTAGTAAAATATCTAGGCGTTCATCTTGATCGTCGCTTAACATGGAAATCGCATATAGACGCAAAGTTGACACAAATGAAATTAAAAGCAGCCCAAATGAATTGGCTTATTGGAAGAAATTCTATATTAAGTCTTGACTGTGAACTTTTGTTATACAACGCGATCCTGAAACCAATATGGTCCTATGGAATCCAGTTATGGGGCACTTCCTGAGCATCAAGTGTAGAAAAAATTCAATGGCAACAAAACAAAATTCTACGTACAATTACTGCAGCCCCCTAGTATATCCGAAATCAACGAATTCACAAAGATCTTAATGTTCCGTTGGTGAAGACAGTATTTAAAAAAATATATTGAAAAACTAGTATTGCACCCAAATCCACTTGCGCGCAACATTCTAAATTATAGAGGCCACACCCGGTTGAGAAGGATGGATACTCTTTCTCTCAGTCGTACACGAGAGATGTAAAACATCAAAAATCAACAGTTGGAGTTAAAAATTTTGTTTAGCACTGGCTTAACATATATTAAAGTATTTTTAGATTTAAGATTTGAAAAACTTATTGATGTTTCAATTTATAATTGAAGATTGAATAAATAATAAAACTACCACACAAAAACAAATAGTGGGCAACCTTTCCCAACCTAGACCATTTATCAACTCGGATGTAGACTATTGTGGCCCATTCTGGATACACTACAAAGTAAAGCCGCCAACAAAGGCTTACATAGCAGTATTTTTCTGCTTTGCCACAAAGGCAGTTCACTTAGAGCTGGTATCTGACCTATCAACAGAGTCAGTCATTAGTGCCCTTGTAGTGTACTATATATTCTACATATTATATTTTTGATTATTTTTATATTATATTATATTATTTCTATATTATTTTTATATTATATTATTATTTAGGTTTTAAGTGCCACCCTAATGCAAATTCCTTTGCACATTCCTTGGAATTAAAATTGGAATGTTTGTGGCTTAGGACAACAACTATTGTTAGCTAATAAGGAATTTTTGTAGTTTTTAAGGTACCGTTAAGGTAGTATATAAGTTCATGATTTTTGAAAATAAAACTCACTCAAAACTTTAGCCTGACATCGGCTCTTTATTTCAAGAAAAAAATATAGGCATTTATCTGCCTCAGGTTCTAGCCAGTGGCGTTATTAAACGCCGGCAAACACTAATAGGCAGGGACCCTTTTTTTTAAAAACAAGTTCCAAACATCACATGGCGATCCTGCCAAATCACACTAAAAATACTGCACCAGTGGAGGAGTACATTCCGGCCGGTGGATCGAGAGAAGAGCCACCAGACTACAAGGCGACACCGGTAGGAGCAGGCCCCAAAAAACTGTCCATCGAAGAATATAGACGGAGGCAAAATAGGAGAACTGAAGAGGAACTCACCTATATTCCGCCAACGGCCAAACCAAGGCGCAAAAGAGGAGGTGCGCAGGTGCGCGTAAGAAGGAAGTTGGCAGCATTAAGGGCCACATTAAACAGTGACCCACCACCATCCTGGGAGGTATCCTCGGAGTTGTGGCTGCAGGTAGCGGCATTAGAGGCCTTACAAGCCCAATTTTTAAAAAAAGAATGAAAATAAAAATGTACAACACAAAATAAACAAAAAAAAAACACAAGAAAATTTATAAATACATATACACATTTTTATTTATTATACAATTATTTTTATTTAAAATAGCACTATATAAGAAAAAGGAAAAGCACTAAAACACGAAAAGAATTACAAAGTATAAAAAAAAAAAGAGAAGCAAGAAGAAGCATAATATGCACAAATAAATGTTAACAAAACATAAGTAAAGAAATAAAATTTTTTATCGTTAGAGGGCAACATATGTGTGATAGCGTTGCCACATACAAACAAAATTATAAAGCGCCAGGATTATAAATTGCCAAGTTAAAAAAAAAAAAATCTTAAATCCAATTATTTTTATGGATAAAATAGAGAGATATTATATTGAAATAGAGAAATTAGATAAAAATATAAAAAAAAGTAAGGATAGAGTTTACTCCGAAGAATATAAAGAAGAAAAATTAGCACGGTTGATTGAAATAAAAGAAGAAGTTAATGAGCTTTTAGAAAATTTAGAGGATCGAGAAAGCAAATCCTTAGCAATAAAATTTAACGATTTATACCCAAAAATATTAAATACCATAAAAAATTTGAATATTAAAGCAGTGAAAACTTTAGTCACTGATAATAAAATAACAAAAATGGCACACTTTGATATATCAGTAGTTGGTAAAAACCTACAAACATTTAAGGGTTCTTACGAGTACTTAGAGGACTTTCTAGTTCAGGCAGAATTACTACATGATTTGATAAGAAACGAGGACAGAGAAATATACGTCAAATATGTGTACAATGCGCAAATAGACCGACATCTTTTGCGGGTTTAAGAAAACTTTTAATAGAAACATACCCTAATCCAAGAACGTTGCAACAAGTATTGACAGAATTAGGAGCAGCAAGACAAGGAGGTTTGAATATTTCGTCGTACAGGGAAAAAATTACTGTACTCGCAGAGCAACTTAGTGATTTTCATATAAAATCAACTGAAGCTCCAACACAAGAAGCGAAAGACGCCATCTACAAAATGAGCGATACAATGGCTCTCAATGTTTTTACTAAGGGAGTCAATGAGGAATATAAAAGCATACTGTTGGCAAGTAGCCCTAAAACATTAAATGAGGCAGTAGAAAAATGCGTAACTCTAGAAAGAAATTTACAAAGTAATAGTAATAACAATATTTTCAGGATTGACAGAAGATTCAATCAAAATAATTATAATAATAGAAACGATCGAAATGTTAGAAATGGTGGCAACTTTCGAAGAAATAATATGAATTTCAACAACAGCCAAGCCAACAACTATAATAGAAATAATGATAATCGTACTTTTAGCAGAGACAACAATCATTATGATAACACAGTTCGCAATATTAGTCGAGAATATAACCCACATCGTAATCAAAGAAATTTCGAAAGAAACACTAGAGGCAATAGCAACAGTTTTAGAACAAATTATGAAAGAAATAGCAGTGGCAATAATATCAATAGAAATAGTACAGGTGGCAACAGACAGGGAAACTAAGTAGGCAGGACAACATACAGTGTTGTCCAAGGCCAAAATTTTTTACATTTTTTACAGAGAGTAATAATCCAATTACAATAAGTTGCAAAGGTAACATGGGAAACGCGAATTTTTTAATAGATACGGGAGCCGAAATATCAATATGTAAAAACAATGAAATAAAAGATATAGATACAACAACCATTACGACACTAAGTGGTATAACTTCAGATACAATCGAAAGTATTGGTACAACAAGTTTAGTTTTAAATTTTGATAACCATAGTATAACACACAAATTTCACGTTGTACCTGCTGATTTCCCAATACCCACTGATGGAATCATCGGGAGGGATTTATTAGATAAATATAAATGTAAGATAGATTTTGAGACATATACAACAACTTTCAATATAGAAAATGAAGAATTCATTCTACCAATAACACCAAAATGTGTTTATAACACCGATATTTGCATACCAGCTCGTTCTGAGTCAATTGTCCCAATTAATGTATATACAGAAAAAGAAAGCATAGTGCTTAATAAGGAGATAGCTCCAGGAGTTTTTGTTGCAAATAGCATCATACCCGCAGTTGGTAAACAACACATTAAAGTTTTAAACACCACCAACAACGAGGTTAAGTTAAAAAACATAGAGTTAGAAAGAAGAAATTTGGATGAGTATGAGGTATATGGAACAGGTAATAATACTACAGACGAAAATAGAGTCGCAAAAGTTTTGAAAAATTTGAATATTGAGTCAATAGATCCAGCAGCAAAACGGTCATTGATAGATATTATATCAAAATACAGTGAAATATTTCATATTGAAGGTGAGCAACTCACAATAAACAACTTTTATACACAACAAATACAAACAACGGATAATACTCCGGTATATATTAAGCCATATAGATTGCCTGAGACGCAGATGGCAGAGATCAATGAACAGGTAGATAAGCTAGTGAAGGACGGGATTATTGAACACTCAGTAAGCCCTTACAATTCACCATTGCTAGTCGTACCCAAAAAGTCCACAGATGACAAACGTAAATGGCGGCTAGTAGTAGATTTCCGAAAGTTAAATCAGAAAATAGTAAACGATAAGTTCCCGTTGACCAGATTGGAAGACGTGTTAGACAAGTTGGGTAGAGCAAAATATTTTTCAACTCTAGATATGAATAGTTCATTCCACCAGATTGGTTTAGACAAAGATTCAAGACCTTTGACTTCATTTTCGACAAGAAATGGTCACTTTCAGTTTACGAGATTACCATTTGGTCTTAAAATATCTTCCAATAGCTTCCAGCGTATGCTGACAATAGCATTGAGCGGATTAAGTGCAGAAGCATTTCTTTATGTAGACGATATAATCGTGTTTGGATGTAGCATAAACCATCACCACAGTAATTTGGAAAAAGTTTTTGAACGTTTGAAACAATACAATCTAAAGTTAAACACAAGCAAATGTTGTTTTTTGAAGACTGAAGTAGTTTATTTAGGTCACCTAATAACCAATAAAGGTATACGAACAGACCCCAAGAAAAATAGAGTAATTGAAAATTATCCTATACCAAAAAATTCAGATGACGTTAGAAGATTCATCGCATTCTGCAATTACTATAGGCGCTTTGTCAAAGACTTCGCTGATATAGCAAGAAATTTAAACCAATTATTAAAAAAGAACAAACCATTCGTTTGGGATGAGAATTGTCAGAAATCATTCGAAACACTAAAATCTAAACTGCTGAAACCCCCTATTCTACAATACCCTGATTTTGAAAAACCATTTATAGTTACCACAGATGCATCTAATTTTGCACTGGGTGCAGTCCTCTCACAAGGAGAGATCGGATCGGACTTGCCAATATCATACGCAAGTAAAACATTATCAAAGCACGACATGAATAAATCCGTCATAGAAAAGGAATTGTTAGCCATTCACTGGGCAATAAATTTCTTCCGTCCTTATCTTTACGGTAAAAAATTTTACGTGGTTACAGACCACAGACCATTAGTGTCATTATTTACACATAAAAATCCGTCGTCCAAAATGACTCGGATAAGACTTGATTTAAGCGATTATGATTTTGAGATATCGTACAAAAAGGGCAAGATGAATACAAATGCTGATGCATTGTCAAGAATAGTCATAGATACAGATACATTAAAAACTCTGATCCCACAAAATACAGAAAACAATCAACACAATATATTGGCCATAACACGCAACATGAAGAAGGCATTGGAACAACAAATTGACAAAAATGATGAAAACTGCATTCCTAACGAGAAGCGTCATGAACTTTTCATTTGGGAGTGTACATCAACATCAGATGTTAAGAATATAACAAAATTAAGGTTTGAGTTAGATAACAAATGTAAAAAACCTCGCATAGTAGTTTCTGATTTAGAGATAGTCATAAGGTATGGCGATAATCCACAGAGCACACAGTTGTCCTTGGAGAAACTTTTACCAAGTATGCAGTCCAGAAATATACAGAAACTTGCTTTAGAATCCAATGATATGATTTTCAAAACAACGCATATAGAACAATTTAAAAACATTTTTAACAATATTAAGAGAAAAAAAAGTGAGAACTTGAAAATTTTAATATACAAGTCTCCAACGCGTGTCACAGATAAAAATATGCAAAACGACTTAATTACTAAGTATCACGATTCGACTATAGGCGGTCACTTAGGCATTAGAAAAACAACTCTAAAATTGAAACAGAGATATGTATGGAAGAACATGAGTAGAATGGTCAAGGCACATGTATCCAACTGCAGCACATGTAAGATAAACAAACAAACAAGACATACAAAAGAAAAATTAACCATTACAGATACACCAGGGAGTAGCTTTGAAACTATTTCGATAGACACAGTAGGTCCTCTTAGGTACTCAAATCAATTCAGGTACATACTAACCATACAGGATGACCTGACTAAATATGTTATAGCATGCCCCATCGAGTCTAAAGACGCGAAAACAGTCGCAAAGGCTATTGTTAACAATTTAATTTTGATACATGGAAACATAAAAATATTAAAATCAGATAGGGGTACTGAGTTTTTAAACACATTAATGTCTGAAATATGTAATCTACTAAAGATTAAGCAGGTTTTCAGTACACCCTATCACCACGAAACACTCGGCTCTGTAGAGAGAAATCACAGAGTACTTAATGAATTCTTATTGAATTTTTGTAAAAACGATGAATGGGACCAATGGATCCCATACTTTTGTTTCGCATATAATACTACACCGCACGTAGATACAACATATACACCATACGAACTGATATATGGAAGGTTGCCAAATTTGCCAAATGATAGTATAGTAGATTCAAAACCAGTATACAACACAGATAATTATGCGCAAGAATTAAAAGCACGTTTGAAATTTTCTTTAACAAAAGCAAAAGAATACTTGGAAAACTCTAAAAAGAAAAGAGTAGAAAAAGATACAAACAATAATCCTCTAAATTTGAAAAAAGGCGACTTCGTTCTTGTTCGAAATTTTAATAGAAAGAAAAACCAACCTCCATATAGTGGTCCGTTTAGAGTACTTGAAACGAAAGGAGTAAACACTGTCCTCGATAACTTAAAAGAATATCATAATAATAATATAAAAAAGTATTAAATAATGAATTGTAATTAGATATAAAAAAAAAAAAAAAAAAAAAAAAAAAAAAAAAAAAATTTTTTATAAAATTTTTCTTGAGGGGTAGGGTGTAGTGTACTATATATTCTACATATTATATTTTTGATTATTTTTATATTATATTATATTATTTCTATATTATTTTTATATTATATTATTATTTAGGTTTTAAGTGCCACCCTAATGCAAATTCCTTTGCACATTCCTTGGAATTAAAATTGGAATGTTTGTGGCTTAGGACAACAACTATTGTTAGCTAATAAGGAATTTTTGTAGTTTTTAAGGTACCGTTAAGGTAGTATATAAGTTCATGATTTTTGAAAATAAAACTCACTCAAAACTTTAGCCTGACATCGGCTCTTTATTTCAAGAAAAAAATATAGGCATTTATCTGCCTCAGGTTCTAGCCAGTGGCGTTATTAAACGCCGGCAAACACTAATAGGCAGGGACCCTTTTTTTTAAAAACAAGTTCCAAACATCACACCCTTAAAAGATTCATAGCTCGTCGTGGTCATTGTGAAAACGTCTATTGTGACAATGCATAAAATTTTGTAGGAACAAGGAATATGTTATCGGAAATATATGAAGCAATATATGCTGATAAAGCACAAGAGTCAATAATATCCGCTTCGAGCTCTAAGGGGATACACTTTAATTTTATCCCACGAAAAGTTCCTCACAATGGAGGCTTATGGGAGGCCTCCGTCAAGTCAGCAAAGCACCTTTTGGTGGGTAGTGTGTCAACCGATACCTTAACCCATTAAGAGTTGGAGACGATAATCATAGAAGTAGAAGAAATGTTGAACTCATATCCGCTAACACCATTTTCGAACGATCCGAATAATCTCGAAGCCTTAACTGCTGGTAATTGTCTCAGAAGAAGATTTCAGATATGGCTCACTGGAAGTTAGTTTCCCATATAAAGCAACAGTATTGGAAAAGGTGGTCTACTGAATACTTAAACAGGTATAAACAGCGCTACAAATGGAAAGCAAAGGTTAACAACCCCAAACCAGGGTATATGGTCATAATCAAAGAATATAACTTTCCTACAATGAAATGGGCACTAGGAAGGATCGTCACTGTTTATGCTGGAGATGACGGTGCGGTGAGAGTAGTTAAAATAAGAAATGGCATATTACACTCTAATAACCTATGATGAGAATTTAACGGATCTATATAACCTCATGAATGCTAAGAGTGCCGTAACAATAGGGGAAGTGATTTTTGATGTTAAAATGCCTCTATTCAATCAAAAGATCTTTGAACTATTTAAAATAGTACCAGTTCCGACAGTCAATAACAATACTTTAATTGCTATTAAACCAGAGAAGTCATACTTCGCTTTACTTGCACACAGAGATGAGTATATTCCATTTACGACAGATGATATATCTAACTGTGTCATGACAAGAAATAAAGAATACATTTGCCTAAATAAGCAATCTAAATTTAAAAAAAATTCGGAGGTTGATCGTTGTGAGATTAATATATTATACAGTCGATCGACACCCAATTGCAACCTCAAAAAGATTCCAGGTCTAGCAGCTTGGATACAATTAGATCAACTAAACAAATGGTTCTTTGCTACTACTATGGACATTGAATCATCCAAGGTATGTGGCAAGAAAACTACGCTATTCATAATTAAAAACACTGGACTAATGGAAATTGGCCCTGATTTCTTAATCAAAATCAATTTTTGAAGAATACAAGGGCATTTCGGACTATCGAAGGCTGTCCATACATCATATGTTAAATTGAAACATATTGAATTAATAAGTAAGCTAGAAGAAATATAAAAGATCTTTAATACTTCAAGCCATACTTCATTACGTAATTAGACCAGCTAACAAGCCTTCAAATACAAATAAATAAAGCAAATCTAGAACATTTGCCCGAAGTTATTAATTCTAATAGTCAACATCATTATGCAGTAAGCTGCACTACATTAGTCCTGTGCTTAATAACGTTACTTATTCTTATGATATGAAAAATACACAAGCAACAAAGGCAGTGCTAAAAAACTGCACCGATCAATACCAGTAAACATAAATAGTTCAAGAACTTCAACCTGATCGTATCATCCGTTAGTAGATACCCAGAACTTATTGAAACGTGTTCAACGCGGCGGAGAATGTTAAAGAACATACTCACATTTGCATGCATAAATCAAATAAATAAAATAAAATTTTCAATCATTCATACATTCAGACAAACCTATATTTTGCCGTTGTTAACAAATATACAATCATACTCAATTATAAGCTATTATGACTGTTCATAATTGAATTATTTTTGTTTGTTCTACAATTTTGTAAATTTATTAATTTTTAGTTTTCATTCTTTTCCATAAAGTTGAGCAATTCTTTTTATAGATCACGCATTTTTTTATTTTTTATTTGTCTTGTTCATAAAATTGTAATACAATACTTAGAATGCAATTTTATTAGTTTCGTTTGTTATATATTTGTTTGTAATTGACGATTGTTTATTATGCAGTTATTTTTTTGTACTGTTTATGTATTGCGTTCACCTATATCCACAAAATTGCATTCTTGGTATTTTTTGGTTGTCTCATGTTCATGGCCACACAGCCAATGCACTTAAATTTAAAAATGCCAAGTATGTAAAATTAATAAGAATGAATATTGTATAAAAGAAGTAAAATTTAAATAAAGATCGCCTTTTTTGTGTTTGAACATTGAAGAGTGTGCCTCAATCATTTCTTTTGGAAAACAACTCGGTTTCAAGTGCCGCTTGTTGTTTTAATAATTTTAACCTTAATCCAGTTTATGTGCTGCGATTAAAATCTAGAACAAATTAACAATCGAGTTAATTTACATTTTGGTGACCCCGACAAGGAACAGGATCCTCTTTCAAATTCGCATACAAGGACATCATCAGTCCTTACAACAGGACATCAACAGTCCTAGAGCCAAATCAACTTTTTGCAAATTCTTCAGCCCGGCATCAGGACTTCAGTCCGAAGGGTACTACAGACCACATTTGGTGCGAATTCCCAGAAGCCAACTAATCGATATCAGCAACTATGGCAACATTTGAAGAACTAATCATTAAACAAAAGGACATCGGTGAAAGAATTGAGACGGTCATCCGAAATTACAAGAAGGACCCGTCACCAAGGAAAACAACTAGAAATTATTTTCAAGAGCGAGTGAAAAGGTTGAAGGACGAGTGGTCGGCATTTGAGGCTAACGACAACGAAATCCGTTTTTTAAAAGCTCCACCGTTAGATCATGAGTATTTCGTCAATGAATACTACGAAGCTATTCGAAATATCGTTCAGCACTACAAGGAAGTACTACAACAAGCAATGTTGAAGATTACACAAACAGCAGGCAAACCGCTAGGACAAGAGGCTCATGCAGCAGGTGCAGAAGCAGCATCAACAGAAGCTAGTGGGATCCAAGCAAAGGTTTCTAGTGGAGTAACAAAACTGATTCGTAGACAGGGTGCGATCATGGGAGCTCTCGAGCGCTTATTGACGGATGAGTTGACAGAAAAAGATGTCTCCACTGCCACTACATTGTGGCAAAATATTGAAGACGTACATTTACAGATTCTCGAATTGTGCGATGATCCAACAGAATAATATGGAACGATTCATAGAACTGGAAACCAATCTAAGGAAAGCGGTGAGAAAGGTAACCAGCAGGTCCACAACACAACCATCAGAGTTCGTTCATCATCAGGCAGAAACTATTCCAATGCCATATATTACTATACCCAAATTTGATGGAAATCATTTAAAATGACAGGAGTTTCATGATTTGTTTTCATCACTGGTCGCCAACCAGCCGATCACAAGAGTACAAAAAATTTGGTACTTAAAAACGCACTTGGTAGGAGAGGCAGCAAACTTAATAAAACATTTTGCAGCAACGGAAGAAAATTTTGAAGCCGCATGGAAGATGGTCGTAGACCGCTACAACAACAAGCGGCTGCTAGTCAGCAGACTAGTTCATGAATTGGTCGATGATTCAGATGACAGACTAAATGACAACTTTAAAGAGCTTCATGACAAGACTCAAGAGTGCCTTTTAGCACTACACAACCTTCAAATTGATACAACATCTTGGGACCCGCTTCTGCTGCACTTATTACTGAAAAGATTAGACCAAGTCACACGATTGCGCTTTGAACAATCGCTATCACAACCACGAAAAGTTCCAACAATTAAGGAATTTTTGAAGTTTTTGAAAAGACACTTTCAGTCGATGGAAGCAATGGGAGCCAAAAAGAAACGCCCAATTTCACAACCGAAAGTTTTCACTTCCGTGGTAACTCAAGACCAAGCTTGTGTCATGTGCAAAAACGATAAACACCCATTATTTTCTTGCAGGATGTTCCTTCAATTATCACCGTCAGCTCGAATTCAATTGGTTCAAAAGAAAAAATATTGCTTTAATTGCTTAAAAACGGGCCATAACGTAAAGAATTGCATTTCTAGAAGCTGCATGAAGTGCAACAAAAGGCACAACACACTTCTTCACCTAGAAACCTCAGAACAAAACAGAAGCAACTTTGCTTCAAAAACAATTCGGGAATCTGAAGGAAGCCTAACTCTTGCAGCACAAGAAGCTGCATCATTAATCACAGCAAAAAGTTCCAGTTCAAGCAATTACATTCTTCTCAGCACAGCATTGATCATCGTTAAAGCAAGCGGAAAAGAAATACAATGCCGAGTAATTCTCGACTCTGGATCTCAACTAAATTTTGTCAGCGAACGATTAGTTAACCGCTTAGGCCTTTTAACAAAGCCAGCTTCGATCTGTATAAGCGGCATTGGAGCAAGCAACACTAAGGTTCGGCACAGAGCCAATATCGCATTACATTCGAGGCTCAACAACTTCACTACGCAAATTGAAGCAGCTGTTCTTCCTCAAATCAAGGCGAATTAACACCAGGTAGTCGAGCTGTCAAAACAAATGCGTCAATGTGTGGTATAAAATTCGACATTAAAATGTAAAACACAGAATATTTTGTATAGTCTATGATGTAAACTTTATTGAAAGAAAGATTAACAAAGTCCGAACAATGGTATAATAAACAGGAAGGAGGTCTTGGAACATACATTAAAATTTATTTAATGTAGTCCTACTGACTAAAAAAACGTACCCATCAATATGTCTTATGCCTGTGAAGTTTTAAGTTTGCAATTTGGAAATTATGCAAATCATGTTGGAGCTCACTGGTGGAACATACAAGTAAGTAAGTAAAAGTGAATGAAATAAACATATGGAACATATAATTGATAAAAATTGCATTACTGTTTTAAAGGAGTATGTATGATCAGTCCGCTGAGCCAGGAGATATACATATGCCATGATGTGTTATATAGGCAAGGTGGCAATCACAATGTAAGTTAATTTTATTTAAAAAATTAGATAAACATACCTTCCAGTCCTTCCCAATTTTTAGAAACAAACAACTTACACCCAGCGCTTGTTATTGGTCGCTTTGGATGGCTCACTAAAGTATTTACCACGCGAGGGTGAACTTTACGGCAATTGCTTAAAAAGAGGCGGCCTGAATGGTATTGCAAAGGCGGAGGATATTACACAACATGATGCTGTTAAAAAACTTAAGGAAGACTTGGTGTGGAAGCCATCAGATATAGAAATATGCGTTGGTGAAAATAATTCTAATCTAGCAGATAATGTTGACACATGGGCTGATTTTCTCCACTCTCGCTATTATCCTCGCACTGTAAATATTATCAAACAATACCGGCATGATAGTGAAAAACAAACGCTAGACACTTTCCCGCGGCGTTGAACTATGGTAGACAGAGGAGTTTCCAAGATGATTTTTGCGATCGTATACGTCAGTATGTTGAGATATGTGATTTTTTGCAGGATTTTCAAACGACTTTTGATTCCTTTAATGGGTTTTCTGGTTTGGCTACTAAATGTTTAGAATACACAAATCATGAATAAAAAACGTACGCCCATACACAAATACAGTGTATATTGAAATAAAATATTGATTTATTATATATATTCGGCTTAAGGTCATATGGAAAAATTAATAAAACACATACTTATATATTATTTTTTCGTACATGTACATATATGTATGTATCACATCCATTTTTCAATACTTTGTTATATGTATGTATTTTAAACAATAAAAAAAAGCTAACTCAACTTTGAAACATAATCAATTTTTGACACTTCAGATTCGCAGCTGATCTCTGTTTCGGCTATCGAGGTCACCTGGTCTTTAATTCGCCTTGCCTCAAATAATCTCCTCACAGCCTTCACAAATAATTGACATTCATAATTGGCCAATTCCCAAAAATATCAAACTTGCAGACCCGGAGTTCAATCGCCCTGATAAAATAGATGTGCTTCTAGGTGCAGAATTCTGGAGCTCTGCGCAGCACACTTGGGTGCTCAACTAACTGCCAGGGTAAAAATAGATTTAAAACTTGAGGATACCCCTACTTTCCTTTGGACAGACTCAATGATTGTTTTGGCCTGGATCAATTCACAGTCATCATCATATCAAACGTTTGTAGCCAATCGAATATCCGCAATTCAGGAGTTGACAATGCCCGAACAATGGCGACATGTAAGTTCAAAGGAAAATCTTGCGGACATCATATCCCGAGGACTATCTCCGAAAGCATTACCAGCATGCAATCTATGGTTTTATGGTCCTATCTTCCTACATGGGCATGAAGCAGCTTGGCCACAAAAATACTCAAAGGCCACAGAAGTACTTGAAAACAACATGGAGCGAAAGAAAACAGCTGCCGTTCTTGCAATTGAGAATGCAACAACAATTATCTACAACATCAACCACAAAGGATCTTTTCGAACAATACAAAGAATTGTAGCATATATGCTTCGATTTATCAACAACACAAGAAAAATAAATGATAAACGTGCGGAAATCTCTTTAACAGTAATGGAACTAGAACAAGCTCTGGTAGTTATCGTACGAGCAATGCAGTCAGATTTTGAAGACGACATAAAACATCTAAAAAGAAATAATGAAGTAAATAAGTCAAGTCCATTCAACAACCTTAGCCCATTATTGGATTCGAACGGTATAATTAGAGTAGGAGGACGATTAAGCACATCTTTGCTTTCATATGATGCCAAACATCCAATGCTGCTTCCCTACAATGACCCAATTTCAAAATTACTCATGCAAATGGTGCATGATTAAAATAGACACTGCAGTCCCTAAGCACTCCTTTCACATATGAGACAGAGATATTGGCCAATCAAGGGAAAGGCAGCAGCGAGATCTATTGTACAACATTGTGTTCGATGCGCCAAGGCCAAGCCAAGATTACTCAATCAGATCATGGGCAATTTACCAGCTGCGCGTGTCACACCAGCTCGACCATTCATCAACTCTGGGGTTGACTTTTGTGGACCGTTTTGGGTTCATTACAAGGTGAGAGGGAAGAAGCCTCAAAAGGTGTAAATCGCAGTGTTTTGCTGCTTTGCTACTAAGGCAGTACACTTGGAGCTAGTTAGTGATCTTACCACCGAAGCCTTTATAGGATCATTAAAAAGATTTATAAGTAGGCGAGGTCAGTGCCGGAACTATCAGAAACTATCCATTCTGGCTCAGCTCAAGACATAATTAACAGATAATGTACATCGAGAGGAATAACATTTCATTTTATACCCCCAAGAGCACCACATTTCGGTGGCTTATGGGAAGCCGCTGTAAAGTCAGCAAAACATCTTCTTGTCCGAAGTGCCATAACAGCATCGCTCACCGGCTGCTACTGAAGGCCAATTACACGTTTAGCCCCTTTACCAATATATAGTGAAGACGTTAACGACATATCTGCACAAGATCAAGTAATTGAATCAAACATCCACCATCCTTCCAATGAGTTGGAAGGGTTCTCGTCTGAATTAGCTCTATTCTCAAGTGGAACCAAGGCACTTAGTCATTTATGCAAAGAAATGTAGCAAAAGACACCATGCACAGATCTAGTCAATTATTTTTAACATACTGAGGCTAGGCTACTAATTGACAGCACATTACTTTCAGGGAAAAGGCATAAAAGAGCTGCAATTGATCTTGTCGGAAATATTGCGCATACATTATTTGGAGTACTAGACTCCGAATATGCAAAAACAATGGCACACACAATAGCGGAAGTTAAACAAAATGAAGCCCATTTACTCAACCTATTAAAGAATCAAACGTCAATTATTGATTCCACAATTAACATTATTAAATTGGACCAAGAAGCCGTGAAGAAAAAGTTTGACAACATGGATTTCCAAATAACACAAATATACAACCGGATACGTGACAACAATGAAGAAGACAGAACCTATCGTATTTTCTCGTCATTAAGCACTCAACTTACAATTATGGCAGCAAGTTTAGACCAAACGCAATCCTTAATTCTAGATATTCTAACAAATACACATCATGGTTTTATAAGCCCGTGATTACTTACTCCGATTCAACTACAACATGAAATAGACAAAATATCACTTCATCTGCCCGAATCACTTCACTTACCTGCAAAAAGAGAAAATTTCCCACAACTATACAAACTCGTGAAGGTCACAGGAGGACTAACAAATACCACAGCAATTTTTAGTGTTACCTTACCACTAATTGAGAGTGAAAAATTCGATCTGTTCAATCTGATACCAATACCAAGGTGGATTAACAACACGCTGGTATCAATAAAACCATGTTCTCCGCTGTTAGCAATCAATAGTATTCAAAACAAACATTTTACCATGATTAAGTCGGAACTCGATGGGTGCATCACTCTCAAAGAAGAAATGTATATATGCTCCAAGGGTCAAATTAAATACGGGCAAGGTGCAGCAGCTTGCGGTTGTGAAGTTAATCTGTTTAGAAATAAAACAAAGTCAGACTGTACATTACAGCAGTTAACAGCAAATTTTGCGTGGGTCTCACTACGGCATCAGAACAAGTGGATATATGCAACACAATCTTCATCTCATGCAACTGCCGTATGCAAAAAGGAGATCACTCATTTAACTCTAAAAGGATCAGGCTTACTTAGTTTAGAACCAGAATGCGTGCTGCAGCACAATTCCACAACCATACAGGCACCATCCAGTTTCATAAAGACATCATACATCAAGTTCTGGAAAATTACGGAAGAAACACATTCGAAACTTGTCAAACCGCTTTTACATGAAATGCATAAAAGCGAGTACATCTCACAAATACAGAACTTAACAGCATAACAAACTTCATTATCAGAACAAAAGATATTCCAGCTTCCAAACCAAATTGATGCACACAACTACCACCACATAGCTATCGGCTATTCCACATTAATCATTACCGGATGCATCGTGGTCTATTTAATCATCAAAGGGAAATGTAACTTCAAACCAACACTAACTCCAGCTCCTCGCAACCTGCAAACAACATCGGATTTCACAGTACATATTTAAACAAGAAGATTTTTTTTTACCCGGCACTTCAACTCAGAATATCATAAACTGCCACCGCCAGCATCTTAAACACAGGCTTTTCAGCTGCGCTCAACGGGTGGAGGATGTTCATAATTGTATTATTTTTGTTTGTTGTACAATTTTGTAAATTTATTAATTTTTAGTTTTCATTCTTTTCCATAAAGTTGAGCAATTCTTTTTGTAGATCATACATTTTTTTATTTTTTATTTGTCTTGTTCATAAAATTGTAATACAATACTTAGAATGCAATTTTATTAGTTTCGTTTATTATATATTTGTTTGTAATTGACGATTTTTTATTATGCAGTTTTTATTTTTTTGTATTGTTGTTATGAGTAATTTTCCCCTAACCAACAGAAGTATCAGCGACATCAGAACATACGCTGCACACACATACTGACGTTGAGTTATTTTCCCTCAACCAACAAAAATACCAACGGCAGCAAAATACCGATGCATGCATTACTGACGTTATTACCAGTAATTTTCCTACAGATATATGCTGACATTGCAATATCGTGAGAACCGCAATCGGCTGGAAGTTCCACGGGTATGAATATGCTGAATTTGCATACTAACACACTTAGCAATGACCACGCCGGCGGCAGCGAACGTCAGCAGCATCGTTCAATCAGACAGCGAAATTGGGTATAAAAGCGGAGGGTGATTTGGTATGGCAGTCTAGTCAATTCTAATCAGTTCCAGTTCAGTTCTATTCTAATCAGTTCTCTTTAACACGTAACAAAAACCTGATCAAACACCAGCCTTAAAAAGCGGGTCCCTGAGATGGTTATAATTTAATAAACCTAGAATAAGAAAACAAAAATGAAAATCTAAATAAACTAAATAACTAAATTCAAAATAATCCTATTGTCTTGTGTTCTTAATTTCAAACATAAGTTACAAAATAAATTGTAACATTTGGCGCAGCCGGTAGCCGCGTTAATAATTACATCAAATAAAATAATCTTTTTAATTGATCTTGCAACAGAAAAAACTGTCCGGTGTAGCAAAACCAACAATACCATAACGTCTAAACTCTAGCAACCGTCATATTGTCATGGCTTAGTGCAGGACTAAGAGCTAAAAGAGATCAGAATAAAGGATAATCAATTTGATTGTAAAAATTCTGCGCGGTTGCGAACAACACATAATATAAAACAATAATAATAATATAAAGTGAAAATAAGCCTAAAACACAGACCACTATGAGGATAATAACCAGCGGAACATGGGTAAGTAGAAAACAGCTTTAATGGCCAATCCACAGACAAAGACAGACGAATTGATACAACGGATCGACAAGTGTAATTATTCAGTGGACAGTCTACAAGTTCTTGCGTGGACAGAACTTAAGGGTTTAGAAGCAGACAAAACATTCCTGGACAACCATAGGGAAACCATAAGATACCAAAGACTGACAAAATTAGAAGAAGTAAGCTATGTCCTACAATTAATAAGTGAGTTAAGTAAAGATAGATCACAGGAGTTTATAAAGAAGATCGAAGAACTAGAAGAAACAAAAACATTTCTAAAGGGCCATTGCGAAAAGCTAAGAGGACAAATAGAATATACAGAAAAATTTATTAGAGGACGTAGTAAAGGAAAATACGGAATTAGAGAAACAATTAAAAGGGAAAGGACTTAGTGAGGAAAATTTTAAAAAACAATTGAAACAACAGCAGTTGATAGAGACACAAGACGACACTATCCAATGGCTACAAACAGCATTGGAAAACGCAAGAAGAGAGTTGGATACAATTCACAGAGCTAGTTCACCACATCCTTCACTGCACGAAGAACTAAACGAAGTAGGACTACCAACAATAGTCATATCACACGAGAAAGAAACACCTGCCTTGACGCTGTTGGAAAAAGTAAAAACCATAATAAACAACGCAAGGAAAGCGGGTAGCAGGGGGTACTCCGCGGAAACAAAAGCCAGGAAATTAAAGGAGTTAAGCGAATACACGCTGAGATTCGGTGAATTGGAAGAAACCGAAGGAGTTGACAGCAAAATAACGGAGGAATTTAATAGACTGATCCCAGTGGCCCAAGAAATTTTGGAAAGACGATGACCATCACCCCGGCAAAACCTTAATATTGAGAGAGCAGAATTCGAAACAATCAGAATGACGTTGCTATCCGAGATTATTAAGATAGTTAACAACACAGTCCCATCATTCTTCGGGACCGATGGACCTGACTTACCATCAGAAGTATGCAGGAACATAAAAGGATGCAAGATGGTAGAAAGAGAAGTACTCACAGGGGCAAATAACGTCCTAACACAAGATGTGATACAGTGCCTGAAATTGCGACTGCTGGGGGGTGCATACTCAATAATATCCCAGATGACTTTTGGTTCAGTGGACGCATACTGTAACACCATCAAGAAGTTTTATCTAAAAAATAAAAGCCTGGATAAGATAAGGGAGCTGATCTTGGGTTGCAAACAGAGCATCAGAGAGTCAGCATGCAAATTTGGAGAACGCCTAGATAGCCTATTAAATGAGGCAAAAACAACAATAGAGAACGAATGGCTGGTGGGACCTGGCCGGGAAACCATGCTGAAGGACTTCAAACGTATAGCAGTGAGAAGTTTCATCAAGTTTCTCAAAGCTCGATTTGTGGGACAGGAAGAGGAAGAGCTCACAAACTTAATAGAGGTAGTCGAAAATGCAGAGGAATTGTTTGGCGAACCAACGCACAGCATAAACGTAATTGATTCAGAAGTCCCCTGTAGTTTTTGTAACAAGATGGGACATGAATGGAATAGCTGCAAAAAGCTGCTAAACACTCCATACTGTATGAGCTGTGGAAAATACGGCCATGAAATGGGGCCACTGTGCAGAAATATCATGAGCTGTACGTTCTGTGGAAACAGCGGGCACAATGTGGAAAACTGCAGAAAGAGATTAGGCTCCCTATACTGCCGATTGTGTAAGATAAACGGTCACAAGGAAACCCCTTTCTGCGAGCCAAGAAGAAACCTACCCAACCAAAATCAATTGGATAGAAGGACGGCAGAAACCAATAGAAGGACAACAAACACAGAATTCCGTGGAAGCCCACATATAGCGACGGGACATAACATAAACAGAGGGTCAAACAGAAACAATGGTACACGCCCAACCTGTTTTAAATGTCAGCAACAAGGATATTTTGCACGGGACTGCAGAAGTAATGTTAGACAGACTGAAGCAATGGGTGCACGGATCTACCATCAGGCACGAAATAGCAACAACGGCAGGGACCTAGCTAACAATGCCGTAGAGGCCCATAGCAACACAAATCGGACATATGCTCAGGGAAACGAAATTCGGCCCAGTTATCGCCAATAACTGGGGTCCGGCAAATTAACAGAAAATTAGATTGGCATAAAAAAGAGAACAAATACAAATATAATAAGGAAACAGAAACAAAGAATCGGGTAAATAAAGATGATACGGAGACTGACTCAGAAACAGAGCAGCCAACCAGGATAGTAACCGAGGCAGTTGTACACTCGGTAAATAAGGAGAACGGGCACACTATAGAAAAAAATACTGCGAAAGATAATAAATTAAACAAAAAAAAGGAGGAAAAAAGTGAAGAGATGGTACGAAATATAGAAGATAGTACTGAATCACCGGGCAATGTGTACACAGTTTTTATTACGCTACCCTGCCAAGGAGCTAGGGAGCGAAAATTTGTCTAACTTGTAGATACGGGAGCAGTTACTAAAGTGCCGCTTAATATCATATCAAGAGATAAAACCGTGGTTGTGCATAAACAGGCAAATCAAGAGAACGGGCAAACTTTAGAAGTGAAAGCAGAAAAAGACAAATTAATAAAACATAAATATGAAGAGAAACAAAGTGAAGAGATAATGCCAAATATAAATAATAGTACTGAATCACCGAGCAATGTGGACACAGTTTTTATGACGCTACCCTGCCAAGGAGCTAGGGAGGGAAGATTGGTCTTACTTGTAATACGGGAGCAGTTATTAAAGTGCCGGTTAATATCATTTCGAGAGATAAAACTGTGGTTGTACAAAAACAGGAGATTTCCCCTGGAGTTTATGTTGGAAATACTGTGGTCAACATTAAAAATAGAGGCACAGCAGTACCCATACTGAACGCAACCGAGAAGGAGATCCAGTCGAGATTTTCAAATTTCAACCACTACACGCAGTATGGAGGAACACAACAACACACATTGTCATTGACAAAACAGGAGGAAAGAATAAGGCGTCTAAAAACCAACATTATGAAGGAAATGAATTGGAAAAAGAGAAGGAAAAACTCACCACAAAATCGACACTGGAGCAGTGTTGTAATACCATGCCTCTCATGGTCTTAAGGTCTTCAATAGCTGAAATAGAAAAAGAAATACATATTTATACAGTTCTAAATTAAGGAATAACGGAACTTAACATACCGTAGGGAATTTTTTTTTTTTATTTATCCCTCGTTTGTAATTTCCTATTACTTTTATAGGTCGACGTCAAAGTATCTGAAAGAAGCAAAATAATTAGTAAAAGGAAAAGGTTTAAAAAAGGATGGAACGTTACTGACCCGGTATCACCTTCTAATCGACCAACGGATACTATTCTAAAAATAAAATTAAGCAGACAGATAAGTTAAATGCCGCAACAGATTTACGAAAACGTATTAAAGTAAGAATAAATAAGAGACGTATAAAAATTTTTTTTAATAATATTTAAATTCTAGAAATTTTGCGAGCAATGAAAGTTTTTAAAAAATATTCTTCAAAAATGAAACTAAAGAATATCCAAATGAATTTCACTCTAGATTATTTTGTGTTGAAAGCACGAATTACACTCAATGTCTTGCGGGACATGAAGAAAAATTGGAAACCGATAATCACAAAAACACGTCCGATTACTTATTTATTTTTATTTTTGTTTTTTTCTCCCCAAATAAAATCATTTTGTTAGACAATAACATTGAGGATTTTTATAGGAAAAAGCAGTAAATAAATTAAAGAAAAACTATAAAAAGGAAAAAGAACAATATTTTGAAATTAAAATACTAATAACTCTTTTAATAAAATATTATAGGAAAAAGCAGTAGATAAATTCAAGAAAAACTATAAAAAGAAAAAGAACAATATTTCGAAATTGAAATATTAACAAGTATAAATCAAAACAAAATAAAATCATTTTGTTAGACAATAACACTGAGGATTTTTATAGGAAAAAGCAGTAAATAAATTAAAGAAAAACTATAAAAAGGAAAAAGAACAATATTTTGAAATTAAAATACATACTAATAACTCCTTTAATAAAATATTATAGGAAAAAGCAGTAGATAAATTCAAGAAAAACGATAAAAAGAAAAAGAACAATATTTCGAAATTGAAACAAAATAAAATTATTTTGTTGGACAATAACACTGAGGATTTTTATGGGAAAAAGCAGTAAATAAATTAAAGAAAAACTTTAAAAAGACAAAGAACAATATGTTGAAATTAAAATATTTAAAAGTATAAATCAAAACGAAACACCAAATTTAAAGGAAACCGAGAGAAACCAAAAAATTAAAAACAGCAACCACATAAACAGCATAATTAAAGCAAAAATTTAGTAGCAGAACCTATAGTCAAATACACACTAGTTTTTAGCATGAAGATCAACAGATTCTACACCAATTTAATGAAACATATCGGAAAGATTAATTTAATAACAAATTTAAAAAAAGAAAGAAAAGACCGATATAATTATGAGGAACGAGTTAATGCAGACATTCAGATTACCTGTATTACTGCGTTTTTTTTATTGGACATTTTTTTTGGCTTCTAGACGACCGGCTGCTGGTGTTGGTTGACTTGCAGTTGGTGAAAATTCCTTTTGGGTGGAAGTATTCTTATCGTTTTCTGTTGAAACCATTATGCGGAAGAAAAATGTTGGCTTTACAAATTTTGTACACTTCAATTGCGTATAATTAACTCAATATTTTATTTTGCGAAAATCTATTTAGTCCTGCTTTTTAATCCAATTGCAGGGGATTTTGTTTATTTTACTCTTTCTTTCTTCAATTTGTTGAAAACTTTTTGTCACTTCACGGAAAATTTTTTTTTTGTTCACTTAATGAATTTGTTTTTTTTTACAACTTTACAATTTTATAAATTGTAACCGCACCGTTTCATTTCGTTTTCAAGACTGCACGATGAGATTTAATTTTTAAATTTGTGCATTAGTGCAGTTTTAATGTTAAAAAAAAACAAACAAAACCCTGCAGTTTTATGCACATTAATAGAAACATAAATAAAGCAATTGCAAACATTTTTAATGTTTGCACATGCTTACAACTGCAGGGTAAAAATGAATGCAATATATCCAAACTGAGACGAAATACAGTTTTGATGGTCTCTACAATTTTTCTTTTTTAATTTTTTTTGCATGACTTTAGTTGAGTACTTGGCTGTGAAATATGATTACACAGCAAAATTCTGCCAGACTATTTCACAGCCGGGTACAACTGAATAAACAGATATACACATGCATGTATGTGTGTGAGAATACAAATAAGTTTGGCATTGACATTGAAACAAAAAATAAAAGCCAAACATACATTCATGCATGGTATTTCAGTAATACTAACAATAACAATAAAAAGCACGAATTAATCTATGTCTGAATGTAAGCTTTTAAGCTAAAATGAATAATGTACAATGAACAATGAATAAAGATTTCAAGTACAGAAACTAAAATTTAATTTTCAAATAAAGAAGAACATGCAACTTATGAAATAATTTCAACAAATTTCCTATTAATATTTATTTTTGTCTTTCTTCTAAACAACAAACTATTTGCAATTTTAAACTTTCCTAATTTTCTTCCATTTTTGCTGTTGATTTAAAAAAATTATACGCAAGTGAATAATTTTTCTTTCAAATCATTAAAACAGCAAAGGTGTTAAATTTCTTTCACAAAGACAAGGATAAATACAAGCTAAACTAAACTCATTTTTTTTATATATATAAAAAAAAAGGAGAGGAAAAAATGTTTAAATAAGTTGAAATTTGATATATGTAGTAATAAATGTAATGAAGTTTTTTTTTCCTGCTCATTTTTGCAACGTTTTCAAATAATTTAAAAATTTTCAATTTCTTGTATAAGTTTATTTCAGGGTTAATATAAGAGTACATATATATAGATATCAATACACATACACAATAATTATACAACTAACTTGTAAATGCATAACTATTATAATTTTTTGTGTGTCATACACACATACATACAATTTAATATTAAGTAAAAATTAAGGTCATACTCATACACAATACACTTATAGAAAATTCATATAATTTTGAAAATAACTTGAATCGAAAAAGATTACACTAACATTTTTTTTTCTCTATCATACACAATACACTTATAGAAAATTCATATAATTTTGAAAATAACTTGAATCGAAAAAGATTACACTAACATTTTTTTTTCTCTATCTGTAGGCAGAAGATCTTATTTTCTATTATTTAGTACTTACATTGTTAAGAAAAAATCTTACTTAAATCCTTTTTGAGGAGAAAACTGCCACATAAAAATAAGGTTAATAACTTTTTTAAATACCGGTAAATGTCCTGTAAATTAACAGTCAAGACTGGTATTAAGGCCGAAAATTTTTTTAATAGAGAAAATAAAATACCTATGTACAAATCGTAAAAGTAGATTAAGAAAAATTGGATTTATATTAAATTTATGAAAAATGTTAAACAAATATGATTTATTATTCCAGGCATACATACAATTTAAAGTTGAAAATTATAAGAATTATATTTTTAACACAACTCTTCTCAACTAGTAATAAGTAATTGAGAGAAATATATACAAAAATAAAAAACCAACCAAAAAATGATACAAACTTAACTTATAAAACTTAGAAACAAATAACAAATATTTGAAATTTTTGATCACAATGGTTAGAATTAAAAAACGCAATAAGCAAATACATTTATGTACAAATTATTTTTTAAATCATAAAAATAAAATCCTGTAACTGGTTGAGTATAACAAATCCAAAATATTCAATGTAATAATAATAAGAAATAATAGTAATAAGAAAAAATTGTAAGAAAAGAAATTTTTATATAAGTATATGTGAGAGAAAATTGTTAGTTATAAGATTAAAAATATTAACCCGTGTTGTTAAAATCAACCAATAATCATCACCCCGTTAACAATGAAGAATCCAACAATCATCAACAGCAGCCTATATCTATCAACCTCACACAACCGCAAAACCTATATACGATACCACAACACATACATAGACGGAATGACCAGTTCCGTTGGAAAGGGGGTATCACTACAACGCCAATAACAACTACAAAGTCAATAACAACCGCAGTAGTTCACAAGCAATATCATATTTTTTCCTTGGTGACGCAGCAAACGTACCAAGTCGACAGACACTTAGCAGTCACCAACTAATGGTAAACTGCGAACCTTCAGGCAATCGAGGCTCGGGAGATAATTACATATTACTCCGAGAGCTGCCAAAGCTGTATCGCCAAGGTAGTCGATTGCATACACACATCCATTTTGACTTGAATCCAGAAGGACGGCTACGAAACATCCTAAGACAGGATGGTTCTTGTCCGTAAGGGGGGAGGGATGTTATGAGTAATTTTCCCCTAACCAACAGAAGTATCAGCGACAGCAGAACATACGCTGCACACACATACTGACGTTGAGTTATTTTCCCTCAACCAACAAAAATACCAACGGCAGCAAAATACCGCTGCATGCATTACTGACGTTATTACCAGTAATTTTCCTAGAGATATATGCTGACATTGCAATATCGTGAGAACCGCAATCGGCTGGAAGTTCCACGGGTATGAATATGCTGAATTTGCATACTAACACACTTAGCAATGACCACGCCGGCGGCAGCGAACGTCAGCAGCATCGCTCAATCAGACAGCGAAATTGGGTATAAAAGCGGAGGGTGATTTGGTATGGCAGTCTAGTCAATTCTAATCAGAACCAGTTAAGTTCTATTCTAATCAGTTCTCTTTAACACGTAACAAAAACCTTATCAAACACCAGCCTTAAAAAGCGGGTCCCTGAGATGGTTATAATTTAATAAACCTAGAATAAGAAAACAAAAAGGAAAATCTAAATAAACTAAATAACTAAATTCAAAATAATCCTATTGTCTTGTGTTCTTAATTTCAAACATAAGTTACAAAATAAATTGTAACACTGTTTATGTAGTGCGTTCACCTATATCCAAAAAATTGCATTCTAGGTATTTTTTGGTTGTCTCATGTTCATGGCCAAACAGCCAATGAACTTAAATTTAAAAATGCCAAGTATGTAAAATTAATAAGAATGAATATTGTATAAAAGAAGTAAAATTTAAATAAAGATCGCGTTTTTTGTGTTTGGACATTGAAGAGTGTGCCTCAATCATTTCTTTTGGAAAACAACTCGGCCGCTTGTTGTTTTAATAATTTTAACCTTAATTCAGTTTATGTTCTGTGATTAAAATCTATAACAAAGTAACAAAAGAGTTAATTTAAATTTTGGAAAACAACTCGGTTTCAAGTGCCGCTTGTTGTTTTAGCAATTTTGAGTTTAATCCAGTTTATGTGCTGTGATTAAAATCTAGAACAAATTAACAAACGAGTTAATTTACAATGACAAAAACTTAATCAATTGCTTACACATCATAAAGTTCGTAAACCATAGCTAAGGAAATCTTAATTATTTATTTTAAATAAAAGGAGCATTTTCCCATTTATAAATTATATATTATTTTTGTGTTGAACAATATTATTTCGCATATGTTATTATCCATAAGCTAAGCAGTTTTATTACCATTTAATTTTATATAAAAGAAAGTAAAAATAAAGATATTTTAGTCGTTTTCTGATAAGCATAACAAGAGTGTTTTATTACTGAACGGCTGCATTGAAGTTACAAGTGCTTGTAAGGATAAAACCATTTGGGAACCTAGAGCTTGTTCAAATTTATGTATTTGAGCTAATCAACACTAACCCAACTACAGTTTAAAATTATATAAAAAACATACTCACTCCATATGTGTAAGCCTAAAACATATTTTGCGTGTATAAATTCTTGAATTATTGCTTAAATTAATTTTTGGTTTTTGTCTTTTCATTACAGATCTTATTATACTCGTCGGAAATTTCGTCCTATTTACGCTAAAGTAATGAACAGTTATGCAAATGCTCATCGGAAATCGTCTACATATCACCGCTTTGCCGGAATAAATTCATTAAGTTTGGTAACCGATCTTTTGCCCTTCACATCGGAAATGGCACTTTTTGAATTTCCGTTTAATGAACTTTTGGTAAGTTATTTAGCAGTAGACGTTCCATTCCTGAAAACATTTACAATGCGAAATTAAACTTACGAATCTTAAAACACATACAAACCATGGTACAATAATATACAGGTAGCCGCACAACTACAACAAGGCAACAATAAAAAAAAATAACAGCGCTTTTTATTGTTGCTCATGAGCTAGATGTGTCAATAGGAATAAAGGAAAAAAAGAAAAATTACAAAACAATTTCATAGTTTGTTTTGTGTTTATTATTTTGTTATTGATAAATAATATTTTTTAACAGTTTTTTTTTTTTGTATTTTTAACCCATTCCTGCCTAATGGGTATTTAAATACCCAAAAAAAGTGACGACAGTAAAAAAATTTTAGTGACGACCATTATATATTATGGCTTCCAATTGCGTTTTTATTTAGAAATAGAGATTGAGTAGCTTAGAAAAAATTAAAAAACTAAAAATTTTTACGTTTTGCCTTAGTCATCCATATAGGTAAAATTAAGATTTTTTCTAAGTCGGAAAATGATAGGGAATAAATTATTTAGCCTTTGCGATTTTTATTTATCTGGAGTTCTACTGTGATAGTTCTGAAAGCATGGAGCTAAATGGGCGTAAATTCATCTGGCACTTCAGATATCCGTATTCGGTTTAGCTTATGGCTAGTAAAAAAATTGTCAAACGTTTTCATATACTTGACAAGGGCGATGCGATAGGAGCGATCGTAGCAACCTTTCTCCTAACTGTAAGTGTGAACAATACTAGTGCGATGCACCAGCGCATGGAATTAACTGATGCAGTACTTGTAACCAAACCGAATTAGCTTTTATAAACATTTTGTATGAATGTCGGCCATAGCATGCAATCATTTGCTCATCAATAGAAAGATTGTGTGAAAATACCTAAAACTGAAGAAACTGTTTGTTTATCAAATTACTCAATGGGGCGACTTCAGCAAATTTGTTGTTTGGATCCAACGCAGTTTTATCAGTAACATGTAAAAATTGTTTGATCTTTCTGAAGCCGTCTCTTTAAATACATTATTTTATCATCCACATCCCAGTGTTTCCTAAGAACGTTTTCATTTCGGTACTTGTTATAAATGATAAACAATTGCTTGTTGCAGCATATTTGTTCGTATAATCCACTATTAGATTCAACACATCATCATCGATAAACTTTCCTCAAAGGTTCATGGCACCGATACTTTCATAGAAAGCCTTATATGCACTCGTACTATCATCAAAAGGCACCTTGTCAAACTTGTAATTTTGTCGCCGGGACCATTTTGGTAATGTAACTTTATCAATTTTAGGTCGCAATAAAAAATTCCAACAGCATTGAGAAAAATAAACTAAAGGTGATTCCCCTTTTTTGATTTATCTAATAAGCTGTAGAACTCGAAACCGGATTAATTTTTGACGACGCAATCGCTTACAATTATAACGCAGTTGGAAACAATTTTCGGCGCTTCAATGGCCATATAATATATATTTAAATAAATAAAGTTATTATTTCAACTAAAATAAAAGAAATAATTTGTTAAAAATATTAAAAAAAAATATCACACTGAAGCCTGTTAAGTATTTATATACCATATCTCGGGTACGCAAGGAGCTAAAATGGATTTTTTCATTCCGCACAACTTCTATAGGTTACCAGGTACACGTTTAAAAGCTTTATTAAAATCGTGCGAGCGGATCTGTGGTCAGGCATTAATGGGTTAATGGATCACAATTTTTTTATTTTTGTTCAATTTTTTTTTCTAGTTTTAACTTTGAATTAATTTCTTACAAATTTTTCACAGACTAAATTTTTTCAATGTTATTTTTTTTATTATTATCTTCTTCGTAAAAAACTTTTGAAACACCTAGCCACAAAAAAAAATAGTCAGCTGGCGTTGCGAGACTACCTGTATATTATTGTACCATGATACAAACCTACGTTAACATTAACAACAAGGTATACTTATTAATAAAATTTTTAAACGAGCTTGAGGTCTTGTTTTTTTTTTAATTATTTGATATTGATATTTTGCCACTCAGTTGATATTAACCCTACGTCCGGACAAGCAAATTATTTGTAATTATAATGAACAAAATTCCGGCAGAATTTTTAGCAATTTTTTGTTAGGCCATTGTTGTGGAGAGAACGGACAATGTTTTTCTAAGGCATACTTATATTATTTTAAGTTGGAGCAAAATTATTCTCCAAACATTTATTTGTTAGAGGTTATAATTTGCTCGTGAAGGCGGGGTGTAATAACAATGAAAACATTTTATAACATTTAAAATTGAAATAAAAGCTTTGTTAATAAACAAAACATTGTCAAAAAAGAAAATATTGAATATTCATTAATTTTTATAAAAAAACAAGACCTACAATTAACAAGGAAGGCTGAAGTAAATAGCTAAATAAGCTTTACTAATTATTTTAACAGATTTGGTCTGTACTAACGAAACGCCAGCAAATGGCTTCACTTATGTGGACACATGGTGAGGAGGCTTTAGCCAAATCTCTGGTAGCCTGTAAGCTCTATAAGGCTATGGCTCATGAGGCAGCCGAAGATGATTTGGATACAGAAATTTATGAAGAGCTGCGTTCCTATGCCAAAGAGTTCGAAATTAAAGGTACTTTTTTCTGAAGATAATATTATTTTTCTTATTCCGTTAAATCAATATTTGCTTTTGTAAAATTAAGGTATTACCATTTCTTTTAGTTTTAAGAATTAAATGTGAAATAAAGTTTAATTTATTCGTTACATAAATATGATCGTAAAGTTTCTTCACACTAATAATATCTGCTAAAATTTTCAGCATTGAATTCAAATAATCAGGGTCCAAACAGTTTGAGATTTATTATAAATATCCAAATATATAAAAGTTTTTCATGAAAACGAATAGAATTGACAATTATGTATATGTAGGATCCGTTTTAAGACGTCAATACAAATCTTACATGCTAATTTTAAATAACACGTAAGGAAATGCGTTAGGGCCAAATGAGCATATTTTGTGTACTGTACGAAACCACTTAATAATTCATTAATGAAAATTAAAACATAAGTATTTCAAAGTTTTACCATATTATTTTTTAACATTAGGCACGCCCACTACCCATATAAAAATTGAAAAAAAATGAGTTCCAACTAATCAAATATGTTGTTCAACTATCATTTCTTCTATTACATCATTTGGTACTAATAGATGTTTATGAGGTTGACGTCTTATTGTACTTATATACGGATCAGATGATGCAAGCAAACGTTGCAAAACATTAGTATTTTTTTTAAGTTGTGTTGCACTTTCTTGAAAACATATACAAGGAGGGTCGCAGCATTAATTGTGTTCTTTTCATGAACTATTATATTATAAACAGTGAAGGCATGGCCACATCTATACTAATATTTATTATAAAGAGGTAACGTTTGTATGACGTAATCTCCGCAACCAAAGGTCGGATTTTCAAAATGTTTTCAGTAAAATGTAATATGCAGCTCAATGAAAGTGCCTGGAAAAGGGTTGGACCCCAGCGAACGGAAATATCGGTTAATTTTTATTGACAAAATTAAATAGCGATCAATAGTTAAAGTTTCATGGCAATCTATTGACTAACGACGGATGCAGATATATTCCCCATCTTACCATTCTTCGACGTAGGAGTATGTGCTTTAAGTTTCATAAAAATCGGTTGAATAGCTTCAAAGAAAAACTAATTTCCCATTATCAGCGTCCCGATCCAAGTTTTCAACAAAGTATATGGCTTATGTATCATTTTTGGTGCCGATCTATATGTGTTTTGAGTTTCATAAAATTCAGTTGGTTAGTTTAATAAGGGCGGAATGATGTTCCTGACAGGCGCCTGGACCGAGTTTTCAGAAGACATGTATTTCATATGTTCAGAGAGATGTGTTCAAAAGAAAATGTGAATTTTGAGTTTTCGCGGGCTGTTATGTTGGTACATTGACGATGAGCGTGCTGGAGTTGCAACCACGTCAACAAGTGAAGAAAACATTGAAATAGTGAAAATTTTTTTTTTGGAAAATCGTCGAATCAATATTAGGGAATTTGCAGAGGATGTGGGCATATTAAATTAAAGGGCTGCGACAGTAACTTTTTTTCATATGTGAAACTCGCTGTCGAATACAGTAGATATTTGCTCTGTCGCTCAGAGCACAAGCAGTGAAGCGAAGAGATTGTTTGTTTGACAAATACTAACCAGTAGCAACCGAAAATTAGTACCGAATAATATGAACATACAAAACCGTAGCCAACAAAAAAGAAGTACCTTAAAAACTATGTTCACTTCATGTGGTACTTCAAGAATTTTTCATGCAATGCTGAAAATTAAAAATTTTAAATTTTAGCCTTTATATCCACATTGGCTAATATGCTGGCGTTTTAAGTATTCAAAATAAATAATGGAAAAATTATTCATACATATGCATGATTTTTTTTTCATAAATTCAATTAACATTTTTTGAAAAGGAAAAAATGCCTATTTTTTTAATACCTTTAAACATAAGTAATTAGTAACTGAGTAACAAAAATCTAAATAAATAATATTATGTATAAACTAGCCTCACTTAATTCCATTTTTTTACTACACTCAACAGAAAGAATTTTTTTTTTTTATTTGCCAAACTTCACGTAATACTGCAAGAACCAAGTGAAGTTTAGCTGTCGCATTATGTTCACCTCAGTGATAGAAAAATGAAAAATTTAAATGGAAAAAGAGTACTTTTTTCAACATTGTGGTACTTTTTATGAAACATATATTTTTTATTCAAAAATAAAATTAAAAATCCGTTTATGTAATAAAAAAATTAAATGAAGAAATTTAAAATTGTTTTTTGTTATAAATAAATAACTATTTAAATTACTTTACCCAAAAAAATTAATTTACTTATACAAAAACTTTCATTAAGTGCGTGCATTGTACTTTAATACATATAAATTTTTTTATATCGAATGCATTTTATTTTAATTTGAAATTCTAGGACAAAAAGTGCTTTATTTCTTAGTGGTGTGCAAATGGTTATTGACTAGTAATGTGTAAAGTAGCATGTTATCGAAACCATGTACATATTTAAAACACACTAGAATTGGTTGCTTGAATTGTCCAATTTACACGAGATTAATTGTGCTGGCATAACATGGCAGCTTGTTGGTATTTTCGGTGAAGAGAATCGTTTTTGGTTGGCATAATTTTTCAACAAGGTTCAAGCCCGTATTAGCAGAAGAAAACCAATACATGTACATTAAAAAAAAAATTATGTGAGTCCGATCACAGGGGAGATGTGTAAACATGTAGTAATGAAACATTTTTTCAGCTGTTTACTAAAATGTAGAGCATGTAGTTATTTTACAGCAATGGTTTTCGAACTGTACAGCGCTAGCATAATTATATGTTAGTGAAAATTAGTAGCTCCTATTGCGCCATCTAGTGCTTATATTATTGCGCACTAGATGGTGTTAGTGTATTTCTATGCAGCTGTTAAGTTTCTCGGTACTTCTTGTTGTCCGTATGATTACACTAATACACTCATACACAGCTTACACCGTGTTATCAAAATCTCACATCTCACCAAAAATTTGTGATTGATTGTGAAAATCAACTTTACCCCCTAGCGTATAGATGTTTAAACATCAAAAACAAATGTGTGAAAAATACACTAATACACACAAAGCTCTGTATATGTATACAATTTTATGCCAGATTAATTATTCTCGTGTGTTTTCGAAAGAACAAAAGTTGTGCGAACTAAAAATTAATCTCGTGTAAATTGAACCAATAAGATTAACAACTTTTGCAAAAAACACACACTAACAACAACATGAATAAGGAATTTGTGCATTCCTTAAGTTCTTGTTTTGAAGCCAATGTTGTCAATAATTATAAAAATAACGCAGATGTCTAAACAGGGAACAAAGCAAAACAAAAAACTAGTACTAAATATGACGTGGGGGTACTGTGGTATTTTTGTTGTGAAAAAGTACTGAAAATAGTACAAATGTACTGAATTTTCCATCACTGGTTCACCTCGTTCTGTTCATACATCTTGCAAGTATGATAGCAAAACACACAAGCAGCGTTACCGTTCGATTTTTTCAAAAAGTACCAAAAAAAGGGGATACTTATGAAAAAAGTGGCATCAAAAAGTGGATTTGCCAAAAAAAAAGTGGCATTTCTTTTAAACTTAAATTCAGTGAACCAAATTATGTTTTTTCATCTATTTGCTTCAATTTATTTTACATAGAATAATTTTTTAACACATAATTTCTCAAGTAATAAAATGTTATAATTTGACACCAATTTTTATTAAAAATTTTCTTTAATGTCTTACTAGATAAAAATATTTAAACTCGTTTTACACCAAACTATTTTTTATTATGTTATTATTGTAGCACGAGTGAGATATGTTATGTGTTTTATATGAATACATACATAGTGCGTATACATTAGTAATATATTTCTTGCACTTTCTCTTCTGAATAAATTTTTTTCCATTTACATGTTCGTTTTAAAATAATAATATACAAAAATAATTTTAAAAAATAATACGTTTATACATATGTACATATAATATATTGTGTGTATATATGTATATACAAATTTACGATATTATTTATTTTTGTAACGGCTTCTATACTTTCGTAAAAGTTCTTTACTTGGAATCCAATCTTCAAGGCTAGTATCTATTAAATTTAAAGATAAAAGCATGTGTTCACAAGTATTTACTTTTAGCCTATTTGTTACTTTATTTTTGATTAAAGCTAACTTAGAAAAAACACGCTCAGCAGCAGCACTGCTGTGTGGTAACGTAAATACATGAGACGTCAATTTGTACAGGTTTGAATACAGTACAAACTCGATTACTGCAACTAATAGAAAATCGGGCAGTTGCGATAACCGCGGTAGTTGCGCTAACCGAGTCATAAATTTTTAATGATTTTTCCTCCCTTTTTTCACGTATTTCCAATATGTGTTCAAATATTTATTAAAAAAAACTATTTAGTATATTTATTCGCTTATACCTTTTATTTATTAGTAAAAAAAACTTAAAAAATTCATATTTGTTAATATTGAAACTTATTATACATATTGAGAGATCCAATGTAATCTATACTAACTTAAAACCAAAATATATATAGATATGATTTTTTAAAGCATCTGAAACATATTTACTTTTTAAAAAAATCAGACATTTTTGACTGTGTTTTTTTGGCTGATAAATTTTTATGCACAGCAGATTCGCGATGATTTTGAAGCACAAGAATATCTTTAAGATCCATTTCATTTTCTTCAGCCCATTGAATGCAATTGTTATATGAATCAATAGCAGTCTGATGGGTAATTCTGGAAGGTTTTAGAATTTCAACGACATTTTCGTTAGAACTATCGATTTCTTCCACTTCATCTAGATTTTCACAACAATAGTTCGATCCGTTATCAACATTTTCAAATATCCATTCATTGATTTCATCATTAGAAATTGCTTCCTCTGGCATAATTTCTTGAAAATAATCGGATACAGATAACAATAATGAATTTTCTCTTTCGACTTTTGCTCTTATTACACTCAGTGGTAAATTATCTTCATCTGTCCAGTGGTTCTTAGGATACATAATCTTTTTCCAGCACTTCTTAATCATATCGGAAGACAATTGATCCCATGCATTTGAAAGGAGACAAACTGCATTACGTAAAGTAAAAGCCTTGATTTTTTCTTCAATATTTGAGCCTTTACTTCCAATTAAATGCGCTAAGAGGCTTTTCTTATAGTACAACTTTGTTATGTTAATGACATTTTGATCCATTGGGTGAATAAGAGCTGTACAATTTGGTGGAAAACACATGACTGTTATTAATCCGTCATCACTTTTTAACTCATTATCCTTAGGATGGCAGGGTGCATTGTCCAGTAACAATAACGCCATCTTTGGAAGTCCTTTAGATTGAAGATATGACCTTACCTAAAAAAAACACTCTTTCTATTTTGCCACTTACATATTTTTTAATGTATACGTACCTCAGGAACAAACGTACCATGGAACCATTGCTCAAAGAATGCCAACGTCATCCATGCATTTTTGTTAGCCCTGTAAACTACGGGATTGTTTTCAAAACCTTTGAAAGCTCTAGGATTTAATGCTTTACCAATGACAAACAATTTAACCTTGTGCAAACCAGATGCGTTGGTGCAGGCTAAAAATGTAATGCGTTCCTTGCTTTTTTTTCGACCAGGAGCAGATGTTTCATTAAAGTTAACCAGTGTTCTGTTCGGCATAATTTTATGAAATAATCCAGACTCATCGGCGTTATAGATTTGTTCCGGTGTTAATTTAAGCTCTAATACTTTGTCATGAAACTTTTCCAAAAACGGATCAATAAGTGTTGGTTTATTTGAAAGTTTTTCGCCACAAATTTTTAGCATCCGAATACCATGACGTTTTTTAAAATTTGAGCACCATCCGTTGCTTGCATGAAAATCACCACGACTTTCATTAATTTTGTTATGTAGCTGAATAGCCTTTGACTTTAAAATTTCAGACGAAACAGGCAAATTTAATTCTCTTTGTTTTAAAAACCATTTATACAGAGCTTTTTCCATTACTGGATACTCACAGGCTCTAATTACTATACGCTTTCCTGGGCCGGATTCAGCATTTGTAAAAAATTTAATTAATTTTGATTTATTTTGCTTAATTCTGGTTATTGTTGATTTATGCACATTGTATTCCTGGCATAATGCTTTGACCGATGTATTTTTTTCAAGTTTATTCAAAATTTCACTCTTTTGTTGAATGGTTAATTTACTGCACTTTGTCACCTTCACCATTTTTATGCGTTTTTAATATGTACTGTGACTGATCGCGAAAATCTTTTTACCAAACTGATAAAAAACAACAGACACGTGCTGCTTGTCTGTTTTTTATGAAAACTATTCCAAGAAATAACTGTAAAATAATGCAAAAACTATCCAGAGAACAAAAAAATAGAGTTAAAAAAAATAGTTGCGTTTATTGAGGTAAATTTTTTAAAAAGTTGCGTTGACTGAGTCTACAATGCATTTGATTCAGGTGTTGCGTTAATCGAGTTGTTGCGCATAACGAGAGTTGCAGTAATCGAGTTCGCACTGTATATGTATTCGTCAAAACTATTTTTCAATTTTCCTATTTCACGCCAAAAATCTTCAGCATTGCAAATTTTAAATATATACTCATAATTCGTGTCAATAACTTTACTCTCCAATAGTTTTAACTCGTTTATAAATGCTTCTGGGTCAGTTATAATATCTTTAAACTCTGAAACTAATTCGAAATAGTTTATATCTTCATTAGATACTATAAATAGTGGGTCTAAATATTTTAATACATTTAGCTTCTTGTTCTTTATATCAATTCTTTACACAATTTTTGATAAAAACTTAGTATTTTTCTTTTAATCTCAATTATACACATTTTAGAAAAATTTTCAGCACACAATAGTTCGGCTTCGGCTTCATGACCAATATATATATGTGAAATGTCTTTAGTGTGCAAAACATTGTTAAAATCAATTTTTTCTAGTTCTGTTGTGTTTATGTATTCTTTTTTCAAGAAATTTTTATAAAGCTCTAATAAAATTTCTTTAGTTGAAGAAACAAGATGTATTATTTGAGAGGACTCACTTTGAAAATTTTTGTTCAACTTGTTCATAATTCTTAGAATATAAGCTAAAAATTTTAAATATGTTTTATTTACAGGCGATAAAGCGTCTAGAATAACACGAATTTTTTCTAAATTAGAAGCACATTTTTCTTCGAATTGTGCCCGAATAAAAAAATGGTGTAGAACCGACCACTGTTCCAGAACTCTTGTTGCAACAGATTCAAATGATAGCCATCTAGTATCACTAAGCCTAAGTATCTTATGCTCGGGTACATCAAAAATGCCTTGAAGTTCCTTAAAATCATGTTGTCTTTTTGCACTCTTGAAATATTTAAAAACATTTTTAAGTAATTGTTCAACATCATCTGGAATGCATGACAATGATGAGTTGTTTACTAGATTTATAGAGTGGCACACACAGCCAATATGAAATAAGTGCGGAATCTTTTTCTTTAGTAGTGTCGCTACGCCACTATTTTTTCCCACCATTGTAGATGCGTTATCTGTAGCAAGACCAATACAATTTTTTAGTGGAATTTGGTATGCTTCTAATGATTGTAATATGGAATTACAAATGCTTTCACCAGAACCATCGCTTTGCTGGATTAACCTGAAGAAATTATCAACAGTTTTTCCTTTTGAACTATCGAACTGCCTGACCACCAGTACCAAACATTTTTCCGTAGAAATGTCCGTGGTTTCATCAATTATTAGGCTAAAACTATGCTTCTTAATTTTTTCCACCATTTTAAGTAGTCCTTCATTGTCGAGGAACTTAGAAATATCCTTTGATTTGGTACGGCTACATGATACCTGCAACAAATATAATTTTTTTAAATATGTACATTCCCTGCAGTCGGCTTAGCTAGCGAATGACTAGCTATTTCGCTAACTACCAGTCGTTACCACTGACTACCAGACTAACTACTAGCACTCGACTGACGATTTTAACATGGGGATGACATTGACGGTAGTCAATTGACACGAGATCACTGGTCAGAAAAACCCAAATATTTCGCTAGTTATAATGTACCAGTTAGATCACTAATGATATTTCCTTAATGAAAATTCTACAAAAATTTAAATTTTCCAAATTTCTTTTTCAATTAATTGTTCTTTTTCTTTTTTTATGGAACGTTTTAGGTGACTTCTGCTGCTCATTTTACCTTTCTAAAAAACACATTTTTTAATAAAAATTTAAACTGACCACGTACTTCCAATTGTACGCCAACACAATATCATAACACTTTCATAAAATCTTTTTTATTTTTGTTGTTGATTTTCTTTGGAATAAGGGCACAGTTTGTTTTTAACTCGTAAAAAAAATTTAGGTTGAAGGCATTAACATTTATCCATACATGAGTGAGAGAGTCAAAAGGCGAAGTCTTGCATTACTTGTAGCTAGTGAAGTACTTAGTCCATTTTTCGTTAGCGAAATAACTAACGGTTTAGAGTCAATTTCTACTTTTAAAACTGGAGGGTATGTGTCTAAATAATTTTATTTATGTATGTATTTGTTGTGGGTTAGCAAATCTATACAAATGCATTTCATTGGTTGCTTAATACCAACTCATCATTAGATCTTTACCATTTATGTTTGAAAAGTTCCAAAACTAATTTACTCATACTTACATAAACTCATAAATAAAATTTGCGAATTACGAAAGCAAAATATCACAAAAAACAATTTTCTTCATTCATTATGAATGTGTTTACTTTTCTACAAACCTAAAGTATATATATACAAGTACATACATGCAAGAGCCCAGTTCGCCGTGTTTTTTATACATACATTTTTCTACTGAGCAGAGATGAAAAGGAATGATTAAAATTTGAGTTTTAATTCAAAATGATTTACAAAAAGTACAATTGATAAATTTTACACAAAATGTGAATTGCCTTAACACGAATGCCTTCCACATGAATTAAAAATTCTCGCATGCATTCAAATCACTTAAAAGATTAATTAAATTAAAGTTTGAATGAATTCATTGGTGATTTAAAGAAAAGCATTTTTTTAATTCACTGTTTTCACTAGGATTACGAGATACATGGGACTTTTTCACTGGCATTGTATTTTCATTTCTATATCATTGTTAATTTTTTTTTTGTATAGCATTTTCTACTTATTTTTAATTCGCTATAACATTGTTTTTGTTTTGGACCGAATCATTCAGAAATGTATTGGATATTCAGTTTTATATGAAAACTTCCGAGGCCAATAACTCGAAAATATGCGTTTCCGGGAAAGTGACCACATGAAATTTTCGTCTTATCTTTTGATTTTCTATGGCCCTATGTATTTTTTTTTCCATTTGGAGCTGTTGAAATTAAAAATTTTGTTTAGCATTGGCTAAACTTATATTTAATATTTTTTAGATTTAAGATTTGAAAAACTTATTGATAATTTAATTTATAATTGAAGATTCAATAAATAATAAAATTTATCAAGAAAAAAAAAAAAAAATTTGGAGCTGCGTCGCTAAACTAGATTTATTCCCATGTGTGGATTAGGATAGGATCATTATTAAAAAAAACTCTTGAATGTTTAAAAAAAAAATTCAAGTGTTTATTGTTCGTATATTCTTTCAAAAAGGAATCATTCCTTTACAGCTCTGCTACTGAGATAACCCACAACAAATAAATAAAATTATTTTAAAACATAATTATTGAGTATTTACGCTAATAAATGTGATAGTTTATGTGCCTAAATTTTAAAAGTGTGCACTGTTTTAAAAAAAAATTTCACTTACCGACTTTGCAACCACTGCGTCGGGGAAAATTTTGGCATTAAATTTAGCTAGCTTGTCCATTGATTTAAAAGAATGATTACAGCTTATCATTCTAAGGACAAGTTTAATTTCGGCTGTTGAGACATTGCGTTGTAATTCTGAATTTTTATTTGTTATGAATTGTGTAATATGCATTTTGGAAGTAGCAGATGCTATTTGAAAATTCTCCAAATGCTTTTTGGTATTGGCGTGACGTTCTATATGTGTCTTTTGGCATATCAAGAGCTGCTTGCAAACTACACAATTTGGTCGTTTTGTTTCCTGATCAAGTTTTAGCCATTTATGTTTTATTTCCCAGTCTTTGCAATATTTCCTTGGCTTCTTTTTATGTGTGTTTTTTTTTTTCCTCTTTTCAAGATCCTCATCGTCCGTATTGTATGTATGTATATACATATAACATTAATTCTTACCTTTCCATAATCGCGTTCAAAGGCACTGATTAACTTGCTTAATTTGATCGAAATATGAATGAAAAACTTTAAACGGTACTTTTTTAAAATATTTCTACATACATACATATGTATGTATGTGATTTTACACATTTTATTGCAGATATGTTAACTGTTTGCAATATATACATACATAAGCTAACCACGCATGACAAGAAAAACAATTTCATATGAGCTTACTTGCATATATATATGTACATATGTAAACTACAGCTGGCAGATTTTAATAAAACAGAAGGTAAAAAAAGTATCTCTTCACTTAGTAAAAGGTATCAAAAAAGTAGCAAGAATTACAAAAAGTATCACATTTGGGTGCATTTTGTCAAAGTGGCAAAATAGTATCCACTCATTCGAAAAAGTGGCAAATTGCTACTTTAGTGGCACCAACGGTAACGCTGCACACAAGCAGTAAACTTACACACGCTAAGTCGCGTAACAACAAGAAGTGACAACAAGTTTTTGGTGTTCTCAAAAATATGAACATTGTTTCTGTAATTCATTTCGAGTAAAGCATTAAACACATTCGCCACAGCAGACTACCGACTACCACCTGTCAAAATTAGAATACATGTGTGCATATGAGAATGATTATATTGAAGACAGCAAGGCAACACGGCAACAGGTCTTTGTCCATGCTAATTTTGTCGTGTAGTCGAATTAAACTAATTTCTATTTCTGATGGCCACAAAACCAAAGCAGTGTTGACAATATAACAAAATTTGTAAAGCAAATTAGTGATTAGAAATATTTTTTATTGTAAAATAAAAAAGAAAATTTCAAAGTGAAATGTTATAAGATATATGCATCAAGAATTTTTATTAGCTTTATTGTTATATAGAATATTGACTTGAGTCAAAAATACCAACATTGTTAAAAATTAAAAAAACTCACAGGGCTATAATTTTTTACCTAAAATTTTTTTTTTTTTATTTTTATATTATTATTATTACGAATAAACGTAATTATTATTCGAACTTATATTGACGTACATAGGAAAAGTAATATTATCATTCTCAAGTTCAGGTTTATGGAATTAATGAAAATTCAAAATTCCTAAGAGTTTTTATGTTAAAAAATATTATTATTTATATCCAGTCAGTTTTTAGCTCTCGTATTTTTTTTTTCTCGTATTCTATTTCTGTTGAAAACTCGTTAAATAGTTGATATTTTTCTCAATTAGTATCCACTTTACGAAAATTGTAAAGATGGACAATTGAACGCTGATGAGAGGTGTAGCGGCCTTGAAATCAGTACTGATACGTTCTGCTAAAAACTGATTGGATATAAATAATAATATTTTTCAACATAAAAAAAACTCTTAGGAATTTTGAATTTTCATTAATTCAATAAAACTGAACTTGAGCCTGTTAATATATACTTTTCATATGGACAAAAATTTTTTTTTAATTTTTTCGGCGCTCTCTCTTGATTCCGCAGTTACGGGTTTCGAAACTTCAATATATTATTGATCATAAGTCCTACAATATAGAACGAATATAAACGACATAGGTATCACTTCAAAATGCTCTAAGTAACTCATTTAATTCTTAAAATCATCTTTAAAGAAGCATAACTTACGTATTTCATCGGTGACAGATTTCAAGTATACACCAAATAAAAGCATGGTAAGTTCTCTGTAAAAGTGAAAAGTCAGATAAAAAAATTTTAAAATTGAATTTCACTCGCAATGGGTAAATTGTTTTAAAAAAATTGTATACCAGTATAAAGTTATTTTAGAAAAGTTTAGAGTGATATCCACATTGCTTATATCCGTTCCATATTCTACGAGTTATGGCCAATAAAAAATAAGTTTTGAACCCCTTAACTCCGGGGCCAAAAGAGATCCATGAGATGAATTTTTTTCGGTCAAAGCGAATCCATACAAAGTGATGTGAGTGGCGAATTCAATTCGCAGTATTCAATTCGCCCCAGAGAACTTTAAAAAAGTAAAAGCGCTGAATATGCACCACTGTAATATACATAAATGAATCGTTGCAACAATTCAGGATCATCTGTTTACTGTGTATCTGTCGTTTCCAAAATAATTAAGTAGCTGGCTAAACGGCTACAACGGTAGCTAGCAACATTTGTGTTCGTGTAGTCTGCTGTGGCGAATGTGTTTATACCTTAAGTGTTCATGCTTTGGAAGTACACGTGAACTTCTTAGCTACACATCTATTTATGCAGCATTCTAATATTAATCTGTTCATGCCATGCAATTTTCCCGAATGTTTTGGGCATGAAACGTGTGGCAGCGAAGTTTGTTTCAAAATGGATTCTGCATCGCGATAATGCTCCAGCTCACACATTAATGCTTTTTCGATATTTTTTGGGCAAACACCTTAATCATGTCTCAACATCCTTACTCAGCAGATTTGGCTCCCTGCGACATTTTCATATTCCCAAAAGTGAAGACACCATTTATTAAGTTTATATCTGAAAAAAAAAAATTGAGGGCATAAAAAAGATTAAAAAACCAGTATGAAGAAAAAAAATCTTTTTTTTATGTTCTTATATTTGTTTGCTTATAATAATTTGATAACTGACTGCTGATACATGTTGTTAATGTTACCATATTACAGTAATTTTAACCCGCCAACATTGGTCCCTTAAGGTTTCAAGTAAATGTACTTAATTATCATTCTCAAAACCGTTAATCCATATTAGAATTATGTAAATCTCTGATTGGCCACCTAAAAACTCACTTTTAGGCATTAACCGTTAAAGTATAGCAAATACTTTCGAACAGAGGACTAAAAGGTGGACAGATGAACTGAAGGGAAAACAGTTGAACTGTAAGGCAGATGCGGCACTCACATAAATAAGCTACTGTTTTCACTTAAAAGACTCAAGAATTAATAGATCCTTGGTAGCACGATAGTAAATATTCCTCACCCCTTGGCGCTATTTTAACTACCTTAACGGAATAAAAATATCCTATGTCCGATTGGCGACTTCATTTTACATTTAGGTGAATAAATTTTGGAAAACGAACCGTGATTCCGGAGATTACCTTAAACAAACATACAAACATGCAGACATTACCACTGTATAAATTGAAAAAAAATCATTATTTAACGCGTGTTATACGATCGCTGCCGTGACGTACGTCACTTCATATATAACTGAAACCAAGTGAAATAATTCCAATTCCAATTATTCCAATTTAAATTACAGTTAAAAAAATATTAAAATTAATACTTTTTTATATCCAGACACACTCTAAATTGTTTTCAAAGCGTGGGATTGTCAAATTTTTTTTCTTAGATACTCCATTCTCTAAAAGTAATTTTACAAAATCTAATCTATCATGTTCAAGAGCCTGCATCATAGCCTCATCCAAAGCTTCCTTATTGAAAAAGAAGAAATACATAGATTAGTATTTGTTTATATTTATATAGGTTAAAGTTCGTAAATTTAATAAACAGAGAAATATTATAAAGTAATTAGGCGCGCTCAGCAGAAAAACATGCTACTAAAAAGTTTATATTTGCAGCTTTTTATTTTATTACTTTTTTGTCGCATATATAAAAATATTTGAATTTTCAATAAAAATTATTGAATTTGATTTTTTATATTATTACGAATAAACGTAATTATTATTTGAACTTATATTGATGTACATATGAAAATTAATATTAGCAGTCTCAAGTTCAGTTTTATTAAATTAAGGAAAATTCAAACATTTGCCCAAAAAAGCGTAACCACTAAATACTAATGAAAAAACTTTTGATTTAGATACCTGTTTAGTACGTTAAACAGTTTCCTATATAATTTATAGAAAATATAATAGAATCTTATCTTATTAGATGCTGTTTAACTTAATAAATAAATGCATAAATCAAAAAGTTTTTCATTGGTATTTAGTGGTTACGCTTTTTTGGGCAAATGTTTGACAGGTGTGACCGTACCTTAAGAGTTTTTTATGTTGAAAAACATTAGTATATCCAATCAGCTTAGCTAAACGTATCAGTATACCGATTTCAAGGCTGCTACACCTCTCATCAGCGTTCATTTGTCCATTTTTACAATTTTCGTAAAGTGGATACTAATTGGGAAAGAATATCAACTATTTAACCAAGTTTTCAAATGAAATAGAATACGAGAATTGTATTAATTCATTTTTATTCTATTTTTACATGTAGAAGCAATTTGGTTAGTACGAAATTCCCCATCACTGGTTGGAAATTACGAATAATCAACACAAACTCATAGTCCGTTATCTTCAAAGTATTCTACTTTGTAATTTACCTCTTTGTTGTTTTCATTCTATATTAGGGTGGTTCTCACATTACTGTTATTAGGGTATATATCTCATGCACAAGCTGAATAAAATTTTTTTTATATTACAAATAAACGTAAAATATATTTTACATCTCTCATATACTGCTGAGAGAAATAGTGTCTTACCTTCTCAACCGGGTGTCGCTCTATAATTTGGAATATTTCGCGAGTTAAGTATTGTACTAAGAGCACTTTAAAAATAACATACAACTACTTCGTTTTACTTCAGAATTAAGAGTGCTTTTATTATTCTTTTCTTGTATAAATGAAACTTATTACCTAAATACAAACTAAAGTTTAATTGTTTATTTTCTTTTTTTTTCCAATAATTTCGCAGTTCAATAATTTGTTTATCCAATCATTTTCTTTAAAAGTTTTATATATATGTAGTTGACTTATTAAAATGATTATTAATATAGTTCTCTTTATTTTAATAATTCAGTGTATGCTGATGCAGCTTTTTAATCTAGGTGACTTTATTGGTGAATCTATTGTTGTTGTTCTTGTGGTTGCAGTTGTTGTTAACTTGCGCATGTAGATTTGGATGCAACTCTAGTTTTTTTAATATATTATGTCCCATGTTAGGAAAACACAGATTTCACCAACGGAACATCTAGATCTTTGTAAATTCGCTGCAGTTACTTTACGTAGAATTTTGTTTTGTCGCCTTTGAACTTATTCTACATTCGATGCTCAGGCAGTGCACCATAAATGGATTCCATAGTACCAGATTGGTTGAAGGACAAGTTTGCAGTCTCGGCTTAGTATAGAGTTTCTTCCATTAAGCCAATTCATTCGGTGAGTTTGCTGGATAGTGCTATGTTGTCTGGAATACATCCAGAGATGGTCACTGCAGGGGTCAGCTTGCTCATATATAGCTTTTCAAATAGTTTTGACATATTAGAAATAATCCAATAGGCCTATACGATTCTACCTTCTTATGGTACTTGCCAGGCTTTGTTATCATATTAATCAGCGAAACCTTCTACTGTGTTGGATAGCGTTCTAGGCGTAGAATACTATTGAAAATTAATCGTATTATCCTTTTTGCAATGTGAGGTAGTTTCTGAAACATTTTGTTGCTTATTTTATCGACTCCTGGTGCTTTTTTGGGTTAAGATAAGTAATAGCTTTTTAAATCTCCATAATATCAAATCTAAGAATTTCCGGTATAGAGATGACTGCTGACAGTTCAACAATATCAGCAGAAATATTTGGAGTAAATAAAGTTTAAAAATGTTTAACGAAAAGGGCACCTCAGCATCAGTTCTTTTTTAGTCACCATTCGGGGCTCGTAATGGAGGTTTGCATATTACTGGCCTTTAAAGTCCTCCGGCTGCACGCCACAGGGAAAAATCTGTTTGTGGTGTTGCATCGAGTTCTTGAAGAAATTTTTGCGGGGAAGTTGTTTTTTGTCTTTTCTAAGCTGTTTGGTATATTCCTTTAGCCTTCACTTTAACTGAGCGAATGTGTATCTAACGTTGCCATGCTCGTCGAGCTCTCCTTTTTTTAGACAATAGCCTTACTTTATCTACAGAAAAAATATTGTTAAATCTCGCTTGTTGATTTGTTTGATTTGAAGAAGCATTAAGAGCAGCTTGTTTAACATGTGGTTCAAACAACCTAGTGGAATCATATATGTATGTCAGAACGGCATATTTTCAGTGTAATTAGCACTAATTTTTTGTATTTCAGCCAGTTAATACGTGCAGATGTCAGCGGTAAATCATATGTTGGTGTTACAGTTTTGTGAGAGTAAATAGTGACAATTGTAGGCGAGTGGTCTGAAGATAAATCCAAAGATGCTTAAACTTCAGTCATTTCGCTGGGCACACCTTTCGCTATTCCAAAGTCAATAACATTAGGAATTTTTTGTCGATCTGTTGGCCAATATGTTCGCTGACCAATTGACACTACGTTCTACCCCATTTTAGAAACTACGTCAAACAAAACTCGTCCCTTAGGAGTGATTAAACGTGAACCCCAGAATGTGTGTTTAGCATTGTAGCCGCCATCTGCTAGAAAAAGGGGGCCCAATGATTTATAAAAAGCCGTATATTGTCTCTGGGTAATTGAAAATCTGGGAGGGGAATAGACAAATGATATCACTTGTTTTTGAAAATAATTTTCAATACAGATATTCGTTGCTTGAAGATATTCACAAAGGTCATTTAGCAGGTAGTGTTTTACTTGCGTTTTTATTACAATTCACGAGCCTCCAAAAGGATCCTTTGTGTATTAAAAATTATATCCACTAATTCTTAAATATTTTTAATCCGTAACAAATCTTTAAGCCCCCCCTTGTGCATTACATAATATGTGCAGAGCCCCATAGGTGCTTAAAGTCCATGTTGAATAAATTGGCAAGCCTAACTTGATACAAGTCTTCGCTGCGCTATTCTTCACTTTTACCTATATAATTTATTGTAGATTGCGGACATTTAAATTGTATTGCAGTTAAAAAGTTAGGATAAAAGTTGATATTGCTTAATTACTGTGTATACCTTCGTAATTCTGGTTTATACAGTGATAAATGAAATTATAAATTAAAAATATCTTTACAATAACAACGAACAATAAAGTTTAATAGCTTCACAATTTTAAAATAACATCACGTTTGTGACTTTTTAATTGGATTGTAAAGAATTCTTATTTCGATTAAGTGCATTTATTTCTTGTTGTGGATTGCATAAGGATTTTCTACAAATTCGATAATTTTGTGTATTCACGAAGCTATTGAGACGGAAAGTAGCTTCATCGGAGAAGATGCATTTTTGACTTAAGTCTGCTTCATCGCCGTTATAATGCGTTGTTCTTCTGTAAATCGGTCTAATTTTAATAGTTATAATAAACATAGTTATATAAACAAATGATTTTTATTTCATAAACCAGTTCGCAAATTAAATCTTTAAAACCATAAAAATTATTTTTACAGTTCGTTTATCCTTAACTGCAAAAAAAACAGCTGTGCACATGGTTTCATTGTGCTTGCATTTTTTGTAAAGCAATAACAGCATTCCGCCTCTCTTATAATTTTTTGATTTTTTGTTGTGCCTGCTTATAATTTATTGTGCGCTATATTGCTGTAGTGAAGCCTATTTCGTATAACAAACATCGAGTTAGCAACTTAATATAGTCAGTCCAAATCATCATCACACAATAATTTATTTTGCACTATCACCGTGTTTTGACTGTCTAAAACTCTTAGACAGCTCTCTGTTAAGGCCTAACTATAATATGCTTAAGTTAACTTAAGCAACTGCCTAAAATTGATGGGGTACCGACGTGACTGATAGGAAGCAGCTCTATCCTAGTACTCCGGAGGTTGCCGGTTGGAATCCAGGCAGAGACCCTTGGTGTTTTCCGCAGACATGCTAATCGCTTTGCGGGCTGTGGTTGCTTAAACAAAAATATGTAAATAAATTAAAAGAGACTTTTTGATGGACATAATGTAAATACTTACATACATCTATACTAATATTATAAAGAGGAAAGGTTTGATTTTTTGTTTGTTTGAAATGAATAGGCTCCAAAACTACTGCACCGATTTTTATGAAATTTTCAGGCTATATGAAGTTTTGATTGGACAAAGAGGCGTGGCACCACCCATATAACCCAAAAATTTAAATCGCAATATTTTGGGCATTTTTTACCTACGTCGATGGTATACGTACCAGGAGAAAAGTGGGTGGGACCACGCCCCTCTTTAGAAAAATTAAAAATCGTAATATAGTCTTAACTACTGGACCGATCGTCATTAAATTTTCACAATAGGAATTTTATTTTATAACGAGGGGGTAGCGATGCGTACCAGGTATATCTAGTATACTATATGTGATGTTAACACATTGTTGCAAATTTATTTAATATTTCCTTTTTTTGTAAACATTCTTACCAAAAAATTAAACACACTAAACTTTTGTGGCTCTTGTGATTTTTCATCAAATATGAATGTGTTACAAAAAATTACAATATCTGAAAGTTAAAATGTAATCAAAATCTAATTGCATTTAACATTTGTAAATACATACATACGCATGGAATATGCGTTCAGTTTCGTACTTTGCTTAAGCAAATGACAATCTACAAAACTTTACGAAAAGTTTCATTATTAATATGATTTACATACAATGTATTGCAACATTGGCTTAAGCTGACAAACGCCAGCACATGTATATTAAAATTGAGCATGTACACTGTTTCACGCATTCTTTGCATTAGAATCCATTTGGTTTTATATGTTATGTACATATTTGCTATTGTAATGGTTGAGAATATGTAAAACAGTAAAAAATCAACATAGGCATGGTTTGGGTGAAAAATAAACCCGCTAGATTTAACAGATATAAATTTCGTGACCCTTAGACCCTTATTCCTAGCGTACAAAAATAAACTCTTCATGCCATCGAAACCAGAGCTTAGAGAAGGATAATTAAACACCGAACTCCAATATTAGGATCTAAAATTACCTAAAGTATTCCAAGAACAGATTCGTCACTCCAATATACACCACCCTAATATGATGATCCTTTGTGATCATCTAATATTCCTCTTGAAAAAAGTTAACACTTCAAATGAAGTTAAATTTAATATTTATTCAAAATGTGTAGTAAACATATAAACAATGTATATACATACATACGAGTATGTACTTAAATTATATTATTCTTCTCAATATTACGTTACGGGACATACATATTACCATGTTTTTAAGTGTGATGAGAAAGAATATATGAAATTTCTTTTACCAGGTATGTTCTATCCATTCAAAGTTGCTTATTTTGAGGGTAAATTCCAAGTGTACTAAAATAACTATCCATAAAAAAAAATCCATAACATGAATTTAATGTTATCGATTTCATTCTTATAATAAAAATAATTTTTTGATTTTCATTTCGATTAACTATAAAAACGTACAGTGTTATTCAGAAAAAAATTTAATATCAGTATCATCTGCAAATTAATAAATCGTTATTAAAATTTAAAGATTTTTCATTTAAGACTGGCTACATTGTTTCAATTTCATGTCACTTAAGTTTCAAATGGTGAAACAGTGGTGAATACTTTTTTTTATCAGTAACCGCAACTGGTTAGTAGTTTTATTTTATAAAGTAACATGAAATGCTTTTTAATAAGAAAATATTTACAAAAGTCTTTTAGCAAAAGTTTTTAAATAAAAAATATAATTTTTTTTTCTAAAATAAGCATATTTGTAGACGTACATTGTAAGAAAAACCAAACAAACGAAAAGAACTCGGTAACCTTCTTTTCATTTGTTTATATTTTTGCATATCACTATTTTGATGCATTACATTTCAACACAATTGCTTCTTAATTTATGAATGTTTACTAAAAAAAAAATTGAAATAAAAGAAGACAAAAAATTTAATGTTTCCACATTTTACACAATAAATAATAAAAATTTTTTACTTTTTTACAAGTTCTCATAAAAATTTATACTGTAGAATAGACAGAAACGTAATTTTACTTTAATTTAGGATTAATTGAGGGTCCACGTACTTTAAAATTTCAACATTTAATGCGGCGTTAAAGTCTTTATCTTTAATTTATTTACTGTTGTTAATAGGAACGTTTTTAATAGCTGTATAAAATATTTTGTAAAAACCACTGATTTTTTACTTTTCTAATGTTGTAAAAGCCTTAAATAAATAATTAAAAACATTGTTCATTTATCTTCTATAAAACAGGCATAAAGTTGCTAGACTTTAGTTACCGGACAGATGCTGAGAAGGCACAGCGTCTGTTGACTTGTGAATTGCACTCCTGGTCCAATCAAAGTTGTCTTTCACTAGCTGTAGCAGCAAACCATAGGGCATTACTTGCACATCCATGCAGCCAAGTGATTTTAGCTGATTTATGGATGGGAGGCTTGCGAACGCGAAAAAATACTAATTTAAAGGTAAAATATTTAAAACAATGATTCCTCTTAATGAAAGAATAAGAAGTGTTTTACTGCAGTAATAATGTTGTGTTAAAAGTACACTAGGGCTAATATTAATTAGACCTTACCACTAAATATTGTAAATTTTGGAAAAATTTTCAAATAATGTAATGTATATATCAAATAAATAACTACTTGTTAGATTCACTATTTCTAATTTTTAAGAAACACTATGTTAATAACTTTTAAGGTTATTAGTTTTTTGAAAGCCATATTGCAATGCAAGGCTTTACAAACACAAAACACAGCTTCCCTCCAAAAATTTCTTCAAGAACTAGATGCAACACCACAAACAGATTATTCGCTGTGGCGTGCTGCCAGAGGTCTTAAAAGGCCGGTGATATGCAAACCTCCATTACGAGCTTCTAATGGTGAGTGGGCAAGAACTGATGCTGAAAAAGGTGCTCTTTTCGTTAAACACTTAGAAAAACTGTTTACTCCAAATATTTCTGTTAATATTGCTGAACTGCCACCAGTCGCCTCTTTACCAGAAATACCGATGAGATTTAACATGACGGAGATTGAAAATACTATTACTAGTCTTAACACCAGAAAAGCCCCAGGTGTCGACAAAATAAGCAACAAAATGCTTCAACAACTGCCTTATATTGCAAAAAGAGTTATACTCTTCATTTTTAATAGTATTCTACGGCTGCAATACTATCCTGCAGAATGGAAGGTTTCGATGATTATTATGATACCAAAGCCCGGCAAGGATCATACGAAGGTTGAATCCTATCGGCCTATTAGCTTATTGCCCAACATTTCAAAACTATTTGAAAAGCTGTATATGAGCAAGCTGATGCCTATAGTGACTAGAAGTGGATGCATTCCAGATCATCAATTCGGTTTTCGCAGACAACATAGCACTATTGAACAAACTCATAGACTTGTGAACGTAGTTAGAGACACCTTTGAAAAAAAGATATTTTGCTCTGCGCTCTTTATAGATGTTTCTCAAGCTTTCGATAAAGTATGGCACGAAGGTCTTATCCACAAATTAACACGCAATCTCCCCGCAAACATCGTCAAGCTTTTAAAAAGCTATCTAGAGGAACGAAAATTTGTAGTTCGAGAAGGTAACTTTTTAAGCCCTCCGCAGTCGATTGAAGCCGGAGTCCCTAAAGGCAGCATCTTCGGTCCTTTACTTTTTTTAATATATGCCACTGACTTACCGTGAAGCAGTAACATTCACACGTCAACATTTGCTGATGATACAGCTTTTCTAAGCGTTCATGAAAATCCTGTAGAAGATTCCCGGAATTTGCAAGGGTATGTATCAAAACTGGAAAAATGGCTACAACAATGGCGGATAAAAGTTAATGAGCAGAAATGTGTACACGTCACTTTTACATTGCGCAGGGAAACATGCCCGCCTATACAAATCAACACCGAGACTATACCGCAACACACTGTAGTAAAATATCTGGGCGTTCATCTTGATAGTCGTTTGACGTGGAAACCGCATATAGACGCAAAGTTGACACAAATGATCCTGAAACCAATATGGTCCAATGGAATCCAGTTATGGGGCACTGCCTCAGCATCGAGTGTTGAAAAAATTCAAAGGCGACAAAATATAATTCTACGTGCAATTACAGCAGCCCCCTGGTATGTCAGAAATCATCGAATTCATAAAGATCTTGATGTTCCGTTGGTGAAAACAGTATTTTCAAAACACGCGAAAAAATATGTAAAAAAACTTGAGTTGCACCCAAATCCACTTGCGCACAATATTCTACAGTAAAGTGGTCACACCCGGCTGAGGAGGAGGGATACTCTTTCTCTCAGCCGTACACGAGAGATGTAAATCAACAAAAATCAACCGTTGAAATTGAAAATTTTGTTTAGCATTGGTACATATATTTAACATTTTTAGATTAAGATTTGAATAACCTATTGATGTTTCAATTTATTATTGAAGATTCAATAAATAATAAAATTGTAAAAAAAAAAAAAATATTACAATGCAGGTACGAGGTCAATTGCGTACAAATTTTTACTACTCTTGTTGGGAGCACAATTAGGACGAACAACGAATTATTCGGTAAAAGTACTTTGCGTAAATTCGCCGTGCAAATAACAACTGTTATAATAATCAAAAAAAGTTGTGTGCTGTCTAAAGCAAAAAATATGAATCAAAGAATTTTGCGTTTTGTGAAAACTATAAATTGAATTGATAAACATAATGTGTAAGATGGTGAAAAGTTTTTGGGTTGTGTGGAAACGTTTGCGACATTTATATTTTGCCACTTTTTCTATTTGAACTAACTTATTTTCATGTTTATCTCTTATCGAAAATGTAACTTTCCGGAAACGTCTATAAAAAGGAAAGACTATTATTATATAGAAGATTATTCTAGAAAGTTAAAAGACAATGTTACCGCCAAAATAAACTTAACTACATTGGCTATTACAAATACAAAGTTATCAGCAAGATCAATTGTTAAGTACCCTGCAGTTTTAAAAGTATAAATTGACTCGGAATCGTTAGGTATATCCCTAACGAAAAATCGACTAACTACTACAGTATCTACAAGTAATGCAAGCATTCGCCTTTTGACTCTCTCACTCATGTACATGTACATGCATAAATGTTAATGCCTTTAAGATTTTGTGTTGGCGTCAGTTACAATTGGTAGTCAGTGAATGCTAAATTTTTTTTTTAACAGAAGTCAACTAAAACATTGCATAAAAAAAGAAAAAGAACAATTAATTGAAAATTTTATAAATATTGAAAAAGAAATTTGATAATTAATCAAAAATCCAAAAAAAAAATATTTTCTGTTGTGCTTTCATTAAAAATATCATTAGTGATATACCTGGTACATTTTGACTAGCGAAATAGTTGGGTTTTGCTGACCAGTGATCTCATCGGTCTGATCGTGTCAATTGACTACCGCCAATGTCAACCCCCTGTTAAAATCTTCAGTCGAGTGAATTGCTAGTAGTTAGTGGTAATGAGTTGCCGACTGCATAATAATCCTTTAGGTATTAGCCTCTGTGCGGAACGTTTTCTACCGCCTAGCGTTAACGCTGAAATACCATACCTTAACAAGAGCGTCAACGCTTTGTCATAAAAACAGGGTTATTACAAAATATAAAACAACCCTTATTATAATAGTAAGTTGATGGTAAGTAATAAGCAATTTGTTATTATTATAATAAAATATATATTTTTAAATTAGAAACCACTGTTATGAAGCGATGAGGAAACCTACGAGAACGTTTCACTAAAGAAATAAGGGGCTCATGAAATGCCTCTGGAAGTGGTGCTTGTGTGGGAAGGCCGTGGGCACTTTTGGAAAGCATGCAGTTTTTGAAAGCACATATTATTCCCCTTCCGTAAGTAAAATTAATTGTTCTTGTAAGAAATAATCGCTAATGAAGGTATGTACTTATATTTATGTTTACTTTTACAGAATGAGACAAAGTGCGCATTTTGGAAACTGGACTGAAATTGAATTTACCTACTATTAAGTTTTATTTTTAATCAATATTTATTTATGTATATTTAGTTTTTTTTTTTTTGTTTTTGTTATAAACTTACATGTAGTTTGTAGTTGTAATAAATAAAATAAATTCATTATATATTTAGTTGTTGAATAGTTTTAATAAAAAAATAATTTAGCAATACAAATTCATACTTTTTGTTGGTACATACCAGAATGCTGCATAAATAGATGGGTAGCTAAGAAGTTCACGTGTACTTCGAAAGCATGAACACTTACTCGAAATGAAATACAGAAACAATGTTCATATTTTTGAGAACAACGAAAACTGGTTGTCACTTCTTGTTGTCACTTCTTGTTGTTACTCGACTTAAGGCCGTGTCAGATACAACTTCGTCGCTTCGCGTGACGTTCCTTGCTTTGATGAAAAAGCGTAAAGCAAAAGGTGTATGACACAATAAAAACTTTGACAACAATCACTTTACCTATAAAAAGTGTTGGTAGTGTTCATGGTGGAATAATAAGGTGCGCGCAAGAAGGAATATGGTTTTTTGTAGGGTTGTGTTTTGACCGTTAAATAATCTGCAAAAATATGGTAAGTTAATTCGGTCTTGTCAAAAGTTGTTTACATTTTTGGCCGCCATAATGAATATTTTTGTTTACGTTATGCTTTTTGTTTTTGCATAACCACTATGTATGTTATGTATACAGCTTTTTTTTGACAACATTAGCTAATTTTTACACAAACAAAATGCATGTCGTTTTTTGTTGTTGCGTTGATAAGCGCACCTTATTAATTTCACCATGGTAGTGTTTACATTTAATTGTCAAAGCGCACAAAAAGATGAGAGTTGCCTAACTTTTGGCTTCGCGTTGCGTTAAAAGTGCTTTATGTGACTTGTTTCATATAAGTACCTACATTTTATCTTAGATGTCAAAGCGAATCTGCAACGCAACGCGAAGCAAAAGTTTTATCTGCCATGGCCTTTAGCGTGTTCGTTTTGCTATCATACTCGCAACATGAATGAACAGAACGAGGTGAACATAATACGACAGCCAAACTTCACTTGATACTTGCAGTACTACGTGAAGTCTGGCAAATAAAAAAAAAATTCTTTCTGTTGAGTGTAGTAAAAAAATGGAATTAATTGAGACAAGTTTATACATAATATTATTTATTAAGATTTTTGTTACTTAGTTACTAATTACTTATGTTTAAAGGTTACATTTTTAATAGGGCATCTTTTTCTTTTCAAAAAATGTTAATTGAATTTATGAAAAAAAGCAAACATATGTATGGATAATGTTTTCATTATTTATTTTGAAGACTTAAAACACCGGCGTATGGATGTAAAGGCTAAAATTTAAAATTTTTAATTTTCAGCATTGCATGAAGTGAACATAGTTTTTGAGGTACTTCTTTTTTGTTGGCTACGGTTTTATATGTTCATATTTTTCGGTACTCATTTAATCTGCCGTTGCTACTGGTATTTGTCAAACAAACAATATCTTCTCTTCACTGCTTGTGCTCTGAGCGACAGAGCAAATATCTACTGTATTCGACAGCGAGTTTCACATATGAAGAAAAAAGTTATTCGTTGCAGTCCTTTAGTACATACATAATTTTTATTCTATATGGTTTTGAAAAGACACTGCACCTTTGTTCAAAAAATAATTTGTGAGGAATAATCTATAGTCGTACGTACTATTTCGACCCCTACGTCTAAATGTTTGTAGAGACCGCAATGGTCCTGCATGTGGTCTCAGTTCACTTCTCCAATCAGCACTTCCTCCATCGGTGTAGTTCTCTGGGCAGTACTAACGTTTAGTATCGTGCAGCATTATAAAATTATGGAGTACCAAAGATGCTAGGACAATTTTTTCGGCATTCTCTGGATGAAACTCCATTGATGTCCTAAGCACTTTCCATCTTGCCGTCAAAATTCCAAACGCATTTTCTATTACACGTCGAGCACGTGATCGCCTGTAATTAAAAATACGTTTGTTTGTTGTTGTGTTTACTCAATCTCAATCCCAGAGGAAATTCAACTCAACATGCATCAGGGACTGCCGCATATTGGTGAGCGTATTCGTCGCGAAAATATAAAAACTTTTAGCGATCTCTCTGCAAGTAGGGAAGCGGAAATTTTTTACAACGGAAAGTTAATTAGCAACAAAAAACGCAGTCATCAAAGAGAAACCTTCAACTCGCAACGGCTCTTTTTGCCGTTTAAAAGACCGGAGTATTAACAACTGTTAAAAATAATAAACTAGACGAGCAGATATCCAAGCAAGAAGACCATCTGGTAAATCAACGAAAACAAATGAGCCAACTAAACCCTACCATCCAAAAAACAGCGTTCTCCGCAAGCCTGTACCGTTCAAACTAGTACAGTGCATTACACACTCTAAGGAAACTCCTCAGTATTTAGCTTTTAATTCGATTTATTCTTCAATCATTGGTCACGCATGACCTGCAACCCTTATAGAAATCTTTGTTTTAAAAGGAGAGGCAGTGGCTACACGATATGTTGAATAACAACTTATATTATACAAGACTTTTTTAAATGTCACTTTCGCCACTAATATGTTTCTGTGACGGCAACCTGCATGTTGAAAAGTTACAAACAACTGAATGAAATTATTATTTTCTAAGCTAAATCTACACGATATGTTGAATCAGCAAATCTATGTTGAAAAAATTGTTAACAGTGCCAACATATCGCGTATACACTAAAATTTTCCAGCATATGTATGTATGTGTAACCAAATATGATGGGTATTTCTTATTGATGCAAACAAACGTTTTTGACGACTTTAAACCATCGCGAAACGGCGTATTTTTACTATTTAACTTATTTTCTACGTATGCTGATAAATATGTTGTTTGTGAAAAACGTATACATAAAAAAGTGGATGCAGAACCTCCACGACATCTTTACTAATTTAATTGTACTTTTTACCAACCACAAAAATTGTGCAGTTACCATCATTTTTGTAAAATGTTATATTACCTTTTAAAATCGGTTGTTTTTACTATTTTCATTGGTTGGTGCAATTCTAACCAATAAAATTGGAAAGATCTACCCACATTTTTTTGCCACATACACGCAAAGTTGAGCCAAATGAAATTAAAAGCATCCCAAATGAATTGGCTTATGATGTTACTATAAATAGTTTAGAACCTGACAGAAAAGGTTTGAAAGATTATGAAATATACAAATACCCAGATAATAACACTTCAACGAACGCGAATAGGTATATATAAAGTCTTACATTATTTGATATAATTGTCAGACAGAATGAAATTTTTCACATAGAAGAAGAGAAACTCACATTAAGCAACTTTTATTCGCAGAAAATTGACACAACAGATGCAACACCGGTGTATATGTATATAATACAAATACAAGCAAGTGAGGTAAATAAGTAACTACAAAAGCTGTTAAAAGATGAGATTATTGAACCATCAGTAAGTCCATATTCGCCTTTATTGCTACCAAAGAAATCTGCAAAAGACAAATGCGAATGGCGACCAGTAGTAGATTTTCGTAAACTAAACGAAAAATAATCATGACAAATTCTCATTAACAAGGATCGAACATGTCTTAGATAAATTAGGTAAGGCAAGTTATTTTTTCCATGACTAACACATTCCATCAGATTAATTTAGATAAAGATTCTAGACCCTTGACAGCTTTTTTGACAGGAAATGGTCATTTTTAATTCACGCGATTAACGTTTTGGTGTTAAAATAACATCAAATAGCTTTCAACTCATGCTAACAAGCGTGACCAAGTCATTTTTGTATGTGGACGATATTATAGTATTCGGGTGTAGCATAAAACACCACAATAGTATCCTAGATAAAGTCTTTTAAAGATTGAGGAAACACAATCTGAAACTAAATACAAAGAAATATTGATTTTTAAATATAGAAGTCGTATACTTAGGTCACCTAATAACGAAAGAGGGATTCCGAACTGACCCTAACAAAAACCACGTTATAGGAAATTTCCAGAAAATACATTTTAAGCAGTTGCTGATAATCATACAATTTTCACAAATAAATATATTTTTTAGGACTTGCAATATACCTGATGTGAGCATTCCTGGAAGGAATTGCCTTCAGAAAGTCTCACACATGTTTTATACGTACATATTCTGTAAATATTACAGATGTTCTGTAAGCGAATTTGCACAGAGAGCTAGAATTTTAAATCAATTTCTAACGCTTTGTCTATATCAGATGAATTTCTATCATACCGCAAGATATAACGCCGGCAGAGGAAATGTCAAATTTTCATCAGTATGAGCACATATGGGCAAACGTTGATGATTTTATATTATGATAAATCATTTTTTGTTTGTTATCGGTAGAGTAACATGCCAAAATAATTTATGTTGTTATATTATATGGATTAGTTGAAACAAATACTTAAAATAATTGTTTTTATTGTGTTTTTAGAACAAAATTATTAGAAAACAGAAAAACGTACGCCTTTTAGTTGCTTTAAAGATTCTTAGCGATTTGATCACTATTAAAATATGTTTAAACTAAAAAGTTCCATTAAATTAAAGATTTTTATATATTTTTTTTATTAGCATTTTTTTAAGATTTCTTTTTAATGAAAAAAGTGAAGTAAACAAACTTCATACCTTAACTGACAAACAAAATGACGTTTAATATCATGATGAAATTATCATACCGAGAGCTCTGATAATTATATAACAGCTGATAGAATATTAATAAATGAGGTCTATCCGTGATAACATTTCATCATGCTGCAAATTTGACATTCATCTTGATATAGACCCCGTGTAAAGAAAGGTAAACCATTCATTTGGGATGAAAATTGTCAAAAAACATTCGATATACTCAAAAAGAAAATTAAAAATCCTCCAATTCTCAAACATCCCAACTTTTAAAAACCTTTAATTTTAGCTACGGATGCATCTAATTTTACATTAGCAGCGGTATGTCTCAAGGAGAAATAGGAGAAGATATAAATCAGTCATTAAAAAAACTATCAGCCATACGTTGGGCAATTAATTTTTTTACGTAATATAATAGTAATAGAAGCAACTTTCTAAATACATATCAAAAAAGCAACCTTCCGCAAGGGATTTATTGAAAATGTGCTGAAGGGGTCCAGCTAAGTTTTCAGCCAAATTTTTTTTAAAAAAGGAACTAAAACCATCCCTATCAGTACCGAAAGAGTTCTTGTTGATATTTTTAATATCATTTAAGATATCACCAGCAGTTAATTGAATATAACCAAAATCAACAATAGGTTGTATAAATTTCAAAAGATTAGTATATATTAAGTTACCACAAGTTTCAAAATTTGATTTGAAAAACAGTGCAAACGCATTAGCAATTAAAATGCATAACAGAAGGATAAGCTGAAGTCGACTTCTTCGATCGTATAAAATTCCAAAATTGCTTTGGATTATTTTTAATTGAAGATTCAAAATTTAATAAATATTGCTAGAATAAAAATTTATCAAGAAAATTAAATTCTCTTATATAATGCTCGTATAATTTCTATCACCAGTTTCATTAAACTTATTATAGAACTTATTTCTAAGATTTTTTAGCTTTTTTAAGCTCCTAGCGTACCATGGAAGCTTATGAATTCTACGTAACAAACGTGGAACAAAAGGATTGATTACATCACTTAAAGTATTAATAAATATACTATAACAAACCACTATATCTTTAACATTAAAAAGCATTTCCCAATTAATAGTACCAATTTCCGCGTTCAAATTAGCGTAATTGCAAGCTTTAAAGTTATAAATTGGTGGTGTTTGCTGAAGTGGTTAGCGCGTTGACTACTAAGCAAACAATGACGTGGGGCCTGGGTTCAAACCCTGGCCAGAGTGGGTCAATCAACATCATTAATTTCTGTAATGTACATTAGTGAGACATTGTATTAATTGTTGTCGGACTATTTAAGTGATGAAGGCATAGCACTGGTCACTAAAAAACTGTTCCGTCAGCGATTGATGATGTTCTAAGCTAATGTACACAACATCGCCCTCCTTCGTTGGTTAGCAGAAACATCGGCGAAGTAAAACAATTAATAAAATGCCTGCCAATACAGCTTAACAAAGTTAATGCGTCTACTTAACACCTGTAGTGAATCTTACTTTGATTATTACATTTGTAATTTTAGATCTGCCCTCGTAACCTTAGTTTTAAGTAAATTCCTTTAATAACAATACACAACAACAATGCTATGCTAAAATTAAGCAAATTCCTGTAATGTAAAAATACAACAACTAGTATACCTTATTTTAATTGTTATTTTACACAACAACTTTTGCTACTTTTATTATACATTACATTGTTAGTGTATACCACAAATTATGTTAATGAATAAGGAATTTTTGTAGTTTTAAGGTACTGTTATTTTAGTATATAAGGAACAAATTTTTATAAAATAAATCAATCTATACTTTGCCTTGAATCGGCACCACTCTTAACTCAGCCTCATAATCGGCTTCTTATTTTTATTTAATACACAGGCATTTAATCTGCCTTAAATATACACTAGCCAGTGGGGCGTTCTTAAGCGCCGGCACTGTTATTTATTTTACTTAAACTCTTCATTTCTTCATAAATCCTCCACACACCGGAGACGCCTCAACACTGCTATAAAAATTAACATAACGCGCAAAGCAGAGTTGTAAAAGAGTTAAGCCTTCTACATTTTCAACATCTATCTTCTCTCCTCTATCCCTCTCTCTGAGTTCCGGAACAATGCACTGCATACGTAGGGGTCATCCCCTGAGTGCTGGTCCTAATTAAAAAAAAAAAAAAAAAAAAAAATGCTGTTATCGTTATTGCGAATAGAAAGGAGTTCATACTGATCGTCATTTAACATGGTCATTTCAGTTTTAACTCTCGCAGTGTACAGACGCGTTTTTATAATCGTCGCAACTGAATATTAAAAATTATTGAAAGTAAAATCACAAAAAAAAAAAAAAAACAACAAAACATTGATTGAACAGTTATTATACTGGTTTTTAATTAACTTTTTGCTTGTGTGTAATATACATATATATTTGCAAATACAAACTCATATAGTAAACACAAAAAAAGAGAACTCTAAATGAGTTCATCTTCTACCAACAACAACAATAATAAACCTACAAGCAGTAAGAATGTTTATTTAACTTTGATTCATGACGACGAAAATGAAAACCTGAATTCTACAGAACACACAACTACTCGTGCGCGATCTTGCTCTCCAAACCTAAATATTGATCGAGAAGCAACAACAATTGCACCTTTTAGCAAACTTGTCAGCTTAGCTGTACAATCAAACAAACAAACAATTAGTAACAAGGTGACCAACGTGCACAAAATTGTAAATGCGGTGAGTACAATGAGTGATAATAAAATTCAAACAGGAATGGATAGATACATAACCGTGTTAAAAAGGGGAAGAAGTCCAAAATCAGCTCAAATTGCTTCAACAGCGAAAGTTCCCAGAGATGGAAAAAACAATATAATAAATTCCGAAAATCGTTTCGCGATTTTATCTGAACAAGGCGATGAAGACACAACTACAACAAGTTCGAGTAAGCCCCCACTCCAGAGTTACAAGCCGATCGGCTCAAAATCGGCGGCTAGCCGCCGCCGCCGATTTTCTGTGAGCCGCGCCGCCGCCGACTTTGAATCGGCTTGAAAGCTGAGCCGGCTCAAGCAAAGCCGCCGACTTCGTCAGCTACATTAATTTTTCTAAAGGGATGGCAATGTTTATTTCACACAAATGCATTATAAAGTACTAAGGTTTTCTTAAAAATTTAGTACTTTTTTGTATCTATGTGAAATATCGTTAGCATTTCCTTTTTATCAAGGCGAATACACTTACCAGGTGGTGTTACTTCTGCAACAAGTACAACATTTAACATATCGACTCCAATGCTTGCATATACAAATTTAGACATATTGATTTCCATTATGCTAGAAAATAGTAGTTCCGCTGTACTAGTATAATAATATAATAATACTTTCCAGAAGTGCTCTCAGTTGCTAAAAAGACATTAGTACCATATTTTTGTTTAGATTTTTAGTTTTCTTCCCTTTTTTCCTTAATAAAGTAGTATATACATCTATGTACATATTGATTTGTATTTGACTAAGTTTTTGTTTTTACAAATAAAATAACTCTATTCATATGCACTGTTTGAATTTGTTGCAGTTTCCGTTTGTGGTGTTTCTGTTGAACATCATTTAGAGAAATTATTCGATGTTTGAAAGTTTCTAAAAGACCTGTCAAAGTCAAACAAAACCATGGCTTGCTGGTACCAACGGAAAATCTGGTAATGAGTATTGTAGTTCGACATTTTCAATGGATCCATTATTTTGTTCTAAATTTTCCTTTTTGTTCAAATGCGTTTGTTTGGATAATTCCATCAAACCTTTGATTCGTTAAACATTTTGTTTGAAATGATTATTGATTTCCTCGCGAAATATTTCTGGTAGATTTTGCAACAATTTCGTGGTAGCCTGTACCAATTTAATGATAACCATTTCATTATTTGTTCGTGAATGCCTTTTTGCTTTTCATAACCAGCTTCATTGAAATATGGTTCAGCCTTAACAAGTAAAGAATTGAGACTAACTTCTTCTGTTATTTCAAGTGGCTCAGGAGATGTCGATTTAACGGAATCCTTTTCAGGTTTGAAAATTGATGGCGTTACATTCTCATCACTTTTACAACCGTTTAATGTCTTTTTGTTATCCTCAATATCAATTACGGTTTCGAAATTCTCATCTTTATTCTGTATCAAATCAATCTTCAATATGTTCTGTTGATCATCTTTATAATATTTGTCACCAACAAAAACAGATAGAGTTGGTTGTTTTTGTATTTCTGCATATACCTTATATTCATTTATCATGGTTGCAAATGTATATGTGTGTAAATTTGCACTTATACATATGTATGCACATACATATGTGCTAAAAACGAAAAAGAAACAAAAGAATGTTAATAAATTATTGGTTTGAGCCGAAATTGAGCCGCCGCCGAGACACTACCGTCCACGCCGCCGCCGCCGACCATTTTTAACCGCGCCGCAGCCGCCGATCGAAACCCCTCGGCTTGTAACTCTGCCCCACTCATATATTTAAGAGAGCAGAATTCGAGTTTGCTGGTTAAAAGTCTTATCTCATTAATTGGAGAAAATGAGTTTTATGTAACTCCAATTAAGCGCGGAAACATCAATGAAACAAAAATTCAGGTAGCTTTTGAAACTAATTACCGAAAAATTGTTTCAGATTTAGAATCTAAAAATAAAAACTTCTACACGTACCAATTAAAGAGTGCCAAAGGTCTAACAGTCGTAATAAAAGGTATAGACTCTAGCGTGGATCCAGAAGAGGTCAAGTCTGGCCTTAAAAATAGTGGCTACAAGGTGAAAAATGTCTCAAACATTAAAAATAGAGAAAAAATTCCCCAACCAATATTAAGAGTCGAGTTACAGCCAGATGGCATAAAAATAAAAAAGAATGAAGCACATCCAATATATGACTTAAAGTACTTGTTGCATCGAAGAGTTACTGTTGAGCTTCCACATAAAAGAGCTGGACCTGTTCAATGCCTGAACTGCCAAGAATTTGGGCACACGAAGACTTATTGCAAGTTGCCTACAGTCTCACCACATACAAGGTGAGTTACACAGTACTGCTAACTGTGATAAAGTAAAAGGTGATCCCAAGGCGAAAAAATGTGGCAATTGCGGCGGAAATCACACTGCAACTACAGAGGCTGCCCCCTTTACTCGTTTTTTAAGAATTCATCAACCAAAAAAACCAATGCTACTCCCGCTCAGCCTAAAACCCCTATTAACTATCCACAGTTACCTCAACCGTCCACCAGCCAAAATCAATTTTCGAACATTTTCAAGTCTAACGCGACTAGTCCTCAACAACAATCTAACAACAATTTTTCATACGATAGTATTTTAAAAAGCAATCAGAGTACGGCGCAAAAAACCGTAAATGTAAATGAAGATTCGGGGTATAATTTAAGTCGTATTGAAGCCTCAATTGAGAGCTTAATACAAACTGTAAATACATTTACTCTCAACATGTCCTGCATGATGCAGGAAATGTTGAAAATGCAGTCTACCTTGTTGCAGGCTGTACTAAGCAAACCATGAACTTAAAAATCTGTTTTTGGAACGCAAACGGCATCTGCAAACATAAAAACGAAACAGAATATTTTCTTCAGGATAAACAAATCGATGTTATGCTTATCTCAGAAACTCATTTGACATCTCGAAGCTGTGTCAGAATTAGTGGATAAAATTTTTACGACACCAAGGATCCTCGTGGTGGTTCGGGAATCCTAATAAAAACGCGAATAAAACACCACCTGTTAATTGATTTTTGTGAAGATTATCTTCAAGCAACGAACATCTGCATCGAAACTTACTATCAAAAACTTGTAATATCATCTGTCTATTCGCCCCCCAGATTCTCAATTACCGAGAGTCAATATACGGCTTTTTATAAATCACTGGGCCTCCCATTTCTAGCAGCTGGCGACTACAATGCTAAACACACATTCTGGGAGTCACGTTTAATCACTCCTAAGGTTCGAAGTTTGTTCGACACAATATCTAAAATGCGTTTGAATGTAGTTTCAAGTGGACAGCCAACATATTGGCTAACAGATCGACAAAAAATTCCTGATGTTATCGACTTTGGAATTGTGAAAGGCGTGCTTAGCGAGACGGTTGAAGTTGAAGCATCTTTGGACTTATCTTCAGACCACTCGGCTACAATTGTCACTATTTACTCACACACAACATGCGATTTAGCGACGACATCTGCACGTATTAACTGGCTAAAATACAGAAAATATTTGAGTGCTCATTGCTCGGAAAAAATGCCGCTGAGAACACCTTCAGACATAGACGATTCTCTCAGGTTGTTTGAAGCGCATCCCAGCGGTAAATTGAACGAAGTACCTAGATAATAATCAATGACATCAGGATGACATTTTAAGCGAACGATATAAGTACTTAAAATGTTATCTATGTGTAATCTAATTAATATTATCCACTCATTATAACTTCAATTACAATATAGTCGAAGAGTTAGTTGAGTATATTTGCAAAAATGTTTAGGAATTTTTTTTGTCTTCTTTTAGTACACAAAAAATGCAAAAAAATATCCACTCATTATAACTTCCATTACAAAATAAGCGAAGGGTTGGTTAATGTATGTTTCTACTCTTAATACACAAAGAATGCAAAAACAAAAATGCCGTAATAGTGGCATTAAAAAAAAATACAAAAATTGTTTCAATTCTTTTTCTGTTTGTTAGTTTATCGTTGATCGCAGAACATAAAGCTTACACCACAAGTAAATTTCTAAAAAGGTATTTACATACATATAAAATCATTGGGATTAGTGGTACTATGTTCTAGCCTTCGCTTACAAATGCAAATTAAACCGTAATGAACGTGCATTACACAATAACTTGCTAAGATTTATTGATGTATCATTAACGTTGCTTAAGACTTCGCTTATGAAGTAATCGCAATTGAAATGCGAATCACTGACATCGCTGCTTACTCTTTAAGCGAAAGCGCACCGATTAAACGACCTATGACACTCCTATGCTAAATTTAAGTAGTAATATAAGCGACAGAATCATCACTGATAGCTACTAAATATTGCTTACATCAGCGATTAAATAATGACAATTTTTACCGCTGGGATGTTAAACAAGCTGCTTTTAATGCTACTTCAAATGAAATAAACCAACCAGTGAGATTTAACAATATTTTTTCTGTAGATATAGAAAGGCTATTGACTGAAAAACGGCGAGCTCGACGAGCATGGCAGCGCTACAGATCGCCCCAGCTAAAGTTAAGGCTTAAGGAGTGTACCAAGCAGCTTAGGAAAGTTTTGCAAACTCAAAAAACACCTTCCCTACAAAAATTCCTTCAAGAGCTAGATGCAACACCACAAACAGATTATTCACTGTGGCGTGCAGCCAGAGGACTAAAAAGGCCGGTGATATGCAAACCCCCATTACGAGCCCCAAATGGTGACTGGGCAAAAACTGATGCTGAAAAAGGTGCACTTTTTGTTAAAAACTTAGAAAAAGTTTTCACTCCGAATATTTCTGCTGATATGGTTGAACAGCCACCAGTCGTCTCTTTACCAATAATACCGATGAGATTTAACATGACGGAGATTGAAAATACTATTACTAGTCTTAAAACCAGAAAAGCCTAAATAATACTATTCATTTTTAACAGTATTCTACGCCTAGAACACTATCCTAAAGAATGGAAGGTTTCGCTAATTACTATGATACCAAAGCCCGGCAAGGATCATCAAAGGTTGAATCTTATCGGCCTATTAGTTTACTGTCTAACATTTCAAAACTATTTGAAAAGCTGTATATGAGCAAGCTGATGCCTATAGTGACTAGTAATGGATGTATTCCAGATCATCAATTCGGTTTTCGCAGACAACATAACACAATTGAACAAACTCACAGACTTGTGAATGTCGTTAGAGACACTTTTGAAAAAAAGATATACTGCTCTGCGTTCTTTATTGATGTCTCACAAGCTTTCGATAAAGTATGGCACGAAGGTCTTTTCAACAAATTAACACAAAATCTACCAGCAAACATCGTAAAGCTTTTAAAAAGCTATTTAATGGAACGTAAATTTGTAGTTAGGGAAGGCAATTTTTTAAGCCCTCCGCAGTCGATTGAAGCCGGAGTCCCTAAGCGTTCACGAAAATCCTGTAGAAGCTTCCCGCAACTTACAAGAATATATATCCAAACTGGAAAAATGGCTCAAACAATGGCGTATAAAAGTTAACGAGCAGAAATGTGCACACGTCACTTTTACGTTGCGCAGGGAAACATGCCCGCCTATAAAAATTAATACCGAGACTATACCACAACACACTGTAGTCAAATATCTAGGCGTTCATCTTGATCGTCGTTTAACATGGAAATGGCATATAGACGCAAAGTTAACACAAATGAAACTAAAAGCAGCCCAAATTAATTGGCTTATTGGAAGAAACTCTGGTATGTCAGAAACCATTCATAAAGACCTAGACGTTCCGTTGGTGAAGACAGTATTTTCGAAACACGCGAAAAAATATATAAAAAAACTTGAGTTGCACCCAAATCCACTTGCGCGCAATATTCTTCATTATAGAGGCCACACCCGGCTGAAAAGAAGGGATACTCTTTTTCTCAGCCGTTTACGAGTGATGTCGCGCTTAATTGGAGTTACATAGAACTCATTTTCTCCAATTAAGGAGATAAGGCTTTTTACCAAAAAACTAGAGTTCTGCTCTCTTAAATATATCGGTGGAGGTTTACTCGACCTTGTTGTAGTTGGGTCTTCATTGTCTTGTTCTGATAAAATCGCGAAACGATTTTCGGAATTTTTTATTTTGTTTTTTCCATCTCTGGGAACTTTCGCTGTTGAAGCTATTTGAGCTGATTTTGGACTTCTTCCCCTTTTTAACACGGTTATGTATCTGTCCATTCCTGTTTGAATTATATTATCATCATTTATTGTACTCACCGCATCTACCATTTTGTGCACGTTGGTCACCTTGTTACTTATTGTTTGTTTGTTTGTTTGTACAGCTAAGCTGACAAGCTTGCTGATGGGTGCAATTGTTGTTGCTTCTTGATCACTATGTAACATGTTCAAAGATAATGATCGCGCACGAGTATTTGTGTTTTCTGTTAAATTCAGGTTTTTGTTTAATTCATTTTTTTTATTGTCGTCATCAGCAACTAAAGTTATATATTGTACATTCCTACTGCTTGTAGGATTATTGTTGTTTTTATCAGAAGATGAACTCATCAGAGTTCTCTTTTTTATATTTTCACTTATATTAGTTTGTGTATGCAAATATTTATGTATATTGCACACAAGCAAAAAATAAAATAAAGCCAGTAAAATAACTGTTCAATAAATGTTTTGTTTTTTTTATATTTTTTGTGACTTGAAAAATTATTTTTTTTATATTTTTTTTATGTTAGAAATTAATGTGTTTAGTTCGTCTAAACTGATTTGCGTATTAGGCGCATGGTTACTGCCTTGGGGAAGGACAGCAGGTCGTATTAAATTTTCAGGATTCGACATGTTTGAAAAAATTTCCTATAGGTAAAATCTACACTTTTCTATTTATTTTTCTATTTTCTATTTAATTTAAGAAGCTCTTTTCCGAAATTGATTATACAAGGATTTACTAAATTTTCATATGGATTGTCTCCTCTTTTTTTTTTTATTTATTATATACTATATTTAAATGTATAACAACTTTTACTTTAAACCTTTTTGCACAATAATATAATTTGTCAATACTAATAAGCAAATAATAATAATAAGCAAATAACATTTAAAGATCTATTACTATTTATATTTTTATTCTACCTTGAATTGATGAAGTTTCTTTGTTGTCTTCCTTACGGTGTTTTATAGCTGCGGCTGTTGCACTGTTATATGTTGCTGAGGGTGTTGCTTTGCTTTCTTACCCCGATGATTAATACCTCGGCCTCCTGTTTGGGTTGTTGTATTACCACGGATTGTTGATTTGCGTTTATTCTTCGATTAATTTTATTTTGATTCGATTTCCACCCAAGTCACTCTTTAATATTTTAGCTTAATCGTTTTTGAGTTTCACCATTGTATTTGCGATTTTATTGTTAGAATTACTTCACAGGTAGTTCATGCTTTTCTATTTATAAGTCACTTTTACGCACTAATGTTTTAGCTTATTTGTTTTTATATTTTACCGTGCACTTCTTTATTTGACTTTTTATGGGTTAAAATTAATTTACAGATAGTTCATACAGGATATTGTTATTACTAGTAAGGCTGGTACATAATACCTCCCTTTTTGCTGAGCTACTCAGGAGCCTTTTTACTAGATTTCTTTTATCACTACTGATCACTTCACGATACTCGAGGATATAGTTTTTCCTTTACTTACGGCACTACTTCAGGGCTTATTGTAATAAAGGATACGCGTTTAGATATTAATCTTCGTCCTTGCTGTGCACTACAAGGATACGAAAGGATAATTTTTTACTTTCACTACCGCACTACTTTAGGGCTTCTCGTAACGAAAGATACCCGTTAATTATTGTGAAATAATATATAAAAAATAGGTAATGTAAAAAGTACAGAGTTCGTTAACTTTGTTTGAGTTAACTTATACAAACATAAGTACGATAATGTTAACAAAATTTAAGATTTCAATGTAAGTATGTACATATGTATGTACATATATAAAAAAAGGGAAACAAAAAAAATTTGTGTTATTACAAAGAGAAGCTATATCGCTTCTCCTACATGCATTAACTTATTACAATAACAACAACAATATCAAACTGCATGTAGGGGAAGAGGCACAAATATTCTTTGTTTAAATAATCGCAAATAAAATAACCATTAAGAGAACCAAAAATACATGAATAATTAGAAATAACAAAACTGATAATAAGATTTCTCCGCTTACATTCTCTTATTTATACTCCATCGTTGTATGAAGGCCTCCAACATTCGATGAGTAGCTGGTTCAATTATCTACGTATTTAATAGAATTTTAAGAAATTATTTCTTCTCTGTAGGGTTTTAATGTAGGGGTATTTTTACAATACTAAAGTTAATGGGTATAATTGGAATGGTAATGAATATTAGGAATTTATGTTTTTTTCTTTTTTTTTTTTTGTTGTTTTGTTTTAGGAATTAATATAGGGATATTAGTTATTATAGGATATGAGTTAGAGTTTTACGGAAATGAAATGTTAAGGGAATTTTTACGAATTCATATTATTTTATATATTAGGATTAATTATATAATTATAAGGGTTTGTACTAGTTGTTAGATATATAGGTGATATTTTAATATTCATGTTCTTTTATTCTTCATGAGCTAAGGGTGTTTTAGAAATCTTTAAGTTGATGATAATTTTGGAGTTTTATTCATTTATATGGTGCTGTGGGTGAGCAACGAAAACAAAAGCATTGATACGGTTGTATGGAGTCACTATTTAGGGATTCAGGTTTCTGCGGATGTTAAAAGGTGATACTTTTAATTGCAGGTAATGATGCCTTTATACATGCGGTGTTGACTGGCACTGTATTCAAATCAATAGATAACTGTTGTTATAACGGGACAATCCCTATATTCCGTTAGGTGATATGCAAATCAATATGGGTTAGAATTGCTGGTGAAGGTTTTATACCGATTTTACTGTTAATAGAAATGTAAGGAACCAAAACTCCGGACCAGGCCGGCTTCCTTCATTAAAATAAAGAAAGGTTTATCTCTGTTGCAATAAAAAAATTATAATAATTTTTCTTTGTTACCTTGTGTCCAAATTTAAGAAAAATCCTTATTATCGCTGCCTTAGCGAAGTAATAAAATAAGGAATACTGTACTGGCTCGCCAAAAATGGTCTAATTGGTCACTAAATTTTTATTTTCTTATACAATATTATTTATTTAATTTATTTTATTTATTTTATCTTAAGTTTTTCTGTTAGTTATTTAGTTATATATTTAAGTTACCCGCTTTTGATGCTAATGGTATGAACTTCAACTTGAGAAAGAATGCATATATGAATTTTGTAAAACATGTCGACTCTCATTGTTACAAGTTGCATTTTTTTTATTTAATTCGATTTTTTTTAATTCAATATTAAAAGCTTTAAAACACAGTTAATCGATATGTGCATCTCACTCATCATGTATATTGATCACTTGCATTAAGTGTAAAATACATGTTATGTCGAAATTGAGAAAAGAAATAATTCAAAATATGATTGCCATTATACGCACTTTTAGATATTGGTGGACGTAAGAAAATGAAAGGGACGAACCTAGGTGGACTTTATTTGTTAAATGTACACAAATTATTAAAAGTACTTTGAATTTAAGGGTGTACAAAACAAACAAATATTTGCTATGTGTGTTTTTTGAGACATTATTTAATAATTATTGAAATAAATAATGTTTGCAAAATTTTGATATTACACATCTGACTGAAGTATCTGAAAGTGAAACTGCTGTTAAAGCTGAATTGCCAAATACAATTCAAAAGGTTAGTAAATTAGTTACTCAATTTTGTTCCAAAAACAATTTTGATACTGGTTTATTTATTGTGACTTTATCACAAGGCAAAAAAATTAATGATGTCAGTAAATTATGTTATATTTTGAACCAATCTATTACTTGGGAATCACCCAAGCCGAAAAAAAGAGTGATTCAATGTTATAGGTGTCAGATCTGGGGTCATTCGGCGAGAAACAGCAACTCAGTTTACAAATGCGTAAAATGCAATGTTTTTCACGAACCTGGTCAATGTAGTGTTATAAAACGGGAATCTTCTCCAATTTGTGTAAATTGTAATGAAATGGGTCACGCCGCCAATTTTAAAGGCTGTCCTTAATACAAAAACTTTTTGAGAAACAAAAAAGAGTTATTGGCCAAGGTAAAGAATAGAAGGGAGGAAATTAAGAATAATGTAAAATCTGCAATAATAGCTAGTCAATTTAAAAAAAAAAAATCATCTTTCGCTAGTCTTTTAAGTTCTATTAAAGGTAATCGATTCGCAAATGAACATAATCTACCACCGCTTGTAGAGAGTTTCATTAAGCTCGGGGTATATTTTAGAGAGTCTAAATCTAATACGTTAGAAGATAAAATTTTGAATTTTCTGAGTTCTTACAACTCAATTCTTTCAGATTAATACTCGTACTTTACCAACTTTTTCTGATAATTTTCCTCGAAAGTTGGTATTCAAATTTGGTAACTTCGATTTAATTTTGTCTCTTCAAAGATTTTTTAAATCTTTCGAAAACTCTAATGGCCAGTTTTTGGCTTCATATTTAGGTATGTAATTAGTTAATTTTTATTTAAATTTATGTTGTATTTAAATAAGATTCCATTTTTTGAGTGAGTAATTAAAGATCTTATTTAATTACGATGTTAATATTGTAGCACTACGTAAAATAAAAAATTTCCCTAAAGAACAGCTGACTAGAAAAAACAAAGAAAAATCCTAAAAAAATATATTTTTATTTTAGCTAGAAATAAGAATACTTAAGAACTGCTGATATGTTTTAAAAGAATAAAGCAACTTTTAAAATGATTAAAACGTTAATACCAACAAAACAAGACAAAATTTTATGCCATTTGCCAGCAGCCACAAATATTTTATTGGCTTTATTTTATATAAGAAGAAGCAGTTAAAAACATGTGGAAATTCCTTAATCTTAATTATTATTTAAATACATAAGGTTGTTCATTTAATTATTAATTAAGTACTTTTTTACATATGCAGTCAAAAACACAATTTGGTATTTAATTAGAACTTAAAAATAATTAGAACTTAAGTATCAAGTCAAAAATTGGCCCTAACTGGGAAGAATTTCGTAATGATGTTCATCATGATATTTTAAGGATATCTATTCCTGACGACAGAAATGTGAGTAATGACGAAATTGACTTTAATATATCACAGTTTAATAATTGTATTAGCGCCAATATAGATAGACACTCAAAGAAAATTGAGATGAAAAAAAAACTGGTTTTTATCCCAGATTCCATAAAAAGGCTTTTTAAAATTAAACACGCTTGGCAAAGAGAGCTTAAGAAAATTTTTCACAGGAACGGTAATAGATTGTTATGAGTCGTTTTCCCCCAACCAACAAAAATATCAGCAGCAGCGAAATATACGCTGCATACATATACTGACGTTGTTATGAGTCGTTTTCCCCCAACCAACTAAAATATCAGCGGCAGCAAAAACATGCGCTGCATACATACTGCTGACGTTGCTATATGTGAGAACCACAATCGGCTGGAAGTTCCACGCTTATATGCTGAAGTTGAAGTATAGAATTTTTTCCAATAAGCCAATTCATTTGGGCTGCTTTTAATTTCATTTGTGTTAACTTTGCGTCTATACGCGATTTCCATGTTAAACGACGATCAGGATAAACGCCTAGATATTTGACAACAGTGTGTTGCGGTATGGTCTTGGTGTTAATTTTTATAGGCGGGCATGTTTCCTTGCGCAACGTAAAAGTTACGTGCACACATTTCTGCTCGTTAACTTTAATACGCCATTGTTTGAGCCAATTTTGCAATTTGGATATATACCCTTGTAAATTGCGGGAAGCTTCTACAGGATTTTCGTGAACGCTTAGAAAAGCTGTATCATCGGCAAATGTTGATGTATGAATGTTAGTGCTTAACGGTAAGTCAGAGGCATGTATTAAATAATGTAATGAACCGAATGTACTGCCTTGGGGAACTCCGGCTTCGATCGACTGCGGTGGGCTTAAAAAATTGCCTTCCAACGTACAATACTTTATTATAAAGTACTGGTAGCAAGCCTAGTAGAAATATTCGGTCTAAATACTTTTTCTATGTGCTTAACAAAAAGAGCACATTTTTCAGGATCAGTTCTTGCCCAGTCACCATTCGAAGCTCGTAGCGGAGGTTTGCATATCACTGGCCTTATAAGTCCTCTGGCTGCACGCCATAGCGAATTATCTGTTTGTGATGTTGCATCGAGTTCTTGAAGAAACTTTTGCAGCGAAGCTGTTTTTTGTGTTTGTAAAACTTTTCTGAGCTGTTTGGTGCATTCCTTTAGCCTTAACTTTAACTGGGGGGATATGTAACTTTGCCATTCTCGTCGCGCTCTCCGTTTTTCAGTCAATTTTTTGTATTTCAGCCAGTTAATACGTGCAGATGTCAGCGGTAAATCGCATGTTGATGTAGCAGTTGTGTGTGAGTAAATAGTGATAATAGTAGGCGAGTGATCTGAAGATAAATCCAATGATGCTTCAACTTCAATCATTTCGCTGGGCACACCTTTCATAACTCCAAAGTCGATAATATCAGGATTTTTTTGTCGATCCGTTGCCCAATATGTTGGCTGACCACTTGAAACTACATTCGAAGCCATTTTTGAAATTGTATCAAACAAAACACGGTCCTTGGGATTGATTAAACGTGAACCCCAAAATGTGTGTTTAGCCTTGTAGTCGCCAGCTGCTAGAAAACGGGACCCCAGTGTTGTATAAAATGAGGTATATTGACTCTCTGAAATTGAAAACTTGGGAGGAGAATAAACAGATGATATTACAAGTTTTTGATACAAATTTTCAATGCAGATGTTTGTTGCTTGAAGATAATCTTCACAAAATTCATTTAACAGGTAGTGTTTTTTTCGCGTTTTTATTACGATTCCCGAGCCACATCAAGCTCTACCTCGAGGATCCTTGGTGTCATAGAAATTATATCCACTAATTCTAAAATTGCTTCGAGACGTCAAATGAGTTCTGAGATAAGCATAACATCGATTTGTTTATCCAGAAGAATATATTCTATTTCATTCTTATATTGGCAGATGCCGTTTGCGTTCCAAAAACATATTTTCCAGTTCATGGTTGACTTAATACAGCCTGCAACAACGTATACTGCATTTTCAACATTTCCTGCATCATACAGGAGATGTTGAGAGTAAAATTATTAACTGTTTGTATTAATTTCTCAATTGAGGCTTCAATACGGCTAAAATTAGTTCCTGGAGCTTCGGTTTTTGCGCTGTATTCTGGTTACTTATTAAAATGTTAGCGTATGAAAATTTACTATAAGGTTGTTTCTGAGATATAGTCGCGTTTGATGTCAATACGTTTGAATATTGTTGCTGACTGGTAGACGGTTGAGGTGACTGAGGGTAGCTTTACGAGTAAATTGTGATAGGCCTAGTGGAGATATTATTTTCTTTTTTGTGCGAGGAGCGTTTAAAAAACGAGTAAAGGGGGCAGCCTCTATAGTTGGCAGTGTGATTTCCGCCGCAATTGCCACATTTTTTCGCCTTGGGATCACCGTTTGTTTTGTCACAGTTAGCGGTACTGTGTAGCTCACCACATATAACGCAGACTGTAGGCAACTTGCAATAAGTTTTCGTGTGCCCAAATTCTTGGCAGTTCAGCTCTTTTATGTGGCTGCTCAACGATAACTCTCCGGTGCTACAAATACTTTAGATTATAAATTAGATGGGATTAATTTTTTTTAATTTATGTCACCTGGCTGTAACTCGACTCTAAATATTGGTTGGCTGATTTTTTCTCTATTTGAAACATTTTTCACTTTGAATCCACTATTTTCAAGGCCATACTTGACCTCTTCTGGATCCACGCTAGAATCTATACCTTTTATTACAACGGTTAGACCTTTAGCACTCTTAAGCTGATATGTATAAAAGTTTTTATTCTTGGTCTCAAAGTCTGAGACTATTTTTCTGTAATTATATTTTTTAGATACCTGAATTTCTGTTTCATTAATTTTCCCACGCTTGATTGGAGTTACGTAGAACTCCAATTAACGAGATAAGGCTTTTTACCAGAAAGCTGGAGTTCTGTTCTCTTAAATAAATCGGTGATAAACCATCAAAACTGTATTAGTTGTATTAGTTGTGTCTTCATCGCCTTGTTCAGTTAAAATCGCGAAACGATTGCCGTTGACGCAATTTGAGCAGATTTGGGACTTTTTCTCCTCTTTAACACAGTTATGTATCTATCCATACCTGTTTGAATTTTATTATCACTATTTTCACTTACTGCATCCATAATTTTATTAATTTTGTGCACGTTGGTCACCTTGTTACTGATTGTTTGTTTGTTTGTTTGATTGTACAGCTAAGCAGACAAGTTTGCTATTGGGTGCAATTGTTGTTGCTTCTTGATCACCAGGGCAAGTTTAAATAAGCACAAAATTAAAGAAAAAAGGCAAGCAAAAAAGCACAAAATAAACACAAAATAAGGCCAAGAATAAGCCAAAAAAAGCTCAAATAAGCTTCCTAAAATTAAACAATGTACCCACTTTTCACTTATTTTACTGAAATTATTTTTTATTACAAAGCACAATCATATGTTTTTTTAGATTTTCAAAAAGAAAAGATCTTCGATTATCGCACAAAAGAATATATTGAAAAAATTCTTTCAACATCAATGGATGTAGTAGGAGCGAACTTAAACAACAGTAATTCGCTTGGAGATAGGGAATCAATGTATTCATCAGCTTCCTTTTGTTTAAAAAAATATTATTTTTCATTTTAATTAATGTTTGAATTCCCACGTTTCGATTCATAACTTTGTTGAACTTTTCAAAAAATATTTTGTTATCAAGATTTTTCATATTTTCTTCCAATTCTTCTAGGATGGACTAGCTTTCTTTTAACGAAAGTCCTCTTCGTTCTAGTTTGATTATACTTCGGCAAATACACTCCAAATTATCTTTTATGTACGGGAGATCAGATTTTAAAGATGCATTTTTAAATAGAGCTTTTGCTTTACATATTGATTCCGCATCATCATCGTAAAGTGCATTTATCACATTGCAAATTTCTGTATAGTTGTCACAATAATAAATAGCAGCTTTGAGCCAAGTACCCCATCTATTTGTAGAAGAAGCGGGAGGGTCGGTTATGTTTGGATACATATCGTGCAATAAACCAATCCGAGAAGGTGCTTAGAAATTTATGATTGAATTAAAATTGTTTTTAAGCATATTAAAAATATACATATTGTACATAAGTATAATATATACATACATATGTACATATATACCATACATAGTATGTATGTATTAGATACCTTAAGAAAAACAGCTTTGCAATTTGCAATAAGGGAATTTACATCTACGAAGTGCAACCGTATGAAATCTGCAGCTCTATGCATTCCATGAGACAGGCACGTAACGTGAAGCATCGGCGGGTATAAAATTTTTAATGATTTCATTGCAGAAACCATATACGGTGCCGCGTCAATAACAACCAACATTTTTATATTCAATACCTTTTTAAATAAAAAATACTTTTAAACTAGAATCTGATCATGAAATTTGAACTGTATAAATACATACCATTGGGCCATAATAATTGCAAACTATCTGTAAAAAAATCTGCCATATAAAGAGCTAACAATACTCTTTCGACGTGTGCCAAATTAAGAAGATAAGATTTTTATTTTTCTGTTTTATCCAATACTAGCTGATCCCGGTGTACTTCGCTACCCCGCTCGTTATAAAATAAAATTAAAAGTATTTATATATCCTATTGTGACGATCGGTCCAGTAGTTAAGACTATATTACGATTTTTAATTTTCCTAAAAAGGAGCGTGGTCCCATCCACTTTTCTCCCGGTACGTATTCCAAATTATGCCAATACCATATGTACCAAATATCATCGACGTAGGTCGAAAAATGCCCAAAATATGGCGATTTAAATTTTTGGGTTATATGGGTGGTGCCAAGCCTCTTTGTCCAATCCCGCCCATATTTGCAGCAGCACTAAAAAAATGCACACCAAACCGACGTACCAAATTTTGTTCAAATACCGTTATCAGGAGCAGAAATAATAGATTTTTAATTTGTGGTTTGTATGAGAGGTAGCACGCCCCTTTGTCCAATCCCGCCCATATTTGCAGCAGCACTTAAAAAATGCACACCAAACCGACGTACCAAATTTTGTTCAAATACCGTTATCAGGAGCAGAAATAATATATTTTTAATTTGTGGTTTGTATGAGAGGTACCACGCCCCTTTGTCCAATCCCGCCTATATTTGCAGCAGCACTTAAGAAATGCACACCAAACCGACGTACCAAATTTTGTTCAAATACCGTTATCAGGAGCAGAAATAATAGATTTTTAATTTGTGGTTTGTATGAGAGGTACCACGCCCCTTTGTCCAATCCCGCCCATATTTGCAGCAGCACTTAAAAAATGCACACCAAACCGACGTACCAAATTTTGTTCAAATACCGTTATCAGGAGCAGAAATAATAGATTTTTAATTTGTGGTTTGTATGAGAGGTACCACGCCCCTTTGTCCAATCCCGCCTATATTTGCAGCAGCACTTAAGAAATGCACACCAAACCGACGTACCAAATTTTGTTCAAATACCGTTATCAGGAGCAGAAATAATAGATTTTTAATTTGTGGTTTGTATGAGAGGTACCACGCCCCTTTGTCCAATCCCGCCCATATTTGCAGCAGCACTTAAGAAATGCACACCAAACCGACATACCAAATTTTGTTCAAATACCGTTATCAGGAGCAGAAATAATAGATTTTTAATTTGTGGTTTGTATGAGAGGTACAACGCCCCTTTGTCCAATTGGACCGAATTGTAAATCTAAACCACCCGGGGTGCCACCCAAACGCATACAAAAAAATTTATGCAAATCGGTCCAGCCGTTTAGGAGGAGTTCAGTTACAACGCACGTACAGTAGAATTATATATACTATTGGAAAAAGTGGGCTTACTGAAGCGACTATAACTCATAAACCAATCCACACACAAAAACCGTATATACATAAAAACCTTGGTATTGACGTCACCTTTCATGAGAAGTTTACAGAATTGAAATCGGTTCAGGCATTACAGAGAACATCAATGCCAAACACATTATCCAATATGCCAAAAACAATGTTTGCAACCAGCCGTTTTTGACTATCAGTTGTTTCATCTAAAGAAACCCAGATTTTTTTTTTATTAAAAGCTTTCACTCTCAGTTTCTTATTATATTTTTCATAACTTGCAGTCTACATTAGCTTATTATTTGTTATAACATTAACATAGCGCCAGTAGAATAACAGTACTAAATTTGCTCATTTTTTTCATTCAGTTTCAACTCTCGTAGTGAACAGACGCGTTTTTATAATCGTCGCAACTGAATATAAAAAAAAAAAATATAAAAGAAAAAAAAAATTTTTCAAGTCACAAAAAATATAAAAAAAAAACAAAACATTTATTGAACAGCTATTTTACTGGTTTTATTTTATTTTTTGCTTGTGTGCAATACACATAAATATTTGCATACATAAACTAATATAAGTGAAAATAAAAAAAAGAGAACTCTGATGAGTTCATCTTCTGATAAAAACAACAATAATCCTACAAGCAGTAGGAATGTACAATATATAACTTTAGTTGCTGATGACGACAATAAAAAAAATGAATTAAACAAAAACCTGAATTTAACAGAAAACACAAATACTCGTGCGCGATCATTATCTTTGAACATGTTACATAGTGATCAAGAAGCAACAACAATTGCACCCATCAGCAAGCTTGTCAGCTTAGCTGTACAAACAAACAAACAAACAATAAGTAACAAGGTGACCAACGTGCACAAAATGGTAGATGCGGTGAGTACAATAAATGATGATAATATAATTCAAACAGGAATGGACAGATACATAACCGTGTTAAAAAGGGGAAGAAGTCCAAAATCAGCTCAAATAGCTTCAACAGCGAAAGTTCCCAGAGATGGAAAAAACAAAATAAAAAATTCCGAAAATCGTTTCGCGATTTTATCAGAACAAGACAATGAAGACCCAACTACAACAAGGTCGAGTAAACCTCCACCGATATATTTAAGAGAGCAGAACTCTAGTTTTTTGGTAAAAAGCCTTATCTCCTTAATTGGAGAAAATGAGTTCTATGTAACTCCAAGTAAGCGCGGAAATATTAACGAAACAAAAATCCAGGTAGTGCAAGAAAGTAATTACCGAAAAATAGTTTCTGACCCTGAGTCAAAAAACAAAAATTTTTATACGTACCAATTAAAGAGTGCTAAAGGTCTAACCGTCGTAATAAAAGGTGTAGACTCTAGTGTGGATCCAGAAGAGGTTAAGTCTGGCCTTGAAAATAATGGCTTCAAAGTTAAAAATGTTTCTAACATCAAAAATAGGGATAAAATCCCCCAACCTATTTTTAGAGTCGAGCTACAGGCAGGTGACTTGAAAATTAAAAAAAATGAATCGCACCCAATCTATAATCTAAAGTACTTGTTACACAGAAGAGTTACAGTTGAGATGCCACATAAAAAAAGGACCTATCCAATGCATGAACTGTCAAGAATTTGGCCATACCAAAACTTATTGCAAGTTGCCTACCGTCTGCATTGTATGTGGTGAGTTGCACAGTACCGCTAACTGTGACAAAATAAAAGGTGATACCAAGGCAAAAAAATGCGGCAATTGCAGTGGAAACCACACTGCCAACTATAGGGGCTGCCCTCTTTACTCTTTTTTTAAAAATTCCTCGAACAGAAAAACAAATGCTACTCCCGATCAGCCCAACACCCCTTTAAACTACCCTCAGTTACCTCAACCGTCGTCTAGCCATAATCAATACTCAAATGTTTTAAAGTCTAACACGACTCTTACTCAACAAAAACCTAATAGTAAATTTTCATACGCTAATATTTTAAAGAGTAACCAGACTCCGGCGCAAAAAACTGTACCAGCTAATGAAGAATCAGGGCATAATTTTAGTCGTATTGAAGCCTCGATAGAGATCCTAATACAAACAGTAAATACATTTACTCTCAACATGTCCTGTATGATGCAGGAAATGTTGAAAATGCAGTCTACCTTGTTGCAGGCTGTATTGAAAAAACCATGAACTTAAGAATCTGTTATTGGAACGCAAACGGCATCTGCCAACATAAAAATGAAATAGAATATTTTCTTCTGGATAAACAAATCGACGTTATGCTTATCTCAGAAACTCATTTGGCGTCTCGAAGCTATTTTAAAATTAATGGATATAATTTTTACGATACTAAGGATCCTCGAGGTAGAGCTTGTGGTGGCTCTGGAATCCTAATAAAAACTCGAATAAAACACTACCTGCTAAATGACCTTCGTGAAGAACATCTTCAAGCAACAAATATCTGTATTGAAAATTTTTATCAAAAGCTTGTGATATCATCTGTTTATTCTCCTCCCAGGTTTTCAATTTCAGAGAGTCAATATACCGCATTTTATACAACACTGGGGTCCCGTTTTCTAGCAGCTGGCGACTACAATGCTAAACACACTTTTTGGGATTCACGTTTAATCAGTCCTAAGGGTAGTGTTTTGTTTGACACGATTTCAAAAATGGGTTTGAATGTAGTTTCAAGTGGTCAGCCAACATATTGGCCAACGGATCGAAAAAAAATTCCTGATGTTATCGACTTTTGAATCTCGAAAGGTGTGCCCAGCGAAATGATGGAAGTAGAAGCATCTTTGGATTTGTCTTCAGATCATTCGCCTACTATTATCACTATTTACTCACACACAACCGCAAGACCAACATGTGATTTACCGCTGACATCTGCACGTATTAACTGGCTGAAATACAAAAAATATTTGAGTGCTCATTGCACGGAAAATATGCCATTGAGAACACCTACTGACATAGAAAATTCTATTAGGTTGTTTAAAGCATATGCTAAACAAGCTGCTCTTAATGCTTCTTCAATTCAACCAAAACAACAAGCGAGATTTAACAATCTTTTTTGTGCAGACATAGAAAGGCTATTGACCGAAAAACGGAGAGCTCGACGAGAATGGCAACGAAACAGATCGCCTCAGCTAAAATTAAGGCTTAAGTAGTGTACCAAGCAGCTTAGAAAAGTTTTGCAAACACAAAAAACAGCTTCGCTGCTAAAATTTCTGCAAGAACTCGATGCAACACCATCAACAGATTATTCGCTGTGGCGTGCAGCCAGAGGACTTAAAAGGCCGGTGATATGTAAACCTCCATTACGAGCTTCAAATGGTGACTGGGCAAGAACTGATACTGAAAAAGGTGGTCTTTTTGTTAAACACTTAGAAAAAGTATTTACTCCAAATATTTCTGCTGTTATTATTGAACTGCCACCAGTCGTCGCTTTACCAGAAATTCCGCTAAGATTTAATATTGTGGAGATTGATAAGGCTGTTACAAGTCTAAACTCAAAAAAAGCCCCAGGTATTGATAAAATAAGTAACAAAATGCTGCAAGAATTGCCTTTCATTGCAAAACGAGTAATACTATTTATCTTTAATAGTATTTTACGACTGCAATACTATCCGGCAGAGAAGGTTTCGATGATTACTATGATACCAAAGCCCGGTAAGGATCATACAAAGGTTGAATCCTATCGGTCTATTAGTTTTTTGTCCAATATGTCGAAACTTTTTGAAAAACTGTACATGAGCAAGCTGACTCCTATAGTAACTAGCAGTGCATGTATTCCAGATCATCAATTAGGTTTTCGCAGTCAGCATAACACTATTGAACAAACTCACAGACTTGTGAATGTTATAAGAGAAACCTTTGGAAAAAAATAAATATTGTTCAGCGCTTTTTATTGATGTCGCACAGGCCTTTGATAAAGTATGGCACGAAGGTCTTGTCCACAAATTAACACAAAATCTACCCGCAAACATCGTCAGGCTCTTAAAAAGCTATCTAGAGGAACGAAAATTTGTAGTTAAGGAAGGCAATTTTACAAGCCCGCCGCAGTCGATTGAAGCTTGAGTCCCTCAAGGCAGTATCTTCGGTCCTTTACTTTATTTAATATATGCCTCTGACTTACCGTTAAGCAGTATCATTCACACGTCAACATTTGCTGATGATACGGCTTTTCTAAGCGTTCATGAAAATCCTGTAGAAGCTTCCCGGAATCTACAAGGGTACATATCAAAATTGGAAACATGGCTAAAACAATGGCGGATAAAAGTGAATGAGCCGAAATGTGTACACGTTACTTTTACTTTACGCAGGGAAACATGCCCGCCTATACAAATCAACACCGAGACTATACCGCAACACACTGTAGTAAAATATCTAGGCGTTCATCTTGATCGTCGCTTAACATGGAAATCGCATATAGACGCAAAGTTGACACAAATGAAATTAAAAGCTGCCCAAATGAATTGGCTTATTGGAAGAAATTCTATATTAAGTCTTGACTGTAAACTTTTGTTATACAACGCGATCCTGAAACCAATATGGGCCTATGGAATCCAGTTATGGGGCACTGCCTCAGCATCAAGTGTAGAAAAAATTCAAAGGCGACAAAACAAAATTCTACGTACAATTACTGCAGCCCCCTGGTATATCCGAAATCAGCGAATTCACAAAGATCTCGATGTTCCGTTGGTGAAGACAGTATTTTCAAAATACGCAAAAAAAAAATATATTGAAAAATTAGTATTGCACCCAAATCCACTTGCGCGCAACATTCTAAATTATAGAGGCCACACCCGGTTGAGAAGGAGGGATACTCTTTCTCTCAGCCGTACACGAGAGATGTAAAACATCAAAAATCAACAGTTGGAATTAAAAATTTTGTTTAGCACTGGCTAAACATATATTAATGGATTTTTAGATTTAAGATTTCAAAAACTTATTGATGTTTCAATATACAATTGAAGATTCAATAAATAATAAAACTACCACAAAAAAAAAAAAAAAAATTTTTCCTTTGTGGGGATATTAGTAAATGTTTATGTGCTGTTTTACCACCATTTTAAGGTGGAGTGGCAGAGATAGCAAATAGCTTTTGTTTGTTGTATCGTTTTTTCATATTGGAAAATGACATTTGATGTCTGACATCGTTGTTCTGATAATTGTTCTGATAACGATGTTATAAGAGTAACAAACTGCGGTCTATACTAGCAAAATATTTCTCCTGATAAATGTTATAACAAATAATAAGCTAATGCAGAGTAAAGTGTGGGTACATATTTATTTCGTAGAACTGTCTCAGATGGTACAGAATGTTTTGTGTACTTTTCCAAGAAAGATTTAACGTCTGGATTATTTATTTTATGTAATGGAATATTTGGTGCCAAAAATGTTTGGCTTAACTCCATGAAAAATTGGTTTATACTCGGGTCACTTGAGTAACTTATCAACAATGATTGTGAAGGAGTTGTTTTAGTTTCTTTAACAAACTTTTTGTGTTTAGCCGTTTCTAAATGCTGCTGAACATTATGTGCTTTGCATCCAGAAATTGTACAATTGCAAAGCACACAAAAAAGAATTGAACTATCAGCCTTAAACACTCCTGGATATTCTCTCACAGTACGAGTATTAAATTATTTTTTTAGTTTCCTTAGGCATTTTTGGTTACACAGAAGATTGTTCACAGTTTAAAAAAATTACAAGTCAACCAGAAACTGTTTTTTCAGAAGCACAACTCTACATAAACAAATGCTAGCAATGTAAAGAGTTAAAGAATAGAAAATTGCAAGTGTGAGAAACGAAAGACTCAAAAATTATTATCAAGGGCTGTCAAATTGCATTATAAGCAAATTCAAGCAGAGTATATCAAATAAAGCAATTTTGCAAAAAAAGGTACAAAATAAGCGAAATCAATCTTTTCCAGCAAAAAGCTTAAAATCTTGCCCTGTTGATCACTATTTAACATGTACGGAGAGCATGATCGCGCACGAATAGTTGTGTTTTGTGTAGAATTCAGGTTTGTGTTTAATTCAATTTTTTATTGTCGTCATCAGCAACAAAAGTTAAATAAGCATTTCTACTGCTTGTAGGTTTATTGTTGTTATTTTTGCCAGAAGATGAGCTCATTATTTTTTGTGACTTTAAATTTTTGATAATTTTTAATATTCAGTTGCGACGATTATAAAATGCGTCTGTACACTGCGAGAGTTGAAACTGAATGAAAGATAATTATAAATTGAAAACATAACATTTGTCTTTCTTTGTGATTTAATTCCGAAATAAAAGTTACTATCGTAACATTTTGGCGCAGCCGGTGGCCGTGTTAATAATTTCGTCAAATAATGTAATTTTCCTTGTGTTGAGCAAAAAACTGTCCAGTGTAGAAAGAAACAACAATACAATGTGATTTAGAGGAACGGGTTGAGAAAATTACATTTAAGATTAACTTACTTACGTTTTTTTTCTTTCGTAGAAGTTATAAAACCGTTTTTATAACCTTTTCTTATAAAACAGTCTTAAAAATTAAGCCATTTCAAAGTGTAGAAAAGTGTACTAGAAAAAAAGGATACAATTTTCCAGAGCAGTTTCTTAAGATTTTACAAAATACTTTATGTGCAATTTAAGTTAAATAAAATTCCCGGAACACTAGGGTTTATGCAACAAAATGCATTTTCTAAATGTATCGTTTTATCAGAAACATTATTGTGTATCAACATTTTTCTGCTATCTCAACTTAACCGACGTTATTCAAAACCTTGTTATACAACGAATTGGATAAGAACTTTTCTTTCACAGGAGTTGTTAGTTTGATAATTCAGCTGTATTATTGTCAAACTGAAGGTCATAGTGACAAAAAGGATGGTGTTATTTATTTATTTTTTTTTTTTGGTTTATATTTAAACTTCATTTATTTGTATAAAATTAGAATTATCATAAGATAAGCGTGTATGTACGAATATATGTATTTATATTTCTGTCTACGTTAATATTTTTTAAGGAAAATATAGATTCAGCCTTAGTTTGCGTTTCCCTTGTTTAGCAGAATATATCATTAATAATAAAGAAAATAGAATGATAGAAGAATAAACTTGCTCAGATATTTATATTTTTTTGTGTTGTATGGAATCGAAGGATATAAATTCTCAGAGTGGTGTAGTGTGTTTGACTAACCACTACTGCATGCCGTCTGCATGTTGCAAGTGAAACATAACACTTTTGTTATTGTTTGAATTAATGTACACATTCCAATTGTATGATCACAATGTATTATGCTGATCATGCATATTCCCACACATACTTTGTGTATGTGTTAGTTTTAAGACATAGAATATTTTAGCATTATTAAGATTGAATAAGAAATTATAATTAAGTTCATAATTATCAACCAATTTGGATAGTCGCACAAGCGGCTGTCCAGAACTCAAATTAACATTAAATAAAAATACAATAAAGCGAACAGTCGCACAAACGGCTGTTCAATAAAACTAAACATGTAATTAATAAAATAAAAACATTTAAATAGAACAAAATAAAATTGCATTCATTATTATAACATGGCGATCCTGCCAAACAACCAAACAAACGAACAAATATAATAAATAAATAAAAAAAAGAGAAGTTAAAATGTAAAAGAAAAATATTTCCAAAACCATAATTCAAACATGTGTATAATAAATTATCAATAATAATACATAATAAAATAATACAATAATAAAAATTAAATCATCAGAATCTTAAACTCCATTAAGATCAAATGTTTTTTGCATAAAAATACCATCTTAACCTCCATTAAAATCAAATGCTTCTTGTGCAGCTATAAATATGTAACCGATCTCAGTATGGGCGTGTAGAAAAAGGAAAAGTTGTTCAGGCACTTGAACTGTGGGAACAATGAATGATGATAATGATAATTTTGCTACTGCTCTTTGAATCTGTTTTATTGATGACCTTTTGAAATAACCAACAGGGACAGCAGAGTCAATCAGCGAGACATGGTTTTCTGCTTTTGATGAGGAATCAACCACAAGAACATGAAATTGACTTCTGGAGATGGAACGAACTGATTGAAGTAAGACAAAATAATAAAAGTTTGATTTTTAAATTTCCAAAAAGGAACAAAAGTTTATCCTTGTGTTTTCTTGAATTAATTTTTGTACTTTTCAAAAAGTTTTATTGGATTTCCTTTAAGTTGATTTTCCATTTAATTAATTAAAGCGAATTTTCATTGATGTTATAAATGTTCTTATGTTTTCCTAAAAATTGTTTTTGAATATTTTCGTAGTAAGGAAACCAAAATTTAAAACAATGAAAATAAAATAATTATAAATTTAACAAAAAAAAAAAAAAAAAAAAATAACTGCAACCTATTAAATGTAAAATCTCCTTTATTAATAGTTTGAAAATGTAAACTATTTTATAAAAATAATATTTTATTGTTTCTTACATACAAAGCTTTAGAAAAATATTTTAACTAATCCATCATTAGTAATTCATACTAAAATGATGAATAAAATTTATTAAAGATCATTTTACAAGAAAAAGAATTTTTTAATGAATATTTTGATTAATCACTGAGAAACTCACGAGTCCCTCCAGTTGATAATATCAAGAATAAATTAAACAAAATTGTCAATAATATATATCACTGAGATACTCACGAGTCCGTCCAGTTGATGTATACTACTATATAAGGGTAACCGTTTCGATCAGTAATTGGTTCTGATCGATATATGTCTGATGACCGGTCCTCGGTATACAGAGTATACAGAGTGCTGAAACTTAGGCATATATACCAAAATTTTTTTCATAACTAATACGACCCATGACATAAGCAAAAGACATATCAATATTCATGCAGTTGTGTAAACTTAAATACAAGTAAAATTATTGTAAACTTGATTTTGCCAATGAAACAACTGTATGAAAGACTAACACGAACAGATTAAATAATTTGAGATATTGATTGATTTTTTTAATGGAATTAAATTTTAGTTTATGATTGTAATCCGAATTTTCCTAAAATAATATGGTGAAATAATTCCATAAAAATAAATCGAACAGATTTAATAATTTGAATAGATTAGATACTTTGAAACATTGAGTAATCATACTTCGAATTTTGAAAAATAATATGGTGAAATAATTCCATAAAAATATAGAAAATTTTTTCTTAAAACCTAATAACTGATTTTTCTTTTGAATTAAATACATCTTTGGTAATACCTTAATGATTTTTTAATTTAAATTAGTGCTTCGACATGCTTCGAATTTTGAAAAATTTTAAAATATTGTAAAAAAATATATACAATGAAAAATAAAGAGAATGAATTTAAACATAAATATTATCGGTTGGTTTAGAAATATATGAGGCGATAAATGCCCATGAGCACTGTGAAGTACCTAACTACTTCACTAAATTAATAATGAAAATAAAAAGGATATCAAGTACTTTCCAAATTTGAGTTGAACGACAAAGTTATAAATAGAAATGTAGACTTAGGTCACCACTTTCTAAAGCTTGAAAAAGTAGCTGATAATATTAGTCTGACAACATTGCGACTTTCAGTAGATGATAGTACGCTTAATAACCTAGGAATGAATATTGAAATGAATATTGAAAACCTTCAAAGAGAAAGGTAATGAAATCTTGCAAGATGCAGATATAACTATTGTGCTCACACAAAAAAAAAATAAATTAAATCACCACCGATCAAAATAAATATAAACAAAGTAAATGAATAGAAGTATGTAGATAGAGATAGATAGATAAGTAGATAGATCTGGTCCAATGACCGGCACTGCGACACCTGTTGGATCTTTTGTGCCATGGATCTCTAAAAATTAAACCAAGCTCTGAATGACTCTCCTTATGAAAGTCAGCACAGAGCTTGGAGAAGCCCGCCTAATATCCTCCGAACGCACAAATTCAGAAAGAAAAACACGCCTTCTATTATTACATAAGACCATACATTCACAAAGAATGTGTGCCGTTGTCTCATCCTCTTCCATGCATAAACGGCACAAGGGTGAGCGAACTAGTTTACTTTTCCAGAGATGATAGTTCAGTCCAAAATGACCGGAGAGGAAACCAATAACTAGCCGGAAGTCATTCCTGCTGAAATTCAGGATGCCACTGTATGAAAATGGCTGTAACAAAGATTTGGCCTGCCTAAGACCGGGAGCAGCCTCCCAAATTACCTTAGTGGTCGACATGTCGTTCTCTCTGATAAGAGTAGTTATAGTCGACCAATTTATGCCACAAAAGGGTTCTGGGCCTAAGAGAGGATCGGCAGAGGCCCTCTTGGCCAATTCATCCGCTACCTCGTTACCCGGGTGACCTCTATGGCCAGGTATCCAGAAGATGGAAACCTTGTTCCGTACCGATAGCTTCTGTAGTGAGTCAAAGCACTCTAAAACAAGCTTAGAACGGAATTCCCATGAAACTAAGGACTTAAGGGCAGCCTGACTATCAGAAAAGATAGCTACATGCGCGCCTTTAATGCCTCTGCTTAAATTAATGTCAACACATTTGGTGATTGCCTGTATTTCCGCCTGAAATACCGTTGGCCATTTACCCATGGCCAGTGAGATTTTCACGTTGGGTCCACAGACTCCAGCGCCTACTCCATCTAGAGTTTTGGATCCATCCGTATACCAACATAAACTTCTGGAATCCACAAAGGGACCTTCGCCCTCCCACGTGGCCCTAGACGAAATTGTGACATTGAATCTTCTGTTGAATCTAAGTTCACAGATTATCCTGTCGCTAGGCATCCCTAATAGCCCTCTGCAGGACAATGTATTCAGGATCGATGAATGCCCGTTGCCAACACAGCGAGCAGAGTTACCGATACCCATCCGATAAGCGGCCATTGCCGCAGAGGATCTTATAAAGATTTGTATGGGTGTTAACCCAATCAAGGCCTCAATGGCTAAAGTTGGACATGATCTCAATGCACCTGTAGCAAGAAGACACGCCAGTCTCTGGACCTTGCAGAGTTTGTTCATCGCCGTGGTCTGCAGAGTCTTCTGCCACCATACGATTGCGCCGTACGTAATGATTGGTCTGACGATCATTGTATAGATCCACATGATCATTTTTGGGCTCAAGCCCCAGGTGCATCCAGCACAACTCTTCACCGCCCAGATCGCCCTAGTGGCTTTCTGTGTAACGCATTCAACATGACGGTTCCAAGTTAACTTGCTATCAAAAATAACCCCCAGGTATTTGACTTCGGTCGAAAAAGGGATAATACGCCCATTCAGCAATATTGGCCCTAGACCAAGTTTCCGCTTAAGAGAGAAAGGTACTAGAACAGTCTTGTCAGAGTTGATAGTAAGGCCGTGTCTACCACACCATACCATAACAGTGCTCAATGCATCATTCATGATGTCTGAGAGAACGTTGCCAAATTTTCCGGTTGCCATCACAACCAGATCATCAGCATAGCCGATAACTTCATGCCCTTGTTCACTAAGAATGAGGAGAAGTTCATCCATCACTACTGACCAGAGGAGTGGTGATAAAACACCACCTTGGGGACACCCTTTGACTGCATTAATAGTAACCATATCGTTACCCATAGAAGCAGTTATGTCCCTGCTCTCGAGCATTGACCTAATCCATCTCACAGAAGTGACGTCAAGATCCTTTTGCCTAAGAGCGCATTCTATCGAATCATAATTGGTGTTATCGAAAGCGCCATTGATGTCCAAGAAGGCGCATAACGCGATTTCCCCTGACCTATGAGCCTTCTCAATCTTAGTAGCAAGATGATGCAAAGCATTTTCAGTCGATTTTCCCTTAGCATAGGCATATTGGTTCACATGCAAGGGGACGTTTTTCAAAATCGTCAGTCTAATGTGTAGATCAATTAGTCTCTCCATCGTTTTCAGTAGAAAGGATGTTAAGCTAATTGGTCTGTAAGATTTGGCCAAATCACTTGGCCTGTTCCCCACTTTAGGTATAAAAACCACGTTAACTTTCCTCCACAGTTGGGGAATGTGTCCGAAGACAAAACTGGCTCTAAATAGGGCGGCGAGGGCACAAAGCAAAGTATCAATGCACTTTTGTATAAGTGCTGGAAAGATACCGTCCCCGCCGGGAGCCTTAAAAGGCTGGAATGAGGCAATAGCCCATCTTATCCTATCCGGATTAAAAATAACCTTTGACAATTTGAAAGCTCTTCTGTACAAAATGGGAGAGCAAACTGTCAAGTCAACTTCATTTTGAACCTTGAGAATTAAGTCTGGGAAGTGAACACTAAGTAACAGTTCCAAGGTCTCTCTTCGGTTCTTGGTATATGAACCATCAGCCTTCTTCATCAGACCTATTTCGCTCACATGAGAGCGAGAGAGTGCCTTATGCAATCTCGCTGCTGTAGGGGTATTCTCGATATCTTCACAGAATTTCCTCCAGGATTCCCTTTTGGATCTCCTTATTTCTTTGTTGTAGTCGGTCAGATACCTTTTGTACTCTGCCCAATTACCAGAGCGCTTGGCGCGATTAAAAAGTTTTCTAACTTTCCTGCGCATATCATCAAGAAGATCACTCCACCACGGCACCTTACGTGCCGTTCTACGGCTTTGTAAATTACTACTTTCATGATATGAGGAAATGACGACATAGTTCAGCTGATCTGCTGCTGCCTCTAGTTCCTCCACAGAGTTAATATCGGAAGTTAGCAGATAAGCCTTTGAAGCCGTTACCTCCATAAACGTAGACCAGTTAGTGTGTTTACGACACGGTAGTTGTTGAGTAACCGACTGGGCTCCCGGAAAATCGAACCTTATGTAACGATGATCGGAAAGGGATACCTCATCAGAGACTCTCCAGTTAGATATATAATTTGAAATGAATGAGCTAGAAAGAGTGAGATCTAATACCTCCTCCCTAATGACATTAATAAAAGTTGGCTCTGAGCCCCTATTCAAAATCTCTATGCCCTCACAGCCTAGAAACTCCAACAGAGCTTCGCCTCTTACATTAATGTCACTACTACCCCACACGGTGTGATGAGCATTAGCGTCACATCCTATTATAAACTGATAGTTATGGTCGCGGCAATAACTTACCAGTTCTTTGATTTCCCTAGGTGGAATAGACAGATCACCTGCAAAATATGCTGAGGCACAGACCACTTGCCTGGTCCCCTGATCCGTCGGGACCTTAATTAAGGCCGCCACCAGGTCCCTTTGAGTAAATTCTGGAATGGGAATGTAATCAATATGCTTACTTATCATCATTGCCGTTCTAGGAACACAATTTCCTTTATAAAATATTAACCTACCTGGTTCTTGGTGAAGGCCAAAGATTTTACCTTCGATAGCCCATGGTTCCTGCACAAGAACCATGTCTATCCGTTTTTCGGCGAAAACCTTGCACAAGGCGGCCGAAGCCCCTTTGGCATGGTGCAGGTTCGCCTGTAGCACCTGCATAGTGCTCACACCTCTTTACTGTCATTAGAAGATTGCGCAGCTACCCTCTGTAACTGTGCTCTTCTTGGACCCTTATTTGGTCGGACCAGGTCGCTGCCGCTCTTCTTGGAAAGTCCAATTGACTTGCCCGTGGTGTTAGTGGCTATCGTAGCTGCAGCCTTACCGACATTTGGACCAATGCCCGCAGAAACCTTGTGTTTCCTAACGTCGGGTTTGGCCCGCTTCGATGCCAGGCCACTTTGCCAGAACGCACTAACTGGCTTGGCTTTGCTCTCTACTCTTGCCGCGGCGGCCTTACTAGTGGATGGACCAACATCCTCAGGAACCGCAAGTTCCTTTCCACTATCTTTGGCCTGCTTAGCCTCTGGCGCCTGGTCTTGGATGGGTACCTTTTTAGTGCCCTCGATTGCCCCCTCCTTCTGCGTGTCCTTAAACATTAGCTTCAGGTGGGTGAAGCGATAAGCAATACGGCCATTTAACTCAACAAGTTTGGCCCAGGAGCCGTCATCCACAGCCATTATAAGGTGAAGAAGTTGACCATCGTTCTTCCTCATGGTTACCTTCCAAAGGTTCGCACTCAGGTTATTTTGAGCCGCGATGATTGCCAGAATCTTGTCATTTGTTAAATCCTGGCTTTGCGGGAAATAACCACGCACAAAGTGAGAATAGAAGTATGTAAATGATAGAAGTATGTAAATTTGAATTAAATTTTTTTTCCCGTTTTCAAAATAACTTTGAATTAGAAACAAGATTGTGGAGTCAGAACAGAAAATACACAAATAATTAAAAAGGATTGCTTTGATAAAATATAGTTTTATTTATTTCAATTGATTGCTAATACAATAGGTTTTTTATACAACACGTTCTCGACTTCAGCTCGGCTTTTTATTAAACTTTTTCTGACTTGTGTTGCCACCCTTTTCCAACAATGTAAAAACGATAACTTCTAGTTTGTTCTAGAATATTTCCAGTGTTGACACGCAACATCACTCCCCCTTCAATGACAGTCTCCAACTGGAAATGGACATACTTTCTGGGAATTTTTATTTCGCTACCGCGGCTGCTGGTGCGCATATGTTCTGGAGGTTCTGAAGGTTGTTTTGTTTCACTGGCTCTCTTCGGCTGATTTTTCTGTACATCTTCGGATTCTTGATGCATAGTTTCATCGTGGATTGGTGGTACTTGGTTTGATTTGATGCGTTGATGGGAATGATTCTGAAAGTCATCCTTGTCCAAGTATGCTGGTTTAACTCGATCAATACTGACTTTGTTAAGTTTACTGCCTACTCTTATTGTAACTGTTTTGTTATCCCTGGCCGTGACTTCAAAGGGACCATCGTACGGCGGTTTAAATGGCATCCTCACGGTGTCGTCTCTTAAAAATACGTGCGAACAAAACTTGAAAGATCTTTGTGTATGAAAATTTTTTCTTTGCAATGGAAGGACGTACAGGTTTCAGCTGGGCAATTGTGTTGCGCAGGTTTTTTATAAAGTCACTATTGACATGTTCATCAGATATCTTTTCAAAAAACTCACCCGGTAGTCTTAGTGGAGATCCGTACACCAATTCGGCTGGCGAAGCATTAATATCAGCTTTTAAAGTAGCTCTTAGACCAAGTAAAACAATAGGGAGGCTGTCAACCCAATCGGTTGATGTGTGGCATTTAATAGCATTTTTAATTGTTCGATGTGTACGATCTATTAACCCATTTGCTTGTGGAAGATACGCGGTTGTTATTATAGCCGGTAAGACGGGATAGTTCTTTGAACAATGTCGACTCGAACTGTCGTCCACGATCGGTCGTAATTGCATTCCAAAATTTGCGATCCATCCGTATAAGAAAGCTCTAGCGATTGTTTCGGCAGTAATGTCCTCAATAGGATCTGCAACTGGCCACCTGGTAAATCGGTCAATGCATGTAAGGCAATATCTGTAATTATTTGATAACGGCAGTGGACCTACGATGTCCATATTCACGTGTCTAAATTTTTCACTTGGTACATTAAATTGTTCCAGGCCACTTTTGTTATGTTTGGTGACTTTACAACTTTTACAAGGTACACAAGTTTTAACCATTTCGGAAATGTGATTTTTCATGTTTTTCCATACATAACGTTCAGTTATTAATTTTATGGTCGAACGCTTACCTGGATGAGACATGTTGTGTATTGAATTAAATACCTGTTTTCTGAAATTAGACGTGATATATGGTCGTATTCGCGCCCCAGAAGTATCGCAGCATACTAAAACATTTGAGCCAATTATTGGAACTTGTTTAAGCTGCAGACTTGAGTTATGTATAGCATCATTCAATTCCGGGTCGTCATTTTTTTCGGAGGATAGCAGCTCAAAATCTATTTGCTCACTCTCATACACACTCTCAACACGCGATAATAAATCCGCTACAATGTTCTGTTTGCCGGCGATGTGTTGTATATTAGTTGTAAACTCACTAATGAAACTTAGTTGTCTTGCCTGCTTCTTTGTTAACTTTTCTTGTTTTTGCTTGAAAGCGTATATCACTGGTTTATGGTCAGTCAACACTACGTAGTCTCGCCCATCAATCATGTGAGGAAAATATTTAACGGACTGGAATATAGCTAGTAGTTCCCTATCATACGTGCTTAACCTCTGTTGCGAATCTGTCATCTTCTTTGAAAAAAATCCCAGTGGCTTTACTTGATCATTTACCATTTCGTGAATTGCGGCACCCACACAAAAATTGCTTGCATCGACGTAAAGGACTAGCTTTGTATTCATTGACGGATGGGCCAATAGGGTTTCTTCAGCCAACAGAGATTTGCACTCTTCAAATGCCTGTTTAATCATTTTTTTTATTGCCTTTTATTAATTTTTGCAATTTGCTTTGTTTATATGCAGCATGTGGTATGAAACGGCGGTAATCGGGTCTGTTCTAGAATCCGAATTCACTCGAAAGTGGATTACTTTAGCATTTTTGGTGTTCTGCAATTCAGATCCACATATTTTTATTAATAAAAACATGTGGATGTGAATTGCAGAACACCAAAAATGCTAAAGTAATTCACTCGAAAGTGAATTCGGATTCTAGAACAGACCCGAATAATTTATTAACGCAAGAAAACGTCTGAGTTCATGTACAACTGTGGGTTTCTTAAAATTTAGTATTACTTCAACTTTTTCCTTCGTAGGTTTTACGCCGTTGCTTGAAATTGCATGGCCCAAGAAAATTATTTCAGGTTGTACGAAAACACATTTAGAAATTTTTATTCTTAGACCATTCGTTCGTAAAAGTTGAAAAACTATTTTAAGGTGCTCTATATGCTCTTCGATGCTTGATGATGCGACGTATATGTCGTCTATGTAAATCGTAACGAATTCTAAACCACGAAAGATTTGATCCATGTACCGTTGGAATGTTTTACTTGTGTTTCGTAGGCCAAAAGTCATAACATTAAATTCAAATAGTCCGAAGGGTGTTATGATTGCAGTTTTTTCCCGATCTTCAGGTGCTATTGGGACTTGATTATAAGCACGCTCTAAGTCCAGTGTGCTGAAAATTGATTTTCCATTAAATCTATGCGAAATATCTTGCATGTGGGGAACTGGGTACCTGTCCGGCTTAGACACTACATTTAGCCGCCTGTAGTCCCCACACGGACGCCACTCACCAGTTATTTTTTTTAGGTGTCAAGTGTAGTGGACTGGCCCACTGACTACTACTAGGTCGACATATACCTTGTTGCAACATGTAGTTTAACTCTCTCTTGGCAATGGCCAACTTGTCCGGGTTTAGTCGCCTTGGCTTTGCAAAAACGGGAGGGCCTTCGGTGATTATGTGGTGATAAACATTTGCACTTTCGTTAACAGCTGTGCACTTAACTGGTTGAGTTTCATCTTTATACTCGTCAAGCAATTTCTTAACCCAATTTTCAGTGACAGGCGATACTGTGTAAATTTGTTCAACGTTACTAGTGCATTTAAACCATTTGTACTAACATTTGTTTTCCTATCAATTAATTTTTTTCCACGCACATCCACCAACAGGTCGTACTTATGTAAAAAATCAACACCTATAATGGGCTTTGTCACATCAGCAAGTACAAATTCAAAGTCCATTTGTCTTCTTAAGCCAAGATCAACAGAGTATATTTTAATACCATACGTTTTGATGGGAGTTCCGTTTGCTGAAAGAGGTAGCTCGAGTGTTCGTTGTTTTTATTTAACGGCGGCAAAACGGAAAAATCGGCTCCGGTGTCTATAAGGTATTGCACTTTGTTTTTTTTTCCTGTAATAAATAAACGACGGCTTATTGCAGTTTCTCCCCTGTCCGCCGTCTCTGACAGAAGGCTCAATGCACTTTCTGGCCTTGTCCCCATAACGGTAATGATACTTACAAAACGGAAATCTCACCTTCGATTTATTGCGATGGGATGAACGGGAACGAGCTCTGGAACAATTACACGGTGCTACAAATGAGCACTTTTTTTATACTTGAAAAGAGACCTAGTGTAGGTTATAGACCTTATTTAGAAGATCATAAATCAATTTTTAAAAGTTCGGAAACACCCTCAAATTTCGGAGTTATTCCGAAAAAACTATTTTCGGGTAGGTTCGAGTACTTATGAACACGTAACTCAGTTGATTTTAATCGGATTTACAATTTTTAAATGGTTTCAGAAAGAAGAAAAATGTGCTTTTCTAAATATATACTCCCTTTGGTATATATATTAAATTTTTGCAGTGATATTTTTAATTATATCTGATTTTAATTTTATTTTTTTTTTAGGTTTTTCCACTTTGGCGCCATTTTTTTAAATTACAACTACTACTACTACTACTACATTTTCTTTATTTTTTTAATCTTAAATGATATGATTATATAAATATTTTAAAATAACGGTATTCAAATTATTTTATTTAGAAATTAAGAATATATGATTAAAAGTGCTTGCTAGACCTCTTTCGCTTGTACATCAAATCGTCTGTTTCTCGCTTAAGTGACCAGCAGTAATTTGAAATCATTCTTATTTGGCTTTTTCCTTCGAAGCGTCTTTCGATATCCAAAATGTCCTGGTCAAATCGTTCGCCTTGCTCATCACTGAATTGTCCTAGGTTTTCTGGGAAAAAATCTAAATGTGCATGCAGGAAATGAACTTTAACGGACATTCTGCATCCCATTTCTGCATAAGCCTCAAGAAATTCTTTTACTACATCAATATAATTTTCACTTTTTTTATTTCCCAAAAAATTTTCACATAAACTAATAAAGCTTCTCCATGCTCTTTTTTCCACAACATTTAGTTTCATTGTGAATTCTTCGTCAAACATGATTTTGCGGCTTTCAGGTCCAACAAAAATACCTAAAAATAAAAAAAATAATACAATTATGTTTAGATATCAATAAACATTTGTACCTTCTTTTATTTTTGCTTCACTTATTCTTGGGAACACTGATTTTAAGTTTAAAAGGCATCGCTTTCCCTATCCAGGCGTTTTACGAACTGCTTCATGTATCCCAATTTGAGGTGTAATGGTGGCAAAATTATTTTTTCGGTAATCACTAGTGGAATTTTTAAGACGTTTTTCTTGCCAATTTGAAAAATTGTTCTTGGTGGCCACTTTTTTTGCATGTATTGGTCTTTCCCACGACTGTCTCATTCGCAAATATAGCAAGGAAATTTAGTATAGCCTCCTTGCATTCCAAATAAAATTGTCAGAACTTTTAGATCTGAAACTATTTACCATTGATACTTTTTATAACATATTAAATCCAGTATATTTTCCATTGTTGCATACGACTCTTTCATGTTAGTAGCGTATGCTATAGGCACTGAGGGCAACTGATTCTTGTTGTGTAATAAAACTGCTTTCAAACCTAAAAAATATGTTAATGGTTTTTGAATAACTAAAAAATATTACTTACTTTTACACGAGCCGTCCAAAAATAATCTCCAGTCGTTCGGTTGATGTTGGTAATTCACACAATGAAATAACTCATCTACATCTGAGCAATATACAACTTCTTGCAACTTAACTAAAGTATTTAATTTATCTCTTTTGTTATCTCAGTATAAAAAAAAAATTATTCTCACTTAAATTTTTTTCCGCTTGGGGGTATCAAGTGCTATTTAAATTTAAATAAAGTTTAATAACTTTCACAAAAATTGTCCGATTTACAAAAACTAAAGTTCATTTTATTTGTTATAAAATTTTATTTCAAATTTTTTATACAAATACATCTGCTTTTATAGAAAAAATTATAAAAAAAATAACTCAAAGTTAAAAAAACATAAAAAAATAAAAAAATTGCAGATGTTATTACGAAAATTACTACCAATATTTAATTAATATAGCATAAAATGTATACGGTTGGAAAGATCTATTCTTTGTCTTTCATAAAGCGTTCAAGAATTGAAGATCGGATTAAAATCAACTGAGTTACGTGTACATAAGTACTGGAACCTACCCGAAAATAGTTTTTTCGGAATAACTCCGACATTTGGGGGTGTTTCCGAACTTTTAAAAATTGATTTATGATTTACTCAATAATGCCTACAACTTACACTAGGTCACTTTCCAAGTATATTTTCACTGTAGCACCGTGTTATTATTTTGTTGGCGTGGCAGATGCAACTCCGCTATCTCTTTTCTCAACTTGTCAATTTTACTTTGAATTGGGTTTGACTGTATTGAAGATATAGAGGATATAGAGGAGTAAGATTGCATCTCCATCAACTTGTCCGCCTGCTCTGCCATTTTCATGGTGTTACCATCAACAATTGAAATTATTGCACGAACGTTATCGGGCTTGAGTGCAGAAATGGCGTGGTGATATTTGGTTTCATCAGATTTTACACCTGCGACAGCAAATTGTGATTCCATTTGTATGAAATATAGATCTGGTTGCTCTTTGCAGAATATTGGCGGTTTGACGCCCACACGAAAAACTTCAGAATTTGCATTGTGCAAATATGATGTGCTGTTTCTTTGATCATCTGCTTTATCGTGTGATCTACCATTTGTATCATCAGCATTTTCTATTCCGTCGCTTCCTTTCATGTTAACTAAACTCGGGGTCACCAATGTGGAGTCAGAACAGAAAATACACAAATCATTAAAAAGGATTGCTTTGATAAAATATAGTTTTATGTATTTCAATTGATTGCTAATAGGTTTTTTATACAACACGTTCTCGACTTCAGCTCGGCTTTTTATTAAACATTTTCTGACTTGTGTTGCCACCTTTTTCCAATAATGTAAAAACGATAACTTCTAGTTTGTTCTAGAATATTGCCAGTGTTGACACGCTACAAGATGAATAAATAAAATTAGAATCGAAGTATGATACATTTAAAATCAAAATATATTGTTTGAAGTGAATTGTTTTTGGATCAATGCAACAATTATTAATTAAGCATACTTCCATTTTAAACCAATTTTTAACAACTTTAAACATATTTTTTAATTGCATAATAAATAGTAATGAAGAAGTAATTTAATAAGGTTATTGATCATGAATAACGAATAGTTAAGAATTTTTTTTTAAGAGAAAAATACAATTTTAGAATAAAGTAATTTTTTATGCTAGCATATAAAAATTGGGCCTAACAAAACATTAAAATATATCCAACAAATAAAATAATACATATATTATATTTACTTTAATTTTTTTTCATATATATAATTTTTACTCTATTTTTATAATTAAATGTAATCAAATGATTTTTTATATAATGTTGATTCACTTATGATGTATCTTTTCTTGTCGACTATACTTGGTTTACAATTCTTAGTAATAATCCTATAATTTTTTTTTACTTTAATGATAATAAAATTTTGAATATCTTAACATTTTTTAAAAAAGGGAGGGAAGGCAAATCCCTGCAATTTTTAATTTTATAATTTTTTTATTGCTAGTAAGAATAATCAACTCAGTATTGATTATTATTTCTGAAAAAGGGAGGTGTAGTGTGTTTGACTAACCACTATTGCATGCCGTCTGCTTGTAGCAAGTGAAACATAACACTTTTGTTATTGTTTGAATAAATGTCCACATTCCAATTCTATGATCAGAATGTATTATGCTGATCATGCATATTCCCACACATATTTTAGCATATTTTATTTTAGCATTATTAAGATTGAATAAGATATTATAATTAAGTTCAGAATTGTCAACCAAACTGGACAGTCGCACAAGCGGCTAGTTAGTATAAATCCTAGTTTTAAGTTAATTCTGATTATTAACAGCCAATGTAAATTTTTATTTTATTTTGAGCAATAGGGGCTATTACTACGTAACGCTGTTTTCAGTGATTTTTTACCCCCGCGTAACGCTTTTTAATAATTTTTCAGTGCAATATTTCCAATCCGTAACAAATCTTTAACCCCCCCTTGGAGCGTTACTTAATATGTGCACAGCCCCATAAAAGTCGACTGTTCACCTTTGATGCAAATCTTCGTATCCGTCCACTTCATCTTAGCACGTAGCATTATACTTTGTTGTTATTGTATATTAAAATAACACTGTATAGTTTTAAGTTTTTTCTTTTAATATTTTTATATTAATATTACGAATAAACGTAATTATTATTTGAACTTATATTGATTTACATATGAAAAGTAATATTATCAGGCTCAAGTTCAGTTTTATTTTTTATTTTTTCTTTTATTTATGTTATCTTGAACCAGTTATTTTTCTGATATATGTAAGCTTTGAAGTCTCAATAAAATTTAAATTGAACTTAATTTAATAAATTATTTATTTGAAGGTTGTACTTGGCTTGGTTATCCCTTTGTATATTAAACATCTGGACTTCAAATCAAAAGAGGAGCTCCAACAAATGCCACAAACTGAAGAAGAACATTTAGAAAATCAAAATATGGACAATGATGACACAGATCGTTCATACCCTGATGCAGAGGTGAGTAATCTAACAATTTTAATCGAACACTTCAACAGTTCTGAAACAAAACAAGGTTTCTCGATTTTGTTATATTTATGTATATTTTTGTTGTAGTGTTAATGAATAATTTTTTAATTTTAAATTTTGTAATCGTTTAGAGTAAACTCAATCCGCACAAAAACACAAATGTGAAAATAAGGCCAAGTTCCTATCCAAAATATTTCGGCCGTAAAAAGTACTGAGATCAAAATAAGGACCAAGTTCTTGATAGGTACAATTCTATCTCATTTATAGGCAACCTATAAGCTTGGCAATGTTTTTCCAAGAATTCTTTCACAAATTAGAAAGGCAAAAACATTTTCCCAAGTTTACAGGTTGCCTAGAAATGAGATGGAATTGTACCTTTCAAGAACTTGGTCCTTATTTTGATCTCAGTACTTTTTACGGCCGAAATATTTTGGATAGGAAATTGGCCTTATTTTCACATTTGTGTTTTTGTGCGTATCTCACTTATTTTTTCTAAGTTGTTTTTGTATAAATATTTATACGTATTGCTTATCTGCGCCTACCTGTGTACGAAATTTCAGCTTTCTAGCTATACAGAAAGTGTCCTATACAAAGGGCACCATAGTCGCCCCAGATGAAAAGTGCCCGTTTAAAAACCATTTTCGTTAATTTCTCATCAGGACCTACCTGTGTACCAAATTTCAGCTTATAACGATTTCATTTCATTGATGAACTTCCTTGGGAACTGACTACCTAGTACCTAGCTCGTCACAAAAGACTTATAATTTTAGGTAGTACAACGGTGAAAAATCAAATGGTGACTTATAAGAATAATGGAACTAAATAAAAATAAAAAAAAATAATGGATGCTATGTATACATATACATACGTATGTATGCATATGGCCTCATATGGACTTCCACACAAACACACAGAGAAAACAGTGCCTAATAAATCATATATGTACTAATATTATAAATGTGAATGTAAGTTTGTTTGTTGCGCTTTCACGCAAAAACTACTAAACCGCTCATCATGAAACTTTGTACACATATTCTTCGAGCTATTAGAAGTAACATAGGATACTTTTTGTAAAAAATTTTATTTCTTACGAAAGATAAAAAAAATTGTTTTTCAATTAAATGAAGCTCCAACCCTGAGTGCTGTAATACCGTCGCACTGTATTACCGACAGTCACCTCAATATCCAATCCAATTTACTATAGTATGGCTTCATAAGGAAATCCTTTTTGAAAAAATCAAGAAGGTTCCTTATGGTTTTTATTAGGTATTCTTATTGATTTTTTCAAAAAGATTTTCTTCTTGATTTTATTAGGCCATCTTATTGTTTTTTCAAAAAGGTTTTCTTTTTGATTTTATTAGGCCATCTTATAGATTTTTACAAAAAGGTTTTCCTTATTAAAATAATAAAGGTACGGTCACATTGAGAAAACATTTGCTTTAAATATGTTTCCCCATATCGCAATAAAATGTTTTCAAAATTAAAGATAATTTGTTTTGTGGTCACACATCGCATATTTATTTGACCATTTTTGTTTGGTAAAACATCCATCAAATAGTGTCATGTGCAAACATGGGAAAAAATATTTTCTGTGCGGACACACTTATGTCAAACAAAATATTTAATACAAAGGTTTAACCAAAGTGTCAAAATTTAAAAATATAATTTCCCAGATAGTTTAGTAAAAATTTGTTACACATACTATATTTGCATTTTCTGCAAATCACTTTTTGTGGAAGTGATTTGAAATCACAAAAAATGTTTCTGCGCACAAAACTTTTTGAATTTTAATATTTTAAATTTTATTAAAAATATTAAAATATTATTTTCTTTAAATATTTTGTTTAAAACACTATTTATTTTTCAATCCATAAAAAATGTCGCCACATCAAAACAAAAGTCAGCTGTTTTATTGTGTTTTCGAAAATCAAAAAACACATCGAAAAGTAAACATTTTTGTGATTTGCAAAACAGCATAAAATTGCAATTGTGATTCTTAAATCACTTTGTGATTTTAAATATTGTGATTTGCAGAACAGACGTGATATACTCGCAACTCCAATATTCGGTGGATTTGTAAAGTTGTCTGTTACGTAAATATAAATATATATTTATTTTAATATGAAGAACTGACTTAAATCTAGTTTAGCCATATGTGTTGTAGGAATTATTTGGCCAATGATGCAATTTTGTTGATAATGATATTTTTCAATCTTTAAGCTAATAAGGCCTAACGTAGTTAATGTTAATAAAACAGCTTTATTACATTTTTTACCCAACGTTTCGTCAATTTTTTGTTGACTTCTTCAGCAGTTTCATCTATTTAAAATTTAAAAAACATTATATGTATATTTTGAAAAAGTTTTTTCACCGTACCATGGTATAATAAATAAGGTAGTCTTGTCCCTAAAACAAATACAACGTCACAAAAACAACAGGCATTTTGTTAATGTAAAAACTTGGCTGTTGTCAAAATGTGATGTGTAAACAAAACAAAAATTAAATTAAAAAAAAATCAATTGCATAAAATAAAAATATAAGTTAAAATTATTTACAATACAGAAAACAAAAAGGTGTTGATAGATGATGTATGTATAAAATCAGGATGTGTCTTTTATTTGGGTACTTGGAACAACTTTCCTTCCCCCTTTGCAAATTTTTTTTCCAGACACTACATACACGCATTTTAACCGATATTTTTAATTTTAATTAAATATTAAAAATTTTTCACGCTTGGTTTTTCACTTTTTTAAATTTTAATTAAATAAAAAAAAAATATCACAAAATTTTTATAAAAACATAACAAAGTTTTGATAACAAAAAATCAATCAGCTGATGTCAATTTTAGCTAATGCGACTACCTTATAATTAATATACCTTGCACCGTACATTATTTACTTACAATAATACAAATGTTGAATTAAAAAGAATTGCAATATAAAATTGTTTTTGACATTTTTTAATGCCGAAAAAAATTTTTAAAAATTAATAAATAAAATTATACTGTAAAAACACACACAGTTGGTGTTATTATTTGATTGCAACAATATAACTAGCGCCGATATTGTGGGTGTCCTCTTTTATGTTCATCGTTCTCTCTATGTTCTTTTATATGCGCAAGCTTTCAATTGTGTATCTTTTTCTCTCTATATTTTCTCTGTCTAAAATTCTCACATTATCAAAATCAACTGTATGTTTGTTATTGATGATATGTGTTGACAAAGCTAGTTTAGCCAAACCGGTTCAAAAGAAATAAAAATTAGCTCATGTTGTAAGTTAGCTGCGACCCACATTTTTCGAGTAATATGCTTCTGGGGGGTTATTATGTAGATATTTCGATTCGAATCGGAACATTTACGAATGGTATTACATCGATTTTCGAAAATTTATTTCCGAAATTTCTTAATTTATGGAAATTTTTTTAATCCCTTTCGGAAAGCAATAAATTCCTTTCGAAAGCATATTCGATTCGAATCAAAATGCATAATAACCCCCATGAAGTTTTCATATGAAAGTTGAGAAGATAATGGGATAATATTGGTGTCTTTTAAAAGATATGTACAGAGAATCTTTTCTAAATAGCCCTGCGTCGGGAAATACCAGGGATGAGAAAATCTTTAAGGGCAAATTTTTTATTTACATTTTCTTATTATTGTTCAATTTCCTACAACATAAGGAAAACTAGATTTGTTACGAAAAAAGTTCTGTATACATATGTATATGCATATACATATATATGTACATATGTATATTGTTTTTCTTGATATGGGCATTTCCACAGAAATGTCAACCGCAGCCAAAAAATTGAAAGTCATTAAAAGTATGTTTTTTTAACATATTTTTATAAAGAATCTATCAAATTTAACTAGTGTAAACAAATTTTACATTTGTTTATAACACATTCTGAAATATTTGAATGCAAAGTCGAACAAGTGCAAAAGTTATGTTCTAAGGATTTCTATTACATATTTTGTTTTGATTAATGATCTTAATGGGAGACATTATGCATTGACATTTGCTCTTTTAAATCTCGGTTTATATTTAAAGAATATAAGAAAAATGTAAAAGGAATGTCGTAGATAAAAACGTATAATCGTTGCAAATAAAAGACAACTGGTTTGTTTTAAGTATACATAACGAATGTTCTATTCGTTTCTTTATTTTTCTTTTGTATGTCTACCTATAACACATTGATGCCATCGAGTCTCGATAACATCGATTATATGGAAAGTGCCAGAGATGGCACTACACCTCCCTTTTTATAAAAAAAATGTTTTTAATATAATGTTATTTTTTACCTTAAATATTAAATATTATTTAAAAAAGTTTTACAATTAAGTTATTATATGGAAATTAAGTTTTAAAGTTTGGAGACACAGGCATTGTCCACCTACCTATGCACCTCCCTTTTTATAAAAAAAAATGTTGAAACAAATAAGGTGATCAATCTTGTTTGCTTCAATATTTTCTATAATATGTTTTTATAGATTACAGAATATTACATTTTTCAAAAATATGTAAACAAAATTTTTATATAATTTTTTTTTTTATTTTAAAAGTAGAAAAAATTTTAAAGCAATATGAATTATGGGTATTTGGTTAAATTAATTTGGTTAAGAGTAATATGCTTAAGATAATTTGATTGAAAGTAATGTAATTAAAAGTAATATGATTTGTTTAAATTAATTTGATTAAAAGTAATATGCTTAGAGTAATTTGATTGAAAGTAATGTAATTAAAAGTAATATGATTTGATTAAATTAATTTGATTAAAAGTAAGTATCTATATATATTTATCAAGTTTTATTTTAAATAAACAAATTTAAAGATTTTGTATAAAAGTTTTTTTTTTATTAATTTAATTAATTGCAAAAAAAGTAATTTATTTTCTATACACTTGAAAATTACTTTTTTTGTATGTAGAGAAATTTTTTGTTTTGCTTTTAATTGTATATCCAATTAGGATTTTTTTTAAATTTTATTTAAGTAAATAGATTTCTAAATTTACTTTAAATTTTTTTTTCATATTGTTGTAAGTAATTATAATAAATTTATTATAATAAAAAAATTTGTATTTTTCATATTATTTGTTTATAATTTTCAATATTTTTCCTTAAATTTCATAACTTTTATATTCCTTGAAAAAATAAAAAAAAATTTTGTAAATTCATACAAATTTTGTTTTATTATTGGTTTTTTTTTTTCATAGGTCATGTTTTATTAGACATGTGCTATATATCAGACACTTTGTAACAATTGGGATCAGGGGATAGTGCCCACCAGACACCACCCCTTCAACTGATGAGTCGATGGCCCACCAGGAAGCGCCTTCACCCAATTGTTTAATTAGTGCTGTATTTTATTTTGTTTTTATTCTTGAAGGTTTTATGAAAGTTTTAATTTTATACAATTCAATTAATTTTGTTTGTTACTAATTTTTCATGTTTTATTTCCTTATACGATTTTTATGGACGGTTTTTATTTTTTTTTGTTACATTATTTTGAATTTTAACATTAGTGCCTTCGATTTCTTTTACAGTATAAGGCCCGTCATATATGCTATTGTGTTTATCATAAGGTTCTTTTTGCAAATATACAACATCACTCAATTCCAACAATATGGGTTTTGAAAATTTATCAAAGTACACTTTACTTCTCTCTTTATGTTTATCAATCAGTTGTTTTTTTTTTCTCGTCAGTTATTACTTCTATGGGTTCAGTAAGAAATATCTCTAAGACTTTTAATGTTTTATTACCCTGATCCTTTAGATCCTGTATGGTAAAAATTTTGAAAAATAAATCGATTTTTTTTTTTTTTTTTTATATACTTATACATAACTCTGCATGGTAAATTCCGAGTTTGTTGGTTTTCTAACCTCGAAAGCAGGAAGCCTAAGCTTGGTGTTTCGTTAACAAATTCGAAGTCCACACACAACAGTTTTTAAATCTTTTATATGCATATATGCTAAATTTATAATATTGTCATTATATCTATGGATTACTGTCTTAAATTTTGCTATTTTCTTAGTGCGAGAATGTATCATAAATTTTCAAATTTAAATTGTTATTAATGTACAAAGAATGATGATGTTATTATGTTCGCTGAGATGTCTTATTTACTACCTTTTTCCTTTCCATAGCCAAAACCGAACATTATTGCAATAATAAAATTGTAAAAAAAAGAAAAACAATTTGATTGAACTGACATACATGTACATACTTATGTATGTTTATTTGATTTTATGTATGTATGTATGTTTTTATTGTAATGTTTTTGTTTATTTTGTGTTTCTTGTGTTTTTTTTTTTGACAAATTATTTTTATACATACATACTTATGTACTATGTTTACTATGGTAAAACAACCCTTAAATTTGCTCGTTATTTTTCATAGCACACACTTGTGTACATCTAGTTTGTATAAATATACACAGTTTCCAACATAAAACAACGCAAAAGAGGTTTTTATTTTTCATTTCAAATTTTTATTTATCCACTTATTTGTGTTGTTTATGTGTGTATATTTTTGTGTGTTTTGTGTTTAACTATGTATGTATTTGATTGTGTTGGATGGTGTTTGTATGTTTGTATATTTGTATAAGTGTATGTATATATAATTTAATAAAAATGAATACATATGTATAAGTATAAATATATTGGTTTATGTATATATTTATGATACCCGTTTTTCTTTGTTGGTGAAGCCTCTTGTTGTCATCTCTCTTTGTTGTTATTTTTTTGTTGTTATGACGTTGTATGCTTTTGTTGTCGTTGTCTTCTCTGTTTCTATGTTTTGAGTTGTTGGATATGTGCTGCTGTTGATGTATTGATATTTCAATGTTGAGTTTCGTGTTAAAGAAATGATCTCGCTGGATTCTATTGTTGTTGTTGTTGTGTCTGTTGTTTTTGGTTATGTTGTTTTCGTTTTAAATTGTTGGTTGTTGATTATATTTGTTGTATAATAGCGTAGTTACAGTGGAAGTGTTGATGTGTTTTATTTGTTATTTTATTTGTTCTATACATTTGTATTTTGTATGTTGATGGTTAATTTCAGGTTTCTTTATATGTTTTATCTTTTCCATTTAGTGTTCTTTTTCTGTGATATTCTTAAATTTTCATTTTATTTTTCCAAGTCTTTATATTTTCATTGTTTATTATGTGGGTTCTTCTTTATTATTTTATTTCTTTCATATTGTTGCGTTTTCATTTTGTTTCAGTCAGTGTTTTATTTTCATTTCGTTTCTTTTTCACTTCTCATTTCTGTTTCTTTTTTTTCAGTTTCTTTCCGAAGTTTCTATTATTCCCAGTTTTTTTCATTTTAATTCTTTCATCTTTATTTTGTTAGTCTGTTTTCTTTTTGTTGAGTGAGAATTTTTCAGTTACGTTTTTTTTTTTTCGGAATTACGGTTTTTGTCATCTTCTTTTCATATATGTAGGTATTTTTGCTGTTTTAAGTTTGTCTCCTTTTTTTCAAATTGGTACAGTTGTAACCAAAACGTTTCTTCTCTTTTTTTTGTGTTATTTTTCAGCAATTTTTAGTTCAACTGGTTTTTCAATTTCTATTTTGTTTTGTGACTTATTTGTAAGTTCATCATTTTTCTTATTTTTTTTTTGCTGCCAAGTGTTTGTTTAGTTTTTTTTTTTTTAATGCCAGTTTTTTCCCATTATGACATTTTTGCTCATTTATTTTTAACTGTTATATTTTCCAAATTTTTTGTTAAATTGTTAATCGGTTTTTTTTTTTTGACACAACTGTATCACTTTTTACAGTATTTTTTTTTTTGTACAGTTTTAAATTTAATATATATATTTTTTATTTTTTTGTTAATTAAGTAATGTGTATGTATGCATGTACATACTTCGCACTTTGTAAATCAACTTATCTTCTAAATATATACATATATATGTATATATACATAGTTATGCCAATTTTTCGCTTTCAGTGTATAGGTTATGTTTTGATTAAATAGTTTTGTTAACCGTAACATACCTTTCCTTGCACCACGAAAATAAGAATTCTTTATTTAGTTTTGTTTTTAATATATTTACTTGAAATTTTTTGTTTTTGTTTATATAAATTTTTTGTTATTATTCACTGTTTTTTCCTTTAGTTCTGTGATTTAAAACACAGTATACTTTTATTTATTTTTGTTTTGTGTTTATTAATCCATCTTCAGTGTAATTATTTTATAGTGGTTTTTTTTTTGTAGAATTTTTTTGGCAAACTTTTTTTTTTAATTTTTCTTCTTTTCCACTTTTCTTTTTAATCTTTCATTTTTTTCGTCACGGTCGCCATGTCGTAGATAAAAACGTATAATCGTTGCAAATAAAAGACAACTGGTTTGTTTTAAGTATACATAACGAATGTTCTATTCGTTTCTTTATTTTTCTTTTGTATGTCTACCTATAACACATTGATGCCATCGAGTCTCGATAACATCGATTATATGGAAAGTGCCAGAGATGGCACTACAGGAACGATCCGATTACCAATTACGGTAAATTTTTTCATTGCTTTACCGTATATTTCGATGTTGCGTGCGACATTAAAAAAGAACATTTGTTATTACTGAGTCGAAGGTTTTTGTACAATACGCATCAAATATTAGTAGCAAACAGATATTTTTATTTCAAATTAAATTTAAAAAATTTGCTGGAAAATAATCTGCGGTTTGCTCTCTTTACTTACTTAAAGTTTGTAGTGTAGCATGTGGCCAACAGTGTGTAGTATGCATTGCGATTCAATAGTACCGCAACATGCAAGCATTGACAAACTGCAAGCAAGATATTTTGTGTGACTGTAATTTGACACTTGTGCGTTTAATCAAGTGCAGCTGCACAATGCACTTAAATGAATAACATTTATTTACTGCATTTGTTTAATTGTAAATATAAGCAACCCAAAGTATCTGTTGCTTTTAAGTATGCACTCGTTGAACTTTAAAACTGTTGAACACATGCCATACATAAATAGTTGGAAGCTAAATATGCTTACCCAACAATAATATATATTTCTATTCTTTTACTCTTATGTTAAGGTACCCCTAAGAATTATTCTCATAATTAGTATATAAGCCAATGTTAATTAGTTTAAGGAATTAATTAATACTTTGCCTTCAATCGGCATTACTAATTCATACTGGCATTCATCTGCCTTTTACTTTTATTTGCCAGTGGCGTTCTTAAGCGCCGGCACTATTATTTAATTTCTTAAACTCTTATCATCATCAAATCCTCCACAATAAATTGAGAGCTCCCTAGAGAGCACCAGAATAGCTAAATTGTTTTAATCATATTACAGTAGCGTGCGACATCGTAAGTGCAATTTCAAAACAATTTTTTCCTAAAATATCTCTATTTGTGTACGTAAATACAAAATGTAAAATTTTTTAATGTAGATGAGTAAAAACGGCGGGGAGAAAAATAAATCCAACTGCAAATGGTGGAGAGAAAGGTTAAAAGATGATGAAACAAAATTGAAAAACTATAAATTAAAAAAAAAAAGAAAGAATGCAGAAAGCTAGACAGACGTGGAAAGCACTGGCTGAAGGTAAAGAACATATAATTGAAGAGAAACGGAAATATAATCGCATACGACAACGAGAGAGGCGCCAAAAACTCTTAGAAAATGAAATTTCATACGCACGTCAAAGCCAAAATGCACCTTACGAATGTAGACAAACCTTGGCGAAAGCAGTTAAAAAAGTGGAGAATGCAATGCCAAATGACATGCACAAAAGGCTAAAAGTTCTTGACGTCCTGGTCAAAAAATATAAGCAGATTGAAGAAAAGGAGAACGTAAACCAATCCAGCAGAACAGTATCAAAAAGGCTAGTTAATGCCATCAATGATTTTTATCAGAATGATAATGTTAGTGTACAAGCTTCGGGAAAGAAAGACACCATTATAATTGGAGGCACATTAGAAGCTAAGCGCTTTATGTTAATGACGGTGTCTGAATCATATGAGTTGTTTAAAAAAAATTTTCCAAGCGAAGTGGTAGGAAAATCAACTTTTTTTAAAATGCGAAGTATGATGGAAGAAAATGTAGCATGCGACATGTCGCATGCGAAAGTGATTAAAATTAAATAAAAATTACACTACTTAATATTTTTTAATAAAATAAGTCCCATTACTAAGATACATCACTGCATAACATTTTAAAATTAGTCGCATTAAAATATTCCTTCAGGTTTCGCTGAAATCAGTGTTTGATTTGTATGCTTTTAAAGCTACTTCTGTTTTTGTATAATGCGAATGTCTTGGTTTTTTGTAATTATTTTGAAAACGAACAACTGGCCAAAATCAACCTTACCACCAATTATAGTGCTAATCAAGACCTATAAGTTTCGGCTATTGTCGAAATAAAACATTGTCTTAGCATAGGTTTTTTTTCACTTTGAATGCGTACGAATGTCGCAATCGACATTAGAGAAATGCCCATATGTATTTTCTTTTTTTTTTTTGCCTTTTTTCGGAAAGAAGTTACATTACAAATTTTGAAACGTCATCTCTTTGAATGAAGCTAACTTCTGGCTAAATGGTTTTGTAAAGAAGCAAAACTTTTCGTAATTTAATATTATGGTTCTACACTAGAAGTAACATCACTGTTAACAACAGCTGTCATTTGCCTATGTTTGTTCTTACAAAAATTTTGTAAGATTAACTAAATTTTTGACCAAACAGACGAAAAATGTTTGACATAGGGTGGTCACACTATGTTCACATTAGAGAAATTTTTTTTTGCCGTCAAACAAATTTGCTTTCTGTAAATATTGTTTGCCTTCAAAAATATTTTATGGTCAGATTTACGGCAATCAAAAATTTCATGTTTTTGGTCAAATGTTTTACAAATTTTTTTTTTTTTTCCAATTTTATTATTTATTGAATCTTCAATTATAAATTGAATTATCAATAAGTTGTTCAAATCTTAAATCTAAATAATAAAAAAATGTTAAATATATGTTTAGCCAATACTAAACCAAATTTTTAGTTACAACGGTTGATTTTTGTAGTTTTACATCTCTCGTGTACGGCTGATAGAAAGAGTGTCCCTCCTCCTAAGCCGGGTGTGGCCTCTATACTCTAGAATATTGCGCGCAAGTGGATTTGGGTGCAACTCAAGTTTTTTTATATATTTTTTCGCGTGTTTCGAAAATACTGTCTTCACCAACGGAACGTCTAGGTCTTTATGAATTCGATGGTTTCTGACATACCAGGCGGCTGCTGTTATTGTACGTAGGATTTTATTATATTTATTGAATTCTTTCGACATTCGATGCTGAGGCAGTGCCCCATAACTGGATTCCATAGGACCATATTGGTTTCAGGATCGCGTTGTATAGTAGAAGTTTACAGTCTAGGCTCAGTATAGAATTTCTTCCCATAAGCCAATTAATTTGGGCTGTTTTTAATTTCATTTGTCACAACTTTGCGTCTATATGCGATTTCCATGTTAAACGGCGATCAAGGTGAACGCCTAGATATTTGACTACAGTATGTTGCGGAATAGTCACGGTGTTGATTTGTATAGGCGGGCATGTTTCCCTTCGCAACGTAAAAGTGACGTGTACACATTTCTGCTCGTTAAATTTTATACGCCATTGTTTAAGCCATTTTTCCTATTTGGATATATACCCTTGTAAGTTGATGGAAGCTTCTACTGGATTTTCATGGACGCTTAAAAAAGCTGTATCATCAGCAAATGTTGATGTATGAATGTTATTGCTTAACGGTAAGTCAGAGGCATAAATTAAATAAAGTAAGGGACCGAAGATGCTGCCTTGGGGAACTCCGGCTTCGATCGACTGCGGAGGGCTTAAAAAATTGCCTTCCCTAACTACAAATTTTCGTTCCTCTAGATAGCTTTTTAAAAGCTTGACGATGTTTGCGGGGAGATTGAGTGTTAATTTGTGGAAGAGACCTTCGTGCCATACTTTATCGAAAGCTTGAGAAACATCTATAAAGAGCGCAGAGCAATATTTCTTTTTTTCAAAGGTATCTCTAACTACGTTCACAAGTCTGTGAGTTTGTTCAATAGTGCTATATTGTCTGCGAAAACCGAATTGATGATCTGGAATGCATCCACTTCTAGTCACTATAGGTATCAGCTTGCTCATATACAGCTTTTCAAATAGTTTTGAAATGTTGGGCAATAAACTAATAGGCCGATAGGATTCAACCTTCGTATGATCCTTGTCGGGCTTTGGTATCATAATAATCATCGAAACCTTCCATTCTGGAGGATAGTATTGCAGCCGTAGAATACTATTAAAAATGAAGAGTATAACTCTTCTTGGAATATAAGGCAGTTCTTCTTGCTTATTTTGTCGACGACTGGGGCTTTTCTGGTGTTAAGAGTAATAATATTTTCAATCTCCGTCATGTTAAATCTCATCGGTATTTCTGGTAAAGAGACGACTGGTGGCAGTTCAACAATATCAGGAGAAATATTCGGGGTAAATACTTTTTCTTGGTGCTTAACAAATAGATCACCTTTTTCAGCATCAGTCACCATTAGAGGCTCGTAATGGTGGTTTGCAAATCACTGGCCTTTTAAGTCCTCTGGCTGCACGCCACACCGAATAATCTGTTGATGGTGTTGCATCGAGTTCTTGAAGAAATTTTTGAAGCGAAGCTGTTTTTTGTGATTGTAAAACTTTTCTTAGCTGTTTGGTACACTCCTTAAGCCTTAATTTTAGCTGAGGCGATCTGTAACGTTGCCATTCTCGTCGAGCTCTCCGTTTTTCAGTCAATATCCTTTCTATATCTGCACAAAAAATATTGTTAAATCTCGCTTGTTAATTTAGTTGAATTGAAGAAGCATTAAGAGCAGCTTGTTTAGCATGTGCTTCAAACAACCTAATAGAATTTTCTATGTCAGCAGGTGTTCTCAATGGCATATTTTCCGTGAAATGAGCACTCAAATATTTTTTGTATTTCAGCCAGTTAATACGTGCAGGTGTCAGCGGTAAATCACATGTTGGTGTTGTAGTTGTGTGTGAGTAAATAGTGATAATAGTAGGCGAGTGATCTGAAGACAAATCCAGAGATGCTTCTACTTCAATCATTTCGCTGGGCACGCCTTTCATAATCCCAAAGTCGATAACATCAGGAATTTTTTGACGATCCGTTGGCCAATATGTTGGCTGACCACTTGAAACTACATTCAAACCCATTTTTGAAATTGTGTCAAACAAAACACGACCCTTGGGACTGATTAAACGTGAGCCCCAAAAAGTGTGTTTAGCATTGTAGTCGCCAGCTGCTAGAAAACGGGACCCCAGGGTTGTATAAAATGCGGTATATTGACTCTCTGAAATTGAAAACCTGGGAGGAGAGTAAACAGATGATATCACAAGATATCACTGCATTTTCAACATTTCCTGCATCATACAGGACATGTTGAGAGTGAATGTATTTACTGTTTGTATAAGGATCTCTATTGAGGCTTCAATACGACTAAAATTATGCCCTGATTCTTCATTTACTGGTACAGTTTTTTGCGCCGGAATCTGATAAAAATATTAGCGTATGAAAATTGACTATTATGTTTTTGTTGAGTAAGAGTCGTGTTACACTTTAAAACATTTGAGTATTGATTATGGCTAGACGACGGTTGAGGTAACTGTGGGTAGTTTAAAGGAGTGTTGGGCTGAGCGGGAGTAGCATTTGTTTTTCTGTTCGACGAATTTTTAAAAAGAGAATAAAGAGGGCAGCCCCTATAGTTGGCAGTGTGGTTTCCGCCGCAATTACTACATTTTTTTGCTTTGGTATCACCTTTTATTTTGTCACAGTTAGCGGTACTGTTTAACTCGCCACATACAACGCAAACGGTAGGCAACTTACAATAAGTTTTGGTATGGCCAAATTCTTGACAGTTCATGCATTGGATAGGTCCAGTTTTTTTATGTGGCATCTCAACGGTAACTCTTCGATGCAACAAGTATTTTAAGCTATAGATTGGGTGCGATTCATTTTTTTTTAATTTTCAAGTCGCCTGGCTGAAGCTCGACTCTAAAAATAGGTTGGGGGATTTTTTCCCTGTTTTTAATGTTTGAAACATTTTTCACTTTGAAGCCACTATCTTCAAGGCCAGACTTTACCTCTTCCGGATCCACGCTTGAATCTATTCCTTTTATAACTACTGTTAGGCCTTTAGCACTCTTCAGTTGATATGTATTAAAGTTTTTGTTTTTAGTCTCAAAATCTGAGACAATTTTCCTGTAATTATTTTCTCGTGTTACCTGAAGCGGTGGTTTAGTGGACCTTGTTGTACTTGTATCTTCATCGACTTGTTCATTCAAAATCGCAAAACGATTTTCAGAATGTTTAATATTATTTTTCCCATCTTTGGGCATTTTCGCCGTTGATGCTATTTCAGCTGATTTGGGACTTCCCCTTTTTAGCACGGTTATGTATCTGACCATACCAGTTTGGATTTTATTATCACTATTTTCACTCACTGCATTTACAATGTATTGCATGTTGGTCACCTGGGTATTTATTGCTTGTTTGTTTGATTGTACAGCTAAGCGGACAAGTTTGCTAATAGGTGCAATTGTTGTTGCTTCTTGATCGCTATTTAACATGTTGAGAGATAATGATCGCGCACGAGTATTTGTGTTTTCTGTTAAATTCAGGTTTGTGTTTACTTCATGTTTTTTGTCGTCGTTAGCAACCAAAGTTATATATTGTACATTCCTACTGCTTGTAGGTTTATTGTTGTTGTTAGAAGGTGAACTCATTTAGAGTTCTCTTTTTTGTGTTCACTTATGAGTTGGTGTATGCAAATATTTATGTATTTACACACAAGCAAAATATAAAATAAAACCAGTAAGATAACTGTTTAATAAATGTTTTGTTTTTGTATATTTTTTTTTTTTTTTGTGAATTTTCTTTCAATAAATTTTTAATATTCAGTTGCGACGATTATAAAAACGCGTCTGTACACTACAAAAGTTGAAGCTGAATGAAATCTGACCGTACCTTAAGACTTCCTTCTTGAAAAAAATTAGTAGAGATAGCTTATTAATTTTGTTCTATGTTATTAGATATTTTAATACCCAGTAAAAAATACTGCTTCGGCCGAAGCAGGTTTGTAAGGGAGAGATGCTTGTTGTTGTTATGCTTACTGCTGCGAAAAGTGCTTCGAACATGCAGGATTTTTTTCGAGATGTCCCACTTTGGAGCTCTTTTTTTTACATAAAAGAGCATTTTTTTCTAAACATCCAATATGCTCTAAAATCATGTTTCAATTATCTGAATTATGCCTTCGTTTTACTGCGTCTTCTACTATCACACTTAATTCATCTATAGGCAAATACACAAGCAAAGACTATAAATATATGTATGAAGATGTAACACTGCCATACATTGTACGGCAAATGCTTAATTTGCTGGTGGTTTCAGTACTAAAACCACTTTTTTCAAGAGAGTCATTTAAGCTGGATTCACTCATTGTTTCCGAACAAAATTTTTGTCCGGAAAAAATTTTTTGTTCTGAAACATTTTTGCAACACGATTCACTCATTTCAAACAATTTGTCCGGAAAATCAAAGCTACCGTATGAAATACATGTGTTTTATTAATTTTACAAGGTGGCAGTACAGTGAAAGATGAATTAAATTTGGTGTTTTATTTATCAAACGCACTTATTTTTTTATTGTTTAATAAGAAAATTACATGTTAAAAAAAATTAATAAAACTCAGTTAGTTTTTTTACTGGATATAAGTTACTATGTATGTGCTTTTATTACACATACTGCTAACATTATGTGGCAGCTCATTTCAACTTTGGCTGAAAAAATAAAATAGCTGGCAGCTCAATTCAACTTTGTCCGGACAAAATTTAAAATTAAACCAATTCAACCAAAAAATGTTCCGAACAAATTTTGTTCTCTTCTTCTCACTCTCTCAAAAAGAGAAACGTCAAACTACATATAAAAAAAATTTTGTCCGGACAATAAATTTGTTCCGAAACAATGGGTGATCCAGCTTTATTTTCTCAGAGAATTTATTATTCTCATGTCTCTAATATTCATTTAGATATGTATACATACATGTGTTGATACGTTTGTGTCTTTGCATACACAAGTATGTGTGCATGTGTGTACATTTTGAGAATGCGCTGGGCCAAAAAAAACTACTTTTAAGGCGTTAAAAATCGCTACATTGGCAACCATGCATAACTGGCATACAGACTTTACTTTACCGTTATTTGAATTTTTCGTTTACATTTAAAACTTATTATTTTTAAGATTTTAATAAATTTTATAATAGTTTTGTAAACAAAATAATACATTTTATGGTTTTCGAACTCAGGTAAGCGCACGTTTTATTTGATTTATGCATATATGTACATACATACATAGATATTCTAACTACATATACAATTGAAAATTCTAAAATAAAATATTTAATAAAACAAATGAGTATACATAGTTCGGTGCGAATCAACATAAATGCAATAACAAAAAACGTAATTTTACCCTACAGCCATAGAAATCGGTCGAATTGGCTTTGCACTGTTTATTTGCACATGATTTATATGAAAACAAGAAACTGCTTTTAGTTGTTAATATTGTTATTGAATGTGCTTTGCACAAGAAATATAACACACACACAAACACATTTCTCAATAAGCATCATTTATATGTGTAAACAACAAAAAAAACCATAATTTCTGTGGAAAATAATTTCTAGTAGAGTTAAAAAAAAAAAATGTTTCAAAAACAACAACAAAATAAACTTGACAAAATTATTACTCCTTACATACTTATGTATGTACATATGTATGTATGCCTAAAATGTTTGTGGCCTTTTCTCTTGCTACTACCCCCACCAGCCACGGTTGCCAGATTTGACGATCTATCGTCATTTTGACGATTTCAGATGCCGACGTGACGATTTGTGTCATAAATTTGACGATTTTTAAACTATTATAAGTTTGCAGCGTTCTGCAGAACATTGATACTACTTTGTACTTTTTCAAGAACTTGGCAGCTTTTGCCGCAATATGTAAGAAAATTAAGGAGTAAAAGAGATAGTTTTATCATATTTACATGTTTTGGAGTTGAGATAATTTTAATAAATTAGGCTGCTTAAACCCGTTGATGTTCATAATATATCAACTGTTATTCACATACACACATTTGTGTCAATATTTTAAAGCACGCCAAAAACTTGAAGTTGAATAAGTGAGATTGTTCCTATGTACATATGTATGTTAAAATTTATGAAAATGGAAGGTGTGAGATCATTAAAAATTGTAAAAAGTTTTACGTAGAACTGTGTGACCAAGTTTTATTGAGATTTGACTTTGAAGACAATACAAATGTGTTGCAACATGAATAATACTATCATCATATTTAATTTAAACGCAAATTTTATCACTAATTTCTCTAAAAATTTAAACTTGCCAATAATTTTTGGATATGGTATATAGGTATTGTATTAAAAAATACACAAAACACCTGATTATACTTTGCTTCAACAGTTGGTCTCTTTATTGATAAGAATTTACTTTATTTTATATAAAAACCTTTGAATTTTATTTGTTATGTTATGTTTTGTTAAATAAAATAAATGTTTTGTTTGAAAAAATTTTGTTTTTATATTCGACGATTTATTGACGATTTCGGAAAACTGTTTTGACGATTTTACACTAAATATTTGACGAATTCGGACGCATTTCATCTGGCAACAATGCCCACAGCATCTATAAACGCAAAGAATTTTTGTTTTTATTCAATGTTCTACGTGCAATATCTTTATATATTTATTGTCTTTGACACAAGTTTAAATAAATAAATAAGAGAGAGAGAGAGAGAGAGAGGCAGAGAGCATCTAAATGAAATTTTTTCTTCCATTCGCTGTTTACTTTATTATTCGTGTCAACTAAATGTAAACTGCCAACAAACTTCAACGTGCTTAAAAATAAGTTGAGCGATCTCTCTGCCTTCTTTTTGTGCAGCCTCGGAAGCGCTTCAAAACTGCGCAACTCGAAAGCATGAAATTTTGTAACTGCTTCCAGAAGCATAATAATTTTTTCGTGGGTAGGCACTGTTTTGTTAGGAAATACAAATTTGATGTCATCAGAACGTCATGGTATGTCCGGAATGCTTATTTACAAGATGTATTTGTATTATCTGGATGGAGGGGTGATGAAAATATTTTTATAAAACTTACGTAATCAGGGAGTTGAACCAAGGAACTTCGGTTTAGTAGATTGGCACTCTAACCACCTCACTACTACACCTTACTATAGTATGCATGTTAGAAGCCAGTTTAAGAAGATGATTTATTGTAGCACAAAAAAATTATGAAAAAAATTTTTCTTATGTTGATTTATATGTATTGTTTGCAGAAATTAAATATTAACATATGTATGTATGTAAGTAAACTTACTTTTTCTGAAATCCAACGTTATCCACAGGCGCCGGAAGACCGTTTAGATTTCATGCGTTTTTACTTATGCTGAATTAGCTGCATTGATGTGGTAAATAATTTATCTCAGTGTAAGCTGGATTTGATTTGATTCTGATTGATTATGATGGTAACAAAAAAAATTTTTCACAACAAAACGAAAAAAAAAATTAAATTAATAATTAAATTATATTAATTAATAATTAAAAAGCTAAATAGTTAGATGATCATTTTACGAAAAGATATATAAAAAAAATAAAAATTTATAAAGTTTAACTTCACTTGCGAAATAAAACTACTTTAAATAAAAAAATTGTATTAAATCTATATATAAAAAAAATAGTTGCAAAAATAACCAGAAAACAAAAAATTTTTTTTTTGTGGTAGTTTTATTATTTATTGAATCTTGAATTATATATTGAAACATCAATAAGTTTTTCAAATCTTAAATCTAAAAATACTTTAATATATGTTTAGCCAGTGCTAAACAAAATTTTTAATTCCATCTGTTGATTTTTGATGTTTTACATCTCTCGTGTACGGCTGGGAGAAAGAGTATAACTCCTTCTCAACCGGGTGTGGCCTCTATAATTTAGAATGTTGCGTGCAAGTGGATTTGGGTGCAATACTAGTTTTTCATTATATATTTTTTGCGTGTTTTGAAAATACTGTCTTCACCAACGGAACATCAAGATCTTTGTGAATTCGCTTATTTCGGATATACCAGGGGGCTGCAGTAATTGTACGTAGAATTTTGTTTTGTCGCCTTTGAATTTTTTCTACACTTGATGCTGAGGCAGTGCCCCATAACACAAAATCAAGAGTTTTTATTTTTACCATCTCCGATTTTAATGGAATTTGACGTATATACGCTACTCTTACGTGCGTATCGCATGGCGAAGGAATTAGTTCGATACGTCTTATTGTTCCGATTTTATTTTTGTCTAAACTTCTGGGCATCTGGGCCATTTTTGCGAAAAGTTCGTATTTTTTGTGGCGAGGCTCCATTCTACACTAGTATATACATACATATATCGGGTGCAAGAAATTTCCTGTAGATATTTTAGTAGTTGAAACAACGTTAAAATTTCAAAAGTTAAAAACTTTTAAATTTATTACTTTAAAATTCTAATGTTTGTGTAAGCTATTTCTAGAAATTGTGTATTCCTCCACTACAGTCGCTGCTGATAACGGCACATATTTGCAAACTTTGTGTCTAAAACGACAAATGACATTGTCGCAAAAACCGTGATTTAGTTTATTTTTTTCATTTGTAATGTAAGTGTTGATAAGAGTGAAATTAATTAATTTTCAATTCAAGTTAAAAAATCATATAAGATCATACATACATATAAGAATTAAGATGTCGAAATCAACTGCGGGAAATTCCCCAAGCACTTCAATCGTTACAACACGTAAGACCATTGAAAATATAAAATAAATTGATTACTTTTCATATACACATAAATTGATTTGGTTGGAAATGTTTCTCACCAAATAACTGGCTCAAAACTTCCGTCAAACCGTCAGGTCTTACAAGTCCTATTTTACAATATGCGCTTTGTTAATATTTTAGCAAAGCAAAGTGCAAAATTGGCAATCGAAGCAGTTCAATTTTTTTGTCATTAAGCACGTATACCGATTCGAGAAGGTCATAAGAGTGTTGACAAATTATTTAAGTTATATGAAAAGTGGAAAAATATTCAAAAAACATAGAAAAGATCAAATGCCCAAAAAAATGAGGTCGATACTATTCAAATTTAATAGACTTTAAAAAATACTCCTTATGTGATTTTGTATCAGAGAAAATAATGTATTTCTTTAGTCGGAATAGTTTATCCCTGAAATTTCTAGACTTTGATCCTTCAACTTGGGATACATCATTTGAATTTAAGGAAGGTTGGACATTCTGTAAGGACTTATTTGTTGTAAATGATACTCCTGAAAGAGGCAATAAATTAATACAAGACTAACAGAATATTAATCAATGATGAAGAGGAAAAACAATTGTTGCTTCAGATTTTTGAGACTTACCGACAGAAATATCCATCCTATAAAAAATCTGATCTAATATTAAATCCATAATTTTAAGAAATATACATTAAAAAAAACTCTTATACTAAAATTCATTAAAAAAAATTATGGTTAATATATCCCTCGGCGCAAGTAAAATGTTAAATTTAAATCCTGTAAAAAATAGTAAATTTTTCTAACTGAGTAAATTTCTTTCGAGTGTAGATATAGAAAACAATTTTATTCACATCAAATTTGTTCGAAAAAATTATTTAAAACTGTAATTTTGTTCTTTTTACTTTTTGAAAATACATAACAACGACATCGCAAATGAAAAATAGAAGCTATGTCATTTTAAACAATATTTGTTATATGTAGACTGAAAGAATTCAAATGACATCAATATTATTTATATCTGATGATGAACTCTAAAGTTATTCAATCTTGAATATGACGAACATTTCGAACTAATTCCTTCGCAATGCGATACGCACGTAAGGGTAGCGTATATACGTGAAATTTCATTAAAATCGGATATGGTAAAAATATAAACTTTTGATTTTGTGTCGAACATTTTTAAAAACTTTTTCTATAGAGGTATATTGAAGTCGTTTCCGGGTCCATTAAGAGTTATCGGATTCGCTCCAAATTTTACCTAATTAATTTTTAATCATAAAGGAACCAAAATCGGGCCGGCGAACTGGAATCAAAACATTTTGAAATTTCGCCATACTAATAAGAACACCTTTAATATACATATGTATATACATATTTATATATGTAATTACTTTTTAAAGAGTTTAATATATATACATACATACATATGTATGTCAATATTATATTGAACATGTTTGTAACTATGGTTTAAAAATATCTTATTAAAATAATTTTAGCGAAAATTTCCAGAACAGTAACGATATTCTCTGTATGTAAGTTAACGACAAAAACTTTTTTTAAATACATAAAAGCCAAATGTTCAATCGTATCATCTAAAACTAAAATTGTTGTACTACTTTTTTATTTATTAGAATGTTTATTTAAGCTATAGGTCTTTTTATTTTAATATACATATATATATATATATATATTGTTGACTATATTTATATTTATTTTCGATATTTCGCTAACAATTTGTTAGCATCTTCAGGAAATTTTATAAATTATTTGAAATTTTAATATTGATTTGTGTATTTTTTATTATTTGGTGTCATAAAATTTTTTCAATAATTTTTTATGGAAAAAGTCTAGGAAAATTTAACTACAGTATATAAAAAGGTTTTTGTATGAAATGTCACAAAAGTTGTTTCCAAATTTTAACATAAAAAAAATTATTGAAATTGAGTTAAGTATTGGATAGATATAAAATTTTTTAACATAGAAAAAATTATTAAAAATGTTATGTTATAAAAATAGTTTTTAAAAAATTAACATTGAATTTAATATATCAACACAATTAACATTAAAATGTATAGTATGTATCCAGGTTGTTTTTTAACATAGAAAAAATTATTAAAAATGTTATGTTATAAAAATAGTATTTAAAAAAATTTAACATTGAATTCAATATTTCAAAACAATTAACATTAAAATGTGTAGTATGTATCTAGGCTGTTTTTTTAAATATAAATATCAAAAATTATTTACAAATTTTTATAAGCTTTATAAAAGTTAAGTATAATAAAAATCCTACAGGAAATTAAGTTATTATGGGTGTAAAACCAAGAAGCAATAATGTGATTATTTTCCTGTGGGACCATAATATAATTAGATATGTAATTTAACAAAGTAACAAAAATTCATAGTGAAACAAGAAACAATCATTTAACATTTAGATTTTTACTAACTAAATATCTATAATTCTGTGCTAAATTTTCTGTATCTACTTTTAAATTTATTCTTTGTGTTGCTGGTGTATTAATTATCTTTAACATTTCTAACATCAAACGCTGTTTATTATTATTTTCTGTATTCAGAATTGAAACATTTTCAAAGTTAGGAAAGTGAACTAATCTGGAACAATGAGATGACAACGCTGTCTTCTGTGAATTGATATACCTATATTTCTGATCTGACTTATGATCTGCTATTCTCGTTTTTAATTTATTTTTGGTAGTACCTACATACATATACCATGTTACAATTCTCTCCATCATTTCCCCTGCAAAGTATTTTGTAAACTACATTCGATCTTTCCCATTTATCAATTTTGTCCTTAGTTCTGCTAAATAATTTATTTAATGTGTTATAGGTTCTATGAGCTATTCTATATTTGTTCGTATCAAAAATCTTTGATTTTGTCAATCTCTCTGAAATCTCAGGAATATACGTTAAGGACTTGTATATTCTCTGTTCTGTAATACTATCTATATTATTAATTATTTTATGTTTGTGTCTATATATTAATTTATTAATTAAAGAACTGGGATAATCATTCTCTATAAAAATACTTCTTATCTTCCTCTCATTCTTGTTGTGAAACTGTTTGTCAGTTATAGTTTAAACTCTTTCTATGAAATTTCTAACTGTATTAATAATAATATGTTTGCTATGTTTAGAATAGTAATTAATTAACCTTCCCGATGCTGTTGGTTTCTGGTACCAATCTATCAATAATCTATTATCTTTTCTAATAATACTAGTATCTAGATAATTGATCCTTGAGTTATATTCCTTTTCAACAGTAAATTTAATATTAGAATTAAATTCATTAAATGTCAAAAGCACCTTATCAATTTCACATTCAGGAATAATGCAAAACAGATCAGCTACATACTTAGTCATCAATCTGGGAATCGCATTCAGTTTTTGAATAGATAAATCCAATAATTTCTCCATAACTATATCTGCAACAATTGGAGATGCTGGAGATCCCATTGGAAGACCATTTTGTTGCATAAATATATTCCCATTATATTGAAAATATCTATTATCTTCTATGCAAAATTTTAAAATACGTAAAAATAAATCCTTATCTATATTTGTATAATCCTTAATCATATCCCATTTTTCTTCAATGGTATTTATCGCAACATCAACAGGTATACAGGGAAATAAAGACACAACAACAAAAGAAATCAATATTTCATCATTTGATATCTGTTGATCTTTTATCCTGTTTTTAAACTCTACAGAATTCTTGATATTATATCTAGAGTTCTTCGTAATATTCCGTAAAATATTTGTTATGTATTTACATATGTAGTGTGTTTGTCAGAACGCATCACAACTACCTAAAAAGAATGTGAACTATCCAACACCAACAACACAAAATTCTTTAATTTCATTTTACTGCATGTTGAAACCACTTGGCACACTTTTAGCGAGACCACACACAAGACAATGTTTGTGTGTACAAGCAAAAGGCATTGCACTTGAAGTTATGTCAATGCAAGCGGTTTGACTTAAAATATTGCATTCGAAATATTACGAGGGATAATATTACAAAACACAAAGTGTAAATGCAAACATACAGTAAATATACCAATGCACTTTAAATAGTACAATGAGCAATATTCCAACTAAAAGATTGAATGAATGACAGAAAATAATTTAAAATAAGAAATTGAGTGAAAATTGGGTTAAAACACTGACCAATCAAAATCTAGTGTTTTGACTCAATAAACCTCATCGTAGGTTAGAGAGGATAGGATAGAACATAGAATTAAGAATTATAAATAGTATAAATAAGAAACATTTCCAAAATAAAAATCAGAATACTTTTTAGTTTAAATGAATTATTTAGTTTTTCTCAACATTCTACCCGAGCACTCAAAAGGTGCTTAGAAGAATTAAAACGTGTTGCAGCTAGAAGCAACATTCAAAAAATCTAGCAAGGATAAATGAAATTAAACACATTATATGGCGATCCTGCCAATTTCGAAATCTGACAAAAATTTTCTGAAAAAATTTTTTTTTTTTACAACTTTGAAGTCCGACAAAATTTTCTAAATAATTTAGAATTCCACAAAAAACTTTGATATATTAAAATTTCTTTTGATGTCACTCGATAAAACTCCATCTCAAGAGGAGATAGACGAAATTTTTTCAAAATATTGTATGGAACAATACATACCGGGAGGAGGTACGGAAGACTACCCCAAATACACTCCAACACCGAAAAATTACGGCCCTAAGCCGTTAACCATAGAGGAGTACAAGAAAAGAACGTCATCAAAACCAGCACAACAAGAAATAGACATCCCCAAGAAAACTAAAAGAGGTGGAAAAAAGCAGCGTTTAAAGAACGAAAAAGAGACATCCGACGCCTAATGGGCATAGTTTCTGGCGAGGAGAAGCGACAACTCTACAAGAAACTCCGCCAACTTGAATGATGGGTACAACAAAGTCTAAAGAGACAATAACCATTAACGAGAACATCAACGGTGGTTCTATAAGCAACAACCAAGACATGGAGCTAGGCAGTTCTATTAGAGTCGATACTTTTATTTTACTATGTATATTAGTTATAATTTATTTAATTTATAGAATTAACAAATACTTTAAGGACTACGTTCAAAAGAAATCGGTTGTACAAGTCTGAAGAAGAAAAAAAAAAAAAAAAAAAATAAATAAATAAATAAATGAGTACATAAAATTCATATTTTCTATGGAATCTATCGTTGGTAGGTTAGAAAGAATTATAAGTAATTACAAAAAATCAGGCTCTAGAGGATATTTAGTATCCACTATAAAACTAAAGTTAGAAGAAATAGAATTACTGAAAAGAGAATTTTCAGATTTAATAGAAAGGAAATTAATTGATACAGATCAAATAGCAAAAAAGCAAAAGCATTTTTCAAAAATATTATAACGCTGCCAAAAAACTTTTAGAGGAAGCATTGGAAAACAAAGTAATAGCAGATGACAAATCAAATAACTCAACAAACATGACAACTCAACAATTTAACTTAGAAATTGCTTTAATAATTAATAATTAATTTAATCCCACAATTCACAGGGAATTACAAAGACCTTAATTCATTCCTTACCATAATTGAATTGATCAACAATGGTTTGGCAGAAGACCAGAAGGCAATACTACTAAGTTTCGTATGCAACGTAAAATTTAACAGCATAGTCAGAACATCATTAGGGACATCTGCACGGACAACGTTTCAAGAATTAAAAACGCTACTTTCTAGCAGGTATAAGACGACAAAAACAGTTTCACATATACAAGCTACCCTTAGCATTTTTTCACAAAAGAACATGAATGTGAATACATATCATGAAAAACTTTTAAATTTAATAGCCGAACTGAACGAACTCCAAATAGCAGAGATACAAAATTGCAATACTACACAGGCTAATACTATCAAACAACTAAATGAAAGTTATGCTTTAAATGTATTTAAAAACGGTTTGATTGGAGAACTTAAACCAACAATTTTTGCATCTAGACCAAAAAGTCTTGATGAAGCCCTACAGCTAGCCTTAGAGTTAGAAAAAGAATTTTCTGGCAACAATGACCATGTCCTTTATTTTTCAAATAATGGGAATAGAAAAGACAACAGAAGAAATTCGAACAATACCAAACGTAATAATGAAAACGAATATGAAAAGTGGTTTTTTCATTTAAAATTTTCTGAGAAAAGGAATTAATTCTCAGTACTTTGTGAAAATCAATGAGGAAATAACAGAAATTCAAAGAGTAAATACTAGAGTAGTCAATTATTCGCCTTTCAACTTTGTTCGGATAATTCAAATAATTGTTTTTGTTCGTTCGATGAGAACAACGAATAAAAAAATGCTTAAAAGTTATTTATTGACAAAATAAATATGTTTGTTATTAACACAATAAAATATATAATACAATAACAACATTTTTTACTTACATGATAAGATTTACATAAAGTAATTGTTTCTTTTTTGAAAATTGTTTAACGTTTCATTTAAAAGATAGCACGACTACTAGGTATGCGCAGTTCGACAATAACTACAAACATGCAAAATAATATGTACTTTGTTAGTATAAAGGACTTGCTTTGTTTCATAGCATACAAATAAATTTAAACAATTTTTACGTATGCATTTTAAACTGAAAAAAGTTGTTTGTTTCTAGTAAATACATTCGTTCCGATATGTAATGTTCTTCGGCTAACATTATATAGATTGCCTACATCTGATATGCCTTTGCGTTGCAATTGATGTTGATGATTCCGCGTCTAGATCTTGTTCAGTACAATCATCGAATCTTGTTCAAAAAGAACTAAATTAAATAAATATACTAAGTTTTTTGTGTGTGAAATTAATTTCTCTGGCATTTAAGATGTTTAAGTACACCATTAAGATTATCTACATAAAATTATTAATCTTAACACAAAAAAAAAAACCACCAGGTGTTGATAACATAAGCAAAAAAATGCTTCAGGAACTACTTTATATTGCAAAAAAAGTAATACTATTAATTTTTAATAGTATTCTACGTCCAGAGCACTATCCAACAGAATAGAAGGTTTCGCTGATTACTATGATACCAAAGCCCGGCGAGGATGATACAAAGTTAAAATCATATAGGCCTATTAGCTTATTGCCTAACACTATTTTTTGAATATAAGTAGTAAGCAATCAGACATGGGGAATTTCGTACTAACCAAAATTGTTTCAATATGTAAAAATAGAATAAAAATGAATTTATTTAATTCTCGTATTCTATTTCTGTTGAAAACTTGGTTAAATAGTTGATATTCTTCCCAATTAGTATCCACTTTAGGAATGTTGAAATCGGTATACTGATACGTTCTGCTAATCTGATTGTACATGCTAATGTATTTCAAAAATAAAAACTCATAGTAATTTGAATTTTTATTAATTCAATAAAACTGAACTTAAGCTTAATAATAATAATATCTCATTTATACATTATTACAGTTAAAATAATAATTACGTTTATTCGTAATAATAATATAAAATAATTTTGAAAAAAAGAAATATTGCTCTGCGCTCTGACTTATACTAATTACCTCTAAATCTACCTGCAAACATCGTCAAGCTTTTAAAAAGCTATTTAAGGGAACGAAAATTTGTAGTTAAGGAAGGCATTTGTTAAGCCCTCTGGAGTCGATTGAAGCCGGAATCTCCCACGGTAGCTTCTTCGGTCCTTTACTGTAGAAGCTTCCCGCAATTTACAAGGGTATAATCAAAACTAGAAACGTGGATAAACCAATGGCGGATAAAAGTTAATGAGCAGAAATGTGTACATTTCACTTTTACGTTGTGCAGGGAAACATGCCCGGCTACACAAAAAAATACCGAGACTATACCGCAACACACTGAAGTCAAATATCTAGGCGTTCATCTTGATCGTCGTTTAACATGGAAATCACACATAGACGCAGAGTTCACCCAAATGAAGAGGAGGAGGGATACTCTTTCTCTCAGCCGTACATGTATCTATTGGAACATTTTCACTAATGTCTCTACTGGCAAATTTTCTTTGCCCTGCTGAACGCACAGCAATTTCGGCAGCAGTCACAAATTCACTGACACTTCGAGATTCTATGAGATCCACGAGAAGTTGGATATCATCAATTTTATTTCTTTTTGGCTGCTTTCAGTAATGTCACCAAAGTGAAATTTTGAAGAAAGATAGTCATAGGCATCCGAGTTTTTTTCATTCTTCGTGTGCTTCAACAACTCCTCAAAAAGGGCTACCCTTGAAATAGAGTAAACGTGACTGAAAAAAAGAAAAAAAAAAACATGTACTGAAGTGTGCTAAACAATATTTTGATTTTTACGAAGAATAAAGTTATTTTTATGTAATATATAAAAACTAGCCCGGATAGAGGTGAACTTTAATTTTTTTTTTTTAAACACGCTAAAATGTATAGGCTATTTAAAAAAAATACTAAAAATTCAAATTAATAGATTCAGATTAAAAAAATCAATTAAAATATAGTACTTATCCTCATTATTAATATCCACCACAAAAACTTTCACAATATTACAATATGCCACTATAAGATGTGCACGAAAGTTTCGCTAAATTGCAACGGATTGATTGAAAGGGTTGCATTAAACTCATTACCTGACTTCTGAGCCTTATGACTCACCACTTGCGAATTTGACAAACAACCTTTTCGCGGAATTCGGGGTTTGGGGTATTGTTTTTTATACTTTTTGCAAATAAGATTTCCTGGAAATGATAACACGAATTTTGTCCACCTAGCATGTTCTACGCGGCACACTGTAATCCCCCTGGTTTATCGGAAACGAGCGAATTCGTAATGATCTAGTTTTTCCGTTGGTGAAGAGTGTGTTTTCACAAACATGTGACAAAATATATTAAAAAAATCCCAAATCCACTAAATTATGCGGCCAACCCCGGTTGAAAAGGCGTGATACCCTTTATCTTAGCCGTACACGCGAGATTTAAGAAACTAAAAAAAAAATAAATGCGCATATTAAAATTTTGTTTGCATTGGCTAAACATACTTACATTGAATAGTTTTAGATTTAAGATTTGAATAACTTATTGATGTTTCAATTTATAATTGAAGATTCAATAAATAACAAAACTACACAAACAAACAATAAAATTTTGAAAACGAAACACGATCTTGATAATAACTGCATACATACTTATATGCAAACATATACATACATCGTACATATACTGATAATTTAGAAAATTTTATTAAAGGACAGTTGCATCTCATTGTTTTATTAATGCCTCTGTTTTCTGTCTATAGATAACAATTAATCCTTTGTACTAATGAAATATCTTGAAATTCTTATTTATTTCTTTTCATATTTAAAAAATTAAATACAATAACATATACCAGGTTTCGCAGGCAGACTCAGATCCATCACAGTTTCGAGATGTTCCTCATGCAGTGGACTATGAAGTGAAACAACATCAACCACTTAAGCTGAAGAAGAAAATTAACGAATTTTATACAGCGCCAATAACGAAATTTTGGGCTGACTCGGTAAGTGAATTAAGGTTAAAAAATGAAGAAGACTTTGAAGCTAGAAGAGAGCGAACTCCTATTTTTGATCATTCTTCACAAAAAAAAAAACAATTAAAAAAAGTCATTGAAATATCTACGAAATTAAAAAATAGAATCCAAAAACGTACCACTTATAACAGATTACCTTATAATGACAATATTTGGACCCTACGCTAACATTTAACATACAATTCAATAAAAAATGTTTCGTGTAAATACCTAACCAGTTGCTAGTTTTAACAACACATTTTATGTTGTACGCAAACTGTATTAAATTTTAAGCACATATTCTTTACTCGCATGCATATTTAGTACTAATGACGGAAAACTTTTTTAAGCATAGCTTGAGTTCTTTCTTGTGCATTTCGACCGTCATTCAAGTAATACACCGAGATGAAAAAGCGTGTTCAATTAACAATCAATACAACGAATAAAAACCACAAATATCATAAATCGAATGCGCTTCGAATTCAACAACCAATTGTGTATCTCTTTTAGTTATATAAAAAACTAATAATTTAAGAAACAAATACATTACGTAAAAAGTTAAATTCTCTCCTAAATAAAATATATATTTTCCTATCAGACTAGGTTTCTAAAATATGGGAGAAGAATAAATAATAATATCATCAAGCTTCCATTTTTACACGATACTGCTCTTTTACTAGTTGATGTTCGCAGAGATAATCACGTTTTGGGATGTTCTTGGGGGTGTCACATAAAAGAGACATTTTTCATCCTCTTGTGTGGTTCTTTTAATGGCAAACTTTACCAGAAAAAAAAACATATTTTGTACGGTGAAAAGAAGATTGCCCAATTCACAAGAAAAAAGCGCAACCAAAAGGGATATAAATACATTTTAACATCAAGTATTTGGGACACCGGTAGCAGCGATTGAAAAATAATTATTTCTATCCCATAAGTATCGTACCGTTACGTCCGTCCATGCCGAATTTTTGTGCATCAACTTTCCTATCCGAGTGTAAATTATGGTTACAAAACTAAAGTCCAAGCTGCCATTATTTTATTCTAAGAAGTATCTATGATCACCATGGCCCGCATAAAATAGCTTTACTAAATATATGAAGCTTTTAACAAATAAAGTTGAGAAATGCACAGTGGTGAAGAAAGGAGATGTTATAGTACTCGTAGTTCGTCTGGAGTGTAGAACCGTTACATAATTATATAATTTTTTGCATTGTTCTCTTAAACTTTTACATATCCATCTGAAGTTTTTACGTAAATTTAATTCGTAACCAATGAGATAATTAAGCAAGCTCGAGGTCAAGGTTTTTTGTAAAAAAGCGTTATTTTTATTATTCTCCAATATTTCGATATTATTCGAATATCATCGTCAGGGAAATTTCTAACACTAAATGTAAAAATTTTTTTTTATAAATTTTTAATATTAATATAAAACAATAATATGTACATAATAATATTTATAAAATAGTATAACAACAATCATGAAAAGATTATGCACAGACATTAAACAAACACTGACATTTTAACTTATTAAATGTTGCCTACATTGTAAGTTTACAAAAAACAATGGACTTTCTTTTCCTTTACGACCGTGTAATACGTCATTAAAATTATAACTGAGTGTTTTTATAAAAATAAGTTCTTGAACTCTGATCAAATTCTTTATTTAGAAGCTGTCTATTACTACGTTTATATGCACGAATTACTTGCAATTAAATGTATTGCAAATACAAAAATTTGCCGCGTAAACGGTGAGTTAATTTCTTATTTGCGATTAGCTAACTCACGAAAACATTTCCTGATTACCGACACTAATTGAAAGTAAGATTTTAAACATTGCCACACGTTTTGACCATTTTAGTTTTTCTTTCGATGTGGCACACCTATTACCATATGACAACAGAAATAAATTACATGCTTGCATTAATTTGGTTTGCATTAATTGGATTGCAAGACAAACAATAACTTTTGATTTCTTCTTTTTTGCAATTTTATTAAAAACAATTTGTTCATATGTTTTCCTTCAACAGTGATGCCAAATGATTAAGTTTTACCATGCGGCATCACATAAAAATAAGAATTTTCGGTAGCAATATTCTCACATTATCATTTTTTCTGCACAGTGGGTCGTCAAAGCTGTTTTTTGCGAATTAAAATTTCTTGATTTTTGATCTATGATTTTTGTGACGACAATCTAGTTTTAAGTTTATTATTGATAGTTCCCACATATATTTTCTCACACTTTTCCTCTTTCTTTCCAATACACGGGATTTTGTATGCTACATTAGATTTTACCATGTTAGGAACCTTGTCTTTAGTTTTTCAGTGTACAGCAATTAAATTTGTGTGTGTTTTGTGTGCTACTTGTATTGCTTCTGTATTAAACATTTTTGATTTTTCAAATCTTTCCGATATCCCGTGTACATAAATCAGTGATTTATGCGTTTTCTCTGGGGTTTCCTTTTTTTGAACTTTGTTCTTGTTTTTTTCCCACTGCCAAATTAGATATTTAATAAGAGAATTCGGGAAATTGTCTAATAATATTGTACGATGAGGTGATAGTTTACTTCAATTCAAGCACATAAATGTGAACTGAAACTATTTTTGCCTTATTTGTTCTTACAAGCACTTGAACCTGAAGAACACTAATCGAATCAAATAAAACACTTTAAATGCCTTAAAGCGATTGAATTGATTTTTTTATTTTTCACTCTTATATACTAAATTGTTTTACAATAAATTTATTTAAATTGCTTATTAAGTAAAATAAACAAAGTTAATATAATAGAATAGAATGTTTCGTCAACAATAATGTTTATTAAACTTTAAAACGGAAATTAGGTAATGCTTTTTAGTAATGATAATTAAATAAATAAAAATAAAAATTATGTTGATGTAATTATCAACATTCTACCCGCGTTGACCAACGGTTAATGGTGACAAACGTTCACTAGGTTCGATGTCTGTAATATCGATGGTAACAGGCCGCGGTAAGGGAACTGTATGAGGTTTTGTTTGATCTACCTTATGAATTTTTCTTTCTTTATAGGTTGAGTATAGCTTGACTATGATGATGGCTACTAAAATGAATAGAAAAATTAAAAGTGCAGTGTAGCTTACGGCATGGTGATGTTGGCTTTGCGACCTGATTAGCTCTGGTAATCGTGCAATAGTTGACTCATCAAGTTGTTTTTGCAGGTTATTCAGTTGATTTAGATGGGTTTCAAACTGGTTGTTAGTGTTATTAAAAATTCTTTTGATCTCTTGTGGAGTGCTACTCTGATCAATGTGTCTGAATTGGGCGTATGCACGCTATTTGATGCATCAAAGTGGCCTTGAATAGTGAGAAAATTGTTTTTAATTATGCAATTTGGTTCTATATGCATTATTCCAGTGCCTGTTATTAGATTTTGGGAGACTTCAGTATGGCAAACTGCTGAAATTTCTATTTTTGTTGGGACTGGAGTTATCTTCAATAGTTGTAGAAATTGTTGATCGATCAGTGGCAACCAAATTTCGAAGAGGACTTCGTCTTTTGTCACGGCTCCATTTGTCTTCACTAGCTTGTATAGTTGAACCAAATTATCGCCTTCAATTGGAAGCATATCTACTAAAGACTTGCATGAACAAAGAAAAGGCATGTTTGAAGATGTTCGGGTTGTTTTTCGTATCATACCCGACTATGTTCATTGTGTTGATGCCACGATGAGTAGACATCTGTGAACTATAAACACTAACGATCAACTACAAACTAAACATGAACACAAACTGGATCATGTGTTATAAGTATGAACACACTATAAACAACTACAAACACGATGGTCTGTTCGAACAGTCAAATACAAATACAGGAAAATAAGGTTTTATTTTTATTAAAAAAACGAAACATTCTCTTCTTTTTAACACAAAAAAATAAAATAAAAACTAAAATAGCAATTCATAAAAACAACAACTTTTATATATGTATGTATATAAATATATATACATATGTAACGTAACGTACATGGGAGAGAGTGCACGTACATAGGCGGCTGCGCTTCACTATGTATTGCTCTCATGATTGATTTGACTTCATATTCTGATGTAAAAACATGATTTTTTCAACAGAAGTAGGATTCCAACCAATGACACATCGTTTTTCACTAAGCAAAGTTCTTGCCGCCGAAAAAACCCGCTCTGATGAGGCACTGCTTGCTGGTGTGGCAAAAATCTTGGAGCTTAATTGGTATAGTAAGGGAAATTTTTGTTTATTCATTTCCCACCACTATAGCACGTCAAATCCATCATGAAGAACCTCATGAATGTTTTCATAAGCACTTAACTCAGTTTGTGCTTTGTCACATACATTCACTTGTTGTGAAGATTGCACGAAACCAAAAAAAATCTGTTCATTTTCTGGTGATAAAGATACGGATGAATCATTGTTGCATGGAGCATAATCCTTTGCAAACATTTCCATAAAATCTTTACAATGTTTTCTAATTTCATCTTTTTCATTGCTAGAAAATTGAAGCATTTTGTTTGTTGGAGGAAACAAAAAAACTGCTATTTTGTGAAATATTGTTAAATTCTTAATGACAACGTCTTTTAGCAAAATTTTAAAATTTTCTTTAAAATTTTTGATGCATTCATGATCTTCAATATTTACTTTCTCACACACTCGCTTTAAAAAGTGAACATATATTATAGCTAGATGCAAAGTCGGATAGCTGTCACCTTCAATTTTTTTAGACACTTCCACAAAATGTCCTAATATATCAATAATTTGCTTCATTATATTTATATTAATTCCTGACATTCTAGATAGCTGATTTTTCTCCTGCAGAATTTTTCCGATTTGAGTCCAGTTTTGAAGAATGGATTGCAACAAGAAATAATGGTGTTCCACCGGGTAGGTGAGAAACTTTTCAATGTTGTTGTTAGTACTGCGTTGCATCCTGATTTTTTAAAATATCTTACAAGTTTTATGCATTTTTGACATAAATCTTCAACATCTGCCGTTTCTTTGATTGCCTTTTCAACTATGTATATTATGAAGCAAATGATCAAAGCAAAATAAATGATTGTACCCTGTAAACGCAGCTTTCATGTTTGTGCCTCTATCAGTAACAATTATTGCTTTGTCGAGGCTACACTGAAGGTTTTGCAATGTTTGTACAACTTTCTTCAAAATTTTGTCATCTAAAGCAAATGTAATATGAAAATAAAAAATTAAAACCTATATGTACATACATATGTACAACACATTCAAATTTTTTTTGTAAAATAAAAGCTTGCTTACTTGTACAGGATTCACAATACAGGTCAAAAAGGCGTTTCTCATATGTTAACAGGGTTTTGCAGAGCGAAACGGAAGATAAAGTATTACCATAGAAATTTGTATGTATTAGAAGAAATGGTTATACGTAACCATTTCTAAGCATATGTTTTAATAAAGCTATAGCAAAATGCATAGAAAATTTAAGTGGAAATCATAGAACACAGAATAAAATTTAATTGTTAGAAAAATTAACAAATTATATTAAAATATATTGATATAAATATATAATATATATAAATATAAAGTGTTTTGTGAAAAAAACGGCCACAACAGTGGAGATTTAGTGCATTGATTTAGTGATTCCAAGCAGATTGATTCAACTGCGTTGTGTTTGTTTATTTTAGCCCAGACAAAATAAGATGCCAGTGACCAAGAAGGTTGTCCCAGCTCCTTTGGCTGTTAAGAAGCCAGTTGTGAAAATAAAATATTGCAAAAAGCAGAATACCAGCAAGAGGAATATATTGTATGGGCTATAAGACAATGGATTTACATTGCTTACGAAAAAGGAATGTATAAGAAACCTACCCCACTCATTTGCAAGACGATATTGATTATGTTCGTCTTGGTGGCAATGTCAATGTAAGTCCAGCGGAGCAAGAATACGATGAGATGGAAGTTAATTTGGTCATGGTTAAGAAAGTTAAATGGTATCAACAAATTGTAATATGTTAGAGATGCTCTTGGCAGATGCAAACTCAGTAAGTTTCATTAAACATTACAAAACTTGAAATGACCATACATGGGGTGACTTGGCTATAATCAACCATAAATATGTTCAAATTAATGCACGCAACTATTTATTTAATACTACGAACACAGTCGAAGAATATGATAAAACTTTCAAAGACAATTGTGGGCATTTTAAAAGTACGAAAATTGCTCCTTGGATTTTAAATGATCGCAATAGCAAAATTAAGTTGGGACGTTTCACACTTATTGAACGATGGCGCAACAATTAACGCCTATTGGCATTAAATGAAAATCCTTTAAAGTTGCTTATAAAATGGTGTGAATATGCCAACGATGTGCAATTTTTATTGCAGAGTTCAGAAAGTAAGCAGCAGGAACAACAAACAGCATGAATAGATTCAACATATAAAACAAGAAACGCAGCAACCACACAACACAACTATTAATAATAACAATGAAATCGCAACTGTGATGTTTAATAATAAAAAGACTGGGTTTAAGCAATATTAATAACAACAACATCATTAATAATAATAACAGTAGTAATTTAAATAAGCAAAATAACAACAATAACATTAATAATAATATAATTCATAATAGTATCAGCAATACAATTGATAGTGCGCTTTATGCAAATACAATTAGACAACAGCCGCAGCAACATCAAAAACCTTTAACTATGGAATCAAGTTTAAATGCTGCCCATGAACGGGCCAAAGAATTGAAGAAGAGTTTTGGGTAAGTTGTAAAAAAGAATACTAGACCAAAAGTCTAAATTATCGAGACTCGAACTCAAAATTTATTCAATCAAATGCTTTTCCTTTTTGTATTTTCAGTGTTGTTCACGATGCAGAATTTTCCGAAAACATCTGTATTGTTAAGGGAATACCACAGCGCAATAACAACTTTTTGGGGGAAGGTACAACAACAGATACAATAAAAGCAGCAGCCACAGCAGCAACAAATTTAATACCACGTCATAAAAATCCCATTCAAATCCCATAGAAATGCCATCAAATACTTCCAGTGCTGGCCTTGGCAGCTTTGATGGTGGTAATAATTTATTTAAAGGAAATGGTGCTTATAAAGAATACAACAGCAACAACAATAACATATCTAATAACTCAAATAATATTTATCAACAACTGGGTGGTCACAATAGCAAATCTATAAAAGAAATAAATTTAGCTGAATTACGCAACGCTTTAGATCGTAACAATATGCTGACAACAATTCTCCAATTCGCCCAATGATTTGTATAAACAAGCAACTAATATATCAGCAAATGGTGCATTAGTGCCACCGCCCTGCAGAGATCCACCGCCACTACGTAATAGTCCATTGCAACAACTAAATGTTCCTTCAACAGCGGCAGTAACACAGCTACAAAAGTCACATTCATTTTATTATTTTTACTAGCAAACTAAAAATATACTTAATAGACAAATTAACAACACAGTTACCACTATGTAAATGTTTTAACTATTGTACTTAAGCTCTTAAAACAAAATAAGTCATTAAAATTGTTAAACGTGAATTTACTTGAGAATTGTAATTTTTAAAAAATGCAACAAATCTCAACAGGAAAAAAGTGTGCAATTTGTGACTGAAATATTTATCAAACTAAAAATTTAAGTAAAAATAAAACAAAACTAAAAGTAAATTAACATTAAATTGAACTTGTTTGTGAAACAATTACTTACATGCCATGATAGTCAGTAGCAAAAACAAATATTTATGTACTTTGAATAAATTTAACCGCACACAAATATGCAAAATAAAATAAAAAAGAAGAAATGGGAAAGATTACATAAATTAAATTGTTTATATTTTATTAAAATATTTATGTTATTAAAAGATGAATAAAATGTTCAAATATCCAAAAATGTAAAAATTTTAATTTTTTTTCTGTCCTTTGCAAAATATTAATGAAATGAAATAATATGAAATAAATGGTAGTTACAAAAAGAGAAGACATTCAAGTGTTCTTATTAAAAAGGGGTTTAGGATATACTGTAAGGTTTTTATACTAAATCTGTTCTATATTAATAATAAATAATTAAATGAATTATTCATAAGCCTACTTGTATCACTTATTGTTGTATATAAAAAACACTGTTTCAAACAAAATAAAAACAGTAATAAGCTATACAACTAGGCTTGTGAATAAAGTTTTTATTAATTGTGTAGGTTTCCACACAACCATTGAGGTACTACACACAGTGCGTTGCCAATTATTTTTAATGGCTGGCTTCCCCAGTAGGCCTAAACCATTATAAATCCAAACTATTGCAAATGTACCTTAAACTTTCTTCAAATTATCAATTGCTTCAATCAGTTTAAGTTACCTTTCAATGGTTTGGATTTTGTTTTAATATGTTTTAAATTATCAGGTACATATGTATGACCGCATATATGGGTGTTGTAATGTTGTAAAAATGCCTAATTCAACACTTGGCCACTGCTGTTGCTGCTTCTGTTGGGTGTTTCTATATGTTTCACTTCACTTTTATAGCCTTTATCCTTTGGCTGTTGATGTTTTTTTGTTTTGCCATTGCTGTTGCTTATCAATCTTGTTTGGGAGTATATGTTTCACTTCACTTGTACTTTAGTTGTACTTTAGTTATTCCCAATCTTGTTTGGGAGTTGATGTTACACTTCACATTATTTCGTTGTTGTATGTTGCTGTACAGCACATATCATTTTTTTCATTTTATTACAATCCTAAGTGGTTGTACTTTACTTATCCCCAATCTTGTTTGGGAGGATATGTTTCACTTCACTTCACTTTTGCTTTAGTTTTTCCCAATCTTCTTTGGGAGTTGATTGTTTTTTAAACAAGTATTTTGTTTGTGCCCAATGTCAATTTGAAAAAATAGGGGTGGTTTTTCACGCTGCAATTATATATCATTTAATTTCACTTACCTGTTAATATCGCTAGGAACCTGGTGTAGATTCTCCCAGTCTGGACATCCCATTGCACATCGTCGACTCCTGAAAAAGTTTAAAAAAGAAATATTAAGTTTTATATTATATTTTTTTAATGGAAAAAAAATTTTATACTTACATCTTTGCGCCTGTTTTTTTAATGTTTCCAACGTATTTTTGTATGACTATGTATTGGTAATATGTGGACAAAATAGTACGTAACATTTTGACCACAAATTACCAATAATATGTCAAGATTTTTGTCGCAAAATGAATTTTATTCCATTTTGCACCAAAAATCTTCTCCAGAATTTCACTATTTCACTATTGTAAACAAAAAAGTAAAATGACAGTTCTGGCGATTTACAGAGAGAGACAGATATATACCATACCTAAAATTTGTTGTCCTTCACTGCAAAACGCCGTGACGATTTTATAGGTGTCTTGTCTAGTTATATTAGTCTATGATATAAATGAGTATGTTTCGTACATATTTTAGTTTGTCTCTTCTGTTTGGTTCGTGTTGTGTATGTCAAAATAACGATTGGTGCTCGGCCCCTAGGGGCTAGTTTGACGATCAATGGTTTATACATATATAAAAACAACTGTTCTGTGGATAAACAAATTATTCAAATACGGTATTCCAATATCAACAAAACAATGGAAAATGGCGAGCTTTATTTGTGAGATTTGTCGAAAAGAATACAATTTAAATTCATCATTAAGAAGACATCATCGACTACATCACGAAAACCCATCATCTTTACATTACTCAAATCCTTTAAATTATCAACATAAATTATTAGAATATTCTAAAAATATTATGGTAGAAACAGAACCCAATGTTAATTGTATTCAATGCAATCAATATATCGCAAAATCAAATTGGTACTACCATATCAGATCAAATCAGCATAAATTTAATTGTGCTAAAAAATGTAATGTTATCGATGAAGTGAAATATGTTAAATCAGTATTTAAGGATAGCATCATTACATATATAATTGAAAATATCTGTAGTAGAGTAGTAGGGACCCACTACATTATTAGCATCATCTAAACCAAACACATTAGATTTGTCGAAAAGAATACAATTTAAATTCATCATTAAGAAGACATCATCGACTACATCACGAAAACCCATCATCTTTACATTACTCAAATCCTTTAAATTATCAACATAAATTATTAGAATATTCTAAAAAAATTATGGTAGAAACAGAACCCAATGTTAATTGTATTCAATGCAATCAATATATCGCAAAATCAAATTGGTACTACCATATCAGATCAAATCAGCATAAATTTAATTGTGCTAAAAAATGTAATGTTATCGATGAAGTGAAATATGTTAAATCAGTATTTAAGGATAGCATCATTACATATTTAATTGAAAATAAAAATAAATCCGATTTAATAACTGAGAACTTTCCTCGAACATTAAAATCAAAGTGATTGAATTGTTAAGGAATATGATTCAGAAATTTCTAAGCATAAAATTTAACATTGAAATATTTTGCGAATACGTTTTGATTAAGGAAGAACAAGAATCGTGTAACATCGAAGTAAAGTCACATCAAACCAAAATGGATATCATTAATATGTCATCATCAACAACAGATGATAATAATATTATTTATAATAAACAATGTGATACTATTATCCGAAAGATGAGTGAATTTCAGGAGCGTGACAGTGGTTGGACATTAACTGAAATATTACGTTTGGAAATAAACATTAATCAATACAAATGTATTAAAGGCTCTCAGTATATCGCTTTGCCGTTAACAATACAGAGAAAGCATGCTTGCATTAATATTCAATATAATGATGAATACTGCTTCAAGTGGGCAGTAATATCAGCATTCTATTCAATTAATCTTCATTCAAATAGATTAACGTCTTATAATGTTGATAACATACAGGATGAAATTACAAAATTGACAAATAATATTTTCTTAAATTTTAAAAGCTTAAAGTTTCCCCTACCAGTTAATAAAATTAAAGTCTTTGAAATAAGCATTAATGTGTTTGGTTTAGATGATGCTAATAATGTAGTGGGTCCCTACTACTCTACTACAGATATTTTCAATTAAATATGTAATGATGCTATCCTTAAATACTGATTTAACATATTTCACTTCATCGATAACATTAAATTTTTTTAGCACAATTAAATTTATGCTGATTTGATCTGATATGGTAGTAACAATTTGATTTTGCGATATATTGATTGCATTGAATACAATTAACATTGGGTTCTGTTTCTACCATAATATTTTTAGAATATTCTAATAATTTATGTTGATAATTTAAAGGATTTGAGTAATGTAAAGATGATGCTTTTTCGTGATGTAGTCGATGATGTCTTCTTAATGATGAATTTAAATTGTATTCTTTTCGACAAATCTCACAAATAAAGCTCGCCATTTTCTATTGTTGTGTTGATATTGGAATACCGTATTTGAATAAGTTGTTTATCCACAGAACAGTTGTTTTTATATATGTATAAACATACTGTTGTGTTCATTATAAAATGTCTATGTTCGAACACATGTTTGAGTGAACTCCGACGTTTCTAATCAGAAGTTTGATCATACCATCAACGAGCGAACTCTGTTTATTATTAATTAAATTTGTTTTTTTGTGCTCATGAACACTGTGTTCGTTTACATATAGTTGCGTTCGAAGTTCGAAATAAGAAGTTTGTAAGTTATAGTATTTGAAGTAACCCTGCATTTACACATGTAAGTAATTACTTCCAAGTAGTGTATACGTATTATCAACGAAAATGTCGAAATTTTAGCCAAAAGTCTTGCAAGTTGATCGAGCGTTTACACAGTCAGTTGTAAGTTCATTTTCAAAATGTTCTCGATGCGTAAGCATGCTATGAAAAATATGTGAATCCAGTATTGCCGTGTTGTCGATATCATAAAATTACTGAAAAGAATATTTGGTTTAACAAATTTTTTTTCAAAATGCATGAATTAATGCTTGAAAATACTATTAAGATGCTTTGTTGTATAGATGTGTTCTTTTTTGTTTTTTATTTTTTATAAATACACAGAAAATAAGCTATAAACATTACTTTTATTTTACTAAATACTGGTTAATTGATATAAAACTCATCCTCGGTAGCACTGCTTCTTTACTTGTCATTTTAGTTGCCGTAAGTGTCAAAAATTTACTTACAAGCAAATTCTCTTGTAAGTTGACCTGCAAGTCCGTAAATTATGCTTGTGTTAGTGAAAAAGTGTGTGTGTATTGAGTTTTTCGCACTTGCACTTGCATGTGTAAACGGCAGGTAAGTTATGTATTTATACAGTGCGCTCGCGATAATATGAAATAATTAAAACCAAGCCAGTTCACTTTTTAACTAAGATTATTAATATTTGCGAATGACATCTAATTTCTCCTAATTTCAGATTGACAGCTGAAAGCAATTCAAAAACAAATATGGAAATCTCAAAATTTTTATGCAATTGAAGTAGAATTTATCTACAAACCTGTTTACAAAGTTTTAATTATTGTTTCGCGAAAAGTTCGTTAAAAATGCTAAAATAAGTTGTTCACATTTTAAAGCTTTCGCACTAAGTTTATATTTTAGAGTAGCAAATGGAGGAAAAAAGTGTATATATTGGGGTGTTCCTATACGAGTAATATGGTGTTCATATTTTTGCGAGTTCACTGTCGGCCTGTTTCACACTATTGACAAGTCGATGTCGTTCTCTTATTTATATTAAAAACAAATTTAAATATTTTGTTTTTGTTTTCAATATAAATAAGAGAACGACATCGACTTGTCGACAGTGTGAAACAGGCCGTAACAGTTTTTTATGTTGGAAAATATTATTATTTATATCCAATCAGTTTTTAGCAGAACGTATCAGTACTGATTTCAAGGCCGCTACACCTCTCATCAGCGTTCAATTGTCCATCTTACCAATTTTCGTAAAGTGGATACTAATTGAGAAGAATATCAACTATTCAACCAGTTTTCAAGAGAAATAGAATATGAGAATTAATTTTTAATTCATTTTTTATTCTACCTTGAAACACTGCTGGTTAGTACGAAATTCCCTCATTACTTACTATGTTTTTATTTTATTTATAAGCAGAAAATATTTTTTGTAAATAAGGCGGTTTATGTTTATTAATTGTTAATTGATTAAATTTGTCAATAAATCTTTGAAAAAACTTAAAACTTTTTAACGATTAATTATAAAAATTCTCAGAATTTACTTAAAAAACTAAACAAGTTCTAAGAGAATTAATAAGTTACAAACACAATTAAATTAAAAACTTTAAAAAATAATGGCTAAAGTTTTTTTATTAGTATAGAAGTTGTGAAGCAATTTAAAAATTTTTATATTGATGTTTAAAATTTTCCCTCATTCCAAAAATATTCAGTAAAATCGCTTCTTATACTTGTCATTCCTCCTAAAATAATTGCCAATTCATCATCACTTACACCCAATTCACACCATGAAATTTTATGTGAATTTTATTTCACGATATTTTGTGTTTGTAGGCGAACGGGGTAGAGAAGCAAAAGGGGTAAGGAGTTTTTTGTTATATTTTTCTTTACACATATTCGTTTTTTGTTATTTTGCTTTATTTCATATTTCATTTTCATGTGGCAATACTCATATTCGTTTGCACGAAGTTTGTACGGATTGTCAGATTGTTTTTATACAAATAATAAAGTAAAGAAGAATAACCGATTACGGAGAAAAAAATCAACATTTAAATCATGGGAAAAAATCATCGTATGAATCTGTAAAGTTTTTAGAAGCAACTTTTGAAGAGAACTAAAGAAAAATCGTGAGTTTTATTTCATGGTGTGAATTGGGTGTTATTCTCGCCATAATATTTCTGCCAACTATGTATGTTCCGTAATGTGCATAATAATAATAATGTGTATGCAACGAAAGACAAACTTCAAGTGCATACAAAAACACCAACACATACAAACCTGAGTACATGTATACATTTTATGCCAGCATAATTAGACTCGTGTGTGAATAAAAGAACAAAAATTGTGCGGCTTTAAAATTCATCTCGTGTGTGAAACCACATTCGTAAATGTATTCATACCCAGTGTAGCCAGGTAAATATTGTCTAATGTCCCCAAATTAAAGTGTCTTGTCCCCAAAAATCCCCATTTTAAAACTGGAAATCCCCAATAAAGATGTGTATATTAAGCATCATAAAAAACAATTTTTTTATTAATTTTATTAAATACATTTATTTAAGTTAATGCATTCGTATATGCTCAATGGAACTTTTGAATCCAAAGAATATTTGAAAATTACATACACGGAATCAAATTTATTCTTTTTTCTATGCTTTCGAGTTGTAAATTTATAAATAACTCAAAATTTTCCATACTCTCAGTATATATTTTAAGCATTTATTTTGCTAGTACAGTTAAATAATCTAAAAAAATTTGTTGGAACTTCTTTTGCTTTAATCCCTTTGAACATTCTATGCCAACATCAATTTTAGCAACAACCAAATTACTTTCCTTATCGTCAATTAGTAAATCCATTTTGGCAATATCGAATTCAATAAATTCTGGTTTTAAAAATTTTGAACAAATTGTTATAAAAACTAACATCTTCAATACCGTCGCCTTGAAATAATCGAAATATGGAGAAGAAAAACGCCAAGATACATAAACATATATGTATGTAAATATATGTATGAAAGATAATGGTAAAATAAAGCAAAATTGATAATAGGTATACTGAAAATGAAAAATCCCCAAATCCCTCCCCACGATAATCTGTCCCGAAAAACCAGCCAAAATCCCAAATTTGGGGAGAAACCCTACACCTGGCTACACTGTTCATACCCACAAGATCAGCCTTTTTAAAAAAACCACGACACATACAACTCATTCTAACAAATTTTTAAAATCATTGTGCCTTCACACACGGCATGAATTATAGTCTGAACACAATGTTTGCGGTACGATTTCTGGTTGCGGGAGAGAAAAATAAATATAATACAAGGGAAGACAGCGACGGCAATACATTTACATTTTTATTAATTTATATGTGCATACATTCAAACATACGTCAAAACCATGTTTTTTGTTTACAATAAAGCATTAAACACATTCGCCACAGCAGACTACCGACTACCACCTGTCAAATTTAGAATACATGTGTGCATATGAGAATGATTATATTGAAGACAGCAAGGCAACACGGCAACAGGTTTTTGTCCTTGCTACTTTTGTCGTGTAGTCGAATTAAACTAATTTCTATTTCTGATGGCCACAAAACCAAAACAATGTTGACAATATAACAAAATATGTAAAGCAAATTAGTGATTAGAAATATTTTTTATTGTAAAATAAAAAAGAAAATTACAAAATTTAAATATTATAATATATATGCATAAAGAATTTTTATTAGCTTTATTATTATATAGAATATGGACTTGAGTCAAAAATACCAACATTGTTAAAGTTTTAAAAAAACTCACAGGGTAATAGCCCTTTTTTACCTAAAAATTTTTGTGTAATTTTCAAAACTTTAACATATTATTGATCATAAGTCTTACAATATATAACGAATATAAACGACATAGGTATCATTACAAATGATCTAAATAACTCATTTAATTCTTAAAATTATCATTAAAGAAGCATAACTTGCGTATTTCATCGGTGACAGCTTTCAAGTATACACCAAATAAAAGCATGGTAAGTTCTCTGTAAAAGTGAAAAGTCAGAAAAAAAATTTTAAAATTGAATTTCACTCGCAATTAGTAAATTGTTTTAAAAATTTGTATACCAGTATAAAGGTATTTTAGAGAAGTTTAGAGTGATATCCACATCGGTTATATCCACTCCATATTCTAGGAGTTATGGCCAATAAAACATAAGTTTTGAACCCCGTAACTCCGGAGCCAAAAGAGATCCATGAGATGCATTTTTTCGGTCAAAGCGAATCCATACAAAGTGATGTGAGTGGTGGTTCGCCCCAGCAAACGTTAAAGAAGTAAAAGCGCTAAATATCACCACTGTAATATACATAAATGAATCGTTGCAACAATTCAGGATCAGCTGTTTACTGTGCATCTGTCGTTTCCAAAATAATTAAGTAGCTGGCTAAACGGCTACATCGGTAGCTAGCAGCATTTCTAGTCTTGTGTTCGTGTAGTTTGCTGTGGCGAATGTGTTTATAGTTTTATGCTGGCATAAAATGAGAGTTTTTAGGAGAGAGGGGTGAAGAGAGCGCTTTTTCGTTGGCACAATTTTTCATCCAGCCTCAAGCATTAAACACATTCGCCACAGCAGACTACCGACTACCACCTGTCAAAATTAGAATACATGTGTGCATATGAGAATGAATACATTGAAGACAGCAAGGCAACACGGCAACAGGTTTTTGTCCATGCTACTTTTGTCGTGTAGTAGAATTAAACTAATTTCTATTTCTGATGGCCACAAAACCACAACAGTGTTGACAATTAACAAAATTTGTAAAGCAAATTAGTGATTAAAAATATTTTTTATTGTAAAATAAGAAAGAAAATAACAAAATTTATATGTTATAATATATATGCATCAAGAATTTTTATTAACTTTTTTCTTACATATATGGAATATTGACTTGAGTCAAAAATACCAACATTGTTAAAGTTTTAAAAAAACTCACAGGGCCGTTTTTTACCTAAAAATTTTTGTGTAATTTTTTCGGCGCTCTGTCTTGATTTCGCAGTTTCGGGTTTCAAAACTTTAATATATTATTGATCATAAGTCCAACAATATAGAACGAATATAAACGACATAGGTATCACTTCCAAATTCTCTAAATAACTCATTTAATTAAATTAAAATCATCAAATAAAAGCATGGTAAGTTCTCTGTAAAAGTGAAAAGTCAGATAAAAAAATTTTAAAATTGAATTTCACTCGCAATGGGTAAATTGTTTTTATAAAGGTATTTTAGAGAAGTTTAGAGTGATATTCACATCGCTTATATCCGTTCCATATTCTAGGACTTACGGCCAATAAAAAATAAGTTTTGAACCCCGTAACTCCGGAGACAAAAGAGATCCATGAGATGAATTTTTGGGTTTATGTCAAAGCGAATCCATACAAAGTAATGTGAGTGGCGAATTCAATTCGCCGTATTCAATTCGCCCCAGCAAACTTTAAAAAAGTAAAAGCGCTGAATATGCACCACTTTAATATACATAAATGAATCGTTGCAACAATTCAGGATCAGCTGTTTACTGTGTTTCTGTCGTTTCCAAAATAATTAAGTGGCTGGTTAAACGGCTACAACGGTAGCTAGCAGTATTAGTGTTCGTGTCACAGGTAACCAGATATGAAGAAAACAAAAAAAATTGGACTTGGATCATATTTTATTTGTCATAACGAGACACCGTGAAAAAGAGACAACATTAGTGTGTTTGTTATGAAGATAAACAAAACGAAAAGCAAAAAAAAAGTTCAGTTTTTAGTGGAAAATGCTACATGAAAGCACGCTTAAATTTAATAAAATGTAATAATATTAAGTATTTACGGCATATAATTCGAAAATAAAGTGATAAAACAATTTAATGTGTTCTTATATACTCAGTATATTAAATTTATATACATACGTACATATATGCTGGAAATTTGCCAAATGGTGGTGGTTTTTAACTTACATACACACATACATACATACATACTTGATAAATTCTGATATTTTGCAGATATTATAGTGATAAAATACAAACGATCAGTGAAAACCAACTTAAATTAATTAATTAATAATATTTTTAATGTGAATTAGAGAAATATATGGATATATAATTAGTTTTGCGATTTATAATTTTAATTTGGATAGAAATAAAGCACAAAGAAAAAAACGAAAACTTGAGACTGTATGAGTGTATACAAACTAGTATGCAAAATCTTCCGTCTCGAGTCACTTCTGTGTATTCTGTGGTTCGTGTAGTCTGCTGTGGCGAATGTGTTTATACCTTCATACCCGCACAAGCAGCACAAAACTAATACATACACACTTACGAATACACAGGTTCTGTGTTTTCTTTTTTTTACAGACCGCATTCAGTCGTTAGTTAGCACAGAATATGACCAGAATTCTCAACTTTGACAGGTCAAAAAGGCGTTTCTCATATGTTAACAGGGTTTTGCTGAACGAAACGGAAGATAAAGTATTACCATAGAAATTTGTATGTATTAGAAGAAATGGTTATACGTAACCATTTCTAAGCATATGTTTTAATAAAGCTATAGCAAAATGCATAGAAAATTTAAGTGGAAATCATAGAACACAGAATAAAATTTAATTGTTAGAAAAATTAACAAATTATATTAAAATATATTGATATATAATATATATAAATATAAAGTGTTTTGTGAAAAAAACGGCCACAACAGTGGAGATTTAGTGCATTGATTTAGTGATTCCAAGCAGATTCCAGCAACTAATATATCAGCAAATGGTGCATTAGTGCCACCGCCCTGCAGAGATCCACCGCCACTACGTAATAGTCCATTGCAACAACTAAATGTTCCTTCAACAGCGGCAGTAACACAGCTACAAAAGTCACATTCATTTTATTATTTTTACTAGCAAACTAAAAATATACTTAATAGACAAATTAACAACACAGTTACCACTATGTAAATGTTTTAACTATTGTACTTAAGCTCTTAAAACAAAATAAGTCATTAAAATTGTTAAACGTGAATTTACTTGAGAATTGTAATTTTTAAAAAATGCAACAAATCTCAACAGGAAAAAAGTGTGCAATTTGTGACTGAAATATTTATCAAACTAAAAATTTAAGTAAAAATAAAACAAAACTAAAAGTAAATTAACATTAAATTGAACTTGTTTGTGAAACAATTACTTACATGCCATGATAGTCAGTAGCAAAAACAAATATTTATGTACTTTGAATAAATTTAACCGCACACAAATATGCAAAATAAAATAAAAAAAGAAGAAATGGGAAAGATTACATAAATTAAATTGTTTATATTTTATTAAAATATTTATGTTATTAAAAGATGAATAAAATGTTCAAATATCCAAAAATGTAAAAATTTTAATTTTTTTTCTGTCCTTTGCAAAATATTAATGAAATGAAATAATATGAAATAAATGGTAGTTACAAAAAGAGAAGACATTCAAGTGTTCTTATTAAAAAGGGGTTTAGGATATACTGTAAGGTTTTTATACTAAATCTGTTCTATATTAATAATAAATAATTAAATGAATTATTCATAAGCCTTCTTGTATCACTTATTGTTGTATATAAAAACACTGTTTCAAACAAAATAAAAACAGTAATAAGCTATACAACTAGGCTTGTGAATAAAGTTTTTATTAATTGTGTAGGTTTCCACACAACCATTGAGGTACTACACACAGTGCGTTGCCAATTATTTTTAATGGCTGGCTTCCCCAGTAGGCCTAAACCATTATAAATCCAAACTATTGCAAATGTACCTTAAACTTTCTTCAAATTATCAATTGCTTCAATCAGTTTAAGTTACCTTTCAATGGTTTGGATTTTGTTTTAATATGTTTTAAATTATCAGGTACATATGTATGACCGCATATATGGGTGTTGTAATGTTGTAAAAATGCCTAATTCAACACTTGGCCACTGCTGTTGCTGCTTCTGTTGGGTGTTTCTATATGTTTCACTTCACTTTTATAGCCTTTATCCTTTGGCTGTTGATGTTTTTTTGTTTTGCCATTGCTGTTGCTTATCAATCTTGTTTGGGAGTATATGTTTCACTTCACTTGTACTTTAGTTGTACTTTAGTTATTCCCAATCTTGTTTGGGAGTTGATGTTACACTTCACATTATTTCGTTGTTGTATGTTGCTGTACAGCACATATCATTTTTTTCATTTTATTACAATCCTAAGTGGTTGTACTTTACTTATCCCCAATCTTGTTTGGGAGGATATGTTTCACTTCACTTCACTTTTGCTTTAGTTTTTCCCAATCTTCTTTGGGAGTTGATTGTTTTTTAAACAAGTATTTTGTTTGTGCCCAATGTCAATTTGAAAAAATAGGGGTGGTTTTTCACGCTGCAATTATATATCATTTAATTTCACTTACCTGTTAATATCGCTAGGAACCTGGTGTAGATTCTCCCAGTCTGGACATCCCATTGCACATCGTCGACTCCTGAAAAAGTTTAAAAAAGAAATATTAAGTTTTATATTATATTTTTTTAATGGAAAAAAAATTTTATACTTACATCTTTGCGCCTGTTTTTTTAATGTTTCCAACGTATTTTTGTATGACTATGTATTGGTAATATGTGGACAAAATAGTACGTAACATTTTGACCACAAATTACCAATCAATATGTCAAGATTTTTGGCGCAAAATGAATTTTATTCCATTTTGCACCAAAAATCTTCTCCAGAATTTCACTATTGTAAACAAAAAAGTAAAATGACAGTTCTGGCGATTTACAGAGAGAGACAGATATATACCATACCTAAAATTTGTTGTCCTTCACTGCAAAACGCCGTGACGATTTTATAGGTGTCTTGTCTAGTTATATTAGTCTATGTTAGTTAGCAATCGTCGAGTTAACATGAACTACAAAGAAGAAGGGGGTTGGTCGCGCCAACTAAATTTATGCATTTATGTTTCAAAAAAACAGTATGAAGCATTCGCAATTAATTTTAAATTTTTTTATTTTTGCATTTTATATGTTTTTATTTTATTTATAAGCAGAAAATATTTTTTGTAAATAAGGCGGTTTTTGTTTATTAATTGTTAATTGATTAAATTTGTCAATAAATCTTTTAAAAAACATAAATTTTTTTAACGATTCATTATAAAAATTCTCAGAATTTACTTAAAAAACTACAAAAGTTCTAAGAAAATTAATAAGTTACATACTTAAGTATATTCTGAGAATTTTTATAATTAATCGTTAAAAAATTTTATGTTTTTTAAAAGATTTATTGACAAATTTAAAACTACAAAAAGTTCTAAGAGAATTAATAAGTTACATACACAATTAAATTAAAAACTTTGACAAATGTTGGCTAATTTTTTTTTTTGGTATAGACGTTGTGAAGCAATTTAAAAATTTTTAATATTGATGTTTAAAATTTTCCCTCATTGCAAAAATATTCAGTAAATTCGCTACTTATACTTGTAATTTTTCCTAAAATAATTGCCAATTCATCATCACTTATTCTCGCCATAATATTTCTGCCTACTATGTATGTTCTGTCATGTGTACAATAATAATAATGTATATCAGTGATGGAAAATTCAGTACTTTTGTACTATTTTCAGTACTTTTTCACAACAAAAATACCACAGTACCTCTACGTCATATTTAGTACTACTTTTTTGTTTTGCATTGTTCCTTGTTTAGAAATCTGCGTTATTTTTACACTCATTGAGCGTTCACACACGAGGTGAATTTTATGCCGCACAATTTTTGAGACTTATTAATCTGGCATAAAATGTATACGTGTACTCAGCTTTGTGTCTTACACCCAATTCATACCATGAAATTTTACATGAATTTTATTTCACGATATTTTGTGTTTGGTGGCGAACGGGGTAGAGAAGCAAAAGGGGTAACAAAAAATTCACATTTTCAGTTCTCCGTGAGTTTTTCTTATATTTTTCTTTACACATATTCGTTTTTTGTTATTTTGCTTTATTTCATATTTTATTTTCATGTGGCAATACGCATATTCGTTTGCACGAAGTTTGTACGGAAATAACAACTTGATGTACATACATACACACACATGTCAGATTGTTTTTATACAAATAATAAAGTAAAGAAGAATAACCGATTACGGAGAAAAAAATCAACAGAAAAATCGTGAGTTTTATTTCATGGTATGAATTGGGTGTTAGTGTTTTTTATTCATTTGAAGTTTGTCTTTCGTTATACACATTACGGAACATAATTGGCAGATATATGGCGAGAATAAGTGATGATGAATTGGCTTTTATTTTAGGAGCAATTTCAAGTATAAGAAGCGAATTTACTGAATATTTTTGAAATGAAGGAAAATTTTAATCATCAATATAAAAAATTTTTAAATTGCTTCACAACTTCTATACCTACAATTAAAAGCTTTACCCAACATTTTTCAAAGTTTTTAATTTAATTGTGTATGTAACTTATTGATTCTCTTAGAACTTTTGTAGTTTTTTTAATAAATTCTAATGACAAATTTAATCAATTCACAATTAGTAAACATAAACCGCCTTATTAAAAAAAATATATTTTCTGCTTATAAATAAAATATAAAAAAATTTAAAATACCTATAAAAAAATTAAAAATTAATTGAGAATGTTTCATACTGTTTTATTAAAAAATAAATGCATAAAGTTTATTGGCGCGACCAACCCCCTTCTTCATTGAAATTCATGTTCACTCGACGATAGCTAACCAACGAGTAAATACGGTCTGTAAAAAAGAAAACACAGAAAATGTGTATTCGTAAGTGTGTATGTATTAGTTTTGTGCTGCTAAAGCGGGTTTGAGGCTGGTTGAAAAACTGTGCCAATGAAACTCTGCTCTCTTCATCCCTCTCGCCTAAAAACTGTAATTTTATGACAGCATAATTAGTCTCGTGTGTAAAAGACCATTGACAACATTGGCTTCAAAAGAAGAACACAAGGAATGCACAAATTCGTTATTCATGTTGTTGTTAGTGTGTGTTTTTTACAAAAGTTGTATTGGTTTTTTTCTGCTAAAGCTGCCCACACACGAGTGATTTGTGCGTGTGATTTGTTCGCGTACCATTTCTCCACAAACGACGAACAAATCACAATAACCTTATACGTGAAGAAGAAAACATGAATTGTGAAGCGGATGATGCAATTTCTCTTTTGATTATATACTTACATACATACATATGTATGTATGTATTTGTATAGGCAAAACCAAATTATATGTGTATGTACATACATATGTACATAGAAGCAAACTAATGTTATTAAAAAACATGTACGTACATATGTACATACATGCAAACGAGTGCATAAATATGTAATATAAGAAGAAAACATTTGATCGAATTATTTTGTTCTTCATTTCTCCCTTTATATTTTTAGTACATACATACATGTTGTCTCTTTTACGTTTCGTTGTGCACTAAAATGAAAAATTTTAAAATGTTCGAGCACAAGTCCACTAACAATCCAACAAATCACAAGAAATTGAAAATTTTCAATTACTTATGATTTGTGGGCGCACAGCCCCATTAACTTGTAACAAGACGTCGAGCACTAAGAAATCACACGCACAAATCAATCGTGTGTGGGCAGCTTAAGCGGGGTTGAACCTGGTTGAAAAATTATGCCAACCAAAATCGACTCTCTTCACCGAAAATACCAACAAGCTTGCATATTATGCCAGCATAATTAATCTCGTGTAAATTGGACCATTCAAGCAACTAATTCTAATGTGTTTTAACTATGTACATTGTTTCGATAAGATGCTACTTTACACATTACTAGTCAATAAACATATATATTTTACACACCACTAAGAAATAAAGCACTTTTTGTCCTAGAATTTAAAATTAAAATAAAATAGTGATTCAAAACTTTCTAAAATATGGAGTCTGCTTCTAATGGGTAACTAAAAAGATAAATTTTGTGTACTTTTTAATTTTATTTTTGATTAAAAACATATGTTTCATAAAAAGTACCACAATGTTGAAAAAAGTACTCTTTTTGTTTAAGGACAGTACCATTTAAATTTTTCATTTTTCCATCACTGGTTGACGCTATTTGAGCTTCAGCACGGGATCTGCTCATACCTGTTTGACAATAATCGCTTTTTTGACACCACCAAGAGGACTGCTTTTCATTTTGCATGTTACCTCTTTTATCATTTTGCTCTTTAATAAAATAAGCATATTTAATGGATTCTGGCTGCAAACAACACCATTATCCGCAAAAAGTTTCATAACAGTATCCAAAGCAGACAAGCCTTCGTTTTGGTTAACACGTCTTATTAAACAATCATTTTTATTCACTTTAACGTTTAAATATTTCACAGAATTTTGCAAAGTTTTTACTTCATCTTTTAACATATAATTTTCCTTTTGTATTGTTTCTATTTTTTTGTTGTTATCAGCTGCGCCTCAAATAAAGTTTATTGTTTCTTGTAGGTGTGTAAGCTAATCCAATTTTTTCAAGTCTGTGTTGATCTCGCTTAATTCTTTTTTTTGAGCGTACACTATTTGCATCGCACAAATGACGTACAAATTCTTCTTCATCATGTTTTAACAAGTACCACGAAATAAGCCCCTATGAAATAAGCTCCAAATCGAAAAATGAAATACATAAGCCCTAAAAAATTTTATGAAATAAGCCAAAAAAAAAAAAAAAATGAAATAAGCCCTAAATTTTTCATTTAATGAAATAAACCCCAAAAAAAATTAAATAAGCCCCAAATTTGTTAACTTGATGAAGTTAGCTTAATAAGAAATCATAAAATGCAAGAATTTTATCCTCTAAATTATATCGAACACCGGCTTCGCCTTCCAAGCATTCTCTGCATAACCGGCCTACGGCCGGGCGCAAGGAATTTATCCTCTATGGTATATCGAACACCGGCTTCGCATTCAAAGTACTCTCTACATAACCGGCCTACGGCCGGACGCAAGGATTTTATCCTCTATGGTATATCGAACACAGCCTTCGCATTCAAAGTATTCTCTGCATAACCGCCCTACGGCCGGACGCAAGGATTTTATCCTCTATGGTATATCGAACACAGACTTCGCATTCAAAGTACTCTCTGCATAACCGGCCTACGGCCGGGCGCAACGAATTTATCCCCTATGGTATATCGAACACCGGCTTCGCGTTCAAAGTATTCTCTGCATAACCGCCCTACGGCCGGACGCAAGGATTTTATCCTTTATGGTATATCGAACACAGACTTCGCATTCAAAGTACTCTCTGCATAACCGGCCTACGGCCGGGCGCAATGAATTTATCCCCTATGGTATATTGAACACCGGCTTCGCGTTTAAAGTATTCTCTGCATAACCGCCCTACGGCCGGGCGCTAGGATTTTATCCTTTATGGTATATCGAACACAGACTTCACATTCAAAGTACTCTGCATAACCGGCCTACGGCCGGGCGCAATGAATTTATCCCCTATGGTATATTGAACACCGGCTTCGCGTTCAAAGTATTCTCTGCATAACCGGCCTACGGCCGGACGCAAGGATTTTATCCTCTATGGTATATCGAACACAGGCTTCGCGTTCAAAGTATTCTGTGCATAACCGCCCTACGGCCGGGCGCTAGGAATTTATCCTCTATGGTATATCGAACACAGACTTCGCATTCAAAGTACTCTCTGCATAATTTTTCGATTTGGGGTTTATTTCATTGGGGCCTATTTCGTGCCACCGATATTTTTTGTACACTTGTCTCAATCAATAAATTCATCTTCTTCTTTAATTTCCAAATTGCATTTACAGCGTATAATTTTTATTTGTTTCAAGCTACGACGTCCTTTTTTGGGCATATTTCATAAAATCACAATTAATTGCAGTTTCATTTGGTAGAAGCACACATTTAGATTTATAGACTTTCAATTTAGTGATTTTTAATATAAATTTATTAAGCTCTTATACAACCGCAGAAAAATTACGTTAAATACAGGGTTGCTAATTATAACATTTTTCTAAATTTCTAAAATGCAAAATATTTTTATGTTAATTTTTTTTTTTTTTTTGTAATAAAGCAGTTTTATGTAAATGTTATCATATGAGTATGTTTTTCTTAATCAATTTTAGGAGCCATGCAAGGACCAGAGTTGGAGAATTTAGTATTAATAAATGTTATTTTAAATTGCTCTAATTTAGAAAGTTTGAGAAGTAATTGTAAAACGAACGAAAATTTTTTTCAGTCGGTTAAAAATTCTATAAATAAAAATAGAAATAAAAATAAAAATTTAAATGCAATGTGAAAATTTTTAAACGCATAACTTGCATACATAACGCATTTTAGAGTCTCGAGATAAAACAAATACGGGATTAGAAATGCTGAAAATATAGAACAATATGTTTTTTTTTTTTTGGAAAGTCGAGATTTGAGAATATCAGGTTCCCATATGCCTGAATATATGGAAAGCAATGTTTTATTAGATAATGAAAAAAACATGTTTGAGTGTTTTCCAATGGAATAAGCCTTTGTTATCCGATCTTGACAAAAGTTTGGAAATAGAAGGTAACTTAAATAAAAAGTGCAAATGCTAATAAACAACAACATAGTTTTGAGTCTGGAACTCTAGAATTTATAAAAATTAAAAGCAATTCTCATATAAGTGAAAACAATCGGAAGATAATGATTATAGATCAATAACTGTTAATTCAGAATTGAAAAAAACCGTAAAGAATATCATCGAAAATATTATTAAAAAATCAAATGAAGATTTAGATACAGACTTAAAATCATTTGTTATCGATATTAAAAATATTATTAAAGAAATCATTGCAATAGTGAGAGTAATCTTGCCGAAATTAAACCAATTGAAAAGAAAATTTAACAAAGAGCAAGCTTGAAAAAGAGTTTAAATTTTTCGAGCATTCTGCTGACATTAAAATTTCTGGGAAAAACTCTTTTTCGGAAATGTCGAAATCTAAAAACGAGAAATGTAATCATACCCCTGGTCTGTAAATCTGGGGGAAATCATGATAGATACTATCACTCAGACCCATTTTATGCCCTATATCTTATGCAAATAGGGTACTATAAAAACTATATCAATAAGCTTTCTTTTTCATTCAGGGAGTACACATTAAAAAATTATACTTTTAAAAATATTGCAAGCAATATGAAAATTTTAGAAGATTCAAAATTTACACTACATTTTGATGCTTCAAGTGAAAATGTAAAAAGTTTTATATGTGCAAACAAAAAATTTTGGCATATAAATTAGTTTTTTTGAAATGTCAATCTTAAAAAGATTCTGCCTATCGCTGAAGTAATTCTTTCTGGTCATACTATAAAAATAGGATACTAATAGAAATAGGCGACTTTTTAGGTAAACTGAAATTATATTTGAAAGAACATAAAGGAAATTATCAGTTCAAATGGCCTTGCTGTAATAGAGTTTGAACCGACCTTAATGAGTACCTTAATGGTTGTGCCTCATTTCTAAATGATTTCAAATATAATTAAAATGCAAAGGCTGATATATAGACATATTATTTGTAAAGAGTTAAAAGCAAAATTAGGGAAAACCATTCCCCTATCAATCTTAGTATTGTAATCTTATTTTCATCAGTTTGCAGCAATGCAATAACAAAATGTGTAAATAAGCTATACCTGCAAGATCTGCAACGTATGCAAGAGCAGTTTTCAACCAAGAGTGATTACCCCCCATATTTTAAGGCATTTATTAAAACATGCATTAATAATTGCTTTTAATATAAGTAGCATTGCGGAATGCCAAAGATGGTTTAAACATATGTATATGTATTTACAATATTGCGTACACTTTATAAGAGCCTCAATTTCGAAAATAGTATGGAAATTATACGTCAATGCTTAATAGAATTGAACGTAGAAAATAAAAGTAATGATTATAATTTTCTAGATAATGAAAAAAGAGATAAATTGGAGTCTGTAGCATATAATAGCCCATTTCAAAAGGTGTTCTTATCTATTTATAGTGAAGTGGAAAATGATTTTAAGAATATCAATAAGGGTATTTCGTTAAATGAATATCGTAATGATGAAATGTGTACGTTTATATTAAACAAATATTATACCTTTGTTGTTTTTTGGATCAATATAATGGGAATTCATGTCGATCCATGAAAAAACTAAAAACGCCAAAAAGTAGCCAATAGCTTGCTGTTTAATACCCGATATGCGCTTTTTTCCGGAAAGGTGTCCGTGCTTTTTTTATAAGCATAACATAATGCTGTTAGTACCAAAATATTATGTGTGCACAAAAATTTTTGCCTTTCATTCATTTCAGAGTAATATCGTTAAACGTTTTTGTTGAAAGTGCATAAAAGGTTATTGAAAAGCAAAAATTTGCAAAAAAATATGCCTTAAATTATCAACTAATTACAAGTAGTTGCCGTAAAACTAAGTAAGTGAGCGTTTCATCTTGTTCAATTGCGTGACTCATTCAGTTGAACTACTTCGTTCTGGACCTACTCAGCTCTAGGTTTTTGAATTGTTGCGTATTTCTAATAGTAATTATATCATGCATAGTTCATAATACATATGTATGTAATTATGTTTTTTTCAGATGGCCTACATATTTTTTCTTCTGATGTTTACATTTACGGTTTTGGTTAAAATGGAACAAAAACCCCGTTGGCAGGAAATATATTCCATTGCATATATAGCAACATTAGGATTTGAGAAGATACGTGAAATAATTTCCTCCGAACCAGTGGCCGTAACGTAAGTCGATTGTCTAACCTTTATTACATGTTAATAATTCACTCTTTAAATATTAAATTTTACATGTTGCTTTATTCAACATAAATATACTAGACATAAATTTTCTGTGTGGGCTTGGAACATGTGGAACCCATGCGATGGTGCGGCTATAATATTATTCTTCATTGGGCTTTCACTGCGGTTTCAGTCAAATACAATGGATATTGGTAGAGTGATTTATTGTGTTGACAGCATATACTGGTACTTAAGAATATTAAATATTTTGGGTGTAAATAAATATTTGGGTAAGTTTTTGTATTTGGTCAAAAATTAAAAAATCTCCATGTGAAAACTATAAGTATTCTACGCAAATAAGGCGAAAATGAGGACAGTGGACGGGTTTTATTCGACAAGATTTATTTAACCGGTTTCTTTAATATTGTTGAGCCTGATTATTATAATATAATAATATAATATAATATAATAATATAATATTATCATGAAGTTGTAATTAATAAATGATTATTATGGTTATTGCGGCGTTAGTGTACGAATTTGTATGAAAAACAGGTTTTAATGTGCACATTAACTTCATGAATCGTTTATGAATTACACCTTAAATATTTTTTGATGTCAAATATTTATGTATAATTTATGTAAGTTTTTATTGCCCATACGAGTATTTTTATTATAAATTTGGATTTATCCCCAAATCTAGGGTTTTTTTTATATCCCTATTACGGTTCTCAACTTTTAAAATAATTTTGTTGTCTTTGATGCATTGGTATTGCCACTGTATTTTCTGTGGTATTATCATTCTCAACTCTGCGTAAGTTTGGTCGACTAAAACAATAAGCTGATTTTTAGCAGTTGTGTGTTTGCCAGTTATAGTTAAGGTGATCATATTTTTCGACAAAAAAAAAGGACACTCAAAATTAAATAAAAATTATTGGTATTAACTTAATTACATAGATATATTTTATATCAATAAAATAAAAATATAATTCAAACAATGTAATCTTAGTGACTGTACATGTAGTTACATATGTATGTACTTATTTTAATGTTTAAAACAGAAATTAAATATGCCTAGAAGTTCATACGTCGTTAAAACAAAATTAATTAATCAATATTAATTAATTAATCAAAATACAAAATAATACAAAAATAAAAAAATTCAATAAATAAAAATAACTAAAAACAATAGTTTAAGGATTATGTATGTACATACATATATATTATTGATATTTTTCTAAAGAATGTATATTTGTATTATATCAATGTTAAACAATTTAAATTCTGCAGAGTTCATTTCAAAGCCGACAGAAAATTTGACACGATGAACATACACTTTTCAGCGTTGCCAGGCAATTCCTGTCTTGGGTGGTTATGAATTTATATTGTATTGAGTTTAAAATTTCGGTATTTTGAGAAAATAAAACTTTTAATTTTGGAAACTAAAGAACATTAGCCATCAAAAAAAAAAAAGGACAATTCAATTAAAAAAAGGACAATTTATTTTGTTTAAATTTAAAAAGACGCTGTATCAAAAAAGAGGACTGTCCTTATTAAAAAAGGACGGATGGTCACCGTAGTGATAGCGTATAATGAAAATTTTAGTAAAGTAATTGGTGAGAGCAGATTACGATGCCAAATAAAAGTGCAAAATAAAATTGTCGTATTTAAAATTGTAAAAGATAATTTTCAGTCAATACTTGGGCGTAATAGTTGCGAACACCTGCGCTTAGTGACGCGTATTGATTGCGTGCAAGCTAAAAAGCTGGGCTGTTGTAAAACATTTGAGTACGATATAGAGTTTATAGAAAACGCGAAATTTCGCATATTACCTCCGAGAAGAATTCCCTTAGCGTTGAAGGAAAAAGAGAAGAAAGAATTAAATAATATGGTACAAATGAAAGTCATCGCACCGATAAGTGAGCCATCGCCAGCAGCCCGATGGTAATTGTTAAAAATTTTTTACCCATTTGGTATCAAACTTCATAAGTGGTGAGAAGGAACAAACGAACGATAATGAGAGATATATCGTAGTGGAAATCGGTGTACTGATACCAAAGACTATAAATATATGAAGAAGTAACACTGCCATACATTGTACGGCAAATGCTTAATTTGCTGGTGGTTTTAGTACTAAAACCAATTTTTTCAAGAGAGTCATTTATTTTCTCAGAGAATTTATTATTCTCATGTCTCTCCCTGCAAGAACAGTACGGGTTAAATAACGCGTTACATAAAAGGTACTCATAACCAAAGTATAACAGCCATACCTAAACAAGAGCGGCAAGCGTTTTTTAGCTGTCAAAAGTTCTCATGGCCATACAATTTGTATGGAGCATCCCGAAATAACGCGGCGGTAACGCGGCGGCAACATTTTGCAATTGGAAAATCCGATTTTGACAACGCGTTTAATAGTGAAGTTATCTGCAAAAGACAAGCACACATGATACAATTACTATAAGGTAGTCTTACAAGCCCAGCTGACAATTGTTGTAAATCACTTGTTTTTTATTTCAGGTTTTAAATTTTGATTTGTATATATTTATTAAATTTAAATATAATTTAAATTTTAAATTTACATATACTTATTTATTTACACATAAACGTACACACATATGTACATATTTATACTTTTGACTTACGAGGAATTTTTTTGTTGTGTTTGTTGTAGAGATGCATGTATTCTTCGGTTATGAGTATACTATTATAATCAGGGTTGTTATATATTTTGTAATAACCCTATTTTTATGACAAAGCGTTGACGCTCTTGTTTAGGTATGGTATTTCAGCGTTAACGCTAGGCGGTAAAAAACGTTCCGCTTTCCGCTCTTGTTTAGGTATGGCTGTAAGTTAGAAATTCTAAAACTTTCAGTTATTTTGCACAGGCCTTTGGGAAAAAACTAACCTATTCTCTTCTGTACGTGTGAGCTGATATCTCTTTCTTTCCCATTATTACTTAGAACAGAAAACACTATAGTGCTCTCGCTCGCACACATCAGTGCTAACGTGTATATAACTGCATAGTTATCGGTAGCGATACTGATAGTATTATGTTACAAATAGCTTCTTAGTTACCCGATAATCATATCCGTTATTACTACTTAAGAAGTAACTTGTTAGTTAACCGCTTTATACATCGATTAGTTAACCGTTATTAATATAGGTTAGTGCTACTGAATACTACCAGTTATTGTATTTCTAAAAATTGGTTATTGCTACTGTATTAATAAAAGCCCTTTTTAATGTTTTCAATTTATTTTATTTTAAAAAAAGTACATAAAATAAAATTAAAATAGAAATATAATAAAAACAATTAATTCATATAAAGTTTAACTTTTGAAGGTCACTTTGAGATCGTAATTCTTTAAAATATAATTTTAAAGACAAAATCATATAAAAAAAATTAAAAAAAAGTAAAAAGTATAATGAAAAACCAAAAATACTTTGGACAACTTTTTTTACCATTATGTCACTGCACACTTGTTACAAAAGCCCTAGCTGGCGAGTCACAAATAAAAAACGAATGTTAAATTTTTTAATTATTGCACCTGGTCCAATTTTAAGCCCAACTTCCCTCAGTAAAGTAACTTCATCACAAAAGTCTTTCATAAAGTCATTTATATTCCAAGGTTTTTCTTTTCCAGAGAAGCATGCTATAACATAGGGATTTTCTTGAGGATGCCCACACACTGCTCCTAAGTTTGACCACAAAACTCGACTGGAACTCTTAAACAATTTTAAACCATCTATTCCTACGTCGATCTGAACTTCATCCCTGTCTTTTAGTTATTCAAAAGTGCCTGCACAAAAATAAGATTGAATTCCTAAATATAAAAACTCTCCGCATGGAATAGATTGAATTGGAATTTTTCGCTTTTGGGTACCAAGAAGAATTTTAGCGCAAAGCGGCAAGTTAGGAGCTCCCATTCCGTTCAAAGTCTGGAACAAATCTGTCACAGTATTTTGAGACACATTGTTACGAATAGCCCACGATTTGAGCTGGTTTATATTTGTATTTTGGGAAAAATTTCCCATTTCTTGAATATTTTCCGACATCTCCACTTCATTTTCCAAAATATCCGCAGTTTCACTATCGGACGGACAACTTTCTACACTTCCTGCTCTATCCACAATTGCAAATTTATTTATATATCCACTCTTCTTTTAAATTTCTTTTTTTCAACGCTTAAAGCATTAGGTTTTTAATTTAATTATGTACTTTAATGTTTTCAATTTTAACACACTTTTTGTTTTCACGCGGGCCTTAGTTTATATTCTTATGAAAGTTCTTTGGTATTCAATGAACACTGTTCATATTAGTGTAGTAGACAGACAGTAAGGTATAACACTCTTCCTTAAACGAAAAGGCTATTTCTTTCTGACTTAAGGCTGCTTTAGCCGACCGTAACTCTAGAAATGTAAATGCTGATGTGTCAGCTGATTGCTTCTGTTATATGCAAAAGCTATGAAAATACTTACTTGACTGAAATAAAATGTTGCCGTAACGTACCAACCTCCAGAAAATAGAATTTCATTACGAGGTTACGTGACAATTGTAGACAGTGATGGGATGGTTGTATTTTGAATTGCAATGGGGCACAGAAGTCCTTTGTTAGTACTTTTTTTGTTTTGACTAGTTTTAGTTGTTAAATATGTACACATGCATGCTTTATTGAGTAAAGAAAGTTTTCTAAATAATGTTTTTTTTTCAATATCTAGCAAGAGACTGTACCGATCGTTTGTGCTTATGTATTTTATTGTAATGAATTTGATAATTGTTTAAATTATAGTTTAACATTCATATCTATGATGTACATAGTTTTGATTATTAGTGTTACTTATTATTTAAAAGACGTTTTTGTATACTTGAATGTATGTATGTATGTATGCACGTATGTATGTACTTAAGTACAATATATGTATATGAAATTACAAAGTAAGCATATCAATTTATGTAAGTTAACTCAAACAAAGTCAATAAACTCTATTCTTTAATAATTTTGCATATTCATCTTTTTAAACGCGGAAGTAAGTTGCAATGCTTTAGCAATTAACTAGGTTAATAAAAAATACTTTGTAATCAATTAATAAGAAAGCAAATAATGCAATTCTCGCTTATTTGTGAATTAGGTCAATAAGTATTTTGCAATAAAGTTAATAAGAATAAAATATCGCTATTCTTGCTTATTTGCAAGTAGATCAATTAATTTAATATAAATTATGTATATTTGGGAATTTAGTTTTAAGTTCTTACCTTTAGTTCACATTTGTAATAACAACATTAATAAAGAAGCGGTCGCCTTGACCGCGTTAACAAACAAACAATTTTTTTTAAGTTTTTCAACACGGAAAATATTAAGTTGTACATACATATGTACATACATACATACATTCAAGTATACAAAAAAAAATCTTTTATATAATAACTGCCTTGCACATGATGCCGAACGAATTTTTCTTGCGTACAAATTACATTTAAAACAAAAACAAAATTTTTAAAATTGTATGTAAGTATGTATGTACATACATAAATTGATATACTTACTTTGTAATTTCATGTATAGTGTACTTATGTACATACATATATACATACATACATGCAAGTATACAAAAAAAAATCCTTTAAATAATAAGTAACACTAATAATCAAAACAATGATGTACATACATATATAGATATGAATGTTAAACTATAATTTAACCAATTATCAAATTCATTACAATAAAATGTGTAATAATATGATTGGGTACCTTTTTAAATCATATCGTACTATTTGCGAACAATCACAAATATTGTAAACATTTGGAACTTCCATCAACGTTTGGAACAGCTGTTTTGTATTTTATTTATAATTTTCAAAGTGATAAAAAGTTGCAACGGACGACAAGAAATTAATACTACTGGTGAAGGAAAATGAACAATAAGAATTCTCCGGGGCACAAGATTTCGAAGAAGAACAGAAAAATATGATTTAATGTGTTTAATAAGAATTTTTGTTCTTTTTATATACATATGTATGTATGTACATATGTACATATGCATGTCTGCACATTCATGTGTCACGTGACACGTTTTTAAGCATTCTATAACTACAAAAATGTTGGCTCTTACATTACATCAACATTTAGCTTACATCTACGATTTCAACCGTCGGCTAAATAGGCCTTTAGGGTGCTTATGGAATACAAGTATACGTATGTACATATATGTTGAAATTTAAAAATCTTTAAATGAATTGGTGTATCGGTTAGGCAGATTTTGCAGGGCTACTATTCATTTAGATATAAATACATGTGTTCATACGTTTGTGTCTTTGCATACACAAGTATGTGTGCATGTGTGTACAATTAATAACCCAGTTGGCCAAGTCTTTAAGACATCTTTAACGACGGGTACAAGACAATAGTAAGTCGTAGAAGACATACTGAAGACAGCTCCATACATATCGTGGACGAAATTTTCATACAAATGGCGGCAAGGTCACCCAAGACGGGATGAGCGACAATGTCGCTCAGCTTGTCGTTGACCTTTTCCCAATGCCATGTTCTTTAACAATTTCATCGACGACTATTTAAAGTACAATACCTCCACATTGTCACTTAAGACTATATAAAGGACAATATCCATCATCTTGTCGTCGACGACTACATAAGCGATATAGTTGCAATCTGATCGTTAACGACTGTTCTGGCGAATTTGTCTTTCAAAGTGTATTCAAAGATGTTATAAGCGACATTGTCGCTTATCACGTCTTGTGTAACCCCCGCAATTAAATAAAAAGTAAGCAGAAATTTTATATTTGCAACTTAAATTTTATTTCAGTCCTTTTTTATAACTACATAAACATTTAATTAAATTAACAAACATAAACATTCAATTGCTAAATTAGCGAAAACGAATTAACATTATAATTAATTATATCATTGTAAAAATAATAAATATGCTTTAAGTTTAAAGTTTAAAATAACATATCTTCAATTATTTTCCTTATTACTACCTTTTCTGGAATTTTCTTTATTTGTAGTATTTTTAACTCTACGACAAACTGTACGCAGCTCTTTCACAAACTCTTCAAAGCTCTGGTTTTCATCCTTTGTGGCTTCTATTTAAATTTTTTTTTTAGATTTAGCTTCTAAAATAACATCAATCATCAAATTATTTTATTTACTTACCAAAGATAGCATTTAATACGTGTCCATATGTTTTCAGTGATTTTTTTCCCTTTGTGCCATCGTAGTTATACTTCATAATTATATTCTTCCCCAAAATTCTCTTAATATTTTTTATGCTGCCGGCTAGATTTCGTTTCATAGCATTTATCTGAAATAAAATATTTTTACATTAATTTTAAGAATCTACTGTTAAGTTGATATGCATATACTTAGGTATACTTACAATCTGCATCTCGTCTTCTGAAGCTAGCTTTTCCTCCAAATCTACTAACTTATCTTCGGAATCTATTGGGAATAGCGTTTGGCTTGCTTGGAACATACTGAGATTTCGACGAAGTTAAACGTTATTTTCGGCAAAAATTTTTGTGATTTCATCCTGTCGAGCTATCACCAGCGCTAGTTTGTTTTTCAGCTCATTTATATTATAATTTATTTCATCCTGTCGTACTATTAGCAGCTCTATTTTTCTTTTCAGTTCATTTATGTCATTATTTGTTATTTGTTCCATTATTATATAATATTTTGAGGAGTAGCTTAACAATAAAAATGCTATAATATAAAGTACATAAATTAATTAAATACAATTATGTAGTATTGGAAGTAAGATAAAATTGGTTTTGTAGGGCAGACACATCATTTTGCATTTGATTGCATTGATATCGATCTCAAATTCTTTATCTCCTTGTAAGCTTTCAATCAGCACAATTCCTAATTGTTTGGATGGAATAGGCAGAACGTAAAAATTTTTTGCATTCTGAAGCTTTACCCCGTACAAAGTGTTACCTTGAATTCGTATGATTTTAATAACTGCCCCCATGTCACCGTTCGTTTGGTTTTTTAACAAACAAAAATTGTTTGGCAAATTTGTGCTCAAATAGCAATTTGTGGTTTTGAGCTTCAAGAGTTTCCCTTTTCTTTTATCGCAACTTATTTCTTTTCTTTCAGTTACTATAGAACGGGATTCAAAATGTTTTCTAATTTGTTGTAAAATTTGATTGGGCTTCTTAACACATTTTTTTATGGACTGCATAAAATTTTCGAAATCGTATGCTGTAAAGCTTGTAAGCAGCCCCATTTCTCTGACACAGTCGCACAAATGAAGCAAGTTATGTACATTGTACGTCAAATACTTTTCTCCATATATACTGAAATAAAATGCAACAAAATCCCGCAATAGAGTTTCAGAAGCATCTAAATTATTTTCAAAAGAATAAGGACAACAAAGAAGCCGATAGGTGCAATGAAGTAGGAGAAAGTGGTAGTAGGTATCATCATTTACAATGTCTTTAATGAGTACTATACCTGTATAAAGTAAAAACTGGCGATACTCTGTAGCTTTCCACTTTTTCAACTCTTCTATTGGGCGAGGAGTGCGGCCGAATTCTCTCGGAATAAACCCTACTATTGATAAGAAACCATTTGTCATTAAAGTTCTTTCATTAGGATTCATACTTTTAATTAATAAATTTAAAATTTTTTTATGTTACACCTAAATCTATCATATGCATGGGGTCAATTGGAAATTGTGTGACCACTTTAATGTTCGCTTCTTCTAGATTTGTTAGATTACTTCGAAACATAACAGAATGATGCTCAGGATGTGCTCTACTTTTAAACATATCATCAGTCCTCCTTTCCCCAATAACATCAGAGTACACGGTAACTTTGTCCACCTTCCTGCCAACTTGCGTGCACCTGCTACAACCATGAAATCCATTATGACCGACGCATCCTGTAACGAATGCTCTGGCTGGAGCGTCGCAAATAAAGGCCCTTACAACTACAATTATATTTTTGTTTTTGTACGAAATGCCATTGACAAAGAGATCTTTTAATTCAACTACAAAGTCGTGCAGGTAGGAGTTGATGCATACGGGTTTCTTGATTCCGCAGTAAATTCCGATTGGAAACAAGCAATCTATGAAAACATCTACTGATGAGTTGGTATGGTTACCAACGAAATACATATTTAGATATTGCTAACCCGCAACAAATAAATAAAATTTAAAACATAAATACTTGTGTACATGCTCAAATAAATGTAAAATTTTATTTTTATCAACAAAAATAATATACATAAAATTAATAATACATAAAAAAACTTAAAAATGTAATTACTGAGATTAATTCGATTTTAATACTTCAAACACACATGTTTTATTCAGTCAAATGATTTTTTTTGTTAGACAATTTAGGATGTTCTTAAGAAATAATCTTTTAAAAACAATTTTTTTGCTTTCAAACGATTTTTGGTTTTTGTTTTTATTAAATTAGATTTTGAAAAAACTCTCGCTAATTGTCGGGGTAGATGATATAGTGAGAAAAGCATAAAATAGTTTAAATATCTAATTTTTCTGCTCTTTTTTAGATTTTTCCAAATATACTATATCGTCTTATATATCGCTGAATTCTTTTTTATTATCTGAATTTTAATACTTTGAATAGAATTAATTAATTCGCATTAAAGATTGTTATATTCATTAATAATAACTTCTTCCATATCATTACTTTATTATTATATTATTGTGGTTACTTTCAACATAAAATAATCTAGAGTATAATTAATTAGCACATTCTTTAGTTTAAATTTTTAAAGAATATTTGAAACACTTTCATTGCACGGAAAATTTCCAGAATTTAGGACATTTGCATGTGACTTTTTTTTTTTTTTTTCATTTTTGTTTTTGGTAAAATACTTCCAAACCGAGCTCATTCTGAAAGATAATTATATAATATTTTTATATTATTATTATTACGATTAAACGTAATTATTATTTGAACTTATATTGATTTACATATGAAAAGTAATATTATCAGGCAAAAGTTCAGTTTTATTGAATTAAGGAAAATTCAAAATTACTAAGAGTTTTTTTGTGTTGGAAAATATTATTATTTATATCCAATCAGTTTTTAGCAGAACGTATCAGTACTGATTTCAAGGCCGCTACACCTCTCATCAGCGTTCAATTGTCCATCTTTAAAATTTTCGTAAAGTGGATACTAATTGAGAAGAATATACTATATTTAACCAGTTTTCAACAGAAATAGAATATGAGAATTAATTTTTAATTCAATTTTTATTCTACAATTAAACAGTGCTGGTTAGTACGAAATTCCCTCATTACTGTTTGGAACTCATAATCAACACAAACTCATAGTCCGTTATCATCAAAGTATTCTACTTTGTATTTTAACGTTTTTGTTGTTTTTACTCTATATTAGGGAAATTCACATATTACTGTGACCCCTGTTATTAGGGTATTTATAGCTCGTGCCCAAGCGGAATTAATATTTTTATATTATTATTATTACCATTAAACGTAATTATTATTTGAACTTATATTGATTTACATATGAAAAGTAATATTATCAGGCTCAAGTTCAGTTTTATTGAATTAATGAAAATTCAAAATTACTAAGATTTTTTTTGTGTTGGAAAATATTATTATTTATATCCAATCAGTTTTTAGCAGAACGTATCAGTACTGATTTCAAGGCCGCTACACCTCTCATCAGCGTTCAATTGTCCATCTTTACAATTTTCGTAAAGTGGATACTAATTGAGAAGAATATCAACTATTTAACCAGTTTTCAACAGAAATAGAATATGAGAATTAATTTTTAATTCAATTTTTATTCTACAATGAAACAGTGCTGGTTAGTACGAAATTCCCTCATTACTGTTTGGAACTAATAATCAACACAAACTCATAGTCCGTTATCATCAAAGTATTCTACTTTGTATTTTAACGTTTTTGTTGTTTTTACTCTATATTAGGGAAATTCACATATTACTGTGACCCCTGTTATTAGGGTATTTATAGCTCGTGCCCAAGCGGAATTAATATTTTTATATTATTATTATTACGATTAAACGTAATTATTATTTGAACTTATATTGATTTACATATGAAAAGTAATATTATCAGGCTCAAGTTCAGTTTTATTGAATTAATGAAAATTCAAAATTACTAAGAGTTTTTTTGTGTTGGAAAATATTATTATTTATATCCGATCAGTTTTTAGCAGAACGTATCAGTACTGATTTCAAGGCCGCTACACCTCTCATCAGCGTTCAATTGTCCATCTTTACAATTTTCGTAAAGTGGATACTAATTGAGAAGAATATCAACTATTTAACCAGTTTTCAACAGAAATAGAATATGAGAATTAATTTTTAATTCAATTTTTATTCTACAATTAAACAGTGCTGGTTAGTACGAAATTCCCTCATTACTGTTTGGAACTAATAATCAACACAAACTCATAGTCCGTTATCATCAAAGTATTCTACTTTGTATTTTAACGTTTTTGTTGTTTTTACTCTATATTAGGGAAATTCACATATTACTGTGACCCCTGTTATTAGGGTATTTATAGCTCGTGCCCAAGCGGAATTAATATTTTTATATTATTATTATTACGATTAAACGTAATTATTATTTGAACTTATATTGATTTACATATGAAAAGTAATATTATCAGGCTCAAGTTCAGTTTTATTGAATTAATGAAAATTCAAAATTACTAAGAGTTTTTTTGTGTTGGAAAATATTATTATTTATATCCAATCAGTTTTTAGCAGAACGTATCAGTACTGATTTCAAGGCCGCTACACCTCTCATCAGCGTTCAATTGTCCATCTTTACAATTTAAAATTAATTCTCATATTCTATTTCTGTTGAAAACTGGTTAAATAGTTGATATTCTTCTCAATTAGTATCCACTTTACGAAAACCGAACAACCGAAAAATTATTGTCGTTTACATACCAATAGCGAATATCGTTAAAAGTGTTACTGAATACCAAATTCGATAAATTTTCGTTATATTAATTTTAACAATACGATTATCGTAATGAAAATTACTGAATCCCACCATAGGCTTAGTGTAGAATTTCTTACAATAATCTAATTTATTTTGGGCTGCTTTTAATTTCATTTGTGTCAACTTATCGTCTATATGCGATTTCCACGTTAAACGACGATCAAGATGAACGCGTAGATATTTTACTGCAGTGTGTTGCGGTATAGTCTCGATGTTAATTTGTATAGGCGGGCATGTTTCCCTGCGTAGCGTTAAAGTGACGTGTACACATTTCTGCTCATTAACTTATGTATATCCGTCATTGTTTTAGCCAGGTTTCCAGTTTTGATACGTACCATTGAAAATTCCGGGAAGCTTCTACAGGATTTTCATGAACGATTAGAAAACTGTATCATCAGGAAATGTTGACGTGTGAATGTTACTGCTTAACGGTAAGTCAGAGGCATATATTAAATAAAGTGAAGGACCGAAGATGCTGCCTTGAGGGACTCCGGCTTCGATTGACTGCGGAGGGCTTAAAAAGTTGCCTTCTCGAATTATAAATTTTCGTTCCATTAAATAGCCTTTTAAAAGCTTGACGATGTTTGCGGGTAGATTTTGTGTTAACTTGTGTATTAGCCCTTCGTGCCATACTTTATCGAAAGCTTGAGAAACATCTATAAAGGCATCACTATAGGCATCAGCTTGCTCATATACAGCTTTTAAAATAGTTTTGAAATGTGGGCAATAAACTAATAGGCGGATAGGATATAACCTTCGTATGATCCTTGCCGGGCTTTGGTATCATAATAATCATCGAAACCTTCCATTCTGCCGGATAGTATTGCAGCCGTATTCTTTTATGCAGTATTCTTTTTGCAATATATATGGTAATTCTTGCAGCATTTTGTTGCTTATTTTGGAACTTTTTTGGTGTTAAGACTAGTAATGGCCTTTTCAATCCCACAATGTTAATTTTAGCGATATATCTGGAAAAGAGGCGACTGGTGGCAGTTTAACAATATCAGAAGAAATATTAGGAGTAAATACTTTTTGTAAGTGTTTAACAAAAAGGGCAACTTTTTCAGCATCAGTTCTTGCCCAGTCACCAATAGAGGCTCGTAATGGAGGTTTGCATATTACCGGCCTTTTAATACCTCTTGCTGCACGCCATAGCGAATAATCTGTTTGTGGTGTTGTATCTATTGCTTGAAGAAATTTTTGAAGGGAAACTGTTTTTGTGTTTGTAAAACTTTTCTAAGTTGCTTGGTACACTACTTAAGCCTTAATTTTAGCTGAGGCGATCTGTAACGTAGCCATTCTCGTCGAGCTTTTTCAGTCAATAGCCTTTCTATATCCACACAAAAAATATTGTTAAATCTCACTTGTTGATTTGTTTGATTTGAAGCAGCAATAAGAGCAGCTTGTTTAACATGTGCTTCAAACAACCTAATAGAATTATCTATGTCAGAAGGTGTTGTCAACGGCATATTTTCCGAGCAATTAGGCGAGTGATCTAAAGATAAATTCAGAGATGCTTCAACTTTAATCATTTCGCTAGCCACTCCTTTCACTATTCTAAAGTTCATAACATCAGGAGTTGGCTGACCACTTAAACTACATTCAAACCCATTTTAGAATTTGTGTTAAACAACACACGACCCTTAGGAGTGATTGAACGTGAACCCCATAATGTGTGTTTAGCATTGTAGTCACCAGCTGCTAGAAAACGGGGGCCCAGCAAGTTATAAAAATCCGCATATTGGCTCACCGTAATTGAAAATCGGGGGAATAGACAGATGATATTAAAAGTTTTTGATAATAATTTTCAATACAAATATTTGTTGCTTGAAGATATTTTTCACAAAAATCATTTAGTGTTATATAGTGTTTTATTCGCGATTTTATTAGAATTCCCGAACCACCACAAGCTCTACCTTCAGAGTAAAAATATTTACTGTTTGAATTAAGCTCTCTATTAAAGCTTCAATTTGACTAAAATTAGAACCTGTAGTCTGTGTTACTTTTTAAAATATTAGCGTATGAAAATTGACCATAAGGTTGTTGTTGGGCAATAGTCATGTTAGACTTCAAAGCATTTGAATATTGATTCTGGCTGGTAGACGGTTTAGGTATAAGTGGGTAGTTAAAAGGGGTTTTAGGCTGAGCGGGAAAAAGCATTAGATTTTTCTTTGTTTGACAAACTCTTAAAAATCGAATATAAAAGGCAGCCCCTGTAGTTAGCAGTGTGGTTTCCGCCGCAATTGCCACATATTTTTTGCCTTGGGATCACCTCTCAATTTGTTGCAGTTAGCGGTACAGTGTAACTCACCATATACAACGCAAACGGTAGGCAACTTGCAGTAAGCTTTGGTGTGGCCAACTTCTTGGCAGTTCATGCATTGAACAGGTCCAGTTTTTTTATGTGGCTGCTCAACGGTAACTCTCCGGTGCAACAGATACTTTAAATCATAGATTGGATGCGATTCATTTTTTTTATCTTTATGTCACCTGGCTGTAACTCGACTCTAAATATTGGTTGGGGGATTTTTTCCCCTATTTTTAATGTTTGAAACATATTTTATTTTAAAGCCACTATTTGCAAAGCCTGACTTAACCTCTTTAGGATCAACTCTTTATCTACACCTTTTATTACGACTGTTAAGCCCTTGGCACTCTTTAGTTGGTATGTGTAAAATTGTTATTTTTTTGACTCGAAATCAGAAACTATTTTTCGGTAATGATTTTCTTGAGTTACCTGAATTTTTGTTTCGTTGATTTTTCCGCGCTTAATTGGAGTTACGTATAACTCATTTTCTCCAATTAATGAAATAAGGCTTTTAACCAACAAATTGGAATTCTGTTCTCTTAAATATACTCGACCTTGTTGTTATTGTGTCTTCATCGCCTTGTAACTCCAATCAAGCGTGGGAAAATTAATGAAACAAAAATTCAGGTATCTAAAGAAAATAATTACAGAAAAATAGTCTCAGACTTTGAGACTAAAAATAAAAATTTTTATACATATCAGCTTAAGAGTGCTAAAGGTCTAACCGTTGTAATAAAAGGTATAGATTCTAGTGTGGATCCAGAAGAGGTCAAGTCTGGCCTTGAAAATAGTGGATTCAAGGTGAAAAATGTTTCAAACATCAAAAATAGAGAAAAAATCCCCCAACCAATATTTAGAGTCGAGTTACAGCCAGGTGACATAAAGATAAAAAAAAAATGAATCCCATCCAATCTATGATCTAAAGTATTTGTTACACCGGAGAGTTACCGTTGAGCAGCCACATAAAAGAGCTGGACCTATCCAATGCCTGAACTGCCAAGAATTTGGGCACACGAAAACTTATTGCAAGTTGCCTACAGTCTGCGTTGTATGTGGTGAGCTACACAGTACCGCTAACTGTGACAAAACAAAAGGTGATCCCAAGGCGAAAAAATGTGGCAATTGCGGCGGAAATCACACTGCCAACTATAGAGGCTGCCCTCTTTACTCGTTTTTTAAACGCTCCTCGCACAAAAAAGAAAATATTATCCCCGCTCAGCCTATCACACTTTTAAGCTACCCTCAGTTACCTCAACCGTCTACCAGTCAGCAACAATATTCAAACGTATTGAAATCAAACGCGACTATTGCTCAGCAACAACCTAATAATAAATTTCCATACGCTAACATTTTAAAAAGTAACCACAATACAGCGCAAAAACCGGTACCAGTAAGCGAAGCTCCAGGGTCTAATTTTAGCCGTATTGAAGCCTCAATTGAGAGCTTAATACAAACAGTAAATACTTTTACTCTCAACATGTCCTGTATGATGCAGGAAATGTTGAAAATGCAGTCTACTTTGTTGCAGGCTGTATTAAGCAAACCATGAACTTGAAAATATGTTTTTGGAACGCAAACGGCATCTGCCAACATAAAAATGAAATAGAATATTTTCTTCTGGATAAACAAATCGATGTTATGCTTATCTCAGAAACTCATTTGACGTCTCGAAGCTATTTTAGAATTAGTGGATATAATTTCTACGACACCAAGGATCCTCGAGGTAGAGCTTGTGGTGGCTCGGGAATTCTAATAAAAACGCGAATAATACACTACCTGTTAAATGAATTTTGTGAAGATTACCTTCAAACAACAAACATCTGCATTGAAAATTTTTATCAAAAACTTGTGATATCATCTGTTTATTCTCCTCCCAGGTTTTCAATTTCAGAGAGTCAATATACCGCATTTTATTCAACACTGGGGTCCCGTTTTCTAGCAGCTGGCGACTACAATGCTAAACACACATTTTGGGGTTCACGTTTAATCAGTCCCAAGGGTCGTGTTTTGTTTGACACAATTTCAAAAATGGGCTTTAATGTAGTTTCAAGTGGTCAGCCAACATATTGGCCAACGGATCGACAAAAAATTCCTGATATTATCGACTTTGGAGTTGTGAAAGGTGTGCCCAGCGAAATGATTGAAGTTGAAGCATCATTGGAATTATCTTCAGATCACTCGCCTACTATTATCACTATTTACTCACACACAACTGCAACATCAACATGCGATTTACCGCTGACATCTGCACGTATTAACTGGCTGAAATACAAAAAATATTTGAGTGCTCATTGCACGGAAAATATGCTGTTGAGAACACCTACTGACATAGAAAATTCTATTAGGTTGTTTGAAGCACATGTTAATCAAGCTGCTCTTAATGCTTCTTCAAATCAACAAGTAAGATTCAACAACATTTCTTCTGTAGATATAGAAGGGCTATTGACTGAAAAACGGAGAGCGCGACGAGAATGGCAACGTTACAGATCCCCCCAGCTAAAGTTAAGGCTAAAGGAATGCACCAAACAGCTCAGAAAAGTTTTACAAACAAAAAAAACAGCTTCGCTGCAAAAATTTCTTCAAGAACTCGATGCAACACCACAAACAGATTATTCGCTATGGCGTGCAGCCAGAGGACTTAAAAGGCCAGTGATTTGCAAACCTCCGTTACGAGATTCGAATGGTGACTGGGCAAGAACTGATGCTGAAAAAGGTGCTCTTTTTGTTAAGCACTTAGAAAATGTATTTACACCGAATATTTCTACTGATATTGTTGAACTGCCACCAGTCATCTCTTTACCAGAAATACCGTTAAGATTTAACATTGTGGAGATTGAAAAGGCCATCACTAGTCTTAACACCAAAAAAGCCCCAGGTGTCGACAAAATAAGCAACAAAATGCTTCAACAACTGCCTTATATTGCAAAAAGAATTATACTATTCATTTTTAATAGTATTCTACGGCTGCAATACTATCCTGCAGAATGGAAGGTTTCGATGATTATTATGATACCAAAGCCCGGCAAGGATCATACGAAGGTTGAATCCTATCGGCCTATTAGTTTATTGCCCAACATTTCAAAACTATTTGAAAAGCTGTATATGAGCAAGCTGATGCCTATAGTGACTAGAAGTGGATGCATTCCAGATCATCAATTCGGTTTTCGCAGACAACATAGCACAATTGAACAAACTCACAGGCTTGTGAATGTTATTAGAGACACTTTCTCAAGCTTTCGATAAAGTATGGCACGAAGGTCTTATACATAAATTAACACAAAATCTACCCGCAAACATTGTTAGGCTTTTAATAAGCTATTTAATTGAACGAAAATTTGTAGTTAGGGAAGGCAATTTTTTAAGCCCACCGCAGTCGATCGAAGCCGGAGTTCCCCAAGGGAGTATCTTCGGTCCATTACTTTATTTAATATATGCCTCTGACTTACCGTTAAGCAGTAACATTCATACATCAACATTTGCCGATGATACAGCTTTTCTAAGCGTTCACGAAAATCCTGTGGAAGCTTCCCGCAATTTACAAGGGTATATATCCAAATTGCAAAATTGGCTCAAACAATGGCGTATTAAAGTTAACGAGCAGAAATGTGTGCACGTAACTTTTACGTTGCGCAAGGAGACCATACCGCAACACACTGTTGTCAAATATCTAGGCGTTCATCTTGATCGTCGTTTAACATGGAAATCGCATATAGACGCAAAGTTAATACAAATGAAATTAAAAGCAGCCCAAATGAATTGGCTTATTGGAAGAAATTCTATACTAAGCCTAGACTGTAAACTACTATTATACAACGCGATCCTGAAACCAATATGGTTCTATGGAATCCAGTTATGGGGCACTGCCTCAGCATCAAATGTCGAAAAAATTCAAAGGAGACAAAATAAAATTCTACGTACAATTACAGCAGCTCCCTGGTATGTCAGAAATCATCGGATTCATAAAGATCTAGATGTTCCGTTGGTGAAGACAGTATTTTCAATAAACGCTAAAAAATATATAAAAAAACTTGAGGTGCACCCAAATGTACTTGCGCGCAATATTTTAAATTATAGAGGCCACACCCGGCTGAAAAGGAGGGATACTCTTTTTCTCAGCCGTACACGAGAGATGTAAAACAACATAAATTAACCGTTGAAATTAAAAATTTTGTTTAGCATTAGCTAAACTTATATGTAATATTTTTTAGATTTTAGATTTGAAAAACTTATTGATAATTTAATTTACAATTGAAGATTCAATAAATAATAAAATTTATCAAAAAAAAAAAAAAAAATCGCCTTGTTAAGTTAAAATCGCGAAACGATTTTCGGAATTTTTAATATTTTTTCCGTCTCTAGGAACTTTTGCGTTGACACTATTTGAGCAGATTTGGGACTTCTTCCCCTTTTCAGCACGGTTATGTATCTATCCATACCTATTTGAATTTTATTATCACTATTTTCACTTACTAAATCTATAATTTTGTGAATTTTGTGCACGTTGGTCACCTGGTTATTTATTGTTTGTTTGTTTGATTGTACAGCTAAGCTGACAAGTTTGCTACTAGGTGCAATTGTTGTTGCTTCTTGATCACTATTTAACATGTACGGAGAGCATGAATGCACACAAGTAGTTCTGTAGAATTCAGGTTTGTGTTTAATTCATTTTTTTTATTGTCGTCGTCTGCAACCAAAGTTAAATAAACATTGCTGCTGCTTGTAGGTTTATTGTTTTATCAGAAGATGAACTCTTTTAGAGTTCTCTTTATATTGTTTTCACTTACATATATGAGTTTGTGTATGCAAATATTTATGTATTTACACACAAGCAAAAAAATAAAATAAAACTAGTAAAATAACTGTTTAAAAAATGTTTTGTTTTTGTATATTTTTTGTGACTTGAAATTTTTGATAATTTTTATTATTCAGTTGCGACGATTATAAAAACACGTCTGTACACTGCGAGAGTTGAAACTGACTGAGTATCCAAATATACATAAATAAAATGAAACGAATTTTATCAATTTTAGAGTATAAACACAATGTTTGCGGTGCGGTGCGATTTCTCGTTGCGGGAGAGAGAAGTAAACATAATACAACGGAAGACGGCGATGGCAATAAATTTACATTTTTATTAATTTATATGTGTATACATTCAAACTAGAGATGTGCAAGTGTCGTGAATTTTTCGTGTGACTCGTGATTACAAATTGATAAAATCACGCGTGTGTGCGTGATGGTGATTCAAATATATAATACCGTGCGTGACCATGCGTGATTTTTTATTACAATTTTCACGCACTCAAAACAGTTCTATATGTTAAAATTTCCGTTACAAATGCAGACATTCTCTACATACATACATATCCATGTACGTACATACATATGTAGATATAAAAGTCCATTTTGTTTTCTGTATGTTTAACCAGATAATGAAAATATCTAATGTGATATTTTATCTCATTGGTGTTATAAAATGTATGTATGTACATATCAATAAAACACTATCTTGAACCGTGGTATGTAGTATCTACATAGATACATACTCCTTTGGAAATCTTACTTTAACCTAAACCTAACAAGACTAGTACTCCTTTTGAATTCCTTTATATATAATTAATAAATTTAAATAACCTGCCTTGGCAGACAGTGCTAGATTTTTTATATTAAGTTTATCCTTTGTATTGCGAATTTTGCGAGCTTTTTTACAAAATAAAATTTTTTAGCACCTGCTAAATCCTTTTTTGCCAAATTTTTATTTCACCGTGAGCGTGCGTGCAAAATTATTCCTGTCGTCCGTGAAAGTACGTGATTAAATATATTGCGTTCGTTAGCGTGCGTGAAAAATATTTATGTTTCGTGAGCGTAATTTTACTCACGCGCACAACTCTAATTCAAACATACTTCAAAAACATTTTTTTTTTGTTTACTTTATTCAAAAACTATGGCAACATCAGAAAGAGAAAGAGTATCAAAAATTGAGAGAATAAGAAAGTCCGCAATGAAAATAAAATAGATTTTAATTTTATACCGTTCCGCACTGCGGTTTTTTACTTCAAAATCGTATGAAAAACCGCACCGCAATAAAATATCGTTACATTGTGTTCAGACTCTTATTCTACATTTACTAGAGTTGTCAACCGATTAAGAATAATTCGATTAATCGATCAAACAAAACTAAATTCTTGTTCGAATAATTTTGAAATGCCGGATTTCGAATAACGAATAAATCGATTAATTTATGTCAATTAATCGAACATATTTTTGCATACGTAAAAAATGTATTAAATTTGTTTGTATGATTTGAAATAAAGCGAGTACTTTATATCAACCAATACATGTTATTTTTTTATGTTTGTAGTTGTTGTCGAACTGCGCATACCTAGTAGTCGTGCTATGTTTTAAATGAAACGTTAAACAATTTTTAAGAGTGGGGTTCTTTTTACTGTCAGGTGAATAAGTTAGAAATACACTAAAGCCAAAAAATTTAACTCGGTTTGGAAGTACATTCATATATTACCAAGAACAAATATGAAAAAAAAAACAAAGTCACATGTAACAAGTGTCCTAAAGTATACAAAATTGTTATATCAACAACAAAAAAAATAATAATTATTTTGCAACAGTTTTACTAAAACGCATTAAAATAAGAATAAATAAGAGACGTATAAAACTTTAAAATACGTTAAAAATATTTTTCAAATTCTGGAAAATTTCCGTGCAATGAAAGTGTTTCAAATATTCTTTAAAAATTTTAACTAAAGAATGTGCTAATTAATTATACTCTAGATTATTTTATGTTGAAAGTAACCACAATAATATAATAATAAAGTAATGATATAGAAGAAGTTATTATTAATGAAAATAACAATCTTTTATGTGAATTAAATAATTCTATTCAAAGTATTAAAATTCAGATAATAAAAAAGAATTCAGCGATATATTAGACGATATAGTATATTTGGAAAAATCTAAAAAAGAGCAGAAAAATTAGATATTTAAACTACATACATATTTCATGCTTTTCTCACTACATCATCTACCTCGACAATTAGAGTTTTTTCAAAATCTAATTTAATAAAAACAAAAACCAAAAATCGTTTGAAAGCAAAATAAAAATTGTTTTTAAAATTTTATTTCTTAAGAACATCCTAAATTGTCTAATTTAACAAAAAAAATCATTTGGTTATTGTGTTTGAAGTATTAAAATCGAAGTAATCTCAGTTATTACATTTTTAAGTTTTTTTATGTATTATTAATTTTATGTATATTTTTTTGTTGATAAAAATAAAATTTTAGATTTATTTGAGCATGTACTCAAGTATTTATGTTTTAAATTTTATTTATTTGTTGCGGGTTAGCAATATCTAAATATGTATTTCGTTGGTAGCCATACCAACTCATCAGTAGATGTTTTACCCTTTATTTTAAAAAAATTTTAAAGCTTTGTAATTCACAAATTTATTTGTGATTTTTCGTATAAATGGATGAGCTTTAAAATTTTTTAAACATAAAGGGTAAAACATCTACTGATGAGTATTTTGATAAAAGTTGATAAAAATATTAACTATTTAATTTTTAATTTATTTTTATTATATACTTATGCATTTTTGTGTTAACCCTCCGTCATGCGCATGTTCCGATAGTCACGTACGTAGCGCATGTATAAAACACGAAAAATTTTATTTTTGTGTTTAATTTCCAAAAAAAAGTTGTTATAAAGTTCATTTCAATTAGATTTAGTAGTTATAATGTAAGTTTTAAGTAATTCTAAATTAAAAAACTCTTACACATCTTCAGGTAAGCAACTAAAGCATGTATACTCTGATTTCGAATGTTGTAGGCATACCAGATTCGAGCACTTGGACAAAAAAAAACGAGTAAGTCGGCGAATTTTTTCATCTCCCAATGTACAAAGCTGACAACTTTTTCTCTTTTGTAGAGTATCAGCACCACTTGAGCTAGGAAGTACTACTGGAATCTGAAATAAAAAACAAAAAAAAAACGAGGAAAATGATATGTAATGAAGGGCAAATGTTATATCAATCCAACTTACATTTAGTGGTCTTCCAAAATACGATTCCATGGACAAACGAGTGAAGAACTGTTTGCAGCCAGTGCCATGGTGTCCAACATGTTGCAGAAAAACGCAAAAGTCCATCGTCTTGTTGACCGCTTTGTACTAAAATGTGTAACCATTTGGTCCATACAATCTACGCCAGCTTTATTTTCATTGTAAAATAAAATTGCTTCGGGTTTCATTGCTTCCCCTTCACAATGTTTTGTATAATGAACGGTCGAAAGTAGGTTCACACATTTATTTTTTTTTGGCACGTAGCTGCAAATTGATACTAAATTTTCGTGGAATCCAAATAATGATGACAAAACAGGACGAGACCGATCCTTTCTCATTTCCTTAGGAATACATTTTTTATTGGAGCGAATGGTACCAACAAATGCCAGACCAATTCTGGCCAGACGTTTTACTCCTTCTAGAGTAGTAAAAAAGTTGTCAGCTACAATTGTACGGCCAGTATTGCTGTACGGCTTTGCGAGTTGTATCAAAACATTTTCACCTTGATTCACTTCCCGTTCTTCTCCTTCTTGTCGACCGGTATAGAGCTTTCCTTGCAGTGGATATTTAGATTTGGAATCGCAAGCTCACCAAATTTTGATACCATATTTCGCTGGTTTTGATGGTATGTATTGAGTAAATTTAGTTTTTCCACGATATGGGAACAGTTGTTCATCAACTGTTATGCTGCCATGCGGACTATAGTTTTTGGCAAGATTTTCATTTAAAAAATTCCAAACGTCACGAATGGGTGCAGCTTTGTCATCGCGCAATCGTTGAGCGCGTGTTCTACCATCATCAAAACGAATGTATCGTGCCAGTGCAGAGAATCGATTAAAAGACATAGCTGCTCTGAATATGGGTAGATTATTTGACTGCCACAAAGCTTTTGTGGTTTGCATATTATTGTGGGAATAACCAGCTGCTAAAAGAATGCCGACGAATGCGTCTAATTCAGTTGCGGTCAAATCTTTCCAAACTTTTTGTTTTTTACTGGGATTAGCTGCATTCCACTTCTCGACTACTGCTTTTCCATGGCGATTCGTTTCAGAAATGATAATAAATGTTATATTTGGTGTGAAAAATTTTTTGAACACCTCAATTGGAACACTGTTTTGTTCCTTCGCACCAGGTCGAAAACGCATGATATTGTGTTGACGTAAACGAACTCCATTATTTGGATCATTTTTACACCATATAGTACCGTCCTTACCAAGAAAAGAATCTTCGGTAGCATTCTGTTCTTCAATTTCTTCATCGTCGTCACTATCGTCTCTATCAAACTCTGCATCTGCTTCGACAACCCCATCATTTTCGACATCTGAGGCATCGCCATCGTCTGGCATATAATTTAGATCCATATCGTCGTCAACTCCTGGGAAGTCATCAATCTCATCATTTGCAACCTCTTCTTCAGCGGCTCTTTCACGCTCTAACTCATTGGCCAATGCTTCTGCTAGTCGTGTATGGAAATTCACATTACCACTACTAAATCGCGTATTATAAACAAACTTCTTCACCCATTTTTTTTTTTTTCGAATAAATAAAAATTCTTCCGTAAATTATTGTCTGTACCTTTCAAAGTTCACTATGCAACTGAAGCGAAAATATATAAAAACAAAAAAAACCCTTGTTTGTGTTTGCAACCATTGCTGTGAGAGTGATTTGAGTAAACAAACGCATAGAAAAATAAAAAATACCAATAAAGTACAGTACTCTTCATACAAAATGTGTGTGTATCTGGCCAGATACATGCGCTACATATACGATGTATAGGTGAAAAAATCCACATAAATTTTGTTTGTTGTTTTTTTTTAATGTGTTTTTTCATAAAACGATACCTAACAATATTTGTAGAGGGTACCTGGAGACTTAAACCCCTAGCTAAATTAGAAATATATTTAAATCACAGTTAAATTCATAAAATATCTGGCCAGATACATGCGCATGACGGAGGGTTAATGACAAAATTTATTTTTTGTCAATAAATTATTTTTAGGCATTTTTTTGTTCGTTGTTCACATCGATTAATCGAATAAATTTTTAGCTTTAATCGTTTTATCGAATGAACAAAAACTATTATTTGAATTATTCGAACAAAGTTGAAAGGCGAATAATTGACAACTCTAACATTTACCCTGCTTTTTACAAACTTCTTCAGGGGTTTTTTGAAGTTGTTTTTATTAAAAAAACTAGCAAATATAATTATTAATTATTTTATTATGAAATTGTAAATTATACTTAGATATCACACTGGAAAAAACTTACTCTTTACATGTTCAAATAATAAAAATTAATTATTCTAAAAAACTGGACTTCATGACACATATTTTTGTAATCTTAATATGTATATAAAACAGAATGTGTGTTTGTTTGTTCCTTATAGGAGGCCAAACCCTTGGACCGATCTTCCTGAAATTTTCACAGTATTTAACTGGAACTCTCGGATGAATTATAGGCTCCTTTTTTCAACCACACCCACTTTTACGCCCACTTTTTTAAATTATGTTACTCCTACCACGAAGTTTTTAACAGATTTTATAATGTAAAGTGAGCATAACTTCGCCATTTGTGGATCAATTTTCAAAATTCTTTCAGCATATGGAAAAGTTGCATTAAATTTTTTTGTTTTTGTAAATTGTGTGTAGGGGCAGGGCGTTGCAAATGGCCCGCCACAATAATTGATTATCAAATAACTTCGCAATATTTTTTTTTTTTTTTTTAATTAGGACCAGCACTCAGGGGATGACCCCTACGTATGCAGTGCACTGTGCCGGAACTCAGGGAGAGGGATAGGGTAGAGAAGATAGATGTTGAAAATTTAGAAGGCTTAACTCTTTCACAACTCTGCTTTGCGCGCTATGTTAATTTTTTTTTTTTTAAGGCAGTGTTGTGGCGCCTCCAGTTTTAAGTAGACGCATTAACTTTGTTAAGCTGTATAAGCAGGCATTTTATTAATTGTTTTTACTTCGCCGATGTTTCTGCTAACCGACGAAGGAGGGCGATGTTGTGTACATAAGCTTGGATAGCATCAATCGCTGTCGGAACAGTTTTTTAGTGACCAGTGCTGTGCCTTCATCACTTAAATAGTCCGACATGAATTAATAGAATATCTCAATAATGTACATTAGAGAAATTAATTATGTTGATTGACTTGCTCTGGCCAGGGTTTGAACCCAGGCCCCAAGTCATTGTTTGCTTAATAGTCAACGCGCTAACCACTTCAGCCAGCATTTTTTGACTTACGTCGATGATATTTGGTACATATGGTATTGGCAAAATTTGGAATACGTACCAGGAGAAAAGTGGGTGGGACCACGCCCCTTTTTTAGGAAAACCAAACCCTTAAACCGATCTTCCTGAAATTTTCACAGCATGTTACTGTGACTCTCAGTCAACACAACACATTAAAGATATTTACCCCGAACTTAATTTCGGATTTATAATAAAAAATAGCGATTATCATATAGCTAGTGAGAGTGAAGAGCTCAATAAAATGAGTAATATTATTAATATTTTACAAAAGCCACAATTTGATATTTATATTGTAAAAAAGAAGTATCATACTTAAACATTATATTTATAATCGTTCAAAAACAGTGCTAAAATTCGTATAACAATTCAAAACCAAGATTTATATATTTTACCAAGCGAAAGTTTTCTATACATCGAAGAACTTGCTACAAAGGAAGAGTTTTAACTTCAATACGACTTTTGAAGAATTGTATTGCAACTCTGTGTGATGAAATTCGATTTGAAATCAATGGTGTAGAAATTGATTGTACACGTAACTTGGGTATTGCAACATAATTAAAAAACTATGGGCCTTATTTTCACATTTGTGTTTTTGTGCGGATATAAAAGTACATCTTAACTCTGATACATATCCATATTATGATCCAAACCTAAAATTTGATAGAAATCGTTTTGCTATACTATATTATACATATGTATTTGAAGTTTCAACCAAGTTATTATATACTCGATCCTCAACCACTATTAACACGAGAGAAATTTAAAGCTTTGGCTCCAATAGCTGTATTGGATGTCCTGTAAAAGCCTTAAAAATATTCCAGCTAATACGTCTACTTATTGCGTAATTATTCATGATAGAATGTTTGAATACATTCCCATCATAAGTTTAATACATATAGATATTGTGTTTAAAAATATGTTATAACTAAACAAAATTTTTTACAGTAATTAAAAAATTTAGCTATAGTTTAGATCAAATATTGCATATTTCAGAATCATTTGGTGATTGACGTCCTTCGTAAATAATTGTCCAAATTTTATCATTCATTTTAGCTAAGGATCCTCTCTGTTTATGTATTTAACGATTCTTTGCGGAAGGTGAAACCATTTATTGTTATCTAAATATACATACAATGACTTTTGATCCATATTGGGTAACTTTTCACTAAAAATTTTAAAAGGTTCATTTAAGGGAATATCGTAAATTTTCATGTAGTCCTGTTATTCCCTGAGCTATGCTAAATATTTGTTGTTAGATCTAAAAACAATTAAACGATATACTTATATTATAAATTATATACCCATACATATATTTCTTTTATGCTCATACAACAAATATGATATGTTGTAAAACTGAGTACTTACCATTTTGTCGAACATAATTTCAAGTAACTTTGAAGAACAATGACTATAAACTAATTTCTGAAGGTTCTTTTATATCAATATCTGTTGCTTAGCAAACTCTCATATTAGTTTAAAATAAAAACTAAAAAAAAGTATGTGTGGCACTCAGGGACTGCTGTGGTAAAGCTATTGCATAGCATTTTTTATCAACTTATGCAATTATAATTATTTATTTATTTTTTATTTATGCAGTATTTTTTTTTCTTTGATATTAAAAGTTTTTTCTTTGATATTAATTCAAGTTACACTTTTTGAGCGTGGTGACCGATAAGAAAACTATTTTTTTTTCTTTTATTGAATAAATGAGAAGTTAATATAGTTTAAAATATTCTTATTATCTTACAATACATTTCAAAATCTGTTCTGGCAATGCTGTATGTTAATGAAATCAATAGCATACTTAAGGGGTTAACATACATTGGGCGATTCAAATACTTAAAAAAAACAAAAGACTTAAGAAACATACTTAGTGTTTGGTTTTTTTGTTAGGTTTTTTTCCTTACGGAATTTCTTGATTCGGTCGCCGCGCTCAAAGCCCGCGATAAAATCTATGCAATAGCTTAAAAACTCGAATTGCTTCTCATTTGAGTTTCTCATTGGGCCGCGTGAATAAAAAGGTAGCTAAAGCTAATACTAGGAAATTTTAAGTTTAAACTAGATATGAGGTGAATAAAAATTTAAGTTAAAGCTAGTACTTTTTGCAGTCTAGCACAAGCTAGTTTTTCCAGCGTTTGCTGAAAATATGTGTGATTAAAAACTAGTAAGTACTTAAAATTACTAGTTTTAACTTGAATTTTTGTAAGCATGTCAATGAAGTGCTGGAAATAAGTTTATTGTTGGTTTATTCGTCAAAAAGTTCATTGACGTTTGTATTTATTTAAATATGATGAATGCATTAATGTATTATGATCATTCCTCATGTTTTGAATTTTTTTTTTTTTTTTAATTAGGACCAGCACTCAGGGGATGACCCCTACGTATGCAAGTAATAAAATATGTGGAGTTAGTTTCAAAAAAAATATAGATAACAAACGTTTTGAAAAAAGTTTTGGCCCACTTTGACTGTGAGCCACTGTATGTACAATTTCATAGGAAAACCAATCAACAAAAAAAAATATTGAATCATAAAATTAAATAAAATTAAAACATTTGAAAAAAAAAAGAAAAAAAAAACATTAGAAACAGTTTGGGGTACAACTGTACCAAAATTTTAAATTCTTAAAAAAAAAAAAATAACAATTTAACAAGAGGTCTTACCGCATTTTTTTTTATAAAAAGGGAGATGCATAGGTGCATATCCACATTTTCAATAATATAAATATTTTTAAAACAAAAACAAATATAAATATTTTTCTATTATAAGTTATAATTAATTTATATTTTTTCTTTAAAAGAAGGGAGGTGTAGTGGCAGCACTGTCGGCCTACTACCTCTCCAAATTACTTACTACTATTTAAGCAACTAAGTATTGAATTAGCGAGTAAGCAATGATTGAATAAATCAATCACTCTTAACATACAAGTCAAACTGTGCAGTTGTTCTTAAATCTATTACAGCACTGTGCCGGAACTCAGGGAGAGGGATAGGGTAGAGAAGATAGATGTTGAAAATTTTGAAGACTTAACTCTTTCACAACTCTGCTTTGCGCGTTATGTTAATTTTTAAGGCAGTGTTGAGGCGCCTCCGGTGTCAAGTAGACGCATTAACTTTGTTAAGCTGTATTAGCAGGCATTTTATTAATTGTTTTACTTCGCCGATGTTTCTGCTAACCGACGAAGGAGGGCGGTGTTGTGTACATTAGCTTGGAACAGCATCAATCGCTGTCGGAACCGTTTTTTAGTGACCAGTGCTATGCTTTCATCACTTAAATAGTCTGACAACAATTAATACAATGTCTCACTAATGTACATTCGAGAAATTAATGATGTTGATTGACTTGCTCTGGCCAGGGTTTGAACCAAGGCCCCAAGTCATTGTTTGCTTAGTAGTAGTCAACGCGTTAACCACTTCAGCCAACACCACCCTCAATTTGTTTTTTCAATTGACCAATTGTGGAAACAGGGCATTATTTTTGCCACTCTCGCTGACGGCCCTTGCGAATTTTTAAATATAATTTTATGCTTTTGGAGGATATCAAAAAATTTCGCGCTATTTTTGTCGCCCATCGTGATAATAAATAATCAAAACATATATAGAGTGTTGCCAAAATGTTTTGCCACAAGTTTTGCTTAGAACTTATAAGAAAAATGTTTTTTTTTTTTTTAACAGAGGCAACTCTTTTTTCAGCCGCATATGTTTTAATTTTCCAGTACTAGCTATCACTTTTCAGTACTAGCTACATAGTACTAGTTAATATTTATTCACACTTTTTGTAGTTTATACTTTTCAACATAGCTAGTACTGAAAAGTTAAAGCTAGTGCTAGTACTTAGTACTATGTAGTATAAACTACTTTTTATTCACGCGGCCCATTAATATTAGCCCTTAAGTCTTTTAAAATTATATTCCAATTGATATTGATCCTTACGTGTTTCAGAGGCCTCATACATTTCCTTGTTGGATTCCAGTTAGATGTTTTAGAAGCCTCATATTATACTACTAAGAGTATATGTACATATTTGTGTTTATAAAATTTATTAAAAAACACTTAGAGCTTAAGGTAAACAATTAACAAATAACAATTTTTAAATAATATATACAGCAAACAAAACTTAAACATAAGGGGCATATTATACCAGCGCCCAATATAAAGTGCGGTCTTAAAACCGTTAAAAAATAGTCAAATCATTTCACTTATTTTAACGGATACTTATCACAATTAAACGAAAAAGTATTAACTGCGAATTTAATACCTAAATTATTTCTGAAATCTATATCCAAAATAAATGGTATTGTCTTTATTATATATATATGTATATATAAAAATGAATTGCTGTTCGGTAGTCATGCTAAAACTCGATAACAGCTGGACCGATTTGGCTAATTTTGGTCTTGAATTATTTGTGGAAGTCTAGAAAAGGTTTAAAAGTTGAATAATTATGAAAGTTGTTAACTATCTTTTAGATTATTTTTATGTTGATCTTTTGTATAGTGACACTTTACTGCTAAGTGCGCGAGAATTTTTCTCACATTGATTAATTACAATTTACGATGCCGAAATAAGACGACCAGACTTAGGTGGTCACATTCAATCAAATGTGCGATGAACAGAGAGAGACAGATCAAGAAAATATTCGTATTGCTATGTCAGTTATTACTATGGTGCTTCTATGAAAATCAATATATATGATTTTTTTCATTTTGATAGTAATGCCACGAGCTGCTCGATCAAATATAGGTCAGCGTGCATGTCGTACCAATAATAGATTACATCAAAGGATATCAAAAACTGAAGACCAACGATCATCTCAAAACCAATTGCACTGCGACGCACGATCTCAAACTACATCTGCGGATCTGTTAATTTAAATAAAACAGTAATCAATATATTTATTAAATCTGTATATCAAAATGAACAGTGGTTTTATTCTCAGTATTGCTACTCGAAGGCTTACAAAAAAAAAAAACTTTCATGACGTGGCAGTGTAGTCGCAAACAGTGTAGATAGCAGCTATAATTCTGTAATTCTCGTAGCTAAAGCTAAATCTCGATCGTTCTAGTCCAAACTTATTGTTTTTTTGCAGCACATGCATTTTGAAAATTGTACAGCGCATGATTTTTGAGTAGTATTTTATCATGAAAGCATTATGTCCGAAAGTTATGGGAACATTTATAAGAGATGGCATCACTGTTAAGGATTAATTTTAGTAAACAATTAAAATTTTTCTATGTTAAAACTGTGGTTTTGCTGGCGGTACTTTGGCGTAGTTATTTGAAAGTATTTATTTGTACAAAAAATGTTTTTGATCATAATAAATTTAAAATTTTTGTACAATTTTTGTGCTTAGAGAATACAAATGTTTAACATTTTAGCGATGATAGTAAGCGCCAAAATTGCGGCGAATTCAATTTTTATGACATTGCACATTAGGTCAAATGATATCTTTTTCTGTGCTAAATTGATAAAAATCAAAGTGCCGTTTTACTATTGTTGTTTTTGTTTTTTAATTGGAAATGCTTCAAAACAATGACGTGTGATGTTTTTTTTTTGCGTTAAAAAAAAGCACTATTACACATTTGTACGTCTAAGTCAATCAATGCAATTTTTTCTACAAACGTGCTAGAGTGTTCAACAGCGCAAGGTCAACTTTAAGTTTGTATTTCTCGATTTGTGTTTATTATAATTTATTAATTTAAAATGGAAAATAAAGACACATGTAAGTACTACCGTTTTTAATTATAACTGCTTTATATTTATGTCGATATACTTCAAAAGAACTCATTAGACAAAATTACCTTAAAAAGGGTTCAGTTTATTTTAAACTTTTACATTCCGTAAGTGTTTAAAAATTTTGACCCCATATGACCTCTTTCAAACTGAAACAGTGGAATAAACATAATGTAATGAGTTAATTTTGGTTTGAGACAAATTGCGTTTATTTGCGCAATTTGAGTTATGCCTTTTCTTGTAGGTAACCTTTGTATAAAAAAAAACGATCTGTTTGAAATATGGCGAAAAGAATGCAATAAGAAAGACAAATTTGATGCAGTTTTCAAACACGTTGTTGACAAAATCAAACTTAGTACTATTTCGGATGAAATGCGTAAAAATATAAAACAAACAATACATTTCTTTTTCCTAAAATTGTCTCAAAAGTGGGAAAAATGTGGCAGAAAGATAATTGCCTTTAAGAATCAAAATCATACATGGCTGAATTCTGAATTACATTTTGTGGTAAGTGATATTTCAAAAAAACCTACTTCTACCGGCGCTGGACGTAAAGCTATCCCATTCAGCGCAAAATCAGAATTTGGGAAAAGAAGAGAAGCCGCAAATGTTTCAACTGAGAAAGCTGATACTAACCTTCTTCTTCGTGCAGCAGCAATATCGAATCGTAAACAAGGTGACTCCGATTTGTTAATATTGATTTGTGTATTGGGTGTCAGAAATATAGGTATATCAATTCACAGAAGACAGCGTTGTCATCTCATTGTTCCAGATTAGTTCACTTTCCTAACTTTGAAAATGTTTCAATTCTGAATACAGAAAAAAAATATAAACAGCGTTTGACGTTAGAAATGTTAGATATAATTAATACACCAGCAACACAAAGAATAAATTTCAAAGTAGATACAGAAAATTTAGCACAGAATATAGATATTTAGTTAGTAAAAATCTAAATGTTAAATGATTGTTTCTTGTTTCACTATGAATTTTTGTTACTTTGTTTTATTAATTACATATCTAATTGCAATATGGTCCCACAGGAAAACAATCACATTATTGCTCCTTGGTTTTACACCAATGATAACTTAATTTCCTGTAGGATTTTTATTATTCTTAACTTTTATAAAGCTTATAAAAATTTGTAAATACTTTTTGATATTTATATTTAAAAAACAGCCTAGATACATACTATACATTTAAATGCTAATTATGTTGATATATTGAATTCAATGTTAATTTTTTAAAAACTATTTGTATAACATAACAATTTTTAATAATTTTTTCTATGTTAAAACACAGCCTAGATGCATACTATACATGTTAATTATGTTGATATATTAAATTCAATGTTAATTTTCCATAAAAAATTATTGAAAAAAAAAAAAAAAATTTTATGACACCCAATACACAAATCAATATTAAAATTTCAAATAATTTATAAAAATTTTCCTGAAGATGCTAACAAATTGTTAGCGAAATATCGAAAATAAATATAAATAAAACAACAATATATATATATTAAATCAAAAGACCTATTGCTTAAATAAACATTCTAATAAATGATGAAAATTCGTTTTGTTCGGCTTAAGGTCTTCTTTAATAAAAACAATTAAAATTTTTGTTTCATAAAGAACTTTTTTTAATTTATTTTTATTTTTGTTTTCCGATATTTCGGTTAACTTCGTTAACCATTCTCAAGGAATCTAAAAAACAATGTTTATTTTACATATAATACTTGTAATAGTTATGATTTACATTAATTATTACATACATTTTTTTTTTTTTTTTTATTTTTTATTTTTATTCCCAATGACACTCTCCTATATGTTTTTATCCTATTTATGTTTATTTATGATGTGTCGATATAATTGTGCACACTTGTCTGTAGTTTTGTAGTTGAGACGTTTGTGAATTGGTACATTTATAATGTGTAGCATTTCCAATATGAATCTTTTCTTATAATTAGTCTCTTCTTGTAGTACTCTCACATTATCAAAATCTGGTTTATGTCCGCTCAATGCACAGTGGGCAGCAAGTGCGGTTTTTTGCTCTAGCGGTTTATTATTTTGTTTTATATCAGATTTATGTGCTGATATTCTTGTTTTTAGTTTTGTTTTTGTTGTACCAACATACGATTTATTGCAAACATTTTTATCATCACCAATACAGGTTATCTCATAAATCAGATTGGATTTATCCTCTTTATGAAGGGCGTCTTTAGTGTTGCTGAATATTTTCTTTAAAGAGTTATTTGTTTTCATAGCTAATTCATATTTATTATTGTCATATATGTCCGTGTTTTTAATCCTCTCAGACAGTCCAGGTATATAAGTTATTCGTTTGTATATCTTCTCAGTGTTGTTATTGTTTGATTTGTTTGGCTTAGAAACAACGTGTTTTATAAGTTTCTTTATGGTTGAGTTGGGAAATTCGTTTTGTTGTAAAATGTTTGTGATGTACGGTCCATAAAGTGCTCATACACTCAAAACAAATAATAGAAAACAGTGCACTACCAATAGGTTTTCTTGGAGAAGAAGCTTCTGAATCGCGACACAAAATCTACAAAGGCGATCGGTTGCATCTCGCCCGCAAAAACAGCCGCACCAATAACCTGTTAGATGTATTTAATAGGGCCGTAGATACTTCAGATCCCTTAATTTCCACAACATTTTTAACCAGACGCTTACAAAAGCGTAAACGTTCTTCGCTTCCATCTGAAGTTATTGAACTATTATGTTGCAGCGAATCTATAGAATAATTTCAGCTTAGCAATCAAGATGAAGGAATTGATGAAAGTGAAGAAGCCCTTGTGGATTTAAATTTACAAAATGAATTAGATTTAAGCAATTTTTAAATGTTATCATATAATAAAAAAAAATAAACCAATCCAATGTATTATGTTTGTTTTAATGGTTGAAAAAGGGTTAATTATTGGTCGTTAATGGGTTGAATTCCATTTTTTAAATAGTGTTAAACTTACTTATGGAATTCTTAGAAGCTTTTGTTTGAATACCATGTTTTTGTAGTAGTTATTAATTTAGCACAGAAAAAGTGGCTATTTGACCTATAGTGCATTGCCTAATTTAGCAATACGCATTACATAATTAAATATGTATGTAGCTAAAAATCTCTAAAACGATTTTAGACATTTTTAGCGATGGAGATTTAGCTTACTTTTAAAACTAGAGTTTTAAAAACTTTTAAAACTAGAGCTTTAAAAACTTTTAAAACTAGAATTTATTGTATTCGATATTGCCAAAATGAATGTACTAATTGACGGTAAGGAAAGTAATTTGTTTGTTGCTGAAATTGATGTTGGCATAGAATGTTCAAAGGACTTAGGACTGTAGGAGTTCAAACCAATTTATTTAGAATATTTAACTGTACTAGCAAAAAAAATGCTTAAAATATTCACTGAGAGTATCAGTTTTTAGCAGAACGTATCAGTATACCGATTCCAATCCCGCAACACCTCTCATCATCGTTCAATTGTCCATCTTTACAATTTTCGTAAAGTGGATACTAATTAATTCAATAAAACTGAACTTGAGCCTGCTAATATTACTTTTCATATGTACATTAGAATTTTAATTTATATATTAGTTTGGTATTTTTATTCAACTTTATTATGATGCAGTTAACTCAAAAAATTTCCTGAAGAAGAACACCGAAGGTGTTTGAAATATTGAAAAAAATAATACTGCAAATATAAATAACTTCATCATAATTTATGATTTTAATTAATAACACTTCGTTCACTTATTGCCGTACATGATTTAATTTATGTACTGTAATTATGTAATTTTTTTCATTGCTACATTTTCAAGTAAAAGCAAGTAGACTGTTAAATGTTTTTTTTTTCGTGCTTGCAGGTCCTCTGGTAACAATGATGGGAAAAATGGTTAAAAATATGATATATTTTGTTGTGCTTTTGGCTGTGGTTTTAATGAGTTTTGGTGTCAGCCGTCAAGCTATTTTGTTTCCCAACATGGAGCCTACTTGGCGTCTAATACGAGAGGTAAATTATTATGCTTTTTTGATCTTTTGTTTAATTGAACTAGACATATACCCATGTTCTGTTACTAATGTGAAAACTTTTCAATACAAGTAAATTGTCATCATTCTTTAGAAAACAATGAGATCACCTAAAAAATTAAATATTCGTTGTTCATTCTAAAGTTTTCAATTTAATTGTTTTATAGATCACAATGCAAAAAATGGGATGATAATATAGTTCTCAAAATTTCCTCGATGCTAAAAGTTCTCACAAGTTACAGAATATGGGGACTGGAAATATAATAATGTATGCTGTAGGAATTATTTGGCCAATGATGCAATTTTTGTTGATAATGATGTTTTTATTCTTTAAGCTAATAAGGCATAACGTAGTTAATGTTAATAAAACGGCTTTATTACATTTTTTACTCAACGTTTCGTCCATTGTTTGTTGACTTCCTTAGGGGTTTCGTCTATTTAAAATTTATAAAACACTAGCTGATCCCGGTGTACTTCGCTACCCCCCTCGTTAAAAGTATTTATATATCCTATTGCGACGATCGGTCCAGTAGTTAAGAATATATTACGATTTTTAATTTTCCTAAAAAGGAGCGTGGTCCCATCCACTTTTCTCCAAATTATGCCAATACCATATGTACCAAATATCATCGACGTAGCTCAAAAATGCCCAAAATATGGCGATTTAAATTTTTGGGTTATATGGGTGGTGCCACGCCTCTTTGTCCAATCCCGCCTATATTTGCAGCAGCACTAAAAAATGCACACCGAACCGACGTACCAAATTTTGTTCAAATACCGTTATCAGGAGCAGAAATAATAGATTTTTAATTTGTGGTTTGTATGAGAGGTATCACGCCCCTTTGTCCAATCCCGCCTATATTTGCAGCAGCACTTAAGAAATGCACACCAAACCGACGTACCAGATTTTGTTCAAATACCGTTATCAGGAGCAGAATTAATAGATTTTTAATTCGTGGTTTGTATGAGAGGTACCACGCCCCTTTGTCCAATCCTGCCCATATTTGCAGCAGCACTTAAAAAATGCTCACCAAACCGACGTACCAAATTTTGTTCAAATACCGTTATCAGGAGCAGAAATAATAGATTTTTAATATGTGGTTTGTATGGGAGGTATCACGACCCTTTGTCCAATCCCGCCTTTATTTGCAGCAGCACTTAAGAAATGCACACCAAACCGACGTACCAGATTTTGTTCAAATACCGTTATCAGGAGCAGAATTAATAGATTTTTAATTCGTGGTTTGTATGAGAGGTACCACGCCCCTTTGTCCAATCCTGCCCATATTTGCAGCAGCACTTAAAAAATGCTCACCAAACCGACGTACCAAATTTTGTTCAAATACCGTTATCAGGAGCAGAAATAATAGATTTTTAATTTGTGGTTTGTATGAGAGGTACCACGCCCCTTTGTCCAATCCCGCCCATATTTGCAGCAGCACTTAAGAAATGCACACCAAACCGACGTACAAAATTTTGTTCAAATACCGTTATCAGGAGCAGAAATAATAGATTTTTAATATGTGGTTTGTATGAGAGGTACCACGCCCCTTTGTCCAATCCCGCCCATATTTGCAGCAGCACTTAAGAAATGCACATCAAACCGACATACCAAATTTTGTTCAAATACCGTTAGCAGGAGCAGCAATAATAGATTTTTAATTTGTGGTTTGTATGAGAGGTACCACGCCCCTTTGTCCAATCCCGCCCATATTTGCAGCAGCACTTAAGAAATGCACACCAAACCGACATACCAAATTTTGTTCAAATACCGTTATCAGGAGCAGCAATAATAGATTTTTAATTTGTGGTTTGTATGAGAGGTACCACGCCCCTTTGTCCAATCCCGCCCATATTTGCAGCAGCACTTAAGAAATGCACACCAAACCGACGTACCAAATTTTGTTCAAATACCGTTATCAGGAGCAGAAATAATAGATTTTTAATTTGTGGTTTGTATGAGAGGTACCACGCCCCTTTGTCCAATCCTGCCCATATTTGCAGCAGCACTTAAAAAATGCTCACCAAACCGACGTACCAAATTTTGTTCAAATACCGTTATCAGGAGCAGAAATAATAGATTTTTAATATGTGGTTTGTATGGGAGGTATCACGCCCCTTTGTCCAATCCCGCCCATATTTGCAGCAGCACTTAAGAAATGCACACCAAACCGACATACCAAATTTTGTTCAAATACCGTTATCAGGAGCAGCAATAATAGATTTTTAATTTGTGGTTTGTATGAGAGGTACCACGCCCCTTTGTCCAATCCCGCCCATATTTGCAGCAGCACTTAAGAAATGCACACCAAACCGACGTACAAAATTTTGTTCAAATACCGTTATCAGGAGCAGAAATAATAGATTTTTAATATGTGGTTTGTATGGGAGGTACCACGCCCCTTTGTCCAATTGGACCGAATTGTAAATCTAAACCACCCGGGGCGCCACCCAAACGCATACAAAAAAATTTATGGAAATCGGTCCAGCCGTTTAGGAGGAGTTCAGTTACTAACACACTTTCAGAAGAATTATATATATAAAGATTATATGTACATATATTTTGAAAAGTTTTTTCACCGTACATTATTTACTTACAATAATACAAATGTTCAATTAAAAAGGATTGCAACATAAAATTATTTTTAACATTTTTTAATGCCGAAAAATTTTTTTAAAAAATAAATAAATAAAAATATACTGTAAAAACACAGTTGGTGCTGTTATTTGATTGTAACAATATAACTAGCGCTGATATTATTGGTGTCCTCTTTTATGTTCATTGTTCTCTCTCTGTTCTTTTGTATGCGCAAGTTTTCAATTGTGTATCTTTTTCTCTCTACATTTGCTCTGTCTAAAATTCTCACATTATCAAAATCAACTATATGTTTGTTGTTGATGATATGTGTTGACAAAGCTGTTGATGTTTTTTGTTTTTCAATATCACTTCTGTGTTCTGCAATTCTGTTCTTTAAATTTCTTTTAGTTGTGCCAATATACATACATATGCATATAAGGTGCATTGTTCTTCGTTATTTCCCTTAAGGCGGCCACTCACGTACAGTGTTAACTGTCAGTTTCAACTGTTCAGTTAACACTGTCAGTTAAAACTGTACGTATGTGGGTAATAACTGACAGTTCAACTCTACTGTTCAGTTTAAATGAGAAATTTAAAATTTTTATATTTTTAACTGACAGTTTCAACTGAAGTGAACGTGTGTGGGGGTTCAACTGTACCGTTCTCAGTTCAATTTGTGTCAAGTGATAGTTGATTTTATGGCAATATATAGATCTGAACCTTGCCTATGGCAAGTTAAATCTAGCAAGTCCATGATCGCGCCAAAAACGATGCTTCCTACAACAAGCTGGCGAAGAAGTTACAAGAAGTAGAACCAGACTCGGAAAAGAAATCTGCTTTGTCAAAAATAAACAGCTTAAGATCCGCTTTTCGCAAAGAAAAGAAGTCTGGAGCATGCACTTCTGGCACCACTGTTTAAGCTGTTTATTTATTGTTTTTTGTAAAATTACAAAAAGTACACCGAGAGCGGCCAACCCGTCCTGCTCGTTAGAATCCCTGTTAAAAACTGAAGTATTGAAATGCACGTGTGTGTATATCTCAGTTCACAGTTAAGTCTGTCAGTTATAACTAAACAGTTGAAACTGACAGTTAAAACTCTACGTGAGTGGCCGGCTTTACATTGTAGTTCGTAAACTACGTTACATTGTTGTTGTTTATCAGTTTGCGCTTTTACTCGTGTAAAAAGTTTGTTTATTGTTGTATTTGATTTTTATGCAAATTTTATTTTATTTGTTTTTATTTCTTTTTTGTCCGTCAAACCAGGAATAAATGATACACTGTAATATTTTGTTGTGTTATTATTTCCTTCGATATGTGTTCTTAGGTTAGTGTTATTTTTTAATTTTATTTTAACGTCATTTATTAAGGAATTTATTAATTTGCTTTCCCGTTGTTTTTGAATATTGTTATAATTTTTTGTATGTTTTTTATGTGAAAATGTGTATCACTTATGTTGAGAACTCTGAAAATAAGACTTTTGGCGGTATTAATAAGTTGCAATGAAATTAATTATTCTGCCCGATGAAATTTCTTTCGAATACCAATCTAGTAAGATTTTGCCTTTTTCCCTGTGCAGGGTTGTGTCTAGATAGTTTATACATCTATTTTTTCCACTTCAGTGGTAAATTGAATTTTTGGGTGGTATTTGTTGAAAACGTTGAAAATTGTATTCTGATCCGCATGTGTGATTAGTTTGCTGACCTGATACAAAACAGCATATGGGCAAATGTTTGCCATATGTGACCGTACCTTTAGTATTGCAATTTTATACAGTTGGGTTTTATATAATAAATTTTATTGAAACACACAAATGAAATTAGAGCAGTTTACAAAGTCAATTGCGAATTCTTTATTTGACATTACCGAAGAGCGCACAACTACAAAAAAAACAAAAACCCACCTCACGAGCTTAGCGAAATACCTACATAGAAAAGATGATGGAAAACTTGTGGGTAAAAGATGTCTTGGCTGTTATAAAAAATAAGCCGAAAGCCACGATAGAAAAACTGCTACCACAAAGTCTAAACAAGTTTATACACAGTGTATTGACTGTCAAAAACCATATTGTTTACCTTGCTTTAGTGAAATTCATAAAAATTATCCTTCCTAAGTTCTTTTAGAACTATATAATATAAGGTATAATGAAATTATTTTTATTAATATTATATTTTTTCCTTTTGTATATTTGCATTTTTTCAACATGAATAAAGTTTTTTGTTTTGTTAAAAAATTTATTTTTGTCTTTTTATATCTTGGAAATTTGCAGTTTTTTCTTCTACACATGTTAATGTCTTATATACATAAAAAACATTCTCTACACACTCAGACCATTGATCACTTTATTTTTTGAGCCCCCGTTTTCTAGTAGCTGCCGACTTCAATGCTAAGCACACATTTTGGGGTTCACGTTTAATCATTTCTAAGGGTCGTGTTTTGTTTGACACAATTTCTTAAATTGGTTTGAATGTAGTTTCAAGTGGTCAGCCAACATATTGGCCATCAGATCGACAAAAAATTCCTGATGTTATCGACTTTGGAATAGTGAAAGTTGTGTCCAGCGAAATTATTGAAGTGGAAGCATCTTTGGATTTATCTTCAGATCACTCGCCTACTATTGTCACTATATACTCACACAAAACTGCAACACCTACATGTGATTTAGAGCTGACATATGCACGTATAAACTGGCTGAAATACAAAAAATATTAGAGTGCTCATTGCTCGGAAAATATGCCGTTGAGAACACCTTCTGATATAGATAATTCTTTTAGGTTGTTTGAAGCGCGTGTTAAACAAGCTGCTCTTAATGTTTTTTACAAACACAAAAAAATGCTTCGCTGCAAAAATATCTTCAAGAACTCGATGCAACACCACAAGCAGATTATTCGCTGTGGCTTGCAGCCAGAGGACTTAAAAGGCCGTTGATATGCAAACCTACCTTACGAGCTTCGGATGGTGACTGGGCAAGAACTGATGCTGAAAAAGGTGCTCTTTTTGTTAAACACTTAGGAAAAGTATTTACTCCACATATTTCTGCTGATATTGTTGAACTGCCACTAGTCGTATCTTTACCAGAAATACCGCTACGATTTACTATTATGGAGATTGAAACGGCCATTACTAGTAAACACCAGGTGTCGACAAAATAAGCAACAAATTGCTTCAAAAATTGCCTTATATTGCAAAAAAGAAATAATACTATTCATTTTTAATGGTATTTTGCGGCTGCAATACTATCCAACTGAATGGAAGGTTTCGCTGATTACTATGATACCAAAGCCCGGCAAGGATCATACAAAGGTTGAATCATATTGGCCTATTAGTTTATTGCCTAACATTTCATTTGACTAGTAATGAATGCATTCCAGATCATCAATTCGGCTTTCGCAGACAGCATAACACTATTGAAAAGACTCACAGCCTTGTTCCAGTGTACTGGAAGGTAATGTGGCTTGTTTGAAATGTATGATGATGTGTAGTATTTCTAATACATTACCAATTTCTCTCTGGTTAGGCTATGTTATTTCTTACTGAAAAATCTGTAAAATCATGATTCCATTTATTAAACATTTTTTTTTTTTTTGATAATTTTATTATTTATTGAATCTTTAATTATGTTAATTAAATTTTCAATAAGTTTTTCAAATCTTAAATCTAAAAAATATTAAAATGTAAGTTTGGCCAATGCTAAATAAAATTTTTAATTTCAACGGTTAATTTTTGTTGTTTTACATCTCTCGTGAACGGCTGAGAAAAAGAGTATCCCTTCTTTTCAGCCGGGTGTGGCCTCTATAATGAAGAAGTGGATTTGGGTGCAACTCAAGTTTTTTTATATATTTTTTCGCGTGTTTCGAAAATACTGTCTTCACCAACGGAACGTCTAGGTCTTTATGAATTCGATGGTTTCTGACATACCAGGGGGCTGCTGTTATTTTACGTAGGATTTTATTCTGTCGCCTTTGAATTCTTTCGACATTCGATGCTGAGGCAGTGCCCCATAACTGGATTCCATAGGACCATATTGGTTTCAGGATCGCGTTGTATAAGAGAAGTTTACAGTCAAGGCTTAGTATAGAGTTTCTTCCAATAAGCCAATTCATTTGGGCTGCTTTTAGTTTCATTTGTGTTAACTTTGCGTCTATATGCCATTTCCATGTTAAACGACGATCAAGATGAACGCCTAGATATTTGACTACAGTGTGTTGTGGTATAGTCTCGGTATTAATTTTTATAGGCGGGCATGTTTCCCTGCGCAACGTAAAAGTGACGTGTGCACATTTCTGCTCGTTAACTTTTATACGCCATTGTTTGAGCCATTTTTCCAGTTTGGATATATATTCTTGTAAGTTGCGGGAAGCTTCTACAGGATTTTCGTGAACGCTTAGAAAGGCTGTATCATCCGCAAATGTGGGTGTATGAATGTTACTGCTTAACGGTAAGTCAGAGGCATATATTAAATAAAGTAAGGGTCCGAAGATACTGCCTTGTGGGACTCCGGCTGCAATCGACTGCGGAGGGCTTAAAAAATTGCCTTCCTTAACTACAAATTTACGTTCCATTAAATAGCTTTTTAAAAGCTTTACGATGTTTGCTGGTAGATTTTGTGTTAATTTGTTAAAAAGTCCTTCGTGCCATACTTTATCGAAAGCTTGTGAGACATCAATAAAGAGCACAGAGCAGTATATCTTTTTTTCAAAAGTGTCTCTAACGGCATTCACACTGTGAGTTTGTTCAGTTGTGTTATGTTGTCTGCGAAAACCGAATTGATGATCTGGAATACATCCATTACTAGTCACTATAGGCATCAGCTTGCTCATATACAGCTTTTCAAATAGTTTTGAAATGTTAGACAGTAAACTAATAGGCCGATAGGATTCAACCTTTGTAGGATCCTTGCCGGGCTTTGGTATCATAGTAATTAGCGAAACCCTCATTATTTAGGATAGTGTTCTAGGTGTAGAATACTGTTAAAAATGAATAGTATTATTCTTTTTGCAGTGTAAGGCAATTCTTGAAGCATTTTGTTGCTTATTTTGACGACACCTGGGGCTTTTCTGGTGTTAAGACTAGTAATAGTATTTTCAATCTCCGTCATGTTAAATCTCATCGGTATTTCTGGTAAAGAGACGACTGGTGGCAGTTCAACAATATCAGCAGAAATATTCTAAGTGAAAACTTTTTCTAATGGTGTTTTCTTTTCTACAAAAAAATGCTACATCTCCATGCAGAAATTGTACTTACGTGTTTGTTTCTTAAAAATGTTTTGCTCTCTAAAAGGGCAGTGTGTTTGATTCTAAAAAATTGCCCTCAATAATGGTGGAAGGCATTGCACTTTTTGCCCCGTTAAAATCGGCAGTGTTGTAAGTGCCCTGTAAAACAGATGGCAAAGCGAATTAACACCAAGTGGCCTTATTAGTACAACAAGATCTAGCATTCACCAAACTGTAATGTTAAATGCATATACAAAAAGTTGTTGTTTAGCTTTTCATATAGAGTTTGACACTTTGGTTAGAAAGCTGCAGATAATCTCCACTAATAACGCCACCTGGTATTTATTCGCCTTTTTTTTTTTTTTTTTTTGATAATTTTATTATTTATTGAATCTTTAATTATTTATATTAAATTATCAATAAGTTTTTCAAATCTTAAATCTAAAAAATATTAAATGTAAGTTTAGCCAATGCTAAACAAAATTTTTAATTTCAACGGTTAATTTTGGTTGTTTTACATCTCTCGTGAACGGCTGAGAAAAAGAGTATCCCTTCTTTTCAGCCGGGTGTGGCCTCTATAATGAAGAATATTGCGCGCAAGTGGATTTGGGTGCAACTCAAGTTTTTTTATATATTTTTTCGCGTGTTTTGAAAATACTGTCTTCACCAACGGAACGTCTAGGTCTTTATGAATTCGATGGTTTCTGACATACCAGGGGGCTGCTGTTATTGTACGTAGAATTTTATTCTGTCGCCTTTGAATTCTTTCGACATTCGATGCTGAGGCAGTGCCCCATAACTGGATTCCATAGGACCATATTGGTTTCAGGATCGCGTTGTATAGTAGAAGTTTACAGTCTAGGCTCAGTATAGAATTTCTTCCCATAAGCCAATTAATTTGGGCAGTTTTTAATTTCATTTGCATCAACTTTGCGTCTATATGCGATTTCCATGTTAAACGGCGATCAAGGTGAACGCCTAGATATTTGACTACAGTATGCTGCGGAATAGTCTCAGTGTTGATTTGTATAGGCGGGCATGTTTCCCTTCGCAACGTAAAAGTGACGTGTACACATTTCTGTTCGTTAACTTTTATACGCCATTGTTTAAGCCATTTTTCCAATTTGGATATATACCCTTGTAAGTTGATGGAAGCTTCTACTGGATTTTCATGGACGCTTAAAAAAGCTGTATCATCAGCAAATGTTGATGTATGAATGTTATTGCTTAACGGTAAGTCAGAGGCATAAATTAAATAAAGTAAGGGACCGAAGATGCTGCCTTGGGGAACTCCGGCTTCGATCGACTGCGGAGGGCTTAAAAAATTACCTTCCCTAACTACAAATTTTCGTTCCTCTAAATAGCTTTTTAAAAGCTTGACTATGTTTGCGGGGAGATTGCGTGTTAATTTGTGGATAAGACCTTCGTGCCATACGTTATCGAAAGCTTGAGAAACATCTATAAAGAGCGCAGAGCAAAATTTCTTTTTTTCAAAGGTGTCTCTAACTACGTTCACAAGTCTGTGAGTTTGTTCAATAGTGCTATGTTGTCTGCGAAAACCGAATTGATGATCTGGAATGCATCCACTTCTAGTCACTATAGGCATCAGCTTGCTCATATACAGCTTTTCAAATAGTTTTGAAATGTTGGGCAATAAACTAATAGGCCGATAGGATTCAACCTTCGTATGATCCTTGCCGGGCTTTGGTATCATAATAATCATCGAAACCTTCCATTCTGCAGGATAGTATTGCAGCCGTAGAATACTGTTAAAAATGAAGAGTATAACTCTTTTTGCAATATAAGGCAGTTGTTGAAGCATTTTGTTGCTTATTTTGTCGACACCTGGGGCTTTTCTGGTGTTAAGACTAGTAATAGTATTTTCAATCTCCGTCATGTTAAATCTCATCGGTATTTCTGGTAAAGAGACGACTGGTGGCAGTTCAACAATATCAGCAGAAATATTCGGGGTAAATACTTTTTCTAGGTGCTTAACAAATAGATCACCTTTTTCAGCATCAGTTCTTGCCCAGTCACCATTTGATGCTCGTAATGGTGGTTTACAAATCACTGGCCTTATTCGCCTTAACATGGGGTTTTTGTTTATAAATAGTGTTACCAGACGAAGTTGAAAAAAATCGCCTGGAATTGGGAAGTAAAAAAGTTAAGGTTTTAAAGTTAAAATTTCTATTGTTTCATAGGCCAGCCATGAGAAAATATTACATTGTTAATGCTAGATTTTCAGTAATATAGAATCTTACTGGATTCGGTGTTATAAAATCGCTCTCATAACAAAATCTTCATATGAAAAAATCGTTAAAAGTTCAGATCGATAAATCAGCTATCTGGCAGCTGTATTTTCATGTTTACGTATTGTATGAAAATAAATTGGTGAATTTTTTAACATATTCAGCAATTTTAAACAAAAATGTTAAAAATATGGATATTGCCGCATCTATTATATGTGCAGAAATGCCTGTCAGTCAATTATTGGATTTTTCCTTCTCATGTGATGAGGAAGATATGTTAAATTTATTAAGTCGTAGCCCTCATCCGCGTGTCAAAGGATTTGTTGAATTTTTTTTAATTGTGTAGAAAAAGCTTCGCTGTCAGCTGTTAAAAACAGTGCGTTCCACTTTTTCATAAATCGAGTTTTATTCTATTGAAATAATGAGTTGCATTGTAACAGGGTTGGCAAGACATTTTATTCATGTGCCTTTCAACAAGGTGCCATTTTGTGTGTAGAAAAGAAAACACCATAAGTGTTTAACAAAAAGTGCACCTTTTTCAGCATCAGTTTTTGCCCAGTCACCATTTGGGGCTAGTAATGGGGGTTTGCATATCACCGGCCTTTTTAGTCCTCTGGCTGCACGGCACAGTGAATAATCTGTTTGTGGTGTTGCATCTAGCTCTTGAAGGAATTTTTGAAGGGAAGCTGTTTTTTGAGTTTGCAAAACTTTCCTAAGTTGCTTGGTACACTCCTTAAGCCTTAACTTTAGCTGGGGTGATCTGTAGCGCTGCCATTCTCGTCGAGCTCTCCGTTTTTCAGTCAATAGCCTTTCTATATCTACAGAAAAAATATTGTTAAATCTCACTGGTTGGTTTATTTCATTTGAAGTAGCATTAAAAGCAGCTTGTTTAACATGCGCTTCAAACAACCTGAGAGAATCGTCTATGTCTAAAGGTGTTCTCAGCGGCATTTTTTCCGAGCAATGAGCACTCAGATATTTTCTGTATTTTAGCCAGTTAATACGTGCAGATGTCGTCGCTAAATCACATGTTGTGTGTGAGTAAATAGTGACAATTGTAGGCGAGTGGTCTGAAGATAAGTCCAAAGATGCTTCAACTTCCACCATCTCGCTGGGCACGCCTTTCACAATTCCAAAGTCGATAACATCAGGAATTTTTTGTCGATCTGTTGGCCAATATGTTGGCTGTCCACTTGAAACTACATTCAAACCCATTTTAGATATTGTGTCAAATAAAATTTGTCCCTTAGGAGTGATTAAACGTGAACCCCAAAATGTGTGTTTAGCATTGTAGTCTTCAGCTGCTAGAAAACGGAGGCCCAGTGATTTATAAAAAGCCGTATATTGACTCTCGGTAATTGAGAATCTGGGGGGCGAATAGACAGATGATATTACAAGTTTTTGATAGTAAGTTTCGATGCAGATGTTCGTTGCTTGAAGATAATCTTCACAAAAATCATTCAACAGGTGGTGTTTTATTCGCGTTTTTATTAGGATTCCCGAACCACCATAAGCTCTGCCACGAGGATCCTTGGTGTCGTAAAAATTATATCCACTAATTCTGACACAGCTTCGAGATGTCAAATGAGTTTCTGAGATAAGCATAACATCGATTTGTTTATCCTGAAGAAAATATTCTATTTCGTTTTTATGTTGGCAGATGCCGTTTGCGTTCCAAAAACAGATTTTTAAGTTCATGGTTTGCTTAGTACAGCCTGCAACAAGGTAGACTGCATTTTCAACATTTCCTGCATCATGCAGGACATGTTGAGAGTAAATGTATTTGCAGTTTGTATTAAGCTCTCAATTGAGGCTTCAATACGACTTAAATTATACCCCGAATCTTCATTTACATTTACGGTTTTTTGCGATGTACTCTGATTGCTTTTTAAAATACTAGCGTATGAAAATTTGTTGTTAGATTGTTGTTGAGCACTAGTCGCGTTAGACTTGAAAATGTTTGAAAATTGAATTTGGCTGTTGGACGGTTGAGGTAACTGTGGATAGTTAATAGGGGTTTTAGGCTGAGCGGGAGTAGCATTGGTTTTTTTGGTCGCCACTATTTTCAAGGCCAGACTTGACCTCTTCTGGATCCACGCTAGAGTCTATACCTTTTAATACGACTGTTAGACCTTTAGCACTCTTTAATTGGTACGTGTAGAAGTTTTTATTTTTAGATTCTAAATCTGAAACAATTTTTCGGTAATTATTTTCATGAGCTACCTGAATTTTTGTTTCATTGATGTTTCCGCGCTTAATTGGAGTTACATAAACTCATTTTCTCCAATTAATATGATAAGATTTTTAACCAGCAAACTGGAATTCTGCTCTCTTAAATATATGGGTGGGGGCTTACTCGAACTTATTGTAGTTGTGTCTTCATCGCCTTGTTCAGATACAATCGCGAAATTTTTCGGAATTTATTATATTGTTTTTTCCATCTCTGGGAACTTTCGCTGTTGGAGCAATTTGAGCTGATTTTGGACTTCTTCCCCTTTTTAACACGGTTATGTATCTGTCCATTCCTGTTTGAATTTTATTATCATTTATTGTACTCACCGCATCTACCATTTTGTGCACGTTGGTCACCTTGTTACTTATTGTTTGTTTGTTTGTTTGTACAGCTAAGCTGACAAGTTTGCTGATGGGTGCAATTGTTGTTGGTTCTTGATCACTATGTCCCTGTCCAGACTTGCAATTTTATTAGTTGCAGTTCTTGGTTTTTTAGGTGAGTGAGGTAAGAAGCTTGGGGAGGGGTACAGAGTTTCATGTGCTCGGCAATTTTCTTTTGGCTTGAAATTCGCACTGGGTTCTATGTGTATTTGATGTTTTATTGTATTTCTTCAATTATATGAAAAACAAAATAAAACGAAAATTAAATTAATATGTCATGCATTACAGTTTTTTAAGTTAAAAATATTGAAAATAAATTTTTCTGTGGTGGTGTAAATACAAAAATTGCAAAATTAGATTTTTATAATGTGGACACTTATGCAATTTCAAAGCAGAATTTTAAAGAATTGCAGCCAATAAAATTGCAAATCTGGACGGGGACTATTTAACATGTTCAGAGGTAATGATCGCGCACGAGTATTTGTGTTTTCTGTTAAATTCAGGTTTTTGTTTAATTAATTTTTTTATTGTCGTCATCAGCAACTAAAGTTATATATTGTACATTCCTACTGCTTGTAGGATTATTGTTGTTTTTATCAGAAGATGAACTCATTAGAGTTCTCTTTTTTTTATTTTCACTTACATATATTAGTTTGTGTATGCAAATATTTATGTATATTGCACACAAGCAAAAAATAAAATAAAACCAGTAAAATAACTGTTCAATAAATGTTTTGTTTTTTTATATTTTTTGTGACTTGAAAATATTTTTTTTTATTTTTTTTTTATATTCAGTTGCGACGATTATAAAAACGCATCTGTTCACTACAAGAGTTGAAACTGAAAACGATTTATTTATTAAACATAACAGAAAATTATTAATTACTTTCCTTTTCATCTTCCTTTGCTTAATACTTCTTTGTAATATATATTTTATTTATTCATGTCAATAATTTTATTACACGCAAAATAATGATTTTTAATAATATTTATGTTTTGCTACCTTTTAGGTTATTTATCAGCCTTACTTCATGCTATATGGTGAGGTTTTTGCAGATGATATTGACCCACCATGTGGCGAAAATCCAAGTCAACCGGAATGCGTTACAGGTCTGTTTTTATTTAAGATTTTCATAGACTTAAATGTAGTTTATAAATTTTTAATAAGATAATTAAATAATTTTAAATTTTATTTATTTGTTGCGGATTAGCAATATCTAAATATATATTTCGTTGGTAGCCATACCAACTCATCAGTAAATGTTTTACCCTTTATGTTTAAAAAATTTCAAAGCTCATCCATTTATACGAAAACTTACAAATAAATTCGTAAATTACAAAGCATAAAAATAGTCTTTAAAAACTTTTCAAAGATACACAACAAATAATTTTGCATTATGAATGTGTTTACTTTTCTACACCTACATACATATATACTAGGCTTTTGCACTAAGGGCCAATAATTCAGTACTGATTTATATGTCATTTATTTTTAAATGCTATTTATATACAAAATTAAGTTTTTCACTGCAAAATTAAGTCAACATTAAATAGCCAACATTGTGCATTTAAATACTACATAAGTTTTACGAATTTCCATATGTTTTTGACTGCTTGTTCTTCTTATATAAAATATAAAATAGAAATGCTGCAGATAATTAATATACCACCAGAAAAAAGAATTAACTTCAAAGCAGATACTGATAGTGTAGCTCAGAGTTATAGGCATTTAGTATATAAAGCTAAAGGGCAAAATAAATTATAAAGATTAATATTTAAATAGCATTATGTTTTCAAAATTTATAAACCCTTCTAATTTATTTAAAGTTTTTTCGAAAACTTTTTCATTTCCTCATGTTTCAAACTAAAATATTTTTTTTCAATTGACAACTTGGAAAAAATTATTTAATTCAAAAACCATTTGAAATATAAAAAACAATTTTTAATTTATTTCAAAAACCGGAAAAAAATTCAATTTCAAGCGAATATTGTTTTGTTTAAAATATTGTTGTTATTTTTTTGTTACTTAAAAATCTAATCCTGAAGAAGCTACACAAAGGAGTAGCGAAATATCGATAAATAAAATTTTATAACGTTTTTTATAAAAAAAAAAAAAAAAAAAAAAAAAAAAAAAAATTGACCTCAAGCTCATCAATCAAATAAAAATAACTTTAAGAAAAGGTCGAAAAATTAGCAATACAAAAATAAAACCAATAAAATATTTGTGGCTGCTGGCAAACTGCATAAAATTTTGTCTTGTTTTGTCGCTATTAACCTTTTAATCGTATTGAATGTTGCTTTTATTCTTTAAAAACATTTCAGCAGTTCTTAATTATTCTTATTTTTAGCTAAAATAATAATATATTTTTTTGGATTTTTCTTTATTTGTTCTAGTCAGCTGTTCTTTAGGGAAATTTGTGGGAAATTTTTTATTTTACGCAGTGCTACCATATTTTCAACGTAATTAAATAAGAACTTTAATTACTCACTGAAAAAATGGAATCTTATTTAAATGCAACATAAATTTAAATGAAAATTAGCTGAATGAGTATTTAAATAGGAAGTCAATTATTGGCCCTAAGTACATTTAAATTCAAAAACATTTGCTTTTTTAAAAATTCTAAGAGTAATTCTAAGTACAAAAGGGGATCAAAGCAAGGAAATACCAGCGTTGCCATTTTGGTGCTTTTAGGGTATTTTTTGGTGCTTTTTTACTTAATCAATACCCGAAATTTTGTTAAATACCCGTTTTTGAAAAGCGGGTATTTATAGTGCTTTTAAGAATTTCTCACAGTGCTTTTAGGTGCGTTTTAAATAATCAACATTTTTGACACTGAACCATTTTCCAACTATTCTTTAAACCAACCTAATACTTTTTTAACCAACTGCGTATTATTTGCATGTTTTGATTAGGACTCGCAAACTGTTAAAAGTTTGAATTCTAGAATTTCTCAAGCATCTTTTTTTTTAAATTCGTGCAGAAATTTTTATAATTTATCTGTTTAGAATTGATCTTACTTTTAATATTAGTACATATCCTTTGATTTGTTTGTTGTGCAAATTTAAGCAATAAAGTGCCTTGGTTATAATCAAGCTGAACAGTTATTAAAAGTAAGTTCTTCAATGATGTTAAAGTTAATATGTGTTAAAGTTCATCATCTAACAATGGCTTTCCCTTAGATCGAAAAACAAATACTTATGTAGAAAACCTTGGGAAAATGATCCAGCTTTTAAAAGGTGGCTTAGATCAGCAAAATATGAACTAAAAGCATATTTTATATGTTGTAATTGTGAAATAAATGCACGATAAAGCGACTTACTCCGACAAAGTCACACAAAAAGCCATGAAAAAGCAATAGTTCTGTCTTTTGATCCAACAGACCCAAAACAAAATTAGGTTAGTGCTTTTGTACCCGAAATTTTTTTAATTTTTACCCTTTTTTACCCTATTTCCATGGGCTCACAGTGCTTTTGATGTTGCAAGAGTTGGCATCACTGGTAAATACAAAAAAAAAAAAAACAAACAAAACGTTTATTCTCTTTATACGCTCAGAGTATTTGTATATACTCATTCTTATTCACTATAAGCAGTGTAGCCAGGTGTGGGGATTTCTCCCCAAATTGGGGATTTTAGCTGGTTTTTGGGGACAGATTATCGTGGGGAGGGATTTGGGGATTTTTCATTTTCAGTTCACCTATTATCAATTTTGCTTTTTTTACCATTTTCTTTCATACATATATTTACATACATATATGTTTATGTATCTTGGCGTTTTCCTTCTCCATATTTCGATTATTTCAAGGCGATGGTGTTGAAGATGATGGTTTTTATAACAATTTGTTCAAAATTTTTAAAACCAGAATTTATTGAATTCAATATTGCCAAAATGGATGTACTAATTGACGATAAGGAAAGTAATTTGGTTATTGCTAAAATTGATGTTGGCATAGAATGTGCAAAGGAATTAGAAGCAAAAGGAGTTCAAACAATTTTTTTTTTATTTAACTGTACTAGCAAAATAAATGCTTAAAATATTTACTGAGAGTATGGAAAATTTTTAGTTATGTTTAAATTTACAACTCAAAAGCATAGAAAAAAAATAAATTTGATTCCGTGTATGGAATTTTAAAATATTCTATGGATTCAAAAGTTCCATTGAGCACATACGAATGCATTAACTTAAATAAATTTATGTAATAAAAGTAATAAAAAAATAGTTTTTTCTGATGCTTAATATACATATATTTATTGGGGACAAAATTGGGGATTTCAAGTTTTAAAATGGGGATTTTTGGGTACAACACTCTTTAATTTGGGGACAGTAGACAATATTTACCTGGCTACACTGACTATAAGTAGAGTAATGCTGGGAACATAATTGGGACGAACGACGAATTTTTCGTTGCGAATATTCGTCGTCAAAAATAGAACACATGCATTCATATGAAAGTGAACACAGCACCGACGTCGACGAAATTCGTCGTACGTGACGAATTCTCTGATAGATTTATTTCTATTTCATACGCCGACGAACGACGAAGAAATCAGTACAGCGTTACCATGTTTTTTTTTTAGTTTTAAAATATATTAGTAAATAATGTTAATTTTTACTTTAATAAGTTCTTCTTTTTATGATATAGAGCATTTTAGTTAAATATACATAATTATTAATGATGAAATTTGTTTTTAATAGTTTTTTTTAATGTTTAATTTTATAAAGGAATTATTTTCTTTATACGGTAACACTATCGTTGTTATGTTTGTATGTATATAAAAACAAATTTGTAATAAAAAATACACACAATTTTTTGGATTATTATGTCAGCAGTTGTTTGTTCGTCCTAGTTGTGCGCCACACGACGAATTTACGCAACGAACTTTTTCCAACGAATTCGTCGTGCTAGACGAAATTCGGCGTTCGTCCCAGTTGTGTTCCCAGCATAAAGTAAACATTTTTTTTTGCTAATATTCTGTAAGTATTTTGCAGGGTTCTTATTTTACCATGTGGGTATTTTAAGCAGTTTCTTGTCTTTTATTTTTAGCATTAATTTAGCAGTTAATTTTATGGAATATACATATGGACATACCTATCTAGGTATATACAACTATTGATATGTTGATAATTTTATCTTAGCATCAAATTTAATAAAAGCGAAATTTCATACAAACAAAATAAAACTTATAAAAATACTTAAGTATCTTAGTAAATAGTTTAGGTACTGCTTGTCTTAACTTAATGTGCTTGGTTCTTATTATGCTTACTTCTTACATGCTTTAATACTTGCTGTATTTATTTTGTACAGAAACAGTATTTATTGTGTTGTTTCTTATAATAGCGAACAGATGAAGGTATAGTAAAGAGAAGGTATAATAAAACAAATACGCGAAAAAAAGAGAATATATTTAAGTATTTGTTTTTTGTACTTTTGCAAAAGCCTAATATATACAATTGGACAACCGCTGGTTGCCATTAAAAGTATTTATAAGGCAAAAAATGAAAAGTGAATCTCTCCTTTACAAAATTTTACATTTATTTGAGCATGTAAAGCATAAATACTTAAGTACATGCTCAAATAAATGTAAAATTTTATAATTAAATAATTTTTATAAAAAACCATACCTGAAGCTCGATTAATATTTCATTAATACACAGGTCAACAAAGTTATAATTTCGTTTTTAAAATTTGGCATTTATTCGAGCATATGTATGTATATTTAAGAAATTTATGTTTTTAAAATTTCATTTATTTGTTGCGGGTTAGCAATGTCTAAATGCATTTCGCTTGCTACTATACCAACTCATCTGTAAATGTTTACCATTTATGTTTGATAAGTTCCAAAGCTCATCCATCTACTTATACATAAACTCGCAAACACATTATTGAATTACAAGGCACAAGTAAAATAGCTTTTAAAAAAACTTTACAAACATCACAACAAATAATTTTTCATTATGAATGTGTTTACTTTTCCCCTAAGTACATACAAACATATATACAATTAGACAACTGTTGGTTGCCAATGCCTTTATAAAATTTAATATTTATTCTAGCATATACTCGAGAAATTTATGTTGATATTGCTAACCCGCAAAAAATAAATAATATTTAATTTTTTTTTTTTGTGTAGACTGAACTTTGTTTGTCAATTTGAATACATATGTATGTATGATTATTTGGATTGATTCAGGTTTTCGACATTTACCGTTATTTCGAAAAACGAGGAGGTTGTACCGTATAATTTACAATAATTCGAGAACTAATTCTTAGTTTGATTTACCAATAATACACCAAAAATCGGGAAGAAAATATGCTTAAAATTATGGTACAATAAGTGCCTTATCATTCTTTATAGTTTAAGAAATATTCAAAAAGTTTTGGAAAAAGTCTTTTTTAACATTTTTTCTCTCAAAAAATGTTATACGCCTGACAACGATATGAGCGAGTAAATGTGAGACACGAATGATCAGCTTACAACATTGAGCTTGTTCGTCGCATACATTGTTCAGTTCCTGGCATTGGTGCAGAGAACTTGTGCTTGCTGTTTTCACCTATGTTTGCTATCACCTACCTACTTGAACAGCTGGCGTTTTGGCGGGAAATGAGGATGTAACACTTATATACATGTCTGTTTTTTTTTCTTTTGTTGTAAAACAACTGTCATGAAGATTTCACGCAAATTGCCATTTTAATTATCCCACATCTTATTAACTCAGCATATATTAAGATATAATTTTTTGCATAATAATACGAATTTCTTTACTTATTTATTCTGCACACAACCTCTATAAAGCAACATACATACATACAATCATATATTCTTTGTGCATAAACGTTTTGTTAATTATGGCGCCTGCTGCGAAGCCGTCAAAGCCGTCACTAAATCTGATTTAGAGGTTGAGTGTGAGGTTTGCAAGAATTAGTTCCATATTGCATCTCTTAATATTTCCAGTGATTTTTATGCTATTTTGGGTAAAAGTAATACCAATGTCTTTCTAGACCTAATAGAGTTATTCTGTTGTGACAATTTGCTGATGATTTGGAAAAAAAATTTACTAGCTCTTTTAACTCTTTTTCAGCTGAACTGCGCAATAATCATAGAGATCTAAAAAAAATCTTTAGAAGCATCTATTAAAGATATACGTTCCGAACTTACATCATCCCTAAGTTATTTTAGTACCAAAATTGAGAATTGCAATAGCAATATCAGGAAAATTGATTTTCAAACTACTAAAAAGTTCTCTCGTTTGGAATTAGAGGACAACAAGCTTCAGTATAAACTAAATCGGGCGGAAATAATTATTTCCGGACTGCCATCTGGTATTGATTGCCTATTGGATCATGTCTTAAAGATTTGCTCGCACTATCGTGTAGTGGATGACGTCAAGAATATTTGCCACTGCCTATATATACTGAGAGGAAAACCGTTGCTGGTGAAATTTAACAATGTGTTTATTAGAGATTAACTAATCAAAGCGTATTTTAAGGCACCCAACCTTAAGTTATCTGATGTAATTCAGCCTGAAATTTCCACAAGAACACAAAATTTTCTGATTTAGGGGTATGAATATGGGTCTTCCTATTACCAAGGGTAAATTTCCTGATGGGACAATGAAAACTCTGAATTTAGGGCAATGCTTTGAGCTACTGGATACTTAACTGAGCTAAGTTTTTCTTGTTTTTTGATTTTAATATTGAGGTGTGTGATGAAACTTGGTGGTTAAAAATGTAAGACCTGAAAGTTTTTATTGGCTTCGTTTTTCTGTGCCCTAATGTTGCTAGCTATTGTACCTTCTTTCAATATAAATAAAAAAAGTCATTTAATTGATTAATAAAGTTCTGTTTTTGATAATGTTGTTATTGTTATTTTTTTTTTTTTTGCTTTTTTTTTTAGGCCGTTCTTAGAATTGTCTCTTTCATCACACTCCTGATTTTGATACTTCTTTTTTCTTAGTCTTTATATTTGCTTTATCTTATATTGTTGTCATGCTGACAGACCTAATATATGCTTTCTTATTTTTCAGTTTGTTAAAAAGGTGAATCTGTTATTTATTTTTTATTGTCCGGAATCTTTCATTCTTGCGGTTACTCCACACACCTTGGTTGCTATCGTTTGAGTTCTAGGGATAACCTGGGCACGATAATTAATGACAACCGTTTTAAAAATTTCTTTTTTCCTAGTAATTCTATGGATTTTGAAGTTGCGCACATTAATGCGCAAAGCTTATGTCCTTCTAACAGATCTCTTAAGTTTGATTAACTGATATTTATCTCAAGAGCAGCTACTTTTGGTATAAAATGCATTACTGAAACCTGGTTGAATTCCTCTATTCTGGATCAAGCAATTAGTATTCCTGGAGACACTATATGTAGAAGCAATAGAAGCTTATGGTGTCAAATTTAAATGTATATTTCGGACCAATGATTATTACTCATGTGAAGGACTTTTTGTTCAAATATCTGCGGGTCCTATGCCATTGATTTTTGGTGTTATTTATCTTCCGAAGGGGATCTTTAATTATTTGAGAGCTCTTTTGGTGATATACTTGTGCGCTTCATGGATAAAATTGTGGTGGGTGATTTTAACAATGATCTTTTTAACCCATTAAAAGCTAATAAAACTCGCTCTCTCTGTGTATGTCATGGGTTGAAACATATTCACAATTCTTCTCCCACTCATTTCGATTTCTTTCATAATTCAACATCATTAATTGATTTCTCATTAGTCACAGCATTTCTGTCCATATTTCAACATAATTTATTGCTCCATTTATTTCGAATCATCCATTTATTTCCTCATATGCGAGGGTCTTCTCTCATTTTTTTCAAAATCTGCGTGCCGCTTAATCTGGTCATATCTTTTTGATAGGAGACAGTTCGTCTCAATTAATGGTTATACTTCTGAATCAAGGCAGGTCATATCTGGGGTACCGCAAGGCTCTTTTCTTGGCCCTGTCCTATTTACACTATTTATAAATGACTTATTTGGTGCGCTCGGCACGCGTTTAGAATATCCTACCTATAGACTTTCGTTGCTTCGCTATGTCTCGAATAACTTTTAAACGTAAACTTATTAATTTATTTGCTTGTGACCAAGGCGAATTAAACCAGGTGGAAGCTGGAGAAAACAAGAACTTGGCAGCACGAGAAAAAGTAATGCCTGAACAACTGTAGCTGTCAAAAATATAACCAGAAAACAGATCTTTGACATTTTCAACTAAAAAATAAGTAGGACAAAAAATAGTCAGCTGTCGTAACACTGCCACCTGGTTTAATTCGCCTTGCTTGTGACAGTCATTAATTATTCTAGGGCTTTTGAACTATAAAACTTTTTTTACTTTTTGGTTTACTTTGGTGTGTGGAGACCACTGTTTTGAAGGGTTTGGACTAAAATTTTTCTTTTATCATATAACAAGTATAGTTTTAATATTTTAGATGTACATATGTATATACAATTTATTGCACGTTGTTATTATTTAATAGTAATACAAATTGTTAATGGCCTATAAATTAATTTTAAATAAAAATACAATAAAATAAATATGTAAAATTTACTCCATCTTAAATTTTGTTTGTAATTTTGATACTTGAAAATTTAAACAAACAACACAACAAACAATTTTTTATTTGCTATAAATCTCTGAACTACATACTTACATACATATGAAAATTAATATTATGAAATTACTAAGAGTTTTTATGTTGAAGTATATCCAATCAGTTTAGCACAACGTATCAGCAAAGACTATAAATATGTGTATAACAGTGTTAACCAAGTTGTGTGCGGTCGCAAACTGAAGCTGCGGTTGCTGCCGAATTCTACACTGTGGAACAATATTAAATATTTCTTTTTAAACTTTCGAAAAAAATACAATTCTGTGTTGTTTTGTCAAAGGTTCACAGAATTTTTATAACATAAAATTGTATAATGCCGAAATATATTGAGTAGGGGGAGTTGTATGAACATTGCAATTATAAGTTATGAACTTGAAAGTTTAAGAAGTTTTTAAAATTGCATCTATATTTATTTCGGTTTTATGAAGTTTAATTCTCAGAAAGTCTTCTAATTTTATGTCTGCTAATATATTCCTATGTTTGCTTTTAACGATTTTTAATATAGAAAAAGAAATTTATTGGCCATTTTGGCTTTCATATCATCAAGCAATTTTTGCCTTTCATTATTTTTAAATTTTTCATAATTAATATGGCACGACAAGTAATACCGCCTTATATTAAATTTGTCGCATTTTGCTAATTGCTTTAAACAAATATAACATTGCGGCTTCCTTTCACGATTTAAAAAAAAAATACATCAGTTTCCAAGAATTATTGAATATTGTTGCTCTGTGTGCTTTTGTGTTGATTACGAAAAAAAAAGAAAACAATGCCAAACAAGCGTGCGTGTTGTTGCTTTCACAGACCACAGATACCCAGAGATGACAAAAAAAAAAAATTGGACTTCGATCATATTTTATTTATCATAACCCGGCATCGCGAAAAAGAGACAACATTAGTTTGTTTGTTATGAAGATAAACAAAACGTAAAGCAAAAAAAAAGTACAGTTTTTAGTGGAAAATGCTACATGAAAGCACGCTTAAATTTAATAAAATGTAATAATATTAAGTATTTACGGCATATAACTCGAAAATAAAGTGATAAAAAAATTTAATGTGTTCTTATATACTCAGTATATTAAATTTATATACATACGTACATATATGCTGGAAATTTGCCAAATGGTGGTGGTTTTTAACTTACATACACACATGCATACATACATACTTGATAAATTCTGATATTTTGCAGATATTATAGTGATAAAATACAAACGATCAGTGAAAACCAACTTAAATTAATTAATGAATAATATTTTTAATGTGAATTAGAGAAATATATGGATATTTAATTAGTTTTGCGATTTATAATTTTAATTTGGATAGAAAGACAGCACAAAGAAAAAAACCAAAACCCGCGATTGTATGAGTGAATACAAACAAGTATGCAAAATCTTCCGTCTCGTGTCATCTCAGGTTATCTGTGCAGAGACTGATGTTTTGAAACGAACAAAGTTGCGGTATACATGTCAATTGCCGACCGTGTCTGTGTGAAAAATACGATTATTGACTGCCTCGCGAGGCTATGGAGTGGCAATCACTGGTATATAACGATGCTGCACTGCCATACATTGTACCAGTGATGGAAAAATGAAAAATTGAAATGGTACTGTCCGACAACAAAAAGAGTACTTTTTTCAACATTGTGGTACTTTTTGTAAAACATATATATTTATTCAAAAATAAAATTTAAAATCCATTTTATAATAAAAAAATATTAAATGAAGAAAACAATGCAGCTTGGTTGGCCAAAATCACATGAAGCATTTAAGGTTGTAACAGTAAAAATTTGTTTGTATGTGTGGCACCGACGACGCTTGATGAAAAATCAAAAAATTTAGATATTGGGTATGCTTGATATCAAGCATACGTACACGCGCTTGATGTCAATGACAGTGTATAGTAGTGCCCTTAACAACTTTTGCAAAAAACACATACTAACAACAACATGAATAACGAATTTGTGCATTCCTTAGTTCTTGTTTTAAAGCCAATGTTTTCAATGATTATAAAAATAACGCAGATTTCTAAACAGGGAACAAAGCAAAACAAAAAGGTAGTACTAAATTTGACGTGCGGGTACTGTGTTATTTTTGTTGTGAAAAAGTACTGAAAATAGTACAAAAGTACTGCATTTTCCATCACTGAGTAAAGCTTACAGTACACGGCATGTCAAAAGCCACATTCGCATGTGGCTCTGACGTCACGAGAATTTGCAGCATTTTGTTTACATTTACTAAACATGTAGAAGTGGCTACATGCTTCAAAATTTTGGTATTACATGAAATGCTGTTTTGTCCCAAAATTTATATGTGACAAATGTAGCCGAAGCGTACACATTTGCAATGGCAGCATATGTGTGAACTTATCATTGGGTACATATGTATTGTCAGTACACCGCATGTAACATACGTACACAGTTTTCATATTAACATGTACAACAGTCATATGGTTATGGGGCTTATTTAATTTTTAAATTTTTGTGTGAAGACAAATTTATAAAATGTCGAAGAGAAAGAAGAAATAAAACAACATCTGATAAAAAGTAAAATAAATTCACTTTTATCGTGAAATAATTCCCATGAACAATAAAATGGTGAAAAAATTAATAATACTGCACTGACACAAAAACAACGCAACAATTGGCGATCACAGTTGTTTTATTAATTATTGAATAAATTTACTATTTATACATGAATTTTTTCATCTTAGCTTTGAAAGTATCTTTTGCATGGTTTAGAACAAAAACGATAAATAATAACAAAAACCCAAACTAATTAAGCTGTTAATTAAGATATTAATTAATAAAACAAAAACCCCAAAGCAAAGAGAAATACAAATAAATGCATGGAAAAGAGAAAATATGATAATTTTTCTACCCTTCTTTCATCTCTACCCCGCTGGCAAACCAAAAAAATTATCATGAATCTCAGTCAACGTGTGAGTAATAATAATAAAAAAATTTTTTCGTCATTAAATTCCTACCACATTTTGTTGGAGAAAATCAACATTGGCAAGAGTGCCCATTGGCTACATACTATTGAAAAATGTTGTGTCAAAAATGTTTGCTGCCACATGTTTGGGACTGCTACATGCGCATGTAAAAATATTACAAATGTCAAAATTCAAATGTACCAAGCTAGTACACGACATGTCTAATATATGCATGTTTGCATGTGTCTATAAAGGAACATGTGGCACACATATGTATCAATGTGTGCTGCATGTGAGTGTCACAAAAAGTGGAAGTACACGACATGTTGCCAATTTAGCTTCATGGTGACGTCAAAATTACGTCAGAGCCACATGCGAATGTCGAGCCTTTGCTGCAATAGAGTCATAACTCCAAAAAAATTAGTTTAAAGTTGCGCATTCTCTAACAACTTAATGGTAAACGAAAATTTAATATTTGTCTCAAAAGTTTAGTATGCAAGATATTTGAATGAAATTTTTACACATTCTGAAGCACGATATGAGAATTAATTCTGCATTAATAAATCAAAAATCACTTTTTTTGAGCTATGACCCTATTGCAGCAAAGGTTCGATGTGTTTTATGTTAAATAAATTTAAGCAAATACTATTACTCAAAAGCAACACGAAATATTATTGTTCAATACAAATTTTACCGTTAGACAGTCTACTTAGTTTTTTTGTGTTTACTTGATATTGGTACTAGTCAAGACGAATTCAGATGCATATATGGTGATCGCAATAATAAAACAAATACAACATGTAAGAAAACCCACAAGCATTTTGTTTTGTAAAATCATTGTACAATGTCAAACTCAAGAAGCAAATAGTGTATTTTGACATCCCAAAATGATGAAAATGCAAAAAAAAAGTTAACAGCTGTTCTTACAAGTTCACTTTGCATACTAGCACAAGACAGGTTTGCAAATAAAAGTAAGGGTTTTTTCTTGACAAACAAAACAATGTTGTAAACAAAACTAGGGTTCGAAACAGGGAAAAAATTACATTGAAAATGTACTGAAGGCTTTCGGTACGTTTCAAACCGTTCTAACGATTTGAAGCAGTTAGTTGAATTTTGAGCTGAAAGGGCCAAAATAGATTAGAAAGTACTACAGGGCCATCAAACATTCAAAAGTGCCACAAATGGCACAATTGTGCCACATTTTCCATCACTGTTGTATCGGCTTGAATCTTGTATTGGTGGACAAAAGAAGAACAAGCACCATACAAATACTCTCTGAGAGTATATACTTATACTCTCTGTGTATTGTATTAAATACGATTTTTGCAAAATATGTGAAATAAAAGTGTAATGGTGTATGTATTTCCTTTTTATATGAAAATTACCAACAACAAATTTAACAGTATTGTATATGATACTATAATACACTCGATACAATGATACAAGAGGTTTTGTGAATTCAGCAATAGTTTTAATAGAATTTGTGTGGAAATAAGTTCTGTAAAAGTAAATGTTACCAATTGTTTTATTGTGGGGTATGAATACGTATTTTGTTGTTGTAAAACTGAAACTACATCGAATCGCACCGAATTAAAAAGACATTAATTTAGAAAATTCAATACTGTAGTTGTTTGATGTGTACGGCGAATAAATCCTATAATTCATTTTACTTGTGCACAAGCGAAATACATTCCTTAATTGTAAGATGTATTACCACACGTGGTAAGAAACGTGTAATTTTTGTGTGTGATGAAATTACCTTCCCGTTTCCAAAGGATTGCATTGTTTTGCCTTGGAAAATAATACTTTATATCTTCCATTAGATATGTAAACAATGACCAGTTTTCCCGCTACACACAATGCACAGCACGTGCGATTTCTCGTTGCGGGAGAGAAAAATAAACATTGTACAACGGAAGACGGTAATACTTACCATTGTTTTTGGTACGAAAAACCGCACCTGTTACATACTTCTCCCTCTCATCTAATAATCCCAATTTTATTGTAAATTTGAAATGTGCTACGTGCAACATCTTTATATATTTATAGTCCTTGGTATCAGTATACCAATTTCAAGGCCGCTACACCTCTCATTAGCATTCATCTGTCCATTTTTACAATTTATGTAAAGTGGATACTAATTTTGGTTAGTACGAAATTCCCCATCACTGGTTGGAAATTACTAATAATCAACACAAACTCATAGTCCGTTATCTTCAAGGTATTCTACTTTGTAATTTAAGTCATTGTTGTTTTCACTCTATATTAGGGTTGTTCAGATTACTGTGAACCTTGTTATTAGGGGATATAGCTCGTGCCCAAGCTGAATTAATATTTTTTTTTTATATTATGACGAATAAACGTAATTATTATTATTATTATTTTTTTTTTTTTTTTTTTTTTTAATTAGGACCAGCACTCAGGGGATGACCCCTACGTATGCAATGTATTGTGCCAGAACTCAGGGAGAGGGATAGGGTAGAGAAGATAGAGGTTGAAAATTTAGACGGCTTAACTCTTTTACAACTCTGCTTTGCGCGTTATGTTAATTTTTTTAGCAGTGTTGAGGCCCCTCTGGTGTTAAGTAGACGCATTAACTTTGTTAAGCTGTGTTAGCAGGCATTTTATTAATTGTTTTACTTCGCTGATGTTTCTGCTAACCGACGAAGGAGGGCGATGTTGTGTACACTAGTTTGAAACAGCATCAATCGCTGTCGGAACAGTTTTTTAGTGACCATTGCTATGCCTTCATCATTTAAATATTCCGACAACAATTAATAACAATGTCTCACCAATGTACTTACATTAGAAAAATTAATGATGTTAATTGACTTGCTCTGGTCAGGGTTTGAACCCAGGCCCCAAGTCATTGTTTGCTTAGTAGTCAACGCGCTAACCACCTAAGCCAACTCCACCCTTGAACTTTTATTAATATACATATGAAAATTAATACTATCAGGCTCAAGTTCAATATTAATATTTGTTATATTTGTTAGCATAGTGGTAAAGATGAACTCATGAACATTACTTTTTAGTACTTACTCAAATATAATGGTATATTTTGTAAAAGGGAATAAAAATTATTTATTGTGTTTGTATAAGTTTTCAAGTCCGATTTTGCAAATTCCGGGAATACAAGTTTATTGCGAATTTAAGGAATTTTCGCCATTCTTAAGTTATGTTTTGTATATCTTCGTGTTTTGTCGATTTGAAATAAAAATATTTGTTTGTATAAAATTTTGCAATTTTTAACGAACTTTCGCAACAGCGTTATTTTAATTTTAGTTTTTGCCATTTTCTCATGTTTGGCGTATATTAATATTTGATAGACTTTTAATCAAGATTACGGCTTATTTAAAATATTGCAATTTTGCAAATTTTCACTTTAGCGTTATAATTTTTTAGTAAAAATTGTTAAAAACACCCCATGCACCATGCACACCAAACATTTTTCGAAAAAGAAAAACCAAAAGCAAAACATTTTGATATGAAATTATCATAAACATGGCCTGCAGAATTGTATAATTATAGTACACTTTTGTATGACAGAAATAAAAAATATTTTAAACTAGTATTGATTTACATATGAAAAGTAATATTATCAGGCTCAAGTTCAGTTTTATTGAATTAATGAAAATTCAAAATTACCAAGAGTTTTTTGTGTTGGAAAATATTATTATTTATATCCAATCAGTTTTTTAGCAGAACGTATCAGTACTGATTTCAAGGCCGCTACACCTCTCATCAGCGTTCAATTGTCCATCTTTACAATTTTCGTAAAGTGGATACTAATTGAGAAGAATATCAACTATTTAACCAGTTTTCAACAGAAATAGAATATGAGAATTAATTTTTAATTAAATTTTTATTCTACAATGAAACAGTTAAAATAAACTAGTTAAAATATTTACGACATTATGACTACCGTTTGTATCCCCTAATTAATTTTAACTTAACTTCAATTTTTTGTTAAGCAATTTAATATGTAGAATAAGTTTTTTAAAAAATTATTATTTGTTGTGGGTTAGATAAACTATATGCATTTCGTTGGTACCTAAATACCAACTCATCAGTAGATCTTTACCATTTTTGGTTCAAGAGATTATCTCGAGATGATATATCAAGGCTTTTAAGAAACATGAAATTAAATCTTGTTTCTTTTGCAAGAAAATTGGTCATCGTTAGAAAGAATGCTGAAAGGTTTTCCAATAAGTGTGATATGATTTCTTTAAAAAACACACTTATTGTTAAGGAAATTCAAAAGTTTTTTACTTAATGTGAAATACAAACGATATAATTAAGTTCTAAGTAAAACGTCATTCAAATGGCCTTCACAACTTCTTCTGCAGGAACGTATTCGATGCACTTTTTCCATTAAATCAAGTCGTATGTCATGAATGCACGTTCAATATTGACTTGTAAAGCTTGAGGAGAGTCTGGTTTATTTCAAAAGACCATTGACTTGAAATAACCCCACAAGAAATAGTCTAATAGTGTTAAGTCACAACTTCTTGGAGGCCAATTAATATCACAATTATTCAATTGTTGCATTTGCTGTGTGGCACGTAGCCCCGTCTTATTGGAACCAAATGTTGTCAAGATCAACTTCTTCCAATTTCGGCCATAAAAAGTTGGTTAAAATCGATATATATCGCTCTGCAATGACAGTAGCGATGCTTCATTTCGAAAGAAGTACGGACCGATGATTCCACGAGACCAAAAACTACATCAAACTGTCAATTTAGGTGAAAGTAATGGTTTTTCATGAATAATTTGTGAATTTTCTTCGCACCAGAATCGACAGTTTCTTTCGTTTACCGCACAACTCAGATGAATGTAAGCCTCATCGGAGAAAATGATTTTCTTAAAAAAATCGTTATCGTTTTTAAGTTGTTCCAAGACAAAATCAGCAACGTTCTCCTTGCGTATATATATCTCTCCTTGATGAAATTGTAAACACTACTGAATAAAATGAAAAACAAATGACATATCATGACATACATATTACAAATGGCCGAAACGCCACTTCCAAATCATATCATCCCTATTGGAAAACCTTATAGAAGTACGAAAAATGGTGCAAATCTAATAAAAAAAAAATCCGTCTATGTTATTAAAGAAGTAAAAAATGCAAAGAAGAATTCGTCTTATTAAGCCATTTAACAGCTTATCTTAAAAATAGCATGTATACACTAAATGCAACTTCTGAGAAAGTTTTAACCGTAATTGTTATAAAAGTTGTATTCGCTATTGGCATCGCGCACTGCGTCATAATAACATAGAATATATTAACGAATTTTCAAGAGAATATTTGTCAACAGAACCCAGGGGCGAATTTATCGATTACATAAGCAATGATGTAATGTACACATGTAAGACAGTAACGCAAACGAGCTCAATTACAACCTAGTATAGTTTTTCAAATGCATTGCCGCATTCCGAGAGTGAACGCCTACCACTTGCACACAAAGTAAGCAGGATAGTGAAGTGTTCATTCAATAAATATAAACGCATTAATCTTTCACACACATTGTAAGCAAGCAGTAGACAGTCTATACACAATCTCGCTTACTTCGTGGGCAAGTAGAAGGAGTATAATCGTTTTTTTATATAACAGCAAATCCTATAAAGAATGGAAACTCCAAATAATTATGCTGATATAAATTTTTTTTTATTTCAAACTAACTAAAAGATTCATTCATTTTTAATTTATATTTTTAATTTATATATATGTATGCATGTAAAAAAAACAAACAAAAAAATAATTAAATAATTGTTACATTGACATGTTGATTTTTAATTTCTTTATTTCGATTTTGTCGATTATCATAATTTCGTTTTGAAGTATTCTTCGACAACCGAAAAGCATTACGAATGTCTTGTATGTATAGATTTTGGGTACAACCATCACGTGAATTTGCCTCTGAAAATAAAAAATTGATTATTATGCTAAATTCTTTATGATAGAGGGTGAAAACTTTACCAAATATTGCGCTATTTAAAAATTTAAATACCAGCACTTTAACTCTTCGTTGTTGTTGACATTGATTCAACCGTTTCATAATTGCGATCAGATATTTCTAATGTGTTATTCACGATTTATTCAATACAACAAAGTTAATTTTTTAGTTTATTACTTTGATTTAATTTTTCATTAAATGTCTTATATATCAAAAATACCTTAGAAAATAAGTAGATCCGCACAAAATAATGATTTTTATGGATACGCCTGATGTGAAAATCCGACTGGTGTGAAAATTAAACTGATAGAAAATCGCATAGGATACGACTGGGGTGAAAATAAAATTGAGAGAAAATCTCATAGCGGTTACGTATTTTATTTAAATATTGGTGTCGAATACAAAGATGTGTTTCCCTCTCTACAGTCGAAGTAGAGCATGTAAGGAAGCGAAATAGATTTATAGCTTTCTTGTGGAAATGCATTTTATAGTAAAGACGCCAGTTTCATTTATAAAGGATAATCAAAAGATGATTTTGAATGTAATAATGCTAGATCAAATCATATTAATATTAAATATAATTTTGTAAAAGATTATTGCCTTAAGAAGTTTATATATGTTCTACATTGCCTATCATATAAAATGGTAGCAGATAATTTAACTAAACCACTTGCTAAAACAAACTTATTAAAATTTGGAAATCGTTTAGGTCTTGTATAATGTAGTGTATCTTGAATAATCAATTATTATTATTTGATATGTTAATATACTCATTACACACACTGTTAATATTAATATGCTAAGTACAACAATTACATACTGTATCATTACTTTCCTAAATTATAACAATTATGTTTTTTTACCAAATTATATAACTAATTACAACAATTAAACATAAACATGGGAATATATTGGAATATTGTTAATATTTAAGAATACTGTTATTCTAGTAAATAAGCGATGAAATTTTAATAAAAAGACACATTATTTTACATGCCTAAATCGGCAACATCTAAAATAATTCTCTTATTTTGCCTTCATCGGCAAAAATACCAGCCCGTGGCGTTAATATTCGCCGGCGTTGATTGTATCCCAAGAAATATATAACAAAATAACATAGTTTAAACTTTTGTATAGTTCGTCTCGGTGGACCTTTTTGGTGGAAATGCTTATACTTATATGTATGTGTATATACATGTGGCAGCACGACCACAACTAACAGTTGTCATCAATGGCAGGATTGATGAAAATGATCCGGCAACTCTTTCTGTTTTTTCCTGTCTCTTTATATAACTTGAATTATTATCGACACCACGTTTTTCAATTGTACCTCAATAAAAAGATTTATAAATAAAGATTTAACAAACCGTAAAATATAGTGGCTATTTATATTATCCCCTATATTATTGGTGACCCATCGACACAAACAAGTCATATTAAAAACAATAAAAGTATGTCGCCGAAAGATCCAGCAGATACTATGCCAGAGCAGAAAAGGGAACACCAGACGACTTCAGCTGCAATGGACGTAGTTGCTTCAATAAAGATTCCAATGCCTACGTTAACGGAAAATGGTGTTGAAGCGTTCTTTTACGCTATGGAATTTTGGTTTGAAGCTTCAGGCATTCAATCAGATGTTAAAAAATTTAACACTGTATGCGCTTCAATACCGCCGGCTAAGTTACTGCAATTACGCCCCATCATTGACGCAGCTCCTCAAACGAAGAAATACGATTATATTAAATGCAAATTGATCGAGCACTTCGCTGATAGCGAACGACACCGAGTACAACGTGTATTATCTGATATGCCATTAGGTGACCAAAAGCCTAGTGAACTTTACAGTGAAATGAAACGTGTATCAGGAGATTCGTTAAGTGAAACAAAATTGCAAGATTTGTGGGTGAGTCGTCTGCCGAACCATAAACAGCCTGCAATCATCGCTGCTAGCGTCGACATATTGGACAAAATCAAAATAGCTGATTCAATTACAGATTCTATGCGTTAACAACAGAACCACGTCAGAGATATCGCAGCCCTTTCAGCAGAAGTCCAAAGTCTGCAAAATCAAGTGGCGCAACTATCTCGTGACGTGCAAAAAATTCTGCTTAATAACAACCATAAATCTCGCTACCGTCCACGCAGCGTAAGTAGAGACAATAGTTTTTGTTGGTATCATAATAAATTTGGTGCAAACGCAACGAGATGCAGACAACCGTGCCGTTTTACTTCTCAGTCAACGTCAGCTGCGAGAAATTTTAACACGCAGCAATGACAACAAATGGCTGATGTAATACCTCAGATTTCTGATCATCCTAAAAGTATGCAATCATTTCGACTACGAATTTATGACACAGCAACAAAAATTTATTTTCTAATCGATACTGGTGCGGACGTATCAGTCATACCGAAAGTATTACAGTCAGCCAATTTAAAACCATCGGATACGAAGCTATACGCAGCTAATGGATCTACAATCTCTGTATACGGTGACGTATTACTTAAATTAAATTTAAATTTAAAACGTGATTTTGTTTGGAAGTTTTTAATAGCAGATGTTAATCAGGCAATCATTGGTGCAGATTTTTTGGCGCATTTCGATTTATTAGTAGATTTAAAAAACTGATGTTTGCTGGATCGCCTGACAACCGTAAAAGCTAATTGTATGATTGACAAAACGGCACAATTGTGAATAAAGATATTCGATAAGGAAACTCAGTATTCGAACATTCTAAAACAGTTTGCTGAAATTACACGTCTAGCTCAGCCTGGTTCAGCTTCTAAAGCAAGCATTACTCATAAAATAGAAACTACTGGTCAGCCTGTATTTGCGCGACCAGGACGTTTGTCACCAGAAAAGCTCACAGCAGCCCGCAACGAATTCGAGTCGTTAATAAAACTCGGTATTTGTCGTCCGTCAAGCAGTAATTGGGCCAGTCCGCTCCATATGGTTCGCAAACCGGATGGCACGTGGAGACCTTGTGGGGATTACCGTGCCCTCAACGCTATCACCGTACATGATCGCTATCCTATCCCTTATTTACACGATTTTTCTGTGGTACTGGCCGAAAATTCCATTTTTTCGAAGGTAGATCTTCAGAAGGCGTTTCATCAAGTACCTAATCATCCGAACGATATACCGAAGACTGCAATTACAACGCCTTTTGGTCTGTTTGAGTTCACGCATATGACGTTTGCGCTAAAAAACGCAGCCCAAACATTTCAAAGGTTGATTCATGAAGTGCTAAGCGGATTACCTTTTGCTTTCGTCTACTTAGACGATGTTATTTTTGCGTCAACTTCAGAAGATGAGCACATAAAACATCTCACAACAGTTTTTCAACGATTTCAGGATAACAACTTAACAATTAATGTCTCTAAATCTGAATATGGGGTAAGGGAACTTAATTTTTTAGGACACTTCATTACAAAGGATGGCATTCGACCGCTGCCCGAAAGAGTTGAAGCGTTATTAAAATTCCCTCGCCCTACGGTGGTTAAAGAATTGAAGAGATTCTTGGCTATGCTTAATAATGTAGAATACAGCTCATAGAATGTACGATGCTAGCTCACCCACTTCCAGAGGCTGAGCTTTCGTTATGTGTAGACGCTTCAAATTTTGCCGCAGGTGCTGTTCTTAACCAAATTGTTGACAACGTCATACAGCCTCTTGCATACTTTTCAAAAAAGTTCTCATCAGCAGAAATGCGCGACAGTACCTACGACAGGGAGTTAACACCAGTCTTTATGGCAATGCGTCATTTCAGATACATGATCGAGGGCCGTTCTTGTCACATTTACACGGACCATAAGCCATTAATTTATGCATTTAAACAAAAGCCAGAGAGAGCATCCGATAGGCAGGCAACACAATTAGATTTTATCGCTCAAATCACTACTGATATACGTCATGTAGAAGGTCACAAAAATATCGTAGCTGATTTGTTGTCACGAATTGAGGTAGTTGATGCAGCACCAATCAACTACGATGAATTAGCAACAGCTCAGTCAACTGATGAAGAACTACAGTCTATTTTAAATTCCAGTGTGCAGAGTTCATTAAAGCTCAAACCTTTCATCATTCCTGGTAGCTCAAAGCCTGTTTATTGCGACACATCTTTTGATCGAGTACGCCCCTTTATTACCAACGAATTTCGACAAAGATTTCTGCATTCCACCCATGATATGTCACACCCAGGCACGCGTGCTACAGCTAGATTAACGACTGAGAGATTTGTTTGGCCAGGTATAGAGAAAGAAAGTAGAAACTTTGCACGAAATTGTTTACATTGCCAACGAAATAAAGTAACACGCCATTCTAAAACTTCTTTAATGCGCCGCAAGTTGCCAAGTCAACAGTTTTCTCATTTGAACATTGACATTATCGGGCCTTTTCCTCTCTTGGAAGGCAATCGTTATTGTTTAACAGTGATAGACCGATTTACCAGGTGGCCCGATGCCTTCCCGATGCCGGACATGACTGCAAAAACGGTAGCAGAAACTCTCGTTGAAGGATGGATATCACGATTCGGTTGTCCAATCGACATTACGACCGATTTAGGTCGCCAGTTTGAAAGCACACTATTTAAAGAACTTTTGCGTTTGCTGGGAGTACATCACTTAAGAACTACGCCATACGATCCTCAATCAAACGGCATCATCGAACGATGGCACCGCACTCTTTAATCCGCCATTTTGTGTCACAACGTTAATGAATGGACTTCATATTTGCCGATAATTTTGTTGGGTCTGCGTTGTACATACAAAGAAGACATCCAGGCGACGCCTGCAGAGCTTGTATACGGCACCATATTACGCCTACCTGCCGATTTCTTAATTGAAAGCTCTTGTGAGTCTGAGGCAGAGTTTGTTAAAAAACTCCGACAAACTATGAAAAATTTGATACCAGTCGATTCGGCTTGGCATAATAACACCAAAGTGTTTATACACCCTCATTTGAAATCTTGTGATTTAGTATTCGTTAGAGACGACTCGGTGCGACCATCTTTAACAGCTCCATATAGCGGACCATTTAATGTTGTTGAACGGGCATCTAAGTATTATTCCTTAAACATTTCTGGAAGAATTACTAAGGTTTCAATAGATCGATTAAAACCAGCATTCAATGCTTCGGAAGTCGGCGACATCAAGTTGCACCACGGAGTCGCCTCTCAGAGGGGAGTACTGTGGCAGCACGACCACAACAGTTGTCATCAATGACAGGATTGATGAAAATGATCCGGCAACTCTTTCTGTTTTTTCTGTCTCTTTATATAACTTGAATTATTATCGAAACCACATTTTTCAATTGTACCTCAATAAGAAGATTTATAAATAAAGATTTAACAAACCGTAAAATATAGTGGCTATTTATTATCCCCTATATACATATGTAATATTTATTTATACATATATGAGAAATAAATATTATTTTGGATTAAGTTCACTTTATTGAATTAATGAAAATTCAAACAAGTACGAGTTTTTATGAACATTATAATGTCTTATCGGTCATTAGTATACCGATTATTAGTTGTAGCCTTCAAATCGGTATACTGATACGTTCTGCTAGTCTGATTGGATATTATAATATTTCTAAAAACTCTTACTAATTTAAATTTTCATTACTTCAATAATCTGAACTTAATCCTAAATAATATTTATTTCTGAAATATACATTAATGAAGTTCAAATACAGATTACGAATATTCGTAACCAAAATAAAAAATTATTATAATTAATTTAAATATATGTATGAAAGTAACTCCATTTCTTTACTTTATTAACAGGACACTGGGTTACGCCTATCACGATGTCAATGTATTTGTTAATAGCAAATATTTTATTAATTAATTTACTTATTGCGGTATTTAACAATATTTTTATTGAAGTCAATGCGGTTTCACACCAGGTAAAGCTAAAAGATTATTGATTAACATTAAAAAACAACAAGTAGACAAGGTTTCCGAAACAGTAAGTGCTGCCTAACTGATAAAATTTATGGCATTTCAGTTACATACCCATCTAACAAATCATTTTAAAAATTTCATTCTTACGAAAATAACTTATAAACTATATAAATATATAAAAAACACTGTGAGTTGAAAACTTGGTAGCAGACCATATGGCAGTGCATATGGATTTGCAAAGCACAGAAACAATAAATTCAACATAGTGGAAACGGAGAGTTCCGAACCTACAAGATTATTCGAGAATGATGAAAGACATTATAAACGTAAAAATAAATTTAAGAACATTGCCTGTTAAGAAACGTAAACTTATAAGCAGGTGTATGCAAACGTACACACATTACCAATCACTACAAAATCCAAGCAGAAAAACTCACTAGACCTTACTTCAGGCATCTTTTTAGTTACATTAGCTTTCTTATCTAACTGGTACAGAGTGGCAGTCACCTTTCATTCTTTTATAATGGAATAGAAATGAAAAAGTAATTTTTGTTCTGTTTTTCTGCACACGCTGTGCCTTCTGGCGAAAAGGGTAATTGAATTTTGCAGACATAACTTTTTGTCAATTACCCATAAAACTTGCAATCTCTGAAATAACAGATGTGCATATCTATATATATAAAATACAAAAAATGTTTGTACCCATGTTCGCTATAGACTCGGAAACTATCCAACCGATTTGACCCAAACTGGTGTCATTCAAAAGGGAATTTATAGAGGATGGTTTTAGGCTTTTAATATTTCAAGTGGGCGTAGCCCCTCCCACATAAATTGAATAACATCATATATCTTGACTATTGTGATAGCAAGAGTTTTGAAACATTGCAATAGTTCATATGTTACTAATGTGAGTAATCAGGACAAAAATGGGCGTTATCGGACAAGTGGGCGTGGCAGCTCCCATATAACCCAAAAATTGAAATCGCCATATTTTGGGCATTTTTTGACCTACGTCGATGATATTTGGTACATATGGTATTGCCATAATTTGGAATACGTACCGGGAGAAAAGTGGATGGGACCACGCTCCTTTTTATTAAAATTAAAAATCGTAATATAGTCTTAACTACTGGACCGATCGTCACAATAGGATATATAAATACTTTTAATTTTATTTTATAACGAGGGGGGTAGCGAAGTACACCGGGATCAGCTAGTATTTTATATATAAAAGAACTGGTTTATCTACGTAAGTCTGTTAAGAAGGTGAAATGACACCTAAGGTCTTCCCAAGACAGAAGTCAATAGAAAATTAATCCTTCGGGGTTTTTCTTTCGGGGCTCTAGCAGTAATCTAAACTGGTGCCACGGGGACCGGTAAGCTCTCATGAAAGATTGTCTACCGGGGGTAGCTTAGATATATCCTACATTGGGCACACAATTTGCGGTGTGTTGTTACGAGATGCGTCCCCGTCCTCTTGGGGATTGATAGGCTTCGGCATACTCCATTCTCCTTGCTGCTACCATCGCACAACCCTCGTTGGTGGCATTATTCCGTGACCGGTTATTGGTGTGGTCTCCTTCGGGAGTACACGTGGTGGATGCTCGATCAGTGCTAGTGTCTGCATGGGCTACGTGTCTACCAATGTGAAGCCTCTATATGATGTTGTGAAACAACAGATAAAAGAGTTTAGATAGCCCGAACACTTAAGCAAGGTGTGTAGGCATGGTGGGCTTTGGCCGTGTCTGAGAAATTGCTACCTGATGTTAACTCCGTGGGGAAAGCTTTAGTTGTTCCCGAGGGGGTGGCTCGGGGCTGTTTGTAAACACGAATATTCACACAATGTTAAGAGCATGGTAAAGTTAAGTCGTAATGGCAGGTACCCACCTAAATATGTAACACATCTATGCATTGTAGAACTATTCTTCACTGACAACACTGGAATGTTTAATTTGTGGTGTTCCGTTGGTTAAGACAGTATTTTCTAAACACGCGAAAAAATACATTAAAAAACTTGAGTTGCACCCAAATCCACTTGCGCGCAATATTCTAGAGTATAGAGGCCACACCCGGCTTAGGAGGAGGGATAGGTACTCTTTCTATCAGCCGTACACGAGAGATGTAAAAACAACAAAAATCAACCGTTGAAACTAAAAATTTTGTTTAGCATTGGCTAAACATATATTTATCTTTTCGGATTTAAGATTTGAACAACTTATTGATGTTTCAATTAAATTGAAGATTCAATAATAAAATTAAAAAAAAAAAAAAAAAAATCTTCTATACATGGATGTATAGTTTTCTTATGAATAACCAGACATTTGGATTTTTTAGGGTTTAAGTGTAGACGATTTGCAGATGCCCACACATATAGGTTATTTAAATCAGGATTTAGTTTAGTTATATTCTCCACGATTGATTGAGTTGGGCTGCTGAGCCATAATTGCACATCATCTGCATACATACGGACATTGCAGTGAGATAGTTTGGCATAAATCGAGAAGAGAAGCGGTCCCAAAATTGACCCTTGGGGAACACCTCTTGTTAGTTTAACAGGTTTGGACACTGTATCGTGCACACATACTGATTGTGTACGATCTGTTAGATACGACGACATTAGTTGTGCTGCAGTCGAAGAAAATTTAAAGAAAGTTCTAAGTTTGCTATATAATATTTCATGTTTATGTTACTGCTCGAGTACCACCTGACAGAATCAAGAGAAAGTCCACCTCCATTGCATTTCGAAGCTGGCTCTCCTGCGTGGGCATATTGTCATGCAAAATATTCAGCAACGCGTCTCTTCGCGACGATTCGTCCGTTGTGTCAGCATCGTTAACGTCCTTGGAATGGTTATTAATTTTTTAACTGTTTGTTCCCACGAGTATTCTAGTAAAAAGGAAGATCATCCGCGCAGTGGCAACCAGCCCGTGCCATAGACACCGGAGGGAATAGTTATTTGGAACTAAACTTTCCTTATACACTAAACTAGCCATTCAGACCTCGGCACTGCGCTCAACCACCTTGACCTTAAAAATTGTATGAGTGAACTAGTACTATAAGTCTTATGGCATAACTATGTACTAAATACCTGTTATAGTTGGACAACCTTTTGTATACATTCCTTTAAAGTTACTGCCCTTTATTCAGAAACCACTAGAACAAGTCCCCTGCCTGAAGCAATGAAAGCCATCACAGCGTACACTTAAGCCATCACATCACGACAAGATAGCTATCCAGGTGGGATAGTGCAGCCTAACATATATTAAGTCTTCGCATGAGGCTAAAATAGTTCCTAAAGTCGAATACTCTTCTTCATTCAATCCATGATATAAGTTTTATAAAACGTTCTGATTAATATCGATTTCATATATTTGGCATATCTCAATTATACTTTAAGAAACTTTTTTAAATAAATCAATTACGCTCCCAATTACAGGGAAAGTGTCATTTCCATATCATCTAATGGTTTTAAAATATTTCCCTCCAGAATAACATCGTATTTTTTTTTTACTAAATTCTATTGTTATTCATGCCATTGCAGCATCTTCTTTAAATAATTTAGGTAACTTAGTCTCAAATGTTAATTTTTTATATTGTGAAAACTTTTCTCCGTTTGTTAATGATATAGTTGAACCTGAATCGATAAGATCATCAAGTTTTTTATTACCAATAGTAATTTGTATTATTGGAAGTGTCTGGGCGAATCGATTATATGAAAATTTACTTGTTGTTCAAAATAATAATCCATTTATTGAATATGATCTACTTCTATTTGAGAATTATTGTTTTGCCTGAAATTACCACTATTATTTTGAGAAAACTTATATCGTTGATCATTTTGTTAATTTAAAATATTTAAACTCTTATTCTGGTTGACAAAATTTCTTGAGTTATAAGCTTCATGACCTCCATTGAAATTACGACTTGGATTGTTGTTTTTTTCTAAAGAAGTTATTACGATAATAGCGGTTGACACTATTTTCGTTCATACATACTGTTATTATTTGTAAACCTTTTGATTCTAGATATCTATAAGTTTAGCTTTAGTTATTCCATTTTTTATTAAGCCTTCTCGATCTACCAGATTGAAAGAATCTCTTATTGAATTAACGTTTCTATTAATTACAACTTAAGCTAAATTAATATCTATATTTTTTAAAAGGGATCTTAAAATAATTTTCTATATGTTTAACGGGCAGAATTCTATAGGTTTTTCTTTGTCGTGTTCGTCTCCGATACTATAACTTCTTGTTTAAAATGCCTCCTGGTAAAATGGTAAGATTATTTTACTCCAAAGTTGTTTATTAAAGCCTGTTTTATTTCTTCCCAATTTGCATTAGGCCCCAACGTTCTTAGAATAAGAAGCGTTTCACCTTGTACCTTATTTAATATTATCCTCTTGTTTAAACATGCATCCGATTGTGACTCTTTGATAGCAATTTTAACTTCTCGTAAGACCGAAGTTAGAGCAAATGAAACATCGTCTTGAAATATATTAATCCTAGCAGCATCCTTCAATACATCGTTTAATGATAATGACATTGGTTTCATTTTGTTTTAATTGATCTTAAGATCTTTATATCTTCATTTTGAGTATTTATCGTTGTTGAAATTATAATAGTTAACTGTTTAGATATTTTAATTTTTTTAATCTTAAGTTTTGAGTTGGTTCAATAATCTACTGCGCCAATTAACTAATTATAATAAAATAAATTATTTTTAATATACATATAAATTATTTGTTTATTGTAGAAAAATATAATACAAAGTAGAACTAAATATTTTTATATGAATCAAAGTTCAATGAATGAATATCAAATAACAACAAGTAAGAGTGCGATATTCGGCTGTTCCGAATCCTATATACCCTTCACCAATGCATATTGTATATATTATTCACTGAATATAATACTCGTACAGGCTTTCATATAAAAAGTTAGTAAAAACTGCAGTATTCTCCAATGGGAAGAATAGAATAGACAATTGTGGTATTTCGGTACTGATACGTTCTGCTAAAAACTGATTGGATATAAATAATAATATTTTTCAACACAAAAAAAAACTCTTAGTAATTTTGAATTTTCATTAATTCAATAAAACTGAACTTGAGCCTAAATAATTTTACTTCTCACAGGTACATCAATACGAGTATAAGTTCGAATAATAATTACGTTTATTCCTACTAATATAAATAAAAAATATAATAATTAAGATATTTATTCTTCGTTATGGACTCATTACAAATATGTATACCTAACACAGTCGAAAACGGATAAAAGTGCACTGCTTAAATTATAAAATCGCCTAATTGAAAATACAAATTATTATTTATTATTTTTGATCAATTTTAAAGCACTAACATTCGCTTAAAAGAAAAACCGCTTAATTGAAACATATTTTGGTTAGCTATAAGATAATTTATATAAAAAAAACATAAAGGAAAATATTATTAATTTAAGTGTGACGAAATACTTTTAAGCGACGGCTCATTTCAATTAAAAATAATTAACTATTTATTATTTTCAAATATGTAGCAAGCTTATATTAAAATTTTTAAAAGGAATCTGATATGAAAAACAAATCACATATGTTTTACTTCTAATGCTGAACTATCGTTTTACAGGGCAATTATGAAGTGAGTTCGTTTTGAAACGGTTTTCATTTAACCGAACTTATTTTTATCGAAAATCTCGCATAAGCGAAACAAAGTGCTTGAATTTTAAATATCCGCTTAACCGAATTCGACTGTAAATAATACAGAGCTAAAATCATCCTACTAAAGCAACAGCAACCTTAGATAAAACATACAAGAAGGCAAACGAACCAATGCAATGGTCTTTTTAACAGCAATTCCAATCGTCGTATAATTCCAACGTGTGGGCCAGTGTTTGTTGGCTCACCGTCAGTGCACATGCCAATTAATGCATCCAATGATATTTTTTTATCGTTGAAAAAATCATTTAATTTGGTTGTTTTGTATTCAGCGGTTTCATGTTCCAGTGTTACGTAACCAATCAATTCCTTATTCGGTTCTCTCAAAATAACAATATGAAGTTCTTTTACCATCCTAGTATGATACTTCTCATCAATTTTATGTCTCCTTAAAGTATCATCTTTTCTGCCATCGAATGAAAACGCTAACAAATTGGTATCATCTAACGGTTTGCGAAGCACTTCTTGTCTGCATTTCTCTTTTTCTCTGTGAACTTTCGATTTATCCATGATGAGAGGTTCGCCATGCTTATCTTTCATTTTTAAATCTTGGAAAAGAGCGGTTCCTAATGCTGATGCTACTCTATCAGGCACACCAAATCTGTCACATATCAAGGTAAAGTTAAAACAATCCTATCTTTCTGTGTATTGTGAACTTGTGCTTGTAACCATATCGCGCTACGTATGTTGAATCATCGGGATGTTGGCATTGGTGACATAGACCTTGCTACTTGCTCTTCAATTTCCATCATAAATGCAGGCACTGTTAGTCTTCTCTGATTATGTTGATCGTGCATAAACTCTTTGAGGAGTTCTGGAACTAAGCCGCATGCACATGCAGCTGCCTTCAAATCGCATTTACATGTTCCAATGTGAAAAAATGTTTCCAGAGATTTTAGAAACTCTGGAAATTTTGGGTTTTCCTTTTTGCTCTTGATTTGGTCTTGATATTTGTCAAGCAATCTATTCAATTTAATATATACACAACTTTTCGCCATTATTTCCATACCAAGTTTTTCCCAAATTCCAATCAACTTATTTTGTACTTCAATAGTGAATGATTTGTAGGAAAACTTTTTTTGGTTTGTTTTAGCACGTTCGCTCAATTAAAAATAATATCTCAAGATATCCAGATGGGTTGGTAAATTAAGATCACTCAAATCAGTAGGCACACCAAAAACAGTAACATCAAGCTTGGGTATATGATTCATTGGGTTTTCGATAGTTGTTGTGGCTTCATCTTGCGGTGTACAGGATGGTGAATTCTTTGTAATAGGATGATTGTTTAAATAATAAACTATGTAGTGTAGTGTATTCTACATTATAATATTATTTATTTCATAACTTTATTTATATTATTCATATAGCATTATTCTGAGCCACCCTAATGTAAATTCCTAAGGACATTCCTTGGAATTTGCATTGGAAGAATTGTAGTTTAAGACAACAACTAGTATTAAGTATTATGTTAATTTTGTAGCTTTAAGATTACCGTTGTTAGTATTTAAGTCCCTGTTTTATCGAAAATAAAACACTCTTATCTCAGCCTCAAATCGGATTCCTTTTTTTATTTAAAACACAGGCTTCTTTACTGCCTTATATAAACTCTTGCCAGTGGCGTTTTTAAGCGCCGGCTACTCTATATACTTTATACAAACACTACACACATCATTTCACCACATGGCGATCCTGCCAACGGACCTAGAGTCGATGCCAGTAGAGCAGTATAAACCCGCTGGCCAAAACAATGAGGCCCCGCGATATAGTGCTACGCCTATAAATGCTGGCCCCAAGCCTTTAACAATAGAGGACTACCATAAAAGGTAGCAAAAAAGAAAAGAAGAACAACTTACCGCGATTCCGACAACAAGCAAGCCTAAACACAGAAGAGGAGGAGTGCCTTATATAAACTCTTGCCAGTGGCGTTTTTAAGCGCCGGCTACTCTATATACTTTATACAAACACTACACACACCTATTTCACCACAGTAACTTACGCTTTGAGTAGTTCTAAAATACTGAATTTTTATTATAAAAAATTGGACTTAAATACTAAATATAAGAACCTTAAAACTAAATAGTATATATGCGTACCTGATTTTAGGCATGCTCTTTACTGTATATAGCTACATATTGTAAACACATGGAAGATATATTTTATTACCCAGCTATCAGGGATTACCAGTATTAAATCCAAAAATAACACAAGATTCTTAGAACGACACAGTTAAAAAGTAATTACCATTAACTATTCTGTTGGTAATTACACTTATTAAAGATATTTGTTTAATTTTATATCGTTATCAGGTAAACAAGGTTGTATATATAACTTTTTAACTTAAGAAAAAAAAACATAGCCATTTCGCTGATTTTTTCTTGTAAAGTGCCAAAAATGGTAATTTTTTGAAATGTTTGTATTGGGAACCGCCCAGGGGTGGTTCCAGGGGGTGTGCCACTGGTATAGGTGGGTCGGTCCTCCAAAGTTAGTGGGGTTCTGTCATACATTTTGACTCGATTGAGCCACTCTAAATGGGTCAAAGGGAGATTTTTCATAATTTGACCCTTTGTGTCAAAATTCAAAACATCAAAACAGTGTAGAGGTATGGTTCCTTCGGCAAAGTTTCTTATTTTGATCCCTAGAATACGATTTTCCTTGTAATTTGAGCGATTTTTTGCCTCCATACTAATCGACCCGCCCTAATATACATACATACATATCGTCACCTAAAACGCAAACGGCCCTAACTAGCATTTTTGAAATTTACAGAAGCAAAATACTGTTTTAAACCAAAATTATATTCTTTTGGTAGTGACATTTTCCGAAATGAATCAAAAATCTCTTTACGAATAACTTCCGAAAAATACGAAGAATATCGAATCGAACTTTTTCCGCAAAACTTTGACTTACATGCATCCTTCATTTCTCTAGGCTTACGCAAAATTTTTACGTTTCCTTTAGAAAAACCTTGATATTCCTTTCTCTTCATCCGGTTTTGCTGACTGCAGTGTCTCTAATTTTCTTTAGCCTTTTTAAAAGTGTCTGCTGCTATATCCATCGTTGACATGACGCTTTTTATTTATACCCTTCTTATTTTCCTTTATTTCTTACAAAATCACTTTTGAGGGGAATTTCTTAAATTTTTTTTTTAATAAAATGTCTTAAGCTGTAGCTAATTTCATTTTCCTTTAACAAACAATTTCTTCAACGGTCAAATCTATCAGTTTTTTTGTAATTTTTCAATGTTGCCCATACACACGATCACTTAAGTCTGTTGTAGATTGGGCCGTTTGTTTTTCGTTAATAAAATCGCTAATTTTGGTCAGACAAGACTAAATTTTTTGTGGTTGTGTATTTTGATGCAATGCATCAGAATCAACCAAAAAACCGATATTGGATTTTGTGTTAGTTAGGGCCGTTTGCGTTTTAGCTGACGATGTATATTTGTAATCATCAGTGTATGACATTTTTTCCACAGAGTTTTCTTGTCTTGTATCTATAGTGTACAAAAAACCATGCATGTACATTAAGGGTGTTCTTATTTTTAAATGTCGGATTTTTATAATCCGCCGGGCAGATTATTGTTCCTCTGTGCTACAAAAGTATGTAAATCCAATTTGGAGTAAATCCGATAACTCTTAATGGACCCGGAAACGACTTCAATATACCTCTACAGAGAAATTTTTTAAAAATTTTCGACACAAAATCAAGAGTTTATATTTTTACCATCTCCGATTTTAATGAAATTTGACGTATATACGCTACTCTTACGTGCGTAACGCATGACGAAGGATACCTCTTATGGTTCCGATTTTATTTCCGTCTAAACTTCTGGGCATCTGGGCCATTTTTGCGAAAAGTTCGTATTTTTTGTGCCACCCCCCTGTGGATATTTTAGTAGTTGAATTAACGTTAAAATTTCAAAAGTTAAAAACTTTAAAAATTATTACTTTAAAACTCTTTACTGTTTGTGTAAGCTATTCCTAGAAATTGTGTATTCCTCCGCTACAGTCGCTGCTGATAACGGAACATATTTGCAAACATTGTGATTAAACCGACAAATGACATTGTTGTAAAAACCGTGATTTAGTTTATTTTTTTCATTTGTAATGTAAGTGTTGATCGGAGTAAAGAGAGTTCTTAAGAGTAAAATTAATTAATTTGCAATTCAAGTGGTGTTAAGTTAAAAAATCATATACAGGCATCTTCCAGAAAAGTAAATGAAGTTTAGTTTTCAAACTTTCTATTTTTTGATTTTTTGCAAAACCAAAAGTTTGCTGTTCGTAATGAATATACGTATTATAAATTCCATACGAAAACATAAATAGTGATTGTGATCTGTCATTTTTATGTAAAATTGAAAATAAGAAGTTTGAAAAGTAAACTTCATTTACTTTTACTTTTCTGGAACATGCCTGATACATATAAGAATTAAGATGTCGAAATCGACTGCGGGAAATTCACCAAGCACTTCAATCGTTACAACACGTAAGGCCATTGAAAATTTAAAATAAATTGATTTGGGTGTAAATGTTTCTCACCAGTCCTATTAAGTCCTATTTTACAATATGCGCTTTGTTCTTCTTTTAGCAAAGCAAAGTCAAAATTGGAAATCGAAGCAGTTCAAATTTTTTGGCATTAAGCACGTATACCGATTTGAGAAGGTCATAAGTGTGTTGTCAAATTATTAAAATTATATGAAAAGTGGAAAAATATTCAAAAAACACTCCCAGAGAAAAGATCAAATGCCCAAAAAAGCGGTCGATACTATTCGAATTTAATAGACTTTAAAAAATACTCCTTATGTGATTTTGTATCAGAGAAAACAATGTATTTCTTCAGTCGGTTTAGTTTATCCCTGAAATTTCTAGACTTTGATCCCTCAACTTGGGAAACATCATTTGAATTTCAGGAAGGTTGGACATTCTGAAAGGACTTATTTGTTGTAAATGACACTGCTGAAAGAGGCATTAAATTCATACAAGACTAACAGAATATTAACCAATGATGAAGAGGAAAAACAATTTTTGCTTCAGGTTTTTGAGACTTACCGACAGAAATATCCATCCTATAGAAAATCTGATCTAATATTAAATCCATAATTTTAAGAAATATACATTAAAAAAAACCCTTATACTAAAATTCATTAAAAAAAATATGGTAAATATATCCCTCGGCTCAAGTAAAACGTTAAATTTAAATCCTGTAAAAAATAGTAAATTTTTGTAACTGAGTAAATTTCTTTCGAGTGCAGATACAGAAACTAATTTTATTCAAATCAATTAAAATTTGTTCGAAAAAATTATTTAAAACTGTCATTTTGTTCTTTTTACTTTTTGCAAATACATAACAACGACATCGCAAATGAAAAATAGAAGCTATGTCATTTTAAGCAATATTTGTTAAATGTAGACTGAAAGAATTCAAATTACACCAATATTATTAAATTCTGATGATGAACTCTAAAATTATTCAATCTTGATTATGACGAATTTTCGCAAAAATGGCCGAGATGCCCAAGTTTAGACGAATATACAATAGGAACCATAAGAGGTATCGAACTAATTCCTTCGCCATGTGATACGCGCGTAAGTGTAGAGTACATACGTCAAATTTCATTAAAATCGGAGATGGTAAAAATATATACTCTTGATTTTGTGTCGAAAATTTTTAAAAAAATTTTCTATAGAGGTATATTGAAGTCGTTTCCGGGTCCATTAAGAGTTATCGGATTCGCTCCAAATTTTACCTAATTAATTTTTGAACATAAAGGAACCAAAATCAGGCCGGCGAACTGGAATCAAAACATTTTGAAATTTCACCATACTAATAAGAACACCTTTAATGTACATACGTACTTATGTTTATAATGTGCTTTAGTAAAAAAAACTTGAAATTTTTTTTGTGTGTAGACAACATTGCTTGCTATGTTAGCCACCAAATAGCGATTTGAGTGTGTTGATCTTGCAAAAGCAAATTTCTTGTATTTTTATACCAGCGATAGGCAAACTATACTATTACATTTTGCTACTGTGTGAGTTATATTTATTCTCCCTCTCACAATAAAACGGTGCTGCCACTGGTAATGTTTGATGCCCATATAAAAATGTGGGTAAGTTTGATTTTTTCTGGATTAAGAATGTCTATAAACATTTCGTTAGTGCAAAGTTCTTAGATTTTTATTTTTGTTATTTTTTGTTATTGCTACGTCTTTCGCTAAACCTTGCCGTCGTTTATGCGAATTTTTGAAAGAGCAATGATTTCCTTAAATGTTTTGGTACTGAAAATCATAAGGGATATTCCACTGTCTTCTCGCACAATTGCTCGTCGCAAATCGTGAGCAAATCAGTGCATTTATCTTTTCAAATATTAAGAAAAGATTGCTAAATTGCAAATTTTTCTCAATATGTTTGGATGAAACCACCGATATAAACGATATATCGCAGCTTATTATTTGTATTAGAACTGTCGATGAAAGTTTTGAAGTTCATGAAGAAATGTTTTCTCTGCATGGCTTACACGGCAGTGTAAAAGGAAAACTTATTTTTGATATCGTTAATGAAAATGTTCTTTCTTTAGCTGATAAGAATAAGTTTAGTTCTGTATGCACCGATGGTGCCAATGTAATGATGGGTAGAAAATATGGTTTTGTAGGGCATTTACTTAAAACTAATTTGAATATTAATGTTTTTTCATTGTATTATACATCAACAGGCATTGTTTACAAAAAATTTAAATGTAATGAATACAATGAAAATTCTTGTTCAAATTGTTAATAAAATACGAGTAGGCCATAATGCAAACTAAACATTCTGGTTTCTAAAAAATGGCTTCTACAAATCTAAAATTAAAGAGTCTTTGTAATTCTGAGATATATTTATGTACATACTCGCTATGACAAAGAGTGAAATGCCTATTCAAATAATAATTATTTTTTTTTAAAAAAGGATTTATTAAACATTTCATCATCAGACATTTCTTTAAGTGTGCTCACAATAAGCAGCGTCAACAGAATCTGCCTGTACGAATGCTGATGCAAGACTAACTTCCTGTTTTTAGAAAATGAAAACAAAATTGTGAGTTAGAATTCATATTAAAAACAACAATAAGATACGAAAATTTGTCTTTGTTTTCAATATAAATTCTCACTCACTATTTTGTTTTCATTTTCTAAAAACAGGCAGTAAATATTTTGTTCCATACGTGTGATTAAGTACGTGTAACTAAGAGAATAACGAAGTGCCCATGGGCGCCATTTTGCCTGACTATGACATAGACACAAATTTGAAAGGAAACACATCTAAGCATGTGTGTATAAAACATAGTCAGGCAAAAAGGCGCCTATGGGCGAATGGTTTCGTATAAATATACAAACTGTGCGCCTAGATACATATGTATGTATATTATACTTTAATGTTAATGGTTTTCACTTAAACATTTTATTAATTTTCAAATTGTTGTATATTTTATGGGTTAGCTAAACAACAAGTACATTAAATTTTAAAATTAATAAATTTAACTTATCATAGAGTACTTACACGCATATTTCATATACATATAATTATATACATACATACATACATCCGAATTTAATTATAAATGTTTTTGAAGCATTTTTCTTTTCCATTAAAAGCAACAAATCTTAATACATTACCATAACACACTTTGTCTGCTTGTTGTTCTTCCTAATAGTACTTAAGTTGTTACTAAACTTAAATCGATTATACTTTAGGTATGGATGTTCCAACGTTTTACTGTAGTTATGGAATATCAACAAAAGCCTGTATTGCCACCTCCGTTCATAGCAATTTGTCATTTTTATTCACTGCTGAAGTATTGCATACGAAAAGCCAAAGGTGAGAAAGGGAAGATAAAGTTAAATTTTATTCTCGGAGTTTTAATACACAAATGTGTAAAGATTTAAAAAAGCTCGTAAATATATTTAACCAAAAACATTGTTCTATTTACTTTTATACGTTTATAATTTTTTACCTTTTAAAACCTCTTTTTTTTTGACATGCTACACTCATACAACGTACATACATATGTATGTGCATATGTAACTTGAAAAAAATTTCACAAATTGCCTGTGGCACGTGATGGAATCAAAATCTTTAATAAAATTAAAATTAATCAAATATATCAAAATATCATAATTAAGCAATGTGTTTACTAAAACTTCGATTCAATATATATGTTATTATTTTATATGTATGTAAATAAAAATATTATTTTGTGCTCCAATTTGTATCTTTGATAAATTATTAAAATAAACTAAATTGGTTTAAATTTGTACCATTAGGTCTGTTCATTCACTATCCATCAACGAGAGAGTAATTAAAAATTTTGTAAACTTGGTCTAATAAATAATAAAAAGTAAATGACACTTTACCATCCAAAATTTTTGTAATGTATTGATGTATTGCGGGATGATAAATCGTCGGGTGGTTACAGGTATTCCGTAAGGAACATTTTTATTGAAAATTAGTTATAAATCAATTCTTTATACACATACATATGTGCGCTCTTTTTTAGTCCTTACTTCATTTTTTGATATTTTGAATATATTAAGAGATATCGAGCCCTAAGATTACCTCATATGCTGCATTATGCTGCATTATTTATTCAAAGAACTGGGATCAAATCAAAAATAATGCCGGCTGAATATTCCATAGAGTGAATCTCTAATATTAAACTGCTGTTAATTTAATTTTTTTATATGTTAATTTGGTCTCGTTTTTGCATTTTTATGTTATGTTTCTAGAAGTAAATCTTGTTTTGTTTTCTCAAATAATTACATACATATGTATGTATGTAAATAAAACTTGTTTTAATTTTTGATGAAAAATAAACATTGCTCTGCGCATGAAGGTTTTGTTAACACAAAATCTACCCACAAACATCGTCAGGTTCTTCAAAATGTATTTAAATGATGAACATTTGTAATCGTAGTTAGGGAAGCCAATTTTTTAAGCCCTCCGCAGTCGATTAAAGCCGGAGTCACTCAAGGTAGCATCTTTGATCCTTTACTTTACTTAATATCTGCCTCTGACTTACCGTTAAGCAAAAACATTCATAAATCAATATTTGCTGATGATACAGCTTTTCTAAGCGTTCATGAAAATCCAGTATAAGCTTCTCGCAACTTACAAGGGTATATGTATATCCAAATTGGAAAAATGGCTCAAACAATGGCGTATTAAAGTTGACGAGCAGAAATGTGTACGCGTCACTTTTGCGTTGCGCAGTGAATCATGCCCTCCTATACAAATCAACACTGAGACTTTACCGCAAAACACTGACGTCAAATATCTAGGAGTTCATGTTGATCGTCGTTTAATATGGAAATCGCACATAGAGGCAAAGTTGACCCAAATGAAATTAAAAGCAGCCCAAATGAATTGGCTTATTGGAAGAAACTCTGTACTAAGCCTAGACTGTAAACTTCTATTATATAATGCGATCCTGAAACCAATATGGTCCTATGGAATCCATTTATGGGACACTTCCTCAGAATCGAATGTAGAAAAAATGCAAAGGCGAAATATAAAATTCTACGTGTATTGAATAATAATTACAGCAGCCTCCTGGTATTTCAGAAATAATTGAATTCATAAAGATCTAGATTTCTTTTCGTCAAGATAGTATTTTCAAAAAACGCGAAAAAATATACAAAAAAAGATTTTGTATAAGTTTTGTACTAGCTTTAATGCAACCATCCGGCAAACCATGAAGTGAGTTGATGAATACCGCTCAGCGAAAATTGACCGGCAAAAATGTCTTGCTTTTTCTGCTGAAATATCGCTAATAATTGACGGTTTATCTTGAGAAAACTGTATTGCTTTTAACACAAGTCGTATCATTTAAAAGCGATTGTAAGTGCACATCGGCTTTGTTATCCATTGGATGCGCTAAAAGTGCTGCATTAGCAATTTTTTTTTTTTGCATTTGATAAAGGGCTTTCAGCTTCAGGTGTCCAAGTTATTGGAGTCTTATCATTTTTGTAAGCAGCTTTGTAGAAATAAAACACTTGTCAGCTTCAAGATCACGACTCAATTGTCTGTTTCTTTATTTCATAAAAATGAATAAATAATCAAGTATAGAATAAATGCAAAATAACCCTATGGTACTCGTATGTATATACGATATAAAGTAATTTTATACTATGTGTGTACGATATAATATAACGAACAGTATATAAATTTGCAATAGAGTTAGTATTTATGATTAAATTTACATACTCGAACGTCATGAATTGGGGTACGGTGCCATTTAAAGATTCTTAACAGCATTCATAAAGACGGAAGTTTGTTCCCGTAAATCAGAGAATTCCTTTGAGCTTTTAATGCTAAAAATGTTTTTCGAAGATGTGTAAGAAATGTATTCAATATTGTCACTCATTAATGCTAATTATCCACAGCCTCTGATGAAGTTGCTTAAATAGCTTGAGTATGAGAAGACAACCGTTGTAGCCACACAGTTCGCAAAAAACTCATCTTTTACGCATTTCACGAAGCAAACAGCTTAGTTTTTTACCACCGATTGGCATTTCGTTGAGGAGCTTTTTAATGCGCTTTCCTTAAGAAATGGAAAAACGCTCGATGAGTCTCTGCGTAATCTTTGAGTAGGCATCGTTTGAACGTACTAATATAATGTGATTTACTTAAGAAATAACATCAGGCTCCAGTTCAGGCAAAATATTTCGATCCTTCATTCGTTATGCCACGATTTTTAAATTGTGCTTCTAACTAGGGAAGCTAAATCGTTGAATTTTTCTTCCAGAATCGAGGAATACGAAGCGTGATGGATGACGTTTTTGTAACAAGTTCTCCCACAGATTTCTTACTTTTTACAAAAATATTTTTTCAATTTTATAAAACAATTTGTCTTCCAATAAAGTAGTTTCAACATACATATATAATAAATTTCTTATACATTTTATAAATGAAAATAATTTAGTTTCTTTTGCAAATACATTTGCATATACACGAATCCCTGTCGGACTTTTGTTAGCTAGCTTCAAATATTGTTGACTCTTGGATAACTCATTTACATCTGTGGGGTTATTCTGGATTGCGATGCGATAACAAATGCGATGCGAAAGCAATCTTATTTACATTGTTTTCGCATCGCGATTCAGAATAACCCCCCTGACTTCTGAACTAACTTGTAAATGATACATACGTTAAGCAGAAGTTTTACGTACAACTGGCTTGTTCTCGATAAGTGTTGAACTAGCTTTTACTTAACTCAAATCTGATGCAAAGATGTACTATTAACTTCTTCTCGATAACTGTTCAACTAGCTTGAATGTGCTTCAATTTATTCAGCCGTAAACTAACTCAAAATGAGCTAGCTTTTGTTTATTGCACACTTATGTAGTATAAGTGAGTACTGACTCATTGTAATGATATTACGTTGAAAAACTGAATAGCGTTTAACACAGACATTGAGTTAGCTCTTGAGTCAGATGTCACTTATATCTGATTAACGATGAGTTACATTCAAGTTACCTCAAATCCCGACAGGGATACTAATTGGGTAATATAGTATCGATTATTTAAGTATCTCATGATATATAGAAAACTAAATTTGGTGCAACATCCTCTAACCATGACGTACTAGATCCTGCAATACTTCATCTAATTGGTTTTATACATATTATTTATACCTAATCCAAAGACAATTAAAAATTAGTTTGTACCTTTTATCGTTTCAAAAATATACATTTCATAAAATTCCGCAAATGGTGTTATATTCAACTTGTTTTCTTATTTTAAACAAAATTTTTAGGAAATTCATGAAAGTAAAAATTTTACTATGAAGAATTGTAAAGAATTGTTTTGTGTCTCAATTTGTTGCTTTCTTTTGATGCTCGCTCGTTGAAAAATTTTTAGGTTGAAATACTTTCTGTTCACAATTGTTGATAATTTTTCATATATGAAAAGTAATATTATCAGGCTTAAGTTCAGTTTCATTAAATTAATGAACATTCAAATTATTAAGAGTTTTTTGTTATGTACATCAATATAAGTTCAAATAATAATTACGTTTATTCGTAATAATATAAAAATATTAATTCAGCTTGGGCACGGGCTACATAGCCTATTACTAAGGGTCACACAGTAATATATTAATATCTCTAATATAGAGTGAAAACAACAAAAAGGTAAATTACAAAGTAGAATACTTTGAAGATAACGGACTATGAGTTTGTGTTGATTATTATTAATTTCCAACCAGTGATGGGGAATTTCGTACTAACCAAAATTGTTTCAACATGTAAAAAATAGAATAAAAATTAATTATATTAATTCTCGTATTATATTTCTGTTGAAAAATTGGTTAAATAGTTGATATTCTTCCAAATTAGTATGCTCATTACGAAAATTGTAAAGATGGACAATTGAACGCTGATGAGAGTTATAGCGGCCTTGAAATCGGTATACTGATACATTCTGCTAAACTGATTGGATATACTAATGTTTTCAACATAAAAAACTCTTAAGGTATGTTTACATTGGGGAAACATTTGATAAAAAATATTAAATATTTGATTGCTGTAGTGTGACCATAAAATATTTATTAGAGGCAAACAGTATAACAGCTGTGTAATGGCAAACAAAATTATTTGCTGCTAAACAAAAATGTGTCTAATGTGAACAAAGTTTAATCTCTAAAAGGCAAATATTTTGATTTACTTTGGGAAAACAGTTATTAGATCTTACAAAATTTTTGTAAGAACAAACAGATTCATATAAAAATATCTACCTTTAGGCAAAATGCTTCAATAAAAGATTTTTACGGCTGATATTTTTTTGTCTGCTTTGTTCGACATGCCTTAATAATGTAAATAAGTGCCTGAATAAGACGAGCCAATTCGCGGAAAATAACATCTTGAAAAAATCTGAACAAATTTTCAGAGAAGGCAAGATACAGCAACAAGCACAGCAGTTTGCTAATTATTGTGGTTATTGCGAATGAGATCTTGTCGGATTTTTTGCACTTGCAAAATTAGTGCAATTATTATATTATTTTTGATTCTCTAAAACTACTACTGATGCTGTCTTATAAAAAGTTTAAACAATTGTGTTGCTTCCTTCCGCGAGAAAACCAAAAAATTTCAATAAATTGCAATATTTTTAAAAAGCCAAAATTAAAAACACACAAAAAAATTAAAAAAATAGGCAAGAAAGCCAAGAGTTTGGCAGCATTGAAAATTTCGCGAAAAGCGGCAACTTGCGAAAAATTATTAAATATGAATAAAGCCATAATATTAAAAAAAAAAACGATAAAGCCTTAAAGAATGCAAAAAATTCTTTCAAAATCGAGAATATGGCGAAAATTTGCAAATCTTGTTAATGAAAAAATTATAAAACCACCAATTGGCACATAAACTAATCAGAAATCGCAAAACTGTTAATTAAAAAATAAATGGTAAAAACGCGAAAAATCACACTTCGCAAAGAAAATTGCTTAATCACTTGTGTTGAAATGTACAAATCGGTGTTGGCTCAAAATTGACGAAGAAATATGCAATAAGCGTGAAAGTAATAGTTTTTGCAAAAATATTTTTTTAATATGTATTACTTTTTGGTTGCCCAACTGCAGAAACAAATCAATAGCATGTTTTTTGATAGTTTTTTCCAATATTTTGTTAAGGAAAATATTTGTTCAAGTGTGACAACTCGGAAAATATGTTTTCCCATGTTAGCACCTGCCGTTGTTTGACAGCTGTTTCAATAAACAAAATGGGAAAATAAATGTGCGTAGTGTGACCATAAAACAAGTTGTGTATTTATTTACCAAAATTTTTTTTAAACACGAACCAAAATATTTGAAGCAAATGTTTCCCCAATGTGACCGTACCTTTAGTAATTTGATTTTTCATTAATTCAATAAAACTGAACTTGAGCCTGATAATATTACTTTTCATATGTACATCAATTTAAGTTCAAATAATAATTACGTTTATTCGTAATAATATAAAAATATTGTTGATAATTGTTAAGAATTTTCAGTAAATGAACAGAGGTATTGTGAACGATTTAATGCAAATAATTCATATGCATTGTACTAACATCGAACAATAATGATATTAATTGCAATAGTCTTATTTCGAATGATATTTATTCACATTTAATTGAATAAATAAACAGGATTGGAAGTGCAACGAGACAATGGTTTGAAGCTTTTCTTAGAAAAAGATGATTTGGAACGATTATACGATTTTGAAGAAGAGTGTGTTGAAGGATTTTTTCACGAACAAGAAATCTTTCTGCATCAATCGACCGAAGAACGCGTCAAAAATACAACAGAACGGGTAGAGACAATGCTTCAAAAAATCGAAGACATCAATGAAAAGGAGAACTTACAAACAGCCACTATACAGGTAAATTTATAAAAAATCTTTAAAAAATCAATTAAAAAAATTTAGGCCCTTATTTTGAAAATAGCATCACCAAGTGACTTTTACATGGAAAGCAAAAACAAAAATTCAAATATTTGAAAATTTGTTTTTGTTTTTCATACATTATCATCACCGAACAAACGCACAGAAAGTAAGGCGTTGCTTCAAAAATTTCAAAAATTTGAATGAAAACAATACACAAAATTTTAAAATATTTGAATTTTTGTTTTTGCTTTCATATAAAAGTCACTTCGGTGATGCGTTTTACATAACTATGGCCTTAATTAAATATTTTTGTATCTAGGTCTGTTATATGTCGTCAATTATAAATTGAAATATCAATATGAATTCAAATCCTAAATATAAAAATATTTATTATAAGCCTTATCTTAATTGAGGTTTGAAGTTCGTGTTAGTTACCAGCGACTTTAACGCTAACAAACCTATGTTAAAAAATAGTATGCAAAAACACTATGTTAACTACTATATGCTTTAATAAATTTAACATGTTGATACTGGCAATACCATCATTCTCTCTTGTCCCTTTATAGTTAACGATGATGCAGAAAACGGTTCTTAATTCATCCGGATATTCGTATAGTTTGTATAGTTTTAACATAAAATAAAATTTTTTCTTATTAAAGATGTATGTAAATTAATATTAATATTACATAGCAACATAAACTAAATACATTTATAGTAATGTAAAATAAATAAATACGGCTATTTCTGTTAAGGATTTAAATTACTTCAAATAGGGTGGTGTTGGCTGAAGTGGTTAGCGCGTTGACTACTAAGCAAACAATGACGTGGGGCCTGGGTTCAAACCCTGGCCAGAGCAAGTCAATCAACATCATTAATTTCTGTAATGTACATTAGTGAGACATTGTATTAATTTGTTGTCGGACTATTTAAGTGATGAAGGCATAGCACTGGTCACTAAAACACTGTTCCGACAGCGATTGATGATGTTCCAAGCTAATGTACACAACATCGCCCTCCTTCGTCGGTTAGCAGAAACATCGGCGAAGTAAAACAATTACTAAAATGCCTGCCAATACAGCTTAACAAAGTTAATGCGTCTACCTAACACCGGAGGCGCCTCAACACTGCCTTAAAAATTAACATAACGCGCAAAGCAGAGTTGTAAAAGAGTTAAGCCTTCTACATTTTCAACATCTATCTTCTCTACTCTATCCCTCTCTCTGAGTTCCGGCACAATGCACTGCATACGTAGGGGTCATCCCCTGAGTGCTGGTCCTAATAAAAAAAAAAAAAAAAAATAATCGGATAAAAATTTTAATCTGATTATTTGAAGTACGAGCTTTGTTTACTTTTGTTAGTTGAATGTACTACATCATTAAAAATTTCTGTAGATTTCCATTACTTTGCTAAGTAATTTTTGGTAAATATTTTGAAAATTTAATAAAAAATGGATAAAGCAGAGGATATTAAAAAAAAAGATCCGAAACTTTGAACAAAGAGGACAAAATAAATAAGGCTATTGTTATAATTGAGCAAAAGTTTTTGTTGAAAATACTTTTGAATTCTTTGGATGATATATAAATCCCCCGTGGTCTACTTCACCAATGGTTTTTTAATTTGTATATGGGTTCCCTCAATGGCACCGATAACAGTAGGATAGTTGCGTATTTCTTAAATTTTTTAAATATTCTTACTTCTTCTTCTATAGATGCAAGCATTTTGATTTTGTCTTTTAAAAGTTTCGCAATGGCGCGGGAGACTTTAGTACAAATTATGCTTACCGTGGCTTGGGAGAGGCCATGAATATCTCCTGCATCATCCTGCATCTTAAAGAACAATTTTGTCTTTTATGTAGGTGCGCAAAGCTACCAAAACTTGCAATTCCGCTGATGTTCCGCATCCTCTACTGTCCAACAATGTATCTTTTTTTATTAAATTTGTAATTTTTTTACAGTTTCTTTGTTGAATCGGTATTTTTTTTTTTAAATTCCGTGTTAGAAAGAAGGAATGGGTCAACCCTTTCCTTGTATATTCTCGGTCGACTGGATTTGGAAATTTCTATGATATATTCTGTTAAGTGCAATAGAATTAAAAAAGGGCGTGTGACACTCGGCGACTGCCGCGGTAAAGCTATTGCATAGCATTTTTTACCAACTTATGCAATTTCAATTTCAGCTTTCTAGCTATACTGGAAGAGCCCCATACAAAGAAGGGACACCCTAGTCCCCCCAGGGAAAAAAGTGCCTTACCATAGTATTCTATGTCCTGCTCCTGGTTCTAAGCTACCTGCCCACCAGTTTTCAGCCAAATCAGTTCAGCCGTTCTTGAGTTATAAATAGTGTTATAACACGACTTTCTTCTATATACGAGTACATACATATATGTATAGATACATATATCTGCTTATTAGACGACACTTGCTAGTTTGGAAACACTTAGCCAAGACACAATTGTGTTTAGTCGACACACAAAGTCTTAGCAAAGCCACAAACCCAAGCAAAGACACATACCTTCTTCGGGAATACCCAAAAACTTGGACAAAAATCCCTCAAAATCCCGGAAATTTTCCCGAGAAAAGTGGCAACACTGGAAATTTAAAAAATATCCAAAGCGGCAACACTGTATAGTCATCATACATAGACTATACAAAAAAGAAGTTTTCACTTCAAAAAAACAAAAGGCTTAAGAAACAAACTTAGTGTCAGGTTTTTTCGTTTCAAAAACAAAAGACTTAAGAAACAAATGTTTCAAAATTTCTTGATACGGTCGCCTCAAAGCCCGCTATAGAAGCTATGCAATAGCTTAAAAAAATTTTCGTATAACGAATTAAATAATACTATGTTCACACGGACAGAAATTATAGAGGTTCGCGCTCTCATTCTTGGTTCGCGGGCCAACCTTGATTGAACCTACATGTTTCGCCATACAAAATTTTGAGAGCGAACCTACGTGTTTCATTTTGAACCTTGTTGCGAACCCGTATAATTTACTATCATCTCTAATTTTGATAACAAATTATCGCTAGTTTATCTGAACTAGTTGTAAAAAATTAATTTAACAAAGAAAAACAATTGACAAGTGCTAAAATTTAATAAAAACATTGAACAAATATAAAGCATATATTTATATATATGTAAATAATTAAATAAAATGAAAAAGCAATAAATAGTCAATCGTATTTTAAACAGTAAAAGAATGTCGAATTACGAACCAACGTAGAATATGTCGTGAGAACACATGGGTTCGCCATCGAGGTTCACGGAGCGAACCTAGTGTTTCAGTTTGTCGTGTGAACATAGTATAACCAATCTATACTAATATTATAAGGAGGAAAGATTTGAATTTTTGTTTGTTTGTTTGTTTGTTTGTTTGTTTGAAATGAATAGGCTCCGAAACTACTGGACCGATTTTGATGAAATTTTCAGGGAATCTTCAGAATATTCAGGCGGGTGACATAGGCTTGGACCGATCTTCCTGAAATTTTCACAGCTTGTTACTGTGACTCTGAAAAGAATAATAGGCTTTATGAATTTTTGATACCAGGAGATACGTACCAGGAGAAAAGTGGATGGGACCGCGCCCCTTTTTAGGAAAACTAAAAATCGTAATATAGTCTTAACTACTGGACCGATTGTCATTAAATTTTCACAATAGGATATATAAATACGTTTAATTTTATTTTATAACGAGGGGGTACCGAAGCACACCGGGATAATCTAGTTCTTCTAATAAAATTTAATGTTACCATATTTTTCACAATTAAGGGGCTGTGCACATATAAAGAAAAAACTCTGAAAACAAAAGAATTACCAGATATTTCAATAATACTATTCATTTTTAATGGTATTTTACGGCTGCAATACTGTCCTGCATAATGGAAGGTTTCGATGATTATTATGATACCAAAGCCCGGCAAGGATCATACGATGGTTGAATCCTATCGGCCTATTAGCTTATTGCCCAACATATCAAAACTATTTGAAAAGCAATGGATGCATTCCAGATCATCAATTCGGTTTTTTGTTGTTCGAAAAGAAATATTGCTCCGCACTCTTCATTGGTGTTGCACAAGCCTTCGATAAAGTATGGCACAAAGGTCTAATACAGAAATTAACACAAAATCTACCCGCAAACATCGTCGGGCTCTTAAAAAGCTATCTAGAGGAACGAAAATTTGTAGGTAAGGAAGGCAATTTTTCAAGCCCCCCGCAGTCGATTGAAGCCGGAGTCCCTCAAGGCAGTATCTTCGGTCCTTGACTTTATTTAATATATGCCTCTGACTTACCGTTAAGCAGTATCATTCACACGTCAACATTTGCTGATGATACGGCTTTTCTAAGCGTTCATGAAAATCCTGTAGAAGCTTCCCGGAATCTGCAAGGGTACATCTCAAAATTGGAAACATGGCTAAAACAATGGCGGATAAAAGTTAATAAGCAGAAATTTGTACACGTTACTTTTACTTTACGCAGGAAAACATGCCCGCCTATACAAATCAAAGCCGAGACTATACCGCAACACACTGTTGTCAAATATATGGGCATTCATCTTCATCGTCGTTTAACATGGAAATCGCACATAGACGCAAAGTTGATCCAAATGAAACTAAAAGCAGCCCAAATGAATTGGCTTATTGGATGAAACTTTATACTAAGCCTAGACTGTAAACTTCTACTATACAATGCGATCCCAAAACCAATATGGGCCTATGCAATCCAGTTATGGGGCACTGCCTCCGCATCAAATGTAGAAAAAATTCAAAGGCGACAAAACAAAATTCTACGTACTATAGCAGCAGCCCCATGGTATATCCGAAATCATCGAATTCACAAAGATCTCGATGTTCCGTTGGTTAAGACAGTATTTTCTAAACACATACATACTGTAAAATTAAATAAGAGAATTCAGGAGAATTCTAATCTAAAGGAGCGAGTAGTTACATATAAATTTTATAATGACAATATTGATAAATTCCTAAAAGAAATAGGTAAATGAACTTAAGTTCATTTACTATTAAAATCGTAATTTTAATAAGGCCATTTATTATTTCGAAATAACCATAATGCTGTTTAATCACTTCTAAATTAATTGGAATATTTGCAAGTTATGAAAGCATGGAGTCATTGTATTATTTCGAAATTTTATATTAGTTGCACTTTTTGTAAATTATGAAAGAATTATTATAAAAACTGATGACATGGAAAATAAGTTAAATTAAATTAATAAGAAAGCAAGTTATAATTTTAGAAAAAGAAACATTGTAAATTTAGTCTTATTTTTTTACTTCTAAGTTTAAGTTGTGTTGATTTTAAGTGTTGATTTTAAATAAATAAAGTTTTGATTTTGATTAAAAATATAAAAGTCGTGCTACATGCCTTAAGCTTCTCTGATGGACCTAAAAATTTTTTTGTAGTTTTTTACTAATAACCACCGATTTGGGATGTGATACTTGATAAAATCAAACTTTTAATTTTAAGAACCACCCTTATATAAATATACATTATAAATAATAGGTTCACGGTGATGTGAATAACCCTACTATAAAGAGAAATATAAAAACACTGTTTGCAAAATTGCAAAATAGAATACTTTGAATATAACGGACTATGAGTGTTTGTTGAATATTAGTAGTGAGCCGGCGCGGATGCTGGATGGGGAGGGAAAACTGGGATATTTCTCCACCGAACTCTTTTTAATTAATGGCATTTAAAGAAAAATAATATACATAAGAACACAATTTTAAGATTATTCGTATATATATATATATATATATATTCCATGCTCAAAATATGCTTGTAAGAAATAGAAAGACTTAAGACATGCGACAATTATTTTGGAAGTAGATAATATAGATCATAAATATTTATGAGCTTAACATTTTATTGCTAAAAGGATTTCCAATAGGGATGATATGATTTAGAAGTGACGTTTCGGCCATTTGTAATATGTGTTGATCTGTCATTTGTTATTCATTGTATTCAGTATTATTTACAATTTCATCATGGAGAGATATACGCAAGGACAACGTTTGCAAATTATTCAGTTTTATTATCAAAATAATCGTTCCTCAATTGCAACTTTTCGTGCGCTTTTGCCATTTTATGGTCGTAATAATCGTCCAAGTGTGTCCCATACAAAGAAGGGGCATGATAGTCCCCCCAGAAGAAAAGTGCCCGTTTAAAAATCATTTTCGGACATGAAGAATGACGACATAAAAGAAGCAATTCCTCCTCTGGGCCTTAGAATCGAGTTTCGCGAAAAGTTGGAAAAAGAAGGAGGTAATAACAAAAAAAGAAAAAAACAATAAGTGACACCACTAATTAGTTTTCTTTTAGTTTGGAATAGACGAAGATACGCTTTCAATGCCATCAAAGGTAGGAGAATGGCTGAAAAATTGTTTGGATACATTTTCCACACCAAAAATGAAATATATATAATTAAAATATTTTACTAGCCCGCCTTTACATTTATATCCAATTAATAATGGAAAGACCTAAGTATGTTAGACATAAGGTAATATAAATACAGTGTTGTTGTTATTGTTTTTTCTTTATTTTAATTAAATAAGTGCCTTTATTTTAAAAGTTAACATTTGTTTTTCCTAATAAACCATTTATTTGGTTTTACATAAGCTCTTTAATCGAAATTTTTGACTCGGTTTTCGCAACAACTCAGTTTTCGCAACAAAATTTCTATTGGTTGCGTTAACCGAGGTTACACTATATGTATGTTCTTGTAAGTATTACATTATCATTGCGTTTTCCATTTTTTAATAGATATACTGTGTATAATAAATATATTGTACACGTACATATGTAAATATTTCAATAAATAAAAGTTTTAAAAAATAAATTATATTCATGTGACGTCATAGTGTAAGCTATTGTACATTATTATTTAATTATTTCTTCTAATTTCTTCGATCTTTTATTAAATTTATTTTCAGTCTGATTTTCCCGAGTTAAAGATCCACTTTTTTGTTTTTTTTTTTTTTTTTTTTTTTTTTTATAAAAAATAACAATAACAATCTTTATTTTTAATTTTTAAAAACCAATATTTCGCTACCAAACAATGGGTAGCTTCTTCAGGGTTATATTACGTTAATATTTATATGAAAAAATGTTTTGTTTGTTTACAAATTTTTGATAGGAAATTGAAAAAATTATTTCAAAACACATTTTCTGGCGCCAAATCAAAAAATTAATTTTTGTATGAACGAATTAACAAAATTATTTTAAAGCATATCTTAAGGATTATAGACAACATTAATATATAAAAACAAAACAACATATTTTACAAAAAGTTAGCTTAAATTTCTACTTCTATTAACTAAATATCTATAATTCTGAGCTATATTTGCTGTATCTATTTTGTAATTAATCCGTTGTGTATTGTGAACTTTACTGATCTGTAACATTTCTAGCATTAATCTACGCTTATAATTATTTTCTTTGTTTAAAATTAATGTATTTTTAAAATCAGGACAATGATTTGAGCTAGCGCAATGTAATGACAAAGCTGTCTTTTGTGTTAATGTAGTGTTTCTGTATTTATAATCTGATTTATGTCCCGCAATTCTACTTTTTAAGTTGTTCTTGGTAGTACCTACATATACCTTATTACAATTATCATTATCATTTCCACCACATGGAATCTTATAAACTAAGTTAGACATTTCTAATTTATCTATCTTATCTTTTGTCTTACTGAATAGTCTTCCTAATGTATTATACATTTTATGGGCCATTACATATTTCTTATTGTCATAAATCTTCGACTTTTCTAATCTTTCAGATATGAGAGGCACATAAGTTAGTGATTTATAAATCTTTGGTTCAATACTTGGTCTTGTATTTAAATGATTAACAAATTGTCTTATTAAACAACATATCAATTGAATTGGATAATTATTCTTCAATAAAATACTTTTAATTCTTTCTATATTAGTCTTATGAAATTCTTTATCACTAATCTTTAGTATTCTCTGTATTAAATTTTTAGCCGTATTGATTATAATCCTTTTTGGATGTTTAGAAAAATAATTAATAAGCCGATCAGAAGATGTTGGCTTCTGATACCAATCAAGCAATAAATTATTGCCTCTTTTTATTACTAATGTATCTAAATATGGAAGTTTAGAATTACATTCCTTTTCAATAGTAAATTTTATATCATTATGAAATGAATTAAACATTGATAAAATAACTTTAATTGAACTATCTGAAGTAATGCAAAAGAGATCGTCAACGTATTTTAATACAACTTTTGGTTTAATTATTAATTTTTCTATAGAACTATCTAATAATTTTTCCATAACTATATCTGCCATAATTGGTGAAGCAGGAGATCCCATTGGAAGTCCCTTTAGCTGCATGTATATATTTGTATCATATTTAAAATACCTATTGTCTATAATACAAAAATTCAGAATACGCATAAATAAATTCTTCTCAATTTTTGTATATTCCTTTATTGTATCCCATTTTTCCTCAACAATATTTAGAGCTATATCTATTGGTATGCTAGGAAATAAAGATACGACATCAAAAGAAACTAACTTCTCATCATTTTCTATTCTCAAATTTGTTATTTTCTCTTTAAATTGTAAAGAATCTTTTATATTATATTTTGAGTTCTCTGTAATTTTTCGAAGAATATTAGTAATATACTTACAAAGTTCATATGAAGGAGAATCAGACTGAAAATAAATTATTATTTAATATTATCCAAAAAATTGTTGATGTTTTTTCTGCTTTTTTAATAGAAATAATAAAAAATAATCCCTTGAAAAAATTAACATACAATTCACGAAACGTCGGGAAAAATATGGAATAAAAAAATTTTACTTTTATTTACATAAAATACGGTAGGCCAATAGCTAAATTTATAAATAAAAAATAACGAAAGGAATTACATCTGGCCAATAATAATAATACAAACAAAAAAAAAAAACAAAAATGTGTTTTATTTCGAATTCGGATAAAAACCAATAAGACTATTTTCAAGAACACATTCTTAAAACCGATCTTAAAAGAAGAATTTCATTCAGATTACATTTTTAAAATTTAATAATTTATTCTTGATTTAAGATTTCTAATAAGAACACAATCTTAAAATCGAACTTAAAATAAGACTTTTTGCAAGATTATATTCTTAAATTTTTAGGAATGTGATCTTAATTTAAGATTTTTATTAAAAAAAAATCTTCAATTTGATCTTAAAATGAGAATTTATTCAAGATTACAATCTTAAATGCGATCTTAAAAAAATTAAGATTTTATTCTTGAATTAAGAATTTTCGCACTTAACAGACTATTAAGATTGAAATAATTTGATTTTGAGCGTAAAATCTTCTGTGTAACAACTCAAAATTTTCAAATTTTCACTTTTTGCAAAAAACCAAACCACAGTGGTCTTATCTACCCACTGTAAAAATTTTACACCATTTTCTCCACTCTTTCACTAAAAAAATACAATTGTATCTCTCTCTGTGATAGAAGAGTAGTATTGAAAAAAGGTTTTTGCCTCTACTGAAAATTCATGAATTTTGAGTTGTTATGCTTTTGAGGAACAAGTGCGATTTGTAGATATTTATCTTTTTACAAAGGTCTTTTCAAAAATCCACTATTAGTATGTTAAGCTTTTTCCTCTATAATATCTCTTGCTGTTCGATGAATACAAACATGGTTTAAATTTTATTCGCACTAAAATTTAGAGATTGGATGAAAAGATAAAGTGTGATTGGGGTTTCTTAAAATATGTTAATGCCATAAGGAAACCATAGGAAGGCAGGTCAAGAGGACGAAAATTCCACCATCTGTATTCTCTATATTCGTCATAAATTTAATTTCGGTATAGAAGCTTTAGTATATGTTTTTAGAGCATTTACAATCGCACGTGATTTCTTTTACGTATTTTTGTAGCAATTAATGTTATACTGCGGACAAGTTCAACGGCTACATCTCACTGAACTAGTTATCTAGCACTGCACGTGAGTACCGTTTTACACAAATAACTCTGGTCAATTTTCTTGTTTAATATTAAGCCAGTTTTGGATTTTTCCAGTTGCATGTCACAGTTTATTGCACGATATTCACATATACAATCAATAATAATACATTTTCTTATACAATCAATTTGCTTAAATTATTTACGATGGATAGCCTTTCGAGTTAAATTTGTTGATAATACTTTTTGATAGAGTAGCCGATTCAATTAAATTTAATTAATACATTAATCAATAATATAATATTTTCTAAGCAATCGTCTCATTGTTAAAAATTTAACAATAATTTGTTTTGTAGAATATTGAGTTTCGCCTAAGAAAAATGGAAGAATCGTCAGAGGAAATTTTAAATCATTTAGCAGTGATACATCGCTTTATGGCAATGCATACAATGGATCAAAATGACTTACATTCATCAAATGATAATATAGCTGGAGACATCCGAATGATACCTTTTTCTGATAATGATGCTGGAGGACCAACGGGCAGCGAAGCAGGTGGTTCAGAAACCTTATCAAACAGTTTACAGGCATGTTTAAAAAATCTGTATTAAGTCTGTAATGAAATGTGTATATTTTAATAGGTAACAAACCGTCAGAGGTCCAATCGGCCAATAACAGAAGTCCGTCCGAATACATACACTTTTGATGATGGTACTCATTTTGAAGTTGTTCCTGTACTCGAAGAATCTAGTGAAGCTAGTGAAGTGCGTAAAATATATGCACAGTCAGAATCAGGTTCAAATGTGTATGCACCTTTTTCACAACGTCCTTCAACATGTGAAACTGTCAAACGTGCACCTGACGTGAAGATATGCCAAGAGAGCGGAGCAAGTACGGAAAGTAAAGATACTCTGACGCCATTGGGAAACAATGATGAGCATACATTGGTGGGTGATAACTCCGATGAAACGGGACCAGACAATATACCATTTGAAGGTAAAATACTCAAAAAACAATATTAAAAATTACTTAAAACTTTTTGTGACTTAACTTTAAATATTATATCCACTAGCTACCAGGCACCGAGCTATGCGACAACGTACTGTTTCTTTGTGTCGCAGAAATTCTGAGAGTTGTTCCACTGTTGGTGAAATAAATCGTTCACATATTAGTCTGAATCAATTACATTTATCACGTCGTCAAATGAGTCTTACACATTCGGAACCAGATTATGATAATGATGTACAAGCAGGTAAAGTAAAATACCTTAACAAGTCACCCATAATTTAACTTTTCATCATTAGTCAGAAAATTTTCCGATATTCGGAATTTCGAATATTTGTATATTTCTGCACTTATTATTTGCACAACATTATTTGCTATTGATATTTTATTAATTCTATTCAAAATTTAGTGCAACTAATCACGCATCAATAGTATACTATGGGAGCTTTTGCAAAATAAATAGTAATAGGTCTGGAATTTATAAGGTGGTGATTGTATTAAGCTGAAACTTGAAACATCTTTATTGGAACAGAAGGTTTTAAAGTGAACGTCTTGGTGATTTAATGCAGAAAATCCATATCACGAATTTTTCACGCGGTTGTCAAAGAAGTTGATTCAGTTTTCTTGTATGCGACAAGATACACAACACAAAGCATACAATGCCTAAACGCAAAGAACGCGTTAAACAAGATCCGCACAAAAACTTAAATGTGAAAATAAGGCCAAGTTCCAATCCAAAATATTTCGGCCGTAAAAAGTACTCAGATCAAAATAAGGACCAAGTTCTTGATAGGTACAATTCCATCTTATTTCTAGGCAACCTATAAGCTTGGCAATATTTTTCCAAGAATTCTTTCACATAATAGAAAGGCAAAAAAGTTCTGTGGGGAGACCTTATGTTTCAAGTTTCATTATATTATGATCAAGAGGAGCGAAGTTATGAGGGGGTAAAAACAGCTCGAATGGTTTCGTGTAAATATACATACTGTGTGGCCGAACTTGGCCTGGCGCACTGCCGCGCGACTTATGGAATCCTTTTTGGATTTCAATAAAAAAAACAACTATTTCTGAGCTTGAGCTCTGTGTTCTTTATTATGCTTTAAATGTATTACTACTATACTTAAAATTAAATTACAGCTTTTATTTAAAATTGATTTCTTAAAACTAAAAGTGCTTGTTCTAAAAAATGGATTTTGTTATTAACAAATAGTTCAGTGCACAAAATAAATATTTATAAAAGTGTCGACTGCACAATTTTAGTTGGGCATCGACCTTTTGTTACTTTTGCTTATTTATGAAAATGATTGAATAAATGTGTCGATTGCACAATTTGAATTGTGCCATCGACCTTTTATTATTTTTGCCAATTTATATTTAGTTTGGGTGAAGTCGAAGCTGTCTCTGACGTAACTCGCGCCTAGATCTACTTTCTACTCTTTGAAACATCTAAGTGTTAATCAAAGTGATCAGCTGTTTTTAATAATAATTTTGATTGTTATTTGAAACGCGTAAAATGCGTTGACGCAACAACGATTGTTATGGACTTTCAGCTTACTTGTATAAGCACTAGATAGTACAGTGGGCTAAAGTTGCCTTCTTTGTATATGTATGTTTCCGTACTTCTCATTTCTTCAAAGATAATTGACATTAAGGAAAGATGTTATTAAGTAGAAACGACTTGTTGAGTTGGTTGGTGAGTAGCAGGTGATTTACATATATATGCAGTTTTTCTGCAAAATATATTTAGGCCACAGTTTGATTTTAGCTTAAGGCAATTCTAGGCAAAATTCTTAGTAAAATTAGAAAATTTTTTTCACATCTGCACTCTTAAAGGTAATGCTTATACAATTACAACAATATATGTACATAAAAACAAAAGAAACATTTTTTCGTGTTATTTAGGTTTTGCTGTCCTAAATATTTGCTATATGAATGAGCATATACATTATATAAAAACGAATAAGTTATGAAAAATAGAACTCTAACGTTTTAAAATTTAAACTGTAAGAGTGTTCTAAGAGATTTGGCAAAATCCTGTCCATAAACGTGGCTATACGCGCAGATTTCCTGCAAAAAGTCAAAATTTACGATAACTAAAGTATTGTACCATAAACATTAAAAATAGAATTATGATACTATAATATTAATATTTTTCACTTGTTTTTTAAAAATGTTATAAATGTCCAAAAGTGGTGTTCTTCACTAGCGTGCAGTGATTTATGTAAATAAAAGGGCAAAATTTATTTTTCATATTGTCCCTACGTTTCGTAAATTTTATGTTCAGTTTTTCAAGGGATTTCGTTTATTTCATAAATGAAAAACATCTACTATTCTTAATTTTTTATAAATATGCAATATTTTAACTTACCTGCCGTTTACAAATGCAAGTGCAAGTGCGAAAAACTCAATTACTCACACTTTTTCACTAACACGAGCATCATTTACTGACTTGCAGCTCCACTTACAAGAGAATTTGCTTGTAGTAAATTTTTGAATCTTATGGCAAGTAAAATGACTAGTGAAGAAACAGTGCTACCGAGGATGAGTTTTATATGAATTTACCAGTATTTAGTAAAATAAAAGTAATGTTTATGCATGCATGCATTTGAAAACAAAATTTTTAAACCAAATATTCTGTTCAGTAATTTTATGATATCGGCAACACGGCAATACTGGATTCACATATTTTTAAAAGTAAACATGCGATTTTCATAGCATGCTTACGCTTCGAGAACATTTTGAAAATTAACTTGCAACTGACTGTATAAACACTCGATCAACTTGCAAGAATTTCAGCTATAATTTCGACATTTTCGTTGTTAATACGTATACAGTACTTGCAAGTAATTACTTACATGTGTAAATGCAGTTTTACATGGTGTATAAATTAAATTTTCGCATAATGGTTTTTAACTTTTTATAAAAATTTTGTATAAGAACGAAATTCAGTTTTGAATTGTCAGTTGTTTTTGTGTATTTGTAATTTTGTAACTGGCGAAGACACCGGTCTTCGTTGATGTTCATTGTTTTGTTTATTTTCTGTTGAATTCTTTCTTTCTTTAATTGAACCTTATGCTACGTACATATGTAAATTAATAAACCTTTTAGAGTTTATATTAACAAAATATTTATTTTTTTCAACCGCTTTGATCAACTTCTCAAATAAAACTTAAACTTAATTTACAAAATGTATTTCTTATATCTAATTCGTTCTTCCCAGCAAAAAGTGTAATATTATTTTTATTTTATTTAAATTTGCTTGTTTGGCGAATATTTGCAAAGCTGCAAACATTCATTCAACACATTCATTCCAAAGGTAGAAGGAAATATTACACCGTTCATATTTTAGCAGACATATCGTCAGCATAATTTGTGGGAAATAATTTATGTTTTGTTCAGTGGTTCCGAACTCATATCTCAGCTCCTCCCCTCGTAAAATCAATCGCCACGATTGTTAGTAAACTGGATGTCGTTGACGCTTCGAAATTCCCGTCTTGGGATGATAGGAAGGGGTTCTTCAAGGTCAGAATCCCTGTTTTGGCCCTTCATTAATTACTGGCACATAGAAATCTGTGTTAGATCTATTGATTTTAAATATGTAAATTGAAACTGAGAATTAAAATTGCGGAAAGGAATAAATTCAATGAAAACATTATGTTCCCTTTTGTTGATATTAAATTGATCTCGTCAACGTTGTTGGTCTGAAGTTCCTATATGATTTCTAGCGAAAGGACCTTTTGAGTAAGGGAATTATTATTAGAAAATTGTAAAACAGCTGGGACTGGATTTAATGTTATCAATTCCCATGATATGAATGTTTTGTTTCCTATTGTTATCGTGACGTTGTGCAATTTTATTAGATAAGTACCCGACAATTGTTATGACTTATTTCCTGATATTTCCAAAAATCCTTCGAACTGATTCAAAAATATCATACCCTGATAGAGTTCTTGTACTGAAGGTACGTGTTGGTTATTAATTATTACACAATCATGCTTTTTGCTGCTAAGAACCGATGGTATACAATTTGTGTCGCTTATGTCTAACAAATTATTTGTGTTACAAATAGACAATTCATTAATTTGGTTACATCTGGTTTTAATTTCATAAATTTTATTATTACATTTCACGATTTCTTCTGAATCAATCTTTACTATAGTTTGATATGTTTTAACAGATTTTACAAGCATTTTTTCACATATATCAATTATTAATTGCTGGTAAATTTATAATATAATGTATAGTTGATTCGTCTGTTTCTATTCTAATGGTAGCAAACTCCAAAGCCTCTTCTAAATTAACATAAGGAAACCTTTCAGAATCTAAAAATGTTTTTGCTTCAAAAATTTTTCTTTCAGAAAGTATAAATGAGTTTATTACTCCTACCTTTGCCCGTTGCAAGGCGTGTTTACCACTTCCTCCCTAATGATCGGGCCTGTTCGGAAATTCATCACTGCGCCGCATCTGATGCGTTGTCATATATAACTCTCTATGAACGTGCTCGCGTAAACATTTTCATTCCCCATTTGTGGGGCTTAGCAGGTTTATATTGCTTGAATGCTGATCTGCCTAAAAATTTAAGGTAAAATGAATCCAACAGTAATTGAGAAACTTGTAACTTACCTTTAAATGCTATCACTTGCTCATCAATAATATGGTGTTCTTCTTTTGGTATACCATTAAACTTCTCTATGAGCATCGATAAAATTAGACGTAGCTTATAGAGCTTGTTGCTTCGATTTGTCAGCGAAATGAATAATTCTTTTTAATTTTTTCAAATCTATTCCGTGGCAGCGCATCGGTTATTGCAGATACATTTAGTTCTTGAGACCATGCCGGAAGACGAACAACTCCCAAATATAATAAAATCCCTAATTATAGTCGAATTTCTTCTTTGGAGCATTTTAGTTCATATCCGCACTCTTGGAGTACATATAAATTCGATTCTTTCACAACCAAATCAATGAGTTCGTGTTAAAAAAATTAATTAAAATAGTCTATTGGACTTTTCACCATTTCAATATCTTCCAAAGACCTTTCCCATGTTAGATCCTTTACATCAGAGGATTTTTTTTCTCCATCGCAATGTCGACAAATCAATTTTTTCGACGACAAAACGCTCAGGAATCTGTGAGCACTCTTCCACAGTATTTTCTTTTTCAGGTATCGCCTTCTAATAAATCTATATCGATTTCTTCACTTTTCTCCAAAATTTCCTTCAATCCGGTGTCCAAAACTCTGCTTCATCATCTTCGCACTCCTCTTCAGAAAATTCGTCCCATTCAAAATTCAAAACAGCTGCAATGTCTGCTTCACAAAGCCCTTTGCGTTGTTTACTCATGACTTCAATGCAGTGCTGTTATATGTAGGGTAAAAACCCTAATCGTAGGGATTTTCTTCCAAAAAAATGACCGTAGGGAAAAAATGACAGATATGTTGAAATTATTAGAATGGGACTTTTCAATAGTATGGCAAAAATATATTAATTTGGCAACCTTCTTCAATTTGGTCTTGGAAGAACTACAGCAAATATTACTCCTCAAAACAGAAATATTCAGAGAAATGGGGTTCTTAAACCCTGAAATTACAATGGAAAAAAAGGAAATAAAAATGAATTTTCATTTAAAAATATTTCGGAAATTATAAAAGTGGACGCTAATTCTCTTCTACAAGAGTTGATATCCTTTGAATTTATTTTTTCAGAGCAAGAAGTAGGTGGTAGGATTTGTTAAATATGGACTTCGAAAAGTTTTGGAGTACAGTTAACAAAATGAAAAATTTTAATGAGAATTTAATTTTCCCCCTTTTGTCGAAATTAGCTACCTTTGCTTTATCACTGCCACATGCCAATACAGACAGGGAAAAAATTTTTTCCATCATCACTGATGTTCGCACTAAGAAAAGAAATGAGCTAAGTCATAAAATTTTAACTTCAATTTGCATTGTCCGCTCATTTTAACAAGACGAATGTCAAAATTGTAATGGTATCCTTACGATATGTCAGGAAATCACCAGCAAAAATAACAAGGGCAAACAATTTTATTTAATATCATAGCAAATTTCAAAAGTGAAAAATACAACTAATTGTGATTTTAAATGAATTTATGTATATCACTTGTTTTTATGTTTTTCAATTTTTGTTTATTTAGATTTTAATTTATAAAAAAAAGACTGATTTAATAACTCATAATGTATAACAAGTTTAATTAAACACAAAGATTTTATTTGCATTGTTTGATATATTATAATTTAAAAGTTGTAGGGATTTTTGTAAAGACAATTTTTTGAGCGCGTAGGGAAAAATAGGGATTTTTAAGTACTGCGTAAAGACTTCTGAAAAAAGTGTATAACATCACTGCTTCAATGTAACAGTTGTTGTACCACCGCACAGTGTGACTTTCTCCACATTTAGGATGCCAAAAGTCCAAAAAAAAAAAAAATGTCCCCGATCGCTATGAATTTTTAGCATATGGTAAACAAGAGTACTTATGTTACGAAAATGTATTCAAAACAAAACGAAAAAACAACAGTTAACATGATAACAGTTATCAAACTTGTGTCACTGTGAGAAGTGTAGTAAATCTTTTTATAGTTTTCATTTTTTGTTGAACTTTGCGGTGGCATTACTTTTTTTTGCAAAATATTTTTACAAAAGTCTTTTTGCTTTAATTAAGTTGGAACCTTTTATATAAAGACTGGTAAGTTTCTGAAGCTTTAACGTTATTATTTTAGTTTTTAATCAATGAAAATATGCAATCACTAAAAATTGAGTGATTTCCAAAAATGTTTGTTTTTCGATAGAGAAAAACTTGCAGATTCTGCAGAATTCTGTTAAGTAATTATATGGAGATTGAAGGTTTATATATCTAGTTTCAGATTCAACAATAAGTTTTTGCTCTTTTTTGCGATATTTTGATTTTTTCGCAAAAAAAAAAACATGGCAGTTCCACGAAATGCGCAAGAAAGAACACAAAAATGATGCCGTATTTAATCACATTTGTAGTAAAATTGGAAAAGATGTGGAGCACCATAAATTAAAAAAGTTTGTGATCAAACTTTCTTTTGATTTTCGGTCAAGATGGGAATATGCTGCTCGAATAAATAGCCGTTTTTGGCAACAAAATTCTAAATGGTTGTCAAAAGATCTGAACTTTTCAGATTATATTCTTGATGTTGGGGCAAGTACATCTCGCGATATATCGAACACAGGAAGGCCTGAAAAAAACTTTTCTGAATCTTCTTTTCGCTCAAAGAAGCGAAAAGCTAAGGAACTTATGAGCAATACTGATAATGACCAATTGTTAATGGCAGCGGAAATGAAGCTGAGATCATCTGGAAAAAGAAATTCTGCAAAAATACTACAAGACTTGGCCGTGACTCCTCCATCCAAAGGCACTGCATTAAAGAAAACTCGATTATCTAATGAGAACATGAAAAGTTTGTCACCAGATCAAGCACTTGCGATGATTATTGATGCAGGCCTTTCAACACATGATTATAACCTTATCAGGCAGCATACTTCAGAAATAAGCCAAAAAATATATCCTTCATACAACTGTGTAAAAAAATCAAAGGCTTTATGCTACCCTGAACAAATAACCGTAACGGAAATATGAAATTTAATTTTCAAAAATATAGCTTAATCATCTCAAAACAACTACTAATTGAAGGCATTTGTGTGTATCTAAAAATTTAGTGAAATTAAAATTATTTTTATTTCTTTCCCCCCCAATAAGTACTATTAAATTTGAAATTATGATATTTTGAAAATACACTTCAAATGGGGGGTGGCCAAAAAAGTGGGCGGACCACGCCCATTTTTTCTGTCCAATGCTATATCGATCTCATTATTATTATTGCTAAATTTCATTGCCATATCTACTTTTATTTGACTGTTATGACTTTTGGCATCCTAAAAGTGACAAAAGTCACACTGTGCACCGTTGCCTAAAGTTGCATATAAGCAACTTCAATAAACAAAAAATTATAACTTCTAAAGTAACCAAATGTTTTAATTAATTTTTTCCACTTTTTTATTTCATTTTTCACTGTAAACTGCGTTTTAGGTTTTTTTAATTACATTTTCTAACTATTTTTATTTTTTTACTTTTTGTACTAAAATTGGAACACCTGCGCTTATCTCGACTTCACACTGCTCTCATTTTGTGTTTTATACTAACAACTGAAAAATGTTGGTTTTATTTTTAGTTTACTTTCAATAATATAGATAGATTGAACTGACACCAATGGAGCGAATGTATTTTACTAAACTAGTACTAGAACTAGTTCAGTTAATTGAGCTTAGCGGAAAAGAGAGCTCACTCAACTGAGCTGAAAACACCAACTCTATTAGCTTATGAAAATTGGACATAAAGTGGTTTTACAACCATTGTCTGGTTAGAGGTTCAAAACGTTTTAAAATTACTAATTTTTGGTAGACGAATGTGCGAACTGTGGTTTGTTTGAAAGATTGTTAATCTTAACGGAACTAAAATTCCGCTCTTTGTTCGTATATCCAATTTTAGAATATTTTTTTTTGTATTCCCTTTATTTCCATTTTTTTTTTTTTTTTTTTTGTAAACAGTCATAAATAAGAAGTAATTTTGTTAAAATGTAATGTATCAAAATACTGATGTGCAGAAAACATAAACAATAAATAAGACGATTATTACCGAGTTCTTTTTGTTTGTTTAGTTTTTCTTAGTACGTGACAAAATAATTTAAATGTATATCCACACCCAGTTCAAAAAATATTTTAATTCTTCGGGTTTATATCACACCTACTTCAAAAGTGACTCAATTCAATTGCAAAATATATCTATATATTTTTTTTAATATTTTAATAAAATACTATTGCAAAATATTTTCTTACTAAAAAACATATAATTTTTTAAATAAACTTACCTGATGCGGTTACTGATAAAGAAGTATTCACACCTGTTTCACCATTAGAACTTAAGTGGCATTGAAATAAAATATTGCTATCAGCCTTAAATGAAAGAAGTACCTAAATTAATAACCATTTATTATGCGGAAATATGTTCTTCTTCTTGATCTGCCCATCCGATGTCGGATGTTAGCGACTATAAAATGTATTGATTAAATTAGATGTTAAAATAATGTGATATATACATACATAAATATATTCATTTGAAAATATTTATAGAAATTATAGGGTTAGTTATTATACTTATGTCATTCTAAATATTTAACAATTTCTAAAAACACATTTCTATCCCTTTCTGCTGATAAAAGATGTCCTATATTGTTTATGCCCGTCCATTGACGTATATTACAAAACCACGATGCTTTTTTTCTGCCTATCCCACGCCTTCCTTCAATTTTTCCTTGCAGTATAAGTTGAAGTATAAGATATTTTTGGTTTCGCGTATTGTGCCCTTGATATGATTTTTTCCTGTGTGTAACATTTAACAGTAGTTCGCGATCCTGACCGAGGTGACGATGCACTTTTGCATTTGTTACTCTTTCAGGCCAGGATATTTTTAAATCTTCGATATACCCACATTTCGAAAGCTTCTTATATATTCATATCGACTATTTTTAACGTCCATGTCTCCACTGCGTACAGCAGTGCTGGCCAAACGTAAAATTTTACAAACCGACGTTTTAGGTTTATATTAATGTCACGGTTTGTAAGGACTTTCTTATATGTACAAAATGCTGATCTCGCAACTTCTATGTATTCTACATTTGGTTTTCTTTGCGGAGTCCCAGTCTTCATTAATCCAGCAACCTAGATATTTAAATTTTTGTACCCTTTCTATTGGCATATTTTGGCTCGTTAAGATTGTGTTGGTGTATGTGTTTTTTCTACTAATGATCATATATTTTCATTTCTTAACATTTATTTTAAGTCCATATGTATTGCTGCAGGAAGTATCTACATTTACCAACGATTGAAGACAATTTAAACTATCTGCCAAGAGCGTAGTATCATCGGCATATCTTATGTTGTTAATGTTATATCCTTCCACTTTGACACCCTTGGTATATTGCTGAGAGCTTCATGGAATATTAGCTCTGAGTATATATTGAATAGTAGGGGTGAGAGAACGCACCCTTGTCTTACTCCTCTGTATATATTTATCTGTTCTGTTACATCGTTATTCACTTTCACTTCGGCCGTTTCATACCAATATATATTTTTTATACATTGTATATCTTTTCCATCTATACCCATTAACTGAAGAATGGTGATTTGTTTGTCATGCTGCACTGATTCCAAAGCTTTTTCAAAGTCTATAAATCACATGAAAATATCCTTCTAAACATTTCTGCAGTTTTGGCCTAAAACGTGTATACATAATAAGGCTTCCCGTGTTCCCATTCCTTCTCTGAAGCCAAACTGGGACTCGCGCTTTTTTGTTTCGCATTTTTTATAGATCCTGTTATGTATAATCTTTAAAAATATTTTCAGAGTGTGGCTCATGAGACTTATAAGTCTGCATTCACCACATTTTTTGGCATTACTCTTTTTTGCAAGAGCTATAAATGTAGACTTTAGCCAGTCATGAGGATATGACTACGTTGCAATAAATGCTCGATATGTAAATTAATATTTTTATAATTGATTTATTATAAAAAAATATTTTTTTATTTCTTTTATTTTCATTTCTTTACACTTGTTTGTTACACTTTAAAATGTTAACTGATTTCTCATAATTCGATTTGGGTTTACAATGACTTAAAAATAATAAAATAATTTGCATGGTAAGATTTCTTATTAATTGAATTTGGTTTACAATGATTAAAAAAGAATAAAATGATTTGCATGGTAATCAAAAGTGCACGCGCTACTTTTATTTTGCAATTTCCTGTTTGCAATTTGTGTCAGCATATTTAATTGTTGTGCAAGAAGTTAATAATTAGGGCATTCAATATTTCTTGCGTTAACACCTCCCCTCTAAATACCGAGCGTCCCGTTCGGTTAGAAATATGGGATATTGGAGATTCTTGTTATACCAGGTTTACTTGGTTTGCTGGTGTCAGATAATTCTGGCATGGATACATGTACCGGTGGATTTGCTGTATCTACCGATGTTGGAATAATAACCATTTTACTGCTTTTTTTTAGTATCTTCGTTTTGATCAGAAGTGCCACTATGGAGGATATTGCCATTAAGGAGAGACCAAGGTTAGTAGCTAGTCCCTTTGTGTGTTTTTCGTCTAATAGGTTGATGGCTTCAGTGTTATTTGCTCGTATTTCCTTTACCATTTTTAGTGATAGGGTTTCCTCTATTGTCTGGTCCAAATATCTGGGTTGCAGTATTGCTGGTAATGGTTGAAGCTGTGTTGTTTCAAAAAGGTTGTAAGTCTTGTTCTCCACTGTCACTGATGTATTGTGGAATTGTACCACATAGGTACCAGTGAGATTCTGTGGTTCTGTGTTGATAAAGATTGTTCCATTAAATTGATTCAGGAGAATTGTTCCGGATGCAATTTCTTCAATGGTGGGGGTATTTTGATTATCTATTAAACTGCAATTTGCTACTCTGCTTTTAATTAAGTCTGCTAGACACATATCGCTTTCTAAATTATCTAAATTATTTCTGTTGCAAATAGTAATATTGTTGTAACCTTTGCATTCATTTTTCATACCATACATTACATTTTCACATATAAGAACATTTTTATACTCTATTTTGTTTACATATTTACCAAATTTTACAGGCCTTATTAACATTTTGTTACATGAATTTACATATGTTGTTGGTATGCTTAATATATAAATGATTGAGTCATGATTGGATGCTATTTTTACTTCGGCAAACTCAAATGCCTGTTCTAAATTTACGAATGGTATGGAATCATCATTTATTATATCTTTTACAATATTGATCTCTTGGGATGTCAGTAAGAATGAGTTAACTACACCTACTTTCGCCCAATGCATGGCATGTTGGATGTTCGTTAATTCTATCTTAACAGCATCTAATTTATATTTCAACAGTGTTATTAACTGTTCTTTCATAGCATTACTTTTATTGTGGTTATCATTATTATAATTTTCTATTATGCCATTCGTTATACGGGTGAGTTCATTAATTTTTTCTATTGTGAGTTTATTAATAATTACTTGTTTGTTGTTATTTCTTAATACCCTATTTGTTTTTTTTTTTTAAAATTTCGAGATCGTCGTGATCGGGATTTCCCGCGATCCATTTATTTCCATGCGGACCCTATAAAATTTAGGGATCTTTTTTCCCTAGGTTTTAACCTGTCCAGATATGACTGGAGTTCTGTTATCTCATGGTTCAGGATAGGTTGCATAAAATGAGCTGGGCTGACGTCATGCTTTAATGTCTCTTTCAATGTATTTATTAGGTCCTGATATTCGTTTGTTTCTATTATATGTATTAATTTAAATGTACCAGTCTGTAGTTTAGCTAGTCCATGATTCCAAGTAATTATTTGTGAGCTGGAGTAGTCCAAGATTTTAACTTCTGCCGAAGCCAGTGTCAAAAATGATCTGAAAATTGGAGTTGGGTTTAGTTTTTGATGTTATTTTTGTGTATCGTCCTTCCTGATTCTGTCAAAATTGTCGTGTTTCTGTTCTCCCTAACTATTTCTTTCCTGTATGTCTTGCTCAGTTTCGTACCTAGTCTTCTATTTTCCTTGACATAAATGATTTGTCCGGTTTCGTAAGTCTTAGGTATAGTTTTCCGTTTGTTATGATAGTTCATGTCTTCTAGCTGTTTGTCTTTAAGCCTTTTGATATTGTCCAACCTAACCTTTTCTATTTCTTGAGGATCGGTACTTACTCTTCCTAAAAAAAACATCTCTATTGGCTTCCTTTTTGTGGTTGAATTGATGGAAGTATTGTATTCATAGATCACTCTATGCAATAATTCCGAAAATGTGCTGTGTGTACCTTCGGCCTTCAAACAACGCATCATTTCGGAAAGCGTGGAATGAAACCTTTCGACCTGTCCATTGACACTACTACTATATGGTGGAGTCTTGAATACCTTCATATTGTACTGATTTTCCAACATAAAAATTATAGCTGTAGAATTAAAGGACTTTTCATTGTCCATAACAATTGTCTCTGGCATACCGAAAGAAAGCAAAAGTTCTCGCAAAGGTTCCTTTACGTCCTCAACGGCTCGCGATTTTAATATTTTCGCTTGGGCGAACTTGGAAAATTTATCTATTGCAGTTAATATTAGTTTCTTTTCTGTCATGAAAATGTCTATGTGTATGATCTGTCCAGGGAATGTTGGTATGGGTGTTTCTTGAAGTGCAATTTTGGTGGGATGCCTGTCATATTTGTTCTCCTTGCATACTTTACACAAACTGGTGATTTTCTTTATCTTGGCGTTCATATGAGGGAAATAAAATTTATTTAGCAGTTGGATTTTATTTTCTCTACTATTTCTGTGTGCTCTGTTATGTTCAATGGCTATTTCGTTTTCCTGTTCTCCTTCTCCCTTCAAATCTATTACCATGGTTCGGGTATATTTTGTTCTGTATTGTGTAAAATTATCACTATAAATCACCTGTAATCTTCCTAAAATTTCATCAGATGTTTTTATGCAATTTGTCACAGAAGGGTTCAAGTATTTTTTTAAAACCTGCGTGAGGAAGTGATCTTTAATGTTGGGTTCGTTTATTGTATGTCTATGAAATGTAGGGAACACAATTTCAAAGTTATAGCTAGGTTGAGGTTCTACATTGGATATTATTATTTGGTTTTTGAAAACATTAAGCGGTGCGTCTGTGAATTGTATGAAAGAATGTGATGAACTTTCATCACTATGTTGTGTTGCTGTCATGGAATTAATGTGCGATAATTCTTGGGGAATTCTTGATAAAGCGTCCGCGACAACATTTGTACTTCCAGGCTTGTAAATAAGCTGGTAGTTATAATCTTCCAACAATGCCTTCCATCTTTTTAATTTGTAATTTGTGTTTTTATTACTCAAAGCATAGGTTAGAGGCATATGGTCAGTGAAAATTTTAAGCTTTGCAGAACCGTAAAGATAATTCCTTAGAGATTTAAGGGCCCACACTATTGCGAGTAGCTCTTTCTCGTTAGTGGCATAGTGTTCTTCCGATTTACTCAGAGTTCGGGATAGGAAAATTATGGGTCTATCTTCCTGCGATAACACAGCGCCAAGAGCGAAATTTGACGCATCCGTGGTCAAATGGAATTCTTTACTAAAGTCTGGATAAGCTAATAAGACGTCTTCGGACATAAGCGCATTTTTTATCTTGACAAAGGCATTTATTGCTTCCCCGTTAAGGTCTAATTTTACATTTCTGGAGGACTGTTTGGATATCCGTCCTCTCTCCCCTCTCAAGAGCACAGTCAGAGGCTTTGCTAACTTTGCGTAGTCTCTGACGAAACGTCTGTAAAAGTTTGAAAGACCGAGAAAAGATCTAAGATCCCTAAGAGTTTTGGGGGTAGGAAAATCCCTTATGGCTTTCACCCTCTCTGGATTACTTTTGATACCCTTGTCTGATATTAAAAATCCTAAAAATTCGACCTCCGTTTTGAGAAAGTCACATTTGTCCAATTGGACTTTTAGGTTTGCCTTTTCAAGTGTTTCAAAAACGATTTGAAGGTTCCTTAAATGAGTGTCTTCGTCCTCTGCAAATATGATAATGTCGTCAATGTAGACGAAACAGATTTTGCCAATGTGATGCCTCAAGACATCGTCCAATGCTCTTTGGAAAATTGACGGAGCATTTTTCAGCCCAAAGGGTAATCTCGTGAACTCATATTTGCCATTGTTTACAGAGAATGCCGTCTTTTCCATATCGCTTTCTTTCAGAGGGATTTGATGAAATCCACTCTTTAAGTCTATTACGGAAAACCATTTGCTATTTGATAACTGAGGTAAGATGTCATTTATATTAGGTATTGGGTATTTATCTGGTATCGTAGCATCGTTAAGTTTTCGATAATCGATGACCAAACGATACTTTTTTTTCCCTGAGGCGTCTGCCTTTTTTGGCACGATCCATATGGGCGAGTTGTAGGGTGACCGCGATGGTCGAATTATGTCGTTGTCTAATAAATCCTTAATTTGCGCTTCAACCTCCTCTTTTAAATTCATAGGGTAGGGATAATATCTAGAATATACCGCGTTTTCGTCTTTTGTCTGAATTTCGGCAACAACTGTTGTCGTAAATGTTAATTTTTCATTGGGATCACAAAAAAGATTTTCATATTTGCCTACCATCATATTAAGTTTAGTTTTCTGGGTTTGTGTCATGTGGCTATTACGAATATCGATCGTGTTTACAGATTGGGAAACCTGCTGTTTTATTCTAATCCTATGTTTCCTCCCTATTTCCATATAGTTTTCGGCAGTATAAATTACCGCTGATAACTGTCTTAAACTGTCATTTCCGAGTATCCCGTGGAAGGATTCCAATAATGGTAAAAGAAAAACTTTAATTCTACTTGTCTTATTATTAAAGAGGTTTATAAATGTATGGTGCGTTATTTTCGTTGTTGCTCCGACTGATTTTGCAAAAAAAATTTTTTCATTTTCTATTGGGTTTTTAACTAAAGACGGTTGGATGTAACTTTTGGTAGATCCAGTATCTATAAGAAATTTTAGGATTTTTCCCGTACTCGTCTTACACTCAAAATAGGGTAAGGACGAGGTTTTTAATCTAAAAAATTTATATCAACGAAATCCTGCACAAGTCCCTCGTCACTGCGAGAAGTGTCATATTGATTGGTTAAATAATCACTAAAATCATCTAAGTTCTCTTGGGTTTCGTAGCTCTCAATTTGCTTCTCATATTCTCTTTCATTGACTGCTTCCCCGTCATCTATGTGGAAATTTCTTTGTATTTTGTTTGGGTTTTGAGCCTCATAACTTTGATTAGGCCTTTTCCCATAAAATTTATCATTCTGAGAGGGCCTATTTAAATAATTCACGTTTTTGGTCCTGATAGATTGATCAATATCCATCGGTTCAGGCCGGGGCTGAGGTTTTGGTGCCGTTGGCCTTGGGGGCTGAAATTGTTGAGCTATGGGGAATTGCCGTTGCGGTATTGCATTATATGAAAAGTGTTGTTGGGGTAATGGGTTTCTTTGAGGCGTCGTATTGAAAAAGAATTGCCGTTGATTGTAACGCTGGGGCACAGCATTATAAGAATAATCTTGTGGAGCCTGTACACGACTAGTTGTCGGAAGAAATGGTACAAATAGCTGGTGTCTGCGTGGTGGCACATGTGGTGCTGGTTTATTTAATTTGCTTGGATGATGCGCGTTAGCATAGTTTGTCCTAAATTGTTGGTTTTGTAATTTCAGGCATAATTGGAGTGCCTGAGGTAGCTCAGTTGGCTCTTTTACTGCCAAAAGTTTAGGAAGGTCGCCTTGCAGCCCACGTATAAACGTGTCCAAGGCTTTGTCCCTGTAAGTTTGCGTCAATACTTCCCTAGACTCGTGTCCAATTTCTAAGCAGGATATTTTATTCATTATTAGCGACAGATGGGAATAAACTTCTTGATAGAAATCATGAATACTACTGTTGCCCTGAATTAACGATGTCATCTGATACTCTAGCGTAGTCAGATCCCGCTTATCTGCGTAATGAAGGGTTAGACATCTCGAAATACACTCCCAATTTAGAGGTGTATTATAGGCTTCTAAGGCCGCGTCCGCAGTTCCTATTATTTTATTGCGTATAGTGTTCAAAATACCAAAGTATTTTGGGGTCCCTTTACAGGGTTCGTACAACCTTAGTACACGCTCAACACTCTTTTTCCAAGAGCTGTATTCAGAAGGATTCCCAGAAAATTCACGAAGACATCTAATAGCGTCTGGTATCTTATCCAAGTCTGTGAGGTTATTCCTAAATCTATCTTCTATTTCCTGGTCTACCCCGGAAATTTCTAAATTCGGATTTAAAATTCTTCTAACTGTCTGTTCACAAATTCGTGCTATAAGATTCATGTCCCTATTCCTAATTTCGTCTATGTTAGGTAGGTTTTGGTTCGGGTTGGATGGAGCTTGAGGAGCCTGAGGTGGAATGTTTAGGACAGATGGTCTAATCAGATTATTTTCGTTAGCCATATTGTTATTTTTTAGCTTTGATAAAAAAAAAATCCTTTAGAAAAATCTTTTAATGAACTTCCCCGATAAAGACAAATATGACAACTATCCAATATCTTTCTCTTAATGGATTTTAAAATTTCTCAATGAATAATTTATTTTTAAACTTATAATTTTTCCTACTTTTCTATTTGGAAAATATTTCCCTTTACCTAAAATGTGTTTAAAATGTGTTTTCTTTTTTTTCCTGTTATTTCCGCTGGAGGGTCTCGTGAGAATCTCAGCAGTTTTTATTTATTTATAAAAATTCACTAATATTATTTCTTCTTATTATTGATCTTCTTAAGGATCGCAATTATTTTCTTTAATACTACGTGCTTATTATTAATAAAATATTTTCTTTTAACTCAAATGTTATTTTCAATTTTTTCTTCTTTAAAATCGCATATAGCTTTAATATTGAAATTTCACTTTCCACTCTTAACTAAATTTCTGAATTTAATGCTTACATAATAATGCTGATCATCCTTGTAGAGTAGATAGGTGGGTATTGCTCCTTTTCACGTTGTTACTACGGTACCGGTGTCTATACTAGGGTCTCCACTTAAAACGTCCTTTGTTTTATGAATGATACCTTCGGTTGCAGCCTATGGGATGCTTTTTACTTATATCTGCAGCCAGTGGGTGCTTTTGATGTCTATGATGTCCTTGCAGCCTATGGGGTGCTTTTGGTGTCTGGATTGTCCTTTACAGCCTATGGGGTGTTTTTAAGGATTCTTCCTTTTACGTTGGGCGCCAATTAATATTTTTATAATTGATTTATTATAAAAAAATATTTTTTTATTTCTTTTATTTTCATTTCTTTACACTTGTTTGTTACACTTTAAAATGTTAACTGATTTCTCATAATTCGATTTGGGTTTACAATGACTTAAAAATAATAAAATAATTTGCATGGTAAGATTTCTTATTAATTGAATTTGGTTTACAATGATTAAAAAAGAATAAAATGATTTGCATGGTAATCAAAAGTGCACGCGCTACTTTTATTTTGCAATTTCCTGTTTGCAATTTGTGTCAGCATATTTAATTGTTGTGCAAGAAGTTAATAATTAGGGCATTCAATATTTCTTGCGTTAACATGTACTCCACCACGCATTAGTTATATTATATTATTATATATATTGCAACGTAGTCATACATCAAAATCGGTTAATTTCGCTGTATTCTGAATAAAATCAACATTTATGCATCGATTTTCATGAAGTAAAGTTTATTTTATTTGAAATATACATACTTTTCTAATCATGTAACAAAAATATGAAGTTTTTGCCATTTTAGATTTTTTATATATTTTTTAAGAATAAATATTTACCAATTTTGCATAAAAAAAATAATTTTAATCATTGCAGTCTAAATAATTCCGAAACCATTGAGTTTATAAAAAAATAATGTTAGCATGGCTTAAAAGTAATTTCATTTCAAGTTTTTTAGTATTTTTTGTGACAAAATTGATAAATTATGATAAAATTGGTAAATCAGCCCGTTCGAAAATCCCAAAATTTAGAAAAAAATTAAAAAAAAAACTTATCCATAGAATTGAAAAATTTTACCATTTTTGTACTTAGTTATCCATGATGCATCAAATCTATATAGTGATTATTCAAGCCCGTTTCCGCTGTTGACCAGTGTTAGTTATGAAATGCTTATAAATGTACCATAGCGTGTACTTACTATGCTCGTACATTAAATACTTCAATATTAATCATACGACTCCATGCATGAATTGCTTTTTATAGAGTGTCACAACTTTGAGTTGGCATCACTGCTTTAATTGAGCACCCATTTCTAAATCAATGTTTTAAAAAATCTCAATTGTTGCACAGGTCTCTAGCAATAATTTGGCTTTTACAGATTTAAAAAAGAAGAGAGGTGTCTGAGGACACCCGGTTATAGCTTTGCTCATTTTTTTTTATAAGGAACGAAGGCGAATAAGAAGAAGTAAGTATGTACATATGTATGTACACATAATATTTTCGGTTTTTTGTTAAAGTTGAAATCAAAATAAAAAAAAGCAATTTCGTTTCTTGCAAGGCGAATATGATGTAAATTTGCCAAATTGTGGTGGTTTTTTACTTGCATACACACATATGTACATATACATACATATATATACATACTTGATAAATTCTGATATATTGCAGATATTATAGTGATAAAATACAAACGATCACTGAAAACAAACTTTAATTAATTAAATAATAAAATAAATATTTCACATACATACATATGTATTCATATGAGTATATTTATTGTTTTGTTTTTGTTATTGCGGTTGAATGTGAGTAACACACTATATACATAAGTATGTACATACATATTTTCTCGTCTAGATTTTAAAAAACAACAACAAAGTCGCTTTTAAAGGATGAGCTAATCAAAACAAAAAAAGAAAAACATAACGGGAATAGTGTCGATTATTTATCTTACGAAAAATAAAATTCAACCCCTACCGCGCCATAAATAGCAAAGCTATAAAAATATCAATTAGTCGACGAGTCATAGCCAAAAAACCATATAAACAATATGCTGAAAATCGGCATTTAACTGCAAAGTTCGAAGGTCGATTAATTTAGCCTCCATTTTCACCCCTCACTCTAAGAATCGACCTAACTTTTGCTAACCTGAATTTGTTTCACAGTGTAATTATATACATAATTATTACAGAGATAATGTAGAGAGTGCTGTAAGTGATAACTACACACAGAAAAATTTCATTGTAAAATCAATTAAAACAAGATTGATTCAACATTTTTCAGCTATGATTTTCCACCATTGTTGTTTCATGTTATTTCAACATGGTTTTTTTAATAACACGTACCAACTTTGTATCACTTAAAAATAACTGGAAATCATGTTGAATTAACATTGCGATGAGTGTTGAATCAAACTACGATTCATGTTGAATCCAAATTATTTTACGTAAAACCAATATGCATTTCATGTTGAATTGACATGATATTAATATTGAATTAACATTGCAATTCCTATTGAATTAATTAGATTTTCATGTTAAAATAACATGAAAATTCATGTTTAAATAACATAAAAATTCATGTAAAAATTACATGAAAATTCATGTTAAATTACCATGAAAATTCTTGTTAATTTAATGTGATTTCTCTACTACTATTCTGTTAATTTAAATAAAAAACATTTTTTTTTATTTTTTTATTTATTTGTTTATAAACACATTTGATTCAGTATATATCTTATTGATTATAAACATTTATTTCTTAAATATATTTTTCCGTTATTAATTGGGAAAAGGTGCAAAGTTGGGCTTGTAAATTCATAAAGTTCTTTTAAAATTATTTCATTTTTTAATTTACCAAGTTCATATGATTGGTAATGATTATCAACGTTAATAATTTCAACTTCGTAACATAGAAGATAGACTTTAGCAAATGCTTTTACAAGACATGAAATTTTATATAATTTTAAAAATTCTTTGTCGATTGTTACATAACTATGTTTTTTGTAAACTCTTCTTTTTAAGTGTACAAACTAAACTTTTTGTTAATACCTCAGTTTTTCTCTTACTAAACAATTTTTCCCGAAAACAAGCACGAAGTCCAATACTCGTAGGTGGTATAGCTTCTTTTATGTCTTCGTTCGAAAGATATTTTAAACTTTCAAATGGAATTTCGGCTTCTAAATGCATACATTTCATTTATTCTTATTAATTTATTTACGTCGAAAAAATTGTTGATAATAATACTTACTTGTCAAATAAGGCTATACTTCAATTAAATTAAAAGTTTTCAACAGCTCGTCCAACTGGGATATTATATTGAACAACTGGAATTTTGAATAGAACATTCAGTTATGAAATTAACATTTTCTTCAATTGCAAGTACTTCTTGCTCAACATATTTTTTTATATTACTGCTGTTGTTCGCAGACATAATTATATTTTTATTTTAAAAAATTAATTTCACTTACTAGAAAACCTCGATTTTTTGCCACAACACACGATTCTTACTGAAAATATACTAAACATATTTTAATGTTTCACAATAGCGGCACTTTTGACTTTTTTTAAATTCAACATGGTATAATTTTATTTCAACATGTTTCCATGTTATTTCAAAAGTCCATAAAGTTCTTTCAAACTGATTTAAATTTTTTTTAATAGTAAACAATTTTATTTTAATAGTTTTTTAATGTTGATTTAACAACATGCTGTAATGTTAATTTTATTATAAATATAATGTTGATTTAACAATGGTCAATGTTGTTTTTATTAGATGCAATGATAATTTTATGTGGAAAAAGTAATTTTTTAAATTCTATGTTACAAAATGTTGTTTTAACTCTATGAAAGGTTGATTTAACTTTGTACCATGTTATTTCAACATGAAAAATGTTAAATCAACTATCCTTAAAATAATATTAACAATTTAAGCTATTTATTCAAATTGAAACAAGGTTGAATCAAAATTCAGTCAATGTATTTTCAGAAATTTAATATTTTAATACCATAAAGGTACATACATATATGCTTAGATACATTACATTTCCTTACCCCTTTTTAAAATTCGATTAAGAAAGATATATTAACAACTGATTACATTGAAAATATAAAAAATATGTGTATGTCCTATATACATATACAAATAAACCAGAAAAAATAGCACATTTTTGTACTTTTTTGATAAATTGCTTTACAAAAGTTCTTTAGTAAAGAAACCACTATTGTTATGATTTTTTTTATATCTCAAGATGTCAAGCTTCCATTTCCATTTGACAAGACTGCTGAATATGGAATTTTTAGTGCCTTTAAATAAGTGAACCGGAGTGTAATTTCTTTCTTATTCTTATTTTATACGTTCTTAATAATGGTACCCTCCTCTTCGCGCATTTTTCTTGCTTTACTTCTTGTAACAATCTTTGTTTGCTGACTGTGGTTTTCATGCCATTCTCTAAATAAATTTTGAACTCAATTCACACCTTAAAATAATAAAAATTCGCAATATTTACTTACCTTGACAAAAACTATTGTGTTTATATTTTTTCCTGCGACAGAGAACTGAACAACCCAAAGATAACAACCTAATTCAGTTCCTCACAAATTAAAGAGAGCGCCTTTTCTTATGCACTCTTCTGACTAAAAATTTAGAGCTTTTAAAAAAGATGCCACATAATTGAAGTTTTTAACAACGTTGGTTATGCTGAATTACAGAATTGAAGCATTGTTACCACAAGCAGTAAACTGTGTTGGTTAAATTAACGTTAACGTTTATTGTTAAAAGTTGCAGAATCGCACTACTATTTAATGAATTACTTTGACATAAACTAAGACTGTTCTTTTTTCTATTTTCTTCCGTCTTTAAAAAACTAATACATCTAATAATAATGTTCTAGGTTTAAATGTAAGTTCGAGTTCCGATGGCGCTATGTTGGTCACGGTCGATGGTTTTCACCTATAATGCATTAAAAAGTTATATAATTTCATATCCCAATTTAAATCTTTTATTTTCTTATCAATCATAAATTTCTTAAGGCACTGTTTACAAGTCTGTTCAGCACGTGGTGCACTCCCGTTCGATTGTAGATGGTAAGACGGTGATTTTAATAGCTCAATTCCGTTCTTTCTGCAAAAATTAATAAAATATTCGGAGCTGAATTGTGGCCCATTGTCGCTGACAATAGTTGTAGGTAAACCAAAAATTACAAATTCCTCACACATGGCGAGTTTTGAACAGATTTACTAGGCACGCAACTATTCACGAAATCTTCAATATTTTTGTCAATACCTGCCAACCAAATATATGTGCGTGCAATACTACATACATATGTATGTGTGTACTAACTAAAATCTCTTAAAAAGTGAAATGCTAATCAAAAACAGTATTTTTTTTTTTTTTTTTTTGTTTACTTTCACAGCAATTTCATACAAACTTGTGGGCTAAAAATTTGTGTTTTGTGCTCATTTTACCGAACTTTACCAGAAAAGTAAAGAAACAGAGCTATTGTAAATGTCAAACGCAAGAAGCAAATAGTGTATTTTGACATCCGACAATGATGAAAATGCAAAAAAAAGTTAACAGATGTACTTACAAGTTCAACTGTAATGAATTCGCCTTGGGTACTAGCACAAGACAGGTTTGCAAATAAAAGTAAGGAGTTTTTTCTTGACAAACAAAACAATGTTGTAAACAAAAGTAGGGTTAGAAACAGGGAGAAAATTACACTGAAAATGTACTGAACGCTTTCAGTACATTTCAAACCGTTCGAACGATTTGGAGCAGTTAGTTGAATTTTGAGCTGAAAGTGCCAAAATAGATTAGTAATTACCACAGGGCCATCAAGCATTCAAAAGTGCCACAAATGGCCCAATTTTGCCACATTTTCCATCACTGATTTACACTGTTATATGACAACTTAGATACATTGAACATAATTCTTATTTTTAACAACAATAGAGACTGATATTTTTGCGTACGTTCTTAAACAATCAAAGATTTTAATTTTATTTTTCTATTATTTTTACAATTTTTGCAACTCTTAATATATTTTTCGAAATGATGTCTATCAATTTCTACCTCAAATAAAATCGGCTGTTTATTTAATATTAACTCTTACTATATGCTAGTTAGAAAGTCAGGTAGATAATAAATACAACGGTTAGGTATCTATAGATTTAGTATTAGGCATCTAAAGACTTAGTATGTAACAAAGAAAATAATATTAGAGATAAGATATATTGTAGACATGATAATAAAATGTAACAAGCAAATTAATTAGAGCTGGAAAATAATATTAGATTGTAAACATGAAAAACAACATAATCAAAGACATGATAATAAAATGTAACAAACAAAGTAATTAAAATAAAGATATGACAAACATAATCGTCGTAAATATAGTTCATGAGCAAACTGATTATAAGAAATATTAAATAAAGAACGCTTGAAGTAGGTAATTGATTTTTTTATAAAATAAGAACAAAGATTCTTAACTAGCTTGTGTGGAGTATTTTCGAAAATTTTGCAATTATTAATATACTTACAGTGAAAAAGAATGGTTATCAGAGCAATCGTCAATAGTGCCTTCTTCATTTCTTTCTATAATATTATTTATTTTACTCAATCTTTTTTGATTTCTGCCATTTCTCTTTGGCTGACTTCCAAAACGTCAATTGCTTTGTGTTTGAACAAAGCATCACATTTCATAACGCCGCAGTACAATAGTTATACAATGTATACCATTTCAAAACGCCGCCGCATAGTATTTTTAACGCAGTAAGAGAGCAAACAAGGCATCGGTTTTATAGTTGTTGCATTGCTTCCGAACTTTGCATATGTATGTGATTTAAATACAGTAGCAATACTGTATAAAAACTTTGTATACGAACGTTTTGAAAGTCAGCCTTTATGATGTATTCTGTTGATAAGCGTATTGTTGAGATAGCCTGCAACTACGATCTCTATTGAATTTGTATATTCACGGCTCTTGATTTCCATCTAATCCACGAAACTTCCTTCTTCACCACGTGTGTTGCCAATGACTTGCTAATGTACTAAGACTGCATTGAGAAAGTTTACTTTTACGTTTTTTTTAGTTTTCCTTTAAACTCTGTTTGATGTTCAGATACATAAAGTTTTGATTTACAAATTCTGTTTCCTTTTTTTGTTGTTCTTGGCGTTTTTTTTTTTTTTTTTATTTCTCTATAAATACGTATATACTCGTATGTAAATACACACGTACATACATACATTTCAAATGCATCTCCCTATACGACGAAAGAGAAATAAAACGAAACTTTGTAAGAACTTTAAAGTCTTCTTCCTCTCTTTTTGCCATCTGCAGCGTTGTCAACTTTGAAATTTTAAAACTTACCAAAATGCAGCGATGCCAACTTAGGTATTTTGGAGCTAGATTTAGCTCTTTTTGATTGCTTCTAACACGATTTTTTTCCTTTTGGCTTTTTTTATTAAAAAAATAGTTAACACGGCTCTTTTCAAAAGTGGGAATGGATCTTATAGAAAATTTCCCGTTTTTACCCTATTATACATTTTTGGCAACTATGTTTTTTGTATTTGATATCAAATATGGTTTACAAAGGAGTAGCACATGCTGTTCCAAGTAAGAGTTACCAGCAAGCGTATTTGTAAAAAATAATTCGATTGGAACATATCAAAAATCAAAATATTATATAAAAACAAATCTATGTCCAGAAGAAGAAAATTTTACTCTTTTTGAAAATGATTGCTCTTACTGTTAACTTAATGTATTTATATGTAAATGTGTATATTGTTAATGTTGATAACTATTTTTGTCAATTGCTCTGATATCCTTTTATATGAAATTGGTAGTTTTTATTATTTGTTTCTATTATTTTTATTAATGTAAAGAAAAACTTGAAGTTCAAATTGAATATAATTGATTCATAGATTAAAAACTGAAAAATCTTTAATTTTAAAATTTAGCACTTATTAGCTCTTTTTGACTAGTCCGTGCTGACTTTGAATTGTTGGCATCACTGCCAAAATGGAGAGAAAAACGTGCCATTTAACAAAAAAACGCACCAAGTTCAGAATTTTTTTTATTGAAAATTTTTATTGAATTAATTTTGCGTTTTTACAACATTTAACTTTAGTCCAATATTGTGCCATTGCATGAAGTACATCATTATCCATGTTTTTTCGATACTAGATAATATATCGACATCGGATTCAAATTGTACTGCTAATGGCTATGGTGACCATATTTTTCGACAAAAAAAAAAAGACACTCAAAATTAAATAAAAATTATTGGTATTAACTTAATTACATAGATATATTTTATATCAATAAAATAAAAATATAATTCAAACAATGTAATCTTAGTGACTGTACATGTAGTTACATATGTATGTACTTATTTTAATGTTTAAAACAGAAATTAAATATGCCTAGAAGTTCATACGTCGATAAAACAAAAAAATAATTAATTAATCAAAATTAATAAAGAAATTAAATTTAGCCAATAATACATAAATAACCAAATTCAATAAATAAAAATAACTTAAAACAATAGTTTAAGAATTATATATTATTGATATTTTTCTGAAGAATGTATATTTTTATTATATCAATGTTATTTGATAAAAACAATTTAAATTCTGCACAGTCCATTTGAAAGCCGACAGAAAATTTGGCACAATGAACATACACTTTTCAGCATTGCCAGGCAATTAATGTCTTGGGTGGTTATGAATTTATATTGTATTGAGTTTAAAATTTCGGTATTTTGAGAATATAAAACTTTTTAATTTTGGGAACTAAAGAGCCATCAAAAAGACAGGACAAAAAATGACAATTCAATTAAAAAAAAGACAATTTATTTTGTTTAATTTAAAAGGACCTTTTGTCAAAAAAAGGACTGTGCTTTTAAAATGGCATGATATCATATTTGTAATGGGATAAAACATTTTCTACAATGTTGGTTGTTGATGTCGTTTGTAGCTAAATGGTCTCAAAGCTGCAATGTGTTTCCGTGTTCCAGCATGTCGAACTAGCGTAGATATTTGGGCGTGATGTCGCATTTGCAATAAAAGCATCTTGCTTTTGTGTTATTATTTGGACTAGGCCGAATCCATTGCATAAGCTCACATTGTGATTCCCAAATCTTTTTTTATCTCCTTTTTAGACGCCATTATTGACACTAACTTTAAATATTTCTTTTAGTAATTAGAAATTTGATTAATTTTTGTGTTACAAAACTTTATATAAACTTTTTCACCCTTCTTTTACGCATTTTATAAAAAACTAACAATGATCGCAAGTCTCGAGAATACTCTGTTTTTGCTAAGCTCTTTAAAAGACTCGACATCAACTTTTACTACAAAAACAATTATGTACTATGAAAATCTACAACAACCAGACGGCTTTACCTTGTGCATATGTTTTGATACGTCTTAAACATCATCACTGTTTGTTCTTATTGTGGTCTGTAAAATTGATTTAAAAATTTTACACTGTTGAATGAAATGCTATTACAAAAATGTTCTTTTTTTACAAATTTTCTTTTCTCATACTCAAACAAAAAATCTTGTTGAATTTTCTTTGGTGCCACCCAAAATTAAAAAAAAAACACCAAAATTTAAAAAAGCGCACCACGCCCCAACTCAGAGATTTTTCGCACACAACATTTAAAAAGGCGATTTGACAACGCTATCCATATGTTTCAGTTCAATTATATATTCTTGCAAACTTTCATCATGTTCTTGCATTCTTTTCAAAAATTCAAAACATTCAGCGATGATATTTTTCTTTGAAGCAAAATGTTTTATTAGACAATACTAACTGTTCATAATAAATTGTTGGATATATTTCCAGTTTGGATGCAATTAATGACGATATGACTAAATACATCGGGTCCTCCCAAGCTCACCAAAAACGATATTTTTGAAGAATTAGCACTGATCTTACTTAATGAAATTAAATGATTCAATCTTCTGATGTATAATAAAAAATCTTCACCAATTATAAAGAACTCAATACTACCGACAAACACATTTCTTTCGTTCATTGTTTTTCTGTTTATCATATACTTACAGCCTTATCCAAAAAAAAATCTTAATTGAGGTTTAAAGTTCGTGTTAGCTACCAGCGACTTTAACGCTAACAAACCTATGTTAAAAAATAGTATGCAAAAACACTATGTTAACTACTGTATGCTTTAATAAATTTAACATGTTGACACTGGCAATACCATCATTCTCTCTTGTCTCTTTGTAGTTAACGATACAAATAAACGATTCTTAATTCATATAGATATTCGTATATATTAATAGTGTTTTGTATAGTTTTAATATAAAATTAAATTTTTTCTTATTAAAGATGTAAATTAATACATACATATATAATACATAACTACATAAACTAAATACATTTATAGTAATGTAAAATAAATAACTACGGCTATTTTTTGTTAAGGATTTAAATTGCTTCAAATAATCGGTTAAAATTTTAAATCGATTATTTGAAGTACGAGCTTTGTTTACTTGTGTTGGTTGTATGTATATCACTGAAAGGTTCTGTAGATCTTTATTAATTTGCTAAGTAATTTTTGGTGAATACATATATTGAAAATACATTAATAAAAAAATGGATAAATAAGTATGGCGTAAATTGATAGCCGGAATCGCCAAGCAAACAGACTCGAAATTCGCGGTTTTCGCACCGATTCATTAAATATGCGGCAATCATGTGTGCTGCCTCTCCATCTTGCTACAAGGTCCAATATTTTCAGCGGGACTCGCAAATGACATCAAGAACATTTTATAAAATCTTGGTAAAAACGTTTACGCATTGATTTACCTGAACATTAAGCGAATCATTTTCGGATGATATAATATTGCGCAGCATCACCACCAGTTTTCTTAATTTTTATGTGACAGCCGTCATTTGCGCCAATGACTCCTGGAAAATTTCTAATTGCTTTAAAGGCTTTTGCCAATTCCACTTCTTCTTCAATAGAAGATGGTACATATTTTTATAAATTCTCTAGTCCGTTTTGCTAAAGAGTGAGACACTCTGGCACAAATTCTACTGACTGTGCTCTGTGTCAGGACATTAAGGTCACCAGTGTCGTCTTGAACCTAAAAATGTAAATATAACAGCATACTAAATTTACTAAGGAATACTTGACTTATGTATATCGTCATCTTAAAGACCTAATAACCTATCTGCAAAAATTTCAAAATAAATTTTTTATGGATTATTATTCCCTATGTTATAACGCATATGTGTGCAAATTTTTAAAAATCAAATATTACAAATGACCAACTATTACCAAATAACCTATCTGCAAATATATTGCAAATAGTTTCAATTTTATAACGTTTTTTTCCCTCTCCTGTAAACTTTTGAAAACTGCAGATAGGATATTTCGTCTTTAAGGTGGCGATATACCTCTCTTCGTCCCTAGCAATGCAAAGCTACCTCTATGATCTATTGCAATGTCTGCTTTTATTAAGTCGATAATTTTTCTTTCTTTTTGTTTTGTGAACCGATATTTTTATTTAAATTGTTCAGGGAGAAGCCATCAATCCTCGTCTTGTAAATTCTTGGTCGATAATAATTTGAGATTTAAGTAAAACCATCTAAAAGGTTTTCCAATAAGAGTTTTTTTTTTTTTTTTTTTTTTTTGATAAATTTTATTATTTATTCAATCTTCAATTAAATTATCAATAAGTTTTTCAAATCTTAAATCTAAAAAATATTAAATATAAGTTTAGCCAATGCTAAACAAAATTTTTAATTTCAACGGTTAATTTAAGTTGTTTTACATCTCTCGTGTACGGCTGAGAAAAAAGAGTATCCCTCCTTTTCAGCCGGGTGTGGCCTCTATAATTTAAAATATTGCGCGCAAGTACATTTGGGTGCACCTCAAGTTTTTTTTATATATTTTTTAGCGTTTAATGAAAATACTGTCTTCACCAACGGAACATCTAGATCTTTATGAATCCGATGATTTCTGACATACCAGGGGGCTGCTGTAATTGTACGTAGAATTTTATTTTGTCGCCTTTGAATTTTTTCGGCATTTGATGCTGAGGTAGTGCCCCATAACTGGATTCCATAGAACCATATTGGTTTCAGGATCGCGTTGTATAATAGTAGTTTACAGTCTAGGCTTAGTATAGAATTTCTTCCAATAAGCCAATTCAGTTGGGCTGCTTTTAATTTCATTTGTATTAACTTTGCGTCTATATGCGATTTCCATGTTAAACGACGATCAAGATGAACGCCTAGATATTTGACAACAGTGTGTTGCGGTATGGTCTTGGTGTTAATTTTTTATAGGCGGGCATGTTTCCTTGCGCAACGTAAAAGTTACGTGCACACATTTCTGCTCGTTAACTTTAATACGCCATTGTTTGAGCCAATTTTGCAATTTGGATATATACCCTTGTAAATTGCGGGAAGCTTCTACAGGATTTTTGTGAACGCTTAGAAAAGCTGTATCATCGGCAAATGTTGATGTATGAATGTTACTGCTTAACAGTAGGTCAGAGGCATATATTAAATAAAGTAATGGACCGAAGATACTGCCTTGGGGAACTCCGGCTTCGATCGACTGCGGTGGGCTTAAGAAATTGCCTTCCCTAACTACAAATTTTCGTTCAATTAGGTAGCTTATTAAAAGCCTAACAAGGTTTGCGGGTAGATTTTGCGTTAATTTATGTATAAGACCTTCGTGCCATACTTTATCGAAAGCTTGAGAAACATCTATAAAGAGCGCAGAGCAATATTTCTTCTTTTCGAAAGTGTCTCTGATAACATTCACAAGTCTGTGAGTTTGTTCAATTGTGCTGTGTTGTCTGCGAAAACCGAATTGATGATCTGGAATGCATCCATTACTAGTCACTATAGGCATCAGCTTGCTCATATACAGCTATTCAAATAGTTTTGAAATGTTGGGCAATAAACTAATAGGCCGATAGGATTCAACCTTTGTATGATCCTTGCCGGGCTTTGGTATCATAATAATCATCGAAACCTTCCATTCTGCAGGATAGTATTGCAGCCGTAGAATACTTTTAAAAATGAATAGCTATATAAGGCAGTTGTTGAAGCATTTTGTTGCTTATTTTGTCGACACCTGGGGCTTTTCTGGTGTTAAGACTAGTAATAGTATTTTCAATCTCCGTCATGTTAAATCTCATCGGTATTTCTGGTAAAGGGACGACTGGTGGCAGTTCAACAATATCAGCAGAAATATTCGAAGTGAACACTTTTTCTAAGTGTTTAACAAAAAGTGCACCTTTTTCAGCATCAGTTTTTGCCCAGTCACCATTTGGGGCTCGTAATGGGGGTTTGCATATCACCGCGCTTTTTAGTCCTCTGGCTGCACGCCACAGTGAATAATCTGTTTGTGGTTTTGCATCTAGCTCTTGAAGGAATTTTTGAAGGGAAGCTGTTTTTTGAGTTTGCAAAACTTTCCTAAGCTGCTTGGTACACTCCTTAAGCCTTAATTTTAGCTGGTACGATCTGTAGCATTGCCATTCTGGTTGAGCTCTCCGTTTTTCAGTCAATAGCCTTTCTATATCTACAAAAAAATATTGTTAAATATCACTTGTTGATTTGTTTTATTTGAAGTAGCATTAAAAGAAGCTTGTTTAACGTGCGCTTCAAACAACCTGAGAGAATCGTCTATGTCAGAAGGTGTTCTCAACAGCATATTTTCCGTGCAATGAGCACTCAAATATTTTTTGTATTTCAGCCAGTTAATACGTGCAGATGTCAGCGGTAAATCGCATGTTGATGTTGCAGTTGTGTGTGAGTAAATAGTGATAATAGCAGGCGAGTGATCTGAAGATAAATCCAATGATGCTTCAATTTCAATCATTTCGCTGGGCACACCTTTCATAACTCCAAAGTCGATAATATCAGGAATTTTTTGTCGATGCGTTGGCCAATATGTTGGCTGACCACTTGAAACTACATTCAAACCCATTTTTGAAATTGTGTCAAACAAAATACGACCCTTGCGACTGATTAAACGTGAACCCCAAAATGTGTGTTTAGCATTGTAGTCGCCAGCTGCTAGAAAACGGGACCCCAGTGTTGTATAAAATGCGGTATATTGACTCTCTGAAATTGAAAACCTGGGAGGAGAATAAACAGATGATATCACAAGTTTTTGATAAAAATTTTCAATGCAGATGTTTGTTGCTTGAAGATAATCTTTACAAAATTCATTTAACAGGTAGTGTTTTATTCGCGTTTTTATTAGAATTCCCGAGCCACCACAAGCTCTACCTCGAGGATCCTTGGTGTCGTAGAAATTATATCCACTAATTCTAAAATAACTTCGAGACGTCAAATGAGTTTCTGAGATAAGCATAACATCGATTTGTTTATCCAGAAGGAAATATTCTATTTCATTTTTATGTTGGCAGATGCCGTTTGCGTTCCAAAAACATATTTTCAAGTTCATGGTTTGCTTAATACAGCCTGCAACAAAGGAGACTGCATTTTCAACATTTCCTGCATCATACAGGACATGTTGAGAGTAAAAATATTTACTGTTTGTATTAAGCTCTCAATTGAGGCTTCAATACGGCTAAAATTAGACCCTGGAGCTTCGTTTACTGGTACCGGTTTTTGCGCTGTATTGTGGTTACTTTTTAAAATGTTAGCGTATGAAAATTTATTATTAGGTTGTTGCTGAGCAATAGTCGCGTTTGATTTCAATACGTTTGAATATTGTTGCTGACTGGTAGACGGTTTAGGTAAGTGAGGGTAGCTTAAAAGTGTGATAGGCTGAGCGGGGATAATATTTTCTTTTTTGTGCGAGGAGCATTTAAAAAACGAGTAAAGAGGGCAGTTGGCAGTGTGATTTCCGCCGCAATTTCCACATGTTTTCGCCTTGGGATCACCTTTTATTTGGTCACAGTTAGTAGTGCTGTGTAGCTCACCACATACAACGCAGACTGTAGGCAACTTGCAATAAGTTTTCGTGTGCCCAAATTCTTGGCAGTTCAGGCATTGGATACGTCCAGCTCTTTTATATGGCTGCTCAACGGTAACTCTCCGGTGCAACAAATACTTTAGATCATAAATTGGATGCGATTAATTTTTTTTATCTTTATGTCACCTGGCTGTAACTCGACTCTAAATATTGGGTTGGGGATTTTTTCTCTATTTTTGATGTTTGAAACATTTTTCACCTTGAATACACTATTTTCAAGGCCAGACTTGATTTCTTCTGGATCCACGATAGAATCTATACCTCTTATTACAACGGTTAGACCTTTAGCACTCTTAAGCTGATATGTATAAAAATTTTTATTTTTAGTCTCAAAGTCTGAGACTATTTTTCTGTAATTATTTTCTTTAGATACCTGAATTTTTGTTTCATTAATTTTCCCACGCTTGATTGGAGTTACGTAAAACTCATTTTCTCCAATTAACAAGATAAGGCTTTTTACCAGAAAGCTGGAGCTCTGTTCTCTTAAATAAATCGGTGGTGGTTTACTCAAACTTGTGTAAAGCTATAAACACATAGACCACAGCGAGCAGCAAGCAGCAATGTGTCAAAAATAAAATACAAGAGTTTATATGAAAATGATTATTTTGGCGACAGCGAAGCAGGTTGTAGTCTATGCTACTTTTGCTGTTGCTGCCAAATTAGACTAATTTCTATTTCCATAAGCAGCAATAAGCTGATACAAAGCTGCCAATATGATATAAATGTTAATAAATGTTACAGCAATGAGAGCTAAAAATATTTTGTATTATTTAACCGAAAATAACATAAAAAAATTAAAATAAATAAATATATTGATGTGCTTTTATATTTTTACTCGATTTTATAACGTTTTGAGCTGGTAATTTCATTTTTATTCTTGTGAAATATTTATGTGGCAGCTCTGAAATATGTAGTAAAACAAAAAATTTAAAAATAATATCGATACTTCAAGTTCATTTGTCAGCTGCTGTAGTTCTCAAAATAATTCAGTAGCTATCTACATGGCAGCATTTGAAGCCAACTGCATTTGATGTCTGCTGTTGTGAAGTCTGCTGTGGTCTATGTGTTTATAGCTTAATATGATTAAAACAATTTAGTTATTCTGGTGCTCTCTAGGGAGCTCACAATTTATTGTGGAGGATTTGATGATGAGAAGAGTTTAAGAAAATAAATAATAGTGCCGGCGCTTAAGAACGCCACTGGCAAATAAAAGTAAAAGGCAGATGAATGCCAGTATGAATTAGTAATGCCGATTGAAGGCAAAGTATTAATTGATTGCTTAAACTAATTAACATTGGCTTATATACTAATTATGAGAATAATTCTTAGGGGGTACCTTAACATAAGAGTAAAAGAATAGAAATATATATTATTGTTGGGTAAGCATATTTAGCTTCCAACTATTTATGTATGGCATGTGTTCAACAGTTTTAAAGTTCAACGAGTGCATACTTAAAAGCAACAGATACTTTGTGTAGCTTATATCTACAATCAAACAAATACAGTTAATAAATGTGATTCATTTAAGTGCATTGTGCTGCTGCACTTAATTAACTGTACAAGTGTCAAATTACCGACACACACAAAATATCTTGCTTGCAGTTTGTCAATGCTTGCATGTTGCGGTACTATTGAATCGCAATGCATACCACACACTGTTGGCCACATGCTACACCTCCATCCTTTACAAGAATGTTCATACAACGTTAGTTTTATGGACATTCTTTTACAATTAGTTTTTAATTAGCCTAAGTATAAGTGTAATATAATATTTATTTTGTTTTTAAAGAAAAGAAAAAAAAAATTATAATATTTAGATGTACATATATTCTAATTTTATATTAGTTCGGCCAAACAATACTATTAAATGTTAGTTATTATTAAACATCTTAAGTCTATTTTTATGAACTATTTGTTGTTTATTTGTTTTCTTATCTTCTATGGTAACATTATTTTTTAAATCTATTTTTTTTTATTTTATACGGACCCTTATATTGATTTTCCAATTTATGCCCTGAATTATTCCTAAGTAAGACTAAATCTCCTATTTTAAAATTATGTTCTAAAATATTCTTATCGTAATTTAATTTTTGTTTTATTTTATTTCTATCTAAAAATAACTGCGCGCGTTTATGAGCTAGTTCTAACCTATATTTTGCCTCTTTGGCACAGTTATCCACATTATATAGTGGCGTCACACTATCTATTTTAGCAAATTGCCTAAAATTGTTTGGTAATTTTGAAAATACTAACTCATAAGGACAGTAGTTATGCACCGTTGACGGTGTTGTATTAAAACAGTATGTGAAATACTTTAACCATTCGTCCCAGTCAGTTTTGTCCACAGATATATAAGATTGAACATATTCGTTAAAAGTCTATGACTTCTTTCTATTGTTCCTAGTGTTTGATGGTGATGTGCCGTGGAAGTTATATTTTCAATTTTTAGTAGTGTGCATAGTTCCGTCAGTATAGAATTTTTGTACTCTGTTCCCATGTCCGAAATGAACGTTTTCATTGGACCATAGGTTAATACAAAATTTTCAAATATCGCTTTTACGATTGTTCTTGCAGATTTATCAGGTGTTGGTATTGTCACCAAATATTTAGTAAGATCACATATTAAAGTAATTGCATACTCATTTCCATTAATTGATTTTGGAAATGGCCCTATTGTATCTACATACACCTTTTCATACACGCTTTTTCTGGTGTTTCTGTTATAGTCATAGGACTTTTATTATGGCTTATTATTTTTGATTTCTGGCATTTTTTACATAATTTCACATATTTTGTTACATCTTTTATCATATTTTTCCAATAGTAATACCTCTTTATTTTTTCTAATGTTCTATATATTCCACAATGTCCTCCCTCTATCGGATCATCGTGGTATTTCAGCATTATATCAAGAATTGCCTTAGCATTCTTATCATTTATATTGGTCACCTCATTAAGTAGCGCTACTTTTAATTTATTTAAATATTTATTGCCCATATTTTTAAATTCATTTATGGAGATAAATTCGAAAATTTTCTCACTGGGTGCCATTTGTAGTGTCTCTACACTAAGTTTACCGGCCACTTTCTCAAGCCTTGGGAAAAATTGTCCTAGGTCAATATTCCCATTGGTAAACAAATCATTTATATTTATATATGTAATAACAGATTTTCCTCGTTTGATGTAACATTTTACGGGAGTAATCTTCAATTTATAGTACTTTCTGACGTCAGTGTTCTTTAGTGGTACATATATATTGGGCTCTTTATCATTGTTTTTAATTTGATGCTAAATATTTTCGGTATTACTTTGTTGTTTCTTTTTATATGCCATAGATCTTGTTGTAATTTTCAATATTGTATTAGTTTTTATATATATGTCTTTTAAGTCATTAATCGTTATTCTTGATAACGCGTCCGCAACGTAATTATCTTTTCCCTTAAGGTATTCTATAGTAAAATTGTATTCTTCCAAATCCAATCTCATTCTTGTTAATTTTGAACTTGGGTTTTTCATAGAAAATAAATAAGATAATGGTCTGTGATCAGTACGAACAAGGAAATGTTTACCATATATGTATGTTCTGAAGTGTGTAATAGCCCAATGGATAGCTGTCAATTCCTGTTCGATTGTGGATTTATTGCTTTCACCTTTGCTAAAAGATTTTGATGCATATGCTATTGGTAATTGCTTTCCATCATATTCCTGTGTCAATACGGCTCCACAAGCTTGTTTGCTTGCGTCTGTTGTTATACAAAATTCTTTTGTGAAATCAGGGTATTGAAGTAGTGTGGGTTTTATTTTATATATTTTTTCAGGTATTTGAATGCATTGTCACAATCTTTAGTCCATTCAAATCTTACTCCTTTTCTGGACAATTTTGTTAGATGTCTGGAATATTCTGAGAAGTTTTTGATGAATCTTCGATAATAATTAAAAAATGCAACGAATCGTTTTGCACTATCCGCATCCTTTGGCGTTGGATAGCTTTCGATAGCTGCGTATTTACTATCATCAGGTAATATTCCTTTGTCTGTACATTTGTGTCCAAGATAAGTGACTTTTGTCCTGAAAAATTAACATTTTTCTGGTTGAAGTTTTAAGTTGTGTTTTCTACACAAATCAAATACATCTTTTAAATTTGAAAGCATATGTTTCTCTGAACAACCTAACACCACTAAGTCGTCCATGTACAGGAAAGCCTGGTTTGGTTTAAGACCAGCAAAAGCAAGTGTCATCATTCTTTGAAATGAATTTGGAGCTATTTTTAAACCATACGGTAATCTAGTAAATCTGTATGAGCCATTGTTTATTGAAAATGCTGTCAAGTCCCTAGATTTGTTCTCCAAGCCAATTTGGTGAAAACCTGACATTAAGTCTAAACAAGAAAAGTATTTTGCTCTGCCGAGCTGGTCTAGAATATCGCCTATTCTAGGTAATGGAAACTTATCTGCAATTAGATTTTTATTTATTTGCCTGTAGTCTATGACAAGTCTCCATCTTTTCTTATCGGAATTGGGCAGTGATTTCTTTGGTACGAGTAATATTGGACTGTTGTACTCAGAGTACGAAGGTTCTACAATTTGATCATCTATTAGTTTTTTGACCTGTTTATCTATTTCTTCTTTATGTGTATGTGGTATACGATAATTTTTGATGTATACCGGTTCTTTATCTTTTACCCTTAACTTTTGTTCATAGAAATTATTTATTGTTATTTTTTCTGATTCTAAACCGAAAATATCACTGTATGTTGAGCATAATTCTGTTAATGTATTTTTAAATTGTTCCGGGAAATTTTTCTTCAAAATTTTTAGTATTTCTAATTTTCTTTTATTATATCATAATCAGAGATGTTTTCGGTTTTTATGTTACTTTTCTTAATTTTGGTATTAGTGTTATTAGTGTTTAAAAAACGAACGTATGCTTTGTTAGTGTTAACTATTGTGTTTGGAATGAAGACGCCTGGTGCAATTTCTTGATTAGGAATTAGTATTTCACTGTTTAAATTGTTAAATTTTATTTTATGTATTATTTCACATCTTGGTGGTAAAGTTATTTCGCTATTATTATATGTTATTGGTATATTGATTGTGTGTGATATATTAAATGGTCTTAGGATAAGGCAATCATTGTTTTTGTTAAAATCCAATATGCAATTATACTTTTTCATGAAATCCATTCCAATGATTCCATCGCATGGTATTGGAAATTGAAATTTATGTGGTATTAAAAATTTTTCGAATTTTAGATCAAAAAATATACTTCCCATTGATTTTATATTGCCCTGTCCTATTCCACTAAAAACTGTTGTGTCATTAGTATTTATTTTGTTTAATCTGAAAAATTTTGATTTTATTAGTGAAATATCAGCACCAGTGTCTACCAAAAGTGTGAGTGTAGTGTCAGTATTATTTATTTGAACATTAATGAAGAAACTTAAGTTGAGGTTTAGATGATATATATTTACTGAATTGGTCTTAGGGGAAATTCGGAGTTTTCCGAATCATTTTGATTTGATTCTGTTGCTCTTATGTAGTTGTTGTTCCTACGATTATTGGTGTATCTTTGACGGTTTCTGTTGTCATTATTATTGTAATTGTTATTATTATTGTAATTGTTATTATTATTATTATTACGTGGGAAATTATTTCTTCCACGGAATCGTGTATTATTGCCACGGAAATTGTTATTGGGTCTGTATTTTTGCCCATAATATAGAATGGCATTTTGTTGACCTGTGGCTTCGTTACAACTATTGACAAATTTGCTGACACCTTCGCTCATTGTATTAAAGGTTCCTGCTTCCATAATTAGTCTTACTTTGTCTATGGTGCAGTTCTTAGTCATAGCTTTTACAGCATGTTGTATAGCATATTTATTTGATATTTCTGATGTTAACCCATCAGAAATGTATGCTCCTTCCAGTGATTTTGTAAGTGTTTCAATTTCACTACAATATGCATTTGCTGTTTTGGTGTTTTGTTTAATGTTCATTAATTTGGCTGACAGTAGCTCGACTGATTCGCCTTTTACGCTATTTTTTAATTTATTGCTAATGTCAGCTATGGTGTTTTCTGTACTAACAAGGTTTCTTGCATTGCCTTTTAATTTTGTTTTTATTAAGTTTACTGCCAAAGATTCGTGATTGCCTTTTATGGAATCAACTAAAGACAGTGAGTCTAGAAATGGCCGTAAATTTTCAGATTTACCATCGAAATCTATAATTAGCCTTGCAGCTGTGTTTAGAAAATCTATTGCTGTTTGTGCCATTATGGATGTGTTTGATGTACAAATTTGTTGCAGATCTATTTTTTCGTGCAATGTTTGTGGTAGTTGTATTTTAATAGTTTTTCTTTCCGCTATCTGTATTACTCTATTCCTTATATCTTGGAAAAATGCTTCGGCTGCTATTTTATGTGAAGGTGTTAGACTTTGATAATTTACGTTTAAAATAACCCTTATATCTTCTAAATATTGTATAAAATTTTATAATGTTTATTAATTGTGTCCTCTTTTATTGGTCTGTCTATATTGAGGCATTTGTAACTTTTTTCAAATTCAATTTTGATTTTTCTGCAATGTTCTAGGATGTCTAACCAGTCCATGTGAAAATTTTATACTTTGTCTAGATCAGTTGCTCTGCTTAGAATTGCTTCCTTAGGGATCTTTTATGTAACAAGTAAATTTTTAATAGAAGACTAACTGTGTTTATTACCACCAATATTAATAGTAGTGTCCATTACGAGCCTATGTGTTCTGTATGGTCAATAATTTCTAAATTATTTACTACGTTAGCGTTTGGTTTTTCTATTTTGGATTGTGGTTTTCCCATTTTATTCTTATTTCTACGTATTTTGACAATATAAGTGACCGTTTACATTGAATTATTTGTATGGAATATCAATTTGCTTTATTTAAAATTTAGTTTTGAATCTAATTATTTTTGATTAAGTTTAATTTTATTATTTTTACTTATTATGAAGGTTATAAAAGTGAGTTAGTTAGTTATTTTTTTTTTTTTAATTTAGCTTTAATAAGCAAATATGTTCAGCATAAATTATTTATAAGCCCTTAATTCATACGGTATAACTTTTTAGAACTGAATAAATTATTCTATTTGTATGAATACTCAGATAAACATGAATAATAATAATAATAGTAGTAGTAATAAAAGATATGTATGTATGATTTTCTTGCTGTTGCTGAGTTCGGTTAGCGTTCCATTAGTTATTGTTATATTGACGCCTTTTGGCCAGGCGCTTCCACCTCAGTGTTTTTTTTTTTTTTGTCTTAAACACTCTTCTGACGGAGACTTGGCTGTCCGTCAGGTTCCGTTTGGTGCTAATTTTAAAGCACTTTGTAATCCAGGACTGGCAGGATCGCCATGTAATATGATTAAAACAATTTAGTTATTCTGGTGCTCTCTAGGGAGCTCTCAATTTATTGTGGAGGATTTGATGATGAGAAGAGTTTAAGAAAATAAATAATAGTGCCGGCGCTTAAGAACGCCACTGGCAAATAAAAGTAAAAGGCAGATGAATGCCAGTATGAATTAGTAATGCCGATTGAAGGCAAAGTATTAATTGATTGCTTAAACTAATTAACATTGGCTTATATACTAATTATGAGAATAATTCTTAGAGGGTACCTTAACATAAGAGTAAAAAAATAGAAATATATATTATTGTTGGGTAAGCATATTTAGCTTCCAACTATTTATGTATGGCATGTGTTCAACAGTTTTAAAGTTCAACGAGTGCATACTTAAAAGCAACAGATACTTTGTGTAGCTTATATCTACAATCAAACAAATACAGTTAATAAATGTGATTCATTTAAGTGCATTGTGCTGCTGCACTTAATTAACTGTACAAGTGTCAAATTACCGACACACACAAAATATCTTGCTTGCAGTTTGTCAATGCTTGCATGTTGCGGTACTATTGAATCGCAATGCATACCATACACTGTTGGCCACATGCTACACTTGTATTAGTTGTGTCTTCATCAGTTAAAATCGCGAAACGATTTTCGGAATTTTTTATATTTTTCCCATCTTTGGGAGCTTTTGCCGTTGACGCAATTTGAGCAGATTTGGGACTTCTTCACCTTTTTAACACAGTTATGTATCTATCCATACCTGTTTGAATTTTATTATCACTATTTTCACTTACTTTATCCATAATTTTATTCATTTTGTGCACGTTGGTCACCTGGGTATTTATTGTTTGTTTGTTTGCTTGTACAGCTAAGCTGACAAGTTTGCTAATAGGTGCAATTGTTGTTGCTTCTTGATCACTATTTAACATGTACGGAGAGCATGATCGCGCACGAATAGTTGTGTTTTGTGTAGAATTCAGGTTTGTGCTTAATTCAATTTTTTTATTGTCGTCATCAGCAACAAAAGTTAAATAAGCATTTCTACTGCTTGTGGGTTTATTGTTGTTGTTGTTGCCAGAAGATGAACTCATTTAGAGTTCTCTTGTTTTTTTTTCACTTATAAGAGTTTGTGTATGCAAATATTTATGTATACACAAGCAAAAAAAAAAAGTAAAATAAAACCAGTATAATAACTGTTTAATAAATGTTTTGTTTTTGTATTTTTTGTGACTTTAAATTTTGTGATAATTTTAATATTCAGTTGCGACGATTATAAAACGCGTCTGTACACTGCGAGAGTTGAAACTGAATGGGATTCCAATAAGAGTGATATGATTTCTTTAAAAAATAATCGAATCTGTAAACTTTTCTCGCAATAATTCAATTGTTGCACGTAGCTCCGTCTTGTGGTCCAATGGTTCTTGAGTGAGAACAATTTAATACGGATGCAAACCCAAATCCTTTCTCAAAATCCATCAGGTTGTGGTTTGAGACAGTCCTAATTTTATAGAAAGTCTTGGAATTGACAAATTGCGGTCTTCAGCAACATTTGCCTGAACGGCAACAATATTTGCATTACTTCGAGCGGTTCTTTGTCTTATTGGCACTTGAACATTATGTTAAGAAAATGTAAGCTCAAAATTTTCAACAATTCGACGAATAGCGAGCACACTTGGACGAGTATTACGACCATAAAAAGGCAAAAGCGCACGAAAAGTTGCAATTGGAAAACGATTATTTTGATAATAAAACTGAATAATTTGTATTAAGAGAGCAAATTTTTTTTTTTGCAAAATTGTTTTTTTTTTTCAGTTTAAATATAATTTTTCTGAGAGCTAAATACCTCAAGAATAAAATAAGGTATAAATCATGAAAATCGATTAACAAATGCCGATTTTATTCTCAGTTTACCGCAGGTACCCAATATTGAACGAATATATGTGCAGTCAGCCTTACATATGGTGATAGGATAGCTTAAGATTAGCGGGCAACGCACAATTTCTTTATATTATTCAAGCTTATAGCCAAACAGCTAGCTTTGATCACGGCGATCACACTGAACGCTACATGTTCATGGACAGCCCCAAGCGCTCCATGACTTCACCGACTACTGCCCACCGGAACCTTATTTTGGCGGGCTTTTTCAATCTATTGTTCCCAATAGGGAATATCACTCCTCACCTCCTGCCACCGAAGGAGCCACCAGTTTTCACTGTTGGCTCCAAAAGAGGCGTAAACACTGGGGGAGATTTCTATGTGGAAAACTTCAACGTTAAGGTCCATTGAGACTTCGGGATGGCTGTAGCGTCCTGCAAGCCGAAGTCTCGGCCATTACAGGAGCGGCTTAGGTATTATAGGATATCGGTGACATCCATACTTTTACCGACAGCAAAACGGCCATTGTTGCTAACAATGGTGTATACACTACATCGACGGTGGTAAACGAATGCCGGAAATCTCTAAACGAGATAGCGAGACATTCAAGAGTAACTCAAGTCTGGATTCCAGGGCACTCAGAGTGCACTGGAAACGATATTGCGGACGAAACTGCCAAAAAGGGTGCATCATTGAGCAACTCGTCACTTCGTTGGCATTCTTCTATCTCACTGCAAGCGATTGATCCAGCAGGAATCATACAATCTTGCTCAAGAAAGGTGGGAACAAGAGCATACCTGTCGAGTCGCCAGGTCCACTTGGCCCCGCTACAGCCTGCACAGAACTCGCGATCTACTCAGGCTTGATAAATGTCATACAAGAGGACTAGTAACAGTGCTAACGGGGCACTGGTGCTTCGGGACTCATGCCAAAAGGACGGGCCTAAGTTACAATGACTAGTGCAGAAGTTGTAACGATGAGGAGGAAGAAGAAACATTTCTTCACCTTCTATGTCAATGCCCCGCGCTTAACAGCACAAGGGCGGTTACTATGGGCTCCAACAATCTGCCAGACCTCGACAGTCTAGCGAACATGGGGCTAACCAACCTATCCTCCTTCTTGCAACAATCAGGATGGTTTGATTCGGCGACCGAATTAACGGACCCAATTGCGTCACGTCTCAGATGTGACGGTCCTCAAAACCTAACCTTCAAGCTTATAATTTATAAGCATATTTTTAGTAAAAATAAAGTAATAAAGAGGATAATTCTAGGAAAGTAATTTTTTCTTTTGTTCAATAATTATTTTTACTTTCTGCGACCATACTAATCATTAAACGTTGAAGTTTTTAAGTTGTGACATTTTTATATTGCTTCTAAAAAAATACTTGTCTTGTGTAATTTATTAGCTTAAAAATTTTTACCTTTTTATCGATATTTTTACAAAACCAACATAAACAAATTCAATGTCTGTATTGTTTTATATTTATTTGTTTTGTTCACTGTATTTTCACTACTACATACTCATAAACACTACTACTACCTAGATTCTCATTTTGCCAAGCCTGATGATAAAGCATACGAATGTGTGTGAAGAATCGTGTGCTTTGAGTTTCAATAATAAGGGTATGGGCTGCTTTAAACACTTACATGTATTTCTCAAAATACTGAACCGACAATAACCCACAATAATCTTTGTAATTTGGTATAAATTTTGGCGAAATCGGTTAATTAAAATCCCTCACAAAGAACCTTATTATATATTAATTATGTACATATATTGATTCAGTTTTTATTGAATTAATGAAAATTTAAATTATTAAGGGTCAAATTTACACTAATTAGTTATTAGTTATTAGTAAACTAATATGATAACTATTGTTTAACTAATAATTCATATTCACAGTGTATTATTTAACCAACACTCTTAATATGAACAAAAAATGGTAACCCTATCAAACTATTAGCTTTCAGTACTGGCAATTCAGTTATAGCATATGGCTTTTGTTTACATTTGATATATTATTTCTTAAAAAATGGCGTATACATTCAAGAACTTGCCACGCCACCTACTTGCTAAGACGGAATCTATCCATAAACTTTTTTTAGATACGTTGGCGACGCTCAGCAACAATATTCTGCGTCAGTGATGGAAAAATGAAAAATTGAAATGGTACTGCTCTTCAACAAAAAGAGTACTTTTTTCAACATTGTGGTACTTTTTATGAAACATATGTTTTTAATCACAAATAAAATTAAAAAGTACACAAAATTTAACATTTTAGTTACCCATTAGAAGCAGACTCTATATTTTGGAAAGTTTTAAATCATTATTTTATTTTAATTTTAAATTCTAGGACAAAAAGTGCTTTATTTCTTAGTGGTGTGCAAAATATATATGTTTATTGACTAGTAATGTGTAAAGTAGCGTGTTATCGAAACAATGTACATACTTAGTTAAAACACATTAGAATTGGTTGCTGGAATGGTCCAATTTACACGAGATTAATTATGCTGGCATAACATGCAAGCTTGTAGGTACTTTCGGTGAAGAGAGTCGATTTTGGTTGGCATAATTTTTCAACCAGGTTCAACCCCGCTTAGCAGAAAAAAACCAATACATGTATATTAAAAAAAACAAATGTGTCCAAAATACACTAATACACAAAGCACTGTATATGTATACAATTTTGTGCCATATTAATTAGTCTCGAGTGTTTTCGAAAGAACAACTGTTGTGCTCTCGTGTAAATTGGACCAATAACAATAACAACTTTTGCAAAAAACACACACTAACAACAACATGAATAACGAATTTGTGCATTCCTTGTGTTCTTCTTTTGAAGCCAATGTTGTCAATGGTCTTTTACACACGAGACTAATTATGCTGTCATAAAATTTCAGTTTTTAGGCGAGAGGGGTGAAGAGAGCAGTTTTTCATTGGCACAATTTTTCAACCAGCCTCAACCCTGCATTAGAAGCACAAAACTAATACATACACACTTACGAATACACATTTTATGTGTTTTCTTTTTTACAGACCGTATTTACTCGTTGGTTAGCTATCGTCGAGTGAACATGAATTTCAAAGAAGAAGGGGGTTGATCGCGCCAATAAACTTTATGCATTTATTTTTTAATAAAACAGTATGAAACATTCTCAATTCATTTTTAATTTTTTTATAGGTATTTTAAATTTTTTTATTTTATTTATAAGCAGAAAATATTTTTTGTAAATAAGGCGGTTTATGTTTACTAATTGTTAATTGATTAAATTTGTCAATAAATCTTTTAAAAAACATAAAATTTTTTAACGATTAATTATAAAAATTCTTCGAATTTATTGAAAAAACTACAAAAGTTCTAAGAGAATCAATAAGTTACATACACAATTAAATTAAAAACTTTGAAAAATGTTGGCTAAAGTTTTTTTATTAGTAGGTATACAAGTTGTGAAGCAATTTAAAAATTTTTTATATTGATGATTAAAATTTTCCTTCATTGCAAAAATATTCAGTAAATTCGCTTCTTATACTTGAAATTGCTCCTAAAATAAAAGCCAATTCATCATCACTTATTCTCGCCATATTTCTGCCAATTATGTTCCGTAATGTGTATAACGAAAGACAAACTTCAAATGAATAAAAATACACTAAGACACAAAGCTGAGTACACGTATACATTTTATGCCAGATTAATAAGTCTCGTATGTGAACAAAAGAACAAAAATTGTGCGGCATAAAATTCATCTCGTGTGTGAACGCTCAATGATTATAAAAATAACGCAGATTTCTAAACAGCGAACAAAGCAAAACAAAAAAGTAGTACTAAATATGACGTGGGGGTACTGTGGTATTTTTGTTGTGAAAAAGTACTGAAAATAGTACAAAAGTATTGAATTTTCCATCACTGTTCTGCGTATTATCAGTATCAGTGTCACTTTCAATATCGGACTCCGCGTTTTCAATTTCACATGCCATATCTAAAATTTTTCAAAAAACAAAAATACAAATTATAAATTTCAACGAATCAGCTGCTTTCTAACTATTAGTTAACCAATGACGTTTGATGGTTTAACCCTTTCGGTCCGGTTTTTTATTTCTTAAACAAAAAAATTTTTGAAAAAACATTTATCGTGTACGTAAAATACACAAGAAATGATGATGTTTTGCATCATTAATTTTCTCGTTAGTCCTTTAATTCTCCTGGGACATATTGTCCCACCCGGATGTTTTGTTCTGTTGTCCCACCCGGGTTTTTAGCGCAAATGGGATAATATATCCAAAATTTGTATAAAAATATTAAAATCTTATTTTTAATTCATTTTATTTTTGAACATTTTGCTTGTAAAAAAATAACGTAAGAACAAATAAATAATTCATTTCTTCTTTATAAGCTTGCTTATTTATAAATGCAAAAAATGTGAAGAAAATACAAAGTTTTATTTATGATAAGGAGTAAAACAATCAACACAAAGTGGCACTTGGCAATTTGAACATATAAATTTAGTTCTCTTCTCCTTCTTTATAGAACTGCATCTTACACAGCGCGATCTTTTTTCAGACGTAATAGGCATATGATCTCCTATATTAATAAAATTGCGCTTACGCTTTGACGGTGGCCCATACGACACTCTTCTTTTTGTTTGACAATATCTTTTACCAGTTTCAATCATGTACTCAGCTAGTGGAACTAAGAAGCTTATCATTTCAGTTTTCTTATGATTTACTTCTTGGTGCACTATCCAAGTATTTACTACTGCCAACATTAATATATTGAAGAAAACTTTCTTCCACCACTTAGTAGATTTGCGATCCAAATCGTATACGCTAACTTTTTGATCAGCAATATCGACTTCACCCATTATAGACACATATGTTTTGATATCATCAGGGCAATCCACATCAAGTTTTTGGCCATTTTTGTGTTTTCGCGTAGTCTTGCTAGTGGTTGCATTATGACAATTGGAGAGTACTGTAACTTCTTTAGAATCCATCCACCGGCATGCAACAGTTCCGAGACAGTTTACCATAAATTCACTCTCATTTCTCTTCAAGTTTTCAGTGAACTTGGGAACATTTTTTCGAGTTTTTATAACTGTTCCAACTGCTGGAAAATCAATAAAATTTATAAGGTGAGTGCTGGTAAAAAATCGACCAAAACTTATCATAACATCTTTCTCGCGTATTGTGTTACAAAGTTTTTCTACAACTCGTTCTCCTAAGGTAGTTTCAGATACTGAAACATTTTCCTCCCTACCGCTGTATATGTTAAGATCATATACGAACCCTGTTTTCGAGTCGCATCTTAGCCAAAGCTTAATACCGCGCTTGATTGGTTTTAGAGGTTGATATTGTTTTAGTGAAGATCTGCCTTTTAATTTTGCCATTGATCAATTGCTTGAAATGTCGATTCCGTTCTGGCACTAGTGAATGTTTTTTTAACGTAAGATACTATTTCTTCAATATAGTATAATTTTGAGCATCCATCCGGCTTTTTAGGATTATTGAAATATAGTTTAGACATAATCATTTGAAATCGATCTCTAGAAATAGCATTTTTTTATGGCTGAATTCCCAAGGGAACCGTGTACACTCCAATAATTTTGCATCCTTGGTGCTTTGTTATAGCTCATGATGAGACAACAACCTAACACAATCATAACTTCATGCTCATCAGTTTTTTCGATTTTAATTTTTTTTTCTTTCTCTAACATATGCAGTCTCTTGTTTGTATTTTCTGCAATAAATATTAATAAGGACTTCGGGAAAAATTTTTTTAATATATTTAATTCTGTTGAAGAAGTATTTACATCAATTAATATTAAAGGTTCTTTTACTTCTGGAATCTGTAATCTGGGGCGAAAGTTAAGAAGTGGTCGTGACCACAAATATGGATTTACAACATTATCATTTGAGCTATCTTCAACCCCTGATTCGTTGTCTAGGTATTCTATGTCACCTGATTCCGATGACTCGTTTTCTGACGCTGAGTACTGGATTCACTAAAATCAGATAATTCGGCATCTAAAAGCTCTTGAAGTTCTGGACGAAGTTGTGACATCTCTTCCTAGAAATAACACGAATGGGACATATAAACCCAATAAAAACTCCGAATGGGATGATATATCCCATATCTGAAAATATGCTAAAAAAGACAGCTGTACTTACCAAACTAAAAAATTTTTTACATTCAAGTAATAAGTATCGTTTACTAAACAAATTTGCAAATTTTTATTGCCCCACAATTAAAAATACTATGTTTTTTCACGTAAATTGTCAACTGATGTTGTCTTCTCGAAAGCTTCTCATCAACTAAAATGCTCAAATTTCATTAAAAACGTACTCAGATTTAGGTACCGTTATTTCAGTTATAAATTTATTCTCTAAAGTACTGCTGGGATATTTTAAGGCACAATTTTCTTAATTGGAAGAATAAATAGGATTGTTCAAACATTCTCTGGGACATATTATCCCAAAAGGACCGAAAGGGTTAACTAATGTTAAACTACAAGCTGTGAATCAAATATTATTAGTTAAACTATTGCTATTAGCTAACTAATGACTGTGAATTTGGACCTAAGAGTTTTTAGAGAGATGAGAATGCCGCTACACATCTCATAAGAATTCGTTTTTACCACTTATTAGGTTGGATAATAATGAGAAAAAATATTAATTGTTGAAACAACTTTTAGTTAATTATTATAAATTATTCAAGCAAGTACTCAAGAATTTAAGCTTTTAAAAAGTTAATTTATTTGTTATCGGTTAGCTAACATACTTATTTACTGCATTTCAGACTTGAGGGTGAGTTTGAAAATTCTTTAAGCATGGTGGTAAAGAGCCAGTGGTATAAGCTGGAACCATTGTCATAAGCAAAGTGGTGTGTTTTTTCTCTCTATTCACTAAAGCGGCAGCGAAAAGATATGTAACTCGGCTACTACATCTGTGCTTAGTAAACAGGACTGGTGCTTTATTCAGTAACTTATAGAAGACCCTTTGGGTGGCTAAAGGTAATCTGAAATTCCCCGAAATTTAATTACCCGTTACTAATAGCCTCAGAGTCCGTTTTTACGACTACACGTAGTAATTGTTATTTGAACCATATTAATGTATTTGTAGTGTGTATGCTCACCACTATAAGTAATGTATAATGGGTGTATACTTATGCTCACCCACTATATTGTAATATAAGAACTTAATTTATTTAATAATCTTACGTTTAAGGAATTTATGTTGGTCAGCATAAAACGAAGTTCAATGCTTTTAATTGTTTATTAATAAAATTTCAATGTCTATAATTTCGTTGGCAATAATATTGTTATGAGTATACATTGAATTGCTTTGACCAATAATGCTGACTTATACAATAATTTAGTATATAAGCTGATTTTATTTCTTTTTCGATTCTACTAAAAAGGCATTTTGATGCTCGGATAATGCGGCAGAAGTGCTAAGACAATACTTAAAACTTTTCCTTACAATATTTTGACCATAAAAATACTATCTCCTTTAAGTACACACCATATGGCGATCCTTTCCAATTTAATTTATAAAAAGGCATGCTGAATTTGATTTAAAGAAGTTCCTACCGAATTCTATTTAAATCCCTGCCAGGATTGAAATAAAATTTTAGTATACAATCCTTTCAAAGAAATCCGGAGTGCCATTTTCCCATATGCTGGTCCTCGCTCTAACCGAGCAATGGCCAGTCAACGAGCCTACTAAGACTAAAAACCTTTCTATTCATACCCAGCAGTAGATCCGATTTACCTGAGTCTAGTTCTGTCCATATGTACTTCGAGACTTTACAATCTTCTCTATTCCTCTAGGAATGGTTGGTTCTGCTAATTACCCAATTACTGAGTTCCCTATAGTAGTAACTAATTAGAGTTTTAACCGACCTGTCACTAACTGGCACATCTAATGCTGACCCTATTCTTGCCAGCTCATCAGCGATTTCGTTTCCCTCAATATTACAATGTCCTGGTACCCAACATAGCCTAACGCTAAATTTGTCCATAAGCAAGTTGAGAGATAGCCTACACTTGCTGACCAGCTTCGATTTGACACTATGCCCCTTCAAAGCTTTCAGCGCCGCCTGACTGTCAACGAAGAATGTTACCTCCATTCCTTCAGTCACGAGATCTCTTCGATCTCAGCCTGAAATACGGTACATTCGTTCGGTAGCCTAAAAGACCTACAAATGTCTGTTCCAAAAAAATAGACGCCAGCACTCGTGCCTATTTCCATTTTCGATCTATCTGTAAATACCGCGCAGCCCTCGTTCAGTCTATCAGATTTCACCCAAAGTTCCCCATGCCGAGTGACTATTGAATGCGTTCTAATAAAATTAGTCTCAACAACCTTGGAGTCCGTAAAACCAGGGGATATGGTCTCCCGTCTGCTAAAATTAATCTTTTTCAAGAGTGATGTATGACCTGTAAATCCTGACCTTACAAAACCCGCTTCCGTAGGTCTGAGCCGCCGTTCTCAACACAAATTCTTTAATGGGAAGTAGGTGAAGGATGACGTCCAAGACAGCCTGAGGGGTGCTCATGTGGACCTTAGCAAGCAGCTTCCTACGGCTTTCTTTCACCTTGTTGCTGTTTAACACGCATAATATCTTCAGTTTCAACTCTCGCAGTGTACAGACGCGTTTTATAATCGTCGCAACTGAATATTAAAATTATCAAAATTTAAAGTCACAAAAAATACAAAAACAAAACATTTATTAAACAGTTATTATACTGGTTTTATTTTATTTTTTTTTTTTGCTTGTGTATACATAAATATTTGCATACACAAACTCTTATAAGTGAAAAAAAAAACAAGAGAACTCTAACTGAGTTCATCTTCTGGAAACAACAACAACAATAAACCCACAAGCAGTAGAAATGCTTATTTAACTTTTTTTGCTGATGACGACAATAAAAAATTTGAATTAAGCACAAACCTGAATTCTACACAAAACACAACTATTCGTGCGCGATCATGCTCTCCGTACATGTTAAATAGTGATCAAGAAGCAACAACAATTGCACCTATTAGCAAACTTGTCAAATTGCGTCAACGGCAAAAGTTCCCAAATATGGGAAAAATATAAAAAATTCCGAAAATCGTTTCGCGATTTTAACTGAACAAGGTGATGAAGACACAACTAATACAAGTTTGAGTAAACCACCACCGATTTATTTAAGAGAACAGAACTCCAGCTTTCTGGTAAAAAGCCTTATCTCGTTAATTGGAGAAAATGAGTTTTACGTAACTCCAATCAAGCGTAGGAAAATTTATGAAACAAAAATTCAGGTGTCTAAAGAAAATAATTACAGAAAAATAGTCTCAGACTTTGAGACTAAAAATAAAAATTTTTATACATATCAGCTTAAGAGTGCTAAAGGTCTAACCGTTGTAATAAAAGGTATAGATTCTAGCGTGGATCCAGAAGAGGTCAAGTCTGGCCTTGAAAATAGTGGATTCAAGGTGAAAAATATTTCAAACATCAAAAATAGAGAAAAAAATCCCCAACCCAATATTTAGAGTCGAGTTACAGCCAGGTGACATAAAGATAAAAAAAAATGAATCGCATCCAATTTATGATTTAAAGCATCTGTTGCACCGGAGAGTTACCGTTGAGCAGCCACATAAAAGAGCTGGACCTATCCAATGCCTGAACTGTCAAGAATTTGGGCACACGAAAACTTATTGCAAGTTGCCTACAGTCTGCGTTGTATGTGGTGAGCTACACAGCTAACTGTGACAAAACAAAAGGTGATCCCAAGGCGAAAAAAATTGGCAATTGCGGCGGAAATCACACTGCCAACTGCCCTCTTTACTCGTTTTTTAAATGCTCCTCGCACAAAAAAGAAAATATTATCCCCGCTCAGCCTATCACACTTTTAAGCTACCCTCAGTTACCTCAACCGTCAACCAGTCAGCAACAATATTCAAACGTATTGAAATCAAACGCGACTATTGCTCAGCAACAACCTAATAATAAATTATCATACGCTAACATTTTAAAAAGTAACCACAATACAACGCAAAAACCGGTACCAGTAAACGAAGCTCCAGGGTCCAATTTTAGCCGTATTGAAGCCTCAATTGAGAGCTTAATACAAACAGTAAATACTTTTACTCTCAACATGTCCTGTATGATGCAGGAAATGTTGAAAATGCAGTCTACTTTGTTGCAGGCTGTATTAAGCAAACCATGAACTTGGAAATATGTTTTTGGAACGCAAACGGCATCTGCCAACATAAAAATGAAATAGAATATTTCCTTCTGGATAAACAAATCGATGTTATGCTTATCTCAGAAACTCATTTGACGTCTCGAAGTTATTTTAGAATTAGTGGATATAATTTCTACGACACCAAGGATCCTCGAGGTAGAGCTTGTGGTGGCTCGGGAATTCTAATAAAAACGCGAATAAAACACTACCTGTTAAATGAATTTTGTGAAGATTATCTTCAAGCAACAAACATCTGCATTGAAAATTTTTATCAAAAACTTGTGATATCATCTGTTTATTCTCCTCCCAGGTTTTCAATTTCAGAGAGTCAATATACCGCATTTTATACAACACTGGGGTCCCGTTTTCTAGCAGCTGGCGACTACAATGCTAAACACACATTTTGGGGTTCACGTTTAATCAGTCCCAAGGGTCGTATTTTGTTTGACACAATTTCAAAAATGGGTTTGAATGTAGTTATAAGTGGTCAGCCAACATATTGGCCAACGCATCGACAAAAAATTCCTGATATTATCGACTTTGGAGTTATGAAAGGTGTGCCCAGCGAAATGATTGAAGTTGAAGCATCATTGGATTTATCTTCAGATCACTCGCCTACTATTATCACTATTTACTCACACACAACTGCAACATCAACATGCGATTTACCGCTGACATCTGCACGTATTAACTGGCTGAAATACAAAAAATATTTGAGTGCTCATTGTACGAAAAATATGCTGTTGAGAACACCTGCTGACATAGAAAATTCTATTAGGTTGTTTGAAGCACATGTTAATCAAGCTGCTCTTAATGCTTCTTCAAATCAACCAAATCAACAAGTAAGATTCAACAACATTTCTTCTGTAGATATCGAAAGGCTATTGACTGAAAAGCGGAGAGCGCGACGAGAATGGCAACGTTACAGATCCCCCAGCTAAAGTTAAGGCTAAAGGAATGCAACAAAAAGCTCAGAAAAGTTTTGCAAACACAAAAAACAGCTTCGCTGCAAAAATTTCTTCAAGAACTCGATGCAACACCACAAACAGATTATTCGCTATGGCGTGCAGCCAGAGGACTTAAAAGGCCAGTGATTTGCAAACCTCCATTACGAGATTCGAATGGTGACTGGGCAAGAACTGATGCTGAAAAAGGTGCTCTTTTTGTTAAGCACTTAGAAAAAGTATTTACACCGAATATTTCTACTGATATTGTTGAACTGCCACCAGTCATCTCTTTACCAGAAATACCGTTAAGATTTAACATTGTGGAGATTGAAAAGGCCATCACTAGTCTTAACACCAAAAAAGCCCCAGGTGTCGACAAAATAAGCAACAAAATGCTTCAACAACTGCCTTATATTGCAAAAAGAATTATACTATTCATTTTTAATAGTATTCTACGGCTGCAATACTATCCTGCAGAATGGAAGGTTTCGATGATTATTATGATACCAAAGCCCGGCAAGGATCATACGAAGGTTGAATCCTATCGGCCTATTAGTTTATTGCCCAACATTTCAAAACTATTTGAAAAGCTGTATATGAGCAAGCTGATACCTATAGTGACTAGAAGTGGATGCATTCCAGATCATCAATTCGGTTTTCGCAGACAACACAGCACAATTGAACAAACTCACAGACTTGTGAATGTTATCAGAGACACTTTCGAAAAGAAGAAATATTGCTCTGCGCTCTTTATAGATGTTTCTCAAGCTTTCGATAAAGTATGGCACGAAGGTCTTATACATAAATTAACGCAAAATCTACACGCAAACATTGTTAGGCTTTTAATAAGCTACCTAATTGAACGAAAATTTGTAGTTAGGGAAGGCAATTTCTTAAGCCCACCGCAGTCGATCGAAGCCGGAGTTCCCCAAAGCAGTATCTTCGGTCCATTACTTTATTTAATATATGCCTCTGACTTACCGTTAAGCAGTAACATTCATACATCAACATTTGCCGATGATACAGCTTTTCTAAGCGTTCACGAAAATCCTGTAGAAGCTTCCCGCAATTTACAAGGGTATATATCCAAATTGCAAAATTGGCTCAAACAATGGCGTATTAAAGTTAACGAGCAGAAATGTGTGCACGTAACTTTTATGTTGCGCAAGGAAACATGGCCGCCTATAAAAATTAACACCGAGACCATACCGCAACACACTGTTGTCAAATATCTAGGCGTTCATCTTGATCGTCGTTTAACATGGAAATCGCATATAGACGCAAAGTTAATACAAATTAAAAGCAGCCCAAATGAATTGGCTTATTGGAAGAAATTCTATACTAAGCCTAGACTGTAAACTACTATTATACAACGCGATCCTGAAACCAATATGGTTCTATGGAATCCAGTTATGGGGCACTGCCTCAGCATCAAATGTCGAAAAAATTCAAAGGCGACAAAATAAAATTCTACGTACAATTACAGCAGCCCCCTGGTATGTCAGAAATCATCGGATTCATAAAGATCTAGATGTTCCGTTGGTGAAGACAGTATTTTCAAAAAACGCTAAAATATATATAAAAAAAATTGAGGTGCACCCAAATGTACTTGCGAGCAATATTTTAAATTATAGAGGCCACACCCGGCTGAAAAGGAGGGATACTCTTTTTCTCAGCCGTACACGAGAGATGTAAAACAACATAAATTAACCGTTGAAATTAAAAATTTTGTTTAGCATTGGCTAAACTTATATTTAATATTTTTTAGATTTAAGATTTGAAAAACTTATTGATAATTTAATTTATAATTGAAGATTCAATAAATAATAAAATTTATCAAAAAAAAAAAAAAAAAAATATCTTCCTTAATATCAAAATCAGTGTTGTATTCTTTATATTATTTTCAAAGCGTCGCACAATTCATCCCAGTCCATATCAACACAGCTTTTGTGGTATTGCCAAAACCATTTTAAAGGTTTTCCTTCGCAAAGAAGTCCAAAATTCCTTTAAGATTTGCATATTTGAGTGTATTAACTCTATAAATGAAATCATCTACAGTACAATCTGAAGTATCCCCATTAAAGCGAATTCGCCAACTTCGAATCAATCCAAGTATCCTCTCTGAACTCCGATCAGAATCTATAGAATCAATAGAAGGTGCATCGTGAATTCTCCGACTATACCGCTAATTGCCTAAGTTTATATTCCTATTGTTACGTTTTCATATTTTTGTACTCTTTCTTTAATTACCAAACACGAATGTTATGCTTTATATATTTATAATTTTTATTTAAATCTAAAATACCAAACGACCCTATGTTCACACTGTCCAAATTATAACAACTCTCTTCTGCTTTGGTACCACTCCGTTTTTATACTGCCTGATGGGCGGTGCTCTTGACGTTCGCTGCCGCCAGCGTGGTTGTTCTTACGATATTGCTGAGTGTGCTATTTTTACTAATTATATGCAACTTCAGCATATTCATACGCTTGGAACTTCCAGCCGATTGTGGTTCTCACGATATTGCAACGTCAGCATATGTTTGCAGCATATGTTTTGCTGTCGCTGATGTTTTTGTTGGTTGGGGGAAAATTACTCATAACAACGTCAGCATATGTATGCAGCGTATGTTTTGATACCGCTGATATATTTTACTGCCGCTGATATTTTTGTTGGTTGAAGGAAAATGACTCATAACACTATCATCTACTGTATCCTGTCGTAAATCTACACGTTCCGTTCGATTAGCTGGTATGTTTCCTTCGTGGTTCGAAAGTGTCATCTGTCGAAACCCATCAGTCATCATACCGATAATTTAATCCCTAAAAGTTCTAAGTGAGTCATCCACAATCTGACAAACTCCAATGCCATTTCATTCCCGTTCCTGCTCTAAAGGTTCCTTACGAGATCGCCCACGAGTTCTAGGAACTTCAACCGAATTCTTTAATATTGCCCCACCCCCACAACCTCCTTTATTTAAAGTAACACTAGAGGTTGCAATATCTTGCTCCACCTGGTTAGGTATATACCCAGTACTACGGACCAGGGGCATTTTAATTACTAGAATCTATTCAACTAAATAAAAAAAACACGTAAAAAAAATATGCGAATAATTTTCAGAGCTACAGATAAACACAAAAAAAAATAAGAATTCCTAAGATTTTTACATTTATTTGAGCATGTACTCAAGTATTTATGTTTTATATTTTATTTATTTGTTGCGGGTTAGCAATATCTAGATATATATTTCGTTGGTAGCTATACCAATTCATCAGTAGATGTTTACCCTTTATTCCAAATAAAAAATACCAACGAAATATATATCTAGATATTGCTAACCCGCAACAAATAAATAAAATATATAACATAAATACTTGAGTACATGCTCAAATAAATGTAAAAATTTTGTAACGGGGAGATTTGCTTTTCATTTTTGCCTTATAAAATACTTTTAATGGCAACCAGCGGTTGTCTAATTGTGTAGGTGTAGAAAAATAAACACATTCATAATGGAAAATTATTGTTGTGTGTGTTTGAGAAATTTTTTAAAGGCTATTTTTATGCTTTGTAATTCACAAATATATATTTGTGAGTTTTTGTATAAATAGATGAGCTTTGGAATTTTTTTTAAACATAAAGGGTAAAACATCTACTGATGAATTGGTATAGCTACCAACGAAATATATATCTAGATATTGCTAACCCGCAACAAATAAATAAAATATAAAACATAAATACTTGAGTACATGCTCAAATAAATGTAAAAATTTTGTAACGGGGAGATTTGCTTTTCATTTTTGCCTTATAAAATACTTTTAATGGCAACCAGCGGTTGTCTAATTGTATAGGTGTAGAACAGTAAACACATTCATAATGGAAAATTATTGTTGTGTGTGTTTGAGAAATTTTTTAAAGGCTATTTTTATGCTTTGTAATTCACAAAAATATATATGTGAGTTTTTGTATAAATAGATGAGCTTTGGAATTTTTTTAAACATAAAGGGTAAAACATCTACTGATAAATTGGTATAGCTACCAACGAAATATATATCTAGATATTGCTAACCCGTAACAAATAAATAAAATATAAAAAATTCCTAAGATTTTTAACTAGAAATACCGATATCAATAACTAACTCTAAATCACAAACTAGTCACAACCACAACAAACAAAATTTATTGCTACTAATCAGTGAAGCCTTCCGGTAGGTATGGGTGTAAATATATAAAAAAAAATTAAATAACAAAAAGCAAAATAGCTATTCTTAACCAACCGATTGAAAACATAAATCAAAAGTAAACTAACAATATCTGCTGGAGACTTCCGACAGATTCCAGATAGAATCCTGTTTCCAAAACAGAAAATGCGATATAGAAAAATAATACAAGAGTGCCGGTGCCGGTAAGTATTCGACTATTATCAATTAACCTTATAAAAAAAAATAAAAAAAAAAAATAAATGATAACAAAATTTGAGTTAGGGGCTGTGCACATATTACGTAACGCTTTTTTCAGGGATTTTATACCTCCCCCCCACCGTAACCCTTTTTACTAATTTTTCAGTACAAAATTTTCAATCCGTAACAAATCTCTAACCCCCTGGAGCGTTCCATAATATGTGTACAGCCCCTTAGAGTTAAATGAGAATTGAACCAATACTAATCAGAGCAACATCTCAAAATCGAACCCAAAACCTGACAACTCTGGTCTCATTAACGGTAAAATAGGAATTGTTCATCAATTAAGGAAGATTAAAAAAAATTAAGGAAGATTAAAAAAAATAAGATTAAAAAAATTAAGGAAGATTAAAAAAAATAAAGTAACTATATGAAAATATCCAACCACTTAAGATTCAAAGGCCCTCAGAACCAAGATGAAAATGCACAAAAAAAATTTTTGAATGTAACGATATCTGAGGCCCCACGTTGGACGCCAAAAATCTCTGTAACAATTCCAGGTTTCTGGTATATTCTTTTGGGAACGGGCTACCTAATATTTCGGCTGTGCTCATCGTTGAGGTGGGTATGTACTAGAGTTGTCAACCGATTAAGAATAATTCGATTAATCGATCAAACAGAACGAAACTCTTGCTCGAATAATTTTAAAATGCCGATTTTCGAATAACGAATAAATCGATTAATTAATGTCAATTAATCGAAAGAATTTTTTTCAGTTTCAAATGCTTACGTACAAATTTTTTAAAGTTATTATTTTGGATGTTTGTAGTTATTGTCGACCTGCGCATACCTAGTAGTCGTGCTATGTTTTGAATGAAACGTTAAATAATTTTCAAGAATGGGGTTTTTTCACTCTCAGGTGAATAAGTTAGAAATACACTAAAGCCAAAAAATTGAGCTCGATTTGGAAGCATTTTACCAAGAAAAAAAATGAAAAATAAAAAAACAAAATCACATGTAACAAGTGTCCTAAAATATACAAAATTGTTGGATCAACATCAAAAACATTCATAATTCTTTTGCAACAGATTTACGAAAAACGTATTAAATTAAGAATAAATGAGAGACGTATAACATTTTTAAGTACGTTAATAATATTTTTTAAATTCTGGAAATTTTCTGAGAAATGAAAGTTTTTTAAAATATTCTTCAAAACGTCAAACTAAAAAATATCCATATGAATTATACTCCAGATTATTTTATGTTTAAAGTAACCACAATAATTCAGATGAAAGTAATGATATATAAGATGTTACTAGTAATGAAAATAACAATATTTAATAATTTAATTTAAAAGTAATAAAAATTCAAAATTCAAAACGTAAAAAAGACTTCAGCGATATAAATATTATGGTATATTTCGAAAAATGTAAAAAAAGAACAGAAAAATTAGATAAACTATTATAAGGTATTACATCACCTACCACGACAATTAGCGAAAGAGTTTTTTTTCAAAATTTAATTTAATTTTTTTTTTTTTTTTTGATAATATTATTATTTATTGAATCTTTAATTATTTAAATTGAATTATCAATAAGTTTTTCAAATCTTAAATCTTAAAAATATTAAGTATAAGTTTAGCCAATGCTAAACAAAATTTTTAATTTCAACGGTTAATTTTTGTTGTTTTACATCTCTCGTGAACGGCTGAGAAAAAGAGTATCCCTTCTTTTCAGCCGGGTGTGGCCTCTATAATGAAGAATATTGCGCGCAAGTGGATTTGGGTGCAACTCAAGTTTTTTTATATATTTTTTCGCGTGTTTTGAAAATACTGTCTTCACCAACGGAACGTCTAGGTCTTTATGAATTCGATGGTTTCTGACATACCAGGGGGCTGCTGTTATTGTACGTAGGATTTTATTCTGTCGCCTTTGAATTCTTTCGACATTCGATGCTGGATTCCATAGGACCATATTGGTTTCAGGATCGCGTTGTATAATAGAAGTTTGCAGTCTAGGCTTAGTATAGAATTTCTTCCAATAAGCCAATTCATTTGAGCTGCTTTTAATTTCATTTGTGTCAACTTTGCGTCTATATGCGATTTCCATGTTAAACGACGATCAAGATGAACGCCTAGATATTTGACTACAGTGTGTTGTGGTATAGTCTCGGTGGTAATTTTTATAGGCGGGCATGTTTCCCTGCGCAACGTAAAAGTGACGTGTGCACATTTCTGCTCGTAAACTTTTATACGCCATTGTTTGAGCCATTTTTCCAGTTTATATATTCTTGTAAGTTGCGGGAAGCTTCTACAGGATTTTCGTGAACGCTTAGAAAGGCTGTATCATCCGCAAATGTTGATGTATGAATGTTACTGCTTAACGGTAAGTCAGAGGCATATATTAAATAAAGTAAGGGTCCGAAGATACTGCCTTGAGGGACTCCGGCTTCAATCGACTGCGGAGGGCTTAAAAAATTGCCTTCCCTAACTACAAATTTACGTTCCATTAAATAGATTTTTAAAAGCTTTACGATGTTTGCTGGTAGATTTTGTGTTAATTTATTGAAAAGACCTTTGTGCCATACTTTATCGAAAGCTTGTGAGACATCAATAAAGAGCGCAGAGCAGTATTTCTTTTTTTCAAAAGTATCTCTAACGACATTCACAAGTCTGTGAGTTTGTTCAATTGTGTTATGTTGTCTGCGAAAACCGAATTGATGATCTGGAATACATCCATTACTAGTCACTATAGGCATCAGCTTGCTCATATACAGCTTTTCAAATAGTTTTGAAATGTTAGACAGTAAACTAATAGGCCGATAGGATTCAACCTTTGTATGATCCTTGCCGGGCTTTGGTATCATAGTAATTAGCGAAACCTTCCATTCTTTAGGATAGTGTTCTAGGCGTAGAATACTGTTAAAAATGAATAGTATTATTCTTTTTGCAATATAAGGCAATTCTTGAAGCATTTTGTTGCTTATTTTGTCGACACCAATTTAATTTAATAAAAACCAAAAATCGTTTGAAAGCTAAAAAATTGAGTCAACTTTTATTTGTTAAAGATTATTTCTTAAGAACAACTCAAATTGTCTGATTAAAAAAAAAAAAAAAAAAAAAATCATTTGATATTTTTGACTGAATGCAGAATGTTTATTTGAATTAATAGTTTTATGTATTTTTTTTTTTAATAAAAATATTAACTATTATATTTTGAAATTTTTTGTATGAAATGTTTATTTTTTGTCAATAAATTTTTTAAATCATTTTTTATTCGTTGTTCTCATCGATTAATTGAATAATTTTTCAGCTTTAATCGTTTGATCGAACGAACAAAAACAATTATTTGAAATATTCGAACAAAGTTGAAAGGCGAATAATTGACAACTCTAGTATGTACTTTGTTCCCGAATACAAAAAAAAAATTAGTAATAGTTCGCTACAAAAGACTTTAATTTTAGGTAACTAAGAAAAGATAAAAATTCATACAGAGGAAAACAGAAAAAGAAGAAGACTGATTGACGATTGGAGTGTAACTTGGGATGAAATTTGTTACACTAGGTCTAGCCCTCCCTCCATGCTGATAAAATTAAATTTTAGTTACCAGCCCATAGCAATACAATAGAAAAGAAAAAAAAAATATAAAAGATAAAACTAATTTAACATTTCGCAACAATTCGAAATAAATTCACAGGCACTTAATTATATAAATAAAAACAATAACAGCATATATTTATAGCATAAAAATTAAGTGAAATAGAATGAAATAAAGGTGTTAAATTATTAATACTAAAATTATATTTTTTGAAAATTATAATGAAAATTTTGAAGTGTTAAATATTATATTTGATCATCCTTTCCTTATAGTTTAAATCAGGTAAAAAAAATTTATCTGGAGAATTAATAAAGCAAGGAATTGTATTATTATTGAGAAATTTGCACTAGGCAAAAAAAAATATCGGTGAAAATGGTTATGTCAGAAAAAAAATTTTAAAATGAAATAAAAAAAAAAAATAACACGCAACTTACGTTATTATTGTCCAACGATGTCAGCGCCTTTTTATCATGTACTGGATGCATATTTTTTTCTTCCTTTTCTTTATCTTAGTTAATGTTTTGGTATTTATGTGTTATTTGGGTGTGTGTGTGTATGTATTTACTTCCGTGATAAAATAAAAAGATTTTCGAATTAGGTGACCAAATTCAAAACAAAAATATCCAACTCTTATAAAATTAACTTATATTAATAAAATTAAGTTGACTTTCAGAAGTTTAAAAATAAGTTGCAATTCAATGGATTGCCAAAAAAATTAAAATCGGGCCAAAGGTCTAGTTTCTGTGATGTTTGATGTCGTCGTGCTTTCAGTTGTACACGATTCAAATAGACAATTTCCCACTATGACGGAATCTGAGGGCAATCGAAATCTAAAGCAACTTACTGCTTAGACCATGGAAGCATAAAAAAAATTTGTAGAAAATCGCTAATGGGTGTTTGCCTGATGAAGCCGGCAATGCCTACAGGAACTGTTGCCAATTTCCAAAATTCCTAAAAGAAAGAACCCGTCTTCGAATCACACTATGTTCCATGAGAAGTCTTACTAATTATTCTTATTGTCCATATGAATATAGAATTTCTAAATAATTTTACCAACACAGAAAACTCCTCCCAGTTAAAGAAATTTAAAAACACAATTAAAATTATTTATCATACCCGTTGTTGCTAAACGATTTAAATTTCTGTTTATTTTATTTGAAGAGAACTAAATTTTTCTTTTAATAAAAAGAAAAATTCTGACATAGGTATAACAAAAAGAAACTATTCCAACTAGAAAAAAAATGTTATACTAAGCAAGTGCTTCAATGCGAAAGTATGAATTTCATACTAAAACAATAATTAACCACGGTAAGTACTACGACTAATTATATATTGAAACACAAAATGCGTATATTGCCAATGTTGCTACCAAAAGTTTTGTTTTTATAGTGTAAAAAATTTAGCTTTTCTCAAACTATTTTCCATCAGCGTTTAAAATTTTTATACGTGTTCGTTTGGCATTTTAGTTGTGTCAAAGCGCGATAAATAAACTAAAAAAAAACTGTCATTGGTTACGTTTTTAACAAAAAGCGATGACATTCGCGATCTATCAACGGGAATTTGCAAACAGGTGGCGTTTTAACGCGCAAATTGAGCACATTGTGTTCTGTAAACATGCTGTAAGACTGACCTTTTGTAATTCAGATTTTTATTTTTTTAGTGTGGTTTCTTTTTTTTATTTCTTACAGTTTTGTTTATTTCGTAACGTAAGGCAACAGGTCCTACCCACCGAATGTAATTCGTATATATTTTCTTTTTTTCTGATTTTTGTTGAATATTATTCAACTTCTAGGGCTACGGATGTGAATCAGTAACCCTTATCCTAACACCCTCAACAGTCTTCTATCCTGAAGGAAGTTATCCTTTGGGCTGTGTTGGATGTTATCCCACTCTAATGATTGTGACCAAAGAAGTAACACAAAAATATTTCTAATCTAAAATTTACTTGCCCTTTGCCACGTCTTGTTAATGTGTCGGTCGCAGGAAAAAAAATAAAAGCCGCTATTCGCCAACGTCTACATTATATATATTTTCACTGCCATGCTACCCCTTCTCAGCCACATGTATTACTCCGTCTCCCCCTCACTCTCCTTCTTGCGTTGTTACTATTGCTGCCTGCGTTACCAAACTCATAATTGATAGCTAACTCTTTATTGCTGCAAGCTGAGCAAATCTAGTTCGCAGCTGTTGCTGAAAATTCAACGCGCGATATCTTCCGCTTTGTTTTTTGTCGTTTAAGTGGATATAATCCACAACTTTTGTACTGATGAATATGCTTCATCAGTCAAAATTTTCTCTTTACTCCCCAAAAATGTTTGGGCTAAAATTCCAAGAATGCTTTGGCGCTCACACTTCCCTATTCTTCCAAGAAATACTACCTTGTTGTTTTTTTTTCTTTATGTCTGGTTTGTTTGTTATTTCTTATTATAGTGTGTTGAATGTTTATGAATATTTTGTTTTATTTTTAGTTGTTGTGTTTTTGAAGTGAAAACTTCTATTGGCGCGGTACGAAGGTTTTTGAGACAAAACCTCAGAACTAGCGACACCGTCACGAGTTTTGACACTTGTAGCATCTCTGTTTGTGCGAATGCCTACCAAACAAATTACAGGTGTAGTAACGCCCGGACATTTGACACTTAACAGACAACTACATACCAGACATGGTAACACTAACAGGTATACGCAGTTCGACAACAAGTACAACAATCCAAAAACAACATATATTTTGTTGGGTTGATATAAAGCACTTGCTTCATATCAAAATACACAAACAAATTTAAAACAGTTTCTTACGTATGCATACCAAACTGTAACCATTATTTATGTCTACTTTTAAAACTGTTTCAGTTTGTATGATAATTTGCTATGAAGCCAGCTCCGTCAGCTGTGCTAGTAAGCTGTTTGATACGGCTTGATAGCAGACTAACGCACATTACATAGACTACAAACCAAGGCGAATTCATTACCAGGTGGATGCGGTGGCGAATTCGGGCGAATGTATCAATTGCCCACACTGTCAAATTTTGTACATATTTTCCGGCGCCATTTTTATGGAATTTTTTATGCATGGAGAATTTTGACAGCGTAGGATATGAATTCGCCGGTAAACAAACTAAATGCCTGTTGTTTGTTTTGTTGGTGAATTGTTGGTGTGGTCGTGCATATGCCTGGTAATGAATTTGCCTTCATATAGACAACCTTAATTTTACTAATGGCGTTTTCTTTTCTGAAAAAAGTGTTGCATTTAAGCTACATTCTTTAATTTTCGTGATCCATTCTAAAAAATATGTAACATATTTAAAAGCGATTTCGTTCCTTTCTAATTATGTTGCACCAATAAATGGCAAAATATGCAACATATTTTGCCCTCTACTATCAAGTCGGGGTGATATACTGCCCATTTTTACAACTTTGTTTAGTATATTTTTATGCAAGTAAGAACTTGTATTTTTGTCATTGTACTTACTTAAGCGAAAAAACTTAATAATTAAAACGATAATTAATTAATTAATGTTAAGTAATGTTAAGCCTCAAATATTTTTTACCATTGTGGCAATAAAAAATGTACCACTTTTTAAAGGTAGGTGCAAACTGTAAAAAGTGTTACACATTGAAAGGTCAACATTTTTGCTCAGAAAAGAAAACACCATAAGACAATTTTCCAATAACATCTTTTTGATGATAACAAAGACAGATACAAATCGAAAATAATTGCATCGGTCAATATAAAGACTAAATAAAAGAAAAGAAAATTTGCAAACGCAAATAAAACAAAGAAACATAAACACCAACCTACGTCCATACATATGTATATATGTATGAATTATGGTAATACTAAAACAAAAAAAAATCACACACCAAAAAATAGAAAAACAAACTACAGAATAAAAAAATAGAAATAAAACTAGACAGCATAAAACAAAAGTATTCGATCACAATAAACAAGAAAACAGTTTCAACTCTTGCAGTGTACAGACGCGTTTTTATAATCGTCTCAACTGAATATTAAAAATTATTGAAAGAAAATTCAAAAAAAAAAAAAAATAAAAAAATAAAACATTTATTAAACATAACATAACCGTGCTAAAAACGGAAAGAAGTCCCAAATCAGCTCAAATAGCGTCAACGGCGAAAATGCCCAAAGATGGGAAAAATAATATTAAACATTCTGAAAATCGTTTCGCGATTTTGAATGAACAAGTCGATGAAGACACAAATACAACAAGGTCCAGTAACCCACCGCCGATATATTTAAGAGAACAGAACTCCAAATATTTGGTAAAAAACTTTATCTCATTAATTGAGAAAATGAGTTCTATGTAACTCCAATTAAGCGCTGCAAAATCAACAAAACTAAAATTCAGGTTAAACAAGAAAATAATTACAGATAAATTGTCTCAGATTTTGAGACTAAAGCTAAGATCCCACTATCGGCGCAAACAGCACAATCTGCGACAATTTTTATCGTGCTTTATCGGCACACATGTAAAAACATTGCACAATTAATTTTTAGGCGGTCCCATTATCGTCGCATATTGCGACAATATTTTTCGGCTCATATCGGACAAATCTCAATTGCGACAATAATCGGTACAATGCGATTACACTATCGTGCATTATTGGGCAAATTAAATCATGTAAGTATTGTATGTACGAGTATGTATGTATGTATATGTATGTATATGCGTTTGTTTATTTGCTTGTTGGCAGATACAGTTTAATTTTCAGCATTTATTACAATGAAATAGAGAAAACTGCTTTGGCCGTATATATTGTGTATATAATTAATGTAGGAGTTTAATATGTATATAATAATAAAAAATTAATGAATTTTAATTGAATTTACTACTACGCAGCACGTACTTCTATTCTTGTTATTTTGTAAACAGATATTTTCAGGGATGGTAAAATCGTTATATTTTTTCTGTTCAACAGTACACATGATATATTAAATGTTTTAATATATATAAAATATAACATTTTATTCGCACAAATACTTAGGAATATATGTTTTTAAAATATTATTACTTGTTATGGGTTAGCTAATTTACACATGTGCATTTCGATGGTAGTTAAATATCAACTCATCAGTTGATCTTTACTAAAAACATAAATACTTGAGTAAAAGGTTATATTTTGTAAAAGAGAAGTTTGTTTTTCATTTTGCCTTATAAATACTTTTATTGCCAACAAAAGGTTGTGTAACTGTATAAAAGTTATAAGAAAAGTAAACAGATTTATATCGAATGAAAAAAATTATTTGTGTGATGTTTTTAAAGTTTTCTAAAAGCTATTTTGCGTATGCTTTAGTAATTCGCAAACTTATTCTTGCGAGTTCATGTATGAGAAGATGAGTTGTGGAACTTTTTAAACATGAATATGAAATATCTACTGATGAGTTAGTATTAAGCTAACAACGAAATTCATATACATATGTAGATTACCTAACCCATAACAATTTTTTAAAAATATATGAATAAAATATAACATTTATTCGAGCAAATTCTCAAGAATTTGTTTTTAAAAATTTTATTAATTTTTTGCATAGATTTGCTAACCCACAACAAATAAATAAAATTTAAATGCATAAAAGATAATAAAAAATTAATTTTAGTACAACTAAGCTTAAAAAAAATAGTTTTAAGAGGTGGTGCAATTTCAAAATTCGGTTTTCCAGCCCGTGTATCGGCACTGGTTGTCGACTGTGATCGGCGCACGAGTTGCCGATAAAAATCCGCGTATATTTTACAAATTGATTGGTCAACATTGTGCAATAGCGTGTTCACATTATCGGCGCTTCAAGGTTGATTTTGATTGTCCATACTCACCACAATTTCGGCGCAGATTGTCGTAATTTGAAAAATTGTTTGCGTTCACATTATCGGTACATGCATTGTGATGAAAATTGGTACATTGCGCCGATAGTGGGATCTTAGCTTAAAAACAAAAACTTTTATACACATCAACTGAAGAGTGCTAAAGGCCTAACAGTAGTTATAAAAGGAATAGATTCAAGCGTGGATCCGGAAGAGGTAAAGTCTGGCCTTGAAAATAGTGGCTTCAAAGTGAAAAATGTTTCAAACATTAAAAACAGGGAAAAAATCCCCCAACCAATTTTTAGAGTCGAGCTACAGCCAGGCGACTTGAAAATTAAAAAAAATGAATCGCACCCAATCTATAATTTAAAATAGTTGTTGCATCGAAGAGTTACCGTTGCGCTGCCACATAAAAAAATGGGCCTATTCAATGTATGAACTGTCAAGAATTTGGCCATATAAAAACTTATTGCAAATTGCCTACCGTTTGCGTTGTATGAGGCGAGTTACACAGTACCGCTAACTGTGACAAAATAAAAGGTGATACCAAAGGAAAAAATGTGGTAATTACGGCGGAAACCACTCTGCCAACTATAGGGGCTGCCCTCTTTATTCTCTTTTTCAAAATTCGTCGAACAGAAAAACAAATGCTACTCCCGCTCAGCCCAACACTCCTTTAAACTACCCACAGTTACCTCAACCGTCGTCTAGCCATAATCAATACTCAAATGTTTTATAGTCTAACACGACTCTTACTCAACAAAAACCAAACAGTAAATTTTCATACGCTAATATTTTAAAGAGTAAAGGCTGCTTTAGCCGACCGTAACTCTAGAAATGTAAATGCTGATGTGTCAGCTGATTGCTTCTGTTATATGCAAAAGCTATGAAAATACTTACTTGACTGAAGTGAAATGTTGCCGTAACGTACCAACCTGCAGAAAATAGAATTTCATTACGGGGTTACGTGACAATTGTAGACAGTGATGGGATGTTTTATTGTGAATTTAAATGGGGCACAGAAGTCCTTCGTTGGTACTTTTTTTGTTTTGAATAGTTTTAGTTGTTAAATATGTACACATGCATGCTTTATTGAGTAAAGAAAGTTTTCTAAATAATTTTTTTTCAATATCTAGCAAGAGACTGTACCGATCGTTTGTGCTTATATATTTTATTGTAATGAAGTTGATAATTGTTTAAATTATAGTTTAACAATCATATCTATGTATGTAAGTATGTACATCATAGTTTTGACTATTAGTGTTACTTATTATTTAAAAGATTTTTTTTGTATACTTGAATGTATGTATGTATGCACATATGTACTCGTATGTACATAAGTACAATATAGGTATGTATATGAAATTACAAAGTAAGCATATTAATTTATGTACATACATATGTACATACATACATTCAAGTATGCAAAAAAAATCTTTTATATAATAACTGCCTTGCACATGATGGCGAACGAATTTTTCTTGCGTACAAATTACATTTAAAACAAAAACAAAACTTTTAAAATTGTATGTATGTACATACATAAATTGATATGCTTACTTTGTAATTTCATTTATAGTGTACTTATATACATACATATATACATACATGCAAGTATACAAAAAAATCCTTTAAATAATAAGTAACACTAATAATCAAAACAATGATGTACATACATATATAGATATGAATGTTAAACTATAATTTAACCAATTATCAAATTCATTACAATAAAATGTGTAATAATATGATTGGGTACCTTTTAAATTATATCGTACTATTTGCGAACAATCACAAATATTGTAAACATTTGGAACTTCCATCAACGTTTGGAACAGCTGTTTTGTATTTTATTTATAATTTTCAAAGTGATAAAAAGTTGCAATGGACGACAAGAAATTAATACTACTGGTGATGGAAAATGAACAATAAGAATTCTCCGGGGCACAAGATTTCGAAGAAGAACAGAAAAATATGATTTAATATTTTTAATAAGAATTTTTGTTCTTTTTATGTATGTATGTACATACATATGCATATCTGCACATTCATGTGTCACGTGACACGTTTTTAAGCATTCTATAACTACAAAAATGTTGGCTCTTACATTACATCAACATTTAGCTTACATCTACGATTTCAACCGTCGGCTAAATAGGCCTTAACCAGACTACGGCGCAAAAAACTGTACCAGTAAATAAGGAATCAGGGCCTAACTTTAGTCTTATTGAAGCCTCGATAGAGAGCCTAATACAAACAGTTAATACATTTACTCTCAACATGTCCTTTATGATGCGGGAAATGTTGAAAATGCACTCTACCTTGTTGCAGTCTGTATTGAAGAAATCATGAACTTAAGAATCTGTTTTTGGAACGCAAACGGCATCTGCCAACATTAAAACGAAATAGAATATTTTCTTGTGGATAAAAAAATCGATGTTATGCTTATCTCAGAAACTCATTTGACGTCTCGAAGCTATTTTAGAATTAGTGGATATAATTTCTACGACACCAAGGATCCTCGACGTAGAGCTTGTGGTGGCTCTGGAATCCTAATAAAAGCTCGAATAAAACACTAGCTGCTAAATGACCTTCGTGAAGAATATCTTCAAGCAACGAACATCTGAATTGAAAATTTTTATCAAAAGCTTGTGATATCATCTGTATATTCTCCTTCCAGGTTTTCAATTTCAGAGAATCAATATACCGCATTTTATACAACACTAGGGTCCCTGATGTTATCGACTTTGGAATTATGAAAGGTGTGCCCAGCGAAATGATTGAAGTAGAATCATCTTTGGATTTATCTTCAGATCACTCGCCTACTATTATCACTATTTACTCACACACAACTGCAACACTAACATGTGATTTACGGCTGACATCTGCAAGTATAAACTGGCTGAAATATGGCAAAAAATATATTTTATGCTCATTGCACGGAAAATATGCCGTTAAGAACACTTACTGACATAGAAAATTCTATTAGGTTGTTTGAAGCACATGCTAAACAAGCTGCTCTTAATGCTTCTTCGATTCAACCAAATCAACAAGCGAGATTTAACAATATTTTTTGTGCAGGTATAGAAAGGCTGTTGACTGAAAAACGGAGAGCTCGACGAGAATGGCAACGTAACAGATCGCCTCAGCTAAAATTTAGGGTTAAAGTGTGTACCAAGCAGCTTAGAAAAGTTTTGCAAACACAAAAAACAGCTTCGCTGCAAAAATTTCTGCAAGAACTCGATGCAACACCATCAACAGATTATTCGCTGTGGCGTGCAGCCAGAGGACTTGAAAGGTCAGTGATATGCAAACCTCCATTACGAGCCTCTAATGGTGACTGGGCAAGAACTGATGCTGAAAAAGGTGCTATTTTCGTTAAACACTTAGAAAAAGTATTTACCCCAAATATTTCTGCTGATATTGTTGAACTGTCACCAGTCGTCTCTTTACCAGAAATACCGCTAAAATTAATATTATAGAGATTAAAATGGCTATTACTAGTCTTAACACCAGGAAAGCCCCAGGTGTCGACAAAATAAGCAACAAAATGCTTCAAGAATTGCCTTATGTTACAAAAAGAATGATGCTATTCATTTTTAATGGTTTCGATGATTATTATGATACCAAAGCCAGGCAAGGATAATACGAAGGTTGAATCCTATCGGCCAATTAGTTTACTGCCCAACATTTCAAAACCATTTGAAAAGCTGTACATGGTCAAGCTGATGCCTATAGTGACTAGAAGTGGATGCATTCCAGATCATCAATTCGGTTTTCGCAGACAGCATAACACTATTGAACAATCTCACAGGCTTGTGAATGTTGTAAGAGACACGTTGGAAAAAAAATATTGCTCAGCGCTCTTTATTGATATTGCACAAGTATGGCACGAAGGTATTATCCACAAATTAACACGAAATATCCCCGCAAACATCGTCAAGCTTTTAAAAAGCTATTTAATGGATCGAAAATTTGTAGTTGGGGAAGGCAATTTTTTAAGGCCTCCGCAGTCAATCGAAGCCGGAGTTCCCCAAGGCAGCATCTTCGGTCCCTTACTTTAGTTAATATATGCCTCTGACTTACCGTTAAGCAATAACATTCATACATCAACATTTGCTAATGATGCAGCTTTTTTAAGCGTCCATGAAAATCCAGTAGAAGCTTCCATCAACTTACAAGGGTATATATTCAAATTAGAAAAATGGCTCAAACAATGGCGTATAAAAGTTAACGAGCAGAAATGTGTACTCGTCACTTTTACGTTGCGAAGGGAAACATGCCCGCCTATACAAATCAACACCGAGACTATACCGTAACACACTGCAGTAAAATATCTAGGCGTTCACCTTGATCGCCGCACAGTGTTGCGAAACCGGAATTTTTTGGAAATCATATTGCCTAAACTGTAATTTTAATTGTATCGATGGGAAACTTCTACAGATTGGTCAAAATAAAATCCCAATCAGAATGAGTGAAAAAAAATTTTACAGCGAAAAAAATTGTTGGGTCAAATTTTCAACAAAATTCAAAAATAAAAAAAAAATTGTTCGAAAAATTTAAAAAAAAGTTTATTTTTATTCTTCTTTTATGGTGGCAATAAAAGCTTTAATTTGATACCGGTTTGAAGTCAATAGCTTCAGTTTTAAGAGAGTTATGCTCATTTTTGTGGAGTGCTAGAATAGATGTAGAATAAAAAAAAACTTTGAAGATACTATTTTTTTCTTCTTTGTTTTCTCACAGCATAATGTAAATTCCTTAGGTTCGGGTTTTCGTTTTGAAGTAGTTGGATGATTTCCAACTTCAATATAGCCCTCTTGAATCCAGTCCGTAGCTCCAAGCCGTTCATACATCCTGTTAAACTCTTGAAGACGTGCATTTGTTGAAATAATTTGTTTTAATATGTTTTTATTCTTTACTTGCTTAATATTCACTTTATCCGTAACTTTATAATTTAAATCAATAATGCTTTGTTATTTTAATATATAAAATAATTATCAATAAAACATTTGTTTTATTCATTCTTGTTTTTGAATCAGTAAATAAAAGTTGAGTTTTATTTCGGCCAATAGGTTATGGGCCCAGACTACATATCTGAATTAAATTAGACAATTGATATAAGCGCAGAAAGAAGAAATATCAACATGGAATCTGAAGGCAAGATTGAAAAACTAAACGACGCAAGTCAATGGTCAACATGGAAGTTTCATGTTAAAATAACAATGATTGCTGCAGATGTTTACGAATTGACGACTGGGGACGAAGAATGTCCATTAACTGATGAAGCTAAAATTCGTGCGTGGCGGAAAAGGGATGCTAAAGCTCAGCAGATTATAGGAATTTCGGTTGGTAGTAAGCAGATTATTCATATTACAAATTGTGAATCAGCTATGGCTATGTGGACAAAGCTGCATTATGTTTTCGAAAGGAAAAACGAATCCAGTTTACTACTGCTGCATCAACAATTTTTTAATTTTGCGAAAGATTCTGATGAGAACATGATCACATGTATTGCAAGACTTGAAGAAATAGTTCAACGTTTAAGAGATCTTAAGGAGACTATGTCAGATGATATGATTATTACAAAATTAATATTATCATTGGCATCTGAGTATGCAGCATTTAGTAGTGCGTGGGAGTCAGCAAGTAAAGCAGAACGCAGTTTCGATAATCTTAGGGCAAGATTGGTAACTGAAGAAGAGCGTTTAATTTCTCGTGGACAAATTGAACCAATGGAAGCTTTGACTGCATCAAAGGGGATAAGAAGAAGTACCATTAATAAAAATATGACGGATACCAGACAACGTGATACTTTCCGTAATGCAGGTAATGTAAATAATTGCAACCGGCCAGCAGTAGGCCGATGTTTTATATGTGGTGATGATGGGCACTGGAAACGAAATTGCCCTGAACGTAATTTAACCAAAAATTTTACTGCATTGAACTCCGATGCTTTCGATTTTTTAATCACAAAGGATAGTTGGTTATTAGATTCTGGTGCAAGCCATCATATGACAGCTAATCGTGACTGGTTTCATACCTATCGTTCAGAGGTGAGGAGTGTTAAAATTGCAAAAGGCACTATTATAGCGCATTGAATAGGAACTATTAATACACAAATATTTGATGGTATTAAATGGACTAATGGTATTTTAAGAGATGTACTTTTTGTTCCTCAAATTGAGACTAATTTATTTTCACAAAATCGTGCGTTGGATCAAAATTTAACTGTTGAAGGTAACAGCAAAGAGACAAAATTTAGACGAAAGTCTGATAAAAAGGTTGTTGTTGTTGGTCAACGTCATGGAAACTTAACTGTCATTTGTATAAAGGTATTAACGAGCAAGACGTTTTTTGCATCAAACAGGATTTCTTCAATACAACTGTGGCACGAGAAACTAGCTCATCAAAATATTGAACAAGTCCGGAAATTTTTAAAAGATAATAATATGAATTATGTAGATGATTATTTTGAATGCGAAGCTTGCTTGCAAGGAAAGCAACATAGACGTTCATTCAAAAATCGTGAAACTGTATCAACACAATGTGGTCAAATTGTATATGCTGATGTTTATGGACCGATACAAGTTGAATCTATTGGTGGATCCAGGTATTTCCTAGTTATTACAGATGATTTTTCTCATTATCGTTTTGTATTTTTCTTGAAATATAAATCTGAGGTATATGAAAAAGTATATAATTTTTTGAAAATGGCACAAAACTTATATGGTCACAATATACAAGTTTTTTGTTCTGATAATGGAACAGAATTTGTTAATAAAAAGATTAAGAATCTGTTTGAAAAAGAAGGTATACGTCATCAAAGGACAGTTCCCTATACTCCTCAGCAAAATGGCAGTGCAGAAAGGGAAATGAGAACTATAATGGAAGCAGCTAGAACGATGATTTATGCAAGAAATATGGAATTGAAATTCTGGGCCGAAGCAGTTAATACCGCTGTATATGTAATTAATCGATCAGGAAAAAGCACTATAAACAACAAAACTCCCTACAATCTTTGGATGGGCAAAAACGCAAAAATAGATTATTTTCAACCTTTTGGTAGTGAAGTTTATTGCCACATACCAAAAGAAAAACGAACCAAACTGGATGCAAAATCGCAAAAATGTATATTCGTCGGCTATGATGAAAATGTAAAAGGCTTTCGTGTGTGGAATCCAAGTAAGAATAAAATTGAATACTCTAGAGATGTTAAATTTCTACACGTAGATTCATCTGCTCATAACAGTAATAAGAGTAAATTTTCTGTGAAAGAAAATATAGTTCTTCGTTTGGGTGAAGAACATAATGACAATGATGAGGAAGATTTAATTAATCATTGTAAATATCAAGGTTTTGAAAATGAAGTTTATGAAGACGCTTGTGAAAATTTACTTGATAATGCTGCTACAAATGAACAATTTGTGTCTTTAGAATTAGTCGGAAATTCTACGAATAATAATTGTGGATCATCGCATAATTTGATTGAGAAAGAATCGGTTCGAAACATAGAACGATTAAAGAAAGTGCCAAGAGAACTTTCCTATTTAAACGAGAATAATATACTTGAAAGTCGACTGCGGGACAAGTCAAAACGTTTTGCTGATAAATCTGATGCTAGTGGTTTTACGTCATTGGTAGAAGAACCAGAAAACTATAGTCAAGCAATGAAATCTTGTAACAAAGCTCATTGGTACCGTGCAATGACTGATGAACTTAAATCATTAGAACAAAATAACACCTGGACGTTAGAAGATGCTCCATCAGGTAAAAAGGTAATAGATAATAAATGGGTATTTAAGATTAAGTATCGGCTTGATGGTAGCATAGAGAGATTTAAAGCCAGATTAGTTGCACGTGGCTTCACACAAGAATACGGAATTGACTACGAGGAAGTATTTAGTCCTGTTGTAAAATTTACGTCAATTCGTGCAATTCTATCGTTAGTAGCTATAAAGAAAATGGCTATGAAACAATTTGATATTAAAACAGCTTTTCTCCACGGCGATTTAGATAAAGATGTCTATATGTGTCAACCTGATGGGTTTAATGATGGAAGTGGTAAAGTCTGCAAATTACTGAAAAGTTTGTACGGTCTCAAGCAATCGTCGCGATGCTGGAATATAAAATTTTGTACCTTTATTAAAAAATACAAACTTGAACCCCTAGAGTCCGACACATGTGTGTTTGTAAACGTAGACAAAACCCTAATTTTGGCTTTGTACGTAGATGATGGTCTAATAGCGGCAACATCAAATGAACAAATTGATTCTGTAATTAATTATTTACGATCTAATTTCGAGATAAAGTTCTGCAATGCTGAATGCTTTCTTGGTTTGAAGATATGCTGTTATCCTGATGGTTCTATTAGTCTTAGTCAAACAAATTATACTAAAAAAATTCTAAAAAGATTTGACATGGAAGAGTGCAACGGAATTTCAACACCAATGGATGTAAGCCAGGAATACGAAAAATTTACCGATTCAAAAAAATCCAAATTTCCATTTCGTGAAGCAGTTGGAAGTCTTATTTACCTATCAATTGCAACTAGACCTGATATAAGTTTTGCAGTGGGAGTTGTAAGCCGGTTTATGGAGAATCCTAATGAGGCACACGTGAACAGTGTTAAACGAATTTTTAAGTATTTAAAATCAACTACGAATTATGGCATTCATTTCAACAGAAGTGATCAATTAAAATTAGTTGGATATAATGATGCAGACTACGCAGGTGATAAAGAAACTAGGCGATCAACATCTGGTTATATATTCATGTTTGGAGAAAACGTTGTAAGCTGGGGTTCAGAAAGACAAAAATCTGTCGCTTTATCAACCACTGAATCCGAATATATTGCAGCAAATGTGGCTATTAAAGAATTAGTTTGGTTGCAACGTTTATTTAAAGAATTAACATATATGAAAATTTCCACAGAATTTAATATGGATAATCAGAGTGCAATACGATTAATTAAAAATCCTGAATTTCACAAACGCACAAAACACATTGACGTGCGTTATCATTTTATTAGAGAAAAATATGAAGAGAATTTATTCTGCTTAAACTATGTATCTTCTGATGAGCAATTAGCTGATATTTTCACAAAAGCTCTCCCAAAATCCAGATTTGAGTTATTAAGACAGTTAGTTTATATTAAACAAAAATAAACAAAATATATTATAAACAAATAGTGGGAGTGTTGAAATAATTTGTTTTAATATGTTTTTATTCTTTACTTGCTTAATATTCACTTTATCCGTAACTTTATAATTTAAATCAATAATGCTTTGTTATTTTAATATATAAAATAATTATCAATAAAACATTTTTTTATTCATTCTTGTTTTTGAATCAGTAAATAAAAGTTGAGTTTTATTTCGGCCAATAGCATTGTACTTATTCACGAACTTTTTCAATTTATCTTTTATGTTTGGAAATATTAAACTACTTTTCACTCCATACTCATGATCAAGCAATTCCAAAACATCCTCCACGTTTCTAGTTTTACTCTGTTGCATCAACTCATGCAGTTCCTGATAGGATATTTTAATGTATTCCATAATTCTTGACTGTCAAAATTATAATGGAAACCACAGTGAACTTCATTGCACTTTTATATGCATAGTGGAGAGAGATAAAAACAAAGGGAGAGAGAGAGAGCGAAAGAGAGAGAATAAAATAGTAAAACAACAGAGAGAGAGAAAGGTACCACCACAAGCTAAAAGAAAACACTATATAAAGACGGACACACACGCGGACTAATTAGTGACAAAAAAGAAAACACTGAAGATGGCGATTAGCCGAAACCGGTCTGAAAATAATAAAAATTTGACGTGGGATGACGGAAAGTCACCCGAAAACCAATATGATTAAATTATTCAATAAGTGATTCCGAGAATTTCCGTTCTATTTCTATGGAATAAATACTGAGAGTGATATACTAAAATCGCTATAACTCCCAGGAGGGCAGGTATGGGCAGCTGATTTTTTCACAGTTCGTTGAAAACAAATTATGTAACATTTCTGTAGTGGTTTGGAACTGGCACTCTCTGGGACTTTTTAGATATTGCTTACCTAACCCAAATTTTAAGGAAAAATGCACCTCTAGTCGGGTTTTCGCTCTAAAAAAGGTGCATATGAAAATGTCTCAAACAACATTCTTTTTTTTACAGAAGATACTTGTCCGAAGGCAGATTTTTTTTCCAAATCAATATATCTGTCACCAAAATCAAATGAGATCATTTTGAATACAGCCCTGAAATCCCCTCTTTTCGTGAAAATTTTGTATATTTGACTTCTAAAATCAATTAAAAATCAACGGGCCAACAAAAAAATAAGCTTTATGTTTTTTTTGTTTACTTGGAATGTCTGTGACAAAATTGCATCATTAAAAACACTGAAATTTTTTTTTTTTTTTTTTTTTGATAATTTTATTATTTATTGAATCTTTAATTATTTATATTAAATTATCAATAAGTTTTTCTAATCTTAAGTCTAAAAAATATTAAATGTAAGTTTAGGCAATGCTAAACAAAATTTTTAATTTCAACGGTTAATTTTTGTTGTTTTACATCTGTCGTGAACGGCTGAGAAAAAGAGTATCCCTTCTTTTCAGCCGGGTGTGGCCTCTATAATGAAGAATATTGCGCGCAAGTGGATTTGGGTGCAACTCAAGTTTTTTTATATATTTTTTCGCATGTTTTGAAAATACTGTCTTCACCAACGGAACGTCTAGGTCTTTATGAATTCGATGGTTTCCGACATACCAGGGGGCTGCTGTTATTGTACGTAGGATTTTATTCTGTCGCCTTTGAATTCTTTCGACATTCGATGCTGAGGCAGTGCCCCATAACTGGATTCCATAGGACCATATTGGTTTCAGGATCGCGTTGTATAGTAGAAGTTTACAGTCTAGGCTCAGTATAGAATTTCTTCCCATAAGCCAATTAATTTAGGCAGTTTTTAATTTCATTTGCATCAACTTTGCGTCTATATGCGATTTCCATGTTAAACGGCGATCAAGGTGAACGCCTAGATATTTGACTACAGTATGTTGCGGAATAGTCTCGGTGTTGATTTGTATAGGCGGGCATGTTTCCCTTCGCAACGTAAAAGTGACGTGTACACATTTCTGCTCGTTAACTTTTATACGCCATTGTTTAAGCCATTTTTCCAATTTGGATATATACCCTTGTAAGTTGATGGAAGCTTCTACTGGATTTTCATGGACGCTTAAAAAAGCTGTATCATCAGCAAATGTTGATGTATGAATGTTATTGCTTAACGGTAAGTCAGAGGCAGAAATTAAATAAAGTAAGGGACCGAAGATGCTGCCTTGGGGAACTCCGGCTTCGATCGACTGCGGAGGGCTTAAAAAATTGCCTTCCCTAACTACAAATTTTCGTTCCTCTAGATAGCTTTTTAAAAGCTTGACGATGTTTGCGGGGAGATTGCGTGTTAATTTGTGGATAAGACCTTCGTGCCATACTTTATCGAAAGCTTGAAAAACATCTATAAAGAGCGCAGAGATTTAAATTTCTTTTTTTCAAAGGTGTCTCTAACTACGTTCACAAGTATGTGAGTTTGTTCAATAGTGCTATGTTGTCTGCGAAAACCGAATTGATCATCTGGAATGCATCCACTTCTAGTCACTATAGGCATCAGCTTGCTCATATACAGCTTTTCAAATAGTTTTGAAATGTTGGGCAATAAACTAATAGGCCGATAGGATTCAACCTTCGTATGATCCTTGCCGGGCTTTGGTATCATAATAATCATCGAAACCTTCCATTCTGCAGGATAGTATTGCAGCCTTAGAATACTATTAAAAATGAAGAGTATAACTCTTTTTGCAATATAAGGCAGTTGTTGAAGCATTTTGTTGCTTATTTTGTCGACACCTGGGGCTTTTCTGGTGTTAAGACTAGTAATAGTATTTTCAATCTCCGTCATGTTAAATCTCATCGGTATTTCTGGTAAAGAGACGACTGGTGGCAGTTCAACAATATCAGCAGAAATATTCGGGGTAAATACTTTTTCTAGGTGCTTAACAAATAGATCACCTTTTTCAGCATCAGTTCTTGCCCAGTCACCATTAGAGGCTCGTAATGGTGGTTTGCAAATCACTGGCCTTTTAAGTCCTCTGGATGCACTCCACAGCGAATAATCTGTTGATGGTGTTGCATCGAGTTCTTGCAGAAATTTTTGCAGCGAAGCTGTTTTTTGTGATTGTAAAACTTTTCTTAGCTGTTTGGTACACTCCTTAAGCCTTAATTTTAGCTGAGGCGATCTGTAACGTTGCCATTCTCGTCGAGCTCTCCGTTTTTCAGTCAATAGCCTTTCTATATCTGCACAAAAAATATTGTTAAATCTCGCTTGTTGATTTGGTTGAATTGAAGAAGCATTAAGAGCAGCTTGTTTAGTATGTGCTTCAAACAACCTAATAGAATTTTCTATGTCAGCAGTTGTTCTCAATGGCATATTTTCCGTGCAATGAGCACTCAAATATTTTTTGTATTTTAGCCAGTTAATACGTGCAGGTGTCAGCGGTAAATCACATGTTGGTGTTGTAGTTGTGTGTGAGTAAATAGTGATAATAGTAGGCGAGTGATCTGAAGACAAATCCAGAGATGCTTCTACTTCAATCATTTCGCTGGGCACGCCTTTCATAATCCCAAAGTCGATAACATCAGGAATTTTTTGACGATCCGTTGGCCAATATGTTGGCTGACCACTTGAAACTACATTCAAACCCATTTTTGAAATTGTGTCAATCAAAACACGACCCTTGGGACTGATTAAACGTGAGCCCCAAAAAGTCTGTTTAGCATTGTAGTCGCCAGCTGCTACTGAAAAAAATAATCGGAAAAAAGTTACTTTTCCACTAGCCGCAACACAGTGCGCCGTTTAACATGGAAATCGCCTTGATATATAACTTAAACTTTTGTAGCCACTCTGTTTGTGCCAATGCATTGCAAACAAATTACAGGTGTAGTAACGCCTGGACATTTGACACTTGACAGATAAGATGCTGCCACTTTTATTCAAGTTGCATTTGCGTTTACAATAAGTGGCATGGCAAAACTACCAGGTATGCGCAGTTCGACAACAAGTACAACAATCCAAAAACAACATGTAATTTGTTGGTATAAATCACTCGCTTCATATCAAAATACACAAACAAGTTTAAAGCATTTTAATACGTATGAGTACCAAACTGTAACCACTTGTTATGTACTCTCTTCAAACTATATCAGTTTGTATGAAAATTTGTTATAAAGCGAGCTCAGTCAGCTATGCATACGCTTTGATAAGTGGTTAAATTTGTTGCATGTATTTATATAATTGTTTAAATCTACGCATAATTTTTTTGGCAATAGCACGTGTATTGTTGTAATCACAAAACGTTTTCACTTCTGTCGGCACTCTCGTTTTTTTTTCTTTTGTTTTATTCCTTATGGCTACCTCTTGCAGAGATTCCTTGCTTCCGGATAATACGCGTACGTTCACTTAGACAGCAGCTGATACCCTATATCAGTGTAACACATTCCAAAACCCCTAGAGTAATGGTAGCCGAAGACTGCCACCTAGGAATGAAATTAGAAACACTAGAATAAAGCTCAACTTAAACAAGATAGACTTTGAAAAAGTATAGTAAAGTTCCAACCCATTAAAAAATGATAAAAGCTGTAGTGTAAAAACTTACATGTAATTTAGCAGATACAATTAATGATAGAGGATCTTTAACTAATATGATTGCAGCTGCCGTGGTGGCAGTGAGGTCTATGCGGCAGACAACTCTGATGATGAGACTGTGGTTAGTCTTGAAAAATCGATGTCAGTTCAACCCTCCGCGCAATCTAATTTTTGTTTGTCTGTTCACGTAATTAGAGCCACTAGATTTTTCTTTCTAATTTAAATAATAATTTAATTTATAATTTAATTTATAATTGAATTTAATTTAGAGAAAACGAACTGAAGCCTGAAAAATTAAAATTTCTTTGATTATACATCACTCAGTTCGAATAAAAAATTCACAACTTAATTATAAAACTAAAGGCACGTAGCTAAGAATGTGTTTGTACATCACAGTTGTTTATACAATAAAAAAAACAGATGTATATTATATACAGTATACATATACAGTATATATAACGTAAAACATTCCAAAATCCCTAAAGTATTGGTAGCCGAAGGCTGCCACCTAGCAATGAAATAAGAAACACTAGAATAAAGCTCAACTTAAACAATGATAAAAGCTGTAGTGTAAAAACTTACATGTAATTTAGCAGATTTAATTAATGATAGAGGATCTTTAACTAATGTGATTGCAGCTGCCGTGGTGGCAGTGAGGTCTAAGCGGTAGACAACTCTGATGATGAGACTGTGGTTAGTCTCGATACATCGATGTCAGTTCAACCCTCCGCGCAGTTTAATTTTTCTTTGTCTGTTCAAGTATTAAGAGCCACTAGATTTTTCTTTCTAATTTAAATAATAATTTAATTTATAACAAAATTAAATTAAGAGAAAACGAGCTTAAGCCTGAAAAATTAAAATTTCTTCTATTAATAATCACTCAGTTCGAATAAAAAATTCACAACTTGAACAAGATAGGCTTTGAAAAAGTATAGTAAAGTTCCAACTCATTAAAAAATGATAAAAGCTGTAGTGTTAAAACTTACATGTAATTTAGCAGATTCAATTAATGATAGAGGATCTTTAACTAATGTGATTGCAGCTGCCGTGGTGGCAGTGGTCTAATCTGTAGACAACTCTGATGATGAGACTGTGGTTAGTCTCGAAACATCGATGTCAGTTCAACCCTCCGCGCAGTCTAATTTTCCTTTGTCTGTTGAAGTATTAAGAGCCACTAGATTTTTCTTTCTAATTTAAATAATAATTTAATTCATAACAAAATTAAATTTAGAGAAAACGAACTTAAGCCTGAAAAATTAAAAATTCATTTATTATTACATATTATTTTTTTGTAATTCCTTATTTTATTATGCATTTTCTGTTTTACTTTTGCTTTTCGTGGTTTAATATTTAATTTCAAATCCAAAATTTTTTTTTTTTTTTTGGTTTGAATACGGTTGTATTTACGTCGTAACTGATTTCACTCCCTTTTATTAGCATTATTTGTAAGGCTTGAAATTTCTGCGCTATACAAAGGATGGTATTTTCCTAATACTAAATCGCCTACCTATGTTTTCCATTTTCTTCGGCGAAGGTGCAATACCGTGCTTGATCTGCTTAAGTTTTTCCTTACTATACCAAATACTTGTTTTAACACTTCAGCCTTTTTTTATCGGACAGCAATCATTAGTGCCTGTACCCGTGGTGTCTTCATGATATAATGCTGCTAGTAATCTGGGTTCCCTGCCTTGGACAAGGAATGCTGCGCTGTAGTTTGATGATTCTGGTTTTCCCGTGTTTAAAGCCAGTTGAAATTCTGGTATCAGTTCTTCCCAGGTTCTTTAGTTTAGACTTGCGAACTGTGCTATCATGGTCTTTACTATTCTGTTAAGCCGCTCAGTTGTGTTTTCCTGCGAGGTGTAGTGAATTGCCGTTTTACACCAAGCTCCTTTATATATTTCTGAAAGGATTTACAAGTAAACTGTGACCCATTGTCGTTAATCAACAATTCGCCATTATTTTTTTTTTTTTGTGATTATTTTATTATATATTCATTGAATCTTCAATTAAAAATTGAAACATCAATAAGTTGTTCAAATCTTAAATATAAAAATGTTAAATATATGTTTAGCCAATGGTAAACAAAATTTTTAGTTTCACCGGTTAATTTTTGTTGTTTTACATCTCTCCTGTGCGGCTGAGAGAAAGAGTATCCCACCTCCTCAGCCGGGTGTGGCCTCTATACTCTAGAATATTGCGCGCAAGTGGATTTGGGTGCAACTCAAGTTTTTTAATATATTTCTTCGAGTGTTTAGAAAATACTGCCATCACCAACAGAACATCAAGATCTCTGTTAATTCGCTGATTTCGGATATACCAGGGGGCTGCTGTAATAATACGTAAAATTTTGTTTTGTCGCCTTTAAATTTTTTCTACATTTGATACTGAGGCAATGCCCCATAACTGGATTCCATAGGCCCATATTGGTTTTAGGATCGCGTTGTATAATAGAAGCTTACATACAAGACTTAGTATAGTATTTCGTCCAATAAACCAATTGGGTTGCGCTGCTTTTAATTTAATTTGTGTCAACTTTGCGTCTATATGCGATTTCCACGTTAAACGACGATCAAGATTAACGCCTAGATATTGTGGTGATTGGTATTGATTTGTATAGTCGGGTATGTTTCCCTGCGCTACGTAAAAGTGATGTGTACACATTTCTGCTCATTAAGTTTTATCCGCCATTGTTTTAGCCATATTTCCAGTTTTGATATGTACCCTTGCAAATTCCGGGAAGCATTTACAGGATTTTCATGAATGCTTAGAAAAGCTGTATCATCAGCAAATGTTGAAGTGTGATTTTTACTGCCTAACGGTAAGTCCCCAAAAATGTGTGAGCCAAAATTCGAAGATATGCAGAAACATACTTTAGATGTTTTTATTTTTTTTTAAATCGAATAACCCTAAAATAATTTACAAGCCCCAGACATGTTTTTTTAGGCAAATATGGTCAACTTTGGCCCACTCGTGGTGGGACATGAAAACATGCTTTACAAAGCGTCACTCTTCCTCTAAAAATTTCAGCTAAATTCACATAGTAATTCAAGTTCCAGATTTTATACAATTTATTTTGCAAATATCCCTATATTTGGTCTCTATATACTCCAACAATATAAATAATGTAGCATTTTGGTAGTGCTATGATGCCAGACTATTTACACACGATTCTGAATAGACCTACTTTGAACTTAAGGAATACCTTTCCCATCCATATATAACATTACCTTAATATAGAAAGGCCGTAATTAATTTTTTTTAAAATCGGTTATTTTTACTTATGTATATCGATAACGAATAGATATACATATAATGAGATTGGGCTTTTATATATTAAGGTAACGATATACATTTGCTACACGAAGTGGAATATAAAATACGAAAACTTATTGAAAAAATTTATTAACTAAACTACATATATGTTAGGAAAATCCATCCTTCATGCAAAACCTACAAGAAACCTTCTGTTAAAATTGCGCGGTGAATACACTTCTATTACTGATGAACTGGAGAATGTTTGCCACTTGATAGTCTCACCAACAGTATCACTTCCAAGTCACAAAAGTAAGTATATATTTTTGTCTATATTGATTAATATATCGCATATACATATGTACATTAGGGGTATAACCAATTTTTTGGCATAGGTCAACTATATCCTAGTAACCACGAAAATCATAATCTTTTGTAATTTTTCTCAAAAAAGTTCTCGCTAAAAAAGGTTAAAAATACGTTTTGGTACGTGTTGGTTTGCGGAAAAATCTCTTACCATCTCTAAATATTAATGAAATTTCATACTTGAGCTATTTTTTGTTTTAAATAAACATATTATTCATTTTTCTTAACCAAAAAGAAAATTAAAAATTTTCAAAACTTCATCGCGGTTGGTGTGTAAAGTTTTTTGACCTTAGCGAAAAAATAAATATACGTTCCCTTACACTTTTTTATGCTCTATCGGACTGTGCTATGCCAATTTTTATATTTTAAAAAATTGTTGAAAAGTTATTTCCCTAATGTACATACATATAATCTAGAAGGTAAAAAATCTGCAAGAGAAGAGAAAAAAATTATAAATTATATACGAAAACTGTCTTATGAAATACATAGCTCACGAAATATGTTGTGAAGAAGCAAATGAAATAATATAGATATCAACTATCACCAATTTAATTTTATACGAAGTTTTCTACCCAACTTACTCTCTGGCCCATGATCTTTGCAAATAAAAAAGCTGCCTGAAAAAACTTTCATGTAATATGTCATCGAAAAAATTTAGTCACATTTGATTTTTTTTCTTCCTGCACAATTTTGACGTTATTGCTAAAATACTACCAGCATTATTCATAAAAAGTTCTTATTGAAGCAAATGTGTTCATAATAGTTAATAATCAGTTCTTGTCTTATTAATAAGAAACATTATTCTGTTTTGAGATTGTATGTCAATTATTATTTTAGCTGTCAACATAAAATTAATGGTGCATAAAATAAATTACTCGATCTTAAAAAAAAATGTGAAATTAGTAAAATGTAACATTTATTTAATCAATTTAAATTAATAGCACATTTGAAAAGTGTTGTAGAGATATTGATAGTTGGTTTTGGTCAAATATTACAAAAGAGTTTATTACAATTACAACGGTCTCAACATTTGTCCGCACTAATTATTTTTTCCTTATATATTTAAACATTTTCTAATGTTTTTGTAGATGCAGGTGAAAACTTATGCACAAAATCATAAAAATAAATTAGAACTATGTATATAAGAGCAGATAAGGCAAGTATTAATATATAAAAAAATCAGATAGAATTATGGATACTTATATGTTGTAGCATGTGACCAACAGTGTGTAGTATGCATTGCAATTCAACAGTACCGCAACATGCAAGCGTTGACAAACTGCAAGCAATATATTTTGTGTGACGGTAATTTGACACTTGTACGGTTAATCAAGTGCAGCAGCACAATGCACTTAAATGAATCACATTTATTAACTGAATTTGTTTGATTGTAAATATAAGCAACACAAAGTATCTGCTGCTTTTAGGTATGCACTCGTTGGACTTTAAAACTGTTGAACACATGCCATACATAAATAGTTGGCGGCTAAATATGCTTACCCAACAATAATATATATTTCTATTCTTTTACTCTTATGTTAAGGTACCCCCAAGAATTATTCTCATAATTAGTATATAAGCTAATGTCATTTAGTTTATAATTCAATTAATAAATCATCAGTCTTAGGAGCTCCAACTTTACAAGCTCTAAGACAAAAAAAAAATAAAATAATAAACCATTTTATTACATGGCGATCCTGCCAGTTCCAAGAGTGCTTTATTACATAATTCATTTTATTCTACATATTTTATTTATAACAGTAGTGCATTAAATTTGCACACTAGGGCCAGTAAGCGTTAACCGCTCCTGGCAAACATTTTTTTAATTGCGTTTACAAAATAGCTCGTAGCTAAAATATTTTAAAGAACTTCATATTTACAAAAACACAAAAAAAGGGGATTAAGATAATTAGCAATGTTACTGAAATAAAAATTAAAAAAGTAACACTTAAAGAATAATTTTTCAAAAATTTTGTTTGAATAAAATTAAAATTAAACCTAAATACATAAGAACAACGTTTTAGAATTTTTTAAATGTGTAAAAAAAATAATTTTATCCTTAAGATGGATAAAAGTAAAATAAATTAATTAAAAATATCATAATATTAATAGAAATAAGACTAAAGTAAATTAAAAGAAAAATTTATAAAATTATTATACATAAATTTTTACACGGTCCTTTATAATGAATAGAAAACAGAAAAAGAGAGAAGGAAAATCAAAATAGAAAAACTAATTAAAGACATTAAATTAAATCATACTTATGGAATGGCAAGAAATACTTAACAAAGCCAGTTAATAAAGAAAGATTTTGACCGTTCTTATAAATGCCTAAACATTGACAGACCTACAAAAGAAGAAACAATAAAAATACATTTCGATAAGCTTTTAGGTTGTTTGAAAGAATAAGAACTTTATTTAATGTGCACTACAATAGACTTACAATTTCACACAAAACAACAGCAGATGCATTCTTTGCTTTATTTAAAAGAAAAAATTTTCATATTGGCAGCTAAGAAAGGGGTTGAACTTGACCTACCAACATCCATCCACGAAAATTCACCTCATAAATTCAGAACTAAACCAATAAATACTACAGTGGGCCCAAACAATTGTCCATCTTTACAATTTTCTCACTCTCATAGGTACATCAATATAAGTTCGAATAATAATTACGTTTATTCGTAATAATATAAACAAAAAATAAAGTTATTATAATGGTTTTATTTTATTTTTTGCTTATGTGTAAATACATATATATCTGCATACACAAACTCATATAAGTGATCTCAAAAAAAAAAAGATAAACCTAAATGAGTTCTTCTTCTGACAACAACAACAATAAACCTACAATCAGTAGGAATGTTAATTTAACTTTGATTGCTAATGGCGACAATAAAAAAAAATAATTAAACACAAACCTGAATTTTACACAAAACAAAATTACACGTGCGCGATCATGCTCTCCGTACATGTTAAATAGTGATCCAGAAGTAACAACAATTGCACCTATTAGCAAGCTTGTCAGCTTAGCTGTGAAAAAAAAACAAACAAACAATATATAACATGGTGACCAATGTGCAAAAAATCGTTAATACGGTGAGTAAAATTCAAACAGGTATGGATAGATACATAACCGTGTTAAAAAGGGGAAGAATACCCAAAAAAAGTTTTCAAAGACGGAAAAAATATTAAAAATTCCGAAAATCGTTTCGCGATTTTAACTGAACAAGGCGATGAAGACACAACTATTACAAGTTCGAGTAAGCCTTCACCGATATATCTAAGAGTACATAATTCCAGTTTGCTGATTAAAAGCCTGATTTCATTAATTGAAGAAAAAGAGTTATTACTCCAATTAAGCGCGGGAATATCAATGAAACAAAAATTCAAGTACCTCAGGAAAAAAATTACCAAAAACTAGTAGCAGACTTTGAGTCAAAAAACAAAAATTTTTATACGTACCAATTAAAGAGTGCTAAAAGTCTAACTGTCGTAATAAAAGTTATAGACTCTATCGTGGATCCAGAAGTTGTAAAGTCTGGTCTTGAAAATTTGGGATTTATGGTGAAAAATGTTTCAAACATTAAAAATAGGGAAAGAATGTCACAACCTATATTAAGAGTCGAGCTACAGCAAGGTATAAAAGAAAAAAAATAAGCACACCCTATATTTAATTTGAGGTATTTGATGCACAGAAGAGTTACCGTTGAGCTACCACACAAAAGACCTGGACCTGTCCAATGCCTGAACTGCGAATAATTTGGACACACTAAAACAATTTGTAAGTTGTATGCGTTTTATGTGATGAGTTACACAGTACCGGCAACTGTGACAAAATTAAAGGTGATCCCTCATTTTTTAAATGTTCATTGAACAAAAAAAGAATAATATCCCCGCTCAGGCTATCACTCTTTTAAGCTCCCACAGTTACCACAACAGTCTACCAGTTAGAAACAATATTCAAACGTACTGAAATATAACGCGACTATTGCTCTGTAAGAACCTAATAGTCAATTTTCATACACTAACATATTAAAAAGTAACCTGAATACAGCGCAAAACCCGGTACCAGTTCCAGGGTTTAATTTAAATCCTATTGAAGCCTCAATAGAGAGCTTAATACAAACAGTAACCACTTTTACTCTCAACTCTCAAGTTGAAAATGCAGTCTACCTTGTTGCAGGCTGTATTAAACAATTCATGAACTAGAAAATCTGTTTGTGGAACGCAAACGGCATCTGCCAACATAAAAACGAAATAGAATATTTTCTTCAGGATAAACAAATCGATGTTATGCTTATCTCAGAAACTCATTTGACATCTCGAAGCTGTTTCAGAATTAGTGGATATAATTTTTACGACACCAAGGATCCCCGTGGCAGAGCTTGTGGTGGCTCGGGAATTCTAATAAAAAAGTGAATAAGACACTACCTGTTAAATGATTTTTGTAAAGAATATCTTCAAACAAGGAGCATCTGCATTGAAAATTATTATCAAAAACTTATAATATCATCTGTCTATTCGTCCATAGATTTTCAATTACCGAGAGTCAATATACGGCTTTTTACAATTCACTGGGTTCCTGTTCTCTAACAGGTGGCGACTACAATGCTACGCACACATTTTGAGGTTCACGTTTAAACAGTCCTAAGGTTCGTTTTTTGTTTGACACAATTTCTAGAATGTGTTTTAATGTAGTTTCGAGTGGTCAGCTAACATATTGGCCACCAGATAGACAAAAATTCATGATGTTGTCGACTTTGGAATAGTGAAAGGTGTGTCCAGCGAAATGATTGAAGTTGAAGCATCTTTGGATTTATCTTCAGATCACTCGCCTACTATTGTCACTATTGTAACGTACGCACACTTAGTCACAAAAAATATAACAGATAGCAAACACAAACAAATTAAATAAAAATGAAATACGAGCACAACAAAAATAAAGACAAAATGATAGCTGACCTTCACCAACCCTTCCTGAAATGACCCATCCTAATACCGTATTTTGCAAAGTCGGCAACTCATTACCCAATTTTATTTGTCCGATTGCCAATAATTGGTGATAGAATTCTGCACCTATAAGCACATCTATTTTATCAGGGCGATTGAACTCCGGGTCTGCAAGTTCGTTATTTTTGGGAATTGGCCAATTATGAATGTCAATTATTTGTGAAGGCTGTGAGGAGATTATTTGAGGAAGAACAGCTGCTTCAATTTGAAGTTGTTGAGCCTCGAATGTAATGCGATATTGACTCTGTGCCGAACCTTAGTGTTGCTTGCTCCAATGCCGCTTATACAGATCGAAGCTGGCTTTGTTGAAAGGCCTAAGCGCTTAACTAATCGTTTGCTGACAAAATTTAGTTGAGATCCAGAGTCGAGAATTGCTCGGCATTGTATTTCTTTTCCGCTTGCTTTAACGATGATCAATGCTGTGCTGAGAAGAATGTAATTGCTTGAACTGGAACTTTTTGCTGTGGTTAATGATGCAGCTTCTTGTGCTGCAAGATTTAAGCTTCCTTCAGATGCCCGAATTGGTTTTGAAGCCAAGTTGCTTCTGTTTTGTTCTGAGGCTTCTAGGTGAAGAAGTGTGTTGTGCCTTTTGTTGCACTTCATGCAGCTTCTAGAAATGCAATTATTTACGTTACGGCCCGTTTTTAAGCAATTAAAGCAATATTTTTTCTTTTGAACCAATTGACTCCGAGCTGACGGTGATAATTGAAGGAACATCTTGCAAGAAAATAATGGGTGTTTATCGTTTTTGCACATGACACAAGCTTGGTCTTGAGTTACCACGGAAGTGAAAACTTTCGGTTGTGAAATTGGGCGTTTCTTTTTGGCTCCCATTGCTTCCATCGACTGAAAGTGTCTTTCCAAAAACTTCTAAAAAATTCCTTAATTGTTGGAACTTCTCGTGGTTGTGATAGCGATTGTTCAAAGCGCAATCGTGTGACTTGGTCTAATCTTTTCAGTAATAAGTGCAGCAGAAGCGGGTCCCAAGATGTTGTATCAATTTGAAGGTTGTGTAGTGCTAAAAGGCACTGTTGATTCTTGTCATGAAGCTCTTTAAAGTTGTCATTTACTCTATCATCTGAATCATCGACCAATTCATGAACTAGTCTGCTGACTAGTAGCCGCTTGTTGTTGTAGCGGTCTACGACCATGTTCCATGCGGCTTCAAAATTTTCTTCTGTTGCTGCAAAATGTTTTATCAAGTTTGCTGCCTCTCCTACCAAGTGCGTTTTTAAGTACCAAATTTTTTGTACTCTTGTGATCGGCTGGTTGACGACCAGTGATGAAAACAAATCATGAAACTCCTGTCATTTTAAATGATTTGCATCAAATTTGGGTATAGTGATTTTTGGCATTGGATTAGTTTCTGCCTGATGATGAACGAACTCTGATGGTTGTGTTGTGGACCTGCTGGTTACCTTTCTCACCGCTTTCCTTAGATTGGTTTCCAATTCTATGAATCGTTCCATATTATATGCATGGTCTGTTTACGAATTAGTTTTGTTATTCCACTAGAAACCTTTGCTTGGATCCCACTAGCTTCTGTTGATGCTGCTTCTGCACCTGCTGCATGAGCCTCTTGTCCTAGCGGTTTGCCTGCTGTTTGTGTAATCTTCAACATTGCTTGTTGTAGTACTTCCTTGTACTGCTGAACGATATTTCGAATAGCTTCGTAGTATTCATTGACGAAATACTCATGATCTAACGGTGGAGCTTTTAAAAAACGGATTTCGTTGTCGTTAGCCTCAAATGCCGACCACTCGTCCTCCAACCTTTTCACTCGCTCTTGAAAATAACTTCTAGTTGTTTTCCTTGATGACGGGTCCTTCTTGTAATTTCGGATGACCGTCTCAATTCTTTCACCGATGTCCTTTTGTTTAATGATTAGTTCTTCAAATGTTGCCATAGTTGCTGATCTCGATTAGTTGGCTTCTGGGAATTCGCACCAAATGTGGTCTGTAGTACCCTTCGGACTGATGTCCTGATGCCGGGCTGAAGAATTTGCAAAAAGTTGATTTGGCTCTAGGACTGTTGATGTCCTGTTGTAAGGACTGATGATGTCCTTGTATGCGAATTTGAAAGAGGATCCTGTGCCTTGTCACAGAATCACGTCGGGGTCACCAAAATGTAAATTAACTCGTTTGTTAATTTGTTCTAGATTTTCATCACAGCACATAAACTGGATTAAACTTAAAATTGCTAAAACAACAAGCGGCACTTGAAACCGAGTTGTTTTCCAAAATGTAGATTAACTCTTTTGTTAATTTGTTATAGATTTTAATCACAGCACATAAACTGGATTAAGGTTAAAACTATTAAAACAACAAGCGGCACTTGAAACCGAGTTGTTTTCCAAAAGAAATAATAGAGGCACACTCTTCAATGTTCAAACACAAAAAAGGCGATCTTTATTTAAATTTTACTTCTTTTATACAATATTCATTCTTATTAATTTTACATACTTGGCATTTTTAAATTTAAGTTCATTGGCTGTGTTGCCATGAACATGAGACAACCAAAAAATACCTAGAATGCAATTTTGTGGATATGGGTGAACGCACTACATAAACAGTACAAAAAAATAAAAACTGCATAATAAACAATCGTCAATTATTTGTTTGTAATATAATAAACGAAACTAATAAAATTGCATTCTAAGTATTGTATTACAATTTTATGAACAAGACAAATAAAAATAAAAAAAATGCATGATCTACAAAAGAATTGCTCATCTTTATGGAAAAGAATGAAAACTAAAAATTAATAAATTTACAAAATTGTACAACAAACAAAAATAATACAATTATGAACAATGAATTCAAATGAAAACTACGTTAATAAAAATGTGAAAAAGGTACGCTACTGACTGACTCTAACACAAAAGTGTAAAAAATTCAAAATTAATATTTGTGTCTTATTTTTAGCACAGACTATATATGAGGCTATCAGCGGAAAAGTGGTGTAACCCACAATTTACGTAGGTTACGGTTCTGGTGTAAGATATGTTCTTTACACTATATAGTATATTCAGTGCAATAGTCGAGTAAGCCACCTTTTTGTATCCAAAAGCTAATTGCGCTAGAAACATAGTTTTTGCTTGGGCCGTTATAACCAAGTACGATAGTGCAAATGTGGTGTAAGCTGTATACACCACTTTTGAACCAGGGCAAAACTATGTTTGTCTGAGGAAATAAATCATGAATTTGTGGTCAGTGGGCATTCATACTTACCATGCGACCAAGATTTTGACCTAAAAGAGAATAATAATAAATTTTTCAAATAAATATACTTTCCAGAAAACTGGCTCGAGGTAATTAAAACGGCTCGCAAAAAACAATTATTTAAAATAATAAGAATGACAGGTAGGGATTTGTTTCCCTCTAAGTCACTGGAAAAAAGTGTAACAAACCGAAAAATTTCGCTTGATAATAACAAGGTAAAATGGTTGAAATTCCATAAACTTGAAAATTGATTTCTTTATATTATTATTATTACGAATAAACGTAATTATTATTTTAACTTATATTGATGTATATGTATATGAAAAGTAATATTATCAGGCTCAAGTTCAGTTTTATTGAATTAATGAGAATTCGAAATTACTAAGAGTTTTTTTATGTTGGAAAATATTATTATTTATATCCAATCAGTTTTTAGCAGAACGTATCAGTACTGATTTCAAGGCCGCTACACCTCTGATCAGCGTTCAATTGTCCATCTTTACAATTTTCGTAAAGTGGATACTGTAGTGGCAGCACTGTCGCCTACTACCTCTCCAAATTACTTACTACTATTTAAGCAACTAAGTATTGAATTAGTGAGTAAGCAATGATTAAATAAATAAATTACTCTTAACATACAAGTCAAACTGTGCAGTTGTTCTTAAATCTATTACATGGCGACCGTGAAGGCGTGGAATAAATACATATAAATATTATATGGATTATTCTACTAAACAATTAAAAAAATAATATACACACAAAAATATAAAGAAAAACTTAATTAAACATCAGATACATAAGTACATAGTTGTGTAAATATAAGCAATAAATGAAATAAAACTGAATTTAAAAGAGGAAAAAGTGAAAAAAAATGAAATAAAGAAAAAAATTAAAAAAAACTGTAATAAATTCAACTTAAAACAAACACCAAGCAACATTTAACAGAGAATTTCAAATATCTACAGTCAAAACACATTTAATAAACTAAAAAAAAAACCAATACACATTAAAAATGGAAAATTGGAAAAAGAGAAAAAAAAGAGGTACAGTCACAGCAAAAATTTGTGCTTCAAAATTTAACTAAACAGAAAAACTCAAAATTTCCAGAAATAATAAGAAAAATGCCATTTATTTAAAGAAAAAATTGAAAAGTGGAAAAAAAACTGGTAACAAAAAACCATTATTAAAAAAAAATGGCTACCGAAAAAAAAACAGAATTTTTTTTTACATACTTATAACCTAAAAAACTACAAAATAAAAACCATAAAACAAGCATACATGCATGCAAACATAATTATTGAAACATACAAATAAAATGATCAACAGTTATCAAAATAGAAAAAATAATACGTACAACAAAACAACACAAGAAGAAATACTTTAAACAAAAAGTTTTAAAAATTTTTAACACAAACAATAATGAAGTTTAAATTAAAATAAAATAGAATACCTATAAACGAAAAATATGAAAATTAAACGAAATAGAAATTAAAATATGAATAGAGAAAAAATACATACATATATACCTACAGAAAAAAGTACAGTCGTGTCAAAAGTCAAATCAAAATTTATAAAAAAACACAAGAACATAACAAATACATATACATATAACCAACTGGTCATAATATATTTCTTTGACCGACAACAAAAAGTAAGAACTAAAAACAAATTAAAATAAAAGAACAGTTACAAAAATATCACACCCAGCAACAAAAAGTACATGAAAAGAAAAATGAATATAAACCATTTAAAGAGAAAGAATATAATATACAAAGAAAAATAGAGAAAACGAAAAAAAGAAATAACGAAAAAATTGGAAAATATGAAAAAAAATAAAAATACATGGCAATGATAAAATCTTAAAACTAATTATGCAATCAAACAAATTAAAATCATAAGAAGCCATAATTTTAAATCATTCATGACTATGTGAACGTAGAAACTATGCAAGTAATAAAATATGTGGAGTTAGTTTCAAAAAATATAGATAACAAACGTTTTGAAAAAAGTTTTGGCCCACTTTGACTGTGAGCCACTGTATGTACAATTTCATAGGAAAACCAATCAACAAAAAAAAAATATTGAATCATAAAATTAAAACATTTGAAAAAAAAAGAGAAAAAAAAACATTAGAAACAGTTTGGGGTACAACTGTACCAAAATTTTAAATTCTTAAAAAAAATAATAACCTGTTTGTCTGAAAAAAAAGAGAACAACACCGAAAATGTAAAGTTGGAAAAAACAGGTACAAAAAAAAACCACCTAGTAACAAGAATAAAATAAAGGAAAGGAAGCTGAAAAGAAATATATGGAACGAAAAATGAAACATTGAATAGAAAAACGAAAGATCAAAAGAAACGAAATGAAAATGAAACAAAATGACAATAAAATGAAATAAAAATGAAAAATGAAATTGAAAAATTATATACATTAAAAATAAAACTAAACGAAAAACACCAACAAGAACAAAAATCTGAAAAAAATGATATTGAAAATTAAAATATAAACAACAAAAATAAATACAACAAAAATAATCAACAGTTAAAACACAGAAAGAATCTAAAACAGAAAGAAAACTGAAAACAAATCATTACAAAATATATTAAAACAAACAAACAAGCATACATGCATATATACAAACATAATTAGTGCAACATACAAAGTAAAATAAAACAAAACTACAAAAAATGCTAACTAAATGAAGACGAAACAATAAGCATCAAATAAAATAATAACAAAGAACTCAGAACAAACAATAAAAATAGAGACTTGAAAAAATGAAAATTTAAAAACATTACAAGAAAAAAATGGAAAAGTAACGAAAAACAATGCTCATACATATACTAAATAAGTCAAAAGAAAAGTATAAAATAAAATACAAGAAAAAAAAATCAACAAATATCATCAACAATAACAACAACAACCAACAATTAAACACAAACAAACCAAACCAACTGAAAAACGTACGAAAGCAACAACAAGATCAAAAACTGGAAAAAAAGTATCAACAAGTTTCAGACAACAACAACAACAACATCAACAAAAAACCAGCCCAAAAACCAACAGAATAAAAACATCAATATATACAACACAGACACAACAATAACAACCAATTCAAAACGAAGAAACAAAGAAGACAGCAAAAACGTATAGCAACGTGGGGAATAGAAGCATGCAAACACATATATACTTATATTATATTACATACTCATATCAATTTCACAATTTATTATTATTATATATATATAGAATACATTTGTACAATAAATACAAATTATATATACCACAAAAAAATAAACTTTATATACACATTTATATACATGTATTTAAACACTTACATAGTTACACTCTAACACAATCACATGCATATACAGTCAAACACAAACAGAAACATACACACATAAATGACACAAATACAATATACATTACAATTTAATTGTAAAATTGTAATATATAATCAAACGTAAATATAAATAAATGAATGAAAAAAAATGAATGAAAAAAATGAAAAAAATAATGAAAAAAAAAATCTTGCGTTAATTATGTTGGAAATTTTATTTTATTTATTTTAGGGTAGTTATATCAAAAAAATTATAATTTCTCTCAAAAAAAAAACAAACAAGAAATAAAAACATATATATTCATTTTAAACAACAAAAATAAAACAAACATAAACAATTTGAAACCTTTCACATATTTAGATGTGTATAAATATAAATAAATACATGTCAATAACTATGTATATACATACATTGAATTTTGTATTGTTAAATACATATAAATGAAAAAAAATCATAGTGATTCATATACATAGTATGTATGGAAAAATTTTATTTTTATATACTATACACAAAGATGAAATGAAAAACAGTGAAGAGCAAAACAACGCACACTGAAAATTTATTATAGATTCTCACTTGATTTCAGCAAAAAATCTGCCAAAATTAGAACAAAATTATTAACATTGATGAAAGAGAGAAGCGCATAAAACTAATATATAAAAAAAATCTTTTTAAACAACTGCCACCTGTTAAATTTGAGTTTATTAACGAAACAAATAGATTAGTCTAATTGCTTTCGAGGCTACGGCCAATAATCACAACATTTACGGTGCAGAATGGCCAAAATATAATTTATTTCCCAAAATATATAAACAATTTATAAAAAGAGAACATGGCATTAAGATTTGAAATCATTTGAAATCATTTTAACATTTTTACATCACTGTATGAACACTGTATGTTACAATAACTTTATTAATAACTAATAATAATAACATGTTATGAAAAAAAAACATAAAAATTTGTATTAAACAAAACCTTTAAAAAAAAAAAAAAAAAAAAAAAAAAATAACTTTTTTTTGGAATTAAACATAACAAAAATAACATATTATATATATTATTAAACTAAATTTGTAGAAATTGAACAAATAATATGAATATCACAAAACTTTATTATAATAACGTCGTTATATATATAACAACAAAAACCCAAAATTTAAATTAAATCTATTCATACATTTATTTAAAAACACAAGTTGAAAAAAATATAAATTTATACCTTAAATAATCTAGGTCAAAAATATACTCAAACAGAAGAAAAGAAAATTAATTAAATAATATCAAAATAAATAGAAGTAACAAAAACTTTGTATAAAAAAAAAAATTTTTAAACTAAATTTTTCTACAAACAAACAAAACAAAAATAAGAAATAAAATTTTTTTTATTCTTTTTGCAAAATGAAACATTTAACATTAATAATATTTTTAGATACTTATACATAAAAAAAAATCAATCAAACTTTGTAGAAAATTAAAACAAAATATAATTTTTTTTTTTCTTTTATATATTGTTGGAAAATGCTGAATCTAACGAGACTGATCACCTCGGTTTGATTCAACATTTTTTTATAAAAAGGGAGGTGCATAGGTAGGTGGACAATGCTTATGTTTCCAAACTTTAAAAACAAAATACAAATACTTTCAAATTATAAATATTTTCAAATAGAAAAAAAACTAACATATCAACATTTTCAATAATATAAATATTTTTAAAAACAAAAACAAATATAAATATTTTTCTATTATAAGTTATAATTAATTTATATTTTTTCTTTAAAAGAAGGGAGGTGTAGTGGCAGCACTGTCGCCTACTACCTCTCCAAATTACTTACTACTATTTAAGCAACTAAGTATTGAATTAGTGAGTAAGCAATGATTAAATAAATAAATTACTCTTAACATACAAGTCAAACAGAGAAGTTGTCTTTAATATATTACAATACTAATTGAGAAGAATATCAACTATTTAACCAGTTTTCAAGAGAAATAGAATATGAAAATTAATTTTTAATTCATATTTTATTCTACGTTGAAACAGTGCTGCGTTGATCGTTCCGTTATGTTTGTGTCGGTAACTATGTAATGAATTAAATATGGTATTCCTTAAGATCGCTAAGATGCGCTGTGCGGATATCGTTGCTTGCTTCCCCCTCGATTCTCACAATTACGGGTGATATAAAATCTTTCACAATGTATGGCCCCCCAAACTTTGGCGCTAATTTTGCTGCGAAGTTATCACAAGCTTTTGAGAGTGGGTGTTGGCGTAGTAAAACTTGATCTCCAACCTGCGGCTTCCATCGGCGGCGACGCAGATTATAGTCATATTGTTGTTTCTGTGATGCTTGTTCTAGGTTTCGGCGGACTATTTTGAATACCTCCTGTAACTCGTTCGCCCTTTCTTGTGGTAACGAATTTCGTGCTCCTGTGCCCAGGGTTACTTGATCATACAAGGCGTTCGGCAGACGTGGTTCGCGTCCTTGCGTGAGATACGCGGGTGAAAAGCCAGTGGACTCCGCAACACTAGTGTTGATGGCCAACATGATTTCTGGGATCCATTCGTCCCACGAATTATGATGCTGGCCAGAAAACTGCGCAGTTATTGTTTTGATGGTGCGGTTTGCCCTTTTAGTCGGGTTTTCTTGTGGAGTGTATGGCGCCGTAAATTGATGTCGCGTACCATGCCTTTCGACGCACTTTCTAAATACGCGTGACGTAAATTGGCTTCCATTGTCCGTAATGATCCGCTTAGGGACTCTATATCGGGCGACGATGCGTTCACGGAAAACTTTGACCAGACCTTCGCCGGTAGCCTTTCGCACCGGTATCAGTTCGCACCATTTTGAGAATGTGTCGAAGAAAACTAGGAGCATCGTGTTGCCATGCTTCGTCCTTGGTAGTGGACCCACGAAATCTGCGGATATGGTGGCCCAAGGCTCTTCCGGGATGCGCGTCAGCATCTCTCCGGCTGGCCGCTGTTGGCTCACCTTGTACCTTTGACAAGATTCGCAATTTCGTACATAGCGTTTAACATCTCTAGCCATTCCTGGCTAGTAATATCGGCACGCAACCTTATGTAACGTCTTCTTAGTGCACAAATGTCCACCTGCGGCGCTATCGTGGTTTTCGCTGATCACCTGTTTCCGCAACGGTGTGGCTACGCATAATTTCCAGGGAGTACAATCCTCATCATTGACACCTTGGGTGTAATGTTTGTACAGCTGATTCTTACTAATCGTGAAGTTAGCAAATTTTTTTGGATTCTGCAGTACCGAGGCCATTTGGCGTTCCAGCCATGGACAGTTCTTCCGGGTAACTGTTTGTACCACGTTGACGCTATCGACGGGTTGTCGAGAAAGTGCATCAGCCACGACGTTCTGCTTCCCTTTCCGATATCGAATAGTGAACCGATACTGCTGTAGCTCCAGTGCCCATCGCGCAAGTCGGCCTGTGGGATTGTCGATTGAGTTAGGCCATTTCAAAGCCAAGTGGTCTGTTAAGACTATGAACTCGTAACCTTCAAGATAGGGCCGCATTTTACGGATGCCCCAGATGATGGCCAAGCACTATTTTTCGGTAGCGGAATAATTCTTCTCCGCTCCGTTCAGGTGTCGGCTGGCGTATGCGATGACGCGTTCCGTGCCGTCTAGCTCTTGAGTCAAAATCGCCCCTAGACCATATTCGCTGGCGTCCGTCTGGAGAACAAACGTTTTGTTAAAGTCCGGACATGCTAAGACCGGGGCCTGGGTTAGTTTTTCTTTGAGCAGAATGAACGCGTTTTTGTGTTCGACTCCCCACTTCCAATGTTAACCCTTTTTTAATAACTTAAAATGTCTGACAATTATCTGATAATGGCAAAATAGAGTGTTCTCACGATTGTCAGATGTCTGACAATATTATTGTCTTACAATGAACTGACAATTCTTTTTCTTGCGACGTTGCAAGACAAAAATTTTAAGTTTAGACGGTTGTGAGACATTTTCTGAACATTTTTTGACAATATTGTAAGATCTGCCAATCGTCTGTACATAGCTTAAGTACCGTACCCGCACTGTATGAATTAAAATAAAATTGAATTTCATACGGTCGTTATGTGACATTTGTAAGCCAGTGATGGGCTGTTATTTTGTTTTATACTAAGGGGGTATTTTCGCTCTTCTCTTTGGTACTTTTTTATAATAATATCTGTAAACTATGATTGAAAAACTGAAAATAATAAGTGTACATGTACATGTAACTGCATAAACAAACGTAAATATAAATAAATGAATGAAAAAAAATGAAAAAAATAATGAAAAAAAAAATCTTGCGTTAATTATGTTGGAAATTTTATTTTATTTATTTTAGGGTAGTTATATCAAAAAAATTATAATTTCTCTCAAAAAAAAAACAAACAAGAAATAAAAACATATATATTCATTTTAAACAACAAAAATAAAACAAACATAAACAATTTGAAACCTTTCACATATTTAGATGTGTATAAATATAAATAAATACATGTCAATAACTATGTATATACATACATTGAATTTTGTATTGTTAAATACATATAAATGAAAAAAAATCATAGTGATTCATATACATAGTATGTATGGAAAAATTTTATTTTTATATACTATACACAAAGATGAAATGAAAAACAGTGAAGAGCAAAACAACGCACACTGAAAATTTATTATAGATTCTCACTTGATTTCAGCAAAAAATCTGCCAAAATTAGAACAAAATTATTAACATTGATGAAAGAGAGAAGCGCATAAAACTAATATATAAAAAAAATCTTTTTAAACAACTGCCACCTGTTAAATTTGAGTTTATTAACGAAACAAATAGATTAGTCTAATTGCTTTCGAGGCTACGGCCAATAATCACAACATTTACGGTGCAGAATGGCCAAAATATAATTTATTTCCCAAAATATATAAACAATTTATAAAAAGAGAACATGGCATTAAGATTTGAAATCATTTGAAATCATTTTAACATTTTTACATCACTGTATGAACACTGTATGTTACAATAACTTTATTAATAACTAATAATAATAACATGTTATGAAAAAAAAACATAAAAATTTGTATTAAACAAAACCTTTAAAAAAAAAAAAAAAAAAAAAAAATAACTTTTTTTTGGAATTAAACATAACAAAAATAACATATTATATATATTATTAAACTAAATTTGTAGAAATTGAACAAATAATATGAATATCACAAAACTTTATTATAATAACGTCGTTATATATATAACAACAAAAACCCAAAATTTAAATTAAATCTATTCATACATTTATTTAAAAACACAAGTTGAAAAAAATATAAATTTATACCTTAAATAATCTAAGGTCAAAAATATACTCAAACAGAAGAAAAGAAAATTAATTAAATAATATCAAAATAAATAGAAGTAACAAAAACTTTGTATAAAAAAAAAAATTTTTAAACTAAATTTTTCTACAAACAAACAAAACAAAAATAAGAAATAAAATTTTTTTTATTCTTTTTGCAAAATGAAACATTTAACATTAATAATATTTTTAGATACTTATACATAAAAAAAAATCAATCAAACTTTGTAGAAAATTAAAACAAAATATAATTTTTTTTTTTCTTTTATATATTGTTGGAAAATGCTGAATCTAACGAGACTGATCACCTCGGTTTGATTCAACATTTTTTTATAAAAAGGGAGGTGCATAGGTAGGTGGACAATGCTTATGTTTCCAAACTTTAAAAACAAAATACAAATACTTTCAAATTATAAATATTTTCAAATAGAAAAAAAACTAACATATCAACATTTTCAATAATATAAATATTTTTAAAAACAAAAACAAATATAAATATTTTTCTATTATAAGTTATAATTAATTTATATTTTTTCTTTAAAAGAAGGGAGGTGTAGTGGCAGCACTGTCGCCTACTACCTCTCCAAATTACTTACTACTATTTAAGCAACTAAGTATTGAATTAGTGAGTAAGCAATGATTAAATAAATAAATTACTCTTAACATACAAGTCAAACAGAGAAGTTGTCTTTAATATATTACAATACTAATTGAGAAGAATATCAACTATTTAACCAGTTTTCAAGAGAAATAGAATATGAAAATTAATTTTTAATTCATATTTTATTCTACGTTGAAACAGTGCTGCGTTGATCGTTCCGTTATGTTTGTGTCGGTAACTATGTAATGAATTAAATATGGTATTCCTTAAGATCGCTAAGATGCGCTGTGCGGATATCGTTGCTTGCTTCCCCCTCGATTCTCACAATTACGGGTGATATAAAATCTTTCACAATGTATGGCCCCCCAAACTTTGGCGCTAATTTTGCTGCGAAGTTATCACAAGCTTTTGAGAGTGGGTGTTGGCGTAGTAAAACTTGATCTCCAACCTGCGGCTTCCATCGGCGGCGACGCAGATTATAGTCATATTGTTGTTTCTGTGATGCTTGTTCTAGGTTTCGGCGGACTATTTTGAATACCTCCTGTAACTCGTTCGCCCTTTCTTGTGGTAACGAATTTCGTGCTCCTGTGCCCAGGGTTACTTGATCATACAAGGCGTTCGGCAGACGTGGTTCGCGTCCTTGCGTGAGATACGCGGGTGAAAAGCCAGTGGACTCCGCAACACTAGTGTTGATGGCCAACATGATTTCTGGGATCCATTCGTCCCACGAATTATGATGCTGGCCAGAAAACTGCGCAGTTATTGTTTTGATGGTGCGGTTTGCCCTTTTAGTCGGGTTTTCTTGTGGAGTGTATGGCGCCGTAAATTGATGTCGCGTACCATGCCTTTCGACGCACTTTCTAAATACGCGTGACGTAAATTGGCTTCCATTGTCCGTAATGATCCGCTTAGGGACTCTATATCGGGCGACGATGCGTTCACGGAAAACTTTGACCAGACCTTCGCCGGTAGCCTTTCGCACCGGTATCAGTTCGCACCATTTTGAGAATGTGTCGAAGAAAACTAGGAGCATCGTGTTGCCATGCTTCGTCCTTGGTAGTGGACCCACGAAATCTGCGGATATGGTGGCCCAAGGCTCTTCCGGGATGCGCGTCAGCATCTCTCCGGCTGGCCGCTGTTGGCTCACCTTGTACCTTTGACAAGATTCGCAATTTCGTACATAGCGTTTAACATCTCTAGCCATTCCTGGCTAGTAATATCGGCACGCAACCTTATGTAACGTCTTCTTAGTGCACAAATGTCCACCTGCGGCGCTATCGTGGTTTTCGCTGATCACCTGTTTCCGCAACGGTGTGGCTACGCATAATTTCCAGGGAGTACAATCCTCATCATTGACACCTTGGGTGTAATGTTTGTACAGCTGATTCTTACTAATCGTGAAGTTAGCAAATTTTTTTGGATTCTGCAGTACCGAGGCCATTTGGCGTTCCAGCCATGGACAGTTCTTCCGGGTAACTGTTTGTACCACGTTGACGCTATCGACGGGTTGTCGAGAAAGTGCATCAGCCACGACGTTCTGCTTCCCTTTCCGATATCGAATAGTGAACCGATACTGCTGTAGCTCCAGTGCCCATCGCGCAAGTCGGCCTGTGGGATTGTCGATTGAGTTAGGCCATTTCAAAGCCAAGTGGTCTGTTAAGACTATGAACTCGTAACCTTCAAGATAGGGCCGCATTTTACGGATGCCCCAGATGATGGCCAAGCACTATTTTTCGGTAGCGGAATAATTCTTCTCCGCTCCGTTCAGGTGTCGGCTGGCGTATGCGATGACGCGTTCCGTGCCGTCTAGCTCTTGAGTCAAAATCGCCCCTAGACCATATTCGCTGGCGTCCGTCTGGAGAACAAACGTTTTGTTAAAGTCCGGACATGCTAAGACCGGGGCCTGGGTTAGTTTTTCTTTGAGCAGAATGAACGCGTTTTTGTGTTCGACTCCCCACTTCCAATGTTAACCCTTTTTTAATAACTTAAAATGTCTGACAATTATCTGATAATGGCAAAATAGAGTGTTCTCACGATTGTCAGATGTCTGACAATATTATTGTCTTACAATGAACTGACAATTCTTTTTCTTGCGACGTTGCAAGACAAAAATTTTAAGTTTAGACGGTTGTGAGACATTTTCTGAACATTTTTTGACAATATTGTAAGATCTGCCAATCGTCTGTACATAGCTTAAGTACCGTACCCGCACTGTATGAATTAAAATAAAATTGAATTTCATACGGTCGTTATGTGACATTTGTAAGCCAGTGATGGGCTGTTATTTTGTTTTATACTAAGGGGGTATTTTCGCTCTTCTCTTTGGTACTTTTTTATAATGATATCTGTAAACTATGATTGAAAAACTGAAAATAATAAGTGTACATGTACATGTAACTGCATAAACATATATATGTACATATAGAACTTTTAATAAGCATAATATTTATAAACTTTTTATATACAAAATGCAGTTTTCAAATACTTTACAATTTTTATACACTTACTTGTTTATATAACAATTTAACACATATATTCGCAAATGAGTCATGCTATAGTTTTGTGTTTGTTGTTTTGTTACCGGAAGGAGCAAATAGTTGAAAAGTTATTTAAAAAAGAAAAAGAGTGTGCGTAGCCTGAGTGCAAATGGAGCTATAAAAATAAAGTATGTTTTTCATAAAATATGCATATCAAATGGCATAACCATTTCCCTTTAAAATTTTTCACATGTCTTAAATTCAATTGGAGTACGAGAAAACGAACTTCAGTTCGCCAAAAAGTTTAAAAGAATACCACATGTAACAAGTTTATAACACAAGAATAAATTTACTTAATTAAATAAAGAAAAGTAAATTATATATCTCTATTGTAATTATGTTATTTTTAAATAAACCAAATGACAAATCCTGATGATAATTATTTTTTTATCTAAGCTTATAAAATTATTAGGAATCTAAGTTTATTTTAGTGACCCATTATTACTTATCTATTTTTCTCTAAGCTTATTAGATAAGCAATATTATCTAAAGGGGCGCTTACTAAAAAATTGTTAATAAAATTTTTACAATAGTATTCACAACTCATGTTGGTAAGCATGGCTGCATTTCTAAACGCATATTGCTTTGCAGTGCAACAATGTCAGATATTCTCAATTGCAACTGCGTAAACTCTGACAAAGTATGGCATTCCTACACTCATCTGTTTCGCATCTGATATGCAAATAAACGCACTATGAAAATCGTGTATGTTTTTTATAAAGAACAATGGTGGAAAAGGATAGGTGCAAGATGATTTCGTTTTAAAACAAAAAGGCTATTAATTATATTGCTCGTGGAGTGTTTTCCAAAAGTTTTAAAAGTAATTTGTCTCGATGTCATTGTAATTTTAAGTATGCAAAGCAAAGAAGTGTTTCTAATGATAATGTATTTGATTTACAGAGCTGTAAAATAATATTGCTTGATTTTAACACTGCTTTGACGTTGCATAAAGACGTTTAGGAAGGCAGCCCTTGTTACAAGGGTAGTGCTGGCAAAGTATTGAGTAGTGGGTACCGAGTATCGAGTATTTGCCCTTTTTTTTGGATACTCAATACTCAAAAGCAGTTACTCGATACTTTCAGAGTTGTATTTTTAAGCAGTTGAGTGGCTAAAATAGTGTATAAAAATACATCACTGTACAGAAAGACAACAATGTGTAAGCTAAAAAATTAAACCAACCGCCGAAATAAAGCTGTCAATAAAATAGAACAACCATAAAAAAGTATTAATTTTCCAAAGAACCCTTATATGCATAACTACATCTTTTTGAGAACAATTAAATTATTTCTTAAGTTGTTAACGTTAAATCAAAAGTTAGCTTTACATTTATTTTTGATTTAATAATAAAAGACACACAAAACCAATAATAGTGAAGATCTATTTTTAATTTTTGAAGAAACTACTTCAATTTGCAGATAAAAACTATGCGTTACAAATTCAAAAAATCCGTTACAAGTATCGAGTAGTATTGAGTACCCAAATGAAAAGTATTGAGTATTATTGAGTAATGAAAAATAGTAGAATTTTCCAGCACTATACAAGGGATTTCTAAATCGTTTTGGTTTGTTGGGTAATTCTGTTTTGTTTATGTATAGTCAAACACGTTTTTAAATATTCTATAAGTACACCAACGGGCTAACAGTACGGTGCAGTACGGGTACGGTAGAGCAGCGCTCGGCTAACGGAGCCTTTACCCACATTTTTATATGGGCCGTTTTATTGTGAGGAGAATAAATATAACTCACACAGTAGCAATATGTAATAGTATAGGTTGCCTATCGCTGGTCTAATGTAACATGTATAACTTTGTTATATTTGGCCAAATTTTTTTAACTTTTGGTACATAACACAGAATAAAGAAATATTGGAGAGGTAATTGATTCATTATATTATGTATTTTAGGTATGTACTCGTATATACCTAATGAGTATAGCTCTAACCAGGTGTCCTAAGACACCTCTCTTCTTTTTTTTTTTTAAAGCGGTATATTTTTTGAAAGAATTATTTTGTGTATGTGTTTTTTTACATTTTTGTGTGGATAGATAGTTTTCATTAACATAAATTTTTGCTGAACAATATAATATATAATTATTATATATAATATAATATTATTAGAGATAATTTATTTTCATTTTGTGTGCTAGTAAAAACTTTAACTATGCAGATATTGCTGGCGTGTAAGCTACTTAATATTTTATTTAGTTTGCATGTATAAAATTTTTTTTAGAAAACTGTAAATATATTTGTTACCAGGACCAGAAATGGATCACTAGAAACTAATTTTAAACCCTGCAAAATATGTGTTTGTATATGTACATAAGTAATCTGTCTGGCAGCTTGTGAACGTTTTTCCACTGGCCGCCGTCCAAAAACTAGTTCAGCTCATGTTACCGGCAACAGCTTTTGATTATACATATTTATTTCAGCAAGTTCGTATAGATAATAATCAATTTGAAAATTTTAATTGAGAATTAAAAAACATTTACATATAAGCCAAAATGCAAACGATTGAAAATTGACTGTTGTTAAATGTTTATCAGCTGGCAAAATTATGACATAGCACACTAAATTATGACGGGGTGTTCATACTTTGGTGTGCTATTATTTTATGACATATGACTTTATGACTATAGTGTGAATACCCCAATTAATATACATATATATATATATATATATATATATATATATATATATATATATATATATAACATTTACATTTAATCCAAAATGCATACGTATGCGCACTAATCCGACTAAAGAATGGTTGTTAAATGTTTATCAGCTGACACAATTATGACATAGCACACTAAATTATTACGGGTGTTCACACTTGTCATATTTTGGTGTGCTATTATTTTATGACATATGACTTTATGACTTATGACAGTGTAAATACCACAAATATGTATAATTTGAATAGTTTTTACGCCATACATTTTCTACTTACAGTAATACAATTGTTCTATTAAAAAGAACATATGAATATATTTTGGACAATTAATGCCGAAAATTTTTTTAAAAATTAATAAATAAAACACAGTTGGTGCTGTTAATTAATTATAACAATATAACTAGCGCTGGTATGGTTGATGTCCTCTCTTATGTTTATCGTTTTCTCTATCTTTTTTTGTTTACGCCAACATTCGATTGTGTATCTTTTCCTCTCCATATTTTCTCTGTATAAAATTCTCACATTATCAAAATCAATCGTATGTTTGTTGTTGATGATATGTGTTGACAAAGCTGATGTTTTTTGTTTTTGCATATCACTTCTATGTTCTGCCATTCTGTTCTCTTTCTTTTAGTTGTGCCAATATATACATTTAAGGTTGCATTGTTCTTCTTTGTTTCCCTTACATTTCAGTTCGTAAACTACGTTGCATTGTTGTTGTTTATCATTTTTCGCTTTTACTCGTGTAAAAAGTTTGTTTATTGTTGTGTTTTATTATGTTTTTATTTGTATTTATTATACTACCGACTAGTGAGAAAGTATGATCCGTTTCCATTTTTAATAGTAGAGAAACTAAAAATATTTACCTGGTAACATATACATTTACAGTTTTCTATAAAAAAATGTTATACTTGCAAACTAAATAAAATATTAAGTCAGAAGCCAGAAATATCTGCATAATAAAATTTTTTACTGGCACACAATATGAAAATAAATTCGCTGTGATATATTGTTGAGCAAAAATTTCTTGTCAATGAAAACTAGCTATCCACACAAAAATGAAAAAAAACACATACACAAAATAATTCAAAAAAAAATAATTATAATTATCATTATTTGATATGTTAGTACACTTACACCGCTTTCAGACACGCAAAGTTTACTTTGCAAAGTTTTAATTCAGCTGGAAGAAAGACAGAAAGGGAAAGTATTCTCCTCTCTGTCTTACCCTCAGCTGAATTAAAACTTTGCATAGTAAACTTTGCGTTTCTGAAAGCGGTGTTATTACAGATACTAATATTTAATATGTTAGTTTACTTAATATTAATATGATAAGTACTAGTGATGTTACGAATACTCGTATTTGTATTCGACTATTCGCCTGTTTTAAGATATTCGTATTCGTATTCGCCAAATTCAAGCGAATATTTTTCTAATAATTTTCCCATACATTTTCCAAAAAAAAAATCATACAAAAGTTTAAAAAAAGTACATAAAATGTAAAAAAATATATAAATTTTTATTAAAAAACCCATTGTATTTCACGCAGAGTAAGAAAAACGAAATCTGAAAGTATGTAAGTAAAATAATTAAAAAATGTTCTGTAGAGGTTTTCAAATTCGGCATCTTAATGCAATAATAATGTTAAATCAATAATTTTTTTTTTCATTTATAGTTACTAACGCAAAGGCAGGGATTTTTTCCAATTAAATTTGAAATATAAACCTCAAAAGCAATATTCGTGTTCGTATTCGTATTCGGCGAATACTGTTTTAAATATTCGTATTCGTATTCGCGAATACTAAAAATTGATATTCGTAACATCACTAATAAGTAAAACAATTACATTACTTTCCTAAATTACAACAAGTATGTTTGTTTACCAAATTCTTTAAGTAAATTACAACCATTACACATAAGCATTGAAATTTATTGGAATATTTGTAATATTTAAGAATACCGTTGTTCTAGTATATAAACGATGAAATTTTAATAAAAAGACACATTTTATTTTATTGCCTAAATCGGCATCATTCAAAATAAATCTTTTACTTTGCCTTCTTCGGCAAAACATTAAAAAGGCATTTAATCTACCTTTAGATCATCAGCCCGTGGCGTTAATTAGCGCAGGCACTGTTTTTAAATATCAAATCAATATATGCAACATACTTCGACTATTACGAAAAACATGCCGATCTTAAAATGAGTAATATTTAAAAATTTTTCTTTTAGCGTGAACAACTAGCAACCCAAAAAATTATTCAAATTTTCTTGGATTCAAGAAAAAAATATTTCTGAACGCAAAAAAATATGTGTTGAAAATAATTTGGTGGAAAGCTGTTGGTTTTGAGTATTGTTCCAAATTTTTGTGTGTTTTTATGTAAAATTAATAGATGTATAATCGATCTAGAAACAGCCCTGCACAATAATTAATTTCAATGCAACACTGCCTAAAAGTTATTTTATAAATACCGCCGAAAGTCTTACGTTAAGAGTTCTTAACATAAGCGATACAAAATGAAACAGCAGCACCCCAATTATATTATGCCTAAAAGTCAAATTATAAATACCGCCGAAAGTCTTATGTTCAGAGTTCTTAACATAAGTGATACACAATGCAACACCAGCATCCCATTTCATCATCAGTGAACTTATACTATGTTCACACGGACAGAAATTATACAGGTTCGCCTACATGTTTCGCCATACAAAATTTTGAGAGCGAACCTACGTGTTTCATTTTGAACCTTGTTGCGAACCCGTATAATTTACTATCATCTATAATTTTGATAACAAATTATCGCTAGTTTATCTGAACTAGTTGTGCAAAAGTATTTTAACAAAGAAAAACAATTGATAAGGGCTAAAATTTAATAAAAACATTGAACAAATATAAAGCATATATTTATATTTATGTAAATAATTATGTAAATAAAATGAAAAACCAATAAATAGTCAATTATATTTTAAACAATAAAAGAATGTTGAAGTACGAACCAACATAGAGTATGTCATGAGAACACATGGGTTCGCCATCGAGGTTCACGGAGCGAACCTAGTGTTTCAGTTTGTCGTGTGAACATAGTATTACCAAAGACTATAAATATATATATAGTCTTTGGTATTACCGTGTTACAATCTGTCAGAATTTATAGGAAATATATTAAAAAATATTATATCGCGAACTTTCAACATCCAGAACTCGTTTGAGTTAAAACAAAAATTAGATCAATTAACAATAGATGAAAACGAAATTATGGTCTCATTCGACGTGGTATCATTGTTCACCAATATGCCGATTTACCAAGCAATAAAGAACATACTGGACAAATGGCAAATAATAAAGGGACATACAACGATGGAGAAAAAAGCATTCCTAAAAATATTAAAATTCTGCCTAACTGACAATAATTATTTCAATTTTGACAACAAATTTTATCATCAGACACATGATATGCCTATAGGAAATCCTTTATCCGCAACTATAGCATACATTGTACTTGACACCCTATTGGACGATGCAATTGAGCAACTAAAATAAAAATATATTGAAATAAAATTTTTTGACGAAATATGTGGATGACATTAGTGCTGGAAAATTCTACTATTTTTCATTACTCAATACTTGTAACGGATTTTTTGAATTTGTAACGCATAGTTTTTATCTGCAAATTGAAGTAGTTTCTTCAAAAATTAAAAATAGATCTTCACTATTATTGGTTTTGTGTGTCTTTTATTATTAAATCAAAAATAAATGTAAAGCTAACTTTTAATTTAACGTTAACAACTTAAGAAATAATTTAATTGTTCTCAAAAAGATGTAGTTATGCATATAAGGGTTCTTTGGAAAATTAATACTTTTTTATGGTTGTTCTATTTTATTGACAGCTTTATTTCGGCGGTTGGTTTAATTTTTTAGCTTACTCATTGTTGTCTTTCTGTACAGTGATGTATTTTTATACACTATTTTAGCCACTCAACTGCTTAAAAATACAACTCTGAAAGTATCGAGTAACTACTTTTGAATATTGAGTATCCAAAAAAAAGGGCAAATACTCGATACTCGGTACCCACTACTCAATACTTTGCCAGCACTAGATGACATTTTTGTTGTGATAAAAAATCTGACGTACAAATTAAAATGAAAACACTTAACTCGCTCCATAACAAATTACAATTTACAACGGGAACGGAGATAAATAGTGCAGTATCTTATCTGATATTTGTATAATTAACAACAACGGTAAAATTATAACAAATTGTTACAAGAGGCCTACTGGCTCAGGAGGAATGGTGAATTATTTTTCGACACAACCTCTACAAATGAAGATAAATACAGTTACCAATTTCATTAAAAAAGTTTGCCAATAAGTGACAAACTGTACAAAAGACAAAGTGTAGTCATAATATGGGACATGTTAATAGAATAATATGGGACATGTTAAGTAGGAATAACTATCCATCATACATAATAATAAATTTTATAAATAAAATCCTCAAAAACGGTAAGAAAACTTCCAAAAATCAACAAGCAAAAGAGATATTAATTTTTACAATGTACCCTACATACCAAACCTTACCGAAACATGAGCATTAAATAATTTAATTAAAGATCCTACAACAACAATATCACATAGATCAAACAGAACTTTAAGTAACCTGTTTACAAACAATAAAACAAAACTGGACAGACTAAAAGTAAATAACGTTGTTTACGAAATAAAATGCAGTGAAAATGAAAGAGAAAACTGTGACTTAGATTATATTGGCACAAAAAATAATTTAATTACTTGAAGTAATGTGATATTAGCTTTAAGTTTAACACAATAAATTTTTGTTGTATTGCATTCATATTATTCATTTATTTATTTTATTTATACAAATTATGTTTCGTGAAGTCCAGTTTTAAATAATTGAAATATAAATAAATAAAACATCAGCGAAATTTTATGCAACAAAAATTTGTAAGTTAAAAATATTATGCTAGTTATTTTGATATAAAATTTATTAAATTATTGTGTTGTTGCTAGACTAGGTGAATATAAATAAACTACCCTGAAGAAGTTTGAAACAAACAAACGAAACGTTGGGTGCTTAAAATAAAATGAATTAGTTTTGTTTAATTTAGTTTTTGGAATGACCATTACTAGCCCGAAGGTAACACCTATCAATAAACATTAATTAATTACGAATTGGTAAAAAAACAAATTTAAAAGAATTAAATTTATTAGGACGTGTTGAAGAAGATTAAACAATAAACATATGCTGCTGGGATGCTAACAAGCATGAACATCGCTACATTAGCATCAGCCATACTGAGGCATTAGAGACGCAAGCAAAATTAAGTCTATTCATGGAATATAGACGATTTAAAAGACAAAGTTAAAACCTATGAGATTAGAATGGCTGGAGGGTCAACAAAATCGAAGTGCATTGTTTTTAACGCAAACCGGAATGGGGGTTACAAGAACGAGCAATGCTGTTTTAAATGTGGAGATGTGGTGGCCATGCGAAATGTTTTTTTTTTCTGATAATTTTATTATTTATTGAATCTTCAATTATAAATTGAAACATCAATAAGTTTTTAAAATCTTAAATCTAAAAAATATTAAATATATGTTTAGCCAATAGTAAACAAAATTTTTAATTTCAACGGATAATTTTTGCTGTTTGACATCTCTCGTGAACGGCTGAGAAAAAGAGTATCCCTTCTTTTCAGCCGGGTGTGGAATATTGCGTGCAAGTGGATTTGGGTGCAACTCGATTTTTTTTATATATTCTTTCGCGTGTTTTGAAAATACTATCTTCACCAACGGAACGTCTAGATCTTTATGAATCCGATGGTTTCTGACATACCAGGGGGCTGCTGTTATACGTAGAATTTTATTCTGTCGCCGTTGAATTTTTTCGACATTCGATGCTCAGGCAGTGCCCCATAACTGGATTCCATAGGACCATATTGGTTTCAGGATCGCGTTGTATAATAGAAGTTTGCAGTCTAGGCTTAGTATAGAATTTCTTTCAATAAGCCAATTCATTTGGGCTGCTTTTAATTTTATTTGTGTTAACTTTGCGTCTATATGCGATTTCCATGTTAAACGACGATCTAGATGAACACCTACATATTTGAGTACATTGTGCTGTGGAATAGTCTCGGTGTTAATTTTTATAGGCGGGCATGTTTCACTAACAACGTAAAAGTAACGAGTACACATTTCTGCTCGTTAACTTTTATACGCGATTGTTTAAGCCATTTTTCCAGTTTGGATATACATATATCCTTGTAAGTTGCGAGAAGCTTCTACAGGGCTTTCATGAACGCTTAGAAAAGCTGTATCATCAGCAAATGTTGACGTGTGAATCTTACTGCTTAACGGTAAATCAGAGGCATAAATTAAGTAAAGTAATGGACCGAAGATACTGCCTTGAGGGACTCTGGCTTCAATCGACTGCGGAGGGATAAAAAAATTGCCTTCCCTAAGTACAAATTTGCGTTCCATTAGATAGATTTTTGCTGTTAGATTTTGTATTAGTTTGTTGATAAGACCTTCGTGCCATACTTTATCGAAGGCTTGAGAAACATCTAAAAAGAACGCAGAGCAATATTTCTTTTTTTCAGAAGTGTCTAACAACATTCACAAGTCTGTGAGTTTGTTCAATAGTGTTATGCTTTCTGCGAAAACCGAATTGATGATCTGTAATGCATCCACTTCTAGTCACTATAGGCATCAGCTTGCTCATATACAGATTTTCAAATAGTTTTGAAATGTTGGGCAATAAACTAATAGGCCTATATGATTCAACCTTCGTATAATCCTTGCCGGGCTTTGGTAACATAGTAATCATCGAAACCTTCCATTTCGTTGGATAGTATTGCAGCCGTAAAATACCATTAAAAATGAAAGGCAATTCTTGAAGCATTTTGTTGCTTATTTTGTCGACACCTGGGGCTTTTCTGGTGTTAAGACTAGTAATGGCCTATAGCTATATTTCTGGTAAAGAGACGACTGGCGGCAGTTCAACAATATCAGCAGAAATATTATGAGTAAATACTTTTTCTAAGTGCTTTACAAATATATCACCTTTTTCAGCATCAGTACTTGCCCAGTCACCATTCGAATCTCGTAACGGAGGTTTGCAAATCACTGGCCTTTTAAGTCCTCTGGCTGCACGCCACAGCGAATAGTCTATTTGTGGTGTTGCATCGAGTTCCTGAAGAAATTTTTGCAGCGAAGCTGTTTTTTGTGTTTGTAAAACTTTTCTGAGCTGTTTGGTACATTCCTGCAGCCTTAACTTTAACTGAGGGGATCATTAACGTTGCCATTCTCGTCGAGCTCTCCGTTTTTCAGTCAATAGCATTTCTATATCTCAGAAAATATATTGCTAAATCTCACTTGTTGATTTGTTTTATTTGAAGTAGCAATAAAAGAAGCTTGTTTAACGTGCGCTTCAAACAATCTAAAGGGGATCGTCTATGTCAGAAGGCATTTTTTCCGAGCAATGAGCACTCAGATATTTTCCGTATTTCAACCAGTTAACACGTGCAGATGTCATCGGTAAATCACATGTTGGTGTTACAGTTGTGAGTGAGTAAATAGTGACAATTGTAGATTTGCGGCGGTAATTTCATCTGAACTGGTGATTTTTACGGATGGAAACTTCTAACTGTCCAGTGGAGTGTGTCCATGGTAATCTTTAAGGCCGTGGCAGACCGGCTTGAATAAGGAGCGTTTTGGGCTTAAATACAGGATTTAATGCTGTTGCCATTATTAGTTGGTTTTGTTGCACACAGTAGTTAGTATCCTATGGTGGTAAATTCAAGAATTTTGCTTTTCATGGCCTACTGCACCTGGAGTAGCACAATGTCCTCTTCTTTCTTTATTAGGCAGAGGCTTAATACTTTTTTTTAATAAGACACGGTAATTTGCACCTCGCCATTATTATCGTCGGGATCAGGAATCAAGCGAGTGCTTTCTGCGTCCTCAAAAACAATGCCGTTTTTTCTCCAAAAATACACGGGGTTGGTCGATTGGGAACATCCGGAAATGACCATATCTGCGGAGTCAATTATGACTTCCGAGTGTACAGAGACTCAGTGTCCTCTTTTAATGGCCCTACCAGTTGGCTGCTGGTATTTGAGGGATCGCGTTTACTTTCAGCCCGGTATAAGTAGAGACTTATACCCATGAACCCGACACGGCGTGCCTTGGCGTCGGAGAGGAGTTGCTCACGACTAGTTATCTTTATGCACTTAGGTTTTAGCCATCCAGCTCTTAAAGCTTCCATCCACCTTGTCTTAAAACTAGGGTAGTACTTATTTCTTAAGCGGATACTGTAAAATAAATCGTCACTTCCGTGGAAGTGAAAATCTTTCCTTTGTCTTTAGGCAAGCTCCATGGCCACCTCAAGGTGCGTCATAAGACTAGCATTGAACATGCGGTAAATCCCCATCAAGGAATCATTCAGGATGAAATGTCGGTCACGATCGTAAGTTGCTTAAGAATGATTGCTCTCGCATGACTACATCCGGGCTAAACGCCATCCTAAGATGTACGCCTTAGGCTAATGGTAACCATGTGCGCGATTGATTATAATACAGAAAATTGGCCTGGCGTATCTTTACGTTTACCACTGGTGTACTGGTAGCACGTAGAATTAAGTCAGATTTATACCAGCAGCACAATTAACCGCTTACGAGGCCTCTGTTCACATCAAAGTGAATAATGTGATTGTGGTATATATTTGTGTTTTTAAAACTTTTTATGCTGATTGGTGAAAATACAATTTTTACATTTAGTTGAATTACGAAAGTTGTTTATGCTTCTGTCTTTATTTTCAGCTTGGTGGATTACTTGGTTATAATATTGACCGCTCTCCGCTCCAAATGCATTAATTTCACCTGACCACAAGTGCATACCATGTTTTTTTTTTTTTTTTGTCTTTAAGATGTTTGTTGTTTGTATACTCTAGTTGTAGCCAAATGTTAATTATAATTAACATATACCAACTTTTTATATATGTAACTATAAAATGTTTTTTTTTTTTTTTTTGTTTTTGATTATTTACAATAATAGGGCTCTTTTTATGTGTCAATAAAAGATTATTATTTTATTTCTTATTCATATACATATGTATGTATTTTTTCATAAGGACCATTCTAACTAGAAGCATAAATTAAAATTGTTTTTGTCGCATTATCGAAAGACGTTAAATGCGGTTGTAAATAGTACAGAAATTAGTGCATATACATACATATGTGTATGTATACGATATTATATGTATTTTTTTAAACTATTTTTAATTAATTATTTCATATTCATATATAGCTTCTTTGAATCAAACAAAACCCGAAATGTCGAAAGCAGAAAGAGCAGCTTTACTGGAAAAACAACATTTAAAGGAATGCGAAGAAACTGATTACCAATTGCTTGAGGGTCTTTTTACAGCACGTGCATCCGTAAATGATACTGGAAACTCATATAAGGTAACATATATTAATAAAGTAAGAATTTTAAGTTAAAATACTTTTATAAGACTGTTGATAATGTACAAACAGAATTTTTTTTTCAAATTCAAAAATATTTGTTTAATTTCATTAATTTAACTAACAGGTATGTTCTTACAGTCGCACTATTAGGTTATTGTTGTCAAATCGCATATGAGTTGCATGTTCTGAAACTAAGGCAAGCATAGGTACCACCTCGGGCAAAAAAAAAACACACTCGGTACTTGGTGTCTTACATATGTTCTATGCATTGGTGCTCAAACTAAACAAAAAGTATCTTTACAATTAAGAGTATAAACACAATGTTTGCTGTGCGGTACGATTTCTCGTTGCGGGAGAGATAATTAAACATAATACATCGGATGACGGCGACGGCAATAAATTTACATTTTTTATTAATTAATATGTGCATACATTCAAACTAGAGATGTGCAAGTGTCGTGAATGTTTCTTGTGACGCGTCACGCGTGAATCACGTGATTCGTGGTTACAAATTGATAAAACCACGCATGCGTGCGTGATCGTGATTCAAAAATATAATACCGTGCGTGATCATGCGTGATTTTTTATTACAATATTCACACACTCAAAACAGTTCTGTATGTTAAAATTTCCGTTACAAATGCAGACATTCATCTACATACATACATATCCATGTATGTACATACATACATATTTAGATATGAAAATCCATTTTGTTTTCTGTATGTTTAAACAGATAATGAAAATATGTAATGTGATATTTTATCTCATTGGTGTTGTATGTACATATAAATAGAACACTATCTTGAACCGTAGTATGTAACATCTACATACATAAATACACCTTTGGAAATCTTACTTAACCTAAACCTAACAACACTGGTACTCCATATAAGTAATAAATTTAAATAACGGCTGACTTCCAAAACGTCAATTGCTTTGTGTTTGAACAAAGCATCACATTTCATAATGCCGCAGTACAATAATTATACAATGTATATCAATTAAAAATGGCGCCGCCAAGTATTTTAAACGCAGTTAGAAAGAAAACAAGGCATCGGTTTTATAGTTGATTCATTGTTTCGGAACTTTGCATATGTATGTGATTTACATGCAGTAGCAATACTGTATACAAACTTTGTATACGAACGTTTTAGAAGTCAGCCAACCTGCTTTGGCAGACAGTGCTAGATTATTTATATTAATGGCGTTTTCTTTTCTAAAAATAAAATGTTACATATATGTTACATGTGATTTGGCAATATTTTTAAATGTTCCCACGACTTTTAGGAAGTGTTGCATATTTTAAGATTACAAAAGAACATAAATGTTAGCAATAATCAATCAAGTAAAGAAACAATAACAAAACCAGCTGTTAATATAATGCTGCACTTATGCCCCTTTAATTAAAATGAGTGTTGCACATGTAACATTTTTTTCTTCTTAAGGGTAACATCATGAGAAAAGAACTCGATACACTTTTAAAATAGCACATATGTATTTTGCAGAAAAGAACAGAAAGATATGTAGAAGGCAGAATAAATGCAACATATTACTCAGAAAAGAAAACGCCATAAGTTTATCCTTTGTATTGCTAATTTTGCGAGCTTTTCATTAATTTTTTTTTATTTAATTGAGATCTTGAAGTAAATAAAGAAATTATTTACAAAATAAAATTTTTTAGCATATAAATCTTTTATTGCAAAATTTGTGTTTCACCGTGAGCGTGCGTGCAAAATTATTCCCGTCGTGCGTGAGCGTGCGAGAAAAATATTTATGTTTCGTGATCGTGAGCGTAAATTTAATCACGCGCACAACTCTAATTCAAACATACTTCAAAATCATGTTTTTTGTTTACTTTATTCAAAAACTATGGCAACATCAGAAAGAGAAAGAGTATCAAAAATTGAGAGAATAAGAAATTCCGCAATGAAAATAAAATAGATTTTAATTTTATGCCGTTCCGCACTGCGGTTTTTTACTTCAAAATCGTATGAAAAACCGCACCGCCATAATATATAGTTACATTGTGTTCAGTCTCTAAACAATTTCGATAACACAAATTTACAAAAATTTTTTAAATAATAAATATTTCCATGCTGCCACTAATAACTTTTCGAAGATTTTTTAATCAGCTGTTGAAATAGCTGAAATAGCCAGTGCAAAAGTACACAACACAGACAATAAAATAACACAGTGCAACACGAAACTATATAACCATATACGGACACCACTTCGTGATAAAAGACCCGTGTCTCCCAGTTTTGCCTGAAGTTGTGCACTTTTTTTATGGTGCCCAAAGATTTGGGGCCCCGGTGTCATTTTTGCAAAAAACTGATCATTTTCTCAGGCTCGTATCTTGCAAACCGTTTGGAATTTTGATTTACTTTCTTAAACAAAGTTTTAGCTCTTATTATAAAGAACAAAAATTGTAAACATATGTGAACAAAAAAACTTCATCGTCAAGATCAAAATCGCAAAAAACTTTAAAAAATTCGATTTTGTTTTTAACTTTTTTCCCTATATAGCAAACCGTTCAAAATTCAAGGAAACAATCAATTAAAAAAATGTACCTACGGTCTAAATAAACAACTTTGTGGAACACCTACTGACATAGAAAATTCCATTAGGTTGTTTGAAGCAGATGTTAAACAAGCTGCTTTTAATGCTTCTTTGTTGGTGTTGGCTGAAGTGGTTATCGCGTTGACTACTAAGCAAACAATGACTTGGGGCCTGGGTTCAAACCCTGGCCAGAGCAAGTCAATCAACATCATAAATTTCTCTAATGTACATTAGTGAGACATTGTATTAATTGTTGTCGGACTATTTAAGTGTTGAAGGCGTAGCACTGGTCACTAAAAAAACTGTTCCGACAGCGATTGATGCTATCCAAGCTAATGTACACTACATCGCCCTTCTTCGTCGGTTAGCAGAAACATCGGCGAAGTAAAACAATTAATAGAATGCCTGCTAATACAGCTTAACAATGTTAATGCGTCTATTTAACGCCGAAGGCGCCTCAACACTACCTTAAAAATTAACATAACGCGCAAAGCAGAGTTGTGAAAGAGTTAAGTCTTCTAAATTTTCAACATCTATCTTCTCTACCCTATCCCTCTCCCTGACTTCCGGCACAATGCACTGCATACGTAGGGGTCATCCCCTGAGTGCTGGTCCTAATTAAAAACAAAAAAAAAACCAAATCAACAAGTGAGATTTAACAATATATTTTTGTGTGGATATAGAAAGGCTATTGACTGAAAACGTCGAGTTCGACGAGAATGGCAACGCTGCAGATCGCCTCAGCTAAAATTAAGGTTTAAGGAGTGTACCAAGCAACTTAGAAAAGTTTTACAAACACAAAAAACAACTTCCTTCCAAAAATTTCTTTAATGTATACTTCTAAACTAAGAAGTCAAGCCAATAAAAAAAAATTATTACTAAACAACAGAAACGGTGTCAGCAACAAGTAACGTTTTATATAATGGATAACACAACAGTAACTCCCGCGCCTAGACGATTGAAGGAGGTTGCAAAAATGTCACTAAATGAAAACACACCGAATATACGTAGAAGTACATACTCGGAATCGCTCTACGCAGGTAATTCAAACTCTCCACTCAAGCTCGTGCAAATAATGGACAAACGTTTTGAAAAGTTAACGGAGCAATTACAAGCATCAATACAAACAACGTTTCGCGAGTGCGAAAACAATTTAATAAGCGAAATTGATAAAAGCTTTAATCGCATTAAAAATTAACTTCAGAACGAGACAAAAAGAGTTGAAAAGTTAGAAGCGGTAAATATTAAGAGTATGGAAGAAGAAATAAAAGCTTTAAAATGTAAAGTTAAACAACAAGAAAATTCTAATGTGTCGTGTGAAATTAGAATAAATGAAATTCCCTATAAAGATAATGAGAACTTGGTAGAAATTTTTAGTTGAATTTGCAAAACCATTAATACTTCGGTTCCTGCAATAAAAACGATTTATAGACTACAAAACCATAATAACAAATACACATCAGACCTTAGAGATGCTGTAATAATTGCAAAGTTTTGGTCCCCATACGATAAGAACTATTTTTTTGAAGACTCTTGCTAATTGGCGTAAACCTAATCTAAGGTTTTACTTCACACTGAGGCATTTTTGGTGAACATTCCGAAAACAAATTTTATGTAAACGAAAATCTTACTTCTACCAATTTTAAAATTCTTCGCGCTGCTACTCGTCTTAAAAAGGATAAACGCATACATAGTGCCTTTACTATGCGAGGCTTGGTTTACATCAAAATATCTGCGAACGACCAAGCAATGCACATTGATGAGCTGGAGAAACTCAACAATTTATTTCGGGTTCCTGATGGTAAATATTAAGAGTATGGAAGAAGAAATAAAAGCTTTAAAATGTAAAGTTGAACAGCAAGAAAATTCTAATGTGTCGTGTGAAATTAGAATAAATGAAATTCCCGTTAAAGATAATGAGAACTTGGTAGATATTTTTAGTAGAATTTGCAAAACCATTAATACTTCGGTTCCTGCAATAAAAACGATTTATAGACTACAAAACCATAATAACAAATACACATCAGACCTTAGAGATGCTGTAATAATTGCAAAGTTTTGGTCCCCATACGATAAGAACTATTTTTTTGAAGACTCTTGCTAATTGGCGTAAAACTAATCTAAGGTTTTACTTCACACTGAGGCATTTTTGGTGAACATTCCGAAAACAAATTTTATGTAAACGAAAATCTTACTTCTACCAATTTTAAAATTCTTCGCGCTGCTACTCGTCTTAAAAAGGATAAACGCATACATAGTGCCTTTACTATGCGAGGCTTGGTTTACATCAAAATATCTGCGAACGACCAAGCAATGCACATTGATGAGCTGGAGAAACTCAACAATTTATTTCGGGTTCCTGATGGATCTTTTTTTGCTGCCAGTGACTACCGTGATATTGCTGATTAAGAGGCATTCTAACCCTAAATACAAATATCTCTTGTGTTTCTTTTTTTCTTTCTATACATCTTTATTATTGACTTTTCATATTTATGTTATCAATTTTATGTCACTATCTATTTTTGCTATACATTTCGGTATTTTTCTTACTAATCACTTTATCAGGTGTAGAATTAACAACATAATATATTTTTCGTGCGTTACTTACTTTTATTGCAATATATTAAATATTAATGAACAGATTAAATAACGATAGGATTCAATCTAGAGACAGTGTCGGAATGATGATAGGAGTTTTGTCTTCTCAAAGGAATGGTCTCAAAATTTGCCACATCAATGCTCAAAGCTTGAAACCAAAAATTTAAGAATTCAGACGAATTTTTGCAAACTCTGGTGTTGATTTGATATGCGTATCTGAGACATGGTTTAAACCTGATTTTGCTGACTCATTAATTTCCTTCCAAGGATACAATGTCAGAAGGGTAGATAGAAATGGGTATGGAGGAGTAGAAATTTATGCAAAGAAAGGAATCGCAATTAAAGTGCTCGGTACGTCCTTGGTTTATATTTTGGTTGCTGGTGGCGATAGGTCTAGATAGCTGGTGGAATACTTATTCTTGGAAGTTGCTTGTGAGGGAAAGAAACTAGTCTTGGGATGCATTTATAGACCTAATGATCGGATTTGTATGGAAAGATTTATGAACACTCTAGAAACATATACTGTCACATATTAAGATATTATTATTGCAGGCGATTTTAATTCGAATAATCTAGTGAACTCTAATTTAACTGACAATATGATTCACCTTGGCCTTAATACACTTAACACAGTTAATGCTACACATTTCACAAGTACCAACAACACACTTCTTGATATTTTCTTTGTCAGTGAAATTTCGACGGTGTTGCTTTATGACCAACTATCTGCACTTTGCTTCTCACGTCACGATCTAATTTTCATGACCTATAATTTTCAGTCAAATGTACAAGAAAAATTTGTTACATATAGGGATTACAAGAACATTGACTATCTTAGGTTAGGAAAGGAATTCTCAAACATCGACTGGAGTGTGGTTTATAATTTAATTTCTGTTGATGATCAACTATCTTTTCTGCAATACAATATAAACTACTTATACGATCTTCCAATAAGAAAAAAATTATTAATAGACATAGCAAGCCCTGGTTCACTCGCGATGTCGAACAGGCAATAAACCGCAGAGATGTCCTATGTGCTCGATGGAAGCGCTTCAAAAGCTCAGAACTGTATGACGAATATCTTGTATCACGTAGGATAACCAACAGTTCAATCAAAAAAGCCAAATGTGACTTCTATGCCTCAAAATTCTCTACTGCTGTAGACTCCAAGAAAACTTGGCAAACGATCCGTGAAATCGGCATTGGGAAAAGCAATAACCAAGAATTTAGTGTAATGTATTAAATGACCAATTTTTAAATACCCCTAATGTTCAACCAAATCGTGATTACTACCACTTTACTAATGATAATTTAAACAACAACTTTAATTTTGTAAACGTCAATCAATGTGATGTGTTATACAACCTGCTATCGATCAAATCTAATGCAGTTGGTGTTGATGGATTAGACCCTAGGTTTTTAAAAATACTTATTCCCAAACTTCTTCCTTTAATAACGTTCGACCGTTAGGAATCTTTGGCAAACCCAATATTATACTCCTATTAAAATTAGAATACTTCTTGCAAAATCTTACTTAATACCAATGTTATTGTATGGCTGTGAGCTATATGCCAGCTGCGATGGGGAAAGCAAACGAAAACTTAATGTGGCGTTCAATAACATTACTCGGTATGTATTTAGTCTAAGAAAATACGCCCATGTATCCCACTTTGTGACCCGTCTTTACGGCGCTGATCTTGATGCGAACTTTATTGTTTTTACACAAAATTATATATAAACAGCTGCCAGTACATCTCCATGAGCGTTTAAGCTTTTAAACACTTAATAGAGGTAAAAGAATTCTTTCATTTGGTCATCGCACACTGATTTCGAAGTACCATTTTTTCATTCATGCTATCAGTCTCTGGAACGGAATCCCCTTTAGATTACAAACCATTAGTAACGTACGTCAGTTCAAGAAGTGTATTTTTTTGTTATTTTACACAATGAATATACATACACATGTTTGTGTTATATAAATTCCAATTGTATAGAAATGTTTTGTTTTCACTTTGCTAGTTAAACATTTTTTATCATTTTAATTTAATTAACTTCTTTTAACTATTCGAAATTAGACTTAATTGAAATTCGGGTATTAATTTAATTTATATAATATCATAATTTGCCACACATAATATACTTAATCTAACAAAAATTTATATAATATAATTATTATTTATTGTAATTTGTAATTATTGTTTTTACATGTTCCATGCTGCAATATACGACATAAGTGGGACATCGAAATAAATAAATAAATAAGTAAAGCATTAATTTTAAATAAATAAATTGTGAACTAGATGCAACAGCTAAAACAGATTATTCGATATGGCGTGCAGCCAGACGTCTCAAAAGGCCGGTGATATGCCTCTAATGGTGACTGGGCATGAACTGATGCTGAAAAAGGTGCTCTTTTTGTTAAACATTTAGAAAAAGTATTTACTCCTAATATTTCTGCTGATATTGTTGAACTGCCACCAGTCGTCTCTTTACCAGAAATATCGCTAAAATGCATTACTAGTCTTAACACCAAAAAAGCCCCAGGAGTCGACAAAATAGCAACAAAATGCTTCAAGAAGTGCCTTATATTGCAAAAAGAATAATACTATTTATTTTTAACATTATTCTACGCCTAGAACACTATCCAACAAAATGGAAGGTTTCGATGATTACTATGATACCAAAGCCCGGCAAGGATCATACAAAGCTAGAATCCTATTGGCCTATTAGTTTATTGCCCAACATTTCAAAACTATTTGAAAAGCTGTATATGAGCAAGCTGATGCCTATAGTGACTAGTAATGGATGCATTCCAGATCATCAATTCGGTTTTCGCAGACAATATAGCACTCTTGAACAAACACACAAACTTGTTAATGTTGTTAGAGACACTTTTGAAAAAAGAAATACTTTATTTTTGAATTTAATAGTTACTGCGGCGCTACAGTTCTCATTAACTATTATGAATTATGAACATATGGATGCAAAAAACTATATCTGTAAAGAAATATGCTTTTTGTATTCACGCTGAAAATCTGAATCTGTTATACTATGAATTTACTTTGTATTTCTAATTTTTCGACCTTTTTATTGAAGTTATTTATATTTGATTGATGAGCTTGAGGTCAATATTTTTATAAAAAACGTTATAAAATTTAATTGATCGATATTTCGCTACTCCTTTGTGTAGCTTCTTCAGGTTTAAAGTTAAATAACAACAAAACTGGATAACAACAATATTTTTAAACAAATTAATGAATCCAAAAATTATTAGCTTTAAGGAAAATTGATTTTTGCTTTTCCGGTTTTGAAATAAATTAAAATATTGTTTTTATATTTCAAATGGTTTCTGAATTAAATAAATTTTTCCAATTTGTCAATTGAAAAAATATTTAAATTTGAGACTTGAGGAAATGAAAAAGTTTTTTTATTTTTTTAAAAAACTTGAATTACATTAGAAAAGTTTAAAAATTTTAAAAACATAATGCTATTTAAATATTAATCTTTATAATCTATTTTGCCTTTTAGCTTTATATACTAAATTCCTTTAACTCTGAGCTACACTATCAGTATCTGCTTTGAAGTTAATTCTTTTATCTGGCGGTACATTAATTATCTGTAGAATTTCTAACATATATCTGCGTTTATATAAGTTAACAATGAAAATGTTTCTTTTAATTTCTATTACTTTCAATTTTATTACGACAGTTTTTTTGTTGTTTCTTTTCTGAGTGCATCGAACCATAGGGTCGTGGTACTTTAACATGCTGATCATTTCTTTTGTTATTAAATATTGTTTTGATTTGTTCAACGCTAAACTGTTCGTTGTTTTCATTACTGGGAATTGTTTGGTTTATTGAACTGCAAACATTTAAGTAGAACGCTTACATTTAAGTGGTTCTCATGTTACAAATACTTTGTTGGCGGTTTTATGGATTTCGATTGCTCAATAAGTTTTAGTAAGTAAGCAATAACTATCAATAACAAATTGTATTCAAAAAATGATTTTGTAATTTTTAAGAATAAATAAAATCAGTTGCAGTCAAGTACTCAAAACTAAATGCCTTTTCATTTAACTGGCGCCCAACGAAAAAATAAAAAATCCTAAAGAAGGATAAATAAAAATAAAAAATCCTAAAGAAGGATAAATAAAAATAAAAAATCCTAAAGAAGGATAATTAAAAGTGAAAATCCTAAAGTAGGATAGTTAACAATAAAAAAACCTAAAGAAGGATAAATAAAAATAAAAATCATAAAGAAGGATAATTAGATAAAATTGGATCGTTAAGTGTAAAACCCTAAAAACAGAATAAATTAACAAATCCTTATTGTTAGTGACTTGAAAATAAAATTTTTAAATACAAGAAGAACTACCAAAAAGTTTAAAAAAAAAAATTGTTTTTTTTTTGTGTGTGCAAAATTTTCAAGCTATTTAAATAAAAGAACATTATTCATTTTTAAAGAAAGTGGAATAAGCAAATCGTTTTTAAATTAAAAATTTGTCATCAAACTGTTAATAACTTTAACAAAATTTCAAAAGAACTTTGCTCATTTATAAGAAGAGAAAAGGAAAAACCATCAAAGAGCTTTCAATTTGTCTGCAAGAAGTGAAATAATAAAAGGCCGATTACTTGGGTCCTACTGTGCTTTGTTTGTGCAACCTGTATTTTTTTTTTTTTTTTTTTTTTTTGGGAATCAAAAATGAGTGGACTAAACAACTTTAATTGGACACATTTGCAACTCCAAACGGGAACAATCAACAACCCCGCAACTTTTTCAACTAAATATAAATCTCAAAATACTGATAACATGATACTAGCAGCACTTCATATTTTGTAAGTCATTATTAAGCATTATCTTACCTTAAATAAATGATTAAAAGAATAAAAATAAAATATTTGAAAAATTAAAATTTATTATTAAAATATATAGAAAGATAAAAAGATATTTTTTTTTTCTGATATAATTATCTTAAGTTTGGTAAAATAATAAAACATTATAATTAATTTAACTTGCAAACCTAGAGGGAAAAAATAAATTATTTTTATAATGTCGAATCCTTATAACCTAGTAAGACCATAGGTTTTAAATAATCCCCTACCCCCCAATCCAAATAACCCTCCAAATCATCAAAATCCATTGAATAATCCTCAAATGGAAGCAGCAATAGCAAGTCTCGTTACTCGAATATGTAGGGAAAATTGTAGAAGCATAGTAGAAAATATTTTGGACCCAAATGCCGACGTTATAGTAGGAGACCAAATCATAGAGGAACGGTATAGGGAAAATCTTAATGACATGGACAAAGTGCCTGATATTGTGCGTTGCCTGCGAGAATTTTCTGGCAGCCCTTCGGAATTCAGCTCATGGAGGAAAAGCGTGGAACGAGTTCTGAAAATTTACGAGGCACAAAAAGGGACACCAATGTATTTCGCTATTTTGAATGTGGTCAGAAATAAGATCACTGGAGCCGCTGACTCAGCACTCGAGTCCTATAACACTCCTTGTTGGGAGGCAATTTTACGTTTAATAATTCACTACGCAGACAAGCGAGATATAACTACCTTGGAGTAGCAACTAACAGCACTCATACAGGGAAACACATCAGTGCATGATTTTTATCAGGAAGTGTATTCACACTTATCATTAATTATTAACAGCATTAGCTGCATGACTATAGGCAAAGAAGCTATGGATGTGTTGATCCAAACCTATCGGGACAAAGCATTGGATACTTTCATAAGAGGGCTAAGAGGCGACCTTTAAAAACTTCTATGTATACGGGAACCAAATTGCTTACCACAGGCATTACACCTTTGCCTTAAGCTTCAGAACCAAAATTTTAGAATAGATCACGCATTGAACAAAAATCCTAAACCAAACACTAAGAACCAAAGTTATAGACCCCAAACAATACCTTAATTTTTTCCACATCCAACATCCGTAATTCAAAGATATAATCAACACACATTGCGATATCCCACCCAATATCCTAACCAACATCCCATCCAACATCAAACCCATTATCCTAACCCTTATTATCAATACAGTTATCCTGATAATAAACATTTCCAAAATACAGCCCAGTTTCAAAATCCCCAAAGACAAAACTACAATGCATTTCAAACACCCCCACCAAGACCGAACACACCAAAACCCTTACCAAAACCCATCCCTATGGAAATTGATCAATCTATCCAGACTAAAAATGTAAATTACATAAACCGACCAAAGCCCAATGACAGATTCGTGGGAAAAAGACCTTTGCAACCATCTGTACTTCAAAATCAAAAAGTACAGAGAACTTACAACTAATAGTAATGTTTTTTTTTTCTTGATAAATTTTTATTATTTATTGAATCTTCAATTAAAAATTAAATTATCAATAAGTTTTTCAAATCTTAAATCTAAAAAATATTAAATATAAGTTTAGCCAATGCTAAACAAAATTTTTAATTTCAACAGTTAATTTATGTTGTTTTACATCTCTCGTGTACGGCTGAGAAAAAGAGTATCCCTCCTTTTCAGCCGGGTGTGGCCTCTATAATTTAAAATATTGCGCGCAAGTACATTTGGGTGCACCTCAAGTTTTTTTATATATATTTTAGCATTTTTTGAAAATACTGTCTTCACCAACGGAACATCTAGATCTTTATGAATCCGATGATTTCTGACATACCAGGGGGCTGCTGTAATTGTACGTAGAATTTTATTTTGTCGCCTTTGAATTTTTTCGACATTTGATGCTGAGGCAGTGCCCCATAACTGGATTCCATAGAACCATATTGGTTTCAGGATCGCGTTGTATAATAGTAGTTTACAGTCTAGGCTTAGTATAGAATTTCTTCCAATAAGCCAATTCATTTGGGCTGCTTTTAATTTCATTTGTATTAACTTTGCGTCTATATGCGATTTCCATGTTAAACGACGATCAAGATGAACGCCTAGATATTTGACAACAGTGTGTTGCGGTATGGTCTCGGTGTTAATTTTTATTTATATTTCTGCTCGTTAACTTTAATACGCCATTGTTTGAGCCAATTTTCCATTTTGGATATATACCCTTATAAATTGCGGGAAGCTTCTACAGGATTTTCGTGAACGCTTAGAAAAGCTGTATCATCGGCAAATGTTGATGTATGAATGTTATTGCTTAGCGGTAAGTCAGAGGCATATATTAAATAAAGTAATGGACCGAAGATACTGCCTTGGGGAACTCCGGCTTCGATCGACTGCGGTGGGCTTAAGAAATTGCCTTCCCTAACTACAAATTTTCGTTCACTTAGGTAGCTTATTAAAAGCCTAACAATGTTTGCTGGTAGATTTTGCGTTAATTTATGTATAAGACCTTCGTGCCATACTTTATCGAAAGCTTGAGAAACATCTATAAAGAGCGCAGAGCAATATTTCTTCTTTTCGAAAGTGTCTCTGATAACATTCACAAGTCTGTGAGTTTGTTCAATTGTGCTGTGTTGTCTGCGAAAACCGAATTGATGGTCTGGAATGCATCCACTTCTAGTCACTATAGGCATCAGCTTGCTCATATACAGCTTTTCAAAAAGTTTTGAAATGTTGGGCAATAAACTAATAGGCCGATAGGATTCAACCTTCGTATGATCCTTGCCGGGCTTTGGTATCATAATAATCATCGAAACCTTCCATTCTGCAGGATAGTATTGCAGCCGTAGAATACTATTAAAAATGAATAGTATAATTCTTTTTGCAATATAAGGCAGTTGTTGAAGCATTTTGTTGCTTATTTTGTCGACACCTGGGGCTTTTTTGGTGTTAAGACTAGTGATGGCCTTTTCAATCTCCACAATGCTAAATCTTAACGGTATTTCTGGTAAAGAGATGACTGGTGGCAGTTCAACAATATCAGTAGAAATATTCGGTGTAAATACTTTTTCTAAGTGCTTAACAAAAAGAGCACCTTTTTCAGCATCAGTTCTTGCCCAGTCACCATTCGAATCTCGTAATGGAGGTTTGCAAATCACTGGCCTTTTAAGTCCTCTGGCTGCACGCCATAGCGAATAATCTGTTTGTGGTGTTGCATCGAGTTCTTGAAGAAATTTTTGCAGCGAAGCTGTTTTTTGTGTTTGCAAAACTTTTCTGGGCTGTTTGGTGCATTCCTTTAGCCTTAACTTTAGCTGGGGGGATCTGTAACGTTGCCATTCTCGTCGCGCTCTCCGTTTTTCAGTTAGTAGCCTTTCGATATCTACAGAAGAAATGTTGTTGAATCTTACTTGTTGATTTGGTTGATTTGAAGAAGCATTAAGAGCAGCTTGATTAACATGTGCTTCAAACAACCTAATAGAATTTTCTATGTCAGCAGGTGTTCTCAACAGCATATTTTTCGTACAATGAGCACTCAAATATTGTTTGTATTTCAGCCAGTTAATACGTGCAGATGTCAGCGGTAAATCGCATGTTGATGTTGCAGTTGTGTGTGAGTAAATAGTGATAATAGCAGGCGAGTGATCTGAAGATAAATCCAATGATGCTTCAATTTCAATCATTTCGCTGGGCACACCTTTCATAACTCCAAAGTCGATAATATCAGGAATTTTTTGTCGATGCGTTGGCCAATATGTTGGCTGACCACTAGAAACTACATTCAAACCCATTTTTGAAATTGTGTCAAACAAAATACGACCCTTGGGACTGATTAAACGTGAACCCCAAAATGTGTGTTTAGCATTGTAGTCGCCAGCTGCTAGAAAACGGGACCCCAGTGTTGTATAAAATGCGGTATATTGACTCTCTGAAATTGAAAACCTGTTAGGAGAATAAACAGATGATATCACAAGTTTTTGATAAAAATTTTCAATGCAGATGTTTGTTGCTTGAAGATAATCTTCACAAAATTCATTTAACAGGTAGTGTTTTATTCGCGTTTTTATTAGAATTCCCGAGCCACCACAAGCTCTACCTCGAGGATCCTTGGTGTCGTAGAAATTATATCCACTTATTCTAAAATAACTTCGAGACGTCAAATGAGTTTCTGAGATAAGCATAACATCGACTTGTTTATCCAGAAGGAAATATTCTATTTCATTTTTATGTTGGCAGATGCAATTTTCGTTCCAAAAACATATTTTCAAGTTCATGGTTTGCTTAATACAGCCTGCAACAAAGTAGACTGCATTTTCAACATTTCCTGCATCATACAGGACATGTTGAGAGTAAAAGTATTTACTGTTTGTATTAAACTCTCAATTGAGGCTTCAATACGGCTAAAATTAGACCCTGGAGCTTCGTTTACTGGTACCGGTTTTTGCGCTGTATTGTGGTTACTTTTTAAAATGTTAGCGTATGATAATTTATTATTAGGTTGTTGCTGAGCAATAGTCGCGTTTGATTTCAATACGTTTGAATATTGTTCCTGACTGGTAGACGGTTGAGGTAACTGAGGGTAGCTTAAAAGTGTGATAGGCTGAGCGGGGATAATATTTTCTTTTTTGTGCGAGGAGCGTTTAAAAAACGAGTAAAGAGGGCAGCCTCTATAGTTGGCAGTGTGATTTCCGCCGCAATTGCCACATTTTTTCGCCTTGGGATCACCTTTTGTTTTGTCACAGTTAGCGGTACTGTGTAGCTCACCACATACAACGCAGACTGTAGGCAACTTGCAATAAGTTTTCGTGTGCCCAAATTCTTGGCAGTTCAGGCATTGGATAGGTCCAGCTCTTTTATGTGGCTGCTCAACGGTAACTCTCCGGTGCAACAGATACTTTAAATCATAAATTGGATGTGATTCATTTTTTTTTATCTTTATGTCACTTGGCTGTAACTCGACTCTAAATATTGGTTGGGGGATTTTTTCTCTATTTTTGATGTTTGAAATATTTTTCACCTTGAATCCACTATTTTCAAGGCCAGACTTGACCTCTTCTGGATCCACGCTAGAATCTATACCTTTTATTACAACGGTTAGACCTTTAGCACTCTTAAGCTGATATGTATAAAAATTTTTATTTTTAGTCTCAAAGTCTGAGACTATTTTTCTGTAATTATTTTCTTTAGACACCTGAATTTTTGTTTCATTAATTTTCCCACGCTTGATTGGAGTTACGTAAAACTCATTTTCTCCAATTAACGAGATAAGGCTTTTTACCAGAAAGCTGGAGTTCTGTTCTCTTAAATAAATCGGTGGTGGTTTACTCAAACTTGTATTAGTTGTGTCTTCATCACCTTGTTCAGTTAAAATCGCGAAACGATTTTCGGAATTTTTTATATTTTTCCCATCTTTGGGAACTTTTGCCGTTGACGCAATTTGAGCAGATTTGGGACTTCTTCCCCTTTTTAACACAGTTATGTATCTATCCATACCTGTTTGAATTTTATTATCACTATTTTCACTTACTTTATCCATAATTTTATTCATTTTGTGCACGTTGGTCACCTGGGTATTTATTGTTTGTTTGTTTGCTTGTACAGCTAAGCTGACAAGTTTGCTAATAGGTGCAATTGTTGTTGCTTCTTGATCACTATTTAACATGTACGGAGAGCATGATCGCGCACGAATAGTTGTGTTTTGTGTAGAATTCAGGTTTGTGCTTAATTCAATTTTTTTATTGTCGTCATCAGCAACAAAAGTTAAATAAGCATTTCTACTGCTTGTGGGTTTATTGTTGTTGTTGTTGCCAGAAGATGAACTCATTTAGAGTTCTCTTGTTTTTTTTTCACTTATAAGAGTTTGTGTATGCAAATATTTATGTATACACAAGCAAAAAAAAAAAAGTAAAATAAAACCAGTATAATAACTGTTTAATAAATGTTTTGTTTTTGTATTTTTTGTGACTTTAAATTTTGATAATTTTAATATTCAGTTGCGACGATTATAAAACGCGTCTGTACACTGCGAGAGTTGAAACTGAATGTGGATGAAGAAACACACTACAATCAACAAATCGAATCATATGAGTCCAAAAATAATTTACAACCATTCGAAGAATACAATAACCAAGGTAATTCATACGCTACAGATTACGAATCTGCTAGTGAAAAAGATCTCACTGATATCCATTTTTTAGAATAGATTCGTCTTTGCCGTATTTCGCAGCAAAGACAAAAGATGGACAGATTCTTAAAATTTTAGTCGATACTGGTTCTAACAAGAACTACATTCAAACAACATTGATGAAGTTAGCACTTCCCAGTGAAAAAGACTTTTTTGCAAATTCCGCCGGAGGGAAAATCCGTATTTCCCATCACACTTTCATAAATCTATTCGGGCTGAAATCTACGAACCTAAAATTCTTTGGCTTGCCAAATCTCAAATCTTTTCATGCAGTATTGGGCAATGACAGTCTTAAGGAATTATCAGCCGTTATCTATACGAGAAAAAATTTGATGACCATTAAGGACAACATAAAAATTAAGCTTAAACAACACGTTTCAGAGAACGTTAACAATATTTCACAAACCACAAGCAACATGCGAATAAGACAAAATCATATGACAGAAGAACAAAAACTAAATATTACAAAATTAATAACAGAATTCCCGAACCTTTTTATCGAACCTAATGAGCATTTAACCCATACAACTAGAGTAAAGGGCGAAATAAAAACAACAACGGATAACCCTGTTTATTCTAGATGCTATCCCTACCCAGCACATCTCAAAGACGTGGTAGAACAACAAGTTAAAGAATTACTTGATCAAGGGATTATTAGACCATCTAAATCCCCATACAACTCACCCGTTTGGGTTGTACCAAAGAAGATGGACGCCTCAGGTGAAAAAAAGTACAGAGTGGTTATTGATTACAGAAAGCTGAATACAGTGACTGTGCCAGATCGATACCCAATACCCGAGATAAACGAAGTCCTATCACAATTGGGAGAAAATAAATTTTTCACGGTGTTGGATCTCAAAAGCGGATTTCATCAAATTCCCCTAAGAGAGAAAAATATCGAGAAGACTGCATTTTCCATTAACAACGGAAAATACGAGTTTACTCGTTTCCCATTTGGTTTGAGAAACGCGCCGTCTATCTTTCAAAGATGTTTAGATGATGTCTTAAGGGAGCATATTGGGAAAATATGCTATATTTATATTGACGATATCGTTATATTTGGAAAAACTGAACGAGAACATCTCGAAAACATCAAGGAAATTTTTAGCACCTTAGAATCAGCTGAAATGAAGGTACAGCTGGATAAATGCGAGTTTTTAAAACCGGATGTGGAATTCTAAGGATTCATTATATCCACATCAGGAATACGTACTAATCCAAAAAAGGTGGAAGCAATCTGTAACATGCCCATTCCGCCGTTTCGTGAAGGATTACGCTAAACTTGCGAAACCACTAACGGCCCTTTTAAGAGGGGAGGGAGGACAAATGTCCAAATCTTTATCCAATAAAATAAGTTTAAAACTAAATGACGAAGCAATAGAAGCATTAAAAAAAATAAAGAGAACATTAATTTCCGAAGATGTAATGCTATCATACCCCAACTTTAACAAAGAGTTTCAATTGACAACGGACGCTTCCAAGTACGCAATTGGCGCAGTATTGAAACAAGAGGGTAGGCTAATAACTTTTATTTCAAGAACCCTGAATAGAACCGAAGAACACTATGCTACAAATGAAAAGGAGATGCTAGCAATAGTGTGGGCACTCAAGAGTTTGAGAAACTACCTCTATGGGGCAGCTCGAATAAGAATATTCACAGATCATCAACCATTAACACATTCTCTGTCAAATGGCAACACTAATAGTAAACTTAGGAGGTGGAAGGCAACACTGGAGGAATATAATTATGTACTACAATATAAGCCTGGAAGACCCAATACGGTGGCAGACGCATTATCCAGACCTCCACAAGAGATATACCAAGTGGACTCGACAGCAGCCACTCAACATAGCAACCAAAGTTCTCCTGGAAACCCTATCCAATATACAGAGGCACCGATTAACGCATTTAAAAATCAAATTATCATAGAACCTCACAATACTTCTGAATATGAATTCCAAATCGTTTTCCCGACATATCACAGGCACATAGTTTATGAGTCAGATCTTTCCGAAGATAGATTGAAGCAGATTTTCGAAAAATATCTTAATCCTTCAGTAACGAATTGCGTAAAGACTACAGACGCAATTCTTGGTAAAGCACAACAAATTTTTGATAATTGCTTTCAAAACTATAAGGTCCTCTACACAAGGAAAATGGTGACTGATGTTCAGGACGAATCAGAACAAGAGGTCGAAATAATTAATGAGCACAATAGAGCTCATAGAAGCGCCAAAGAAAATAAAACACAACTTTTGGAGAGATATTATTTCCCTCAAATGACAGCAAAAGTTAAGAAAATAACAAGGGCTTGTAAGATCTGTAAAGAAAGTAAGTACGATCGTCACCCCAAAAAAAATTGGAATTTTTGAAACACCTATACCACAATACCCTGGACAGATTATCCATATCGACATTTTCATCACGGAGAAAAATATTGTTTTAACAGCAATTGCTAAATTCTCCAAATACGCCCAAGCTAGGTTACTAAAGTCTCGAGCATCCGAAGATGTAAGGGAACCGCTGCAGGAAATCCTTTTGACATTTGGAATGCCGGAAATCATTGTGATGGATAACGAAAAATCGTTCAACTCTGCGGCCATAAGATTCATGCTAGAAAATCAATTCAATATTAAAGTATTCAAAACTCCTCCCTACGAAAGCTCTACGGACGGTCAGATAGAAAGGTTTCACTCGACATTAACAGAGATAATGAGGTGTCTTAGAGCAGAAAACGCTAATCAGACTTTTTCAGAGCTCCTTTATAAATCCCTCCACGAGTACAATAATTCCGTTCATTCTACCATACTCAAAAAACGTCAGAAATATTCCTTGCAAAACATACGTCCAACAACCCCGATCAATATGATAAAGATAGACATGAGATAATTGAAAGACTAAAGAAAATACAAACTAGAGACATCGAATATCATAACAAAAAAAAAATCTCGACACAAAGACTATAAAGTAGGTCAGGAAATTTACGTCGGGGTTAATAAGCGATTAGGGACCAAATTGTCTAGAAATTATAAGAGAGAAGTGGTGAAAGAAAACAGACATACTACAATAATGACAGAGAGTGGAAAGGTGGTCCACAAGAATAATATTAGAAGCTAAAATCTCCTTTTTTTTTTCTTTTAGAATGGTGATAACCGCCGCACGGTGTGATGTGAAAATATTAGACTACACTAATTCGCTAATAGTGGCCATCGAAACTGGATCCGCCAAAGTTCAGTCCGGTACAGTTAAACTGGTGCATGTAGTCGATGTAGGAAACTACGAGACGACTATTAACAATCTACAAGCTATTGTCCACTTAAATGTGAGCGCTTCCCATCCTTTATACCCATTCCTTTGTTATGAAATAAAACAATTAAAATTCCATGTTAATAACCTGAAACCCAGAAACAAGAGATCCTTGGATTTTATCGGTTCTGCGTGGAAATGGATCGCGAGTAACCCAGATCATGCTGATTTCCAAATTATCGAACAAAAAATAAATAATGTTTTACAGAACAATAATAGACAAGTTATAATTAATAGAATATCATTAGAAAAATTAAATGAAGAAACCGCAAAAACAAATTCTATTTTAAAATCTGTTAAAAGTGAAGAAATGAGAAATATTTTAATAGATGAACTAAAGTACAAGTTACAGATTATTAAAACCGAAATTTTGAATCTAAAATATGCAATAGATTGGGCTAAGGTGGGAGTCATAAATTCATTCATATTGTCTGAATATGAAATGGGTATGATCAAAACTTTGGCTGACAAATAAACATAAATTATTTAAACGTCGAAGAATCTCTTGATTTTGGTAAAATAAGAATAGTATAGTGTGTTTGTCAGAACGCATCACAACTACCTAAAAAGAATGTGAACTATCCAACACCAACAACACAAAATTCTTTAATTTCATTTTTACTGCAACATGAAACCACTTGGCACACTTTTAGTGAGACCACACACAAGACAATGTTTGTGTGTACAAGCAAAAGGCATTGCACTTGAAATTATGTCAATGCAAGCGGTTTGACTTAAAATATTGCATTCGAAATATTACGAGGGATAATATTACAAAACACAAAGTGTAAATGCAAACATACAGTAAATATACCAATGCACTTTAAATAGTACAATGAGCAATATTCCAAGTAAAAGATTGAATGAATGACAGAAAATAATTTAAAATAAGAAATTGAGTGAAAATTGGGTTAAGACACTGACCAATCAAAATCTAGTGTTTTGACTCAATAAACCTCATCGTAGGTTAGAGAGGATAGGATAGAACATAGAATTAAGAATTATAAATAGTATAAATAAGAAACATTTCCAAAATAAAAATCAGAATACTTTTTAGTTTAAACGAATTAATTGGTTTTTCTCAACATTCTACCCGAGCACTCAAAAGGTGCTAAGAAGAAACATTCAAAAAATCTAGCTAGGATAAATAAAATTATACACATTATATGGCGATCCTGCCAATTTCGAAATCTGACAAATTACAAAAATTACGGCCCTAAGCCGTTAACCATAGACGAGTACAAGAAAAGAACGTCATCAAAACCAGCACAACAAGAAACAGACATCCCCAAGAAAACTAAAAGAGGTGGAAAAAGCTGCGTTTAAAGAACGAAAAAAGGGACATCCGACGCCTAATGGGCATAGTTTCTGGTGAGGAGAAGCGACAACTCTACAAGAAACTCCGCAAACTTGAATGATGGGTACAACAAAGTCCAAAGAGACAATAACCATTAACGAAAACATCAACGGTGGTTCTATAAGCAACAACCAAGACGTGGAGCTAGGCAGTTCTATTAGAGTCGATACTTTTATTTTACTATGTATATTAGTTATAATTTATTTAATTCATAGAATTAACAAATACTTTAAGGACTTCGTCCAAAAGTAATCGGTTGTACAAGTCTAAAAAAAAAAATAAATGAGTACATAAAATTCATATTTTCTATGGAATCTATCGTTGGTAGGTTAGAAAGAATTATAAGTAATTACTAAAAATCAGGCTCTAGAGGATATTTAGTATCCACTATAAAACTAAAGTTAGAAGAAATAGAATTACTGAAAAGAGAATTTTCAGATTTAATAGAAAGGAAATTAATTGAAACAGATCAAATAGCAAAAAGCAAAAGCATTTTTCAAAAATATTATAACGCTGCCAAAAAACTTTTAGAGGAAGCATTGGAAAACAAAGTAATAGCAGATGACAAATCAAATAACTCAACAAACATGACAACTCAATAATTTAACTTAGAAATTGCTTTAAAGGTAATCCCACAATTCACAGGGAATTACAAAGACCTTAAATCATTCCTTACCATAATTGAATTGATCAACAATGGTTTGGCAGAAGACCAGAAGGCAATACTACTAAATTTCGTATGCAACGTAAAATTTAACAGCATAGTCAGAACATCATTAGGGACATCTGCACCAACAACGTTTCAAGAATTAAAAACGATACTTTCTGGCAGGTATAAGACGACAAAAACAGTTTCACATATACAAGCTACCCTTAGCACTTTTTCACAAAAGAACATGAATGTGAATACATATCATGAAAAAGTTTTAAATTTAATAGCCGAACTAAACGAACTCCAAATAGCAGAGATACAAAATTGCAATACTACACAGGCTAATACTATCAAACAACTAAATGAAAGTTATGCTTTAAATGTATTTAAAAACGGTTTGATTGGAGAACTTAAACCAACAATTTTTGCATCTAGACCAAAAAGTCTTGATGAAGCCCTACAGCTAGCCTTAGAATTAGAAAAAGAATTTTCTGGAAACAATGACCATGTCCTTTATTTTTCAAATAATGGGAATAGAAAAGACAACAGAAGAAATACGAACAATACCAATAGGAATAATAACAATAATAGACGAAATACTTTTAACCCCAACAATAACCGCTATAGCAATAACAGAACAAATCAGATAAATATGAATGGCATTAATAGAGCTAATACTCGTAATTATAATAGAAGTAACGGTCAAAATAACCGAAGAAATGTACACATCGTACAGGAAAACTACCAGATTCCGGATGTGAGTCAAGGAGCTGCACAAACCCACCATCCGGAGGAACAACAAGAAGATTAAATAATGTTTTTCAGATATCGAATAATTTAACCAATTTTATAAACTTAAACTTAGGCAAAAATGTAGTACTTACATTTTTAATAGACACAGGAGCAGACATATCTTTGTGTAAACTAAACAAATTAAAAGAAGAGTCAATAAATATAAATAGGGAACAATCAAGTAGTTTCACAGGAATAACATCAGAGAAAATTAAATCTATAGGAACATCAAAACTAGGTTTTGTTATAAATGACATAAGCGAAAAACATACATTTCACATCATAGACGAAAATTTTCCAATACCAACAGACGGAATTTTAGGAAGAGATTTCTTTACGAAATTCTTATGTAAGATTGACTATGAAACATTTACAATAACACTTACTTTAGAAAATGAGGAAATTACAATACCCATGAAATCATGGATAAACAATTGATCTTTTGTTAATAAAAAAATCATCCAACTCCCTAGTAGAACATATAATAAAAAGTAGAAAGAAATAATTTTAATTAATGAATTCTTGTGTAACGATGTTTTATAAATATGTATACATACGTTTGGAAAGAGCAAGTTATTTTGTTTCTACCAGTTTTGTTGTTGTGGAGTTTCATGCGCTTGTACTGGCGCTCCAAACTAAAATATTTCGCTTCAACTTTGGCTTGATTGAAACTATACCCACTATTCTTCATTTCCTCCAAAATTTTAGCCCACATCTGTTTTTTATTTTTAAGGCTAGCGATTTTGCCAACCTTTGGTCTTAAGTCCTTTACCAGGCTAATTAATAGTTTAGTTGAAGCATCCAGCCACAACGTTTTACCATTAACGTCTGAAACTGCTGGACTTTCGCCCAATGTGTTGTCGCTGGAGGCGTCTGGCGAAGGAATGTTTACTTCAGGATTCGGAGAGAAGATTACTTCGTCATATTCCTCAGTGCCCATGATCTGCTGCGACATCATTGCTCGATATTCCTCATCTGCAATTGTTAAATAAATGTTTAATTGTTTCAGTAAACACAAACATTGGAACAAGTCACATTTACGGAATCGAAGTACATTTCAAAGCAAAAACTTCAAGTATGATCGGAGAGGTGTATGTAAACGAGACTTTGGACCAAATATTTCTCAATTGCGTTACGTTTGCTTACCTTCTTCCAGCTTCTTAAAAGTTTTTGGCCAACTTTAGTTTTTTGGCCAAAATATGAACTTATTTATTTGCACTGAACAACTTTTGTTTATTTCTTTTGAATTTAATTGTATTTGTTGAAATATGTTAAATATAAGCAAAAATTTGTGATATCTTTATTTAAACAATGGAAGAATATGAATATAAGTACTGCTAATGCATCGTTTTTAAATCATAAAAACTTTGTATAAACATATGCAAGCGTACTAATTAGAAAGTCAATGAATTATATAAATAAAATTTTAATTTTTAACTAATTGTAAATTATTAACTAGTAATTGTATAAATCATAAAAAATAGGCAACAAATTACTTCGAAATTTTATTTAAATCGTTAAACGCAAATAGCGACCAATTTTTTCCTTTTGAATTAGCATTACTTATCAGCTGTTCAGCAAAACAACATGCCAAATCTTGCAAAATGCTGTTCGCGTACTTTTTTTGCAAATTTTTATAATTAAGAGTAATTGAGAGTAAATTTGGGTTTTTTCTCTATCACAAAGCTGCTGGAGAAATATTACTGGAAAAGTAAACAAACACACCTAATATTAGGATGGTCCACCATGAAATAAACCATGGCTCTGAATTGCTGCGGTGATGTTTGTTTTTTAGACCTGGACAAAGAAACAGAAATAACTTTTATTGTATGTTTTTTATACCTGTATGTACATATATTTACTTACATTTCAAGCAAAAGCTTTTTATTTATTTTTCCTTTGGTTATTTTATTCACAAAATATATTTTTACGCGCTAAAGTATGCGTCGAACGAAAATTACATAGTTGTGTGGTGAACAAGTATTTTAGAATGCATACAATGTGAACAAAAACATATGTTTTCCGGCACTCACATCGCTAACGTATTTTAGAATAGCAAAAGGTGAATGAAACGCGTTTTTGGTGAAAGTGACTTCCCTAATAGCCCTGAACATGTATTGGTTGATATAAAGTACTCGCTTTGTTTCAAATCATACAAACAAATTTAACACATTTTTTACGTATGCAGAAATATGTTCGATTAATTGACATAAATTAATCGATGTATTCATTATTCGAAATTCGGCATTTTAAAATTATTCGAACAAGAATTTAGTTTTGTTTGATCGATTAATCGAATTATTCTTAATCGGTTGACAACTCTAGTAGGTACTACAAAAAACAAACTTAAAACTAGCTGGACACAAAACAAATTTGAAATACAGAAACTATACATCATCATAAACGACTGCATTATCTTTGCACTGACGTGATTCAGATCACTATCCAGATTTTAAAAAAATATCAATTTTAAATACAGAAGATATAATATTTTTTCAAAATCTGGATATATATTATATAGACGGGGATATATGTTAGAAATGCTGCAGATAATTAATGTACCGCCAGATAAAAGAATTAACTTCAAAGCAGATACTGATAGTGTAACTCAGAGTTATAGGCATTTAGTATATAAAGCTAAAGGGCAAAATAGATTATAAAGATTAATATTTAAATAGCATTATGTTTTCAAAATTTTTAAACTTTTCTAATGTATTTCAAGTTTTTTTAAAAAAAAATAAAAATCTTTTTCATTTCCTCAAGTCTCAAATTTAAATATTTTTTTAATTGACAAATTGGAAAAATTTATTTAATTCAGAAACCATTTCAAATATAAAAACAATGTTTTAATTTATTTCAAAACCGGAAAAGCAAAAATCAATTTTCTTTAAAGCGAATAATTTTTGGATTCATTAATTTGTTTAAAAATATTGTTGTTATCCAGTTTTGTTATTTAACTTTAATCCTGAAGAAGCTACACAAAGGAGTAGCGAAATATCGATAAATAAAATTTTATAACGTTTTTTATTAAAAAATTGACCTCAAGCTCATCAATCAAATATAAATATTTACTATTTTTGAATTTATTTTAATATTTTAAGAATTAAAAAATAAATTATTTGTATACGCAATATATTCTTTCAGCTAAGAACTAAGGCATTAAAAAAGTTATATAAATAAAAGTGGATGAATAAATTACCAAAGAAAGTTTAAGTTATTATTCTATGGCTTATTTTTGTCAATGTGAAATAAAATTTTTTTATTGATATGCAGGCTTTCAATAACAATATTTTGAAGATCAAATTGGGGGATTTTGTTTAAGAATATGGGAAATAGAAATTTTTTTCTGGCAATACTTCTCACAACAAATGAGTTGTTAGTAACTAGCACAGAATATGCAAAATAGTTTGTGAGTGTATTGGTAAACAATAAACAACATTTGGCAGTTCACACCAGTGATGGAAAATGCAGTACTTTTGTACTATTTTCAGTACTTTTTCACAACAAAAATACCACAGTACCCCCACGTCAAATTTAGTACTACTATTTTATTTTGTTTTGTTCCCTGTTTAGAAATCTGCGTTATTTTTATAGTCATTGATAACATTAGCTTCAAAAGAAGAACTAAGGAATGCACAAATTCGTTATTCATGTTGTTCTTAGTGTGTGTTTTTTGCAAAAGTTGTTAAGGGCACTATACACCGTCATTGACATCAAGCGCGTGTACGTATGCTTGATATCAAGCATTCCCAATATCTAATTTTTTTGATTTTCGATCAAGCGTCGTCGGTGCCACACATACTACAAACAAATTTTTACTGTTACAACTTTAAATGCTTGATGTGATTTTGGCGAATGTATAGTGCCCTTTAATGTTATTGGTCCAATTTACACGAGATTAATTTTTAGTTCGCATAACTTTTGTTCTTTCGAAAACACACGAGACCAAATAATCTGGCATAAAATTGTAAAAATATACATATATGTATGTGTGTATTAGTGTATTTTGCACACATATGTTTTTTTTTTAATGTACATGTATTGGTTTTGTTCTGCTAATACGGGGTTGAACCTGGTTGAAAAATTATGCCAACCAAGCTGCATTGTTTTCCTCATTTAATATTTTTTTTATTATAAAATGGATTTTTAATTTTATTTTTGAATAAAAGTATATGTTTCACAAAAAGTACCACAATGTTGAAAAAAGTACTCTTTTTGTTGTCGGACAGTACCATTTCAATTTTTCAATTTTCCATCACTGGTTCACACTAAGAAAAAGGCCATTAAAAAATAATCAGATGGCGTTTCGAGACTACCTGTACATTATTTCACCATGGGCTGAACATAACTGACATATTCACAGGCGTGAATAAAATACAACGGTTTTATTATTAAATTTTTTATTTTTGCATATGATATATGAAATTATGGGAATTAACAAAGTTATAATTATAATAGTTAATAAACTTCTAGAATAATTATTCGTTTTATTATTAATGTGTTCTACATGTTTTCTCAATTCTGGCAAAGAAATATCATTTTTTATTATATTTTCAATATTTTTGCCAAATGGTAATATAATCTGTTTTTCTATGTTTTTATTTATGGTGATTTCAAAGTCATTTATTTTTATCTTACAATTATTAAAACGAATAATATTATTACCTTTTATATTTATTTTAAGTTTATTACAATCTTGGTCTATTTCCGTATCGTGCAAATTTTTAGTGACAATTATGTTAGGCTCATTTAATGTTGCATAAGATCTGGTATTCTTGATATATTGACAATTCGTTTTGTTATTATTTATTAAGTAATATGTTGATAATTTTTTGCTTGAGGTCCTATTTTATTAAAAATAATGATGTTGGTGTTTTGTTTTTATTATTAATTTTCTTTATATTTTCCAATATTTCGGCTAACTTTGTTAGCCATCATCAGGGAATAACAATTTCTAAATACAAATGATAATATTTTTAAATTATTAAAAATAAAAATAAATAAATTATGTATAATTACATTTTAATTTTTCGTTGTTTACACTTTTAATGGTTTTCAACTACTGTTTACATATGTTTTCTTTTGTTCAGTTCTGTGTTTGTTTATCGTATGTCTATATATGTGTGCGCAATTGTCTGTGTCCGTCTTGTAATTAATTCTTTTCTCTGCATTAATTTTTTTCTTGTATTATTTTAGTGTCTATTTTGTTGTAAATGATATTATTATTTGTTATATAATTTTTATTTTCATCTATATTAAGTTCATTGTTATTCTTATCTGGTATGGGAATAATTTTTGTAGTTTTTAAATTCAGTTGGGATAGAGTATATTATATATTTTTCTAACCAAACTGAAGTTTTTATATTTTCGAATTCAAGTGCCGTCAGACTAATCATAGTTTGTAAGTCTATTATTTTTGGTTTAACAATACCTAACCAGGGCCGGCGCTTCTATGGAACAGTATGAACAGTTTGACGGGGCGCTTAAATTGGAGGGCGCCAAAATCTAATTAATAAAAATAAATTTAAAATTTTTTTTTTTTTAAATTTAATACCGAAATTATGCAAAAATATTTTTTTCACTGTGTAAAAAAATATGTTAAAAAGGAAAAATATAAAATTTTTTGTCATTGCATAGAATTTGAACACTGTTCAAAGGTAATATAGAAAAGAAAAATATCGATAACAACCCTTCCGTTTCTTATATGAAAAAAAAACCACTCAAGCACAGCAAATTTTTACTGTTCATAAAGAATTTTTCAACATCGATGATATAAAAATATAAATTTCTCTTTCTTCATACAAATTTCTCACCAAAATAAAATAACATAAGTTTCTCTTTTATGTTAAAGGAAAAATATAAAAAAGAGCTGTTACTCTATTTATGACAGGCACAGAATTTGAACACTGTTCAAAGGTAATATAGAAAAGAAAAATATCGATAACAACCCTTCCGTTTCTTATATGAAAAAAAAACCACTCAAGCACAGCAAATTTTTACTGTTCATAAAGAATTTTTCAACATCGATGATATAAAAATATAAATTTCTCTTTCTTCATACAAATTTCTCACCAAACTAAAATAACATAAGTTTCTCTTTTATGTTAAAGGAAAAATATAAAAAAGAGCTGTTACTCTATTTATGACAGGCATGGAAAATTCAGTGCTTTGCTACTATTTTATATATCTCCCCAAATAGGCAACAAAACAAAATTTTTTTAGCAATTATACCATAATGACGATTGACGATTTTTTGTTCATAGCCACATACATTTTGACGATTTTTATGGCATCTCTTAATTTAAAGTTTAAAGTTGAATTTTATTTTCAAATCCTTGATCAGGCAATTCAATCTGTTAGCGAAAGATTTGACCAAATTTCGGAACACAATAATATTTTCAAATTTTTGCATAATATTTCTGTGGTTTCATTAAATGCTTCTGATCTTTTAAATAATTGTCTTTCCCTTGAAAAGCATTTAACTTTCCATTCAAATTCTGATATAGTAGGATTAGATTTATTGGATGAAATTAAAATATTCCAAAGTATAGTTTCAGGAACATTAAGCCCTATAGAATCATTAAATTTTATATTTGAAAAGAAATTAGACCCGATATTACCAAATCTAGTTGTAGCTATTAGAATTTTATTGACAATACCAGTAACTGTAGCTTCCGGGGAACGTAGCTTTTCTAAACTAAAAATTATTAAGAATTATTTACGTAGTACAATAGGACAAGAAAGACTAGTAGATTTAGCTAGAATATCTATAGAAAGTGAATTTCTGAGCAACTTAGATTATAGTGACTTGATAGACGACTTTGCTAAAATCAAAGCTCGGAAAATTAAATTTAATTAATTACTTAATATATTTTTTAAAATTTAAAATTGCACGCTTGAATTTTAGTGCTTTTTATTTATTCAAATATTTTATTAATTTTTTGTTATTTAAATTCGTAGTGACTTGATAGACGACTTTGCTAAAATCAAAGCTCGGAAAATTAAATTTTATTAATTATTTAATATATTTTTTTAAATTTAGAATTGCACGCTTGAATTTTTGTGCTTTTTATTTATTCAAATATTTTATTAATTTTTTGTTATTGAAATTCGTACGCTGGATTAGTACGATAGCAATATTTATTTATTTTTTTATTTTGAATGTTTTTTTTTTTTAGGGCGGCATTTTTGAAAACTGCACCAGGTGCAAAAATCGGTAGCGCCGGCGCTGCTAATTGCATTGCCAGTTGAATATCTTGTACGTATTCTAAATACATTTTGACATTATCTAGAAACATACATATCTGCATAAACTTTTTCTGTAAGTTTATTTTGTAAATTCGAAGTTTCTTTTAGGAATTTTTGTATTATCTTGTTTTCATTATTAATGTGATCAATTATTTTATTGAATTCGTTAGTAGTAATAATATTTGCCTTTAAATCTGTAAGTGATTCTTCAATATTTACTCTATCTGATTCGCTCATAGTTCCGAACAAAAATTTTAAACTATCACCAACAATATCTATTAATCTTCTTTTATGCCTATTTAAAAATATTTGTTTTTCTTTAAATGCTAGTCTAAGATAATTTTCGGTTATATTATTTTGATAAAATCTCGTTGACTGAAATTGTTCTTGAAGTAAATTGTAAGCAATGTCAATGTGGTTTTTGTTGATGGGTAATATATGGTATCTAAATTTTGTTGCTTCCTGCGAAATTTCTTGTTCTATGATGATAAAGCCGCAGTCATTTTCTACATTATTTATTTCAATTGTCTAACCACTAACTGGTGTGATTATTAAAATGATCGCTAGTATGATTGTTACCAATTGTTTTATCCATTCGCGTTTGTTAGTCCTTGTTATACGTGGAGAAAGAATGTAATGTTATTTTCTATTGATATATTTTTTCATTCGTTTAAATTGTGATTTATATTTCCTAATATTTCTGTTTTTACATTTAACGACATAATGTTCATTGTCATTTTCTGTTTGTACGACTGTTACTTTTTTGAACGGGTTATTAATTTTTTCTTACCGTTTTCTAGAATTCTCTCCTTTCAAATAATTAGTATCTATTGCGTTTTCTTTCCTAGCTTTATTAATATTATTGATTCTTCTTTCTTTAATTTCTTGTGGGTTTGTTTTCGGTTTCGTTTTATTAAAAAAAATATTATAAGGCGTCGTTCCTGTAGTGGAATGTATGTATGTATGTATAGTATGATTATATGTAAATAGTGTCTGCTCTACTTGCAAGTAGATTAGTTCTTTATCTTTTGAGGTATTTATGATTCGTAGTTTTTCATTAAGTATTTTATGTAATCTTTCTATATCGCCTATTCCTGTTTTTCCTGTAGTAATTTCCAATTTGATATTTAGTTTTTCACACCATGTTTTTATGTTTATGTTATTAATACCTTGATCTTGATCTATCTTCAGGACTTTAGGTGGTCCCATGTTATTATATATTTTGTAAAGGGCTTTCTTCGTTTCGATCCAGTTTAAGGTTTTTACTGGTTCTGCTACTGCAAATTTAGAGAATAAATCGATATAGGTTAAGTAGTATTCTTTATCCCATTGCCAAAAGTCTATGACATATTTTTCTCGTGTTTCATGGACAGGGGGTGTAATTTTAAAAGGTAATTTATTATTAGTATGGTCGTTCTTGCAATTATTACATAGCTCACATTCGTTAATTATTTTCGATATTTCTTTTACATAATTCGGATAGTAGTAGTTTGTTTTTAAATATTTTAACTATTTTTTCGATTCCTTGGTGTAGACCGGATATATGAATCTCGAGAATTTTTGTTTTGAGATCCGAAAAATTCATTATATTTTCTAAGACTTTGGTGGCTCTTAAAATTTTATGAGGATTATTTTGAACTAACATAACATAATAGTTTTGTAATGTAATAAAATCTTCATTGTTGAGCATATATATTGTTATATTTTAATTCACTAAATATGTTTTTGTTATTTCTTTAATCAAACTTTCATTAAAATCATTATAGGTTACTGTGATAATATTGTTAGAAAAAATTTTGTTTGTAGAAACTTTGTTTTGATAACCTTTCAAAATATGTATTTGATTTTTAAAAATATTCACGGGTTTTTCTGTTATAGGTGTGTAATTCATGATATCTTCGTCTGCTGAATGACAGGTTGCTACAACTGATGAGATTTCTTCGTCTGCATCGTTGGCTTCTATACTTTCTTGGGTTGTTAAATCTTCTGGATTTTCAGTTTGTGTTTCGTTTAGAAAGCAATTTCCATTTTTGATTCGTGAAAGTGCCTCTGCAACATAGTTTTCTTTTCCTGGTATATATTTTATTTCGAAGTCAAATTCGTTTAATTTTATTTTCCAACGTTGGAGTTTAGCATTTGGTTCTTTTAAATTATGCAACCATTGCAGAGGGCGATGATCGCTATTGATTATAAATTTGCGTCCAAATAAATAGGAACCGAAATATTTTGTTGCCCACACTATTGCTAATGATCCTTTTTCCGTTGTGGAACAATTAATTTCGTGGGTATTAAGTGTTCGGCTTGCAAAACAAATGGGGTGAGAATTTTGACTAAGAACTGCGCCTAAAGCGATATTCGATGCATCTGTTGTTAAGGTAAATTGTTTGTCATAATCAGGATATGCCAATATTGGTTCTTTTGTAATTAAGATTTTTATAATTTCTACAGCATTGGTATATTCTTTGTCTGTATAATTACTTTTACTTCCCTTTTTGAGGCATTGTGTAAATGGTTTAGTAATCTTAGAGAAAGTTTGTATGAATTTCCTATAAAAGCCCGCTAAACCAAGGATCTGTTTTCGGTATTGGGTAATCAGTGATTGCTTTAATTTTGTTAGGGTTTGGTTTAATCCCATCTGGTGTGATTATATGACCTGAGAATTATGCTTCTTTTTGCAAGAATTCGCACTTATCCACTTGTATCTTTAAGTTTGCTTCGGACAACTTTTTGAACACTTTATCTAGTGATGCAATATGTTCTTGAAGCGAAGTGCTGAAGATTCTTATATCGTCCAGGTAAACTAGGCAATCTTTTCTTTCTGCTCATCCATTCATTCATTCATTCATTCATCAGTCGTTGAAATGTAGCTGGTGCATTTTTTAATCCAAAGGGTATTCGTAAAAATTCGTAATGTCCATTTCGTGTTGAAAACGCTGTTTTATGCCTGTCTTTAGGATCCACCTCTATCTGGTAAAATCCTTTTGTAAGGTCTAGTGTAGTGAAATAAATTGATCTTCCCAATTTATCCAAAATTTCGTCCATTAATGGGATTGGATATTCCACTGTTATACTATTTAGTTTTCGATAATCAATCACAATTCTCCATTTTTGTGTGGTTTTTTGGTACTACCCAGATAGGTGCTGAGTAAGGTGATTTGCTATGGTGTATCTATATGATTTTACGTAAATTAGATCTTCATGAGACGTGTTTATTTTGAATTTTCTTTAATTCAATAAAACTGAACTTGAGCCTGATAATATTACTTTTCATATGTATGTAAATCAATATAAGTTCAAATAATAGTTACGTTTATTCGTAATAATAATAATATAAAAATATAATTTCCGCTTGGGCACGAGCTATAAATACCCTAATAACAGGGGTCACAGTAATATGTGAATTTCCCTAATATAGAGTAAAAACAACAAAAACGTTAGAATACAAAGTAGAATACTTTGATGATAACGGACTATGAGTTTGTGTTGATTATTAGTTCCAAACAGTAATGAGGGAATTTCGTACTAACCAGCACTGTTTCATTGTAGAATAAAAATTGAATTAAAAATTAATTCTCATATTCTATTTCTGTTGAAAACTGGTTAAATAGTTGATATTCTTCTCAATTAGTATCCACTTTACGAAAATTGTAAAGATGGACAATTGAACGCTGATGAGAGGTGTAGCGGCCTTGAAATCAGTACTGATACGTTCTGCTAAAAACTGATTGGATATAAATAATAATATTTTCCAACACAAAAAAACTCTTAGTAATTTTGAATTTTCATTAATTCAATAAAACTGAACTTGAGCCTGATAATATTACTTTTCATATGTATGTAAATCAATATAAGTTCAAATAATAGTTACGTTTATTCGTAATAATAATAATATAAAAATATAATTTCCGCTTGGGCACGAGCTATAAATACCCTAATAACAGGGGTCACAGTAATATGTGAATTTCCCTAATATAGAGTAAAAACAACAAAAACGTTAGAATACAAAGTAGAATACTTTGATGATAACGGACTATGAGTTTGTGTTGATTATTAGTTCCAAACAGTAATGAGGGAATTTCGTACTAACCAGCACTGTTTCATTGTAGAATAAAAATTGAATTAAAAATTAATTCTCATATTCTATTTCTGTTGAAAACTGGTTAAATAGTTGATATTCTTCTCAATTAGTATCCACTTTACGAAAATTGTAAAGATGGACAATTGAACGCTGATGAGAGGTGTAGCGGCCTTGAAATCAGTACTGATACGTTCTGCTAAAAACTGATTGGATATAAATAATAATATTTTCCAACACAAAAAAACTCTTAGTAATTTTGAATTTTCATTAATTCAATAAAACTGAACTTGAGCCTGATAATATTACTTTTCATATGTATGTAAATCAATATAAGTTCAAATAATAGTTACGTTTATTCGTAATAATAATAATATAAAAATATTTTTCGGTAATATTTATGACAGCTTTTAGTTTTTGTAAATTGTCATAACATAATAATCCATCATAATTTTTGCAAAAGTTATGTATAAAGAAATTTAAATAAACACCGTATAGGCTACTAAAAATTGTTTGTATTTTATTTAGGGTTATATTCCCTCTTATTGTTTTTACATTTATTGGATTAGTTTCCTGAATTTCTTGTTGTAATATCAAACTTAATCAAACTTATGGATGACCCAGTGACTATTAAAAATTTATAGATTTTATTTTGTATTTTCATTGAAATGGAGGGTAGTTGTTCGAGGCAGTTAAGTGAAACTGGAGCACCAAATCTTTTTACTCTAGATTGGTTTGAATCGTATTCCCTCATTCTTTTATAAGGATTGTTGTTATTATTGATTCTAGATTGATTGTTATTTTGGTTACCGAAATTATACTGATTGTTATGCTCATTGAAATTATGAGGATAATTATTTTGAGTTCTTTCTTGATAGAAATCTTTGGTTCTATTATACTGTTGGGGATAGAAATCCTGTTGGGAATAATTATTTTGACTTTGAGGAAAGCGCCTATTTGGAATTCCATTATTATTTGTTACTCTTTGTCGTACTCTGCTTGAATTATGAATTCCAAATTGCGTTCCCTCTTCAAGTTCATTATTTTCTCTGAGGAGTTGCCTAGCCGTTTTAAAATCTGTTACTAGATTTGCATTTTATAGGGCCGGCCACTAAGTGATTTGGCAATTCCCTTTTTAAAACTTTCAAACTATGATAGTCTGTTTCATTCTTATAAAATGTTTTCCTATCTGTGTTTTCATTACACAAATTTATTGCATCTTTTATTCTAAACACTGAATTATTTATTTCTTCACATGATTTCTTAGTGCTATTTCTAAATTTAAGATTAGTTAAATTAAAAATTAAATGTGTTATATTCTTGTTCTCACCAAATTCTATTATCAGCAATTTCCTTAGAGATGCCCAATCTTCTGGTTGCTCCCTTCTGTACACGTTTAAGTTTTCTCCCTCCAAAGGTCTCACTGTACATTCGAACAACAGTGTCCTGTCTTCGATTGGCATGGTTGTAATATGCGGTATGATGCTTTCTATGCTTCCTATGTTCATGTTGAGCTGGTCTAATTGCCCGGAGAATGGGTAGATCATCTTGAGGTTCTGCATTATAAAACTTCCTTGTTCCATTTTGTCACTATCACTATTATTTTTTTTTTTTGGAGAATTAATGGACTGGTTTTCTAAATCTTTGATGATGTTGTTTATTAAAAAATTTTTATTTTTGACTCCTTTTTTTTTCTTAAATATTTCTATCAAGGCTTCGTTTAATGATTCGTTCAAGTATTCGTTTAAGGATTCGTTTTAATTTATTTTGTTTTATTTTAATTTATTTTGTTTTAATTTATTTATTTTAGGTACGTTTATAGGATCTTTTTCATAGATCCTATCGACTGCGCCAATAAAATACAACGTTTGTTGTGATTGAGTTTTCTTCATAAACTGATTTTTTTTTCATTAAGTTCACTCTTAAATAGTAACAATGATATTCTTAATCTAGATTAGAATTATTTTCTTATCTTATATTAGTTTGACCCAAGACTATGTTTGGGTATATTAGTTATTTGCTTACTTGTTTGTTGTTCCCACGTTCTTATCTTATGTTACTGCTTTGTTATTAATATCAGTACTTAGTTATTTGTTACTTCTTTGTTATTAATATCAGTACTTAACATAAGTAAGGTATATTGGTAGTGTGTATGTCAGTCGTGTACTATCATACAAAACCTCATGTTAATATTGTGCAATCAGTTATTTATATTAGAAAAAAATTATGTACATCCCTTTCGTTGTACAAAAATAATACAGCCCAATTATGAATATTCCCGGGGAAAAAAATTCCCGGGGAATTAATTTTCCCGGTAATAAAACTCCCTTATTCTAAACAGACGGGGAATTGAATAAATGGGGAGAGGGAATTCGAATTTTCGCAGTCAGCTGTTTTGCTTTAAGCTGTGTTCATTTTACTTAAAATTTGCAAATATTTTCAATAAATAGCAAGTGTTAAAAAAGAAATATAATTAAAAAAGTGAAATATAATTAAAAAAAGCTTTAAAAAGTATTTAAAATGTTTAGTGTAGCATTTATAATGGTAGCTGAAGGAGAAAATGCTGAAGCGCAGAAGCAACATAAGAATGAACAAAGGGTAGCAAGAAGGAAGTTACGTGATGCCACCAACCCACTTGAGTTGCCTCAAACTTTGTAAGTATATGAAGAAATTATTATTTAATTTTAATAATGAGAATCTTCCTTTTCGAAGGTTTGAAAAATATTACAGGGTAAACAAACCGGCCTTCAAATATCTATTGGACGTGTTAACTTCCCACATTCAGCCAACACGTAAGTCGTTTGCAGTATCCCCAGTCGTTAAATTAAGTGCTGCTCTACGTTTCTTTGCCGAAGGTGGGTACCAAACGGGTATAGGGAAAGATTGCGACGTGTCTGTGGTCCAGTGTAGTCTGAGCAAAGTTCTGTCTGAAGTGGTGAATGTATTTGAGGAACATTTATGTCAAAGATGGATAACTTTCTGCAAAACGGAAGAGGAAAAAAGAAAAATTTCATTAGCATTTTATTTAAAACATGGCATTCCTAGCGTTATAGGACGCGTTGACGGAATCCATGTCCGCATTATTGCTCCCGCTAATAATAAGCATTTATACTATAATAGGAAGGGGTACTACAGTTTGAATGTAATGCTGGTAAGTACTTTCGCTGATTTTCTATTTTGATTTATATAACTTTAATCGGGATGATCAATAATTAATTTTTAAACAAAAATTAAAATATATTTACAGGTCTGTGATCATGAGCTGCGGATTCAGTACGTTGACGCCTCCCATCCAGGTGCGTGTCACGACTCCTTTATTTGGAATTGCAGCGAATTGCGCGCTCACCTTGAGGAAGAATATCTGAGACGCGGCAGCAATTATTGGCTTCTTGGTAAGGTTTTGAATGATAACAGAAAAAATTCATAAATTAATAATGCATTTTTTTACTAGGTGATGCGGGATATTCTCTAGAGCCGTGGCTTATGACCCCCCATAGAAGTCCGCAGGATGAGTCCGTTGAAATAAAATTCAACGAAATTCATTGCAAGTGCCGTAATGTAGTTGAACGGACGAATGGCGTCTTGAAAAATAGATGGAGATGTATCCTTGGCGCTAGGGAGCTGCATTACACTCCAAAAAAAGGCTGCCAAGATAACAAATGTTTGCTGTGCGTTGCATAACATTTGCATTCATTTCAAATGCAACAGATCTGTGAACGAAGTAGAAAATGTTGACTGTTTAAGCGAACACGATAGTGACGTAGTAGCTTTAACTTCACCGCAGTACTTGTCCGTTGCACAAAATATTAGGAACAATATTGGAAACAATCTTTTATAAATTTATATCCTAATCAATCCTAAATCAATTCAAGCCATTTACTAAATTCAATTCATCACATTTTATTAAAAACTAAAAACATAAAATACAAAAAGTAAAATAAAACTTATGAATATCTTAAAACTACAAAACAAAACTACTAATTCAGCACATTTTATTAAAAAAAACTAAGAACATAAAATACAAAATACAAAAAGAAAAACAAAATAAAACTTATGAATATCTTAAAACTACAAAACAAAACTATTAATTATTTAAGGCTATAATTCACTTTTATCAGAGATGTATATTTTGCACTTAATGATTATGTTTTCTTAAGTCTTCTATTTCCAACAGTCGCCGGTTTCTCTCAATTTTATCTTCCAATTCTCTTATTCGCAATTGTTCCATCACTAAGTTGTGCCGTTTTTGCTCCTTCAACTCGTCCTTCTTTAAATCGCAAAGGCGATCGATAGAGCGATATACTTTTTTAGTATTTTGCTGCTGCTCTATCATCGCTTCCAGCATTTTTTTTGGATGCAGATCTCCTCTGCAAGTACATCGCTAGGAGAGACGTGTGCGCTTGAACCACTTACTTTAATTTTTTTCGCCGGTGGCTTTTGGGGTGTATCGCACTCACTTTCGTCTACGTCTAACCCCTCTAGCGATGCAGGTGGAACGCTTACTTTAATTTTTTTCGCCGGTGGCTTTTGGGGTGTATCGCACTCACTTTCCTCTACGTCTAACAACTCTAGCAATGCTGTTGGAACGCTCTCAGGAGTTTTTTTTGTGGTTATTGATGACCCTAACCCAAACTTGTTGGCCATACCTTCCACAGACTCCTTCATACCAATTAAGTTATAAATCGCCTCTTCGTTTGGCGAAAACTTCTGCTCCATATTGGGGCCACCACCAGTACCTCTAGAGTACTTTAGATTTTGTGCCGCTTTGTGCCGTACGTATTTTTTCTGGTCGCACCATACCTGAAAAATGTTTTGCACTTTTAACATTTGTGTACATACATATGTATATTACAAATGACCAATTTCACTATCCATACCTTCTTCCACTCGGCAATAGTTTTTGATGGTGGTCCTGCTGCATTCAATTCCGCCTCCAAATTGCGCCATACCCGGTTTAAATCATCTTTACATCCCTTAAACCATCCACACGCAATTCCTGGGTGCATTTGCATCGTGTTTAAGAGAATGTCGAATTGTTTTTTGTTTGTTGTTTTTGACCTGAAAGTAAAAATAAGGGATATTTATTGCATTTTTTATAAAAAATATTAAATACTTACATTTTTTTGCACAACTCCCTGGCAATTTTTTGGCGGAATTATTCCCAAAATTCGTTATCACATTCTCCCTTTAATTGACATTCATAATACCTACTTTTTTCCCGGGGAAGAGTTTCCCATTTTCGAAGTTCGTTTAGAATAAGGGAGAAGGGAGAAAATTCCCTGGGAGATTTTATTTAGAATGGGGGAACAGGGAATAGGGAAAAAATTCCCGGGGAATTGTTATTTAGAATTGGGGTGATAAAGTTTTAATATTCTCAACTCGTTGACAGTAAATCCTCCTCTGATCGCATGAAAACTATAATTTTATGAAAATTTTCATAAAATTTTACAAATCACACCACTTGCCAAAAAGATCTGTCACACAGATGCATTTTTAGTCCACACTACTATACTTTTTCAGCACATTTCATATTTGGCAGATCGCACGATTGTGCACGATAGTGATATACGGCCTTTACATAGGTTTTGGCCTAAATATATCCCTGTGCAATATAGCAGTTTCATTTAAAGCAAAGCAAAAGATGATGTGTATAAAATAACTTTTTTTAAAGTAAGTATTTTAGGAGGTATGAATGTGTTTTTTTTCCCACTGTACCAACGAATGTAAGTAGTCATATTTTGATCCGCATCTCATGAGCATTCTCGTACTAATAATTTTTGGATTTTCCAAAGTATGTTTGCTTCTTTCATACACATCCTGATTTGGAAACTACAGACAGCAGTATTAGAGCACATTGAAATTTATATTTGATCTAACTCAACCGAATGTTGAAATAAGTTTACCATGAAGTAAATAAAAAATCTTTAAACTATAATTTTAAATAAAGTATTTTACAGCCTCGTATATTAACCATTTTACTATCTTTTGCATTTAGGCTGGGGCATCACTTGGCTTTAGTCATCGACATCCTTTGAGGCGTGGGGCTACTCTAGAGCTATCGCCATCCAAACCCAATGTCATAAGCGGACTTATTGGTACTTGTGATAGTAGCGATATTAGCCACTCAGGTGCTGATGCTTTTAATGTTAAAAATGAACGACCCTGGACACGTAATTCCTTAATGGAACAGCAACGAACTTATAATTTACCTATAGTTCCACACCATGCCACAAGTGAATTTTTAAATCCACCGTATGAGAGTACTGAAAGTCTTTTCAAAAAGTCTAGTGAAATCTTACAAAAAAAATCCAGCACGAACACCGATTTTTCAGCGCATCCCTATAGTTTTATAACACAAAGTTCAAATGACACCACCACCTCAATGACCGGTTCATACAATGTAGATACGCCATCGTTGACGGCTGAGCCCTCACTAGATGCAGTTGATATACAGCCGCAATCACAGATATTCGGGACAAAAGTCCACGCGAGTGGTATTAGTGGTGTAAGAATATCTGATCGTTATCAACCATTGCGTACCTCGTCCGTAGAGACTTCTAATGTTAAGCCCAACATTGATGAAGCGTCGGTACGTCTTGATTTTGGAAAAACGAACATAATTTCGCAGCCGCTACTACCCATGGAATTAAAGAAACAGTTTAGCATAACCCAATGCAAACCGCAGCAGCCACCGTCAATACTACCAACCTCACGATTAGCAACCATAGAAACACCTAATATAGCTACTGAAACGGTAACATCATCCGGATCGTCCAAACTGCAAACACCTTCGAAGCATGCTTCAATTATTGCAGGCACTGTACTGCATGCATTAGTTCAACCCAAATTGAAAGCGCCGTTCACTAATAAACTCGTCATGCATGTACTTAGAGAAACTGGGTCAAGCACTGACGACGGTGAGCAGTCTGCTGTTACTGCTAGTGGCACTACAGTAACAACACCTCAAATAAGCACGGATCTTGTTCAAGATGAAATCGCAAAACTATCATTCAACATTAAGAGCAGCACCGAATCTGAGAATGATCCGTCTTATGAAACAATGTGCTGATTTTTAGTGAAATATGTGATTATTATAGCAATATCGTACTCGTGTTCGCCATCCTAATATTAAAAAGCAAAAGAGTTATACAGTAAACCCCGGTTAATTACCTCATCGAAAATGTCATGAGTTTTGGGGTAATTATGTAAGAAAGGTATTAAAGAGATACGTTTAATTACCTCATATGGGTAATTATGAGAATACGCTTAAATACCTTTAAAAATGCATTTATCCGAACTCACTAAAGTATAAGGTTGGTACATATGTACTTGAAATAAAATGTTCATATGTATTTCATCAAATAAAAAATTTTATTAAATAACAAACACAATTCATATCACAAAAAATAAATACATATGTGAGGAATGTAACAAAAAGAATTCATAACACAAAAAATAAATAAGGAACAAGAAAACATTCGATAACATCGAAAAAAATAATTGTTTGAATAAAAAATAAGTTCGCTTGCAGAGTTGCATAAATATGTATATATGTATGTATGTAGGTAGTTTTGGGCAAATAAACGAGGAGATTTTAGGGGAAATTTCATTTTGGGGTAAAATATTTCTGGGTAATTACCCTAAATGGGTAATTTAACGAAACTTAATTAAGCGTGGACTTTTGTGTGAAAATGAGTGTAAAAAAACGGATATTCAATAGTTGGTATGATTAAGCGATAAAGGTATTTAAGCGATTGGTAATTAACCGGGGGTTACTGTAATGTAAAAAAGCTATATTCTTACACAACATATTATCGTTCATCTTTCCATCAGCGTCAGTAAATTGTAAAGGCCGAGGCATATAGAATCCGTCATACGTTATACGTCGCCTTTTTCAACGGACATCACGTATTTTAAGCTCTTATATAGTTTATTACTATAAAGCTATTGTTGTTCCAAAAAAGTTTTATTGGGAAAGTAAAAATTATACATATGTACATAACAAGCGTTATTTATTAACATTGTTGTAATAATAAATTAACTTACTTTCTAAAAGTAGCAAATACTGACAGAACATAACATAACAAAAAATATGTATATTATTACCAACACTTCTCAATATTAAAATATTGCATGTACTAAATTAATTTTTCATTTAAAAAACCTTCTGTCTTTTTATTACATTAACCAATCATGTTCAAAAAACTTAGAGAGCTTAACTCTCTCTAAAGGCTTAGGTAAAGTATCTGCTAGCATAGAATCAGAAGGGCAATATATAGTATAAACATTTTGTATAGATCTCTATAACTCACAGGGAAAATAATTATGAATTATCAAACAGCTTTGATTATCTGCATAAATTGTTGCATTTTGCATGGAAACACCAAATTCGCTTATTAGCTGAGCCACAATCTCTGCTTCAGTAGACGATAAATTTACATATGCTTGTTTTCTACTAGCATAGCTTACAACCTCAACACCAAGCTTAAAAATATACCTACCCTTTGGACTGCCCCGTCACCATCTGCAAACCCTTTAAACTCTAACTTAGATTTGGACCTCATACATAGTTTAAGATTCTTGGTGATTTTTAATAATAATTTTTTTACTTCCGTCCAATCATTTTCCTTTGGTTTGGCTATCTTTCGGCATAATATTGATACAGTAACAGAGATTGGCGAGTGGTATGTGAAACGTACTGGTATAGCAGAGATGAATTGCTTTTTTTATAGGAATTATTCACCCCTATCGTGAATAATTTTCCACATGAAATTTTTTCACTTTTCACGTATTTAAAATCGTGAACAACTCGCATGAAAAAATTTTATTCAGTCCAGAATAATAACGTGAAAAAATGTTCACTTTAAAAAATTCCCCTTATCATGAACAATTTTTTTCCCACGAGTTTTTTCACTTTTCCCTTCAATTTATTCACTTTATTTTTGATGGGGAACAGAACAGAACATGTATATATATATTTCTTCTTATAATTCGAATATTAAAGCTTAAAAAGTTTATTTTAATGAAAAGATCTGATAATAAGTCACAAACGGATGTATTCCTAAACAAAATACAAAAAAAGGCAGATTGCCTACAGATTTGTGAAGCTTTAATTTGTTGAAACTTTTTCGTTTTGTTGGGTTTCCAAAGAGTACCGAATTATTTTACAACATAAAAGTTAGAATGCAATAAACAAACGGAGGAGCCAAACTAAAGCTCCAACATTGAATATTTAGGTTTGATTTTTGAAGTTTTCTTTAAAATAAATATGTCCGTGTATATTTTTGAACAACAAGCTCTATGATTTCTTATTTTTTTTTAATCTTCTTCCCTTTTTACATTCACTGAGAACTAATAGCGGGAATAGTTTTTCGCGGAAGATTCCCGATACCATTTTTCCCTTCGAGTGAAATGAAAATTTCACGGGAACAAAAATTTCACTTGCTTTTCACGATAGGGGTGATTATCTTTAAATGATTTAGAGTTACTGGTTTTAAAGTCTCCATAATCCATGGGTATTGAGGAAATCTTTCCGTCCTGGAGATTAAATTCGTTCAACATACTGTTAATGTACTGTTCTTGAGAAAAATAAAACAAACCAACATTATTAGTTACTTCGATTCCCAAATAAAGTTTCAAATTTACCAACATTGTTATTTCAAAGTGCAATTTTAAAATTTGTGTGAAATTTCTTATCTCTTCATTTGATTTTGAGGCAATAATGATACGTCATTTACCTTTCATCAGTATCCATTGTTGCGGCAGCTTTTACTTAAAATGGCTGGTTTTATTATCTAGAAATCAAAGTGTATTGTTAAACAGCTAATAGTATACATTTTTATAAAATAATACGATAAAATTACTCACTTTACTCTGTGCTTCTCGGCTTCTTCTCTGGAAATTGACGGTAGATTCAAAAACGATGAAGCGACTACTCGCAAAGAGGTTACTTTAGCAAGGTACCAATTATCAAAAAACCAGAGAAGAAATTGACCCGCAAGAGTTGCCAAATAAACGAATTTAGAAAATAAGAATAAAAATACAAAACAATACAAATTTCTTTCCATTACTAAATATTTAATTATCAAACCGCAACATTCCGCCTCCCGTGAGTCGATCAGGGAGACTCACTTCTAACATCTAGGATAGCCAACTTCGAAGCGGGGCGACGAAAATTACCAACTGAAGTCTTCACAATGGCCAAACGAACTTGCCCATCAGCCGCCTGGAAAATTTGCGCAACAATTCCCTTTTTCGATTCACCACATATAATGACAATATCTCCAACTTGCAGAGGCTTTACTGCCTGGTACCACTTAGTGCATCGTGTTCAATCTGGAAGGTATTCAAGTACCCACCTTTTCCAAAAAGTTTGTTTTAACTGTTGTTGTATATGCCATTGTTTTCGTAGAACAACCCTTTCGGCAACAGCTGGAGTCTGGACAATGTTTGGGCACCCCAGTAAGAAATGATTGGGTGTTAGAGGCTCGCTTTCTGAGCTCTCTAGAGGAAGATGAGTAAGTGGTCTTGAAGATACCAGATTTTCCGCTTCTATCAACAGGCTATTTAGAGTCTCAACTTTTGGCGACTTTTATTTTACGAGTAGTGTAACCGCTAATACATTTTTTATGCAACGAAAAATACGTTCCCACGCCCCACCAGCGGACGGGTTTGCTGGAGTGATAAACAACCATTCCATTCCGTCCGTGTACATTCCTCACCCACTCTTGTTTCATTTATAATAAACTCTTCTTTATGAGCGCCTATAAAATTTGTGCCCCTGTCGCTTCTTATACGAACCGGTACGCCTCTTCGATTATCAAAGTCTCTGATACACAAAATCAAAGCGTCGGTGGATAGGTCTTTTGCCATTTCTATGTGAATTGCCCTTACCGTAAGACAAGTAAAGAGAGCTACCCAACGTTTTTCCGTACGACAACCAATTGACACTATAAAGGGGCCAATATAATCCACAGGCGTATAGGTAAACGGCCTTACATATGGCGTGAGCCGATCGATGGGGTGTTGCCCCATTAATGGTGGTTTATGGGATGCGGATGCATTTTTAAATTTCTGACAATTCCGTTTAGCTGACCTGACTAGCTGCCGTAAACAAGGAATCCAAAACTCGGTGCGGACTGCTGCGCAAATGGCTTCTTGATTTTGATGCTGAAATGTTTCGTGATAATGTTTCACTATAAGTTGCGTTATAAGATGGTCTTTTGGCATAATTATTGGCTCTCTTGTTTTTTGCGCCACACATACGGCTTTTTGTATACGGCTGGAGACCTTGATAAGTTCATCTTGTCCTAAGAATGTTGTTAATTTATATATATGTATAGCTTTATTAGAAAGTGGTTTGTTATGTCTCAGTAGATTTAATTCTTCGCCAAATTTTTCCTGCTGCGCGACTTGACACCAAAATCTTTCTGCTTCTTTTATCTCTCGAGCTGTTATATATGGGGCAAATTTTAAAATAGATTTATTCTGGTGTAAAGCATAGCATTTAAAAATTTTCACGGCACGAACTAACCAACACCTGATTCTAAGTAATGTGTAGTATCTCGATTTTTCATCATATTTAATCAATGGGTTGATTTCCGCACATATATCGTTAGGCAGGCTTGGCCACTCAGACTCTTCAGACTTTAAGAAAGCAGGGCCATTTAACCATCGAGAGTTGGAAGAAATTTTTGAAAATTGTCTGGGTCTTGTAGCATCATCTGCTGGGTTAATGGAACCGGGAACCCATCTCCATTGTTTTACGTGTGATACGTCATTCATTCATTCATCAGTCGTTGAAATGTAGCTGGTGCATTTTTTAATCCAAAGGGTATTCGTAAAAATTCGTAATGTCCATTTCGTGTTGAAAACGCTGTTTTATGCCTGTCTTTAGGATCCACCTCTATCTGGTAAAATCCTTTTGTAAGGTCTAGTGTAGTGAAATAAATTGATCTTCCCAATTTATCCAAAATTTCGTCCATTAATGGGATTGGATATTCCACTGTTATACTATTTAGTTTTCGATAATCAATCACAATTCTCCATTTTTGTGTGGTTTTTTGGTACTACCCAGATAGGTGCTGAGTAAGGTGATTTGCTATGGTGTATCTATATGATTTTACGTAAATTAGATCTTCATGAGACGTGTTTATTTTATGCTTAACCTTATTTATAAAGATGAGATTTTCATTCTCTTTATAAATAATATTTTTGTTTTTCCCTAATAATTTTTTAATTTCTTCACTTTCCTTTTTGTTTAAGTGATTCAATCTAAATAGTGAATTAATGCCAGAATTTTCTGTTCCATTATTCCTTATTTCTTTTAAGTTGAACAATGCGCTGTGTTTGTGATTTTCTTAGTTTTTATCCAGGAAATAATATTTAATATTGTTCAAGCTGATGAATTTTTCGGTAATATTTATGACAGCTTTTAGTTTTTGTAAATTGTCATAACCTAATAATCCATCATAATTTTTGCAAAAGTTATGTATAAAGAAATTTAAATAAACACCGTATAGGCTACTAAAAATTGTTTGTATTTTATTTAGGGTTATATTCCCTCTTATTGTTTTTACATTTATTGGATTAGTTTCCTGAATTTCTTGTTGTAATATCAAACTTAATCAAACTTATGGATGACCCAGTGACTATTAAAAATTTATAGATTTTATTTTGTATTTTCATTGAAATGGAGGGTAGTTGTTCGAGGTAGTTAAGTGAAACTGGAGCACCAAATCTTTTTACTCTAGATTGGTTTGAATCGTATTCCCTCATTCTTTAATAAGGATTGTTGTTATTATTGATTCTAGATTGATTGTTATTTTGGTTACCGAAATTATACTGATTGTTATGCTCATTGAAATTATGAGGATAATTATTTTGAGTTCTTTCTTGATAGAAATCTTTGGTTCTATTATACTGTTGGGGATAGAAATCCTGTTGGGAATAATTATTTTGACTTTGAGGAAAGCGCCTATTTGGAATTCCATTATTATTTGTTACTCTTTGTCGTACTCTGCTTGAATTATGAATTCCAAATTGCGTTCCCTCTTCAAGTTCATTATTTTCTCTGAGGAGTTGCCTAGCCGTTTTAAAATCTGTTACTAGATTTGCATTTAATAGGGCCGGCCACTAAGTGATTTGGCAATTCCCTTTTTAAAACTTTCAAACTATGATAGTCTGTTTCATTCTTATAAAATGTTTTCATTACATAAATTTATTGCATCTTTTATTCTAAACACTGAATTATTTATTTCTTCACATAATTTCTTAGTGCTATTTCTAAATTTAATATTAGTTAAATTAAAAATTAAATGTGTTATATTCTTGTTCTCACCAAATTCTATTATCAACAATTTCCTTAGAGATGCCCAATCTTCTGGTTGCTCCCTTCTGTACACGTTTAAGTTTTCTCCCTCCAAAGTTCTCACTGTACATTCGAACAACAGTGCCCTGTCTTCGATTGGCATGGTTGTAATATGCGGTATGATGCTTTCTATGCTTCCTATGTTCATGTTGAGCTGGTCTAATTGCCCGGAGAATGGGTAGATCATCTTGAGGTTCTGCATTATAAAACTTCCTTGTTCCATTTTGTCACTATCACTATTATTTTTTTTTTTGGAGAATTAATGGACTGGTTTTCTAAATCTTTGATGATGTTGTTTATTAAAAAATTTTTATTTTTGACTCCTTTTTTTTTCTTAAATATTTCTATCAAGGCTTCGTTTAATGATTCGTTCAAGTATTCGTTTAAGGATTCGTTTTAATTTATTTTGTTTTATTTTAATTTATTTTGTTTTAATTTATTTATTTTAGGTACGTTTATAGGATCTTTTTCATAGATCCTATCGACTGCGCCAATAAAATACAACGTTTGTTGTGATTGAGTTTTCTTCATAAACTGATTTTTTTTTCATTAAGTTCACTCTTAAATAGTAACAATGATATTCTTAATCTAGATTAGAATTATTTTCTTATCTTATATTAGTTTGACCCAAGACTATGTTTGGGTATATTAGTTATTTGCTTACTTGTTTGTTGTTCCCACGTTCTTATCTTATGTTACTGCTTTGTTATTAATATCAGTACTTAGTTATTTGTTACTTCTTTGTTATTAATATCAGTACTTAACATAAGTAAGGTATATTGGTAGTGTGTATGTCAGTCGTGTACTATCATACAAAACCTCATGTTAATATTGTGCAATCAGTTATTTATATTAGAAAAAAATTATGTACATCCCTTTCGTTGTACAAAAATAATACAGCCCAATTATGAATATTCCCGGGGAAAAAAATTCCCGGGGAATTAATTTTCCCGGTAATAAAACTCCCTTATTCTAAACAGACGGGGAATTGAATAAATGGGGAGAGGGAATTCGAATTTTCGCAGTCAGCTGTTTTGCTTTAAGCTGTGTTCATTTTACTTAAAATTTGCAAATATTTTCAATAAATAGCAAGTGTTAAAAAAGAAATATAATTAAAAAAGTGAAATATAATTAAAAAAAGCTTTAAAAAGTATTTAAAATGTTTAGTGTAGCATTTATAATGGTAGCTGAAGGAGAAAATGCTGAAGCGCAGAAGCAACATAAGAATGAACAAAGGGTAGCAAGAAGGAAGTTACGTGATGCCACCAACCCACTTGAGTTGCCTCAAACTTTGTAAGTATATGAAGAAATTATTATTTCATTTTAATAATGAGAATCTTCCTTTTCGAAGGTTTGAAAAATATTACAGGGTAAACAAACCGGCCTTCAAATATCTATTGGACGTGTTAACTTCCCACATTCAGCCAACACGTAAGTCGTTTGCAGTATCCCCAGTCGTTAAATTAAGTGCTGCTCTACGTTTCTTTGCCGAAGGTGGGTACCAAACGGGTATAGGGAAAGATTGCGACGTGTCTGTGGCCCAGTGTAGTCTGAGCAAAGTTCTGTCTGAAATGGTGAATGTATTTGAGGAACATTTATGTCAAAGATGGATAACTTTCTGCAAAACGGAAGAGGAAAAAAGAAAAATTTCATTAGCATTTTATTTAAAACATGGCATTCCTAGCGTTATAGGACGCGTTGACGGAATCCATGTCCGCATTATTGCTCCCGCTATGATCAATAATTAATTTTTAAACAAAAATTAAAATATATTTACAGGTCTGTGATCATGAGCTGCGGATTCAGTACGTTGACGCCTCCCATCCAGGTGCGTGTCACTACTCCTTTATTTGGAATTGCAGCGAATTGCGCGCTCACCTTGAGGAAGAATATCTGAGACGCGGCAGCAATTAATTAATAATGCATTTTTTTACTAGGTGATGCGGGATATTCTCTAGAGCCGTGGCTTATGACCCCCCATAGAAGTCCGCAGGATGAGTCCGTTGAAATAAAATTCAACGAAATTCATTGCAAGTGCCGTAATGTAGTTGAACGGACGAATGGCGTCTTGAAAAATAGATGGAGATGTATCCTTGGCGCTAGGGAGCTGCATTACACTCCAAAAAAAGGCTGCCAAGATAACAAATGTTTGCTGTGCGTTGCATAACATTTGCATTCATTTCAAATGCAACAGATCTGTGAACGAAGTAGAAAATGTTGACTGTTTAAGCGAACACGATAGTGACGTAGTAGCTTTAACTTCACCGCAGTACTTGTCCGTTGCACAAAATATTAGGAACAATATTGGAAACAATCTTTTATAAATTTATATCCTAATCAATCCTAAATCAATTCAAGCCATTTACTAAATTCAATTCATCACATTTTATTAAAAACTAAAAACATAAAATACAAAAAGTAAAATAAAACTTATGAATATCTTAAAACTACAAAACAAAACTACTAATTCAGCACATTTTATTAAAAAAAACTAAGAACATAAAATACAAAATACAAAAAGAAAAACAAAATAAAACTTATGAATATCTTAAAACTACAAAACAAAACTATTAATTATTTAAGGCTATAATTCACTTTTATCAGAGATGTATATTTTGCACTTAATGATTATGTTTTCTTAAGTCTTCTATTTCCAACAGTCGCCGGTTTCTCTCAATTTTATCTTCCAATTCTCTTATTCGCAATTGTTCCATCACTAAGTTGTGCCGTTTTTGCTCCTTCAACTCGTCCTTCTTTAAATCGCAAAGGCGATCGATAGAGCGATATACTTTTTTAGTATTTTGCTGCTGCTCTATCATCGCTTCCAGCATTTTTTTTGGATGCAGATCTCCTCTGCAAGTACATCGCTAGGAGAGACGTGTGCGCTTGAACCACTTACTTTAATTTTTTTCGCCGGTGGCTTTTGGGGTGTATCGCACTCACTTTCGTCTACGTCTAACCCCTCTAGCGATGCAGGTGGAACGCTTACTTTAATTTTTTTCGCCGGTGGCTTTTGGGGTGTATCGCACTCACTTTCCTCTACGTCTAACAACTCTAGCAATGCTGTTGGAACGCTCTCAGGAGTTTTTTTTGTGGTTATTGATGACCCTAACCCAAACTTGTTGGCCATACCTTCCACAGACTCCTTCATACCAATTAAGTTATAAATCGCCTCTTCGTTTGGCGAAAACTTCTGCTCCATATTGGGGCCACCACCAGTACCTCTAGAGTACTTTAGATTTTGTGCCGCTTTGTGCCGTACGTATTTTTTCTGGTCGCACCATACCTGAAAAATGTTTTGCACTTTTAACATTTGTGTACATACATATGTATATTACAAATGACCAATTTCACTATCCATACCTTCTTCCACTCGGCAATAGTTTTTGATGGTGGTCCTGCTGCATTCAATTCCGCCTCCAAATTGCGCCATACCCGGTTTAAATCATCTTTACATCCCTTAAACCATCCACACGCAATTCCTGGGTGCATTTGCATCGTGTTTAAGAGAATGTCGAATTGTTTTTTGTTTGTTGTTTTTGACCTGAAAGTAAAAATAAGGGATATTTATTGCATTTTTTATAAAAAATATTAAATACTTACATTTTTTTGCACAACTCCCTGGCAATTTTTTGGCGGAATTATTCCCAAAATTCGTTATCACATTCTCCCTTTAATTGACATTCATAATACCTACTTTTTTCCCGGGGAAGAGTTTCCCATTTTCGAAGTTCGTTTAGAATAAGGGAGAAGGGAGAAAATTCCCTGGGAGATTTTATTTAGAATGGGGGAACAGGGAATAGGGAAAAAATTCCCGGGGAATTGTTATTTAGAATTGGGGTGATAAAGTTTTAATATTCTCAACTCGTTGACAGTAAATCCTCCTCTGATCGCATGAAAACTATAATTTTATGAAAATTTTCATAAAATTTTACAAATCACACCACTTGCCAAAAAGATCTGTCACACAGATGCATTTTTAGTCCACACTACTATACTTTTTCAGCACATTTCATATTTGGCAGATCGCACGATTGTGCACGATAGTGATATACGGCCTTTACATAGGTTTTGGCCTAAATATATCCCTGTGCAATATAGCAGTTTCATTTAAAGCAAAGCAAAAGATGATGTGTATAAAATAACTTTTTTTAAAGTAAGTATTTTAGGAGGTATGAATGTGTTTTTTTTCCCACTGTACCAACGAATGTAAGTAGTCATATTTTGATCCGCATCTCATGAGCATTCTCGTACTAATAATTTTTGGATTTTCCAAAGTATGTTTGCTTCTTTCATACACATCCTGATTTGGAAACTACAGACAGCAGTATTAGAGCACATTGAAATTTATATTTGATCTAACTCAACCGAATGTTGAAATAAGTTTACCATGAAGTAAATAAAAAATCTTTAAACTATAATTTTAAATAAAGTATTTTACAGCCTCGTATATTAACCATTTTACTATCTTTTGCATTTAGGCTGGGGCATCACTTGGCTTTAGTCATCGACATCCTTTGAGGCGTGGGGCTACTCTAGAGCTATCGCCATCCAAACCCAATGTCATAAGCGGACTTATTGGTACTTGTGATAGTAGCGATATTAGCCACTCAGGTGCTGATGCTTTTAATGTTAAAAATGAACGACCCTGGACACGTAATTCCTTAATGGAACAGCAACGAACTTATAATTTACCTATAGTTCCACACCATGCCACAAGTGAATTTTTAAATCCACCGTATGAGAGTACTGAAAGTCTTTTCAAAAAGTCTAGTGAAATCTTACAAAAAAAATCCAGCACGAACACCGATTTTTCAGCGCATCCCTATAGTTTTATAACACAAAGTTCAAATGACACCACCACCTCAATGACCGGTTCATACAATGTAGATACGCCATCGTTGACGGCTGAGCCCTCACTAGATGCAGTTGATATACAGCCGTAATCACAGATATTCGGGACAAAAGTCCACGCGAGTGGTATTAGTGGTGTAAGAATATCTGATCGTTATCAACCATTGCGTACCTCGTCCGTAGAGACTTCTAATGTTAAGCCCAACATTGACGAAGCGTCGGTACGTCTTGATTTTGGAAAAACGAACATAATTTCGCAGCCGCTACTACCCATGGAATTAAAGAAACAGTTTAGCATAACCCAATGCAAACCGCAGCAGCCACCGTCAATACTACCAACCTCACGATTAGCAACCATAGAAACACCTAATATAGCTACTGAAACGGTAACATCATCCGGATCGTCCAAACTGCAAACACCTTCGAAGCATGCTTCAATTATTGCAGGCACTGTACTGCATGCATTAGTTCAACCCAAATTGAAAGCGCCGTTCACTAATAAACTCGTCATGCATGTACTTAGAGAAACTGGGTCAAGCACTGACGACGGTGAGCAGTCTGCTGTTACTGCTAGTGGCACTACAGTAACAACACCTCAAATAAGCACGGATCTTGTTCAAGATGAAATCGCAAAACTATCATTCAACATTAAGAGCAGCACCGAATCTGAGAATGATCCGTCTTATGAAACAATGTGCTGATTTTTAGTGAAATATGTGATTATTATAGCAATATCGTACTCGTGTTCGCCATCCTAATATTAAAAAGCAAAAGAGTTATACAGTAAACCCCGGTTAATTACCTCATCGAAAATGTCATGAGTTTTGGGGTAATTATGTAAGAAAGGTATTAAAGAGATACGTTTAATTACCTCATATGGGTAATTATGAGAATACGCTTAAATACCTTTAAAAATGCATTTATCCGAACTCACTAAAGTATAAGGTTGGTACATATGTACTTGAAATAAAATGTTCATATGTATTTCATCAAATAAAAAATTTTATTAAATAACAAACACAATTCATATCACAAAAAATAAATACATATGTGAGGAATGTAACAAAAAGAATTCATAACACAAAAAATAAATAAGGAACAAGAAAACATTCGATAACATCGAAAAAAATAATTGTTTGAATAAAAAATAAGTTCGCTTGCAGAGTTGCATAAATATGTATATATGTATGTATGTAGGTAGTTTTGGGCAAATAAACGAGGAGATTTTAGGGGAAATTTCATTTTGGGGTAAAATATTTCTGGGTAATTACCCTAAATGGGTAATTTAACGAAACTTAATTAAGCGTGGACTTTTGTGTGAAAATGAGTGTAAAAAAACGGATATTCAATAGTTGGTATGATTAAGCGATAAAGGTATTTAAGCGATTGGTAATTAACCGGGTGTTACTGTAATGTAAAAAAGCTATATTCATACACAACATATTATCGTTCATCTTTCCATCAGCGTCAGTAAATTGTAAAGGCCGAGGCATATAGAATCCGTCATACATTATACGTCGCCTTTTTCAACGGACATCACGTATTTTAAGCTCTTATATAGTTTATTACTATAAAGCTATTGTTGTTCCAAAAAAGTTTTATTGGGAAAGTAAAAATTATACATATGTACATAACAAGCGTTATTTATTAACATTGTTGTAATAATAAATTAACTTACTTTCTAAAAGTAGCAAATACTGACAGAACATAACATAACAAAAAATATGTATATTATTACCAACACTTCTCAATATTAAAATATTGCATGTACTAAATTAATTTTTCATTTAAAAAACCTTCTGTCTTTTTATTACATTAACCAATCATGTTCAAAAAACTTAGAGAGCTTAACTCTCTCTAAAGGCTTAGGTAAAGTATCTGCTAGCATAGAATCAGAAGGGCAATATATAGTATAAACATTTTGTATAGATCTCTATAACTCACAGGGAAAATAATTATGAATTATCAAACAGCTTTGATTATCTGCATAAATTGTTGCATTTTGCATGGAAACACCAAATTCGTTTATTAGCTGAGCCACAATCTCTGCTTCAGTAGACGATAAATTTACATATGCTTGTTTTCTACTAGCATAGCTTACAACCTCAACACCAAGCTTAAAAATATACCTACCCTTTGGACTGCCCCGTCACCATCTGCAAACCCTTTAAACTCTAACTTAGATTTGGACCTCATACATAGTTTAAGATGCTTGGTGATTTTTAATAATAATTTTTTTACTTCCGTCCAATCATTTTCCTTTGGTTTGGCTATCTTTCGGCATAATATTGATACAGTAACAGAGATTGGCGAGTGGTATGTGAAACGTACTGGTATAGCAGAGATGAATTGCTTTTTTTATAGGAATTATTCACCCCTATCGTGAATAATTTTCCACATGAAATTTTTTCACTTTTCACGTATTTGAAATCGTGAACAACTCGCATGAAAAAATTTTATTCAGTCCAGAATAATAACGTGAAAAAATGTTCACTTTAAAAAATTCCCCTTATCATGAACAATTTTTTTCCCACGAGTTTTTTCACTTTTCCCTTCAATTTATTCACTTTATTTTTGATGGGGAACAGAACAGAACATGTATATATATATTTCTTCTTATAATTCGAATATTAAAGCTTAAAAAGTTTATTTTAATGAAAAGATCTGATAATAAGTCACAAACGGATGTATTCCTAAACAAAATACAAAAAAAGGCAGATTGCCTACAGATTTGTGAAGCTTTAATTTGTTGAAACTTTTTCGTTTTGTTGGGTTTCCAAAGAGTACCGAATTATTTTACAACATAAAAGTTAGAATGCAATAAACAAACGGAGGAGCCAAACTAAAGCTCCAACATTGAATATTTAGCTTTGATTTTTGAAGTTTTCTTTAAAATAAATATGTCCGTGTATATTTTTGAACAACAAGCTCTATGATTTCTTATTTTTTTTAATCTTCTTCCCTTTTTACATTCACTGAGAACTAATAGCGGAAATAGTTTTTCGCGGAAGATTCCCGATACCATTTTTCCCTTCGAGTGAAATGAAAATTTCACGGGAACAAAAATTTCACTTGCTTTTCACGATAGGGGTGATTATCTTTAAATGATTTAGAGTTACTGGTTTTAAAGTCTCCATAATCCATGTGTATTGAGGAAATCTTTCCGTCCTGGAGATTAAATTCGTTCAACATACTGTTAATGTACTGTTCTTGAGAAAAATAAAACAAACCAACATTATTAGTTACTTCGATTCCCAAATAAGGTTTCAAATTAACCAACATTGTTATTTCAAAGTGCAATTTTAAAATTTGTGTGAAATTTCTTATCTCTTCATTTGATTTTGAGGCAATAATGATACGTCATTTACCTTTCATCAGTATCCATTGTTGCGGCAGCTTTTACTTAAAATGGCTGGTTTTATTATCTAGAAATCAAAGTGTATTGTTAAACAGCTAATAGTATACATTTTTATAAAATAATACGATAAAATTACTCACTTTACTCTGTGCTTCTCGGCTTCTTCTCTGGAAATTGACGGTAGATTCAAAAACGATGAAGCGACTACTCGCAAAGAGGTTACTTTAGCAAGGTACCAATTATCAAAAAACCAGAGAAGAAATTGACCCGCAAGAGTTGCCAAATAATCGAATTTAGAAAATAAGAATAAAAATACAAAACAATACAAATTTCTTTCCATTACTAAATATTTAATTATCAAACCGCAACATTCCGCCTCCCGTGAGTCGATCAGGGAGACTCACTTCTAACATCTAGGATAGCCAACTTCGAAGCGGGGCGACGAAAATTACCAACTGAAGTCTTCACAATCGCCAAACGAACTTGCCCATCAGCCGCCTGGAAAATTTGCGCAACAATTCCCTTTTTCCATTCACCACATATAATGACAATATCTCCAACTTGCAGAGGCTTTACTGCCTGGTACCACTTAGTGCGTCGTGTTCAATCTGGAAGGTATTCAAGTACCCACCTTTTCCAAAAAGTTTGTTTTAACTGTTGTTGTATATGCCATTGTTTTCGTAGAACAACCCTTTCGGCAACAGCTGGAGTCTGGACAATGTTTGGGCACCCCAGTAAGAAATGATTGGGTGTTAGAGGCTCGCTTTCTGAGCTCTCCAGAGGAAGATGAGTAAGTGGTCTTGAAGATACCAGATTTTCCGCTTCTATCAACAGGCTATTTAGAGTCTCAACTTTTGGCGACTTTTCTTTTACGAGTAGTGTAACCGCTAATACATTTTTTATGCAACGAAAAATACGTTCTCACGCCCCACCAGCGGACGGGTTTGCTGGAGTGTTAAACAACCATTCCATTTCGTCCGTGTACATTCCTCACCCACTCTTGTTTCATTTATAATAAACTCTTCTTTATGAGCGCCTATAAAATTTGTGCCCCTGTCGCTTCTTATACGAACCGGTACGCCTCTTCGATTATCAAAGTCTCTGATACACAAAATCAAAGCGTCGGTGGATAGGTCTTTTGCCATTTCTATGTGAATTGCCCTTACCGTAAGACAAGTAAAGAGAGCTACCCAACGTTTTTCGGTACGACAACCAATTGACACTATAAAGGGGCCAATATAATCCACAGGCGTATACGTAAACGGCCTTACATATGGCGTGAGCCGATCGATGGGGTGTTGCCCCATTAATGGTGGTTTATGGGATGCGGATGCATTTTTACATTTCTGACAATTCCGTTTAGCTGACCTGACTAGCTGCCGTAAACAAGGAATCCAAAACTCGGTGCGGACTGCCGCGCAAATGGCTTCTTGATTTTGATGCTGAAATGTTTCGTGATAATGTTTCACTATAAGTTGCGTTATAAGATGGTCTTTTGGCATAATTATTGGCTCTCTTGTTTTTTGCGCCACACATACGGCTTTTTGTATACGGCTGGAGACCTTGATAAGTTCATCTTGTCCTAAGAATGTTGTTAATTTATATATATGTATAGCTTTATTAGAAAGTGGTTTGTTATGTCTCAGTAGATTTAATTCTTCGCCAAATTTTTCCTGCTGCGCGACTTGACACCAAAATCTTTCTGCTTCTTTTATCTCTCGAGCTGTTATATATGGGGCAAATTTTAAAATAGATTTATTCTGGTGTAAAGCATAGCATTTAAAAATTTTCACGGCACGAACTAACCAACACCTGATTCTAAGTAATGTGTAGTATCTCGATTTTTCATCAGATTTAATCAATGGGTTGATTTCCGCATATATATCGTTAGGCAGGCTTGGCCACTCAGACTCTTCAGACTTTAAGAAAGCAGGGCCATTTAACCATCGAGAGTTGGAAGAAATTTTTGAAAATTGTCTGGGTCTTGTAGCATCATCTGCTGGGTTAATGGAACCGGGAACCCATCTCCATTGTTTTACGTGTGATACGTCTAGTATTTTGGCAATTCGATGGGAGACGAACTGCTTATAAACACGGCTGTCTGATTGAATCCCATTTATTACAGTTTTAGAATCGGACCAAAACGTTATTTCTTGCGGTTTTATGTCATGACTTGACATGATTGCCTCCTAAAACAGCAGCTTGTAGTTCAAGCCTTGGGACAGACAGAGGACGAACTGGGGCGCACCTTGATTTACCTGCAACGAAAGCCACACTAACACTGACTTTATAACTTATCCTCCAGTAGCCCACAGCAGCGAAAGCCACCTCGCTGGCGTCTACGAAAATGTGCAGATCAACCTTTGTTGAGCGGGCACTAAAATACAATCCATAGCACCTTAAAACTTTAATATTTCGGACATTTTCAAGCTCTTTATACCATTCGTACCAAATTTTTTATATATTTTCCGGTATCGGCGAGTTCCACTCGGTATTACGTCTCCAAAGCTCTTGCAATAAAATTTTGGCCCTTATAATCGTATCTGCCAAGAAACCAATCGGATCGAAAATTGACATGGTGAGGCTAAGAACTTCGCTTTTCGTTGGCTTTAGAGTCCCGTTCAAAACGACCTCCGGCACTCTGGCGAATTTCAGTGTAAAACAAAAGGTATCATCAATAGACGACCAGCACAATCTTAGTATTTTTTCAGTAAACGTTTCACCACTGCATAAATCTGTCAAGCCCAACTCCTTTTCGGCTGCACGTTCATCAATGGACCGCAAAAGCTCTTTAGAGTTGGATACAAAGCCTCGCAGCTCAACTCCTGCTTCTGCTTGAATAGCCATGACGTTTTTTGTTACAGCGGCTGCTTCAATAGCTGTATCAAAGCTGTCCACGAAATCGTCGACATAATGGCAGTCAACGATGGCTCTATACGCTCTGGGATCCGAATCCTTATAAACTTCCGATTTGGCGCTGACGAAATTTAAATAATATTGATAGAAGTGGTTTCGGTTGATATTTACTTGGAAATTTAATCAATCTAGAACTGTAGAGGGTGATACAGTTGCAGCTGCATCAAAAACGAGGCGGCGTTTATTTCCTTTATTTTCATTAGTAATTGCGAAATGAGGCAGATGCCAGGTGCGATCAGTTTCAAATGCAGCTTCCTCTGCAGACAATTTTTTTGCATAACCCTTCGAGACATACTCATTTATCTTTTCCTGATACCAATTTGCCAAATCGTTATCCTTCTTCAATTTGTTTTCGACTCCTTGTTTAAATGCCGCCGAAAAACTGTTCTTAAATTTATATTCGTCCTGTTTCCATAGGAGTTCAGTTTCATACTGGGAGCCTTTTTTTAAAGTTGTGTTTTTTATTATATCTTCAGCTCTTTTATCATCATCAGATACGATGTGTTCAACAATTTTCATACCAAAACTTTCTAACTTAAAATATTCAGAAACTTGCTGTTGAATATCATCCACTGTATCGTGATCAATTACACATACTGTGGCCTTCATCGATTCTTCGTTTGAACCGAAAAGAATATTTCCCAACTTTGTTTGATGTACACAGAAATGTTCATCCAAATTTATAATGTCGAGTGGGCAAAAAAGACTGATATGTGGTAAGCCAATTAACAATTTGGGGGAAGCTTCGGAATAATCATCAATTATAATATTATTTAAATTCGGAAATTTCTCCTTGAATTTGTCAAAATTTAAACTTTATGGGGGCAATCTCAAATTTCTTGTTGTTCTAAAATTTTTCATAGAAAAGCCACATTCATCCTTGCCTAAACCACTTATCTCCATATTCACTTATAGCGACGTTTCGTTTGAAGTTTTACCTCCAATCCACCCAAGTGATAAACTGCTTTTTGAACCGTGCAGCCCAAGCTGCTTTGTTAGGTTCTCTTCCAATAATGTTATTTTCGACCCGTCGTCAACAAATGCCATGATATTAACACAACCATTTGGCCCCTTTAAGTTTACCGGCAGAAATTTAAAAAGTATTTTTTTTATTAAGAGAATCGTCAAGAATGGTTGCTACGGCTATATTGCATTGGTGCATTTGTTTGCAAAGCGAACAATTTGGTTTTCGAGTTTCTTCCGTTGTTATTGCAAAAGATGGCTTTATTTTTTCACGTTTGTTGTTGCCTGCTTCGAGCTTATTAACATCAGTTTCAGTTGCCAAAGAAATATAGGTTGCAACCTTTTGCAACCACATGCTAATTTCCAGTACGCTTGGATATTGACTTAAATTGTTCAAGGAGTATTTCATCCATTCTTCACGCTTTTTAAGAGGCAGTTTGTTGACCAATTCGTCCAGTAGAGTTGGGTTACACAAATACGGTGCTGTGCCAGCGTTTTTCAGAAAAACAGTAAGGTTTGCTACCATTGAACTGAAGTCTACAATTTCGTGAATTCTATTTCCAGAAATTGTAGGAAAGGCTCGCACTTTTGAAATTTGACTCCTTATCATTATTTGAGGTCGGCCATAGAGAAACTCCAGTGTAGTCATTACCTGATTTACATTTTCCGGGTGGATTAAAGAGGCCTGAACCTTGCCTCTGGCGTCTCCTTTTAATGCTTTTTGTAGACGGGACAAGTTTTCCAAATTCGTGTAATTATAGTTTGCTGTTGTTTCTCTGTAGGACACGTAGAACATTGGCCACTGTTCTGGCTGCCCGTTAAATACAGGTAAGTCTTGTAATTTGCGTAAAGAACGATTTTTGTAATACGGTGATGGATTTATTTGGTGTGTGGCGGCGGAATTTGCTGAATTCATAGGTGCCGATGAAATCGTTGTTGATGTAGGTGGTTGTGTTGCTCGAAAAGGGGTATAGTTATGTGTGGACGTTAAATTCGCGTATGGTTGTACGGTTGGTAACATAGAAAAGTTGTTGTTTTCAGCACGTGATGTCATAAACGTATTTAAGTTTGAAATGGAAAAATTATTACGCACTTGTGCAGAAGGCAGTGGTGCATATGCCTGCACACATTGAGGTGTTATATAGGCATTAGAATAATAGGGCAAGTTTACATTCGAACTAAATCTACTAGATAAAAAATTTTCATCGATACTTATCTTTTGCTTCGGCTGATGATGTGATGTTGGCATTAAGGTGTCGTTCGGCGGCAATGGGCCTTTACACGGTGTAGTGAATGTTTCAGGGGTTGAACATTGTATCTGGTTAAATTTCCCATCGGTTATACAGCTGGCGACTTCACTTGGTGGTGCTGACAAATTAACTTTTTCCAAAAGCATGCTTAGCGACTTTTTAAGGCTACGTATTTCTTCAAATCATCAACGGAGGTGTCTTCGATAATTGTTTTTTCATCTCCACTCTCTTTGAAAATGGACTCGGCTGTCGATTTTCCTTCGTCAGACATTTCCTTTAAACGTTCACTGCGGCGACTCATCGGACTCAATGAATTTTATTTACTAATTTATTTAGTAAAATAATAAATAATGTTGCGGTAGCAACGAAAGTTAAAATTGGCGTTTTGAGTAATAATAAAACTCAATGAAGCTTTTACTTAAAATGGCTGGTTTTGTTATCTAGAAATCAAAGTGTATTGTTAAACAGCTAATAGTATACATTTTTATAAAATAATACGATAAAATTACTCACTTTACTCTGTGCTTCTCGGCTTCTTCTCTGGAAATTGACGGTAGATTCAAAAACGATGAAGCGACTACTCGCAAAGAGATTACTTTAGCAAGGTACCAATTATCAAAAAAACCAGAGAAGAAATTGACCCGCAAGAGTTGCCAAATAAACGAATTTAGAAAATAAGAATAAAAATACAAAACAATACAAATTTCTTTCCGTTACTAAATATTTAATTATCAATCCGCAACATCCATCCACGAGAAAGAAAAACGAAATATGGTAAAATTGCTTTCAGAACTACAAAAAAGTAAATGAACAATTTACAACAAACAAAACTTATGCTTCGGCCGAAGCAGGTTTGTAAGGAAGGGGTACTTGTTGTCTCTCCTGCTTCAAAAAGTGCTCTGAACATGCATGACTTTTGTTCGCGATGTCCCACTTTGGAGTTCTTGTTTTTTACATAAAAGAGCGCTTTTTTCTAATCATCCAAAATGCGTTAAAATCATGTTTGAATTATCTGAATTATGCCTTCCTTTTACTGCGTCATCTACTACTAACACATCATTTATCTGTAGGCAACTACACCAGTACAAATAAATAAGAGAGAGAGAGAGGCAGAAAGCATCCAAATGAAATTTTATCTTCCGTTCGCTGTTTACTAAGTAAACTTTACTTCATTATTCGTGTCAATTAAATGTAAATAGCCGACCAACTTCAACGTGCTTAAAAATATGTTAAGGGATCTCTTTGCCTTCTTTTCGTGCAGCATGAAATTTTGTTACTGCTTCCAAACACATACTGTTATATATTAAAAATATTACTGTCAACTAATTTTTACAGTATTACTTTTAACTGGGAGGCCTTGATTTAATTATATTCATTTTTATATAATTATTTTCTAATTCATTCGACTTTTGTATTTTCATTCATCAACTATTCAATTGTGTTACATTCAATAAAATAATCTTTTCTATATTTAAAATTGGTGTCAGAAGTGGGAAACAATGAATGAACAGCAAGTAAATACGATGTTTAGCACACTGGCGGATGCCATTAGATCTGCCGTACAAGAAGCTGTGGGATCATCAACACGACCACAATCAGGCTCTCCAGGACAAGCTGGACAGTATACGTCCAAACCACCCTCATTTTCAATGGGAGAATATAAAAGTTCAGAGGGATCATCAGTTAGCGATTATTTTGTCAGATTCGACTGGGCTTTACAGCTAAGCAAAATTGCCGAAGAAGACTATCATACGTTTGCACATGTTCATATGGGAGGTGAACTGAATACAGCTTTACGAATATTAATCAATCCGAAACAACCAGCTGATTTAACTTACCAGGAAATCAGTGATATACTTTGCAACCATTTCGATGGAAAAAGAAACAAATATGCCGAAAGCTTTAAGTTTCGTCAAATACGGCAAAACCCAGGCGAACCTTTACCCATGTTTTCTTTACGTTTAAAACAAGCAGCGTCAACATCTGATTATGGGGTTTTTTTGGACAGAATGCTAATAGAGCAAATGATCTTTGGTGTTGAATCTCGTATTATTTGTGACGAAGTGATTGCTAGACAACCGAAAAACTTCGCGGAGGCCTACGAAGTTGCAACTTCCAAAGAATTAACGCAAGCATCAGCAAGAACTGTAAACGCAAGTGATGGAATGACAACAGAACCTACATGTAAGCTAGGATTTGATAAAAAGTAAATGATAAAAAGACAGCGCTTAAAACTAGTTGTTATGGTTGTGGGGGCGGTCACGCTCGTAAAGAGTGCAAATTCAAAAATTCAAAGTGTTTTTTGTGTGGCCGGATGGGTCACATTAGTAAAGTTTGCCGATCCAATACAAAGCATATAGCTGAGACAGTAGAAACCGACGAAAATGATTTTTTTCAAGTATCTGAGCAAGTGACGGCTGTTAGAACAAGTGGGGCATGTGGCTGAAAATTTTTAACAATGAATATTGAAGGGCAAAGGGTTAATATGGAACTAGACACAGGAGCGCCATGCAGTATTATAAGCAAAAAAATTTTTAGCAAGTTGCAAGGTAAATTCTACCTGGAAAAGACCAATAGACAATTTTCAAGCTATACAGGTCATAAAATTAATTGTATTGGGCGCACAGTTGTAAGAGTGTCTCTCGGCCGGGTCAGCCGCAAATAAAATTTATACATTGTAGATGGTGATTACGATACATTGTGTGGTCGTGAGTGGATAACACCGTTTGTTGGAGAAATAAATTTTACAGAATTATTTCAGCCGCCAACAGAAGGAGTGGATATAAACCTGTCTCCACTGGGGAAAAATACAGTAAGTACTATTTTAGTAAAAACACCAAATCTGTCACGTGAACAACTTCAACGGCTACAAGGGCTACTCGCAAAAAACAATGATATATTTAGTAATAAAGCTGGAGTGTTTTATGGGCCACCAATAAAAGTTCATCTTAAGTCAGACGCTAGACCAAAGTTTGCAAGACCGCGTGAAATTCCATTTGCATTACGAGATGCATATGCAAAAGAGAATAGGTGTTTTTGAAGGAGTTGAATATTCAGAGTGGGCCTCTACAACTCATGTTGTTACAAAAAAAATGGTGGAATACGCATCACTGGAAATTATAAGCCAACCGTCAATCCACAAATGGTAATAGATGAGCACCCTATTCCAAAAACAGAAGATATATTCAACAAAATGAAGGGGGCCACAGTTTTTGCACATTTAGACATTACAGATGCATATTCCCATATTAAGCTTAGTGAGGAATTTTCTCATATTTTAACCTTAAATACTCCAACACATGGGTTGATAAAACCAACACGGGCAGTGTACGGGGCTGCTAACATTCCAGCCATATGGCAGAGGACGATGGAGTCAGTATTACGAGACATTCCGAATGTTCTTAATTTTTTTTGACGATATTCTCATTTTCGCAAAAAATATCGATGAACTGGTTCAAATTCTAGAAGTCAACTTGACTAAACTAAACGATTTGGGTTTTAAATTAAATAAGTCAAAATGTGTTTTTATTACTTCTTCAATAGAATTCTTAGGTCACAAAATCGATAGACAGGGTATCCACAAATCCACTAAACATATTGATGCAATAGCTAAGGCACCAAAACCAAACAATACTGAGAGTTTACAACTATTTCTGGGTAAAGCTTCTTATTATTCAAACTTCATTCCAAATTTATCCACCTTAGAGAGACCGCTGCGAGACATCTTAAAAAACCAAAATTTTTATTGGAATAAAGAAACAGATATGACATATAAAAAACTTAAAGAAATTTTGATATCAGATCAGGTTTTAATTCAGTATGACCCGTTATTACCACTTGTACTGGCTACAGATGCTAGCAAAACGGGCTTAGGTGCGGTATTGTCTCATCTTCTCCCTAATGGACAGGAACGTCCTATTGCTTATGCAAGTCGCACGATGAACACAACAGAACAGCGATACTCACAAATAGACAAGGAAGCTCTAGCTATAGTGTGGGCAGTTCAAAAATTTTTTAAATACTTATATGCTCGGCATTGGACATTAATCACTGATCATAAGCCCTTGGTACAAATACTAGAGCCAAATAAGTCGTTGCCTGTTTTATGTATATCACGAATGGCGAATTATGCCGATTTTCTTTCAAATTTTGATTTCAATATAATTCACAAGACTTCAAAAGCAAATATTAACGCTGATTATTTATCCCGCATAATTCCGCCATCAGCAAAGATTAATAAGATTATGCCAAGGACACAAGTGACGAACTTGATGCCTTCGACAAATTCATTGTCAAACAAATTAATCAGCTACCTTTAACAGCAGAACGTATTGCACAAGAAACTAGAAAAGATCTAGAACTTGGCAAAATACTACAATTGTTAGAGAAAGGCCAATGTTTGGCAAGAGCTGGCTATAAATCACCACAAATAAATTATAGATTGTCAAATAGATGCATAACGTTTGAACATCGCGTTGTCATTCCTACCAAGTTTCAAAAACATATTCTAAAAGAGCTACATGCAGTCCACTTGGAATGGTTAAAATGAAAAGCATCGCCCGATCTTTTGTCTACTGGCCGGGAATCGATAAAGATATAGAAATTGTCGCAAAACAATGTGAACAGTGTGCTAAGTTTGCTAACATACCGTCTAAATTTAAAGACCACCACTGGGAATACCCTAAATCGCCGTGGGAGCGTGTTCACATCGATTATGCAGGACCTTTTGAAGGCATGATGCTACTCATTATAACCGATGCGTTTTCAAAATGGTTAGAAGTAAAAATTACTACAAGTATGACGGCAGCCGCAACAATTATGTTGCTGGACGAGGTATTCGCAACATATGGAGTACCATTAACAATTGTATCTGACAATGGAACGAATTTTTCCTCCACCGAGTTTAACAACTACTTGGCAAAAGTAGGTGTAAAATATCATAAATATTTCGCACCATACCACCCATCAACAAACGGTCAAGCTGAACGAAATGTTCAAACAGTAAAAAATGCATTAAAAGCAATGTGTACAACCAAGTCTACATTAAGGGAAAATATAAATGAATTTTTAAGACAATATAGAAACGCACAACACTACACTACGGGCCAGTCGCCAGCACAACTTTTCCTTGGCCGTCAACTTCGCACACGCTTAGATCTCATACGTCCGGAAGAAGTGCAATGCAAGGTATCTTCAAAGCAATACTTAAAGGAAACAAACACATACAGAGAGTTTAAAAATAATCAGTTAGTTTATTTTTTATCCGGGAATCCACGAGCAGATAAATGGCTCAAAGGAAGAGTAACCAAAAGATTAGGAGACATTCATTACGAAATAGAGTTCGGAGGAAAATGCTACAAGAGACATATTGATCAAATTCGTGGAACAGATCAGTGTTACAATGATTGTCAAAACAACAATAATTATAACAGAAATGTGACGAAAAGTAACGCAAGTAGTGTAATCAGCAGTAACTTGAACGTTGAGAGTATTATACAGCCACCACAATTTCCACGTAATAAAGTACAACAACATTATAGCAATTCGCTGGAAGATGAAGTTAATACAACTATTATTCAAAATTCACTACCCTTATCACCAACCACACCAGCTTTGGTACAGCGGCAGGACAATTTAGAGATCTCTGTTAAATCCACACCTATTTAGAAATCTACAGATACATCAAAATCACCACCGAACACACAAGTAAAGATACCGACTATGATTCAAAATACACTACCAATATCACCACAAACACCAGTTCGGGTTCAACGGCAGGAAGACTTATAGCCACCTGTTACATCAACACCAATTAAGGGGTTTGCCTATAATTCAATATCACCACCAAAAATACAAGAAAATATGCCGGCTCAGTTACGCAGATCATCAAGAATTCGCAAACCAACAACTATATTCTCTCCGTAGAAGGGAAAATTGTTATATATTAAAAACATTACTGTCAACTAATTTTTACAGTATTACTTTTAACTGGGAGGCCTTGATTTAATTATATTCATTTTTATATAATTATTTTCTAATTCATTCGACTTTTGTATTTTCATTCATCAACTATTCAATTGTGTTACATTCAATAAAATAATCTTTTCTATATTTAAAACATATGTACATAATATTTTTTTGCTGGGATGTTGGTAATTTCTCGTCGTAAAACGTTAGTTTAACGAAAAAACTGTCCATTTTTATTAAATTAGTGTTCTATTTTTTTTTTATATAAAAAAACACTAACGGTCCGCGAAATATAAATATACATACATATACATATGTATGTATCTACATACCTGTGAAGCAGACAATACATACATTCATATTTCTCGCCCAAAGAGAAACAAAAATAATCAAGAAAAAAAAAAAATAAGCTGATGAATTTGCCCTTGAATAAGTACATATCGATGGCTTCATTCCAGAGTACGCTAAGTCTAAAAAGTGAATTTTACAGGAGACGCGTTCAAAGTTTATTTGGAATTTCTCAAAGGCCGTATAAGATAGAAATTCACTTTTTTCGGCGTTAAAATCATATTTATTGTAGAATTTTTTTAGTGTGTACGAATTATAAATACTGGTAGTAGAACATGGTTACAAATGACTTAGGCCAATTTAGAATGTACAAAACTTTTTGCGTTGTTCATCCAAGTGCACTTAGCATCTTTTTCTTGGAAGTTTTTTCTAGCAACGGTTGTCTAAGTACACATAGCATATTTTGGTTTGCAGAATGAAAATGTAACACCTTACTAGCGTATGTTTAAATATGTATATTACTGAAACCATTTACATAAAAAGTTATATATTTTATTTTAACGTAAAACAAAAATTATTAATTCAATTGAAAGCCTAAGTAATTGCTATTCAGACATATTTTATAATTGTATTAGTTAAACATTGAAATTAGTAAACATATATAATTTAAATTATTCTTCATCTGATGTGACCACATATGCGCATTCTTCTGTTCCCTGTAGCTGCATGTAAAAGTTTTTGTAAATTTTTGGAATTAAATTTTTATCACATAAATCTACGAGATCTTTACGTTTTTGTTCAGCTATTGGAAATGGTGATGAGCATGTTTTTGAAATGAATTGTGGGAGCAATTTTTCCTTTCTTCCGCGCTTTGATTCGTCGTAGAGTAATATTTCTTTAAAATCTTCGTCAAATTCATATTTGTAATAGAGTTGATACTTATTTTCTTTGTATACTCTTATTTCTCTCATTTTATTTAAATGAACCTTTTCATTTTTTGTATTTTTTGTCCAATTTGTAAATGAAGAAAATTTTTTGAAATCTAAAAAGTCGTCAGTTTCCATTTCTATTACATTATACATTCGTTCTGTTTTCTTAGCATTTCTAATTACTGAGAACCACTCCATTGGCGTGTATATACGTTTGTGCTTTTGGTCTTCTCAATTAACGCATGTACGCTATCGCCCTCATTCTGGATATGCCCTTTTTCAAGAAACTTGTGACTTATATCAATTCTAAGCTTTTGTGAAATCCACACATAAAATGAGAAGACAATTTTATTCTTGTTTTGCCCAACACAATTATCGGACCAAAAATTGTATTTAGTTGTGCCGCTCTTTTCAGTTTTGGTTGATATAAATCGGAACAGACAACTTGCAACTTCTATTGGTCCTTTCTTTGCAGTTGTTTTATCCCATACAAAACAACAGGCTTCTTGGGTATTAAGTTCAAAGGTGGTGAAATTATACGCATGTAGCTTTCTTTTATAATAAAATGTGCTTACTTCAGCACAAGGCGACGATAGGAGTTTCTGAAAATCAAAGCATATAGTGGAAACACTTGGGTTGTTAAGACTTTCATTTTTGTCAATAGCTTTTAGCTCTCGAGATTTCTGTTTGCAAAATAACTGACGATTAAAGTCAGACTCAATGATTTTGTTTTCATGTTCATTCGAGTTTTTATACTTCTCGCATATATCACACTGATCCTTTTTTGGAATATAAAATGATAAATTAAATTAAGAAAGTACATTCGTGATTCTGTTCTGCGTGAATTTACAATATTTTTCAAAACTTTTTTCTCGCATAATGTTATTAAATTCGAGATGAAGATCTTGATTACGGATATTGTAAAAAGTAATTAAAAATCTGCATTTTGGATTCTTCGGATACCCTTTCTGTACATTTCATTCTGCACGATTCTCCACAACTTTTTTTTAGCTCTTTTGCATTTTTAACATCGCCAGCTCGATTAACATATTCCTTACCTTGAGTTTTAAGAGATTTTGCTTTGTTTTTGCGCCATTCAGATGGTTGACGTCTTTTCCTACGAAAGATTTTTTCGGGTGAAGTATCTAAGCCCTTGTTCAACGTTCTGTTTGACACATTTGGTGTGATAGGGATATATGCTGGAGCTGAGTCAGCAGATGAGTCAGACGAACTTTCATTTGGTTCATATTCGGTCGAAATGCCGGGGAATGGTTCTGAAATCAAACCAAAAAATCGTTCACTTGCACAATGATTTGGCAAAAAATATACCATTTTACATACCGAGAGAAGTATCATCAAAATCTACATTAGTTGATGTTCCATGTAAAATACCAATTAAAACTCCAGACGACACAGTTGAAACAATTTCGTCCATGTCTGGTTCTATAAAAATATTTCCTTGTATATAATCTTTTACATGCTCACCCTATTTTTTTTTTTTTTTTTTTAATTACTTACCAAAGATTTCCATGCTATTACTTTGCATTTACACCAATTTAATTACAGTTTTTAGAATTAGATACGAGAAGAGAATACATTTACATATATTAAAACTCAATTTCACAAATGTTACAGTACTCAAACTTATCAGATTTATATAAATTCACAATAAACAACACTTTATACGCTGACGACTTTCTCCAAACTAAACTGTTCTATGTTTAGTTACACGCGCGAACTGTTTTTGTTTATTCAGGGAATAACATGCTAAGTACACATAGCGACACTCAAAAATGTACCAAGTGTATGCTAAGTAGGCTTAGTAAGCATAACAACAATAAATGCCCTTTCTAAAGAATACTCTGTTAACTAAGTTTTCAAAAAAATTTTACAGTTCTCTTCCAAACAAATCTGACTATACTTAGCCCTTTTCGGAATGGAAGTTTTTTAAAACTTTAGTCGTAGGCTAAGTACAATTGTGAGCATAACTTTTGATAGGGTTGTCCGATAAATTCGAGCTTTCGACAGGACTCAAGTTACATCGATCCAAATTCAAATAAACAAACTCCTTCAAAACATGCTAAGTCGACTTAGCATACTCTGGAATTAAGCCATCGATATGTACATGTCACATCACATTGCAACAGCTATCCATACATACATACATAAGAAAATAAATAAAGATTGTATGTGCCATTAACCACGTCATTATATATGCAGTACATACCAACAGCATGAATAAATAAAAGTTACCAAAGCAACTAATGTTGTGGTTCGTTGTTGCCCCTTAAAAGTAAAGGTATAAACACATTCGCCACAGCAGACTACACGAACACAAGAACACAAATGCTGCTAGCTACCGTTGTAGCCGTTTAGCAGCTACTTAATTATTTTGGAGACGACAGATACACAGTAAACAGCTGATCCTTAATTGTTGCAACGATTCATTATGTATGTAACAGTGGTGCATATTTAGCGCTTTTACTTTTTTAAAGTTCGCTGGGGCGAATTGAATACCGCGAATTGACTTCGCCACTCACATCACTTTGTATGGATTCGCTTTGACATAATCTGAAAAAATTCATCTCATGGATCTCTTTTGGCTCCGGAGTTACGAGTTCAAAACTTATTTTTTATTGGCCATAACTCCTAGAATATGGAACGGATATAAGCGATGTGGATATCAATCTAAACTTCTCCAAAATACCTTTATAATGGGGTATACAAATATTTTAATACAATTTACCCATTGCGAGTGAAATTCAATTTTAAAATTTTTTTATATGACTTTTCACTTTTACAGAGAACTTACCATGCTTTTATTTGGTTTATATTTGAAAGCTGTCACCGATGAAATACGTAAGTTATGCTTCTTTAATGATGATTTTAAGAATTAAATGAGTTATTTAGAGCATTTGAAATGGTACCTAAATATGTCGTTTATATTCGTTCTATATTGTAAGACTTATGATCAATAATCACCCCTATCGTGAATAAGAAGTGAAATTTTTGTTCACGTGAAATTTTAATTCCACTCGAAGGGAAAAATGGTATCGTGAATCTCCCGTGAACAATTATTCCCGCTATCAGTTGTTAGTGAATGTAAAAAAGGGAAGAAGATTAAAAAAATAAAAAAATCATACAACTTTTTGTTCAAAAATATACACGGACATATTTATTTTCAAGAAAACTTCAAAAATCAAAGTTAAATATTCAGTTTTGGAGCTTTAGTTTGGTTGCTCCGTTTGTTTATTGCATTCTAACTTTTATGTGGTAAAATAATTCGGCTACTTTTTGGAAAGCCAACAAAACGAAAAAATGCCAACAAATTAAAGTTTCACAAATCTGCAGGCAATCGACCTGTTTTTTTTGCATTTTGTTGAGGAATACATCAGTTTGTGCCTTATTATCAGAACTTTTCATTAAAATAAACTTTTTAAGCTTTAATATTCGAATTATAAGAAGAAATACATATAATTTCTGTTCTATTCCCCATCAAAAATAAAGTGAAAATATCAATGTGAGAAGTGAAAAAATTCCGAGGGAAATATTTATTCACGATAAGGGGAATTTTTTTCAGTGAACATTTTTCACGTTGTTATTCTGGACTAAATAAAATTTGTTCATGCGAGTTGTTCACGATTGCAAATACGTGAAAAGTGAAAAAATTTCACGTGGAAAATTATTCACGATAGGGGTGAATATATTAAAGTTTTGAACCCCGAAACTGCGGAATCAAGAGAGAGTGCCGAAAAAATGACACAAAAATTTTTAGGTAAAAAAGGGCTGTGAGTTTTTTGAAAACTTTAACAATGTTTGTATTTTTGACTCAAGTCAATGTTCTATATAACAATAAAGCTAATAAAAATTCTTGATGCATATATATTATAACATAATTTTATAATTTTTTTGTTTTTTATCTTACAATAAAAAATATTTCTAATCATTAATTTGTTTTACAAGTTTTGTATATTGTCAACACTGTTTTGGTTTTGTGGCCATCAGAAATAGAAATTAAGGTATAAACACATTCGCCACAGCAGACTACACGAACACACGAACACAAATGCTGCTAGCTATCGTTGTAGCCGTTTAGCCAGCTACTTAATTATTTTGGAAACGACAGATACACAGTAAACAGCTGATCCTGAATTGTTGCATCGATTCATTTATGTATATTACAGTGGTGCATATTCAGCGCTTTTACTTTTTTAAAGTTCGCTGGGGCGAATTGAATACGGCGAATTGAATTCGCCACTCACATCACTTTGTATGGATTCGCTTTGACCGAAAAAAATTTTTCTCATGGATTTTTTTTGGCCCCGGAGTTAAAGGGTTCAAAACTTATTTTTTATTGGCCATAACTCCTAGAATATGGAATATAAGCAATGTAGATATCACTCTAAACTTCTCTAAAATACGTTTATACTGGTATACAACTTTTTAAAACAATTTACCCATTGCGAGTGAAATTCAATTTTAAAATTTTTTTATCTGACTTTTCACTTTTACAGAGAACTTACCATGCTTTTATTTGGTGTATACTTGAAATCTCTCACCGATGAAATACGTAAGGTATGCTTCTTTAATGATGATTTTAAGAATTAAATGAGTTATTTAGATCATTTTGAAGTGATACCTATGTCGTTTATATTCGTTCTATATTGTAGGACTTATGATCAATAATATATTGAAGTTTTGAAACCCGTAACTGCGGAACCAAGAGAGAGCGCCGAAAAAATTACAAAAAAATTTTTGTACTTATGAAAAGTAATATTATCAGGCTCAAGTTCAGTTTTATTGAATTAATAAAAATTCAAAATTACTAAGAGTTTTTTTATGTTGGAAAATATTATTATTTATATCCAATCAGTTTTTAGCAGAACGTATCAGTACTGATTTCAAGGCCGCTACACCTCTCATCAGCGTTAAACTATCCATCTTTACAATTTTCGTAAAGTGGATACTAATTGAGAAGAATATCAACTATTTAACCAGTTTTCAACAGAAATAGAATACGAGAAAAAAAATACGAGAGCTAAAAACTGACTGGATATAAATAATAATATTTTTTAACATAAAAAACTCTTAGGAATTTTGAATTTTCATTAATTCAATAAACCTGAACTTGAGCCTGACAATATTACTTTTCCTATGTACGTCAATATAAGTTCGAATAATAATTACGTTTATTCGTAATAAAAATAATATAAAAATAAAAAAAAAAAAAAAATTTTAGGTAAAAAATTATAGCCCTGTGAGTTTTTTTTAATTTTTAACAATGTTGGTATTTTTGACTCAAGTCAATATTCTATATAACAATAAAGCTAATAAAAATTCTTGATGCATATATATTATAACATTTCAAGTTTGAAATTTTCTTTTTTATTTTACAATAAAAAATATTTCTAACCACTAATTTGCTTCACATATTTTGTTATATTGTCAACATTGTTTTGGTTTTGTGGCCATCAGAAATAGAAATTAGTTTAATTCGACTACACGACAAAATTAGCATGGACAAAAACCTGTTGCCGTGTTGCCTTGCTGTCTTCAATATAATCATTCTCATATGCACACATGTATTGTAATTTTGACAGGTGGTAGTCGGTAGTCTGCTGTGGCGAATGTGTTTAATGCTTAAATGCCAACAAGAATCTTTCAACTTGATATGCTTTACGTATAAAAGGTGGATGATTTTTTTTTTCCTCATTAAAATACGAGTAAATGATGAAACAGAACACGTCCGCAACTTCAAGCAAAAACGCCTCTCAGAGAAAAAAGGCCCATAATTGAAGCGTCGGCTTCAACTTCATTCACATTTCCAATTTTTATCCACAAGTCTTGTTTTTGTACATTGATGACTAAAAATTATATATGAAATCATGTTTATGTACTTCTGCATTTAATTTTTCGACAATCTCACTCATTTTATTTTCAAATGTAGAAAATTATAACTATGTTGCTCTTTCAAATGTTTTTTTATTTTCTTTTGTTCTTATTTTTCTTTGGTTTTGCTTACAAATTGTATGAAATATAATAAAAGTGTGGTAGCATTGTTGAGAGCATTTTACTCTGAGAGTGAGAGCATAAGAAAAGTCGCTGGCAAAATAAAATAGATTCTATCTCACGACTGCTTTCAGCCGCGTCTTTTATATGCCAAATTGTATGAAGAAAAACGTCAAGCCCCAGTTCTGTTTCATCATTAAACGATCAAGCTTACAACTAAAACATACACACAGACATACGTCTGTATGTAAGAATACATTTACTTCTGGTGGATGATATTTTTTCGCTACAAGAGCGAGTGAACGATCAACAAAAAAAAAAAAAATAAAGCATACATACGTATATACACTTGTATGTATGATTGCATGTACTTCTGTTAAATAAATAGGTCAGTAGAACATACGCAACAGCTGATACATAAGAACATTTATTAACAGGTGGTTACGAGGGCAGCACCGCAAGTACCCAAAGGGAAAAACAAATTATATTTTTATATTAATAAACCGAAATGTACTATTGAATACAGACTTCCTACGTAATTAACCCCCGTCGTACACACATGTCAGAGCATTAAACAAACATTTTTCGCTACATGAAATCGTGAAAACAATATTGAAAATTTATTTAACTATTTTCAATACATATTACTAACCCCCATTATTGTTTAAAAATATATAACCCCCATTATTTTTTAAGAATATATATGACCCCCATTATTTTTTTTTTAATTTATATAACCCCCATTATATTTTAAAATATATAATCACCATACATTGGTCGCTTATACGAAGCACCACTGAAAATTGTCTTAAAAAATTTTCACCCATATATATAGGTCGCTTATAATCAGCACCTTTGAAGATTGTTTTGAATCTTTATAACCCCCATACATTGGTCGCTTATACGAAGCACCACTGAAAATTTTCTTAAAAGTTTTCACCCATATATACAGGTCGCTTATAATCAGCACCTTTGAAGATTATTTTGAATCTTTATAACCCCCATACATTGGTCGCTTATACGAAGCACCACTGAAAATTTTCTTAAAAGTTTTCACCCATATATACAGGTCGCTTATATTCAGCACCTTTGAAGATAGCTTTAAATCTTCATAACCCCCGATATACTGATCGTTACCTGGAATACCAGTGACGTTCTTTTAAACCCCCATAACATACATTGTCCGACAATCAATCACTCCGAACGTTTTTATTGCAATGGCAAAGTTAAAAAATGTAATACGTGCTTCTGATCGCGTGGTAAGTTTTCAAAGCTATTTAAAAGACTTGAAAGAAGATATGCCCACTCTTCATACCTTGAAGGCTCAAAACCAACAGCTTGAGAAGCTATGGTCTAATTTCGAGACACTCTACGAAATAGCGCTGGATAATTATGAAATAATGAAGGATGAAATCGAAATGGCAGCATTAGAGAACCGTTTTTATTCCACTTTTGAAGCCTATACCGATATCCGCGCAACTATTCAAGAACGTAGTGCCACTATTCGGGCCCAGGCCACCGTCGCTTCATCAGCGGAACAACACGCTGATATGACCCCACATATTTCCTTACCACCGTGCGATACTGAAGTCTTTCATGGCGACTACAAATCCTGGCCGACATTCCGTGATATGTTCACAGCCCTGTACCGCAACAATAAACGTCTATCGCCCGTAGAGAAAATGTGCCACTTGATGAAGAAGAGCTTCTCAAAACTTGTCCCATGACCAACGAAGGTTTTGCTATGGCATGGGAGAACCTCATGCATCGTTATGAAAACAAGAGGGTCCTAGTCAACGCACAATTAAAATCACTTTTCAATATAAAACCGATGTCACGGGAAAGTAGTTCGGATCTTAAGCGTCTGCAACGTACCATCAGCGATTGTATTACAAATCTTCGTTTGCTTCAAATTGAAACCGAGAACTGGGATCCAATATTTGTATACATCTGCTCGACCTGCTTGCCTGAAGCTACCCTTAATTTATGGGAAAAATCTTTGCCGCCTACAACCGCTTTACCCACTTGGAAGGAGCTGGATGTTTTTCTAACATCTCGGTTTCACACATTAGAATCGGTTGCTGATATTCGATCAACTTTTGCGAGTTCGAATACTTCGAAATCCGTGCATCTGGCTAAGCTGAATAAATCTAATTCGGCTTCTAAGCAAAAACTTCAAAGTTACCAGACTAACATTTCTAAAGGAAAGATGGAAAAATGTGCCCTTTGCCCGCAATTTCATCCCCTTAGATATTGTTCAGTTTTCCTAGCAATGCCAATCGAAGAGCGCTATGCTACGGTCAAACTACAAAATCGATGTACAAATTGCCTGGGGACTTCTCATGGATCTAAAACATGCAGAAGAAAATACGCTTGCAATACGTGTAAAGGAAAACATCACACATTGCTTCATCGCACCCTTGCACAACGATCTACCAATATAACCCCCGCCATTTCTCCACTTATGCAGGCTAATCTGAATAATCATCGTCCTCCGTTAGATAGAAGCCCATCCACGTCAGCACAAGCAGCTGACAGAACGCTGCAATCTTTTTCCACACATTTAAACCCCACTACACCATCCGTCCTATTAGGCACTGCTCTCGTTGATGTATATCAGGACAATTGCAAATACACAGTTCGCGCGCTAATCGACTCTGCATCTGAGGCAACTTTCATTTCACGCAAACTACAAAAGCGTTTAGGCCTCAGCACGCGATCTTCCCAAGCACAAATACATGGCTTAGGTGATTCATTAACTGCTACCTCAGCGCAGACATGTCCCATTAAAATAGGCTCTCCTATCGATCCATCGTTTGAACTGTTTTCAGAGGCATTAGTCATCAGCAAGTTGACAGGTCAGCTTGCATATTACCCCCCAACATCGCTGGCAATCAGCAGTTTTTCCTATTTGCAGTTAGCCGATACTTATCGCAGCGGTGGGTCCGACATTGACCTACTTCTCGGTGGAGATGTCTACCCAAAAATAATTCAAGAGGGGCTGCACTGGGATATACAACGGTCTTTGGTTGCGCAGAAAACTGCTTTCGGATGGATAATTACCGGTAAGGTAACCGCAAATCCATGTAAAAAGGCAATCTCATCATTTTATAATACCGTCGTGTTGGATGATCAACTCCGACGCTTCTGGGAGCTGGAAGATCTACCGAAGAAAACAAAACCCTCACCCGAGGATAAATATTGCGAAAATCTGTATACCTCTACTACCTTCCGCAATCAGGATGGTCGATACGTTGTATCATTACCTTTAAAACAAGAATACCCTGAAAAATTGAATATTGGTCAATCCCGAAAAATCGCGTTATCACAATTTCTACGAAATGAAGCGCGATTGACCAAAAACCCCCAACTCAAGGTTGAATATGATCGAATATTCTGCTCTTGGCCAAATGGCCAAGGTAACCCCCTAACTGGTGACAGCGGCGCATATTATTTGCCCCACCACGCTGTTCTAAAACCCGACAGCACCGCAACAAAATTACGTGTGGTATTTAATGCATCAAATTCCTCATCAAACGGCGTAAGCCTCAACGATCTGCTTCATACTGGTCCAGTTTTACAAGCAGATTTAATGATCTTAATATTAAGATGGAGATTTTTCCGCTACGTTTTTAACGCGGACATCGAGAAGATGTACCGCCAAATTTTGGTACATCCCTCTCATACCCCCCTTCAGCGAATTTTACATCGAAATTCTCCACCCGAATTTATCCAAGACTATGAGTTAAACACAGTCACATTTGGCGTGAACTGTGCCCCCTATCTGGCAATCAGGACGTTGCTAGAACTCGCCAAGGAGAACGAAACCACTCACCCTAACATCGCCGGAGTCCTACGGAACTATATACATATATGTCGATGATGTCCTTTATGGAGCACACACAATATCATCGGCGCTGAAATCACGCGATGAACTCATAAAAGTTACTACACGGTTTACCGCCGACACATTTGCTGGATGAAGAATTCCTCACATTGTCAGACTCCAGCATAACCAAAACTTTAGGGCTCAGATGGAACGCAGGAGGCGATTATTTTTATTTTAAACTCAAGTCGGCACCCAATCGTAATTTCGCTACAAAGAGGTGTGTGCTATCTGAAATAACAAGATTATTTGATCCAGCAGGTTGGCTTTCACCCAAAATTATCGTTGCGAAAATCATTATGCAACAAGTATGGAAAGATGGTACTGACTGGGACGAAGATTTGAACCCCCTGACGATGCAAAAATGGCATGAATTTCTCGACGACTACATAAACATCGAGCAAGTTAAAATTCCCCGTTTCATTGATTTCGATCCCTCCTATAAGGTCGAATTACACGGCTTTTGTGACGCGTCTGAAAAGGCGTATGCAGCAGCCATTTACCTTCGCTCTGAGTCCCAAGGATATGTCACCAGTCAACTTCTAGTAGCCAAAACGAAGGTTGCGCCAGTGAAGTTTGTCTCCTTACCTAGGCAAGAGCTATGCGGAGCTGAACCAAACGTGATAGAATCTACTCAATCTCAGCTCAACCTCATGGATTACAACATCTTCTTGTGGACAGATTCCACCATTGTGTTGGCGTGGCTGAAAAAACCGGCCCACAAGTGGAAAACTTTCGTGGAAAATCGAATTTCCTCTATTATTGAAAAGGTAGGCATGGATTGTTGGTCTCACGTGGACTCCAAAAATAATCCAGCTGATCTGGCATCTCGCGGTACTACGGTTACTGAATTGTCATCCAATGATTTTTGGTGGCATGGGCCTTCATGGCTCAAACGTCCCCATGACGAATGGCCATCAAGAAAAGCTGATTTTGAAACTGAAGAGTTCTTACTACTACTATTTATCCTGAAGATATTCTAGCAAGCTTTTCGGACCTTCCTCGTGCAGTAAGAGTCATCTGTTACATCTTTCGTTTCTACAACCGTTTATGCGCCAAACAAAGTTCTGATAACATCAATCCCGAGCTATCAGCTAAAGAAATCGTTTTCGCCAAAAATCGTTTGATAATGGTCTGCCAAAAATCATTGTTTTTTGACGAATATCCCCAGTTATCGGGACAAAAACCGCTATCCCGCAAAAGTTCGCTCTTGACTTTCAACCCATTTTTGGACTCTAATGGAGCTATGAGAATTAATGGCCGTTTGGCAAATTCTCCTACATTAACTTACGATGAGCGTTACCCCATTCTACTACCATATCACGCCAGTTTTACGCGATTACTTCTCAAATATTTACATCAATATTCTCTGCATGGTCAAAACGCGTTGTTATATCGCCTAATGCGACTACGTTATTACGTCCCAAGACTCAAAACCTTGATAAAAACGATACTATCTCAATGTCTTATTTGTGTGAGACATAAACGCCAAATCAACCAACAAATCATGGCGGCGTTACCCCCCGAACGTACAAGTTTGTCTCGCCCTTTCTGCAACACTGGAGTCGATTTTGCCGGACCCTTTGACATAAAATCGTATGCGGGTCGCGGCTGCAAAGTTACTAAGGGCTACGTGCTGGTGTTCGTATGTTTTTCCACCCAGGCGATACATTTGGAAGCCACCGGAGACATTTCAACACAAGCTTTTTTAGCCGCATTCGCACGCTTTTTTTCAAGAAGAGGAACACCTCATGCTATTTACTCCGATAATATCACCGCCTTTGTCGGCGCCTCTAATATCTTACGTGAAGCAACAGTTCATGTCTTCGTGAGTTCATTTTGACTCACGCTCACTTACAAAAAATAATTTCTGTTTTATTTACAACGAATTCTAATTTTTGCACACGTTTGTGCTTTTATTAAATTTAAAATTAACTCACGAGCTCGAAATGATCACGAAAACACTTAATGTTCGAACAATACTAAAGCTTAAATACTAATATGTATATTAAATGCGAACAAAAAAAACTAAAAAATAAGCTAACGCACAAAATCGGCAATAACTTACGTTATTATAAATAAATTTCTTGATAAAATTATATGTAACTCACGAACACTGCATTTAAAAAATATCGTCTATCTCTTTTAATTGTTATAGTTCATTGTACCCTACATAAAAAAATTGGGCACAAGCCCATTCATAGAAGTATGATTTTCATTTTCACTTTAATAGAACAAGTAAAGATTCCTACTATAAATTGGGTAAGTTTCAACATATTCTAAATAATTTCTAACATAAGCAAAGTAAATTTTAAGAAATTTCATGTAAAATTACAGAGCTTGTTTACCTAATTTAAGAGTGTGTTTAATTTTTATGTGTAAGCTGTTGATAATTAATGTATTATGGTATATTAATATTTTGAAGTAAAAAATAAATTTAAATATTTAATTAAACTTCCTCCGTATAGGGGGTATTTAAAATTCGGCACTGCTATATTGATTTGTATTTTGTATTGATTGTGTCTGTTTACTGTGATGTTATTTATTTGAAGTGTTGTGTAATTGTACATTACTCGTTATTTGGCACAAGGGAAAACGAATAACATTTTGCAAATTATAAACAATTGACATCTTACTATTTTAGGAACAAGTCCCAAAACAATTTTTATTTCTCGTCGGGAATTACATAATTTTATGAAAAATTCAGAACCTCAATTACTAAAAGATAAATTTAAGCTTCTGAGGTGGGATGTAATCAAACGTGTCAACCCTTCAGATATGGTCGATTTTATAAAAAGATTTAATAAATTCTGTTCAGAATATAAGACTCGTTGGGAAAAATGTGTAAGAAAGGAAGAAGCTTTTTTAAAAAAATTGTAATAATTGGCTTGATGCTTCTATCTTTTTTGTTCCACCACCAACACCATTAACAAAACGAGGACGCAAGGACGTCTCATTTGAGGAGTGTAAAGAAAACACAAAAGCAAAGATATGTAAGGAGGTAAGAGACAATATTCCTTTACCTATTTTGGCTCACGCCACACAAATGAGCTTGAGAGCTTCTGGAAAAACTGATGCTTCAAAAATAGTAAAGGAAATAATATCATCTCCAACAATAGCGACAAAATATAGAAAAAGTTTAGAAAACGTACAAGCACAGAAATTAAGTGCGGAGGAAGCACATTCAGTTTTAACTCTCGCAGTGTACAGACGCGTTTTTTATAATCGTCGCAACTGAATACTAAAAATTATTTAAAGTTAAAATCACAAAAAAATAAAACAAAAACAAAACATTGATTAAACAGTTATTATACTGGTTTTATTTTATTTTTTGCTTGCGTGTAATATTAATATATATTTGCAAATACAAACTCATATAGTGAACACAAAAAAAGAGAACTCTAAATGAGTTCATCTTCTACCAACAACAACAATAATAAACCTACAAGCAGTAAGAATGTGTATTTAACTTTGGTTCATGACGACGAAAATGAAAACCTGAATTCTACACAACAAACAAATACTCGTGCGCGATCTTGCTCACCAAACCTAAATATTGATCGAGAAGCAACAACAATTGCACATATTAGCAAACTCGTCAGCTTAGCTGTACAATCAAACAAAAAAATGATAAATACCCAGGTGACCAACGTGCACAAAATTAATAAAATTATAGAAAGTGAAAATACTGATAATAAAATTCAAACAGGTATGGATAGATACATTACCGTGCTGAAAAGGGGAAGAAGTCCCAAATCTGCTCAAATAGCGCCAACGGCAAAAGTTCCTAGAGATGGAAAAAATATTAAAAATTCCGAAAATCGTTTTGCGATTTTAACTGAACAAGGCGATGAAGACACAACAACAACAAGGTCGAGTAAACCACCACCCATATATTTAAGAGAACAGAATTCCAATTTGTTGGTTAAAAGCCTTATCTCATTAATTGGAGAAAATGAGTTCTACGTAACTCCAATTAAACGCGGCAAAATCAACGAAACAAAAATTCAGGTTACCAAGGAAAATCATTATCGAAAAGTAGTTTCCGAATTCGAGTCAAAAAATAAACAATTTTACACATACCATCTAAAGAGTGCTAAAGGCCTAACAGTCGTTATAAAAGGTATAGGGCCGTATACAAAAAAACTTAGCAGAAATAAACCTACTTTAAGTGTGTGGTAAAGTGACATTTCCTTATTTTCTTTTTGATTTATCGTTTGAAAATTTAAATTTTGTTAAAATTTTTAATAAATTGTGCTTAGTGGTGAAAAAATGAATACGTTAGATTTTATCCGGAGAATTGGTAATATTAATTGTAAAGGCAGTAAAATGTGTGTTAATTGTGTAATGTTTTTATGTATAAGTAGATGGTATTACCCAAATCTCAAAATATTATCGGCGAAGAATTTACAAGACGAGGATTAATGGCTTCTCCCTTCGTGATGAACAATTTAAAAAAAAATATCGGTTCACAAAACAAACAGCAAGAAAAATTATCGACTTAATAAAAGCAGACATTGCAGTAGATCCCAGAGGTTGTGGAACATCGCCAAAATTGAAGGTGCTAGTAGCTTTGCGTTGCTGGGGACGCAGAGAGGTATATACATAAGTCAATTATTCCTTAGTAATAAATTTAGTATGCTGTTATATTTACATTTTTAGGTTCAATACGACACCTGTGATCTTCACGGTTTGGCACAGGCTACGGTAAGTAGAATTTGTGCTAAAGTTGCTCGTGCTTTGGCAAAAAATGCAAAGAATATAATCAAAATGCCATCATGTGCTGAAGAAGAGGTGAAGTTAGCAAAAAAATTTAAAATGCTGCGGAACTTTCCAGGGATAATTGGTGCAATTGACGGCACCCATATTAAAATTAAGAAAACTGGTGATAATTTAGCACAGTACTACATAAATAGAAAAGGATTTTACTCGCTTAACGTTCAGGTAATTACCGCTTAAAGGTTTTCTTATTATGTACTTATATATTACTTAAAAATTTTTTAGGTCGTTTCTGATGCCGAACTAAAGATATTAGATATTGTGGCAAGATGGAGGGGATGTACTCATGAATGTCGGATTTTTAATGAATCCAGAATTAAGGAACGCTTTGAAAGTGGGGAATTCAGAGGTCGTTTGCTTGGCGACTCCGGTTATAAATTAACAACATATTTATTTACACCATTACTTCGCCCACTAAACGACAAGGAGGTCAAATATAATGTTGCCCATATTGCTACCCGAAATCCAGTGGAGCGATGTTTCGGAGTATGGAAACAAAGATTTCGGTGTTTGTTGGACGGCATAACCGTTAGCTTTCCGAACGCTAAAGTATTAATTGTAGCTTTAGCCGTTCTTCATAACATCGCCATAGAAGAAAACGGTAAGCCTTATTTATTCTTCAAAATACATACATACATATGAATTTAAAATTTCACCACCCTTGAAACCATGTCTTTGAATACTTATAGCCAGGAAAGGCAATCTAAATATAGAGAAAAAAAATCATTAAAAGTTTCTCATAACCTGTATTAATTTTCCATACAAAAATCAAAAATTTTACAGCATTATTAATTATCATACAAAAAACCAAACTTCAATTCCAGATTACTTTGAACCTGACCTAGATGACCTTGAATCGGATGGACTAATGCAAACTGAAATGGCTGAAAATAATTTAGCAGGCTTAGAAACCTCGGCAAGGAGAGAAAATTGCATTCTTAAAGCATTTATACAAAAACATTTTTAGCTCAATCAACAAAATAAAACAACTTCATTTCCAGTTAATTCATTTAAGTGTTTCTTAATTTATTTTTATTTACAATACGTAAGGATGTTTAAGAGTATTACTATATATTAAAGATACATATCAATAAAATGCAATGATAATTAAAAGAGGAGTATATATGTATGTATGTACATATGTACATTGGCACAGAAAACTTTACATACCCCATTAAAAAATTGTATTTAAATGAAATTTGAAGTTTTGCCGAACAAAAACTAATTACATGTGTACTATGTATGTATGTAGTATAAATCCTACCAGAGCATATACAAGAAGGTATAAAACTTTATTCATAGCACTTTATTCACAGTAATATGTGAATTTCCCTAATATAGAGTAAAAACAACAAAAACGTTAAAATACAAAGTAGAATACTTTGATGATAACGGACTATGAGTTTGTGTTGATTATTAGTTCCAAACAGTAATGAGGGAATTTCGTACTAACCAGCACTGTTTCATTGTAGAATAAAAATTGAATTAAAAATTAATTCTCATATTCTATTTCTGTTGAAAACTGGTTAAATAGTTGATATTCTTCTCAATTAGTATCCACTTTACGAAAATTGTAAAGATGGACAATTGAACGCTGATGAGAGGTGTAGCGGCCTTGAAATCAGTACTGATACGTTCTGCTAAAAACTGATTGGATATAAATAATAATATTTTCCAACACAAAAAAACTCTTAGTAATTTTGATATTTCATTAATTCAATAAAACTGAACTTGAGCCTGATAATATTACTTTTCATATGTAAATCAATATAAGTTCAAATAATAATTACGTTTATTCGTAATAATAATAATATAAAAATATTTTTCTTTTTATTTACACAGAACCTTCTTTCTTGCTATCTGTAAAAAAATCGTTTGATTAAATTATTATAATTTAAATTTATGTATGTATGTACATACATACATATGTGCCAAAGCTGTAAAAGAATGACTCAAACCTGATTTTTAATTCACATTGAATTAGAGAAAATTTAATTAAATTAAATTAATTTACTTAAAATGTGAATTGAATTGAATAATGAAACCATTCCACATGAATTTAAAATTCTTGCTTGAATTGACATCATTTAAAAATTACTGGTATTAAAGTGTGATGCATTCAACATGAAACAAAGTCTAAAATACATTCATTTTATTCACAAAAAAGAATTTAATTAAAATTTAAATGCATTATCGATGATTTAAGGAAAATGAATCGTGAGTAATTATCGATTAACTGTTTTAATTTGGTTTAACATCATACCTGTTGTACGATTTAAAAACTTGTTTAAAAGCATGTAACCAATTGCTATTATTAAAAATTGTGTGCCAAAAACCTCAATTTAAACTTTAAATTTTAAAGCTCAGTTTTTGTTCAGTGTTCCAATCGGAATACTGTCAAAATTCAGGTATAAAAATCAATAAATTAAGTACCATAATTACCCAAAATTGCAGAGCAGCGTATAAGATGAAGAGATGATTTTTGGAATTTTTATCTTAACTATAGAAGTGAATGCAAAAATGAATTACATTTTCTTTCCCTTAAATTACCGATAATGCATTTAAATTTTAATTAATTTTTTGATTTATATGAAGTTAATGGATGTAAGATATTCTTTTTTCTTTCACAGCTCTGGTATATACATATGTACATAAATTTTAAATTTTCTTTGTTTTTTCTTATAATATACATTTTTACATGAGAATGAACTTACAACAAACAATTTATTTTCTTAGCTCTTTAATTTTTATATTGTTGAAATCAAAGTTTTATAAATGTACATAGAAATGCATTTCGTCGTTCTAATTTATAAAAAACGGATCTAATATTTTTAACATAGGCAGGAGAGAAAAAACAATAAACTAAGTTTAGTTATTTTATTGGGTTCTTTATCTCCTTTTGAAAACTTTTTGATATGATACACGTCTCTTCAAATTAAAGCAACGATATGTATGTATGTAAATACTTACCAGGTTTATTGTCATAAAACGTGATCCTGGCTTGAATCAGGTCACGCTCCAAGTCAAGGTTTCTTAATTTTGTATTTTCCACCTCTAATCTCTTTTTTTCCACCTCTAATCTTTTTCTTTCCACTTCTAACTGGTGCTCATGTAACTCAGCTCTACACTTTAAATCAAATTCCGCTACCTGCCTTACGTGGTATTCCGTTGTACTTGCCTTCCGGGGGGCTTCCTGATCAAATACAAACATATGTATATATATGTTTGGTACATAAAAATATATCATATATTATTCAAACAAACCTTTTTAAATTTATGAGTGGATTTAGCAAACTTGTTTTCAACTAATTTAATCTTGGATGAATTCAAAATTGTTTCCAAATTTTTTGGCTCGGCTGTGTCAAAATCTATTTCCAATGATTCTAACGATTCTATCATAATATTGTCATCTTCCTCAGTGATCTGCTTTTCAGTACAGGATGTTGTTTGTTGTACGGCATCTTCATTAATCTTAAAAACAAATTTTTTTTATTGTTTAAATACTTTAAAACCCACACTCACTTACTTCTATGATTAATGAATCCGAATCGAATTCATTGCAATCAACACCAAACTCGTTTGGTAGCCACACACTAATGTCTTGGCTACTGACTGGTACTTCTGGGGGTCCTGAACCACCACCCGTTTTTTTTAACTCCTTCCGGCGCTCTGCGACTTCCTTTTTCGCCAAAATTTTGGTCGCCACCCATTGGTTTTTGAGTTGTGTTATTGTTCGTTGGTTACCAGTGCATAAGTTGTTGAAGCTAAAGGAAATTGTTATATATTATTGAAATACATAAGAATGATTGTACGAATGTAAATGTAAATTTATTTTATCACACCTGTCTAGTACGTCCATCCAAGCTTTTTTTTTCGTCTGGTTGGAGTTGGTGTCCGTATTCTTATTTTCTATGGCTTTCACCCGCACCCTTATAAGTTCCTTGAGAAGCATCTAAATAGATATCGAAAATAATTTGTTGGATATAATATACATACATTGTACATATATGTATATAAGTACTCACTTTGTCTTCTTCATTCCAATTTTCGGATCGTTTTCTTTTTAAAGTCACTGGAATGTCCATAATTACATACATACATATATTTTCTTTATTATATTCAAAAAACTCTTAACACAATAAAATGTAAATATAAGAATTTTTTAGTGATGTAGGTATAATCAAAACAAATCGATTAAGCTCGTTATTCGAGTACTTAAAACATTTCTAACATAAAAAATCGTGTTAGGTCTTTTTTAATGTCTTTAATTTACTTTATTGTGTTTGTTTTTTTAATTAAAAAGGGGAATCAAAGAAGATCGAGTAAAATTATATTAAAATAATAACAAAATTTTTATAAATTAGACAACCCGACTAAAGTAATTACAGTACAATACGCATATAAGAAAGTCTGAAAATGTACAGATTTTGTTTCTTATATGCGAGCTTTCTTATAAAGAGAACACGCATATAAGAAAGATATTTTTTTATATTGTATTGTACTGTAAAAAGAACTGTACACTTTGATGTCACCACTAACTGCGGAAACGGGTCAAGCGATTTCCACCAAAATCTCAGGGTACGTTGGAGATGTCCTGTAGATGGTTTATGTGATGTTTGGTTACGGCCCAGTTGTTCCGGAGATATGGCATTTAGATTTTCCCGTGCGAAGCCGGGGCGTTCAACTAGTTTGAAATAAAATTAATACACATTATTTTGTACAAAAAAGAAAAACAACGAAGCCGGCTGATTTCACAAAAACCAACGACTTCATTGGACATTTCACAGATGTAAATTGTAAAATATAATCAAAAAATTTATATTTTTCCCCAAATTGAAAAAAAAATTTCATTGTGAGAATACTTTCTTATACACGTACAATTTTCTATGGAAGGAATATAATTTTTCATAAAAATTTGTTTCTTATAGCCGAGTTTTTCTTATAAACGAGTTTCTTATATGCGTATTGTACTGTATTCATTTTTTTTCATCGCTAATCATGAGGTGACAATTGAGTAATGGGGCATTACTAGCATAAAAATATAAAATTCATTAAAGCAATCGTTTGTTAAAGTACTGTTTTTGCATACCATTTCTTAACAAAAGTTTGTTAGCCTTAGGGCCATTATTACAACTTAATATGAATTTCACAATAGTTAACATGAAGATTAGCTAACGTGAACGATAAAGTGAACATTAAGTTTTCTCCATTATTACAACTGTCTGATAAAATAAAAAAGGTGATTTATATACTGTGGCAACATTGCAGTAGACACCGACTACTTTTGGTTGTTAAAACTACATAGTGGCAACGACTTACTTTTGCTTTTTTCCTTAACTGAAATCAGAGGAAATTTTTTCGTGCCGTTATTTTTGTGTTTTGTTTTAATTAGTGCTAAAAAAAATATGTCAAAAGTACTTAATGATAGTGAATCTGCAAAGAAAAGAGCAAAAAACTATACGACGGAAGAAGAGACACTGTTGGTAGATTTGGTGGAAAGCCACAAAAGTGTGCTAGAAAACAAAAAATCAGATGCAGTAGTATGGAAGGAAAAAGAAGAGGCATGGAAAAAAATTGGAGAAAAATTTGGAGCAACAATGGGAGTACACCGTCAGTGGAAGGCATTGCGTGACAAGTATGTTTTGCTGAAAAAGAAATCGCGATCGGAAATGGCAGAGCAGAAATCGGAAACATACCGTACAGGCGGTGGAGTTTCAACGGCAAAAGTCAGTGAAGTATCTGCCAAAATAGCCTCAATGTTAGTTGATTCAGCCACTGGGCTCCAAAACTGCTTTGACAGTGATCATTGTAAGTACTGTGCTATATTAAACATTATTAAAAATTGTTTATACTTAAAACTAATTTCCTTCCAAGTATTGCATAATGAAAATGAACAACCCAAGAACGATGGTCAATTTAAGACGTTTAACATAGAAGTAAGTGTGTGCAATATAATATATTCTTTAATTTATCTTGAAATGCAGCGTATGTTTGTTTTTTTCAGAGTGACGAAAATTCCTCTCCAGAGAAAAGTGTGGATTGGGCAAGCTGGAAGCCAGCTTTGTTGAGAGAACCAAAATCAAAGGAGTTAGTTTTCGCTGCAAAACGGAAGAGAAGTATTGAGGAAGAAAAAATGGAGCTAGTGCTGCTACAGCAAAAATTTTATAGGGAAGAAAATATTAGAGCTAATGAGAAGCATGAGCAGGAGATGATTCCCTTAAATTAAAAAATGAAATTTTGAGTTTGGAGTTGGCAGGAAAAAAAAATAAACGTTTTTCATATTTTACTCATATTTTATTATTTATTTTCATCATTCCTTATAATTTCCTTTACTTTAATTTTTGATAATAAAAGTTTTGAAACTACTTTATATATTGTTAAATTTCTTCGGTAAACGTTATTTTATCACATGTGAACTTGAACACGATGTACCCCACTATCACAAATATGCAGCTGATTTTGCTTTCATGCCAATTTTTTTGTGGGAATTTCTTGTTTTATGTTTTTTAATGGTACATCGCTGTGAATGTTATAAAAGACTAAAAATAAAAACATTTTAATGTACGAAATTTTTAAATAAAGAAACTTATACATAATTGAAAACTCACTTTGTAAAATAGTTGTCTATTAAAATAGTTCTGGCCGTTGAGTTTTCATTGGTAAAAATATGAGTCTGTTCTTCCAGGCTTTCGGAGATGTTTGCTTCAGGGGGTTCTGGTGGTAATGTTTCATTTGTTGGTGGAAGTGGATAGTTTGAAGTAATTGCAATATTGTGTAGAACGCCACAAGCTACAATGACAGCCATTTTGGTTTCTGTAGCCAATCTCAACCCCATTGACAATATTGGAAAACGTCTCTTCCAAACCCCAAAACATCTCTCAATTGTGTTGCGAGTGCGAATTTGCGATTCATTGTAAAGGTTTTGTGGTCTAGTTATTGTATTTAATAACGGTGTCATCATATACCTACATTGTTTGTATCCTGAGTCACCTAAAAGGGTATAGTTTTTAAAATTCCCATTTTCGAAACGGAATTTTAAGCGGCTGTTTTTAAATATGTTGCTGTCATGTGCCGAGCCAGGCCATCTCACAAGCAAATCCTGAAACTGAAGCTTAGCATTGCACACAGCTTGAATGTTAAAAGATAAATATCCTTTTCTATTACGAAATATTTCTGCGTTATTTCCACCTGGTGATTGGATGCGTACGTGAGTGCAATCTATAGCTCCAATAACTTTTGGAAATTTTGCGATTCTAAAAAAATCTGACACCACTTCCTGCGTTTCCTTTGCATTTGATGGAAACATAATAAAATCTTTCGATAAAGCAGCCAAAGCATTCGATGTTTCTTTAACTACTCGGCTTGCTGTGGAAACACTTACGCCGCAGAAGTCACCAACTGTTATTAGAAAATTGCCACTTGCATAAAATCTGAGCGTTAATAGTAATTTTGTCTTAGGTGATACAGAGTAATGTCTGGAACAATATTGTTTTAATTTTTGCACGTACATAAAAATGTATGTAAGTTAAGAAATCACTTTCGTCTAAATGCATAAACAAATTCAAATAAATTCTTTTGGGATCACATTGCAACACACGCTTAAAACATTCCCACATTTTATGCTGACACTATGTCTGCAACTTTAATAATATTAAAATATTAAAATATAAAAACGTTCCCACATTTATGCTGACAAGATGAAAATAAAAAGTTATTAATGCTTCTGGAAGAATAAGTTAGTCAGTTCTAAGTTAGACCTAAGCTTAACAAGTTGAAAAATAAAAATATATTTTTTTAACTAAAAACCCAACTTGAACTTTAATTGGCGCCCAACGTGGGGCCCCGCAAATTTTACACAATATTCTGAAAAAACCAAGTAAGAAGTGCTATCGCGGGTGTCCTCGAACAAAATTTACAAATAAGTATCCTAAAAATATAGGAAAAAAAAAAAAACGTGTAAAAAAGTATCCTTTAAATAACAGGAGAAACAAAAGAAGACAGTGAAAAATCGTAAAATATCCTTTAAAGAAAGAAGATAAGTAAAAACGTGGAAAAAATTATAATAAAGGAGAATAGTATTCGTATGAATTGAACATTTGTAAAGTGAATAACTGTTTGCATTAAAAATTGACGAATTCTTCAAGTGCGGTTAAATAAAAACTAAAGGCTTGTGAACAAAAAACTTAAAAAAATTTTTGCAATAAAATTTTTGCTTGGAAAGCATTAATTTGCAGCCAAAAACGATAAAACAAAATTTTTTTTCCTTTGAATAAAAATTCCCTACAAACCATTGAATTTTTGTGCGCAAAACTAAAGAATAAAAGAATTTAAAAAAAAAACTGAATCTTTAACTGCGTGAATTTATACAAAAACTGAAAAAGTGTCCGTTGTGGAAAACCTGAAGCTTTGAAATTCGTTCCAAAAAGGAGGCCAAACCAACCAAAGACAACTGCCAATTTCATAGCGAGGAATTTATTAAGTGACAACAACAGAAAGAAAGCCAAAGAGGGAAAATATCAGCAATCAACAATCAAGAGAAGGAAACAAGCAGCAAAGAATTTTACCAAAATGCTACTAAATATGATCATGATGATACTTTTCACTCATATGGTAGTCACAGAGATACAAATCCTAGATTACTCAAACGCAAATTTTATTCAAATTCATTTGGGCCTGACGAGGCTGAAAAACGGAAATTTCAAACTGATACATGTTCTTGAAATGAATAAATACGCAGAATTGGTAGACACTCTAAATTCCGAATTAATGAAATTACCAAAAGAAAATACTGCTTTTCCCTTTATATTAGAAGAAATTACACAGCTTAAAAGCCAAATAAAGAGAATGACCCCCAGAAAGAAAAGATCACTCGATATACTGGGAACCGCGTGGAAATGGTTGGCGGGATCACCGGACCATGAAGACCACAGAATCATTGAAGACCATATTAAAGGTCTATTAACCAATAATGAAAGGCAGAGAATTATAAATAAAGAAATTATCGAAAGAATTAACGGAATCACTAAAGTGACTAATAATATAATGAAATTCGTGAGTTCTTCAAAAGAAGTTCAAAAAACATTAGAGGATAATCTCACTAACAAAATACGAATATTAAAAGAAGAAATTACTAACATAGAATATGCCTTACAATGGGCCAAGGTAGGAGTTATAAACTCATTCATTTTGTCAGAAAAAGAAATTGAAGAAGCTAAAATATTTTTAGAGTCAGAATTGTTCCCTTACAATAACTTGGAAGAAGCCTTAAGCTTTGCCTCAATAAAAATTGCATCTAATGAAAATGCCATAATATATATAGCAAACTTGCCGTCTATTGACAAGGTTATTTGTGAAAAGTCAATAATTAAGCCAATAAGAAAGAATAATACAATTATAAAAATGAACTATGAAAATATAATACAATGTAAAAATTTTACCTTTGCAATTAAAGATAAATGTATTGAGTTAAATAAATTATGTATTTGCGATAAGAAAAACTTAGTAGATTTAAGTGAAACAAAATGTATCCCAAATCTTTTAACCAGCCAGAAGCATGAGTGTACAATTGTCAATAATCAACATGTTCCGTCTGTCGAAGAATTATACGAAGGTACAATATTACTAAATAATTTTAAAGGATCTGTAAATGTTGAAGGATATGAGACTTACGCTTTATCTGGAACATATCTAATCCAATTTCATAACGAAACTTTAATTATAAAAAATAAAACTTATACTTCAAAAGAGAATGTTTTTGTAAAACCTCTTCCAGCCATTTTTCAGTATTCCTCTGGGAATCAGCCAGGCGAGGAAATATTGTCTTTGGAACTTATCAAGGAACTTAACGTAAATAATATTGAAGAATTAAAATCAATTGATACAAAAAACAAGATCACAACCTCAATAAACTTTACTCTATCAATTCTAATGGTTGTGATAATATTATGTTGTTGCAAAAGATACAGGAATAGTTCCTCAGTGAATTTACCTTCTAATGTAAATACTACTTCACCAAGGGACAGTGATCCGAAAAACGAATCCTTGGAAATCCCACTTTATTAAGTAATTCAATTGGGGACAATTGATTTAAGGAAGAGGGGAGTTAAGAAATCACTTTCGTCTAAATGCATAAACAAATTCAAATAAATTCTTTTGGGATCACATTGCAACACACGCTTAAAACATTCCCACATTTTATGCTGACACTATGTCTGCAACTTTAATAATATTAAAATATTAAAATATAAAAACGTTCCCACATTTATGCTGACAAGATGAAAATAAAAAGTTATTAATGCTTCTGGAAGAATAAGTTAGTCAGTTCTAAGTTAGACCTAAGCTTAACAAGTTGAAAAATAAAAATATATTTTTTTAACTAAAAACCCAACTTGAACTTTAATTTGTACATATGTAAATATTTATGTGCGGATACAGACCTCTGACTGCTTGATTCTAAGCGTTTTCCAATTTTTTCTAAAATGAATTTGCATGTATTTTTTCTCAACCGGAATCTTTTCATAAACTCTATTTCATTATAGTGCACAAAATAATCGACTTTTTTTTTGAATGTTTTTGGTCTTTTACTTCTAGTCTGAGAGTTTTCAAAAATATCAGCTAACTCATTCAAATAAAATAAACGTTGTATATTTTCCATTTTTATTTTAGAATTTGGAATAATTTAATTTTACATATAACTGTCATTCAATAATTAATTTTACATTGAAGTTACCATATTTTCAGCACAAAATATGGCAGCTTCAAATTCTTAATGTTCACTTGTAAAGTTAGCATGAAGATTAACCTCATGTTAGCTTTTTAGGTTAATTTTAACTTGTAATAATCAAAAACTATTTATGTGGCAGATAGAATATTAAAAATAACTATTTTTAAGTTGTAATAATGGCCCTTAAAGTCGTTGGTAAGTAATGTGAACTTTAAAGCTAAATTAAAATAATTTTTTGCATACGGCCCATAGACTCTAGTGTTGATCCTGAAGAGGTTAAGTCAGGCCTTGAAAATAGCGGCTTTAAAGTAAAATATTTTTCAAACATTAAAAATAGGGAAAAAATCCCCCAACCTATTTTTAGAGTCGAGCTACGGCCAGGTGACTTGAAAATAAAAAAAAATTAATCGCACCCTATCTACAATTTAAAGTAATTGTTGCATCGAAGAGTTACCGTTGAGCTTCCACATAAAAGAGCTGGACCTGTTCAATGCCTGAACTGCCAAGAATTTGGCCACACTAAAGCATATTGTAAGTTGCCTACCGTTTGCGTCGTATGTGGTGAGTTACACAGTACCGCTAACTGCAACAAATTGAAAGGTGATCCCAAGGCAAAAAAATGTGGCAATTGCGGCGGAAACCACACTGCTAACTATAGGGTCTGCCCTCTATATTAGATTTTTAAGAGCTCGTCAAACAAAAAAACTAATGTTAATCCCGCTCAGCCTAAAACCCTTTCTAATTACCCACAGCTACCTCAACCGTCTACTAGCCAGAACCAATATTCAAATGTTTAGAAGTCTAACACAACTATTGCCCAACAACAACCTTACGGACAATTTTCATACGCTAATATCTTAAAAAGTAACCAGACTACGGCGCAAAAAACTGCTCCAGCAAATGAAGATATAGGTTCTAATTTTAGTCGAATTGAAGCCTCAATAGAGACCTTAATTCAAACTGTAAATACTTTTACTCTGAACATGTCCTGTATGATACAGGAAATGCTGAAAATGCAATCTAAGTAACTTGTTACAGGCAGTATTAAGCAAACCATGAACTTAAAAATCTGTTTTTGGAACGCAAACGGCATCTGCCAACATAAAAATGAAATAGAATATTTCCTACTGAATCAACAAATCGATGTAATGCTCATTTCTGAGACTCACTTGACGTCTCGAAGCTATATTAAAATTAGTGAATATAATTTCTACGACACCAAGGACCCTCGAGGTAGAGCTTGTGGTGGCTCGGGAATTCTAATAAAATCGCGAATAAAACACTACTTATTACATGATTTTTGTGAAGAATATCTTCACGCAACAAATATTTGTATTGAAAATTATTATCAAAAACTTGTAATATCATCGGTCTACTCCCCCCCCCCCCCCCCCCCCCAGATTTTCAATTACCGAGAGCCAATATATGGATTTTTATAACTTACTGGGCCCCCGTTTTCTAGAAGCTGGTGACTACAATGCTAAACACACATTCTGGGGTTCACGTTTAATCACTCCTAAGGGTCGTGTGTTGTTTAACACAATCTCTAAAATGGGTTTGAATGTAGTTTTAAGTGGCCAGCCAACATATTGGCCAACAGATCGACAAAAAAATTCCAGACGTTATCGACTTTGGAATAGTGAAAGATGTGGCCAGCGAAATAATTAAAGCTGAAGCATCTCTGGATTTATCTTCAGATCACTCACCTACTATTGTCACAAAATTCTCACACAAAACTTCAACACCTACAAGTGATTTACCGATGATATCTGCACGTATTAACTGGTTGCAATACAAAAAATATTTGAGCGCCCATTGCTCGAAAAATATGCCGTTGACAACACCTTCTGACATAGAAAATTCTATTAGGTTGCTTGAAGCACATGTTAAACAAGCTGCTCTTAGTGCTTCTTCCAATCAACCAATCAACAAGTGAGATTAAACAATATTTTTGTGTGGATATAGAAAGGCTTTTGACAGAAAAACGTAGAGCTCGACAAGAATGGCAACGTTACAGATCGCCCCAGCTAAGGAATGTACTTAAGGAATGTACTTAAGGAATGTACCAAGCAACTTAGAAAAGTTTTACAAACACAAAAAACAGCTTTTTTCCAAAAATTTCTCCAAGAACTAGATGCAACACCTCAAACAGATTATTCGCTATGGCGTGCAGCCAGAGGACTTAAAAGGCCAGTCATATGCAAACCTCCGCTACGAGCTTCGAATGGTGATTGGGCAAGAACTGATGTTGAAAAAGGTGCTCTTTTTGTTAAGCACTTAGAAAAAGTATTTACACCGAATATTTCTACTGATATTGTTGAACTGCCACCAGTCATCTCTTTACCAGAAATACCGTTAAGATTTAACATTGTGGAGATTGAAAAGGCCATTACTAGTCTTAACACCAAAAAAGCCCCAGGTGTCGACAAAATAAGCAACAAAATGCTTCAACAACTGCCTTTATTGCAAAAAGAATTATTCTATTAATTTTTAATAGTATTCTACGGCTGCAATACTATCCTGCAGAATGGAAGGTTTCGATGATTATCATGATACCAAAGCCCGGCAAGGATCATACGAAGGTTGAATCCTATCGGCCTATCAGTTTATTGCCCAACATTTCAAAACTATTTGAAAAGCTGTATATGAGCAAGCTGATACCTATAGTGACTAGAAGTGGATGCATTCCAGATCATCAATTCGGTTTTCGCAGTCAACATAGCACTATTGAACAAACTCACAGACTTGTGAATGTTATTAGAGATACTTTCGAAAAGAAGAAATATTGCTCTGCGATATTTATAGATGTTTCTCAAGCTTTCGATAAAGTATGGCACGAAGGTCTTATACATAAATTAACGCAAAATCTACCCGCAAACATTGTTAGGCTTTTAAAAAGCTACTTAAGTGAACGAAAATTTGTAGTTCGAGAAGGTAACTTTTTAAGCCCTCCGCAGTCGATCGAAGCCAGAGTCCCTCAAGGCAGCATCTTCGGTCCTTTACTTTTTTTTTTATATATATGCCTCTGACTTACCGTTAAGCAGTAACATTCACACGTCAACATTTGCTGATGATACAGCTTTTCTAAGCGTTCATGAAAACCCTGGAGAAGCTTCCCGCAATTTACAAGGGTACGTATCAAAACTGGAAACTTTGCTAAAACAATGGCGGATAAGAGTTAATGAGCAGAAATGTGTACACGTCACTTTTACGTTACGCAAGGAAACATGTCCGCCTACACAAATTAACACCGAGACCATACCGCAACACACTGTTGTCAAATATCTAGGCATTCATCTTGCTCGTCGTTTAACATGGAATTCGCATATAGACGCAAAGTTAACACAAATGAAATTAAAAGCAGCCCAAATGAATTGGCTTATTGGAAGTAATTCTATACTAAGCCTTGCCTGTAAACTACTTTTATACAACGCGATCCTGAAACCAATATGGTTCTATGGAATCCAGTTATGGGGCACTGCCTCAGCATAAAATGTCGAAAAAATTCAAAGGCGACAGAATAAAATTCTACGTACAATTACAGCAGCCCCCTGGTATGTCAGAAATCATCGAATTCATAAAGATCTAGATGTTCCGTTGGTGAAGACAGTATTTTCAAAAATCGCTAAAAAATATATAAAAGAAACTTGAGGTGCACCCAAATGTACTTGTGTAATGATTGGTGTAATGTGTTAGAGTTTTCCCTATAGCACTTTGGTTTATTTGTAGCTCAAGTGTGTTCTGAGCTAGTTAGTAGGCTACTACTAGTGATTTACTAGGTGCCTGAATATGAGAGTCAAAAGCAGATTTTGATTGCCAGTATGATTCTGATTTTATTTGCAATTAACTTTTCTATTTATACAATTTTTGTTAACATACATTAAATTTACTATTATGCAGTTTTTTCTTAATTTTTGTTAGCATACTTAAAATCTACTACTATGCAGTTTTTTTCTTAACATACTTAAAAACTATCTTGTTACAGAAGTTTCAATTTTACATAGTTGCTAAAGTTTAAACGAGTTCGTTGGTCTACTTTATTTATTTATTTTATTATTTTTTTTTGTGCTCATATTTTGTTTTATTTAATTTGTTTGTGATTGCTTAGTGTTATATTTTTGGTGACTAAGTGTGCGTACTTTACACTTGCACGCAATATTTTGTTATGTTTGGATTAAAACATTATTTTTATTATTTAGTTATTATTATTTATTTACCACATGTTATGTTTAAAATATTACTTAGCCTTCACAGGGACCCGCTTTTTAAGGCTGGTGTTTGATCAGGTTTTTTGGTTTATAAAATATATTAAGCCTTCACAGGGACCCGCTTTTTAAGGCTGGTGTTTGATCAGGTTTTTGCTTTATAAAATATATTAAGCCTTCACAGGGACCCGCTTTTTAAGGCTGGTGTTTGATCAGGTTAGTTGTTACGTGTTGAAGAATATTCCCGAACTGCTTTCTGTAAAGACTCTACAGACAAGAATGACTCTACAGCAGTAGACTCTACAGACTAGCGAATCTACTGATTAGAACTTGCCATACCAAATCACCCACCGCTTTTATACCCAATTTCGCTGTCTGATTGAACGATGCTGCTGACGTTCGCTGCCGCCGGCGTGGTCATTCCCGCGATATTGCTAAGTGTGTTAGTATGCTCATTCAGCATATTCATACCCGTGGAACTTCCAGCCGATTGCGGTTATCACGATATTGCAATGTCAGCATATATCTGTAGGAAAATTACTGGCATATATATGTATGCAACGGTATTGCAACGTCAGCATATGTCTGTAGGAAAATTACTGTTAATAACGTCAGTAATGCATGCAGCGGTATTTTGCTGCCGTTGGTATATTTGTTGGTTGAGGGAAAATAAGTCAACGTCAGTATGTGAATGCAGCGCATGTTTCGCTGCTGCTGATATTTCTGTTGGTTGGGGGAAAACGGCTCATAACAATTTTAAATTATAGAGGCCACACCCGTAGTGCGATTCTCTATTCAATTTTAACGTCAATTGAATTGTTAAAAATTTTTAACAGCTAAATTAACGTCGATGTTATTCAGTAAGGATTTTAACAATATCGTTTAGCATTATATTCAATTATAACGTCGAATTTTTCAGTTAACTTAACAGCAATATTTTTTTCATTGTTTATTCTTAAAGTTGTTGTTATTTTGAAATGTTCAAAAAATATATTTTGGAACAAATAAAAAGGAGCGCACTCTCCTGTACACTATTCTGACTAAAAATTTATTGTTTAAATGTATTGATTTTTAACACAAAATAAAGAGAGCGCCCTCTCTTGTGCACTCTTCTAACTTAAAATTCATTGTTTTTCAACAAATATGCCACCTTATTGAATTTTTTAACAATGTTGGTTATACTGAGTTACAGAATTGATGCATTGTTACCACAAGCAATAAATTGTGTTGGTAAAATTAACGTAACCGTTATTGTTAAAAGTTACAGAATCGCACTACCGGTTATATTTAATATTTTTTTTTAGATTTAAGATTTAAAACCTTATTGATAATTTAATCCATAATTGAAGATTCAATAAATAATATAATGTATCAAAAAAAAAAAAAAGTTGAAGCTAAGTTAACTCGACACCAATATAATATCATTAGAAAAGCCGCGCCTGATAAATTTCCTTCATATACAAAAGTCCAAGAAGCTAAGAAAAAATGTTATCCAGAACAAGAACATATGAATATTTCTAAAACATCAGCGCAAGTAAGTCTGCAAGGACTGTTAGATCACACCACTGAGCGTCTAGTTATGGTACATAATTCTGTACTGGATTCATTATACAACGAGGAAATATCGCAAATGACTTTGTACTCTAAGTGGGGCTTTGACGGAAGTTCGGGCCATAGCTCTTATTAACAAGCATTTCACGGATCTGAAGCTAGTGATTCTGCGGTATTTATAACATCTATTGTGCCATTAAAAATTGTTTGTTTGAATAAAACAATTTGGCAAAATCCTCGACCTTCTTCTACTAGATTTTGTAGACCCATAAAAATTGAATTTTTTAAAGAAACCGTAAGTACTAAACAACTTGAAAAAGAAAGAGTAAAAAATGAAATCAAAACTCTGAAGGATTCCGTGGTTTTAGTCGGTAATAAATCAATAAAAATAAATCACAAACTTATGTTAGTCATGATTGATGGCAAAGTGTGTAATGCTATAACCGAAACAACATCCACACAAAAATGTTACGTTTGTGGTGCTACGAGCAAAGATTTCTACTGTATTGATGAAATGATTGCCAGAAGTGTGAACAAGGATACATTTCAGTTCGGTTTATCTATTCTCCATGGCTGGATTAGGTTTTTTGAGTGTCTTCATGTGGCATATAAATCACCACTTAAAAAGTGGCAAGCTAGGTCAGTTCATGACAAACAAGTTGTTAAAGACACAAAAACAAGAATTCAAAAAGAGTTCAAAGAAAAAACTGGATTGATCATTGACCAACCAAAACCAGGCTTTGGCAACACAAATGATGGCAATACCGCGAGAAGGTTTTTTAAGAATGCAGAAGTTTTCTCAGAAATAACAAACATTGATCTAGATTGTAATACTTATTGTCGTGTCATGTGGCCACGAGGTCAATAGTGAAAAGTTTAGTGACTTTGTTCACAATACTGCAAAACATTTTGTTAAAATATATCCATGGTACAAAATGTCACCTACCCTTCATAAATTTTTTATACACGGATCGGAAATAATATTCAATGCCCTTTTGCCAATTGGTGAGCTATAAGAGGAAGCCCAAGAGGCTAGAAACAAGGACTTTAAAAACTATAGGGAATACTTTGCGCGTAAATGCAACCGGGAAAAAACTAATGAAGACATATTTAATAGATTTCTGCTTACTTCAGATCCATATATTTCCAGCATGAGTAAAACTAATATAAAAAAACTACGGGTAGCACTCCGGGAGTGCCGACAGAAGTGAAAACGTTTTGTGATTACAACAATACACGTACTATTGCCAAAAAAATTATGCGTAGATATAAACACTTATATAAATACATGCAACAAATTTAACCACTTATCAAGGCGTATGCAACATGTGAGCTTACTAGCACAGCTGACTGAGCTCGCTTTATAGCAAATTTTCATACAAACTGATATAGTTTGAAGAGATTAAATTAAAAATGGTTACAGTTTGGTACTCATACGTATTAAATGCTTTTAATTTGTTTGTGTGTTTTGATATGAAGCGAGTGCTTTATATCAACAAAATACATGTTGTTTTTGGATTGTTGTAGTTGTTGTCGAACTGCGCATACCTGTTAGTCTTGCCATGTCACTTATTGTAAACGCAAATGCAACTGCGCCCGAGAAGTTAACAACCAAAATTTTTCGGTCAAAATGAAGAGAGCGCCATCTTTATGTACTCTTCTTAATCAGTTTCGCTCAAATTGAAGAGTGCGTCCTCTTTGGTGCACCAAAAAATTAGTGTTTTTCTCATATATGGCAACCATAGCTGCCAGATTTGACGATTTATCGTCATTTTGACGAATTTTGGTCCTAAAAATGACATAGTGACGATGGGACGATTTATACCATAATTTTGACGATTTTAAATAATTATGTTTGCAACATTTATTTGTACTATTAAAGCAACCTTGAATGTTGAAAATTGTTATGAGAATCTTTTTAAAAACTAGTTTGCTTAAAACTGAAATCTTTTATTTAATTGATTATAAAAGCAAAAATTATATTTTTAAATTTTGAAGACATTTATTTAGGAATATTTGCCAGAGACATAAGTGGAAGAAGCATAAATAAATGCAAAAGAAAAATATGATATTAGTAATAATTGTGTTAAGTTTTATATAGAGCTTTGTGATCAGAGATTATCAAGATTTGATTTTGAAAATAAATATAAAGTTCTTGGCCAAATTAATTCATTTAATATTATTAATGAAGAAAACAGTTGGTTTTCTGAAATTATAAAAGAACTTCCCTATTTTATTGAAGATAGTGAAAGCCAAGAGCTAGAAACTGAGTTCAGACAATTAAAATTATTGTTCTGATAAAAAATATAACTATTGGATTTTTGAAAAAAAATATCAGAGATGCAATCTAGATTGGGAATCTAGTCTTTTGTTTCCGGTTTTGACTAAATTTATTACAAAAGTCCTAGTTTTACCACATTCTTCAGAAAATGTGGAAATAATATTTAGTCAGGTAAACATAAATTAGAATAAAGTAAGAAATTCATTGAAAAAATCGTCTTTGGAAGCAAAACCAAGAGATTATTAAAACCTAAGCAAATGTAGCAAGCAGTTTTACCTGAATTAATCAATATGGCTAATTGCAATATATATTCATAAAATATATTATACATATCGCACTTGGTCAACAAGAGGGTATTAATTCAAAATTTTTAAAATTGCATTTTTTGCAAGGTTTTGATGTACAGTGGTCATATCTACCCACTGTAAAAATATTACTCCATTTTCTAAACTCTTTCCAAAAAAAAAAAAAAAAAAACAATACAGTTGCATCTCTCTTTGTGACAGAAGAGTAGTATTAAAAAAAAGTTTCTTGCCTCTACTGAAAACTTTAAGATTTGGAGTTAATACCCTCTTGTTGATCAAGTGTGATATATGTACATATATGTATACAAGTCTGTTTTCTTTAACAATTATAAATTTATTGTAGTTTTTATACATTTTTAGAAAAAGTGTTTCCAAAAATGAAATTTAAAATGCATATTTTACTATATTGGAGAAAAAAAAAATTAGGGATTGAATTTTTTTATTTTTTTTTCATACAATGTACATACATATACATATATATATTTCAAAGTATTGAAAAACATGCAACATATTTACATGTGATTTTATTGTGAATTCTAATTGAAGTATCTGATCTCTGTATTTAAAAGAATGCTGTTTTATTGATAAAATTTGTTGATTTAACAGTTTTGTTATTTTTTGCCTCTGATAAAATATGTTTTGTTGGTAAAAAAGCGGGTTTTGTCATTTGACGTTTTTATGACGATTTCAATACGCTATATTGACGATAATGACGATTTTTGCCAAAAAATATGACGATATTACCTCAAAAAATCTGGCAGCTATGATGGCAACATCACCCACAAGAGAGGGCGCTCTCTTCATTTTGAGCGAAAAAATTTAGTTGTTTGGCCTTACTACGGTTCCCGAATCGACTTCGACTGTTGTACTAGATTAAAGAAACACACAACATTTTTCTTTAATCTATTACAGCAGTCGAAGTCGAATCGAGAACCGTAATAAACCCCAATATCTGTAGGTTGTTATCTTCGCTCCGACTAGGCATTCGCACAAACAGAGATGCTACAAGCGTGACGGTGTCGCGAGACAATAGAAGTTTTCACTTCAGGTGGCCTTGGAATTATTAATTCTTCCGGAAGAAGGCGACAATGATGATGAAGATTCTGATTATTATAATGATGATTATGATCATGATGATAATGATCATTATAATTATAATTATAATGATAATGATGATTATGGTGATGATGTTGAAGATATCTAAAGCTATTATCACAATAATACCCAAAATGGATTTAAATGCATATATATGTACATATAATTTTTCTCTTTTTTTTTAAATAAAAAAATATTTTCCATCAGTTTTTTTTCAAAAACCTTATTTTTTTCACTAAATAATGTACAGTTATTCCAAAAAAAATTTTATATCAACAATAATTGGCTTCCCTGAATTAATCCTCAGTTTACCTATGTTTCAACCCACTGTGCGACGGCTCATTTCAATTATGTATATAGGTATAATAACTCGTTTATTATTTTCAAATATAGATGCAAGCCTATATTTTAATTTTTAAAATGAAAAACAAATCACAAATGTTTTACTTCTAATGTTATATTTTCGTTTTACAGAGCAATTTTGAAGTGAGTTCGTTTAACTGAAACGTTTTTCACTTAACCGTACTTCCTCTTATCGTAAATCTTGCATAAGCGAAACAAACTGCTTGTAATTTTACATTTCCGCTTAACCGAATTTGACTGTACTTACTTACTAAGTTCATTTTTAGATACAGTCGGAGTCATTAGATACATGTCGGAACCCAACATAAAATTTTGATCGCAAACATAGTATATATGTATGTAAGAATGTTTCCATGAATATAAATTTTATATAAAATAAAAAACATATACTAGGTATATTTACTTTTGCAATAACAACAGACTCTCAAATTAGGCTTCTCTTATGTTCTTCTTTTGCATAAAAAATCTTTACTTAAGGCCGTGCCGCACTATCCTATACAGTCGTGTGATTTGCAAAATATGACATGTGTGCTAAAAATGTATGGTAGTGTGGACTAAAAATGCAACTGTGTGACAGATTTTTTGGCAAGTCGTGCGATTTGTAAAATTTTATGAAAATTTTCATAAAATGATAGTTTGCATGCGATCAGAGGAGTATTTATTGTCAACCAGATGTTTTGGCATCAGATTTGTATGATAGTGTGGCACCTACAACACCATTTTGAATCGATTTTTTAAAGTCGGTCAGATTTTTGCAAGATTTTTCTGTGAATGAATCGTACGATTGTGTAGGATAGTGAAGCACGGCCTTTAAGTCTAAGATCGTCATGTTTGTTCGCTTAGATAATTAAGCAATATTCAATAAATATCAACCCTTAACCGCTAAAATAAACGTAACCCGTAAAGATCGAATTTTACAGCAGAAAATTTTTTTAGTTCATTTCGCATTCCTTAAGGTATATTTTTTAAGAAAATTTAACTGCTGCCTACGAATGATCTTATTAAAGTTACACTTAAGCATCACATCATAACATATGTATCTGTTTTGTTATAAATCAAAAAGTCAATTTTCGAAAAAAAATGTTAGTTACGTTTTTTCGTGGTTAGGGGTCATAAGAAATTTATATTTAGCACATTATAAACATACACATGGCGTTTTCTGCAAAAAAAAAAAAATGTCATCGTCAACTTTGATTCTGTGCTGAAGTGAAAGTAACAAGCCAACATAAATCTTTGATCGCAAGCATATGAAAGCATGTTTGTACCAAATTCTTGCATTAAACAATACTTTTTACATCCTTCATCTTTATTTACTATGTTCACTAATATTTACAGTGCGATCTCTAATTGTATACATAATTAAAGCTTTTACTGTAACTTAAAGGGCTGTTAGATGTACGATGGCATATCAAATCTCACTGTCTAATAGCATGTATGTCGAGTACGTCAGACATGTATGTTGGTTTTCAAAAATTTTTGATTTTCTGATGTCTGTCGCACACCAACATACACGCAACATTTATTTGTATTGAAGTATGCCGTCAGCGTTCGATAGTGTAATAGCAAAATGAAAAGTATGCCATCGTACATGTCTGCAGACAAGTATGCGTGTCTAATAGCCCTTTTACGTAGCATACAGCGAATGTCGGTTATTTTACAGTTTTCAAATAATAGTATAAGCTATTCTGCATATAATACGGCAGTTGAAAATTCAGTTGGCTGAAACCTTTCAATAGAAGCTCACCAACTTTTTTGTCTTTTAATAATTAATATATCTAATTAAATTATTACAAGTGTTTCAAAAAGTTTTTTTTCAAAACTAATAAAACTTAAGAAGCGGTGAAGATATAAGTATACACATACCTTTGCAATACACATATCTTTGCAATCAAAATGTGGTGTTGGCTGAAGTGGTTAGCGCGTTGACTACTAAGCAAACAATGACGTGGGGCCTGTGTTCAAACCCTCACCAGTGCAAGTCAATCAACATCATTAATTTCTCTAATGTACATTAGTGAGACATTGTATTAATTGTTGTCGGAATATTTAAGTGATGAAGGCATAGCACTGGTCACTAAAAAAAATGTTCCGATAGCGATTGATGCTGGTCCTAGCTAATGTACACAACATCGCCCTCCTTCGTCGGTTAGCAGAAACATCGGCGAAGTAAAACAATTAATAAAATGCCTGCCAATACAGCTTAACAAAGTTAATGCGTCTACCTAACACCGGAGGCGCCTCAACACTGCTATAAAAATTAACATAACGCGCAAAGCAGAGTTGTAAAAGAGTTAAGCCTTCTACATTTTCAACATCTATCTTCTCTACTATATCCCTCAGTCTGAGTTCCGGCACAATGCACTGCATACGTAGGGGTCATCCCCTGAGTGCTGGTCCTAATTAAAAAAAAAAAAAAATGTTGGATTGCTGTTGAAAAAAAAATATCCATACATACTTACATACATATTTTTATTTGCATTAAGGTGAGTAAATCGTGAGATGTTTTCTTTTCTATAAAAATGTAGCATTTGATGGTATTTTTTTTTTAATTTTTGCAATAATTGTAATGATTTTTTTAAATTGTGATTTTATTGGAAGTGTTTCTATACGAAGGTAAATGTAGAAAATAATGATAAATTTGCAAATTTTTTATAAAATGTTACATTTTTCCTAGAAAATTAAACTCAATTTAAAATTTTTTCATTACATTAAAGAAATAGGTACATATGTACGTGGTTTCCATATCGGGGTTGATAAATGAGAAAACTTAGATATATTGTACTTTTTCCACCCCCATAATTACTAAAATATGTAGATATGTATGTATTTATTTTTATGTTTAACTGTCTTTAGTAAATTTAAGGAAAACAAAACGTAAATTCATTTGTACATTATACATAGATAACAAATTACAAAAACAACGTATAAATACATTTGCATTAGTGATGTTACGAATACTGATATTCGCTGTGGCGTGCAGCCAGAGGACTTAAAAGGCCGGTGATATGCAAACCTCCCTTACGAGCTTGGAATGGTGACTGAGCAAGAACTGATGCTGAAAAAGGTGCTCTTTTTGTTAACACTTAGAAAAAGTATTTACTTCCAAATATTTCTTCTGATATTGCTAAACTGCCATCAGTCGTCTCTTTACCAGAAATACCACTAAGAATTAACATTGTGGAGATTGAAAATGTCTTAACACCAAAAACGCCCCATGAGTCGAGAAAATAAGCAACAATATGCTTCAAGAACTGCCTTATATTGCAAAAAGAATAAAACTATTCATTTTTAGCAGTATTCTACGCCTAGAACACTATCCAACAAAATGGAAGGTTTTGATGATTACTATGATACCAAAGCTCGGCAAGGATCATACAAAGGTAGAATCCTATCGGCCTATTAGTTTATTGCCCAACATTTCAAAACTATTTGAAAAGCTGTATATGAGCAAGCTGAAGCTTATAGTGAATAATAATGGATGCATTCCAGATCATCAATTCGATTTTCGCAGATAGCATAACACTATAGAACAAACTCACCGACTTGTGAATGTAGTTAGAGAAACTTTTGAAAGAAAGAAATATTGCTCTGCACTCTTCATTGATGTTGCACAAGACTTCTTATACAAAAATTAACGCAAAATAACAAAATAAAATAACAAAAATAAATAATTTAACTTAAAATTAAAAAAAAAAAAATATTAAAATAATTTATAAATATATAAAATAAATTACATAAAAATAATTAAAAATAATAATATCAAAAAATTTACAAAAATTCGGAATTTTTGTCTTTTTTTTTTTTTGCCATGTAAAATTTTAAAAAATAGTTAAATTTGCATTCTAAAAAATTTTTATATTATAGAGTGCAAAATTTTTCATTCAATACTATACTAGAGAGATTAATAGATATATATTAATATATAAATATTTAGTTAATTAATATATATCTATTAATTTATATTCAAAAAAAAAAGAAATTCAATGAAGAATAGCCTAAGTTAAATTCTCATATATAATAAGTGTGTTCGAGTACCCAAAAGTTTTTACTATTTTTTACTGAACTTTACTGCATTTTACTAAATTGCGTTCGTTTACACAAAAAATGAGAACACAAATTGAGAGCGTAAAGTGACAGTTCTTAATTGAGAACTTGCAAATTTTTACTGCAGAAATTTTTTGCAGTAAAGTTTAGTAAAACAAGAAAACATATGATTCAAAAGGTAAACAAACAAAAAGTATGTAATTTGTGACTAAAATATTTATCAAACTAAAAATTTAAGTAAAAATAAAACAAAACTAAAAGTAAATTAACATTAAATTGAACTTGTTTGTGAAACAATTACCTACATGCCTTTTAATGGAAAATAAAAGTTATTTTAGTTTTGTGGAGTTGTTATATTAATTATTTGGAGTTGTGAAATTCTAAAGTACTTGGGTACTTAGTACTGCACTTCATTTTACGATAGTCAGTAGCAAAAACAAATATTCATGTATTTTGAATAAATTTAACCACACACAAATATGCAAAATCAAATAAAATAAAAAAAGAAGAAATGGGAAAGATTACATAAATTAAATTGTTTATATTTTATTAAAATATTTGTGTTATAAAAAGTATTTAAGCGTGTACCGATGATTAAATTGTTCAAATATCCAATAATATAAACATTTTTCAACACTATATTTATTTTCCATCAGCTGTTGTCTAAATCTTTTTTGGAGAGTAAATTCTGCTGTTTACTCATTTATAACTCATTTACTGCATTTCACAGTAAAAGTAAACAAACGGACCTAATGATTTATCTAACAATTATGCAAAAATGCAGTTATATAATAAATTTGTTAATAATCCCATATACATATATATAAATGTATAAAATAAATTATTTATTAATTATTAAATTATATCACATGAATGACATAATTTAATATTTATATAAATAATGTATATGTATATATAAATTATTAATATACACACATATATATATATATGCAATTTTAAATTATTTAAATAAGATTCATATTTATTAAAATATTAATTTATTAATTTTAAAAAAACACAAAAATTCCGAATTTTTGTAAATTTTTAAATTAAATAAATAACATATAAATATAACTAAATCTTATAAATAAACATCGTCAGACTTTTAAAAAGCTATTTAAAGGAACGAAAATTTGTTGTTAGGGAAGGCAATTTCTTAAGCACTCCGCAGTCGATTGAAGCCGGAGTCCCTCAAGGCAGCATCTTTGGTCCCTTACTGTACTTAATATATGATTTACCGTTAAGCAGTAACATTCACACGTCAACATTTGCTAATGATACAGCTTTTCTAAGCGTTCATGAAAATCCTGTAGAAGCTTCCCGGAATTTGCAAGGGTACGTATCAAAACTGAAAACATGGCTAAAACAATGGCGGATAAAAGTTAATGAGCAGAAATGTGTACACGTAACTTTTACGTTGCGGAGGGAAAGATGCCCGCCTATACAAATCAACAGAGAGACTATACCGCAACACACTTTAGTGAAATATCTAGGCGTCCATCATGATCTTCGTTTAACATGGAAATCGTATATAGACGCAAAGTTGACACAAATGAAATTAAAAGCAGCCCAAATGACTTGCCTTATTGGAAGAAATTCTATACGAAGCCTAGACTGTAAACTTCTATTATAAAACGCGATCCTGAAACAAATATGGTCGTATAGAATCCAGTTATGGGGCACTGCCTCAGCATAGAATGTAAAAAAAAGGCGACAAAACAAAATTCTACGTGAAATTACAGCAGCCCCCTGGTATGTCAGAAATCAGCGAATTCAAAAAGATCTTGATGTTCCATTGGTGCAGACATTATTTTCAAAACACACCAAAAAATATATTAAAAAAGCTGAGTTGCACCCAAATCCACTTGCGCGCAATATTCTATAGTACAAAGGCCACACCCGGCTGAGGAGGAGGGGTACTCTTTCTCTCAGCCGTACACGAGAGATGTAAAACAACAAAAATTCAATGTTGATACTAAATTCTGTTTAGTATTGGCTAAACATATACATATGTATTTAGACATTTTTAGACTTATGATTTGAACAACTTATTGATGTTTCAATTTATAATTGAAGTTTCAATAAATAAAAATTTATCAAAAAAAAAAATAAATAAATTCGGCTTTCAGAAACTATATATGTATGTAGCAATATCGAAACAACTCACACACCCGTGAATGTAGTTACACAAACCTTTGGAAAAACGAAATATTGCTCAGCGTTTTTATTTTTTTTGATGTTGCACACATTAACAAAAACATACCAGGAAACATCGTCAAGCTTTTAAAAAGCCATTTTATTAAACGAAAATTTATAATTCGTGAAGGCCGTTTTTTAACTCCTCCGCAGTTGATTGCAGACGGACACCCACAAGGCAATATTTTCGGTCCTGTACTATATTTCATACATGCCTCTGACTTGCCGTTTGAGGATACAGCTTTTCTAAGCGTTCATGAAAGTCCTGTAGAAGCTTCCCGCAACTTACAAGAGTATATATCCAAATTGGAAAAATGGCTAAAGGAATGGCGTATTAAAATTAACGAGCAGAATACACGTCACTTTTACGTTGCGCAGGGAAACATGACCGCCTATACAAATCAAAATCGAGACTATACCGCAACACACTGAAGTCAAATATCTAGGCCTTCATCTTGATCGTCGTTTAACATGGAAATCACACATAGAAGCAAAGTTGATCCAAATGAAAATAAAAGCAGCCCAAATGAATTGGTTTATTGGAAGAAACATATACTAAGCCTAAACTGTAAACTTCTTTTATACAACGCGATCCTAAAACCAATATAGTCCTATGGAATCCAGCTATAGGGCACTGCCGCAGTATGGAATGTTGGAAAAATTCAAAGGTGACAAAACTAAATTTTACGTACAATGACGGCAACCCCTGGTATGTCAGAAATCAGCGAATCCATGAAGATCATGATGTTCCGGACCTGAACACACACAGTGTTTTCTAAGCATTTGACAATATATAAAAAATACTTGAGTTGCACCCAAATCTACTCGCGCGCAATAATTTCAATAATAGAGGCCATACTCGGCTGAGTAGGAGGGATTCCCTTGCTGTCAGCTATACACGAGATACGTAAAGCAATAAACACAACCGCTGAAACTAAAAATTTTGTTTAGCACTGGCTAAAAATATATTTAACATTAAGATTTTCATACTTAATGATAATTCAATTAAAGATTCAATAAATAAAAAATGCCTAAAAAAAGAAACAAAATTGGATGATTAATTTTCCGCCACTTTATATATTAGTTTTAAGGACAATTTATTACAAATTAGACAATTGGGCGTGCCATCTCTCATAGCTTGGTAACTAATAGAGTAAAAAATTTTAGATATTTTAAAAGTTAATTCGTTGATTTAGTGCATTATTCTATAAAAAATAATGGGTAGGCGTGGCGCTTTTAATAAATAGGGTTGTTTTAATTGATAGGTAATTGTAAACTGCTTTTAAAGAAAAAGTGTTAGAAAATTTACAAGTGAGGATGGCACATACCACATACTAATTTTATTACATCGTATCGTTGACTACCGCACGTAAAAAAATCTACAGAAAGTAGATGTTTTCGTTGCAAACGTCAAACTTTTTGAAATAAAAATTTCAATAGCAAACAGAAATACTTGGAGTGATACGTTTTTACTACCCAACACCTAAAGTATTTACAAATATATGTTAAACAAAAAAATAGAGAGCGTTTCACTACACTTACAGAGAATTTTTTTAAATTATTATATTTCTAGAACTGTTGTATCTACAACTTTAGCTCTTTATGATAGTTTAACGAAAAATTATTAAAGAGTGGGCGTGGCACTAATCACATAATAGCTTTGACATATTTTAGGATCTAATGAATTAAAGGAGCTAATATTTTTTTGAGTTAGTCTCTTTGATTTACTGACTTGTTCTAAAACAGTATTCCCAATAATATGATTGGTCGTGGCACCTTCCACATCTAACATTTTTGAATTTCCCAGAATAGAGCGTATGTAGTGGAGTTTGTGGTCATTTATGCTCCTTGAGGAAATTCAAGGAATATAATTATAATAATGATTTTATTATTATAAGAGTAATTTAAACTAGATGATTTTAATAGAACAAAACTTAAAAATAAATTCTATTTTAAGTTCCATTCTTATTCTCATCTCTAAAAGTTTATGGTGTAGAGAGTTACTTTGTAATGGAGATAGTTTTTTAGCCTTGTACGATAAATTGTTGATAATAGAAGGGATAAATGAAAATTAAATAAATATTTTTGGCGTGTTTTAACGTTTTTCTATGTTTTGTCAGCAGTTCTGTAGCCAGGTGTGGGGATTTGGTTTTTGTGGACAGATTATCGTGGGGAGGGATTTGGGGATTTTTCATTTTCAGTATACCTATTATCAATTTTGCTTTATTTTACCATTTTCTTTCATACATATATTTACATATATGTATATGTATCTTGGCGTTTTTCTTCTCCATATTTCGATTATTTTAAGGCGATGGTATTGAAGATGTTGGTTTTTATAACATTTTGTTCAAAATGTTTAAAACCAGAATTTATTGAATTTGATATTGCCAAAATGGATGTACTAATTGACGATAAGGCAAGTAATGTGGTTGTTGCTGAAATTGATTTTGGCATAGAATGTTCAAAGGAATTAGAAGGAGTTCAAACAAAAAAATTTTTTTTAGATTATTTAACTGTACTAGCAAAAGAAATGCTTAAAATATTCACTAAGATTATGGAAAATTTTGAGTTATTTATTAATTTTCAACTCGAAAGCATAGTAAAAAGAATAAATTTGATTTTGTGTATGGAATTTTAAAGTATTCTATGGATTCAAAAGTTCCATTGAGCACATACGAACGCATTAACTTAAGTAAATGTATGTAATAAAATTAATAAAAAAAATTGTTTTTTATGATGCTTAATATAAGTAAATATATTTATTGGGGACAAAATTGGGGATTTCCAGTTTTAAAATGGGGATATTTGGGGACAACACTCTTTAATTTGGGGACATTAGACAATATATACCTGGCTACACTGGTCATATCTACAATTTTGGCCTATTTTCCATATAATTTTTTTGTAAGGATTTTTATTGCACTTGATTGTTTGTATAGAAATCAGTTTTTATTGCTAGAGTTATAATATTTTTTTATATAATATTGGTCAGCTCCACATTAAATACAAGTGATTTTCTGCCTAAACCCCTGTAATTTCAAAAGTAGTAATTATAAAATTTATTAAATTTAAAAAATAATACAAATTTATTTAGTGTATATATATATATATATATTATATATATATATATATATATGTATATATGGGACGGGTCAAATTATCAGATTGAGAAATCTACTATAATTCTATCCGATTTAATGACGAATTTAATTTTCTATGTATATATGGAAAAATGTCTATTTTAAAATTTTGGGGGGCTCCAAATCCGATTTAGACCTATGGTCTCTTGAGCAAAATTTTCAGAATCACCTATAGATTAGGTTTTTGCTATACGCTTCACCAAAAAAAAAATTAACCCGCCCTAATATATATACATATATGTATATATATATTGTCATGACATCATCCACAGCTAGATTGCCTTTTGCTTGACAATTTTAGTGTAGCGAATAAGTTTAACAGAATGCTTACATTGCATTCTTCATTTTTAAACAAGTAGATTTATAAGTATAAACAAAATTTGCTGAAATCTGAGCAGACAGCACAATACAAGTGAATATGTTTATTCATTGTTTGTGTGTGTTATTTCAGTTTTGTATTTTTAAGAATTTATTCAGCATAAGACAATGAAAAATAAAAATAAAGATTTAGTATTGTTTAAAACTCAAAACGGTAAAAACTTTATTCAAAATTGGCGCAGTCGGTAGGATTGTCGCAAAACTAATATAGTGAATATCCGTGTAAAGTGAAGTTTGTTTAAAAAGTAATACGTGACAATCCGTAAATAAAAACCTACATCCTGTGCAAAAGGGTAATAAAACAAAAAACCTAAGAGAAAATATTATTGTAAAAAAGATACCACGCAGAGGTTTTCTATCACAATATAAAAATGGCTCTTAACCCACCTAACGCTGGTTTGGCAGCAGCAGCTAATGTCTCACCTCAAGGTAGAACATTGGACATAAACCCACTTACGTATTTAGAGAAGATACAAGGGTTTGATGGACGCAAAGAGGACTTGTCAACATTCTGCATGAATGTAGATGACATCATCCCAACACTTGCATCCTACAATGAGCAGGCACAACGTATGTGCATCAATATGGTCAAATGTATTTTGACCGGAAAGGCAAGGCGAGCCATGGAAATTCATCCGCATCTTAATAATTGGACAGAGATCAAAGCCATGTTGGAAACAAACTTCGGAGGTTTCCAAACAGCTGACCAATTGTATGAAGACTTAAGAAGAAGTCAATACAAAGGTAACACCCTGGACTTCTATAACTACATCCTACATAAATTAGTATTATTTAATCAAAAATGCAGACAGGAAAATAGAGTTGAAGACGTGGAAGAAACATACAAACTGCTCTGAAAATTTTCACAGCAAGATAACCCGTGTTAATTCTTTATGATTTTTTTGTTTGTTAACAAATTAAAAAAGAATCATCATTCGAATTAATCCTCAAATATTTATATTTCTTGTTTTACTTAACACGCGCGAACTTATTGTCTACGTTTTATTCAAAGCGTGAGATTCAATAAGTCAGCAGAATTTTTTGATTTTAAATTTAGTTTCTTTTACATTTTTTTTGTTTTGTTACCGTTTAGTTCCAGACAGAATGAAATTGGATATTTGTCTTTTATTCTGCTAGAGCTGAACGTGTGAGAAAAAATTTATTACAACGGCAGCATATGAATGAACGATTTCCGGCTACCAGCAAATATTTCTTTCTTTTATTTTTTGTTTGTTTTATTTTGTCTACATTGCACTTTATTTATTTATTTATTTGATAATTTGCAATTTAATTTTATTATATTTTTTGTTTATGTTTTTCTTTAGTTTTAGTATAAATAATTTTGAATTTTAATAAAAATCATCATAACTGATCAATCAATCAACCTGCGTTTTGCATTAATTCACTACAAGTTATTCTGGTGTACCACTCGGATAACTTTCATTTCTACAAAGTTACTATATAATAGTTTGGTGAACTACCAACCTATTAGTCCTTTTTTGTTATTCACTTATTTATTCCGTTAAGCAAGGCAAACGAGCCTATGCATTAACATTTTTGGCGACCGTGACAGGACACTGCAATCTTCAGATTCGAAGTCAGAAAGCACCCACCGCGTAAAGAAATTCCAAGCCATCAACTACAATCCTTAAACACAACTATTATGGAAAAAACCGCTGCGAACCTCCTTCAACAGCTGAAGGAAATCGGGGAGCAGATTGCCTCGATTATTCGAAACTTCAACAAGGATTCTGCCAGTCGTAAAACTCTAAGCTATTACCAAGAGCGATTGTCCCGTCTGACGACAGCATGGACTGAGTTCGAACGTACTGATAATGAGTTGCGAGAGTTAAAGGATATAGACACGTCTGATGAGTACTTCACGTCAGACTTCTATGCCCGAATCGAGAGCATGACGTCAAAGCACATCGCAATAATGGAGCGAGAGCTCGGTAAGCTCGACCAAGAATCTGCAAGTAAAGTATTGCCTGCTTCAAAACCTACAAAGCAGCCACAAGCAGGTGCAGCTGGTGGTCACGATGGACTTATCAGCCGGTCTCTTGGGAAGATGGCAGCGCTTACCAGGCAATTAGAAGGCCTTCATCAGCAACCAGGACAAGATAGGTCGTACTATGAAGTTAAGCAGGCCACGATTACCCACCTTTGGCAACAAATACAGCAGCTCAATGATGAAGTATTGGACAAATATCCCAACCCAGACATTGCCGGCTATGATTCAAGCAGATACATTCACCTTGAACAAGCTGCTCAGTCTGCAATCATTCAGCTCAGCGCTGCTAATAGAAGCCACCATTTTCCAACCCCAGATACTTCAGCAAGAAACTCTACTCTTCCATTACCCACTATCACAATTACCAAATTTGATGGTGATTACATGAAGTGGATATCGTTCTCCGACCTATTCAGAAGGGTTGTTCATGAGCAACGAATGTCCGATGCTCATAAAATGTGGTACCTAAAGAATCATGTCGCTGGAGAAGCAGCAAATCTCATACGTCATCTTGCCATTACTGAGGAGAATTACCAAGCTGCTTGGCAATTGCTGCAGGATCGCTACAACAACAAGAGGTTGATGGTGTCAACAGCAATCCAGAGACTGCTCGACCAACCATCAGGTGCGTGTACGCTGAGTGCTGTCAAGCGATTGCACGACACCACAAGGGAGTGTTTAGCAGCCCTCTCCAACATGGGGCTCCAAACTACGTCATGGGATCCGCTTTTATTTCACCTTCTCGTTAAAAAGGTCGACAAAACAGTTTACACTCAATATGAGCAATCCATATCTAACCCAAAGGAGTTACAACCAATCAGCAGATTTCTTGCTTTCCTCGAAAAATATTTCCAAACTCTAGAAGCAATAGGACAAAAAGAGAAAACCTCTTTCTCAAATCACAAAACATGCACTCTGGTATCACAACCTCAACCGGAGATTCGACGATGCATAATTTGCAAGCGAGACTATCATCCCATATATCGGTGCAAGGAATTTCTACTATTAACACCGGCAAATCGACTCAGCATTGCACAAAAACACAAGCTTTGTGTGAACTGTTTCAACCATAATCATTCAACTAAACAATGTACGATGTTAGGCCGCTGCCAGAAATGTGGAAAAAAGCACCACACTCTAGTTCATTTGGAATCAACCACTCAATCAAACATGTTATCCTCTAACGTAAATAAATCTCCTAGTAAGGAAACTCCTGCAACAAGAGGAGAATACAAACCCCCGATACAACCATCAACGCTGAATTGCCAATCAACCGAACACGCGGCATCTTTGGTCGCCACGCCAAAGGTAGAAGTCAATGGTATGGCAGTAAACTATGCAAACAAGAGACCGTATGTCCTCTTGGGAACAGCACTGGTCAAGGTCAAAACAAATGATTTAACAATCGAATGCAAGGCTATTCTCGATTCAGGATCACAAGTTAACCTTATAACCGAAAGATTAGTAACACGACTTAGGCTCCCAATAAGACCATCATCCGTTTCTATCAATGGTATTGGAAAAAATAGGACCAAGGTTCAACATCGAGTCAACATAGAACTTCAATCTCGAGTGAATAATTTTTCGACGCGATTGGAGGCCTTTGTACTTCCACAAATCATTGCTCCCCAACCAGCGCAACCACTTTACATCGAAAAATGGTCCATTCCAAACAATGTCACCCTGGCAGACCCAACCTTTAATCGACCGGACAAAATTGATCTACTATTGGGAGCGGAATATTATCACCAATTACTCACCATCGGCCAAATCAAATTGGCTGATGATCTTCCAGTATTGCAAAATACAACCTTCGGCTGGATAGTAGCAGGAAAGGTATCTAGCGAGCAACTATCAGCGGCAACATGCGGTATATGTACTGAAGACGATACAATGACGATGGCAATTGAACGTTTTTGGAAACTTGAGGAAATCGAAAATCCACAGCAGCAACTATCCCCCTTTGATGCACAATGTGAATCACACTTTAGTCAGCATACTCGACGCAATGAAAACGGAAGGTTCGTGGTTCGGCTTCCATTTTGTGATGATACATCTATTTTGGGAGACTCACACAGTATCGCTTTTAACCGTTTCCTCTCATTAGAGCGTCGTCTAGCAAGAGACCCTTCATTAAAGGAACAATATACCCAATTTATGAAAGATTATGAAGCGTTGGGACACATGACGAAAACTAATTTAGCTGATCTCGAAGGATCTAAGTACTTTATTCCTCATCACTCAGTGTTACGTCCTGAAAGCAGCACCACCAAACTTCGGGTTGTTTTTGATGCCTCATCAAAAACATCGTCAGGAACATCACTAAACGATATATTGCATACTGGACCACCTCTACAGAATGAACTGTTTACTATTTTGCTTCGATTTAGGCTGCCACGTTTCGTTTTTACAACAGATATAGAGAAAATGTATCGCCAAATCATAATCCATACCGACGACAGGCGATTTCAGATAATCCTATGGCGACAAAATATCACTGAGCCTATAAGTTATTTCAAGCTAAATACAGTTACCTATGGAACCAGGCCAGCCCCGTACCTTGCCATTAAATGTTTAAAAGAAATAAGCAAAACTGTCAAGAGTCAATTCGAATTAGCTGCTACGTTTTTGGATAAAAACTTTTATGTTGATGATGGATTGGGGGGAGCCGACAGTCTGACTACAGCACTAGAAACTCAACGCCAACTGCAACACGTCATGGCAATGTACGGCTTTAATTTAAGAAAGTGGTGCGCTAATCATCCTCAGCTCCTTCACAATATCCCAGGTCATGATCAAGAATTTAATTTAGATCTCTCAACCGACGATAGCGACTATACAAAAACATTAGGGTTAGCATGGTTACCTAAAAATGATTTGCTAAAGATTAAAGTAAGCCTTCAACCAATAAAGGCTGTAACTAAACGCAGTGTAACTTCAGATCTGGCTCGGATATTTGACCCACTCGGGCTCCTATCCCCAGTAGTAGTCAAGGCAAAAATGTTCATCCAAGAACTATGGATGCTGAATCTATCATGGGACGAAGCTGTTCCTTTAGAATTTGACACTCGCTGGCGGCGGTTCCGAAATAGTCTAAGTGAGCTTGAAAACTTTCAAGTCCATCGCCATATCTACAAAGGAGAGACTCCTTCCAGTACCCAGCTACATGTCTTTACCGATGCTTCAGAGAAGGCATATGGAGCAGCAATATACGTCCGAACTTCTCTTTCAAATAAAATTCTCAGTGTATACTTACTTTGTGCGAAAACTCGCATAGCACCACTTAAAAAACAAACGTTACCTAGGCTGGAGTTGTGTGCTGCTCAGTTGGGAGCTAATCTAGCTGCAAAAGTCAAAAGCAGTTTGGATATGGCCTCTACACCAACATTTTTCTGGTCTGATTCAAAGATTGTGCTGACATGGATAAATTCAAGATCTTCTTCATTTCACACCTTTGTAGCAAATAGAATCGCTGCTATTCATGAATCTACTCTCCCCGAACAATGGCGACATGTAAGCTCACAAGACAATCCAGCAGACATTATATCCCGAGGATTGGACCCACCACAGCTACAGCAAACGCCACATTGGCTCTATGGGCCCTTCTTTCTCCATGGAAATGAAAACCATTGGCCAGCTACATTTACTTTGAGCTCCGAAGCAACAATTATCGAACGAAAACAGAATCCTCACAACTTACTTGCATCTTTCCAAGATGAGAATCCGCTACACAGTATAAATCACCGAAATTCGTTTAAAACCCTTCAGCGAATTATAGGATATGTTTTCAGATTCATAAAAAACGCCAGAACTCCCAAAGCAGACCGACAAACTCGACGAGCTCTGACTCCCCTTGAGCTCCATGATTCACTTCTTATCATCGTTAGAGCGACTCAAAGGTTTGCATTTCCTGAAGACATCAAGCAGTTACAAAGACAGAAGGGACTTAAAGGATCAAGTCCGATCAAAAGTCTGTCACCATTTTTCGATGAAAATTGCATCTTAAGAGTTGGAGGCAGGCTCGAAGCGTCAACTTTGCCATTCGATACAAAACATCCAATGCTCCTACCGTATAATGACATAGTCAGCAGACTAATTTATGAGTCAATACACAAGGAAAATAAACATTGCGGAGCCCAAGCCCTCCTTGCAGCCGTCCGGCAACGGTTTTGGACCATCAAAGGCAAACACTTAGCACGAGAAACCATTCATAAATGTGTTTCCTGTGCAAGATCAAGGCCAAAACTGCTTCAGCAGATTATGGGAAATCTACCGGCAACAAGGGTAACCCCAGCAAGACCATTCATAAATTCCGGAGTTGACTATTGTGGTCCTATATGGGTTCACTTCAAAACCCGAGGGAAACGACCACAAAAAGCATATATTGCAGTATTTTGCTGTTTCACCACGAAAGCAGTACATCTAGAACTCGTCACAAACCTTACAACAGAGGCGTTTATCGGAGCACTAAAACGATTCATCAGTCGCAGGGGGCACTGTCAGAATCTGTACTGCGACAACGCAACCAATTTTGTCGGAGCTCGAAACCAGCTAGCGGAATTATCAACAGCCCTCTTTACTACAACAGCTCAAGAAACAATCCAACGGGAATGTGCGAGTAAAAACATTACTTTCCATTTCATCCCTCCACGAGCACCGCATTTCGGAGGATTATGGGAGGCAGCAGTTAAGTCAGCCAAAAAACTATTAGTCAAAGAGCTGGCAACTGCGTCCTTAACGTATGAAGAAATGGAGACTGTGGTCATAGAGGTCGAGGCTATTCTTAATTCCAGACCTCTTACAGCACTATCAAATGACCCTAATGATGCAGCTGCTCTAACTCCTGGCCATTTCTTGATTGGAGAACCTCTCACGGCACAAGTCGATGCAACTGCACAATCGACATCGGCATCACTCGCCAACCGTTGGGAGCTGGTATCAAAAATCAAGCATCAATTCTGGAAACGATGGTCCCACGAGTACCTCACTGAACTCCAGCAGCGCAACAAATGGCAATCCAGGTCTCAAGGCTTACAAGTGGGTACTATAGTTATAATCAAAGATAGCACTCCTGTCATGACGTGGCGACTCGGGAAAGTGATCGAAACATTCCCTGGGCCCGATGGAATCGTCAGAACGGCAACGGTTAAAACATCTACTGGTATCATTAAACGGGCAATTCATTTACTTGCTCCACTTCCTCTGGACATACCCCCAACCACTACTGGCAGTGAACGTGCAGAAAACAGTCCTCTTCTCAAAGGAAACCATCAATCCACCAACCCAAGTAAAAACACTAGCTCTGGACTCAAAAGAAACCAATCCTCCACTGACAAAACTGCCACACCATCCCCAAAACGGTTCAACTTAGCTACAACAAGCCTGCTATTTATTCTCGCTCTATTCTTTCCACTAGCGACATGCCAACAAAGTCTTTACACAAAAATCAGTAGCACTCCTGGGCTGCACTTTGAACAGATTGGTCAAGTTAAACCAATTATCTCAGACTGGAAACTCCTAGTATATTTTGAACTTGCACCATTCCTCAATGAATTACAACTTCTAACAAACGGAACCAATACTTTAATGAACTCTTGCAACAATTCAGACCTCAAGCATCAATGTATCGGCCTTGCGACACACTTTAACAACATTAAAGGCAAAGTAGTGGCCAGTTTCGAAAACCTCATAAGAAGAAAGAAGCGAGGAGCAATTGATTTCGTTGGAAATGTAGCAAACTCATTATTTGGAGTTCTTGATTCACAGTATGCCGAAAAAATGACCAGCACTATCAACAGTATAAAAACCAACGAAGACCACTTGTCGCAGCTCTTACGAAATCAAACATCATTTCTTGACTCTACACTTAATATTATGAAGCAAACTGAAGCTCATACTCAAGCTATCCTTGAAAAATTCAATTTTAGACTGAAAAGGCTAGAGAACTTCACAGTCAATGATACCCATCAATCACAACTCATTCTGTCGCTTAGCATTCAGTTAATTGTTATTGCAGACAATGTGCAAACAATGCTAAAGGCCATAATGAATCTACTAACCGATACATATCATGGTAGAATAAGTCCCTCTGTACTGACGCCACAACAATTCGCTACAGAAGTTGACAACATCAAGGCAAATCTTCCATCGGATTTAGCACTACCAGTCACGGATATACTTCATCTATACGGGATAGTGACAGCCCATGCAGCCGTCTCAAATCAGCACATTATTTGCACCTTGGTCATCCCAGTAGCACATACAGAGGAATTCGACTTGTTCTATATTACTCCAGTTCCACAGCTAGTAAATGGTTCGTTGGTTGCCATCATGCCAACAACCAAAATGATGGCTCTTAACGCTCACCGAGACGAATATTTCCCGATTGATGATACCAAGCTTCATGATTGCAACATACTTGAGCATGATATTTTCTTATGCCCGAATATCCAAGCTACACATTCCAAAAATTCACCAATGTGTCGCTGTGAAATACATTTATTCAATAATGAATCAGATTCAAGCTGTAATCCAGAGCTAATAGCCAATGATAATGTATGGTACCAGCTCCATAAAAAGAACCAATGGATATTCGCAACTAAAAATCCGCTCAAATTAAGTACTGTATGTAATGGCGAAAGCAATTATCAAGTTCTGCAAGGAACTGGATTGCTTACCTTAGCAGCAGGATGTACAATGAAAAACGAGGTAATAACCATATATGGCCACCAAACCATCACCTCGACTCTGCATCAATCCTACACAAGCACCGGCATTTCATTTCCACATTTACAACAGAAAGTTATCAATTTAACTCGAGCATCGCCAAGCCTAGAGAGCATTGAGAACATAACCAGGCTGCAAGAGGAAGTAAGGGAACAGATGCGCAATATACCTACCCCAACTATCAACCATGGCGTGCACAGTCTTGCAGTGAGCTATGGAGGACTAGCTCTCATATTGACTGTAATTATCGTCATTTCACTAAAACAAATACGCAAAAGAAAAATTAAAGGCCCACCTACAATACCAACTCCACAGCCACGGCCAAGATCGAATTGGGATATTGCTGTAGAACCATAAGCTTAGATATCTCACACACATATATGATAACAAGCCGCATTTCGTTCATTTCTTAATACCACTGTATTATGTCGCACCCCCTGGAGGCCGCAGTATGTTAATTCTTTATGATTTTTTTTGTTTGTTAACAAATTAAAAAAGAATCATCATTCGAATTAATCCTCAAATATTTATATTTCTTGTTTTACTTAACACGCGCGAACTTATTGTCTACGTTTTATTCAAAGCGTGAGATTCAATAAGTCAGCAGAATTTTTTGATTTTAAATTTAGTTTCTTTTACATTTTTTTTGTTTTGTTACCGTTTAGTTCCAGACAGAATGAAATTGGATATTTGTCTTTTATTCTGCTAGAGCTGAACGTGTGAGAAAAAATTTATTACAACGGCAGCATATGAATGAACGATTTCCGGCTACCAGCAAATATTTCTTTCTTTTATTTTTTGTTTGTTTTATTTTGTCTACATTGCACTTTATTTATTTATTTATTTGATAATTTGCAATTTAATTTTATTATATTTTTTGTTTATGTTTTTCTTTAGTTTTAGTATAAATAATTTTGAATTTTAATAAAAATCATCATAACTGATCAATCAATCAACCTGCGTTTTGCATTAATTCACTACAAGTTATTCTGGTGTACCACTCGGATAACTTTCATTTCTACAAAGTTACTATATAATAGTTTGGTGAACTACCAACCTATTAGTCCTTTTTTGTTATTCACTTATTTATTCCGTTAAGCAAGGCAAACGAGCCTATGCATTAACAACCCGTTTATATGAGGACAGTGTTGTGCGCCCTGAAACCTACAACAATGGAAGCGGCTCTTCACGAGCTAAGCCAATCTGGATTCCTAAAGGAGGAACGAAAATCAAGAAACGATAACAGTAGTCAGAAGCCTCATCAACAACAACCAAAAAATAACAACAACCAACAAACACAACAGAACTGGAGACCAACAAATTACTATCCACAGAATAATCAACAACTCCAACCAAGGAACCAACAACAGCCAACACCACATCAGAATAGCTGGCAACGAAATCATCAATCAAGATCAGAACCAATGGACGTTGATACTTCCCAACAAACCAGAAGACAGAATCATTATCAACAAGAGGATCAACAAGGATCACGAAATTATAGTAAGAATAATAATAATAACACTAATTTAAGTCATGATTATAATTTTAACGAAAACTACGACAGTACCGAATATGGACATACTACTGAGACTTATAATGGTTGTGAAAGACAAAATTTTCGGTCAACAGCCTCATCTCAAACTTCGGGTTACCCTATCTCTTACTCAGAAACCCAACCAGAAATTTAAGACTTTTGATTGATACAGGAGCAACGGAAAATTTACTCAAACAAAATCATTGTCCGCCTCAATTTGTTAGAGAACTAGAAATTCCGACAAAAATTAAAACAGCGGCCGGGACCATCATGGTTACACATGATGGAGTTATACCAACGGAACATTTGAGTATACCCCTGACCTCACAAACTACTTTCAGACTTTACCAATTCCATAAATTTTTTGCCGGCATTTTGGGCCATAATACCTTGAAAGAAAACAATGCAATTATGAACTATGCTAATAGCACACTACTCCTTAACGGAAAAAAGTTTAAGATTTATTATGAGGGAGAATCGGAAAAGGATGACAGATGGACAGACGAACTGGAAAATTTACCGGAACTTTATAATGTCGGGACTTTGGGAACAGAGTGCCACCTAAGAACCGAACATTTGAATTCGGAGGAAAAGGAGGCAATACAAATTTTAATTCAACACAATAGTGACATTTTCTATAAAAAGGGAGACGATTTGACTTTTACTAACGAAGTTAAACACAAAATAGACACTGGACTATCAGGCCCAATTTACACAAAAACATACAGATATCCAGTTATCCATACTGGGGAGGTGGAAAGACAAATTAATGAAATGCTAGAACAAGGCATTATCAGACATAGTAATTCCCCATATAATGCTCCTATATGGGTTGTCCCTAAAAAGGAGGACAAAGAAGGTAATAAAAAGTGGCGAATAGTCATCGATTACCGAAAACTGAATCAAGTCACTATAGAGGATAGATACCCTATCCCACGTATTGACGACGTCTTAGATAAGCTAGGACGTGCGAATTATTTTTCCACTTTAGATCTCACAAAGGGTTTCTTATCAGATAGAAGTAAAACCTGAAGATCGTGAGAAAACCGCATTCACCACACATAATGAGCATTACGAATTTATTCGCATGCCATTTGTTTTAAAGAATGCACCCTCTACGTTTGTGCTAAGGGAACACGTTAATAGAATTTGTGTAATCTACATGGATGATATTCTTGTTGTTTCGACATTATTACAAGAACATCTCGGAAATTTGGAGAAGATTTTCCAAACCCTGAGAACAGCTAATTTGAAAGTTTTACTGATCAAGAGTGATTTTTTGAGAAAAGAAACCGTATTTTTGGGGCATATTGTCACTAAGGACGGTATAAAACCTAATCCGGACAAGGTGAGTGGGATTAAGAAACATACCATTCCAAGGACGGTTAGGGAAATTCAAGGCTTTTTGGGTCTGAGCGGATATTATAGGAAATTTATTCCTGACTACGCTAAAATCGCAAAGCCCATGACACTTAGATTGAAGAAGAATTCGAAGATCAATGTAAATGACGTGGATTATAAAGAATCCTTCGAAAAACTTAAGACAATTCTCATGTCGGATATGGTTTTGAGATATCCAGACCTGGAAGAACAGTTTCAACTGACGACGGATGCAAGTAACTATGCATTGGGAGCAGTCTTGTCTCAGGCTAGAGGCCCAATTGCGTTCGCATCAAGAACCCTTAGCCAACACGAAATTAACTATTCCTCAGTGGAGAGGGAGTTGCTGGCCATTGTATGGGCAGTTAAACAATTCAGACACTATTTATACGGACGGAAATTCCAATTACGCACAGACCATAAACCTTTGATCTGGTTGGCGAACCTGAAGGAACCCAATTCTAAGCTTATACGTTGGAAAATCAAGCTCAACGAATATGAGTTTTATATACAACACGTACAGGGCAGGGAAAACAAGGTAGCAGACGCTTTGTCGAGGGCTCGGGAAGCAAACGTATTCGAGGGAAAAAACCCTAGGTTTGAATGCAGTGTTTGTGGGAAAATATACACTCATAAACAAAGTCTAACCTTGCATATGAAGATGCATACTGACGGGAATCTACAGTGTAAAATTTGTAGTAAAAGGTTATCAAGACCACAATGTCTACAGGACCACCTTAGAAAAATACATAACTATGTAGAGAAAAAAGAAACTTTTGAAAATATTAGAAGACGTAGTGAGTCACCTGTACCTACCGTACATTCAACTGATGAAGACAGCAATGACCATTTTTTGGTATCTCAAAGACCTTTACACTCATTCAACTACCAAATTGTTATCAAGCACAATGACGAGAATAAAACGGAGAAAACCTCTGTATTTGGGAAGTCTAGAATGACATATTCCTATGCGAATTATACGGAACAGATTATAGCTCGAATATTATCTGACTCTAGCAATCAACGTGACGTTGGAATGTATTGCGAAGATACTGACGATTTAATTAAAATCCAGAACGAATATAAAAATATAAGGGAAAATTCCGGTCATTTGTTTGATGCAAGAATAATGTTAACGAACCAATTAAGGGAGAACATAGAATATGAAAACTTGTTAGAAACTATAGCAAGACACCATAAATTCGAGAATAATTATCCGGGAATAGAAAAAACTTATATGGAGTTCAAAAGGAGAATCTATTACCCTAATTTGAGAAAGGAAATTACTAAATTCGTAAATAACTGCTTGATATGCAACTTTAAGTTGGAAAGAAATCCAATTAAATTGCCTTTTGGAAAGACCGAAACACCCAAAGCCCCACACTATCGTACGGATATATGGTATTTGGACAGATCCACCACTTATGTTACCATGATAGACAAGTTCTCAAAATATGCAATGATTGAAGAGGTTCAGGACAGAACACCATTGCAACTTATCAAAAGCTACATAAAACTCTTTATGTACATGAAAACACCTAAAAATCTCACCTTGTATAACGAAACCTCTTTTAAGTCAGCTCTTTTTACTGACTTTTTGGACAAAAAGGGTGTAAATTATCATTTTGTAACACCAAATCGACATACAGGCAATTCCGACATAGAACGCTTTCACGCAACTCTGAACGAAAACATACGTATACTGAAAAACCGCGAGGAAAACTTGGACATAGCCTACAATGTTGACTTACCTTTCCAAGCCCTAGAAGCATACAATAATAGCACACATATGACAACCGGTGAAAAACCTATCAATCTACACTTTAGAAACAATATCAGTATAAGGGAGATTTTTGACAGAATAGAAGACAGAAAAAATAAAACTCTAGAATAAAACGAGGAAGTAATGAAAACTAATCAAGCGGGAAAACTGACATCGAAAATGAAACATGTTACCGTGGAAAAAATTAATGACAAAAAATACAAGAGAAGGAAACAAATTATACACAAAGATCAGTTTATTAAGAGAAAAACTCTTTCTAGGTCTCTTGAGGTGCTTGTTGGCCATCCTAACCATGGTAACACCAGTGATGTCTCAGAAACTGGTGATAACTGACTTGAACCAGGGAAATGGCTTCACAATGTTGCAGTTTGGGGAAAGACCATAATACAAAATTATTCCAAGATATTGCACATGTTTAAAACCGAAGATTTTTTGGCTTGCATTGACAAACTAGAATTCGAAATAATGACATTAGATGACGCATATTTGCAACATCAAATTAAACACACTAAACTACAATTACTGAGTTTAATGCCCAGATACCGTGCCAAACGAGGACTGATCAATGTTTTTGGAACTGGTTTGAAATACCTGTACGGAACAATGGACGATAATGACAGAACGGAAATCGAAGAAAAACTTAGGGTCAATACTCTTAATAATCACAACATAATTGAACAGTCGAATAAACAGATCAAAATTAACGTTCATTTTGACGAACAACTAAAAACATTAACTGATTTACAAAACAAACAGACTAAATTACTTATGCAAAATATGGAATTAGTCAATCAAACTAGAGCAGATTCGCATAGGGCTTACCTCAGATATGAAATTGAGCACTTGGAGAAATTAGTTGAACAAGCTAGAGAACTACTATTGGCCTCAAAGTTACGAACGCTAAATAGAGATATTTTGACAGACCAAGAAATTATTGATTTTGACATAACGTTTTACAAGTTGGAGAACATTGAACTTGATGTTGCAACCAAAGAATCAGATATTATTTTCATAATTAAAATCCCTAACTTGACTACCGAAACTTATAAAGAAATTTTCATACAACCGATACCAAATAAAAATGGACAAGAGATTATGACCAACGCAAACAACTATTTGACAGACGGAAAAAACATGTACGAAAATACTAACAAATTATCTAAGTTAAGAAAAATAAATGATAAATGTATCCAAAACATATTTAGAAAAGAGAAAATGATTTGTAACTATCGTCCTAACAATAATGTCAGTATTCTTGAAATTGGAACAAATGTAATATTCACCACCAATGTGGACATCGAAATTAAACAAACTTGTAATCAATTCCCATTGACATTAAAGGGAAATTATCTAATTTATATTGAGAATTGTAAAATACTACTTGATAAATGGTACAGTAAGAAATTGTATCAAAACACTGTAATTGTACCAAATCCCTTCCGGATTATTGAAATATCTAACGACACAAATTTGTCACTAAAAGTATTACAATATAAGCATATCAATAACACAAATATTATAACTGAGCTCAAAATTAATCAAAAGATTCACAATTATACCACTTATACCATATTGACAATTATATTACTTGCCATATGCATTTACCTTTATATTAAAAATAAGAAAACTGTTAGGCAAACGGCCATCTCAGTTAACTTACCCTCACTTTCCTTGGAACCCGGGATAAGCTCTTTGTCTTGGGGTGTTATGACATCATCCACAGCTAGATTGCCTTTTGCTTGACAATTTTACTGTAGCGAATAAGTTTAACAGAATGCTTACATTGCATTCTTCATTTTTAAACAAGTAGATTTATAAGTATAAACAAAATTTGCTGAAATCTGAGCAGACAGCACAATACAAGTGAATATGTTTATTCATTGTTTGTGTGTGTTATTTCAGTTTTGTATTTTTAAGAATTTATTCAGCATAAGACAATGAAAAATAAAAATAAAGATTTAGTATTGTTTAAAACTCAAAACTGTTAAAACTTTATTCAAATTATATATATGTATATATGGTTCGAAATAAAAAAAGTAAAATAAAAAGTTTATTATTAAAGTATATCTAATCGCAATCAAAAGCAATACAAAATAGTAATCAGCCCATGTTTATAACAAATTAAAAATGAATAATTAACATTTATATATATATCGTTAGAAATAGCGCAAATTATGTAAGATAAAATTGCGAAGGAGGCGTATTCACAGCTTTTGGACACATTGATTTAGGCAAATCTACATGGTTTAATCAATTCAAGTCAATTAATTATGTTCCTCGTTAAGATTTGAGGCTTCGGTAACTCCATCACTAGATAATTGAACTTGATGTACTAACTTATCCATTTTTTCCTTAGTGGCACGTTTAAAGAAATCAGCCTGCAGGAAAAAAAATTATATATAAATTAATTAAAATATATAAAAGAAATTTTAATTTGTCATGCTTAAGTTCCTATTCTCTAACTTAAATTTTTTTATAAATTAAATTTTTAAAAATTTGTTTAATAGTTATGGGTTAGCTAATCTATATGCATTTCGTTGGTACCTAAATACCAACTCATCAGTAGATCTTTACCATTCATGTTTGATTATATTATTCTTTTCTAAAGTTGTGATTATTAGAGCTATGCTATATTTTTCGTAATAAAATAGATCTACACTATTACAGTAATATTTTTCTTTTTGTTTTGATTTGCTTGTCCTTTAAAAGCGACTTTGTTGTTGTTTTTTTAAATCAAGACGAGAATATACATATGTATGTACATACAAATGTATATGGCGTGTTACTCACAATCAACTGCAATAATGATGAATGTAGTACATATTAGGCCAACAAAATTAATTGAAAATAATTTTTTTTTATTAAATAAATATTATATTATTTCAAAACTTAACTAAAATTTTTAAATTATGGATTAAATTTCTTAAAACAATGTCATAAACTCAGAAAAATGATTAAATCTTCACACATTTTATGTAGGTATATACCTAATGAGCATAGCTCTAACTGGGTGTCCTAACACACCTCTCTTTTTTTTTTTTTTTATTTGAAAAGCTCCTCAACAATGAAATTACAGGCTAAAAATAACAGTTTAGTTGAGGAGCTTTTCAAATCAAAAATAATCACAACTTTAGAAAAGAATAAACTAAAAACGAATGAAGCTTTAGCACCCAGATTATACGGGGTCCCAAAAATTCATAAACAACAATATCCCTTAATATCCCTTTGTAAGTATATTACTAATATTCTAAGAAAAATTACAGAGAACTCAAAATATAATATAAAAGAGTCTTTACAATTTAAAGAGAAAATAACAAATTTGAGAATAAAAAATGATGAGAAGTTAGTTTCTTTTGATGTCGTATCTTTTGATGTCGTATCTTTCCTAGCATACCAATAGATATAGCTCTAGATATTGTTGAGGAAAGATGGGATAGAGTAAAGGAATATACAAAAATTGAGAAAAATTTATTTATGCGTATTCTGAATTTTTGTATTACAGACAATAGGTATTTTAAATATGATAAAAATATATACATGCTTTTGGTTTAATTATTATTTTTTTTATAGAACTATCTAATAATTTTTCCATAACAATATCTGCCATAATTGGTAAAGCAGGAGATCCCATTGGAAGTCTATAGAAAAATTAATAATTAAACCAAAAGTTGTATTAAAATACGTTGATGATCTGTTTTGCATTGCTTCAGATAGTTCAATTAAAGTTATTTTATCAATGTTTAATTCATTTCATAATGATATAAAATTTACTATTGAATCGGAATGTAATTCTAAACTTCCATATTTAGATACATTAGTAATAAAAAGAGGCAATAATTCATTAATTGATTAGAGATGTCTAACTTAGTTTATAAGATTCCATGTGATGGAAATGATAATGATAATTGTAACAAGGTATAGGGTAAGTGCTCGTAAGTTCGGCATGTCCCAGTAGTCGGCAGTTTTCAAATTTAAACTCAAATAACTAAGAATAACAGTGATAATATATTAAAGTAAGAACACATAAGCTTCACAAATATTCCAAGAATTATATATGAGAAAACAAAACTGAGCATATTTGCATAGTTTATTGCAGTCGTTTGCTTTAGTAAGTGACTCTTTTACAACACGTGTGCTTATTTTTTAGTAAAAATTTAGTGGCTAAGCCGACTTTGTAAGACATGTTAAAGCGACAATTTTAGCAAATTTTAGTCGGAAAAGGTTTTAAAAGGCTAAAATCTGCTCAAATAATAGTATTACAGAGTAAATTTTAAAAAAATTTTCATTTTTCCGATATATTAATGGATGCCGGCATTAGGAACAAAAAATGGTTAGTTTTCCAAAAGTCGGCATTGGGGTGCCAGTGGTAAATATGGTGTTCCACGTTCAACTTCACAAGACATGTTACAAGTTCGCGTTCTTGAGGGTTTTCGAAGATTCGGCCCACAAACCATTCTATGGAATGCTGAAGAAAATTGTTTAGAAAAATTGTGTGATGATTTGGCGAAATGTGGTTTTCCACTTAAAATGGACGATTTACTTTTTTTTTTTTTTTTTTTTTGATAATTTTATTATTTATTGAATCTTTAATTATTTATATTAAATTATCAATAAGTTTTTCAAATCTTAAATCTAAAAAAATATTAAATGTAAGTTTAGCCAATGCTAAACAAAATTTTTAATTTCAACGGTTAATTTTTGTTGTTTTACATCTGTCGTGAACGGCTGAGAAAAAGAGTATCCCTTCTTTTCAGCCGGGTGTGGCCTCTATAATGAAGAATATTGAGCGCAAGTGGATTTAGGAGCAACTCAAGTTTTTTTATATATTTTTTCGCATGTTTTGAAAATACTGTCTTCACCAACGGAACGTCTAGGTCTTTATGAATTCGATGGTTTCTGACATACCAGGGGGCTGCTGTTATTGTACGTAGGATTTTATTCTGTCGCCTTTGAATTCTTTCGACATTCGATGCTGAGGCAGTGCCCCATAACTGGATTCCATAGGACCATATTGGTTTCAGGATCGCGTTGTATAAGAGAAGTTTACAGTCAAGGCTTAGTATAGAGTTTCTTCCAATAAGCCAATTCATTTGGGCAGTTTTTAATTTCATTTGCATCAACTTTGCGTCTATATGCGATTTCCATGTTAAACGGCGATCAAGGTGAACGCCTAGATATTTGACTACAGTATGTTGCGGAATAGTCTCGGTATTGATTTGTATAGGCGGGCATGTTTCCCTTCGCTACGTTAAAGTGACGTGTACACATTTCTGCTCGTTAACTTTTATTCGCCATTGTTTAAGCCATTTTTCCAATTTGGATATATACCCTTGTAAGTTGATGGAAGCTTCTACTGGATTTTCATGGACGCTTAAAAAAGCTGTATCATCAGCAAATGTTGATGTATGAATGTTATTGCTTAACGGTAAGTCAGAGGCATAAATTAAATAAAGTAAGGGACCGAAGATGCTGCCTTGGGGAACTCCGGCTTCGATCGACTGCGGAGGGCTTAAAAAATTGCCTTCCCTAACTACAAATTTTCGTTCCTCTAGATAGCTTTTTAAAAGCTTGACGATGTTTGCGGGGAGATTGCGTGTTAATTTGTGGATAAGACCTTCGTGCCATACTTTATCGAAAGCTTGAGAAACATCTATAAAGAGCGCAGAGCAAAATATCTTTTTTTCAAAGGTGTCTCTAACTACGGTCACAAGTCTGTGAGTTTGTTCAATAGTGCTATGTTGTCTGCGAAAACCGAATTGATGATCTGGAATGCATCCACTTCTAGTCACTATAGGCATCAGCTTGCTCATATACAGCTTTTCAAATAGTTTTGAAATGTTGGGCAATAAGCTAATAGGCCGATAGGATTCAACCTTCGTATGATCCTTGCCGGGCTTTGGTATCACAATAATCATCGAAACCTTCCATTCTGCAGGGTAGTATTGCAGCCGTATAATACTATTAAAAATGAAGAGTATAACTCTTTTTGCAATATAAGACAGTTGTTAAAGCATTTTGTTGCTTATTTTGTCGACACCTGGGGCTTTTCTGGTGTTAAGACTAGTAATAGTATTTTCAATCTCCGTCATGTTAAATCTCATCGGTATTTCTGGTAAAGAGACGACTGGTGGCAGTTCAATAATATCAGCAGAAATATTCGAGGTAAATACTTTTTCTAGGTGCTTAACAAATAGATCACCTTTTTCAGCATCAGTTCTTGCCCAGTCACCATTAGAGGCTCGTAATGGTTGTTTTGCAAATCACTGGCCTTTTAAGTCCTCTGGCTGCACGCCACAGCGAATAATCTGTTGATGGCGTTGCATCGAGTTCTTGCAGAAATTTTTGCAGCGAAGCTGTTTTTTGTGATTGTAAAACTTTTCTTAGCTGTTTGGTACACTCCTTAAGCCTTAATTTTAGCTGAGGCGATCTGTAACGTTGCCATTCTCGTCGAGCTCTCCGTTTTTCAGTCAATAGCCTTTCTATATCTGCACAAAAAATATTGTTAAATCTCGCTTGTTGATTTGGTTGAATAGAAGAAGCATTAAGAGCAGCTTGTTTAGCATGTGCTTCAAACAACCTAATAGAATTTTCTATGTCAGCAGGTGTTCTCAATGGCATATCTTCCGTGCAATGAGCACTCAAATATTTTTTGTATTTTAGCCAGTTAATACGTGCAGGTGCCAGCGGTAAATCACATGTTGGTGTTGTAGTTGTGTGTGAGTAAATAGTGATAATAGTAGGCGAGTGATCTGAAGACAAATCCAAAGATGCTTCTACTTCAATCATTTCGCTGGGCACGCCTTTCATAATCCCAAAGTCGATAAAATCAGGAATTTTTTGACGATCCGTTGGCCAATATGTTGGCTGACCACTTGAAACTACATTCAAACCCATTTTTGAAATTGTGTCAAACAAAACACGACCCTTGGGACTGATTAAACGTGATCCCCAAAAAGTGTGTTTAGCATTGTAGTCGCCAGCTGCTAGAAAACGGGACCCCAGTGTTGTATAAAATGCGGTATATTGACTCTCTGAAATTTAAAACCTGGGAGGAGAGTAAACAGATGATATCACAAGCTTTTGATAAAAATTTTCAATGCAGATGTTCGTTGCTTGAAGATATTCTTCACGAAGGTCATTTAGCAGAAAGTGTTTTATTCGAGTTTTTATTAGGATTCCAGAGCCACCACAAGCTCTACCTTGAGGATCCTTGGTGTCGTAGAAATTATATCCACTAATTCGAAAATAGCTTCGGGACGTCAAGTGAGTTTCTGAGATAAGCATAACATCGATTTGTTTATCCAGAAGAAAATATTCAATTTCATTTTTATGTTGGCAGATGCCGTTTGCGTTCCAAAAACAGATTCTTAAGTTCATGGTTTGTTCAATACAGCCTGCAACAAGGTAGACTGCATTTTCAACATTTCCTGCATCATACAGGACATGTTGAGAGTGAATGTATTTACTGTTTGTATAAGGATCTCTATTGAGGCTTTAATACGACTAAAATTATGCCCTGATTCTTCATTTACTGGTACAGTTTTTTGTGCCGGAATCTGGTTACTCTTTAAAATATTAGCGTATGAAAATTGACTATTAGGTTTTTGTTGAGTAAGAGTCGTGTTAGAATTTAAAACATTTGAGTATTGATTATGGCTAGACGACGGTTGAGGTAACTGTGGGTAGTTTAAAGGAGTGTTGGGCTGAGCGGGAGTAGCATTTGTTTTTCTGTTCGACGAATTTTTAAAAAGAGAATAAAGAGGGCAGCCCCTATAGTTGGCAGTGTGGTTTCCGCCGCAATTACTACATTTTTTTGCTTTGGTATCACCTTTTATTTTGTCACAGTTAGCGGTACTGTGTAACTCGCCACATACAACGCAAACGGTAGGCAACTTGCAATAAGTCTTGGTATGGCCAAATTCTTGACAGTTCATGCATTGGATAGGTCCAGTTTTTTTAAGTGGCATCTCAACGGTAACTCTTCGTTGCAACAAGTATTTTATGCTATAGATTGGGTGCGATTAATTTTTTTTAATTTTCAAGTCGCCTGGCTGTAGCTCGACTCTAAAAATAGGTTGGGGGATTTTTTCCCTGTTTTTAATGTTTGAAACATTTTTCACTTTGAAGCCACTATCTTCAAGGCAAGACTTTACCTCTTCCGGAACCACGCTTGAATCTATTCCTTTTATGACTACTGTTAGGCCTTTAGCACTCTTCAGTTGATATGTATAAAAGTTTTTGTTTTTAGTCTCAAAATCTGAGACAATTTTCCTGTAATTATTTTCTCGTGTTACCTGAATTTTAGTTTCGTTGATTTTGCCACGCTTAATTGGAGTTACATAGAACTCATTTTCTCCAATTAATGAGATAAGGCTTTTTACCAAAAAGTTGGAGTTCTGTTCTCTTAAATATATCGGCGGTGGTTTAGTGGACCTTGTTGTACTTGTATCTTCATCGACTTGTTCATTCAAAATCGCAAAACGATTTTCAGAATGTTTAATATTATTTTTTCCATCTTTAGGCATTTTCGCCGTTGACGCTATTTCAGCTGATTTGGGACTTCTTCCCCTTTTTAGCACGGTTATGTATCTGTCCATACCAGTTTGGATTTTATTATCACTATTTTCACTCACTGCATTTACAATTTTGTGCACGTTGGTCACCTGGGTATTTATTGTTTGTTTGTTTGATTGTACAGCTAAGCTGACAAGTTTGCTAATAGGTGCAATTGTTGTTGCTTCTTGATCGCTATTTAACATGTTGAGAGATAATGATCGCGCACGAGTATTTGTGTTTACTGTTAAATTCAGGTTTGTGTTTACTTCATTTTTTTTGTCGTCGTTAGCAACCAAAGTTATATATTGTACATTCCTACTGCTTGTAGGTTTATTGTTGTTGTTAGAAGGTGAACTCATTTAGAGTTCTCTTTTTTGTGTTCACTTATGAGTTGGTGTATGCAAATATTTATGTATTTACACACAAGCAAAAAATAAAATAAAACCAGTTGTTTACCTGGAGATGATGTTGTGCTGTGACGATGTGGATGAGGGTGGTTTTGATGATCAACTAGGTTTGTGTTGCGGCAGATCAAGAATATGCTCCGGGCGACGTCCGCTTGCACTTACGTGTATTTGCTTGTTTGGATTATTCCTTTATTTTTAAATGAAAACCTCTTTGTTTTTCTTTATGTTTTCTTAATTTTTATTTTCTTGAATTTCCTTTACGTTTTTATGTTTTAAGTTTAAACAATTTATTTTAATTTTATAAATCTTATTTCCCACTTAGTACTTGTTTTGCTTTTGGTTATTTCACGACGAGTGGTTGTTACGAGTAAAACCACGTAGCCGTCTACTTTTTGACGGCGGCAGTTAGCAGACGGCTAACCTAGGGTACGTTTAGACGGTCAGTGTCACCAGCAGCTACACGTGCAAACATACCGCCGGCCTTGCAACGATGGTGCAACAAGTTAAAACATATATAATTTTATAATTTAAAAAAAAAGGATTTGTAAATTCACGTTAATCATCAAATTGAAAAATTGAACGAGCTACTTTATGCTCTACATGAAATTGTTCCACTTAAAAAAATAAAAAAAAATAAACAGCGGCACTGATCTTTGTAATATACCGGAGGTGAAGAGTGCAAGAAACGTGAGAGATTTAGCTTTTAAAGCATACAGAGAAAATGCAAATGAGCAAACGTGGAGATCATACTGCAGATATAGGAACAAAGTTAAGAGTGTACTAAGGAAACACAAGGCAAGCTATTGGACGAATAAGTTAAATAATTGTAGTAGTACTGAAATGTGGAAGATAGTTAACAATAAACGGGGAGGCAAGATCACCAGTCCCTTTGAACGTTATAGCCCTGATAATTTCAATGATTTTTTTATATCATCACAGTCAGTTTTTCAGGACACTCCTATGGATTTCTCAAATATTTCCAATTATCGCTTTAGCTTCTCATGCATAGACAAAGAAGAAATTTTGTTGTCAATTTCTCGCGTGAAATCTAATGCAGTTGGTCCAGATGGACTGTCATTGAAATTTATAAAAAGGGTTTTGCCGTTGATAGAGGATTATTTATTGTTTATATTTAACTCTATTATTACTACTTCTTGCTATCCTGAGCTTTGGAAAACCGCTCGAATAGTACCTATAAAAAAGAAATCAGCTTACTCTAATTTGGAAGATTTTAGACCGATTAGTATTCTTTGCTGTATGTCAAAAGCATTTGAATTAATACTAAAAGATCAAATTTGGAACATGTTAAATTCCAGAAACATTGTGAGTGATCGACAGTTCGGTTTTCGCTCTGGATCCAGCACGACTACTCTATTGCTCAGTTTGATAGAAAAAATTCGTGGAAATATGAACACAAAGAATATATCTACTTTAGTATCTCTTGATTTAAGTAAAGCATTTGACACGGTGAATTACAACATTTTAATACAGAAACTATGTTCTAGATTTGGTTTTTCTTCGACTTCGTGCAAGCTTTTATACTCTTTTGTATTTGGTAGACATCAATTTGTTGGTTACAACGGAAATAATTCATTGAGCAAGTTGTGTTCGAGCGGTGTACCTCAGGGGTCTGTGCTGGGCCCGTTATTATTCCTTTTGTATATGAATGACCTTGTCGATTATGTAAGCACTTTACAATGTCAGACATTTTTATATGCCGATGACATTAACCTACTTTTCACTGGTGATAAACAGTTTCTTGACTGCCATGTGGAAACTATAAACTACATTCTCTCAAGTGTTTTTAACTGGTCGACTCAAAACAAACTTAAATTCAATCATAATAAAACTAGTGCTATGGTTTTTGGCTTGGTTGGAAATGTTCAAGATCTTATGCACATTCAATTCAACAACGTTCGTATTCAGTTTGTAGATACTGTAAACTGCTTAGGAGTGTTAATTGATAGAGATCTTAGTTTTAAAAGCCATATATCGGCAGTTGCCGCTAAAGTTGGAAGAGCTCTTCGTTCACTATATAATATAGACTGTTTTTTGTCCACGAATATCAGATTAAAACTGTCGCATGCCTTGCTCATGCCACATATTCTCTATTGCCTTGAAGTTTTTAGCTGCACTACTTGTATGAATATCAGGAATATACAGCTAATATACAATCGAATATTACGCTATGCTTTCTGTCTTAAGCTTTCAGACTCTGTGTCTAATTACTCATTTAAGTTTATAGACTGTACATTTCGGCAAATGATCAATTTGAGGCTTCTGATAACATTATATCGAACTATACAAACACAAAGTCCGCAATCTCTTTTGTGTAACTTTAGCTTTTCCAGATCAACACGTAATCCAGTAATAATTATAACTAAGATAAATAATACTATCTTTGAGAGATCGTTCTTGGTACGTTCATCTAGAATTTGGAATAGGCTACCGAGATGCCTCAAAACATTTAGTTACTCATTATCGACGATAAGATATAAGTATTTGGAATTTTTGAAAAATTCAAATTGAATTAGTTATAGTAATTAAACAGATTGATAAATTATATTGAAACATATCATTTACTATTGTCATATCTATGTATGTAAATTAGAATAATTATCATTACTTTTGTATCACATTATATTAATCATATATGGCCCATATGGGCTCGATTAAGTAAATAAAATAAATAAATAAAATAAAAATTGAAATACATAAAAAATACTATTAATTCATAAATGCATATATATATTTTATATGTATAGATATTTTTAAAATAGGATGAGGTAAATTATACATAGTATTCAAACAATTTATAAAATGAATTAAGAGAAAAAAAAATAATGGGCTACGATAAGAAAAAAAAAAAATGTTTCAATGCATCCATGGCAAGAGCAGACATGCAAGTACACTTCACTGCGCCTTTCGCGCCTCGCCAAACTGCGCCACCCCGAATATGGTGTCCTGGCTATACAACGTGCCTGGGCGACCTCTAGCAGGACCACGCAATACCTGCGCCTGGACATCGGCTCCCAGCAACATGTAGATGGGTAGGCTTCTATGCCACTGCCGATTGGCATGCCCGGGCGTGGCTCTCGTTTCGGCTACCGCCTCTGTGCTCGGGCTGTGTTCGTACGGCCCCTCCTCCACTGCACATTCCACAGTGACATAGCAGCCCACCGCTTCCTTATGGGCGATGAACACCGTTGTGCGCCCATTTCGTATTACGCAACCTAGACGATGAGCCTCAGCTCGGGTCATACTTGACCGGGCTGCGTTTGGGTCAATGATAGCCCGTGATCGGCGACCCTCTCGACCCTGTTGGAGGCTGACGCGCAATACGGCCGTCATGCGCACCCATACGTGGGTTTCGGGGAGGGGGTGTAGCCAACTGTTGTGATCTTGGCGGCATCTGACGCACCGATCACGGCTGGGGCATTGTGCGTGTGTGTGTGACTGTGCCAGGCAGTTTGAGCACAAGCCCAATTGAGCCACGATGCGTAATTTTTGTACCACTCCCATCACCATGAACCGGGTGCAGAGCCGGATCGCATGGAACCGGTTGCAGAGAGGGCACTTATAGTTGGCGTTGAACAAAGTGGGGGCCATACTGATCTAAAGTAAAATAATGCATCGTGATTTAGTGTAATAAGGTTTGGTAAAATGTGGCGCAATTTTTTAATGATTACAAGGCGGAAGGGCTACTAATTTGTGTATCGGGCGTGTTATTAAACCATTTTGTGTTTTGAGTTCGACTACACGTACTTTGTTATCGGTCCCGTGAAAAGTTTTGGTGATACGCCCTAGACGCCATTCTGTGGGGGAAGTCGGCTCATTCTTGAGAGCTACCAGGTCATTTATTTTTAAATCGTTTTGTGGTTGTTTCCACTTATTGCGTTTGTGCAATTCTTTCAAATATTCCTCCTTCCATCGACGACACATTTCTTGCTGCAGAGCCTTTACCTTTCGCCACCGATTGGTTATACTGAGCGGGGACGACAACTCTTCAGGTTCGGCTGGAGAAAGTAAAGACGAGCCTATCAGGAAATGGCCTGGAGTGAGAGCTGTTATATCATCGAGATGATCAGATAAAGGGCCAAGGGGACGAGAGTTGAGACATGCTTCAATTTTCGCTAGAAGGGTGGAAAACTCTTCAAAAGTGAATTTCATCAGCCCAGCTGATTTTTTAAGATGCGTTTTAAGGCTTTTGATACCTGCCTCCCATAAACCTCCCATATGAGGTGCCGCAGCTGGAATGAAATGCCACTCTAGGCTATGATGGCCATATACATCGACCGCAGAATCACGTAACTCTTTTACAACTTTGTTGAAGTTGGTCTTAATTTCACGTGCGGCGCCTACGAAGTTTCGGCCATTGTCCGAAAAAATACGACTAGGGCACCCACGACGCGCAATAAAACGAGCTAAGGCCGCCAGAAAAGCAGGGGTAGACAAGTCACTAACGGCTTCAATGTGGATTGCTTTAGTATAGAAACAAACAAAGAGACACACATACCCTTTCGTAATACGGCAATAGCGACCGGTAAAACTCTTTACTTCAAATGGGCCGGCAAAATCTACCCCAGTATTAGTAAAGGCCCGATTTAAAGTTGTTCTTTCTAGCGGTAGTGATCCCATAATTTGTCCTTGAAGTCTTTTGCGGTGCAAGACACATATTTTACAATTGTGTATCACAGTTTTGATGAGATTTTTCACCTTAAGTATCCAGCATTCTTGTCGGACCACCGACAACACCAGACGAGGGCCACCATGATGGACGAGCTTATGTATGAACTCCACGTAAAGACGAGCGAGCCTACTGCTGTATGCTAGTATGATGGGGTGTCGTTCATTATAAGATAAACAGCTGGATGAACTGAGACGGCCATTAGAGCGAATGATATCATCTTTATCCAGAAAGGGCGTAAGGGTCAACAAGGGGCTTCGAGAATCAATTTTATCCTTTGCCTGTAGCCTATTGAAGTCGTGTGAAAAATGTGACTGCTGGGACAAAGAAAACAGACGATTTCTGACGAAACGCAATTCATGCGCTTGAATACGTAGCGTAGCGAAATTATGAGCTACACGCCTAGATTTGCTGCATAATGTTACGAAACGAAATACGTAGGCCAGTACATGCAGTGCTCTTGGTAAATCGGAAAAGCGCTCTAGCAAATCTTCTTTTTCAGCCGATATAGCAACGAATACTTGATTTTTTCTGGATTCTTCTGATGTTTCTGTCTGAGGAGGACCTTCGGGCCATTGAGACTTTTCTCGACGCAACCATTCAGGACCGTGCCACCAGATTATATTTTTACGCAACTCCGCAGGAGTCATCCCCCGGGTTGCTAGATCGGCAGGGTTATCCTGGGATGAGACATGAGACCAGTTTTTGTTGCCTATCTTTTCTAATATTGTTGCCACTCTATTTGCCACAAAAGTTTTCCAATTACAGGGTGGTTTTCGTAGCCAGGCCAACACTATCGTTGAGTCTGACCATAAATAAATTGATCCACTATTGAGCTGAAAATGAGGAATCACGCTGTCCATCAGATTGGCTAGCAATACTGCTCCACATAGCTCTAAACGAGGCAAAGATGGCTTTTTTACTGGAGCCACTTTTGTTTTACATACGAGCAACTGTGTAGATGTTTCATTTCCTAAGCTTACTCTTACGTAAATTGTCGTGGCAGCTTAATTGTCTCAATATCTGCATAATTTTTAATGAAGGTTAACCATTTTTGTAGAGCTACTGGCTTTATCTCTTGATCCCATTCTATTTTATCAAGCCACATTTGTTGTAATAAAATTTTCGCCGTGATTACTACAGGTACTAACCAGCCTGCAGGGTCAAAGAGTCTAGCAATGATTGATAAAACTTCTCGCTTGGTGTACGATTGTTTTATATGGAATGCCTCTGTTGTGAAGAAAAATACATCTTCAGCTGCATTCCAGTGAATGCCTAATGTCTTCGTGGTACTTTTATCATCGAGCGACAAAAAGGCTGAGTTTAGTAAATAGTCTTGGGGCAAATTTTTTAAAATTTCTTCAGAATTTGAAGTCCATTTTCTTAACTCAAATCCCCCCATCTCTAATATACCAATTAATTGGTCGCGTGCCTCTAATGCGTTTGGAATTGAGTGCGCGCCCACTAGTGCATCGTCGACATACATACACTCGCGTAAGATTCGAGAGCCAAGAGGGAAACACTTTTCTTCATCATCAGCCAATTGAAGTATTGTTCGGAGGGCTAAATATGGGGCACAATTTATACCAAAAGTCACTGTATTGAGTTGGTAATCTTCAATCTCGCCGCTTTCCGAATCACGAAAAACTATTTTCTGAAAGGGCCTTTGAGCTGGTTTTACTAAAATCTGGCGGTACATTTTTGAAATGTCCGCATTAAATACAAACTGAAAAAATCACCATTTTAATATTAGATGTACTATTTCAGCTTGCAGAATAGGGCCAGTGTACAACAAATCGCTCAAGCTTTTGCCGTTCGAGCTTGGGCTGGACGCATTAAAAACCACGCGTAGTTTTGTTGTTGTCTTTTCTGGCTTAAAAACACCATGATGAGGTAAATAGTAACCTGGGCCACTTGCGTTGCTCTCAACCTTTTCCATGTGCCCTAGTGTTAAATATTCTTTTAAAACCTCCTCATACATTGTTTTTCTTTCTGTGTTTTTTAGCAATGAGTTTTCGTTGCGTAAATATTGGCTTACAGCCATTTTCCTATTTTGACCGAGCGACAGAATATTTGACTTAAAGGGCAGACTCACTATGTATCTCCCTTCAGCATTTCTTGTGGTAGTAGAACGATAGATCTCCTCACAAAGTTTATCCTCTTCTGATAATACTCGTCTTCGAGAAACTTCTTCTAACTCCCAAAATTTAGTCAACTGGTCGTCTATAGAGCTTTTTGTTAAATATGACCTCGTCACCATACGTGGAGAGACACCGCTGGTTGGGCCTGTTATAATCCAGCCAAATATTGTTTCTTGAGCCACGAGAGACTCAAAAACACCATGCTGAACTCCTCCACGAAGAATTAGGGGATATAAATCACCACCTAATAAGATATCTATTTCCCCACTTTCATAAAAGTTGGGGTCTGCATAATTTAATTTTGGCAAATTAAATCCTTTTAAGGGCTTAAAGGAATGTGTTGGCACATTTCCAGTGACTCGCGGAACTACGATAGCTTGTAATTTGAGCGAAATGCTTTGGCATGATATCGGCTCAATTACCAACGTTGCCATCTTGTTTGATTTGCTAATAACCTCACCACCTAAGCCTGTAACCTCCGCTGAGATTGCTGTAGTGGGCAACTTTAATAATTTTCTCAGAGATAAAGCTTTCATCTGAACAAGGGTCAATTAACGCACGCGCCTTATAAATGGAACCACAATGAACAATATTTACCCAGGCAGTAGCAAGAATGACTTTTTTCGCGACTGAAGCGTGATGAGATTGAACAACTTCTGGTGGAGTTGTATTGTTAGTGGACTGTATTCTGTTTTCTCTATTCTCATTCCTACTTTTATTTTGGGCCACAAAATCTTTATGTATAAGCGTGTGATGTTTTCTACCACATTTGCCACACGTGTTTTGGCTTTTGCATTCACTATATAAATGACCAGTTGCTAAACAATTAAAGCAGTAGTGAAATTTTTTCAAAACCGAAACACGAGCTCTGTAGTCCATGCTTAGAAATTTACCGCAAACGTAGATCTTGTGATGTTCATTACATAAATTGCATTTTGTAGGGCTAAGTTTTGTATGATGGGCCTTATATTGTTTTGGTTTTGTTGAAACTTGATTATTACTGCTTTGTGAAAATGTTTGGGAACCACTGGCAGCAGTATTTGACGATATTATGTCCGAGACACTTTCTAAAGCATGAAACCGATCAGTGAGAAAAGAGTTCAATTCATCCCATTTGGGAACCTCTGTTTTATTTTTCACTGATTGTTCCCACAGATGTAAAGTGCTTTCTGAAAGTCGTGATGAACATTGAAATACGAAAATAGGGTCCCACGATTCTATATTTACTTTATATAATTTCAAAACCGCACTACAGTTATTAATTTCCCTTTGTAGTTTTTTAATTTCTGGGGCAGAATCATGTAAACAAGGGGCCAAGTTGAAAAGAGTCTTAAGCTGACTATTTATCAATACGCGCTTATTTTCGTATTGATTTTTTAAATTGTTCCACGCTATCTCAAAATTGTCACTGGTTAAAGCCACGTTTCTATTTATATCACGTGCTTCCCCATCAGTTTTTCTAAACAAGTAGAATAATTTTTCAACTTGGCTAATTTTGCTATTGTTTATATAAATTGCCGTAAACATGTCTCTAAATGTAGGCCACGATACATAATCCCCATGAAAAACACCAGTATCACACGGAGGTACTGACACTGAACTACAAATGTTGAGAGTGTCCGAACTATTCTTTGTTGCTTCTACCTTTGCTTTTGAAATGGCATTCAAACAACGAACGTAACATTTCCTCACTTGTGCATATTTTGTTTGAACTACCACTGAATCTTTTTTCTTTCCTGCTGTTTCTACTAAACTTTCTTCATACAGGCTCTTAAATTCTTCCCATGCCTTATCTACTTCTTCCTTTTCAAATTGCAGGGCCTCATTCATGTATGTTGACAAATTTTCTTCATTTAAGTTGGCTTCCAACGTAATTAGTCGGTCTGCTGCCTGTATATAATTTTCAATAATCGACATTTTGAAATGAAAATTTTATTGAAAACCGCAATAGAAAAAGGGACACTTTTTTAAAACCACAAAGTTCAGCTAGTATGTTTGAGAAAAATATGTATCGCACAGCAACAATAAAATTCGTGCACCGTAATGAAGGTCACGATATTAATTTCAAGGGCAAAGAAAAGATGGCTGCCAAAATTTTGATCAGTCAAAGCAATAAAAGATGGAGCCCAATATAACGGACCGCAACACTTGTGTGAAAAAAATAATTTGCGCGTTTTTATTTTTAGGTTTTCTAACCTCACTTTCACCGAGCCACAAGTTTTGAGCAACACAGTATCACCAAATAATTTCTTAAAAAATTTTACGCACCTGTTCTGCTTTTTTCCGGAGAAGGACCAAATGTTTACCTGGAGATGATGTTGTGCTGTGACGATGTGGATGAGGGTGGTTTTGATGATCAACTAGGTTTGTGTTGCGGCAGATCAAGAATATGCTCCGGGCGACGTCCGCTTGCACTTACGTGTATTTGCTTGTTTGGATTATTCCTTTATTTTTAAATGAAAACCTCTTTGTTTTTCTTTATGTTTTCTTAATTTTTATTTTCTTGAATTTCCTTTACGTTTTTATGTTTTAAGTTTAAACAATTTATTTTAATTTTATAAATCTTATTTCCCACTTAGTACTTGTTTTGCTTTTGGTTATTTCACGACGAGTGGTTGTTACGAGTAAAACCACGTAGCCGTCAACTTTTTGACGGCGGCAGTTAGCAGACGGCTAACCTAGGGTACGTTTAGACGGTCAGTGTCACCAGCAGCTACACGTGCAAACACCAGTAAGATAACTGTTTAATAAATGTTTTGTTTTTGTATATTTTTTTTTTTTGTGAATTTTCTTTCAATAAATTTTTAATATTCGGTTGCGACGATTATAAAAACGCGTCTGTACACTACAAAAGTTGAAACTGAATGACTGAATGACGATTTACTGAACACAGTTTAAGAAATTATTAAAAAAGACAAACGAGCCACACCATTTTTAAGCAATCGTCTGGTCAGAAAGTGGTTTTTTAGAAAATGGTTGTCCGAATTGAAAAAATTTTTGAGCGAACAAAATAAACTTTAAATTTTGTAAGCTATGAGGGACGAAACTAGTGTTTCCATGTGTCCCAAAACTGGAAAAGTACTGTCACCAAAGGCATACTGCAATGTTTACACTATTCTTTTTATCCGCTTCTTTATACGGATTTTTCGGGTCTTAAAATGGAAGAAACGATTAAGAACGGGTTTTGAAAGTGTGGCCTTTACCTATTTAACCCTGATAGTGCGGATTATACTAAATGTGTTATTAATCGTTAGCAGAAATAGCAAACGGTATTAAAAATGTTAAAATGTTCAAATTACTAAGAGTTATTTTATGTTTGAAAAATATTATTATTATATCCAATCAGTTTTAGCAGAACGTATCAGTATACCAATTTCAAGGTATACTGATACGTAGTAATTTGAATTTTCATTAATTCAATAAAAAACTGAACTTGAGCCTGATAATATTACTTTTCATATGTACGTCAATATAAGTTCGAAAAAATATTAATCCAAAAAAGTTTTAGAAATAATTTGTCTCAATGCAATCGTAATTTTAATTATGCAAAGCAAAGAAGTGTTTTTAAACGTCAACAGAGTTGCAAAGTTTACAATGATAATGCATTTGTTCTGCAGACCTGTAAAATAAAATTGCTTGATTTAAATATTCTTTGACGTTGCATAAAGAAGTTTAGGAACGCAGCCAATATATATATATAATAATATGTATAATGAAACTTGAAACATAAGATCTCCCCAAGAGGTGACCTCAAAGGTTAAATTTGAAAGTTCTACCGTAAAAGCTTCCCGAGATATTAAGGTGTGAAAAGTCCATATTTTAGTACATATTCACTTACTGACTCATCAATATTATTGGGCATTTCCAGTATAGCTAGAAAGCTGAAACTCGGTACACAGGTAGGTCTTGGTGAGAAGTTAACCAGAAAATCTGAAAACGGGTACTTTCCATCCTGAGGGGACTAGGGTACCCCTTCTTTGTAAGGGGCACTTCCAGTAGATCTAGAAAGCTGAAATTTTGTACACAGGTAGGTCCTGATGAAAAATTAACAAAAATGATTTTTAAATGGGCACTTTTCATCTGGGGCGACTATGGTACCCTTTCTTTGATAGGGCACTTCCAGTATAGCTAGAAAGCTGAAATTTCGTACACAGGTAAGCAATACATATAAATATTTATACAAAAACAACTTAGAAAAAAGAAGTGAGATCCGCACAAAAACCCAAATGTGAAAATAAGGCAAATTTCCTATCCAAAATATTTCGGCCATAAAACGTACTAAGATCAAAATATGGACCAAGTTCCTGATAGGTACAATTCCATCTCATTTCTAGGCAACCTGTAAGCTTGGCAAAATTTTTTTGCCTTTGTAATATTGGAAAGAGTTCTTGGAAAAATTTTGCCAAGCACAACATAGATTTTTGTGCCTCTTGTGAAAATTGAAGACGCACACTTATGAAATTTTGTACCTGAGATATATTAGTTTTAAGACATACATATGTATGTAAATGCATTTAATTTATATATTTATTTTTTTTAGTTATGTTGTTTTAGAACAAGCCAATTGAAGTAGTGCTGTGAAATTCTAATTTATTAATAAATAATATCTGTGGCAATAAATAATAATGGCTTAAGTCGAAATTTCATGTTTTGAGATATTAAGGGTTTTGTCTAAAATAAATTGTGTTTGGTTTTTATATAAAATTTTTAGCCAAAGAAAAAGATGCACATTCATTTAGAACAAAACTGTTAATTTTATAAAAAAAATGAGTTTTATAAGTTATTATTCGTTGTTTTTTAATTAAGATGTTATGAAAAAATCCATTGGCAGAAAAAAAAAACACTAAAGTGATCTTAAGATATTATATTGAAAGGCGAAACAATTTTTATTGGCAGTAAGTCGAGACAAGTGCTTTAGTTTAAATTGAAAAATGTGAAAAACTGAAAATCTCTCGTTTTAAAAAAGCTTAGTTAAATGTAAGGTCTTTTTTTATTTGAAGAATAATTTGAATGGACTGTTAGTTATGCAACTTAAATGTATACAAGTTTTAAAGCTCAAACATTTTAATATTTATGTAGCTACCTTAAAAAAAATTAAGTTGAGATAAGATATTATGGCTTATGTATTATTTTCCAAAAAGAATTAACTTAAAATATAATCGCGTATAGTTTTATTAAAAATTACATTTTATACTTGAAATTTAGCTGAGTGATAGATCTTGAAGAGAAGATTTAGAATATGTAATAAAATGAAAAAGCACTTATGTCAACGTAAGCCATTATTATTTAATGCCACAGATATATATATAAAAATAATATTTTTTTAATTCTCCTTTGCTGAAACACAGAGCAAATAATAAGAAAAAGTGAATTTTTAAATGATTCAGACATTTTTAATCCCCTTTTTAATAAAACCGTCGTCTATACGACAAAGAATGGCCTTTACGCAAAAACAGTATATATGACTTCTAGGGAATGTTAATATTAAGCATTAATATTATTAAAATAATACAAATAATAATATACGAGTATGTTAACCGTTTCCCTTAAAAATACCGACATATGTATTTGATACTCTCTCTTTCTTTTTTCTAAAACTTTTTTATTTAGGATGTAAACAAATGTTCGGAAGTTAACGCTTCGGCGCATTTCGAAAGTGGAATGACATGTGTAAGCAGAAAATCCAATTGCATAAGATTCGACTGCGTGCATATTGTTGCGTTTTTAGACCTTTTCGTAAAAACGCTTTTATATTATTTTCTACAGGATCGTTATATGGCAAATAAAACAAGGATACTTAATTTCATAACGTCAACTCTTGACAACACTGTTCATTTGTCACTTTTTTACAATAAACACATGTTTTATTAACACTGGTACTTCTGGTTGTTTTTCGTACTTTGAGTATCGAAAACACACTGTTTCATGTTGAATCAGCCTCTTTATATAGCGAAATATTAATTTGTATGGCGTTTCGAGAAACATCTATATTTTTGTCTCTTGCGCACTTAGATTAAAGTGTGTGTAGATTCTCGTTAATTTTTGTAGATCTTTTCGGAAAGTTACATTTCCGTTATTTTGAATTTCAATTGTCGATGTTGTTTGAGAGCTATGGACGGTACTGCCAAGTCTCTGTTAAGAGTTGCATTTGTTGGTACTCTATTTCATTTCGTAACATTATTATAGTTAGAGCTATAAAGTTTTGTAACATAGAGTTACCTTTGATATGCTCCCTGTGCTACAACTTATTATTTTATCCATAATTTGGCCTATGCTTCAGCACATTTTCAAGTGTAGTTTTATTTGTTGACATACATATTTATTTTAAACATTTCTGTTCATATTTAAACTTGCCGACGTTACTACGATTGAGATTTAATAACCCACTTCTTTAAATAATTAAATAATTAGAGATATTAATTCAATCTCTTAGTTTAAAAATATTTTACAAATAAGGGTAAGATGCCCATGGTTATATAATAAAGTAAGAATCATAGTGTTATTGGACCAATTAATGATACGTGAAACTTAAATGTAATGTGTTTATAACTTTTTATAGTAACCTGTCAGAAATATACGTACCCTGTACATGCCATAAGTGATCAAAGCTAGAACTAAGATACCACTAAGAATGGCGAGAATTATGACCCAGATGGGCGTTCCATACAGTTGATGCTTGGATATTATATTGTACTCAATTTTTTTTTTAGTTACCAATGTAGAGGCCAAAGCATTGTTTTTAACTACATCCACATCCATCAATACCACAAAAAATTCCCAGGGCTCGACGAGTACATGATTAACTTCTTTAAGATTAATGATATATGACATTGTAACAAATATGGGAGTCTCAGGTTTAAAGTTATACACATCCATGACAGCTTGAACACAAAAAGTTCGATCAGGATCATTGCAATTAAAAACAATTGTACGGTTTACTGGTAAAGTTCCCTTCAAATCGTCACCCAGGAGTTCATATGACTTGGACTGAGCAATACGAGCGTACTGGTCTTTATTTGCTGCAGGAGCAGCTGATTCACGATGTGTACGGCTATGGCCCAAGGAAGCCGACATAAAAGGGTCTGAAAATAATTACATTAATAGTGTGTTACTATTATTCTGAAAGCAATATTATGGTTTTAAAATTTACGCTTATTTTTATATTTCGCTTAATTTTCTAGAATTGTAGACTAAAATAATAAATTTTCTTCTAAGATTCGTATATGATCTTCCACTGGAATTAAGGAGAAGTTTTAAATATTATATCAAAATAAATCTATCTACTTATATACGTACATACAAAAGAAATGAATCTCTGTAAATTTTTTGTTAGTTTTTTTGTTTGTATGTTCCTTATAGGATGCCAAACGTTAAGATCGATCGTCTTGAAATTAAAATTTAGTTAGCATTGGCTAAACATATAATTAATAGTTTTAAATTAAGATAACTTATTGATGTTTCAATTTAAAATTGAATATTCAACAAATACATGATAAAGCTAAAAAAAAATTACTGATGACAGGAAAATTGTAATAGTTTTCTTTAGTATTGAAGGAGGAAGGGTACCACCAATTCATAATAAATATTAATATACAAATATCTGCGCAACTAAACAAATGAATTTATTCAACTTTGCTGGGAGCGATTCAAAGAACATAATTCAACTTACAACAAAACCTTTGGGTGGTAGGACGGGGAAATTCGGTACCCTCATACGAGGTTTGTTCAAAAGAAAAGGTGAAGTTTGAAGTTTTTTTGAAAATTATTTATTTATTCATCAATATCCATTTTGTCCCCTTCAAAGTTATCCCTCTCAGATATAATGGACTTATACCAGCGCTTCTTCCAATCCTCGAAGCACTTCTGAAATACGCTTTTCGGTATGGCCATCAGCTCGTTCTTCGATTCTGACTTTATCTCATCAATTGTGGCAAAACGCTTTCATGCATTGGTATCTTCAGTTTTGTGAACAGGAAAAAGTCGCAGGAAATCAAATCTATTGATTAGGGTGGTTGAGGCATGCCTCATTATTTGTTTTTGCCAAAACAAATCACGATCAAACATTGATGTGTGAGCTGGAGCTGAAAGTGAGCATCTGCAATATTTGCAAAATCCTTTTATTTCGTCCTTTTCATCCTGCACCAGCCAATACTTTAATTGACCATGGTTTAGCAATTCCAGACGAAATTTTTGGTTATATTTAGGGGGCATTGCTTTAAAATTTATTGTATTTTTCTTTTTTTGTTTAGTAAAAGATTACAATGCAAAAAACTAGCACAATTCACACATTAACAGATTTTTTTAAAAAATACCGTTATTTGAAACTTAGTAACGCTGTTTTCAGAAATTTTATACCCCCCCATAACGCTTTTACTAATTTTTCAGTAGAAAATTTCTAGTCCGTAACAAATCTTTACCATAATACCGATTACAAGGCCGCTACACCTCTCATCAGTGTTCATTTGTCCATTTTTATAATATTCGTAAAGTAAATACTAATTAAAAAAGAATATCAACTATTTAACCAAGTTTTCAAATAAAATAGAATACGAGTATTAATTTAAATAATTTTATTCTATTTTTTACATGTTGAAACAATTTTGGTTAGTACGAAATTCCCCATCACTGGTTGGAAATTAATAATAATCAACACAAACTCATAGTCCGTTATTTTCAAAGTATTCTACTTTGTAATTTAACTCTTTGTTGGTTTCACTCTATATTAGGGAGATTCACATATTATAAAAATATTAAATAGTAAAAACTTTTTCGTACTCGAACACACTTGTTTATAAAAAAAAACATAAATTCAATGTGTTATATCCATGCATTTTGTTCACTGGCAGTTCATTCTCATAACACTACCTACCACGGATTATTATTGTTTATATTACTATTAGCATTGCCATATGTGAAATTTCATCTGGTTAATAGTGTAGAAAAGTTTTCCGGGTTTTGGATAAATAATATATAAGGTTGATTCTGAGATTACGGGCTAATTTGCTATACTTGTATGTATTTAAAAGGGAAAAAAGAAATAAATTCCACTTTATTATTTACTTCACAGCAACGTTTTATAGGTCTTTTCCTGTCTCTGAATTAATTTTTCCTAAAATTTGTTTTTTTTTTTTTTAATTGCCTGCTAAAGTGTTAAAAAGTCATTACCCTGTCTGTCCCTAACAATGCTTTTCTTAAATATATAAAAAATTTTAACAAAATAGTATAAAACAAATTTAATAAAATGATTATATAATAAAAAAATTATAATATATGATCTCTTTTTTCACGTAATATATATTATATTTTATTAATTAATATTTTTATGAATGATAATATTTTGTCCCTCAATTTTCACGTCATTCCCCTGTAAAATCGTATATTTGTTAAAACCTAATTTTCCGAAATATTGGTGATTTGCAATAATATAAATTTTAAAGAACATTATGTTTTCTGCGTATACATGTGTCAGCATTTTCACCAACAATATTAATAAAGAGAGGTCGGTGCTATTTTGCCTTACGTATCGAGCATTCACACTTATGTTGGTCATTCCCCTGGTTTGTTTAAATAACAAAATTCTGTAAATTTTATAATATTTTATGTTTTTTTAGTTCATTTTAATTATCAGCTTCCAGGTCAGCGAAATTTATCTACAGGTAAGTACTTCAATTACCAGCAAAGAAAATTTTTTTAGATATTTATTTCCCTGCCATCATTCCCCTGTCAAAAATATAAAAAAGTGATATATCCTACATTTCTTTATATCAAGTTCTGTCAACACCAATCGTTATTGTGCACGAATGTGGCGTTAAATAGAAGTTTCCATACAAAATAGACTCAACAACTAATAATTATTAATAGTTTATAACATAATTGCATAGAATAAGCCTTTTTTTATAATTCTAATAAACGAACTGAATTAAAATAATTGATTTTAAATGAAATAAAATGATTTTGTTATCTGTTATCGTATATATTTGTTATTTGTTATCGTATTTTCCCTGTTCAATAAGCCATTGCCTGGGAGGACATATTTTATGGTTGCACATAATTCGGTTAATCAGTAAGAAATTGATGTGTACTTACGATAATTAAGTAGCTATTCTTTGAATGATTAAAGCTACATACTTGAAATACTAAATTCCGCAAAAAATTTTAATGCCGAAAAATTATGTCTAAATTAGGCGGTAATCTCAGAATCAGCCATAAATATACCTTTCGGCCTTAATAATTTTTAAGGCAAGTTAATATATTAAATAAATTTTGAAATTTATTTAATAAAAAACGACTTGACTTTCTTTAAAACAAAGGAAGGAAGGAAGGATTTAAAAATGTTTTAGGAAAAACACATCTACTGATGAGTTGGTATGGCTACCAATGAAATGTATATTTAGATATTGCTAACCCGCAACAAATAAATAAAATTTAAAACATAAACACTTGAGTACATGCTCAAAAAATGTAAAATTATATAAAATAATTATAAAAATACAATAAATGCATCAACTCCCAATAAGTACTGGATGTAATTTATAAAGGTGGATAGCACCTCACTCCACTCAGAGCACACGGATGCTGCTATCCCAGTGAACAAGGTAAGTACCAAATAACTATTAATGGTGGGATATTTGTAAGTTATCATACATTTTAGGTTTGCCCATTTTAGCCGGTGTCATGAAAACGTCTTGGCTTTGTCTTGACTCGGTACTAAACCAAGAACATGCTTGAATCAGCCGCTCTGTTCCACCCACTTTTCTCCTGGTACGTATTCCAAATTATGCCAATACCATATGTACCAAATATCATCGACGTAGGTCCAAAAATGCCCAAAATATGGCGAAGTTATTTGATAATCAATTATTGTGGCGGGCTATTTGCAACGCTCTACCGCCCCCCGTTCGACCCAACAAACAATTTCTAAAAACAAAAAATATTCTGGACCTTTCCATATGCAAAAAGCATTTTTAAAATTGGCTTAAAAATGGCGAAGTTATTTGATAAAAAATTATTGTGGCGGGCCATTTGCGACACCCTGCCCCTATAATTTAAGAAAGTGGGCGTAAAAATGGGTGTGGTTGAAAAAAAGTAGCCTATAATTCATCCGAGAGTTCCAGTTAAATACTGTGAAAATTTCAGGAAGATCGGTCCAAGGGTTTGACCTACTATAAGGAACAAACAAACAAACTCACAAGCAAATAAACAAACAAACATTCGGTTTTATTTATTAAGATATAAAAATCGCCTCAAAAACCCAGAAATCCCGGAAAATTTCCCGGGGAAAGGTGGCAACACTGAAACTTAAAAAAATTTCCAAAGCGGCAACACTGTATAGTCATCATACATAGAAGTTTTCACTTCAAAAAACAAAAGACTTAAGAAACATATATAGTTCCAGGTTTTTTCGTTTCAAAACAAATGACAGATTTTTGACAGATTTTTTCCAGTTTTTTTCGTTTCAAAAACAAAAACAAACGTTTAAAAATTTCTTGATTCGGTCGCCTCAAAGCCAGCGATAGAAGCTATGCAATAGCTTAAAAAAAAGATACATAAAATGGTTGAGGCTGTGGTATCATATGTTTTGTTAAAGGAAGAAAATTAGAACGTTTTAATCGCAAAATATTGAGCAGTCATAGCAATATACACATACATATATACATACACATATAAACATGTATGTACATTAGGGAAATAACTTTTTAACATTTTTTAAAATATCAAAATTGGCATAGCACAGTTCGATAGAGCATAAAAAACTATAAGGGAACGTATACAGTCGAACTTTCATAACTCGAACTTCTCTAACTCGAACTATTTTGGTTGGCAGTAGCGTTAAAAGAACAAATCACATACAATTTTCCTTCCGTAACTCGAACTTCTATAAGTCGAAGTTCTCCATAACTAACACAAAAAACATACAACATGAACTCTATAACTCGAAGAATTTTGCTTTTTTATATGTTTTTTTGTTTTTGCTTTAGTTATGGCTTGTTTGTTTTACTCTCTTTTTTTGCTTGAGCTGGTTTGTATATTTTATATGCTATTTTTGTTTATTTTTTTCGGGGAATTACAAATTTGTTTCTTTTTGTTTGCGTAAGTATCAGTTCTATGCATAATTCGGGCTAGATGATAAATGTTGAAATCGATTTTTTTTGTTATTATAACAACTAAACGTGCTTATCAATTGAAGGAAAATATAAACTTATAAAAGACGTCGAAGATGGATTAAAGAAAAAGAAAGCAGCTGATAAATATGGTATCCCGGTAAGCACGGTCTCAACAATTTTCAAAAATAAGGAATCAGTTATCAACTCGTTTGAATCTGGATTTCGTTTATGTAAAAAAAGAGTAAGGACCCAGTCACTTATTTCAGAATATTTTACTTAACTTTAATTTTTTAATTACATATATGAGTACATATGCTTGTTCTTTTACATTCTTAAGTATGTAGTTTTCCTTTAGAGGCTATCTATATATATAAAATACAAAAAATGTTTGTACCCATGTTCGCTATAGACTCGGAAACTATCCAACCGATTTGACCCAAACTGGTGTCATTCAAAAGGGAATTTATAGAGGATGGTTTTAGGCTTTTAATATTTCAAGTGGGCGTAGCCCCTCCCACATAAATTGAATAACATCATATATCTTGACTATTGTGATAGCAAGAGTTTTGAAACATTGCAATAGTTCATATGTTACTAATGTGAGTAATCAGGACAAAAATGGGCGTTATCGGACAAGTGGGCGTGGCAGCTCCCATATAACCCAAAAATTGAAATCGCCATATTTTGGGCATTTTTTGACCTACGCCGATGATATTTGGTACATATAGTATTGACATAATTAGGAATACGTACTAGGAGAAAAGTGAGTGGGACCACGCCCCTTTATAGGAAAATAAAAAATCTTAATATAGTCTTAACTATTGGACCGATGGTCATTAAATTTTCACAATAGGATATATAAATACTTTTAATTTTATTTTATAACGATTGGGGAAGCGAAGTACACCGGGATCAGCTAGTTTTAAATAAAAATACATAGTACAAAAACCTTTTATTCTATTTTGACAAAAAATTCTGTAACTCGAAGTCTCCGTAAGTCGAAGTTTTTTTTTGGGATAATAGTGATTCGAGTTATGGAAGTTCGACTGTATTTATTTTTTCGATAAGGTCAAAAAAGTTCACACACCAACCGCGATGAAGTTTTGAAAATTTTTAATTATCCTTTTGGTTAAGAAAAATTAATATGTATTTTTATATTATTATTATTACGAATAAACGTAATTATTATTTGAACTTATATTGATTTACATATGAAAAGTAATATTATCAGGCTCAAGTTCAGTTTTATTGAATTAATGAAAATTCAAAATTACTAAGAGTTTTTTTGTGTTGGAAAATATTATTATTTATATCCAATCAGTTTTTAGCAGAATGTATCAGTACTGATTTCAAGGCCGCTACACCTCTCATCAGCGTTCAATTGTCCATCTTTACAATTTTCGTAAAGTGGATACTAATTGAGAAGAATATCAACTATTTAACCAGTTTTCAACAGAAATGGAATATGAGAATTAATTTTTAATTAAATTTTTATTCTACAATGAAACAGTGCTGGTTAGTACGAAATTCCCTCATTACTGTTTGGAACTAATAATCAACACAAACTCATAGTCCGTTATCATCAAAGTATTCTACTTTGTATTCTAACGTTTTTGTTGTTTTTACTCTATATTAGGGAAATTCACATATTATTGTGACCCCTGTTATTACGGTATTTATAGCTCGTACCCAAGCGGAAATTATATTTTTATATTATTATTATTACGAATAAACGTAACTATTATTTGAACTTATATTGATTTACATACATATGAAAAGTAATATTATCAGGCTCAAGTTCCAAACAGTAATGAGGGAATTTCGTACTAACCAGCACTGTTTCATTGTAGAATAAAAATTGAATTAAAAATTAATTCTCATATTCTATTTCTGTTGAAAACTGGTTAAATAGTTGATATTCTTCTCAATTAGTATCCACTTTACGAAAATTGTAAAGATGGACAATTGAACGCTGATGAGAGGTGTAGCGGCCTTGAAATCAGTACTGATACGTTCTGCTAAAAACTGATTGGATATAAATAATAATATTTTCCAACACAAAAAAACTCTTAGTAATTTTGAATTTTCATTAATTCAATAAAACTGAACTTGAGCCTGATAATATTACTTTTCATATGTAAATCAATATAAGTTCAAATAATAATTACGTTTATTCGTAATAATAATAATATAAAAATATTAATTCCGCTTGGGCACGAGCTATAAATACCCTAATAACAGGGGTCACAGTAATATGTGAATTTCCCTAATATAGAGTAAAAACAACAAAAACGTTAAAATACAAAGTAGAATACTTTGATGATAACGGACTATGAGTTTGTGTTGATTATTAGTTCCAAACAGTAATGAGGGAATTTCGTACTAACCAGCACTGTTTCATTGTAGAATAAAAATTGAATTAAAAATTAATTCTCATATTCTATTTCTGTTGAAAACTGGTTAAATAGTTGATATTCTTCTCAATTAGTATCCACTTTACGAAAATTGTAAAGATGGACAATTGAACGCTGATGAGAGGTGTAGCGGCCTTGAAATTAGTACTGATACGTTCTGCTAAAAACTGATTGGATATAAATAATAATATTTTCCAACACAAAAAAACTCTTAGTAATTTTGAATTTTCATTAATTCAATAAAACTGAACTTGAGCCTGATAATATTACTTTTCATATGTAAAAATTAATATGTTTATTTAAAAGAAAAAATAGCTCAAGTATGAAATTTCATTAATATTTAGAGATGGTAAGAGATTTTTCCGCAAACCAAGACGTATCTTTAACCCTTTTTAACGAAATAAAATTAAAAATTAATAAAAAACCACGTATAAAATTATGAATATTCAATATAATAACTGTTTAGAAAAACCAATTGGTGCGTGAACTTTTTTGAGAAAAATTACAAAAGATTATGATTTTCGTGGTTACTAGGACATGGTTGAGCTCATGGTACTATGCCAAAAAATTGGTTATACCCCTAATGTAAATACTTGGACAATTGCAAATTTTTTGTTCACAAACTGAAACTAATTGCACAGAAACTGCGATATGTTGAGTACTATTACCTATAGTAATGTGTTAAAAGTTTTGTGTTTACGAGTTTGTATAGTTTTGCGGTTTAATATATTTTATTATATGTGTACTTACTAGTGATGTTACGAATACTCGTATTCGATTATTCAACTATTCGCCTGTTTCAAGATATTCGTATTCGACAAATAGAAGCGAAAATTTCTGGAATATTTTACACATATGAGTACTTTCCAAAAAAAAAAAAATATACATAAAGTTAAAATCAGTACATAAAATATACAAAAATATATTAATTTTTAATAATTTTATTTAAAAACCCAAAAAAAAAAAAAAATTTGCAACCGGCATTTTAAAATCAGTAGAAGAATATTGAGCTTCAATAATAGAAGAACTAAAATTTAAATTGTGAAAGTCTTACGGTCCACAGCACAAAATTTGCTGTGCTGTATTAAATCCTTCATACATATGCAAGTATGTATTTGAAACGAATGTGTCGACTTTAATATCCATTAGTAAACATAACGTTTTAAAAACAAATATATAAAGAATAGAAATTGTAGAACTGGTTCCTAAAAATCAATAAATTAAAAGCGGACTACAGTTAAAATAAATTTTTAAACGCAACTCATATCATCGTGCCCAAGTTAACTTGCCGTATAGTACAAAATCAAACAAAATTAAATAGAACCGCTCTACATATGTAGTAAATTTTATAGATTCATAATATTCTGACCTTTGAGTTGTAAACTTGTTTACATCTGTATTAGGCTTTTGCACTAAGTACATTTAAATTCAAAAACATTTGCTTTTTTAAAAATTCTCAGAGTAAATCCAAGCACAAAAGGGGATCAAAGCAAGTAAATACAAAACGGAAAAAAACAAACACAACATTTATTCTCTTTATACGCTCAGAGTATTTGTATTTACTCATTCTTATTCACTATAAGTAGAGTAAAGTAAACATTTTTTTTGCTAATATTCTATAAGTATTTTGCAAGGTTCTTATTTTACCATGTGGGTATTTTAAGTATTTTCTTGGTTTTTATTTTTAGCAGTTAATTTTATGGAATATACATATGTACATACCTATCTAAGTATATACAACTATTGATATGTTGATAATTTGATCTTAACATCAAATTAAATAAAAGCGAAATTTCATACAAACCAAATAAAACTTACAAAAATACTCGAGTATTTTAGTAAATAGTTTAAGTAGTGCTTGTCTTTACTTAATGTGCTTGGTTCTTATTATGCTTAGTTCTTACATGCTTTAATACTTGCTGTATTTACTTCGTACAAGAACAGTATTTATTGTGTTTGTTTCTTATAATAGAAAACAGAAGAAGGTATAGTAAAGGGAGGGTATAATAAAACAAATACACGAAAAAAAGAGAATGCATTTAAGTATTTGTTTTTTGTACTTTTGCAAAAGCCTAATCTGTATGTTTGTTGTACATATTTCAATTGTGAATTTTTTGTACATTGTAAACAAATAACTTTATGTTGTGAGATAATAAAATAACTAATGTTTATTAATGTAAATAAAAAAAGGCTTTGGTTATTTATGTGTGTTCATAACTGGATTATTTTGATGTGTTGTACAATTTTGTAAATTTATTAATTATTTGTTTTCATTCTTTTCCATAAAGTTGAGCGATTCTTCTTGTTGATCATGCATTTTTTTTTATTTTTTATTTGTCTTGTTCATAAAAGTGTAATAAAATACATAGGATGTAATTTTATTAGTTTCGCTTATTTTATATTTGTTTGTAATTGACGATTGTTTATTATGCAGTTTTTATTTTTTGTACTGTTTATGTAGTGCCTTCACCTATATCCACAAAATTGCATTCTAGGTATTTTTTGCTTGTCTAAATGTTCATGGCCACACCGACAATGAACTTAAATTTAAAAATGCCAAGTATGTTTTTATTATTATTATTTATTTATTAATAGATTTTTTATAGTTCATATAAATATAAATGTTATATCTAAGTACATTATATAAGTTATAATCTATATTTGGCATAGCATTATTGCTGTAAGCCTGATTGGCACTGAATATTTAATAGTTATAAGTGTAAAGTATTATTTTATATTATAGTATATTAGTAAATATGTGAATATATACAATTATTATTAATGTTTATTTATTTAATTCATTTGCTAAATTATTATTGATGACTGAATCCATTCAGTATCAGCATTCTGTATTTTATGCAAGTTTCAAGATATTTGTATAGTGCATCAAAATTAGAGCCATTTAATATTTTTAATACATCATTATTACATAGTGTGCGCTGGCCGAAATAAATGATTCTAAATTCTTTGTAAGCAGGACATATCCCAATGAAATGGAAAGTATTTTCGGATTCTTGCATGTTACAAATTGTACATATACCGTCCGTGTTATTTCTGAAGCATCTAGAGTTTAAATCTATTAGACCACCTCTTGCTTTAATAATTAAACTGGTAGCACGTGATGACAAATCTGAAGTAAGTTTTGACGCTTTACTATAATCCAGTTTCGAATAGAGATCATGAAACTGAGAGCTGGATGCAAGAGCGGCAAAGTCATTAGGCCTTATCATGAGTGTCGTAGTCGTGACGAAATCTGTAAAATGTGGCAACGTTCGCTATATGTTTTACATGGGAGTCGTTAAAGTTCGACTACGACTACGACACTAGTGATAAGGCCTATTGTTATCTTTTGTTTTCAGGAAACATATAATTTCTTTCCATGATGTGCATAAAGGAGCGTTGGTATTGCTAGGAATGTACTGCAGTGAGTTACATATATTTGACCACCCTTTTGCCCAAGATATATTGAGTTGTATTACTTTTTCTGCCAATACCCGTGGTAGCCTATGTGGTCTCAAGGATAATAACTTATTCACGTAACAAAAATGCATTTTTAAAGTTGATATATATAAGGTATTGAACCCAGTTTCTAAGTACAGCATGTAGTTTGGCGTCGTGGTAGGCAAGTAAAGCATTTTTTTAATGAAAAAACGGAATAGTTTTTCGACATCATCATATCTTTCGTAACCCCAGACTTGTGCAGCAAAAAGCATGATCGATTTTGAGCAAGCATTAAATATTTTTAGTTTATTTGTTTTTGATATTTTTGGATGATTAATATATTTAGACCAAATGGATGCAATAGCTACTTTGGCAGTTGAAAGCTTGTTGAACAAATGTTTTTTAAACGATAGGTTGAAATACAAATTGACTCCAAGATACATATAACTGTTAACAATTTCAATACTTTCTTCTCCATAATGCCACATCAAATCATTCGCAATCCTCGGACCGTTGCGGAATACAACTATTTTAGATTTACCCAAATTGACTTTAGGGTTCCAAATTGCACAGTATTTTTCTAAAGCGTCAATCATTTCTTGTAAACGATTTGGAGTGTCTGATAAAATCACAATGTCATCAGCGTAAAGCAATACTTTAACATTTACATTGGCAACATTTACTCCACCAGGAAGAACGTCAGGTAAGTCGCTTATGTACAATGAAAATAGCACTGGGCTTAAAATACAACCTTGTTTCACACCACATTCCACTGGAAAGTATTCCGAAAATGTAGATCCATCCCAAATCCGGCTCTTAGTATTTTCATATAAAAGCATCAAAATCCTTATAAATGTGGATGAAATTCCCAAACAAGATAGCTTATAAAATAGACTGTTTCTCGGTATCATATCGAATGCACAAGAGAAGTCCACGAAGAATGCATACATATGTTTGTGCGTTAGGTTTTTTATATTTATAATGTTGACAAGATTAAATATGTTGTCCACTGTAGAGTAACCTTTTCTAAATCCGGCTTGAAATTCATTTAGAATGCTGTTTTTTGACAACCAATCTGATAGACGGTTCAACAAAATATTATTAAAGATTTTACAAATGGTGTCAATTAACGACAAGCCTCTATAATTTGTGACTACATTTAGGTCGCCCTTTTTAAACAAAGGAATCAAGATAGACTGCTTAAAGGAAGAGGGAATATCCTCACGAAGAAATATACAATTAAAAGCCAATAATAGTTCCTTTAAAAAACAGTGAGGGGCATATTTATAAAACTCGTACGGAATACTATCTTGCCCTGGCGACTTATTTAATTTAAGTTTCCTGAGGACAGCATATAATTCACAGCCTTCAATGGGTGAGTCAAGGAATTCGTCGACATAATACGGCATGCACCAACTTATTTTTTGAACATCTAAGCGTTCTTGTAAAAAAGAGCCAAAGTGCAAAATAAAATCGTCAGCATTAAGGTTTCCTCTAGATATATGATCACGGCTTTTCAAGGAGTTCGATAAACTCCACCAATCCTTGCTACATTTCACTTTATCAAGTTGTTTAAGGTTGTTATTATAGAACTCCAATTTTTTTACATGACATACCCTTAAATATTTAGCTCTTGATATATAATAACGCGTTTTGTTTGCAATTGTATGTCTTTTTTTGTATACTTTTAGATTTTTTAGCATAAGTGATCGAGACCGAAAACATTTCCAGTCGAACCATTTCTGTTTGGGATCGAAAAATGTCTGGTTACGTTTCCCAGCTTTGGCTTGCTTTATTTTAGATGTTAAAATTGCAACCATTTCATTCACCGTCATATTGTTTTGAGGCGTCTGACTACCGGACGAAAGTACGCTGAGATTTCTGTAATAGTAATCATGACATTTATTGTTCCAATGCAGTTTGTTCAATGACGACTCGTTATTTTTTATATATCTATTGGTAGGAATTTTAAGTTTGAGACATAAAGGCATATGGTCAGAAAAGGGTTTAGATGCCACCTTGAAATTTTCAATATATTGCAAAAAGTTAAAGGAACAAATACAATAATCAATAACAGAGTTACCCATAACACCACAAAAGCTGTAATCACCTTGTAAATCGTTACCAGTTCTGCCATTTAATACAATTCCACCAAAATTTTCAATCATATTTAACAATTGCTTTCCTTAAGAATTAACAGTTTTATCCTTAGAACGTCTATGATCATTAATATATGGCAAATCATTTAACAAATTTTGATCAAGAACTTGCTGTTCACCAATACGAGCATTTAGGTCGCCCATTATGCAAAATCTTGTAGGATTAGTTCTTGTAAGAATTCGTCAAACTTATCTAGATCGTGTTTCCAGTTTGTGCAATTCAAATATTTAGGTATGAAATGAAATATATCACCATCCAATTTAGCAGATAACAATGTAGTGTTATGAACTGATAAAAACTTTAATGAATATTTATTTTGAATTTCTTTTTTAAAGCCATACAAACATCCACCACTTGCACGCCCAGCACTATGCCTTTTTGTTGCAGCAACCCAGTATAGAGTGTAATTGTTGAAGTACGAGGAAAAATATGCTTGTTTATTTGACATAACATGAGTTTCAAATAAAAAGAATATATCAAAGTTATTTAAGTAAGTTATAAAATTGCCGAAGATTAAAGAATTTCCAAGGTTCGATACATTATAAGATATTATTCTACAGAAACTAAATTGCTATTGAGCCGACACTCCTGCATTATTAGTTATCATGTAATGTTCGTTGAAAATAACATCAAAATTGCCACCACAGTCCACTAACAGTGATTTAAGGTAATCCGCATCATTTTCGTTCATCGCCACCACTTTCCCATTGTGCCATGTGAATTTTTTATCATTTACAAAGATACAAAACTCACCAAGCCGGACCTTAACATCTTTTTTTGATTTAGATATAGTTTTACTTATTTGTCTTAGTTTATATCTTCTGTTTTGTTCTATGTCGGTATAATCTTTTTGTACGTAGATCCCTTGCCTTCTTAGCTTTTCTTTTGTTAATAATACATTGCGCACCTGGTTTATCGTTTCCAGACTGAATATAAAAATTTTTCCTGTATGCACCATTTTAGTAGAAGTGATGTTGATTTGAACCTTTAGGTCTTTTTCGCATATAACAGTAAACTTCTTTTTTGCTGCAAATGTATTAGTGCACATTAGGCCACTCACCGTGACATTTGCATAACGAGTCCTACGGTCAATTTGTTCGATTTTGTTATTAAGATTTTTAATTTCATCTTTTAATTTCATGATTTCCTGTTTTATCTCCTCCATTTCACTTTTAATAGCTACCAAATCATCCTTCTTAGCGACATCCTTCAGTTTTTCGTCCAACAGATTGCATAGTTTGCTCCAAGAGAAAACATCTTGTTTGTTATTTGAATCCATATTTTTGTGAGGCAAATGTTTTTTATTGTTTTTATTTTGTTCAGGTGATGTTGATAATAATGTGCGTTTGTTACTCATTTGTTTACTTTTTCAATGCATACCTTGGGGCTTAGCCAATTTAGTGCGTATATAAAATAATTTGTTGCAGTATGTGCGTGTGTGTTTATAATGTTTTGTGTATATCTTGCTGAAAAACAGCTGTAATAGCCTTTTTCCACTACGCAACATCTAACATCTACCATCAATTTGAGAAGATGTTAACATCTTCCCATAAGAAATACACAGTACTAAAAGTCAACATCTTTCTACATCTTTAAAAGATGTTCCTGTATCATTTTGTTCCAATCAACATCTTCCGATAATTTTAATGTCATCTCTAGCAAAATGACAGATACATACATATTGATAGTTTCATTTTTTGTGAATGACATACATAAATGACATATATACATGAATGACATACATACATAAATTATCTTCATATTCAACTTTCATAATGGATCGCAAATTTTCTGCATAACAATTGTGTTTGTTCTTGTAAAGCATGAACGAGTCCAATTATTAATGTTTCTTCAAAATTCATTTTAATTTAACATTTATTTTTTTTCCACAAAAAATTATGCTGTAAGTATTTTTATATTTTTGACAGCTGAGAAGATGGTAGATGTTAGATGTTGCCAATGGAAATGCAATTTGACATTTTCAACATATTCCATTCATTCCTCTAAAATGTATGCTAGTGGAAAAAGGCTATAACATGCATATGTACAAATATATTTGACCAGCGAAGTCTCAGTAAGTTAAGGTACTTATGATATGAACTGTAGGCAGCTATACAAAGAAATAGTTAAGCAGCAGCCAGCTTAAGGAATAGGGGTGATATCCCATAAGCGTGATGCACTCCAACAGTTTGATACAAACAGCAACTCCAGCAGGCGACTTTAGAGGGTTCCAACCAATATTGAACAGCAGAAAGCAGTACAGTAAGTGTGTATGTTCTTTTGTATTTATGTACATACACATGCACCACACAAACAAACACCAGCAGCTATATTCTGTAATTCTCGTAGCTAAAGCTAAATCTCGATCGCTAAAATTTTTAGGGCGAAAATTTTAGCGATTTTGCTAAAAAGGTATTCTCTAACCCTAATCGCTTAGCTAAAATTTACTCTTTTCGCCGTAGCTAAGTTGCTATCATTAGACCATTCCTTTCTTTCTTATTTGATAATATAATATTGATAAGAGACAAATGTATATGCGTGTATATTTGGCATTTTATATTAGTGTTACCTTACATTATACTTTATACTCCGTAACAATGATTGTATTTTTGTTAAAAAAATTTTTAAAATATGTTTTAAAACGTCTATTTTTTAAAGCTATTTCACAAAGTTCTAGTCCAAAATTATTGTTTTTTTGCAGCACATGCATTTTGAAAATTGTAAAGCGCATGTTTTTTTGCGTAGTAATTTCTCAAGAAAGCATTATGTCCGAAAGTTATGGGAACATTTATAAGAGATGGCATTACTGTTAAGAAATAATTTCAGTAAACAATTGAAATTTTTTCTATGTGGTATTTGCTGGCGGTACTGTGGCGTAGTTATTTGAAAGTATTTATTTGTACAAAAATGTTTTTATCATAATAAATTTAAAATTTGTGTACAGAGTTTTGATTAATTTTATAATATTGTAAAACTCTTTTTGTTTTTATTAAATACATTTTTATATAAAATTTAGTATTTGAGTTTTATTTAAATTAAACTACTCATAACAGCTAAAACACTTCAACCTATCATTAGCAAACTCTTTATACTATTCCAAATACTAAATGAGCATATATTTTTGCCCTTTTTTATCCTTTTTGTAGTTTCCTACATTATTTTTCTAAAAAAAAGCCTAAACAACGATGACATAAAAATATTTTGCGTAAATTTCTTTTTAGCGCCTTCAAAATATCGTTGCTTAAATTTTAGCGTTTCTAGCTAGAAAAGTTGATTAAATGTGCTTAGAGAATACAAATTTATAACATTTTAGCGATGAGAGAGAGCATTGTTTGCTCTCAGAGCAAACGCCAAAATTGCGGCGAATTTAATTTTTATGACATTGCCTAATTTCGCAATACGAATTACAGAATTCAATATGTAGCTAAAATTCTCTAAAACGATTTTAGACATTTTTAGCGATGGATATTTAGCTTTAGCGAGTTACAGAATATAGCTGCAGCAGCTATATTCTGTAATTCTCGTAGCTAAAGCTAAATCTCGATCGCTAAAATTTTTAGGGCGAAAATTTTAGCGATTTTGCTAAAAAGGTATTCTGTAACTCTAATCGCTTAGCTAAAATTTACTCTTTTCGCCGTAGCCAATTTGCTATCATTAGACCATTCCTTTCTTTCTTATTTGATAATATAATATTGAGAAGAGACAAATATATATGCGTGTATATTTGGCATTTTATATTAGTGTTACCTTACATTATAATTTATACTCCGTAACAATGATTGTGTTTTTGTTAAAAAAAATTTTTAAAATATGTTTTAAAACGTCTATTTTTTAAAGCTATTTCACAAAGTTCTAGTCAAAACTCATTGTTTTTTTGCAGAACATGCATTTTGAAAATTGTAAAGCGCATGATTTTTGCGTAGTAATTTCTCAAGAAAGCATTACGTTCGAATGTTATCGGAACATTTATAAGAGATGGCATCACTGTTAAGAAATAATTTCAGTATACAATTGAAATTTTTTTCTATGTGGTATTTGCTGGCGGTACTGTGGCGTAGTTATTTGAAAGTATTTATTTGTACAAAAATTTTTTTGATCATAATAAATTTAAAATTTGTGTACAGAGTTTTGATTAATTTTATAATATTGTAAAAATCTTTTTTTTTTATTAAATACATTTTTATATAAAATTTAGTATTTGAGTTTTATTTAAATTAAACTACTCATAACAGCTAAAACACTTCAACCTATCATGGACAACCTCTTTATGCTATTCCAAATACTAAATGAGCATGTATTTTTGCCCTTTTTTATCCTTTTTGTAGTTTTCTACATTATTTTTCTAAAAAAAAGGCTAAACAACAATGATATAAAAAATATTTTGCTTAAATTTCTTTTTAGCGCCTTCAAAATATCGTTGCTTAAATTTTAGCGTTTCTAGCTAGAAAATTTGCTTAAATGTGCTTAGAGAATACAAATTAATAACATTTTAGCGATGAGAGAGATCATTGTTTGCTCTTAGAGCAAACGCCAAAATTGCGGCGAATTTAATTTTTATGAGATTGCCTAATTTAGCAATACGAATTACAGAATTCAATATATATCTAAAATTCTCTAAAACGATTTTAGACATTTTTAGCGATGGAGATTTAGCTTTAGCGAGTTACAGAATATAGCTGCAGATAAGCAGCCACCTTTGTGAACAGGAACAGATAGTTAACAAATGCGATGTACTCCAACTGTTTGACATAAACATCGACTCCAGCAGGCAATATTTAATGAATAAAACCAATATTGAGCGGTGCAGAAATATAAAATACAAAAATTATAAAAAATAGCGCAAAGTAAAGAATTTTTTACAACTTGTCAGTAAAAGAACAGAGTTGCCAAGTATGTAAAATTAATAAGAATGAATATTGTATAAAAGAAGTAAAATTTAAATAAAGATCGTCTTTTTTGTGTTTGAACATTGTGCCTCAATCATTTCTTTTGGAAAACAACTCGGTTTCAATTGCCGCTTGTTGTTTTAATAATTTTAAACTTAATCCAGTTTATGTGCTGTGATTAAAATCTAGAACAAATTAACAAACGAGTTAATTTACATTTTGGTGACCCCGACGTGATTCTGTGACAAGGCACAGGATCCTCTTTCAAATTCGCATACAAGGACATCATCAGTCCTTACAACAGGACATCAACAGTCCTAGAGCCAAATCAACTTTTGCAAATTCTTCAGCCCGGCATCAGGACATCAGTCCGAAGGCTACAACAGACCACATTTGGTGCGAATTCCAAGAAGCCAACTAATCGAGATCAGCAACTATTGCAACATTTGAAGAACTAATCATTAAACAAAGGGCCATCGGTGAAAGAATTGAGACGGTCATCCGAAATTACAAGAAGGACCCGTCATCAAGGAAAACAACTAGAAGTTATTTTCAAGAGCGAGTGAAAAGGTTGGAGGACGAGTGGTCGGCATTTTAGGCTAACGACAACGAAATCCGTTTTTTAAAAGCTGCACCGTTAGATCATGAGTATTTCGTCAATGAATACTACGAAGCCATACGAAATATCGTTTAGCAGTACAAGGAAGTACTACAACAAACAATGTTGAAGATTACACAAACATCAGGCAAACCACTAGGACAAGAGGCTCATGCAGCAGGTGCAGAAGCAGCATCAACAGAAGCTAGTGGGATCCAAGCAAAGGTTTCTAGTGAAATAACAAAACTAGTCCGTAGACAGGGTGCGATAATGGGAGCTCTCGAGCGCTTATTGACGGATGAGTTTACAGAAAAAGATGTCTCGACTACCACTACATTGTGGCAAAATATTGAAGACGTACATTTACAGATTGTCGAATTGTGCGATGATCCAACAAACCAATCATATAGTATGGAACGATTCATAGAACTGGAAACCAATGTAAGGAAAGTGGTGAGAAAGGTAACCAGCAGGTCCACAACACAACCATCAGAGTTCGTTCATCATCAGGCAGAAGCTATTCCAATCCCAAAAATCACTATACCCAAATTTGATGGAAATCAGTTAAAATGGCAGGAGTTTCATGATTTGTTTTCATCACTGGTCGTCAACCAGCCAATCAAAAGAGTACAAAAAATTTGGTACTTAAAAACGCACTTGGTAGGAGAGGTAGCAAACTTAATAAAACATTTTGCAGCAACGGAAGAAATTTTTGAAGCCGCATGGAAGATGGTCGTAGACTGCTACAACAACAAGCGGCTACTAGTCATCAGACTAGTTCATGAATTGGTCGATGATTCAGATGATAGAGTAAATGACAACTTTAAAGAGCAAAATGGAAGATTTGTTGTTACGTACGTTTGGGGGATACAAGTCGTGTTACTAAACGAACAGTAGTCTCAGATTTGGCTCGACTATTCGACCCGCTGGGAATTGTGTCTCCAATCGTACTGACAGCAAAGATGTTCATTCAGGAATTGTGGCAGTTGAAACTTGTATGGGATGAAGCCTTGCCAGCAGAACTACATACTAGATGGATGAATTTTCGGAACGACTTAAAACACATAGACAACCTGAAGTTTTCGAGTCATATTTTTCAAGGCCAGGTTGCATTCAGTTTCAACTCTCGTAGTGAACAGACGCGTTTTTATAATCGTCGCAACTGAATATAAAAATATATAAAAAAAAAAATTCAAGTCACAAAAAATATTAAAAAAACAAAACATTTATTAAACAGTTATTTTACTGGTTTTATTTTATTTTTTGCTTGTGTGCAATAATAAATATTTGCATACACAAACTAATATACATAAGTGAAAATAAAAAAAGAGAACTCTGATGAGTTCATCTTCTGACAAAAACAACAATAATCCTACAAGCAGTAGAAATGCTTATTTTACTTTTGTTGCTGATGACAACAATAAAAAAAAATTAATTAAACAAAAACCTGAATTTAACAGAAAACACAAATATTCGTGCGCAATCATTATCTCTGAACATGTTAAATAGTGATCAAGAAGCAACAACAATTGCACCCATCAGCAAACTTCTCAGCTTAGCTGTACAAACAAACAAACAAACAATAAGTAACAAGGTGACCAAGGTGCACAAAATGGTAGATGCGGTGAGTACAATAAATGATAATAAAATTCAAACAGGAATGGACAGATACATAACCGTGTTAAAAAGAGGAAGAAGTCCAAAATCAGCTCAAATAGCTTCAACAGCGAAAGTTCCCAGATATGGAAAAAACAAAAGAAAAAATTCAGAAAATCGTTTCGCGATTTTATCTGAACAAGACAATGAAGACACAACTACAACAAGGTCCCCTAAAAGAACAGTGGCGGTCATTTGACCTATCATTTGACCGACATTACTGACAGAAATATCCATCATCGCGTAGAACAAAGTTTCTATCACATTCTTAAGGCCAATATGAAGAATGTGATGGAAACATTTGTGTACGTGTGAGTCAGTGTTGATAGAAGTATTGGTCACATTTGAATAATCAAAGTTGACGGATTTACCAGTCATATTTGACTAATCAATGTTGATGGATGTACAGGTCATATTTGACTTATCAAGCATGATGGCTATATTCGTCACTGTTGACGGAGATAGTAGTAGAAATAAAACACAATTTATTTCTATTCAATTTCTTATAATTTTATTTTAAAAAAAGATAATAAAAAATAAATTCATTTCAAACTAAATATTATTGCAGGAAATTTAGCTTAAGTAACCTGTTGTGTGCACGCTCCACTGCCTTTTTCACATTTTATTCAATTGAGGGAAGGTGTTGAAAAACATCTGAAATATGCAGAAATAGTTGAAATAAAAAACCTTCAAGAAGTTTACATATGAATATGTTTCTACGTACCTCTTAATATTTTGTTAACACTTATCTTTTAAAATATTTTTTTTAATAAAATTATGAAACTTGTTTCCAGTCTTATATAACACACGCAAATGCTTAATACAAACTTTTCATATTTAACTTCAAAAAATATCAAATAAAATTTCTGTAAGTGTGTTAGTTAAAAAATTTTTTGTGTATTAGTTTCGGTCAACCATTTCTTGTAGGGTCGAGTAAACCTCCGCCGATATATCTAAGAGAGCAGAGCTCTAGTTTTTTTGGTAAAAAGCCGTATCTCCTTTATTGGAGAAAATGAGTTCTATGTAACTCCAATTAAGCGCGGAAATATTAACGAAAAAAAAATCCAGATAGTGCAAGAAAGTAATACCGAAAAATAGTTTCCGACCTTGAGTCAAAAAACCAAAATTTTTATACGTAACAATTAAAGAGTGCTAAAGGTCTAACCGTCGTAAAAAAAAGTGTGGATCCAGAAAAGGTTAAGTCTGGCCTTGAAAATAATGGCTTCAAAGTTAAAAATGTTTCTAACATCAAAAATAGGGAAAAAATCTCCCAAACTATTTTTAGAGTCGAGCTACAGCCAGGTGACTTGAAAATTAAAATAAATGAATCGCATCCAATCTATAATTTAAAGTACTTGTTGCACAGAAGAGTTACAGTTGAGATGCCACATAAAACAAAACTGGACCTATCCAATGCATGAACTGTAAAGAATTTGGTCATACCAAAACTTATTGAAAGTTGCCTACCGTTTGCGTTGTATGTGGTGAGTTGCAAAGTACCGCTAACTGTGACAAAATAAAAGGTGATACCCAGGCAAAAAAATGCGGCAATTGCGGTGGAAACCATATGGCTAACTATAGAGGCTGCCCTCTTTACTCTTTTTTTAAAAATTCCTCGGAACAGAAAAACAAATGCTACTCCCGATTAGTCCAACACCCATTTAAACTATCCTCAGTTACCTCAACCGTCGTCTAGCCATAATCAATACTCAAACGTTTTAAAGTCTAACACGACTCTTACTCAACAAAAACCTAATAGTAAATTTTCATACGCTAATATTTTAAAAAGTAACCAGAATACGGCGCAAAAAACTGTACCAGCAAATGAAGAATCAGGGCCTAATTTTAGTCGTATTAAAGCCTCTATAGAGAGCCTTATAATTTTACTCTCAACATGTCCTGTATGATGCAGGAAAAGTTGAAAATGCAGTCTACCTTGTTGCAGGCTGTATTGAAAAAACCATGAATTTATGAATCTGTTTTTGGAATGCAAACGGCATCTGCCAACATAAAAATGAAATAGAATATATTCTTCTGGATAAACAAATCGACGTTATGCTTATCTCAGAAACTCATTTGACGTCTCGAAGCTATTTTAAAATTAGTGGATATAATTTCTACGACACTAACGATCCTCGAGGTAGAGCTTGTGGTGGCTCTGGAATCCTAATAAAAACTCGAATAAAACACTACCTGCTAAATGACCTTCGTGAAGAATATCTTCAAGCAACAAATATCTGTATTGAAAATTTTTATCAAAAGCTTGTGATATCATCTGTTTATTCTCCTCCCAGGTTTTCAATTTCAGAGAGTCAATATACCGCATTTTATACAACACTGGGGTCCCGTTTTCTAGCAGGTGGCGACTACAATGCTAAACACACATTTTGGGGTTCATGTTTAATCAGTCCTAAGGGTCGTGTTTTGTTTGACACAATTTCAAAAATGGGTTTGAATGGAGTTTCAAGTGTTTAGTTAACATATTGGCCAACGGATCGACAAAAAATTCCTGATGTTACCGACTTTGGAATCTCGAAAGGTGTGCCCAGCGAAAGGATTGAAGTAGAAGCGTCTTTGGATTTGTCTTCAGATCACTTGCCTACTATTATCACTATTTACCCACACACAACTGCAACACCAACATGTGATTTACCGCTGACATCTGGCTGAAATACAAAAAATATTTGAGTGCTCATTGCACGGAAAATATGCCATTGAGAACACCTACTGACATAGAAAATTCTGTTTGAAGCACATGCTAAACAAGCTGCTCTTAATGCTTCTTCAATTCAACCAAATCAACAAGCGAGATTTAACAATATTTTTTATGCGGATAAAGAAAGGCTATTGACTGAAAAACGGAGAGCGCGACGAGAATGGCAACGTTACAGATCGCCTCAGCTAAAATTAAGGCTTAAGGAGTGTACCAAACAGCTAAGAAAAGTTTTGCAAACACAAAAAACAGCTTCGCTGCAAAAATGTCTGCAAGAACTCGGTGCAACACCATCAACAGATTATTCGCTGTGGCGTGCAGCCAGAGGACTTAAAAGGCCAGTGATATGCAAACCTCCATTACGAGCCTCTAATGGTGACTGGGCAAGAACTGATGCTGAAAAAGGTGCTCTTTTTGTTAAGCACTTAGAAAAAGTATTTACACCGAATATTTCTACTGATATTGTTGAACTGCCACCAGTCATCTCTTTACCAGAAATACCGTTAAGATTTAACATTGTGGAGATTGAAAAGGTCATCACTAGTCTTAACACCAAAAAAGCCCCAGGTGTCGACAAAATAAGCAACAAAATGCTTCAACAACTGCCTTATATTGCAAAAAGAGTTATACTCTTCATTTTTAATAGTATTCTACGGCTGCAATACTATCCTGCAGAATGGAAGGTTTCGATGATTATTATGATACCAAAGCCCGGCAAGGATCATACGAAGGTTGAATCCTATCGGCCTATTAGTTTATTGCCCAACATTTCAAAACTATTTGAAAAGCTGTATATGAGCAAGCTGATGCCTATAGTGACTAGAAGTGGATGCATTCCAGATCATCAATTCGGTTTTCGCAGACAACACAGCACAATTGAACAAACTCACAGACTTGTGAATGTTATCAGAGACACTTTCGAAAAGAAGAAATATTGCTCTGCGCTCTTTATAGATGTTTCTCAAGCTTTCGATAAAGTATGGCACGAAGGTCTGATACATAAATTAACGCAAAATCTACCCGCAAACATTGTTAGGCTTTTAATAAGCTACCTAATTGAACGAAAATTTGTAGTTAGGGAAGGCAATTTCTTAAGCCCACCGCAGTCGATCGAAGCCGGAGTTCCCCAAAGCAGTATCTTCGGTCCATTACTTTATTTAATATATGCCTCTGACTTACCGTTAAGCAGTAACATTCATACATCAACATTTGCCGATGATACAGCTTTTCTAAGCGTTCACGAAAATCCTGTAGAAGCTTCCCGCAATTTACAAGGGTATATATCCAAATTGCAAAATTGGCTCAAACAATGGCGTATTAAAGTTAACGAGCAGAAATGTGTGCACGTAACTTTTACGTTGCGCAAGGAAACATGCCCGCCTATAAAAATTAACACCGAGACCATACCGCAACACACTGTTGTCAAATATCTAGGCGTTCATCTTGATCGTCGTTTAACATGGAAATGGCATATAGACGCAAAGTTGACACAAATGAAACTAAAAGCAGCCCAAATGAATTGGCTTATTGGAAGAAACTCTATACTATGCCTAGACCTAGAACCAATATGGTTCTATGGAATCCAGTTATGGGGCACTGCCTCAGCATCAAATGTGGAAAAAATTCAAAGGCGACAAAATAATATTCTACGTACAATTACAGCAGCCCCCGGGTATGTCAGAAATCATCGGATTCATAAAAATCTAGATGTTCCGTTGGTGAAGACAGTATTTTCAAAAAACGCTAAAATATATATAAAAAAAACTTGAGGTGCACCCAAATGTACTTGCGCGCAATATTTTAAATTATAGAGATTAGACGATTATTACGACCATAAAATGGCAAAAGAGGACTAAAAGTTGCAATTGGAGAACGATTATTTTGATAATAAAACTGAATGTACACATGAAAAGTAATATTATCAGGCTCAAGTTCAGTTTTATTGAATTAACGAAAATTTAAAATTACTAAGATTTTTTTTACGTTGAAAAATATTATTATTTATATCCAATCAGTTTTTAGCAGAACGTATCAGTACTGATTTCAAGGCCGCTACACCTCTCATCAGCGTTAAATTGTCCATCTTTACAATTTTCGTAAAGTGGGTACTAATTGTGAAGAATATCAACTATTTAACCAGTTTTCAACAGAAATAGAATACAAGAATTAATTTGTAATTCATTTTTTATTCTACATTGAAACAGTGCTGGTTAGTACTAAATTCCCTCATCACTGTTTGGAAATTACTAATAATCAACACAAACTCATAGTCCGTTATCATCAAAGTATTATACCTTGTAATTTAACGTTTTTGTTGTTTTTACTCTATATTAGGGAAATTCACATATTACTGTGACCCTTGTTATTAGGATATTTATAGCTCGTGCCCAAGCGGAATTAATATTTTTATATTATTATTATTACGAAAAAAAACTGTATAATTTGTAAACGTCGTTCTTGCGTATATCTCTCCATGATAAAATTGTAAACACTACTGAAAACAATAAAAAACAAATGACAGATCATGACATATTACAAATGGCCGAAACGTCATTTCAAAATCATATCATTCATATTAGAAAACCTATTATTAGTGAACTTATTGTGTTTGTGCAGATGTATGCAAATTAATTTTCACCAATTAACGAGATAAGGCTTTTTACAAGAAACCGAATTTTTAATACTATTTTTCCCATCTTTGGGCATTTTCGCCGTTGATGCTATTTGAGCAGATTTGGGACTTCCTCCCCTTTTTAGCACGGTTATGTATCTGGCCATACCTGTTTGAATTTTATTATCACTTGTTTCACTCACTGCATCTACAATATTATGCACGTTGGTCACCTTGTTATTTATTGTTTGTTTGTTTGTACAGCTAAGCTGACAAGTTTGCTAATGGGTGCTATTGTGGTTGTGTCCTGATCACTATTAAACATGTACGGAGAGCATGATCGCGCACGAGTAATTATGAACTCATTTAGAGTTTTTTTTTTTGTTTTGTGTTCACTTTTATTAGTTTGTGTATGCAAATATTTATATTGCACACAAGCAAAAAATAAAATAAAACCAGTAAAATAACTGTTAATTAAATTTTTTTGGTTTTTTTTTTTTTTTTTTTTTTTTGTGACTAAATTTTGATAATTTTCACGATATGGGAGATTATAGTGTTCAGTATAAATGAAATAAAAATTTTAGCGTTCTACTTTTAATTACCCGCAAAGTAATCGTTTGTATTTTTGAAGGAAACTTCACTGACATGACCCATATTATTGTAGTTGTAGTCTATACCATTGCTCGTCTGTAACATAGTCTCTGTAACTGCAGTTGATATACTCGACATCGTGGAAACAGAATTTCTTACGAGTGTTACATTATTCTGAAAGAAATCGAAGGCCAGCAGTTGGGAGTTGTAGGTTGCTTGCATTGTTATATTGTTCAGGTCTATAATTTGTATTGTTTTTGCAGTTCCGGGTATTTTGTAGCCCACAGGTATATTAAAAATTACCTTCATAGCAACTACATTACTGGGTCCGTTGCTTTTAATCTAAAAATTATTAAGAAAAAATAGTACATGTGTGGCAAAGCATATTTACATATGCAAGTACATGCAAGTACATGCAAGTGCCCAGCTGGTTGTATGTTTTTTTTTCACGGACTTCTCAAAATTTGTTTCATATTTCTTTCTACACAATTTTCTTCAAGTTGCACTGAGCAGAGCTGTGCACGAACGAATAAAATTTGCATATTATTACAATTTACAAATAAATTAAAAAAAAATTACTAAAACTTTGTAAATTAAATTAAAATTAGTTACAATTAGCTACATTTTTTACCTACAAAATTTCGTGAAAAAAATATAAAATGGACAAAAAGAAAAAGTTAAAATTATTACGCTTTTTTGAAAATGCACACCCATATTTTTTGCTTCCATTGTTTTTTTAGTTTTAATTAAATTTTTCACTTTTAATTGAAGGTTTTGTTTTTCTTTTTGCGGCAAAATGCTTTAGTTTGACAGCTAGTTCAGATAAAGTTCCGATAAAAATTAGAGAAGACAGCAATTTTTCATGCTTCGCAACTTCATTCAATATGAATCTACTTGCTTCGCTCTCAAAATTTTGTATGGCGAAGTATGTCGGTCATGATTTGTGTAAACATAGCATTAAGTTGCTGTAGAGTTGCATGTACTTGATAATCATATACTTTTTATTGTAGTCATAAATGATTTTTTATCAACTCTATATAAAACATACTTCATAATAATTCTTCACTTCTGCTTTGTTAGACATTTTTTCCAAATTAATATGTGGCGTTTTAGGAACACTGCAAGAAATACAATACACAAAACGAATATGAAAGCTTATCCAGTTTATATTACTCACCCAACTGCTTCTATTTCAGTGTATTCGCCCAAGGTTATGACATCATTGACCACATTGTTTCCAGGATACTGTTCTTTACCAGTACTGAAAACTTCTGCCCTTAAGACCATTGCCGTTCCTGACAAATTACTAACATCGTATATAACGGTAACTGAGTCTTTGGCACCTTTTACCATTGCTTGGCCACGATTGAGATCACATAGCATAACTGATTCATGAACATTGCAATTAGGAGGATACTTTGCAAACAGCATACGATTCGATGACGTGATATTGATTTGCGGTAAATAGGCTGTCTCACCGGCATTTGATATATCATAGGTGACCTTCAACGTTCGACTACTGCCCAAAATGTATGAATGACTGCAGATAAAGTATTTATGTAAACTCTTTTGAATGACGTGCAATTTTTAATTCACTTACTCTATGCCACTGCTTTCAACTTGCATATCAGCAATGCATATTTCGGTAGCACAACCTGTACTAAATATAATCTTTTCTGTAAAGACTTTAGGTTCTGTTGGATCAACAGCAGCGCAAGTTTCACAAAATACTATAGAAGAAATCTACCTTTAAGAATGCAAGAATAATAACATTGAAAAACATTACCTTCAGAATCTGGTACACGATTAACAAGACTGTAGTGCAACTCCAATTCAATAGGCTTAAAAATCTCCGATTCAATAAATTTAACTTTACAGTTCATTATTCTGCACTGCATTTTCGTTTGGGCCTCTTCATTAAATCTCATCTCATTATGTTCGATGGGTAAAATTTTTACTCTCTTCACCTGCGGATCAACCACAATATGCATGGCTATTTCTTGTGTGCGAATTTTGGAAGATGTTGAAATAGCGTAACATACAGACAAAGGAAAAGAGGATTGTTCAGGTTTTATTTCACGGGTGTCTGATGTAAGAGTTGCCAATATTTTTACTACCGGATATGCTTTGTAAAGCAAAACTGTTTCAGCATTTGGAGCACCAATGGCAATATCATTAAAACCGTTGCTATCAATATCGGAGCCCTTGGACAGACCATGGCCAAACATATGTGGTCTATAGGGTGATTGTATAAAGGCTTTTGGTGAGTCCAAACGTTGACTATACCGATCACGCAAACCTCTTTCATTCCCCAAGTAAATAAAGACTGATCCATCTCCAGCAAAAGGAGCACTTACTGCAATATCCATGTAACCGTCGTGGTTTATATCTCCTAATCTAGTTAGTGCTGTGCCAAAGCGGGCTTTTCCGTAAATTGGAGAAGTTACTAATCTTCGTTCGAAGTTAAACTGAAATATTTTTATAGCAGATTTGTGAAAAACTAAGTATGTATTTTACGCCAAAAACCACTTACCCTTCCCTGATTAACGAACACATAAATTGCACCATCGTCATATACACCTGAAATACTGTGCTGGGGAGCCGACACAATAACATCGGTCAATCCATCGCCGTTGATATCTTCACCTAATACCGCGTACCCAAAGTATTCACCGAACTTTTCCCCTCGGAAAACATACTGTTTTATTATTCTATTGTTACCGTAGTCGAATATGTAGACCTGTATATCATATACATTTAAAAACTAAGATTGTTCCAAGTAAATATATTTATAAGTAATGTTACCTCTCCAGATTGTTCATTAGCCTGCGGGGCAGATGCTACATATAATATTTGTTCTCTATTGTTTGAATCAAAGTATCCCGAGTTCACAGAGAAACCAAAATATGAATCACTTGGTTGATTAAAAAATTGAGGATTTGGAATATCCGACTCATAGTTGATCATAGAACTATCTAAATCTGATTGTCTTGACTTGCGCAATGCTCTTTCAGTATCACGTCGACTGAGGCTCGGATCATCGCTTATGAGTTTTTTACGGTGTCGAAGTACTGAACCCTTCCATGTATGAATACCGGGAGCACCAACGAGAAACTCTTCATTATCAGTTGTAATATGAACACTTAAGCCTTGTTCAGCCAGCATGTAGTAGTAGAACTTCGATTCATCATCTTTGCGAATTTGATCTTGCTTCAAACGCAAGGGCGATATTTTGCGTACACTTGTGGGTTTTTCTTCTAACGTATCATTAATCCAATAACATAATCCGTGCATTAAATAGTCATTATTGGCCACAGGGGCCATAAATCTCGGTGCACAAACTATTAATTTATCAGTGTCTTTCAAACCACCATCCATGGCTGCACCCAGCCATTGGAAATCCCGTCGCTCAGAGTCATAAGTATAGTCACTTTGTTCGATATTACGATTCCCCTGATCATCGAAAACATATGGGTAACACACATTAGGTTTACTCAGTGAGCATCGATAGATAGCACCAGTTTCATTTACATTTCGCTGCAATTCCAAAGTAGATTGCGCTCTAGGTGCACCAATTATGATACTGAAATTTAAAATCATTTTATTAATTAATAAAAATTACACACCTGGCTTCAAAAATCAGACACATTTTGATAAATTATTTGTAAATATAATTCTTACTTAAAATTTTTAAGCTAACAAATTTTGCAGCTGTGGACTATGTACACTGCTGTATATAAATACATGGATATGGAGGGCACAATGATACAAAAATATTTAAGTGTGCTTGTTCAGATAATATCTCATTTTGAACTTAGTCTATCTTTTTTAGTAAATGATGATCTTTTTTACTGTTCCTTTGGCGTATAAAAATCATTTAAATTTATACATTCTTTTACTGATATTGAAAAACTTTTTCTGTACACTTAATTTTTTCACTATTTAATGCAATATACATTTTGAGTAAAAATAATATATATTATAGATGTATGCTTTATTTATCACCAGAATTGGTTTCAGTATCCAGTACTCTACTTTATAAACCTACTAGCTTATCCCGGTGTGCTTCGCTACCCCCCTCGTTATAAAATAAAATTAAAAGTATTTATATATCCTATTGTGAAAATTTAATGACAATCGGTCCAGTAGTTAAGACTATATTAAGATTTTTAATTTTCCCAAAAAGGGGCGTGGTCCCACCCACTTTTCTCCTGGTACGTATTCCAAATTATGCCAATACAATATGTACCAACTATCATCGACGTAGGTCAAAAAATGCCCAAAATATGGCGATTTAAATTTTTGGGATATATGGGAGGTATCACGCCCCTTTGTCCAATCCCGCCCATATTTGCAGCAGCACTAAAAAATGCACACTGAACCGACATACAAAATTTTGTTCAAATACCATTATCAGGAGCAGAAATAATAGATTTTTAATTTGTGGTTTGTATGAGAGGTACCACGCCCCTTTGTCCAATCCCGCCCATATTTGCAGCAGCACTTAAGAAATGCACACCAAACCGACATAACAAATTTTGTTCAAATACCATTATCAGGAGCAGAAATAATAGATTTTTAATTTGTGGTTTGTATGAGAGGTACCACGTCCCTTTGTCCAATCCCGCCCATATTTGCAGCAGCACTTAAAAAATGCACACCAAACCGACGTACCAAATTTTGTTCAAATACCATTATCAGGAGCAGAAATAATAGATTTTTAATATGTGGTTTGTATGGGAGGTACCAAGCCTCTTTTTCCAATTGGACCGAATTGTAAATCTAAACCACCCAGGGCGCCACCCAAACGCATACAAAAAAATTTATGCAAATCGGTCCAGCCGTTTAGGAGGAGTTCAGTTACAACGCACGTACAGTAGAATTATATATATAAAGAGCCACGCCCCTCCGCCCCCAGGCCATTAATTTAAATAATAACTATCCTATCATATAAGTTGGACCAAATTACATATATATGCCAATTTTCATGAATATCAGTTGACTCGTTTTTGAGTTTATTCGGAAACATTTAGATTTTTATATTATTAAAAAATGTGCGTTAAAGTAGGCGTGGACGAAAAAAATTTTCCTATTATTTATGCTGGAGTTTGAGTAACATGCTGACAAAGTTTCAGAAGGATCGGTGCAGCGGTCTAGCTTCGTATACGGTACAAACATTTTGCCACGCCCCTCCACCCCCAGGCCATTAATTTAAATAATAACTATCCTATCATCTAAGTTGGACCAAATTACATATATATGCCAATTTTCATGAATATCAGTTGACTCGTTTTTGAGTTTATTCGAAACATACACAGTGACACGGATTTTTTATATATTAAGATTAGTATTGACTCATCGTTTGATATTGAATTTGTCGCTTTGTTATCAAGTTGAGACATAAAAGGTTAATCCTAACATGCTCCTGTATGCCTCCATCATTCCCGTAGTTTTTACCTGATGATAAGCATTGCTTTTCAGTCAAACTTAATGACAGTTTAAAAGTTTTTTTTTAGCATGTAATATAACATGAGTCTTTTTCATATGAATGGCGTACTAAATGATTTTTCTATATTCTCGATTTAATATTGATAAATGATAGAGACGACTGCGAAATTTAAAGATTATTCCCTGTTACTAGTCCGGAACACCGTTATCATCCTGCTATTGAATTCCATCTGATTATGGTTTGTCATCGTCTAAAATTAGGGAAAAATTCTTGTCAATCAGGCACACTGATTAAGACACATTTAATGAACTTATTACAAATATTGACTGGAATAGTTACTTGTTATATCCATTAGGTTCATTCATCGATATGTATCACCCTCCACGTGGGTGTCAGCTGGTAACAAGCACCACAGTTTCGTCCTATTTATGTCACGCATATTCAGGACGAATCTTGGCTAAGCTTTAGACACTCATCTGACTATCTGGACTGTCCTAGTGGTGCAATAGGTGGACGGATGTCTTGATCGGGGCAAGAAGGTCTGATCCGATCTGCCAGAAGTCATGTTGGAGGATCCACCGCTTCTTTGGGAGTGCCGTATCTTCATGTACTGATGGTAGTGTACCTACATCCTCTATTCTGGTGGACGGGTGAAGGTCTGGCACAGGATTTCAGTTAGGTCATGTCTCTGCTGTACCTCCCTGGTTGATTGTAGGTAGGCGGAGATCTGCTATCCACTCTTAAAATAGGTACCCCTAATCTACGGTGGAACAACATATGCCAAGGGATGCGCGGCCAATAGGTGATTGGTCTTATATATGCGAACTCTGGACCTGGGAAGTCCAGTTTTATTTAATACCCACTCTAGCAAGGGGCTCTGCTAGTCGTGTATTGTTCAATCCCCTACATTTTCAAAACATTTTATGGAAAATTTAAACATCGAGTCAGACAATCAAAGTGTCTGCTCTGACAGATCCAGTGCTACAATAATAGGCAAAGGTCTGGGCAATATGAATATGCGTACGGAAACCTCGTTTGTCAAGTTTGTACCAGCGGAGAAACGACGGTTTAAGAAAGCTTTGGAAGCTGGCTCCAGTCGAGAAATTGCTATCCAAATCGCTAAAGGAGCAACTAAACGTGAGCTATCGGATAAGAAGCAGGTTTCAGAGGGCAAGAGGTCCAAGGCTGCGGGTAGCCACGTTCCAAACCACACTGTGCATCCTAAGTTGAAACCGGCCTACAACCATATCGCTAGTTTGGTTAGAGTCGGCTTTCTGACCTACGACATCGTGGGAAATCCTTTGACGGTCGAGCAAATGAAAAGATTCTGGCAATCATAGCGGCTCAAAATAACTTGAGTGCGAACCTTTGGAAGATAACCATGAGGAAGAACGATGGTCCACTTCTTTATTTGATAATGGCGGTGCAAACTCGTGGCCAAACTCGTGGAGACAAATGGCCGTATTGCTTACCGCTTCACCCACCTGAAGCTAGTGATTAAAGACGCGCAGAACGAAGGTGCAAGCGAAGGCAGTAAAAAGGGCCCCGTCCAAGTTTAAGTGCTAGATACTCAGCAGGCGAAAGATAGTGGAGAGGAACGTGAGGTTCCTGAGGATATTGGTCCATCCACTAGTAAGCCCGCCGAGGCGAAATAGGAGAACAAACCCAAGCCAGGTAGTGCGTTCCGGCAAATTGGCCTGGCATCGAAGCGGGCCAAACCCGACGATAAGAAACTTGTGGTATCTGCGGGTATTTTCAAATGTCGGCAAGGCTACAGCTACGATAGTCGCAGCACGCTTAAGGGCTTCGGCCACCTTGTACAAGGTTTTCGCCGAAAGACGGAGAGACATGGTGCTTGTGCAGGAACCATGGGCTATCGAAGGTAAACTTTTTGGCCTTCAACAAGAAACAGGTAGGTTAATGTTTTATAAAGGAAATTGAGGTCCTAGAACCGCAATGTTAATAAGTAAACACATTGATTACATTCCCATTCCAGAATTCATCCAAAGTGACCTGGTGGCGGCATTAATTAAGATCCCGATGGAACAAGAGTCCAGGCAAGTGGTCCGTGCCTCAGCTTATTTTGCAGGTGATGTGCCTATTCCACCTAGGGAAATCAAGGAACTGGTAAGTTATTGCCGCTACAATAATTATCAGTTTATAATTAGATGTGACGCTAAAGCTCATCACACCGAGTGGGGTAGTAGTGACATTAATGGGATAGGTGAAGCTCTGTTAGAGTTTCAAGGTTGTGAGGGTATAGAGATTTTGAATAGGGGTTCAGAGCCAACTTTCATTAATGCCATTAGGGAGGAGGTATTAGATCACACTCTATCTAACTCATTTATTTCAAATTATATATTTAATTGGAGGGTCTCTGGCGAGGTCTCCCTGTCGGATCATCGTTACATAAGGTTCAATTTTCCAGGAGCCTCATCGGTTAATCAACAACAATCATGTCGTTATTTCCTCACATCATGAAGGCAGTAGTATAAAAAGACGTAGAACGGCACGAAAGGTGCCGTGGTGGAGTGACCTTCTTGATGATATGCACAGGAAAGTTAGAAAACTTTTTAATCGCGCAAAGCGCTCTGGTAATTGGGAAGAGTACAGAAGGTATCTGACCGACTGCAATAAAGAAATAAGGAGATCCAAAAAGGAGTCCTGGAGGCTCTCTCTCGCTCTCATGTGAGCGAAATAGGTCTTATGAAGAAGGCTGATGGTACGTATACCAAGAACCGAAGATAGATCTTGGAGGTGTTACTTAGTGTTCACTTCCCAGACCCAATTCTCAAGGTTCAAAATGAGGATGACTTCACAGAATGCTCTCCCATTTTGTACAGAGGAGCTTTCAAATTTTCTAGGGTTATGTTTAATCCGGATAGGATGAAATGGGCTATTGCTTCAATCCAATCTTTTAAGGCTCCCGGCGGGGATAGTATCTTTCCAGCACTTATACAAAGGTGCATTAATACACTGCTTTGTGCCCTCGCCGCCCAGTTTTTCTTCGGACACATACCCCAATTGTGGAGGAACTTCAACGTGGTTTTATACCTAAAGTGTGCAACAGGCCAGATAATCTGGCCAAATCATACAGAACAATTAGTTTAACATCCTTTTTATTGAAAACGATGGAGGGACTAATTGATCTGCACATTAGATTGACGATTTTGAATACCGCCCCCTTGCATATGAACCAATATGCTTATGCTAAGGGAAAATCGACTGAGTATGCTTTGCATCATCTTGCTACTAAGATTGAGAAGACTCACAGGTCAAGGGAAATCTCGGTGTGTGCCTTCTTGGACATCAATGGCGCATTTGATAACACCAATTATGATTAGATAGAATGCTCTCTTAGGCAAAAGGGTCTTGACGTCACTTCTGTGAGATGGATTAGGTCAATGCTTGAGAGCAGGGACAGAACTGCTTCTATGGGTAACGATACGGTTACTATTAATGGGGTCAAAGGGTGTCCCTAAGGAGGTGTTTTATCACCACTCCTTTGGTCAGTAGTGAAGGATGAACTTCTCCTCATTCTTAGTGAACAAGGACATGAAGTTATTGGCTATGCTAACGATCTGGTGGTGATGGCAACTGGAAAATTCGGCAACGTTCTCTCAGACATCATGATTGATGCATTGAGCACTGTTATGACATGGTGTGTGAGACACGGCCTTACTATCAACTCTGACAAGACTATTCTAGTGCCTTTCTCTCTTAAGAGGAAACTTGGTCTAGGGACAATACTGCTGAATGAGCTCATTATCCCTTTTTCGACCGAAGTCAAATACCTGGGGGTTATGTTTGATAGCAAGTTGACTTGGAACCGACATGTTGAATGCGTTACAGAGAAAGCCACTAGGGCGATCTGGGCGGTGAAGAGTTGTGGTGAATGCACCTGGGACATGAGCCCAAAAATGATCATGTGGATCTATACAATGATTGTCAGACCAATCATCACGTACGGTGCAATTATATAGTGGCAGAAGACTCTCCAGACTAAGGCACAAACCAGGCGAAGAACAAACTCTGCAAGGCTCAGAGAATGGCACTTCTTCTTGCTACAGCTAAAATGATGTTATGTCCAACTTTTGCCATTGAGGCCTTGATTCGGTTAACAACTATACAAATCTTTATAAGATCCTCTGCGGCAATGGCTGCTTATCGGATGGGTATCGGTAACTCTGCTCGCTGTGTTGGCAACGGGCATTCATCGATCCTGAATACATTGTCCTGCAGAAAACTGTTACGGATGCCTAGCGACTGTATATCTTGTGAACTAAGGTTCAACAGGAGATTCAATGTCAGAATTCCGCTTAGGGTCACGTGGGAGGGTAATGGCTCCTCTGTGGATTGCAGAAGATTATGTTGGTTTATGGATGATCCAAAACTTTAGATGGAGTAGGTGCTGGAGTCTGTGGACCCGACGTGAAAATCTCAGTGCCCATGGGTAAATGGCCCACGGTATTTCAGGCGGAAATATAGGCAATCACCAAATTTGTTCGTATTAATTTGAATGGGAATTCCGTTTTAAGCTTGTTTTAGAGTGCTTTGACTCACTACAGACGCTATCGATACGGAACAAGGTTTCCATTTACTGGATACCTGTCCATAGGGGTCATCCGGGTTACGAGATAGGGGATGAATTGGCCAAAAGGGCCTCTGCCGCTCCTCTTATAGGCCCAGAGCCCTTTTGTGGCGTAAATTGGTTGACTGTAACAACTCTAATCAGAGAGAATGACATGTCGACCGCAAAGAAAGTTTGGGTGCCTTCTCCTGGTTTAAGGCAGGCCAAATCACTGATACAGCCATTCTCATACAGTGGCATCCTGAATTTCAACAGGAACGGCTTACGCCTTGTTACTGGTTTCCTCTCCGGTCACTTTGGACTGAACTACCATCTTTGGAAAAGCTACCTAGTTCGCTCACCCTTATGGCGTTTATGCCTGGAAGAGGATGAGACAACGGCACACATTCTCTGTGAATGTATAGTCTTATGTAATATTCGAAGGCATGTTTTTCTTTCTGAATTTGTGTGTTCGTATGATATTAGGCTGGCTTCTCCAAGGTCTGTGCTGACTTTCATAAGGAGAGTCATTCAGAGTGTGACGCCATAAGTCGACGCTTGTTTTTGGCCACACATCCAAGCTAATTATTTTTTTTCGCATAGTGTTTATCTATTTATTTATATGAATGTATAAGAAACTTAATAATTAATTGTTAATCATTATAACTAATTATTACCCGCGAAGGGGTTAAGTTGGTTAACTTTTGGAATCTTTTTGTAAAGTAATTAATTTTAAACTTAACGGTCACCACACACTCCGACCTCTGTATGTCATGTTAGCGACTAGCTTAAAGAAAAATACAACGTTGAGCATGCATACAGCTGGTCGTCATGTAAAACCACCACGCACAGCCAATCAACTGCGTTTGTGAGTATGTGTGACAATACGCAGCAGATATAAAAGGCGGAACACAACAAGCAGGAGTTAGTTAGTGTCTGGCTGTTGAGGAGATCAGACAAATACTTCGGCTACGTTTTTGAACGTTCCTTAGTTATTTGTCAATAGATATTCATACCATAAAAAATGATAGCCATACAAGAACTGACATACCTTTTTAAAACGCGAAGCGGGGAATGGTGTGGTTATTGTTACGTTGGTGAATGTTCTCTCACCACATTATTTTCTAGCAGACGTTTCTCACATACTCGTGGCTCTGAGTAATATTTTTACGCGAAGTGGGGAATGGTGTGGTTATTGTTACATTTGTGAATGTTCTCTCACCACATTATTTCCTTAGCAACCCTCTCTCATGATATCAGTCGTATGTTATTACATTTAGGACCGTAAAATATAAGTTGGTATAGCAACAAAATATTGTTTTTGTGAATTTTTAATAATAAATAAAACCGTACGTTTTATAATGATTTCCAATACTTTATTCTCTGGGTCTCATAAATCAAATAAATTTATGTGACGAACGCTGGACACGAGGAGTGATACCCCAGCCATAAGGAACTTCGTTACAAGAGCTTGGCTTAATTTTTGGGATCCATGGCACAAGCGATCCAATAGGTGTCGCAGTGCTGGTCCTTGGACCAGATCTATCCACTTTTTTATTCTATTCTATTCTACAAGTCAACAACCACTGTAAAAGGCTTATTAGTACTTTAATATAAAAATAAACTTAAATATATAATATATCATTCTTTTCGCAACTCTTGAATAAAGAACAACGTTTAATTTGTTTGATAAGAAAAGATAAACAATTAAAATTAATTAAGACTCAGAAAGTCCTTTGTGAACTGCTGTGTCTGACAATTGAACTGAGGACGAACTACGGCGTTAAACTCTGCCCTGTTCGTACCAGTTATAAGTACAAATAAATAATAAAAAATAATTATAAATTTAATAGAGTGGAGACACTCTATAAAAAATAAATTATAAGTTTGCAACAACCAATTGTTACTTTAAATTATTATTGCTATTAAATATTATTTTAGTATATAAAAAGAAAGAAAAATAAACTATGTTGTTCAATAATTAAAATGGCGATTAATTCAAAAGATTAACTTTAACTTTCACAACGTATTTGGTACCAAATGAAAGTAGATAAAATTATACATCACTAACTGCAAAAATTAAGTTCTAAGTTGTGTACTTTATTTACAGTGTGTTTAAAGTGTAATAATTTTTGTTGTTTTTGATTAAAAGAGAAAATTTTGATATTTCAAGTGACTATATTTTATATTAAGTAAAAGTTTTATAATGGATCCTTAAAATTCAGGTATATAAGCACATAAAAAATTATTTTTTGTTTAGATTAATGCTTTAGAAATATTAAAAAAAAATCAAATTGCTCTAAAAATGTGGTATTTTTGATAAATACATTGAGTTTCAACAACTTTGCGGATGAGTGCAGGAAAAAATGCTTTTATGGTCTTAAAATATGAGATTTTAGCTAATAAATCCCAGAATGCCTATTTACGCATTTGTGCCATTTTTGAGTTATGAAGGTTTTTGTGAAAGAACTCCAGTTGCTAAAAATCAATGTGAAAACAACAAACAAAAAAAAAACAAGTTGTTTTTATTATCTTTTGATGTTATTGTAGCTAATGAGTGTAATTAATTGATTAATTATAATAATTGAGTCTGTAATGTAATGAAGAACTGCCTAAAATAACTTTATACTTTAAAGCTATGTACAAACGATTGGCAGATCTTACAATTTTGTAAGATATGGCAATATACTGATAACGTACTGACAATGAAAAATTGTTACCAAAAGGTAAATTGTCAGTTCAGACGATTGTAAGAAAACCTTACAATTTCATTGTCAGACAATTGTCAGATAATAAATTTATCTGCCAACAACAATTGTCAGTTTATACGGTTGTCAGATTGTTGTGTGGAAAAATTTCCAGATGCGTTGTTAAACTTTGTCAGAACTGTCAAATCCAATAGTACTTATAGACAGCATTGCCAATAGAAAAATTATCTGACAATGGTGCTATTGTCAGATGTATTAATTTGAACACATCTGCCAATAAAACGAGAGCTTACAATGTCTGACAATGTCAAAGTAGAGTGCTCTCACGATTGTCAGATGTCTGACAATATTATTGTCTTACAATGAACTGACAATGCTCTTTCTTGCAACGTTGCAAGACAAAAATTGTAAGTTGAGACGGTTGTCAGAAATTTTCTGAACATTTTTCTTACAATATTGTAAGATCTGCTAATCGTCTGTTCATAGCTTAAGGGTGCTTTGACGGAAGTTCAGGACATAATTCATATAAACAAGCCTTTCATGACATTAACGCCTCAGACTCTTCAGTATTTATAACATCGATTGTACCATTGAAACTAGTTTGTGAAAACAAAATATGTGGCAAAATCCTCGACCGTCTTCCACTAGACTTTGCAGGCCCCTGAAAATTGAATTTTTGAAAGAAACGACAGACAATATTAAACTCGAAAAAGCAAGAGTGGAGACTTAAAAAAGGCTCTTATCGATTATGTAGTATTAGTTGGAGAGAGATTAGTGAAAGTTAATTACGAACTAATTCTAGTGATGATTGACGGTAAAGCTTGTAACGCTATTACAGACACAAGTCCACACAAAAGATCTATATATGTAGCGCCACAAGTAAAGACTTCAACAATATTGATAAAATGATTTCAAAATATATTAATATAGAAAACGTGGAGTTTGGTTTATCTGTCCTTCATGGCTAGATAAGATTTTTTGAGTATCTTATCTTATCATATAAACTCCCGATAAAAAAATGGCCAACTATGTGATGATGAAAAAAAAAATTATTGCTGATACAAAAAACGCATTCAAAGGAAATTTAGAGAGAAAAGTTGATTGATTGTTCACCAAGCAAAACCAGGTTTTGGAAACTCAAATGATGGGAATATTGCAAGGCATTTTTTAAGAATGCTGAATTATCTGCAAAAATTACAAAAATTTATTTGCAGTTGATAAAAAATATGTATACAATATTAATAGTTGTTTCCAGTGGCATTGAGGTCAATATCGAAAGATTTTCAAATTTCGTTAATGATACTGCCAGGATATTTGTTAAAAATTATCCATGGTATTATATGCCTCCTACTCTCCATATATACTTTATTCACGGGGCAGAAATTATATCGCTTTCACCATTGCCTTTTGGCCAACTAACTGAAGAATCTCAAGAAGCTAGAAATAAAGATTTTAAGTTATAGGGAGCACTTTTCGCGTAAATTTAGTAAGAAAAAGACCATAGATGACGTCTTCAATAGATTTATTTTAAGTTCTGATCCATTCATTTCAAGCATGAGAAATAGTTGTAAAAAGAATATGGAGCAAATACCAAAGTCTGCATTGGAGTTACTTATTCTTCCCCACAGTGAAAATGATAATGATGACGATGATGAAGACTATTTTATTGATGATTTTGAAGTTAATGATGATTATGAAGTAAATAATACTTTTGAAGTTAATGAAATGAAGTAAATAAAAAACCTTATAAGTGACTTTTTTGAGTTAAATCTGTGGAGTTATGGATTTTTGAGAAAAAAGACTATAAATACATATTAAATATTTATTCTTTTTATTTAAACAAAAAAAAATTTTTTTCCAAAAGCACATGAAAAATGCTCTAATTAACAATATAATTTACTAATTTATCGTTTTTCATTCAAAAATTACAGCAGTAATAGTCAATAAGACCATTTTTTTCCAAAGTACAAAAAAGTCCATAAAAGGTAAAAAAATGTTTTCAAAAATTTTTTTTAAATGCTGGTTTTTATGTATTTATTAATATCCATCAATAAAAAATAACAACATTTTAATATTACGACTTCTATGAATTAATCGCCACTATCTATACCATTCACCTTACTATGCGTTGATTCAAAGTTAAGGGAAATTTTTAAAAACTCAACAACGTTTGAATAGTGCGTACAATCAATTGTTTAACCGACCGGCTCATGGAGCAAAAAAAAAAAAAAAAATAACAACAACAAAAATAACTCCTAAGCCTACAGAGACTGGAATGAACCACAACTTACTTTAGTTTCTAAGGACCATCAAAGTGACATTAGAGATATAAAAGGCATCACTCGATCGGCTTCTGAATGGTATATCATCCGTAATAGAAGATCAGCATCATCAGTACTACCTTTTCAAAACAAACACAATCTGAAAAATGGAAACTAATTCAAGAGCGGTACTGTAACATGTGTCCTAGATGTGAAAATTCAAGGTACAAGTTTTAAGTAAATGAGTACTATACGTTAGAAGATAGAGTTCAACAGCAGTTGATCGATCTGTCAATAAAGTGCTCCGCAAATCAACAAAACTGTAGCGTGCTTACTGCCCAAGCATTGCGAGTCAATATTACCGCAACATGCAAATTGCATTGACAAACTGCAACCAAAATATTTTGTGTAACGGTCACTTGACATCCATAAGTTTGATCAAGTACAGGTGCACAATGCACTAAAAGGTATGTACTCGTTGGTTTTTAAAACTGCTGAGACACGCGTGTCACGTCTATCGGGGGAAACTAAAAGCAATGTTTTATTTGATAATCGTGTATCTTTTGTTTTCCCACTTTTATTAAGGTACCGCTAAGATTTATTCTCATAATTAGTATATAAGGAGATGTAATTCAGTTTAAGAAAATTAATAAAAAAAACATCAGTCAACTTTACAAGCTCTAAAGCTACCTTCACATTTATCAAATATTTGCCCAAAAAAACGTAACCAATAGTTTTGCTTAGGGATAGTGTCATTAAACACGATTGTTATATTACAAAATAAAATTAATTCTTCTCCAAAAGAGTATTTTTATACAGTTTTTAAAAAATTCGAACCCAAAATTAAAAAAATATTGGAATTAAAGGAAATAACTTATTAGTTTTTTTCTTGGTTACGTTTTTTTCGACAAATATTTGATAAATGTGAACGTAGCTTTAGGAATTTACATTAGGGTAACTCTAATTAATGCAATATAAATAATAATAAAAATGAATAATAATATAAATAATATTATAATATCGAATACACTACACCCTACCCCTTAAGAAAAATTTTACAATTTTATGAATTAAAATTTTAAAATTTATTATTGATATTTGACAATTAATGTGGCAGAATCTAAATTTTTTTTATATGATTGAGTTTAAATGTATGACAGAGTTTAAATGTATGACAGAGTTTATTCCTTTTTAGACTATGTCTGTTAAATTTAATACTTTTTGAACAATAAAAGCTTTATTTGTTTTACCTCATTACTTTAAAATTTTAAATCTTTGCTCTTCCTCTTTTAATTATCTTTACTCTTCTTCTTTTAATTATTTTTACTCTTCTTCTTCTTCTAATTATCTTTAGTCTTTTTCATCTAATTATCCTTTCTCTTCTTCTTTTATTTATCTTTACTCTTCTTCTTTTAATTATTTTTACCCTTCTTCTTCTTCTAATTATCCTTAGTCTTCTTCTTCTAATTATCTTTTCTCTTCTTCTTTTATTTATCGTTACTCTTCTTCTTTTATTTATCGTTACTCTTCTTCCAATTATCTTTGCTCTTCTTCTTTTAATTATCTTTCCTCTTCTTCTCTAATTATCCTTACTTTTCTTCTTTTAATTATCTTTACTTTTCTTCTTTTAATTATCTTTACTTTTCTTCTTTTAATTATCTTTACCTTTCTTCTTTTAATTATCTTTACCTTTCCTCTTTCAATTAAATTTATATGTTGAAGTGTATTCCTAAACAAGTTGATCAGGCTTTTTATTAGGAATACAGTTCTCACTGTTTTTATTTATTAATTTTTTGTAAAAATGATTTTAAATCATTTTTGTGTCTTTTGAGATTGCCTTTTTTGTAAGGTTTCTCCAATGACATCTGTGTGTACTATGGATTATCACCGTACCTTTTTTACAATCTCAAACGCAAAATCCCTCATGTTTTGATATTTTTGTATAAATCTTTTTTTTTCTTTTTTTGTTTACTGAAGAGTATTAAAAATTTGGAATTTTTGATTTCTAGTATATTTCGTTTTTTCATTCTTTTCTTTCATTGCTTTTTTGCGCTAATTTTTTTGATTTGGAAATTTTTTCTTTTAAAAAGGAATAGATTCTGTCTTTTTTTTGTTTTGTTTTTATGATTTATTAATTGTTTAAATTATATTTTTTTTTAAATCTAATTACAATTTGTTATTTGTAAAAATTTTTATGGCAACATTGAATTTAAATTTTCCTAGCGCCCTCTATTTGTGAAAAAATATAATATAGTGGTAGCATTGTTTTTTTTTTTGTATTGTTTGCTTCTATTGGCAACTTTAAATTTCATATGTTTTCTTCTTCGCGTTTTTTAATTTCAGTATTTCTTTAATTTGTTAAATCATTGTTTTACTTAAATTTAATTTCTTGTAATTATTCTAGTTTAAAAAGAATAACAATAAAAAGATATATTTAAAAGAAATTCATTGTTTTATATATATCATTTGATATGTTGTACTTTTCAGTTTTTATTTGATAATTTTTTTTTTATAGTTTAGTGTTTATTGTTTTATTTTTTTTGTTTATAAATCGCTCTTGAACCGCCTCCAATGCCGCGACTTGTAGCCATAGTTCCGATGCTACCTCCATGATGGTGGTGGATCGGCGTTGATTGAGGTCCTTAGTTCGGCCAGTTTCCTCCGGATCCGCACTTGCGTACCACCTCTTCGGTGTTTCGGTTTATTGGTTTGCGGTATCGCGGTAAGTTCATCTTCCTTTCTTTTTTGCTGCCTTTTGAGATACTCCTCGATGGTTAAAGGCCTGGGGCCAGCTTTTATAGGCGCAGGCTTGTACTGCGGTGCCTCCTTGTTTTCGCCAGCGGGCTGGTACTCTTTCACGGGAATTGCTTCCAAATCCGTATGCAGGATCGCCATGTGGAGAAAAGATGAGTGTAGTGTATGTGAAAATGAAAGTAGAGTAACCGGCGCTTAAAAACGCCACTGGCAAGAATAGAGTAAAGGCAGTTTTATATGCCTGTGTTTTAAATAATTAAGAAGCCGGTTAGAGGCTAAGAAAGTGATTGATTTATTTTCGTAAAAACAAGGACATAAATACTAACTTAACGGTAATCCTAAAGCTACAAACTTAATATTAGTTTTTGTCCTAAACTACAAATATTCCAATGTAAATTCCAAGGAATGTCTTAGGAATTTACATTAGGGTAACTCTAATTAATGCAATATAAATAATAAAAATGAATAATAATATAAATAATATTATAATATCGAATACACTACAATATAAAAAATATTTAGCTTAAATTACTTTTTAGCGCCTTCAAAATATCGTTGCTTAAAGTTTAGCGTTTCTAGCTAGAAAAGTTGCTTAAATGTGCTTAGAGAATACAAATGTATAACATTTTAGCGATAAGAGAGAGCATTTTTTGCTCTCAGAGCAAACGCCAAAATTGCGGCGAATTTAATTTTAATGACGTTGCCTAATTTAGCAATACGAATTACAGAATTCAATATGTATCTAAAATTCTCTAAAACGATTTTAGACATTTTTAGCGATGGAGATTTAGCTTTAGCGAGTTACAGAATATAGCTGCTGATGTCTACTGGCCCAACGGGTCAAGCTGAATTATTTTCAATCTTGCTTCGTTTCCTCTTAAAAAATTTTGTTTTCATAACAGACATAGAAATAATGTACTACTCAATGTGAATGATAATGTGCTGGATAACTTATACGTGGACGACGGCTAAGGAGGATCAAACAATTTAAATACCACAATTACTATTCAAGATGAGCTTATAATAATTCCACGGCATCATGGATATCAGTTGAAAAAATTGTGTTCAAGTCAATTTTTAATTCAATAAAGGCAATGCAGTAAAAACACTTGGACTTTCGTGGCATTCTAAGTCCGACTATATTCGAATCAAGGCAAAATTAACTCCGGCGCCAGCAATTACGAAACGTATTGCTACTGCCAACCTTGCAATAGTATTCGATCCTCTCGGACTATTAGCACCTGTCGTCGTAAGAGCAAAAATATTCATTCAGCATATGTGGCAACAAAAACTAAACTGGGATGAACCACTCTCAGAAAACCTTAACAATTTGTGGAATTCATTCAGTTGCACATTTTTGCAGAAGCATCGGAAAAGGCATTTGGTGAAGCTGCTTACATTCGTGCAACTCTGAAGATTGGGCGAAAAATCTATTATTGCTGTGTGCAAAATCTAGGGTTGCTCTATTAAAACAACAAACTCTTCCTCGGCTTGAGCAGTGAGCAGCTCAACTATAAAAAAGTATTCACACTGAACCTCAGATAAAAAATTTCCTAACGTATTTGTGGTCCGATTCTGAGATCGTTTTATCTTAGACAAACACACAATCAACCATCTACTATATCTAATCGGATAACAAGCCTTCAGTCGTTAACGTTGACTAATCAGTTGCATCACATTCCATCGAAGGACAATCCTGGCGACATTTTATCCAGGGGTCTATCCGCAACGAAAATTCGTACATGCAATTTATGGTTGTATAGACCACTATATCTGCACTGGAAGGAAAAATTGTAACCATGTCAAAAAAAATTAATTTTTACATCGAACGGAAGAAATCAAAAGCAATTGCCATCAACATTGTCTGTCCTCATGATTTTATTTACAAAATGCATCATGGAAACTCCTTCAGGAAGTTACAAAAAATATTGTTATGTTCTGAGATTTATCAATAATCTGAGAATTGGTCAAACAGATCGTCCAAAATTCTAGGCCTTGACCCCAATTGAACTAGATAATTCCTCATTCGTAATTTTAAAAACTATTCAAAGTGCAGACTTCTCGTCAGAAATTAAAGAACTTGAAAGAAATGCAGCAATCGACAAAAAAGTCCAATTATTAGTTTTACACCTTTTTTTTTTGATGAAGAAAAAGTTCTTAGAGTTGGAAACCGTCTAGATGCGTCTATGTTATCATGTGACACAAAACACCCTATGCTACTTATATACTCTTATAATATGAAAGAAGGTTCTTTGTTAATTTAATTAACATTGTCAAAAATGTAATTTTATTGAATGATTATTTTATTAGTTTGAGTTCTGGACAGCCGCTAGTGCGACTGTCCAGTAAGAGACAGAATTATGAACTTAATTATTATTTAATATTAAAATCTTAACATAGCTTAAACATTCTATTTCTTAAACTAACACATACACAAAGTATGTGTGGGAATATGCATGATCAGCATAATACACTCTGATCATACAATTGGAATGTGGACGTTTATTCAAACAATAACAAAAGTGTTGTTTTACTTGCTGCATGCAGACGGCATGCAGTAGTGGTTAGTCAAACACACTACACCTCCCTTTTTCAGAAAGAATAATCAATACTGAGTTGATTATTCTTACTAGTAATAAAAAAATTATAAAGTTAAAAATTACAGGGATTTTTAGGGAATATGCCTTCCCTCCCTTTTTTAGAAAATGTTAATTCATATATATTATTAAAAATTTTATTATTATTAAAGTAAAAAAATTATATGATTATTACTAATAATCGTATACCTAAGATAGCTGGTAAGAAATTGTACAGTTAACTAACATACGCAAAAATTATATAAAAAATTAAAGCAAGAGTTATATATTTTTATTAATATGTAATATTTATAAAGATAAAGTTTCAATTAATATAAGGAACTTTGCATATCATAATAGTCATAAAACAAAATTATGAAAATAGAGCAAAAAAAATTATATATTTAAAAAATTAAAGTAAATATAATATATGTATTATTTTGATATATTTAAATGTTTTGTTGGGCCCAATTCTTTTGTATGCTAGCATAAAACATTACTTTATTATAAGATTGTATTTTTCTCTTAAAAAAAAAAATTCTTAACTATTCATTACAAAAAAAATTCTTAACTATTCATTACAAAAAAAAATTCTTAACTATTCGTTATTCATTATCAATAACCTTATTAAATTACTTCTTCATTACTATTTATTATGCAATTAAAAAATTTGTCCAAAGCCGTTAAAAATTGGCTTACAATGGACGTATTCCAAAAAAATTTGTTGCACTAATGCAAAACAAAACTCATTTCAAACGATATATTTTGATTTCAAATGTATCATACTCCGTTTCTATTTTTATTTATTTCATTTCTTAATTCAAAATTATTTTGAAAACAGGAAGAAAAAAAAATTCAATTCAAATTCACATACTTCTATTCATTTACTTTTTTTTTTATCGGTGGTGATTTTATTTAATTTTTTTTTGTGAGCACAATAGTTATATCTGCATCTTGCAAGATTTCAATACCTTTCTCTTTGAAGGTTTTCAATATTCATTCCTAGGTTATTAAGCGTACTATCATGTAGTGAAAGTCGCAATGTTGTCAGAGCAATATTATCAGCTACTTTTTCAAGCTTTAGAAAGTGGTGACCTAAGTCTACGTTTCTATTTATAATTTTGTCGTTCAACTCAAATTTGGAAAGTACTCGCTTTCCTTTTTTATATTCATTATTAATTTAGTGAAGTAGTCTAGGTACTTCACAGTGCTCATGGGCATTTATCGCCTCATATATTTCTAAGCCAACCGATAATATTTATGTTTGAATTCATTTATTTTCATTGTATATATATATTTTTTTTTTAATATTTTAAAATTTTTCAAAATTCGAAGCATTACTCTATATAAAAAACATCAAGGTGTTACCGAAAATGTATTTAATTTAAAAGAAAAATCTGTTATTAGGTTTTTAAAAAAAAAATTTCTATATTTCTATGGAACTATTTCACCATATTATTTTAAAATTTGAACAATCACAAATCAAAATTTAATTCAAGACAAAATAAACCAATCAATATTTTAAATTATTTAGTCTGTTCGTGTTAGTCTTTCAGACAGTTGTTTACATAGACAAAATCAAGTTTACAAAAATCTTACTTATATTTAAGTTTACACAACTGCATGAATATTAGTATGTCCCTTTTTATGTCATGGGTCGTATTAGTTATAAAAAAAAAATTGGTACATATGTCTAAGTTTCAGCACTCTGTATACCGAGGACCGGTCATCAGACATATATCGATCAGAACCAATTACTGATCGAAACGGTTACCCTTATATAATAGAATATATACATCAACTGGAGGGACTCGTGAGTTTCTCAGTGATTAATCAAAATTATTAAAGTTTTTGTTAGTTTCACAATCATAAAAAATTTCCTTTTTTTTTTTGTTATTCAAAACATCCAATAATGTTACTTTTACAAATTCAATAATGTTATCTTCATACAAAAATTTACATTGAAAAGTTTAAAACTGAACAAAATGTAGAAAATCTTTAATTCAACAGTATTAATTTTTCCTTTTCTTCTTTTTCAAAATTATAATCATTTCATTTTATTCTTTAACTTTTATCTTTTCTTTTCTTTTATTAAGAAAATTTCAATTCACAAAAAAACATTTCCCTTTCTTTTAGGAAATAAAAAAATTAATTCTCTTCTCTTGTATTCAATAAAACCAATTTCACAACAATCAATTTACAAATAAGAAATCATTCTTTCTTTTCTTTTTGTTTTTTTTTTTAGTCTATAAAATACGAGAAATTTTACAATTTAATAGTTTTTAATGTTTTCGTTTTAAATCTATATTTATTTCATTTACATTGTTAAAATTTTTTTTTTATTTAGTTAAGGAAAAAATATTTTGATCCAAAAATAATTTTTATTAAAACAAAAATATAAATGACAATTCGGTTTATTTAAAATAGAAAATTAATTGAATAAATTTATAATAAAAATTTTTGAAAAGTATTAAAAAAATGAAATTAAGTAAGTACACAAAAAAAATTTTGTTCCCTTCCTTTCACTTTTAAAAACTTAAGAGTTTAACCTTTATTATTTGTCTTACTTTATTAAACAGTTCTTTCCATCTCCAGAAGTCAATTTCATGTTGTTTTGGTTGATTCTTCATCAAAAGCAGAAAACTATGTCTCGCTGATTGACTCTGCTGTTGCTGTTGGTTATTTCAAAAGGTCATCAATAAAACTGATTCAAAGAGCAGTAGCAAAATCATCATTATCATCATTCATTGTTCCCACAGTTCAAGTGCCTGAACAACTTTTCCTTTTTCAACACGCTCATACTAAGGTCGGTTACATATTTACAGCTGCATAAGAAGCATTTGATCTTAATGGAGTTTAAGATTCTGATGATTTAATTTTTTTTATTGTATTATTTGATTATGTATTATTATTGATAATTTATTATACACATCTTTGAATTATGGTTTTGGAAATATTTTTCTTTTACATTTTAACTTCTCTTTTTTTTTAATTATTTATTATATTTGTTCGTTTGTTTGGTTTTTTCGTAGGATCGCCATGTTATAATATGAAAAGAGGTTCTTTGTTAATTTAATTAACATTGTCAAAAATGTACTTTTATTGAATGATTATTTTATTAGTTTGAGTTCTGGACAGCCGCTAGTGCGACTGTCCAGTAAGAGACAGAATTATGAACTTAATTATTATTTAATATTAAAATCTTAACATAGCTTAAACATTCTATTTCTTAAACTAACACATACACAAAGTATGTGTGGGAATATGCATGATCAGCATAATACACTCTGATCATACAATTGGAATGGGGACGTTTATTCAAACAATAACAAAAGTGTTATGTTTCACTTGCTGCATGCAGACGGCATGCAGTAGTGGTTAGTCAAACACACTACAATACAATAACCCACTCATTACACTTTTTTTATTGCAATACATGAAGAAAATAATCATTGCGGTCCGCAAACACTATTGTATTTAGTACGGCACATATTTTGGCCAATAAAAGGAAAAATAATGGCGAGATCCACAGTTCAAAAGTGCGTTCGGTGTGCAACGGTGCACCCGCAATTATGCCAACAACTAATGGGCAACTTATCATGAAATCGAGTTACACCAGTGCGACCATTCATCAAGTCTGACGAAGAACCAGAGCCCAAAAGGCAAAAATCGATAAAAAGCCATATCAATTTAGCATTACTGACGATTGTACTCATGCTACAACTGGTATTTGGAGCTCCTGTCGAAAATACCAAGTTTGGATCCAAGTTCGGAATCCCTTTTGATCAGATTGGAACAACAGCTTTTTCAAATACTGAATGGAATCTATTTGAATACTCTGATTTAGCGCCATACTGGTCCGAAATATCCATACTTGTCAATGGCATACGGTCACTACTAACTTTGTGTAAAATTATGGAAACAGTGAGTCTTCACTGACAGAAAGAATTGACTTGCTACAACTGTTCAAACTCATAAAGGGCAGACTAACACAACCACGCGGTTTTCAAAATAACTCTACCATTGGTTGAACATGAAAAACTCAATCTGTTTCACTTGATTATTGTACCCAACATAATAAACTCATTAAACCATGTACCCAATTCTTGGGAGTATCTATGTACATCGCGGGAACAATACATTGCTTTTAGAAATTCTGAGTTAAGCGTGTCGGAGACAATAGGACAAGGCGATTTCCCCTGTGCCAACATTCAAATCCGTTACAGTTACGGGTGGGATACTTGTAGATGTGAAATCAGTTTATTCAACAACAAAACAGAAACAAATTATTTACTGGAAAGGACCGGTATTAAATGGGCACCCCTCAGTAAATGCAATCAATTGATATAGGTTGCTTCCCCAGTCTCAAGGGAAACAGCTGTTTGCAATAGGGGAATGCATACTCAAGCAAGTTTGCTAACATTAATGTGCTGAAAACTATATCAACAACATTAAGGTCTTCATATAAAAGTCTTGGCGAATATTCAAAATTATTATAACCAAAAACCACTACAGACTTCGTAAAAAATAACTAATCAGCAATTTTGGAGACGTATACGAAAAGACTTTTCAGGACCTAACAACTCTATAAAGGTCGCTGGAACAACACTAGCTCGCTGAGCTACCTAATAATTTGAAGACCCACAGTTATACAATTGGCTACCTAGCACTGATAGTAAGCATCATTGCACTAATCATTCTGCTTTCTAGATGCAAATCAAATAGAAATGCTCAAAATTCACGTCCAGCTACAACAATAAAATCTTCTTCACAAGACATAGAGCTTCACACATGCTCAACGCCTGTGCTAATGCCTCGAAATCAACCAAAACTTACAGTAAATATCCAATAACTGTTTACTCTAAAATAATCAACACAAATATGAAAACATTATTGACATTCGCTTATTCTAGTAATATTTTAAAATATAATTGCAAGACCATTGTAAACTAATAAATCTTGAAAGTTACTTGATCTGCTATAGTTTATATATTTTTTGTTGAACATGCGCTCATCGTGGGTGAGAATGTTGAGAAACATCTTCGTCCATTGAACGCCATTAATGTTAGTCTAAATACTTCAATTTCCCATACGGCTATAATAATTAAATTTCGTGTCAGCACTTTAGCCTATTTAATTTAATTTTACTTATTAGCACTTTAATATAAACATATTCTTAATAATTAAAACAAAAATAAATGATAGGTTTTCAATAATCAATTTTTACTTTAAGTTGTTGTTAATATTATTTATTATATATGCTTTTAGTATATAAGAAGAAAGTAAAATAAACTCTGTTGTTCAATAGTTAAAAGATCGTGTCTTTCATTTATTGTGCCATCATAACTTTAAGTTCGACTGCTTAAAGGTCTACGTAAAAGCAAATTAGTATAGTTCAAATTCAAGTGTTTGAACAGAATTATAATAATGTCATTTAACATTTCAATTAACAGAAACCATAGTTTCATATCACACACATTAATTAAATAAAATTCAAGTTACTTTATTTAATATATGCCTCTGACTTACCGTTAAGCAGTAACATTCATACATCAACATTTGTGGATGATACAGCCTTTCTAAGCGTTCACGAAAATCCTGTAGAAGCTTCCCGCAACTTACAAGAATATATATCCAAACTGGAAAAATGGCTCAAACAATGGCGTATAAAAGTTAACGAGCAGAAATGTGCACACGTCACTTTTACGTTGCGCAGGGAAACATGCCCGCCTATAAAAATTAACACCGAGACTATACCGCAACACACTGTAGCAAAATATCTAGGCGTTCATCTTGATCGTCGTTTAACATGGAAATGGCATATAGACGAAAAGTTAACACAAATGAAACTAAAAGCAGCCCAAATGAATTGGCTTATTGGAAGAAACTCTATACTAAGCCTTGACTGTAAACTTCTCTTATACAACGCGATCCTGAAACCAATATGGTCCTATGGAATCCAGTTATGGGGCACTGCCTCAGCATCGAATGTCGAAAGAATTCAAAGGCGACAGAATAAAATCCTACGTACAATAACAGCAGCCCCCTGGTATGACGGAAACCATCGAATTCATAAAGATCTAGACGTTCCGTTGGTGAAGACAGTATTTTCAAAACACGTGAAAAAATATATAAAAAACTTGAGTTGCACCCAAATCCACTCGCGCGCAATATTCTTCATTATAGAGGCCACACCCGGCTGAAAAGAAGGGATACTCTTTTTCTCAGCCGTTCACGACAGATGTAAAACAACAAAAATTAACCGTTGAAATTAAAAATTTTGTTTAGCATTGGCTAAACCTATATTTAATATTTTTTAGATTTAAGATTTGAAAAACTTATTGATAATTTAATTTATAATTAAAGATTTAATAAATAATAAAATTATCAAAAAAAAAAAAAAAAAAAAAGTTAATATAAAGATTGATCCGAAGCCATAAAGCAGTAGAACAATGTTTAATGTACACATTTTTTAAATATTGTCAATGGTGCTGTGCTGGATTTTTGATTAACGTAATTGTTTTCAACATTCCTAAACAAAAATCCCGCAATTTCATGCTGATGCTGATCCGCTTAGAAGAATGTGTAATACATTTAATTATTTATGTATATAGATTTATCGATTTTCCATTAAATCCAAATTCAATAAATAAGTCAATAATTACACTATGCAACAACCGAAGAATTTTGGAAAAATGCACGAATGTGACACTATAGGTTCGACTCTACTACTAAATGGTACTAAGACAGTGATGTTGAAATTTTCAAAGTTCCCTACGTTTTGATAAAATAATCCCCACATTTCTCTACAACAGCACTTTTTCCCCTACAATTTTCCCTACCTTATATTAGTTAATAGCTTAGCGCCCCGGCTTCGCACGGAAGCTATTTATTTTTATAAATTTCGATTTACCAGCACATCACAACTTTCACGAACAAAAATAGCGACTTTATTGACAAAATTCATACTACATCAGTTAGAAGAGCTAAATATTTGCTTATGCATATAATTTTGATCCTGTTTATATATAAAATTAAATTATTATAATACGATATATGTACCAGAGAACGGCGCGATCACACCGCAACCATAAATACATCGCATATGTACTCTATACTTTACACATCCGAGCAGTTTAAACAACGCATAAAAAATTTGCGGTGTAGATTTGACTCGCCGTTTATTTACAGAGATTTGATGTGATCATAATATGCTCGCTACTTTGCGATGTTTGCGTACATAAAACCAATGAGCGCAAAAACCAGTAGCAGCAAACATCGCAATCTGCATGAGCAAAACTTTTAGTATTTCGTCTTTTCATACTCTATTATTTTTTGATATTTGCTTTTGGAAGTTTTCTCCACAAACAATCAGTGATGACAGATTTAAGATTAATCAAAACTACCCAAAAAATATATTTACGAATAAATATTTCACAAAACATTTCTTAAGGCGCTATCTGCTTATATTTGTATGCAATAATTCATTCCCAAAAATTTAATTTGCTCTTCAGCGTAGTTATATTTCCTACTGAGATTGATAAATGCAAGTGCGCAGCATTACAAAAAACCAAATTTCGATTCCGAAAAACAATGTGAAAGTGTTATGAGAGTTTAATAAAATAAAAATTAAAAATAAGACGGGCTTTATTTATCATTTCGTTACCTGAAACGATAAATGCCCTAATTATCAACTTTATTATATTACAAGAGAAGCGAAAAAGAGAGGTAATTTTGTAAAACATGATAGAGGTATTCAGCATTTACACATACATACATACATATTATGTACATTCATATGAATATACGCGTCGCTAATATTTTACATATATTGCAATTTTTGCAGAACACAAAAGTTAAATACAAATACATAAGTGTTTTTTTTTCAAATTAGTACAGCTTTTGTATAATTACACAGTGGCAACGCTGTATTTACTTCATATAAAGCACACATCAATGAGTCTGCTCGCATGTTCGTATAAAAATATTGTTTTTGTTGTGTACGTTAAGTATGAGTACGACTGCCGAATGTGAGAAAAAAGGAAAGCAGAGCAGTCACCGCAATCGTATATGATTGTGTATGCTAGAAGCTCAAACGTAGCAATACTCACTGTGTACGGATATGGCGAATACTTGAACAAAAGCAATGCGGTAGCGATCACACCGCAACCGCATTTAAGACGAGTATACCTAAATCACGAAAACCTGTGATCGTGCAGTTCTCTGATATGTACTTACGTATTTTGTAAAATTTATGTGAAAATACGGCCTATAATAGTTTTCCTTTTATAACGGTTTTTCCTTCTCGTGTAAAATTTTTTATATGTAAGTTACTATTATTAGTTAATATTGAAATGTTAAAAATATAAACACAAAAATTTCAGAACATGGAAAAATATCACGATTTTTTATCGATTTATTGCTTAATTTTTTTCTGAATTCAGTAAACTGAAAGGAAAACCTTCATTCAGACAAGAAATTCTTCATTGCATTAATGAAATTTGTCAGCTGGAAGCCCTTCATTGGATCAAAGAAGAATGATTCATTGTATTCGTGAACTTCATTTTGGCGGTCATGTGAAGAATGGAATGAAATTATTTCATTACATCAAAGAAATAGTTTCATGAATTAAATGTAATTTTTTCATTGATTTAATTAATGATGTTGTTACATAGAATAAATGAATTTGAATCATTAATATAATATAAGTTTTTCATCTAATAAATGACTGTATCTTCATTACATTTATGTAATTGCTTCATTCGTTCAATGATTGTATTTCATTAAAGTAATGATGAGATTTTCATAAATCTAATGGACAGAAATATCAAGTTAATGAAAATGGTTCATTAATGAAATGAAATCATATCCCTTCCAAAACACCCATTTAATAAAAATTATATTGATTTTTAATTTGTAGATAAAAGATAAGTATTTGTTTCTTAAAATAATATAATTGAAATAAAATATTCAGACTGTATCGGGTTTAATCCAAAAAAATGTTATTATTCAAGCTTTAGTTTGTTCATATTAATTTTAAATAAAAATATTTAACTGTAAAATTAAATTGAACGAACTAAAAACTGAATAATAAAATTTCTTTGGATTGAAACAATAAAATTTTGATAATTTTACATACATATATTTTTAAGATGACAAAATGGCAAAAAGATATTTTTTTTTATAATTTTATTATTTATTGTATCTTCAATTATAAATTGAGACATCAATAAGTTGCTTAAATCTTAAATCTAAAAAATAAAAATAAAGTTTAATGGCTGATTCTGAGATTACCGGCTACTTTAGACATAATTTTTCGGCATTTAAGTTTTTTTCGGAATTTAGTATTTCAAGTATGTAGTTTTAATCCTTCAAAGAATAGCTACTTAATTATCGTAGGTACACATCAATTTCTTACTGATTAACCGAATTATGTGCAATTACAAAATATGTCCCCCAGGTAATGACTTATTGAGCAGGGAAAGTAGGATAACAAATAACAAATAAATACGATAACAGATAACAAAATCATTTTATTTCATATAAAATCAATTATTTTAATTCAGTTCGTTTATTATAATTATAAAAAAAAGGCTTATTCTAAGCAATTATGTTATAAACTATTAATAATTAATAATTATTAGTTGTTGAGTCTATTTTGTATGGAAACTTGTATTTAACGCCACATTCGTGCACAATAACGATTGGTGTTGGCAACATACCCAGAACTTGATATAACCCTTTCGACCCGGCATTCGAATAGTAATGTTATAACAAAATTTTTGATGAGTGTAGTTTATTTAGGTAATATATAACTTTTCGGGGAAAGAAAATCTGAAAAACAATGATAGGGGGGCCAGGGGTGTGGTAGTACACCATTGCACCATTCGGGATGTTATGTGGTACATATAAGTACCAACCGCCCGGTAAAATAAACTATTTAATTTCATATTTGGGTTATAGTACACCATATTTTATTGACCTTTTTCAAAAATGAGTTTTTATATAAAACTTATGCATGGTATGGTGCAAAGCACATTTTGCAAAGCGGCACTTGGCACTCCTTACAGATTGTCTTAGTGCGAGTCTGTTTCTTTTGAGGGCTGGAATTAGTACAACGACGTCGGGTAGTTCATTCAACAGGAAGATGCATTGCCTTGCGATTGTCAGCTTTAGGTGCATGGCCAGGTTTTTTGGATGGTCATGGATCAATTCCTCAGCTAAAGTAACTAGAAATGATTTGAATGGCATCTTCTTTCGGTTGAGGTCATTATAAATGACCCACGCATTTACGGTTGTCATCATTATCAAACTGTAAAAAACTTTCTTCCACCACTTATCCGATTTTCGATCGTATTCATATAGGGCAGACATTTGATCAGCCAAGTCGACGCCTGGTGGGAGTCGATTGTAGCACATTACAAACATACAGCCTACAATTGTTTTTATTTCACCAGCATTGGTTTCACGTATTTTTTCTTTTTTGTTTTTACGTTGTTCGGTTTCGTAAATTTTAATACGTTCATTTGTACATTGGGCTATGCACACATAAACTGATCTTGGAAATAATTTATTGAAAACATTAATCATAGATGAATGACGAGGTATATGGTCGGCTATTGAGCAGTTACGAGGATTATAAATGGTTTTTTTAGGTATGAAATCCTCGTTCGGAGTACTGCAAACCACATTGTTATTAGATGCGACAGCGATGCTAGCTGCTTAATTGCAGATAAGTACTTCCTCGGAGGGCTTATTTACCTCATCCACTATGTCGTCTTCTAAATTATCGTTCTCACTAGAAATACTATTTGATAAAAGTTTTTCATGGCTTTTGTCGTCTCATGAATCTTCGTTATTGCTTGAGCCAGAGTCAGCACTTGGAAAAAATTCTTCAGAGCTTCCTCCTGAAAAGTCTTCTATCTTCTATCTATCAGCTTCATCTTCCAAAATTTTTCGAATGTCTTCAGGATTCATTTTTTGAGAATCAACAAATTTTGTTCAAAACTTAATACTGTGTGATTTACTTTTTATCGGACTACTGGTACACATGTGTACCACAATACCGGACAAATGGTACATATGAGTACCATGTACCAGAATAAGCATAACCAAATGTTTTTTTATAAACACTTACCTACCGCTATTGTAAACACTTGCAAAAATTTCAATTCTAATATATTCGTATTTCTTACGAACGTCCGCGCACAATAACATGCAAAAATCAACTAAGCTCTTCACTTGCCTACGTTGTGACACGTAAAAATGACAAAAGTACAATATAAACACCAAAAAAACATAACGGAACTTATTTGAATGTATTCTGCAGAACTTAAATTGAATTTGAAAATTATAGGCATGTTTAAACTTTAAGTGGTACACATGTGTACCATTCGGGACGAAAGGGATAAAGAAATATAAGACATATCACTTTTATTATATTTTTGACAGGGGAATGATGGCAGGGGAATGACGAATATCTAAAAAATTTTTCTTTGCTGGTAATTGAAGTACTTACCTGTAAATAAATTTCGCTGACCTAGTAGCTGATAATTAAAATGAACTAAAAACATAAAATATTATAAAATTTTAAGAATTTTGTTATTTAAACAAAACAGGGGAATGACCAACATATTTAAGTGTGAATGCTCGATACGTAAGGCAAAATAGCACTGACCTCTCTTTATTAATATTCAAAAATTCAAATTCAAAAATTTAGTTTTTGTTTCAAATGTAATAGTTCGAAAGAAAGAACTTCTTCGATATCGGCGAACAGGCAGTATAATTCATAAAAATATTAATTGATAAAATATAATATATATTACGTGAAAAAAGAAATCTTTTAATAATATTTTTTTTTATTATACAATCATTTTATTAAAATATTATATACTATTTTGTTAAAAATTTTGATATATTTAAGAAAAGTAATGTTAGGGACAGCCAGGGTAATGACTTTTTAACTTTTTAGCAGTCAGTTTTTTGAAAAAAAAAAAATACAATTTTAGGAAAAATTATTTTAGAGACAGAAAGACCTATAAAACGTTGATGTGAAGTAAATAATAAAGTGGAATATATTTCTTTTTTCCCTTTTAAATACAAATATAGCAAATTAGGGACTGTGCACATATTACGTAACGCTGTTTTCAGAGATTTTATTCCCCACCCCCGCCCCCCCCCCCCCCCTTCGTAACGCTTTTTACTAATTTTTCAGTGCAAAATTTCCAATCTGTAACAATTCTTTAACCCCCCCTCTCACTGGAGCGTTACGTAATATGTGCACAGCCCCTTAACCAGTAATCTCAGAATCAACCTAATATATGTTTAGCCAATTCTAAACAAAATTTTTAAATCTCTCGTGTACGGCTGAGAAAAAGAGTTTCCCTTCTTTTCATCCGGGTGTGGCCTCTATAATGTAGAATATTGCGTGCAAGTACATTTTGGTGCATCTCAAAGTTTTTTATAATATAATATATAATATTGTTAATTCTTTATGATTTTTTTTGTTTGTTAACATATTAAAAAAAAGAATCATCATTCGAATTAATCCTCAAATATTTATATTTCTTGTTTTACTTAACACGCGCGAACTTATTGTCTACGTTTTATTCAAAGCGTGAGATTCAATAAGTCAGCAGAATTTTTTGATTTTAAATTTAGTTTCTTTTACATTTTTTTGTTTGTTACCGTTTAGTTCCAGACAGAATGAAATTGGATATTTGTCTTTTATTCTGCTAGAGCTGAACGTGTGAAAAAAAAAAAATTTATTACAACGGCAGCATATGAATGAACGATTTCCGGCTACCAGCAAATATTTCTTTCTTTTATTTTTTTTTTGTTTTATTTTGTCTATATTGCACTTTATTTATTTATTTGATAATTTGCAATTTAATTTTATTATATTTTTTGTTTATGTTTTTCTTTAGTTTTAGTATAAATAATTTTGAATTTTAATAAAAATCATCATAACTGATCAATCAATCAACCTGCGTTTTGCATTAATTCACTACAAGTTATTCTGGTGTACCACTCGGATAACTTTCATTTCTACAAAGTTACTATATAATAGTTTGGTGAACTACCAACCTATTAGTCCTTTTTTGTTATTCACTTATTTATTCCGTTAAGCAAGGCAAACGAGCCTATGCATTAACATTTTTGGCGACCGTGACAGGACACTGCAATCTTCAGATTCGAAGTCAGAAAGCACCCACCGCGTAAAGAAATTCCAAGCTATCAACTACAATCCTTAAACACAACTATTATGGAAAAAACCGCTGCGAACCTCCTTCAACAGCTGAAGGAAATCGGGGAGCAGATTGCCTCGATTATTCGAAACTTCAACAAGGATTCTGCCAGTCGTAAAACACTAAGCTATTACCAAGAGCGATTGTCCCGTCTGACGACAGCATGGACAGAGTTCGAACGTACTGATAATGAGTTGCGAGAGTTAAAGGATATAGACACGTCTGATGAGTACTTCACGTCAGACTTCTATGCCCGCATCGAGAGCATGACGTCAAAGCACATCGCAATAATGGAGCGAGAGCTCGGTAAGCTCGACCAAGAATCTGCAAGTAAAGTACTGCCTGCTTCAAAACCTACAAAGCAGCCACAAGCAGGTGCAGCTGGTGGTCACGATGGACTTATCAGCCGGTCTCTTGGGAAGATGGCAGCGCTTACCAGGCAATTAGAAGGCCTTCATCAGCAACCAGGACAAGATAGGTCTTACTATGAAGTTAAGCAGGCCACGATTAGCCAGCTTTGGCAACAAATAGAGCAGCTCAATGATGAAGTATTGGACAAATATCCCAACCAAGACATTGCCGGCTATGATTCAAGCAGATACATTCACCTTGAACAAGCTGCTCAGTCAGCAATCATTCAGCTCAGCGCTGCTAATAGAAGCCACCATTTTCCAACCCCAGATACTTCAGCAAGAAACTCTACTCTTCCATTACCCACTATCACAATTACCAAATTTGATGGTGATTACATGAAGTGGATATCGTTCTCCGACCTATTCAGAAGGGTTGTTCATGAGCAACGAATGTCCGATGCTCATAAAATGTGGTACCTAAAGAATCATGTCGCTGGAGAAGCAGCAAATCTCATACGTCATCTTGCCATTACTGAGGAGAATTACCAAGCTGCTTGGCAATTGCTGCAGGATCGCTACAACAACAAGAGGTTGATGGTGTCAACAGCAATCCAGAGACTGCTCGACCAACCATCAGGTGCGTGTACGCTGAGTGCTGTCAAGCGATTGCACGACACCACAAGGGAGTGTTTAGCAGCCCTCTCCAACATGGGGCTCCAAACTACGTCATGGGATCCGCTTTTATTTCACCTTCTCGTTAAAAAGGTCGACAAAACAGTTTACACTCAATATGAGCAATCCATATCTAACCCAAAGGAGTTACAACCAATCAGCAGATTTCTTGCTTTCCTCGAAAAATATTTCCAAACTCTAGAAGCAATAGGACAAAAAGAGAAAACCTCTTTCTCAAATCACAAAACATGCACTCTGGTATCACAACCTCAACCGGAGATTCGACGATGCATAATTTGCAAGCGAGACTATCATCCCATATATCGGTGCAAGGAATTTCTACTATTAACACCGGCAAATCGACTCAGCATTGCACAAAAACACAAGCTTTGTGTGAACTGTTTCAACCATAATCATTCAACTAAACAATGTACGATGTTAGGCCGCTGCCAGAAATGTGGAAAAAAGCACCACACTCTAGTTCATTTGGAATCAACCACTCAATCAAACATGTTATCCTCTAACGTAAATAAATCTCCTAGTAAGGAAACTCCTGCAACAAGAGGAGAATACAAACCCCCGATACAACCATCAACGCTGAATTGCCAATCAACCGAACACGCGGCATCTTTGGTCGCCACGCCAAAGGTAGAAGTCAATGGTATGGCAGTAAACTATGCAAACAAGAGACCGTATGTCCTCTTGGGAACAGCACTGGTCAAGGTCAAAACAAATGATTTAACAATCGAATGCAAGGCTATTCTCGATTCAGGATCACAAGTTAACCTTATAACCGAAAGATTAGTAACACGACTTAGGCTCCCAATAAGACCATCATCCGTTTCTATCAATGGTATTGGAAAAAATAGGACCAAGGTTCAACATCGAGTCAACATAGAACTTCAATCTCGAGTGAATAATTTTTCGACGCGATTGGAGGCCTTTGTACTTCCACAAATCATTGCTCCCCAACCAGCGCAACCACTTTACATCGAAAAATGGTCCATTCCAAACAATGTCACCCTGGCAGACCCAACCTTTAATCGACCGGACAAAATTGATCTACTATTGGGAGCGGAATATTATCACCAATTACTCACCATCGGCCAAATCAAATTGGCTGATGATCTTCCAGTATTGCAAAATACAACCTTCGGCTGGATAGTAGCAGGAAAGGTATCTAGCGAGCAACTATCAGCGGCAACATGCGGTATATGTACTGAAGACGATACAATGACGATGGCAATTGAACGTTTTTGGAAACTTGAGGAAATCGAAAATCCACAGCAGCAACTATCCCCCTTTGATGCACAATGTGAATCACACTTTAGTCAGCATACTCGACGCAATGAAAACGGAAGGTTCGTGGTTCGGCTTCCATTTTGTGATGATACATCTATTTTGGGAGACTCACACAGTATCGCTTTTAACCGTTTCCTCTCATTAGAGCGTCGTCTAGCAAGAGACCCTTCATTAAAGGAACAATATACCCAATTTATGAAAGATTATGAAGCGTTGGGACACATGACGAAAACTAATTTAGCTGATCTCGAAGGATCTAAGTACTTTATTCCTCATCACTCAGTGTTACGTCCTGAAAGCAGCACCACCAAACTTCGGGTTGTTTTTGATGCCTCATCAAAAACATCGTCAGGAACATCACTAAACGATATATTGCATACTGGACCACCTCTACAGAATGAACTGTTTACTATTTTGCTTCGATTTAGGCTGCCACGTTTCGTTTTTACAACAGATATAGAGAAAATGTATCGCCAAATCATAATCCATACCGACGACAGGCGATTTCAGATAATCCTATGGCGACAAAATATCACTGAGCTTATAAGTTATTTCAAGCTAAATACAGTTACCTATGGAACCAGGCCAGCCCCGTACCTTGCCATTAAATGTTTAAAAGAAATAAGCAAAACTGTCAAGAGTCAATTTGAATTAGCTGCTACGTTTTTGGATAAAAACTTTTATGTTGATGATGGATTGGGGGGAGCCGACAGTCTGACTACAGCACTAGAAACTCAACGCCAACTGCAACACGTCATGGCAATGTACGGCTTTAACTTAAGAAAGTGGTGCGCTAATCATCCTCAGCTCCTTCACAATATCCCAGGTCATGATCAAGAATTTAATTTAGATCTCTCAACCGACGATGGCGACTATACAAAAACATTAGGGTTAGCATGGTTACCTAAAAATGATTTGCTAAAGATTAAAGTAAGCCTTCAACCAATAAAGGCTGTAACTAAACGCAGTGTAACTTCAGATCTGGCTCGGATATTTGACCCACTCGGGCTCCTATCCCCAGTAGTAGTCAAGGCAAAAATGTTCATCCAAGAACTATGGATGCTGAATCTATCATGGGACGAAGCTGTTCCTTTAGAATTTGACACTCGCTGGCGGCGGTTCCGAAATAGTCTAAGTGAGCTTGAAAACTTTCAAGTCCATCGCCATATCTACAAAGGAGAGACTCCTTCCAGTAGCCAGCTACATGTCTTTACCGATGCTTCAGAGAAGGCATATGGAGCAGCAATATACGTCCGAACTTCTCTTTCAAATAAAATTCTCAGTGTATACTTACTTTGTGCGAAAACTCGCATAGCACCACTTAAAAAACAAACGTTACCTAGGCTGGAGTTGTGTGCTGCTCAGTTGGGAGCTAATCTAGCTGCAAAAGTCAAAAGCAGTTTGGATATGGCCTCTACACCAACATTTTTCTGGTCTGATTCAAAGATTGTGCTGACATGGATAAATTCAAGATCTTCTTCATTTCACACCTTTGTAGCAAATAGAATCGCTGCTATTCATGAATCTACTCTCCCCGAACAATGGCGACATGTAAGCTCACAAGACAATCCAGCAGACATTATATCCCGAGGATTGGACCCACCACAGCTACAGCAAACGCCACATTGGCTCTATGGGCCCTTCTTTCTCCATGGAAATGAAAACCATTGGCCAGCTACATTTACTTTGAGCTCCGAAGAAACAATTATCGAACGAAAACAGAATCCTCACAACTTACTTGCATCTTTCCAAGATGAGAATCCGCTACACAGTATAAATCACCGAAATTCGTTTAAAACCCTTCAGCGAATTATAGGATATGTTTTCAGATTCATAAAAAACGCCAGAACTCCCAAAGCAGACCGACAAGCTCGACGAGCTCTGACTCCCCTTGAGCTCCATGATTCACTTCTTATCATCGTTAGAGCGACTAAAGGTTTGCATTTCCTGAAGACATCAAGCAGTTACAAAGACAGAAGGGACTTAAAGGATCAAGTCCGATCAAAAGTCTGTCACCATTTTTCGGAGTTGACTATTGTGGTCCTATATGGGTTCACTTCAAAACCCGAGGGAAACGACCACAAAAAGCATATATTGCAGTATTTTGCTGTTTCACCACGAAAGCAGTACATCTAGAACTCGTCACAAACCTTACAACAGAGGCGTTTATCGGAGCACTAAAACGATTCATCAGTCGCAGGGGGCACTGTCAGAATCTGTACTGCGACAACGCAACCAATTTTGTCGGAGCTCGAAACCAGCTAGCGGAATTATCAACAGCCCTCTTTACTACAACAGCTCAAGAAACAATCCAACGGGAATGTGCGAGTAAAAACATTACTTTCCATTTCATCCCTCCACGAGCACCGCATTTCGGAGGATTATGGGAGGCAGCAGTTAAGTCAGCCAAAAAACTATTAGTCAAAGAGCTGGCAACTGCGTCCTTAACGTATGAAGAAATGGAGACTGTGGTCATAGAGGTCGAGGCTATTCTTAATTCCAGACCTCTTACAGCACTATCAAATGACCCTAATGATGCAGCTGCTCTAACTCCTGGCCATTTCTTGATTGGAGAACCTCTCACGGCACAAGTCGATGCAACTGCACAATCGACATCGGCATCACTCGCCAACCGTTGGGAGCTGGTATCAAAAATCAAGCATCAATTCTGGAAACGATGGTCCCACGAGTACCTCACTGAACTCCAGCAGCGCAACAAATGGCAATCCAGGTCTCAAAGCTTACAAGTGGGTACTATAGTTATAATCAAAGATAGCACTCCTGTCATGACGTGGCGACTCGGGAAAGTGATCGAAACATTCCCTGGGCCCGATGGAATCGTCAGAACGGCAACGGTTAAAACATCTACTGGTATCATTAAACGGGCAATTCATTTACTTGCTCCACTTCCTCTGGACATACCACCAACCACTACTGGCAGTGAACGTGCAGAAAACAGTCCTCTTCTCAAAGGAAACCATCAATCCACCAACCCAAGTAAAAACACTAGCTCTGGACGCAAAAGAAACCAATCCTCCACTGACAAAACTGCCACACCATCCCCAAAACGGTTCAACTTAGCTACAACAAGCCTGCTATTTATTCTCGCTCTATTCTTTCCACTAGCGACATGCCAACAAAGTCTTTACACAAAAATCAGTAGCACTCCTGGGCTGCACTTTGAACAGATTGGTCAAGTTAAACCAATTATCTCAGACTGGAAACTCCTAGTATATTTTGAACTTGCACCATTCCTCAATGAATTACAACTTCTAACAAACGGAACCAATACTTTAATGAACTCTTGCAACAATTCAGACCTCAAGCATCAATGTATCGGCCTTGCGACACACTTTAACAACATTAAAAACAAAGTAGTGGCCAGTTTCGAAAACCTCATAAGAAGAAAGAAGCGAGGAGCAATTGATTTCGTTGGAAATGTAGCAAACTCATTATTTGGAGTTCTTGATTCACAGTATGCCGAAAAAATGACCAGCACTATCAACAGTATAAAAACCAACGAAGACCACTTGTCGCAGCTCTTACGAAATCAAACATCATTTCTTGACTCTACACTTAATATTATGAAGCAAACTGAAGCTCATACTCAAGCTATCCTTGAAAAATTCAATTTTAGACTGAAAAGGCTAGAGAACTTCACAGGCAATGATACCCATCAATCACAACTCATTCTGTCGCTTAGCATTCAGTTAATTGTTATTGCAGACAATGTGCAAACAATGCTAAAGGCCATAATGAATCTACTAACCGATACATATCATGGTAGAATAAGTCCCTCTGTACTGACGCCACAACAATTCGCTACAGAAGTTGACAACATCAAGGCAAATCTTCCATCGGATTTAGCACTACCAGTCACGGATATACTTCATCTATACGGGATAGTGACAGCCCATGCAGCCGTCTCAAATCAGCACATTATTTGCACCTTGGTCATCCCAGTAGCACATACAGAGGAATTCGACTTGTTCTATATTACTCCAGTTCCACAGCTAGTAAATGGTTCGTTGGTTGCCATCATGCCAACAACCAAAATGATGGCTCTTAACGCTCACCGAGACGAATATTTCCCGATTGATGATACCAAGCTTCATGATTGCAACATACTTGAGCATGATATTTTCTTATGCCCGAATATCCAAGCTACACATTCCAAAAATTCACCAATGTGTCGCTGTGAAATACATTTATTCAATAATGAATCAGTTTCAAGCTGTAATCCAGAGCTAATAGCCAATGATAATGTATGGTACCAGCTCCATAAAAAGAACCAATGGATATTCGCAACTAAAAATCCGCTCAAATTAAGTACTGTATGTAATGGCGAAAGCAATTATCAAGTTCTGCAAGGAACTGGATTGCTTACCTTAGCAGCAGGATGTACAATGAAAAACGAGGTAATAACCATATATGGCCACCAAACCATCACCTCGACTCTGCATCAATCCTACACAAGCACCGGCATTTCATTTCCACATTTACAACAGAAAGTTATCAATTTAACTCGAGCATCGCCAAGCCTAGAGAGCATTGAGAACATAACCAGGCTGCAAGAGGAAGTAAGGGAACAGATGCGCAATATACCTACCCCAACTATCAACCATGGCGTGCACAGTCTTGCAGTGAGCTATGGAGGACTAGCTCTCATATTGACTGTAATTATCGTCATTTCACTAAAACAAATACGCAAAAGAAAAATTAAAGGCCCACCTACAATACCAACTCCACAGCCACGGCCAAGATCGAATTGGGATATTGCTGTAGAACCATAAGCTTAGATATCTCACACACATATATGATAACAAGCCGCATTTCGTTCATTTCTTAATACCACTGTATTATGTTGCACCCCCTGGGGGCCGCAGTATGTTAATTCTTTATGATTTTTTTTTGTTTGTTAACAAATTAAAAAAAGAATCATCATTCGAATTAATCCTCAAATATTTATATTTCTTGTTTTACTTAACACGCGCGAACTTATTGTCTACGTTTTATTCAAAGCGTGAGATTCAATAAGTCAGCAGAATTTTTTGATTTTAAATTTAGTTTCTTTTACATTTTTTTGTTTGTTACCGTTTAGTTCCAGACAGAATGAAATTGGATATTTGTCTTTTATTCTTCTAGAGCTGAACGTGTGAAAAAAAAAATTTATTACAACGGCAGCATATGAATGAACGATTTCCGGCTACCAGCAAATATTTCTTTCTTTTATTTTTTTTTTGTTTTATTTTGTCTATATTGCACTTTATTTATTTATTTGATAATTTGCAATTTAATTTTATTATATTTTTTGTTTATGTTTTTCTTTAGTTTTAGTATAAATAATTTTGAATTTTAATAAAAATCATCATAACTGATCAATCAATCAACCTGCGTTTTGCATTAATTCACTACAAGTTATTCTGGTGTACCACTCGGATAACTTTCATTTCTACAAAGTTACTATATAATAGTTTGGTGAACTACCAACCTATTAGTCCTTTTTTGTTATTCACTTATTTATTCCGTTAAGCAAGGCAAACGAGCCTATGCATTAACAAATATATTATATTTTTTAGCATGTTTTGAAAATACTGTCTTCACCAACGGAACATCAAGGTCTTTGTGAATTCGCTGGTTTCGGATATACAGGGTGCTGCTGTTATTGTACGTAGAATTTTATTCTGTCGCCTTTGAATTTTTTCGACATTTGATGCTGAGGCAGTGCCCCATAACTGGATTCCATAGAACCATTGGTTTCAGGATCGCGTTCTATAATAAAAGTTTACAGTCTAGGCTTGGTATAGAATTTCTTCCATTAAGCCAATTCATTTGGGCTGCTAGATATTTGACTGCATTATGTTGCGGTATGGTCTCGGTGTGAATTTGTATAGGCGGGCATGTATCCCTGCGCAACGTAAAAGTTACGTGTACACATTTCTGCTCGTTAACTTTTATACGCCATTGTTTGAGCCATTTTTCCAATTTGGATATATACCATTGTAAGTTGCGGGAAGCTTCTACAGGATTTTCGTGAACGCTTAGAAAAGCTGTATCATCGGCAAATGTTGATGTATGAATTAGGCTTTTGCAAAAGTACAAAAAACAAATACTTAAATAAATTCTCTTTTTTTTCGTGTATTTGTTTTATTATACCCTCTCTACTCTATACCTTCTTCTGTTCTATATTATAAGAAACAAACACAATAAATACTGTTTCTGTACGAAATAAATACAGCAAGTACTAAAGCAAAGTAAGAACTAACCATAATAAGAACCAAGCACATTAAGTAAAGACAAGCACTACTTAAACTATTTACTAAAATACTTAAGTATTTTTGTAAGTTTTATTTGGTTTGTATGAAATTTCGCTTTTATTTAATTTGATGTTAAGATCAAATTATCAACATATCAATAGTTGTTTATACTTAGATTGGTATGTACATATGTATATTCCATAAAATTAACTGCTAAATTAATGCTAAAAATAAAAACCAAGAAAATGCTTAAAATACCCACATGGTAAAATAAGAACCTTGCAAAATACTTACAGAATATTAGCAAAAAAAATGTTTACTTTAGTCTACTTATAGTAGAATAAGAATGAGAAAATACTAGAGTTGTCAACCGATTAAGAATAATTCGATTAATCGATTAAACAAAACTAAATTCTTGTTCGAATTATTTTAAAATGCCGAATTTCAAATAACGAATAAATCGATTAATTTATGTCAATTAATCGAACATATTTTTGCATATGTAAAAAATGTCTTAAATTTGTTTGTATGATTTGAAACAAAGCGAGTACTTTATATCAACCAATACATGTTATTTTGGATGTTTGTAGTTGCCACAAAAGAAGCAATTGCTTTATATAAATCTTATCATATAAGTATAAAATGTTGGTATTGTATTCTATTTTTTTAAATTATATAATTATCTTTCAGAATGAGCTCAGTTTGGAAGTATTTTACCAAGAACAAAAATTAAAAAAAAAACAAAGTCACATGCAAATGTCCTAAAGTATACAAAATTGTTGGATCAACAACAAAAAAAAATTAATAATTATTTTGCAACAGATTTACTAAAACGCATTAAAATAAGAATATATATGTAAGAGACGTATACAACAGAGAACTGCACGATCACAGGTTTTCGTGATTTAGGTATACTCGTCTTAAATGCGGTTGCGGTGTGATCGCTACCGCATTGCTTTTGTTCAAGTATTCGCCATATCCGTACACAGTGAGTATTGCTACGTTTGAGCTTCTAGCATACACAATCATATACGATTGCGGTGACTGCTCTGCTTTCCTTTTTTCACACATTCGGCAGTCGTACTCATACTTAACGTACACAACAAAAACAATATTTTTATACGAACATGCGAGCAGACTCATTGATGTGTGCTTTATATGAAGTAAATACAGCGTTGCCACTGTGTAATTATACAAAAGCTGTACTAATTTGAAAAAAAAACACTTATGTATTTGTATTTAACTTTTGTGTTCTGCAAAAATTGCAATATATGTAAAATATTAGCGACGCGTATATTCATATGAATGTACATAATATGTATGTATGTATGTGTAAATGCTGAATACCTCTATCATGTTTTACAAAATTACCTCTCTTTTTCGCTTCTCTTGTAATATAATAAAGTTGATAATTAGGGCATTTATCGTTTCAGGTAACGAAATGATAAATAAAGCCCGTCTTATTTTAATTTTTATTTTATTAAACTCTCATAACACTTTCGCATTGTTTTTCGGAATCGAAATTTGGTTTTTTGTAATGCTGCGCACTTGCATTTATCAATCTCAGTAGGAAATATAACTACGCTGAAGAGCAAATTAAATTTTTGGGAATGAATTCTTGCATACAAATATAAGCAGATAGCGGCTTAAGAAATGTTTTGTGAAATATTTATTCGTAAATATATTTTTTGGGTAGTTTTGATTAATCTTAAATCTGTCATCACTGATTGTTTGTGGAGAAAACTTCCAAAAGCAAATATCAAAAAATAATAGAGTATGAAAAGACGAAATACTAAAAGTTTTGCTCATGCAGATTGCGATGTTTGCTGCTACTGGTTTTTGCGCTCATTGGTTTTATGTACGCAAACATCGCAAAGTAGCGAGCATATTATGATCGCATCAAATCTCTGTAAATAAACGGCGAGTCAAATCAACACCGCAAATTTTTTATGCGTTGTTTAAACTGCTCGGATGTGTAAAGTATAGAGTACATATGCGATGTATTTATGGTTGCGGTGTGATCGCGCCGTTCTCTGGTATACAACTTTAAAATACGTTAATAATATTTTTTAAATTCTGGAAATTCTCCGTGCAATGAAAGTTTTTCAAATATTCTTCAAAAATTTAAACCAAAGAATATGCTAATTAATTATACTCTAGATTATTTTATGTTGAAAGTAACCACAATAATATAATAATAAAGTGATGATATAGAAGAAGTTATTATTAATGAAAATAACAATCTTTTATGCGAATTAAGTAATTCTATTCAAAGTATTAAAATTCAGATAATAAAAAAGAATTCAGCGATATATTAGACGATATAGTATATTTGGAAAAATCTAAAAAAGAGCAGAAAAATTAGATATTTAAACTATTTTATGCTTTTCTCACTATATCATCTACCTCGACAATTAGCGAGAGTTTTTTCAAAATCTAATTTAATAAAAACAAAAACCAAAAATCGTTTGAAAGCAAAAAAATTGTTTTTAAAAGATTATTTCTTAAGAACATCCTAAATTGTCTAACAAAAAGATAATCATTTTACTGAATAAAACATGTGTGTTTGAAGTATTAAAATCGAATTAATCTCAGTAATTACATTTTTAAGTTTTTTTATGTATTATTAATTTTATGTATATTATTTTTGTTGATAAAATTAAAATTTTACATTTATTTGAGCATGTACACAAGTATTTATGTTTTAAATTTTATTTATTTGTTGCGGGTTAGCAATATCTAAATATGTATTTCGTTTGTAACCATACCAACTCATCAGTAGATGTTTTACCCTTTATTTAAAAAAAATTTAAAGCTTTTTAATTCACAAATTTATTTGTGAGTTTTCGTATAAATGGATGAGCTTTAAAATTTTTTAAACAGAAAGGGTAAAACATCTACTGATGAGTTGGTATGGCTAGCAACCAAATATATATTTAGCTATTGCTAACCCGCAACAAATAAATAAAAGTTGATAAAAATTGGCAGTAACTATTTAATTTTTAATTTATTTTGATTACATACCTATGCATTTTTGTTGTTCTCATCGATTAATCGAATAAATTTTTAGCTTTAATCGTTTGATCGAACGAACAAGAACTATTAATTGAATTATTCGAACAAAGTTGAAAGGCGAATAATTGACAACTATAGTATGTACATCATCTTGACCATCATGTAGAACCAAGCATGATGCTACATCTAATGAAGCCAGCGTCAAAATTTTGGTTATGTTTAGTATTTCCCACCATGATGCTGCTCTTATCTCTGATCTAAGTTCGATATTGAGAAACATATCCTCATCTCCATCCAGGAGATGAATATATGATTCCATGCTTGTTGATCCTTATGTGTTCATGGTAGATTTGCTAGTCATTAATGATCATGATTCTACTAATGTTATTGAATCTGCTGAAGTTGTTGTTATTGCTGTTTCTGCAGATGTTGTAGATTTTGCTGATATGGTTAATTCTGTTGGTGTTGTTGATGTTGTTGCTTCTGGTAATGTTTTCTGAGCATTTAAATATCTAATATATAAAATTCTCGTGTCACGATGTTTGTTATCGAACTCCTCCGAAACGGCTCGACCGATTTTAATAAAATCTTTTATATAAGATAAGGCTTTAAAGTATATTTTAAACCACTAAGGGCATGAGGAGAGGAGGCAGGGGGCAATTCCTGTATTTCTAAACCATTAACCCAACAGATAGCGCTATTTCCGCCTCATAATTATTTTTGTTGTTGAATGACAGAAGGCGCTATGTCCGCCTCATAATTATTTTTGTTGTTGAATGACAGATGGTACTACGTACGCCTCCTGCAAGAGAATCGTCGTCGTTCGAATTTCAAACAGAACAAAATTATTGTTTGGTATTTGTTCATCGGCGGTCATCGTCACACACTTACACCCAATTCATTCGATGATTTTTTCCATGTTTCTTAAATCACGATTTTTGGTTTCAGTTCTTTTCAGTTCTCTGTGATTTTTTTCATATTCTTCTTTACATATGTACATTCGGTTTTTGTTATTTTGCTTCAGATTTTGTCAGATTGTTTTATATACAAATAAGCAAGTAAAGAAGAATAACCGATTACGGAGAAAAAAAATCAACATTTAAAACATGGGAAAAAATCATCGTAATAATCTGTGAAGTTCTTGGGAGCAACTTTTGAAGAGAATTAAAAAAAAAACCGGAATTTTTAAATCTACGTATGTATTGGGTATTACAAATACATTCGCTATTTTTTTTATACAACACCCAAAATATGTACTAGAAATATTTTGTATGGCAAAACAACGTTTGCCGGGTCATCTAGTTTTTATATAATTTTCATTTATTTTTTTATATAATTGTGTACACCATATCGGTTTTCTTAAAATCACATTACGTAGCTTTTTTTAATCGAATAAGAAGAAAATTTAATTATTTTACAAATGTCGCAAAAACACTTTTTCCATAATTTTTTTATTCAGAATAAAAACAACACTACCGAAAACAACTCGCAAAACTAAAATTTCATTCGAAAAACAGCTGATTTTATACTCTTTCTAGAAGTAGTACTACAAACATCTGCAGCTAATTATCATATTTTGGAATATTCTATATCCCTTTTTTCATAAGTGGTAATGTAATAAACGAAATTTATGACCCCATAGTACACTATACAGTGTATAACGGTTATAAGCACATCTCTTAAAAGAAAAAACCGCTTAGTAGAGAGTATTACACACCATGACTTTTCCTATATATCTATACATGTATATAAAAGAGAAACGGTCCATGTATGTCATAGCATCACTTGAAAACGGCAGAATCGATTTGTCTGATTTTTTTTTTATTTGGTTTGGAATTTTCAGGAGATGGTTTGTATAAAAAAAAAAGACAAGGTTTCTCCTTCATAAACGTCGACGCCTTTGGCGTCCCCGCCGGTGGCTGCGCGATAAAAGTTATGCAATAGCTTAAAAACCTACGAATTGTCTGTTTTTTTGTGTATATCATTTTTTGTCAACCACGATTGCTCGTAAGTACGCCATTTTGTGTTTTCCTACATGTAAAAATCTGTTCCGGAAATACTGTATGTTAATGAAATCAATAGCATACTTTAGGGGATAACATGCACTGGGCGATTCAAATACTTAAAAACATTTTGCTGATGTGATTGTTAACTAGGCTGATTAGTGAAGACATTTATTTTGTGTGATTAGTGTTATTTATGGAATCAGTGTATTGTATTTGTCGAACTAGTCTTGGGTTTTTTCGTTACGGAATTTCTTGATTCGGTCGCCGCGCTCAAAGCCCGCGATAAAGGCTATGTAATAGCTTAAAAGTTGGTAGAAAACTTTAGGGAAAACGCGGAAAATTAAATTTTTATTTTTCTTAAAGTAACTTATACACAAGCAAGATGTACAACAGACGACATGTTCGAATATCTATTGGTTTGATAGCAACTTTTATCAAATTCCGACGTTAAAACAGTAATGAAGTTGTGTGTGCTTCTTTTAATTTCACTATATGATGCATGCATAGTTGTACATTCTTAGCATCCGTAGATGTAATCAAAAGAAATAAATACACATCTTCAATTGCGGTCGAAAAAATTTTTCAGAACACGTCAATTAATGTTTCAAATTTAACAAATTTATTTATATTTGGATACTCAGTCAGTCTCAACTCTTGCAGTGTACAGTAGTGCTGGCAAAGTATTGAGTAGTGGGTACCGAGTATCGAGTATTAGCCCTTTTTTTGGATACTCAATACTCAAAAGTAGTTACTCGATACTTTCAGAGTTGTATTTTTAAGCAGTTGAGTGGCTAAAATAGTGTATAAAAATACATCACTGTACAGAAAGACAACAATGTGTAAGCTAAAAAATTAAACCAACCGCCGAAATAAAGCTGTCAATAAAATAGAAAAACTAGCTTTACATTTATTTTTGATTTAATAATAAAAGACACACAAAACCAATAATAGTGAAGATCTATTTTTAATTTTTGAAGAAAGTACTTCAATTTGCAGATAAAAACTATGCGTTACAAATTCAAAAAATCCGTTAAAAGTATCGAGTAGTATTGAGTACCCAAATGAAAAGTATTGAGTATTATTGAGTAATGAAAAATAGTAGAATTTGCCAGCACTAGTGTACAGACGTGTTTTTATAATCGTTGCAACTGAATAATAAAAATTTTCAAAAATTTCAAGTCACAAAAAATATACAAAAACAAAACATTTTTTAAACAGTTATTTTATTAGTTTTATTTTATTTTTTTGCTTGTGTGTAAATACATAAATATTTGCATACTCAAACTCATATAAGTGAAAACAAAATAAAGAGAACTCTAAAAGAGTTCATCTTCTGATAAAACAATAAACCTACAAGCAGCAGCAATGTTTATTTAACTTTGGTTGCTGACGACGACAATAAAAAAAATGAATTAAACACAAACCTAAATTCTACAGAACTACTTGTGCGCGATCATGCTCTCCGTACATGTTAAATAGTGATCAAGAAGCAACAACAATTGCACCTAGTAGCAAACTTGTCAGCTTAGCTGTACAATCAAACAAACAAACAATAAATAACCAGGTGACCAACGTGCACAAAATTCACAAAATTATAGATTTAGTAAGTGAAAATAGTGATAATAAAATTCAAATAGGTATGGATAGATACATAACCGTGCTGAAAAGGGGAAGAAGTCCCAAATCTGCTCAAATAGTGTCAACGCAAAAGTTCCTAGAGATGGAAAAAATATTACAACTTCCGAAAATCGTTTCGCGATTTTAACTTAACAAGGCGATGAAGACACAATAGCAACAAGGTTGAGTATATTTAAGAGAACAGAATTCCAATTTGTTGGTTAAAAGCCTTATCTCATTAATTGGAGAAAATGAGTTATACGTAACTCCAATTAAGCGCGGAAAAATCAACGAAACAAAAATTCAGGTAACTCAAGAAAATCATTACCGAAAAATAGTTTCTGATTTCGAGTCAAAAAAATAACAATTTTACACATACCAACTAAAGAGTGCCAAGGGCTTAACAGTCGTAATAAAAGGTGTAGATTAAAGAGTTGATCCTAAAGAGGTTAAGTCAGGCTTTGCAAATAGTGGCTTTAAAATAAAATATGTTTCAAACATTAAAAATAGGGAAAAAAATCAACCAAACTATTTTTAAGAGTCGAGCTACAGCCAAGTGACTTGCAAATAAAAAAAAATGAATCGCACCCAATCTATAATTTAAAGTACTTGTTACACCGAAGAGTTACCGCTGAGATGCCACATAAAAAAACTGGACCTGTTCAATGCATGAACTGCCAAGAAGTTGGCCACACCAAAGCTTACTGCAAGTTGCCTACCGTTTGCGTTGTATATGGTGAGTTACACTGTACCGCTAACTGCAACAAATTGAGAGGTGATCCCAAGGCAAAAAAAATGTGGCAATTGCGGCGGAAACCACACTGCTAACTACAGGGGCTGCCCTCTATATTCGATTTTTAAGAGTTTCTCAAACAAAAAAAAACTAATGCTTTTTCCCGCTCAGCCTAAAACCCCTTTTAACTACCCACTTATACCTAAACCGTCTACCAGCCAGAATCAATATTCAAATGCTTTGAAGTCTAACACGACTATTGCCCAACAACAACCTTATGGTCAATTTTCATACGCTAATATTTTAAAAAGTAACACAGACTACAGGTTATAATTTTAGTCAAATTGAAGCTTCAATAGAGAGCTTAATTCAAACAGTAAATATTTTTACTCTAAAGTTAGAGCTTGTGGTGGTTCGGTAATTCTAATAAAATCGCGAATAAAACACTACCTCTTAAATGATTTTTGTGAAAAATATCTTCAAGCAACAAATATTTGTATTGAAAATTATTATCAAAAACTTTTAATATCATCTGTCTATTCCGCCGATTTTCAATTACGGTGAGCCAATATACGGATTTTTATAACTTACTGAGCCCCCGTTTTCTAGCAGCTGGTGACTACAATGCTAAACACACATTATGGGGTTCACGTTCAATCACTCCTAAGGGTCGTGTGTTTTTTAACACAAATTCTAAAATGGGTTTGAATGTAGTTTCAAGTGGTCAGCCAACTCCTGATGTTATGAACTTTAGAATAGTGAAAGGTGTGGCTAGCGATCTGATTAAAGTTGAAGCATCTCTGGATTTATCTTCAGATCACTCGCCTAATTGCTCGGAAAATATGCCGATGACAACACCTTCTGACATAGATAATTCTATTAGGTTGTTTGAAGCACATGTTAAACAAGCTGCTCTTATTGCTGCTTCAAATCAAACAAATCAACAAGTGAGATTTAACAATATTTTTTGTGTGGATATAGAAAGGCTATTGACTGAAAAAGCTCGACGAGAATGGCTACGTTACAGGTCGCCTCAGCTAAAATTAAGGCTTAAGTAGTGTACCAAGCAACTTAGAAACGTTTTACAAACACAAAAAACAGTTTCCCTTCAAAAATTTCTTCAAGCACTAGATGCAACACCACAAACAGATTATTCGCTATGGCGTGCAGCAAGAGGTATTAAAAGGCCGGTAATATGCAAATCTCCATTACGAGCCTCTATTGGTGACTGGGCAAGAACTGATGCTGAAAAAGTTGCCCTTTTTGTTAAACACTTACAAAAAGTATTTACTCCTAATATTTCTTCTGATATTGTTAAACTGCCACCAGTCGCCTTTTTTCCAGATATATCGCTAAAATTAACATTGTGGGATCGAAAAGACCATTACTAGTCTTAACACCAAAAAAGTTCCAAAATAAGCAACAAAATGCTTCAAGAATTACCATATATATTGCAAAAAGAATACTGCATAAAAGAATACGACTGCAATACTATCCGGCAGAATGGAAGGTTTCGATGATTATTATGATACCAAAGCCCGGCAAGGATCATACGAAGGTTATATCCTATCGGCCTATTAGTTTATTGCCCACATTTCCAAACTATTTGAAAAGCTGTATATGAGCAAGCTGATGCCTATAGTGATGCCTTTATAGATGTTTCTCAAGCTTTCGATAAAGTATGGCACGAAGTGCTAATACACAAGCTAACACAAAATCTACCCGCAAACATCGTCAAGCTTTTAAAAGGATATTTAATGGAACGAAAATTTATAATTCGAGAAGGCAACTTTTTAAGCCCTCCGCAGTCAATCGAAGCCGGAGTCCCTCAAGGCAGCATCTTCGGTCCTTCACTTTATTTAATATATGCCTCTGACTTACCGTTAAGCAGTAACATTCACACGTCAACATTTCCTGATGATACAGTTTTCTAATCGTTCATGAAAATCCTGTAGAAGCTTCCCGGAATTTTCAAGGGTACGTATCAAAACTGGAAACATGGCTAAAACAATGACGGATATAAGTTAATGAGCAGAAATGTGTACACGTCACTTTTACGCTGCGCAGGGAAACATGCCCGCCTATACAAATTAACATCGAGACTATACCGCAACACACGGCAGTAAAATATCTACGCGTTCATCTTGATCGTCGTTTAACGTGGAAATCGCATATAGACGCTAAGTTGACACAAATGAAATTAAAAGCAGCCCAAAATAAATTGGATTATTGTAAGAAATTCTATACTTAGCCTATGGTGGGATTCAGTAATTTTCATTACGGTAATCGGAAAAATTTCTTTTTTTAATTTTTTAAATTAATTTATTTGTTTTTTGTTTATTTTTCTTTGTGCTTTTCTTATATATTGATAGAGATGCCAAAGTAAAAAGAAATTATAACGATGTTGTTAAGAAGCAATTAGTGAATAACAAAATCGTTACTGCAAATCACAATAATTGTCGGTAAATTTAACAATTATCATATTGTTAAAAGTTACTGAATCGCACTACTAGACTCAAAACTTCTATTATACAACGCGATCCTGAAACCAATATGGTCCTATGGAATCCAGCTATGGGGTACTGCCTCGAATGTAGAAAAAATTCAAAGGCGACAAAACAAAATTCTACGTGAAATTACAGCAGCCCCCTGGTATGTCAGAAATCATCGAATTCATAAAGATCTAGACGTTCCGTTGGTGAAGACAGTATTTTCAAAACACGTGAAAAAATATATAAAGATAAACTTGAGTTGCCCCCAATTTACTTGCGCGCAATATTCTACAGTATAGTGGTCACATCCGGCTGAGGAGGAGGGATACTCTTTCTTTCAGCCGTACACGAGAGATGTAAATCAACAACAATTAACATTTGAAATTAAAAATTTTGTTTAGCATTGTCTAAACATATATTTAACATATATTTTTTTATTTATTTTTATTTTTATTTTTTACATTTTTTATTTTTAACATTTATTTTTATTTTTTAGATTTAAGATTTGAACAAATTATTGATGTTTCAATTTATAATTGAAGATTCAATAAATAATAAAATTGAAAAAAAAAAAAAACAAAATATTTGGAGACTAATAGTTGACCATAAATAGCCCCCAGGTAAAACCTATTGATATTATTTAAAAAAATTATTTGTATATACAGAATTAAAAAAAAAATAATAAACAGATAATATGTAAAGTGAGTGTATTTCATAATCACTATTCTTAAATAACGGCTACGTTGAATGAATGTAATTTGATACCAGTGATGCCAACTCTTGCAACATCAAAAGCACAGTGAGCCCATGGAAATAGGGTAAAAATGAAAAAAATTTCGGGTACAAAAGCACTAACCTAATTTTGTTTTGGGTCTGGTGGATCAAAAGACAGAACTATTGCTTTTTCATGGCTTTTTGTGTGACTTTGTCGGAGTAAATCGCTTTATCGTGCATTTATTTCACAATTACAACAAATAAAATATGCTTTTAGTTCATATTTTGCTGATCTAAGCCACCTTTTAAAAGCTGGATCATTTTCCCAAGGTTTTCTACATAAGTATTTGTTTTTCGATCTAAGGGAAAGCCATTGTTAGATGATGAACTTTAACACATATGAACTTTAACATCATTGAAGAACTTACTTTTAATAACTGTTCAGCTTGATTATAACCAAGGCAAGTTTCTTGCTTAAATTTGCACAACAAACAAATCAAAGGATATGTACTAATATTAAAAGTAAGATCAATTCTAAACAGATAAATCATAAAAATTTCTGCACGAATTTAAAAAAAAAAGATGCTTGAGAAATTCTAGAATTCAAACTTTTAACAGTTTGCGAGTCCTAATCAAAACATGCAAATAATACGCAGTTGGTTAAATAAGTATTAGGTTGGTTTAAAGAATAGTTGGAAAATGGTTCAGTGTCAAGAATGTTGATTATTTAAAACGCACCTAAAAGCACTGTGAGAAATTCTTAAAAGCAGTATAAATACCCGCTTTTCAAAAACGGGTATTTAACAAGTGTCCTAAAGTATACAAAATTGTTGGATCAACAACAAAAAAAAATTATAATAATTTTGCAACAGATTTACTAAATCGCATTAAAATAAGAATAAATAAGAGACGTATAAAACTTTAAAATACGTTAATAATATTTTTTAAATTCTGGCAATTTTCCGTGCAATGAAAGTTTTTCAAATATTCTTCAAAAATTTAAAATAAAGAATATGCTAATTAATTATACTCTAGATTATTTTATGTTGAAAGTAACCACAATAATATATTAATAAAGTGATGATATAGAAGAAGTTATTATTAATGAAAATAACAATCTTTTATGCGAATTAAGTAATTCTATTCAAAGTATTAAAATTCAGATTTTAAAAAAAAATTCAGCGATATATTAGACGATATAGTATATTCGGAAAAATCTAAAAAAGAGCAGAAAAATTAGATATTTAAACTATTTTATGCTTTTCTCACTATATCACCTACCTCGACAATTAGCGAGAGTTTTTTCAAAATTTAATTTACCAAAAACAAAAACCAAAAATCGTTTCAAAGCAAAAAAATTATTTTTAAAAAATTATTTCTTAAGAAAAGAGTTATACTCTTCATTTTTAATAGTATTCTACGGCTGCAATAGTATCCTGCAGAATGGAAGGTTTCGATGATTATTATGATACCAAAGCCCGGCAAGGATCATACGAAGGTTGAATCCTATCGGCCTATTAGCTTATTGCCCAACATTTCAAAACTATTTGAAAAGCTGTATATGAGCAAGCTGATGCCTATAGTGACTAGAAGTGGATGCATTCCAGATCATCAATTCGGTTTTCGCAGACAACATAGCACTATTGAACAAACTCATAGACTTGTGAACGTAGTTAGAGACACCTTTGAAAAAAAGAAATTTTGCTCTGCGCTCTTTATAGATGTTTCTCAAGCTTTCGATAAAGTATGGCACGAAGGTCTTATCCACAAATTAACACGCAATCTCCCCGCAAACATCGTCAAGCTTTTAAAAAGCTATCTAGAGGAACGAAAATTTGTAGTTAGGGAAGGCAATTTTTTAAGCCCTCCGCAGTCGATCGAAGCCGGAGTTCCCCAAGGCAGCATCTTCGGTCCCTTACTTTATTTAATTTATGCCTCTGACTTACCGTTAAGCAATAACATTCATACATCAACATTTGCTGATGATACAGCTTTTTTAAGCGTCCATGAAAATCCAGTAGAAGCTTCCATCAACTTACAAGGGTATATATCCAAATTGGAAAAATGGCTTAAACAATGGCGTATAAAAGTTAACGAGCAGAAATGTGTACACGTCACTTTTACGTTGCGAAGGGAAACATGCCCGCCTATACAAATCAACACCGAGACTATTCCGCAACATACTGTAGTCAAATATCTAGGCGTTCACCTTGATCGCCGTTTAACATGGAAATCGCATATAGACGCAAAGTTGATGCAAATGAAATTAAAAACTGCCCAAATTAATTGCCTTATGGGAAGAAATTCTATACTGAGCCTAGACTGTAAACTTCTACTATACAACGCGATCCTGAAACCAATATGGTCCTATGGCATCCAGTTATGGGGCACTGCCTCAGCATCGAATGTCGAAAGAATTCAAAGGCGACAGAATAAAATCCTACGTACAATAACAGCAGCCCCCTGGTAAAAAATATATAAAAAAACTTGAGTTGCACCCAAATCCACTTGCGCGCAATATTCTTCATTATAGAGGCCACACCCGGCTGAAAAGAAGGGATACTCTTTTTCTCAGCCGTTCACGACAGATGTAAAACAACAAAAATTAACCGTTGAAATTAAAAATTTTGTTTAGCATTGGCTAAACTTACATTTAATATTTTTTAGATTTAAGATTTGAAAAACTTATTGATAATTTAATATAAATAATTAAAGATTCAATAAATAATAAAATTATCAAAAAAAAAAAAAAAAAAGAACATCCTAAATTGTCTAATTTAATAAAACAAAAATCATTTGAGATATTTTGACTGAATAAAACATGTGTGTTTGAAGTATTAAAATCGAAGTAATCTCAGTAATTACATTTTTAAGTTTTTTATGTATTATTAATTTTATGTATATTTTTTTGTTGATAAAAATAAAATTTTACATTTATTTGAGCATGTACACAAGTATTTATGTTTTAAATTTTATTTATTTGTTGCGGGTTAGCTATTTAGATAAAATATATGTATATTTCGTTGGTAGCCATACCAACTCATCAGTAGATGTTTTACCCTTTATTTGTGAGTTTTCGTATAAATGAATGAGCTTTAACATTTTTTGAACATAAAGGGTAAAACATCTACTGATGAGTTGGTTTGGCTACCAACGAAATATATATTTAGATATTGCTAACCCGCAATAAATAAATAAAAGTTGATAAAAATATTAACTACTCGTATATAATTTTTAATTGATTTTGATTATATGTATACTTATGCATTTTTGTGTTAATGACAAATATTTTTTTTTTGTCAATAAATTATTTTTAAGCATTTTTTTATTCGTTGTTCTCATCGATTAATCGAATAAATATTTAGCTTTAATCGTTTCATCGAACGAACAAAAACTATTATTTGAATTATTCGAACAAAGTTGAAAGGCGAATAATTGACAACTCTAGTAAATACAAATACTCTGAGCGTATAAAGAGAATAAATGTTTTGTTTGTTTTTTTTTTATTTACTTGCTTTGATCCCCTTTTGTACTTGGAATTACTCTGAGAATTTTTAAAAAAGCAAATGTTTTTGAATTTAAATGTACTTAGTGCAAAAGCCTAGTATGAATGTTACTGCTTAACGGTAAGTCAGAGGCCTATATTAAATAAAGTAATGTACCGAAGATACTGCCTCGAGGGACACCGGCTTCCATCGACTGCGGAGGGCTTGAAAATTGCCTTCCCTAACTACAAATTTACGCTCCATTAAATAGCTTTTTAGCTTGACGATGTTTGTTGGTAGATTTTGTGTTAATTTGTTGATAAGACCTTCGTGCCATACTTTATCGAAAGATTGTGAGACATCAATAAAGAGCGCAGAGCAATATTTCTTTTTTTCAAAAGTGTCTCTAACAATATTCACATGTCTGTGAGTTTGTTCAATTGTGCTATATTGTCTGCGAAAACCGAATTGATGATCTGGAATACATCCATTACTAATCAATATTGGCATCAGCTTGCTCATATACAGATTTTCAAATAGTTTTGAAATGTTAGACAATAAACTAATAGGCCGATAGGATTCAACCTTTGTATGATCCTTGCCGGGCTTTGGTATTATAGTAATTAGCGAAACCTTCCATGCTTTAGGATAGTGTTCTAGGCGTAGAATACTATTAAAAATGAATAGTATTATTCTTTTTGCAGTGAAGGCAATTCTTGAAGCATTTTGGCTCTTATTTTGTGGACACCTGGTGCTTTTCTGGTGTTAAGAGTTTTCAATCTCCACAATGTTACATCTCAGCGGTATTTCTGGCGGCAGTTCAACAATATCAGAGGAAATGTTCGGGGTAAATACTATTTCTAAGTGCTTAACAAAAAGAGCACCTTTTTCAAGATCAGTTCTTGACCAGTCACCATTAGAGGCTCGTAATGGGGGTTTGCATATCACCTGCCTTTTAAGTCCTCTGGCTGCACGCCACAGTGAATAACCTGTTTGTGGTGTTGCATCTTGCTCTTGAAGAAACTTTTAAGGTAAGCTGTTTTTTGAGTTTGCAAAAGTTTCCTAAGCTGCTTGGTACACTCCTTAAGCCTTAATTTTAGCTGGTACGATCTGTAGCATTGCCATTCTGGTTGAGCTCTCCGTTTTTCAGTCAATAGCCTTTCTATATCTACAAAAAAATATTGTTAAATATCACTTGTTGATTTGTTTTATTTGAAGTAGCATTAAAAGAAGCTTGTTTAACGTGCGCTTCAAACAACCTGAGAGAATCGTCTATGTCAGAAGGTGTTCTCAGCGGCATTTTTTCCGAGCAATGAGCACTCAGATATTTTCTGTATTTCAGCCAGTTAAGACGTGCAGATGTCATCTGTAAATCACATGTTGGTGTAACAGTTGTGTGTGAGTAAATAGTGACAATTGTAGGCGAGTGGTCTGAAGATAAGTCCAAAGATGCCTTAACTTCAACCATCTCGCTGGGCACACCTTTCACAATTCCAAAGTCGATAACATCAGGAATTTTTTGTCAATCTGTTGGCCAATATGTTGGCTGACCATTTGAAACTACATTAAAACCCATTTTAGATATTGTGTCGAACAAAACTCGTCACTTAGGAGTGATTAAACGTGAACCCCAGAATGTGCGTATGGCATTGTAGGCGCCAGCTGCTAGAAAACGGAGGCCCAGTGATTTATAAAAAGCCGAAATTGACTCTCGGTAATTGAAAATCTGGGGGGCGAATAGACAGATATTATTACAAGTTTTTGATAGTAATTTTCGATGCATATATTCGTTGCTTGAAGATAATCTTCACAAAAATTATTCAATAGGTGGTGTTTTATTCGCGTTTTTACTAGGATTCCCGAACCACCACAAGCTCTACCTCGAGGATCCTTGGTGTCGTAAAAATTATATCCACTAATTCTAAAACAGCTTCGAGACGTCAAATGATTTTCTGAGATAAGCATAACATCGATTTGTTTATCCAGAAGAAAATATTATATTTCGTTTTTATGATGGCAGATGCCGTTTGCGTTCCAAAAACAGATTTTTAAGTTCATGGCCTGCAACAAGGTAGACTGCATTTTTAACATTTCCTGCATCATACAGGACATGTTGAGAGTAAATGTATTTACTGTTTGTATTAAGCTCTCAATTGAGGCTTCAATACGACTTAAATTAGACTCCAAGTCTTCATTTACATTTACGGTTTTTTGTGCCGTACTCTTGTTGCTTTTTAATGTACTAGCGTGTGAAAATTTATTATTAGCTTGTTGTTGAGCACTTGTCGCGTTAGATTTGAAAACGTTTGAACATTGATTCTGGATGGCGGAGGGTTGAGGTAACTGTGGGTAGTTAATATGGGTTTTAGGCTGAGCGTTAGTAGCATTAGTTTTTTTGTTTGATGAATTCTTAAAAAACGAGTAAAGGGGCAGCTGCTATAGTTGGCAGTGTGATTTTCGCCGCAATTGCCTTGAGATCACCTTTTATTTTATCACAGTTCGCGGTACTGTGTAATTCACCACATACAACGCATACTGTAGACAACTTGGAATAAGTTTTCGTGTGCCCAAATTCTTGGCAGTTCAGGCATTGAACAGGTCCAGTTTTTTTATGTGGCTGCTTAACGGTAACTCTCCGGTGCAACAAGTACTTTAAGTCATATATTGGATGGGTTTATTTTTTTATTTTTATGTCATCTGGCTGTAACTCGGCTCTAAATATTGGTTGGGGGATTTTTTCTCTGCTTTTAATGTTTGAGACATTTTTCACTTTGTAGCCACTATTTTCAAGGCCAGATTTGACCTCTTCTGGATCCACGCTAGATTCTATACATTTTATTACGACGGTTATACCTTTAGCACTCTTTAATTGGTAGGTATAGAAGTTTTTATTTTTAGATTCTAAATCTGAAACTATTTTTCGGTAATTATTTTCATGAGCTACCTGAATTTTGGTTCAGATAAAATCGCGAAACGATTTTCGGAATTTATTATATTGTTTTTTCCATCTCTAGGAACTTTTGCCGTTGACGCTATTTGAGCAGATATGGGACTTCTTCCCCTTTTCAGCACGGTTATGTATCTATCCACACCTTTTTGAATTTAATTATCACTATTTTCACTTACTGGTCACCTTGTTATTTATTGTTTGTTTGTTTGATTGTAGAGCTAAGCTGACAAGTTTGCTAATTGCAATTGAGCATGATCGCGCACGAGTAATTGTGTTTTGTGTAGAATTCAGGTTTGTGTTTAATTTATTTTTTTTATTGTCGTCATCAGCAACAAAAGTTAAATAAAGATTCCTACTGCTTGTACGTTTATTGTTGTTTTTGTCAGAAGATGGAGTCATTTAGAGTTCTTTTTTTTTTGTTTTCACTTACATATATGAGTTTGAGTATGCAAATATTTATCATACATATATTGCAGACAAGCAATATTAAAATAACTGTTTAATAATTGTTTTGTTTTTGTAACTTCAAATTTTTTTGATCATTTTTAATATTCAGTTGCGACGATTATAAAAACGCGTGTGTACACTACGAGAGTTGAAACTGTTCATGCAACTAAAATTTAAAATTCTTATTCATGCACATGAGTGGTAAGTTAGTGACTATTTGATACTCTGCTTCCTAAATGCATGTTGTTGCGAATTTTAGCAATGTAAAAAATAGAAGCAAGTCGTTTTTGTTTTCTTTTAATAATGTTTACCGCAGTATGCAGCTCCCCATACTGTTCTTTGTTCCTTGTTCGCACAAATAAAAAAAAATGCAATATAATATACACATGAATGATACATTGAAAATATATGTTCCCTACAAGAAATTGCTGATGGAAACTAACACACACAAAACTTATTTACTAACACTCTTGCATCTATGACTATGTTTACATCAGATCTGATTAGTAAAATACTGTGGAGTGAGCAGAGTTCAGATATATGTTTTACTATAGGTCACGAAATCCACAAGTATGAAAGAGAAACCAAATCACACGTACACGAATGTTTACATCAGTTTTTTCATATTGCCCTTAATAAAATGATAGAGAATGCTGATGGGTATACCTATCAGCAATGCCCATCAGAAGATGCATCAAATGACCGTCATTGTTTTTGTAGGGTTCTTAAACGTTATCAGGGTTACAAAGTATAAGTATGTAACGTATTAAAAAAGTAACTACACAATCATGGTGGAATAATATAACAGCCATACCTAAACAAGAGCGGAAAGCGGAACATTTTCTACCGTCCAGCGTTAACGCTGAAATACCATACCTAAACAAGAGCGTCCACGCTTTGTCATAAAAACAGGGTTATTACAAAATATATAACAACCCTGATTATAATAGTATACTCATAAGCGAATAATACATGCATCTCTACAACAAACACAACAAAAAAATTCCTCGGAAGTCAAAAGTATAAATATGTATGTGTGTATGTTTCAAACTGTGACAAAAATATAAATAAAAATTATTCATTCAAATATGAAAAAATAAATACAAATCAAAATGTAACACCTGAAATAAAAAACAAGTGATTTACAACAATTGTCAGCTTGTTAGACTACCTTATAGTCATTGTATTATGTGTGCTTGTCTTTTGCAGCTAACTTCACTATTAAACGCGCTGTCAAAATCGGATTTTCCAATTGCAAAATGTTGCCGCAGCGTTACCGCCGCGTTATTTCGGGATGCTCCATACAAATTGTATGGGCATGAGAACTTTTGACAGCTAGAAAACGCTTGCCGCTGGCTGTAAGGTGTGCGCAAGAAGGAATATGGATTTTTATAGAGTTGTGTTTTGACCGTTAAATAATCTGCAAAAAAATGGTAAGTCTCTTCGGTTTTGTCAAAAGTTGTTTACATTTTTGGCCGCCATCATGAATATTTTTGTTTACGTTATGTTTTTTGTTTTTGCATAACCACTATGTATGTTATGTATACAGCTTTTTTTGACAACATTGGCTAATTTTTACACAAACTAAATGCATGTCGTTTTTTATTGTTGTGTTGATAAGCGCACCATATATTATTCCACCCTGCTACACAATGTATCAACTTGGTGTTAATACTGTATTATTACATTGTAAATACATATACATACATGTGTATATGTGACGGTTTTGTTCAGGAGAGCCATTTTAAAGATTTAAATACATACGTGTATCTTTGGTGTACCATCACTTTCATAAAACGCGCACTTTTGGGGCATGGGATCGGTCTCATTCGATGCTCAGATGTTGTCCACATCAAAAAAAAAAAAAAAGTAAAAATTGATTTTTTACCCTTAGGTCCCTTTCTCTATGCGCTGTCACATATACATTTAGGAAGACAGCCTAATTTATAATAGCCCTATTCACAATCTTATGCGAATGGTCTTGCATCATTGCATTTGCAAAATGGTGTAGTATATTTTTACTCTACACTAACAAAATACAGTGAAATGCACACGCTACATCTTTGCATATAAGCAACACTAAAAACCAATAGCATATACATATGTATTTACTCTACTTATGAAACACTTTATTGCAAAACGACAGCTGATACGCAGTGAGGTAAGCCGATTTTGCTTATTCAAATTTTAATAATTTTACTCAAAATTATAAAAAAAAAAATATTTCAACCAAAAGGAAATTAACCAGACAAACAAATATTAATGAAATAAAAAAAAAATCATAACTTAATTGAAATAAAAAATTTTAATAACAAAAAGCAAAAATTAGCAAAACGCAAAACATCACAAATCAAATTAGTCAATTATTCAAATTTACATAAATAAATGTATTATTTAAAATCCTGGCTCACTAACAAATTAATCATTAATTTTATAATAAAAACTAGAATTGTTTTGATACTTGAGTAATTTCTTAGACATTTATATTTTTAGGTCAAAACTTCAGTGGAAATTTTTTTTTTTTTATTTATCAATCAGCTGTAAATTTTGTGTTTGGCATCAAGCATTGCAACCTAACGATAGAACCACAATTGATAGAATAAATGTGCAATATCAAATGCAAGATTGTGAATACGGCTAATATGACTATTTGTTATTGCATATTTTTCACCAAATAAATTTTTATAATGAAATATTCTGTTATAAGAGCCAAAGTAAAGATAAGGGATTGTTGCATGTTGTGAACGATTAAAAAATTTACTATTTGTAAGTATTTAAGAGTTGCATTAAGCATCGATATTTGTTTTTTTAAATATATCTCTACAAAAAAATTGATATTTTTAATGGATTAGCTAATCCATATGCATTTCCTTGGTAGCTAAATACCAACTAATCAGTAGATCTTTACCATGATGCTTTAAAAGTTTCAAAACTCATATACTCATACATGTACTTCCAATTAATAAAGTTACTTTCATTCTTTTAAAACATTTCAGCAGTTCTTATGGCTCCGTTAGTCAAATCGTATCGTGGAGTTGCGTATCAGCTGACAAAATCCGTAACATTTAATAAACATGTTGATGCTTATTGAAAATGTATTGGAAACGTTTGCTACGTAAAAATCTACAGAAAATATATTTTTACGTGCCAAACGTCAAATTTTGGCTTGTTTACATACACACACATATGACACATTTATTGGTAGCCGTACGTTTTTACTAACTAACATCCGAACTTAAACGATACGACAACTTCAAAAGTAAGATTATACGATTTGACTAACGGATCCATTAATTGTTATTATGTTTAGCTAAAATAAAAATACATATTGTATGTATGTACCTACTTATATTTTTGGATTTTTCTTTATTTGTTCTAGTCAGCTGTTCTTTAGGGAAATTTGTGGCAAATGTTTTCTTTTACGTAATGCATATTTTCATCGTAGTTAAATAAGAAATTTAATAACTCACTGAAAAAATTAAATCTTATTTAAATACAACATAAATTTAAATAAAAATTAACTACCTACATATATACATATGTATATATGTATGTATCTAAGTATACTTATGTAAGTTAACACTGTAGTTAATAAAAAATTAAATAAAAATGCATAATTGCAGAATAATAAAGAATACAAAAGTTCATCGAACTAGCAAAATTTAAAAATCCAAATAAATTGTGAAATAATGTAAAATAGGCAAAATTCAAATAAATTGTGAAATAATGTAAATTAGACAAAATTTGAAAATGCAAATAAATTGCGAAATAAGTGAACTAATTACTAATAAAAAAAAATATAATTGCGAAATAGTAAAAGTAAGCACTTAATGTAAAATAGGTCAACTAATTATTAATAAAAAAATATAATTGCGAAATAATAAAAGTAAGCACTTTAATTTAAGAAAATTTTATTATAAAATGTATTGTAAATTAATTTTAAGTTGAGTTGTAATTCAAGTTCAGTTGTAATCAAAACGCAGTTGCGATATAAAAATAAACGGTCATTCTGACCAATAAAACAAATTTTTTTGAACTTTATATTAAGAAAGTTCTTAACTGGCGCCCGAGCTAATTTAAAAATTATCGGTACGTGTGAGTGTCCTTCCTGTAAAAGCCCTTAAGTAGTGCAACAGGAAGGTGTAAAAAGTGTCCTCACCGAAAAATAACTAAAATTAGTTCTACATAGTAGAACTTAAAAACAGTTCCACATAGTGAAACATAAAGATATTAAAAAAGACGAAGAAAAGAAATAACATTAATAATAAAGATAAAATTCATTTATTCAATTTAATTTACAACAAACAACAAAATAAAAAACGCAGTAAAATAGAAATTACATTCAAACAAAAGTTATAAAAAAAAAAAAGCAGTGATACCAAAATTTGATCGACACAAATACAAGAAATACAAAAGTGATAGTGATTGGCCCCTCAGTAGCAGACAGCAAAAAGGACGGCATTACGTGCCAAGCCAGCTATCCAGAGAGCGGAAAAAAAGGACCAGAATGCAGATAATTATATTGTAAGTTATAAAAATAGATATAAGATACAATGTATTAATAATAAGTAATCAAGTAAAATCAAAATAGTAAAATTAAAGTAAAGTGTAGTAAGAAAGTTTTAATATAATAAAAGTAAAATCAAACAAAGAATAAAAAAACAGAAAAAAATTGTAAACAAATCCCCTAGTTAAACCAAAAATCGTAAGCTATGTCAAATCCAGACAATCTCATTCGTCCTGCAGTTCTAAATGCAGCGAACACAGAGCAAGGACCAAGAGCATTAAATATTAGTGATCTGAACAGTATAATTACAGAAACTACCTCTAGGCTTTTACAACAAGAATTACCCGGATTGATACAATCCATATTAAACCCAAGTCACAATATAGCTTCTGACCAAGAAATTGAAGCACAATATAGAGGAAATTTCTCAGATTTCGATAAAATACCAGACATCGTTAAGAGCTTACGTGAATTTAACGGCAATCAAACTGAATTCAATTCATGGCGTAAGAGTGTCGAAATAATCTTACAAATTTATGAACCTTCCAAAGGGACACCGCGGTACTACGGTATTCTCAGTGTGATAAGAAATAAGATTGTAGGTAACGCCGATGTTGCTCTAGAATCCTACAATACCCCTCTCGAATGGAAATCCATTATTAAATGTCTTTCTCTTCATTATTCCGATAAGAGGGACTTAGCAACCCTTGAATATCAAATGATCTCATTAGTACAAGGGAAATTATCTATTCAGGGCTTTTATCAAGTGGTTTATAAGCACTTATCTATAATACTTAACAAACTCGGAAGCTTAGATGCGTCTAATGAGTCTTTAAACTTACTAACAGAATCATATCGCAATAAAGCTCTAGATACATTTATTAGGGGCTTAAATGGTGATTTACCAAAACTTCTTGGCATGAGGGAACCAGCAGATCTACCTCAAGCTCTACACCTTTGCCTCAAACTGGAAAACCAAAGTTTTCGATCAAATTATAGCCAACATTTCAATTATAGAAATCCTACTCCTCCACTTCCAACACGCAACTACTCGCGTAACTATCAATCACAATCCGTTAACATAACGCCTCGCTTTAACCAAGGCAATTTTTATCCACAATTGGCTCATATGCCCCAGGTACAACAAAAACCCTATACATTTCCGAACACTAACAATCATGTACCAATAAACAACTACCCGACACAGTCTCGTACTAACACAAATAATAGCTACAATTTTAATCCTCCAATACCTGTCCCTCCTAAACCTCAACCTTTACCACAACCTATGGATATATATAGTAGTTTACATTCAAAGCGAGTTAACTATATGAACAGACCACAATATCAAAACATTAACAAAAGGTCACCACTAACAATTGCAAACTCCAGTTATCGACCTAAAATACAAAGAAACTTTCATATCGATAATGAGCTAGAAACTTATAATGAGGTCGTTAATAATTCTCTTGATAATAATCAAATCGGCGAAATACCGTTTAATGAGGACGACGTTAGCGAGCTTAGCGACATCCATTTTTTAGACTGACGAGCTCTTCGCTCCCTTATTTCGAGTGTAGAGCAAAAAACGGTACAATATTAAAATTTCTAATTGACACAGGCTCAAGCAAGAATTATATTCAGCCAAACATCGTAAAAAAAACCATACCAAATAAAGAATCATTTTTTGCAAAATCAATAGCAGGTAACATTGAAATAAAAGAACATACGTTTGTAAAACTTTTCAATTTAGAAAAGGAAATAAAATTCTATATTCTTCCAACATTAAAATCAATTGATGGCATTCTTGGAAACGATTCATTAAAAGAACTCAATGCAATAATCTATACACGAAACAGCTTTATGCAAATAGGAAATAATATTAAAATAAGGCTTCGGCAGCATTTTTCTCAAGGAGTAAATACAATAGCGATTCGCGACGATCATATGTCGTCACAACAAAAAGAAAATATGAGAAAGATAATTAGCGAATTTCCTGAATTGTTCATTGAACCTAATCAAAAATTGACATGCACAACTAGAGTAGTTGGCGAAATTCGTACCTCCACAGATACACCAGTTTACTCTAAACAATATCCTTATCCAATTGCATTAAAATCCGAAGTTGGAAAACAGATAAAAAATTTACTCGATGATGGTATCATCAGAACTTCACGTTCACCATACAACTCACCTGTTTGGGTCGTTGGAAAAAAACCTGACTCACTTGGTAACAAACAGTACAGACTAGTAATAGACTATAGGAAACTTAATTCATTAACAATACCGGACAGATACCCAATACCGGAAATAAATGACGTTCTCTCACAGTTAGGAGATAGCAAATACTTTACAGTCCTAGATTTAAAGAGTGGTTTCCACCAAATTCCCTTGAAAGAATCTGATTTTGAAAAAACAGCTTTCTCCGTTGCGAATGGCAAATACGAATTCGTACGCCTTCCGTTCGGCCTAAAAAACGCTCCGGCCATATTTCAACGGGCTTTAGATGATGTTTTGCATGATTACATCGGGAAAATATGCTACGTGTATATCGATGATATTGTTATATTTAGCAGGACAGAAAAGGAACATTTCGATCACATTCGAGCTGTGTTTGCAACACTTCAGGCAGCAAACCTAAAAGTACAGCTTGACAAATGCAACTTCTTAAAAAATGAAGTAGAATTCCTCGGATTTATAATTTCAGAGGACGGTATAAAAACCAATAAGAAAAAAGTTCAAGCTATTCTCGATTTTCCATTACCAAAATCCATAAAAGAACTACGATCCTTTTTAGGATTATCAGGCTATTATCGCAGATTTGTGAAAGATTATGCGAAGGTAGCAAAACCCTTAACGCAAATTTTAAGAGGGGAAGAAGGCCGCCTTTAAAAAAATAAATCAGCTCAAAGACATATAACATTACACGATGAAGCTATTGAAGCTTTTGAAAAATTAAAAAACACTTTAGTCTCTCAAGATATCGTACTAGCTTATCCAGATTATAGTAAAGACTTGGATCTCACAACAGATGCTTCTGATTTTGCGCTAGGTGCAGTTCTGTCACAAAACAATAAGCCAATTGCATTTATATCCCGAACCTTGAATAAAACTGAAGAGCATTATGCGGCAAACGAGAAAGAAATGCTCGCGATAATCTGGGCCCTAAACTCGCTTCGAAATTATTTATACGGTTCTGCGAAAATAAAAATATTCACTGATCACCAGCCACTTACCTACGCCCTCAGCAATAAGAACAACAACAGCAAAATGAAGCGTTGGAAAGCTATACTAGAGGAATATAACTACGAACTTTTCTACAAACCAGGAAAAGCAAATGTAGTGGCAGATGCACTGTCAAGATTTCCTGCAATGACACAATTAAATACCCTCTCAATAGCAACACATAGTGATGACAGTTCCGGTCAGAACCTCATATTAAGCGTCGATACACCAATAAACTGCTTTAAAAATCAAATAATTCTCTACACACATCCTACATCCCAGTATAAATTCGAAATAATTTTTCCACATTACCACCGTCACCATATATTTGAGCCAGAGTTTACACAGAACAAACTTATAACCATACTTAAGAAATATATTTACCCATCAATCCTTAATGCAATCAAAACTACGGAAAGAAACATGGGAAAAATACAAGAAATATATCGACAGCACTTTAATAAATATCGTATCAGATTCACTAGACACCAGGTAGAAGATATACGAAATGAAGAAGAGCAAAACAAAATAATTATAGACACACACAATAGAGCACACAGAAACAGCAAAGAAAATAGAGAACAAATAATAGATCAATACTACTTTCCAGCCATGTCAAGAAAAATTAAAAGAATAGTAAAACAATGCGTTACATGTAAGGAAAACAAATATGATAGACATCCAATGAAACCCGTGTTTAAGGGAACCCCTATCCCAAAATATCCTGGCGAAATTATTCAGATAGATATTTATAAAACTGAAAATAATTTGGTATTAACAGCAATTGATAAATTTTCCAAATACGCACAAGTAAAACCGATAAAATCCAAGGCAATAGAGGACATAAGACAACCACTTCGCGAACTAATATTCGCATTCGGTGTACCTAAAACTATCGTTATGGATAACGAAAAATCATTTAATTCTTCAACCATTACTTTCATGATAAAAAATCAACTAAATATAGAAACATTTACAGTTCCACCTTATTCAAGCAGCGTTAATGGACAAGTAGAGAGATTCCACTCTACGTTATCTGAAATCATGCGATGTACAAAAATAGAAAATATTTATAACAACTTTAAAGAACTACTTGAAATTTCAGTATATAAATATAATTGCTCAATACATAGCACAACAGGGAAGAAACCAATCGAACTATTTTTTGGTAGAAGAGTAAGTACAGACCCTTCCCAGCTAGAAAATGATAGAATAGTAAATATAGAAAAGTTAAGACAAAAACAAGAAACTGACATGCAATATCATAACAAACATAGACAAGAAATAAAAACCTACGAACCAGGCGAAACAGTTTTTGCAAAGTTAAACACAAGATTAGGAACTAAGTTAACCCCAAGATATAAGAAAGAAATAGTTAGAGAAGATAAGGGAACATACGTAACCACCGAATCTAACAAAACCATACACAAGAATAACATTAGAAGATAAATTTAACACACTAATACACTTTCAGATTCCTCCTCCTCCATTATACAAATATCCTACCACCCTCCAATGCGGAAATCCAAATCCTTAACTACACACTTTCCCACATTGTTACACTAACGGAAGGAGTAGCGAAAATTCAAGAGGGCACATTCAAAATTGTGCACGTAATAAATTTAAATAATTATCAGAGCTTTCTTGATGAAATAGAATCTTTCATAAACCACACTGGCAATTCAGAGAGTATGTGTTTGCCCTCATTAGAGCATGAGCTAATACAGACCTCAGAAATGCTGAAATCATTAGAGGTTACCGAGGAAATAAGGATAAAAAGAGCGATAAACTTGATCGGCTCTGCGTGGAAATATATCGCTGGTTCTCCGGACCACGACGATTTTGAAATACTTAAAGGCAATATTAATGAATTAAATTTGAATAATAACAAACAAATGATCATAAATGAAGATTTTGCTCAAAAAATAAATAAATTGACAGAATATACTAATAAAATTAACAGAGCAATAAGAAATCAAAATAAAATTAGTAATGCTGTTATTATAAACATGCAAATCAGGTTAAGATTAGCTAAAGAAGAAATACAAAATATCAAATACGCCGTTCAATGGGCGAAAAATAATATTATAAATTCAGTAATTTTAAACAAGAAAGAAATAAAAATTGTAATCGAAACACTACACAAAGAAAAATTCCCATTTGAATCAATAGAAGAAGCATTAGAATTAGCTAATGTAAAAGTTTTATATAAAAATTCAACTTTATTGTATGTTATACAGATCCCACTTACTTCTGAAAAAATTTACGAAAAAATATTAGTAAAACCAATAAAAAAAGATAACAAAATTATAAATATAGATTTTAAGGAAATTTTGAAATATAAAGAAGAAGTGTTAGCTATTAAGAAAAATTGTACTATTATCAATACTATAACAATTTGTAAAGTAAATGATTTAAAAAACATTGTTAACTCTACCTGTATCCCACATTTTCTAAATGGATCTCGTCCACATTGCGACATTTCCGATGCTTTCCACGTACCATCAGTAGAAGAATTGAAAACAGGTACAATTTTATTAAATGATTTCCATGGAACAATAAATAATCAGACAATAAATGGAACATACGTACTAAACTTCAATAACGAATCCATTACTATTAATAACAAAATTTTTCAGAATATGGAAGCCTCAGCGATATCAGCTTCACCACAAATAGTGCATCAAACCCCTTTAGAAAAACAATATATCGAAATGCTTTCCTTAGAAAAACTAAATCAACTTCATTTAAACAATACCAATAAAATTGAATTCTTACAGACAGAAACAGTTGTTAATAAATCATTATTTGTCATCATTCTAATCATATCACTATTAACAATAATCTTATCCGGCCTAGTACGTAAAACAAAGAGAAAAGTAATATTCCATAACATCGCAACAAAAAATAGCACAAACGAAAATAATATTATAAAAATCACACAAAAGTCAGATTTCGTTCCAGAAGTTATTCCCAACAAAAATCCTGATGAACAGTTTGTCATAATTTCGGGTCCACTTAAACCCCCAAGACTCTCAATTTCGAATGTTTGAGGGCAAACATTTTTAAGAGGGGAAGAGTTAACACTGTAGTTAATAAAAAATTAAATAAAAATGCATAATTGCAGAATAATAAAGAATACAAAAGTTCATCGAACTAGCAAAATTTAAAAATCCAAATAAATTGTGAAATAATGTAAAATAGGCAAAATTCAAATAAATTGTGAAATAATGTAAATTAGACAAAATTTGAAAATGCAAATAAATTGCGAAATAAGTGAACTAATTACTAATAAAAAAAATATAATTGCGAAATAGTAAAAGTAAGCACTTAATGTAAAATAGGTCAACTAATTATTAATAAAAAAATATAATTGCGAAATAATAAAAGTAAGCACTTTAATTTAAGAAAATTTTATTATAAAATGTATTGTAAATTAATTTTAAGTTGAGTTGTAATTCAAGTTCAGTTGTAATCAAAACGCAGTTGCGATATAAAAATAAACGGTCATTCTGACCAATAAAACAAATTTTTTTGAACTTTATATTAAGAAAGTTCTTAACTTGTATATGAAGTCAAGAACTGCCCCTTAGTATTTCAGTGCTAAGAACCTTTGATTATGCATTAAAGTTTTGCAAATGTACTCTTTTTAATTCTATCACAAACGCTTTTATATTTATGTGTGTATGTATGTATGTCAAAGTCAAAAACATGTTTTTTCGACTTGGAGATTATTGCTTTTGACAACAGACATATTAATAAAGAATTGATAATCAAATTTAAACAAAAGTTAAAACGTGATTATACATATGTATGTATGTATCTTTACTTAATGATGAATCATTTATCGATACACCCTTTTATGCATACATATGTAGATAAATGTATGTATGTATATGTATATACGTTCTCACATATGTATGTACATATGTATGTATCAGTGATGAAAAATTCAGTACTTTTGTACTATTTTCAGTACTTTTTCACAAAAAATAATACCACAGTACCCCCACGTCATATTTAGTACTAGTTTTTTTTTTTGCTTTGTTCCCTGTTTACAAATCTGTGTTATTTTTATAATCATTGATCCTTCACACACGAGATGAATTTTTATGCCGCACAATTTTTGTTCTTTTGTTAACATACTAGACTATTTAATCTGGCATAAAATGTATACGTGTACTCAGCTTTGTATGTGGCTTAGTGTTTTTGTACTCATTTGAAGTTTGTCTTTCGTTATACATATTACGGAATAAGTGATGATTAATTAGCAATTATTTTAAAGGAATTTCAAGTATAAAAAGCGAATTTACTGAATATTTTTGTAATAAGGGAAAATTTTAAACATCAATATAAAAAATTTTTAAATTGCTTCAAAACTTCTATACTAATAAAAAAACTTTAGCCAACATTTCTCAAAGTTTTTAATTTCATTTTGTATGTAACTTAATAATTCTCTTAGAACTATTGTAGTTTTTCAAGTAAATTCTGAGAATTTTTATAATTAATCGTTAAAAAATTTTATGTTTTTTAAAAGATTTATTGACAAATTTAATCAATTAACAATTAAAAAACATAAACCGCCTTATTTACAAAAAATATTTTCTGCTTATATATAATATAAAAAAAATATAAAATACCTATAAAAAAATTAAAAATTAATTGAGAATTTTTATTAAAAAATAAATGCATAACCTTTGTTGGCGCGTAAAAAAAAGAACAAAAATTGTGCGGCTTAAAAATTCATCTCGTGTGCGGAACCCCATTGGGTTTTTTTTACACACGAGACTAATTCATCTGGCATGAAATGTATACGTGTACTCAGCTTTGTATGTGTTAATGTTTTTTGTATTCATTTGATGTTTGGCTTGTGTATGTATTAGTTTTGTGCTGCTTGTGCGGGTATGAGGCTGGTTCAAAAATTGTTCCAACGAAAAACCGCTCTCTTCACCCCTCTCGCCTAAAAACTCTCATGTTATGCCAGCATAATTAGACTCGTGTGCGGAACACCATTGACAACATTGGCTTCAAAACAAGAAAATAAAGAATGCACAAATTTGTTATTCATGTTGTTGTTAGTGTGTGGTTTTTGCAAAAGTTGTTGAGCGCCATGGCCACGTATCAAATTGGCTTGACAAACCAAGGTTTTTTTGATTGTGTTAGTGAAAAAAAACTCTCACGTATATGTCCATGTGAGTTTGACGAAAATCAAAACAATTTAGATATTCACTGCCGTCTATACAGTAATTTGAAGCAAATTTGATGTGTTGCTGCGTAATTACATCAAATCTTATTTTTATTTAGTTTGCGTAGCGCCAATATCGTACACGGAAAATTTGATAACGCAATAAATAAAAAATGGATAAAAAAAATTTCATACTGGAATTAATTAAATTTTATCGCTGTTTGCCTGCTTTAAAAATTAAATTAATTAAAAATAAACCAAATGTTGAAAAAAATGTAAATGTTATGAAAATTTTTATATATATTGAATTAAAATTAACAAAATATGTATATTTAATTATTTTCATAATAATTTAATATAAAGGCCCTGTAAGTCAATCGCATATAAAAATGTAAGGTAATTAATATTATAAATGTTAATAAATAAAATTAAGAAAATTTTGTAAGCAAAAAATATTTTGCGACTAAAAACGTAACACGTTCTTATCATTCAAAAATAACTTTCAAATGAAATTTGACGGCATGAATTTGACACGTTGCTGTGTTAAGCAAAATAATATTTACCAACACATACATGTTGTTTGTCAAGCCAATTTGATACGTGGCCATGGCGCTTTAATGTTATTGGTCCAATTTACACGAGATTAATTTATATTCATATTAATTCATATACAGAGCTTTGTGTGTATTAGTATATTTTGCACAAATTTGTTTTTTTTTAATGCACAGTAGTTTTCCTGTTTAACGAACCTTCGATTCTGCGAACATCGCATTTAACGAACACACAAGTTTTCTCCATTGAGTATCTTATATAGCGAACAAAAAAATATTTTCTTGTGCCCAATTTAGCGAACAAATAAGATTCGTAATTTTAGTTTAAGAAAGGATAATGTGAAGTAATTTCTAACTAAAAACAAAGTGAGTAGCAAAAAGTACCTCTATTTTAGGATTTGTTTATGTAGCATTTTTGTTTGATTATGCTGCAATGAAAAATTGAAATGGTACTGTCCGACAACAAAAAGAGTACTTTTTTCAACATTGTGGTACTTTTTGTGAAACATATATTTTTATTCAAAAATAAAATTAAAAATCAATTTTATAATAAAAAAATATTAAATGAAGAAAACAATGCAGCTTGTTTGGCATAATTTTTCAACCAGGTTCAACCCGCATTAGCAGAACAAAACCAATACATGTACATTAAAAAAAAACAAATGTGTGCAAAATACACTAATACACACATATATGTATATTTTTACAATTTTATGCCAGATTATTTAGTCTCGTGTGTTTTCGAAAGAACAAAAGTTATGCGAACTAAAAATTAATCTCGTGTAAATTGGACTAATAACATTAAAGGGCACTATACATTCGCCAAAATCACATTAAAGGCCGTGCTTCACTATCCTACGCAATCGTACGATTCATTCACAGGAAAATCTTTCAAAAATCTGACTGACTTTAAAAAATCGTTTCAAAATGGTGTTGTAGGTGCCACACCATCATACAAATCTGATGCCAAAACATCTGGTTGACAATAAATACTCCTCTGATCGCATGAAAACTATCATTTTATGAAAATTTTTATAAAATTTTACAAATCGCACGACTTACCAAAAAATCTGTCACATAGTTGCATTTTTAGTCCACACTACCATACATTTTTAGCACACATGTCATAATTTGCAAATCGCGCGACCGTGTAGGATAGTGCGGCACGGCCTTAAACATTTAAAGTTGTAACAGTAAAAATTTGTTTGTATGTGTGGCACCCACGACGCTTGATGAAAAATCAAAAAATTTAGTTATTGGGTATGCTTGATATCAAGCATATGTACGTACACGCGCTTGATGTCAATGACAGTGTATAGTACCCTTAACAACTTATGCAAAAAACACACACTAACAACAACATGAATAACGAATTTGTGCATTCCTTAGTTCTTGTTTTGAAGCCAATGTTATCAATGATTATAAAAATAACGCAGATTTCTAAACAGGGAACAAAGCAAAACAAAAAAGTAGTACTAAATTTGACGTGGGGGTACTGTGGTATTTTTAAAAAAAGTGAAAAAGTACTGAAAATAGTACAAAAGTACTGCATTTTCCATCACTGGTTACGCATATTCTTTCGTTGTGTACCCTACAAGAAATGGTTGACCGAAACTAATACACAGAAAATATTTTCACTAACACACTTGCAGAAATTTTGTTTGAGCGAACATATGATTGTCATTGTTGGTGGAGTTATCCATCATCGTTGAAGAAATTATGTTGCAGTTTCATTTTTGACATAAAGTTTTGAAGTTAATCATGAAAAGTTTGCATTAAGCATTTGCGTGTTATAAAAGTTTCAAAATTTTATAAAAAAAATAAGAGTTTTTTATTTTAAGTGTGAACAAAATATTAAAAGGTACGTAGAAAGATACTCATATTTAAACTTTTTGTAGCTTTTTTTATTTCAACAATTTCTGCGAATTTCAGATGTTTTTCAACATCAAGGTGCCCCTGAATTGGAAAAATACTTGAAGAAGGCAATGCAGCATGTTCACCACAGATTACAAATTTCGTATTATTAAATTTTGTCTTAAAATTAATTTACATACCTATATTTAATTTTTTTTTAATAAAATTATAAGGAATTGAATACAAATAAATCGTGTTTTATTTTTACTACTTTCTGCGTCAACAGTGACGATTATAGCCATCATGCTTGATAAGTCAACTATGACCAATGAATTCATCATCTTTGATTAGTCAAATGTGACTGCTAAATCCGTCAATTTTGATTAATCAAATGTGACCAATATTTCTATCAACGCTGACTCACATGTACACAAGAGTTTCCATCACATTCTTCATATTGGCCTTAAGAATGTGATAGAAACTTTGTTCTACGCGATGATGGATATTTCTGTCAGCAATGACAGTCAAATGACAGGTCAAATGACCGTCACTGTTCTTGTAGGGATATATTAAAAAAAATTAAAAAAGGAACAACTCATTACACTAGTAGCATAAAACCCAAAATAATTTTAATGAAGAATAGGTTCGAATTCATTTTCAATTTCATTGAAAATTATACATAACAAATTTGTCGAGTAATGTTTGTTTTTTTGGAACAAAAATATTTTGTTTTATGGCATATTCCTGAAGTTCTTTTAAAAACAATAAAGTTGAGAAATTGACATTATTTTGTTAAGTCTTGATAAGCAGCGTTGTCAACTTGGTGCGTTTCGCACCTTTTTTGGTGCTTTTCTAAATGTTTTGTGCGAAAAATATATGAGTTGGTGCGTGGTGCGCTTTTTTTTAAATTTTGGTGCGTTTTTTTAATTTTGGGTGGCTCCAAAGCAAATTCAACACAATTTTTTGTTTCAGTATAAGAAAAAAGAATTTTGTACAAAAAATAAAAATGTTACAAAACCATTTCATTCAATTGTGTACAATTTTTACATTCAATTTTACAGACCATAATAAGAGCAACCATTAATGTTTAACAGGTACCAAAACACATTCACAAAAACTGTTAAACCGTCTTGTTGTTATAGATAATTTGTAACATTTCATTATAAGAAATTTGTTGTCCCTTTAAGATTTTCAGAGTACATAATTGTTTGTTGTCGTAAAAGTTGCTGTCAAGTCTGTTAAAGAGTTTAGCAAAAACAAAGTATTCTCGAGACTAGCGATCATTGTTCGATTTTTATAAAATGAATAAAAAATGCGTTTATATAAAGTGTTGTAACACTAAAATTAATAAAATTTCTATTTACTAAAAGAAATATTTAAAGTTAGTGTCAATAATGGCGTCTAAAAAAGATACGCGAAATACAAAAAGATTTGGGAATCTCAATGTGAGTTTAATACTATGTTCACACGGACAGAAATTATAGAGGTTCGCGCTCTCATTCTTGGTTCGCGGGCCAACCTTGATTGAACCTACATGTTTCGCCATACAAAATTTTGAGAGCGAACCTATGTGTTTCATTTTGAACCAGTATAATTTGCTATCATCTCTAATTTTGATAACAAATTATCGGTAGTTTATCTGAACTAGTAGTCCAAAATTATTTTAATAAAGCCAAACAATTGATAAGTGCTAAAATTTAATAAAAACATTGAACAAATATAAAGCATATATTTATATTTATGTAAATAACTAAATAAAATGAAAAAGCAATAAATAGTCAATCGTATTTTAAACAGTAAAAGAATGTCGAGTACGAACCAATCTAGAATATGTCGTATGGACACATGGGTTCGCTATCGAGGTTCACGGAGCAAACCTAGTGTTTCAGTTTGTCGTTTGAACATAGTATAAGCAATGGATTCGGCCTTGGCCAAATAATAACACAAAAGCAAGATGCTTTTATTGCAAATGCGACATCACTCCTAAATATCCACCCTTGTTGGGCATGCTGGAACTCGGAAACACGCTGCAGCTTTGAGCCCAATTAGCTACAAACTACATCAACAACCCACATTGTACAAAATGTTTTATCGCATTACAAATGCCATTAGCAGTACAATTTGAATCCGATGTCGAAATATTATCTAGTATTGAAAAAAGGTGGAGAATGATTCACTTCATGAAATGGCACAATATTGTATCAACATTAGAATTTTGGACTAAAGTTAAATGTTGTAAAGACGCAAAATTAATTCAATACAAATTTTCAATTAAAAAAATCTGAACTTGGTGCGTTTTTTGTTGAATGGCGCGTTTTTTTCTCCATATTGGTGCCTTTTGAAATTTCAAAGTTGACAACGCTGTTGATAAGTGTCTATTTTTATAATGCAACTTAAGCAAACGAATGGCATTCTGATCCATTGGTTGAATCAGGAGCGTAACATTGGGGGGCATATAAAGCACCCAAATTTAGCCTCTGTGTGTTTTTTCTACCATTTCTTCTGCCAAAAGATGAGACGGCGCATTATCCAGCAGTAAAACAGCATTTAACGGCAAATTATTTTCGGCAAGAAATTATTTAACCGTGACTTGCATTCAAATCTCCACTATAAAGCTTTCTATGAATTTCTTTGGCTTTGAATGCACCAGAAACAGGCATGTATGAATTTCGTTGTCGTAGAAACCAAGGAAAAAGTTGTTTCTCCATTGTTGGAAATTCACCTTGTTTCATGGCTTTCCTATTTTTAAATCCAAGGTTTGTACTGTTCGCATTTTTTTATAAGACTTTGTTTTGATTTTAAAACCGTACATACTGTCGATTTTCTTAAGCCATACTTTTTGCACAAATCTACAACTCACAATCCATTTTAAAAAAATTTTTAGTTTTTCTTTAAAAAAAGTATCTCTTTTGTACTCATTTTTATGTTTAAAACGACTCTCTTCACCGAAAATACCTACAAGCTGCCACGTTTTCTTCATTTAATTTTTTTTATTATAAAATGGATAAATAAATGGATTTTGAATAAAATTATAAAAAGTACCACAATGTTGAAAAACGTACTCTTTTTGTTGTCGGACAGTACCATTAAAATTTTTCATTTTCCCATCACTGGCGTATACTTATGTATGTATGTATATTAGATTCTACTTTAAATAAAATATATGACACCTTGTTAAGACATTAGCAACTCACCCATTAATTCTAAGATTTAAACTGAACCCAAAATAAGAAGAGTCATATTTTGGCATGGAAGTTGGCAGTTGAGGATCCTTTATGACAGCGTTAGGTTTTGGAGACAAGTTGTAGCACTGTATGTAATTGCTAAAAGTCACAACTATTGACAATGTGTTAATAAAATGTGACGTTAACATTATTTAAACGGATTGGTGATTAAATCAAACTAATTCTCTTGGAGTAATCACAATTTTTTTTATGATTTAACACTTTTTATAAATGTACATACATACATATACGTATATGTATGTACATACATATGTATGTATGTACTTACATATGTATATGATTTACTGCCTGGCCCACGATGTCGAACGAATTGTTCTTTCGTACAAATTACATTTGAAACAAAAACAAAATTTTTAAAATTGTTTTTGCTTTAAATGTAATTTGTACGAAGGAAAAATTCGTTCGACATCGTGGGCCAGGCAGTAACTATAATATTTAGTTTTTAAAGACAACTTTGTTGTTAGCGGTCTAAAACAACCCAACCTACTAATAGCGTTAAATATACTGATGTGTCAGTATGATTACATTCCACAAATGGAAATTTGCCTTGCGAGCTCTGGTCGCAACTCAAGAGCGAATTCACTGTGCAATTTAACAAATTTTGTTGAGAATATATGTACATATGTATGTATGTACATATGTATGTAGTATGTATGTATGTACATATGTATGTAGTATGTATGTACATACATACATATGTACATAGTTTATTAACGTCAATTAATTTCTCTTACACTCAAAATATTTTAACATTAAATGAATGTAATATACAGGGCAAGGTTTTTTAAGCATTTTGCTGGAAAAGCTTGTTTTCGCTTATTTTGTACCTATTTTTGTAAAATTGCTTTATTTGATATACTCTGCTCGAATTTACTTATAATGCACTTTGTCAGCCCTTGAAAATAATTTTTGAATCTTTCTGTTGCAAATAAAAAGCAAAAGTTTGTCCTTTTTTCACACATGCATTTTTCTATTCTTTAACTCTTGACATTGCAAACTAGATTGGATTAAAGGTGTAATAAGTAGGTATATTATTGTGAAACATTGAAACTCAAACATTAGTTAAAATTAAAAATAATATATTTTTAAACAAAAGCGAAGCTTATGAATATATTTGGTCGCTATCTCCAAGCGAATTATTATTGTTTAAGTTCGCTCCTACTACATTCAATTATGTTGAATGAATTTTTTCAATTTATTCTACAGTTTTATGCGATAATCGATCTTTTCTTTTTGAAAATCTAAAAAAACATATGATTGTGGTTTGCAATAAAAAATTATTTAATTAACTAAATGAAAAGTGGTTACATTGTTTAATTTTTGGAAGCATATTTGAGCTTTTTTTTGCTTTTTTGCTTGCTTTTTTTCAGAAAACTGCCCCAAAATTGCATATTGAAAAATTTGCTGTAACTTGCTTGATAATATCACCTTAATGGAAGATATTTTTGCAAAAAAATGTTATAATATACCTACTTATGTACATATGTATAAATTATTATAAATAATGTTCTCAATCTACGACAAAAAAAAATGTAATATCCAAACATAAACTCCAAAAAAAATCCTTGAGTGGCATATGTATGTATGTATGTACATATGTACATATGAATTTTTATTACAATCGGACTGCCCATTTAGAAATTGCAGAATAATTTACATACATATGTACATACATATGTACATAAGTATGTTAATTTGTTTATCCCACACTGTGGCCTGTTAGTTATTTTATGAAGATGTTTATTTTTAATATATAAAATTTGTATTCAGTAAAACTGAAATATAAAAACATTTAAAAATATGTAATTGAGAACTCAATTGAATGCATAAAAAGGTCAGCAGTCAAGTTTTAAATGAATATACTTATGTATGTATGTACTAGTGATGTTACGAATACTCGTATTCGACTATTCGACTATTCGCCTGTTTTAAGATATTCGTATTCGTATTCGCCAAATTCAAGCGAATATTTTTCGAATAATTTTCCCATACATTTTTCAAAAAATAATCATACAAAAGTTTAAAAAAAGTACATAAAATGTAAAAAAATATATTAATTTTTATTAAAAAACCCAATGTATTTCACGCAAAGTAATAACCTTCTTAAAAAACAAACAAAAATATATATGTATTTTGCAACTAGAATTAAAAAATTAAAGTTTTATATCATGTTAAATTAGTAATCAAACCTCAGTAGAGGAATGTTGAACTTCAAAAATAGAAGTTTTGAAGCCTTTTCTCCATCAAGCCTATTACGATGCGGTGTATAAATAAGCCCCGCACCACTAAACATTCGCTCGCTTGGAACACTCGTTGGTGGTGTCACTAAATATTGCCTGACTATAGGTAAAATAAGCTCGTATTTTTCCTTATTTACTTTCCACCATATCAGTGGTGTTCGCTAAACAGCACTGAATTATTAATTAAAATCCCAAACAGAGTAAGAAAAACGAAATCTGAAAGTATGTAAGTAAAATAATTAAAAAATGTTCTGTAGAGGTTTTCAAATGCGGCATCTTAATGCAATAATAATGTTAAATCACTAAATTTTTTTTTTCATTTATAGTTACTAACGCAAAGGCAGGGATTTTTTCCAATTAAATTTGAAATATAAACCTCAAAAGAAATATTCGTATTCGTATTCGCGAATATTAAAAATTGATATTCGTAACATCACTAGTATGTACCTACTGTCGTTTTTATATAATTTTTAATTTCAATTTACTTACAAATTTTTTTGGTGTAAAGTATAATTTACCAATTATACTGTTTATTTACGAGCGTATTCGTATGCTTCGCTCGCGGTATGAGTAATACGAAAAACATTCGCACTAAATAACATAAGTACAAGCTTAAGGTACGGTCACATTAGGGAAAGGTTTGCTTCAAATATGTATGTTGGTTCATGTTTAACAAATATTTAGGTAAATAATTACACAAGTTGTTTTGTGTCGCCAGGGTTTAAAATTAAATTTTTCATGACAGGTGAGAAAATATGATCCGTTTCCATTTTTGATAGTAGAGAAACTAAAAATATTTACCTGTTTTATTTTGAAAATTGAAATTGTGTAAATTTTGATCAGCTCTACGGGAATTTAACTATTTGTGGGCACATTTATGTTTGTCACTCATTTGGAGCAATTGGAAATTAAAACCAAGGGTCCATACTAATAGACTACGTAAGTCCGATTTCTCAATTGTATTTGAGAATTTTTCTATAAAATTTGTTTGTCCCTCATTTGGACCAATGGACTTGACTACGTAAGTCCGATTTCTCAATTGTATTTGAGAATTTTTCTATAAAATTTGAAAATTAAAATTACGTAAATTTTGATCAGCTCTACGGGAATTTAATTATTTGTGGGCACATTTATGTTTGTCACTTATTTGGACCAATTGGAAATTAAAGCCAAGGATCCTACATATATACTACGTAAGTCCTATTTCTAAATTGTATTTGAGAATTTTTCTATAAAATTTGTTTGTCACTCATTTGTACCAATTAAAAATTAAAGCCAAGAATCCATACTTATTGACTACGTAAGTCCGATTTCTCAATTGTATTTGAGAATTTTTTTATAAAATTTTGAAAATTAAAATTGTGTAAATTTTGATCACTCTACGGGAATTTGACCATTTGTTGGCACATTTTTGTTTGTCACTCATTTGGACCAATTGGAAATTAAAGCCAAGGGTCCATACTTATTGACTACGTAAGTCCGATTTCTCAATAGTATTTGAGAATTTTTCTATAAAAGTTTGAAAATTAAAATTGTGTAAATTTTGATCAGCTCTACGGGAATTTAACTATTTGTGGGCACATTTATGTTTGTCACTCATTTGGAGCAATTGGAAATTAAAACCAAGGGTCCATACTTATAGACTACGTAAGTCCGATTTCTCAATTGTATTTGAGAATTTTTCTATAAAATTTGTTTGTCACTCATTTGGACCAATGGACTTGACTACGTAAGTCCGATTTCTCAATTGTATTTGAGAATTTTTCTATAAAATTTGAAAATTAAAATTACGTAAATTTTGATCAGCTCTACGGGAATTTAACTATTTGTGGGCACATTTATGTTTGTCACTTATTTGGACCAATTGGAAATTAAAGCCAAGGATCCTACATATATACTACGTAAGTCCTATTTCTAAATTGTATTTGAGAATTTTTCTATAAAATTTGTTTGTCACTCATTTGTACCAATTAAAAATTAAAGCCAAGAATCCATACTTATTGACTACGTAAGTCCGATTTCTCAATTGTATTTGAGAATTTTTTTATAAAATTTTGAAAATTAAAATTGTGTAAATTTTGATCACTCTACGGGAATTTGACCATTTGTTGGCACATTTTTGTTTGTCACTCATTTGGACCAATTGGAAATTAAAGCCAAGGGTCCATACTTATTGACTACGTAAGTCCGATTTCTCAATAGTATTTGAGAATTTTTCTATAAAAGTTTGAAAATTAAAATTACGTAAATTTTGATCAGCTCTACGGGAATTTAACTATTTGTGGGCACATTTTTGTTTGTCACTCATTTGGACCAATTGGAAATTAAAGCCAAGGGTCCATACTTATTGACTACGTAAGTCCGATTTCTCAATAGTATTTGAGAATTTTTCTATAAAAGTTTGAAAATTAAAATTACGTAAATTTTGATCAGCTCTACGGGAATTTAACTATTTGTGGGCACATTTTTGTTTGTCACTCATTTGGACCAATTGGAAATTAAAGCCAAGGATCCTACATATTTACTACGTAAGTCCTATTTCTAAATTGTATTTGAGAATTTTTCTATAAAATTTGTTTGTCACTCATTTGGACCAATGGACTTGACTACGTAAGTCCGATTTCTCAATTGTATTTGAGAATTTTTCTATAAAATTTTGAAAATTAAAATTGTGTAAATTTTGATCACTCTACGGGAATTTGACCATTTGTTGGCACATTTTTGTTTGTCACTCATTTGGACCAATTGGAAATTAAAGCCAAGGGTCCATACTTATTAACTACGTAAGTCCGATTTCTCAATAGTATTTGAGAATTTTTCTATAAAAGTTTGAAAATTAAAATTGTGTAAATTTTGATCAGCTCTACGGGAATTTAACTATTTGTGGGCACATTTATGTTTGTCACTCATTTGGAGCAATTGGAAATTAAAACCAAGGGTCCATACTTATAGACTACGTAAGTCCGATTTCTCAATTGTATTTGAGAATTTTTCTATAAAATTTGTTTGTCACTCATTTGGACCAATGGACTTGACTACGTAAGTCCGATTTCTCAATTGTATTTGAGAATTTTTCTATAAAATTTGAAAATTAAAATTACGTAAATTTTGATCAGCTCTACGGGAATTTAACTATTTGTGGGCACATTTATGTTTGTCACTTATTTGGACCAATTGGAAATTAAAGCCAAGGATCCTACATATATACTACGTAAGTCCTATTTCTAAATTGTATTTGAGAATTTTTCTATAAAATTTGTTTGTCACTCATTTGTACCAATTAAAAATTAAAGCCAAGAATCCATACTTATTGACTACGTAAGTCCGATTTCTCAATTGTATTTGAGAATTTTTTTATAAAATTTTGAAAATTAAAATTGTGTAAATTTTGATCACTCTACGGGAATTTGACCATTTGTTGGCACATTTTTGTTTGTCACTCATTTGGACCAATTGGAAATTAAAGCCAAGGATCCTACATATTTACTACGTAAGTCCTATTTCTAAATTGTATTTGAGAATTTTTCTATAAAATTTGTTTGTCACTCATTTGGACCAATGGACTTGACTACGTAAGTCCGATTTCTCAATAGTATTTGAGAATTTTTCTATAAAAGTTTGAAAATTAAAATTACGTAAATTTTGATCAGCTCTACGGGAATTTAACTATTTGTGGGCACATTTTTGTTTGTCACTCATTTGGACCAATTGGAAATTAAAGCCAAGGGTCCATACTTATTGACTACGTAAGTCCGATTTCTCAATAGTATTTGAGAATTTTTCTATAAAAGTTTGAAAATTAAAATTACGTAAATTTTGATCAGCTCTACGGGAATTTAACTATTTGTGGGCACATTTTTGTTTGTCACTCATTTGGACCAATTGGAAATTAAAGCCAAGGATCCTACATATTTACTACGTAAGTCCTATTTCTAAATTGTATTTGAGAATTTTTCTATAAAATTTGTTTGTCACTCATTTGGACCAATGGACTTGACTACGTAAGTCCGATTTCTCAATTGTATTTGAGAATTTTTCTATAAAATTTTGAAAATTAAAATTGTGTAAATTTTGATCACTCTACGGGAATTTGACCATTTGTTGGCACATTTTTGTTTGTCACTCATTTGGACCAATTGGAAATTAAAGCCAAGGGTCCATACTTATTAACTACGTAAGTCCGATTTCTCAATAGTATTTGAGAATTTTTCTATAAAAGTTTGAAAATTAAAATTGTGTAAATTTTGATCAGCTCTACGGGAATTTAACTATTTGTGGGCACATTTATGTTTGTCACTCATTTGGAGCAATTGGAAATTAAAACCAAGGGTCCATACTTATAGACTACGTAAGTCCGATTTCTCAATTGTATTTGAGAATTTTTCTATAAAATTTGTTTGTCACTCATTTGGACCAATGGACTTGACTACGTAAGTCCGATTTCTCAATTGTATTTGAGAATTTTTCTATAAAATTTGAAAATTAAAATTACGTAAATTTTGATCAGCTCTACGGGAATTTAACTATTTGTGGGCACATTTATGTTTGTCACTTATTTGGACCAATTGGAAATTAAAGCCAAGGATCCTACATATATACTACGTAAGTCCTATTTCTAAATTGTATTTGAGAATTTTTCTATAAAATTTGTTTGTCACTCATTTGTACCAATTAAAAATTAAAGCCAAGAATCCATACTTATTGACTACGTAAGTCCGATTTCTCAATTGTATTTGAGAATTTTTTTATAAAATTTTGAAAATTAAAATTGTGTAAATTTTGATCACTCTACGGGAATTTGACCATTTGTTGGCACATTTTTGTTTGTCACTCATTTGGACCAATTGGAAATTAAAGCCAAGGGTCCATACTTATTGACTACGTAAGTCCGATTTCTCAATAGTATTTGAGAATTTTTCTATAAAAGTTTGAAAATTAAAATTACGTAAATTTTGATCAGCTCTACGGGAATTTAACTATTTGTGGGCACATTTTTGTTTGTCACTCATTTGGACCAATTGGAAATTAAAGCCAAGGGTCCATACTTATTGACTACGTAAGTCCGATTTCTCAATAGTATTTGAGAATTTTTCTATAAAAGTTTGAAAATTAAAATTACGTAAATTTTGATCAGCTCTACGGGAATTTAACTATTTGTGGGCACATTTTTGTTTGTCACTCATTTGGACCAATTGGAAATTAAAGCCAAGGATCCTACATATTTACTACGTAAGTCCTATTTCTAAATTGTATTTGAGAATTTTTCTATAAAATTTGTTTGTCACTCATTTGGACCAATGGACTTGACTACGTAAGTCCGATTTCTCAATTGTATTTGAGAATTTTTCTATAAAATTTTGAAAATTAAAATTGTGTAAATTTTGATCACTCTACGGGAATTTGACCATTTGTTGGCACATTTTTGTTTGTCACTCATTTGGACCAATTGGAAATTAAAGCCAAGGGTCCATACTTATTAACTACGTAAGTCCGATTTCTCAATAGTATTTGAGAATTTTTCTATAAAAGTTTGAAAATTAAAATTGTGTAAATTTTGATCAGCTTTACCGGAATTTAACTATTTGTGGGCACATTTATGTTTGTCACTCATTTGGACCAATTGGAAATTAAAGCTAAAATCCATACTTATTGACTACGTAAGTCCGATTTATCAATTGTATTTGAGAATTTTTCTATAAAATTTGTTTGTCACTCATTTGGACCAATAAGAAATTAAAGCCAAGGGTCCATACTTATTGACTACGTAAGTCCGATTTCTCAATTGTATTTGAAAAATTTTCTATAAAATTTTGAAAATTAAAATTGTGTAAATTTTGATCAGCTTTACCGGAATTTAACTATTTGTGGGCACATTTATATTTGTCACTCATTTGGACCAATAAGAAATTAAAGCCAAGGGTCCATACTTATTGACTACGTAAGTCCGATTTCTCAATTGTATTTGAGAATTTTTCTATAAAATTTGTTTGTTAATCATTTGGACTAATGGGAAATTAAAGCCAAGAATCCATACTTATTGACTACGTAAGTGCGATTTCTCAATTGTATTTGAGAATTTTTCTATAAAATTTGTTTGTCACTCATTTGGACCAATGGGAAATTAAAGCCAAGAATCAATACTTATTGACTACGTAAGTCCGATTTCTCAATTGTATTTGAGAATTTTTCTATAAAATTTGTTTGTCACTCATTTGGACCAATTGGAAATTAAAGATAAAATCCATACTTACTGACTACGTAAGTCCGATTTCTCAATTGTATTTGAGAATTTTTCTATAAAATTTGTTTGTTAATCATTTGGACTAATGGGAAATTAAAGCCAAGAATCCATACTTATTGACTACGTAAGTCCGATTTCTCAATTGTATTTGAGAATTTTTCTATAAAATTTGTTTGTCACTCATTTGGACCAATGGGAAATTAAAGCCAAGAATCAATACTTATTGACTACGTAAGTCCGATTTCTCAATTGTATTTTAGAATTTTTCTATAAAATTTGTTTGTCACTCATTTGGACCAATAAGAAATTAAAGCCAAGGGTCCATACTTATTGACTACGTAAGTCCGATTTCTCAATTGTATTTGAGAAATTTTCTATAAAATTTTGAAAATTAAAATTGTGTAAATTTTGATCAGCTTTACCGGAATTTAACTATTTGTGGGCACATTTATGTTTGTCACTCATTTGGACCAATTGGAAATTAAAGCCAAGGGTCCATACTTATTGACTACGTAAGTCCGATTTCTCAATAGTATTTGAGAATTTTTCTATAAAAGTTTGAAAATTAAAATTGTGTAAATTTTGATCAGCTTTACCGGAATTTAACTATTTGTGGGCACATTTATGTTTGTCACTCATTTGGACCAATTGGAAATTAAAGCTAAAATCCATACTTATTGACTACGTAAGTCCGATTTATCAATTGTATTTGAGAATTTTTCTATAAAATTTGTTTGTCACTCATTTGGACCAATAAGAAATTAAAGCCAAGGGTCCATACTTATTGACTACGTAAGTCCGATTTCTCAATTGTATTTCAGAAATTTTCTATAAAATTTTGAAAATTAAAATTGTGTAAATTTTGATCAGCTTTACCGGAATTTAAATATTTGTGGGCACATTTATGTTTGTCACTCATTTGGACCAATTGGAAATTAAAGCCAAGGGTCCATACTTATTGACTACGTAAGTCCGATTTCTCAATTGTATTTGAGAATTTTTCTATAAAATTTGTTTGTTAATCATTTGGACTAATGGGAAATTAAAGCCAAGAATCCATACTTATTGACTACGTAAGTCCGATTTCTCAATTGTATTTGAGAATATAAAATTTGTTTGTCACTCATTTGGACCAATGGGAAATTAAAGCCAAGAATCAATACTTATTGACTACGTAAGTCCGATTTCTCAATTGTATATGGGAATTTTTCTATAAAATTTGTTTGTCACTCATTTGGACCAATTGGAAATTAAAGCCAAGGGTCCATACTTATTGACTACGTAAGTCCGATTTCTCAATTGTATTTGAGAAATTTTCTATAAATTTTTAAAATTAAAATTGTGTAAATTTTGATCACTCTACGGGAATTTGACCATTTGTTGGCACATTTTTGTTTGTCACTCATTTGGACCAATTGGAAATTAAGGCCAAGGGTCCATACTTATTGACTACGTAAGTCCGATTTCTCAATAGTATTTGAGAATTTTTCTATAAAAGTTTGAAAATTAAAATTGTGTAAATTTTGATCAGCTTTACCGGAATTTAACTATTTGTGGGCACATTTATGTTTGTCACTCATTTGGACCAATTGGAAATTAAAGATAAAATCCATACTTACTGACTACGTAAGTCCGATTTCTTAATTGTATTTGAGAATTTTTCTATAAAATTTGTTTGTCACTCATTTGGACCAATTGGAAATTAAAGCCAAGGGTCCATACTTATAGACTACGTAAGTTCTATTTCTCAATTGTATTTGAGAATTTTTCTATAAAATTTTAAAAATTAAAATTATGTAAATTTTGATCAGCTCTACGGGAATTTGGCCATTTGTGGGCACATTTTTGTTTGTCACTTATTTGGACCAATTGGAAATTAAAGCCAAGGGTCCATACTTATAGACTACGTAAGTTCTATTTCTCAATTGTATTTGAGAATTTTTCTATAAAATTTTAAAAATTAAAATTATGTAAATTTTGATCAGCTCTACGGGAATTTGGCCATTTGTGGGCACATTTTTGTTTGTCACTTATTTGGACCAATTGGAAATTAAAGCCAAGGGTCCATACTTATTAACTACTTAAGTCCGATTTCTCAATTGTATTTGAGAAATTTTCTATAAAATTTTAAAAATTAAAATTATGTAAATTTTGATCAGCTCTACGGGAATTTGGCCATTTGTGGGCACATTTTTGTTTGTCACTCATTTGGACCAATTGGAAATTAAAGCCAAGGGTCCATACTTATTGACTACGTAAGTCCGATTTATCAATTGTATTTGAGAATTTTTATATAAAATTTGTTTGTCACTTATTTGGACCAATGGACTTGACTACGTAAGTCCGATTTCTCAATTGTATTTGAGAATTTTTCTATAAAATTTGAAAATTAAAATTACGTAAATTTTGATCAGCTCTACGGGAATTTAACTATTTGTGGGCACATTTATGTTTGTCACTTATTTGGACCAATTGGAAATTAAAGCCAAGGGTCCTACATATATACTACGTAAGTCCTATTTCTAAATTGTATTTGAGAATTTTTCTATAAAATTTGTTTGTCACTCATTTGTACCAATTAAAAATTAAAGCCAAGAATCCATACTTATTGACTACGTAAGTCCGATTTCTCAATTGTATTTGAGAATTTTTTTATAAAATTTTGAAAATTAAAATTGTGTAAATTTTGATCACTCTACGGGAATTTGACCATTTGTTGGCACATTTTTGTTTGTTACTCATTTGGACCAATTGGAAATTAAAGCCAAGGGTCCATACTTATTGACTACGTAAGTTCTATTGTAATATGATTAAAACAATTTAGTTATTCTGGTGCTCTCTAGGGAGCTCTCAATTTATTGTGGAGGATTTGATGATGATAAGAGTTTAAGAAATTAAATAATAGTGCTGGCGCTTAAGAACGCCACTGGCAAATAAAAGTAAAAGGCAGATGAATGCCAGTATGAATTAGTAATGCCGATTGAAGGCAAAGTATTAATTGATTCCTTAAACTAATTGACATTGGCTTATATACTAATTATGAGAATAATTCTTAGGGGTACCTTAACATAAGAGTAAAAGAATAGAAATATATATTATTGTTGGGTAAGCATATTTAGCTTCCAACTATTTATGTATGGCATGTGTTCAACAGTTTTAAAGTTCAACGAGTGCATACTTAAAAGCAACAGATACTTTGTGTAGCTTATATCTACAATCAAACAAATACAGTTAATAAATGTGATTCATTTAAGTGCATTGTGCCGCTGCACTTAATTAACTGTACAAGTGTCAAATTACCGACACACACAAAATATCTTGCTTGCAGTTTGTCAATGCTTGCATGTTGCGGTACTATTGAATCGCAATGCAACACCTCCATCCTTTACAAGAATGTTCATATAACGTTAGTTTTATGGACATTCTTTTACAATTAGTTTTTAATTAGCCTAAGTATAAGTGTAATATAATATTTATTTTGTTTTTAAAGAAAAGAAAAAAAAATATAATATTTAGATGTACATATATTCTAATTTTATATTAGTTCGGCCAAACAATACTATTAAATGTTAGTTAGTATTAAACATCTTAAGTCTATTTTTATGAACTATTTGTTGTTTATTTGTTTTCTTATGTTCTATGGTAACATTATTTCTTAAATCTATTTTTTTTATTTTATACGGACCCTTATACTGATTTTCCAATTTATGCCCTGAATTATTCCTAAGTAAAACTAAATCTCCTATTTTAAAATTATGTTCTAAAATATTCTTATCGTAATTTAATTTTTGTTTTATTTTATTTCTATCTAAAAATATCTGCGCGCGTTTATGAGCTAGTTCTAACCTATATTTTGCCTCTTTGGCATAGTTATCCACATTATATAGTGGCGTCACACTATCTATTTTAGCAAATTGCCTAAAATTGTTTGGTAATTTTGAAAATACTAACTCATAAGGACAGTAGTTATGCACCGTTGACGGTGTTGTATTAAAACAGTATGTGAAATACTTTAACCATTCGTCCCAGTCAGTTTTGTCCACAGATATATAAGAACGAACATATTCGTTAAAAGTCTATGACTTCTTTCTATTGTTCCTAGTGTTTGATGGTGATGTGCCGTGGAAGTTATATTTTCAATTTTTAGTAGTGTGCATAGTTCCGTCAGTATAGAATTTTTGTACTCTGTTCCCATGTCCGAAATGAACGTTTTCATTGGACCATAGGTTAATACAAAATTTTCAAATATCGCTTTTGCGATTGTTCTTGCAGATTTATCAGGTGTTGGTATTGTCACCAAATATTTAGTAAGATCACATATTAAAGTAATTGCATACTCATTTCCATTAATTGATTTTGGAAATGGCCCTATTGTATCTACATACACCTTTTCATACACGCTTTTTCTGGTGTTTCTGTTATAGTCATAGGACTTTTATTATGGTTTACTGTTTTTGATTTTTGGCATTTTTGACATGATTTAACATATTTTGTTACATCTTTTATCATATTTTTCCAATAGTAATACCTCTTTATTTTTTCTAATGTTCTATATATTCCACAATGTCCTCCCTCTATCGGATCATCGTGGTATTTCAGCATTATATCAAGAATTGCCTTAGCATTCTTATCATTTATATTGGTCACCTCATTAAGTAGCGCTACTTTTAATTTATTTAAATATTTATTGCCCATATTTTTAAATTCATTTATGGAGATAAATTCGAAAATTTTCTCACTGGGTGCCATTTGTAGTGTCTCTACACCAAGTTTACCGGCCACTTTCTCAAGCCTTGGGAAAAATTGTCCTAGGTCAATATTCCCATTAGTAAACAAATCATTTATATTTATATATGTAATAACAGATTTTCCTCGTTTGATGTAACATTTTACGGGAGTAATCTTCAATTTATAGTACTTTCTGACGTCAGTGTTCTTTAGTGGTACATATATATTGGGCTCTTTATCATTATTTTTAATTTTATGCTGAATATTTTCGGTATTACTTTGTTGTTTCTTTTTATATGCCATAGATCTTGTTGTAATTTTCAATATTGTATTAGTTTTTATATTTATGTCTTTTAATTAGCCTTGCAGCTGTGTTTAGAAAATCTATTGCTGTTTGTGCCATTATGGATGTGTTTGATGTACAAATTTGTTGCAGATCTATTTTTTCGTGCAATGTTTGTGGTAGTTGTATTTTAATAGTTTTTCTTTCCGCTATCTGTATTACTCTATTCCTTATATCTTGGAAAAATGCTTCGGCTGCTATTTTATGTGAAGGTGTTAATCTTTGATAATTTACGTTTAAAATAACCCTTATTTCTTCTAAATATTGTATAAGTTTTTTATAATGTTTATTAATTGTGTCCTCTTTTATTGGTCTGTCTATATTGAGGCATTTGTAACTTTTTTCAAATTCAATTTTGATTTTTCTGCAGTGTTCTAGGATGTCTAACCAGTCCATGTGAAAATTTTATAATTTGTCTAGATCAGTTGCTCTGCTTAGATATTGCTTCCTTAGGGATCTTTTATGTAACAAGTAAATTTTTAATAGAAGACTAACTGTGTTTATTACCACCAATATTAATAGTAGTGTCCATAACGAGCCTATGTGTTCTGTATGGTCAATAATTTCTAAATTATTTACTACGTTAGCGTTTGGTTTTTCTATTTTGGATTGCGGTTTTCCCATTTTATTCTTATTTCTACGTATTTTGACAATATAAGTGACCGTTTACATTGAATTATTTGTATGGAATATCAATTTGCTTTATTTAAAATTTAGTTTTGAATTTAATTATTTTTGATTAAGTTTAATTTTATTTTTACTTATTATGAAGGTTATAAAAGTTAGTTAGTTAGTTAGTTTTTTTTTTTTTTTTAAGGATTAAAATAAGAGTTTTTCATTTATTGAAAAATTACTTTCTGCAGAAAATCATATGTAAAATTAAAAAAATCAATTAAATTTTAATGGTAGTATTCATAGAAACTAAAATAGGTTTCAAATGTCTTTTAGTACAATACATATTTTTTTTGTTTAAATAGATTTCATATGCACTAAATATGTTTATGATTTAGGAGCTAAAAGTTTAAAGTATACGATATGCTAATTTCATGTAAAACACAGTACTAGAAACGTTTTAACCCTCTAATGTTTCACTATGGCTGTTCTTGCTGTTGCTGAGTTCGGTTAGCGTTCCATTAGTTATTGTTATATTGACGCCTTTTGGCCAGGCGCTTCAACCTCAGTGTTTTTTTTTTTTTTGGCTTAAACACTCTTCTGTCGGAGACTTGGCTGTCCGTCAGGTTCCGTTTGGTGTTAATTTTAAAGCACTTTGTAATCCAGGACTGGCAGGATCGCCATGTAGTATGATTAAAACCATTTAGTTATTCTGGTGCTCTCTAGGGAGCTCTCAATTTATTGTGGAGGATTTGATGATGATAAGAGTTTAAGAAATTAAATAATAGTGCCGGCGCTTAAGAACGCCACTGGCAAATAAAAGTAAAGGGCAGATGAATGCCAGTATGAATTAGTAATGCCGATTGAAGGCAAAGTATTAATTGATTCCTTAAACTAATTGACATTGGCTTATATACTAATTATGAGAATAATTCTTAGGGGTACCTTAACATAAGAGTAAAAGAATAGAAATATATATTATTGTTGGGTAAGCATATTTAGCTTCCAAATATTTATGTATGGCATGTGTTCAACAGTTTTAAAGTTCAACGAGTGCATACTTAAAAGCAACAGATACTTTGTGTAGCTTATATCTACAATCAAACAAATACAGTTAATAAATGTGATTCATTTAAGTGCATTGTGCTGCTGCACTTAATTAACTGTACAAGTGTCAAATTACCGACACACACAAAATATCTTGCTTGCAGTTTGTCAATGCTTGCATGTTGCGGCACTATTGAATCGCAATGCATACCACACACTGTTGGCCACATGCTACACTATTTCTCAATTTTATTTGAGAATTTTTCTATAAAATTTATTTGTTACTCATTCGGACTAATGAGAAATTAATGCTAAGAATCCATACTTATTGACTACATAAGTCCGATTTCCTAATTGTATTTGAGAATTTTTCTATAAAATTTGATTGTCACTCATTTGGACCAATGGGACATCAAAGTCAAGATACAATACTTATTGACTACTTAAGTCCGATTTCTCAATTGTATTTGAGAATTTTTCTATAAAATTTGTTTGTCACTCATTTAGACCAATGAGAAATTAAAGCCAAGAATCCATACTTACTGACTACGTAAGTCCGATTTCCCAATTGTATTTGAGAATTTTTCTATAAAATTTGTTTGTCACTCATTTGGTTCAATTGGAAATTAAAGCCAAGGGTCCATACTTATAGACTACGTAAGTTCTATTTCTCAATTGTATTTGAGAATTTTTCTATAAAATTTTAAAAATTAAAATTATGTAAATTTTGATCAGCTCTACGGGAATTTGGCCATTTGTGGGCACATTTTTGTTTGTCACTTATTTGGACCAATTGGAAATTAAAGCCAAGGGTCCATACTTATAGACTACGTAAGTTCTATTTCTCAATTGTATTTGAGAATTTTTCTATAAAATTTTAAAAATTAAAATTATGTAAATTTTGATCAGCTCTACGGGAATTTGGCCATTTGTGGGCACATTTTTGTTTGTCACTTATTTGGACCAATTGGAAATTAAAGCTAAGGGTCCATACTTATTAACTACTTAAGTCCGATTTCTCAATTGTATTTGAGAAATTTTCTATAAAATTTTAAAAATTAAAATTATGTAAATTTTGATCAGCTCTACGGGAATTTGGCCATTTGTGGGCACATTTTTGTTTGTCACTCATTTGGACCAATTGGAAATTAAAGCCAAGGGTCCATACTTATTGACTACGTAACTCCGATTTCTCAATAGTACTTGAGAATTTTTCTATAAAAGTTTGAAAATTAAAATTGTGTAAATTTTGATCAGCTTTACCGGAATTTAACTATGGCTGACTTCCAAAACGTCAATTGCTTTGTGTTTGAACAAAGCATCACATTTCATAACGCCGCAGTACAATAATTGTACAATGTATACCATTTCAAAACGCCGCCGCCAAGTATTTTTAACGCAGTAAGAAAGAAAACACGGCATCGGTTTTATAGTTGTTGCATTGCTTCGGAACTTTGCATATGTATGTGATTTAAATACAGTAGCAATACTGTATACAAACTTTGTATACGAACGTTTTGGAAGTCAGCCTATTTGTGGGCACATATATGTTTGTCACTCATTTGGACCAATAGGAAATCACAGCCAAGAATCAATACTTATTGACTACGTAAGTCCGATTTCTCAATTGTATTTGAGAATTTTTCTATAAAATTTTGTTTGTCACTCATTTGGACCAATGGGAAATTCAAGCCAAGAATCAATACTTATTGACTACGTAAGTCCGATTTCTCAATTGTATTTGAGAATTTTTCTATAAAATTTGTTTGTCACTCATTTGGACCAATGGGAAATTAAAGCCAAGAATCAATACTTATTGACTACGTAAGTCCGATTTCTCAATTGTATTTGAGAATTTTTCTATAAAATTTGTTTGTCACTCATTTGGACCAATGGACTTGACTACGTAAGTCCGATTTCTCAATTGTATTTGAGAATTTTTCTATAAAATTTGAAAATTAAAATTACGTAAATTTTGATCAGCTCTACGGGAATTTAACTATTTGTGGGCACATTTATGTTTGTCACTCATTTGGAGCAATTGGAAATTAAAACCAAGGGTCCATACTTATAGACTACGTAAGTCCGATTTCTCAATTGTATTTGGGAATTTTTCTATAAAATTTGAAAATTAAAATTACCTAAATTTTGATCAGCTCTACGGGAATTTAACTATTTGTGGGCACATTTATGTTTGTCACTCATTTGGACCAATTGGAAATTAAAGCCAAGGGTCCATACTTATTGACTACGTAAGTCCGATTTCTCAATAGTATTTGAGAATTTTTCTATAAAAGTTTGAAAATTAAAATTGTGTAAGTTTTGATCAGCTCTACGGGAATTTAACTATTTGTGGGCACATATATGTTTGTCACTCATTTGGAGCAATTGGAAATTAAAACCAAGGGTCCATACTTATAGACTACGTAAGTCCGATTTCTCAATTGTATTTGAGAATTTTTCTATAAAATTTGTTTGTCACTCATTTGGACCAATGGACTTGACTACGTAAGTCCGATTTCTCAATTGTATTTGAGAATTTTTCTATAAAATTTGAAAATTAAAATTACGTAAATTTTGATCAGCTCTACGGGAATTTAACTATTTGTGGGCACATTTAAGTTTGTCACTTATTTGGACCAATTGGAAATTAAAGCCAAGGGTCCTACATATATACTACGTAAGTCCTATTTCTAAATTGTATTTGAAAATTTTTCTATAAAATTTGTTTGTCACTCATTTGGACCAATTGGAAATTAAAGCCAAGGGTCCATACTTATTGACTACGTAAGTCCGATTTCTCAATAGTATTTGAGAATTTTTCTATAAAAGTTTGAAAATTAAAATTGTGTAAATTTTGATCAGCTTTACCGGAATTTACCTATTTGTGGGCACATTTATGTTTGTCACTCATTTGGACCAATTGGAAATTAAAGCTAAAATCCATACTTACTGACTACGTAAGTCCGATTTCCCAATTGTATTTGAGAATTTTTCTATAAAATTTGTTTGTCACTCATTTGGACCAATGGGAAATTAAAGCCAAGAATCAATACTTACTGACTACGTAAGTCCGATTTCCCAATTTTATTTGAGAATTTTTCTATAAAATTTATTTGTTACTCATTCGGACTAATGAGAAATTAATGCTAAGAATCCATACTTATTGACTACATAAGTCCGATTTCCTAATTGTATTTGAGAATTTTTCTATAAAATTTGATTGTCACTCATTTGGACCAATGGGACATCAAAGTCAAGATACAATACTTATTGACTACTTAAGTCCGATTTCTCAATTGTATTTGAGAATTTTTCTATAAAATTTGTTTGTCACTCATTTAGACCAATGAGAAATTAAAGCCAAGAATCCATACTTACTGACTACGTAAGTCCGATTTCCCAATTGTATTTGAGAATTTTTCTATAAAATTTGTTTGTCACTCATTTGGTTCAATTGGAAATTAAAGCCAAGGGTCCATACTTATAGACTACGTAAGTTCTATTTCTCAATTGTATTTGAGAATTTTTCTATAAAATTTTAAAAATTAAAATTATGTAAATTTTGATCAGCTCTACGGGAATTTGGCCATTTGTGGGCACATTTTTGTTTGTCACTTATTTGGACCAATTGGAAATTAAAGCCAAGGGTCCATACTTATAGACTACGTAAGTTCTATTTCTCAATTGTATTTGAGAATTTTTCTATAAAATTTTAAAAATTAAAATTATGTAAATTTTGATCAGCTCTACGGGAATTTGGCCATTTGTGGGCACATTTTTGTTTGTCACTTATTTGGACCAATTGGAAATTAAAGCCAAGGGTCCATACTTATTAACTACTTAAGTCCGATTTCTCAATTGTATTTGAGAAATTTTCTATAAAATTTTAAAAATTAAAATTATGTAAATTTTGATCAGCTCTACGGGAATTTGGCCATTTGTGGGCACATTTTTGTTTGTCACTCATTTGGACCAATTGGAAATTAAAGCCAAGGGTCCATACTTATTGACTACGTAACTCCGATTTCTCAATAGTACTTGAGAATTTTTCTATAAAAGTTTGAAAATTAAAATTGTGTAAATTTTGATCAGCTTTACCGGAATTTAACTATTTGTGGGCACATATATGTTTGTCACTCATTTGGACCAATAGGAAATCACAGCCAAGAATCAATACTTATTGACTACGTAAGTCCGATTTCTCAATTGTATTTGAGAATTTTTCTATAAAATTTTGTTTGTCACTCATTTGGACCAATGGGAAATTCAAGCCAAGAATCAATACTTATTGACTACGTAAGTCCGATTTCTCAATTGTATTTGAGAATTTTTCTATAAAATTTGTTTGTCACTCATTTGGACCAATGGGAAATTAAAGCCAAGAATCAATACTTATTGACTACGTAAGTCCGATTTCTCAATTGTATTTGAGAATTTTTCTATAAAATTTGTTTGTCACTCATTTGGACCAATGGACTTGACTACGTAAGTCCGATTTCTCAATTGTATTTGAGAATTTTTCTATAAAATTTGAAAATTAAAATTACGTAAATTTTGATCAGCTCTACGGGAATTTAACTATTTGTGGGCACATTTATGTTTGTCACTCATTTGGAGCAATTGGAAATTAAAACCAAGGGTCCATACTTATAGACTACGTAAGTCCGATTTCTCAATTGTATTTGGGAATTTTTCTATAAAATTTGAAAATTAAAATTACCTAAATTTTGATCAGCTCTACGGGAATTTAACTATTTGTGGGCACATTTATGTTTGTCACTCATTTGGACCAATTGGAAATTAAAGCCAAGGGTCCATACTTATTGACTACGTAAGTCCGATTTCTCAATAGTATTTGAGAATTTTTCTATAAAAGTTTGAAAATTAAAATTGTGTAAATTTTGATCAGCTCTACGGGAATTTAACTATTTGTGGGCACATATATGTTTGTCACTCATTTGGAGCAATTGGAAATTAAAACCAAGGGTCCATACTTATAGACTACGTAAGTCCGATTTCTCAATTGTATTTGAGAATTTTTCTATAAAATTTGTTTGTCACTCATTTGGACCAATGGACTTGACTACGTAAGTCCGATTTCTCAATTGTATTTGAGAATTTTTCTATAAAATTTGAAAATTAAAATTACGTAAATTTTGATCAGCTCTACGGGAATTTAACTATTTGTGGGCACATTTAAGTTTGTCACTTATTTGGACCAATTGGAAATTAAAGCCAAGGGTCCTACATATATACTACGTAAGTCCTATTTCTAAATTGTATTTGAAAATTTTTCTATAAAATTTGTTTGTCACTCATTTGGACCAATTGGAAATTAAAGCCAAGGGTCCATACTTATTGACTACGTAAGTCCGATTTCTCAATAGTATTTGAGAATTTTTCTATAAAAGTTTGAAAATTAAAATTGTGTAAATTTTGATCAGCTTTACCGGAATTTACCTATTTGTGGGCACATTTATGTTTGTCACTCATTTGGACCAATTGGAAATTAAAGCTAAAATCCATACTTACTGACTACGTAAGTCCGATTTCCCAATTGTATTTGAGAATTTTTCTATAAAATTTGTTTGTCACTCATTTGGACCAATTGGAAATTAAAGCCAAGGGTCCATACTTATTGACTACGTAAGTCCGATTTCTCAATAGTATTTGAGAATTTTTCTATAAAAGTTTGAAAATTAAAATTGTGTAAATTTTGATCAGCTTTACCGGAATTTAACTATTTGTGGGCACATTTATGTTTGTCACTCATTTGGACCAATTGGAAATTAAAGCTAAAATCCATACTTATTGACTACGTAAGTCCGATTTATCAATTGTATTTGAGAATTTTTCAATAAAATTTGTTTGTCACTCATTTGGACCAATAAGAAATTAAAGCCAAGGGTCCATACTTATTGACTACGTAAGTCCGATTTCTCAATTGTATTTGAGAAATTTTCTATAAAATTTTAAAAATTAAAATTGTGTAAATTTTGATCAGCTCTACGGGAATTTGGCCATTTGTGGGCACATTTTTGTTTGTCACTTATTTGGACCAATTGGAAATTAAAGCTAAAATCCATACTTTTTGATTACGTAGGTCCGATTTATCAATTGTATTTAAGAATTTTTCTATAAAATTTGTTTGTCACTCATTTGGACCAATGGGAAATTAAGGCCAAGAACCCATACTTATTGACTACGTAAGTCCGATTTCTCAATTGTATTTGAGAAATTTTCTATAAAATTTTGAAAATTAAAATTGATCAGCTCTATGGGAATTTAACTATTTGTGGGCACATTTATGTTTGTAACTCATTTGGACAAATTGGAAATTAAAGCCAAGGGTCCATACATATAGACTACGTAAGTCTGATTTCTCAATTGTATTTGAGAATTTTTCTATAAAATTTTGAAAATTAAAATTGAGTAAATTTTGATCAGCTCTACGAGAATTTGGCTATTTGTGTTTTTCAAGCATTTGGACCAATTGGAAATTAAAGCCAAGAATCCATACTTGTTGACTACGTAAGTCCGATTTCTCAATTGTATTTGAGAATTTTTCTATAAAATTTGTTTGTCACTCATTTGGACCAATAGGAAATCACAGCCAAGAATCAATACTTATTGACTACGTAAGTCCGATATCTTAATTGTATTTGAGAATTTTTCTATAAAATTTGTTTGTTACTCATTTGGACCAATGAGAAATTAAAGCCAAGAATCCATACTTATTAACTACGTAAGTCCGATTTCTCAATTGTATTTGAGAATTTTTCTATAAAATTTGTTTGTCACTCATTTGGACCAATAGGAAATCAAAGCCATGAATCCATACTTATTAACTACGTAAGTCCGATTTCTCAATTGTATTTGAGAATTTTTCTATAAAATTTGTTTGTCACTCATTTGGACCAATAGGAAATTAAAGCCAAGAATCCATACTTATTGACTACGTAAGTCCGATTTCCTAATTGTATTTGAGAATTTTTCTATAAAATTTGATTGTCACACATTTGGACCAATGGGACATCAAAGTCAAGAAACAATACTTATTGACTACTTAAGTCCGATTTCTCAATTGTATTTGAGAATTTTTCTATAAAATTTGTTTGTTACTCATTTGGACCAATGAGAAATTAAAGCCAAGAATCCATACTTGTTGACTACGTAATTCCGATTTCTCAATTGTATTTGAGAATTTTTCTATAAAATTTTGAAAATTAAAATTGAGTAAATTTTGATCAGCTCTACTAGAATTTGGCTATTAGTGTTTGTCACTCATTTGGACCAATTGGAAATTAAAGCCAAGAATCCATACTTGTTGACTACGTAAGTCCGATTTCTCAATTGTATTTGAGAATTTTTCTATAAAATTTGTTTGTCACTCATTTGGACCAATGAGAAATTAAAGCCAAGAATCCATACTTGTTGACTACGTAAGTCTGATTTCTCAATTTTATTTGAAAATTTTTCTATAAAATTTGTTTGTTACTCATTTGGACCAATGAGAAATTAAAGCCAAGAATCCATACTTGTTGACTACGTAAGTCCGATTTCTCAATTGTATTTGAGAATTTTTCTATAAAATTTGTTTGTCACTCATTTGGACCAATAGGAAATCAAAGCCAAGAATCAATACTTATTGACTACGTAAGTCCGATTTCTCAATTGTATTTGAGAATTTTTCTATAAAATTTGTTTGTTACTCATTTGGACTAATGGGAAATTAAAGCCAAGAATCCATACTTATTGACTACGTAAGTCCGATTTCTCAATTGAATTTGAGAATTTTTCTATAAAATTTGTTTGTCACTCATTTGGACCAATTGAAAATCAAAGTCAAGAATCAATACTTATTGACTACTTAAGTCCGATTTCTCAATTGTATTTGAGAATTTTTCTATAAAATTTGTTTGTCACTCATTTGGACCAATGAGAAATTAAAGCCAAGAATCCATACTTATTGAACCGTAAGTCCGATTTCTCAATTGTATATGAGAATTTTTCTATAAAATTTGTTTGTTACTCATTTGTACTAATGAGAAATTAATGCTAAGAATCCATACTTATTGACTACATAAGTCCGATTTCCTAATTGTATTTGAGAATTTTTCTATAAAATTTGATTGTCACTCATTTGGACCAATGGGACATCAAAGTCAAGATACAATACTTATTGACTACTTAAGTCCGATTTCTCAATTGTATTTGAGAGTTTTTCTATAAAATTTGTTTGTCACTCATTTAGACCAATGAGAAATTAAAGCCAAGAATCAATACTTATTGACTACGTAAGTCCGATTTCCCAATTGTATTTGAGAATTTTTCTATAAAATTTGTTTGTCACTCATTTGGACCAATGGGAAATTAAAGCCAAGAATCAATACTTATTGACTACGTAAGTCCGATTTCCCAATTGTATTTGAGAATTTTTCTATAAAATTTGTTTGTTACTCATTTGGACCAATGAGAAATTAAAGCCAAGAATCAATACTTATTGACTACGTAAGTCCGATTTCCTAATTGTATTTGAGAATTTTTCTATAAAATTTTAAAAATTAAAATTATGTAAATTTTGATCAGCTCTACGGGAAATTGGCCATTTGTGGGCACATTTTTGTTTGTCACTTATTTGGACCAATTGGAAATTAAAGCCAAGGGACCATACTTATTAACTACTTAAGTCCGATTTCTCAATTGTATTTGAGAAATTTTCTATAAAATTTTAAAAATTAAAATTATGTAAATTTTGATCAGCTCTACGTGAATTTGGCCATTTGTGGGCACATTTTTGTTTGTCACTTATTTGGACCAATTGGAAATTAAAGCCAAGAATCAATACTTATTGATAACGTAAGTCCGATTTCTCAATTGTATTTGAGAATTTTTCTATAAAATTTGTTTGTCACTCATTTGGACCAATGGGACATCAAAGTCAAGAAACAATACTTATTGACTACGTAAGTCCGATTTCCTAATTGTGTTTGAGAATTTTTCTATAAAATTTGTTTGTCACTCATTTGGACCAATGGGAAATTAAAGCTAAGAATCCATACTTATTGACTACGTAAAACCGATTTCCTAATTGTATTTGAGAATTTTTCTATAAAATTTGATTGTCACTCATTTGGACCAATTGGAAATTAAAGCCAATGGTCCATACTTATTGACTACGTAAGTCCGATTTCTCAATTGTATTTGAGAATTTTTCTATAAAATTTGTTTGTTACTCATTTGGACTAATGGGAAATTAAAGCCAAGAATCCATACTTATTGACTACTTAAGTCCGATTTCTCAATTGTATTTGAGAATTTTTCTATAAAATTTGTTTGTCACTCATTTAGACCAATGAGAAATTAAAGCCAAGAATCCATACTTACTGACTACTTAAGTCCGATTTCTCAATTGTATTTGAGAATTTTTCTATAAAATTTTAAAAATTAAAATTATGTAAATTTTGATCACTCTACGGGAATTTGACCATTTGTTGGCACATTTTTGGTTGTCACTCATTTAGACCAATTGGAAATTAAAGCCAAGAATCAATACTTATTGACTACGTAAGTTCTATTTCTCAATTGTATTTGAGAATTTTTCTATAAAATTTTAAAAATTAAAATTATGTAAATTTTGATCACTCTACGGGAATTTGACCATTTGTTGGCACATTTTTGTTTGTCACTCATTTAGACCAATTGGAAATTAAAGCCAAGAATCAATACTTATTGACTACGGAAGTCCGATTTCTCAATTGTATTTGAGAATTTTTCTATAAAATTTGTTTGTTACTCATTTGGACTAATAGGAAATTAAAGCCAATAATCCATACTTATAGACTACATAAGTTCTATTTCTCAATTGTATTTGAGAATTTTTTTATAAAATTTGTTTGTTACTCATTTGGACTTATGGGAAATTAAAGCCAAGAATCCATACTTATTGACTACGTAAGTCCGATTTCTCAATTGTATTTGAGAATTTTTCTATAAAATTTGTTTGTCACTTATTTGGACCAATTGGAAATTAAAGCCAAGAATCCATACTTATTGAACCGTAAGTCCGATTTCTCAATTGTATTTGAGAATTTTTCTATAAAATTTGTTTGTTACTCATTTGGACCAATTGGAAATTAAAGCCAAGGGTCCATATTTATAGACTACGTAAGTTCTATTTCTCAATTGTATTTGAGAATTTTTCTATAAAATTTTAAAAATTAAAATTATGTAAATTTTGATCAGCTCTACGTGAATTTGGCCATTTGTGGGCACATTTTTGTTTGTCACTTATTTGGACCAATTGGAAATTAAAGCCAAGAATCAATACTTATTGACTACGAAAGTCCGATTTCTCAATTGTATTTGAGAATTTTTCTATAAAATTTGTTTGTTACTCATTTGGACCAATGAGAAATTAAAGCCAAGAATCCATACTTATTGAACCGTAAGTCCGATTTCTCAATTGTATTTGAGAATTTTTCTATAAAATTTGTTTGTCACTCATTTGGACCAATGGGAAATTAAAGCCAAGAATCAATACTTATTGACTACGTAAGTCCGATTTCCTAATTGTATTTGAGAATTTTTCTATAAAATTTTAAAAATTAAAATTATGTAAATTTTGATCAGCTCTACGGGAATTTGGCCATTTGTGGGCACATTTTTGTTTGTCACTTATTTGGACCAATTGGAAATTAAAGCCAAGGGTCCACACTTATTAACTACTTAAGTCCGATTTCTCAATTGTATTTGAGAAATTTTCTATAAAATTTTAAAAATTAAAATTATGTAAATTTTGATCAGCTCTACGTGAATTTGGCCATTTGTGGGCACATTTTTGTTTGTCACTTATTTGGACCAATTGGAAATTAAAGCCAAGAATCCATACTTATTGAACCGTAAGTCCGATTTCCCAATTGTATTTGAGAATTTTTTTATAAAATTTGTTGGTCACTCATTTGGACCAATTGGAAATTAAAGCCAAGGGTCCATACTTATAGACTACATAAGTTCTATTTCTCAATTGTATTTGAGAATTTTTTTATAAAATTTGTTTGTTACTCATTTGGACTTATGGGAAATTAAAGCCAAGAATCCATACTTATTGACTACGTAAGTCCGATTTCTCAATTGTATTTGAGAATTTTTCTATAAAATTTGTTTGTCACTCATTTGGACCAATGGGTAATTAAAGCCAAGAATCAATACTTATTGACTACGTAAGTCCGATTTCTCAATTGTATTTGAGAATTTTTCTATAAAATTTGTTTGTCACTCATTTGGACCAATGGGACATCAAAGTCAAGAAACAATACTTATTGACTACGTAAGTCCGATTTCCTAATTGTATTTGAGAATTTTTCTATAAAATTTGATTGTCACTCATTTGGACCAATGGGACATCAAAGTCAAGAAACAATACTTATTGACTACGTAAGTCCGATTTCCTAATTGTATTTGAGAATTTTTCTATAAAATTTGATTGTCACTCATTTGGACCAATGGGACATCAAAGTCAAGAAACAATACTTATTGACTACTTAAGTCCGATTTCTCAATTGTATTTGAGAATTTTTCTATAAAATTTGTTTGTCACTCAGTTGTACCAATGGTAAATTAAAGCCAAGAATCAATACTTATTGACTACGTAAGTCCGATTTCCCAATTGTATTTGAGAATTTTTCTATAAAATTTGTTTGTCACTCATTTGGACCAATGGGAAATTAAAGCCAAGAATCAATACTTATTGACTAACAAAGTCTGATTTCCTAATTGTATTTGAGAATTTTTCTATAAAATTTGATTGTCACTCATTTGGACCAATGGGACATCAAAGTCAAGAAACAATACTTATTGACTACGTAAGTCCGATTTCTCAATTGTATTTGAGAATTTTTCTATAAAATTTGTTTGTCACTCATTTGGACCAATGGTAAATTAAAGCCAAGAATCAATACTTATTGACTACGTAAGTCCGAATTCTCAATTGTATTTGAGAATTTTTCTATAAAATTTGATTGTCACTCATTTGGACCAATGGGACATCAAAGTCAAGAAACAATACTTATTGACTACGTAAGTCCGATTTCTCAATTGTATTTGAGAATTTTTCTATAAAATTTGTTTGTCACTCATTTGGACCAATGGGAAATTAAAGCCAAGAATCAATACTTATTGACTACGTAAGTCCGAATTCTCAATTGTATTTGAGAATTTTTCTATAAAATTTGTTTGTCACTCATTTGGACCAATGGTAAATTAAAGCCAAGAATCAATACTTATTGACTACGTAAGTCCGATTTCCCAATTGTATTTGAGAATTTTTCTATAAAATTTGTTTGTCACTCATTTGGACCAATGGGAAATTAAAGCCAAGAATCAATACTTATTGACTACGTAAGTCCGGTTTCCTAATTGTATTTGAGAATTTTTCTATAAAATTTGATTGTCACTCATTTGGACCAATGGGACATCAAAGTCAAGAAACAATACTTATTGACTACGTAAGTCCGATTTCTCAATTGTATTTGAGAATTTTTCTATAAAATTTGTTTGTCACTCATTTGGACCAATGGTAAATTAAAGCCAAGAATCAATACTTATTGACTACGTAAGTCCGATTTCCCAATTGTATTTGAGAATTTTTCTATAAAATTTGATTGTCACTCATTTGGACCAATGGGACATCAAAGTCAAGAAACAATACTTATTGACTACTTAAGTTCGATTTCTCAATTGTATTTGAGAATTTTTCTATAAAATTTGTTTGTCACTCATTTAGACCAATGAGAAATTAAAGCCAAGAATCCATACTTACTGACTACGTAAGTCCGATTTCTCAATTGTATTTGAGAATTTTTCTATAAAATTTGTTTGTTAATCATTTGGACTAATGGGAAATTAAAGCCAAGAATCCATACTTATTGACTTCGTAAGTCCGATTTCCCAATTGTATTTGAGAATTTTTCTATAAAATTTGTTTGTCACTCATTTGGACCAATTGGAAATTAAAGCCAAGGGTCCATACTTATAGACTACGTAAGTTCTATTTTTCAATTGTATTTGAGAATTTTTCTATAAAATTTTAAAAATTAAAATTATGTAAATTTTGATCAGCCTACGGGAATTTGGCCATTTGTGGGCACATTTTTGTTTGTCACTTATTTGGACCAATTGGAAATTAAAGCCAAGGGTCCTACATATATACTACGTAAGTCCTATTTCTAAATTGTATTTGAGAATTTTTCTATAAAATTTGTTTGTTACTCATGTGGACTAATGGGAAATTAAAGCCAAGAATCCATACTTATTTACTACGTAAGTCCGATTTCCCAATTGTATTTGAGAATTTTTCTATAAAATTTGTTTGTCACTCATTTGGACTAATTGGAAATTAAAGCCAAGGGTCCATACTTATAGACTACATAAGTTCTATTTCTCAATTGTATTTGAGAATTTTTTTATAAAATTTGTTTGTTACTCATTTGGACTTATGGGAAATTAAAGCCAAGAATCCATACTTATTGACTACGTAAGTCCGATTTCTCAATTGTATTTGAGAATTTTTCTATAAAATTTGTTTGTCACTCATTTGGACCAATTGGAAATTAAAGCCAAGGGTCCATACTTATAGACTACATAAGTTCTATTTCTCAATTGTATTTGAGAATTTTTTTATAAAATTTGTTTGTTACTCATTTGGACTAATGGGAAATTAAAGCCAAGAATCCATACTTATTGACTACGTAAGTCCGATTTCCCAATTGTATTTGAGAATTTTTCTATAAAATTTGTTTGTCACTCATTTGGACCAATTGGAAATTAAAGCCAAGGGTCCATACTTATAGACTACGTAAGTTCTATTTCTCAATTGTATTTGAGAATTTTTCTATAAAATTTTAAAAATTAAAATTATGTAAATTTTGATCACTCTACGGGAATTTGACCATTTGTTGGCACATTTTTGTTTGTCACTCATTTAGACCAATTGGAAATTAAAGCCAAGGGTCCTACATATATACTACGTAAGTCCTATTTCTAAATTGTATTTGAGAATTTTTCTATAAAATTTGTTTGTTACTCATTTGGACTAATGGGAAATTAAAGCCAAGAATCCACACTTATTGACTACGTAAGTCCGATTTCCCAATTGTATTTGAGAATTTTTCTATAAAATTTGATTGTCACTCATTTGGACCAATTGGAAATAAAAGCCAAGGGTCCATACTTATAGACTACGTAAGTTCTATTTCTCAATTGTATTTGAGAATTTTTCTATAAAATTTTAAAAATTAAAATTATGTAAATTTTGATCACTCTACGGGAATTTGACCATTTGTTGGCACATTTTTGTTTGTCACTCATTTAGACCAATTGGAAATTAAAGCCAAGGGTCCTACATATATACTACGTAAGTCCTATTTCTAAATTGTATTTGAGAATTTTTCTATAAAATTTGTTTGTTACTCATTTGGACTAATGGGAAATTAAAGCCAAGAAGCCATACTTATTGACTACGTAAGTCCGATTTCCCAATTGTATTTGAGAATTTTTCTATAAAATTTGTTTGTCACTCATTTGGACCAATGGGAAATTAAAGCCAAGAATCCATACTTATTGAACCGTAAGTCCGATTTCTCAATTGTATTTGAGAATTTTTCTATAAAATTTGTTTGTCACTCATTTGGACCAATGGGAAATTAAAGCCAAGAATCAATACTTATTGACTACGTAAGTCCGATTTCCTAATTGTATTTGAGAATTTTTCTATAAAATTTTAAAAATTAAAATTATGTAAATTTTGATCAGCTCTACGGGAATTTGGCCATTTGTGGGCACATTTTTGTTTGTCTCTTATTTGGACCAATTGGAAATTAAAGCCAAGGGTCCATACTTATTAACTACTTAAGTCCGATTTCTCAATTGTATTTGAGAAATTTTCTATAAAATTTTAAAAATTAAAATTATGTAAATTTTGATCAGCTCTACGTGAATTTGGCCATTTGTGGGCACATTTTTGTTTGTCACTTATTTGGACCAATTGGAAATTAAAGCCAAGAATCAATACTTATTGACTACGTAAGTCCGATTTCTCAATTGTATTTGAGAATTTTTCTATAAAATTAGTTTGTTACTCATTTTGACTAATGGGAAATTAAAGCCAAGGGTCCATACATATAGACTACGTAAGTCTGACTTCTCAATTGTATTTGAGAATTTTTCTATAAAATTTGTTTGTCACTCATTTGGACCAATTGGTAATTAAAGCCAAGAATCAATACTTATTGACTACGTAAGTCCGATTTCTCAATTGTATTTGAGAATTTTTCTATAAAATTTGTTTGTTACTCATTTGGACTTATGGGAAATTAAAGCCAAGAATCCATACTTATTGACTACGTAAGTCCGATTTCCCAATTGTATTTGAGAATTTTTCTATAAAATTTGTTTGTCACTCATTTGGACCAATTGGAAATTAAAGCCAAGGGTCCATACTTATAGACTACGTAGGTTCTATTTCTCAATTGTATTTGAGAATTTTTCTATAAAATTTGTTTGTCACTCATTTGGACTAATGGGAAATTAAAGTTAAGAATCCATACTTATTGACTACGTAAGTACGATTTCACAATTGTATTTGAGAATTTTTCTATAAAATTTGTTTGTCACTCATTTGGACCAATTGGAAATTAAAGCCAAGGGTCCATACTTATAGACTACGTAAGTTCTATTTCTCAATTGTATTTGAGAATTTTTCTATAAAATTTTAAAAATTAAAATTATGTAAATTTTGATCACTCTACGGGAATTTGACCATTTGTTGGCACATTTTTGTTTGTCACTCATTTAGACCAATTGGAAATTAAAGCCAAGGGTCCTACATATATACTACGTAAGTCCTATTTCTAAATTGTATTTGAGAATTTTTCTATAAAATTTGTTTGTTACTCATTTGGACTAATGGGAAATTAAAGCCAAGAATCCATACTTATTGACTACGTAAGTCCGATTTCCCAATTGTATTTGAGAATTTTTCTATAAAATTTGATTGTCACTCATTTGGACCAATTGGAAATAAAAGCCAAGGGGCCATACTTATAGACTACGTAAGTTCTATTTCTCAATTGTATTTGAGAAATTTTCTATAAAATTTTGAAAATTAAAATTGATCAGTTCTATGGGAATTTAACTATTTGTTGGCACATTTATGTTTGTAACTCATTTGGACCAATTGGAAATTAAAGCCAAGGGTCCATACATATAGACTACGTAAGTCTGACTTCTCAATTGTATTTGAGAATTTTTCTATAAAATTTGTTTGTCACTCATTTGGACCAATTGGTAATTAAAGCCAAGGGTCCATACTTATAGACTACGTAAGTCCGATTTCTCAATTGTATTTGAGAATTTTTCTATAAAATTTGTTTGTCACTCATTTGGACCAATGGGAAATTAAATCCAAGAATCAATACTTATTGACTACGTAAGTCCGATTTCTCAATTGTATTTGAGAATTTTTCTATAAAATTTGTTTGTTACTCATTTGGACTAATGGGAAATTAAAGCCAAGAATCCATACTTATTGACTACGTAAGTCCGATTTCCCAATTGTATTTGAGAATTTTTCTATAAAATTTGTTTGTCACTCATTTGGACCAATTGGAAATTAAAGCCAAGGGTCCATACTTATAGACTACGTAGGTTCTATTTCTCAATTGTATTTGAGAATTTTTCTATAAAATTTGTTTGTCACTCATTTGGACTAATGGGAAATTAAAGTTAAGAATCCATACTTATTGACTACGTAAGTACGATTTCACAATTGTATTTGAGAATTTTTCTATAAAATTTGTTTGTCACTCATTTGGACCAATTGAAAATCAAAGTCAAGAATCAATACTTATTGACTACTTAAGTCCGATTTCTCAATTGTATTTGAGAACTTTTTTATATAAAATTTGTTTGTCACTCATTTGGACCAATGAGAAATTAAAGCCAAGAATTCATACTTGTTGACTACGTAAGTCCGATTTCTCAATTGTATTTGAGAATTTTTCTATAAAATTTTGAAAATTAATATTGAGTAAGTTTTGATCAGCTCTACTAGAATTTGGCTATTAGTGTTTGTCACTCATTTGTACCAATTGGAAATTAAAGCCAAGGGTCCATACTTATAGACTACGTAAGTTCTATTTCTCAATTGTATTTGAGAATTTTTCTATAAAATTTGTTTTTTACTCATTTGGACTAATGGGAAATTAAAGCCAAGAATCCATACTTATTGACTACGTAAGTCCGATTTCACAATTGTATTTGAGAATTTTTCTATAAAATTTGTTTGTCACTCATTTGGACCAATTAGAAATTAAAGCCAAGAATCAATACTTATTGACTACGTAAGTCCGATTTCTCAATTGTATTTGAGAATTTTTCTATAAAATTTGTTTGTCACTCATTTAGACCAATGAGAAATTAAAGCCAAGAATCCATACTTATTGACTACGTTAGTCCGATTTGTCAATTGTATTTGAGAATTTTTCTATAAAATTTGTTTATCACTCATTTGGACAAATAGGAAATCAAAGCCAAGAATCAATACTTATTGACTACGTAAGTCCGATTTCTCAATTGTATTTGAGAATTTTTCTATAAAATTTGTTTGTCACTCATTTAGACCAATGAGAAATTAAAGCCAAGAATCCATACTTATTGACTACGTAAGTCCGATTTGTCAATTGTAATTGAGAATTTTTCTATAAAATTTGTTTGTCACTCATTTGGACCAATTAGAAATTAAAGCCAAGAATCCATACTTATTGACTAAGTAAGTCCGATTTCTCAATTGTATTTGAGAATTTTGCTATAAAATTTGTTTGTCACTCATTTGGACCAATGGGAAATCAAAGCCAAGAATCAATACATATTGACTACATAAGTCCGATTTCTCAATTGTATTTGAGAATTTTTCTATAAAATTTGTTTGTCACTCATTTGGACCAATGGGAAATCAAAGCCAAGAATCAATACATATTGACTACATAAGTCCGATTTCTCAATTGTATTTGAGAATTTTCCTATAAAATTTGTTTGTCACTCATTTGGACCAATGGGAAATTAAAGCCAAGAATCCATATTTATTGACTACGTAAGTCCGATTTCCCAATTGTATTTGAGAATTTTTTTTATAAAATTTGTTTGTCACTCATTTGGACCAATTGGAAATTAAAGCCAAGGGTCCATACTTATAGACTACGTAAGTTCTATTTCTCAATTGTATTTGAGAATTTTTCTATAAAATTTGTTTTTTACTCATTTGGACTAATGGGAAATTAAAGCCAAGAATCCATACTTATTGACTACGTAAGTCCGATTTCACAATTGTATTTGAGAATTTTTCTATAAAATTTGTTTGTCACTCATTTGGACCAATTAGAAATTAAAGCCAAGAATCAATACTTATTGACTACGTAAGTCCGATTTCTCAATTGTATTTGAGAATTTTTCTATAAAATTTGTTTGTCACTCATTTAGACCAATGAGAAATTAAAGCCAAGAATCCATACTTATTGACTACGTTAGTCCGATTTGTCAATTGTATTTGAGAATTTTTCTATAAAATTTGTTTATCACTCATTTGGACAAATAGGAAATCAAAGCCAAGAATCAATACTTATTGACTACGTAAGTCCGATTTCTCAATTGTATTTGAGAATTTTTCTATAAAATTTGTTTGTCACTCATTTAGACCAATGAGAAATTAAAGCCAAGAATCCATACTTATAGACTACGTAAGTCCGATTTGTCAATTGTAATTAAGAATTTTTCTATAAAATTTGTTTGTCACTCATTTGGACCAATTAGAAATTAAAGCCAAGAATCCATACTTATTGACTAAGTAAGTCCGATTTCTCAATTGTATTTGAGAATTTTGCTATAAAATTTGTTTGTCACTCATTTGGACCAATGGGAAATCAAAGCCAAGAATCAATACATATTGACTACATAAGTCCGATTTCTCAATTGTATTTGAGAATTTTTTTATAAAATTTGTTTGTCACTCATTTGGACCAATTAGAAATTAAAGCCAAGGGTCCATACTTATAGACTACGTAAGTCCGATTTCTCAATTGTATTTGAGAATTTTTCTATAAAATTTGTTTGTCACTCATTTGGACCAATGAGAAATTAAATCCAAGAATCAATACTTATTGACTACGTAAGTCCGATTTCTCAATTGTATTTGAGAATTTTTCTATAAAATTTGTTTGTTACTCATTTGGACTAATGGGAAATTAAAGCCAAGAATCCATACTTATTGACTACGTAAGTCCGATTTCCCAATTGTATTTGAGAATTTTTCTATAAAATTTGTTTGTCACTCATTTGGACCAATTGGAAATTAAAGCCAAGGGTCCATACTTATAGACTACGTAGGTTCTATTTCTCAATTGTATTTGAGAATTTTTCTATAAAATTTGTTTGTCACTCATTTGGACTAATGGGAAATTAAAGTCAAGAATCCATACTTATTGACTACGTAAGTACAATTTCACAATTGTATTTGAGAATTTTTCTATAAAATTTGTTTGTCACTCATTTGGACCAATTGAAAATCAAAGTCAAGAATCAATACTTATTGACTACTTAAGTCCGATTTCTCAATTGTATTTGAGAACTTTTCTATAAAATTTGTTTGTCACTCATTTGGACCAATGAGAAATTAAAGCCAAGAATTCATACTTGTTGACTACGTAAGTCCGATTTCTCAATTGTATTTGAGAATTTTTCTATAAAATTTGTTTGTCACTCATTTAGACCAATGAGAAATTAAAGCCAAGAATCCATACTTATAGACTACGTAAGTCCGATTTGTCAATTGTAATTAAGAATTTTTCTATAAAATTTGTTTGTCACTCATTTGGACCAATGGGAAATCAAAGCCAAGAATCAATACATATTGACTACATAAGTCCGATTTCTCAATTGTATTTGAGAATTTTTCTATAAAATTTGTTTGTCACTCATTTGGACCAATGGGAAATCAAAGCCAAGAATCAATACATATTGACTACATAAGTCCGATTTCTCAATGGTATTTGAGAATTTTGCTATAAAATTTGTTTGTCACTCATTTGGACCAATGGGAAATCAAAGCCAAGAATCAATACATATTGACTACATAAGTCCGATTTCTCAATTGTATTTGAGAATTTTTCTATAAAATTTGTTTGTCGCTCATTTGGACCAATGGGAAATCAAAGCCAAGAATCAATACATATTGACTACATAAGTCCGATTTCTCAATTGTATTTGAGAATTTTTCTATAAAATTTGTTTGTCACTCATTTGGACCAATGGGAAATTAAAGCCAAGAATCCATATTTATTGACTACGTAAGTCCGATTTCCCAATTGTATTTGAGAATTTTTTTTATAAAATTTGTTTGTCACTCATTTGGACCAATTGGAAATTAAAGCCAAGGGTCCATACTTATAGACTACGTAAGTTCTATTTCTCAATTGTATTTGAGAATTTTTCTATAAAATTTGTTTTTTACTCATTTGGACTAATGGGAAATTAAAGCCAAGAATCCATACTTATTGACTACGTAAGTCCGATTTCACAATTGTATTTGAGAATTTTTCTATAAAATTTGTTTGTCACTCATTTGGACCAATTAGAAATTAAAGCCAAGAATCAATACTTATTGACTACGTAAGTCCGATTTCTCAATTGTATTTGAGAATTTTTCTATAAAATTTGTTTGTCACTCATTTAGACCAATGAGAAATTAAAGCCAAGAATCCATACTTATTGACTACGTTAGTCCGATTTGTCAATTGTATTTGAGAATTTTTCTATAAAATTTGTTTATCACTCATTTGGACAAATAGGAAATCAAAGCCAAGAATCAATACTTATTGACTACGTAAGTCCGATTTCTCAATTGTATTTGAGAATTTTTCTATAAAATTTGTTTGTCACTCATTTAGACCAATGAGAAATTAAAGCCAAGAATCCATACTTATAGACTACGTAAGTCCGATTTGTCAATTGTAATTAAGAATTTTTCTATAAAATTTGTTTGTCACTCATTTGGACCAATTAGAAATTAAAGCCAAGAATCCATACTTATTGACTAAGTAAGTCCGATTTCTCAATTGTATTTGAGAATTTTGCTATAAAATTTGTTTGTCACTCATTTGGACCAATGGGAAATCAAAGCCAAGAATCAATACATATTGACTACATAAGTCCGATTTCTCAATTGTATTTGAGAATTTTTTTATAAAATTTGTTTGTCACTCATTTGGACCAATTAGAAATTAAAGCCAAGGGTCCATACTTATAGACTACGTAAGTCCGATTTCTCAATTGTATTTGAGAATTTTTCTATAAAATTTGTTTGTCACTCATTTGGACCAATGAGAAATTAAATCCAAGAATCAATACTTATTGACTACGTAAGTCCGATTTCTCAATTGTATTTGAGAATTTTTCTATAAAATTTGTTTGTTACTCATTTGGACTAATGGGAAATTAAAGCCAAGAATCCATACTTATTGACTACGTAAGTCCGATTTCCCAATTGTATTTGAGAATTTTTCTATAAAATTTGTTTGTCACTCATTTGGACCAATTGGAAATTAAAGCCAAGGGTCCATACTTATAGACTACGTAGGTTCTATTTCTCAATTGTATTTGAGAATTTTTCTATAAAATTTGTTTGTCACTCATTTGGACTAATGGGAAATTAAAGTTAAGAATCCATACTTATTGACTACGTAAGTACGATTTCACAATTGTATTTGAGAATTTTTCTATAAAATTTGTTTGTCACTCATTTGGACCAATTGAAAATCAAAGTCAAGAATCAATACTTATTGACTACTTAAGTCCGATTTCTCAATTGTATTTGAGAACTTTTCTATAAAATTTGTTTGTCACTCATTTGGACCAATGAGAAATTAAAGCCAAGAATTCATACTTGTTGACTACGTAAGTCCGATTTCTCAATTGTATTTGAGAATTTTTCTATAAAATTTTGAAAATTAAAATTGAGTAAATTTTGATCAGCTCTACTAGAATTTGGCTATTAGTGTTTGTCACTCATTTGGACCAATTGGAAATTAAAGCCAAGGGTCCATACTTATAGACTACGTAAGTTCTATTTCTCAATTGTATTTGAGAATTTTTCTATAAAATTTGTTTTTTACTCATTTGGACTAATGGGAAATTAAAGCCAAGAATCCATATTTATTGACTACGTTAGTCCGATTTGTCAATTGTATTTGAGAATTTTTCTATAAAATTTGTTTATCACTCATTAGGACAAATAGGAAATCAAAGCCAAGAATCAATACTTATTGACTACGTAAGTCCGATTTCTCAATTGTATTTGAGAATTTTTCTATAAAATTTGTTTGTCACTCATTTAGACCAATGAGAAATTAAAGCCAAGAATCCATACTTATTGACTACGTTAGTCCGATTTGTCAATTGTATTTGAGAATTTTTCTATAAAATTTGTTTATCACTCATTTGGACCAATTAGAAATTAAAGCCAAGAATCAATACTTATTGACTACGTAAGTCCGATTTCTCAATTGTATTTGAGAATTTTTCTATAAAATTTGTTTGTCACTCATTTAGACCAATGAGAAATTAAAGCCAAGAATCCATACTTATTGACTACGTAAGTCCGATTTGTCAATTGTATTTGAGAATTTTTCTATAAAATTTGTTTATCACTCATTAGGACAAATAGGAAATCAAAGCCAAGAATCAATACTTATTGACTACGTAAGTCCGATTTCTCAATTGTATTTGAGAATTTTTCTATAAAATTTGTTTGTCACTCATTTAGACCAATGAGAAATTAAAGCCAAGAATCAATACTTATTGACTACGTAAGTCCGATTTCTCAATTGTATATGAGAATTTTTCTATAAAATTTGTTTGTCACTCATTTGGACCAATTAGAAATTAAAGCCAAGAATCAATACTTATTGACTACGTAAGTCCGATTTCTCAATTGTATTTGAGAATTTTTCTATAAAATTTGTTTGTCACTCATTTAGACCAATGAGAAATTAAAGCCAAGAATCCATACTTATTGACTACGTTAGTCCGATTTGTCAATTGTATTTGAGAATTTTTCTATAAAATTTGTTTATCACTCATTAGGACAAATAGGAAATCAAAGCCAAGAATCAATACTTATTGACTACGTAAGTCCGATTTCTCAATTGTATTTGAGAATTTTTCTATAAAATTTGTTTGTCACTCATTTAGACCAATGAGAAATTAAAGCCAAGAATCCATACTTATTGACTACGTAAGTCCGATTTGTCAATTGTATTTGAGAATTTTTCTATAAAATTTGTTTGTCACTCATTTGGACCAATTAGAAATTAAAGCCAAGAATCCATACTTATTGACTAAGTAAGTCCGATTTCTCAATTGTATTTGAGGATTTTGCTATAAAATTTGTTTATCACTCATTAGGACAAATAGGAAATCAAAGCCAAGAATCAATACTTATTGACTACGTAAGTCCGATTTCTCAATTGTATTTGAGAATTTTTCTATAAAATTTGTTTGTCACTCATTTAGACCAATGAGAAATTAAAGCCAAGAATCCATACTTATTGACTACGTAAGTCCGATTTGTCAATTGTATTTGAGAATTTTTCTATAAAATTTGTTTGTCACTCATTTAGACCAATGAGAAATTAAAGCCAAGAATCCATACTTATTGACTACGTAAGTCCGATTTGTCAATTGTATTTGAGAATTTTTCTATAAAATTTGTTTGTCACTCATTTAGACCAATGAGAAATTAAAGCCAAGAATCCATACTTATTGACTACGTAAGTCCGATTTGTCAATTGTATTTGAGAATTTTTCTATAAAATTTGTTTATCACTCATTAGGACAAATAGGAAATCAAAGCCAAGAATCAATACTTATTGACTACGTAAGTCCGATTTGTCAATTGTATTTGAGAATTTTTCTATAAAATTTGTTTATCACTCATTAGGACAAATAGGAAATCAAAGCCAAGAATCAATACTTATTGACTACGTAAGTCCGATTTCTCAATTGTATTTGAGAATTTTTCTATAAAATTTGTTTGTCACTCATTTAGACCAATGAGAAATTAAAGCCAAGAATCAATACTTATTGACTACGTAAGTCCGATTTCTCAATTGTATATGAGAATTTTTCTATAAAATTTGTTTGTCACTCATTTGGACCAATTAGAAATTAAAGCCAAGAATCAATACTTATTGACTACGTAAGTCCGATTTCTCAATTGTATTTGAGAATTTTTCTATAAAATTTGTTTGTTACTCATTTGGACTAATGGGAAATTAAAGCCAAGAATCCATACTTATTGACTACGTAAGTCCGATTTCCCAATTGTATTTGAGAATTTTTCTATAAAATTTGTTTGTCACTCATTTGGACCAATTGGAAATTAAAGCCAAGGGTCCATACTTATAGACTACGTAGGTTCTATTTCTCAATTGTATTTGAGAATTTTTCTATAAAATTTGTTTGTCACTCATTTGGACTAATGGGAAATTAAAGTTAAGAATCCATACTTATTGACTACGTAAGTACGATTTCACAATTGTATTTGAGAATTTTTCTATAAAATTTGTTTGTCACTCATTTGGACCAATTGAAAATCAAAGTCAAGAATCAATACTTATTGACTACTTAAGTCCGATTTCTCAATTGTATTTGAGAACTTTTCTATAAAATTTGTTTGTCACTCATTTGGACCAATGAGAAATTAAAGCCAAGAATTCATACTTGTTGACTACGTAAGTCCGATTTCTCAATTGTATTTGAGAATTTTTCTATAAAATTTTGAAAATTAAAATTGAGTAAATTTTGATCAGCTCTACTAGAATTTGGCTATTAGTGTTTGTCACTCATTTGGACCAATTGGAAATTAAAGCCAAGGGTCCATACTTATAGACTACGTAAGTTCTATTTCTCAATTGTATTTGAGAATTTTTCTATAAAATTTGTTTTTTACTCATTTGGACTAATGGGAAATTAAAGCCAAGAATCCATATTTATTGACTACGTTAGTCCGATTTGTCAATTGTATTTGAGAATTTTTCTATAAAATTTGTTTATCACTCATTAGGACAAATAGGAAATCAAAGCCAAGAATCAATACTTATTGACTACGTAAGTCCGATTTCTCAATTGTATTTGAGAATTTTTCTATAAAATTTGTTTGTCACTCATTTAGACCAATGAGAAATTAAAGCCAAGAATCCATACTTATTGACTACGTTAGTCCGATTTGTCAATTGTATTTGAGAATTTTTCTATAAAATTTGTTTATCACTCATTTGGACCAATTAGAAATTAAAGCCAAGAATCAATACTTATTGACTACGTAAGTCCGATTTCTCAATTGTATTTGAGAATTTTTCTATAAAATTTGTTTGTCACTCATTTAGACCAATGAGAAATTAAAGCCAAGAATCCATACTTATTGACTACGTAAGTCCGATTTGTCAATTGTATTTGAGAATTTTTCTATAAAATTTGTTTATCACTCATTAGGACAAATAGGAAATCAAAGCCAAGAATCAATACTTATTGACTACGTAAGTCCGATTTCTCAATTGTATTTGAGAATTTTTCTATAAAATTTGTTTGTCACTCATTTAGACCAATGAGAAATTAAAGCCAAGAATCAATACTTATTGACTACGTAAGTCCGATTTCTCAATTGTATATGAGAATTTTTCTATAAAATTTGTTTGTCACTCATTTGGACCAATTAGAAATTAAAGCCAAGAATCAATACTTATTGACTACGTAAGTCCGATTTCTCAATTGTATTTGAGAATTTTTCTATAAAATTTGTTTGTCACTCATTTAGACCAATGAGAAATTAAAGCCAAGAATCCATACTTATTGACTACGTTAGTCCGATTTGTCAATTGTATTTGAGAATTTTTCTATAAAATTTGTTTATCACTCATTAGGACAAATAGGAAATCAAAGCCAAGAATCAATACTTATTGACTACGTAAGTCCGATTTCTCAATTGTATTTGAGAATTTTTCTATAAAATTTGTTTGTCACTCATTTAGACCAATGAGAAATTAAAGCCAAGAATCCATACTTATTGACTACGTAAGTCCGATTTGTCAATTGTATTTGAGAATTTTTCTATAAAATTTGTTTGTCACTCATTTGGACCAATTAGAAATTAAAGCCAAGAATCCATACTTATTGACTAAGTAAGTCCGATTTCTCAATTGTATTTGAGGATTTTGCTATAAAATTTGTTTATCACTCATTAGGACAAATAGGAAATCAAAGCCAAGAATCAATACTTATTGACTACGTAAGTCCGATTTCTCAATTGTATTTGAGAATTTTTCTATAAAATTTGTTTGTCACTCATTTAGACCAATGAGAAATTAAAGCCAAGAATCCATACTTATTGACTACGTAAGTCCGATTTGTCAATTGTATTTGAGAATTTTTCTATAAAATTTGTTTGTCACTCATTTAGACCAATGAGAAATTAAAGCCAAGAATCCATACTTATTGACTACGTAAGTCCGATTTGTCAATTGTATTTGAGAATTTTTCTATAAAATTTGTTTGTCACTCATTTAGACCAATGAGAAATTAAAGCCAAGAATCCATACTTATTGACTACGTAAGTCCGATTTGTCAATTGTATTTGAGAATTTTTCTATAAAATTTGTTTATCACTCATTAGGACAAATAGGAAATCAAAGCCAAGAATCAATACTTATTGACTACGTAAGTCCGATTTGTCAATTGTATTTGAGAATTTTTCTATAAAATTTGTTTATCACTCATTAGGACAAATAGGAAATCAAAGCCAAGAATCAATACTTATTGACTACGTAAGTCCGATTTCTCAATTGTATTTGAGAATTTTTCTATAAAATTTGTTTGTCACTCATTTAGACCAATGAGAAATTAAAGCCAAGAATCAATACTTATTGACTACGTAAGTCCGATTTCTCAATTGTATATGAGAATTTTTCTATAAAATTTGTTTGTCATTCATTTGGACCAATTAGAAATTAAAGCCAAGAATCAATACTTATTGACTACGTAAGTCCGATTTCTCAATTGTATTTGAGAATTTTTCTATAAAATTTGTTTGTCACTCATTTAGACCAATGAGAAATTAAAGCCAAGAATCCATACTTATTGACTACGTAAGTCCGATTTCTCAATTGTATTTGAGAATTTTTCTATAAAATTTGTTTGTCACTCATTTAGACCAATGAGAAATTAAAGCCAAGAATCCATACTTATTGACTACGTAAGTCCGATTTGTCAATTGTATTTGAGAATTTTTCTATAAAATTTGTTTATCACTCATTAGGACAAATAGGAAATCAAAGCCAAGAATCAATACTTATTGACTACGTAAGTCCGATTTCTCAATTGTATTTGAGAATTTTTCTATAAAATTTGTTTGTCACTCATTTAGACCAATGAGAAATTAAAGCCAAGAATCAATACTTATTGACTACGTAAGTCCGATTTCTCAATTGTATATGAGAATTTTTCTATAAAATTTGTTTGTCACTCATTTGGACCAATTAGAAATTAAAGCCAAGAATCAATACTTATTGACTACGTAAGTCCGATTTCTCAATTGTATTTGAGAATTTTTCTATAAAATTTGTTTGTCACTCATTTAGACCAATGAGAAATTAAAGCCAAGAATCCATACTTATTGACTACGTTAGTCCGATTTGTCAATTGTATTTGAGAATTTTTCTATAAAATTTGTTTATCACTCATTAGGACAAATAGGAAATCAAAGCCAAGAATCAATACTTATTGACTACGTAAGTCCGATTTCTCAATTGTATTTGAGAATTTTTCTATAAAATTTGTTTGTCACTCATTTAGACCAAGAGAAATTAAAGCCAAGAATCCATACTTATTGACTACGTAAGTCCGATTTGTCAATTGTATTTGAGAATTTTTCTATAAAATTTGTTTGTCACTCATTTGGACCAATTAGAAATTAAAGCCAAGAATCCATACTTATTGACTAAGTAGGTCCGATTTCTCAATTGTATTTGAGGATTTTGCTATAAAATTTGTTTGTCACTCATTTGGACCAATGGGAAATCAAAGCCAAGAATCAATACATATTGACTACATAAGTCCGATTTCTCAATTGTATTTGAGAATTTTTCTATAAAATTTGTTTTTCACTCATTTGGACCAATGGGAAATCAAAGCCAAGAATCAATACATATTGACTACATAAGTCCGATTTCTCAATTGTATTTGAGAATTTTTCTATAAAATTTGTTTGTCACTCATTTGGACCAATGGGAAATTAAAGCCAAGAATCCATATTTATTGACTACGTAAGTCCGATTTCCCAATTGTATTTGAGAATTTTTCTATAAAATTTGTTTGTCACACATTTGGACCAATGGGAAATTAAAGCCAAGAATCCATACTTACTGACTACGTAATTCCGATTTCTCAATTGTATTTGAGAATTTTTCTATAAAATTTGTTTGTCACTCATTTGGACCAATGGAAAATTAAAGCCAAGAATCAATACTTATTGACTACCTAAGTCCGATTTCTCAATTGCATTTGAGGATTTTTCTATAAAATTTGTTTATCACTCATTTGGACAAATAGGAAATTAAAGCCAAGAATCAATACTTATTGACTACCTAAGTCCGATTTCTCAATTGCATTTGAGGATTTTTCTATAAAATTTGTTTATCACTCCTTTGGACAAATAGGAAATCAAAGCCAAGAATCAATACTTATTGACTACGTAAGTCCGATTTCTCAATTGCATTTGAGGATTTTTCTATAAAATTTGTTTATCACTCATTTGGACAAATAGGAAATCAAAGTCAAGAATCAATACTTATTGACTACTTAAGTCCGATGTCTTAATTGTATTTGAGAATTTTTCTATAAAATTTGTTTGTCACTCATTTGGACCAATGGAAAATTAAAGCCAAGAATCAATACTTACTGACTCCGTAATTCCGATTTCCCAATTGTATTTGAGAATTTTTCTATAAAATTTGTTTGTCACTCATTTGGACCAATTGGAAATTAAAGCCAAGGGTCCAAGGGTATAGACTACGTAAGTTCTATTTCTCAATTGTATTTGAGAATTTTTCTATAAAATTTGTTTGTCACTCATTTAGACCAATGAGAAATTAAAGCCAAGAATCCATACTTATTGACTACGTAAGTCCGATTTCTCAATTGCATTTGAGGATTTTTCTATAAAATTTGTTTATCACTCATTTGGACAAATAGGAAATCAAAGTCAAGAATCAATACTTATTGACTACTTAAGTCCGATGTCTTAATTATATTTGAGAATTTTTCTATAAAATTTGTTTGTCACTCATTTGGACCAATGGGAAATTAAAGCCAAGAATCCATACTTACTGACTACGTAATTCCGATTTCTCAATTGTATTTGAGAATTTTTCTATAAAATTTGTTTGTCACTCATTTGGACCAATGGAAAATTAAAGCCAAGAATCAATACTTACTGACTCCGTAATTCCGATTTCCCAATTGTATTTGAGAATTTTTCTATAAAATTTGTTTGTCACTCATTTGGACCAATTGGAAATTAAAGCCAAGGGTCCAAGGGTATAGACTACGTAAGTTCTATTTCTCAATTGTATTTGAGAATTTTTCTATAAAATTTGTTTGTCACTCATTTAGACCAATGAGAAATTAAAGCCAAGAATCCATACTTATTGACTACGTAAGTCCGATTTCTCAATTGTATTTGAGAATTTTTCTATAAAATTTGTTTGTCACTCATTTAGACCAATGAGAAATTAAAGCCAAGAATCCATACTTATTGACTACGTAAGTTCTATTTCTCAATTGTATTTGAGAATTTTTCTATAAAATTTGTTTGTCACTCATTTAGACCAATGAGAAATTAAAGCCAAGAATCCATACTTATTGACTACGTAAGTCCGATTTCTCAATTGTATTTGAGAATTTTTCTATAAAATTTGTTTGTCACTCATTTAGACCAATGAGAAATTAAAGCCAAGAATCCATACTTACTGACTACGTAAGTCCGATTTCTCAATTGTATTTGAGAATTTTTCTATAAAATTTGTTTGTCATCCATTTGGACCAATGGGAAATTTAAACCAAGAATCCATACTTATTGACTACGTAAGTCCGATTTCTCAATTGTATTTGAGAATTTTTCTATAAAATTTGTTTGTCACTCATTTGGACCAATGAGAAATTAAAGCCAAAAATCCATACTTATTGAACCGTAAGTCCGATTTCTCAATTGTATTTGAGAATTTTTCTATAAAATTTGTTTGTCACTCATTTGGACCAATGAGAAATTAAAGCCAAGAATCCATACTTATTGAACCGTAAGTCCGATTTCTCAATTGTATTTGAGCATTTTTCTATAAAATTTGTTTGTCACTCATTTGGACCAATTGGAAATTAAAGCCAAGAATCCATACTTATTGACTACGTAAGTCTGATTTCTCAATTGTATTTGAAAATTTTTCTATAAAATTTGTTTGTTACTCATTTGGACCAATGAGAAATTATAGCCAAGAATCCATACTTATTGAACCGTAAGTCCGATTTCCTAATTGTATTTAAGAATTTTTCTATAAAATTTGATTGTCACTCATTTGGACCAATGGGAAATTAAAGCCAAGAATCCATACTTATTGACTACGTAAGTCCGATTTCTCAATTGTATTTGAGAATTTTTCTATAAAATTTGATTGTCACTCATTTGGACCAATGAGAAATTAAAGCCAAGAATCCATACTTATTGACTACGTAAGTCCGATTTCTCAATTGTATTTGAGAATTTTTCTATAAAATTTGTTTGTTACTCATTTGGACCAATTAGAAATTAAAGCCAAGAATCAATACTTATTGACTACGTAAGTCCGATTTCTCAATTGTATTTGAGAATTTTTCTATAAAATTTGTTTGTCACTCATTTAGACCAATGAGAAATTAAAGCCAAGAATCCATACTTATTGACTACGTTAGTCCGATTTGTCTATTGTATTTGAGAATTTTTCTATAAAATTTGTTTATCACTCATTTGGACAAATAGGAAATCAAAGCCAAGAATCAATACTTATTGACTACGTAAGTCCGATTTCTCAATTGTATTTAAGAATTTTTCTATAAAATTTGTTTGTCACTCATTCGGACCAATGGGAAATTAAAGCCAAGAATCAATACTTATTGACTACGTAAGTCCGATTTCTCAATTGTGTTTGAGAATTTTTCTATAAAATTTGTTTGTTACTCATTTGGACCAATGAGAAATTAAAGCCAAGAATCAATACTTATTGACTACGTAAGTCCGAATTCTCAATTGTGTTTGAGAATTTTTCTATAAAATTTGATTGTCACTCATTCGGACCAATGGGAAATTAAAGCCAAGAATCCATACTTATTGAACCGTAAGTCCGATTTCTCAATTGTATTTGAGAATTTATCTATAAAATTTGATTGTCACTCATTTGGACCAATGAGAAATTAAAGCCAAGAATCCATACTTATTGACTACGTAAGTCCGATTTCCTAATTGTATTTAAGAATTTTTCTATAAAATTTGTTTGTCACTCATTCGGACCAATGGGAAATTAAAGCCAAGAATCAATACTTATTGACGACGTAAGTCCGATTTCTCAATTGTATTTGAGAATTTTTCTATAAAATTTGATTGTCACTCATTTGGACCAATGAGAAATTAAAGCCAAGAATCAATACTTATTGACTACGTAAGTCCGAATTCTCAATTGTGTTTGAGAATTTTTCTATAAAATTTGATTGTCACTCATTCGGACCAATGGGAAATTAAAGCCAAGAATCCATACTTATTGAACCGTAAGTCCGATTTCTCAATTGTATTTGATAATTTTTCTATAAAATTTGTTTGTTACTCATTTGGACTAATGGGAAATTAAAGCCAAGAATCCATACTTATTGACTACGTAAGTCCGATTTCCTAATTGTATTTAAGAATTTTTCTATAAAATTTGTTTGTCACTCATTCGGACCAATGGGAAATTAAAGCCAAGAATCAATACTTATTGACTACGTAAGTCCGATTTCTCAATTGTATTTGAGAATTTTTCTATAAAATTTGATTGTCACTCATTTGGACCAATGAGAAATTAAAGCCAAGAATCAATACTTATTGACTACGTAAGTCCGAATTCTCAATTGTGTTTGAGAATTTTTCTATAAAATTTGATTGTCACTCATTCGGACCAATGGGAAATTAAAGCCAAGAATCCATACTTATTGAACCGTAAGTCCGATTTCTCAATTGTATTTGAGAATTTATCTATAAAATTTGATTGTCACTCATTTGGACCAATGAGAAATTAAAGCCAAGAATATATACTTATTGGCTACGTAAGTCCGATTTCCTAATTGTATTTAAGAATTTTTCTATAAAATTTGATTGTCACTCATTTGGACCAATGGGAAATTAAAGCCAAGAATCCATACTTATTGACTACGTAAGTCCGATTTCTCAATTGTATTTGATAATTTTTCTATAAAATTTGTTTGTCACTCATTTGGACCAATGGGAAATCAAAGCCAAGAATCAATACATATTGACTACATAAGTCCGATTTCTCAATTGTATTTGAGAATTTTTCTATAAAATTTGTTTTTCACTCATTTGGACCAATGAGAAATTAAAGCCAAGAATCCATACTTATTGACTACGTTAGTCCGATTTCTCAATTGTGTTTGAGAATTTTTCTATAAAATTTGATTGTCACTCATTTGGACCAATGAGAAATTAAAGCCAAGAATCCATACTTATTGACTACGTAAGTCCGATTTCTCAATTGTATTTGAGAATTTTTCTATAAAATTTGTTTGTTACTCATTTGGACTAATGGGAAATTAAAGCCAAGAATCCATACTTATTGAACCGTAAGTTCGATTTCTCAATTGTATTTGAGAATTTTTCTATAAAATTTGATTGTCACTCATTTGGACCAATGAGAAATTAAAGCCAAGAATCCATACTTATTGACTACGTAAGTCCGATTTCTCAATTGTATTTGAGAATTTTTCTATAAAATTTGTTTGTTACTCATTTGGACTAATGGGAAATTAAAGCCAAGAATCCATACTTATTGATTACGTAAGTCCGATTTCCTAATTGTATTTAAGAATTTTTCTATAAAATTTGTTTGTCACTCATTCGGACCAATGGGAAATTAAAGCCAAGAATCAATACTTATTGACTACGTAAGTCCGATTTCTCAATTGTGTTTGAGAATTTTTCTATAAAATTTGTTTGTTACTCATTTGGACTAATGGGAAATTAAAGCCAAGAATCCATACTTATTGACTACGTAAGTCCGATTTCTCAATTGTATTTAAGAATTTTTCTATAAAATTTGATTTTCACTCATTTGGACCAATGGGAAATTAAAGCCAAGAATCCATACTTATTGACTACGTAAGTCTGATTTCTCAATTGTATTTGAGAATTTTTCTATAAAATTTGTTTGTTACTCATTTGGACTAATGGGAAATTAAAGCCAAGAATCCATACTTATTGAACCGTAAGTTCGATTTCTCAATTGTATTTGAGAATTTTTCTATAAAATTTGATTGTCACTCATTTGGACCAATGAGAAATTAAAGCCAAGAATCCATACTTATTGACTACGTAAGTCCGATTTCTCAATTGTATTTGAGAATTTTTCTATAAAATTTGTTTGTTACTCATTTGGACTAATGGGAAATTAAAGCCAAGAATCCATACTTATTGATTACGTAAGTCCGATTTCCTAATTGTATTTAAGAATTTTTCTATAAAATTTGTTTGTCACTCATTCGGACCAATGGGAAATTAAAGCCAAGAATCAATACTTATTGACTACGTAAGTCCGATTTCTCAATTGTGTTTGAGAATTTTTCTATAAAATTTGTTTGTTACTCATTTGGACTAATGGGAAATTAAAGCCAAGAATCCATACTTATTGACTACGTAAGTCCGATTTCTCAATTGTATTTAAGAATTTTTCTATAAAATTTGATTGTCACTCATTTGGACCAATGGGAAATTAAAGCCAAGAATCCATACTTATTGACTACGTAAGTCTGATTTCTCAATTGTATTTGAGAATTTTTCTATAAAATTTGTTTGTCACTCATTTGGACCAATGAGAAATTAAAGCCAAGAATCCATACTTATTGACTACGTAAGTCTGATTTCTCAATTGTATTTGAAAATTTTTCTATAAAATTTGTTTGTTACTCATTTGGACCAATGAGAAATTAAAGCCAAGAATCCATACTTATTGAACCGTAAGTCCGATTTCTCAATTGTATTTGAGCATTTTTCTATAAAATTTGTTTGTCACTCATTTGGACCAATTGGAAATTAAAGCCAAGAATCCATACTTATTGACTACGTAAGTCTGATTTCTCAATTGTATTTGAAAAATTTTCTATAAAATTTGTTTGTTACTCATTTGGACCAATGAGAAATTAAAGCCAAGAATCCATACTTATTGAACCGTAAGTCCGATTTCTCAATTGTATTTGAGAATTTTTCTATAAAATTTGTTTATCACTCATTTGTGGTGTATGAATAAAAGAAATTAAAGCTAATAAGGTAAAAATTATGAATAGCATTTATTTGCGTTTTCTGTTGCTGGAAAAGGAAAATCAATCCATAGAACGACTGCAGCGAAGACAAATACGTGATGAATCTGATCCGTTTTGTTTTGTTGCGGTTTTTTTTTGTTTTCAGTCAGTTTTTTTCTTATGTTCCGTTTTTGGTCAATCCTCACCTATTTAAGTTACGCTTATTAAACTAATAGTTAACACCATTTACAAAAGCTTAACTCGTTTAAAAATTTACCCACGTCCTCTTTTTTATCCTTTTGGAAACCTTTGCCATAGTCTTGATTCGCACACATTGCATCAACCAGACAATTAATTTGTTCTTTATTAACACTCCTATGTTAATAAATAAGAGAAAAAAATGATTACATGAAGTTCTGGATTCAAAAACAAATTGCTACTTACATGTTCACTTCTTGTTCCCACTTTCAATTGTTGTGAATAATTTTAGTCAAATTATTCGCGGGAGTAAACATTTGCGATGCCATATTTGTAAGGTATGGGAATTCATTCCCAAAAAAATTAATGGGAATCATTCACGATAGTAAAACAAAAAATTTGGGAATTTTTTCATGGGAATGTTTATTCGCGATAGGTGTGAATATGTCTATGTTCACACACGACGATTTTAGTTGGGCAATTCTTGAGTTTATATATGTTTTTTTCAGTTTGCGGCGAGGGGAATAACAAGGGAAAAATAATCGCCGGTACCCGGCTATTTCAAGCAATTCTCTCATTCGTTTTTTTTATTTGAATATTTGACATTTCTTTTCATTCGGTGTTTCGCTTCTTGGTGTGTAAATCATTTATAATTTCAATTAAACGCAAAAATTACACGTTTTAAATATTTAAAAATAAAAAAATTATTATAGAGTTATTAAAAGCTAACTACATTTTGTTTATTTTATTGAAATTGTTTATTTTATGAAAGCTCAAATGTCAAATTGGAAGAAAATAAAAGCTAAACAAAACAGAAGAATTGCCTAACTAAAATTGTCGTGTGTGAACATAAAAGCAAGTTCAAGAGAATTCTGAAAAAGTTGGGCAATTAAAATCGTCGTGTGTGACCTTAGACTAAATAAGGTAAAGTTGTCCCGGAAGCTGTAGACGTGTATTTTTGTTTTCTGTATGTCAGTTTGTTTGAAATTTATTTTACAAAAATTAAATTTTGTATTTTTTATCATGGTATAATAAATAAGGTACAGTTGTCCTGCCTGCTGTAGACGTATATTTTTGTTTTACAAATGTCAAATTGCATGTAGCAGAGCAACAAGCTCATTAAAAATTTGTAGCGCCGTCTAAGCAAAAAAAAATTATTTGAGTCCGTCGGTGAAGTATAAAATTTCATTTGAAATATTTTTATAAAAAAATAAAAATATCTGCTGTAAAGAAAAATTGTATATCACATTAAGAAACTTAAACTTAACAATGCATTTTTAACAGCCGAACTACATGTAAAAGAACTAAAAAATCGATGGATTTGACAGCGGTTCGAATTTGCAAAAGCGGCGGTGATGGCCGGCTCCAAATCGATCGGCTTGTTCGTATATTTTTGACACACAGAAAATATTTTACACTAACAAATGTTTTTGTGACGTGTTATTTGTTTTAGGCACAAGACTACCTTATGTATATATATGTATATACCATGATTTTTTATTTTCTTGTTTCTGTATTTTTGACACACAGAAACCATTTTACACTAAAAAAATGCCTGTTGTTTTTGTGACGTTGTATTTGTTTTAAGCATTAAACACATTCGCCACAGCAGACTACCGACTACCACCTGTCAAAATTAGAATACATGCGTGCATATGAGAATGATTATATTGAAGACAGCAAGGCAACACGGCAACAGGTTTTTGTCCATGCTAATTTTGTCGTGTAGTCGAATTAAACTAATTTCTATTTCTGATGGCCACAAATCCAAAACAGTGTTAACAATATAACAAAATTTGTAAAGCAAATTAGTGATTAGAAATATTTTTTATTGTAAAATAAAAAAGAAAATTTCAAAATTGAAATGTTATAAGATATATGCGACAAGAATTTTTTTATTAGCTTTATTGACTTGAGTCAAAAATACCAACATTGTTAAAAATTAAAAAAACTCACAGGGCTATAATTTTTTAACTAAAATTTTTTTTTTTTATTTTTATATTATTATTATTACGAATAAACGTAATTATTATTCGAACTTATATTGACGTACATAGGAAAAGTAATATTATCAGGCTCAAGTTCAGGTTTATTGAATTATTGAAAATTCAAAATTCCTAAGAGTTTTTTATGTTAAAAAATATAATTATTTATATCCAGTCAGTTTTTAGCTCTCGTATTTTTTCTCGTATTCAATTTCTGTTGAAAACTGGTTAAATAGTTGATATTCTTCTCAATTAGTATCCACTTTACGAAAATTGTAAAGATGGACAATTGAACGATGATGAGAGGTGAAACGGCCTTGAAATCAGTACTGATACGTTCTGCTAAAAACTGATTGGTTATAAATAATAATATTTTTCAATATAAAAAACTCTTAGGAATTTTGAATTTTCATTAATTCAATAAAACTGAACTTGAGCCTGATAATATTACTTTTCATATGTATCTACAAAAATTTTTTTTTAATTTTTTCGGCGCTCTCTCTTGATTCCGCAGTTACGGGTTTCAAAACTTCAATATATTATTGATCTTAAGTCCTACAATATATAACGAATATAAACGACATAGGTATCACTTCAAAATGCACTAAATAACTCATTTAATTATTAAAATCATCATTAAAGAAGCATAACTTACGTATTTCATCGGTGACAGCTTTCAAGTATACACCAAATAAAAGCATGGTAAGTTCTCCGTAAAAGTGAAAAGTCAGATAAAAAAATTTTAAAACTGAATTGCAATGGGTAAATTGTTTTAAAAAATGTGTATACCAGTATAAAGGTATTTTAGAGAAGTTTAGAGTGATATCCACATCGCTTATATCCGTTCCATATTCTAGGAGTTATGGCCAATAAAAAATAAGTTTTGAACCCCTTAACTCCGCAGCCAAAAGAGATCCATGAAATGAATTTTTTCTGTTTATGTCAAAGCGAATCCATATAGTGATGTGAGTGGCGAATTCAATTCGCCGTATACAATTCGCCCCAACGAAATTTAAAAAAGTGAAAGCGCTAAATATGCACCACTGTAATATACATAAATGAATCGTTGCAACAGTTCAGGATCAGCTGTTTACTGTGTAGCTGTCGTTTCCAAAATAATTAATTAGCTGGCTAAACGGCTAAAACGGTAGCTAGCAGCATTTGTGTTCGTGTGTTCGTGTAGTCTGCTGTGGCGAATGTGTTTATACCTTTAGGGACAAGACTACCTTATTTATTATACCATGGGCTTAAATCAGCCTTTGTCATAAAGAGAACTTGTAGGAAATCTCAATGTATTGGTGTTTTTACACTTGTTGAAATTGATTGTTACATTTATTTTTTTACTGTAGCCTAACATCATATTAAAAGTTTGTATGCATACACACTGGATTGGTTTAGCGCGTTTATGGACGAAAGAATGAACGAATGAATGAATTTACATAATTAAAAAAATTTTCCATTAAAAAATATATGTATATACAAAAAAGCTTCTTCCAACTCAACATTCCACATCCTGAAATATTTTAATATTCACAGTGTACTATGAATAACAAATAAAGAAACTAAAAAAAATAAATATTTTCTTGCCCTCTTTTGCATGTGTTTTCTTGTTGCAAATTCTAAAATAAAGCGACAAATGAGTATGTTTCGTATTTTAGTTTGTCTCTTCTGTTTGGTTCGTGTTGTGTATGTGAAAATGACGATTTTTGCTCGGCCCCTAGAGGCTAGTTTGACGATCAATGGCTTAAATAAACTTATGTTTTACTCTTATTGATAGTTTGTCGGAGTAGTTAGGATTTTGGTTTATTTTTATTATTATTTTTTTATTCAATCAATAATAATACATATAGCCTTAGGCCAATTTAATTCGTATTACACCCAATTTACACGGTGGTTTTTAGTCATGACTAAATCTCATGACATTTTTTTTGGTAGGCGAGCGGGGTAGAGAAGAAAGAGGGGTAGAAAAATAATCACATTTTCTGTTTTCCATGCATTTTTTTGTATTTTCTCTTACTTTTGTTTCGGTTTTTGTTATTATATTTTATTTTTTTTCTACTTTCAAAGAAGATTGAGCGATTATACGCTAAAAACTCAACACTTCAAGAGAAATTAAGCATGCTTTAAAATCATAGCATAAATGCAAGAGGATAAGATGAAAAAATTCATGAATTTTTAATCACAGTGTAAATTGGGTGTTACAGTAAATACACATGAGTAAAACTAAAGTACATACATACATGGTATAATAAACAAGGTAAAGTCTTCCTGCCTGCTGTAGAAGAATATTTTTGTTTTACAAATGTCAAATTTTATGTAGCAGAGCAACATGCTGATTAAAAATTTATAGCGGCGTCTAAGCAAAAAAAATTTATTTCAACCCGCCGGTGATGTAAAAATTTTATTTAGAAATTTTATATATTAAATAAAAAAAATTGCTGCAAAGAAAAGTCTAATATCACATTAAGCAACTTACACTGCAGTCAGACGTTCAAGTTTTTATTCAATTCTCTTTCAAGAAATTTACACAAACTGCTTGTCAAAATTCACAAAAATTAAAAGCTGTGACGTAGGCTGCACGCAATTTCAAAACAATTTGCTTTCAAGAACACAAAAAATTATGGCGGCAGAATATATGTACTCATGTATGTATATGAAAATAAACGAGAGTTTATAATCAAAATGGCAATCAGCTGCTTTCTTGAAAGCAATTTGAAACACTCAATTGAACGAAAATTTGAAAGCAAATTCTCAGCAAATTTTAAAAGTGTGAGTGTATTGGTAAAAAATGAGAGAGGATTGAATCTTGAAACAAAAATTGAATGAAAACTTGATCGTGTGACCCCCAAGTTAAACCAAACAATGCATTTTTAAGAGCTGAAATACAGTTAAAAGCAGTAAAAAACCGATGTGTTTGGCAGCACATTTTGACACACAGAAAACATTTTACACTAACAAAATGCCTGTTGTTTTTGTGACGTTGTATTTGTTTTAGGGACAAGACTACCTTATTTATTATACCATGAGCAAGAATGATAGAAATACAGATTACGCCTTCCCGAACACAAAAATTGAATCTTCTGCGCATGTGGGTTAAGTGACGTCACGAAACATGCTGACATTTGTTAGTTGTGTAAAGATAACAGTGGGGCAATTCCTTAATTTTTTCCTTAAATAATTTTATTAGAAAAGTTTGTATTTTGTTTTTAATTTAATGACAAGTCGATCGTCAAGAACCACAAGAGTGCATTAAACCAAAATTAACTCACAACAATTTTAATACATTTTCAAACTAAATTTGCTTCTCAAGATGGATTCAGACCTCTAAGATAAGATAAAATGCGATATGCACATTTGGACTTTTAAAATTTTTATATGAAGTTGCAAACTGTCTTCGTTTGTGTCAGTGTTGGTTATTTCGTTTGCTCTTCATACGCTAGTGTTTCCGTTTAAGTTGCGATAGCGTTAGCTTCTTTTGTCGGGACTGCTCCCGGTTTCAATTATAGAGTTGTTCTCTTACTAAAGCTTATATCACACTATCGGCACAATGTACCGATTTTCGTCGGCTCACTGCAATAAAGTCATAAGTACTAAACCAAAATTGCTTTATTTCCCAATTAATTCTGGAATAAGTCTATATGGCTTTATTACCAATGCAGTTTGGTGCAATTTTGTCCTTATATTTAAATTAGTTGACAAATAAGGCAAATTTAGCTTATTACTATATAACTTTATTTTAGTGAGCCGACGAAAATCGGTATATTGTGCCGATAGTGGGATCTTAGCTTAAATCCTATGTGCAATTAGTAAATAAAGGACTGCACAAACAAAAATAATTCCAACTACCCATTTCATATTTTAAATTTCTTTCGAAATCGTCCTGCTTAAAATGTAAATTCCCTCTCTAAGGATCTTAGTAGTCTCTCGCCGATTGCCAAATTTTATCCAAAGCTTTTTGTGATCACAATTTCTCACTTGATTTTTTTTTTTTCATCGCTATGCATGCATTTTCCCACTGCGCACTTAATGTTTACAATTTGCTTCAAACTTTTGAGCAACTTTTTTTGCACTTAAAGCTTTTAAACACACTTTACACACGGTTAATATCAGCGTTGTCAACTTGGTGCGTTTCGCACCTTTTTTGGTGCTTTTTTAAATGTTTTGTGCGAAAAATTTCTCAGTTGGTGCGTGGTGCGCTTTTTTTTAAATTGTGGTGCGTTTTTTTAATTTCGGGTGGCACTAAAGAAAATTCAACACAATTTTTTGTTTCAGTTTGAGAAAAAAAATTTTGTACAAAAAGATACAACTGTTGCAATACCATTTCATTCAACATTGTAAAAGTTTTACAATCAATTTTACAGACCACAATAAGAACAACCAGTAATGATATTTAAGACGTACAAAAACATATGCACAAAGTAAAACCGTCTTGTTGTAGATAATTTGTATTATGAAACATTTCATTATATGGAATTTGCTGCCCCTTTTAGATTTTCATAGTACATAATTGGTTTTGTAGTAAAAGTTTCTGTCGAGTCTGTTAAAGAGCTTAGCAAAAACAAAGTATTCTCGAGACTAGCGAACATTGTTCGTTTTTTATAAAATGCATAAAAAATGCGTTTATATAAAGTGTTGTAACACTAAAATTAATAAAATTTCTATTTACTAAAAGAAATATTTAAAGTTAGTGTCAATAATGGAGTATAAAAAAGGAGATTATAAGTGAAATACAAATAGATTTGGGAATCACAATGTGAGTTTAAGAAATGGATTCGGCCTTGATCAAATAATATCACAAAAGTAAGATGCTTTTATTGCAATTTGTGACGTTACGCCTAAATATCTACCCTTGTTCGGCATGCTGGAACACGGAAACACATTCCAGCTTTGAGCCCATTTAGCTACAAACGACATCAACAACCAATATTGTACAAAATGTTTTATCCCATTACAAATATGATACCATGCCATTAACAGTACAATTTGAATCCGATGTCGAAACATTATCTAGCATTGAAAAAGTGTGGAGAATGATGCACTTTATGTAATGGCACAATATTGATTCAACATTAAAATTTTAAACAAAAGTTAAATGTTTTAAAAACGCAAAATTAATTCAATAAAAATTTTCAATAAAAAAAATCTGAACTTGGTGCGTTTTTTTGCTCCATTTTGTTCCGTTTTGAAATTTCAACGTTGACAACGCTGGTTAATATAATAATTATAATTTTTTGCACCATATTTTAAAACTTTAAAATCAAAGAATTTTGATCTATAACGAAATCCAATAAATTAATTTTTGGAGAACTGTCAATGTGATTTTTATTGTAGGATTGCCAAGTCTCATCGAATATAATCTTTTTTAGACAAAAGTAGGAATTAATCTATATAGAATATTTTGACTCCTATTTTAAATAATTTTTTTTTCGGGTCTATGAAGTAATTCCCACGAAATAAGTCCCACTTTTAAAAACGAAATAAGTCCCACCAAAAATTGTTGTTTTGAAAGTGGGAGTTATTTCTTTTTTAAAAGTGGGACTTATTTCGTCAATTGATGGGACTTATTTCGTTACGCGTTTTTTTTTTTTAAGTGGGACTTATTTCGTTTTAAGTGGGAATAAATTCGTTTTGTAAAGTGGGAGTTATTTCATACCCCTAAATTTATATTTTGGTGGGATTTATTTCGTTTTAAGTGGGACTTATTTCTTTTTCATTATTTTGCATTTTAAGTGAATGGTTAATAATTTTTGCCGTTATTTGTTGCTCTTCACGTTGTTTCTCATTGAATTTCTTGTAGAATATGCTTTCGAAAAGTTCCGTTATTTCTTGCTCTTTACGAAATGAATGGTATTGTTTCAAATTTGTTGTTAAATGTGCTAGTTTACAAGACCTTATCATTATATTGATTAGTTAAGCTTGTGAATTTCAATAGTGAACATGAGTGTGACATACGAAATAATTGCAGGGAAGAGAAATAACAGCAAGCTTCTTTATATTTTTTTTGAGAAACAATTATATATTAAAAAGTGCACTAAATTAGAAAAACATTTTTATGTTTGTTATGTAAAGGATTGTCCATCACGAATAATGTTATTTGGCAGCGAGTGCATAAAAGCAAAAAATTATAAAGCGCACAATCACGATAATCAAGAGGCTCTGTACAAAGAACTAAAATTTTTAAATAATGTAAAAACAAAATGCGCACGTCTTAATGAAAAGCCAACTGAAAACAATTGCGCTGGAAGTATTCGCAATATTTTTGTGAATACTAACATGGAGTAAGTACCACCCACATGATAATTATTATTTATTAAGTAAGTACTTAATAAAGTCTTTGCAGAAATCAAAACGAAAGCAAAAATATTGTCTTTGATAAAATACAGCGGAGTTTGCAATACATTGCGAATAAAAATTTTAAAAATTCTCCCAAAACACCGGCAGAAGTGCAGGAAGTTTTCCAAGACGCAGCAGTTTATAATAAATTCGGTTATTCCAAATTAAATGGAAATAAACAATGGCAGTTTTTCAACATATGCTACCAAGAAAAACACTTTGCATATTGCGTTTTTTGTTCCGAAAGAACTGTTGAACTGATGAAAGAATGCTTTCCTGTTAATTCGAAAAGAAACATTTTAATTGATGGTACTTTTTCTGTACTTCCTCTAGGAAGCTTTAAACAACTATTAATCTTACATTGTGAATACTTTGGTTCGGTAATTAATTTCATTCATAACTATATAGATTTATATTATGTATACATATGTATATATTTATTATTTTTTCTATTTCAGGTATTCCCCTTTCTTTTCGTACTGATGACCACAAAGTCTCTAAAAGCATATCAGCATTTATTTAGTTATATACAAAGGAGCATTATTGATCTGTCACAAGCAACTTTTATAACAGATTATGAAACAGGATTGAGAAGCGCAATTGAAAAAAGTTTCCCTGATTCAAAAATATTTGGTTGCTGGTTTCATTATTGCCAGGCATTGCGTCGATTCATAACCATGAAGGACAAAAGGCTCGCTCAATATATTCGGCAAAATAAAGAAGCGTCTAGAATTTATCACAAATTTCTATCTCTTCCATTATTACCTGGAATGCACATTTCGGATAGCTTCCAACTACTAATCGAAGATTTAGCAAAATTGAACGCTTTAGATAGATTCAAATCATTTATAAAATATTTTGAGAATCAATGGATGCAAAAGGTACAATATTACTTTTACATAAAAGGTGTTATAATGATTTCATTATTACAGATCGGTCCACATAACTTTTCAGTTTTCGATTCTGAAATCCGCACTACGTCTGCAATAGAAGCTTACAATAGCGTTATAGGAAAAATCATTCCAAAGAAGGCTACTTTTTTGTAGCATTTTTACAGATGCAAGAATTTGAAAAAGTAAGAAAATTTGAACTATTGATGAATACCAATGGTAGTGTGGGAAAAAAGCGTATTAAAAAGTCCTGTGTTTTGAAAGCAGATATGATTTCGAAATTCAAGAATGATCTCTTACAAGGTACTATAACTCCTTCTAAATTCCTTGACCAACTGGTGTTATCAAAAAATACTTTAATTGTACAAATGGAGCCTGATGAAGATCTTTTTGAAGAATTATCATATTTGGAAGAGGACATTAAAGACGAGTCGTTAAACCATACTGAGACCAACCAGAATACAATTAATAATAATATGTGCGTTGTTTGTTTCATAAAGCAGCCAAATATCTTATTTTTTTTTCTTGTAAGCACTTGAAAATTTGCAGTGAATGCTGTCTTACAATGCAAACTCACAAAATTGATAAAACCAGTAAACTAGTATGTCCATTCTGTCGTGCAGAAGTTCATGAAACCCTTCAAATATTTATCTGATAAATAAATGATTTTTTTATGGAGGGGTGCGATAGAGCCATGAAATATAAGGCCATTATGGCTTTATTTCTCATTTTTTTCTTATGCAAAAAATTATATATTGGACATTTCGTAAAAGGGACAACTATAATTTTTTGTCCTTGTCTCCCATGGCTCTCCTTTTTTTGTTATTAATTACTTTATACTTGCTATAATAAAAAAACTTTAAAGAAATGTGTACAAATATGTACCGAACTTAACTACTGGAAAAACAATATTAAAAAAAATTGTTGACGTAATTACGTATGTATGTGTTTTATTATACTTTTAGTAAGAAATTGGAATTCGTGTTCCATGTTTTCTAATATCACCATTACAAAATACAACTAATCCCAATGCCACGTTAAAACTATAATACCGTCTACCATGCACTGGATCTTCAAGCCATTTATAAAGGTCGATAATTTTAATCTGATGGTCCTTCCGAAACGGTTTCCATCTTAATAATAAGAACAATTGATCTGTACTTAATCCATTTACAAATCCAAACGTTGTTACTTGTAGGCGTTCTCTATACGTTCCTTGACCGAAAAAAGAATTAATAATAAATTCTGGAACTCTATCAAAATTCGTAATATCCATTCCATTAAGAAGCCTTCTGCAAGCTTGCATACGATTTTTCTTTATTATTCCTCTGCTTTGATTATTCATATTATTCGACGTGTGTTTTTTTCGAAGAGCCAAATACTTCTTATTTGAAATCGCATTAAACAGTGAAAAAGTGGGACTTATTTCGTTTGTGAAAGTGGGACTTAATTCATTTAAGACATATATTATTCGAGGGGGAGTTATTTCATTTTGAGTGGGAGGTATTTCATTTCAAGTAAATTTTTAAATCATTTCATTTTGGTGGGACTTATTTCGCTTTCAAAAGTGGGACTTATTTCGTGGGAGTTATTTCATTTTTTTAAGCAATTTTTGGTGGGACTTATTTCGTTTTTAAAAGTGGGACTTATTTCGTGGGAGTTACTTCATAGACCCATTTTTTCATGTGGTATGCATTTTGTCTATATTTATTACATACGAAGGAAAATAATTTCCCACCAAACACGAAGTCAAACCTTTGAAATAAGATGGCTTTATCATTTGATATCAAGCACAATTTTCAAATGTTTTTCAAAGGTTTGTGTTCAACACTTGAATTCAAGTTGATAATGATTTCAGTATAAACATTTGACAATCAGTGTTTTATCAATTTGTTATCAAGTTGAAGTCAAGTGGCATTTTCAAATTATAAATACACGTGGCAATCGAGGCATATTTATGAATTCGCCTTGTGACAACACTACTTAACAGTGATGCCAACTCTTGCAACATCAAAAACACTGTGAGCCCATGGAAATAGGGTAAAAAAGGGTAAAAATGGAAAAAATTTCGCGTACAAAAGCACTAACCTAATTTTGTTCTGGGTCTGGTGGATCAAAAGACAGCCTTGGCTGCAATTAAAAACTTTCATTTGGATCTATTGCTTTTTCATATTTTTTTTTTGTTTGACTTTGTCGGAGTAAATCGCTTAATCGTGAATCTATTTCACATTTACAACAAATGCAATATACTTTTAGTTCATCAATAAAACAATTTAGCAGTTCTTAATTACGAATATTCTTAATTTTAGCTAAAATAAAAATATATATGTTTTGGATTTTACTTTATTTGTTCTAGTCAGCTGTTCTGAAGGGAAATTGGTGGGAAATTTTTTATATTACGTTGTGCTACCAAGTTCCTGATACAATTAAATAAGAACAATTAAATAAGACTGAAAAACAGAAGTAGCACTTAAATGAAACATAAATTTAAATGAAAATTAGCTGAATGAGTATTTAAATACGAAGTCAATTATTGGCCCTAACACATACATATAAAATCAATGAAAAGCTTACTTTTAATTACTGCTCAGCTTTAGAATAAACAGGGCACTTTCTTGATTAAATTTGCACAGCAAACAAATCACGGATATGTATATTAAAAGTAAAATCATTGCTAAACAAATAAATCATAAAATTTTCTGCACGAATTTAAAAAAAAAGATGCTTGAGAAATTATAGAATTCAATTTCTTAACAGTTGGCGAGTACTAATCAAAATATATATGCACATAATACGCAGTTGGTTAAAAAAAGTACTAAGTGTGTTTATAGAATAGTAAGAAAATGGTTCAGTGCCAAAAATGTTGATTATTTAAAACGCACCAAAAAGCACTGTGAGAAATTGTTAAAAGCACTATAAATATCCGCTTTTCAAAAATGGGTATTTAACAATATTTCCGGTATTGCTTAAGTAAAAAAGCACCAAAAAATACCCGAAGAGCACCAAAATGGCAACGCTGCTACTTAAGCACAAAATAAATTTTAAACATTTTAAAAATATGGCGATCAAAGTGTGTTAAGAGTGAAGAAAAAAGTATATACATATATTGCTTGTGAGTAAAAAATTAATTATGAGTAAGAACGGAAAGTGAAGAAATAATATGTTTGTTATATGATGGAGGTGCTACTGAAAGCATGGACAATCTTCAAAATGAAGAGGAGCCAAGGTGAGGACTTAAATAGGCAATATATTTAGTTAATAAAAAGCATAAATTCATATGTATATTGTTTCCAGGTAGAAGAAGTATCTTTAATCATATCACAGTCCCCAGAAACATTTTTAAAATTTGCTTGGCGTAAAATTTTTACCGACGAAGTTTTTCAAAAACCTGTGCTGGAAAGGTACAACGACAAAAATGACGGTTAGACCTTTGAGCGTTAAAACTACTATAAAAACTATTATAATTTAGCTTATTTAAAAAAATAACTTAATAATTTTTAACACCTCTAGGTTCATTTTCCTCTAAATTTCCTTCTGCAACAGATGCCTTATTTCCAAAAAATTTCAACTAGTTTCTTCCAACATGCTATGACGCGCCATCAAAAGAAAGTGGAATACATGAATAAGAAATTACATCGAAATGATGAAAACCTTCAATTATTTAAGATATTGTTATTTTATTTATATGCAATACTATTTTCTTATAACTTTTCACATACAAGTACATAAATATGTCAGTGAATAATGAATTCCATAAATTTATACATATATTAAACATGAACTTACAAAGCAAAAATTGTATTTTATTTATCTTCCACTAGATATTGCAATCCACATTTGAGAATAACGTTTGAAAGTAAGTTGAGAATAAATAAATTTCTCAATTTGAGAATAATTTCCCCTTTTGTTGAGAATGCTATGTTTTTCAAGTTATTTTCAAACGTTTTTCGGTTTTATTTCAAATCATTCTCAATTTGAAATCAAGCCTTCGTGTTTGTTGGGTTTATCTTGGAGTTTTTGGGTTTTGTAAATACATTTATATATGTGATGGAAATCGATCGATTTGAAAAGTAAATCGCTTTTTCAAATCGACTTATGTACATGTGATAGATTTCGATCGATTTCATGTTCCATTATTCTTTTGTTTCTACACATGTATGATTTCCAAATACAAATGTATAAAACGGCATAAATAAATGTAAGTATGAGCATGTGATTGACATAAGTATATACTTAAATATGTATGTATACATATTTGTATATTTGAAGAAATATTTAATTTTTCATCAACAGAAATTTTATAATTTAAATTTAAAAAACGCTTTGTTGTTGTAATTTCCCTAATAAATTTTTAGGTAATAAGGCTAATTGCGAAAATATGGAACGAAGATATTTAAGAGACAAATCGCATTCTTTAAGTTTGCTAGAAGAAATGTGGGTACTTACATGCATATGTATTTATATTAGCAGATTTATTAAACATTTTCATTTGAACAAAGACTGAAAACATAAGAACGGCTTTCCAATGAAACAAAAAATTACTTTTTTTCTATATATACAAAAGTTTCACGTACATTTTTACGCTTTTCGTTAAAGTAAAATAAGACGATTTAAAAACGAATTTAATTAACCTGGCATTATCGAAATTCATCACATAGCCAAAATTGTCTTTTTAATGAAACAAAAAGAAATCTGAAATCGACGCATGTTTCCTTATCACATGTTTTGTCTATTTCAAAAAAATTTCTTGACGAAATCGATTTCTATCACATACCTGTACATCGTTTCTGTATTTCTCGCATCGTAAAATTTCTCACATGAAGTGTGAAACAAAAAATTTCATCGTTTCTCGATTTGTGAGAAAAAAGTGTTTCTGTATTTGCATGCGAAAACAGACTGCGCTGATTTTGTTCTTACTGGAATGTTTCCAATAATTAAGAGTCAAATGTAAAAGAAACGTCAACGAGGGAAATTAATTATAACAAAAGCAAAACAATGAAAGGCTGAAAAATTTTAAATTACAAAACAACAATTGTTCTTTATAATTTTTTTTTTATTTAAATAAAAACCCAAATGTATAGTGCAGTGCTAGTTTTCATTCAAACTAAAAAAATTATGTATAAACATATTCTTGTGTTTATTTAAAATTTTTGCTACATACATACATATGTACATAATATGTATATATACATATGTACATACATACATATGTACATTATCTGTTGATTTCTGTTCCACATTTATACATACGAATTAAAAAATATTTATGTTTATTTATGAGGCGGACATAACCCATCTGTTGGGTTAGTAGTTTAGTAAATACAGAAATTGCCCCCTCCCTAACCTCATCGTGCCTCTAGCAATTTAAAATATACTTTTGATCCTATTCTCATATCTACCAAATATGCATAAGAAATTTCATTAAAATCGGTCCAGCCGTTTCGGAGGAGTTCGATAACAAACATCGTGGCACGAGAATTTTATATACATATGTACATACATACAATGTATTAGAAGATTCACTTTTCATATGTATATTTACATATACATATTTATTTAAATTTTGATTTTCTCGCACCAATTTTAAATGTGAGTTATTCTGACACTTCTTGTGAGAAACTTTCCGCAAAATGTTGTTAAAGAAACACTTTTTCTCACATACTTCCAATAATTGCTGGAAAATTATTAAAATGACAGATTATTCTCGCAAAGTACATATACAGAAACACTTGTGTGAGAAAACCCATATTTTGTTTCATTTTACACTGTTTTTGTTGCAATTCACTCGTTTCATGCGGATAACTTTACGATGCTAGAAATACAGAAACGAGCTACTGATTCGCAATTTTATGTCAGATGAAAAATTACTGAGAGCTCAATATATTGCTGATTGGTTCCAAATTTAATATATCCATTATACCTACATACGAGGTTCCTTTAAATTCAACACACTACAGATTATGACATTCATATTTATCTTCCGAATGTAAAATATTCCCATTTTGAATCATTATTAGTAATTATAAATTAAAAGTTTTCTATAAAAACGCAGCCCTAAATGATTTGGAAATACATGGAATAGGCAACCCTTTGCTGGATTGAACTAAGTCATCAAATAGAAAAACATGCGCAAGGCGTAATCTGTATTTCTATCATTCTTGACCATGAGTACATATGTACATACATATTTACAAATCAGATTATAACATGTCACCTTCTGAACATCCCAGTGAATCCCTCGTCACTATTTAATGAAAGATATAGGTACATGTCCGTCATAAGTTCCGAACGTTTTCAATTAGAATGAAAATTTCCGAATCACAAAATAGAATATTTGTTGTCCGGCATACTTCCGAAAATTTTTGCTCGATTGGTGGCTAATGTGAATGAATTTTTTAAAATCTCCTTTTCCATGTGTTATTATAAAACATATATTGGTTTTTATTTCCGAATTAGGTAGATCAGATATCAAACTTAAGTTCAAAAAATATTTTTTTCAAATTAAAATTAGTTTTCTTGTGTAATAAATGAGCTTCTATTTGCTTTCACCCAGCTTAGTGCAGTCGAAAGTAAAGCGAAAAAATTGTTCGGGAGTGAATGTCAGGCCACCAAAATATTCGGCAAAGATTCACTCTCACGCTGATGTGAAACTCATGACAGACACGATAACAAGTTAAATTAAACTCTTTTAATAATTTGTATCAGAATTTTGTATGCATATTGAAATTTTTAATACATACTCATATACATATGTACATACCCAGCAAAAAATAATCAAGTTTTTGGAAGCAGTACATACTTTTTCTGCCTTAAGAACGTGCTTCATATTAAGCACATACATATGTATTATCTTAACAAATGCAGAAATGTATGGCAGAAAATGTAAAATTTTCTGATAACTTTATTTAATCAATGTAGAAACAAAAAACACACTAGATTTACACTAGTGCATACTAGAAAGCACTATTGTAAGGCAATGATTAAAATTTTAAATTTTACGAAGTGTAACGAACATAATAAGACGACAGTACGAATGTTTGATGTTGTTTTCGTTCCATGAATTTACTTGCATACTCACTGCTCTGAAATAAGCATTTAAAACGAAATGCTCCAAAGTGGGACATCGCGAACAAATATCATGCCATATGTAAGCAGGTTTGTAAGCTAATATCACCTGATATTCCCCTACAACGAAGCAGTAATTTTTGCTGGGTAGCTGCCTCATAATTGACAAGGTAATTTACATGTAATATGCTTGTTATTTGTCTTGAGGCTATCTGTATTACGTATGAAATAAATAAATTGAAATATGGCTTAGTTTAAGTCCGAACTAATGTTGGAAATTTCCGCATTTTCCAGTTATTACATCTTTGCAACCCAGCAAACATAAAGTCAAACCTTTGAAATAAGATGGCTTTATCATTTGATATCAAGCGCAATTCTCATATGTTTTTCAAAGGTTTGTGTTTAACACTTGAATTCAAGTTGATAATGATTTCAGTATAAACATTTGACAATCAGTTTTTTATCAATTTGTTATCAAGTTGAGGTCAAGTGACATTTTCAAATTATAAATACACGGGGCAATCGAGGCATAAAGCACAAAATAAATTTTAAACATTTTAAAAATATGGCGATCAAAGTGTGTGTTAAGAGTGAAGAGAAAAGTATATATATATATTGCTTGTGAGTAAAAAATTAATTATGAGTAAGAACGCAAATAAGAAAAAAGATAAAACGGGGAAGTGAAGAAATAATATGTTTGTTATATGATCGAGGTGCTACTGAAAGCATGGACAATCTTGAAAATGAAGAGGAGCCAAGGTGAGGACTTAAATCGGCAATATAGGTGCAACGACAAAAATGACGGTTAGAGCTTTGAGCGTTACAACTACTATAAAAAGTATTATAATTTAGCTTATTTAAAAAAGAAAGTGGAATACATGAATAAGAAATTACATCGAAATGATTAAAAACTTCAATTAATTAAGATATTGTTATTTTATTGATATGCATTACTATTTTCTTATAACTTTTCACATACAAGTACATAAATATGTCAGTCAATAATGAATTCCATGAATTTATATATTAAACATGAACTTACAAAGCAAAAATTGTATTTTATTTATCTTCCACATTATATTGCAATCCACATTTGAGAATAACCCAGTAGCAAAAGGTAATACCTGGGATAAGAACTGGTAATAGCAAAAGTGAGGGCTGCAGCTCTGAACATCTCATATGAACTTTTTTTAAGAAATGTCCTAGGAAATTCAGATCTGACAACATCGCTGCTCTTGTATATGGGTCATTCAGATCTTACCTATTCATATACTTTGTGAAATCGAGTTTTCAGCTCTTACCTATTCATATACTTTGTGAAATGTAGCTTTCAGCTCTTACCTATTCATATACTTTGCGAAATGTAGCTTTCAGCTCTTACCTATTAATATACTTAGCGAAATCGAGTTTTCAGCTCTTACCTTTTCATATACTTTTTGAAATCGAGTTTTCAGCTCTTACCTATTTATATACTAACTCTTTTCTTCTGCCCTGTTCATAATAAATATTAACACATTTCATTTATTTTTAATTTTATTTTATGATAAAAAAGGAAAAAAAAAACAATTCATATGATTAAAATAACATAAATTAAAAAAAAAATTAAATGAAAAAAATTAATGAATTTAGAAAGAAAAAAAAACCAACCACTGTTAAATTGATTTTTTTCTTTTTAAAGAAGCCGCCTTATGCTGACGATTCTTCGCCATTTTAAGTCCTTTTTTAAGGTCGACAATGAAATCGCCTCGACTGTACCCATCACGTTCTACAGCTTCTGCTTAGTAAAAAAAATATTAGAATATGGTTATTGAATGAGCTGAAGTTGTCCATTACCAAATAAGGCGTCTTTGAAAAATTCATATTTTTTGAACGACAACTTTTCCTGTACGCCATCGTAATTGAACTGGATTAGCAAATCGTCTGTGATCAGCCGCTTTAGACCCTTTTGAAGACCAATTTGATTGATTATATTTCTTATTGCATCGATCTATTTAAAAAAAAAAAATTGAAATAATTTATAATAATGATTAGTGGAGCAAGAGTTCCCGTTCCCGTTGGGGTTAACATGTTGGGGGTGTGAACCCGTTCCATAGGAACGAAAATTTTGTCCTTTTTGTTCTATCTTGCTTAGTTTTCGAGATATGAGCATTTCTAAAACACCCATTTTTATAATTTTTTTTCCCGAGGGTCCAGGACCCAAACAGGGTCGACCATTGGAATGCCAAACCATGTTTTAAGACCAAGACCAAGACTGGGGTTGGTCTTGGTCTTGCTTTGCTCATCACTAATAATGATAATAAAAAATAATTGATGTTTGTAAAACTTACGTGGGCTTCTTTATTTCTCCCAATTTCTTCATTAGTTAATTAGTTAATTATTTAAAATATTTCTTACAATCTAATTTCTCGGAAATTTCTTTTTTCATGCACTGCATCTCTGTTCGGAGTTCTTCCAGCTGCCTCTTCAATTGGGTATTTTCATTTATCAAATGTTTATCTGCCATTAGACCAAATAAAATTAACAAATTCAATGAAAACAAAATAATGAGAGAATACATACCTTTATTTATATTTTCATTGCTGAATAATGGTTTTAAAATATTTCTTTCTGCCATCTTTTCTTACATACTATGTAATATTGGAATAAACAAATATTCATTTTCATTAATTGGAAAATAAAACAATTTGTGATTGATAGATTTTATATCATACATACATACGAATGTGTATGTAAATAGAGACACAAAGATTGCTAAGAATAAAAAAAAAACATAAAAACAAAGCAAGAGTATTTTGTTTAAAATGTTCCCTTACCCCGCAGCTATTACCAGTTCATTTCTTTTTTTTCAGCAGTGAATTCGTTTGCTAGTGGGAACGTTTGAAAGTAAGTTGAGAATAAATAAATTTCTCAATTTGAGAATAATTTCCCCTTTTTGTTGAGAATGCTATGTTTTTCAAGTTATTTTCAAAACCTTTTCAAACGTTTGTTGTTTGAAAAAATGTTTTATTTCAAATCATTTTCAATTTGAAATCAAGCCTTCGTGTTTGTTGGGAAATAATTAATTATGCATAAACTGATATAATTGCCAATGCATACAAATATATTTTTATAAACTTTTAGATGTTATGTCAGAGTTTTCCACAAGTTTCGTCATTAACTTCTGTTCTTTAGCCTTGCGTTTTGCTTCTTTTTGCTTCCTTCTATCTTCCTTTTCTTTTTGCTGCACGACGTAGGGTCGACTGTAAATTCACACCCTTAGGTGGTCTTGCGGCAGACCTCGGGTCGTGGGCATGACTCTCCTACACCCTCGTGACGGTGACTAAGACTACCGGACCCGCGGACCAAAACAAATCTACTCCACTTGTAAGTACAAGGTGGCTGGAAGCCGTGCCGAGGTACGCATGGCCAGTAAGTGGTTAAAGAGAACTGGTCCCTAACGGCTCCCCTCCGATGCCAGGGCACGGATCGGTTGTAAAAACTATTTGCCTAATCCATGCACGCCGTCACTGCATGGAGGGTCCAACACCTTACGTGCTTACTCGTGGGAACAAAATTGACAATAAAAATAAACTAAACACACAAACAACAACAAACAAACAAAACAATAAACCAGCTGCCCTGTCGCTAGGTAGGGCAAGAGTGCAGCGGAGTGTGTCCAGGGATGAAAGTCCAGGCACCTCCGCGGCTGGTAAAAACCTAGCCACCAATATCAAAACGGGTACGCCGGCTGAGAAATCCTCTGCTGTGCCTCGTGTACCCAAACAAACATCTGCGGGTGTGCCGGCTGCGGTCAAAGCAGCTGTGCCTAATGCACCAGCAATCAGTGAATCAAAGGGTGCGCCGGCTGTACACGCTCCAGTCGCGCCAACTGCACCCAATACCATCGAAGCGGATACGCCGGTTGTAGCGAAGGCAACTGTGCCTGATGTATCCGCCTCGACAAGTTCACGAGAGAGGAAGTTCTCGTCCCGCAAAGCCATTTCCGAGACTCGGGCCGCTCGACGCTATATCGATTGGTTGGGCAATAAAGCGGCGGCGGAACTCACTAGCGCGGAGAAATCCTCGCTAGCTTGGGCCAAGACACATCTGGCTACTGTAGACGGATCTTCTCCTGAGGGCACTGCCAAACCGGCTTCAAGTTTTGGCCCCAAAAGACAAAGATCAGGAGAGGATTCGTCTCAGCAGCAGATGCAGCCACAAAATAAAAAACCGAGACAGGGTGACGGCAAAATCACGCACAGGTCTTACAGCGAGGTTGCAAAAAATCCGCTGATAAGAGCTGTTCTGGATCGCAGCAACAGCGACGGATCAATCGACCATGCTCAATGGGGTTTGATCTGTCAAAAGCTGCTTGACGTCTACCTGCTCAACACCAGCGAGGTCCAAGAAACCTCGCCTCAATTCACGGACGCTGGCTGGGTCCAGGGCCGTGTTAAACTGGTGTCTTGCACGGACGAGAGGTCGGTCACCAAACTTAAGCTAGTGATCGAGTCTCTTGGCGAGGTGTGGCCTGGCGCGAGGTTGGAGCTGGTCCCGGTAAACGAAATTCCTCGTAGACCGAGAGCAGTTGCGACCATTCCGGCAGAGCCGCATGACCCAGAGGCTATCCTAGGCATCTTCCGTCGTGCAAACCCTGACCTACCAACCAGTGATTGGAAGGTGGTCAAGGTTTTTGGGGCGGAAGGTGCACGTAGGAAGGTGATCGTTGTCCTGAATAAGGAGACGTTGCCTCTACTTCGGGACAGACAGGGCCTGGTCTTCTATGGTTTTATGGGAATCAGGCTCAGTGTGTACCGCGGTGATGGCGAACGCGATCCCGACAATGCTAGTGGCCATGTGAAGGAGCTGGCAAAAAAAAACAACACCTGACAAGCCAGCCGGTACGGAGGTCATAGGGGACTCCACGGAATCGGTCACTTCATGATGTTCCCAATCAACAGCCGGTTTGGTTGGGGATCTCCTGGAGGGACTCATTTTTGGAGATGACGAGGACGCACTCCTGAACCCGAGTCAGGGTGATGCCGAGGCAAATGCCGTCTATGACCCCGACACGGACAATGGCGAAAGTGCTACAGGTTAATCTGCAGCACTCTAAGGCAGCATCAGCTGCATTAACCCTCCGCCTTTCAGAAAAAGGGGAGGACATTGTGCTAGTCCAAGAGCCGTGGACCAAAAACGGCAGAATACTTGGACTTAGCACCACTGGCTACAAACTGCTGTATGCAACAAAAACAGGTAACAACGCTAAAAACATTCGATCCTGTATCTTAGCAAAAACAAATCTCAATATCTTCATTCTATCCGATTTTAGTGATGAAGACACTGTAACTGCAGCATGGGAGACAGGAGGATCCACCATATGGATCCTATCCTGCTACATGGCGCATGATCATGCGGACCAACCACCACACAATCTGGTCCACAAAATGGCACACAACGCCAACTTGAAAGGCATACCAATCCTGTTGGGTGCGGACGCTAATGCACATCACCACATCTGGGGTAGCTCAAATACCAACGAAAGGGGTGAGTGTATATTCGACTTCATTATTGATAAAAACTTAGTAGTGCTGAATCAAGGTTCAGAACCAACTTTTGTAGTCTCAAACAGACAAGAAGTACTAGACATTACACTTGCTAGTGCGAGACACGCTCATATAATTAGGGACTGGAGGGTCTCAGCTGACTGCTCCTTTTCTGATCACCGCTATATTGAATTCAATATCAGCTTAAAAACTGGAAGCACCAAGCTTTTCGTTAATAGGCGTAAAACGAACTGGGAGGAACATAATAATATCCTCACCAACTCAATTGCACATCCTCCAAACATAGAGGAAGTAGCCGATATAGAAATAGCAGTCAATAATCTAACTAATGCTTTTAAGGAAGCAACAAGAATCTCTTGCAAATCTTCCACACAACGCAAAAATAGCAAACCACCTTGGTGGTCTGTCAGCCTAGAAGAGTCTCGCAGGAGCTGCCGCAGACTCTTTAATGGGGCAAAAAGAACAGGTAACTGGGCTCTTTACAAAGCCTCATTGAATAAATTCAAATATCAGGTTAGAAACGCTAAACGTAAGTCTTGGAAAGATTTCTGCGGAAATGTGGAATCCCTCTCCGACACTAACAGGCTGCGCAAAATTCTGGCCAAACAACCGTCCGTACCTGGATTCATCCAGACACTAGACGGCAAATGGACTACTAACTCCTTGGAGTCCCTAGAAGCCCTAATGGAAACTCACTTTCCGGGCTGTTCCCCTTTTATGGAGGTACAAAACGCTTCCCCTCCTGCCCGGAGTATGACGAACGTAGCAATAACTACTGACAGACTTCACTGGGCTATTAAAAGCTTCCATCCGTACAAATCACCTGGTCCGGACGGAATCATTCCCGCAGATCTACAACACAATTTAGACCTTGTTACACCCTGGCTGCTCATAATATACAGAGCATGTCTTGACTGGTCCCATATTCCGCAACAATGGACCAAATGCGATGTAATTTTCATCCCAAAAGGGGGAAAAGCATCGCACTCGAAGGCAAAGGACTTTAGACCTATCAGCCTTACATCTTTTCTTTTAAAGACTTTAGAAAGACTGATCGACGTTCATATTAGAACTATAACAATCGACAGTAATCTTTTATCAGCCAATCAACACGCCTACACCAAAGGCAAATCGGTTGAGACGGCGTTACATTCGCTCGTAGGTCACATTGAAGGGTCACTTGAGCATAAGAATTATACTCTAGCGGCCTTCATGGACATTTAGGGCGCCTTTAACAATATCAACTCGGATGCTATTACCCAAGCTCTCACAGAGCTAGGAATAGAGCAGTCACTATGTCAATTCATCAAGAATTTGCTTGAACGCAGAGCCATCACATCTACCATGGGGGAAGCACGCATTACCAGGTACGCCCGCAAGGGCACGCCACAAGGTGGTGTCCTATCCCCTCTGCTATGGAATGTGGCATTAAACGTCCTGCTTAGTAAACTGGAGTCCATGTGCGTCAATACTGTTGCATATGCAGATGATGTGGCAGTGACTATCTCGGGCTTCCATCTTGACACAATTAGCTACAGGCTGGAAGATGCACTCAGTGAGGTCTGTAAATGGTGCTCACAGAACGGCCTCAGCGTCAACCCAACCAAAACGGAACTAGTGCTCTTTACTAGAAGATACAAAATTCCCACCTTCACTCTACCCAAAATAAATGGCACTACACTAGCCCTATCGGATAAAGCCAAATTCTTAGGCATTATCCTTGATAATAAATTAACATGGAGAGACAATCTTCATGCTCGTGCAACAAAAGCCGTAGCGGCATTATATGTTTGCAAGAAAGCCATTGGTCCTACCTGGGGCATAAGTCCCAAGGGGATTAATTGGATATTTGAAACGGTCATCAAACCAACTCTTTTCTATGGTGTAACAATCTGGTGGAAAGCACTGGACTTGGAAACAAACCGACAGCGAATTGAGAGAACTCTCCGCTTAATGGCAATCATGATAACTGGTGCCCTTAGAACTACGCCCACAAAGGCCCTTTTTGCTATGCTGGGCTGGCTTCCAGTCGATCTGTTGGCTAGGAAGCTAGCTCTACGCACTGCGGTGCGACTTAGTACAACTGACGCATGGAAATATCGACCATGGGGTCACGCTAGCAGTGTAGAGACCATGGGAACTATCCCTGATCTCATCGACTATTGCATTCCAAGACCTTCCTTTTATAGAGCATTTAACTACTCTCTATCGGAGGACCTCCCCCCTACACCGCACGGGGCCCTACGAGTGTTCACGGATGGCTCCAAACGGGGCTCCACGGTTGGCGAATTCGGGATCAGGATTTCCTTCAGACTCCCGGACGAATGTAGTATCTTACAAGCTGAAATATCCGCCATCAAAAAGGCAACAAAGTGGCTACGGTACTATAGGATAACAAATAGAGTTATTCATATCATAACCGACAGCAATCCTGCAATAATAGCAATTTCGGGTGTGTACACAACATCCCTCCTTACCCTGGAATGCAGGAAATCACTTAATACAGTGGCTGATTGTTCTAGTGTTACCCTTATTTGGGTACGGGGACACGGAGAAAACACAGGCAATCTCATCGCTGACAATCTGGCCAGGAGAGGTACAGAGTTAGAGGCCGCTGAAATTTACAATTTCTGTGGTCTTCCGCTCTTGGCCTGCTGGAGGCGAATCGAGAAAGCCCTTATGCAAGAGGCACAAACAAGATGGTTTAATGAACCATCCTGTACCACAGCAAGGACCCTATGGCCTTGCATTGATATCAACAGAACCAAAAATCTGCTGAACTTTCCAAAACCGCAATTGCGCAATCTTGTGGCCACGGTCACGGGACACTGCACCTTCGGAACCCATGCCAGACGCATGGGTCTACCATACAATGAGTATTGCTCCAGCTGCAATGACGAGGAAGAAGAAGAAAGCATCGCACACCTTCTATGCCTCTGCCCAGCTATGGAGGATCACCGCCTCCCCTTTCTAGGCAGAAGATCCTTCAGTACCCTCTCCGAGCTCTCAAATACGGAACTCGGTTGTATTAGCTCCTTCATCAGGAGCAGTGGATGGTTCGCCCAATAGGGGGCTCGACATCCTGGATGTTCTGCAAGACAACTCCTTGCTTTGGTTTTTCCCACCTGTTTCTGCTTTCTACTATTCTCTTGCTCTTCTATGGTCTTTCCTCATCTACTATTCTTAAGACTCTTCTAATCTGCTTTCCTCCATCACTCGTCTTCACTACAGGTAGCACAATGGGACCATATCAGGACCCAAGTGAGCTGGAATCTAATCTTCCATTTACCAGCAGCCTGTTAACCTAACCTAACCTAGCCTTGCGTTTTGCTTCTTTTTGCTTCCTTCTATCTTCCTTTTCTTTTTGGTCCAATACCTCTTTAAAACGTTCATCTTTGGGATCTATCTTGTAGCCAAAATGTCTTCGCACTTCTTCTACTAAGCGATCCTTTTTTTCTTTAGCAGCAAGGGCGACAGCTTCCTTTTTGTTTATTCTCCAATTAAGTTCTTCTTGCCACTGATTTAGTTTTTCAATTTTTTTGGCGATTTCTTCTTCGCGTTTCAAAATTTTTTCATTTTCAGTGCTTTTCTTGAATTTATATTTACTAATCATGGACTGACATGTGTCATTATCTACAAAATCTTCATAAAAGATTTTGGAACTATCCGAATTAGCTGTAAAGCAAATCCTGGGCATAACGCCGCTTTCCGACCCATAACGAGCAAATATTTTGCGTTGAAATTTTTCAGTAGAGTGAATCCATGAATGTGGTTCCTTGTAAGGGACTTTGCGGTGAAGAAAATTTCGATGTTGGTTTAGTAAGCCTGATTTATTACAGATTGAATTATTTTGAGCTAAACTATCACTTATTCCAACATTGTCGTATTGTATGCCCTGCGCAGAGAACTTCTTTTGATGACAATATAGTTTTAAGGAAATTTTATTTTTTCTTAACAAAAAATTAAACATGTCGAGCAAGGAACAGAGTAACAAGCCGAATTAAGCATGTCGGCGGCGGCTGAAAGGGCAAAAATTTTCGGCGGCGGCGGTTGAACGTCTTCGCGCCAATTATTAAGCATATATTTTTTATGCATACATCAGTGATGGAAAAATGAAAAATTTAAATGGTACTGTCTGTCAACAAAACGAGTAATATATTCATCATTGAGGTACTTTTATGAAACATATATTTTTATTCAAAAATAAAATTAAGCAGAAGCAGACTCCATATTTTGGAAAGTTTTAAATCACTATTTTATTTTTAATTTTTTTTCAAGCTATTGCATAGCTCCTATCGCGGGCTTTGAGGCGACCGAATCAAGAAATTTTTAAACGTTTGTCCTGGAAAAAATCTGTCATTTGTTTTTGAAAGGAAAAAACCTGGTACTAAGTTTGTTTCTTAAGTCTTTTGTGTTGTTAAGTATTTAAATCGCCCAATGTATGTTAACGCCTAAAGTATGCTATTGATTAACATTAACATTTGATATCATAATGATATCATTAACATACAGTATTGCCAGAATAACAAAGGAGTTATTAAAAAAAACATAATAATATAATTGCATAAGTTGATAAAAATACTGTGCAATAGCTTTACCGCGGCAATCGCCAAGTGCCACATGTCTTTTTTAATTTTATTTTCTGCTAAAAACTGATTGGATATAAATAATAATATTTTCCAACACAAAAAAACTCTTAGTAATTTTGAATTTTCATTAATTCAATAAAACTGAACTTGAGCCTAATAATATTACTTTCATATGTAAATCAATATAAGTTCAAATAATAATTACGTTTATTCGTAATAATAATATAAAAATATTAATTTTATTTTACTTTTAAATTCTAGGACACATTCAGTTTCAACTCTCGTAGTGCACAGCCGCGTTTTTATAATCGTCGCAACTGAATATTAAAAATTATCTAAAATTCCAAGTCACAAAAAATATACAAAAACAAAACATTTTTTGAACAGTTATTTTACTGGTTTTATTTTATTTTTTGCTTGTGTGTAAATACATAAATATCTGTATACACAAACTCTTATAAGTGAAAAAAAAAACTACGGGTAGCACTCCGGGAGTGCCGACAGAAGTGAAAACGTTTTGTGATTACAACAATACACGTGTTATTGCCAAAAAATTATGCGTAGATATAAACAATTATATAAATACATGCAACAAATTTAACCACTTATCAAGGCGTATGTAACAGGCGAGCTTACTAGCACAGCTGACTGAGCTCGCTTTATAGCAAATTTTCATACAAACTCATATAGTTTGAAGAGAGTACATAAAAAAAGGTTACAGTTTGGTACTCATACGTATTAAAATGCTTTTAATTTGTTTGTGTGTTTTGTTATGAATCAAGTGCTTTATACCAAAAAAATACATGTTGTTTTTGTATTGTTGTACTTGTTGTCGAACTGCGCATACCTGCTAGTTTTGCCATGCTTCTTATTCCAAACGCAAATGCAACTGCGCCCGAGAAGTTAACAACCTAAATTTTTTTTCTCAAAATGATGAGAGCGCCATCTTTGTGTACTCTGCTTAATCAGTTTCGCTCAAATTGAAGAGTGCGGCCTCTTTGGTGCACCAAAAATGAGTGTTTTTCCCATATATGGCAACATCACCCACAAGAGAGGGCGCTCTCTTCATTTTGAGGAAAAAAATTTAGGTGTTCGGCCTTACTACGGTTCTCGGATCGACTTCGACTGTTTTACTAGATTAAAGAAACACACAACATTTTTCTTTAATCTATTACAGCAGTCGAAGTCGAATCGAGAACAGTAATAAAACCCAATATCTGTAGGTTGTTAACTTCACACCGACTAGGCATTCGTACAAACAGAGATGCTACAAGCGTGACGGTGTCGCGAGTTCTGAGGTTTTTTTGTCTAATCCAAAACCTTCGTACCGCGCCAATAGAAATTTTCACTTCAAAAAAAGAGAACTCTAAATGAGTTCATCTTCTGCCAACAACAACAGCAATAAATCTACAAGCAGTATAAATTTTTATTTAACTGTGGTTGCTGACGACAACAAAAGAATTAATTAAACATAATCCTGAATTCTACACAAAACACAACTAATCGTGCGCGATCATGCTCTCCGTACATGTTAAATAGTGATCAAGAAGCAACAACAATTGCACCTATTAGCAAACTTGTCAGCTTAGCTGTACCATCAAACAAACAAACAATAAATGCCCAGGTGACCAACGTGTACAAAATTAATAAAATTATAGATGCAGTAAGTGAAAATAGTGATAATAAAATTCAAGCAGGTATGGATAGATACATAACTGTGTTAAAAAAGGGAAGAAGTCCCAAATCTGCTCAAATTGCGTCAACGGCAAAAGTTCGCAAAGATGGAAAAAATATAAAAAATTTCGAAAATCGTTTCGCGAGGTGATGAAGACACAACTACTACAAGTTTGAGTAAGCCACGATCGATTTATTTAAGAGAACAGAACTCCAGCTTTCTGGTAAAAAGCCTTATCTCGTTAATTGGAGTTTTACGTAACTCCAATCAAGCGGGGGAAAATCAATGAAACAAAAATTCAGGTATCTAAAGAAAATAATTACAGAAAAATACTCTTAGACTTTGAGACAAAAAATAAAAATTTTTATACATATCAGCTGAAGAGTGCTAAAGGTCTAAACGTTGTAATTAAATTTTTTTTTTTTTTTTTTTTTTTTTTTTTTGATAATTTTATTATTTATTGAATCTTTAATTATTTAAATTGAATTATCAATAAGTTTTTCAAATCTTAAATCTAAAAAATATTAAATATAAGTATAGCCAATGCTAAACAAAATTTTTAATTTCAACGGTTGATTTTTGTTGTTTTACATCTCTCGTGAACGGCTGAGAAAAAGAGTATCCCTTCTTTTCAGCCGGGTGTGGCCTCTATAATGAAGAATATTGCGCGCAAGTGGATTTGGGTGCAACTCAAGTTTTTTTATATATTTTTTCGCGTGTTTTGAAAATACTGTCTTCACTAACGGAACGTCTAGGTCTTTATGAATTCGATGGTTTCTGACATTCCAGGGGGCTGCTGTTATTGTGCGTAGGATTTTATTCTGCCGCCTTTGAATTCTTTCGACATTCGATGCTGAGGCAGTGCCCCATAACTGGATTCCATAGGACCATATTGGTTTCAGGATCGCGTTGTATAAGAGAAGTTTACAGTCAAGGCTTAGTATAGAGTTTCTTCCAATAAGCCAATTCATTTGGGCTGCTTTTAGTTTCATTTGTATTAACTTTGCGTCTATATGTCATTTCCATGTTAAACGACGATCAAGATGAACGCCTAGATATTTGACTACAGTGTGTTGTGGTATAGTCTCGGTGTTAATTTTTTATAGGCGGGCATGTTTCCCTGCGCAACGTAAAAGTGACGTGTGCACATTTCTGCTCGTTAACTTTTATACGCCATTGTTTGAGCCATTTTTCCAGTTTGGATATATATGCTTGTAAGTTGCGGGAAGCTTCTACAGGATTTTCGTGAACGCTTAGAAAGGCTGTATCATCCGCAAATGTTGATGTATGAATGTTACTGCTTAACGGTAAGTCAAAGGCATATATTAAATAAAGTAAGGGTCCGAAGATACTGCCTTGAGGGTCTCCGGCTTCAATCGACTGCGGAGGGCTTAAAAAATTGCCTTCCCTAACTACAAATTTACGTTCCATTAAATAGCTTTTTAAAAGCTTTACGATGTTTGCTGGTAGATTTTGTGTTAGTTTGTTGAAAAGACCTTCGTGCCATACTTTATCGAAAGCTTGTGAGACATCAATAAAGAGCGCAGTATTTCTTTTTTTCAAAAGTGTCTCTAACGACATTCACAAGTCTGTGAGTTTGTTCAATTGTGTTATGTTGTCTGCGAAAACCGAATTGATGATCTGGAATACATCCATTACTAGTCACTATAGGCATCAGCTTGCTCATATACAGCTTTTCAAATAGTTTTGAAATGTTAGACAGTAAACTAATAGGCCGATAGGATTCAACTTTTGTATGGTCCTTGCCGGGCTTTAGTATCATAGTAATTAGCGAAACCTTCCATTCTTTAGGATAGTGTTCTAGGCGTAGAATACTGTTAAAAATGAATAGTATTATTCTTTTTGCAGTGTAAGGCAATTCTTGAAGCATTTTGTTGCTTATTTTGTCGACACCTGGGGCTTTTCTGGTGTTAAGACTAGTAATAGTATTTTCAATCTCCGTCATGTTAAATCTCATCGGTATTTCTGGTAAAGAGACGACTGGTGGCAGTTCAACAATATCAGCAGAAATATTCGGAGTGAAAACTTTTTCTAAGTGTTTAACAAAAAGTGCACGGGCCTGTTCGTAAATGCAAAACTGCGCTGCATATTGTGCGCAGTACGTTCATATATGCAAATAGTGGCAACTCTGCAAAAGGTATGCGTTCAAAAATGCATCGCTGCAGTATATTATGCGCAAATAAACACAAAACACTAATCATAAAAATTGCTGATGCAACGGAAATTTTTATTTTATTATTTGTTTTTTATTTCTTAACCTTTTTCTTTCTTGTAGATTAGACAATTTTACATCATTAGTTTTATAGTCCAGCTCAAAAATTAAATTTATCATTAACTTTTCCATTTTTGTTAAATTTTTTGGTTCATAAATACAAACATTAAAATGCGCAAAAAGAAACATAAGCAACAGTTGATTAGCAGTGGCAGTGCAAAATAATCATATTATGCAGCGCAGTGATGAATTTACGAACAGGCCCCACCTTTTTCAGCATCAGTTTTTGCCCAGTCACCATTTGGGGCTCGTAATGGGGGTTTGCATATCACTGGCCTTTTTAGTCCTCTGGCTGCACGCCACAGTGAATAATCTGTTTGTGGTGTTGCATCTAGCTCTTGAAGGAATTTTTGAAGGGAAGCTGTTTTTTGAGTTTGCAAAACTTTCCTAAGCTGCTTGGTACACTCCTTAAGCCTTAATTTTAGCTGGGGCGATCTGTAGCGCTGCCATTCTCGTCGAGCTCTCCGTTTTTCAGTCAATAGCCTTTCTATATCTACAGAAAAAATATTGTTAAATCTCACTGGTTGGTTTATTTCATTTGAAGTAGCATTAAAAGCAGCTTGTTTAACATGCGCTTCAAACAACCTGAGAGAATCGTCTATATCTGAAGGTGTTCTCAGCGGCATTTTTTCCGAGCAATGAGCACTCAGATATTTTCTGTATTTCAGCCAGTTAATACGTGCAGATGTCGTCGCTAAATCACATGTTGTGTGTGAGTAAATAGTGACAATTGTAGGCGAGTGGTCTGAAGATAAGTCCAAAGATGCTTCAACTTCAACCATCTCGCTGGGCACGCCTTTCACAATTCCAAAGTCGATAACATCAGGAATTTTTTGTCGATCTGTTGGCCAATATGTTGGCTGTCCACTTGAAACTACATTCAAACCCATTTTAGATATTGTGTCGAATAAAATTCGTCCCTAAGGTGTGATTAAACGTGAACCCCAAAATGTGTGTTTAGCATTGTAGTCGCCAGCTGCTAGAAAACGGAGGCCCAGTGATTTATAAAAAGCCGTATATTGACTCTCAGTAATTGAGAATCTGGGGGGCGAATAGACAGATGATATTACAAGTTTTTGATAGTAAGTTTCGATGCAGATGTTCGTTGCTTGAAGATAATCTTCACAAAAATCGTTCAACAGGTGGTGTTTTATTCGCGTTTTTATTAGGATTCCCGAACCACCACAAGCTCTGCCACGGGGATCCTTGGTGTCGTAAAAATTATATCCACTAATTCTGAAACAGCTTCGAGATGTCAAATGAGTTTCTGAGATAAGCATAACATCGATTTGTTTATCCTGAAGAAAATATTCTATTTCGTTTTTATGTTGGCAGATGCCGTTTGCGTTCCAAAAACGGATTTTTAAGTTCATGGTTTGCTTAGCACAGCCTGCAACAAGGTAGACTGCATTTTAAACAGTTCCTGCATCATACAGCACATGTTGAGAGTAAATGTATTTACAGTTTGTATTAAGCTCTCAATTGAGGCTTCAATACGACTAAAATTATACCCCGAATCTTCATTTACATTTACGGTTTTTTGCGCCGTACTCTGATTGCTTTTTAAAATACTAGCGTATGAAAATTTGTTGTTAGATTGTTGTTGAGCACTAGTCGCGTTAGACTTGAAAATGTTTGAAAATTGATTTTGGCTAGTAGACGGTTGAGGTAACTGTGGATAGTTAATAGGGGTTTTAGGCTGAGCGGGAGTAGCATTGGTTTTTTTGGTTGATGAATTCTTAAAGAACGAGTAAAGGGGGCAGCCTCTATAGTTGGCAGTGTGTTGTAATTAAATGTATAGATTCTATCGTGGATCCAGAAGAGGTCAAGTCTGGCCTTGAAATCAGTGGCTTCAAGGTGAAAAATGTTTCAAACATCAAAAATAGAGAAAAAATCCCCTAACCAATATTTAGAGTGAAGTACTTGTTGCATCGAAGAGTTACCGCTGAGCTTCCACATAAAAAGGCTGGACCTGTTCACTGGCAAAACTGCCAAGAATTTGGTCTTACCAAAACTTATTGCAAGTTGCTTACAGTCTGCGTCGTATGTGTTGAGTTACACAGTACCGCTAACTGTGACAAAACAAGGCGAAAAAATGTGGCAGTTGCGGCGGAAATCACACTGCCAAATATAAAGCTGCCCTCTTTAATCGTTTTTTAAACGCTCCTCGAACAAAAAAGAAAATAATATCCCCGCTTAGCCTATCACACTTTTAAGCTACCCTCAGTTACCTCCACCGTCTACCAGTCAGCAACAATATTCAAACGTATTGAAATCAAACGCGACTATTGCCCAGCAACAACCTACATAATAGTCAATTTAAATGCGCTAACATTTTAAAAAGTAACCAGAATACAGCGCAAAAACCGGTACCAGTAAACGAAGCTCGTATTGAAGCGTCAATTGAGAGCATAATACAAACAGTAAATACTTTTACTCTCAACATATCCTGTATGATGCAGGAATTGTTGAAAATGCAGTCTACTTTGTTGCAGGCTGTATTAAGCAAACCGTAAACTTGAAAATATGTTTTTGGAACGCAAACGGCATCTGCCAACATAAGAATGAAATAGAATATTTCATAATGAATCAACAAATCGATGTAATACTCATTTCAGAGACTCATTTGACGTCTCGAAGCTATTTCAGAATTAGTGGATATAATTTTTACGACACCAACGATCCTCGAGGTAGAGCTTGTGTTGGCTCGGGAATTCTAAAAAAATCGCGAATAAAACACTTTTTGTGAAGAATATCTTCTAGCAACAAATATTTGTATTGAAAATTATCATCAAAAACTTGTAATATCATCTGTCTATTCCTCCCCCAGATTTTAAATTACCGTGAGCCAATATATGGATTTTTATAACTTACTTTGCCCCCGTTTTCTAGCAGCTGGTGACTAAACACACATTCTGGGGTTCACGTTTAATCACTCCTAAGGGTCGTGTGTTGTTTAACACAATTTCTAAAATGGGTTTGAATGTAGTTTCAAGTGGTCAGCCAACATATTGGCCAACAGATCGATAAAAAATTCCCGATGTTATCGACTTTGGAATACTGAAAGGTTTGGCCAGCGAAATGATTAAAGCTTAAGCATCTCTGGATTTATCTTCAGATCACTCGCCTAATTGCTCGGAAAATATGCCGTTGATAACACCTACTGACATAGATAATTCTATTAGGTTTCTTGAAGCACATGTTAAACAAGCTGATCTTAATGCTTCTTCAAATCAAACAAATCAACAAGTGAGATTTAACAATATTTTTTGTGTAGATATATAAAGGCTATTGACCGAAAAACGTAGAGCTCGACGAAAATGGCAACGTAACAGATCGCCCCAGCTAAAATTAAGGCTTAAGGAGTGTACCAAGCAGCTTAGAAAAGTTTTACAAACACAAAAAGCACCTTCCCTCCAAAAATTTCTTCAAGAACTATGTATATGCAACACCACAAACAGATTATTTGCTATGACGTGCAGCCAGTACGTAATAGTACGTAGAATTTTGTTTTGTCGCCTTTGAATTGGTCCAAATGAGTGACAAACAAATTTTATAAAAAAAATTCTCAAATACAATTGAGAAATCGGACTTACGTAGTCTATAAGTGTAGACTCTTGGCTTTAATTTCCCATTGGTCTAAATAAGTGACAAACATAAATGTGCCAACAAATGGCTAAATTCCCGTAGAGCTGATCAAAATTTACACAATTTTAATTTTTAGAATTTTATAAAAAAATTCTCAAATACAATTGAGAAATCGGACTTACGTAGTCAATAAGTATGGATTCTTGGCTTTAATTTCTCATTGGTCCAAATGAGTGACAAACAAATTTTAAAGAAAAATTCTCAAATACAATTGACAAATCGGACTTACGTAGTCTATAAATATGGACTCTTGGCTTTAATTTCTCATTGGTCCAAATGAGTGACAAACAAATTTTAAAGAAAAATTCTCAAATACAATTGAGAAATCGGACTTACGTAGTCCAAAAGTATGGACTCTTGGCTTTAATTTCCCATTGGTCTAAATGAGTGACAAACATAAATGTGACAACAAATGGCCAAATTCACGTAGAGCTGATCAAACTTTACACAATTTTAATTTTTAGAATTTTATAAAAAAATTCTCAAATACAATTGAGAAATCGGACTTACGTAGTCCAAAAGTATGGACTCTTGGCTTTAATTTCCCATTGGTCTAAATGAGTGACAAACATAAATGTGCCAACAAATGGCTAAATTCCCGTAGAGCTGATCAAAATTTACACAATTTTAATTTTTAGAATTTTATAGAAAAATTCTCAAATACAATTGAGAAATCGGACTTACGTAGTCAATAAGTATGGATTCTTGGCTTTAATTTCTCATTGGTCCAAATGAGTGACAAACAAATTTTAAAGAAAAATTCTCAAATACAATTGAGAAATCGGACTTACGTAGTCTATAAGTATGGACCCTTGGCTTTAATTTCCCATTGGTCCAAATGAGTGAAAAACAAATTTTAAAGAAAAATTCTCAAATACAATTGAGAAATCGGACTTACGTAGTCTATAAGTATGTACCCTTGGCTTTAATTTCCCATTGGTCCAAATGAGTGACAAATAAATTTTGTAGAAAAATTCTCAAATACAATTGAGAAATCGGACTTACGTAGTCTATAAGTGTAGACCCTTGGCTTTAATTTCCCATTGGTCTAAATGAGTGACAAACATAAATGTGCCAACAAATGGCTTAATTCCCGTAGAGCTGATCAAAATTTACACAATTTTAATTTTTAGAATTTTATAAAAAAATTCTCAAATATAATTGAGAAATCGAACTTACGTAGTCTATAGGTGTGGACCCTTGGCTTTAATTTCCCATTGGTCTAAATAAGTGACAAACATAAATGTGCCAACAAATGGCTAAATTCCCGTAGAGCTGATCAAAATTTACACAATTTTAATTTTTAGAATTTTATAAAAAAATTCTCAAATACAATTGAGAAATCGGACTTACGTAGTCTATAAGTGTAGACCCTTGGCTTTAATTTCCCATTGGTATAAATTAGTGACAAACACAAATGTGCCAACAAATGGCTAAATTCCCGTAGAGCTGATCAAAATTTACACAATATTAATTTTTAGAATTTTATAGAAAAATTCTCAAATACAATTGAGAAATCGGACTTACGTAGTCTATAAGTATGGACCCTTGGCTTTAATTTCCCATTGGTCCAAATGAGTGACAAACAAATTTTATAGAAAAATTCTCAAATACAATTGAGAAATCAGAATTACGTAGTTAATAAGTATGGATTATTGGCTTTAATTTCTCATTGGTCCAAATGAGTGATAAGCAAATTTTGTAGAAAAATTCTCAAATATAATTGAGAAATCGGGCTTACGTTGTCTATAATTATGGACCCTTGGCTTTAATTTCCCATTGGTCTAAATGAGTGACAAACATAAATGTGCCAACAAATGGCCAAATTCACGTAGAGCTGATCAAACTTTACACAATTTTAATTTTTAGAATTTTATAAAAAAATTCTCAAATACAATTGAGAAATCGGACTTTTGTTGTCTATAATTATGGACCCTTGGCTTTAATTTCCCATTGGTCCAAATGAGTGATAAGCAAATTTTGTAGAAAAATTCTCAAATACAATTGAGAAATCGGACTTACGTAGTCTATAAGTGTGGACCCTTGGCTTTAATTTCCCATTGGTCTAAATGAGTGACAAACATAAATGTGCCAACAAATGGTCAAATGGTCAATGGTAGAGCTGATCAAACTTTACACAATTTTAATTTTTAGAATTTTATAAAAAAATTCTCAAATACAATTGAGAAATCGGACTTTTGTTGTCTATAAGTGTGGACCCTTGGCTTTAATTTCCCATTGGTCTAAATGAGTGACAAACAAATTTTAAAGAAAAATTCTCAAATACAATTGAGAAATCGGACTTACGTAGTCCAAAAGTATGGATTCTTGGCTTTAATTTCTCATTGGTCCAAATGAGTGACAAACAAATTTTAAAGAAAAATTCTCAAATACAATTGACAAATCGGACTTACGTAGTCCAAAAGTATGGACTCTTGGCTTTAATTTCCCATTGGTCTAAATGAGTGACAAACATAAATGTGCCAACAAATGGCTAAATTCCCGTAGAGCTGATCAAAATTTACACAATTTTAATTTTTAGAATTTTATAGAAAAATTCTCAAATACAATTGAGAAATCGGACTTACGTAGTCAATAAGTATGGATTCTTGGCTTTAATTTCTCATTGGTCCAAATGAGTGACAAACAAATTTTAAAGAAAAATTCTCAAATACAATTGAGAAATCGGACTTACGTAGTCTATAAGTATGGACCCTTGGCTTTAATTTCCCATTGGTCCAAATGAGTGAAAAACAAATTTTAAAGAAAAATTCTCAAATACAATTGAGAAATCGGACTTACGTAGTCTATAGGTGTGAACCCTTGGCTTTAATTTCCCATTGGTCTAAATAAGTGACAAACATAAATGTGCCAACAAATGGCTAAATTCCCGTAGAGCTGATCAAAATTTACACAATATTAATTTTTAGAGTTTTATAAAAAAATTCTCAAATACAATTGAGAAATCGGACTTACGTAGTCTATAAGTGTAGACCCTTGGCTTTAATTTCCCATTGGTATAAATTAGTGACAAACACAAATGTGCCAACAAATGGCTAAATTCCCGTAGAGCTGATCAAAATTTACACAATATTAATTTTTAGAATTTTATAGAAAAATTCTCAAATACAATTGAGAAATCGGACTTACGTAGTCTATAAGTATGGACCCTTGGCTTTAATTTCCCATTGGTCCAAATGAGTGACAAACAAATTTTATAGAAAAATTCTCAAATACAATTGAGAAATCAGAATTACGTAGTTAATAAGTATGGATTATTGGCTTTAATTTCTCATTGGTCCAAATGAGTGATAAGCAAATTTTGTAGAAAAATTCTCAAATATAATTGAGAAATCGGGCTTACGTTGTCTATAATTATGGACCCTTGGCTTTAATTTCCCATTGGTCCAAATGAGTGATAAGCAAATTTTGTAGAAAAATTCTCAAATACAATTGAGAAATCGGACTTACGTAGTCTATAAGTGTGGACCCTTGGCTTTAATTTCCCATTGGTCTAAATGAGTGACAAACATAAATGTGCCAACAAATGGCCAAATTCACGTAGAGCTGATCAAACTTTACACAATTTTAATTTTTAGAATTTTATAAAAAAATTCTCAAATACAATTGAGAAATCGGACTTACGTAGTCTATAAGTGTGGACCCTTGGCTTTAATTTCCCATTGGTCTAAATGAGTGACAAACAAATTTTAAAGAAAAATTCTCAAATACAATTGAGAAATCGGACTTACGTAGTCCAAAAGTATGGATTCTTGACTTTAATTTCTCATTGGTCCAAATGAGTGACAAACAAATTTTAAAGAAAAATTTCAAATACAATTGAGAAATCGGACTTACGTAGTCTATCCTTGGCTTTAATTTCCCATTGGTCTAAACGAGTGACAAACATAAATGTGCCAAAAAAAATTTTTTTTTTTTTTGTGGTAGTTTTATTATTTATTAAATCTTCAATTATAAATTGAAACATCAATAAGTTTTTCAAATCTTATATCTAAAAATACTTTAATATATGTTTAGCCAGTGCTAAACAAAATTTTTAATTCCAACTGTTGATTTTTGATGTTTTACATCTCTCGTGTACGGCTGAGAGAAAGAGTATCCCTCCTTCTCAACCTGGTGTGGCCTCTATAATTTAGAATGTTGCGCGCAAGTGGATTTGGGTTCAATACTAGTTTTTCAATATATTTTTTTGCGTGTTTTGAAAATACTGTCTTCACCAACGGAACATCAAGATCTTTGAGAATTCGCTGATTTCTGACATACCAGGGGGCTGCAGTAATTGTACGTAGAATTTTGTTTTGTCGCCTTTGAATTTTTTCTACACTTGATACTGAGGCAGTGCCCCATAACTGGATTCCATAGGCCCATATTGGTTTCAGGATCGCGTTTTATAATAGTAGTTTACAGTCTAGGCTTAGTATAGAATTTCTTCCAATAAGCCAATTCATTTGGGCTGCTTTTAATTTCATTTGTGTCAACTTTGCGTCTATATGCGATTTCCATGTTAAACGACGATCAAGATGAACGCCTAGATATTTTACTACAGTGTGTTGCGGTATAGTCTCGGTGTTGATTTGTATAGGCGGGCATGTTTCCCTGCGTAAAGTAAAAGTAACGTGTACACATTTCTGCTCATTCACTTTTATCCGCCATTGTTTTAGCCATGTTTCCAATTTTGAGATGTACCCTTGTAGATTCCGGGAAGCTTCTACAGGATTTTCATGAACGATTAGAAAACTGTATCATCAGGAAATATTGACGTGTGAATGATACTGCTTAACGGTAAGTCAGAGGCATATATTAAATAAAGTAAAGGACCGAAGATACTGCCTTGAGGGACTCCGGCTTCAATCGACTGCGGGGGCTCTTAAAATTGCCTTCCTTTACTACAAATTTTCGTTCCTCTGGATAGCTTTTTAAGAGCCTGACTATGTTTGCGGGTATATTTTGTGTTAATTTGTGGACAAGACCTTCGTGCCATACTTTATCAAAGGCCTGTGCGACACCAATAAAAAGCGCTGAACAATATTTCTTTTTTTCCAAAGTTTCTCTTATAACTATTTTATTTAGTTGTTGCGGGTTAGCAATATCTAGATATATATTTCGTTGGCAGCTATACAAATTCATCAGTAGATGTTTTACCCTTTATGTTTAAAAAATTCCAAAGCTCATCTATTTATACAAAAACTCACAAACATATTTTTGTGAATTACAAAGCATAAAAATAGCCTTTAAAAAATTTTTTCAAACACACACAACAATAATTTTCCATAATGAATGTATTTACTTTTCTACAATTAGACAACCGCTGGTTGCCTTTAAAAGTATTTTATAAGGCAAAAATTAAAAGCAAATCTCCCCGTTACAAAATTTTACGGGGAGATTTGCTTGTGAGTTTTTGTATAGATAAATGAGCTTTGGAAGTTTTTAAACATAAAGGGTAAAACATATACTGATGAATTGGTATAGCTACCAACGAAATATATATCTAGATATTGTTAACCCGCAACAAATAAATAAAATTTTAAACATAAATACTTGAGTACATGCTCAAATAAATGTAAAATTTTGTTTCTCTTACATATGGAAAGTAATATTATCAGGCTCAAGTTCAGTTTTATTGAATTAATGAAAATTCAAAATTACTAAGAGTTTTTTTGTGTTGGAAAATATTATTATTTATATCCAATCAGTTTTTAGCAGAACGTATCAGTACTGATTTCAAGGCCGCTACACCTCTCATCAGCGTTCAAACTTGAGCCTGATAATATTACTTTCCATATGTAAACCAATATAAGTTCAAATAATAATTACGTTTATTCGTAATAATAATAATATAAAAATATTTTGTTTCTCTTATAACATTCACAAGCCTGTGAGTTTGTTCAATAGTGTTATGCTGACTGCGAAAACCGAATTGATGATCTGGAATACATGCACTGCTAGTTACTATAGGAGTCAGCTTGCTCATGTACATTTTTTCAAAAAGTTTCGACATATTGGACAATAGACTGATACGCCGATAGGATTCAACCTTTGTATGATCCTTACCGGGCTTTGGTATCATAGTAATCATCGAAACCTTCCATTCTGCCGGATAGTATTGCAGTCGTAAAATACTATTAAAGATGAATAGTATTATTCGTTTTGCAATGAAAGGCAATTCTTGCAGCATTTTGTTGCTTATTCTATCAATACCTGGGGCTTTTTTTGAGTTTAGACTTGTAATAGCCTTTTGAATATCGACAATATTAAATCTTAGCGGAATTTCTGGTAAAGCGACGACTGGCGGCAGTTCAGTAATATCAGCAGAAATATTTGGAGTAAATACCTTTTCTAAGTGTTTAACAAAAAGAGCACCTTTTTCAGCATCAGTTCTTGCCCAGTCACCATTTGAAGCTCGTAATGGAGGTTTACATATCACCGGCCTTTTAAGTCCTCTGGCTGCACGCCACAGCGAAAAATCTGTTGATGGTGTTGCATCGAGTGCTTGCAGAAATTTTTGCAGCGAAGCTTTTTTTTGTGTTTGCAAAACTTTTCTGAGCTGTTTGGTGCATTCCTTTAGCCTTAACTTTAGCTGGGGGGATCTGTAACGTTGCCATTCGCGTCGAGCTCTCCGTTTTTCGGTCAATAGCCTTTATATATCTACACAAAAAATATTGTTAAATCTCACTTGTTGATTTGGTTGAATTGAAGAAGCATTAAGAGCAGCTTGTTTAGCATGTGCTTCAAACAACCTAATAGAATTTTCTATGTCAGTAGGTGTTCTCAATGGCATATTTTCCGTGCAATGAGCATTCAAATATTTTTTGTATTTCAGCCAGTTAATACGTGCAGATGTCAGCGGTAAATCACATGTTGGTCTTGCGGTTGTGTGTGAGTAAATAGTGATAATAGTAGGCGAATGATCTGAATACAAATCCAAAGATGATTCTACTTCCATCATTTCTCTGGGCACACCTTTCGAAATTCCAAAGTCGATAACATCAGGAATTTTTTTTCGATCCTTTGGCCAATATGTTGGCTGACCACTTGAAACTACATTCAAACCCATTTTTGAAATTGTGTCAAACAAAACACGACCCTTAGGACTGATTAAACGTGAACCATAAAAAGTGTGTTTAGCATTGTAGTCGCCAGCTGCTAGAAAACGGGACCCCAGTGTTGTATAAAATGCGGTATATTGACTCTCTGAAATTGAAAACCTGGGAGGAGAATAAACAGATGATATCACAAGCTTTTGATTAAAATTTTCAATACAGATATTTGTTGCTTGAAGATATTCTTCACGATGGTCATTTAGCAGGTAGTGTTTTATTCGAGTTTTTATTAGGATGCCAGAGCCACCACAAGCTCTACCTCGAGGATCCTTAGTATCGTAGAAATTATATCCACTAATTTTAAAATAGCTTCGAGACGTCAAATGAGTTTCTGAGATAAGCATAACATCGATTTGTTGATTCATTATGAAATATTCTATTTCATTCTTATGTTGGCAGATGCCGTTTGCGTTCCAAAAACATATTTTCAAGTTCACGGTTTGCTTAATACAGCCTGCAACAAAGTAGACTGCATTTTCAACAATTCCTGCATCATACAGGATATGTTGAGAGTAAAAGTATTTACTGTTTGTATTAAGCTCTCAATTGAGGCTTCAATACGAGCTTCGTTTACTGGTACCGGTTTTTGCGCTGTATTCTGGTTACTTTTTAAAATGTTAGCGCATGAAAATTGATATAGGTTGCTGCTGGGCAATAGTCGCGTTTGATTTCAATACGTTTGAATATTGTTGCTGACTGGTAGACGGTGGAGGTAACTGAGGGTAGCTTAAAAGTGTGATAGGCTAAGCGGGGATATTATTTTCTTTTTTGTTCAAGGAGCGTTTAAAAAACGATTAAAGAGGGCAGCCTCTATACTTGGCAGTGTGATTTCCGCCGCAACTGCCACATTTTTTCGCCTTGTTTTGTCACAGTTAAGCTGGAGTTACACACCACGCGTTATACGCGTCGACGCGTTTCATGCGTCTGTCAGAAAAGTAGAATCAGTGCATTTGCATGTGATAAGTTACACAGCACGACGCGTAGAACGCACGCGACGCATGCGACGCGAAAAGTAGATCTACTTTCTACTTTTGTACGCGTCAGACGCGTCATATAAATAAACACAGCTGTATTTGTTAGTCATGGATGGTAAATAATATTCAATTTCCAATGTTATCGATAAATATTTTTGTGTCGTGGATAAATTGTTAAATTTTTTTTTTCATAAAAAGTGCTGAATATACAAAAATCTTTTGTAATTAAGCTTGTAAATATTGAACACAATAATAAAATGCATTTTAATGCACATTTTACTACAATTATGTAATCAACAAAATTTGCATTTAATTATCGATGACTTTTAAGTTGTTTGTATCATCTCCATTGCATGTTTATTAAAAACAAGTGTAAAATATTGTGTGCGAAATGGAAGAGCAATTAATAAATTCTATTAATTCTTTTAAAACATCGATTTCACTGTCCATTTTTGCCAAAACAATTTACTTTATTTAACTGGTATGTATGTATAAGTAAACAAGTTCACTTTACTTGAACAAGAGCTGATAAATACGAACAGTTTGGCGCATAGAACGCGTTGCATGTAACTTGAATTTCAAAAAAGTGTACAACGCGTACAACGCGTAAAAAGCGTAGAACGCGTGACGCGTAGGACGCGTGGTATGTAACTCCAGATTTAGCGGTACTGTGTAACTCAACACATACGACGCAGACTGTAAGCAACTTGCAATAAGTTTTGGTATGACCATATTCTTGGCAGTTTTGCCATTGAACAGGTCCAGCCTTTTTATGTGGAAGCTCAACGGTAACTCTTCGATGCAACAAGTACTTCACTCTAAATATTGGTTAGGGGATTTTTTTCTCTATTTTTGATGTTTGAAACATTTTTCACCTTGAAGCCACTATTTTCAAGGCCAGACTTGACCTCTTCTGGATCCACGATAGAATCTATACATTTAATTACAACGTTTAGACCTTTAGCACTCTTCAGCTGATATGTATAAAAATTTTTATTTTTTGTCTCAAAGTCTAAGAGTATTTTTCTGTAATTATTTTCTTTAGATACCTGAATTTTTGTTTCATTGATTTTCCCCCGCTTGATTGGAGTTACGTAAAACTCCAATTAACGAGATAAGGCTTTTTACCAGAAAGCTGGAGTTCTGTTCTCTTAAATAAATCGATCGTGGTTTACTCAAACTTGTAGTAGTTGTGTCTTCATCACCTCGCGAAACGATTTTCGAAATTTTTTATATTTTTTCCATCTTTGCGAACTTTTGCCGTTGACGCAATTTGAGCAGATTTGGGACTTCCTCCCTTTTTTAACACAGTTATGTATCTATCCATACCTGTTTGAATTTTATTATCACTATTTTCACTTACTGCATCTATAATTTTATTAATTTTGTACACGTTGGTCACCTGGGTATTTATTGTTTGTTTGTTTGATTGTACAGCTAAGCTGACAAGTTTGCTAATAGGTGCAATTGTTGTTGCTTCTTGATCACTATTTAACATGTACGGAGAGCATGATCGCGCACGATTAGTTGTGTTTTGTGTAGAATTCAGGATTATGTTTAATTAATTCTTTTGTTGTCGTCAGCAACCACAGTTAAATAAAAATTTATACTGCTTGTAGATTTATTGCTGTTGTTGTTGGCAGAAGATGAACTCATTTAGAGTTCTCTTTTTTTGAAGTGAAAATTTCTATTGGCGCGGTACGAAGGTTTTGGATTAGACAAAAAAACCTCAGAACTCGCGACACCGTCACGCTTGTAGCATCTCTGTTTGTACGAATGCCTAGTCGGTGTGAAGTTAACAACCTACAGATATTTGGTTTTATTACTGTTCTCGATTCGACTTCGACTGCTGTAATAGATTAAAGAAAAATGTTGTGTGTTTCTTTAATCTAGTAAAACAGTCGAAGTCGATCCGAGAACCGTAGTAAGGCCGAACACCTAAATTTTTTTCCTCAAAATGAAGAGAGCGCCCTCTCTTGTGGGTGATGTTGCCATATATGAGAAAAACACTCATTTTTGGTGCACCAAAGAGGCCGCACTCTTCAATTTGAGCGAAACTGATTAAGAAGAGTACACAAAGATGGCGCTCTAATCATTTTGAGAAAAAAAATTTAGGTTGTTAACTTCTCGGGCGCAGTTGCATTTGCGTTTGGAATAAGAAGCATGGCAAAACTAGCAGGTATGCGCAGTTCGACAACAAGTACAACAATACAAAAACAACATGTATTTTTTTGGTATAAAGCACTTGATTCATAACAAAACACACAAACAAATTAAAAGCATTTTAATACGTATGAGTACCAAACTGTAACCTTTTTTTATGTACTCTCTTCAAACTATATGAGTTTGTATGAAAATTTGCTATAAAGCGAGCTCAGTCAGCTGTGCTAGTAAGCTCGCCTGTTACATACGCCTTGATAAGTGGTTAAATTTGTTGCATGTATTTAAATAATTGTTTATATCTACGCATAATTTTTTTGGCAATAACACGTGTATTGTTGTAATCACAAAACGTTTTCACTTCTGTCGGCACTCCCGGAGTGCTAGTAGTTTTTTTTTCACTTATAAGAGTTTGTGTATACAGATATTTATGTATTTACACACAAGCAAAAAATAAAATAAAACCAGTAAAATAACTGTTCAAAAAATGTTTTGTTTTTGTATATTTTTTGTGACTTGGAATTTTAGATAATTTTTAATATTCAGTTGCGACGATTATAAAAACGCGGCTGTGCACTACGAGAGTTGAAACTGAATGTGTCCTAGAATTTAAAAGTAAAATAAAATTAATAATAAACGAATAAACGTAATTATTATTTGAACTTATATTGATTTACATATGAAAGTAATATTATTAGGCTCAAGTTCAGTTTTATTGAATTAATGAAAATTCAAAATTACTAAGAGTTTTTTTGTGTTGGAAAATATTATTATTTATATCCAATCAGTTTTTAGCAGAAAATAAAATTAAAAAAGACATGTTGCACTTGGGGATTGCCGCGGTAAAGCTATTGCACAGTATTTTTATCAACTTATGCAATTATATTATTATGTTTTGTTTAATAACTCCTTTGTTATTATGGCAATACTGTATGTTAATGATATCATTATGATATCAAATGTTAATGTTAATCAATAGCATACTATAGGCGTTAACATACATTGGGCGATTTAAATACTTAACAACACAAAAGACTTAAGAAACAAACTTAGTACCAGGTTTTTTCCTATCAAAAACAAATGACAGATTTTTTCCAGGACAAACGTTTAAAAATTTCTTGATTCGGTCACCTCAAAGCCCGCGATAGGAGCTATGCAATAGCTTGAAAAAAAATTAAAAATAAAATAGTGATTTAAAACTTTCCAAAATATGGAGTCTGCTTCTGCTTAATTTTACTTTTGAATAAAAATATATGTTTCATAAAAGTACCTCAATGATGAATATATTACTCGTTTTGTTGACAGACAGTACCATTTAAATTTTTCATTTTTCCATCACTGATGTATGCATAAAAAATATATGCTTAATAATTGGCGCGAAGCCGTTCAACCGCCGCCGCCGAAAATTTTTGCCCTTTCAGCCGCCGCCGACAGCTTAATTCGGCTTGTTACTCTGTTCCTTGCTCGACATGTTTAATTTTTTGTTAAGAAAAAATAAAATTTCCTTAAAACTATATTGTCATCAAAAGAAGTTCTCTGCGCAGGGCATACAATACGACAATGTTGGAATAAGTGATAGTTTAGCTCAAAATAATTCAATCTGTAATAAATCAGGCTTACTAAACCAACATCGAAATTTTCTTCACCGCAAAGTCCCTTACAAGGAACCACATTCATGGATTCACTCTACTGAAAAATTTCAACGCAAAATATTTGCTCGTTATGGGTCGGAAAGCGGCGTTATGCCCAGGATTTGCTTTACAGCTAATTCGGATAGTTCCAAAATCTTTTATGAAGATTTTGTAGATAATGACACATGTCAGTCCATGATTAGTAAATATAAATTCAAGAAAAGCACTGAAAATGAAAAAATTTTGAAACGCGAAGAAGAAATCGCCAAAAAAATTGAAAAACTAAATCAGTGGCAAGAAGAACTTAATTGGAGAATAAACAAAAAGGAAGCTGTCGCCCTTGCTGCTAAAGAAAAAAAGGATCGCTTAGTAGAAGAAGTGCGAAGACATTTTGGCTACAAGATAGATCCCAAAGATGAACGTTTTAAAGAGGTATTGGACCAAAAAGAAAAGGAAGATAGAAGGAAGCAAAAAGAAGCAAAACGCAAGGCTAAAGAACAGAAGTTAATGACGAAACTTGTGGAAAACTCTGACATAACATCTAAAAGTTTATAAAAATATATTTGTATGCATTGGCAATTGTATCAGTTTATGCATAATTAATTATTTCCCAACAAACACGAAGGCTTGATTTCAAATTGAAAATGATTTGAAATAAATCATTTTTTCAAACAACAAACGTTTGAAAAGGATTTGAAAATAACTTGAAAAACATAGCATTCTCAACAAAAGGGAAATTATTCTCAAATTGAGAAATTTATTTATTCTCAACATACTTTCAAACGTTATTCTCAAATGTGGATTGAAATATAATGTGGAAGATAAATAAAATACAATTTTTGCTTTGTAAGTTCATGTTTAATATATAAATTCATGGAATTCATTATTGACTGACATATTTATGTACTTGTATGTGAAAAGTTATAAGAAAATAGTAATGCATATCAATAAAATAACAATATCTTAATTAATTGAAGTTTTTAATCATTTCGATGTAATTTCTTATTCATGTATTCCACTTTCTTTTTTAAATAAGCTAAATTATAATACTTTTTATAGTAGTTGTAACGCTCAAAGCTCTAACCGTCATTTTTGTCGTTGCACCTATGTATATTGCCGATTTAAGTCCTCACCTTGGCTCCTCTTCATTTTCAAGATTGTCCATGCTTTCAGTAGCACCTCGATCATATAACAAACATATTATTTCTTCACTTCCCCGTTTTATCTTTTTTCTTATTTGCGTTCTTAATCATAATTAATTTTTTACTCACAAGCAATATATATATATACTTTTCTCTTCACTCTTAACACACACTTTGATCGCCATATTTTTAAAATGTTTAAAATTTATTTTGTGCTTTATGCCTCGATTGCCCCGTGTATTTATAATTTGAAAATGTCACTTGACCTCAACTTGATAACAAATTGATAAAAAACTGATTGTCAAATGTTTATACTGAAATCATTATCAACTTGAATTCAAGTGTTAAACACAAACCTTTGAAAAACATATGAGAATTGCGCTTGATATCAAATGATAAAGCCATCTTATTTCAAAGGTTTGACTTCATGTTTGCTGGGTTGCAAAGATGTAATAACTGGAAAATGCGGAAATTTCCAACATTAGTTCGGACTTAAACTAAGCCATATTTCAATTTATTTATTTCATACGTAATACAGATAGCCTCAAGACAAATAACAAGCATATTACATGTAAATTATGTAGGGGAATATCAGGTGATATTAGCTTACAAACCTGCTTACATATGGCATGATATTTGTTCGCGATGTCCCACTTTGGAGCATTTCGTTTTAAGTGCTTATTTCAGAGCAGTGAGTATGCAAGTAAATTCATGGAACGAAAACAACATCAAACATTCGTACTGTCGTCTTATTATGTTCGTTACACTTCGTAAAATTTAAAATTTTAATCATTGCCTTACAATAGTGCTTTCTAGTATGCACTAGTGTAAATCTAGTGTGTTTTTTGTTTCTACATTGATTAAATAAAGTTATCAGAAAATTTTACATTTTCTGCCATACATTTCTGCATTTGTTAAGATAATACATATGTATGTGCTTAATATGAAGCACGTTCTTAAGGCAGAAAAAGTATGTACTGCTTCCAAAAACTTGATTATTTTTTGCTGGGTATGTACATATGTATATGAGTATGTATTAAAAATTTCAATATGCATACAAAATTCTGATACAAATTATTAAAAGAGTTTAATTTAACTTGTTATCGTGTCTGTCATGAGTTTCACATCAGCGTGAGAGTGAATCTTTGCCGAATATTTTGGTGGCCTGACATTCACTCCCGAACAATTTTTTCGCTTTACTTTCGACTGCACTAAGCTGGGTGAAAGCAAATAGAATCTCATTTATTACACAAGAAAACTAATTTTAATTTGAAAAAAATATTTTTTGAACTTAAGTTTGATATCTGATCTACCTAATTCGGAAATAAAAACCAATATATGTTTTATAATAACACATGGAAAAGGAGATTTTAAAAAATTCATTCACATTAGCCACCAATCGAGCAAAAATTTTCGGAAGTATGCCGGACAACAAATATTCTATTTTGTGATTCGGAAATTTTCATTCTAATTGAAAACGTTCGGAACTTATGACGGACATGTACCTATATCTTTCATTAAATAGTGACGAGGGATTCACTGGGATGTTCAGAAGGTGACATGTTATAATCTGATTTGTAAATATGTATGTACATATGTACTCATGGTCAAGAATGATAGAAATACAGATTACGCCTTGCGCATGTTTTTCTATTTAATGACTTAGTTCAACCCAGCAAAGGGTTGCCTATTCCATGTCTTTCCAAATCATTTAGGGCTGCGTTTTTATAGAAAACTTTTAATTTATAATTACTAATAATGATTCAAAATGGGAATATTTTACATTCGGAAGATAAATATGAATGTCATAATCTGTAGTGTGTTGAATTTAAAGGAACCTCGTATGTAGGTATAATGGATATATTAAATTTGGAACCAATCAGCAATATATTGAGCTCTCAGTAATTTTTCATCTGACATAAAATTGCGAATCAGTAGCTCGTTTCTGTATTTCTAGCATCGTAAAGTTATCCGCATGAAACGAGTGAATTGCAACAAAAACAGTGTAAAATGAAACAAAATATGGGTTTTCTCACACAAGTGTTTCTGTATATGTACTTTGCGAGAATAATCTGTCATTTTAATAATTTTCCAGCAATTATTGGAAGTATGTGAGAAAAAGTGTTTCTTTAACAACATTTTGCGGAAAGTTTCTCACAAGAAGTGTCAGAATAACTCACATTTCAAATTGGTGCGAGAAAATCAAAATTTAAATAAATATGTATATGTAAATATACATACATATGAAAAGTGAATCTTCTAATACATTGTATGTATGTACATATGTATATAAAATTCTCGTGCCACGATGTTTGTTATCGAACTCCTCCGAAACGGCTGGACCGATTTTAATGAAATTTCTTATGCATATTTGGTAGATATGAGAATAGGATCAAAAGTATATTTTAAATTGCTAGAGGCACGATGAGGTTAGGGAGGGGGCAATTTCTGTATTTACTAAACTACTAACCCAACAGATGGGTTATGTCCGCCTCATAAATAAACATAAATATTTTTTAATTCGTATGTATAAATGTGGAACAGAAATCAACAGATAATGTACATATGTATGTATGTACATATGTATATATACATATTATGTACATATGTATGTATGTAGCAAAAATTTTAAATAAACACAAGAATATGTTTATACATAATTTTTTTAGTTTGAATGAAAACTAGCACTGCACTATACATTTGGGTTTTTATTTAAATAAAAAAAAAATTATAAAGAACAATTGTTGTTTTGTAATTTAAAATTTTTCAGCCTTTCATTGTTTTGCTTTTGTTATAATTAATTTCCCTCGTTGACGTTTCTTTTACATTTGACTATTAATTATTGGAAACATTCCAGTAAGAACAAAATCAGCGCATGCAAATACAGAAACACTTTTCTCTCACAAATCGAGAAACGATGAAATTTTTTGTTTCACACTTCATGTGAGAAATTTTACGATGCGAGAAATACAGAAACGAGGTACAGGTATGTGATAGAAATCGATTTCGTCAAGAAATTTTTTTGAAATAGACAAAACATGTGATAAGGAAACATGCGTCGATTTCAGATTTCTTTTTGTTTCATTAAAAAGACAATTTTGGCTATGTGCTGAATTTCGATAATGCCAGGTTAATTAAATTCGTTTTTAAATCGTCTTATTTTACTTTAACGAAAAGCGTAAAAATGTACGTGAAACTTTTGTATATATAGAAAAAAAGTAATTTTTTGTTTCATGGGAAAGCCGTTCTTATGTTTTCAGTCTTTGTTCAAATGAAAATGTTTAATAAATCTGCTAATATAAATACATATGCATGTAAGTACCCACATTTCTTCTAGCAAACTTAAAGAATGCGATTTGTCTCTTAAATATCTTCGTTCCATATTTTCGCAATTAGCCTTATTACCTAAAAATTTATTAGGGAAATTACAACAACAAAGCGTTTTTTAAATTTAAATTATAAAATTTCTGTTGATGAAAAATTAAATATTTCTTCAAATATACAAATATGTATACATACATATTTATATATGTCAATCACATGCTCATACTTACATTTATTTATGCCGTTTTATACATTTGTATTTGGAAAACATACATACATATGTAGAAACAAAAGAATAATGGAACATGAAATCGATCGAAATCTATCACATGTACATAAGTCGATTTGAAAAAACGATTTACTTTTCAAATCGATCGATTTCCATCACATATATAAATGTATTTACAAAACCCAAAAACTCCAAGATAAACCCAACAAACAGCTTGATTTCAAATTGAGAATGATTTGAAATAAAACCGACAAACGTTCGAAAATAACTTGAAAAACATAGCATTCTCAACAAAAGGGGAAATTATTCTCAAATTGAGAAATTTATTTATTCTCAACTTACTTTCAAACGTTATTCTCAAATGTGAATTGCAATATCTAGTGGAAGATAAATAAAATACAATTTTTGCTTTGTAAGTTCATGTTTAATATATGTATAAATTTATGGAATTCATTATTCACTGACATAATTATGTACTTGTATGTGAAAAGTTATAAGAAAATAATATTGCATATAAATAAAATAACAATATCTTAAATAATTGAAGGTTTTCATCATTACGATGTAATTTCTTATTCATGTATTCCACTTTCTTTTGATGGCGCGTCATAGCATGTTGGAAGAAACTAGTTGAAATTTTTTGGAAATAAGGCATCTGTTGCAGAAGGAAATTTAGAGGAAAATGAACCTAGAGGTGTTAAAAATTATTAAGTTATTTTTTTAAATAAGCTAAATTATAATAGTTTTTATAGTAGTTGTAACGCTCAAAGCTCTAGCCGTCATTTTTGTCGTTGTACCTTTCCAGCACAGATTTTTGAAAAACTTCGTGGGTAAAAATTTTACGCCAAGCAAATTTTAAAAATGTTTCTGGGGACTGTGATATGATTAAAGATACTTCTTCTACCTGGAAACAATATACATATGAATTTATGCTTTTTATTAACTAAATATATTGCCTATTTAAGTCCTCACCTTGGCTCCTCTTCATTTTGAAGATTGTCCATGCTTTCAGTAGCACCTCGATCATATAACAAACATATTATTTCTTCACTTTCCGTTCTTACTCATAATTAATTTTTTACTCACAAGCAATATATGTATATACTTTTTTCTTCACTCTTAACACACTTTGATCACCATATTTTTAAAATGTTTAAAATTTATTTTGTGCTTAAGTAGCAGCGTTGCCATTTTGGTGCTCTTCGGGTATTTTTTGGTGCTTTTTTATTTAAGCAATACCCGAAATTTTGTTAAATACCCATTTTTGAAAAGCGGGTATTTATAGTGCTTTTAACAATTTCTCACAGTGCTTTTTGTTGCGTTTTAAATAATCAACATTTTTGGCACTGAACCATTTTCCTACTATTCTATAAACACACTTAGTACTTTTTTAACCAACTGCATATTATGTGCATATATATTTTGATTAGTACTCGCAAACTGTTAAGAAATTGAATTCTATAATTTCTCAAGCATCTTTTTTTTAAATTCGTGCAGAAAATTTTATGATTTATTTGTTTAGCAGTGATTTTACTTTTAATATACATATCCGTGATTTGTTTGCTGTGCAAATTTAAGCAAGAAAGTGCCCTGTTTATTCTAAAGCTGAACAGTAATTAAAAGTAAGCTTTTCATTGATTTTATATGTATGTGTTAGGGCCAATAATTGACTTCGTATTTAAATACTCATTCAGCTAATTTTCATTTAAATTTATGTTTCATTTAAGTGCTACTTCTGTTTTTCAGTCTTATTTAATTGTTCTTATTTAATTGTATTAGGAACTTGGTAGCACAACGTAATATAAAAAATTTCCCACCAATTTCCCTTCAGAACAGCTGACTAGAACAAATAAAGTAAAATCCAAAACATATATGTATATTTTTATTTTAGCTAAAATTAAGAATACTCGTAATTAAGAACTGCTAAATTGTTTTATTGATGAACTAAGAGCATATTGCATTTGTTGTAAATGTGAAATAGATTCACGATTAAGCGATTTGAATATTGTTGCTGACTGGTAGACGGTGGAGGTAAATGAGGGTAGCTTAAAAGTGTGATAATAATATCCCCATTTTCTTTTTTGTTCGAGGAGCGTTTAAAAAACGATTAAAAAGGGCAGCCTCTATAGTTGGCAGTGTGATTTCCGCCGCAACTGCCACATTTTTTCGCCTTGTTTTGTCACAGATAGCGGTACTGTGTAACTCAACACATACGACGCAGACTGTAAGCAACTTGCAATAAGTTTTGGTATGACCATATTCTTGGCAGTTTTGCCATTGAACAGGTCCAGCCTTTTTATGTGGAAGCTCAACGGTAACTCTTCGATGCAACAAGTACTTCACTCTAAATATTGGTTAGGGGATTTTTTTCTCTATTTTTGATGTTTGAAACATTTTTCACCTTGAAGCCACTATTTTCAAGGCCAGACTTGACCTCTTCTGGATCCACGATAGAATCTATACATTTAATTACAACGTTTAGACCTTTAGCACTCTTCAGCTGATATGTATAAAAATTTTTATTTTTTGTCTCAAAGTCTAAGAGTATTTTTCTGTAATTATTTTCTTTAGATACCTGAATTTTTGTTTCATTGATTTTCCCCCGCTTGATTGGAGTTACGTAAAACTCCAATTAACGAGATAAGGCTTTTTACCAGAAAGCTGGAGTTCTGTTCTCTTAAATAAATCGATCGTGGTTTACTCAAACTTGTAGTAGTTGTGTCTTCATCACCTCGCGAAACGATTTTCGAAATTTTTTATATTTTTTCCATCTTTGCGAACTTTTGCCGTTGACGCAATTTGAGCAGATTTGGGACTTCTTCCCTTTTTTAACACAGTTATGTATCTATCCATACCTGTTTGAATTTTATTATCACTATTTTCACTTACTGCATCTATTATTTTATTAATTTTGTACACGTTGGTCACCTGGGTATTTATTGTTTGTTTGTTTGATTGTACAGCTAAGCTGCCAAGTTTGCTAATAGGTGCAATTGTTGTTGCTTCTTGATCACTATTTAACATGTACGGAGAGCATGATCGCGCACGATTAGTTGTGTTTTGTGTAGAATTCAGGATTATGTTTAATTAATTCTTTTGTTGTCGTCAGCAACCACAGTTAAATAAAAATTTATACTGCTTGTAGATTTATTGCTGTTGTTGTTGGCAGAAGATGAACTCATTTAGAGTTCTCTTTTTTTGAAGTGGAAATTTCTATTGGCGCGGTACGAAGGTTTTGGATGAGACAAAACCTCAGAACTCGCGACACCGTCACGCTTGTAGCATCTCTGTTTGTACGAATGCCTAGTCGGTGTGAAGTTAACAACCTACAGATATTTGATTTTATTACTGTTCTCGATTCGACTTCGACTGCTGTAATAGATTAATGAAAAATGTTGTGTTTCTTTAATCTAGTACAACAGTCGAAGTCGATTCGAGAACCGTAGTAAGGCCGAACACCTAAATTTTTTTCCTCAAAATGAAGAGAGCGCCCTCTCTTGTGGGTGATGTTGCCATATATGAGAAAAACACTCATTTTTGGTGCACCAAAGAGGCCGCACTCTTCAATTTGAGCGAAACTGATTAAGAAGAGTACACAAAGATGGCGCTCTAATCATTTTGAGAAAAAAAATTTAAGTTGTTAACTTCTAAAACACTTTTGCAGTTGGCACAAACCAGATGGTTTAACGAGCCAACCTGCAACACAGCGAGGACACTATGGCCTTGCATAGACGTCAACGTAACCAAAAATCTGCTGAACTTTCCCAAAAAACAATTGCGCAATCTTGTGGCCACGATCACGGGACACTGCGCCTTCGGAACCCATGCCAGACGCATGGGCTTACCATATAACGAATACTGCTTCAGCTGCAACGACGAGGAGGAAGATGAAAACATAACACACCTTCTATGCCTCTGCCCAGCTATGGAGGATTACCGCCTTCGCTTTCTAGGCAACAGATCCTTCAGTACCCTCTCCGAGCTTTCAGTTACGGAACTTGGCTGTCTTAGCTCCTTTATCAGGAGCAGTGGTTGGTTCGCCCAATAGTGGGCTGACATCCTGCCCGTTACACTGCAAAATTCACCCTTTGCCTCAACTTTTTTTTTTTCCCACCTGTTCTTCTCTTGCTCTTCTCTGACCCTCTCTTTGCCTATTCTTCTTCTGACTCTTCTAATCTCCCTTTACTACTCCCTCTATTACTCTCCTTTATTACAGGTAGCACAATGGGACCCAAGTGAGCTGGAATCTAATCTTCACTTTACCAGCAACCTGCTAACCTAACCTAACCTAACTTCTCGGGCGCAGTTGCATTTGCGTTTGGAATAAGAAGCATGGCAAAACTAGCAGGTATGCGCAGTTCGACAACAAGTACAACAATACAAAAACAACATGTATTTTTTTGGTATAAAGCACTTGATTCATAACAAAACACACAAACAAATTAAAAGAATTTTAATACGTATGAGTACCAAACTGTAACCTTTTTTTATGTACTCTCTTCAAACTATATCAGTTTGTATGAAAATTTGCTATAAAGCGAGCTCAGTCAGCTGTGCTAGTAAGCTCGCCTGTTACATACGCCTTGATAAGTGGTTAAATTTGTTGCATGTATTTATATAATTGTTTATATCTACGCATAATTTTTTTGGCAATAACACGTGTATTGTTGTAATCACAAAACGTTTTCACTTCTGTCAGCACTCCCGGAGTGCTACCCGTAGTTTTTTTTTCACTTATAAGAGTTTGTGTATACAGATATTTATGTATTTACACACAAGCAAAAAATAAAATAAAACCAGTAAAATAACTGTTTAAAAAATGTTTTGTTTTTGTATATTTTTTGTGACTTGGAATTTTAGATAATTTTTAATATTCAGTTGCGACGATTATAAAAACGCGGCTGTGCACTACGAGAGTTGAAACTGAATGTGTCCTAAAATTTAAAATAAAATTAATATTTTTATATTATTATTATTACGAATAAACGTAATTATTATTTGAACTTATATTGATTTACAAATGAAAGTAATATTATTAGGCTCAAGTTCAGTTTTATTGAATTAATGAAAATTCAAAATTACTGAGTTTTTTTGTGTTGGAAAATATTATTATTTATATCCAATCAGTTTTTAGCAGAAAATAAAATTAAAAAAGACATGTTGCACTTGGGGATTGCCGCGGTAAAGCTATTGCACAGTATTTTTATCAACTTATGCAATTCAGTTTCAACTTTCGTAGTGAACAGACTCGTTTTTATAATCGTCGCAACTGAATATAAAATAAAATATAAAAAAAATAATTTTTCAAGTCACAAAAAATATAAAAAAACAAAACATTTATTGAACAGTTATTTTACTGCTTTTATTTTATTTTTTGCTTGTGTGCAATATACATAAATATTTGCATACACAAACTAATATAAGTGAAAATATAAAAAAGAGAACTCTGATGAGTTCATCTCCTGATAAAAACAACAACAATCCTACAAGCAGTAGGAATGTACAATATATAACTTTAGTTGCTGATGACGACAATAAAAAAAATGAATTAAACAAAAACCTGAATTTAACAGAAAACACAAATACTCGTGTGCGATCATTATCTCTGAACATGTTAAATAGTGATCAAGAAGCAACAACAATTGCACCCATCAGCAAACTTGTCAGCTTAGCTGTACAAACAAACAATAAGTAACAAGGTGACCAACGTGCACAAAATGGTAGATGCGGTGAGTACAATAAATGATAATAAAATTCAAACAGGAATGGACAGATACATAACCGTGTTAAAAAGGGGAAGAAGTCCAAAATCAGCTCAAATAGCTTCAACAGCGAAAGTTCCCAGAGATGGAAAAAACAAAACAAAAAATTCCGAAAATCTTTTCGCGATTTTATCTAAACAAGACAATGAAGACACAACTACAACAAGGTCGAGTAAACCTCCACCGATATATTTAAGAGAGCAGAACTCTAGTTTGTTGGTAAAAAGCCTTATCTCCTTAATTGGAGAAAATGAGTTCTATGTAACTCCAATTAAGCGCGGAAATATTAACGAAACAAAAATCCAGGTAGTGCAAGAAAGTAATTACCGAAAAATAGTTTCTGACCTTGAGTCAAAAAACAAAAATTTTTATACGTACCAATTAAAGAGTGCTAAAGGTCTAACCGTCGTAATAAAAGGTATAGATTCTAGTGTGGATCCAGAAGAGGTTAAGTCTGGCCTTGAAAATAATGGCTTCAAGGTTAAAAATGTTTCTCACATCAAAAATAGGGAAAAAATCCCCCAACCTATTTTTAGAGTCGAGCTACAGCCAGGTGACTTGAAAATTAAAAAAAATGAATCGCACCCAATCTATAATCTAAAGTACTTGTTACACAGAAGAGTTACAGTTGAGATGCCACATAAAAAAAATGGACCTATCCAATGCATAAACTGTCAAGAATTTGGCCATACCAAAACTTATTGCAAGTTGCCTACCGTTTGCGTTGTATGTGGTGAGTTGCACAGTACCGCTAACTGTGACAAAATAAAAGGTGATACCAAGGCAAAAAAATGCGGCAATTGCAGTGGAAACCACACTGCTAACTATAGAGGCTGCCCGCTTTACTCTTTTTTTAAAAATTCGTCGAACAGAAAAACAAATGCTACTCCCGATCAGCCCAACACCCCTTTAAACTACCCCCAGTTACCTCAACCGTCGTCTAGCCATAATCAATACTCAAATGTTTTAAAGTCTAACACGACTCTTACTCAGCAAAAACCTAATAGTCAATTTTCATACGCTAATATTTTAAAGAGTAACCAGACTCCGGCGCAAAAAACTGTACCAGCTAATGAAGAATCAGGGCATAATTTTAGTCGTATTGAAGCCTCGATAGAGATCCTAATACAAACAGTTAATACATTTACTCTCAACATGTCCTGTATGATGCAGGAAATGTTGAAAATGCAGTCTACCTTGTTGCAGGCTGTATTGAAAAAACTATGAACTTAAGAATCTGTTATTGGAACGCAAACGGCATCTGCCAACATAAAAATGAAATAGAATATTTTCTTCTGGATAAACAAATCGACGTTATGCTTACCTCAGAAACTCATTTGACGTCTCGAAGCTATTTTAAAATTAGTGGATATAATTTTTACGATACTAAGGATCCTCGATGTAGAGCTTGTGGTGGCTCTGGAATCCTAATAAAAACTCGAATAAAACACTACCTGCTAAATGACCTTCGTGAAAAATATCTTCAAGCAACAAATATCTGTATTGAAAATTTTTATCAAAAGCTTGTGATATCATCTGTTTATTCTCCTCCCAGGTTTTCAATTTCAGAGAGACAATATACCGCATTTTATACAACACTGGGGTCCCGTTTTCTAGCAGCTGGCGACTACAATGCTAAACATACTTTTTGCGGTTCACGTTTAATCAGTCCTAAGGGTCGTGTTTTGTTTGACACAATTTCAAAAATGGGTTTGAATGTAGTTTCAAGTGGTCAGCCAACATATTGGCCAACGGATCGACAAAAAATTCCTGATGTTATCGACTTTGGAATCTCGAAAGGTGTGCCCAGCGAAATGACGGAAGTAGAAGCATCTTTGGATTTGTCTTCAGATCACTCGCCTACTATTATCACTATTTACTCACACACAACCGCAAGACCTACATGTGATTTACCGCTGACATCTGCACGTATTAACTGGCTGAAATACAAAAAATATTTGAGTGCTCATTGCACGGAAAATATGCCATTGAGAACACCTACTGACATAGAAAATTCTATTAGGTTGTTTGAAGCACATGCCAAACAAGCTGCTCTTAATGCTTCTTCAATTCAACCAAATCAACAAGCGAGATTTAACAATATTTTTTGTGCAGATATAGAAAGGCTATTGACTGAAAAACGGAGAGCTCGACGAGAATGGCAACTATACAGATCGCCTCAGCTAAAATTAAGGCTTAAGGAGTGTAACAAGCAGCTTAGAAAAGTTTTGCAAACACAAAAAACAGCTTCGCTGCAAAAATTTCTGCAAGAACTCGATGCAACACCATCAACAGATTATTCGCTGTGGCGTGCAGCCAGAGGACTTAAAAGGCCGGTGATATGTAAACCTCCATTACGAGCTTCAAATGGTGACTGGGCAAGAACTGATGCTGAAAAAGGTGCTCTTTTTGTTAAACACTTAGAAAAGGTATTTACTCCAAATATTTCTGCTGATATTACTGAACTGCCGCCAGTCGTCGCTTTACCAGAAATTCCGCTAAGATTTAATATTGTGGATATTCAAAAGGCTATTACAAGTCTAAACTCAAAAAAAGCCCCAGGTATTGATAGAATAAGCAACAAAATGCTGCAAGAATTGCCTTTCATTGCAAAACGAATAATACTATTCATCTTTAATAGTATTTTACGACTGCAATACTATCCGGCAGAATGGAAGGTTTCGATGATTACTATGATACCAAAGCCCGGTAAGGATCATACAAAGGTTGAATCCTATCGGCCTATCAGTCTATTGTCCAATATGTCGAAACTTTTTGAAAAACTGTACATGAGCAAGCTGACTCCTATAGTAACTAGCAGTGCATGTATTCCAGATCATCAATTCGGGTTTCGCAGTCAGCATAACACTATTGAACAAACTCACAGACTTGTGAATATTATAAGAGAAACTTTTGAAAAAAAGAAATATTGTTCAGCGCTTTTTATTGATGTCGCACAGGCCTTTGATAAAGTATGGCACGAAGGTCTTGTCCACAAATTAACACAAAATCTACCCGCAAACATCGTCAGGCTCTTAAAAAGCTATCTAGAGGATAGAAAATTTGTAGTTAAGGAAGGCAATTTTTTAAGCCCCCCGCAGTCGATTGAAGCCGGAGTCCATCAAGGCAGTATCTTCGGTCCTTTACTTTATTTAATCTACAAGGGTACATCTCTAAATTGGAAACATGGCTAAAACAATGGCGGATAAAAGTGAATGAGCAGAAATGTGTACACGTTACTTTTACTTTACGAAGGGAAACATGCCCGCCTATACAAATCAACACCGAGACTATACCGCAACATACTGTAGTAAAATATCTAGGCGTTCATCTTGATCGTCGTTTAACATGAAAATCGCATATAGACGCAAAGGTGACACAAATGAAATTAAAAGCAGCCCAAATGAATTGGCTTATTGGAAGAAATTCTATATTTAGTCTTGACTGTAAACTTTTGTTATACAACGCGATCCTGAAACCACTATGGGCCTATGGAATCCAGTTATGGGGCACTGCCTCAGCATCAAGTGTAGAAAAAATTCAAAGGCGACAAAACAAAATTCTACGTACAATTACTGCAGCCCCCTGGTATATCCGAAATCAGCGAATTCACAAAGATCTTGATGTTCCGTTGGTGAAGACAGTATTTTCAAAACACGCTAAAAAATATATTGAAAAACTAGTATTGCACCCAAATCCACTTGCGCGCAACATTCTAAATTATAGAGGCCACACCCGGTTGAGAACGAGGGATACTCTTTCTCTCAGCCGTACACGGGAGATGTAAAACATCAAAAATCAACAGTTGGAATTAAAAATTTTGTTTAGCACTGGCTAAACATATATTTATGTATTTTTAGATTTAAGATTTGAAAAACTTATTGATGTTTCAATTTATAATTGAAGATTCAATAAATAATAAAAGTACCACCAAAAAAAAAAAAAAATATATTGTCATCAAAAGAAGTTCTCTGCGCAGGGCATACAATACGACAATGTTGGAATAAGTGATAGTTTAGCTCAAAATAATTCAATATGTAATAAATCAGGCTTACTAAACCAACATCGAAATTTTCTTCACCGCAAAGTCCCTTACAAGGAACCACATTCATGGATTCACTCTACTGAAAAATTTCAACGCAAAATATTTGCTCGTTATGGGTCGGAAAGCGGCGTTATGCCCAGGATTTGCTTTACAGCTAATTCGGATAGTTCCAAAATCTTTTATGAAGATTTTGTAGATAATGACACATGTCAGTCCATGATTAGTAAATATAAATTCAAGAAAAGCACTGAAAATGAAAAAATTTTGAAACGCGAAGAAGAAATCGCCAAAAAAATTGAAAAACTAAATCAGTGGCAAGAAGAACTTAATTGGAGAATAAACAAAAAGGAAGCTGTCGCCCTTGCTGCTAAAGAAAAAAAGGATCGCTTAGTAGAAGAAGTGCGAAGACATTTTGGCTACAAGATAGATCCCAAAGATGAACGTTTTAAAGAGGTATTGGACCAAAAAGAAAAGGAAGATAGAAGGAAGCAAAAAGAAGCAAAACGCAAGGCTAAAGAACAGAAGTTAATGACGAAACTTGTGGAAAACTCTGACATAACATCTAAAAGTTTATAAAAATATATTTGTATGCATTGGCAATTATATCAGTTTATGCATAATTAATTATTTGCAAAGATGTAATAACTGGAAAATGCGGAAATTTCCAACATTAGTTCGGACTTAAACTAAGCCATATTTCAATTTATTTATTTCATACGTAATACAGATAGCCTCAAGACAAATAACAAGCATATTACATGTAAATTACCTTGTCAATTATGAGGCAGCTACCCAGCAAAAATTACTGCTTCGCCGTAAGCACGGTTGTAGGGGATTATCAGGTGATATTAGCTTACAAACCTGCTTTCATATGGCATGATATTTGTTCGCGATGTCCCACTTTGGAGCATTTCGTTTTAAGTGCTTATTTCAGAGCAGTGAGTATGCAAGTAAATTCATGGAACGAAAACAACATCAAACATTCGTACTGTCGTCTTATTATGTTCGTTACACTTCGTAAAATTTAAAATTTTAATCATTGCCTTACAATAGTGCTTTCTAGTATGCACTAGTGTAAGGTTAGTGTGTTTTTTGTTTCTACATTGATTAAATAAAGTTATCAGAAAATTTTACATTTTCTGCCATACATTTCTGCATTTGTTAAGATAATACATATGTATGTGCTTAATATGAAGCACGTTCTTAAGGCAGAAAAAGTATGTACTGCTGGGTATGTACATATGTATATGAGTATGTATTAAAAATTTCAATATGCATACAAAATTCTGATACAAATTATTAAAAGAGTTTAATGTAACTTGTTATCGTGTCTGTCATGAGTTTCACATCAGCGTGAGAGTGAATCTTTGCCGAATATTTTGGTGGCCGCTTTACTTTCGACTGCACTAAGCTGGGTGAAAGCAAATAGAAGCTCATTTATTACACAAGAAAACTAATTTTAATTTGAAAAAAATGTTTTTTGAACTTAAGTTTGATATCTGATCTACCTAATTCGGAAATAAAAACCAATATATGTTTTATAATAACACATGGAAAGGAGATTTTAAAAAATTCATTCACATTAGCCACCAATCGAGCAAAAATTTTCGGAAGTATGCCGGACAACAAATGTTCTATTTTGTGATTCGGAAATTTTCATTCTAATTGAAAACGTTCGGAACTCATGACGGACATGTACCTATATCTTTCATTAAATAGTGACGAGGGACTCACTGGGATGTTCAGAAGGTGGCATGTTATAATCTGATTTGTAAATATGTATGTACATATATACTCATGGTCAAGAATGATAGAAATACAGATTACGCCTTGCGCATGTTTTTCTATTTGATGACTTAGTTCAACCCAGCAAAGGGTTGCCTATTCCATGTATTTCCAAATCATTTAGGGCTGCGTTTTTATAGAAAACTTTTAATTTATAATTACTAATAATGATTCAAAATGGAAATATTTTACATTCGGAAGATAAATATGAATGTCATAATCTGTAGTGTGTTGAATTTAAAGGAACCTCGTATGTAGGTATAATGGATATATTAAATTTGGAACCAATCAGCTATATATTGAGCTCTCAGTAATTTTTTATCTGACATAAAATTGCGAATCAGTAGCTCGTTTCTGTATTTCTAGCATCGTAAAGTTATAGCCTTTTTCCACTAGCATAAATTTTAGAGGAATGAATGGAATATGTTGAAAATGTCAAATTGCATTTCCATTGGCAACATCTACCATCTTCTCAGCTGTCAAAAATATAAAAATACTTACAGCATAATTTATTGTGGAAAAAATTAAAATAAAATTAAAATGGATTTTGAAGAAGCATTGATAATTGGACTCGTTCATAATTTACAAGAACAAACGCAATTGTTAATGAAGTGTTCAGAAAATTTGCGATCTATTATGGAAGAAGACGAATATGAAGATAATTTTTTAATTGACATAGGTGTGGCTGTTCCTCGAAAGGTGTGGATGTTTGTAAGTCGCAATATAATACGAATTTGTATGCATAAAACTTATATATATAAATACATACATATGTACCTATTTTAGAACCGCTTTGGAACATTTTGGGAGAAAGATGTGCCAAATAATACCGAGGAATTTTTTAAAGAAAGCTTTCGCGTCGAACGACAACCCTTTTGTTTATTAATTAAAAAATTGGACATTTTGGGAAAAAATGATACAAAATTTAGGAATGCAATACCTCTGGATAAGCGAATCGCAATTGCTTTGTACACCATTGGATCCTCAGCAGAATTTCGTACCGTTGGAAGGCTGTTTGGGGTTTCAACCACTATGGTTTGTAAAATTTTACACGAGTTTTGTAAAGCTGTAATTAAAGAACTATCTGAGGAGTACCTTCAACCAGAGTTCTTAACAGAATCCAAAATAGATGAATGCGTAGAAGGATTTAATAGAATAGGCTTTCCACAATGTTTAGGTGCTATTGGTAATCAAATTTATATTATTTGCATATGACTAGATTATTAACATGACATACATACTTACATTTACTTTAAAAGATGGATGCCACATTGAAGTGAAACCATCAGCTGCTGAAGCTGTCGATCATTTTAACTATGAGGGTTGGTATTCGGTGGTTTTGTTTGCGTTGGTTGACTTCCGGTAAGATTTACTGCAAGTTAAAGTTTCTAATATGAACGATATGAGCTATTGTTACTTTTTTTATTAGTTACAGGTTTCTTTATGTGAACGTAGGGTGCCCAGGACGGTGCAATGATTCTTTAATATATCGAAAATCTAAATTAAGCCGTATGATAGATTCTTGTAATTTGTTGAAAGAAAAGAAGAAAGAAATAAGCGGTACACAAGTTCCAGTCGTTATTATTGGCGACTCGGCCTTCAAGTTCTCTCGTACGCTTATGAAACCTTACCCATTTTCAACTGCGGCATCTTTAGAACAACAAACTTTTAACTATAATTTGTCCAAAGCAAGACGTGTAGTTGAAAATGCTTTCGGCCATCTGAAGGCAAGGTTTAGGCGTATTGGAAAAGGCCTAGACAATCACCAAAAATTTAGTAGCAGAATTATAATGACATGTTGCATTTTGCACAATTTCTTAAATGTTAATAACTGCTCTATAACCGAAAATTGGACAATTAACCAAAACACTTCTCGTCTACAACCAAAAAGCATTAACACAGCTGGTGATCAATCCGTGGATGCAGAAAATGTCAGAGCGGCTATAAGCAAATTCTTATGCGAAAGAGATTCTTTAACATGAAATCTTAATTAAAATAATTTTACCCGTAATAATTAATAAAACGAACTTCTTATATTAATTCTTTGTTTTTTTATTTATTTAAAGTTTTTATATGCATAGCATAAATTATAAATTAAAGAAATCAAAATATAAATTAAATAAAAATTAAAAAATTCAAAAATAAAAATAAATTAAATAAAATTAAATAATAGCTCCATGAAAAAATTGCAACAATAAAAAGTGGCCAACCCAAAAATGAAAATAAATATGAAAACTAATCTAAGTAAAAAAATAATAAATTAAAATAAAGATGAATACTAATTTAAATAAAAAATTAATAAATTAAAATGAAAATAAAGATGAATACTAATCTAAGTAAAAAAATAATAAATTAAATTCAAACAAACATAATAAACATAACATAAGTAAACTTCTTTTGTTTTGTTTGGTATTGGTTAAGCAAACACCTACATATGTGTTGTAAGAATTGATTTTATTAAAGTAAAGTAGTATGATTAAATTACATGTGTTGAGAAAAAGGCGCGAGAATACTTAGTTGTACATAAAGTATTATAGTAGCTAATAAACAGTGATGCTACTTGCAGCGATTATAATATACAATATAAATATGTTATTAACACCCCTTCTCAATATTATAAATATTGCATAAAAATATATTTATATAAACTCAAAAGTATTTTATAAAAAATAAAGTTATTTATATAAACCAATTAATTCTCGAAATTTATTTATTCTAATTTTCTGTAAAGGCTTAGTAAGAATGTCAGCTAGCATTTTATCCGTAGGACAATAATCATATATGACATCCTTTGACTTCCATAAATCGCGAACGAAATAGTATTTCACATCTATATGCTTACTTCTAGGGCATATTTTTTCATCTTGAAGTATTTTTAGGCAGCTCTGGTTGTCCTCGAAAATTATAGGATTCTGTATATCAATTTTAAATTCTTTCATTAGTTGAATAAGCCATAAAAGTTCTTGAGATGCCTCCGCAAGAGCTACGAACTCAGCTTCGGTAGAAGATAAAGTGACATTCGCTTGCTTTCGGCTGGCATAACTTATTACTGCATCGCCAAGCTTGAATATAAAACCGCTTGTAGACTTGCGACCATTTACTTCCCCTGCCCAGTCCGCATCAGCATAGCCTTTTAATTGTAAGCTACATTTAGAACCAACACATAATTTTAAATGCTTTGTACCATTAAGGTATTTGAGAACCCTTTTGACTTCTGTCCAATCATTATCGTTCGGATCACTTATTTTTCTTGACAATATTGAAACGGCTACTGCAATATCCGGTCGCGTATTATTTGATACATATAGTAATGATCCTATTGCTTTTCTGTATAAATTGTTGTTCTCAAGTTTATTATCAGAATTCCCTTTTAAGTATCCGGGATCCATAGGAATATATGAGATCTTTGCATCTTGCAGATTGAATTCATTTATAATTTTAGAAATATAACTTTCTTGAGATAAGTAAAATAAACCATTTGTAAAGCTTACTTCAATCCCTAAGTAAAATTTCAAATCTCCCAAATCCGTTATATCAAAATGTAATTTTAATTCAAAATATATGTGATTGAATCAGCACTACCTTTTACATACAAACAATGCTCGGCCTTTCCCCTTCTGAATCCCGAATCAATTAAGATTTGATTGATACGGATATTCCAACAACGAGCCGATTGTTTTAGCCCATACAAGCTATGGTTAAGTTTACAAACAAGATCTTCCTTTCCAGGCATTACAAACCCTTCAGGTTGTTTTAAATATATATCTGAATTTAACTCACCATAAAGGAAGGCTGTCTTAACATCAACGTGACGAACTTTCATTTTCTTGTGACTTGCAATGGCCAGTAAACTTCTAAAAGTAGTCTGCTTTACTACGGGCGCAAATATTTCGTCGTAGTTTTCGCCATATTTTTGGGAAAAACCCTTTGCGACCAATCTGGCTCTGTATTTTTTATCACCATTTATCGTTTGTTTAATTTTATAGACCCACTTGCAGCCAATCAATTTTTCATTTTTGGGCAATTTTACCAAGTCCCAAGTTTTGTTATTTTTCAAAGCTTTCATCTCTTCATTCATAGCCATCAACCATTCTCTACTGTCTGATCCAGATAAAGCATCATCATAAGCAATTGGATCACTTTTCACGTTCACTTTGTATCCATATTTTCTCGGAGGGACACCCTTGTTTCTTCTCGAAGATATTCTAGGAGTACCATTAATCACCCCTATTCGGACTTTCGATTACGTCTCCGCATTCAGTTACGTTACGATCGAAAATTGGTATTCCAAACAAAAACTGAATCGAAAGAACAAGAAGAAGACAACAATGTTACAAAACCAAAGAAATGAGCAAGTTTGTTACTATTTTAATAAACAAAAGTCACAACAAACAATAAAAATAGCAAAATAAAAAAAAATTGTGCGATTAATAATAATAAAATAATACAAAAGACTTGTGATTATTATTATTAAAATAATAAAAAGGTAATCATTTTTGTTTGCAAAATATTTAAGTGCTAAGAATTCTGTCAAGATACTTGTTTGCAAAATATTTAAGTGCTAAGAATCCTGGCAAGCCGGAGGTGGTATTTTTAATTTTTGTATTTGAAGGAGAAATAGAATCCATAGCAGTGGCTTTATTGGTGGAAGAAGAGAACAACATGAGTCAGAACACAGAGGTAAGGCTTGAAAAGCGAAAACTGAGGGACAGCTGCAATCCATTCGAGATGACTGATCAGTTGTAAGTAATTATATATAATAAAATAAATATAATTTAATTTTTTAATTTAACTTTTACAGGTTTAAAAAGAACTTTCGTTTAAATAAAGACGCGTTTAAATATGTATTAGGTACATTTGCACAAGAAGCACGACCCTGTTCATTAAAAACTTCATCACCGCTTAACCATGTTATGACGGCTTTAAGATTCTTTGCCGAAGGAGGCTATCAACATGGAGTTGGCGCTGATCATAATGTTGGAATGTCTCAATCGACAGTGTCAAAATCACTATCGTGTTTTCTCGATATAATGCAGACAAAGCTTTGCCGTCAGTGGATACAATTTGATGAAAGTGTGGAGGAAAAGATTCAAGCTAAACAACAATTTTATGCGAAGGCCGGCTTCCCAGGTGTCATCATGTGTGTTGATGGCACACATATAAAGATTATAAAACCATCAGAAGAGGCGTTCCTTTACTACAATAGAAAAGGATTTTTTAGTATTAATGCTATGGTGGTAAGCATTTTGTTTTAATGATTATAATGCGCTTAAATTGAATTAATATTTGTAGGTGTGCGATAACAAAATGCGCATAAGGTGCATTGATGCAAGATATCCCGGGTGCAACCACGATTCGCATATATGGAACCTAAGTAAAGCGAGAACTCATTTAGAACTAAAATATCGTGAAGGAGAGAGAAACACTTGGCTATTAGGTATTTATTTGTGTACAAATACATGTAATAATTTAATAAACTAATCGCATTATTAACAGGTGATGCAGGTTATCCCCTGGAACCCTGGCTTATGACACCATACCGATCACCAAGTGCAGGAAGCCAGGAAAGTAATTATAACATTCGGCATTCAAAAACATTCGGCATTTAGAAAACATTAAAATATTGGACAGGGAAAAGAAAGAAAACAAACGTTACACTCTGGAAAGTCTCAGGATACAACAAAAAATACAAAGGACAATGAACACAAAAGAAGATAAAGACAATACCAAGCTACAATATTCTGCTGCAATAATTTAATTAGTTAAAAAAGTACTGTGATATTAGCGTTAAGTTTGACAAATAAATTTGTGTTGTATTGTTTCTATTTTATTTATTTATTTATTTTATTTATACAAATTATGTGTCGTGAAGTCCAGTTTTGATATATTAAAGTATGAATAAATAAAACAACAGCGAAATTTAAAACAACAAAAGTTTGTAAGTCAAAATATTATACCTACTAATTATTTGATATGAAATTTATTAAATTATTGTGTTTTGTTGCTAGATTAAGCTAATAAAAAATACCCCTGAAGAAGTTTGAAACAAACAAACGAAACGTTGGGTGCTGAAAATAAAATGAATTAGTTTTTGTTTTATTTAAATTTTGGAATGACCATTACTAGCCCGAAGGTAACACCTATCAATAAACATTAATTAACGAGGAACATAGTTGAGAGAACTATTGGAGTTTTAAAAAACCGATTTCGTTGTTTATTGGGTGCTAGAGAACTGCATTACTCCCCACAGAAAGTCAGCCAAATTATAAATGTTGTTTGTGCTCTACACAACATTTGTATATACTACCGGGTGGAAGATTTTAACGAATATCAATTTGAAAGTTCACAAGAAGATAGAGAAGAAGAAAACATAGATTCTAATTATCTATCTATAGCACAAAGTATTCGGGATAATATTTTTTCTTCTTTTTAAGTGATCTTTAACCATCTCAACTAAACGTATCAATAAGAAGACGCTTTTGCTTTTTAATTTTTGTATATTTTTTTTATTATTTTATACAGTAAATAAATTCATTTTATATTTAATAAAAATTAAAGCGTATTCAGTTTTTGGTATATTTGATATAAAAAGAATTAAAAACTAAATTTAACTTCAGTAGCAACAAAAAAAACTTATACGTAATAAAAAAAAAATAAATCACATTCATTTGATTAAAAATCGTGTACTTATTATTCCATAGTTTAATCAGAATCAAAGGATGGGTGCTCCAGCTTAAGCATTTTAAGTTTAATTTCAATTTTCTTTTGCAATAATTCCTCCTTTAATTTATTATGCCGCTGCTCTTCTTGCAACTGTTTCGCTGCGGTTTCGGCCATTTTTTCAAGAGATCGGTTTATTCGCCTTAAATGTGTAGACACCTCGTCAAACTTTTTCAAACAGTTTTCTTGGAAGTTTTTAGATTCTTCATAAAACTCTTTCTGGGCATCTATTTGCTGTTCCAGCAAAGACAAGGTGTTCTCTTTTGGACTTGGACGTTTTTTTGAAGTGGTAGGTACGTCCGAAGGGTGTTCCGAGCGACAGGAAATATCCATTTCAGACACTTCATCCTGCACCTCACTCGCCACTCCAAAATCTACTGCGCCCCTAATACCACTTGTGTTTGTTCAAGCGCCGTCAAGTGGATTACTTTTTCTTCTAATGGGCCTATGTGCTGCAAGCGACAGTTTCCTCCTCCAGTGCTCATTAATTCTTTTTTATTTGCCGAAAGTTTCCGCTTTATGTAGCACTTCCAATCAATCCATACCTACATAGGATAATAAGTACATGCGACATATTTATAATAAGCCAAAAATACCTTTTTCCATGCGGTGTCACTTTTTGTTGGTGGTCCTAATGCATTAAGGGTTTGTGTAACCTCCTGCCAAAACACCTGAACTTCCTCCTTGGACCGTTTATGGTAGCCGCAAGCAATATCTTGTTTTGTTGACATTAAACTTACCAGCTTTTCGTATTGCTCTGGTGTCGTTGTTTTTGACCTGGAAAAAATAAAATGATTGGCCGTAAAACAAAAATTTATATAAATCACTTTTTAAACATTTTATACTTACATTTTATAAATTAAACACTTTTTAAGTTTATAAAAAGAGCAATCGAAAAAAATTCCGCTGCTAAAATGTAAGCGTAGAAAAACGTAAATACGATCGTAATACAGAATACCTACAATCGAAAGAAACGGAGCGGAATCGAAACTCTGAATACCAAAGTTACCAAACGGAGAAAATTTCGATTCGAATCGAAAGTCCGAATAGGGGTGAATATCATTTGAATCTTCCGGATTGGATGATGATGAAAATTCATCTACAGATTCAAAACCACAAAATTCTTCTGTGCTTACGTCATCAAAAGTTTCGGCTAATTCTTCCGTAGGTTTAGGCGAAATATTTTCAGAATTGTCACTTGACAGTGGCATATAAACATTATTATGATGAATATTATCGTTCATCGATTCGTCATTAGAATGATAATTAGATGATTCCAAAAATTTAACATCACGGCTGATAATAATTGTATTTGTGTTAGTATTCAGCAAACGAAATGCTTTTGACTCCTCAGCAAACCCGACTAAAGTACATTTAACGGCTACCTCGTCCAACTTTTTACGCTTTTCTTTGTTGATATGAACGTATGCAACAGAACCAAAAACACGAATGTGCCTCAAATTCGGTGATTTACCGAACCATAATTCAAACGGTGTAAAGTTTACAGCAGCTGATAATAAACGATTTTGAATGTAATTGGCGTTATTTACCGCTTCAGCCCAAAATTTGATATGCATATCTGCATCGTACAGCATACACCTTGCCATCTCCATCAAGCTCCGATTTTTCCTCTCTGCAACCCCATTTTGTTCAGGAGTGTAGGGAGCAGTGAGTTGATGAAGAATACCTTTGGTCTTAAAATAGTTTTTCATTTTTTGGTTCATAAATTCTCCGCCACGATCACTTCTGAGTATCTGAAGTCGTTTTCCAAACTGGTTTTCTGATTGTTCAACAAATTCCTTTATTTTTTCAAATGCCAAGTCTTTTTATTTAATAGAGTAAACAGTGCAATAACGGCTATAGTCATCAATTATCGTTAAAAAATAACGGTTTCCACCAGGGGTTTCATTTTGCATAGGGCCACATAAATCACAATGCACTAATTGTAAAATTCCATTAGATTTAGATTCCGATGTCCTTGGAAATGGATTTCGTGTAAGCTTAGCTCTCAAACATACTTCGCATTCGAAATTACATTCACATTTCTTTATTTTTACACCTTGTATCAATTCCTTGGAAATAGTTGTATTGATAGCTTGTATACCTCTGTGACCAAATCGACGATGCCAAACATGAATGCATTCACTTTTACAATTTGATATTTTATTTGCCTTATGATTATGGTTTAGTACGAACAAATTATTTTTCAGTGACGCCCTAGCATGAACTTGCCCATTTCGAGAAATCAAGCAACCACCTTTATTGAATGAAACATCAAATCCAACATTAGTTATCTTTCGAGCCGACAACAAGCTTCCGTCTAGTTCGGGAACAAGCAGCACATTTTGAACAATAATCTCCTTGCCCTCACAAAATATTATGCATTCACCTTTACCTTTTGCCTTTAACTCAGTACCGTCAGCTAAATAAATTGTTTCAATTATTTGTTTATTAATTTTGATAAAAAAATTTTCTTCACAGCACATGTGGCACGTTGCAGCTGAATCGATAAACCAATCACCATTTGATTTGCCTTCCATAACACCAAAACAAATATTCATATTGTCATTTTTCACAATATTGGCACGGTTATCATCGGATTTTTGTTGATATTTCTGTAAATTTTTATTTTTACAATTTCTTTTAAAATGTACAGGCTTACCACATGAAAAACATTTTGGTACATGCTTCTTTTTGTGAATTTTAAATGCAGCCTCATTTTCTTGTTGAAATCCGGATGATTTTCTTTTATATTCCTGAAGCAACTTCTCCTTTACCAGATCAAGTGTCAGGTCAGCTTCAGCACGCATTTCTAACGATGTAATTAATGAATTGTAGTCTTCCGGCAACGTTCCCAACAAAAATGCAACGGCCTTATGCTCCTCAACATCCTCACCCAAATCTCGCAGACGATCCACTATTGAAAGAAATTCACCGATGTGGTCTTCCATGGTCTGACCATTAACCAATCTTTTCGACGACATCTGTCTAAGAAGACTTACTTTGTTTGTTATCGTTGATTTTTCGTGATGCTTTTTCAGAGTGTCCCAAAATTGTTTTGCAGTTTTCAATTGCTTTATCAGCACCTTCTGGGATTCCTCTACCGACAAGCCAATTACAGCTCTTGCCTTCCCATCACGAATCAGCCATTTGCTATCCTGCACAGCAGGAGCACCATCAACAACGACGTCCCACAGCTCCCACTCCAGCAACAACAATTCCATGTTGAACTTCCACACATGGTAGTTTGTGTTAGATAATTTTGGAAACTGTGCATAGTTTGTGTTCATTTTGAATTTATTAATTAATTTCTTATTTTTAAAAATTAAAAGAAAAACCACGAGTCTGGGCCCATAACCTGTTGTAAGAATTGATTTTATTAAAGTAAAGTAGTATGATTAAATTACATGTGTTGAGAAAAAGGCGCGAGAATACTTAGTTGTACATAAAGTATTATAGTAGCTAATAAACAGTGATGCTACTTGCAGCGATTATAATATACAATATAAATATGTTATTAACAATATGTACATATGTATATGCATTTCGTGTCTGCTGATGAAACTCTTCAAGGACTTCAACCAAAAATTTTTCCGTTGAAGCCCTATTGATGAGTTTTTATAAGCAGAAATAAAAGGCATATTAGGCGATGCTTAACCAACATCAAACAAAACTCTTCATATATTAAATAAGCTTTAAGTCCACCTTTTTATAAAAAACTATCAACAGTATTGTTTTTTTATGTTTTTAACATTTCCTAAATGCACTAATAATTTCCAATTATTATTTTACGTATTTAGTAAAATTATTAATTTAAAAATACATTGAAACTGATTGTTGACAGTCTCCTCAGTAATCAAATTCAAATGGTTTACTGAATGCGTAAAATAATACTTTTGAATTATTAGTGCACTTAGCAAATGTTAAAAACAGAAAACATTGCTGTTTATGTTTTATTATAAAAAACTGAAAAAAAGGCTTATTAATAACAAAGCAGGCATTCCATATCACTTATATAAAAATGAGAAAACTTTAATATTTTGAAACTCAAGATTACAAAGTATACAATTTTTCTGATTATAAATATTTCCGAAGGTATTAACTTCGGGCAGTTTTTTCTCTTATATACATACTTTCTGAAGTTGTTAAAACATTACGGAAATATTTATAATCAGAAAAATTGTACAACTTTGTAATCTTGAGCTTCAAAATATTAAAGTTTGCGATCACTTATGTTTTCCCCTCAAAATATTTAGGAACTCTGTTTGAAAGGCAACATTTTGAGAGGAAATAGTATCCAACCTTTTCAGCATTTCGCTAGCCTGCTCCTTCCTTTCCTCATGATGCCGCCTCTGCATTTCCATGCGCTCTTGGGCCAACCGCACAAGCTCTGAACTAGGGTCCAACTTCCTTCTTTTTGAAACTTGACCGAAAACTAGCACTGCACTATACATTTGGGTTTTTATTTAAATAAAAAAAAATTATAAAGAACAATTGTTGTTTTGTAATTTAAAATTTTTCAGCCTTTCATTGTTTTGCTTTTGTTATAATTAATTTCCCTCGTTGACGTTTCTTTTACATTTGACTCTTAATTATTGGAAACATTCCAGTAAGAACAAAATCAGCGCAGTCTGTTTTCGCATGCAAATACAGAAACACTTTTTTCTCTTCACTTCATGTGAGAAATTTTACGATGCGAGAAATACAGAAACGAGGTACAGGTATGTATGTGATAGAAATCGATTTCGTCAAGAAATTTTTTTGAAATAGACAAAACATGTGATAAGGAAACATGCGTCGATTTCAGATTTCTTTTTGTTTCATTAAAAAGACAATTTTGGCTATGTGATGAATTTCGATAATGCCAGGTTAATTAAATTCGTTTTTAAATCGTCTTATTTTACTTTAACGAAAAGCGTAGAAGTGTACTAAAAATGTACGTGAAACTTTTGTATATATAGAAAAAAAGTAATTTTTTGTTTCATGGGAAAGCCGTTCTTATGTTTTCAGTCTTTGTTCAAATGAAAATGTTTAATAAATCTGCTAATATAAATACATATGCATGTAAGTACCCACATTTCTTCTAGCAAACTTAAAGAATGCGATTTGTCTCTTAAATATCTTCGTTCCATATTTTCGCAATTAGCCTTATTACCTAACAATTTATTAGGGAAATTACAACAACAAAGAGTTTTTTAAATTTAAATTATAAAATTTCTGTTGATGAAAAATTAAATATTTCTTCAAATATACAAATATGTATACATACATATTTATATATGTCAATCACATGCTCATACTTACATTTATTTATGCCGTTTTATACATTTGTATTTGGAAAACATACATGTGTAGAAACAAAAGAATAATGGAACATGAAATCGATCGAAATCTATCACATGTACATAAGTCGATTTGAAAAAGCGATTTACTTTTCAAATCGATCGATTTCCATCACATATATAAATGTATTTACAAAACCCAAAAACTCCAAGATAAACCCAACAAACACGAAGGCTTGATTTCAAATTGAGAATGATTTGAAATAAAACCGACAAACGTTTGAAAATAACTTGAAAAACATAGCATTCTCAACAAAAGGGGAAATTATTCTCAAATTGAGAAATTTATTTATTCTCAACTTACTTTCAAACGTTATTCTCAAATGTGGATTGCAATATCTAGTGGAAGATAAATAAAATACAATTTTTGCTTTGTAAGTTCATGTTTAATATATGTATAAATTTATGGAATTCATTATTCACTGACATATTTATGTACTTGTATGTGAAAAGTTATAAGAAAATAGTATTGCATATAAATAAAATAACAATATCTTAAATAATTGAAGGTTTTCATCATTTCGATGTAATTTCTTATTCATGTATTCCACTTTCTTTTGATGGCGCGTCATAGCATGTTGGAAGAAACTATGTAGTTGAAATTTTTTGGAAATAAGGCATCTGTTGCAGAAGGAAATTTAGAGGAAAATGAACCTAGAGGTGTTAAAAATTATTAAGTTATTTTTTTAAATAAGCTAAATTATAATAGTTTTTATAGTAGTTGTAACGCTCAAAGCTCTAACCGTCATTTTTGTCGTTGTATCTTTCCAGCACAGGTTTTTGAAAAACTTCGTGGGTAAAAATTTTACGCCAAGCAAATTTTAAAAATGTTTCTGGGGACTGTGATATGATTAAAGATACTTCTTCTACCTGGAAACCATATACATATGAATTTATGCTTTTTATTAACTAAATATATTGCCTATTTAAGTCCTCACCTTGGCTCCTCTTCATTTTCAAGATTGTCCATGCTTTCAGTAGCACCTCGATCATATAACAAACATATTATTTCTTCACTTTCCGTTCTTACTCATAATTAATTTTTTACTCACAAGCAATATATGTATATACTTTTTCTTCACTCTTAACACACTTTGATCGCCATATTTTTAAAATGTTTAAAATTTATTTTGTGCTTACCCTGCATTTACACATGTAAGTAATTACTTGCAAGTAGTGTATACGTATTATCAACGAAAATGTCGAAATTATAGCCAAAAGTCTTGCAAGTTGATCGAGCGTTTACGCAGTCAGTTGTAAGTTCATTTGCAAAATGTTCTCGAGGCGTAAGCATGCTATGAAAAATATGTGAATCCAGTATTGCCGTGTTGTCGATATCATAAAATTACTGAAAAGAATATTTGGTTTAAAAAATTTTTTTTCAAAATGCATGAAATTAATGCTTGAAAATACTATTAAGATGCTTTGTTGTATAGATGTGTTCTTTTTTGTTTTTTATTTTTTATAAATACACAGAAAATCAGCTATAAACATTACTTTTATTTTACTAAATACTAGTTAATTGATATAAAACTCATCATCGGTAACACTGTTTCTTAACTTGTCATTTTACTTTTGGTAAAAAGCCTTATCTCATTAATTGGAGAAAATGAGTTCTATGTAACTCCAATTAAGCGCGGCAAAATCAACGAAACTAAAATTCAGGTAACACGAGAAAATAATTATAGAAAAATTGTCTCAGATTTTGAGACTAAAAACAAAAACTTTTATACATATCAACTGAAGAGTGCTAAAGGCCTAACAGTAGTTATAAAAGGAATAGATTCAAGCGTGGATCCGAAAGAGGTAAAGTCTGGCCATGAAAATAGTGGCTTCAAAGTCAAAAATGTTTTAAACATTAAAAACAGGGAAAAAATCCCCCAACCTATTTTTAGAGTCGTGCTACAGCAATGCGACTTGAAAATTAAAAAAAATTAATCGCACCCAATCTATAGCTTAAAATACTTGTTGCATCGAAGAGTTACCGTTGAGATGCCACATAAAAAAACTGGACCTATCCAATGCATGAACTGTCAAGAATTTGGCCATACCAAAACTTATTGCAAGTTGCCTACCGTTTGCGTTGTATGTGGCGAGTTACACAGTACCGCTAACTGTGACAAAATAAAAGGTGATACCAAAGCAAAAAAATGTAGTAATTGCGGCGGAAACCACACTGCCAACTATAGGGGCTGCCCTCTTTATTCTCTTTTTAAAAATTCGTCGAACAGAAAAACCAATACTACTCCCGCTCAGCCCAACACTCATTTAAACTACCCACAGTTACCTCAACCGTCGTCTAGCCATAATCAATACTCAAATGTTTTAAAGTCTAACACGACTCTTACTCAACAAAAATCTAAAAGTCAATCTTCATACGCTAATATTTTAAAGAGTTACCAGATTCCGGCGCAAAAAACTGTACCAGTAAATGAAGAATCAGGGTATAATTTTAGTCGTATTGAAGCCTCAATAGAGATCCTTATACAAACAGTAAATACATTCACTCTCAACATGTCCTGTATGATGCAGGAAATGTTGAAAATGCAGTCTACCTTGTTGCAGGCTGTATTGAACAAACCATGAACTTAAGAATCTGTTTTTGGAACGCAAACGGCATCTGCCAACACAAAAATGAAATTGAATATTTTCTTCTGGATAAACAAATCGATGTTATGCTTATCTCAGAAACTCATTTGACATCTCGAAGCTGTTTCAGAATTAGTGGATATAATTTCTACGACACCAAGGATCCTCAAGGTAGAGCTTGTGGTGGCTCAGGAATCCTAATGAAAACTCGAATAAAACACTACCTACTAAACGACCTTCGTGAAGAATATCTTCAAGCAACGAACATCTGCATTGAAAATTTTTATCAAAAGCTTGTGATATCATCTGTTTACTCTCCTCCCAGGTTTTCAATTTCAGAGAGTCAATATACCGCATTTTATACAACACTGGGGTCCCGTTTTCTAGCAGCTGGCGAATACAATGCTAAACACACTTTTTGGGGCTCACGTTTAATCAGTCCCAAGGGTCGTGTTTTGTTTGACACAATTTCAAAAATGGGTTTGAATGTAGTTTCAAGTGGTCAGCCAACATATTGGCCAACGGATCGTCAAAAAATTCCTGATGTTATCGACTTTGGGATTACGAAAGGCGTGCCCAGCGAAATGATTGAAGTAGAAGCATCTCTGGATTTGTCTTCAGATCACTCGCCTACTATTATCACTATTTACTCACACACAACTACAACACCAACATGTGATTTACCGCTGACACCTGCACGTATTAACTGGCTGAAATACAAAAAATATTTGAGTGCTCATTGCACGGAAAATATGCCATTGAGAACACCTGCTGACATAGAAAATTCTATTAGGTTGTTTGAAGCACATACCAAACAAGCTGCTCTTAATGCTTCTTCAATTCAACCAAATCAACAAGCGAGATTTAACAATATTTTTTGTGCAGATGTAGAAAGGCTATTGACTGAAAAACGGAGAGCTCGACGAGAATGGCAACGTTACAGATCGCCTCAGCTAAAATTAAGGCTTAAGGAGTGTACCAAACAGCTAAGAAAAGTTTTGCAAACACAAAAAACAGCTTCGCTGCAAAAATTTCTGCAAGAACTCGATGCAACACCATCAACAGATTATTCGCTGTGGCGTGCAGCCAGAGGACTTGAAAGGTCAGTGATATGCAAACCTCCATTACGAGCCTCTAATGGTGACTGGGCAAGAACTGATGCTGAAAAAGGTGCTATTTTCGTTAAACACTTAGAAAAAGTATTTACCCCAAATATTTCTGCTGATATTGTTGAACTGTCACCAGTCGTCTCTTTACCAGAAATACCGCTAAAATTAATATTATAGAGATTAAAATGGCTATTACTAGTCTTAACACCAGGAAAGCCCCAGGTGTCGACAAAATAAGCAACAAAATGCTTCAAGAATTGCCTTATGTTACAAAAAGAATAATGCTATTCATTTTTAATGGTTTCGATGATTATTATGATACCAAAGCCAGGCAAGGATAATACGAAGGTTGAATCCTATCGGCCAATTAGTTTACTGCCCAACATTTCAAAACCATTTGAAAAGCTGTACATGGTCAAGCTGATGCCTATAGTGACTAGAAGTGGATGCATTCCAGATCATCAATTCGGTTTTCGCAGACAGCATAACACTATTGAACAATCTCACAGGCTTGTGAATGTTGTAAGAGACACGTTGGAAAAAAAATATTGCTCAGCGCTCTTTATTGATGTTTCTCAAGCTTTCGATAAAGTATGGCACGAAGGTCTTATCCACAAATTAACACGCAATCTCCCCGCAAACATCGTCAAGCTTTTAAAAAGCTATTTAGAGGAACGAAAATTTGTAGTTAGGGAAGGTAATTTTTTAAGCCCTCCGCAGTCGATCGAAGCCGGAGTTCCCCAAGACAGCATCTTCCGTCCCTTACTTTATTTAATTTATGCCTCTGACTTACCGTTAAGCAATAACATTCATACATCAACATTTGCTGATGATACAGCTTTTTTAAGCGTCCATGAAAATCCAGTAGAAGCTTCCATCAACTTACAAGGGTATATATCCAAATTGGAAAAATGGCTTAAACAATGGCGTATAAAAGTTAACGAACAGAAATGTGTACACGTCACTTTTACGTTGCGAAGGGAAACATGCCCGCCTATACAAATCAACACTGAGACTATTCCGCAGCATACTGTAGTCAAATATCTAGGCGTTCACCTTGATCGCCGTTTAACATGGAAATCGCATATAGACGCAAAGTTGATGCAAATGAAACTAAAAGCAGCCCAAATGAATTGGCTTATTGGCAGAAACTCTATACTAAGCCTTGACTGTAAACTTCTCTTATACAACGCGATCCTGAAACCAATATGGTCCTATGGAATCCAGTTATGGGGCACTGCCTCAGCATCGAATGTCGAAAGAATTCAAAGGCGACAGAATAAAATCCTACGTACAATAACAGCAGCCCCCTGGTATGTCAGAAACCATCGAATTCATAAAGACCTAGACGTTCCGTTGGTGAAGACAGTATTTTCAAAACATGCGAAAAAATATATAAAAAAACTTGAGTTGCACCCAAATCCACTTGCGCGCAATATTCTTCATTATAGAGGCCACACCCGGCTGAAAAGAAGGGATACTCTTTTTCTCAGCCGTTCACGAGAAATGTAAAACAACAAAAATTAACCGTTGAAATTAAAAATTTTGTTTAGCATTGGCTAAACTTATATTTAATATTTTTTTAGATTTAAGATTTGAAAAACTTATTGATAATTCAATTTTAATAATTAAAGATTCAATAAATAATAAAATTATCAAAAAAAAAAAAAAAAAAACTTGCGGTAAGTGTCAAAAATTTACTTACAAGCAAATTCTCTTGCAAGTAGAGCTGCAAGTCCGAAAATTATGCTTGTGTTAGTGAAAAAGTGTGAGTGTATTGAGTTTTTCGCACTTGCACTTGCATGTGTAAACGCTAAGTTAAGTAGCAGCGTTGCCATTTTGGTGCTCTTCGGGTATTTTTTGGTGCTTTTTTATTTAAGCAATACCCGAAATTTTGTTAAATACCCATTTTTGAAAAGTGGGTATTTATAGTGCTTTTAACAATTTCTCACAGTGCTTTTTGGTGCGTTTTAAATAATCAACATTTTTGGCACTGAACCATTTTCCTACTATTCTATAAACACACTTAGAACTTTTTTTAACCAACTGCATATTATGTGCATATATATTTTGATTAGTACTCGCAAACTGTTAAGAAATTGAATTCTATAATTTCTCAAGCATCTTTTTTTTTAAATTCGTGCAGAAAATTTTATGATTTATTTGTTTAGCAGTGATTTTACTTTTAATATACATATCCGTGATTTGTTTGCTGTGCAAATTTAATCAAGAAAGTGCCCTGTTTATTCTAAAGCTGAGCAGTAATTAAAAGTAAGCTTTTCATTGATTTTATATGTATGTGTTAGGGCCAATAATTGACTTCGTATTTAAATACTCATTCAGCTAATTTTCATTTAAATTTATGTTTCATTTAAGTGCTACTTCTGTTTTTCAGTCTTATTTAATTGTTCTTATTTAATTGTATTAGGAACTTGGTAGCACAACGTAATATAAAAAATTTCCCACCAATTTCCCTTCAGAACAGCTGACTAGAACAAATAAAGTAAAATCCAAAACATATATGTATATTTTTATTTTAGCTAAAATTAAGAATACTCGTAATTAAGAACTGCTAAATTGTTTTATTGATGAACTAAAAGCATATTGCATTTGTTGTAAATGTGAAATAGATTCACGATTAAGCGATTTACTCCGACAAAGTCGAACAAAAAAAAATATGAAAAAGCAATAGATCCAAATGAAAGTTTTTAATTGCAGCCAAGGCTGTCTTTTGATCCACCAGACCCAGAACAAAATTAGGTTAGTGCTTTTGTACGCGAAATTTTTTCCATTTTTACCCTTTTTTACCCTATTTCCATGGGCTCACAGTGTTTTTGATGTTGCAAGAGTTGGCATCACTGTTAAGTAGTGTTGTCACAAGGCGAATTCATAAATATGCCTCGATTGCCACGTGTATTTATAATTTGAAAATGCCACTTGACTTCAACTTGATAACAAATTGATAAAACACTGATTGTCAAATGCTTATACTGAAATCATTATCAACTTGAATTCAAGTGTTGAACACAAACCTTTGAAAAACATTTGAAAATTGTGCTTGATATCAAATGATAAAGCCATCTTATTTCAAAGGTTTGACTTCGTGTTTGCTGGGAAATTATTTTCCTTCGTATGTAATAAATATAGACAAAATGCATACCACATGAAAAAAATATTTAAAATAGGAGTCAAAATATTCTATGTAGATTAATTCCTACTTTTGTCTAAAAAAGATTATATTCGATGAGACTTGGCAATCCTACAATAAAAATCACATTGACAGTTCTCCAAAAATTAATTTATTGGATTTCGTTATAGATGAAGAATTTTGATTTTAAAGTTTTAAAATATGGTGCAAAAAAATTATAATTATTATATTAACCGTGTGTAAAGTGTGTTTAAAAGCTTTAAGTGCAAAAAAAGTTTGAAGCAAATTGTAAACATTAAGTGCGCAGTGGGAAAATGCATGCATAGCGATGAAAAAAAAAATCAAGTGAGAAATTGTGATCACAAAAAGCTTTGGATAAAATTTGGCAATCGGCGAGAGACTACTAAGATCCTTAGGGAGGGAATTTACATTTTAAGCAGGACGATTTCGAAAGAAATTTAAAATATGAAATGGGTAGTTGGAATTATTTTTGTTTGTGCAGTCCTTTATTTACTAATTGCACATAGGATTTAAGCTAAGATCCCACTATCGGCACAATATACCGATTTTCGTCGGCTTACTAAAATAAAGTTATATAGTAATAAGCTAAATTTGCCTTATTTGTCAACTAATTTAAATATAAGGACAAAATTGCACCACACTGCATTGGTAAAAAAGCCATATAGACTTATTCCAGAATTAATTGGGAAATAAAGCAATTTTGGTTTAGTACTTATGACTTTATTGCAGTGAGCCGACGAAAATCGGTACATAGTGCCGATAGTGTGATATAAGCTTTAGTAAGAGAACAACTCTATAATTGAAACCGGGAGCAGTCCCGACAAAAGAAGCTAACGCTATCGCAACTTAAACGGAAACACTAGCGTATGAAGAGCAAACGAAATAACCAACACTGACACAAACGAAGACAGTTTGCAACTTCATATAAAAATTTTAAAAGTCCAAATGTGCATATCGCATTTTATCTTATCTTAGAGGTCTGAATCCATCTTAAGAAGCAAATTTAGTTTGAAAATGTATAAAAATTGTTGTGAGTTAATTTTGGTTTAATGCACTCTTGTGGTTCTTGACGATCGACTTGTCATTAAATTAAAAACAAAATACAAACTTTTCTAATAAAATTATTTAAGGAAAAAATTAAGGAATTGCCCCACTGTTATCTTAACACAACTAACAAATGTCAGCATGTTTCGTGACGTCACTTAACCCACATGCGCAGAAGATTCAATTTTTGTGTTCGGGAAGGCGTAATCTGTATTTCTATCATTCTTGCTCATGGTATAATAAATAAGGTAGTCTTGTCCCTAAAACAAATACAACGTCACAAAAACAACAGGCATTTTGTTAGTGTAAAATGTTTTCTGTGTGTCAAAATCAAAGAAACAAGCCGATCCCTTCGAAGCCGTATATCATCGCCGCTTTTGTGAATTCGACCGCTGCCAAACACATCGGTTTTTTACTGCTTTTAACTGTATTTCAGCTCTTAAAAATGCATTGTTTGGTTTAACTTGGGGGGTCACACGATCAAGTTTTCATTCAATTTTTGTTTTAAGATTCAATCCTCTCTCATTTTTTACCAATACACTCACACTTTTAAAATTTGCTGAGAATTTGCTTTCAAATTTTCGTTCAATTGAGTGTTTCAAATTGCTTTCAAGAAAGCAGCTGATTGCCATTTTGATTATAAACTCTCGTTTATTTTCATATACATACATGAGTACATATATTCTGCCGCCAAAATTGTGTGCAGCCTACGTCACAGCTTTCAATTTTTGTGAATTTTGACAAGCAGTTTGTGTAAATTTCTTGAAAGAGAATTGAATAAAAACTTGAACATCTGACTGCAGTGTAAGTTGCTTAATGTGATATTAGACTTTTCTTTGCAGCAATTTTTTTTTATTTAATATATAAAATTTCTAAATAAAATTTTTACATCACCGGCGGGTTGAAATAAATTTTTTTTGCTTAGACGCCGCTATAAATTTTTAATCAGCATGTTGCTCTGCTACATAAAATTTGACATTTGTAAAACAAAAATATTCTTCTACAGCAGGCAGGAAGACTTTACCTTGTTTATTATACCATGTATGTATGTACTTTAGTTTTACTCATGTATAATTACTGTAACACCCAATTTACACTGTGATTAAAAATTCATGAATTTTTTCATCTTATCTTTGAAAGTATCTTCGTAAATCCTCTTGCATTTATACTATGATTTTTAAGCATGCTTAATTTCTCTTGAAGTGTTGAGTTTTTAGCGTATAATCGCTTAATTTTATTTGAAAGTAGAAAAAGAATAAAATATAATAACAAAAACCGAAACAAAAGTAAAAGAAAATACAAAAAAATGCATGGAAAACAGAAAATGTGATTATTTTTCTACCCCTCTTTCTTTTCTACCCCGCTCACCAACCAAAAAAAAATGTCATGAGATTTAGTCATGACTAACAACCACCGTGTAAATTGGGTGTAATACGAATTAAATTGGCCTAAGGCTATATGTATTATTATTGATTGAATAAATAAATAATAATAAAAATAAACCAAAATCCTAACTACTCCGACAAACTATCAATAAGAGTAAAACATAAGTTTATTTAAGCCATTGATCGTCAAACTAGCCTCTACGGGCCGAGCACCAAACGTCATTTTCACATACACAACACGAACCAAACAGAAGAGACAAACTAAAATACGAAACATACTCATTTGTCGCTTTATTTTAGAATTTGCAACAACAAAACACATGCAAAAGAGGGCAAGAAAATATTTATTTTTTTTAGTCTCTTTATTTGTTATTCATAGTACACTGTGAATATTAAAATTTTTCAGGATGTGGAATGTTGAGTTGGAAGAAGCTTTTTTGTATATACATATATTTTTTAATGGAAAATTTTTTTAATTATGTAAATTCATTTATTCGTTCATTCTTTCGTCCATAAACGCGCTAAACCAATCCAGTGTGTATGCATACAAACTTTTAATATGATGTTAGGCTACAGTAAAAAAATAAATGTAACAAACAATTTCTACAAGTGTAAAAACACCAATACATTGATATTTCCTACAAGTTCTCTTTATGACAAAGGCTGATTTAAGCCCACAAAAACAACAGGCATTTTTTAGTGTAAAATGGTTTCTGTGTGTCAAAAATACAAAAACAAGAAAATAAAAAATCATGGTATATATATACATAAGGTAGTCTTGTACCTAAAACAAATAACACGTCACAAAAACATTTCTTAGTGTAAAATATTTTCTGTGTGTCAAAAATATACGAACAAGCCGATCGATTTGGAGCCGGCCATCACCGTCGCTTTTGCAAATTCGAACCGCTGTCAAATCCATCGATTTTTTAGTTCTTTTACATGTAGTTCGGCTGTTAAAAATGCATTGTTAAGTTTAAGTTTCTTAATGTGATATACAATTTTTCTTTACAGCAGATATTTTTTTTTTTTTATAAAAATATTTCAAATGAAATTTTATACTTCACCGACGGACTCAAATAATTTTTTTTTGCTTAGACGGCGCTACAAATTTTTAATGAGCTTGTTGCTCTGCTACATGCAATTTGACATTTGTAAAACAAAAATATACGTCTACAGCAGGCAGGACAACTGTACCTTATTTATTATACCATGATAAAAAATACAAAATTTAATTTTTGTAAAATAAATTTCAAACAAACTGACATACAGAAAACAAAAATACACGTCTACAGCTTCCGGGACAACTTTACCTTATTTAGTCTAAGGTCACACACGACGATTTTAATTGCCCAACTTTTTCAGAATTCTCTTGAACTTGCTTTTATGTTCACACACGACAATTTTAGTTAGGCAATTCTTCTGTTTTGTTTAGCTTTTATTTTCTTCCAATTTGACATTTGAGCTTTCATAAAATAAACAATTTCAATAAAATAAACAAAATGTAGTTAGCTTTTAATAACTCTATAATAATTTTTTTATTTTTAAATATTTAAAACGTGTAATTTTTGCGTTTAATTGAAATTATAAATGATTTACACACCAAGAAGCGAAACACCGAATGAAAAGAAATGTCAAATATTCAAACAAAAAAAACGAATGAGAGAATTGCTTGAAATAGCCGGGTACCGGCGATTATTTTTCCCTTGTTATTCCCCTCCCCGCAAACTGAAAAAAACATATATAAACTCAAGAATTGCCCAACTAAAATCGTCGTGTGTGAACATAGACATATCCACCCCTATCGCGAATAAACATTCCCATGAAAAAACTCCCAAATTTTTTGTTTTACTATCGTGAATGATTCCCATTAATTTTTTTGGGAATGAATTCCCATACCTTACAAATATGGCATCGCAAATGTTTACTCCCGCGAATAATTTTACTAAAATTATTCACAACAATTGAAAGTGGGAACAAGAAGTGAACATGTAAGTAGCAATTTGTTTTTGAATCCAGAACTTCATGTAATCATTTTTTTTCTCTTATTTATTAACACAGGAGTGTTAATAAAGAACAAATTAATTGTCTGGTTGATGCAATGTGTGCGAATCAAGACTATGGCAATGGTTTCCAAAAGGATAAAAAAGAGGACGTGGGTAAATTTTTAAACGATTTAAGCTTTTGTAAATGGTGTTAATTATTAGTTTAATAAGCGTAACTTAAATTTTTCATGCATAGGTGAGGATTGACCAAAAACGGAACATAAGAAAAAAACTGACTGAAAACAAAAAAAAAAAACCGCAACAAAACAAAACGGATCAGATTCATCACGTATTTGTCTTCGCAGCAGTCGTTCTATGGATTGATTTTCCTTTTCCAGCAACAGAAATCGCAAATAAACGCTATTCATAATTTTTACCTTATTAGCTTTAATTTCTTTTATTCATACACCACAATATAAATCCCGCAAAAATTATTTGTTAAATCAAAACAAACAATTCAAAATTCAACTTTTATTCCCAAGTAATTCACAATAGAGACTTAAACTCCCAAAGCATTTGCGATAGCAATTTGTTGGGGATGGGAATACAATTTTTCTCCCAAACAACTTACTCCCATAATATTCGCGATGATTTAAGCCCAAAATAATCAAATAATCAGGGTTGTTATGGAATCTGATTGATGTTCGAATTAGAATTATGTCAGAATTTGATGTTATAGAATCCAATATCGTTTTTTTTTTTGTCAGAAATAATCCGATCAACCGCCAGAATTACAGTTTGTTTTTTTTTTATTGCAGAATGTAATTAAAATTAAATATTTATAAATAAACTAGCTTATCCCGGTGTGCTTCGCTACCCCCCTCGTTATAAAATAAAATTAAAAGTATTTAAAAAATTTTTACATTTATTTGAGCATGTACTCAAGTATTTATGTTTTATATTTTATTTATTTGTTGCGGGTTAGCAATATCTAGATATATATTTCGTTGGTAGCTATACTAATTCATCAGTAGATGTTTTACCCTTTATGTTTAAAAAAATTCCAAAGCTCATCTATTTATACAAAAACTCACAAATAAATATATTTTTGTGAATTACAAAGCATAAAAATAGCCTTTAAAAAAATTTTTCAAACACACACAACAATAATTTTCCATTATGAATGTGTTTACTTTTCTACACCTATACAATCAGACAACCGCTGGTTGCCATTAAAAGTATTTTATAAGGCAAAAATAAAAAGCAAATCTCCCCGTTACAAAATTTTTACATTTATTTGAGCATGTACTCAAGTATTTATGTTTTATATTTTATTTATTTGTTGCGGGTTAACAATATCTAGATATATATTTCGTTGGTAGCTATACCAATTCATCAGTAGATAATGGAAAATTATTGTTGTGTGTGTTTGAAAAATTTTTTTAAAGGCTATTTTTATGCTTTGTAATTCACAAAAATATATTTGTGAGTTTTTGTATAAATAGATGAGCTTTGGAATTTTTTTAAACATAAAGGGTAAAACATCTACTGATGAATTGGTATAGCTACCAACGAAATATATATCTAGATATTGCTAACCCGCAACAAATAAATAAAATTTAAAAGTATTTATATATCCTATTGTGAAAATTTAATGACGATCGGTCCAGTAGTTAAGACTATATTACGATTTTTAATTTTCCTAAAAAGGGGCGTGGTCCCACCCACTTTTCTCCTGGTATGTATTCCAAATGATGCCAATACCATATGTATCAAATATCATCGACTTAGGTCAAAAAATACCATTATCAGGAGCAGAAATAATAGATTTTTAATTTGTGGTTTGTATGAGAGGTACCACGCCTCTTTGTCCAATCCCGCCCATATTTGCAGCAGCACTAAAAAAATGCATACCAAAACGACTTACCAAATACTGTTCAAATACCGTTATCAGGAGCAGAAATAATAGATTTTTAATTTGTGGTTTGTATGAGAGGTACCACGCCCCTTTGTCCAATCCCGCCCATATTTGCAGCAGCACTTAAAAAATGCACACCAAACCGACGTACCAAATTTTGTTCAAATACCTTCATCAGGAGCAGAAATAATAGATTTTTAATTTGTGGTTTGTATGAGAGGTACCACGCCCCTGTGTCCAATCCCGCCCATATTTGCAGCAGCACTTAAAAAATGCACACCAAACCGACGTACCAAATTTTGTTCAAATACCGTTATCAGGAGCAGAAATAATAAATTTTTTATATTTGTGGTTTGTATGAGAGGTACCACGCCCCTTTGTCCAATCCCGCCTATATTTGCAGCAGCACTTAAGAAATGCACACCAAACCGACGTACCAAATTTTGTTCAAATACCGTTGTCAGGAGCAGAAATAATAGATTTTTATATTTGTGGTTTGTATGAGAGGTATCACGCCCCTTTGTCCAATCCCGCCTATATTTGCAGCAGCGCTTAAGAAATGCACACCAAACCGACGTACCAAATTTTGTTCAAATACCGTTATCAGGAGCAGAAATAATAAATTTTTTATATTTGTGGTTTGTATGAGAGGTACCACGCCCCTTTGTCCAATCCCGCCTATATTTGCAGCAGCACTAAAGAAATGCACACCAAACCGACGTACCAAATTTTGTTCAAATACCGTTATCAGGAGCAGAAATAATAGATTTTTAATTTGTGGTTTGTGTGAGAGGTACCACGCCCCTTTGTCCAATCCCGCCCATATTTTCAGCAGCACTTAAGAAATGCACACCAAACCGACATACCAAATTTTGTTCAAATACCGTTATCAGGAGCAAAAATAATAGATTTTTAATTTGTGGTTTGTATGAGAGGTACCACGCCCCTTTGTCCAATCCCGCCCATATTTGCAGCAGCACTTAAAAAATCCACACCAAACCGACGTACCAAATTTTGTTCAAATACCGTTATCAGGAGCAGAAATAATAGATTTTTAATATGTGGTTTGTATGGGAGGTACCACGCCTCTTTGTCCAATTGGACCGAATTGTAAATCTTAACCACCCGGGGCGCCACCCAAACGCATACAAAAAAATTTATGCAAATCGGTCCAGCCGTTTAGGAGGAGTTCAGTTACAACGCACGTACAGTAGAATTATATATATAAAGATATTTACATAAAAATTATTTTGTTTCATGATTATTTATGCTTAAAGCTGTTAAACATTGGTGTGCTATGGAAGTAAAATGGAATACACATTCATAATGAAAAATTATTTGTTGTGTATGTTTGAAAGGTTTTGAAAAGACTGTTTTTATGCTTTGTAATTCACAAATCTGTTTGTGAGTTTTGTATAAATGGATGAGCTTTGAAACTTTTTAAACATAAAGCGTAAACATCTTTTGATGAGTTGGTATGGCAACCAACGAAATATATATTTAGATATTGCTAATGTAGTGCATCCTAAATAATCTATTATTATATTTATCATTATTTTATATGTAAGTAAACTTATTGCACATACTGTTCTTATTATTACTTTTGCACACGGCACTCTAATAATATTACTACCATTTTTACAACAACCATTTATACCTTTAATACAATTGTTATTTTTTATATTACAACAATTGTATTGTTCAATACTGAAATGTTTGTTATTGCTATACAACAATTATGTTTAATGTATTTTGTATTTTTTTCTCAAACTACAATTATATTTAGTGAATAAGAAATTTTGTAGTTTTAGAATACAGTTAGTTTAGAATATAAGGGACAAATTTTTGAAAATAAAATTAATTAATACTTTGCCTTCAATCGGCATTACTAATTCATTTAACATTTAAATTTTTATCTTTGCCTTAAATCGGCAAGTGGATACTGGCATTCATCTGCCATTTACTTTTATTTGCCAGTGGCGTTTATTAGCGCAATTTAAATACATACACATAAAATATATTCTACTACACCAAACCTTTACACTAACCCGCAAGAAATATATAAAATTTAAAAACATAAATTCTTGATTACATGCTCAAATAAATGTAAAAATTTTATATAAAGGGGAGATTTGCTTTTAATTTTTGCCTTATAAAATACTTTTAATGATAACCAGCGGTTGCATAGGTGTAGAAAAGTAAACATATTCATAATGAAAAATTATTTGTTGTGTATGTTTGAAAGGTTTTGAAAATACTGTTTTTGCGCTTTTTAATTCACAAATCTGTTTGTGAGTTTATGTATAAATGGATGAGCTTTGAAACTTAATATAATAAATATATATAATAAATAAGGTAGTCTTGTCCCTAAAACAAATACAACTTCAAAAAACCAACAGGCATTTTTTTAGTGTAAAATGTTTTCTCTGTGTAAAAAATAGAATAACAAGAAAATAAAAAATACAAAATTTATTTTTTGTAAAATAAATTTGAAATAAAATAAAAACAAACTGACATACAGAAAACAAAAATACAAGTCTACAGCTGCCGCGACATCTTTACCTTATTTATTATACCATTCTTATTATTATTAAATGTATGTACATACATATGTATATATGTACATATAATTGTACAAAAATCATTAACAGCTTTAAGCAAAAATAAATATAAAGCAAACCAATTTTTATGGATAGGTATGTTTATTTATGTTTTTAAATTTTATTTATTTGTTGCGGGTTAGCATTATCTAAATATATATTTCGTTGGTAGCCATACCAACTCATCAGTAGATGTTTTACCCTTTATGTTTTACCTTAATGTGTTTAGTAAATCTGTTGCAAAATAATTATTAATTTCTTTTTTTTAATTTTTTTGTTGTTGATCCAACAATTTTGTATACTTTAGGACACTTGTTACATGTGACATTGTTTTTTTTTTCCCAACCGAGCTCATTCTGAAAGATAATTATATAATTAAAAAAAATAGAATACAATACCAACATTTTCTACTTATATGATAAGATTTATATAAAGCAATTGTTTCTTTTTTGGCTTTTAGTGTATTTCTAACTTATTCACCTGACAGTAAAAAAAAACCCCATTCTTGAAATATGTTTACCGTTTCATTTAAAACATAGCACGACACTAGGTATGCGCAGTTTGACAACAACTACAAACATCCAAAATAACATGTATTGCTTGATATAAAGTACTCGCTTTGTTTCAAATCATACAAACAAATTTAACACATTTTTTACGTATGCAAAAATATGTTCGACTAATTGACATAAATTAATCGATTTATTCGTTATTCGAAATTCGGCATTTTAAAATTATTCGAACAAGAATTTAGTTTTGTTTGATCGATTAATCGAATTATTCTTAATCGGTTGACAACTCTAATAATTACACAGTGGCAACGCTGTATTTACTTCATATAATATTAAAGCACACATCAATGAGTCTGCTCGCATGTTCGTATAAAAATATTGTTTTTGTTGTGTACGTTAGGTATGAGTACGACTGCCGAATGTGTGAAAAAAGTAAAGCAGAGCAGTCACCGCAATCGCATATGATTGTGTATGCTAGAAGCTCAAACGTAGCAATACTCACTGTGAACGGATATGGCGAATACTTGAACAAAAGCAATGCGGTGGCGATCACACCGCAACCGCATTTAAGACGAGTATACCTAAATCACGAAAACCTGTGATCGTGCAGTTCTCTGGTCTGAACACCAAACAAAGTTTAAAAGAAAAATGAAAAAACTTTGCAAAAGGGCTCTAAGTTGTTTGGGAGAAAAACTGTATTCCCATCCCCAACAAATTGCTATCGCGAATATTTTGGCAGTTTAAGTCTCTATTGTGAATTACTTGGGAATAAGTTTTTATTTTGAATTTTTGTTTTGATTCAACAAATAATTTTTGCGGGATTTATTTTGTTGCGTTTTTTTTTTTTTTTTGTTTTCAGTCAGTTTTTTTTTATGTTCCGTTTTTGGTCGATCCTCACCTATACATGAGAAATTTAAGTTACGCTTATTAAACTAATAATTAACACCATTTACAAAATCTTAACTCGTTTAAAAATTTACCGTCCTATTTTTCATCCTTTTGGAAACCTTTGCCATAGTCTTAATTCGCACACATTGCACCAACCAGACAATTAATTTGTTCTTTATTAGCACTCCTGTGTTAATAAATAAGATAAAAAACTGATTACATGAAGTTCTTGATTAAAAAAAAATTGCTACTTACCAGAGAACTTCAAAATCACGATTTTTCTTGATTTCATTCAGCACAAAATTTTTTGTTCATTTTAAAGAATAAAGAAAAATTCAATGATGATTAAAAATCATATTCATTCTGCTGTACACATCAAATTCTGATTATGAGTAGAATTAACAAAAGCATTTTATGAACAAGTTCGCACAGGCAAGAGAAAAGCTTGCAGTAAATTCATTGTGTCCAATCCATGGTGGAATAATAAGGTGCGCGTAAGAATACAACAATAAAAAACGACATGCATTTTGTTTGTGTAAAATTCATTCAAAATTGTCAAAACAAAGCTGTATACAAAACAAAACAAAAGTTGTTTTGTATGTATTTATTGGTTATGCAAAAACAAAAAGCATAACGTAAACAAAAATATTCATGATGGCGGCCAAAAATGTAAACAACTTTTGACAAGACCGAATTAACTTACCATATTTTTGCAGATTATTTAACGGTCAAAACACAACCCTACAAAAAACCATATTCCTTCCATGGTCTAATAATCAGGTCTGCGCAAGAAGGAATATGGTTTTTTGTAGGGTTGTGTTTTGACCGTTAAATAATCTGCAAAAATATGGTAAGTTAATTCGGTCTTGTCAAAAGTTGTTTACATTTTTGGCCGCCATCATGAATATTATTGTTTACGTTATGCTTTTTGTTTTTGCATAACCAATAAATACATACAAAACAACTTTTGTTTTGTTTTGTATACAGCTTTGTTTTGACAATGTTGAATTATTTTTACACAAACAAAATGCATGTCGATTTTGTTGTTGCGTTGATACGCGCACCTTATAATTCCACGATGATTCCTTCTTGCGCAGACCTGATTATTAGACCATGGTCCAATCGTTCTTATTTCCCATTAATTCATACAACATGTTTGAACCGACCGCCTGCGTGGCTTGAGCAATATGATATACCAACAATGCAAACAACATAACCAATTCAACATTGATAAACATTTGCTTTTTTTGTTTGCTTGTCTTTTGCTTGTTTTGTATTGTGAAACATGTGTCCGATTAATGGTTCAAATTTAGTTGAATTGCATACGCCGAAATACACATGCAAACATGGCAGACGGTGAAAATTTTGTATAAGTCAAATTTCCAACAACGTTTACACCTTGCCGCCGCGCCGTAAGGGAAAAAGTATAATATGGTCCATATTAAGTTAAATAATTATGGAAAACGAACAACTACTGGAGGGCTGCAGCATAAGACAAAAAAGCTGCTGATAACGTCTATATAGCATGGGTAAGTGAGGACTGTCAGCCTTTTTCTGGTATCAGTGGTTCTGGTTTCATATATGTAATAAAAATGTAATAATTTTAATAAATTGTTGAGCTTTTACTTAAAAATAAATGTACAGGTTTTTATTTATTGTACTGTTTTTGAATCATGATGTACATCAAAAATAACTGTAAATTAAAATAAAAAAAAGGTTGCCTTTGTTGACAGGAATGAACGAATTCATACACAATGATTTCTTGCTTTTTGTATTTCAATGTTAATCAAAATTTTGTGTGTTGAGTGGAAAAGGCAATTACACGAGTTGACAAGTTTGATTCGACCTATGATAAAAGTAAGGCAGTGTTCAACCTGCAAGTGGTTCGATTGCCTTAAAATGAACAACGTATATATAAGTTTGAACAAGTTTGATTAATTAATTCATTCCCAGTTTAAAGAAGATTGTTTTTATGAGTCAACCGATGTGTAAACCATCTGAACCAACATAGAGGCATTTGTTCGGTTGCTTTAAAATTAACAACAAAAGAGAGTGTGTGGGCCCCGCTTGTTCGGCAAAACTGCTATTGACTTTTTTTCTGTAATAAATTCGTCACTCCCAATTGCCAGTACCTACTTGGTGTACCAATATATTATATGAATTCGTTGATCGTATACATGCAAGCGAGCAAAATTTTTTTTCTGCCATATTCTATTGTTTACGTTGATTATCCAACGTTAACCAAACTGTTCATTATTTAACTCCAGCTTCAGTGTTCTTTTCATCATAGTATTTTTGTGAACGAGAGATGTAAAACAACAAAAATCAACCCTTGTAACTAAAAATTATGTTTAGCATTGGCTAAACTTATATTTATTATTTTTTTTTTAGATTTAAGATTTGCAAAACTTATTGATGTTTCAATCTATTATTGAAGATTCAATAAATAATATACATATAAAAAAAAAAAAAAAAATTTTGTGAATGAAAACTATGATAAATATTCGTCACTGTTTTCGTCAACGGAATGTAAGCGAGAGGGTGGCGATTGTATACTTCCAATGACATCCCCATGTTAAATTCGTCACTCAAACGCACTGCGTAGGTATTGCCGAGCAAGTATAGGTCATTACTTTGTGCATAATGGTATAATGACTTATGGAATGTATCCGCGAACAAGCGGGAACTTAAACAAAAATATTCATGATGGCGGCGTAAACGTAAACAACTTTTGACAAGACCGAAGAGACTTAAGGCCCAACTATAATATGCATAAGCTAGCTTAAGTCAGCTTAAGCAACTGTGCGAATACATGTAAATCGTATGTGGCAACTATAATGAACTTAAGCAAAATTTTCGTTAAGTTTTATGAAACGTCATTTGCTTAAGCAAAGTGCGAAACTGTACGGAATCAGCTTTTCTACTAATACATACATACATATGTATGTTTGTACGTAAAAATAAATTAATTTTGAAAATGGAAAAAGAAGACGAAATAGTTTACATATAAAATTTAATAGAAAATGTGGAAGAAAAGAAGTGTCTGTACACGAAAGTGACATTTCATATATTTTATTTAACATACACATGCAGGGTGGTGTTGGCTGAAGTGGTTAGCGCGTTGACTACTAAGCAAACAATGACGTGGGGCCTGGGTTCAAACCCTGGCCAGAGCAAGTCAATCAACATCATTAATTTCTGTAATGTACATTAGTGAGACATTGTATTAATTGTTGTCGGACTATTTAAGTGATGAAGGCATAGCACTGGTCACTAAAAAAAACTGTTCCGACAGCGATTGATGATGTTCTAAGCTAATGTACACAACATTGCCCTCCTTCGTCGGTTAGCAGAAACATCGGCGAAGTAAAACAATTAATAAAATGCCTGCCAATACAGCTTATCAAAGTTAATGCGTCTACCTAACACCGGAGACGCCACAACACTGCTATACAAATTAACATAACGCGCAAAGCAGAGTTGTAAAAGAGTTAAGCCTTCTACATTTTCAACATCTATCTTCTCTACTCTATCCCTCTCTCTGAGTTCCGGCACAATTCACTGCATACGTAGGGGTCATCCCCTGAGTGCTGGTCCTAATAAAAAAAAAAAAAAAAAAAAAAACATATTTTATTTCCACTAATGTATATTTTAGTACTTTTGCCCTTAAATAAAATAAATACTACAAAGTACATAATTTCGGTTGTATCTTTTCTTATTATTAGTAAAAATAATAACATATGTACATACGTATATTTTAGCATATTTTTTTTTTAATTACAATCGTTTTATATACATTTGAGTACAAGACTCAATTTGTTTAGGATAAATAATAAGATACAAATTTTTAGAAAAATTAATTATGCTACATATGTGTGCAACTATGACTACTTAAATTTTAAGTCGCATAAGTACATTATAGCCACCTAAAAGTCTCTGCAAATTTCCTTAAGCATTTGACAGACTTTTCGTTCAATTTTGACATTAGCTTAAGCCAGCTTATGTATATTATGGTTGGGCCTTTACCTTTTTTTGCAGATTATTTAACGGTCAAAACACAACCCTACCAAAACCATATTCTTTGTTGCTCACACCTTTATATTATTACACCATGAATGTGTGTTAATAAAAACCAATGTTGCCAAAATACATTATTAAAATTATTTATTCATCAATTCAGTGTTGCATACATAACATTTCTTCCCCTCTTCTCAAAATCCTTAGTCTAAGGTCACACACGACGATTTAAATTGCCCAACTTTTTCAGAATTCTCTTTTGAACTTGCTTTTATGTTCAGACACGACGATTTTAGTTGGGCAATTCTTCTGTTTTGTTTAGCTTTTATTTTCTTACAATTTGACATTTTTGCTTTCATAAAATAAACAATTTCAATAAATTAAACAAAATGTAGTAAGCTTTTAATAAAAATATTTGGCTCCACGGTACTCTTCGCCACCCGATTTAAGGGTTGAAATTTATATGGTTGGTAGCCCTTACTTACTTTAGTCCACTCCTAAAATTTTAACTTCCGGAAACTTATAGTTTAGGAGTTATTCTATATACCGCCGTGTCGGGATATACCATGGTGGATAAATTCATTAAGCTCGGCCGAAGGCCGGCTATGCAAATTGGTCTTATACGTTGAAAAAAAATGTAAAGGGAAATCGCACATATATATAAAAACTTCAGAGGCCAATAACGCGAAAACTATGCGTTGCCGCCAACTTTTTTATTTAATTTTTTCTTTTTTTTTTTAATTTTCTATCACATAGGCTAATTTTTATTTTGTTTGGGGCAACTTCAAGAATCGGTTGGCGGGAGAGTACAGTCCACCCTGATTTACACACCAAGAAGTGAAACACCGAATGAAAAGAAATGTCAAATATTCAAATAAAAGAAAAAAAAAACGAATGAGAGAATTGCTTGAAATAGCCGGGTACCGGCGATTATTTTTCCCTTTTTATTCCCTTCACCGCAAACTGAAAAAAACATCAATAAACTCAAGAATTGCCCAACTAAAATCGTCGTGTGTGAACATAGACTTAGGGCGAGTCTTAGTCTTCGAGAGTTAGTCTTCGTTTTCTAACCCTCATTGATCTGCGTAGAGCATTATTTGGTTGAGCTGCTGACGGCAATGAAATTTCGTCATGTGCTGGCAGTTCTACTTGAGATGAGCGCGGCATGCTTGTTGATGAGCATTTTTTCTTTATCCGAATTATTTGCGTGGTTTGAATTGTTTATGTTGATATCACATTCATAGACAATAGCATTTTCACTTCTTCCTCCTGTGATGGCGACAATTTGTATTGACTCGATTTTAAGTTTTTACAGACAGTAATTTTCTGGCTGTAGGAAAGTCTACTTTAGAAATGAAAAAAAAAAAATTTTATTTGTATAGGCTTTGAATTTTATTTGAGTTTTGAAAATTTTTAAATGAGGAATTCGAAAAATAATTTGAAAGAAAACGGTTGTATAAATTATTTTGATTTATTTAAAATTTTATAAAAATAAAAAGGAACTGAAGCCTGTATATTGACAACGATAATTACTCCGATTACAGAATTAAGATCATATTTTCTGTACGCGCATTCAAATAAAGAATTCATCCCGCGATTTCTGTATTCTGAATAAACAATACAAATAATATTCATATTATAAAGAAACCAGAGAGAAGAAAAATTTTATTCGGGTGCATTCCGGTATTAGAGGATTCTAATAGTTTAAAGTTATTGCCTTGAAACGGCAATATTTCCATTGAAAGTCATTTTGGTTTCTTCGATTGTACACGTTCTATAACTCCAAAATTTGGAAATTTTGGTGGAGCCTCTAATTATTTGCAAGTCCTTCAACAATAATTCGGAAAAGTTCAGATCTCAAATGGGTCAATATTATCAGGAACAAAGCCGTAAACAAAACTACATTTCATACCTTATATGTATACCACATCAATACTAATTATATACATATATAATTTGTAAAGATATACATATATGTATATCTTAAGTTCTGAAGATATCAATCCTTAATTCAAAAATAATTTTTTTTAAAAGTTTTTAATTTAATTAATCAACAACATCTTTCTTCATAGTGTCTATATGAATTAACTCTCGAAATTATTATTATTATTTTTTTTTGTTCATTAATTTTGAAAATTACCATAACTTTAACTTTAGTTAAAATAATTAAATTATAGAAAATTAAAGTTTAGATTACTACCACAGACACACATCCACTTATATACAAATAAAAATCCTAACAGCTTAATTTAAAGTACTATGTTCAAATATTAACTATTCTATTGTCATCTGGCGCCTGCTGACATCGTGGGATAATGAGAATGTAAGTTGTATTACTATATATAATTGTATTATTTGACATATTTATATACCACACTATTAAAACGCGAATTATAATTGTACTTTGAAGAAAACGTAAGATAAAAAAAAATCTAATTAAATTTTAATTCGATTATTTTTCATTATTTTCCTTAAACCAACAGTGGCATAAATATCAAAATTTGCTGGTAGTTTGCACTAATCATATTCATTTTACATTTTTATATTAGTTTACATAATCAGAATTAATTGATAAAAAAAAAATCGGGTTATATTAATTTACTTTAACTCGAAATTTTTTTTCCCGTTTAAATTAATTAAATTTTACTTTAAATATACAATTGTTTCTTAATTATATTCTTTAAACTAAACTGTTTGTTATGTTGTTCATCTTTTATAAATAAATTGAAAATATATATTGGTTTCGAATATGAAATGAAATTTTGAATTTAGTTTCCGGTATTACGAAAGGTGAAGTCAGATATGGGGTAAAATTCTTTTATTTTATTTATTTATTTTGCTATGGGCTGATAACTAAATTTTATTATATCAGCATGGAGGGAGGGCTAGACCTGGTGTAACAAATTCCATCACAAGTTACCCTCCAATCGTCAACCAATGTCTTCTTCTTCTTTTCTTTACCACTGTATGAATTATATTTATTTTCTTAGCTACCTAAATTTAAAGTCTTTTGTAGCGAACTATAATTTTTTCGGGAACAATGTACCCAACCCAACGACGAGCACGGCCGGAATATTAGGTAGCCCCGTTCCCAAAAATATATACATATACCAGAAATGTGGAATCGTTACAGAGATTTTTGGCGCCCAACGTGGGGCTCAGATATCGTTATCTTCAACATTTATAGTGCATTTTCATCTTGATTCTGAGGGCTTTTGAATCTTAAGTGGGTTGAGTTTTTCATATGGTTAATTAATATATTTTTTGCTTTTAATTTTCTTTAATTTTTGTTTCATTGATGTTGAATTTGGATCTAATTGTTGATGTTGATATCAAGATACAATTCCTTATTTACAGTTAATGAGACCAGTGTTATCAGGGTTTGGGTTCGATTTTGAGATGTTGTTCTGGTTAGTATCGGTTCAATCCTCGTTTAACTCAGTAACTCAAATTTTTGTTTTAAATTTTTTTACTTTTCTTTTTATAATTTTGTTTTTATGCATGGACTAAAGTTAATTGATGATAGTCGAAAACTTTCCAGCAACTGTTTTACAATCTTGTAATATTTTTCAATTTTTGATTTATTTTCTGTTTTGGAACAGTATTATATCTGGCCTCTGCCGGAAGACTCCAACAGATAGTTATAGTTTTTTTTTATGATTTATATTTTCTTTAGTTGGTTGATGATTGAATGGTTATGAGTAGCTATGTATATTATTATTATTTTTTTTTCTCGTTTTGGTTTTTATTGTAGATTTTAATTTGTCTTAGTTTTCTTAATTTTTATTTAAGCCCCATATTGGAGTACTTCACTGATTAGTAACATTATATTTGAGTACTGTTGTGATTAATAACTTCGGTTTTAATAGTTTTGAATTTGTAGGAAATTACTTACTGGTAATAATTTTTTTGTGTGGGTTTAATTTTTTATCAGGTTAGTTTAGTTTAGTTATTTAGCTCAAAATGCCATTAGTACGAAGTACGGGAAATATACCTGATCAGGTAGAGCAGGATATGGCAAACTCTACAGTAAATTTAGACGATGGAGCGTGTAGCTATATGCAGATTCCAAAGAAATCGGCTGGAAGACCTAGAACTCGATTGCAATCTCGTAGGGAAGGATTAGATAATGAAAGTTTAGGTGTAAATGATGTTCGTCAGATTGTAGATGATTCTATTAGAGGATTTAGGGATGAAATGATCAATATGATGAGTGATGCATTTAGAAATTTAAACTTGGCCCATGTACAGGCTACGCACTGCGAACCAGCTAATCCCTCGGAGATTTTAAATTTGGAACAAGAAGAAGTAAATTGCAGAAATATAAGCTCGAACAATGAACAACGTACCCAAAGAAATCATAACACACCTTTTTCTAATGAAGAAACAGATAGAAACTCAGAGAGAATACTTAGCTTAATTAGAAATTGGCGAATTCGCTTTAACGGAGATACTTCTGAATTTACCATTGATGATTTCATTTATAGAGTTAAAACTCTGACGATTGCGAATCTTAAGGGAAACTTCGAGCTCCTTTGTGAACATGCTCATATTCTTTTTGAAGGAAAAGCACTGAAATGGTTTTGGCGTTATCACAAAAGCTGTGCTAATATGGATTGGGTCGAATTATGCGACGCATTAAAAAGACAATACAAGGATTACACCACTGATTATGACATTAAGGATGATATTTTGCGCAGAAAACAACAACATAACGAATCTTTTGATGACTACTTCAATGCTATCATGATTTTGTCTGATAGATTACGTATACCATTGTCGGATTCTGAATTGTGCGAAACTATTCAACGAAATTTAAGACTTGAAGTAAGACATGAAATACTTCATTTGGAGATATCCCGAGTGGCTGACTTAAGACGTGCTGTACGAAGGCACGAGAAATTTGCTAAGGATATACTTTCTGCTGGTACAAGTAAACGATATTATCAAAAAGGTAATGTTTCTGAAGTTGCTGATGAAGACTCTCAGGTTAATGTTGAACAGAATCTAAATGATGATGGTGATCAGACTGAAGTGTGTTTGATGGTTAAGACATCTATTTGTTGGAATTGTACAAAAATAGGCCACAGTTTTATTGATTGCATTGAACCACGAACTGTTTTTTGTTATGGATGTGGAGCTAGAAACATTTATAAACCAAAATGTCCAAACTGTTCGAAAAACCAGGGAAACTTGTCAAAGGATGTTCGCCTTCAGAAGTTCGGACATCCAAACCAAAAATAAATAATACTAAAATTAACTTGAAGAATCCATGTTCTAAGTCTAATCTACCAAATGTGACAAAACAATTTATTAAAACAAAAATACCCGATACGGAAAACAAACCTGATTTGACTTCAACTCACCCTTTGCAACGACCATATCATGTTCGATTGCGAGAGTATAATATTGCTAGAAGAAAAATTTTTGATGTTACCAATCTTACATACCATCCCAACAGATCGTCAATGAGAATTAAGGAATATTATAAACGAAGAAAACATTTTAAGAAATTTATTATATCATCATTGACTACTAAACAGAATGATAATAGACCTTATATTTCATTGAAAATACGCAATAAAAACTATTTTGCATTGCTAGATAGCGGCGCAAATATTAATGTCATTGGAGGTGAGTTATGTGCTGAAATAATTAATTCTGGTGATTATAAAGGTGGTACTGGTAATGTTAAAACTGCCGATGGACAAAGTCAACGAATTGTAGGAACAGCGAGTATAACAATATTCTACAACGCCCAAAGCAAAATAACCATTTTCATGTTGATTCCATCTATAACTCAGGAAGTAATTTGCGGAATGGAATTTTGGGAGAAATTTGGAATTCAAATTATATCACATAATCATTTGGACGAATTAAGTTTAGACGACAATCCAGATAAAATTTCCTTGACTACAATTCAGCAACAACAACTACAGCGTATTATAGATTACTATCCTAACTCCGCACGGGATGGGCTAGGATGTACATCACTCTTAGAGCATAATATTGACACCGGAAAAGCAACTCCCATTAAACAGAGGTATTATCCAATATCACCTGCTAGAGAAAAACTTTTATGTAAAGAAATCGACGAAATGTTGAAAGCAGGTGTCATAGAAGAGAGCTCAGCATCTCCATGGTCGTCCCCAGCTGTTCTAATCGTAAAACCTGGAAAAGTACGTTTTTGCTTGGATAGCCGTAAATTAAATTCAGTTACGACAAAGGACGCATACCCTATCCCAAACATAGACGGACTAATTTCGAGGCTTCCTCCAATTTATTTTATTTCCAAAGTAGACTTAAAAGACGCATTTTGGCAGATTAAATTGGACGAAACCTCAAAACCGAAGACTGCGTTCACTATCCCCAATCGGCCATTGTATCAATTTACGAGAATGCCGTTCGGATTGTGTAATGCGCCACAGACATTGTGTAGACTTATGGACCAAGTAATTCCGTTTAAGTTAAAATCTAACGTTTTTGTGTATCTTGACGACTTGCTTATTATTTCGGAAAACTTTAACGAACATATAAAACATTTAAAGGAGGTAGCCACACAATTACGTAGGGCGAATCTGACGATAAACATAAAAAAGAGTAGCTTTGGGTTGAAGCAAGTTCAGTACTTAGGATATATTGTAGGTGAAGGATGTTTGAAAGTAGATCCAGGAAAGGTGGAAGCCATTTCTGATTTTCCAACACCCAAATCAGTACGCCAGCTTCGACAGTTCCTTGGTATGGCAGGTTGGTATCGTCGATTTATTGATGATTATGCTACTATTACCTTTCATTTGACGGAATTGTTGTGCAAAAAGAATAATTTTAAGTGGACGGAGAATGCCCAGAAGTCTTTTGAAAGTATTAAGGCGAAGTTGACTTCGGCACCTGTACTAGTCCATGCGAACTTTGACCTGCCATTCATAATTCAATGTGATGCGAGTACATTAGGAGTAGGTGCTGTTTTGGCTCAACTCGATACAGAAGGCAATGAAAGACCTATAGCGTATATGTCCCAAAAACTAAACAAGGCACAGAGAAATTATTCAATAACGGAATTGGAGTGCCTTGCAGTAATTTTGGCGATAAAAAAATTCAGGGCGTATATCGAAGGTCAGGAATTTAAAGTCATTACTGATCACTCAAGTTTAAAATGGCTGATGAAGCAGAAAGACTTATCGGGACGTTTAGCGAGGTGGTCTCTCAAATTGCAGGGATTTGATTTCTCTATTGAGCATCGTAAGGGTAAGGAAAATATTGTGCCGGATGCTTTATCACGTTCATTTGAAGACGAAAACGCCGTAGCTAAGTTAGACTTAGAAGTTCTACCATCAATAAACCTTAATTCTGACGCCTTTGAAAGTCCTGAATACTCACGTCTTAGAAGCGAATTTGAGAGGGCAGAGCTTCCGGACTATAAAGTTGTCGAAAAATTTATATATAAGAGAAATAATTTTACATTTGGAGGAATTGATGAGTCCGAGTCCTGGAAGCTTTTTGTCCCCGAAAAACTTCGCAGGGAAGTAATCTATATAGCACATGATATACCAAATGCAGCTCATGGTGGTATAGCCAAAACTGTTCATCGCATTAGACAATTTTTCTTTTGGCCTAAATTGGTAGCAGATGTAAAGAACTACGTTACAGATTGTTCTTTATGCAAAACCTCGAAACCTCCAAACATGTTGCTGAAGTCACCTATGGGTCAAATGGTTGAAACCGAAAGGCCTTTCCAACGTTTATATATGGACTTTATTGGACCATTTCCTCGTACTAAGAATGGAAATATAGGAATATTAATCATTCTTGATCATTTTTCAAAGTACACATTTTTTAAGCCTTTAAAGAAACTGATTACAAAACCTGTGGTTGAGTATCTTAAAAATGAGATTTTTCCGTCTTTTGGTGTTCCAGAAATAATTTTTTCTGATAATGGTAGCCAGTTTAAGTCAAATGAATTTAAAAGGCTAACTAAGCAATTCGGGATAAATCATAAATTTACAGCTGTACACAGTCCTCAATCGAACGCAAGTGAAAGAGTAAATAGGTCCATCAATGAAGCGCTTCGATCGTATGTTCGAAATGATCAACGTCAATGGGACGAATATTTAGCAAGTATTAACTGCGCAATTCGTAGCAGCGTACACCAGACTACTGGTCGGACTCCTTATGAACTCGTGTTTGGGCAGAAGATGATTGTTCATGGGGAGGACTACAAAATATTACGGAAACTGAAACTTTTAGCGGAAACTGATACAGAAATCAATAGACAAGACCAATTTACAATATTAAGAGATTCTGTTCGGACAAAGATTCAAGATGCTTATGAAAAGAATGTTAAAACGTACAATTTACGATCCCGGAGAAGGGATTTAAACATTGGCCAGTCGGTAATACGCCGCAATTTTGTCCAAAGTTCAATGATAAATCATTTTAATGCCAAACTTGCTCCTACTGGGGTAAAAGCAGTGGTGAAAAGGCGAATTGGAAATGTCAACTATGAGCTGGAGGATGTATTAGGTGGCCACACAAGTGTTTATCATATTAAAGATATTTGGATATGAATTTTGTACTTTTAGTTGTAATTTTTGTCGCTTGTTTAAGATTAAATTCTGCAGCAACGTTTGTTTTTAATCTGCTTTGTGATGGCGACAATTTGTATTGACTCGATTTTAAGTTTTTACAGACAGTAATTTTCTGGCTGTAGGAAAGTCTACTTTAGAAATGAAAAAAAAAAATTTTATTTGTATAGGCTTTGAATTTTATTTGAGTTTTGAAAATTTTTAAATGAGGAATTCGAAAAATAATTTGAAAGAAAACGGTTGTATAAATTATTTTGATTTATTTAAAATTTTATAAAAATAAAAAGGAACTGAAGCCTGTATATTGACAACGATAATTACTCCGATTACAGAATTAAGATCATATTTTCTGTACGCGCATTCAAATAAAGAATTCATCCCGCGATTTCTGTATTCTGAATAAACAATACAAATAATATTCATATTATAAAGAAACCAGAGAGAAGAAAAATTTTATTCGGGTGCATTCCGGTATTAGAGGATTCTAATAGTTTAAAGTTATTGCCTTGAAACGGCAATATTTCCATTGAAAGTCATTTTGGTTTCTTCGATTGTACACGTTCTATAACTCCAAAATTTGGAAATTTTGGTGGAGCCTCTAATTATTTGCAAGTCCTTCAACAATAATTCGGAAAAGTTCAGATCTCAAATGGGTCAATATTATCAGGAACAAAGCCGTAAACAAAACTACATTTCATACCTTATATGTATACCACATCAATACTAATTATATACATATATAATTTGTAAAGATATACATATATGTATATCTTAAGTTCTGAAGATATCAATCCTTAATTCAAAAATAATTTTTTTTAAAAGTTTTTAATTTAATTAATCAACAACATCTTTCTTCATAGTGTCTATATGAATTAACTCTCGAAATTATTATTATTATTTTTTTTTGTTCATTAATTTTGAAAATTACCATAACTTTAACTTTAGTTAAAATAATTAAATTATAGAAAATTAAAGTTTAGATTACTACCACAGACAAACATCCACTTATATACAAATAAAAATCCTAACAGCTTAATTTAAAGTACTATGTTCAAATATTAACTATTCTATTGTCATCTGGCGCCTGCTGACATCGTGGGATAATGAGAATGTAAGTTGTATTACTATATATAATTGTATTATTTGACATATTTATATACCACACTATTAAAACGCGAATTATAATTGTACTTTGAAGAAAACGTAAGATAAAAAAAAATCTAATTAAATTTTAATTCGATTATTTTTCATTATTTTCCTTAAACCAACAGTGGCATAAATATCAAAATTTGCTGGTAGTTTGCACTAATCATATTCATTTTACATTTTTATATTAGTTTACATAATCAGAATTAATTGATAAAAAAAAAATCGGGTTATATTAATTTACTTTAACTCGAAATTTTTTTTCCCGTTTAAATTAATTAAATTTTACTTTAAATATACAATTGTTTCTTAATTATATTCTTTAAACTAAACTGTTTGTTATGTTGTTCATCTTTTATAAATAAATTGAAAATATATATTGGTTTCGAATATGAAATGAAATTTTGAATTTAGTTTCCGGTATTACGAAAGGTGAAGTCAGATATGGGGTAAAATTCTTTTATTTTATTTATTTATTTTGCTATGGGCTGATAACTAAATTTTATTATATCAGCATGGAGGGAGGGCTAGACCTGGTGTAACAAATTCCATCACAAGTTACCCTCCAATCGTCAACCAATGTCTTCTTCTTCTTTTCTTTACCACTGTATGAATTATATTTATTTTCTTAGCTACCTAAATTTAAAGTCTTTTGTAGCGAACTATAATTTTTTCGGGAACAATGTACCCAACCCAACGACGAGCACGGCCGGAATATTAGGTAGCCCCGTTCCCAAAAATATATACATATACCAGAAATGTGGAATCGTTACAGAGATTTTTGGCGCCCAACGTGGGGCTCAGATATCGTTATCTTCAACATTTATAGTGCATTTTCATCTTGATTCTGAGGGCTTTTGAATCTTAAGTGGGTTGAGTTTTTCATATGGTTAATTAATATATTTTTTGCTTTTAATTTTCTTTAATTTTTGTTTCATTGATGTTGAATTTGGATCTAATTGTTGATGTTGATATCAAGATACAATTCCTTATTTACAGTTAATGAGACCAGTGTTATCAGGGTTTGGGTTCGATTTTGAGATGTTGTTCTGGTTAGTATCGGTTCAATCCTCGTTTAACTCAGTAACTCAAATTTTTGTTTTAAATTTTTTTACTTTTCTTTTTATAATTTTGTTTTTATGCATGGACTAAAGTTAATTGATGATAGTCGAAAACTTTCCAGCAACTGTTTTACAATCTTGTAATATTTTTCAATTTTTGATTTATTTTCTGTTTTGGAACAGTATTATATCTGGCCTCTGCCGGAAGACTCCAACAGATAGTTATAGTTTTTTTTTATGATTTATATTTTCTTTAGTTGGTTGATGATTGAATGGTTATGAGTAGCTATGTATATTATTATTATTTTTTTTTCTCGTTTTGGTTTTTATTGTAGATTTTAATTTGTCTTAGTTTTCTTAATTTTTATTTAAGCCCCATATTGGAGTACTTCACTGATTAGTAACATTATATTTGAGTACTGTTGTGATTAATAACTTCGGTTTTAATAGTTTTGAATTTGTAGGAAATTACTTACTGGTAATAATTTTTTTGTGTGGGTTTAATTTTTTATCAGGTTAGTTTAGTTTAGTTATTTAGCTCAAAATGCCATTAGTACGAAGTACGGGAAATATACCTGATCAGGTAGAGCAGGATATGGCAAACTCTACAGTAAATTTAGACGATGGAGCGTGTAGCTATATGCAGATTCCAAAGAAATCGGCTGGAAGACCTAGAACTCGATTGCAATCTCGTAGGGAAGGATTAGATAATGAAAGTTTAGGTGTAAATGATGTTCGTCAGATTGTAGATGATTCTATTAGAGGATTTAGGGATGAAATGATCAATATGATGAGTGATGCATTTAGAAATTTAAACTTGGCCCATGTACAGGCTACGCACTGCGAACCAGCTAATCCCTCGGAGATTTTAAATTTGGAACAAGAAGAAGTAAATTGCAGAAATATAAGCTCGAACAATGAACAACGTACCCAAAGAAATCATAACACACCTTTTTCTAATGAAGAAACAGATAGAAACTCAGAGAGAATACTTAGCTTAATTAGAAATTGGCGAATTCGCTTTAACGGAGATACTTCTGAATTTACCATTGATGATTTCATTTATAGAGTTAAAACTCTGACGATTGCGAATCTTAAGGGAAACTTCGAGCTCCTTTGTGAACATGCTCATATTCTTTTTGAAGGAAAAGCACTGAAATGGTTTTGGCGTTATCACAAAAGCTGTGCTAATATGGATTGGGTCGAATTATGCGACGCATTAAAAAGACAATACAAGGATTACACCACTGATTATGACATTAAGGATGATATTTTGCGCAGAAAACAACAACATAACGAATCTTTTGATGACTACTTCAATGCTATCATGATTTTGTCTGATAGATTACGTATACCATTGTCGGATTCTGAATTGTGCGAAACTATTCAACGAAATTTAAGACTTGAAGTAAGACATGAAATACTTCATTTGGAGATATCCCGAGTGGCTGACTTAAGACGTGCTGTACGAAGGCACGAGAAATTTGCTAAGGATATACTTTCTGCTGGTACAAGTAAACGATATTATCAAAAAGGTAATGTTTCTGAAGTTGCTGATGAAGACTCTCAGGTTAATGTTGAACAGAATCTAAATGATGATGGTGATCAGACTGAAGTGTGTTTGATGGTTAAGACATCTATTTGTTGGAATTGTACAAAAATAGGCCACAGTTTTATTGATTGCATTGAACCACGAACTGTTTTTTGTTATGGATGTGGAGCTAGAAACATTTATAAACCAAAATGTCCAAACTGTTCGAAAAACCAGGGAAACTTGTCAAAGGATGTTCGCCTTCAGAAGTTCGGACATCCAAACCAAAAATAAATAATACTAAAATTAACTTGAAGAATCCATGTTCTAAGTCTAATCTACCAAATGTGACAAAACAATTTATTAAAACAAAAATACCCGATACGGAAAACAAACCTGATTTGACTTCAACTCACCCTTTGCAACGACCATATCATGTTCGATTGCGAGAGTATAATATTGCTAGAAGAAAAATTTTTGATGTTACCAATCTTACATACCATCCCAACAGATCGTCAATGAGAATTAAGGAATATTATAAACGAAGAAAACATTTTAAGAAATTTATTATATCATCATTGACTACTAAACAGAATGATAATAGACCTTATATTTCATTGAAAATACGCAATAAAAACTATTTTGCATTGCTAGATAGCGGCGCAAATATTAATGTCATTGGAGGTGAGTTATGTGCTGAAATAATTAATTCTGGTGATTATAAAGGTGGTACTGGTAATGTTAAAACTGCCGATGGACAAAGTCAACGAATTGTAGGAACAGCGAGTATAACAATATTCTACAACGCCCAAAGCAAAATAACCATTTTCATGTTGATTCCATCTATAACTCAGGAAGTAATTTGCGGAATGGAATTTTGGGAGAAATTTGGAATTCAAATTATATCACATAATCATTTGGACGAATTAAGTTTAGACGACAATCCAGATAAAATTTCCTTGACTACAATTCAGCAACAACAACTACAGCGTATTATCGATTACTATCCTAACTCCGCACGGGATGGGCTAGGATGTACATCACTCTTAGAGCATAATATTGACACCGGAAAAGCAACTCCCATTAAACAGAGGTATTATCCAATATCACCTGCTAGAGAAAAACTTTTATGTAAAGAAATCGACGAAATGTTGAAAGCAGGTGTCATAGAAGAGAGCTCAGCATCTCCATGGTCGTCCCCAGCTGTTCTAATCGTAAAACCTGGAAAAGTACGTTTTTGCTTGGATAGCCGTAAATTAAATTCAGTTACGACAAAGGACGCATACCCTATCCCAAACATAGACGGACTAATTTCGAGGCTTCCTCCAATTTATTTTATTTCCAAAGTAGACTTAAAAGACGCATTTTGGCAGATTAAATTGGACGAAACCTCAAAACCGAAGACTGCGTTCACTATCCCCAATCGGCCATTGTATCAATTTACGAGAATGCCGTTCGGATTGTGTAATGCGCCACAGACATTGTGTAGACTTATGGACCAAGTAATTCCGTTTAAGTTAAAATCTAACGTTTTTGTGTATCTTGACGACTTGCTTATTATTTCGGAAAACTTTAACGAACATATAAAACATTTAAAGGAGGTAGCCACACAATTACGTAGGGCGAATCTGACGATAAACATAAAAAAGAGTAGCTTTGGGTTGAAGCAAGTTCAGTACTTAGGATATATTGTAGGTGAAGGATGTTTGAAAGTAGATCCAGGAAAGGTGGAAGCCATTTCTGATTTTCCAACACCCAAATCAGTACGCCAGCTTCGACAGTTCCTTGGTATGGCAGGTTGGTATCGTCGATTTATTGATGATTATGCTACTATTACCTTTCATTTGACGGAATTGTTGTGCAAAAAGAATAATTTTAAGTGGACGGAGAATGCCCAGAAGTCTTTTGAAAGTATTAAGGCGAAGTTGACTTCGGCACCTGTACTAGTCCATGCGAACTTTGACCTGCCATTCATAATTCAATGTGATGCGAGTACATTAGGAGTAGGTGCTGTTTTGGCTCAACTCGATACAGAAGGCAATGAAAGACCTATAGCGTATATGTCCCAAAAACTAAACAAGGCACAGAGAAATTATTCAATAACGGAATTGGAGTGCCTTGCAGTAATTTTGGCGATAAAAAAATTCAGGGCGTATATCGAAGGTCAGGAATTTAAAGTCATTACTGATCACTCAAGTTTAAAATGGCTGATGAAGCAGAAAGACTTATCGGGACGTTTAGCGAGGTGGTCTCTCAAATTGCAGGGATTTGATTTCTCTATTGAGCATCGTAAGGGTAAGGACAATATTGTGCCGGATGCTTTATCACGTTCATTTGAAGACGAAAACGCCGTAGCTAAGTTAGACTTAGAAGTTCTACCATCAATAAACCTTAATTCTGACGCCTTTGAAAGTCCTGAATACTCACGTCTTAGAAGCGAATTTGAGAGGGCAGAGCTTCCGGACTATAAAGTTGTCGAAAAATTTATATATAAGAGAAATAATTTTACATTTGGAGGAATTGATGAGTCCGAGTCCTGGAAGCTTTTTGTCCCCGAAAAACTTCGCAGGGAAGTAATCTATATAGCACATGATATACCAAATGCAGCTCATGGTGGTATAGCCAAAACTGTTCATCGCATTAGACAATTTTTCTTTTGGCCTAAATTGGTAGCAGATGTAAAGAACTACGTTACAGATTGTTCTTTATGCAAAACCTCGAAACCTCCAAACATGTTGCTGAAGTCACCTATGGGTCAAATGGTTGAAACCGAAAGGCCTTTCCAACGTTTATATATGGACTTTATTGGACCATTTCCTCGTACTAAGAATGGAAATATAGGAATATTAATCATTCTTGATCATTTTTCAAAGTACACATTTTTTAAGCCTTTAAAGAAACTGATTACAAAACCTGTGGTTGAGTATCTTAAAAATGAGATTTTTCCGTCTTTTGGTGTTCCAGAAATAATTTTTTCTGATAATGGTAGCCAGTTTAAGTCAAATGAATTTAAAAGGCTAACTAAGCAATTCGGGATAAATCATAAATTTACAGCTGTACACAGTCCTCAATCGAACGCAAGTGAAAGAGTAAATAGGTCCATCAATGAAGCGCTTCGATCGTATGTTCGAAATGATCAACGTCAATGGGACGAATATTTAGCAAGTATTAACTGCGCAATTCGTAGCAGCGTACACCAGACTACTGGTCGGACTCCTTATGAACTCGTGTTTGGGCAGAAGATGATTGTTCATGGGGAGGACTACAAAATATTACGGAAACTGAAACTTTTAGCGGAAACTGATACAGAAATCAATAGACAAGACCAATTTACAATATTAAGAGATTCTGTTCGGACAAAGATTCAAGATGCTTATGAAAAGAATGTTAAAACGTACAATTTACGATCCCGGAGAAGGGATTTAAACATTGGCCAGTCGGTAATACGCCGCAATTTTGTCCAAAGTTCAATGATAAATCATTTTAATGCCAAACTTGCTCCTACTGGGGTAAAAGCAGTGGTGAAAAGGCGAATTGGAAATGTCAACTATGAGCTGGAGGATGTATTAGGTGGCCACACAAGTGTTTATCATATTAAAGATATTTGGATATGAATTTTGTACTTTTAGTTGTAATTTTTGTCGCTTGTTTAAGATTAAATTCTGCAGCAACGTTTGTTTTTAATCTGCTTTGTGATGGCGACAATTTGTATTGACTCGATTTTAAGTTTTTACAGACAGTAATTTTCTGGCTGTAGGAAAGTCTACTTTAGAAATGAAAAAAAAAATTTTATTTGTATAGGCTTTGAATTTTATTTGAGTTTTGAAAATTTTTAAATGAGGAATTCGAAAAATAATTTGAAAGAAAACGGTTGTATAAATTATTTTGATTTATTTAAAATTTTATAAAAATAAAAAGGAACTGAAGCCTGTATATTGACAACGATAATTACTCCGATTACAGAATTAAGATCATATTTTCTGTACGCGCATTCAAATAAAGAATTCATCCCGCGATTTCTGTATTCTGAATAAACAATACAAATAATATTCATATTATAAAGAAACCAGAGAGAAGAAAAATTTTATTCGGGTGCATTCCGGTATTAGAGGATTCTAATAGTTTAAAGTTATTGCCTTGAAACGGCAATATTTCCATTGAAAGTCATTTTGGTTTCTTCGATTGTACACGTTCTATAACTCCAAAATTTGGAAATTTTGGTGGAGCCTCTAATTATTTGCAAGTCCTTCAACAATAATTCGGAAAAGTTCAGATCTCAAATGGGTCAATATTATCAGGAACAAAGCCGTAAACAAAACTACATTTCATACCTTATATGTATACCACATCAATACTAATTATATACATATATAATTTGTAAAGATATACATATATGTATATCTTAAGTTCTGAAGATATCAATCCTTAATTCAAAAATAATTTTTTTTAAAAGTTTTTAATTTAATTAATCAACAACATCTTTCTTCATAGTGTCTATATGAATTAACTCTCGAAATTATTATTATTATTTTTTTTTGTTCATTAATTTTGAAAATTACCATAACTTTAACTTTAGTTAAAATAATTAAATTATAGAAAATTAAAGTTTAGATTACTACCACAGACACACATCCACTTATATACAAATAAAAATCCTAACAGCTTAATTTAAAGTACTATGTTCAAATATTAACTATTCTATTGTCATCTGGCGCCTGCTGACATCGTGGGATAATGAGAATGTAAGTTGTATTACTATATATAATTGTATTATTTGACATATTTATATACCACACTATTAAAACGCGAATTATAATTGTACTTTGAAGAAAACGTAAGATAAAAAAAAATCTAATTAAATTTTAATTCGATTATTTTTCATTATTTTCCTTAAACCAACAGTGGCATAAATATCAAAATTTGCTGGTAGTTTGCACTAATCATATTCATTTTACATTTTTATATTAGTTTACATAATCAGAATTAATTGATAAAAAAAAATCGGGTTATATTAATTTACTTTAACTCGAAATTTTTTTTCCCGTTTAAATTAATTAAATTTTACTTTAAATATACAATTGTTTCTTAATTATATTCTTTAAACTAAACTGTTTGTTATGTTGTTCATCTTTTATAAATAAATTGAAAATATATATTGGTTTCGAATATGAAATGAAATTTTGAATTTAGTTTCCGGTATTACGAAAGGTGAAGTCAGATATGGGGTAAAATTCTTTTATTTTATTTATTTATTTTGCTATGGGCTGATAACTAAATTTTATTATATCAGCATGGAGGGAGGGCTAGACCTGGTGTAACAAATTCCATCACAAGTTACCCTCCAATCGTCAACCAATGTCTTCTTCTTCTTTTCTTTACCACTGTATGAATTATATTTATTTTCTTAGCTACCTAAATTTAAAGTCTTTTGTAGCGAACTATAATTTTTTCGGGAACAATGTACCCAACCCAACGACGAGCACGGCCGGAATATTAGGTAGCCCCGTTCCCAAAAATATATACATATACCAGAAATGTGGAATCGTTACACTCCTGCTGTTGAATTGAATTGGTGTTCGATTGACTTGGTTTTCATAACCACCCTGAATATCATTATTTTTTGGATGACGATGACATTTGTGGTAACAAATCTTGTTTACCGATATTTCAGAGGCCCATAACTTGGAAACTTAGCTTCGCCGGAAATATTTTTGTCCGATTATTTTTTGTGATATTTTGATTCTCGAAACTAAATAAACATCTTAAGGCCGTGCCGCACTATCCTACACAGTCGCGCGATTTGCAAAATATGACATGTGTGCTAAAAATGTATGGTAGTGTGGACTACAAATGCAACTGTGTGACAGATTTTTTGGCAAGTCGTGCGATTTGTAAAATTTTATGAAAATTTTCATAAAATGATAGTTTTCATGCGATAAGAGGAGTATTTATTGTCAACCAGATGTTTTGGCATAAGACTTGTATGATAGTGTGGAACCTACAACACCATTTTGAAACGATTTTTTAAAGTCATTCAGATTTTTGCAAGCTTTTCCTGTGAATGAGTCGTACGATTGTGTAGGATAGTGCGGCACGGCCTTTAACCATTTTTCCATACGTGGGTTTTCTGAAAGAAAATGCACTTTGGTACCCGTGTCATATGATCGATAACATGGGATAAATTTCATATACTGTTTTTCTGTAACAACAGTTGGAATATCTGTAGGGTAAACTAAAGCTAGGCTCGTACGAATGTTACAGCCCAAAAACATGTGTGCAGGTGACTGACTAGTTATCGAATGCGGGGACTTCCTATATTGTCTAAGAAATTCCTTAATGTTCTGCCTTTCAGTCTTCTGTAACCGACGCACACACTTTATCATTTATCCTTATCATTTCGAGTGACTCGTGGCATTTTATTAAAGCTATATTTTTTCTCTTTAATCCTTGATGATATACTTACCTACTTTATTTGTGAGGTCAGCTGGCTGCGTGTTTGCCATTGATGTTTTCATGCCGTTTAGTGCGATGATTCTAAAGCATGTGCAATCTCGTAGGCTTCCTTGAATGTGGCAGGTTTTTTTGCAATTATCTCGTCACAAATAGATTGCGACTCCAGACCAACCAAAAACTGTTCTATGAGCATTCTGTCAAGAAATTCGTGGTATTCGCAAAATGTTGTTGCCTGTTTTAGTCTCAATGCGAAATTTGCCATTGACTCACCACTCACTTGGCAACTTCGTTGGAACTTAGTACTTTCGGAATATTTATTTTTTTCAGCGTCAAAATGGTCTATCAAGATTCTCTTCAGCTCAGTATATGTAGTCACAGATAACCAGAGATGACACGAGACGGAAGATTTTGCATACTTGTTTGTATACACTCATACAATCGCGGGTTTTGGTTTCTTTCTTTGTGCTGTCTTTCTATCCAAATTAAAATTATAAATCACAAAACTAATTAAATATCCATATATTTCTATAATTCACATTCAAAATAATTATAATTAATTAATTTAAGTTGGTTTTCACTGATCGTTTGTATTTTATCACTATAATATCTGCAAAATATCAGAATTTATCAAGTATGTATGTATGTATATATGTGTGTATGTAAGTTAAAAATCACCACCATTTAGCAAATTTACATCATATACATATGTATGTACGTATGTATATAAATTTAATATACAGAGTATATAAGCACACCCTAAATTGTTTTATCACTTTATTTTCGAATAAATGCTTAATATTATTACATTATTACATTTTATTAAACTTAAGCGTGCTTTCATGTAGCATTTCCAACTAAAACCTGAACTTTTTTTTGCTTTTCGTTTTGTTTACTTTCATAACAAACATACTAATGTTGTCTCTTTTTCACGATCCCGTGTTATGACAAATAAAATATGATCCAAATCCAATTTTTTTTTGTCATCTCTGGTTATCTGTGATGTAGTGCTCTCAGGCAATCTTGGACTTATCAGTATTTTCAAAACATTGTTCAATTCAGGACCCATGTGCACTCTGGCGTCATTTGCCCATTCGAATCTTGTAAAATAATCGAACACTGTTGTTGTATCCGAAATCTTGAATTCCGGGGTAGAAAAAGGTGGCGGATATGAATTTGAAGCATTTTTCTGTTGTGAGGCGTTGTTTAGTACTGCCTGTGGCGCTTGTTGTTGTTGCCTGCCGAATGGCATCAGCGATTATATTTGTTAGTGGTTCAATCTGTTCGGAATTCATTGCCATTTGAATACTCTCTGCCTAATCTGTGCCTTATCCCACTTCTGACACCACTATTAAATATGAACAATTGAATGACAGTTCAAACGAATGTGTGATAATGTGTGTTAATAAAAACCAATGTTGCCAAAATACATTACTAAAATTATTCCTCAATTCAGTGTTGCATACATAACCCTACCAAATTTCTTTTCATGGTGTGGTCTCGGATGAAGTGGTGACGGATATTAATATGCTTAGAACGTTAACACTACATTTTTAGCCATTGAAATACATCCGGCGTTGTCTTCAAATATTGTGATTGATATGTATCATCAACAATTTTTAGATCTTGTAGTATTCATCGTATCCACAGTCCTTCAGACGTAGCGTTGCTTATAGCAATATATTCCGCTTCACTAGATGAAATAGCTACCGTTGCTTGCTTCTTACTTGACCATTATACAGGGTATGTGATGACGTTCAACGAAGCTACCTAACAAGTAGTGAAAAAGCATTTGCACATGAATATTGACGAGGTTGTGGCTTTTACCGAAAAACAACGTTTGTTTCTATTCAGCTAGTGCTATTGAAAAATCTACAAAAAGGATGTATATTATACATTGTATGTATATTTAGCTGAAATTTTTAGAACTACCGTTGTAAGCTGTATTGTCCGCCAAATGCGGGATGTAGACCTACTGCACTAGCAATACACAAACTTTAATATATTTATTAAAATTTAAGGCGAAGTGAATTACATGGTTTTTATTATTGTATTTTTATATTTAAAATTTTTATTTACTGTTTGAAAATGTTGACATTATTAAATAAGAAGTTTTCTTGCGGGATAGGAAATTTTTATAACACACCGTTCAAAGAAACTCCAAAACCAAAAGTTTGTTTAATACTATGCCAGTAGTATCGATACCAGTTAACTTTAATTACATCGTATTCTGAAGCTGGAACGCCTGATTGTTTAAGTTTCAATTGAGTACAATTTTTCTGAAAAGATAAATTAATTTTATTTGTTTAAAGCTACAAATACAATTACAAATTATATTGCAATTTAAAAAGTTAAGACATTCTTTCGCTGTATCAAAAATTTGTAAAGTGTTTTCGTAAATTAAATTTTTGACGGTTAACCGCATTTTAAACTTAATTAAATTTTAAAAAAATTGTTTTTCATCAGATTTTTATAATTTATTCCGAGTCGTAGTAATTATTATATATAGTACACAGAAAAAATTCAAAAATAGTCCTAATAACCAAAATAATAATTACAAAAATACTATTCAATGATCGGATTTGTAAAAACGTAAAGAGGAAAATACGTTGTAATTACAAATTTTATAAAATTTTTTTTTACCAGGTGATGTTAATTCTACAACAAGTTTTGAAATTTGACTGCGATTTTTGGAGCACCCTGTACTTGTTGAAACACCTACACAAGAAGTCGTTATTCAACATCTTTTTCAATTTTTAATATATCTTTATTATTTCAAAAGTAATGATTTTTGCAACGGAAAAAGTTTTTTTTTTAACACTTTTAAATTTTCAAAACACAACCTCCTGGTCACTTGCTCCAGAGTCCAACTTAAAAGTAATTTTATTTCTCTTTTCTCTAAATATTTGTTTAGCACCAACCATGAAGTATACGCTTTTATTATTAGCGACTCGAGCATAAACATTTTTACAATTACCTGCCCTGGTAACCGAATTTGTTGCACTTGAAACATTTATTAGTAAATCTTTTAAATGGGTGATACTTTCTACTGATGAAGGCTGTTTTTTGTTCAATACTTTCTTCACTTCTATCAGATATTTTGGTTTCTTCTGACATGTCTTTCTTTCACTAAATTATACGTTAGCTTACCATCTTCTACATTTTGTAAAGCTGTTATCAACGCATCAAATTTCTCCGGAAGAGTAAAGAAAAATTGGGCTGGTAAGTCAGCATCAACTATAGAAGCACCAGCCATCTTCAACTGTCGAATCAAATTTTCAAACGCCATTATATGGACAATTACGTTATCACCATCATTCATATGCATTCTTTATAACTTCTTCCTTAAGAGCAGTGGTTTACCAAGGATTTCTTTGCAAATATAGATTGCAAACTATCCCACATATCTTTTGCCAAAGACTATAAATATACATATGAAGATGTAACACTGCCATCAAAGACTATAAATATATAAAGATATTGCACGTAGAACATTGAATAAAAACAAAAATTGTTTGCGTTTATCGATGCTGTGGGGGGAAGTAGCAAGAGAAAAGACCACAAAAATTTTAGGCATACATACTAAAGACGTGCATGAGTATACCTAAAAGTATTTGCAAAACAAATATACCATATACATAACTGTTAAAATTGATACGAAAGAGCGAAAAAGAGTACACAACATTGTATTTGTTTGGTTTTTGTAACACATGTTACTGGTACAAACAAAAACAGTTGAATTTTGATTTTGCACCAGTATATATTTGTATTTGTTTTTTATTCTCCAGTAACTGTTGTACCACAAATATTTTCAAAATAATTGTTGTAACAGAGATATTTCCAAGCAATAGTAACATAATATAAGAAATATTAATTGTGTATGGATGCTGCTTTTCTTTGAAAACATTTGAAAACATAATGTAAAAAACTGGGTTCGTTTTTCATATTTATAGTATGTAATATAAGTACATGTGCGTAAGTCATGTTTTGAGCTAATTTTTGTGTAGTTAAAATTTTTTTTTTTAAAAATGAATAATCTATTTATAAAACAAAAAATTGAATCTAAGGATTACAAAATTAGTGAAAAAAGAGGGCGAAGCAATATATGGAATTGTTTTGCTTCTATCAAAGATGAGACGGACACAGAAATAACAAATTTTGTTGCATGCAAATTCTGTAATAATGTGTATAAATATGTTTGTATGTACATACATATGTACATACATATGTACATACTCTGTTCCTTTAATACCTATCATGTTAGATAATTAATTGTATAGAAAAATTGCACTCTTATTTTAGAAAATTATTACAATTTTTTATAAAAAAAATAGCGACCTAAAGCCTTAATAAATAGATCAATATAAAATTGAAGAAGGTCGAATAAAATAGAAGAACAGTAACAAAAATAAATAATTTAAAATTTTTTCTTATCATGTTATTACAACTTTCCAGAGTACCACAAATAACTATGTTATAAACATCAGTATTTGTTCATATCTGTTTTATGAAAACAAATAAAAGCAAATATGTTCCTCTCATTCTCTGTTTATCTACTCATACAGTATCTGTTTTGCAGAATAACAATACTTACTAATACCAGATACAAGAAAATATTTACTAATACATACCAGAAGTTGAAAACTAAGAGAAACTGGTACAAACAGATAGAACTGTGCACGTCTTTAATACATACATAGTATGTACGTACATAAGTATGTATGTAGTAATAATTTTGTCAAGTTTATTTTGTTGTTTTTGAAACATTTTTGTTTTTTTTAACTCTACTAGAAATTATTTTCCACAGAAATTATGTTTTTTTTTGTTGTTGTTTACACATATAAATGATGCTTATTGAGAAATGTGTTTGTGTGTGTTATATTTCTTGTGCAAAGCATGGTGGAATAATCAGGTGTGCGCAAGAAGGAATATGGTTTTTTGTAGGGTTGTGTTTTGACCGTTAAATAATCTGCAAAAATATGGTAAGTTAATTCGGTCTTGTCAAAAGTTGTGTACATTTTTGGCCGCTATCATGAATATTTTTGTTTACGTTATGCTTTTTGTTTTTGCATAACCAATAAATACATACATACAAAACAACTTTTGTTTTGTTTTGTATACAGCTTTGTTTTGACAATTTTGAATGAATTTTACACAAACAAAATGCATGTCGTTTTTTATTGTTGTATTCTTACGCGCACCTTATTATTCCACCATGGTGCAAAGCACATTCAATAACAATATTAACAACTAAAAGCAGTTTCTTGTTTTCATATAAATCATGTGCAAATAAACAGTACAAAGCCAATGCGACCCATTTCTATGGCTGTAGGGTAAAATTACGTTTTTTGTTATTGTACTATTGCATTTATGTTGATTCGCACCGAACTATGTATACTCATTTGTTTTATTAAATATTTTATTTTAGAATTTTCAATTGTATATGTAGTTAGAATATCTATGTATGTATATGCATAAATCAAATAAAACGTGCGCTTACCTGAGTTCGAAAACCATAAAATTTATTATTTTGTTTACAAAACTATTATAAAATTTATTAAAATCTTAATAATAATAATAAGTTTTAAATGTAAACGCAAAATTCAAATAACGGTAAAGTAAAGTCTGTATGCCAGCTATGCATGGTTGCCAATGTAGCGGTTTTTAATGCCTAAAAAGTCGTTTTTTTGGGCCAGCGCATTCTCAAAAGCCCCCCCCAATAATTTTTATATACTTTTATATACTATTAGAGGGTGGCTTTACTCCACTCATATGTATGGACATAGTACTGTTAACAGTGTGTAGACACGATAATTTGAACATAGTGTTAAGTAAATATCGTGTATAGTATTTTTGAGAGAGAACTATATAACTATTTTTAACAGCGTTGTCAACTTTAAAATTTCAAAAGGCACCAAAATGAAGAAAAAAAGGCGCCATTCAACAAAAAACGCACCATGTTCAGAATTTTTTTTTTTATTAAATTAATTTTGCAGCTTTACAAAATCCAAAATTCTAATGTTGATACAATATTGTGCCATTGCATGAAGTGAATTATTCTCCACCGATTTTGAATACTAGATAGATAATATTTCGACATCGGATTCAAATTGTACTGCTAATGGCATGATATCATATTTGTAATGGCATAAAACATTTTGTACAATATTGGTTCTTGATGTCGTTTGTAGCTACTCGTAAATGGGCTTAAAGCTGCAATGTGTTTCCGTGTTCCAGCATGCCGAACAAGGTTGGATATTTAGGCGTGATATCGCATTTGAAATAACATCTTGCTTTTGTGTTATTATTTGGTCAAGGCCGAATCCATTGCTTAAACTCACATTGTGATTCTCAAATCTTTTTGTATTTCGCTTATGATCTCCTTTTTAGACTCCATTATTGATACTAACTTTAAATATTTCTTTTAGTAAATAGAAATTTTATTAATTTTAATGTTACAACACTTTATATAAACGCATTTTTTATGCATTTTATAAAAATCGAACAATGATCGCTAGTCTCGAGAATACTTTGTTTTTGCTAAGCTTTAGACTTGACAGCAACTTTTACGACAACAAACAATTATTTACTTTGCAAATCTAAAAGGGACAACAAATTTCTTATACAAATTATCTATAACAACAAGACGGTTTAACGGTTTTTGCGAATGTGTTTTGGTACCTGTTAAACATCATTAATGGTTGCTCTTATTATGGTCTGTAAAATTTAATGTAAAAATTGTACATAATTGAATGAAATGGTATTGAAACAGTTGTATTTTTTGTATAAAATTCTTTTGTGTTTAATATGCTTTGGAGCCACCCAAAATTAAAAAAACGCACCAAAATTTAAAAAAAAGCGCACCACGCACCAACTCAGATATTTTTCGCACAAAACATTTAGAAAAGCACCAAAAAAGGTGCGAAACGCACCAAGTTGACAACGCTGATTTTTAACACTCAAAGAGAAATAAATGTATACATTTAATAATATCGTTCTCCTTAAATGAATGAGTTTTTGATATTGCACACAGAAGGAGAAAAAAAAACACAAATTAAGCATTTGCCGTACAATGTATGGCAGTGTTACATCTTCATATATTTATAGTCTTTGCTGCCATACATTGTACGGCAAATGCTTAATTTGCTGGTGGTTTTAGTACTAAAGGTATAAACACATTCGCCACAGCAGACTACACGAACACAAGAACACAAATGCTGCTAGCTACCGTTGTAGCCGTTTAGCAGCTACTTAATAATTTTGGATACGACAGATACACAGTAAACAGCTGATCCTGAATTGTTGCAACGATTCATTTATGTATATTACAGTGGTTCATGTTTAGAGCTTTTACTTTTTTAAAGTTCGTTGGGGCGAATTGTATACGGCGAATTTAATTCGCCACTCACATTACTTTGTATGGATTCGCTTTGACATAAACAGAAAAAATTCATCTCATGGATCTCTTTTGGCTCCGGAGTTACGGATTCAAAATTAATTTTTTATTGGCCATAACTCATAGAATATGGAACGGATATAAGCGATGTGGATATCAATCTTCTCCAAAATACCTTTATACTGGTGTACAAATTTTTTAAAACAATTTACCCATTGCGAGTGAAATTCAATTTTAAATTTTTTTATCTGCATTTTCACTTTTACAGAGAACTTTTACCATGCTTTTATTTGGTGTATACAGTACAATACGCATATAAGAAAGTCTGAAAATGTACAGATTTTGTTTCTTATATGCGAGCTTTCTTATAAAGAGAACACGCATATAAGAAACATATTTTCTTATATATGTAACACGCATATAGGAAAGATATTTTCTTACATGCGTCAGAAACAAAATTTAAAAAAATTTCCTATGGAGTATGCAGATACATATATATTTAAAATAAAATTAATACACATTATTTTGTACAAAAAAAAACAACGAAGCCGGCTGATTTCACAAAAATCAACGACTTCATTGGACATTTGGACCAGTTTTCACAGATGTAAATTGTAAAATATAATCAAAACATTTATATTTTTCCCCAAATTAAAAAAAATTTCATTGTGAGAATACTTTCTTATACACGTACAATTTTCTATGGAAGGAATATAATTATTCGTAAAAATTTGTTTCTTATAGCAGAGTTTTTCTTATAAGCGAGTTTCTTATATAAGGATTATTTACCACGTAGTTATATGGAAATGTACATGGTGTCTGGAAAAGTGTTTCTTATAGCCGAGTTTTTCTTATAAACGAGTTTCTTATATGCGTATTGTACTGTACTTGAAAGCTTGAAATACGTAAATTATGCTTCTTTCATGATGATTGTAATTTAATTAAATGAGTTATTTAGAGCATTTTGAAGCGATACCTATGTCGTTTATATTCGTTCTATATTGTAGGACTTATGATCAATAATATATTAAAGTTTTTAACAGCGTTGTCAACTTTGAAATTTCAAAACGCACCAAAATGAAGAAAAAAACGCGCCATTCAATAAAAAACGCACCAAGTTCAGAATTTTTTTATTGAATTAATTTTGCATCTTTACAACATTTAACTTTAGTCCAAAATTCTAATGCTGATACAATCAGCCTTACTCGTATTGTGTTAAAGAAAAATTAGATTAAAGAAAAATCTGGCGTCAAACACAATAAGGCTGAATATTGTGCCATTGCATGAAGTGAATCACTCTGCACCCTTTTTCAATACTAGATAATATTTCGACATCGGATTCAAATTGTACTGCTAATGGCATGATATCATATTTGCAATGTGATAAAACATTATGTACAATGTTGGTTCTTGATGTCGTTTGTATCTAAATGGGTTTAAAGCTGCAATGTGTTTCCGCGTTCCACAATGCCGAACAAGGTGATGTCGCATTTGCAATTAAAACATCTTGCTTTTGTGTTATTATTTGGTCAAGGCCGAATCCATTGCTTAAACACACGTCGTGATTCCCAAATCTTTTTGTATTTCGCTTATGATCTCCTTTTTAGACTCCATTATTGACACTAACTTTAAGTATTTATTTTAGTAAATATAAATTTTATTAATTTTAGTGTTACAACACTTTATATAAACTGTTACACCTTTTATAAAAAAAGATCAATGATCGCAGGTCTCAAGAATACTTTGTTATTGCTAAGCTCTTTAACAGACTTGACAGCAACTTTTACGACAAAAACTCTGAAAATCTAAAAGGGACAACCAATTTCTTATAATGAAATGTTACAAATTATCTATAACAACAAAAAACGGGTTTTGTGAATGTGTTTTGGTACCTCTTAAACATCATTAATGGTTGCTCTTATTATGGTCTGTAAAATTTTATGTAAAAATTGTACAAAATTGAATGAAATGGTATTGAAACAGTTCTATTTTTTGTACAAAATTATTTTTTCTCATACCGAAACAAAAAATTCTGTTTAATATGCTTTGGAACCACCCAAAATTAAAAAAACGCACCAAAATTAAATAAAAAGCGCACCACGCACCAACACAGATATTTTTCGCACAAAACATTTAGAAAAGCACCAAAAAAGGTGCGAATCGCTCCAAGTTGACAACGCTGGAAATGATAACAAAGCAACAACCGAACGTTAATTCTCATAAGCTACACGAAGATGCTTATAGTATACGTGTGTCGACGTCGCGCAAACAGAATTTTCTTGCTAAGCACGCGTGCTTAGCATTTCAAAAATCGCCCGACACTGATTTAAATTCAAAAACATTTGCTTTTTTAAAAATTCTCAGAGTAAATCCAAGTACAAAAGGGGATCAAAGCAAGTAAATACAAAACGAAAAAAAAAAAACAAACACAACATTTATTCTCTTTATACGCTCAGAGTATTTGTATTTACTCATTCTTATTCACTATAAGTAGAGTAAAGTAAACATTTTTTTTGCTAATATTCTGTAAGTATTTTGCAAGGTTCTTATTTTACCATGTGGGTATTTTAAGTATTTTCTTGGTTTTTATTTTTAGCATTAATTTAGCAGTTAATTTTATGGAATATACATATGTACATACCTATCTAAGTATATACAACTATTGATATGTTGATAATTTGATCTTAACATCAAATTAAATAAAAGCGAAATTTCATACAAACCAAATAAAACTTACAAAAATACTCGAGTATTTTAGTAAATAGTTTAAGTAGTGGTTGTCTTTACTTAATGTGCTTGGTTCTTATTATGCTTAGTTCTTACATGCTTTAATACTTGCTGTATTTATTTCGTACAAGAACAGTATTTATTGTGTTTGTTTCTTATAATAGAGAACAGAAGAAGGTATAGTAAAGAGAGGGTATAATAAAACAAATACACGAAAAAAAGAGAATGCATTTAAGTATTTGTTTTTTGTACTTTTGCAAAAGCCTAGTATGTATGCCTAAAATTTTTGTGGTCTTTTCTCTTGCTACTTCCCCCCACAGCATCTATAAACGCAAACAATTTTTGTTTTTATTCAATGTTCTACGTACAATATATTTATAGTCTTTGTCTTTTGCAGTATTCATTTCACGGATATAACATAAACAATCTCAATGTAAAAATCCTACTAGACGCTCTTTTGCTTTCTTGTCGTTCTTCATAAAAATCGCTTTGGCTAGTTCATTTGTAGGTGGAACCTCGGTTAGAACGTCCACTAGTCCCAAAGAGTCCAAATGCAATTTAATTCGAAACTGCCAATCATTGAAACCCGAGCCATTAAACTGCGGTTTACCATGAGATTCTTATGAGTCGACCATAACCTTTTGTAATCTCGTAATTAAAATCAATTAATCGGTAGAAGTATTTTTTATAAGAATATATAAAATACAAAATTCTACATTTATTTGAGCATGTACTCAAGTATTTGTGTTTTAAATTTTATTTATTTGTTGCGGGTTAGCAATATCTAAATATATATTTCGTTGGTAGCCATACCAACCTTTATGTTTAAAGATAAAGGGTAAAACATCTACTGATGAGTTGGTATGGCTACCAACGAAATATATATTTAGATATTGCTAACCCGCAACAAATAAATTAAATTTAAAATATATAAAATATTTAATAAAAGAAATTTTTAATTTTTCAGGCTTGAGTTCGTTTTCTCTAAATATAATTTTGTTATAAATTAAATTATTATTTAAATTAGAAAGAAAAATCTAGTGGCTTCTAATACTTGAACAGACAAAGAAAAATTAGACTGCACGGAGGGTTGAACTGACATCGATGTTTCGAGACTAACCACAGTCTCATCATCAGAGTTGTCTACCGCTTAGACCTCACTGCCACCACGGCAGCTGCAATCACATTAGTTAAAGATCATCTATTATTAATTGAATCTGCTGAATTACATATAAGTTTTTTACACTACAGCTTTTTTCATTTTAATGTGTTGGAGCTTTACTATACTATCTTGTTCAAGTTGAGCTTTATTCTAGTGTTTCTTATTTGATTCTTAGGTGGCAGCCTTCGGCTACAAATACTCTAAAGGTTTTTGGAATGTGCTACGTTATACATCTGTTTTTTTATTCACAACTTAATTAAAATATTTAATTTTATTTAATTAAAATAAAAAACAAACGTTTTAAACAGCAACAATAATTCCAAATTATAAATTTTAATAGAAACAAGTAAGAGTGCTATTTTCGGCTGTGCCGAATCTTATATACCCTTCACCAATGCATATATGTATATGTGATTCGCAGAATATAATAAGCCTGTATATCCTTTGTTATATAAATATATGTAACATTTCAAAATTGTTTCAACTCTCGTAGTGAACAGACGCGTTTTTATAATCGTCGCAACTGAATATAAAAAAAAAAATTATATAAAAAAAATATTTTCAAGTCACAAAAAATATAAAAAAACAAAACATTTATTGAACAGTTATTTTACTGGTTTTATTTTATTTTTTGCTTGTGTGCAATATACATAAATATTTGCATACACAAACTAATATAAGTGAAAATAAAAAAAGAGAACTCTGACAAAAACAACAATAATCCTACAAGCAGTAGGAATGTACAATATATAACTTTAGTTGCTGATGACGACAATAAAAAAAATGAATTAAACAAAACCTGAATTTAACAGTAAACACAAATACTCGTGCGCGATCATTATCTCTGAACATGTTAAATAGTGATCAAGAAGCAACAACAATTGCACCCATCAGCAAACTTGTCAGCTTAGCTGTACAAACAAACAAACAAACAATAAGTAACAAGGTGACCAACGTGCACAAAATGGTAGATTCGGTGAGTACAATAAATGATAATAAAATTCAAACAGGAATGGACATATACATAACCGTGTTAAAAAGGGGAAGAAGTCCAAAATCAGCTCAAATTGCTTCAACATCGAAAGTTCCCAGAGATGGAAAAAACAATATAATAAATTCCGAAAATCGTTTCGCGATGTTATTGGACCAAGGCGATGAAGACACAACTACAACAAGTTCGAGTAAGCCCCCACCCATATATTTAAGAGAGCAGAATTCCAGTTTGCTGGTTAAAAGTCTTATCTCATTAATTGGAGAAAATGAGTTTTATGTAACTCCAATTAAGCGCGGAAATATCAATGAAACAAAAATTCAGGTAGCTCATGAAAATAATTACCGAAAAATTGTTTCAGATTTAGAATCTAAAAATAAAAACTTCTACACGTACCAATTAAAGAGTGCTAAAGGTCTAACAGTCGTAATAAAAGGTATAGACTCTAGCGTGGATCCGGAAGAGGTCAAGTCTGGCCTTGAAAATAGTGGCTACAAGGTGAAAAATGTCTCAAACATTAAAAATAGAGAAAAAATCCCCCAACCAATATTTAGAGTCGAGTTACAGCCAGATGGCATAAAAATAAAAAAGAATGAAGCGCATCCAATATATGACTTAAAGTACTTGTTGCATCGAAGAGTTACTGTTGAGCTTCCACATAAAAGAGCTGGACCTGTTCAATGCCTGAACTGCCAAGAATTTGGGCACACGAAGACTTATTGCAAGTTGCCTACAGTCTGCGTTGTATGTGGTGAGTTACACAGTACTGCTAACTGTGATAAAATAAAAGGTGATACCAAGGCGAAAAAATGTGGCAATTGCGGCGGAAATCACACTGCCAACTATAGAGGCTGCCCCCTTTACTGGTTTTTTAAGAATTCATCAACCAAAAAAACCAATGCTACTCCCGCTCAACCTAAAACCCCTATTAACTATCCACAGTAACCTCAACCGTCCACCAGCCAAAATCAATATTCAAACATTTTCAAGTCTAACGCGACTAGTGCTCAACAACAATCTAACAACAAATTTTCATACGCTAGTATTTTAAAAAGCAATCAGAGTACGGCGCAAAAAACCGTAAATGTAAATGAAGATTCGGGGTATAATTTTAGTCGTATTGAAGCCTCAATTGAGAGCTTAATACAAACTGTAAATACATTTACTCTCAACATGTCCTGTATGATGCAGGAAATGTTGAAAATGCAGTATACCTTGTTGCAGGCTGTACTAAGCAAACCATGAACTTAAAAATCTGTTTTTGGAACGCAAACGGCATCTGCCAACATAAAAACGAAATAGAATATTTTCTTCAGGATAAACAAATCGATGTTATGCTTATCTCAGAAACTCATTTGACATCTCGAAGCTGTTTCAGAATTAGTGTATATAATTTTTACGACACCAAGGATCCCCGTGACAGAGCTTGTGGTGGTTCGGGAATCCTAATAAAAACGCGAATAAAACACCACCTGTTGAATGATTTTTGTGAAGATTATCTTCAAGCAACGAACATCTGCATCGAAACTTACTATCAAAAACTTGTTATATCATCTGTCTATTCGCCCCCAGATTCACAATTACCGAGAGTCAATATACGGCTTTTTATAAATCACTGGGCCTCCGTTTTCTAGCAGCTGGCGACTACAATGCTAAACACACATTTTGGGGTTCACGTTTAATCACTCCTAAGGGACGAATTTTATTCGACACAATATCTAAAATGGGTTTGAATGTAGTTTCAAGTGGACAGCCAACATATTGGCCAACAGATCGACAAAAAATTCCTGATGTTATCGACTTTGGAATTGTGAAAGGCGTGCCCAGCGAGATGGTTAAAGTTAAAGCATCTTTGGACTTATCTTCAGACCACTCGCCTACTATTGTCACTATTTACTCACACACAACATGTGATTTAGCGACGACATCTGCACGTATTAACTGGCTGAAATACAGAAAATATCTGAGTGCTCATTGCTCGGAAAAAATGCCGCTGAGAACACCTTCAGACATAGACGATTCTCTCAGGTTGTTTGAAGCGCATGTTAAACAAGCTGCTTTTAATGCTACTTCAAATGAAATAAACCAACCAGTGAGATTTAACAATATTTTTTCTGTAGATATAGAAAGGCTATTGACTGAAAAACGGCGAGCTCGACGAGAATGGCAGCGCTACAGATCGCCCCAGCTAAAATTAAGGCTTAAGGAGTGTACCAAGCAGCTGAGGAAAGTTTTGCAAGCTCAAAAAACAGCTTCCCTTCAAAAATTCCTTCAAGAGCTAGATGCAACACCACAAACAGATTATTCACTGTGGCGTGCAGCCAGAGGACTAAAAAGGCCGGTGATATGCAAACCCTCATTACGAGCCCCCAATGGTGACTGGGCAAAAACTGATGCTGAAAAAGGTGCACTCTTTGTTAAACACTTAGAAAAAGTTTTCACTCCGAATATTTCTGCTGATATTGTTGAACTGCCACCAGTCGTCCCTTTACCAGAAATACCGATGAGATTTAACATGACGGAGATTGAAAATACTATTACTAGTCTTAACACCAGAAAAGCCCCAGGTGTCGACAAAATAAGCAACAAAATGCTTAGAGAATTGCCTTACACTGCAAAAAGAATAATACTATTCATTTTTAACAGTATTCTACGCCTAGAACACTATCCTAAAGAATGGAAGGTTTCGCTAATTACTATGATACCAAAGCCCGGCAAGGATCATACAAAGGTTGAATCCTATCGGCCTATTAGTTTACTGTCTAACATTTCAAAACTATTTGAAAAGCTGTATATGAGCAAGCTGATGCCTATAGTGACTAGTAATGGATGTATTCCAGATCATCAATTCGGTTTTCGCAGACAACATAACACTATAGAACAAACTCACAGACTTGTGAATGTCGTTAGAGACACTTTTGAAAAAAAGAAATACTGCTCTGCGCTCTTTATTGATGTCTCACAAGCTTTCGATAAAGTATGGCACGAAGGTCTTTTCAATAAATTAACACAAAATCTACCAGCAAACATCGTAAAGCTTTTAAAAAGCTATTTGATGGAACGTAAATTTGTAGTTAGGGAAGGCAATTTTTTAAGCCCTCCGCAGTCGATTGAAGCCGGAGTCCCTCAAGGCAGTATCTTCGGACCCTTACTTTATTTAATATATGCCTCTGACTTACCGTTAAACAGTAACATTCATACATCAACATTTGCGGATGATACAGCCTTTCTAAGCGTTCACGAAAATCCTGTAGAAGCTTCCCGCAGCTTACAAGAATATATATTCAAACTGGAAAAATGGCTCAAACAATGGCGTATAAAAGTTAACGAGCAGAAATGTGCACACGTCACTTTTACGTTGCGCAGGGAAACATGCCCGCCTATAAAAATTAACACCGAGACTATACCACAACACTCTGTAGTCAAATATCTAGGCGTTCATCTTGATCGTCGTTTAACATGGAAATCGCATATAGACGCAAAGTTGACTCAAATGAAATTAAAAGCAGCTCAAATGAATTGGCTTATTGGAAGAAATTCTATATTAAGTCTTGACTGTAAACTTTTGTTATACAACGCGATCCTGAAACCAATATGGTCTTATGGAATCCAGTTATGGGGCTCTGCCTCAGCATCGAATGTCGAAAGAATTCAAAGGCGACAGAATAAAATCCTACGTACAATAACAGCAGCCCCCTGGTATGTCAGAAACCATCGAATTCATAAAGACCTAGACGTGCCGTTGGTGAAGACAGTATTTTCAAAACACGCGAAAAAATATATAAAAAAACTTGAGTTGCACCCAAATCCACTTGCGCGCAATATTCTTCATTATAGAGGCCACACCCGGCTGAAAAGAAGGGATACTCTTTTTCTCAGCCGTTCACGAGAAATGTAAAACAACAAAAATTAACCGTTGAAAATAAAAATTTTGTTTAGCATTGGCTAAACTTATATTTAACATTTTTTTTAGATTTAAGATTTGAAAAACTTATTGATAATTCAAATTTAATAATTAAAGATTCAATAAATAATAAAATTATCACAAAAAAAAAAAAAAAAATTTCAAACAATATAAAAAGTAAGTTAAAACTGCATACTTGGACACACTTTCATATTTTCTTCAGAGCTATATACTTATGTGACAGCGTTCTCCAATGGGCAGAATAGAATAGATAATTCCTCCCAATAAACAATAAAAAAATACTAATCGAAATAAACTGTATGTAATGCAACTTTAAATAAATTTTATTTTTTTTTTAATAAAAAATGCATTTTAAATTTGGTTATTTTTTCACATTTGGTAACTTTTTCAAAAAATTTGGTTGTAATATTTTTTTGGTCGTGGCAGCACTGCTTAGTATGTTAAAAGCAAATAACGATTTTAATATGTTGATCTTTCAAAAGCAAATGCCTAGTATTTTTACACACACGCTTAGATGTGTGACAAAAAGGGGCTTGTACGAAAAAATACGTAAAGTTATAATTAAGTTAATATACAATCAACACTAACAAGCCTCTGTAGTACAATGGTTAGTGGGTAGAATTATAGTGAGCGACTCCTCAGTTCAATACTGTGGAGCACCTAAGTATTTGTTTTAAATATATTTCTGAAAGGGTTATAAAATTGTATATATGTATGTAATCAAAAATCAGAACCGAAATTTTATTTTTGCTAAAGTAAATTAAAACGCTATGGTATGATACAGGTGTAGGTACTACACGGTAAATATAGGTGTATAAAGTCGAATTCGGATAAGAACGCACTGTTTATATGTAAAAATCGCTTAATTGAAAATAAAAATTGTTAGGTATTTATTATTTTTGATCAATCTCAAAGCACTTGCTTGCATTTGCTTAAAAGAAAACCTGCTGATTGAAACATATTTTGTTTAGAAATAATCTAATTTATATGAAACAAACATCCCATAAAAGGAAAAATGTTTAATTTCTGGTAACAAAATACTTACTTGTCGAATAAGAATAAAAATATATTAAAATAAGCGAATAGTCGAAAAATCGAATACGAGTATTCGTAACATTACTAGTACGTACATATGTAGGTACATACATACATAAAATAAAGATAATGGACATTTTTTCAACATCCATCGACAGCTTTTATTATTTATTCATGGATAGCTCATATAAATGTATCAGATCAACATCAAGCTTAGTTAGAACTTTAAAATTCAACAAACATTAACATTTTCAACACAAATACTTACATATATATGTAATTCTGCTTCTGTGTGTATAAATATTATTGTTTGCAAGTATTTTAAATACCCTGCAGTCGGCGTAGCTAGCGAATGTCTAGCTATTTCGCGAGCTACCAGTCATTTCCACTAACTACCAGCCTAACAGCTAGCAATGCACTCGACTGACGATTTTAACATGCGGATGACATTGACGGTAATCACTTGACACGATCAGACCGATGATATCACTGGTGAGCAACTCCCAACTATTTCTCTAGTCAAAATGCACCAGTTAGATCAACAATGATATTTCCTAAATGAAAATACTACAGAAATTTAAATTTTTTTTTGATATTTGTTTATTTATCAAATTTCTTTTTCAATAGTTATAAAATATTCAATTAATTGTTCTTTTTCTTTGTTTATGCAACGTTTTAGTTGACTTCTGCTCATTTTACCTTTAAAAACACTTTTTTTACATGTATATGTGTTGCATTACTTGTGGCCACTGTAGTATTTAGTCGGATTTTCGTTAGGGAAATACTTAACGATTTCGATTAAAATTCTACTTTTAAAACTGCAGGGTATGCCCTTTTTATGAAAACATTCAGGCATACATACATATATATATATAAGTACATATAATTATATAATATACATATATTTGTACGTATGGTTGGGCGCATGAGCAATAATACGAAATAATTATTTTGTTTTTCGGTAAAAGCATGTCGTTAGAAAATATGCAGAATTACGCAACTATGCTGCCTAAAATTCTGTTGGAAAGGGAAACACTACATAAATTATTTTCTTCAAGTGGCAGAAGTAAAGCGTTGTTGTTTTTATTTGGCTCATTTTTATGATAGAGAATTTAAAATTTTAAAGTAGAAGCATTTCAAAAGAATTAATTATATCGATGTATCCGTATGTGTATGTGGTTTCGAAGTTGTTATTAAATTTGACATTTTCCATTTCTGCGTACGATGTGTCAATCTTTACTTTTACTTTTTTTCTCACAGCATTAGCGAACATACATACATACATACATGAAGATGTTAACCTTTAAGCTGAATTCACCCATTGTTTCCGAACAAAATTTTTTGTTCTGAAACATTTTTGCAACAAGATTCACTCATTTCGAACAATTTGTCCGGAAAATCAAAGCTACCGTATGAAATACATACATGTGTTTTATTAATTTTACAAGGTGGCAGTACAGTGACAGATTAATTAAATTTGGTGTTTTATTTGTCAAACGAACTTACATATTTATTTATTGTTTAATAAGAAAATTGCATGTTAAAAAAAATTAATAAAAGTCAGTTACTTTTTTTTACTGGATATAAGTTACTATGTGCTTTTATAATACATACTGCTAACATTATGTGGCAGCTCATTTCAACTTTGGCTGAAAAAATAAAATAGCTGGCAGCTCATTTCAACTTTGTCCGGACAAAATTTTAAATTAAACCAATCCAACCAAAATATGTTCCGAACAAATTTTGTTCTCTTCTTCTCTCTCTCTCTCTCTCTCTCTCTCAAAAAGAGAAACGTCAAACTTCATATAAAAAAATTTTTTTTAAAAAATTTAATTATTAAGTAAGTATTGCAAAATCAGGTAAAATTTGTTAATATTATTTTTAGTTCAATAGATAAATATAATTAACAAGAAAAATTTAATAAAATTTACAAGATAAATAGTGTTTTATCACGTGCAGATCTTTAGTCAATTAAAAATGTTTACGAAAACATTAAGAATAGTCTAAACGACATTGTTAAGACATTTTTTTACAAATCGAAACTTTCGAATTCGTTTTGCTTCTTGATCGATATTTAACATGTTCAAAGATAATGATCGCACACGAGTATTTGTGTTTTCTGTTAAATTCAGGTTTTTGTTTAATTCATTTTTTTTGTTGTCGTCATCAGCAACTAAAGTTATATATTGCACATTCCTACTGCTTGTAGGATTATTGTTGTTGTTAGAAGGTGAACTCATTTAGAGTTCTCTTTTTTTTGTTCTCTTATGAGTTGGTGTATGCAAATATTTATGTGTATTGCACACAAGCAAAAAATAAAATAAAACCAGTAAAATAACTGTTCAATAAATGTTTTGTTTTTTTTATATTTTTTGTGACTTGAAATTTTTTTTTTCTTTTATATATTTTTTTTATATTCAGTTGCGACGATTATAAAAACGCGTCTGTTCACTACGAGAGTTCTTTGGTTTTCTTCACACATGCACATATTGTCACACTATAATATTTCTGTTGACAATATTGTCAATGGCATTGCAATAGTGAAATTTGCTTTCCACACTACAATAAATAATGCCGTTGCTTGGCAGATACATAAATGTTGTTGTATACTTTTGATTAAAGGGAATAACAATTTTAGTGTTCTCATAAAATAAAGAGCAATAAAACAAAGAGAACAATTCAATACTGTACATCTTGTGTCTTAAGCAAGCATATGTTTTGTGCTCACGTTTAGTACATACATATAAATACATCAGAGTATATTTGTAATCATCAGTGTGCGACATTTTTTCCACAGAGTTTGGCTGACTTCCTAAATGCATGTTGCTTTGTAGTAATACATTGTAGCGTATTCGTAAATGCAACAATGTATTCTGTTCCCATTCGGAACACTGTTGTAGTTAATACGCAAGAAAAAGCAAGAAAGGTATCCAAAGAGATTTAAATGCAAAATAAATACAACACGCAGCACAACACAGCAAGTCGCTTATATTTTCTTTTAAAAATGTTTAAAGCAGTATGGGAGCTGGAGTTTTCTTGTTCGCACAAATCAAACAAATTTTTCAATAAAATATACTCTTCCGCCATTGTTCGATTTATTATGAATGATACATTGCAAATATATGTATGTTCTTAAATAATTTCAGGGTTGCAAAGTATTAGTGTGCAACGTATTAAAAAAGTAACTACACAATGTGTGAACTTGGTATTAATACTGTACTGATACATTGTAAATATACTACATTTAGGAAGTCAGCCTTTCTTGTCTGGTACGTTTAGTGTTCTAAAAACGATTTGTGTGCATACATACATATTTATGTTTATAATGTGCTTTGGTGAAAAAAAAATTGAAATTTTTTTGTGTGTAGAATATTGCTTGGTATGTAAAAGCAAATAACGACTTGAGTCTGCTGATCTTTCAAAAGCAAATGCCTTGTATTTTTATACACACATGCTTAGATGTGTGACAAAAAGGGGTTTGTACGAAAAAATACGTTGAATTATTATTAAGTTAATATACACAAAGAACTAACCAGCCTCAGTAGCACGATGGGTCGTGTGTTGAATTATTGTCTCTGACAAATATTCAATACGCTTGACCCCGTATTCAATACTACTGAGGCACCTAGTGTATTTATAAATTTATTTATTTATTATATATATATATATATATATATATATATATATATATATATATTCTTCTTCATTTATTTGTATATATATCCATTTCAGAATCGATATTTTTATTTTTGCTGATTTTCAATACGAAGCATCCTTAGAAAAATCCCTAGATTTTACTTTAAGAAACAATTCTCTAGCTCTTCTAGTTTCTTCAGAAAATGGATTTCACGTACAGACAGAAATACAGCCATACAGCCGGACAGGGCTCAGTTAACTTCCCTATCTATAAGGATCCAGAATATATATACTATAAGGACCTCATATAAATATTGTGAAAATTACACACGTAATGACAAACCTATAAATACCCTTACCATTTTTGGTGAAGGGTATAAAAAATACGACAAACATTCAAACTCAATTTCCCTGATTGCTGCTTTGTTCTTCAAAAATTGTCTTTTATCATTCTCGAATAATTTTGTAGATTCTCGTTACATTTTTTGTGGAAGTTTCCGGAAAGTTAAATTTCCGTTATTTTGAATTTCAACTGTTGATGCTATGGACGGTGCTGCGAAGTTTCTACTACAGTGTTACATGTTATAGTACTCTATTTCTTTTCGTAACAATATTATTGGTATTGTTGATGTAAAAAGAGTGCAAACGAATTTATTTATTTTAATTTGTTTTTATTCACCCCTATCGCGAATAATTTTCCACGTGAAATGTTTTCACTTTTCACGTATTTGCAATCGTGAACAACTCGCATGAACAAATTTTATTCAGTCCAGAATAACAACGTGAAAAATGTTCACTGCAAAAAATTCCCCTTATCGTGAATAAATATTTCCCTCGGAATTTTTTCACTTCTCACATTGATATTTTCACTTTATTTTTGATGGGAAATAGAACATTATTATTATTCGAATATTAAAGCTTAAAAAGTTTATTTTAATGAAAAGTTCTGATAATAAGGCACAAACTGATATATTCCTCAACAAAATGCAAAAAAACAGGTCGATTGCCTGCATATTTGTGAAACTTTAATTTGTTGGCAATTTTTCGTTTTGTTGGCTTTCCAAAAAGTAACCGAATTATTTTACCACATAAAAGTTAGAATGCAATAAACAAACGGAGCAACCAAACTAAAGCTCCAAAACTGACTATTTAACTTTGATTTTTGAAGTTTTCTTAAAATAAATATATCCGTGTATATTTTTGAACAAAAAGTTGTATGATTTTTTATTTTTTTAATCTTCTTCCCTTTTTTACATTCACTAACAACTGATAGCGGGAATAATTTTTCACGGGAGATTCATGATACCATTTTTCCCTTCGAGTGGAATTAAAATTTCACGTGAACAAAAATTTCACTTCTTATTCACGATAGGGGTGATTATGTTTTTGTTTACAACTAGTTTTCGTTTTTTTTGTTGTTTGAAGACTTGGGTTTATTATAGCAGGTTGATATTATTGTTGTTTTATTTATGTATTTGTTCAGAACTGGTTTCCGTTTTTGTTGTAGATTTAGTTTAAGTTTATATTTTATTATGTGTTGTTGAATGTTTTCTCTGGCTATTTTTGCCTTAATTAATTTTCTTATTAATTTGTGTTAAATATTTTGTTTATTTATGTAATGTTACGACACGTTTTCGCTGGTTGCTAGGGTGGAGACTCGTGGCGTTCAGGGTTGTTGCAATTATTTATATTTCGGTAGAAGCAATTGGAATCCAGTAAGAACGCGAGTAATTTCTCTTAATACGTTATAAACTTTATTTAAAACAATTCTCTTAAATTATCTTAGAAAGTATCTCCTGGGGAGTACGATGTGGATATCCACTAAGTGTTTGTATCATCGATGAATGTGGGAGGGGACGACAAGCGTTTGGACTGACGATCTGGAGAGCAGTTCGTCGCGCTATAGTCACACGACAGCGACGTGGCTGAGGTCATATAACGTAAGTACTCAGCAGAAAGTACGAGTTAGAACAGATCAACGTATAACGTAAATACTCAGGAAGAAGTATCGGGCGGTACGAATGAATACTGAGCAACGTATAGCGTATACACTCAGCGAGAAGTCGGGCGGTACGTCTTATAACTGAGCAACGTATAACGTAAATACTTAATAAGCTCTTACTTGTTCGCAGGCGTTAGGCTGACTTGACTGCCTTTCTATTTGCTAGCATCAAGATTAATAAGGTTGATATTGCCGTATCTGACCCAACACGTACACATATGTCTCCTCAACGACATTTGTAAGTATTGTCTTTCAAATAATTCACAATATTAGTTTTGATAATGTGAAGTGTATGAGCGTTTGAATGTTGAATTTAAATGATTAAAATTTAATCAATTTAAATATTATGTGTACCAAAACGAGCCTGCGACTTTTGGTCGTCACAGTAATTATAAATGTATTATAACTGTTTTCACAAACTTTAGGTAAAACTTAAGGTTATAATGGTTAAGGAAACAATAATGTTAAATTGTGGAAGTTTCTAGAACAATTAGGTAATATTTTCTTAAACATTAATTTTACTTATCTTCGAACTTACCATTTCTTCCAACTCAATTACCACTATTGAGTAATGGTCTAAGGGCCATGACTTCAAACGCCATCTTAGTTTTAATTTTTTTCCTGGCAAGAGCTCGTCGAAATATCCTTCTACATGCCCTCCATAAAGATTAAATCTGCAAGATATAACAACTGTTAAGAAAATAACTTCCTAATACGAGGTTTGTTCAAAAGAAAAGATAAAGTTTGAATTTTTTTGAAAAGTACAGTCGAATTTGGATAAAAGCACACTTTTTTATTAAAAAAATCGCTTAATTGAAAATGCAAATTCTTATTATTTATTTAAAAAAAATTACAATTAATATAGAAAGCCCGCTTATTTGAAACATTTTTTGGTTAGAAATAAGCTAATTTGCATAAAACAAACACCTCAATAAAGAAAAAATGATTAATTTACTGGTGACAAAATACTTTATAGCGACGGCTTATTTCAATTAAATGTAATTGTTCATAATTGTATTATTTTTGTTTGTTGTACAATTTTGTATATTTAATAATTTTTAGTTTTCATTCTTTTCCATAAAGTTGAGCGATTCTTCTTGTTGATCATGCATTTTTTTTTATTTTTTATTTGTCTTGTTCATAAAAGTGTAATAAAATACATAGGATGTAATTTTATTAGTTTCGTTTATTATATATTTGTTTGTAATTGACGATTGTTTATTATGCAGTTTTTATTTTTTTGTACTGTTTATGTAGTGCGTTCACCTATATCCACAAAATTGCATTCTAGGTATTTTTTGGTTGTCTCATGTTCATGGCCACACAGCCAATGAACTTAAATTTAAAAATACTTGGCATTTAAAATTAATAAGAATGAATATTGTATAAAAGAAGTAAAATTTAAATAAAGATCGCCTTCTTTATGTTTGAACATTGAAGAGTGTGCCTCAATCATTTCTTTTGGAAAACAACTCGGTTTCAAGTGCCGCTTGTTGTTTTAATAATTTTAACCTTAATCCAGTTTATGTGCTGTGATTAAAATCTATAACAAATTAACAAAAGAGTTAATCTACATTTTGGAAAACAACTCGGTTTCAAGTGCCGCTTGTCGTTTTAGCAATTTTAAGTTTAATCCAGTTTATGTGCTGTGATTAAAATCTAGAACAAATTAACAAACGAGTTAATTTACATTTTGGTGACCCCGACGTGATTCTGTGACAAGGCACAGGATCCTCTTTCAAATTCGCATACAAGGACATCATCAGTCCTTACAACAGGACATCAACAGTCCTAGAGCCAAATCAACTTTTTGAAAATTCTTCAGCCCGGCATCAGGACATCAGTCCGAAGGGTACTACAGACCACATTTGGTGCGAATTCCCAGAAGCCAACTAATCGATATCAGCAACTATGGCAACATTTGAAGAACTAATCATTAAACAAAAGGCCATCGGTGAAAGAATTGAGACGGTCATCCGAAATTACAAGAAGGACCCGTCATCAAGGAAAACAACTAGAAGTTATTTTCAAGAGCGAGTGAAAAGGTTGGAGGACGAGTGGTTGGCATTTGAGGCTAACGACAACGAAATCCGTTTTTTAAAGGCTCCACCGTTGGATCATGAGTATTTCGTCAATGAATACTACGAAGCTATACGAAATATCGTTCAGCAGTACAAGGAAGTACTACAACAAGCAATGTTGAAGATTACACAAACAGCAGGCAAAGCGCTAGGACAAGAGGCTCATGCAGCAGGTGCAGAAGCAGCATCAACAGAAGCTAGTGGGATCCAAGCAAAGGTTTCTAGTGGAATAACAAAACTAATACGTAGACAGGGTGCGATGATGGGAGCTCTCGAGCGCTTATTGACGGATGAGTTTACAGAAAAAGATGTCTCCACTGCCACTACATTGTGGCAAAATATTAAAGACGTACATTTACAGATTGTCGAATTGTGCGATGATCCAACAGACCATGCATATAATATGGAACGATTTATAGAACTGGAAACCAATCTAAGGAAAGCGGTGAGAAAGGTAACCAGCAGGTCCACAACACAACCATCAGAGTTCGTTCATCATCAGGCAGAAACTATTCCAATGCCAAAAATCACTATACCCAAATTTGATGGAAATCAGTTAAAATGGCAGGAGTTTCATGATTTGTTTTCATCACTGGTCGTCAACCAGCCGATCACAAGAGTACAAAAAATTTGGTACTTAAAAACGCACTTGGTAGGAGAGGCAGCAAACTTGATAAAACATTTTGCAGCAACGGAAGAAAATTTTGAAGCCGCATGGAAGATGGTCGTAGACCGCTACAACAACAAGCGGCTACTAGTCAGCAGACTAGTTCATGAATTGGTCGATGATTCAGATGATAGACTGAATGACAACTTTAAAGAGCTTCATGACAAGGCTCAAGAGTGCCTTTTAGCACTACACAACCTTCAAATTGATACAATATCTTGGGACCCGCTTCTGCTGCACTTATTACTGAAACGATTAGACCAAGTCACACGATTGCGCTTTGAACAATCGCTATCACAACCACGAGAAGTTCCAACAATTAAGGAATTTTTGAAGTTTTTGGAAAGACACTTTCAGTCGATGGAAGCAATGGCAGCCAAAAAGAAACGCCCAATTTCACAACCGAAAGTTTTCAGTTCCGTGGTAACTCAAGACCAAGCTTGTGTCATGTGCAAAAACGATAAACACCCATTATTTTCTTGCAAGATGTTCCTTCAATTATCACCGTCAGCTCGCATTCATTTGGTTCAAAAGAAAAAATATTGCTTTAATTGCTTAAAAACGGGCCATAACGTAAAGAATTGCATTTCTAGAAGCTGCATGAAGTGCAACAAAAGGCACAACACACTTCTTCACCTAGAAACCTCAGAACAAAACAGAAGCAACCTGGCTTCAAAAACAATTCGGGCATCTGAAGGAAGCCTAACTCCTGCAGCACAAGAAGCTGCATCATTAACCACAGCAAAAAGTTCCAGTTCAAGCAATTACATTCTTCTCAGCACAGCATTGATCATCGTTAAAGCAAGCGGAAAAGAAATACGATGCCGAGCAATTCTCGACGCAGGATCTCAACTAAATTTTGTCAGCGAACGATTAGTTAAGCGCTTAGGCCTTTCAACAAAGCCAGCTTCGATCTGTATAAGCGGCATTGGAGCAAGCAACACTAAGGTTCGGCACAGAGTCAATATCGCATTACATTCGAGGCTCAACAACTTCACTACGCAAATTGAAGCAGCTGTTCTTCCTCAAATAATCTCCTCACAGCCTTCACAAATAATTGACATTCATAATTGGCCAATTCCCAAAAATATCAAACTTGCAGACCCGGAGTTCAATCGCCCTGATAAAATAGATGTGCTTCTAGGTGCAGAATTCTATCATCAATTATTGTCAATCGGACAAATAAAATTGGGTAATGAGTTGCCGACTTTGCAAAATACGGTATTAGGATGGGTCATTTCAGGAAGGGTTGGTGAAAGTCAGCTATCATCGGCAACCTGTGGGATCTGTACTGAAGAAGAAATCAATCTAGAAGAAAGCATTACTCAACTATGGGAACTAGAAAAGGTGGAAGCAGCAGACAAGACGCTTTCTCCTTCAGAAAAGCTTTGTGAAAATCATTTCGCAAATAATTATACAATTGATCAAAATGGAAGATTTGTGGTTAGACTACCATTTTGCAGTAATCCTGAGGAACTAGGGGAGTCTCAGGGTATAGCCTTCAACAGATTTCTTGCATTAGAGCGCCGACTTGCAAAAGCACCAGAAACTAAAAAGCAATACATACGATTCATGGAAGAGTATGAGTCACTAGGTCATATGACCAAAATAGATGTCAATTCCTTAGTTAAACCTAACTACTTCATTCCTCACCACTGTATACTCAAGCCTGAAAGTTCGACAACAAAATTAAGAGTAGTATTTGATGCCTCGGCTAAGACCTCTACTGGGATATCATTGAACGACTTAATGTATACTGGTCCAACAATTCAAAGTGAACTGTTTTCAATCATACTCCGTTTTCGACTACCACGCTTTGTTTTCACCACGGACGTCGAAAAAATGTATCGACAAATGTTTATACACCCGGAAGACAGGAAATTTCAAACTGTTATTTGGAGAGAGAATCCAACTGCAGCAATCAAGTATTATCAATTGAACACAATAACCTACGGTACACGAGCTGCACCATACCTCGCAACTAAATGTCTACAGAAAATTGCAAATAAGAATATAGGACGGTACCCTCTTGGAGCCAAATTTCTACTCAATAATTTTTACGTCGATGACGGAATGGGAGGAGATGATAGTTTGAGCACAAGAATCGCAATTCAGCAAGAATTAAAGCACATATTGAACCAGCATGGTCTAAATTTACAAAAGTGGAGTGCAAATCATCACCAACTACTTCAAAACGTCTCAACAAGAGAAGAAGTAAACATTGATTTTAACAACGAAAACCATCAAACAGTCAAAACTCTGGGATTGACATGGATACCAAAGGTTGATGAGTTCTGTGTAAAGGTACGTTTGGGGGATACAAGTCGTGTTACTAAACGAACAGTAGTCTCAGATTTGGCTCGACTATTCGACCCGCTGGGAATTGTGTCTCCAATCGTAGTGACAGCAAAGATGTTCATTCAGGAATTGTGGCAGTTGAAACTTGTATGGGATGAAGCCTTGCCAGCAGAGCTACATACTAGATGGATGAATTTTCGGAACGACTTAAAACACATAGACAACCTGAAGTTTTCGAGACATATTTTTCAAGGCCAGGTTGCATCAGGAATACAAATTCATGCATTTGTTGATGCCTCGGAGAGGGCATATGGGGCAGCAATATACATAAGGTCAGTTATAAAAAATGGTCAAAAAATAGTAAGACTACTATGCGCAAAATCACGAGTAGCACCTTTAAAAAAACAAAGTCTTCCCCGTCTGGAGCTCTGCGCAGCACACTTGGGTGCTCAACTAACTGCCAGGGTTAAAAGAAATTTAAAACTTGAGGATACTCCTACTTTCCTTTGGACAGACTCAATGATTGTTTTGGCCTGGATCAATTCACAGTCATCATCATATCAAACGTTTGTAGCCAATCGAATATCCGCAATTCAGGAGTTGACAATGCCCGAACAATGGCGACATGTAAGTTCAAAGGAAAATCCTGCGGACATCATATCCCGAGGACTATCTCCGAAAGCATTACCAGCATGCAATCTACGGTTTTATGGGCCTATCTTTCTACATGGGCATGAAGCAGCTTGGCCACAAAAATACTCAAGGGCCACAGAAGTACTTGAAAACAACATGGAGCGAAAGAAAACAGCTGCCGTTCTTGCAATTGAAAATGCAACAACAATTATCTACAACATCAACCACAAAGGATCTTTTCGAACATTACAAAGAATTGTAGCATACATGCTACGATTTATCAACAACACAAGAAAAATACATGAGAAACGTGCGGAAATCTCTTTAACAGTAATGGAACTAGAACAAGCTCTGGTAGTTATCGTACGAGCAATGCAGTCAGATTTTGAAGACGACATAAAACATCTAAAAAGAAATAATGAAGTAAATAAGTCAAGTCCATTCAACAACCTTAGCCCATTCTTGGATTCGAACGGTATAATTAGAGTAGGAGGACGATTAAGCACATCTTTGCTTTCATATGATACCAAACATCCAATGCTGCTTCCCTACAATGACCCAATTTCAAAATTACTATTGCAAATGGTGCATGATCAAAATAGACACTGCGGTCCCCAAGCACTCCTTTCACATATGAGACAGAGATATTGGCCAATCAAGGGAAAGGCAGCAGCCAGATCTATTGTACAACATTGTGTTCGATGCGCCAAGGCCAAGCCAAGATTACTCAATCAGATCATGGGCAATTTACCAGCTGCTCGTGTCACACCAGCTCGACCTTTCATCAACTCTGGGGTTGACTTTTGTGGACCGTTTTGGGTTCATTACAAGGTGAGAGGGAAGAAGCCTCAAAAGGTGTACATCGCAGTGTTTTGCTGCTTTGCTACTAAGGCAGTACACTTGGAGCTAGTTAGTGATCTTACCACCGAAGCCTTTATAGGATCATTAAAAAGATTTATAAGTAGGCGAGGTCAGTGCCGGAATCTCTATTGTGACAATGCTACCAATTTTGTAGGGGCAAAAAATCAGTTAACAGAACTATCAGAAACGATCCATTCTGGCTCAGCTCAAGACATAATTAACAGAGAATGTACATCGAGAGGAATAACATTTCATTTTATACCCCCAAGAGCATCACATTTCGGTGGCTTATGGGAAGCCGCTGTAAAGTCAGCAAAACATCTTCTTGTCCGAAGTGCCACAACAGCATCGCTCACTTATGAAGAGCTGGACACAGTAGTAATTGAAATTGAAGGAATTCTCAATTCAAGGCCAATCAGCCCGTTGTCAGAAAACCCGAATGATTTAGCAGCGTTAACTCCGGGACATTTCTTGATTGGGGAAGCCCTAAATGCTCAAGTTGACGCAAATTGCACACAAGAACGAGGTAACTTACTGACCAGGTGGAAATTAGTAACTCATCTAAAAAACGAGTTTTGGAGGCGATGATCGCGGGAATATTTAAATGAACTACAATATCGACACAAATGGAAAACTCAAGCAATCAATATTAAACCTGGGGACATGGTAATAATCAAAGAAGACAACACAGCTCCGCTACAGTGGCCCTTGGGCAGAGTCATAAAGGTACATCAAGGAGATGACGATCTCGTCCAAGTTGCCGACGTTAAAACCTCAACCGGCTGCTACAGAAGGCCTATTACACGTTTAGCCCCGTTACCAATATATAGTGAAGACGTTAACGACATATCTGCACAAGATCAAGTAATTGAGTCAAACATCCACCAAAACAATAACGAATTTGAAAGTCCCACGATAAGGAGACGCATGTCCAATCAATTCAACCTTGCTACGATGATAATGACTCTTATGCTGTTACCACTGGTACTAGGAACAAATATCTACAATAAAGAATTTGGAACACAGCCTGGCATTTACTATGAGGGAATTGGGACCACACTTATCTCACCTACAGAATGGGAATTTTTAATTTATTATGAGTTGGAAGGGTTCTGGTCTGAATTAGCTCTATTCTCAAGTGGAACCAAGGCACTTAGGCATTTATGCAAAGAAATGCAGCAAAACACACCATGCACAGATCTAGTCAATTATTTTGAACATACTGAGGCTAGGCTACTAATGGACAGCACATTACTTTCAGGGAAAAGGCATAAAAGAGCTGCAATTGATCTTGTCGGAAATATTGCGCATACATTATTTGGAGTACTAGACTCCGAATATACAAAAACAATGGCACACACAATAGCGCAAGTTAAACAAAATGAAGCCCATTTACTCAACCTATTAAAGAATCAAACGTCAATTATTGATTCTACAATTAACATTATTAAATTGGACCAAGAAGCCATGAAGAAAAAGTTTGACAACATGGATTTCCAAATAACACAAATATACAACCGGATACGTGACAACAATGAAGAAGACAGAACCTATCGTATTTTCTCGTCATTAAGCATTCAACTTACAATTATGGCAGCAAGTTTAGACCAAACGCAATCCTTAATTCTAGATATTCTAACAAATACACATCATGGTATTATAAGCCCATCATTACTTACTCTGATTCAACTACAACATGAAATAGACAAAATATCACTTCATCTGCCCGAATCACTTCACTTACCTGCAAAAAGAGAAGATTTCCTACAACTATACAAACTCATGAAGGTCACAGGAGGACTAACAAATACCACAGCAATTTTTAGTGTTACCTTACCACTAATTGAGACTGAAAAATTCGATCTGTTCAATCTGATACCAATACCAAGGTGGATTAACAACACGCTAGTATCAATAAAACCATGTTCTCCACTGTTAGCAATCAATAGTATTCAAAACCAACATTTTACCATGATTAACTCGGAACTCGACGGGTGCATCACTTTCAAAGAAGAAATGTATATATGCTCCAAGGGTCAAATTCAATACGGGCAAGGTGCAGCAGCATGCGCTTGTGAAGTTAATCTGTTTAGAAATAAAACAAAGTCAGACTGTACATTACAGCAGTTAACAGCAAATTTTGCGTGGGTCTCACTACGGCATCAGAACAAGTGGATATATGCAACACCATCTTCATCTCATGCAACTGCCGTATGCAAAAAGGAGATCACGCATTTAACTCTAAAAGGATCAGGCTTACTTAGTATGAACCAGAATGCGTGCTGCAACACAATTCTACAACCATACAGGCACGGCAGAGAATATCCAGTTCGCTAAAGACATCATACATCAAGTTCTGGAAAATCACGGAAGAAACACATACGAAACTTGTCAAACTCGCATAAAAGCGAGTACATCTCACAAATACAGAACTTAACAGCATTACAAACTTCATTAGCAGAACAAAAGATATTCCAGCTTCCAAACCAAATTGATGCACACAACTACCACCACATAACGATCGGCTATTCCACATTAATCATTACTGGAGGCATCGTGGTCTATTTAATCATCAAAGGGAAATGTAACTTCAAACCAACACCAACTCCAGCTCCTCGCAACCTGCAAACAACATCGGATTTCACAGTACATATTTAAACAAGAAGATTTTTTTTTACCCGGCACTTCAACTCAGAATATCATAAACTGCCACCACCAGCATCTTAAACACAGGCTTTTGAGCTGCGCTCAACGGGGGTAGGATGTTCATAATTGTATTATTTTTGTTTGTTGTACAATTTTGTAAATTTAATAATTTTTAGTTTTCATTCTTTTCCATAAAGTTGAGCAATTCTTTTGTAGATCATGCATTTTATTTATTATTTTTATTTGTCTTGTTCATAAAATTGTAATACAATACTTAGAATGCAATTTTATTAGTTTCGTTTATTATATATTTGTTTGTAATTGACGATTGTTTATTATGCAGTTTTTATTTTTTTGTACTGTTTATGTAGTGCGTTCACCTATATCCACAAAATTGCATTCTAGGTATTTTTTGGTTGTCTCATGTTCATGGCCACACAGCCAATGAACTTAAATTTAAAAATGCCAAGTATGTAAAATTAATAAGAATGAATATTGTATAAAAGAAGTAAAATTTAAATAAAGATCGCCTTTTTTATGTTTGAACATTGAAGAGTGTGCCTCAATCATTTCTTTTGGAAAACAACTCGGTTTCAAGTGCCGCTTGTTGTTTTAATAATTTTAACCTTAATCCAGTTTATGTGCTGTGATTAAAATCTATAACAAATTAACAAAAGAGTTAATCTACATTTTGGAAAACAACTCGGTTTCAAGTGCCGCTTGTTGTTTTATCAATTTTAAGTTTAATCCAGTTTATGTGCTGTGATTAAAATCTAGAACAAATTAACAAACGAGTTAATTTACAGTAATCAACTATTTATTTTCAAATATAGTTGCAAGTTTATATTAAAAGTTTTAAAAGGAATCTGAAATGAAAAACAAATCACAAATGTTTTACTTCTAATGCTATAATTTTCGTTTTACATAGCAAATTTGAAGTGAGTTTGTTTAACTGAAACGTTTTTCACTTAACCGAACTTCTTTTTATGAGAAAATCTCGCATAAGCGAAACAAAGTGCTTGTAATTTTACATTTCCGCATAACCGAATTCGACTGTATTAGTTATTCATCAATATCCATTTTGTCCTCTTCAAAGTAATATCTCACAGCGTTTCTTCCAATCCTCGAAGCACTTCTGAAATGCGCTTTTCGGTATGGCCATCAGTTCGTTTTTCGATTCTGACTTTATCTCATCAATTGTGGCAAAACGCTTTCTTTCATTGGTCTCTTCAGTTTTGGGAATAGGAAAAAGTCACAGGATGTTTCCGGAGAGTTCCATTTCCGTAATTTTGAAGTTCAACGGTCGATGCTATTTTACAGCCTAATTTCTAGCTGGAACTCTTCCAGTTGTTTTAAAGTAAATCAAGGGCTACAGGGAACAAGATAATTAAATCAATAGAACCATCCTTTGTCTTCTACATATGCTCGGTGCTGCCAAATTTCTGTTAAGCGTTGCATTTATTTGAGGTGTCCTATTTTCATCTTAGATCTTAGGCTGTGGTAATTCTGTATTCTGTAGACGACGTCGTTTAATCTTTTAATCACTATACGGGCCTTCTGATGCTCGCTTACCACTTTCGGCAGGTACTCCTCTAACGTATAGGACCATGCTATCAGATTGTGGATGAAGAGGCGTTGTTCAGGTTTTCTTTATCCGATATAGTTCGCACATTTCCTTGAATATGACAGACCCAAAGTTTCTGCCTTGGTCGGAGTGTATTTCTATTGGAACACCATAGCGACATACCCAGTTGTTAACGAACAATGTTTTGCTTCTTGATTGCGTTGGCATATACTTGTGGCCATTTACTAAGGTATTTTATCACTACTAGATTTCCGGCGTTGCTGACAGGAAAAGGGAAGGGCCATTGCTATTCGCTCAAAAGTTGTATTGTTGCAGATGTCCCCGACTTCTTTTTGCTGGACCTTTGCCTGCGATTCACTGTGGACAGTTTGTGATTCAGTCGGCTACAGTTTGTTGACATCCAGCCCAATAAAAACCTTCCTTTAATTTTTCAAGAGATTTTGTAACTCCAAGATGACAGCCACTAAGACCATCATGGAACTCTGGCAAAACTTTATTCATCTTGGAGGATGACACAATTATTAGGTTGGAAGTAGTTTTACCATGTGCACTTTCCCATACGCGATATAGGCATCCATTAATCAGCTTTAAGCTATTCCACATAGCGCAGTAAGATTTCATGAGTGGGCTCTCGTTGCGACAAGGTCTTCTTTCGGTCTCTTTGGCCGCAATGATTTTGGCTAATATGTTCTCACTATTTTGTATCACTGAGCAGTCTTCATCAGAATAAATATGTTAGCCAAACATCAATGACACATTCTTTGTTTTCTGCATTAACACCATGTCTCCACTCCAAACTGCAGGGCCACCGAGGTAGGGCATCCGCGTTATTATGCTTTACACCTATCCTGTGTTCATTGCTGTAGTCGTATCCAACAGCCATCTGAGTACAGAATGGTTGGTCCTCAGCCCATACAAGTACTTGTGGTAATGTTTTATGCAATCCAATGCTGCCAAAAGCTCACGTCGTGTAACACAGTAGTTCCTCTCAGGTTTCGATAGTGTACGGCAGGCAAAGGTTTTTTCCGACAGTTGATTATTGCCTATTATTATTGATTATTGAGAACCTATATCGGAATTTTCGATAATGACTTTTTCATTGCAAGATATTATTAAGTCCCCTAATAGGTACCTTTCCTCCTTTACAAGTTTTTACGAGGGCTGTTGCTGGTAATAGCTCGCTCTTCATCTCTGTTGGTTCTACCACCCTCAAATCACTGTTCTCACAATCTCCCTCCATACGTGCCCATTTTAATGACTCTGACTGTGGTGGTATTGTCTACTTTTCAATAGCGTATAATTTTCTTACGTCCGTCTAATTGTCATATCCAACATCAAAAGATATTTCCACGTTGCGCCAACTAATCACCCACAGCTCTTTCAGCAATGCCGTTAGATTGGGGGTGGTATGGAGGAGATTAAAGCGGAACTATACCATTAGATTTACAAAATTCAACAATTTCTCCTCGAGCTAAATGGTGGCCCATTGTCAGTTACAATATAAAATTTTTTTTTTTTTTGTGGTATTTTTATTATTTATTGAATCTTCAATAATATATTGAAACATCAATAAGTTTTTCAAATCTTAAATCTAAAAATACAATGATATATGTTTAGACAGTGGTAAACAAAATTTTTAATTCCAACTGTTGATTTTTGATGTTTTACATCTCTCGTGTACTGCTGAGAGAAAGAGTATCCCTCCTTCTCAACCGGGTGTGGCCTCTATAATTTAGAATGTTGCGCGCAAGTGGATTTGGGTGCAATACTAGTTTTTCAATATATTTTTTTGCGTGTTTTGAAAATACTGTCTTCACCAACGGAACATCAAGATCTTTGTGAATTCGCTGATTTCGGATATACCAGGGGGCTGCAGTAATTGTAATTAGAATTTTGTTTTGTCGCCTTTGAATTTTTTCTACACTTGATGCTGAGCCAGCGCCCCATAACTGGATTCCATAAACCCATATTGGTTTCAGGATCGCGTTGTATAACAAAAGTTTACAGTCAAGACTTAATATAGAATTTCTTCCAATAAGCCAATTCATTTGGGCTGCTTTTAATTTCATTTGTGTCAACTTTGCGTCTATATGCGATTTCCATGTTAAACGACGATCAAGATGAACGCCTAGATATTTTACTACAGTGTGTTGCGGTATAGTCTCGGTGTTGATTTGTATAGGCGGGCATGTTTCCCTGCGCAAAGTAAAAGTAACGTGTACACATTTCTGCTCATTCACTTTTATCCGCCATTGTTTTAGCCATGTTTCCAATTTTGAGATGTACCCTTGTAGATTCCGGGAAGCCTCTACAGGATTTTCATGAACGCTTAGAAAAGCCGTATCATCAGCAAATATTGACGTGTGAATGAAACTGCTTAACGGTAAGTCAGAAGCATATATTAAATAAAGTAAAGGAAGATACTGCCTTGAGGGACTCCGGCTTCAATCGACTGCGGGGGGCCTGTAAAATTGCCTTCCTTTACTACAAATTTTCGTTCCTCTGGATAGCTTTTTAAGAGCCTGACTATGTTTGCGGGTATATTTTGTGTTAATTTGTGGACAAGACCTTCGTGATATACTTTATCAAAGGCCTGTGCGACATCAATAAAAAGCACTGAACAATATTTCTTATTTCCAAAGTTTCTCTTATAACTATTTTATTTATTTGTTGCGGGTTAGCAATATCTAGATATATATTTCGTTGGTAGCTATACCAATTCATCAGTAGATGTTTTACCCATTATGTTTAAAAAAATTCCAAAGCTATTTATACAAAAACTATACGCTAAACAAAATTTTTAATTCCAACTGTTGATTTTTGATGTTTTACATCTCTCGTGTACGACTGAGAGAAAGAGTATTTCTCCTTCTCAACCGGGTGTGGCCTCTATAATTTAGAATGTTGCGCGCAAGTGGATTTGGGTGCAATACTAGTTTTTCAATATATTTTTTTGCGTGTTTTAAAAATACTGTCTTCACCAACGGAACATTAAGATCTTTGTGAATTCGTTGATTTCGGATATACTAGGGGGCTGCAGTAATTGTACGTAGAATTTTGTTTTTTGCCATTGAATTTTTTCTACACTTGATGCTCAGGCAGTCAGTCCCCCATAACTGGATTCCATAGGCCCATATTGGTTTCAGGATCGCGTTGTATAACAAAAGTTTACAGTCAAGACTTAATATAGAATTTCTTCCAATAAGCCAATTTATTTGGGCTGCTTTTAATTTCATTTGTGTCAACTTTGCGTCTATATGCGATTTCCATGTTAAACGGCGGGCATGTTTCCCTGCGCAATGTAAAAGTGACGTGTACACATTTCTGCTCATTCACTTTTATCCACCATTGTTTTAGCCATGTTTCCAATTTTGAGATGTACCCTTGTAGATTCCGGGAAGCTTCTACAGGATTTTCATGAACGCTTAGAAAAGCCGTATCATCAGCAAATGTTGACGTGTGAATGATACTGCTTAACGGTAAGTCAGAGGCATATATTAAATAAAGTAAAGGACCGAAGATACTGCCTTGAGGGACTCCGGCTTCAATCGACTGCGGGGGGCTTGTAAAATTGCCTTCCTTAACTACAAATTTTCGTTTGCGGGTTTGCGGGTAGATTTTGTGTTAATTTGTGGACAAGACCTTCGTGCCATACTTTATCAAAGGCCTGTGCGACATCAATAAAAAGCGCTGAACAATATTTCTTTTTTCAAAAGTTTCTCCTATACCATTCACAAGTCTGTGAGTTTGTTCAATAGTGTTATGCTGACTGCGAAAACCGAATTGATGATCTGGAATACATGCACTGCTAGTTACTTTAGGAGTCAGCTTGCTCATGTACAGTTTTTCAAAAAGTTTCGACATATTGGACAATAAACTAATAGGCCGATAGGATTCAACCTTTGTATGACCCTTACCGGGCTTTGGTATCATAGTAATCATCGAAACCTTCCATTCTGCCGGATAGTATTGCAGTCGTAAAATACTATTAAAGATGAATAGTATTACTCGTTTTGCAATGAAAGGCAATTCTTGCAGCATTTTGTTACTTATTTTATCAATACCTGGGGCTTTTTTTGAGTTTAGACTTGTAATAACCTTTTCAATCTCCACAATATTAAATCTTAGCGGAATTTCTGGTAAAGCGACGACTGGTGGCAGTTCAATAATATCAGCACAAATATTTGAAGTAAATACTTTTTCTAAGTGTTAAACGAAAAGAGCAACTTTTTCAGAATCAGTTCTTGCCCAGTCACCATTTGAAGCTCGTAATGGAGGTTTGCACATCACTGGCCTTTTAAGTCCTCTTGCTGCACTCCACAGCGAATAATCTGTTGATGGTGTTGCACCGAGTTCTTGCAGACATTTTTGCAGCGAAGCTGTTTTTTGTGTTTGCAAAACTTTTCTTAGCTGTTTGGTACACTCCTTAAGCCTTAATTTTAGCTGAGGCGATCTGTAACGTTTCCATTCTCGTCGAGCTCTCCATTTTTCAGTCAATAGCCTTTCTGTATCCGCACAAAAAATATTGTTAAATCTCGCTTGTTGATTTGGTTGAATTGAAGAAGCATTAAGAGCAGCTTGTTTAGCATGTGCTTCAAACAGAATTTTCTATGTCAGTAGGTGTTCTCAATGGCATATTTTCCGTGCAATGAGCACTCAAATATTTTTTGTATTTCAGTCAGTTAATACGTGCAGATGTCAGCGGTAAATCACATGTTGGTGTTGCAGTTGTGTGTGGGTAAATAGTGATAATAGTAGGCAAGTGATCTGAAGACAAATCCAAAGACGCTAATACTTCAATCCTTTCGCTGGGCACACCTTTCGAGATTCCAAAGTCGATAACAACAGGAATTTTTTGTCGATCCGTTGGCCAATATGTTGGCTGAACACTTGAAACTCCATTCAAACCCATTTTTGAAATTGTGTCAAACAAAACACGACCCTTAGGACTGATTAAACGTGAACCCCAAAAAGTGTGTTTAGCATTGTAGTCGCCAGCTGCTAGAAAACGGGACCCCAGTGTTGTATAAAATGCGGTATATTGTCTCTCTGAAATTGAAAACCTGGGAGGAGAATAAACAGATGATATCACAAGCTTTTGATAAAAATTTTCAATACAGATATTTGTTGCTTGAAGATATTCTTCACGAAGGTCATTTAGCAGGTAGTGTTTTATTCGAGTTTTTATTAGGATTCCAGAGCCACCACAAGCTCTACCTCGAGGATCGTTAGTGTCGTAGAAATTATATCCACTAATTTTAAAATAGCTTCGAGACGTCAAATGAGTTTCTGAGATAAGCATAACGTCGATTTGTTTATCCAGAAGAAAATATTCTATTTCATTTTTATGTTGGCAGATGCCGTTTGCATTGCAAAAACAGATTCATAAATTCATGGTTTTTTCAATACAGCCTGCAACAAGATAGACTGCATTTTCAACATTTCCTGCATCATACAGGACATGTTGAGAGTAAAAGTATTTACTGTTTGGATAAGGCTCTCTATCGAGGCTGCAATACGACTAAAATTAGGCCCTGATTCTTCATTTGCTGGTACAGTTTTTTGCGCCGTATTCTGGTTACTTTTTAAAATATTAGCGTATGAAAATTTACTATTAGGTTTTTGTTGAGTAAGAGTCGTGTTAGACTTTAAAACGTTTGTGTATTGATTATGGCTAGACGACGGTTGAGGTAACTGAGGGTAGTTTAAATGGGTGTTGGGCTGATCGGGAGTAGCATTTGTTTTTCTGTTCCGACGAATTTTTAAAAAAAGAGTAAAGAGGGCAGCCTCTATAGTTAGCCATGTGGTTTCCACCGCAATTGCCGCATTTTTTTGCCTGGGTATCACCTTTTATTTTGTCACAGTTAGAGGTACTGTGCAACTCACCACATACAACGCAAACGGTAGGCAACTTTCAATAAGTTTTGGTATGACCAAATTCTTGACAGTTCATGCATTGGATAGGTCCAGTTTTGTTTTATGTGGCATCTCAACTGTAACTCTTCTGTGCAACAAGTACTTTAAATTATAGATTGGGTGCGATTCATTTATTTTAATTTTCAAGTGACCTGGCTGTAGCTCGACTCTAAAAATAGGTTGGGAGATTTTTTCCCTATTTTTGATGTTAGAAACATTTTTAACTTTGAAGCCATTATTTTCAAGGCCAGACTTAACCTCTTCTGGATCCACACTTTTTTACGACGGTTAGACCTTTAGCACTCTTTAATTGGTACGTATAAAAATTTTTGTTTTTTGACTCAAGGTCGGAAACTATTTTTCGGTATTACTTTCTTGCACTACCTGGATTTTTGTTTCGTTAATATTTCCGCGCTTAACTGGAATTACATAGAACTCATTTTCTCCAATAAAGGAGATACGGCTTTTTACCAAAAAAAAACTAGAGTTCTGCTCTCTTAGATATATCGGCGGAGGTTTACTCGACCCTACAAGAAATGGTTGACCGAAACTAATACACAAAAAATTTTTTAACTAACACACTTACAGAAATTTTATTTGATATTTTTTGAAGTTAAATATGAAAAGTTTGTATTAAGCATTTGCGTGTGTTATATAAGACTGGAAACAAGTTTCATAATTTTATTAAAAAAAATATTTTAAAAGATAAGTGTTAACAAAATATTAAGAGGTACGTAGAAACATATTCATATGTAAACTTCTTAAAGGTTTTTTATTTCAACTATTTCTGCAAATTTCAGATGTTTTTCAACACCTTCCCTCAATTGAATAAAATGTGAAAAAGGCAGTGGAGCGTGCACACAACAGGTCACATAAGCTAAATTTCCTGCAATAATATTTAGTTTGAAATGAATTTATTTTTTATTATCTTTTTTTAAAATAAAATTATAAGAAATTGAATAGAAATAAATTGTGTTTTATTTCTACTACTATCTCCGTCAACAGTGACGAATATAGCCATCATGGTTGATAAGTCAAATATGACCTGTACATCCATCAACATTGATTAGTCAAATATGACTGGTAAATCCGTCAACTTTGATTATTCAAATGTGACCAATACTTCTATCAACACTGACTCACACGTACACAAATGTTTCCATCACATTCTTCACATTGGCCTTAAGAATGTGATAGAAACTTTGTTCTACGCGATGATGGATATTTCTGTCAGTAATGTCGGTCAAATGATAGGTCAAATGACCGCCACTGTTCTTTTAGGGGACCTTGTTGTAGTTGTGTCTTCATTGTCTTGTTCAGATAAAATCGCGAAACGATTTTCTGAATTTTTTCTTTTGTTTTTTCCATATCTGGGAACTTTCGCTGTTGAAGCTATTTGTGCTGATTTTGGACTTCTTCCTCTTCTTAACACGGTTATGTATCTGTCCATTCCTGTTTGAATTTTATTATCATTTATTGTACTCACCGCATCTACCATTTTGTGCACCTTGGTCACCTTGTTACTTATTGTTTGTTTGTTTGTACAGCTAAGCTGAGAAGTTTGCTGATGGGTGCAATTGTTGTTGCTTCTTGATCACTATTTAACATGTTCAGAGATAATGATTGCGCACGAATATTTGTGTTTTCTGTTAAATGCAGGTTTTTGTTTAATTCAACTAAAGTTATATATTGTACATTCCTACTGCTTGTAGGATTATTGTTGTTTTTATCAGAAGATGAACTCATCAGAGTTCTCTTTTTTTTATTTTCACTTATATTAGTTTGTGTATGCAAATATTTAAGTGTATTGCACACAAGCAAAAAATAAAATAAAACCAGTAAAATAACTGTTCAATAAATGTTTTGTTTTTTTTTTATATTTTTTGTGACTTAAAAAAATTTTTTTTTCTTTTATATTTCTTTTATTCAGTCGCGACGATTATAAAATCGCGTCTATTCACTACGAGAGTTGAAACTGAACCGACAATATAAAATGGCAGCCCAAACGTAGAAAATATTTACCGAAGTTTTTCGATTACCACAGCTGCTGTAGTCGTTTGAAAAAGAATAGCCTCCATCCATTTGGAATACGCATCATACAAAATCAAAATCTGATGTCCATTTAAGGAACGGAAATCAATATGAATTCTCTCAAATGGATATGTTGCTTGATAGATTGGCCGGCTTGGAGTTTTGTGAAGACTGACAAAAATCACAATTATTATTAAATATTTCAATATCTTGGTCTATACCTGGCCACCATACAACTGTTCTTGCCAATACGTTACTTCTACTTATTCCCATATGTTGATCATGAATTATTTTTAAAACATTATTACTATTCTATCGCCGTAAAATAAACACGCATTTTCTGTAGCTAGCGACTCTGTTTAAAAAATATTTTTCAAATTCCCCTGTCGTTTCTGATGGCCACTTGCCTGTTATGATCGATTTATAAACTTGTATCACACACGAGTCATTTTTCATTGCCTCTTTCACCTCTTCAGCAGTCAACGGAAAAGTTATAGCGTTCAAACTATTACTATACTGTCATATTTAATAGCCATATCCTTTGCCTTTTTATATTTAATATTATATGAGTACATTGATAAGAAAATAGCCCACCTTAGGAGACGATTGGCTGCCACCCCCGATATATCTTTCGTCTCCCCAAAAATTGCACGTAAAGGCTGATGATCACTGTGTATAGTAGAATTAAGCCCAAAAATATATTTGTGAAATTTCTTTACAGCAAATACAATAGCTAGTGCCTCTCTATGAAGCTGAGAATAGTTACGTTCTGCAGCACTCAACGTACTTGATGCAATCATCACTGCACGTTCCACACCTTCTATAACATAAGACAATAATCCTCCTACTCCATATGGACTAGCAGCCGCAGACACAATGATCTTTTTCGTAGGATCATAGTGAATCAATATACTTATGTTATTAACCAATCGCTTACTGCGTTGAAAACTTTCACTATGCTCTTTTTGCCGTCACCACCTTACCTTTTCCTTTGTCAACTCATACAAGCAACGTAGTTCGCCAGACAAATTAGGAATACATTTATTATTATAATTAATCATCGCCAAGTATGATTTCAATTGAGTTTTGTTTCATGGTTCTTGTGCATTAACAACCGCATCCACTTTCGTCGGTCTTGGCGTTATACCAATGCCACTTATTCGATATCCCAAATAATCAATTTCTGGTCTAAAAAATTCGCACTTTTCTAAATTCACCTTTACATTGTATTCTAACAACCTATCTAGGTTAGGTTAGCAGGCTGCTGGTAAAGGGAAGATTAGATTCCAGCTCACTTGGGTCCTGATATGGTCCCATTGTGGTACCTGTAGTGAAGAAGAGTGATGGAGGAAAGGAGGAAAGGAGATTAGAAGAGTCGAAAGAAGAGTAGATGAGGGAAGGCCATAGAGGAACAAGAGAAGAGTAGAAACAGAAACAGGTGGGAAAAACCGAAGCAATGACTTTGCAGTCATCATCTGATTTATCTCCAATTACTATATCATCTAAATAAACCTGAAAATTTTCAATATTTCGTAAAATCTGATCGCTTATCGAACAAAATATCTGGGGTGCTGTTTTTAGGCCAAAAACTAACCTAGTAAATTGAAATAAGCCGACATGGGTATTGATGGTTAGCAGTTCCCTAGAACGTTTTGAAACAGCGACATGTAAATAAGCCCCAGTCAAATCTAGTTTGGTAAACACTTTCCATCCTGTCATAGATGCTAATATATCATCTATACGTGGTATTGCGCTGTGTTCCATCTCTACAAATTTGTTTACTGTTCTTTTACAATCTACGCAAAGGCGAATTGACCCATCACCTTTATTAACAATTACCAATGGGCTGGCCCAATTGCTTCTTGTTACCGGTACTAACACCCCGGCATTGCATAATCTGTTAAGTTCGTTATCGACCTTAGCTTTCAGGCCATAAGGAACGGTGTTTGCTTTGCATAAAATAGGATATAAATCATTCTTCAGTACAATTTCCGCTTTAAAATTTCTTATATCAGAATAGTTCCATTTAGTAAAGATCGCACTGTACTTTTCCAAAAACTTCATTTTATTTAGTTTTTAATGATATTTTTCTTCTTTAAGCTAATAAGGCCTAACGTAGTTAATGTTAATAAAACAGCTTTATTACATTTTTTACCCAACGTTTCGTCAATTGTTTGTTGACTTCTTCAGGGGTTTCGTCTATATAAAATTTTTTAAAAAACATTATATTATATTTTGAAAAGTTTTTTCACTGTACATTATTTACTTACAATAATATGGCCCTATGCTCCTCGTAGGAGTTTAAAGAAACTGATATATAAATTGAACTGGGTATCAGTATAATATAATTCTATATTATCATTTTAAAAACTTGTTAGTGAATTATATATAAATAATGTCGACTGCACTGGATAAATTTATTAGAGCTGCGGATGCTCTCGTCGCTTTTGAAGCTTGTTTAAACGACATCAAGCATGAAACTCATACAGTGTTACCACTGGAGCTTGTGGAAAAAGTTAAAACATATCACGTTAATTCGTTCATTTTAAATTCTTGTGTATTGTTTAAAAATCAAACCCATTTTTTGCGGGATTGTAAGCGATTTAGAAATCTTTAAACTTCGGAAAGATTTTCGACAGTAAAAAAATTTCATTGCTGTGTTGTTTGTCACGCACACATGAAGTTAAAGACTGTGCCAGCATTCATAATTGTGCCAATTGTAATAAAAAGCATCACACGATGCTACATAGAAATATACCTAATGTTGATACTTATGTTAGGCCTTCTTCATCTTCTTCTAATTTAGTTGCTAATTCGAGTAGCACTTCACAGCAAAACAATCAAAGACCAGTAGACAGAATTACCCTCTACTTCTCGTGGTATTAGTTCGTCGGCACCCTTGAATCGTCATGTATTTCATATTTCACAGAATCGAACTATATTATTAGGGACAGCAATTGTGAATATTCGTCACCAGGGTATTACGTACCCAGCTCGCGCCCTTATTGATCCTGGGGGTAGATTCTGGTTCTGCGATAACGTGAAATGTAAAAAAAAATGTTTCATTTTCGTTTTCATTACAGTTTTACACAATATCTTTTCGCAATTGCACAAAATGCGATTCCCGTTTATAATATGAAAAAGTGTTTCATTCCATATGTATGTAGTGTAACTTTATATCCATGTTATTCAACTTGAAATGTCATACACAGAGAACGAAGTTGAACAACTTCGATGCGGTGCAAGGCCGCATGCAAATATATTTTACTTGCTTTTTCGGCTTTTAGAACATGCTATTCTTTATTGAAATTTTTAAGTTGATTTTTCAACATATGTACATATATTACGTAATATAGATAGGTTATCTTATAGAATATTGAAAAAAAATTAGAAAATATTAAATAAACAAATTAGCGGTGGTGACGAAATTGTATGAACCTACACAAATAGGCAATTTTATTAATAGTCTATAATTACAGATACGGAGATAATCCTACAGGTTAAATAAAGAACAAATATTCATATATGTATGTGGTAGGGCCAGCAGTTGGTCTACGCAGGTCGAAAAGGGACAAATAATAATGACAGAACACAGACGACAAAGAACAAAATACAAGCACGACAAAGAACAAAATACAAGAACATACAAAGAACAAAATACAAGCACATACAAAGAACAAACAACGAATATACGTAAAATACAAGCACATACAAATAGAGTCAGTCTGAACATAGAGACCAACAGAAAAGGTTGACAAAAGGACAATCAAGTCAGAACGGAATATAAAATACATTGTTGTAATAATTAAATAATTATATTTCACGGTGTTATACTAAAATTAAACTAATACCTAAGTGAATCATTTAATAAATAAAATTAACTATGAACTAAATTAAACAAAAGTCATCTAATTCCAACCGAGTGATCATCAAATCCTACAAATGGGGGCTCAACCGGGATGGTACTGAGTGGAAATCCCTTTTAAGTTGTGCAGAAATATAATAATAAGAAATAATGAGAAAAGTTGGTGCCTAAAGAAACTTATAGAAATTTTGAAACTATTAAAACATTAAAATAAGTTTAAAAGGAAAAGACATATGTATGTAAGTATACATACATATGTACATATGTATGTACATAGAATCAAAGGTACCGTGAAAAGATAATAACTTTAAAATAAAGTTTCTATCATTTGAGCTGAAATAATTTCTAACGAACAAAAAAAGGAGAACAGTGGCTGGGAATTGTATCGTATACATACTTACATACATACATACAAACTAACTTTTGTGGTACAGTATCGCAAATATCACATCGCATACAGTGGTTCAAAATCCGTTAACATATGTATGTACATATATGTATGTATATACACACAAAATTTAAGTACAGCTCTACAAAAGTCAATTCTGTACATATATGAGTCGTTTATTTTGAAAGTGGTTTAAGTCCATTTAAAAAAAAAAAGTAGTTAATGATAATAATAATCACAATCCTATATAATCTTTTTTTATAAACAATTTAAGTCTAGTATCATTAATATCGGTATGATTTTGGGCACTTGAAAATTAGTTAACTAACGAAATAAAAAAAAAATATTTTAAAACCGGTTTAAGTCCACTGAAATAAATAATTTAGATGTGGGATCTTTTATGTTACAAAACTCCGAAAAAATGCATCACAGCAATAAAATTTACTACGAAGAAGTAAAATTGGTAACGGGAAAATATTATAAATTGGCGATTCTTCTAATTATAATCATTAATATGTCTGAAAAAGATTACACTAGAATTACCTCCGATAGTGACACAGGAATAAAGGAAAGAAATATTACACTGCAGCTGGAAAAATTATCCGGGAAAAAATATTCCAAGACAAAGACTGCCATTGTTTAAAGAATTGCAAAAATCTTATTAATGTAGAAGAAAGGAAAAATATTTTTGATAAATTTTGGAATTTGGGGAATTTCAATAAACAAAATGTATATTTACATGGAGCTACAGAGCAGCATATTGTGCAACGTAAACGCTTGAGAAACGGCAAAGGTTCGCCAAAAAAAAACAAAACCTCTGGAAGAAGCAATTCATAAAAGATTAAAAAACACTAGTGGCGAACCTGTAAGTTGGCTAAGGATATGTTGGATGCGAGTTATAAAAAGTGAACCCTATAAAATGTTTTATAAAGAATCTATGGAAGTGGATAAAGAGTTCAAAATACTTAATTTATTACCTTGTCGGGGAAACCAAGGAAATTCAACAAAATAAAATTAACACCATTATACAAAAATGTACGTCCCATTTCAACTCCTAAGTATAAGGATATGATGGAGTTACTTAGGTATATATGCACTAGTGATGTTACGAATACTCGTATTCGTATTCGACTATTCGCCTGTTTTAAGATATTCGTATTCGTATTCGCCAAATTCAAGCGAATATTTTTCGAATAATTTTCCCATACATTTTCCAAAAAAAAAAAAAAATCATACAAAAGTTTAAAAAAAGTACATAAAATGTAAAAAATTATATTAATTTTTATTAAAAAAACCCATTGTATTTCACGCAGAGTAAGAAAAACGAAATCTGAAAGTATGTAAGTAAAATAATTAAAAAATGTTCTGTAGAGGTTTTCAAATTCGGCATCTTAATGCAATAATAATGTTAAATCACTAAATTTTTTTTTTCATATATAGTTACTAACGCAAAGGCAGGGATTTTTTCCAATTAAATTTGATATATAAACCTCAAAAGAAATATTCGTATTCGGCGAATACTGTTTTAAATATTCGTATTCGTATTCGCGAATACTAAAAATTGATATTCGTAACATCACTAGTATATACCACCTAAGTACAATGAATATTTTAACAACCTCACAGATAATCTAAATGAGGAGATATAATATGGCAAAATCTTTAATATTATCCTTAATAAATGAATGTAAATTTAATTTTTTAAAATATGAATTAATATTTATTTTTAAAAAAATTTTTTTTATTACATAAATAAAAATCTGTATCTAAATTGAAAGCTTCCCATAAAATATTTATAATTTCTATTATTTGATTTCTTTAAAATAAGTGGACTTATTCCTTTTCACAAACAAAAAAGTCATTTTATTAATTTTGAAAGTGGTTTAAGTCCCTTTTAGGTTCTGAAACACACCTTATTTTTCTAGTAAAGCTTACAAAAGGTATTACGTTATATATTCTAACATGTTTAAGGTCACAAAGCCATAAAAAAAATTAATACCAGTTAACAATATTTTTGAAACAAATCAAACACAAACCCTTAAATATCTCAATATAAGAAAAAATGGACTTAAACCACTTTCAAAATAAACGACTCATATATATGTATAAGACACGTAAAACCGGATTCCAGCTAGAAACGGGCCAAACATTTGAATTTAAAATATAATGTACATATGTATGTACGCATGTTTACAACAAAACGATAAAATTTGAAGACAACGCCAAGAATTTTAAAAGAAATACCTAACAGCCATACCTAAACAAGAGCGGCAAGCGTTTTTTAGCTGTCAAAAGTTCTCATGCCCATACAATTTGTATGGAGCATCCCGAAATAACGCGGCGGCAACATTTTGCAATTGGAAAATCCGATTTTGCCAACGCGTTTAATAGTGAAGTTATCTGCAAAAGACAAGCACACATGATAGAATGACTATAAGGTAGTCCTACAAGCCCAGCTGACAATTGTTGTAAATCACTTGTTTTTTATTTCAGGTGTTAAATTTTGATTTGTATTTATTTATTAAATTTACATATACTTATTTATTTACACATAAACGTACACACATACATATTTATAATTTTGACTTGCGAGGAATTTTTTTGTTGTGTTTGTTGTAGAGATGCATGTATTATTAGGTTATGAGTATACTATTATAATCAGGGTTGTTATATATTTTGTAATAACCCTGTTTTTATGACAAAGCGTTGACGCTCTTGTTTAGGTATGGTATTTCAGCGTTAACGCTAGGCGGTAGAAAACGTTCCGCTTTCCGCTCTTGTTTAGGTATGGCTGTAACTGTTGCCTAGCTACATACATATTTATGTACATATGTATGTACTTATATCAAACGGGAAAACCGGTTAGACCATAAATACACACAAAACTTGGTAAATATATACGTGATGAGAAGAGAAAGGGAACGCAATGAAACTGAGCAAAACTAGCTGACTCTAAATACATACAAACTCACACACATACACGCATGTATTCAAGAAGACAATTAATATAAATTCGGAACAACAAGAAGTCAATAACAATAATTCTGCAATATTCTAGTGTCAGAATTAAGGGTTGAAATTCAACAAAAGCAAGCGCCTATGATGATGATATTGGCATGATTTGAGTACGAGAGAGAGAAAGCTGATCAACTGTAGTGCCTACATACATTCATATTGCTGATGGATGAGTACGCCGAAGAGGATTTTATCTGGATGAGTGCGCTAAATTGGTGATGTTAAATTTTATTTTATTTTATGTAAGAGATTTATTTGATGGGTACTGTAAACCTTACAGTGTAGAGTGAGAAATTATTAACAGAGGTTGATAAGTTATTTGAATACATACATATGTTGACACATTAATGTTAAGCACTAGTGAAATTTGAAATTCTAAAATGAAGCTATGTTAATGGAAGTGAAATGTTAAATGCAAGTAAACTTAACTAAATTTATTAGGGTGACCCTTAAAATTTAAAGTTTTGAAACAATATATTGTTCTGGGAAAAATAGTAAATTAACTAAATAAATATTTTATTTCGAGGGATTTATTTATCGATTACTATATACATAAAAGTAATTTTGAAGAATTGCAATTGAAAATAATTTTAAAGAATTTTGGAAAATAAAAATTAAAACGCCAGTTTTGGTAACGAATACGACGGTAAAGAGAAAATATTTTGAATATTTTACAAAATTGAAATTTAAAGTTCTTAAAATTAGTAACTAAAGTTTACAATTAAGTAATAATTGATTCACTAATTATTAAAATTATTATTGTAAATATTTTGCAAACTGCGTAATTTGAATATTTTTAAATCTGTAAATCCTAATAATAAAATTTTAAAGTGATTAATTAATTATTAATTATCAAAATTATTTGCGAATATTTTGCAAGCGGCGTAATTCGAATCTTTTGAGATTTTTAAATTCTAATAACTTGTGGAGAAAAGAAAAAAATTTGGAAGTGATTAATTACATAATTATTAAAAATCATTTGCGAATATATTGCAAACGGTGTAATTTGAAGTTCGAAATCGTGAATTCGTAAATAAAAAAAAAAAATTTACAATTAATAATTAATAGATTCACTAACATTGCCTAAAATTTCAAAATTTGTCGAAAGATATTTTACACATTCATAATACGGGGAAAAGCCTGTATACACCTCTTATTATTTTAATCTAATATTTTATAATTATATTCATTTATTAATTTAATACATATCTGTAATATTCGACTTCGACGGGTAGACAATATGGACTTACTGGAAATTTTAGGACTCATAGTCGAAGAATTAAAAGCAAAGCTGGTTGAGTTAGGTTTAGAGGCGGACGGACCAAAACTTATTTTACAGGAAAGACTAATAAAACATTTTAGCTTTAGGCCATCAAATTCGGCTGGCTCCGTAACGGCTTCGGGTACGCAACAACCAGTGGATACAAAAGGCCGTAACTCATCCACCTTTACCCTTAGAGACATCGAAGACTCGCTAGCAAAATTTTCGGGCGAAGGGCAGCCTGATATTGGCACTTGGCTCAGCGACTTTGAAGATTGTGCAAGCACGGTTGGATGGAGTGAACTACAAAAATACATTTATGCGCGACAGCTGTTATCGGGAGCAGCAAAGATCTTCTGTAGAAGCCAACATAGTATCCGAGACTGGCCATCGTTGAGATCAGCTCTGCAAAAAGAACTTAGTGCTAAATATTCAAATATCGAGATTCATCGGTTGTTGAAAAACAGGAAGAAACGGCCACAAGAAAGCTTCCGCGAATATCTGTATTGCCTTATGGATATTGGCTCCTCAATAGCTCTTGATGAAGGCAGTATTATCGAGTATTTCATCGAAGGAATACCTGATAGTAAAACAAATAAAGCAGTTCTTTTTCAAGCTACCAACATTGAAGATTTGAAGACAAAGATTAAAGTATATGAAAAGGTAAACAAACCAAATCAACCGTTCAGTGCGGGCAGATTGCGACCTAAACAAGAAGTGCCAAGGAGCGATAAAAAGGAAGATAAGGTTTCGCGCTGTTTCCAGTGTGGCGACAGTGGACACCTGGCACGGGATTGTACCAAAACGCAACCGAAATGTTTCCGATGCCACGAGTCAGGCCACAAATCGTTCAATTGCAGAAACAACGTGTTAAAGAAAGAAGAGAGGAAGCAGAACACATCTAGCAACGTCATTAATACACTGTCGGACGAGACTTCTACAGCGCGAGTTAAGTATATAAAACCAAGCACTAACACTTACATTAGGAACGACCCTATAGACGAATTTATTGCAAATATAATTAAAGACAAAGTGTAATATTAAACCCATTTCCGGTTTATTTAAAGAAATTATGATTAAATCCATAAATCGAAACTATTTTTCGGTCGCAATTCCAAGAATTGCAACCGTAATTTGCCAATAGTTATTAACAATATAATTAATACAAAATAAATGTAAAATTTCTTAATTGTTTTTCGGTCGCAATTCCAAGAATTGCAACCGTCCCAATTTAATATAAAAGAATTAACTTCATTAATAAATTAAAGCACTAAATGCAGAAATGTAACAAAGTATATTTTTCGGTCGCAATTCTGAGAATTGCAACCGTCCAAAATTTACTAACTTTTCACTAAGAAAGCAATTTGCAATAGATATTGTCAAATAAGCATTTCCGTTCCCAAACGAAAATGCAATATTCAATAAACTTATTAACAAATAATACAATAACTTTAATATGTAAGAAAAACTTGTAATTAGGATAAGTCAGTCTTGTTTCTCCCATTCGTTCAAGAAGTTGTCAAGCTTCAAATTAAATAAAATAAATAAATAAAATTAATAAAAACAAAACAATTTAGTTTTTTTTTAATAAAAACCACGACACGGTTACGAAATTGGCGCAGTCGGTAGGATCCAAAGTCAGTAGACAGGATCCAGTGATCGAACAAACGAATATCCTTAATAATAAAAATAAATGAATCTAGTGAATCCTAGAAGATTATAAAATAATAACACTAAATAAATTAATTCAGTAGTGGTCACAATTAATTAGAACGCTTAATTCAGTGGACATTAAAAACAGTGGACACAATCAAGCAAATTAAAAAATAATAAGAATATTAGTGCAGTGAACACTTAGCACAGTGGACACCATTAGTTGAAATTGAAAAATAAAAATCAGTGGACACAATTAAGATACAAAACTTAATTTAGTTGAAATTGAAAAATAAAAATCAGTGGACACCAATAAATAAAAGGCAAGCTGTATTCAAAAAGGCAACAAGCATACGACCAACAACGAAGAATGGAGGAACGGACTCACATCGCATCTGTGAACGTGGCCGAAGAATTGGCCATAAAAGACCAACAACTGGAGCAATTACGCCAAGCGTATATAAATTTGCAACAACAAAATGAACAGTTACAACAACAACGAAACCAACAGCAACAGCAAGAACAACCATTAAACCAATCCAACCTTATGAGGGACAACATTTTTAAGATGGTAAATCATCTGCCAACCTTTACTGGAACAGGGGAGGTGACTATAAATAGTTTCTTCAGCAGCATCGAGTATTTGCTTTCGACAATTTCGGACGAAAATCTTAAAAAAGAAGTGGTCCGAATAATATTCTATAAAGTCATCCAAGGACAAGCCAAGGACATTATCATCAATATACCTACACCAGACAATTGGAACGTAATAAAGGAGACACTAAAATTAAGGTACCGACCCAACGTGGAACCACACCATCTATATAAAATAATAGCCAACCTAAAGGTACACTCGGTAAGCGAACTTATAATAGAGTTACAAAACATTAAGTATAAATCAGACGAATTAATCATATATTACCAGGACGATCATTACATTGACTTATCGAACATAGATAGCCTTTTAGTCAATACCGTGAAAGAAATGACACAAGGTGTATTGTTGGACAAAATTTATGAGGTGGACAATATTAATGACATACTTAGAATTTTGACGAGAAGAAGGTTCGAAGATGCCTGCATTAGGCAAGAATATAGGAAATTCAAAAATACTAAATACGATTCAAATATGAACCAAAGCTACAAGAATAAACATAATAATTATACGCAAGAACGTATAGAAAACTACAATCGTAATAATTATAATAACGTTAGGAAATATGATAATAATAATAATAGGAATAATAATGACAGGAATAATAACAATTGGAATAATTGGAACAAACAATTTAATAATTCAGGACGCTATAGAATTCCACAAACTAATAATAATAACAATTATAATAAAACGTCAGGAAATTTCCAAAGGTTTAATCAAGCAGGAAACCCTAGGCCATACGAAAGTCAAAACCGTTGGAATCAGGCCAGGCAAAGGCAAGATGAACCTATGGAAATAGATAATATTCAATTTAATAAGCAAGTGAATGAAGTAAATAATAATAATCAAGTAAATACTAATAATCAGAGAACCGCCCAGTTAGGAAACCCTAGAATTGACGTCAGCCAATATCGCTTGACGCAACCTAGGCAAGAACAAAACGGATTCTTTGAAAGTAATAATCAAAGAGAAGAATATGATCAATTGGCAAGACACTCGGGACCAGACCCATGTTGTAGTAACATGGCTCAACCCCAACAAAGCCAGGATCAGTTTTTTTCAAAACGACCTCAGATTTTTTACCCATCATAAACATTAAAATAAGAGGAAAAATATATGACGCATTAATAGACACAGGGGCGAGTGTTAGTTTAATAGACAGTAACGTTAAAGATTTTAGAAAAAATTTATTAAAAGAACCAATAAAGTTTAGTACCATTAACAAAAAAGATTTTATTAGATATGAAGTCGTGACGGATGCACCCGACGAATTTAATATACCCCATTATGCGAAGGTTAGATGGAAAGTAGCTGAATTAAAGGGACGAAGATATAAATTTATAATAGGAATCGACTTGTTAAATTGTTTTAAAACAATGGTAAATTTGGAGGACGGATATATCTCATTTAATGATAAAGTAACAAATTTTCTAATAAATCCATATAATAATTTAGAGATCTGTGCATTAGAAGCAATAGAATTTTCTAGAGAACTTCAAAACAGAATTCAGTTAGAACACCTGAATGAAGAAGAAAAAAGAGAAATTTTAAAAACATTAAATAGATTCCAGAAATTATTCTTCAAGGAAGGAGATAGATTAACTAGTACAATGAAAATACAGCATGAAATTAGGACAACAACCGGAGAACAAATAAATTCAAAACTATACAGATATCCACCCCAACACGAGGCAGAAGTGAGAATACAAATAAGGGAAATGGAAGAACAGGGGATAATTAGGAAAAGTTCTTCACGTTATGCAAGCCCTTTGATAGTGGTGCCTAAAAAACTCGATAATTCAGGAGAAAAGAAATATAGACTCGTGGTGGACTACAGGAAACTAAATGAAATAACTATCGACGATAAATTTCCACTACCAAATATAGACTCCATTCTGGACAAACTAGGCAGGGCACAATACTTCACCACTCTGGATTTAGCGAAGGGTTATCACCAGATTTTGGTCAGGGAACAAGATAGAGAGAAGACCGCATTTGTGACACCACATGGATTGTATGAATTCGTAAGGATGCCCTTCGGTTTAAAAAATGCCCCAGCGACGTTCCAAAGGCTTATGAATGAGACCCTAAGAGAATTCATAAACAAAACCTGCGTAGTATACCTGGATGATATATTGATATTCAGCACCTCATTGAAAGAACATATAAGGGCGATCACGGAGATTTTTACGGCATTAGAAAAAGCTAATTTAAAAGTTCAAATGGACAAGTGCAATTTTTTAAAAAAAGAGACGGAATTTTTGGGACATATTTTGACAAAAGACGGACTAAAACCAAACCCTAACAAAATTAAAATAATTCAGGAAATCACGTTACCAAAAACAGAGAAACAAATTAAAAGTTTCCTTGGGCTCACCGGTTACTATAGGAAATTCATAAAAGATTACGCGAAGGTAGCCCAACCTATTACAAAATATCTAAAGAAAGGCATAAAAGTAAACATAAACGACCCAACATATATAGAAGCATTTGAAAAATTAAAATTATTGATTAGTAGTCATCCCATTTTGAGATATCCAGATTTTGGAAAAATGTTCACATTAACCACAGATGCCTCCAATTATGCGATTGGAGCCGTTCTATCACAAGAAGGACATCCGGTCTGTTTCATCTCAAGAACCTTAAATAATCATGAAAGAAATTACGCAGCAACGGACAAGGAATTCTTGGCAATATTATGGAGCGTTAATTACCTAAGACCTTATCTTTACTGGAGAAAATTTAAGATCTTAACGGATCACCAACCAATTAAGTTCTTACATGCAAAGTACAAAGGAAAGGACATGTCGCCAAGACATCAAAGATGGATTTTAAAATTGGGTGAATATGATTTTACGGTCGAGTATATTAAAGGAAAAGAGAATAGAGTCGCCGATTTTCTAAGTAGATTGGAACATGTTAATGAAAAAAATGTTCGGGAAAACTGGGATAATGAATCAGATTTTAAAATAATAGATAATATGGAGGACGAAAATGTCTCTATGGCAACAATCCATTCAGCAGATGAAAATTTGCACGATCATTTCTACATTAAGGAAGAAATAGTAAACAAGTATAAGACACAAATTATATTAACAAACAATAAAGTTGAAGAACTACAGGAATTACATGGAAAAAGGATAATATATATAGCGGAAAGTGATTTTGAAGTAATGGGACAAATATTTAGAAGGTATATTACTAAAGGTAAAATAGGAATATTTTCTGAACTTTCAGACAGAAGTTACAACATAGTTCAAGAAAAATTAATAGAAATGTTTTCCAACGACAAACAAATTAATTTCACTAAGTGTACTACAAGAGCTAGAGATATAGAAACAGAAGTAGAAGCAGTCAAGCAAATATCATTGTATCACGTTAGGGAAAGCATGCATTCAGGGATAGTCGAAACATATAACCAACTTAAAAATAAAATTTACTATCCAAAACTCATGGAGGTAATTCAATTGGTAATTAATCAATGCGAGATATGCCAGGAAATAAAGTACGATAGAAAACCAATAAAATCTAAATTTTTAGTCACAGAAACACCCTCAGAAAGGAATGAAATCGTTCATATAGACACGTATGTAATGAAAAGGAATTATTTTCTTACGGTAATAGACAAATTTTCTAAATTTGGGGCGGCATACCCGCTAAACGACAGAAACCACGTTACTCTTATCGAGCAACTAGAAGATCATTTTGCCAAAATAGGAAAACCAAAGAAAATAGTGGCAGACAATGAATTTAAAGCAATCCGAATAAAAGAATTTTTAGAAAAAGAAAACATTGAATTACATCTAACTAAACCCAATAGTCACACGGGTAATGCAGACATAGAGCGTTTGCATAACACAATAGCCGAAAAATTCAGGATATTATATAAATTAGAGAAAAATATTCCAATAAAACAATTGATTCAAAAAGCAATTAGAAGCTATAATGAGCGCTACCACTCCAGCATTAAATGCACACCTAGTGATGTACATTTGGGAAAGATTGAAAATGGTATAATAAAAAGGAATTTAGAGGAAAATAAAAGAAAAATAATTGAGAAATTAAACAGATCTAGAGAAGATTACAGCGAAAGTAGGTAAGAAGGATTCATTAAGAACTACAAGGCAGTTAGGCATAAAGAACAACCAAAATATAAAAAATCCAAATTAGACAGAGTGCATCACTGTAACATCAAACGACCTCTTAAATTTACAGTTATGGACAATACTGATGATACTCTTATGGACACAACCGATTGAAGGAATAATGAACACAAAACGAATTACAGAACAAAAAGGATTTGTAGACATTTATATCAAAAATCAGAAAATAGTCCAGGAGACGGACATAGTATTACATATCATAAATTTGCATGATATAGAAACCATTTTGGACAACATGACAGAAAACATAAAATTAATGAACATTGATAATAAAGAAATGCTTAATTTAGAACTAAGTGACGCTAAAAATAAATTATTGACATTATTACCAAGACAAAATAGGCAAAGACGAGGACTAATCAATGGATTAGGAAACATACAAAAATGGTTATTTGGGACTATGGACGACGAAGACAGGCAAAACATACAAAAACATTTGTTCAATATTGATGAAATTGTTAACAACAATAATCAACAAATTATAATTAATGACTATTTTAATGTAACTATAAATCATTTAAAGATGGTAATTACAAATGACAGACAAAAAATTCAAAAAGAACTAAATTCTATAAATAAGTTTTTAGAAATAGAAAATAATAAAAGTAGATATTTAGAGCAACTAAGTAATATACAACTAATAAAGAGTAGAATAGAGCATTTGCAAGACAATGTAATTTCTGCAAAACATGGTTTGGTACATCCAAGTATTCTAACCAGTAACGAAATTAAAAAATACAATATCGATTATAGCAAGTTGAAATATATACAGTGTGGTACAACATTTGTTAATGGCTCATACTTAGTTTTAGGAGTAAAAATACCTACAAATTTCATAATTGTTAAATTAAGAATTATTGTTCCACTACCCAATATTCACAATAACGAAATAGATGCTATTACAGAAAAAAGCTTCGAGTTTGAAAATAAAACATATAGATTTGAAGAAAATAAACATTTAAAAGACTTAAAATTAAGCACTCATTGTATAATAAAAAATAATTGTCAACTAGTAAGTAACAAAGATTTTGAAATTATACAATTGGATATAGATATATTATAATTAAGAATGCAATGAACATCAGTGTTAATGATACTTGTAATTCCGAAAAAGTTATGTTAAACGGAAATTATTTAATAAATTTCAGTAATTGTTCAATAAGAATTAAAGACTATTATTTTTCAAATACTATCGAAAATATAAAAGAAAAACAAATTATCGAAAATCCAAATAGAGCTCAGAATTTTACACATAAATTATCTTTTCAAGAAATTGAATTACAACAAAAAAATAATGTAAAGAATATTAAAGCATTAAATTATCATACAAAATTAACATATGGATGTAACTTTTTTATAATAATTGTAGTACTTATTTTAATTGTGTTAATTTTAACTAAACATAAACAGATAAAAATAAAATTAAATAAAAGAATTCAGGAGAATTCTAATCTAAAGGAGGGAGAAGTTAAGTATATAAAACCAAGCACTAACACTTACATTAGGAACGACCCTATAGACGAATTTATTGCAAATATAATTAAAGACAAAGTGTAATATTAAACCCATTTCCGGTTTATTTAAAGAAATTATGATTAAATCCATAAATCGAAACTATTTTTCGGTCGCAATTCCAAGAATTGCAACCGTAATTTGCCAATAGTTATTAACAATATAATTAATACAAAATAAATGTAAAATTTCTTAATTGTTTTTCGGTCGCAATTCCAAGAATTGCAACCGTCCCAATTTAATATAAAAGAATTAACTTCATTAATAAATTAAAGCACTAAATGCAGAAATGTAACAAAGTATATTTTTCGGTCGCAATTCTGAGAATTGCAACCGTCCAAAATTTACTAACTTTTCACTAAGAAAGCAATTTGCAATAGATATTGTCAAATAAGCATTTCCGTTCCCAAACGAAAATGCAATATTCAATAAACTTATTAACAAATAATACAATAACTTTAATATGTAAGATAAACTTGTAATTAGGATAAGTCAGTCTTGTTTCTCCCATTCGTTCAAGAAGTTGTCAAGCTTCAAATTAAATAAAATAAATAAATAAAATTAATAAAAAAAAAAAACAATTTAGTTTTTTTTTAATAAAAACCACGACACGGTTACGAAATTCGCGTGAAGCGACTATGTTCGGCACAAATCGAATCTTCAAAGATGTAAAGATTCTTGACTTGATGGTATCCGCTTTAGTCGATACCGGCAGTGATATTAGCTGTATCCGTTACGACACGCTGCTGATGATGAAGGACGTGAGTATTAGTGACGAAAAGAAGAAGGTGATAGGAATAGGAGGTAAAGAAATAGAGACTATTGGGTCGTTTGCGGCTGCTGTTGACCTAGATGGGGCAATAGTACCGATCAAGTTTCATATTGCTCGGGAACGTGACATATTGTACTCAGTTGTGTTGGGGAACGATATTTTGGAACACGCCGATCTACTGATAAATAAGGAAGGGGCGAAGTTCTCTCAAAAGGCATCAACAAAGCAGCTTAACAACAATCCCCAAAAAACAAAGCCGTTCACTGAAAAGAAAATTTCAGATGACACCGACATTATTCAGGGCATCATCCTCGTAGGATGTCGTATGCCGATCAGCAGGTCGTAGACACACAATTCACTGAATGGCTAAAAGAAGGCATCATAAAGAAAAGTTACACAGAGTATTCATCGCCGGTCGTGTTAGTATCCAAGAAGGATGGCAGCAAAAGGTTGTGTTGCGATTACCGTCGTCTTAATGAAAATATTACACGGGACAATTTCATCATGGCGGTTATTGACGATGTGCTACAGCGGTTACAGGAGGCAAAAGTTTACACGACCCTAGATCTGCAAAATGGATTTTTCCAAGTACCACTTGAAGAAAGTAGCCGGCGATATACCTCGTTCGTGACACATCGTGGTCAATTCGAATTTTTGTATGTCCCATTTGGCATAAACAATTCACCGGCAGTGTTTTGTCGCTATGTAAGCGCCGTTTTCCATGAACTCATAATGGACGGTACAATCGTCATTTATATGAACGACATGGTCATCCCGCCGGACGATGAAGAAGAGGTCATCTTCAAATTGAAAAAGGTGTTAGAAGTCGCGTCATCAAACGGGCTTCGCATAAAATGGAACAAATGCCAGTTTTTAATGCGGAAAATAAACTTTCTAGGATACGTTCTAGAAGATTCAACGATATTGCCCTCAAGAGAGAAAACTGCCGCAGTCCAAAAGTTCGCCGTCCCGAAAGATAGGAGAGCCGTCCAACGATTTTTAGGGTTAACCTCATATTTCCGACGCTTCATTCAGAATTACGCATTGATCGCAAAACCGCTATCGGACTTGTTAAAGAAAGATGCGGACTTCCGCCGGATGAAAGAGGAGCAAATGTTGGCTTTTAACCAGTTGAAGACAGCCTTGGTCGGAGCGAGCGTGTTAAGATTGTTCAACCCAAAAGCGGATACTGAGATCAATACCGATGCCAGTAAGCACGGTTATGGGGCGGTGTTACTACAAAAGGATTCGGAAGATGGACAGTTTTACCCAGTCCAATACATGAGCCGTAAAACAACACCATTTGAGGAAAATTACCACTCGTACGAGTTGGAAGTGCTGGCCATTATAGAGGCTTTAAAGAAATGGCGGTTATATGTGTTAGGGCTACAGATTAAAATTGTCACCGACTGTAATGCGTTTGTGATGACAATGAAAAAACGTGACGTACCGGTGCGGGTACACAGATGGGCAATGTTCCTTCAAGACTTCGATTATACGATCGAACACAGGTCTGGGTCTAAAATGCGCCATGTGGACGCCCTAAGTAGAGTATCGAGTTTAATGATGGAGGATTCCTTGCGCCACAGAATTAGAGAAACTCAACTACACGACGATTGGATAAAAGCAATAGCCAAAATTTTAGAGACGCAAAACTATGAGGATTTTTACATGAAATACGGAATCGTACACAAGAACCCCACAAAGGAGCTTGTGGTCATCCCAACGGATATGGAGAGAGAGAGATAATTGAGCTAGCCCACAACCAAGGACATTTTTCATCAAAGAAAACCGCAGAGTCGGTTGAGAAAACGTTTTATATAAGAAATCTGAACTCAAAAGCTGAGAGAGTCGTCAAAAGCTGCATCCAGTGCATTCTGGCTGAATCAAATAGAGGCAAAAAGGAGGGGCTACTCACCCCAATCGATAAAGCTGATAAACCGCTAATGACCTACCATTTGGACCATGTCGGGCCCATGGAAACTACCAAGAAGCAGTACAATCACATTTTACTGGTAGTGGATTCTTTCTCAAAATTTGTTTGGCTCTATCCAACAAAGAGCACAGGCACTAGTGAGGTAATTGACCGTTTACACAAACAAGCATCAATATTCGGCTACCCAGTAAGATTTATAACAGATAGAGGCACCGCGTTCACATCAAAGGAATTCGGTAATTACTGCCGCGAGGAAGGTATTCAGCACTTGACGATAGCAACAGGGGTGCCACTCGGCAACGGGCAAGTAGAGAGAGTCCACCAAATCATCATTTCCTTGCTAACAAAGATGTGCCTGGGAAACCAAGCTCAAAACTGGTACCGCCATGTGGAAAAGATACAGAAAACCATAAACAGCACTCCTTCCAGAAGGCTACACACCTTTCGAAGTAATGACCGGTCTGAGAATGCGACGAAGAGAAAGTCCCGAGATACAAACGCTTCTAGAAGACACTGCGGTTAGCGAGCTCCATCAAGAGCGTGATGCCGTCAGAGAACGAGCCCGTCAGAACATATTAGAGATTCAGCAAGAAAATAAACAATCTTTTGATAAGAGCCGTGTCGCCGCAAAAATTTATGACCTGAAAGCGAACGCAGTTCGGTGCCGGCCTAAAGATAAAACCTTAATTTTTGGGACCCTACAAAGTTATCAAACGGTTAAATCATGACCGATATGATGTCGAGAAAATCGGGGAGGGTGAAGGATCCAGAAGATGTACCACTGTTGTTGAGTACATGAAGCCGTGGAACGTGGCATTCGGGACGAATGCAACGTCAGGAGGGCCGAATGTGGTAGGGCCAGCAGTTGGTCTACGCAGGTCGAAAAGGGACAAATAATAATGACAGAACACAGACGACAAAGAACAACATACAAGCACGACAAAGAACAAAAACTAGTTTCTATACATGATGCGCAGATTATGCAAATGGAGCTCAATAAGTTAAGTGAATGGTGTCGTCTTAATGGTTTGTGTTTGAACATTAATAAATGTGTACATGTCTCTTTTCATAGGTCTCTTGCCCCTACTGCGGTGGAATTTTATATTGATGGAATAATGTTGAATAAATCTAATTCTAAACTTGACCTAGGCGTATTGTTTGATAATTCCTTGTCGTTTGTTGCTCATGTGGAATACATAGTTCCGAAAGCCTATAAGATGCTGGGTTTTTTGAAAAGAACTTGTTCTGAGTTTGCTGACCCATACACTCTTAAGTATGTTTATACGTCATTTGTTAGGTCGAAGTTGGAATATGCTTCTGTTATTTGGAGTCCTCACGTAGCTAATCTTATCACTCGTTTGGAGAGAATTCAACGTATTTTTGTTAAGTTTGCTACGCGCTCGCTATCTTATTTGTCTGCGGTTCCATATGAGTCAAAATGTTTATTTATTGGTTTGCGTACTTTGGAATCACGTAGAAAAGTTCAATCTGCCCTGCTGCTTTACGACATTATCAATGGCTCTATTGATTGCCCAGATTTGCTTAACGCTATACGGTTCTATATTCCGCCGAGGAATCTAAGGTTAGCTAAGCTATTCGATGTTCCGTTTCGTCGTACTGATTATGCACGTAATGGTACCCAACTCGCGCGTTTGGTCTCTTAAATGACTTAAATTTTAACTTGCAAAGAGACTGTAACTCATTTATCGAATTCAGCACTGGTAAAATTGAGTTTAAATTGTTACTTTTTAGTGTATTAAAATAGTTTGGCTCGATTTTATTTGTTCTTTCTTATTTATTTTATTTTATATGGATTTAAATTTTGTTGCTAGATAGCCATAATTTTATTTATTTATATTATATTATACATATTACATTATCTTAGTCTGTAAGGACTTTTTTGTCTATAGACTGAAATAAACAAACAAATAAACAAACAAACAAACAAAATACAAGCACATACAAAGAACAAAATACAAGCACATACAAAGAACAAACAACGAATATACGTAAAAATACAAGCACATACAAATAGAGTCAGTCTGAACATAGAGACCAACAGAAAAGGTTGACAAAAGGACAATCAAGTCAGAACGGAATACAAAATACACTGTTGTAATAATTAAATAATTATATTTCACGGTGTTATACTAAAATTATACTTAAAATTAAACTAATACCTAAGTGAATCATTTAATAAATAAAATTAACTATGAACTAAATTAAACAAAAGTCATCTAATTCCAACCGAGTGATCATCAAATCCTACATGTATGTATATATCTGTATATATAATCAGAGATATTATTTAATGTTTTATTGACAAAAAATATAATCGAAAAATATTATCTCACTTTTATACTATAATTTCAGATGGTCAAAACTCTGAAAATATAAGTCGATAGTTTAAAAATATCGTAAATATAGATAGGAATAATTATCGGTATCGATATTATTTAAAATACATTTTTGAACCGTTCCTTTAGTTTAATTCTATTTATTTACTTTTTATTTTTTTTTAATAAATGGAAACTTCCTTTATTTCTGAACGATTGCAGAACTATTTGAAAATTTCTGCGCATTCTACGAATGCCAAAATTTCTGGTGTAAGCCAGACGGTCTCTGCTACTTCGCGAAAAATTTGTGCGATTAAAATATACTCTCTTTTGGATTCTTCGATTATGCTGAGAACTGCTGCACTTATTTTACCCAATATTTCTGGTAATTTACCATCCTTTATTCTAAGTGATGAACTCCTCAAAAAGGACTTGCCAAATACAGTTTTGGCAGACCCGCAACTTTTCGATTGTAGGCCAGTAGATTTGCTCCTAGGTGCTGATTTGTATCCAAGCATAATTATGCCGGATATTAGAAAAAATGTTCTAGGTTCATTACTAGCTCAAAACAGTCTTCGGGTGGCTTATTACGGGCCCTGTAGAGCAATCTTCGTTGCATGTTTATTCTACCAGGGTTGAGTTTTCTGAAGATACTTTGAATCGCAATCTACTTCAATTTTGGGAGCTAGAGGAAACACCACAACGGAAAATAATGTCTAAATTTGATTTTCTTTGTGAGGATAATTTTAAAAATACGACTCGTCGAAGAGCTGATGGTAGATACATAGTGACCCTTCCTTTTAAAACGGAATTTCCTGATAAACTTTCTTTAGGGTTGTCGAGTAATAATGTTTTAGAAAGATTCACGTCGCTTGATCGCGCTCTACGACTAATTGCATACATTTTCAGATTTTGTAAAAATACACATACAGTCCACAAAGGTTGTCATTCATATTCATTATATACCTTGTCGGAAATAAAAGAATTCAAAATAAGTTGCGCCATTGTAGATCAACAAGTTCATTTTGCTGATGAGTATGAATGTCTTATAGGGAAAAGGAATCTTTCTTCAAAGAGTTCTCTGTTATGCTTGAATCCATTTCTAGATAAGGATGGTGTTATGCGTCTTCATGGTAGACTAGCTAATTCGCCTTCGTTGATTTATGCTGAACGGCATACTATTTGGTTGCCTTATTCGGATCGATGCACATTTCATTTGACGGAATTTGTGCATAAGATTTTCATTCATGCCGGAAATCAATTGATGATTCGAATTTTAAGAGTCGAGTACTGGGTTGCTAGGTGGAAAACGTTAGTTCGAATAATTGGCAAATGTTGCAAGCGTTGTATATTTGTACGCAAGCGTTTGTGCAGTCACATCACTTATAAACTTTGTAAATGGAAATACCCTAAACTAGGTATTGATGTAGATTTATACGCCTTAGTAGTAATTCGAAACGAACAACTTTCGCCCACTTCTTGGAAATCAGGCCGAGTCATTAAGACATATCCAGGAAGTGTAGAAATGTACGTATCGCGGACATTCGCATGGAGAATGGAATTGTGAAGCGACCGATTGCAAAACTGGTCATTCTGACTAGTTAAAACCTTTATTTGAATTATTTTATTAATCTTCATTGTTTCCTAGTGTCATGACCGTTTAAAATCTTTGTTTGAAGAAATATTTTTGGATCTACATACGTACTTATCAATATATAAGTTAAGAATATTTCTGGTTCCTCGAAGACTATGAAGAAGCAATGGAGGTAAAGGACAATGGAGCCGAGAGGAAGTCGTTGCCAGAAACTGAAGTTCAACATGTGGCCAGCGAACCAACGCCCGTAGTGGTACCGGTGTCCGATGTTCCCGCGTCTCTTCTAATTTTTTTTATTCAAGAACCTCTGTTAGTACAGTGGTTGTGGCTCCTATAGCTACATTATAATCTACGAATATTCCATTTTTGGTTGTCATTTCTGGCCAATCTCCTTTTTTTTTAAGTTCACCCGCATGGGTGCAGTATGTGGTCTGTACAAAACCACGTCCCATAGGCTTTGTTCTATGGGAATTTTTACCAGCTGGTCTGGTGCGGTGGCATGACTGCTATTGTTTTTGAAAAAAAAAAATAAAAATTTCAAAGCTCATCTATTTATACATAAACTAGCAAACAGATTTGTGAATTACAAAGCATAAAAATAGTATTTTCAAAACTTTTCATCAAACATACACAACAAATAAGTTCTACCGTAAACGCTTCCCGAGATATTAAGGTGTGAAAAGTCCATATTTTAGTATGTATATATATACTGACTCACTCATCAATATTATTGGGCACTTCCAGTATAGCTAGAGAGCTGAAACTTGGTACACAGGTAGGTCTTGGTGAGAAATTAACCAGAAAAATCTGAAAACGGGTACTTTCCCCCCTGGGGTTAGGGTGGCCCTTCTTTGTATGGGGCACATCCAGTAGGGCTAGAAAGCTTAAATTTGGTACGCAGGTGGCAACCTTCGGCTACCAATACTCTAGAGGTTATGGAATGTGATACGTTATACACCTAGGAATTAAATAAGAAACACTAGAATAAAGCTCAACTTGAACAAGATAGACTTTGAAAAAGTATAGTAAAGTTCCAACCCATTAAAAAATGATAAAAGCTGTAGTGTAAAAACTTACATTTAATTCAGCAGATTCAATTAATGATAGAGGATCTTTAACTAATGTGATTGCAGCTGCCGTGGTGGCAGTGAGGTCTAAGCGGTAGACAACTCTGATGATGAGACTGTGGTTAGTCTCGAAACATCGATGTCAGTTCAACCCTCCGCGCAGTCTAATTTTTCTTTGTCTGTTCAAATATTAAGAGCCACTAGATTTTTCTTTCTAATTTAAATAATAATTTAATTTATAACAAAATTATATTTAGAGAAAACGAACTTAGGCCTGAAAAATTAAAAATTTCTTTGATTAATTGTTAGTTATCATACATCTTGAGAGCTGCTATAGTGAGTCTTGAAATTTTGAGTAGGTTAATTTTCAGAAGAAAGTTTTATCGTTTTAGTGTCTTAAAATGTAACACTTTAATGTGGAAAGCCAATGTATTTACATATTTTAATTACTATATAATATGTATCAGAGAACTTCACTTGTTGATTAAAAAACCGTTCAACAATAACAAAGGCACAAAAAACTTGTCTTTTATTTGCAAATGATCAAACCTGCCCACACACTCTCTTTTGTTGTTCATTTTAAAGCAACCGAACAACTGCCTCTATGTGGGTTCAGATGGTTTACACATCGGTTGACTCATAAAAATAATCTTCTTTAAACTGGGAATGAATTAATTAATCAAACTTGTTCAAACTCTTATATACGTTGTTCATTTTAAGGCAATCGAACCACTCGAGGGTGGTGTTGGCTGAAGTGGTTAGCGCGTTGACTACTAAGCAAACAATGACGTGGGGCCTGGGTTCAAACCCTGGCCAGAGCAAGTCAATCAACATCATTAATTTATGTAATGTACATTAGTGAGACATTGTATTAATTGTTTTCGGACTATTTGAGTGATGAAGGCATAGCACTGGTCACTAAAAAACTGTTCCGACAGCGATTAATGATGTTCTAAGCTAATGTACACAACATCGCCCTCCTTCGTCGGTTAGCAGAAACATCCGCGAAGTAAAACAATTAATAAAATGCCTGCCAATACAGCTTAACAAAGTTAATGCGTCTACCTAACACCGGACGCGTCAACACTGCTATAAAAATTAACATAACGCGCAAAGCAGAGTTGTAAAAGTGTTAATTAAGCCTTCTACATTTTCAACATCTATCTTCTCTACTCTATCCCTCTCTCTGAGTTCCGGCACAATGCACTTCATACGTAGGGGTCATCCTAATTAAAAAAAAAAAAAAAAAAGTTGAACACTGCCTTACTTTTATCATAGGTCGAATCAAACTTGTCAACTCGTGTACTTGCCTTTTCCACTCAACACACAAAATTTTGATTAACATTGAAGTACAAAAAGCAAGAAATCATTGTGTATGAATTCGTTCATTCCTGTCAACAAAGGCAACCTTTTTTTTATTTTAATTTACAATTTGCAATAAATAAAACACGGGACATTTATTTTTAAGTAAAAGCTCAACAATTTATAAAATTATTACGTTTTTATTACATATACATATGTATGAAACAAGAACCACTGATACCAGAAAAAGGCTGACAGTCCTCACTTACCCATGCTATATAGACGTTATCAGCAGCTTTTTTGTCTTATGCTGCAGCCCTCCAGTAGTTGTTCGTTTTCCATAATTATTTCACTTAATATGGACCATATTATACTTTTTCCCTTACGGCGCGGCGGCAAGGTGTAAACGTTGTTGGAAATTTGACTTATACAAAATTTTCACCGTCTGCCATGTTTGCATGTGTATTTCGGCGTATGCAATTCAACTAAATTTGAACCATTAATCGGACACATGTTTCACAATACAAAACAAGCAAGACAAGCAAACAAAAAAAGCAAATGTTTATCAATGTTGAATTGGTTATGTTGTTTGCATTGTTGGTATATCATATTGCTCAAGCCACACAGACATGTTGTATGAATTAATGGGAAATAAGAACGTTTGGACACAATGAATTTACTGCAAGCTTTTCTCTTGCCTGTGCGAATTTGTTCATAAAATGCTTTTGTTAATTCTACTCATAATCAGAATTTGATGTGTTCATCAGAATCAATATGATTTTTAATCATCATTGAATTTTTCTTTATTCTTTAAAATGAACAAAAATTTTTCTGCTGAATGAAATCAAGAAAAATCGTGATTTTGAAGTTCTCTGGTATGTATGTATGTAGGTAAATAGCAAAGTATATTTATACAAGTATATGCATCTCGGCAACAACATAAAAAATAAAAACACAACCGGCTTTTTTGTGTAAAATAAATTTACAAATTTTCAAAAATAGCTCAGTAGCAGAGCTGTAAAGAAATGATTCTTTTTTAAAGAATCTACGAATCAAAAACGCTTTTGAAAATTTTGTTAAACCATTCAAGAGTTTTTTAATAATATTCCTAATCCTAGTGAAAACAGTGAATTAAAAAATCAATTTTCTTTAAATCACCAATGAATTTACTCAAACTTTAATTCAATTAATCTTTTTAGTGATGTGTATGCATGCGAGAATTTTTAATTCATGAGGAATGCATTCATGTTTTAATTCAATTCACATTTTGTGTAAAATTTAAACTTTTTGTAAATCATTATGAATTAAAAACCAAATTTTAATCATTCCTTTACATATCTGCTCAGCAGAACTTAAAGAAAATTGTGTAGAAAGAAGATTTTTTTTTTTTATTTGTGATAATTTTATTATTTATTGAATCTTTAATTATTAAAATTGAATTATCAATAAGTTTTTCAAATCTTAAATCTAAAAAAATATTAAATATAAGTTTAGCCAATGCTAAACAAAATTTTTAATTTCAACGGTTAATTTTTGTTGTTTTACATTTCTCGTGAACGGCTGAGAAAAAGAGTATCCCTTCTTTTCAGCCGGGTGTGGCCTCTATAATGAAGAATATTGCGCGCAAGTGGATTTGGGTGCAACTCAAGTTTTTTTATATATTTTTTCGCGTGTTTTGAAAATACTGTCTTCACCAAGGCACGTCTAGGTCTTTATGAATTCGATGGTTTCTGACATACCAGGGGGCTGCTGTTATTGTACGTAGGATTTTATTCTGTCGCCTTTGAATTCTTTCGACATTCGATGCTGAGCAGTGCCCCATAACTAGATTCCATAGGACCATATTGGTTTCAGGATCGCGTTGTATAACAAAAGTTTACAGTCAAGACTTAATATAGAATTTCTTCCAAAAAGCCAATTCATTTGAGCTGCTTTTAATTTCATTTGAGTCAACTTTGCGTCTATATGCGATTTCCATGTTAAACGACGATCAAGATGAACGCCTAGATATTTGACTACAGTGTGTTGTGGTATAGTCTCGGTGTTAATTTTTATAGGCGGGCATGTTTCCCTGCGCAACGTAAAAGTGACGTGTGCACATTTCTGCTCGTTAACTTTTATACGCCATTGTTTGAGCCATTTTTCCAGTTTGGATATATATTCTTGTAAGTTGCGGGAAGCTTCTACAGGATTTTCGTGAACGCTTAGAAAGGCTGTATCATCCGCAAATGTTGATGTATGAATGTTACTGTTTAACGGTAAGTCAGAGGCATATATTAAATAAAGTAAGGGTCCCAAGATACTGCCTTGAGGGACTCCGGCTTCAATCGACTGCGGAGGTCTTAAAAAATTGCCTTCCCTAACTACAAATTTACGTTCCATTAGATAGCTTTTTAAAAGCTTTACGATGTTTGCTGGTAGATTTTGTGTTAATTTATTGAAAAGACCTTCGTGCCATACTTTATCGAAAGCTTGTGAGACATCAATAAAGAGCGCAGAGCAGTATTTCTTTTTTTCAAAAGTGTCTCTAACGCCATTCACAAGTCTGTGAGTTTGTTCTATTGTGTTATGTTGTCTGCGAAAACCGAATTGATGATCTGGAATACATCCATTACTAGTCACTATAGGCATCAGCTTGCTCATATACAGCTTTTCAAATAGTTTTGAAATGTTAGACAGTAAACTAATAGGCCGATAGGATTCAATCTTTGTATGATTCTTGCCGGGCTTTGGTATCATAGTAATTAGCGAAACCTTCCATTCTTTAGGATAGTGTTCTAGGCGTAGAATACTGTTAAAAATGAATAGTATTATTCTTTTTGCAGTGTAAGGCAATTCTCTAAGCATTTTGTTGCTTATTTTGTCGACACCTGGGGCTTTTCTGGTGTTAAGACTAGTAATAGTATTTTCAATCTCCGTCATGTTAAATCTCATCGGTATTTCTGGTAAAGGGACGACTGGTGGCAGTTCAACAATATCAGCAGAAATATTCGGAGTGAAAACTTTTTCTAAGTGTTTAACAAAGAGTGCACCTTTTTCAGCATCAGTTTTTGCCCAGTCACCATTTGGGGCTCGTAATGAGGGTTTGCATATCACCGGCCTTTTTAGTCCTCTGGCTGCACGCCACAGTGAATAATCTGTTTGTGGTGTTGCATCTAGCTCTTGAAGGAATTTTTGAAGGGAAGCTGTTTTTTGAGCTTGCAAAACTTTCCTAAGCTGCTTGGTACACTCCTTAAGCCTTAATTTTAGCTGGGGCGATCTGTAGCGCTGCCATTCTCGTCGAGCTCGCCATTTTTCAGTCAATAGCCTTTCTATATCTACAGAAAAAATATTGTTAAATCTCACTGGTTGGTTTATTTCATTTGAAGTAGCATTAAAAGCAGCTTGTTTAACATGCGCTTCAAACAACCTGAGAGAATCGTCTATGTCTGAAGGTGTTCTCAGCGGCATTTTTTCCGAGCAATGAGCACTCAGATATTTTCTGTATTTCAGCCAGTTAATACGTGCAGATGTCGTCGCTGAATCACATGTTGTGTGTGAGTAAATAGTGACAATAGTAGGCGAGTGGTCTGAAGATAAGTCCAAAGATGCTTCAACTTCAACCATCTCGCTGGGCACGCCTTTCACAATTCCAAAGTCGATAACATCAGGAATTTTTTGTCGATCTGTTGGCCAATATGTTGGCTGTCCACTTGAAACTACATTCAAACCCATTTTAGATGTTGTGTCGAATAAAATTCGTCCCTTAGGTGTGATTAAACGTTAACCCCAAAATGTGTGTTTAGCATTGTAGTCGCCAGCTGCTAGAAAACGGAGGCCCAGTGATTTATAAAAAGCCGTATATTGACTCTCGGTAATTGTGAATCTGGGGGGCGAATAGACAGATGATATTACAAGTTTTTGATAGTAAGTTTCGATGCAGATGTTCGTTGCTTGAAGATAATCTTCACAAAACTCATTCAACAGGTGGTGTTTTATTCGCGTTTTTATTAGGATTCCCGAACCACCACAAGCTCTGGCACGGGGATCCTTGGTGTCGTAAAAATTATATCCGCTAATTCTGAAACAGCTTCGAGATGTCAAATGAGTTTCTGAGATAAGCATAACATCGATTTGTTTATCCTGAAGAAAATATTTTATTTCGTTTTTATGTTGGCAGATGCCGTTTGCGTTCCAAAAACAGATTTTTAAGTTCATGGTTTGCTTAGTACAGCCTGCAACAAGGTATACTGCATTTTCAACATTTCCTGCATCATACAGGACATGTTGAGAGTAAATGTATTTACAGTTTGTATTAAGCTCTCAATTGAGGCTTCAATACGACTAAAATTATACCCCGAATCTTCATTTACATTTACGGTTTTTTGCGCCGTACTCTGATTGCTTTTTAAAATACTAGCGTATGAAAATTTGTTGTTAGATTGTTGTTGAGCACTAGTCGCGTTAGACTTGAAAATGTTTGAATATTGATTTTGGCTGGTGGACGGTTGAGGTAACTGTGGATAGTTAATAGGGGTTTTAGGCTGAGCGGGAGTAGCATTGGTTTTTTTGGTTGATGAATTCTTAAAAAACGAGTAAAGGGGGCAGCCTCTATAGTTGGCGGTGTGATTTCCGCCACAATTGCCACATTTTTTCGCCTTGCTATCACCTTTTATTTTATCACAGTTAGCAGTACTGTGTAACTCACCACATACAACGCAGACTGTAGGCAACTTGCAATAAGTCTTCGTGTGCCCAAATTCTTGGCAGTTCAGGCATTGAACAGGTCCAGCTCTTTTATGTGGAAGCTCAACAGTAACTCTTCGATGCAACAAGTACTTTAAGTCATATATTGGATGCGCTTCATTCTTTTTTATTTTTATGCCATCTGGCTGTAACTCGACTCTAAATATTGGTTGGGGGATTTTTTCTCTATTTTTAATGTTTGAGACATTTTTCACCTTGTAGCCACTATTTTTAAGGCCAGACTTGACCTCTTCCGGATCCACGCTAGAGTCTATACCTTTTATTACGACTGTTAGACCTTTAGCACTCTTTAATTGGTACGTGTAGAAGTTTTTATTTTTAGATTCTAAATCTGAAACAATTTTTCGGTAATTATTTTCATGAGCTACCTGAATTTTTGTTTCATTGATATTTCCGCGCTTAATTGGAGTTACATAAAACTCATTTTCTCCAATTAATGAGATAAGACTTTTAACCAGCAAACTGGAATTCTGCTCTCTTAAATATATGGGTGGAGCTTACTCGAACTTGTTGTAGTTGTGTCTTCATCGCCTTGTTCAGATAAAATCGCGAAACGATTTTCGGAATTTATTATATTGTTTTTTCCATCTCTGGGAACTTTCGATGTTGAAGCAATTTGAGCTGATTTTGGACTTCTTCCCCTTTTTAACACGGTTATGTATCTGTCCATTCCTGTTTGAATTTTATTATCATTTATTGTACTCACCGCATCTACCATTTTGTGCACGTTGGTCACCTTGTTACTTATTGTTTGTTTGTTTGTTTGTACAGCTAAGCTGACAAGTTTGCTGATGGGTGCAATTGTTGTTGCTTCTTGATCACTATTTAACATGTTCAGAGATAATGATCGCGCACGAGTATTTGTGTTTACTGTTAAATTCAGGTTTTTGTTTAATTCATTTTTTTTTTATTGTCGTCATCAGCAACTAAAGTTATATATTGTACATTCCTATTGCTTGTAGGATTATTGTTGTTTTTGTCAGAAGATGAACTCATCAGAGTTCTCTTTTTTTATTTTCACTTATATTAGTTTGTGTATGCAAATATTTATGTATATTGCACACAAGCAAAAAATAAAATAAAACCAGTAAAATAACTGTTCAATAAATGTTTTGTTTTTTTTATATTTTTTGTGACTTGAAAATATTTTTTTTATATTATTTGTTTTTTTTTATATTCAGTTGCGACGATTATAAAAACGCGTCTGTTCACTACGAGAGTTGAAACTCAAAAAAAATGACACAATTATAATAAAGAAATATTTGATAAGAACAGAAAATTTGTTGACTTTAAAGAAGGGGACTTGGTATATGTTGAGAGTGGTAATAAACTGAACAGGAAAAAGCTGGATGAATTACGAATTGGACCATTTAAAATATTAGAAAAAATTTCAAACACACTCTACAAAATAAACACGGGACATAAAGAGTCCGACTTAAACTACTTTCATATTACAAAGTTAACTCCTTCGCCAGTTTCAGAAAATTAATTAATAAATAGAAAATAAATACAAATTTATTTTCTATCTAAAGGGGGGAGATGTAAAGAAATTGGTTAATGAATTCCTTTATTGAAACAACTGACTTATAACACTGTGATAGTTTTTGACCCGAAAAAAAATGAACTTCGATGAATCCTTTTCGAACTATTAGGGGGGAGTCCCCTGAGTGTGAAATAAAGACGTGCATGAGTATACCTAAAAGTATTTGCAAAACAAATATACCATATACATAATTGTTAAAATTGATACTAAAGAGCGAAAAAGAGTACACAACATTGTATTTGTTTGGTTTTTGTAACACATGTTACTGGTACAAACAAAAACAGTTGAATTTTGATTTTGCACCAGTATATATCTGTATTTGTTTTTTATTCTCCAGTAACTGTTGTACCACAAATATTTTCAAAATAATTGTTGTAACAGAGATATTTCCAAGCAATAGTAACATAATATAAGAAATATTAATTGTGTATGGATGTTGCTTTTCTTTGAAAACATTTAAAAACATAATGTAAAAAACTGGGTTCGTTTTTCATATTTATAGTATGTAATATAAGTACATGTGCGTAAGTCGTGTTTTGAGCTAATTTTTGTGTAGTTAAAATTTTTTTTTTAAAAAATGAATAATCTATTTATAAAACAAAAAATTGAATCTAAGGATTACAAAATTAGTGAAAAAAGAGGGCGAAGCAATATATGGAATTGTTTTGCTTCTATCAAAGATGAGACGGACACAGAAATAACAAATTTTGTTGCATGCAAATTCTGTAATAATGTGTATAAATATGTTTGTATGTACATACATATGTACATACTCTGTTCCTTTAATACCTATCATGTTAGATAATTAATTGCATAGAAAAATTGCACTCTTATTTTAGAAAATTATTACAATTTTTTATAAAAAAAATAGGTCGCTATAATAAATAGATCAATATAAAATTGAAGAAGGTCGAATAAAATAGAAGAACAGTAACAAAAATAAATAATTTAAAATTTTTTTCTTATCATCTTATTACAACTTTCCAGAGTACCACAAATAACTATGTTATAAACATCAGTATTTGTTCATATCTGTTTTATGAAAACAAATAAAAGCAAATATGTTCCTCTCATTCTCTGTTTATCTACTCATACAGTATCTGTTTTGCAGAATAACAATACTTACTAATACCAGATACAAGAAAATATTTACTAATACATACCAGAAGTTGAAAACTAAGAGAAACTGGTACAAACAGATAGAACTGTGCACGTCTTTAGTGTGAAAGTACATTTGGTATATATCCATTTTTCAAGGATATATACCGATTTCTCAAAAACTGGAGCCAATCTGACACTTCCAAATGCACTTTCGCACCCAGTAATAGTTCGATAAGGATTCATCGAAGTTCTTTTTTCGACTATCAGAGTGTTATTTATGAAAGTTGTCTGTAAAGTGTTATAAAATTTTAAGGAATACACACAAGTTTTTCTTTTTTGGTTTTATGACATACAAAAGTTAATTACACTGTGATAGTTTTTGACCCGAAAAAAAAAATGAACTTCGATGAATCCTTTTCGAACTTTTAGGGGGGAGTCCCCTGAGTGCGAAAGTACATTTGGAAGTTTCAGATTGGCTCCAGTTGTTGAGAAATCGGTATATATCCTTATAGTTCGAAAAGGATTCATCGAAGTTCATTTTTTCGACTATCACAGTGTAATTATAAGAATGCATTATATGAAGTTTCTGGTATAAAACATATGTTTGAAAAAAGATTAAAAAGAAATTGAAAAGTTTAAATAATATTTAAGCGAATTTAATTCGTTTGCATTAATAATATTGAAAAAGGAAGGAATTGGCATTAAATTATAAACTTAAAATGTCGTTTCTTTAATTGCAGGTGAATGAGTAAAATTTATGGTTAATAAGAACAATATTGTTATTTTATTGTAATAAAATCTTTAATTGCAGAGAAACTCAGTTTTGTTTATTTTATTGGTGTCCAGTTCCAAAATCTATAGTCGCATTTTATTAATTAACATTATACATATATAAGAGTACTTAACGTATATACTCGTTTATTTCACAGGAATATCGTTATTGGCGTGAAACTGGTATTGTTTTTACCTTTCCCGAATATGAATATAGTAAACCAAATAAAACACTGACAGCTGGTCTTGTCCGCAATGGCGATAAGCTTATTCATCAAGGTTATGTTGGCGACATTCAAACAGGCCCCTATTCAGCATTTGGTTTAAAGACAAAGGACGAGGATGTGCTTAAATCTATGCATGGACAAAATTATTATCGATCAACAGACGTTACTGAACGTAATTTGTTAGAGTTGTTTCACGAGCTAACATCCCAAACTACATACGAATATGATATAAATTGTTCACTTTAGAAGGAATTACACTTAATTTCCTATCTTTAGATGACATTTTATCACTACAACTAAATATTTCTGGAAAATGGTCTAGATTTTTCGATGTAGCCTTTGTTTCGCATAATTATTTTACGTTTCTGCAAGACAATTTTGTTAATCTTCTAAATGACCGATCCCTGTTAATAGTAGAGACGAACCTGTTGTCAACAGCTCGAAAGCAAGACATTATTAGCTTCGCGGATAAAATTTTAGATTATGCTCAAAGAAATAAATTAAAAACCGTCGTTAATTACAAAGCTCTAAACTCGCAGCAGTCAATTTTAAAATTTAAAAGTTCCACCAACTAACGTACCAGGGATGCAAAATCAAATTTACAAATTTACAAGTTTTTTTACTACAATTGTACCATATTCTTTTTTTATATATTTTAATGAATTTTATTATAAACGTACGTGAAATTCATTTGTAAGCACGAGTATAAGTAAATACATATGTACACACAAAAAAATCTTGTTGAATAAATGGTGTGAATTAAAATTTTAGTCTCAAATGTACTTGATTCAATCATAAAATGGATTAAACATTTTTTTAATTTTATTTTGTAATACAAAACCCAATTTAAAAGACACTAACCCTAAGAAAAAGTAGTGATTACGTCACAAATATTTTTCAACTGTGAACGTAGCTTAAAACAATCTTAATATATAAAACAGAATGTGTTTGTTTATTTGTTTGTTCCTTATAGGAGGCCAAACCCTTGGACCGATCTTCCTAAAATTTTCACAGTATTTAACTGGAACTCTCGGATGAATTATAGGCTACTTTTTTTTCAACCACACCCACTTTTACGCCCACTTTTTTAAATTATGTTACTCCTACCCCGTAGTTTTTAACAGATTTTATAATGTAAAGTGAGCATAACTTCGCCATTTGTGGATTTGGGAATTTTCTGACTTACGTCGATGATATTTGGTACATATGGTATTGGCATAATTTGGAATACGTACCAGGAGAAAAGTGGGTGGGACCACGCCCCTTTTTTAGGAAAACCAAACCCTAGGACCGATCTTCCTGAAATTTTCACAGCATGTTACTCTGACTCTGGAAGGAATAATAGACTATATGAAGTTTTGATTGGACAAAGAGGCGTGGCACCGCCCATATAACCCAAAAATTTAAATCGCCATATTTTGGGCATTTTTTGACCTACGTCGATGATATTTGGTACATATGGTATTGGCATAATTTGGAATACGTACCAGGAGAAAAGTGGGTGGGACTACGCCCCTTTTTTAGGAAAACCAAACCCTTGAGTTTTTTATTTTTGAAAAACATTAGCATGTGCAATCAAATTAGTAGAACGTATCCGTATACCGATTTGAAGGCCGCCACACCTCTCATCAGGGTTCGTTTGTCCATTTTTACAATTGATGTAAAGTGGATACTAATTGGGAAGAATATCAACTATTTAACCAACTTTTCAACAGAAATAGAATACGAGAATTATTATAATTCCTTTTTATTCCATTTTTACATATTGAAACAATTTTGGTTAGTACGAAATTCCCAATGTCTGGGAATTTATTTTTACAGGCTTAAGTTTGTAAATTTATGCTAATTATATGTTCAAACGAAAATTAATCAAAAATATACTTAAGTATAAAACTCAAATCAAAAAAGTTTGTCTTAAGTAGAGCAAAATAATCATGAGATATGACATTGTAGGATATAATTCATTGGAAACACTGTAATCTTTAATATATGGTGAAAAATAAAAAGTCATCAGCTAATATCAATTTAGTAGTGAGAAGTCTCGTATTCTATTTGCATTCGAAATGTGTATAAATGGGATATGTTATCAAGTTCAACAGAGCTACCTAACATGTTTTGAAAGCATTTACACATGAATACTAAGAGGTAATTATAATGGCTTCTACAGAAAACAACGTTTTTTCTATTCAGCCGTGTAGTTGAAATCTTAAGCGATGTTTAGATATTAAATTTTTTCTTTGTTGCTTGAAATTGGTTAACAATGTCTAATATATCTCTGATTATTAAATTTACGAACTTTAGCCTGTAAAAATATCAACAAATATTAATAATAACACAGTTTAGCACCAAAATCTTGAACCAATTGAGACCCCCAAAATCTGAAAGCATATGATGGTAGAAGAAAAACCCTAGCTGGGTTTATTATTTATATTTTGTACCTATTTCATTAAAAAAAAGCATAGCATTTTTAATTTCGATAAACATACAATTGAAAGTGATTTATTGGTCCTTTATTGAATTTTTGATGACTTCGTGGGGCCATAAAAAACTCTTAGCAATTTTGAATTTTCATTAATTCAATAAAACTGAGCTTGAGCCTGATAATACTACTTTTCATATGTAAATCAATATAAGTTCAAATAATAATTACGTTTATTCGTAATAATAATAATATAAAAATATTAATTCCGCTTGGGCACGAGCTATAAATACCCTAATAACAGGGGTCACAGTAATATGTGAATTTCCCTAATATAGAGTAAAAACAACAAAAACGTTAAAATACAAAGTAAAATACTTTGATGATAACGGACTATGAGTTTGTGTTGATTATTAGTTCCAAACAGTAATGAGGGAATTTCGTACTAACCACTGTTTCATTGTAGAATAAAAATTGAATTAAAAATTAATTCTCATGTTATATTTCTGTTGAAAACTGGTTAAATAGTTGATATTCTTCTCAATTAGTATCCACTTTACGAAAATTGTAAAGATGGACAATTGAACGCTGATGAGAGAGGTGTAGCGGCCTTGAAATCAGTACTGATACGTTCTGCTAAAAACTGATTGGATATAAATAATAATATTTTCCAACACAAAAAAACTCTTAGTAATTTTGAATTTTCATTAATTCAATAAAACCTAACTTGAGCCTTATAATATTACTTTTCATACAAAAAACAACAGGTTTTTTATTTGTGTAAAATAAATTTACAATTGTTAAAAATATCTCAGTAGCAGAGCTGCAAAGGAATGATTCCCTTTTGAAAGAATCTACGAATCATAAACTCTTTTAAAACATTCAAGACTTTTTTAATAATGATCCTAATCCTAGTGAAAACAGTGAAATAAAAAATTGCTTTTCTTTAATTCACCAATGAATTCACTCAAAATTAAATTTAAATAATCTTTTAAGAGATGTGAATGCATGCGAGTATTTTTAATACATGAGGAATGCATTCGTGTTTTAATTAAATTCACATTTTCAGTAAAATTAATCAATTAATTAATTTTTTGTAAATCATTTTGAACTAAAAACCAAATTTTAATCATTCTTTTGCAGCTCTGCTAGGCAGAAAAGAAAATTGTGTAGAAAGAAAAATTAAAAAATCTTGACAATAGGCAATGAAAATGTACGTACGAGTATCTCTATAATCTGAAGAAAAAAACATGAATAAAAAAATTTTCCGGTCCTAGCTTCAAATACAATTGAATCATTGTTCTTGCCGTTAAAAAATTCAAACTTTGTATTTTTGTAAATATGTATACAAAACACAAACAATTTTGTTCAAAATGATTAAATTCGCTGGCTTAAATCTAGTTTAGTGACGCAGCTCCAAATGAAAAAAAAAATACATAGGGCGATAGAAAATCGAAAAATAAGACGAAAATTTTATGCGGTAACTTTATCGGAAACGCATAGTTTTCGAGTTATTGGCCTCTGAAGTTTGTATATATATGTGCGATTTCCCTTTGCATTTCTAAACGTATAGGGCCAATTTTGGTATCATTTGAAAGCTTTTGACTAGATCTATATGAATTTGTTAAAATAAAGAAGATTTTAGTGATATTTAAAAAAAATATTGTTTTTGGACCCAAGTGGGCTGGAATCTAATTTCCAGCAACCTGCTAACCTTAGTTAGTGTGGATATCTGTCAAATTCTTCCTACAGCGTACAATCTCATGTCATAAATATTATATTTTCTATATCATTGTTTTGGTGTATAAGGTGGAGAAAATCATTAGGCCCGGCCAAAGGCCGGCTATACAGAAAATCTATTCTTGAAGATTTGTTACTGATTGGAAATTTTGCACTGAAAAATTAGTAAAAAGCGTTACGAAGGCGGGGGGGTATAAAATCTCTGAAAACAGCGTTACATAATATGTGCACAGCCCCTTAGTAACACCACCTGTAAAGTGAATACATCTTCAGGGGGGTTATTATGTATTTCGATTCGAATCGAAAATGCTTTCGAAAGGAATTTCCCAATCGAAAGGAAAATCGTATTATGTAGTACGTTCGAAAGGCCTGCAGAGTTGTTTTAATAATTTTAAGGGAAATTTCCAAGTGATGACATATTTTATATGTAAAACCTTGGTAGCAGTTTGCATTGTTTTATATAAATGTCAATATAAAAACATTTCAATAAAGATAAATATACATATGTAGGTATGTACATAAATGTTCTTTGCTCGTTATTGTATGCGGCATCGCCATCTTGCAACGGAATAAGAAGCAAAAATTTAAGCTCTGAAGAAAAAATTTTTAAAGAATATATAAACTATTTAAAAATTTAAAAATAACAAATAAATGTTTTTATATAAAGAATTATTTAAACGCGAAATATAAAAACAATTGAATATAAGTAAAGTTTGGCAGTTAAATAATAGATTTTGTATACTAGGCCATGGCTGAGTGTCACAAATGTAAAAGTGCAATACGCGGTGAATCTGGAATAAATTGTGCAGGAGTATGTAATAAAATATTTCATTGCTCTACAAAATGCGCCGGTGTTGACCAGTACTCAGCAAAAATATTGGATGCAAACAATTTTGTGCGATTTATATGCGATGATTGTGTGCTATATATACATAATGTTGATTTGGTATTAAAAGATATACAAGATAGTGTTAATAAGAACAAGCTAAATTTCGTTGAATATAAAAATGAATTCGCGTTGGCGTTGAAACAAAATGAAAATGAGATTAAACAATTATTAGAAGTTATAGAAAAACGATATGAAGAGAGGCTGAAAAAAATAGATAAAGCACAAAAGAGTTGTGAGCGGAGTGTAATAGAGTTTCAGAAAGTACACGGTGTTATAAATGATTTTGAAAATAAGAACATAAACATATGTAAAACTATCGAAGAAAATAATGTAAAACTACAAAATGATATAAAAGAAATGCTAAAGGAAACAAATGATAAACAAAACAAAACATCATTCGCTGATGCAGTAAAGAAAGGCCCGGTATTGCCAGAATTAAGAAAAGAAGTTCCACTAATTGTTAAACCTAAAGAAAAACAACAAGTAAAAAAAACAAAAGAAGATTTGAATAATAAGGTGAACCCAACTGATCTGAAAATAATAAATGTTGAAAATAGAAGTAATGGTACTTTGGTTATACACAGTGAAAATAATGAGGAAAGAGATAAAATTAAAACCGCAATACAAAACGAATTGAGTGAAGAATATGAAATTAGAGTGCCAAAAACTGTAGAAATGAGTGCCACAATAACGGGCATGACTTTCAAATATTCTGAAAAGGAATTAATTGATAAAATTAAAAAACAGAATGAATTTTTAAAAAATAGCAATATAAATGTTATTAAATCATATGAGGTTAAAAAAAACAGTAAACAAACGTATAATGCAAAGATTGTAATTGATAACGAATCGTATACAAAATTGTTGTCAGCACAAAAAATAAATATTGGATGGGAGAAATGTAGAATCTTCGATGGAACAGACGTGTTAATGTGTTATAAATGTAAAGGATTCAACCACAGAGCCAGAGATTGCAAAAATCAAGATGTATGTTACAAGTGTCATGGAAACCATAATCCAAAAGAATGTAATGAGAAAGTTATAGTAAAATGTGTTAACTGTATAAGATCAAACCAAAAATTTAACTTGGGTCTGGATGAGAATCACTGTACTGTAAGTAAGGAATGTCCAGTGTACCAAAATAAATTAAAAGTAAAGATGAGGAGAATTGGTTTTAATATATAGCCACCAATAAATATAACAGGTGTATATACAAATGCTCAAGGACTATTAAACAATTTTAGTCAAATTGAAGTAATGACAGCGTTGACAAACCCCGAATTTATTGTTTTATCTGAAACACATTTAACAAGTGAGATAGATGAACAAGAGTACCTATTACAGCATTATGATCACTATGTTACATTATCAAATTCAGCAAGAACAGGCGGAGTTATAATCTATTTTAAAAAAACGTGGAATGTAAACAAACTATGTGAAAAGATAGCTGAAGCAAAGTATTGGATGTGTGCATATACTGCAAAAAATAAAAATACAGCACTATTAATTATGGCAGTTTATAGATCTCCAAGTTGTAGAGAAGTGGAGTTTTGTGATGCATTCGATGAAATTACTGAAAGGATTTGTGAGACAAACCACGAGATAATTATAGTTGGCGATTTCAATATAGATTGGAACAGAAATGATACCTATAAAAATAGAATTCAAGCAACGCTAAATGATAATGGCCTTAAGCAAATAGTTTCCGAGTATACGAGGGTGACAGAGAATACAAAAACATTAATAGACTTTGTTATTACCAATAGTAATAATGTGATAGTAAGAAATAACAGTGCAAATAAAATAGCAGATCATGAAGCAATAGGTATAACTATTAAAAATAAAAATAGTGAACAGTTGACAAAAAAGGAAATAGAAATATTTAAATATACCAAAAACCGGTTTAATAGAGAAATAAGGAGTGTTTTAAACTATGATGAAAACGGAGATGTAAATAATATGACTTACAACCTAGATAATTGCATAGAAAATATAATTAAAAAATTTACGAGTAAAAAAACAATTAGAGAAACAAATAATATAAATAAATGGTTTAACAGAAAACTAAAATTACTTAAAAGAGATAAAATTGTTAAATATAATTTTGCAAAAACAGTTAACACAAGTGATGCCTGGAATAGTTATAAATCAGCAAGAAACATTTATAAAACAAGTATAGAATACGAAAAGAATAAATTTATAAATAATAAAATATGTAACGCCAAAGATCAAAAACAAATGTGGAAAGAAATCAAAGACCTAGTATTAAATAAAAAACGTAATCTGATACAAACTGTGATATTTGATCAAGTAGAATTTAAAGATAACTATGAAATAGCCAATAAATTTAATAAATACTTTGTAAATAGCATTGAAACAATTAGAAATTCTATAGAGCGAGTGCAATATGTTAACCACCTAAATGTGATAAATACCAAATTTAAATTTCGCGCAATTAGTTTGCAAGATCTTGAACTTATATGTAAAGATATAAAAAATAAACCTGATTTCAATAATGTCTCCTCAAAAATAATAATGGACAACTGGAGTGTCGTGGGCAGAATAATATTGAACATTGTAAACAAATCCCTTGAAATGGGTGAATTCCCGGAAAGCTGGAAAATATCGTCAATAACTCCAATAGAAAAAGTTGCAAAAACATCAAAATGTAAAGAATTTAGACCAATAAATACGCTAAAAACGTTCGAGAAAATAATTGAAAAAGTCGTAAAACAACAACTGCAAAACTATTTTGAGCAAAACAATATATTTTCAAAATACCAATCAGGTTTTAGAAAAAATTCTCTTGTGAGACAACAGTGAACTATGTTATTAATAGATGGAAATATGTTGAAAAAGACAAAAAAATTATGGCAGTGTTCTTAGACTTTAAAAGAGCATTCGAAACATTAGACAGAGATATCTTACTTCAAAAACTTTACTTGTATGGAATAGAAGGAACAGAATTAAAATGGTTTAAATCGTATTTATCAAGCAGAAAGCAAATTGTGAAATTTAATAATGTTAAATCTAAATGTATAAACAATGAATATGGTGTTCCACAAGGCTCTATTTTAGGACCACTACTTTTTATTATATATATAAATGAAATGCCAAATGTGTTACAAAAATGTGAAATAATTTTATATGCGGATGATACACTGATTTATACAGAAGGACACACAGATGAACAGTGCCATTACAACATGATAAATGATATAAATAGTGTGAATAAATGGCTAAAGATGAATAAATTAAAATTAAACGAAACTAAAACAAAACTAATGCAAATTAATATGAACAGTGAATTAGCTATCGAAATTAAATAGAAAAAGTAGATAAAATTAAATATCTTGGTTTTATATTAGACAAAAAATTAAAATTCAATGAACATGTAGAATACATATGTAAAAAAATTGGTAAAAAATAGGTTTCTTTAGAAGAATACGTAACAAGATTTTCACAATAACTGCTATTAATATATATAACGTAATAATAAAACCACATTTTGAATTTGGCTCAACAATCGTATATACCTGCTGCACGGTAACACAAATTGAAAGGCTCCAGAAACTACAAAACAAAGCTATGCGATCAATATTAAGATGTAACATTTATACACCAATAGGTTTTATGCTGAACACTTTGAAATGGCTAAACATAAAACAAAGAATCGAAATGAATACTCTTTATTTTATTCAAAATATGAAAATCGGAAACGCTCCAGAATACTTAATAGATCAACTATACTATGTTGGAGAAGTACAACCCTACCACCTAAGAAATGCTAATAACTTCAGGCTTCCACGAATAACAACAGCTGCAATGCAACGGTCTCTTTTCTTTAAAGGACTAAACCTTTACAATATGCTTCCTAATAATATTAAGAACGAAATAAATATCTATGTCTTTAGCAGAAAAATTGTAAATTTTATAAGATATAATATAAATTAGTGCTTTTTATTTATTGTTCTTTCATCAAAAAAATTATAAAATTATTTACCGATGTAAAAATTTTTATATTGTAATTGTTACTAAAAAAGTATTTTAAATACTACTAAATAAATACTACTACTACTACTACCAAAAATACGTAAAAATAAATTATGTTTGTTTATTAATGCCCCTATTACGGTTTACAACTCAACTGTAAAAAATTACAACTGCTCAGTAGCAGTTGTTAAAAAAATTATAAGGAAATAAAAGGGAGAGGGGGTGTCAAGTTTTTTTTAAATGCCTTACATGAATTTATTAACCATTGATAAGTTATTTATAGAAAAAATAGAGTTACAACGATATAGCAGAACGTTTTGCTCTTCTTCAATCAATTCTGTTATTATCCATTTACACAAACCGATAGCTCGAAGATATTTATTACTTCTTTAATCACTACACATATTGTGCCAATCCTACGTTAAAATCATTTCCATAGCTTTTTTTGTTAACTGCCGTCTGCAAGGAACCTAAGAGTTGCACATAGTTTTAGTACCTATATGAGGTATAGCCGTACCTCGCACAGGCTTCTGGAAATGTTCCTTCAGCTCATTTAACATAAAGCCAACTTCTTCTTGATTTAAAAGAAAGAAACTTTTAAATCTGAAAACATTTATCTATATATTAAAAAGCCATTTAATTACAACTTAAATCTTTTCTTACATAGCACAGGGAAGTTCCAAGCGATTGGAGTGATTACGAAGACTTTTTCGTATGCGCAACTCATCAACACTTTCGTCAGAGTCAAATAAATCATAAGGGTTATCCGTTTTTTCACTTAGTACAATTTTATTATTTATTAAACAAAACAAACAGCACACTTTAACAAGAAACTAAATTTTTTTTAATGGGCCGCGTGAATAAAAAGGTAGCTAATACTAGGAAATTTTAAGTTTAAACTAGATATGAGGTGAATAAAAATTTAAGTTAAAGCTAGTACTTTTTGCAGTCTGGCACAAGCTAGTTTTTCCAGCGTTTGCTGAAAATATGTGTGATTAAAAACTAGTAAGTACTTAAAATTACTAGTTTTAACTTGAATTTTTGTAAGCATGTCGTTGAGGTGCTGGAAATAAATTTATTGTTGGTTTAGCTGCATTAATGAATTATGATCATTCCTCATCTTTTGAATTTGTTTTTTCAATTGACCAATTGTAATTTCCTGGCCAAACTGTTCTAAATACTCCTCATGGAGTGAAAACAGGGCATTATTTTTGCCACTCTCACTGACGGCACTTGCGAATTTTTAAATATAATTTTATGCTTTTGGAGCATATCAAAAAATTTCGCGCTATTTTTGTCGCCCATCGTGATAATAAATAATCAAAACATACTTAGAGTGTTGCCAAAATGTTTTACCACAAGTTTTGCTTAGAACTTATAAGTAAAATGTTTTTTTTTTTTTTTAACAGAGGCAACTCTTTTTTTAGCCGCATATTTTTTTTTTTAATTTTCCAGTACTAGCTATCACTTTTCAGTACTAGCTACGTAGATTTATTCACACTTTTTGTAGTTTATACTTTTTAACATACATAGCTAGTACTGAAAAGTTAAAGCTAGTGCTAGTACTTAATACTATGTAGTATAAACTACCTTTTTATTCACGCGGCCCAATATTTACCTCAAGAAGTAGCATGAACTGCTTTATCAACTGTCAAATCGTTGCTTTTGAGGCTGGCAAGTTAAGTTGTTTCAATTTCAACTCAACCTGGTTGAGTTGTTAACCGTAATAGGGGCATAAATAAACATCTTAAAGGCAATGGTTACTTACTGTCCACCAGGATTAGCATCAACTTTTGCTGGCCCGCCAGTAAATGCTTGAACCATTGAAGGCATGATAAGCACAGCATATAATTCATCTGCGCTACATTGGAAATTTTCTTCAATTAAAATTGGACGATCATCTAATTTGCATCCAAGAGATGATCCCGAACTTACTATATCGGTTTTAACCTGTTCGCGTGTATTATATGGATTAGTATTTAAATACTTTACGCTGCTTTTAACATCAGTTTTGATAGGCAAAATTAAATTTCTGGAATACTCCTCCTTGAGCTCAGTAATGTACTTGCTTAATATCTGCCTAATCTTTTCTCTGCCAACATTATACATGAACTGTTTTAAAGCCTCCGAAGTGTCATTAGATTCATCGATAGTGATAGTAATTTCAATATCCTGCAAGTTGTTTTCTTCTGATAAGTTGGGTATTGAAATTTTTCCCGTATGTGATGTTGAACGAGGGTTTAACAAACAGCCTTTCCATTTAAGTAGTAAGTCCCACTCATAGAAAAAGATAAGCTTTCCTTTTCGATTATTGGCAGTTGCTTCGCCTGAACATTTTTCAAATTCTTCTATTGTACACATAATATTTTCATCATCTGATTAAAGAGTAATATATAAGGATAGATTTATGTACATACGTATGTATATAAAAACAACTATGTATATCAATGTACATTAATTTACCTATTGTAAAATTTTTAAAGAGGTTAAGTAATCTATCCTTTGACCATGAAGTAGCATTTTTTTCAGTCCAATGCCAGTTATTAACATTTGTTGCATCTGGACGTTCCTCGACAATCCAACGAGGGTCACCTTCACCAAACTTGGCCATTCTGGTAAAGAATTTATGTATGAACGACGTAATCAACCTACAAAAGCATATACTATGTACTACCTGCTACCTGCGTACAAGAGAATGCTTTCAAGGCAGAGTAGAAAGTCGGTAAACCGCTGTCGGCGGCAAGCATAGCCGCCTACGGCGACACACTATTCATCCGCCGCGGCTAAGAAACACATGGCCTTATTTCTATTCAATGGTGTTCCGCACACAAGTCTAATTATGCTGGCATAAAATGAGAGTTTTTCGGCGAGAGGGGTGAAGAGAGCGGTTTTTCGTTGGAACAATTTTTCAACCAGCCTCATAGGCAGCGTTGTCAACTTGGTGCGTTTCGCACCTTTTTTGGTGCTTTTCTAAATGTTTTGTGCGAAATATCTCTGTGTTGGTGCGTGGTGCGCTTTTTATTTAATTTTGGTGCGTTTTTTTAATTTTGGGTCGATCCAAAGCATATTAAACAGAATTTTTTGTTTCGGTATGAGAAAAAAGAATTTTGTACAAAAAATACAACTGTTTCAATACCATTTCATTCAATTGTGTACAATTTTTAAATTCAATTTTACAGACCATAATAAGAGCAACCATTAATGATGTTTAAGAGGTACCAAAACACATTCACAAAACCCGTTTCTTGTTGTTATAGATAATTTGTAACATTTCATTATAAGAAATTGGTTGTCCCTTTTAGATTTTCAGAGTTTTTGTCGTAAAAGTTGCTGTCAAGTCTGTTAAAGAGCTTAGCAAAAACAAAGTATTCTTGAGACCTGCGATCATTGATCTTTTTTTATAAAATGCGTAAAAGTTTATATAAAGGGTTATAACACTAAAATTAATAAAATTTATATTTACTAAAAGAAATATTTAAAGTTAGTGTCAAGAATGGAGTCTAAAAAAGGAGATCATAAGCGAAATACAAAAGGATTTGGGAATCACAATGTGAGTTTAAGCAATGGATTCGGCTTTGACCAAATATTAACACAAAAGCAAGATGTTTTTATTGCAAATGCGACATCACGCCTAAATATCCAACCTTGTTCGGCATTGTGGAACGCGGAAACACATTGCAGCTTTAAACCCATTTAGATACAAACGACATCAGGAACCAACATTGTACAAAATGTTTTATCCCATTGCAAATATGATATCATGCCATTAGCAGTACAATTTGAATCCGATGTCGAAATATAATCTAGTCTTGAAAAAGGGTGGAGAATGATTCACTTCATGCATTGGCACAATATTATATCAACATTAGAATTTTGGGCTAAAGTTAAATGTTGTAAAGACGCAAAATTAATTCAATAAACATTTTCAATAAAAAAAATAATCTGAACTTGGTGCGTTTTTTGTTAAATGATGCGTTTTTTTCCTCATTTTGGTGCCTTTTGAAATTTCAAAGTTGACAACTATGAGTCATAGGTCTTCCGCACACGAGTCTAATTATGCTGGCATAACATGAGAGTTTATTGGCGAGAGGGGTGAAGAGAGCGGTTTTCCGTTGGAACAATTTTTCAACCAGCCTCATACCCGCACAAGCAGCACAAAACTAAATCATACACACTTACGAATACACAGGTTCTGTGTTTTTTTTTTACAGACCGTATTTATTCGTTTTTTAGTAGAGTTGGGTTTTTCAGCTCAGTTGAGTGAGCGCTCTTTTCCGCTCAGCTCAGTTAACTGAAATAGTTCGCTCTTTTAGTTCAATAGCTCACTTTAGTTCAGTAGCTCAGTATAGTTCACTAGCTCACTTTAGTTCAGTAGCTCAGTTTAGTTCAACAGCTCACTTTAGTTCAATAGCTCACTTTAGTTCAGTAAAATACATTAGCTCCATTGGTTTCAGCTCAGTCTATCTTTGTTACGAAAGTAAACAAAGCGAAAACAAAAAATGTTTCTGCTATATCAGCGTTACCATAACGTTTTTATTTTTAAACAACTAATTTGGAAAACAACTTAATTTTAGTTATATAAAAATAAGCTCCAAAATACAGTAATTTTATATATTTTTTATTAAGACATAGCCTAACATAGGTGTCACACGATCAAGTTTTCATTTAATTTTTGTTTCAAGATTCAATCCTCTCTCATTTTTTTACCAATACACTCACACTTTTAAAATTTGCTGAAAATTTGCTTTCAAATTTTCGTTCAATTGAGTGTTTCAAATTGCTTTCAAGAAAGCAGCTGATTGCCATTTGATTATAAACTCTCGTTAGTTTTCATATACATACATAAGTACATATATTCTGCCGCCATAATATTTGTGTTCTTGAAAGCAAATTGCGTGCAGCCTACGTCACAGCCTTCAATTTTTGTGAATTTTGACTAGCAGTTTGTGTAAATTTCTTGAAAGAGAATTGAATAAAAACTTGAACGTCTGACTGCAGTGTTACTTGAATGAAAAATTGAAACAAAACTTGAAAGCAAAATTTATATAAAATTTATAGTCAATTTTTAAATGTGTGACTGTTTAGTAAATTGAAACAAATCTTAATCAAGTGACACCCATGTAAAAAAACAAATATAAGAAAAATTCAAAATAATTAATTTATGTAAAAAAATTGTGAAAAAATATTCATGCATCAAAAAGTTTTATAAATCAGTAATTTTTCGGAAAATTGCTTAAATATTTTCCTTTGCCCCAAACATATTTTTAAGTTTCTATTATTTGAAAATAATGATACTAAATTTAAAGTTGTTAGTATAATTGGTATTCCAATAATTCTGTTTCCAAAACTTATCAATAAACTTTTTTTTTAATTATTCGTTAAACCTACTGAGTCATCATCATCTGTTTCATGATTTACGTTTGGCGTTAAATGATTTAATTCAAAAATACTTTGGTTGTTATTCTTCCCAATATTAGCAGGTATAAAGAAGTAAGTTTAAACCTTAGCACTGTGATATAAGAAAAATGGGGCAGGAATAATAGGTTCAGAAATTGGAATTAATATAACAAAATTCAGACCAATACGGTGAAATATAAATCCTGCAGTCTGTTGTATTTATATATTTAATGTTTTAAATAAATTATTTCAAAATTGATCAATGCTTAGAAAAACTATAAAGTAAAGATAAATTAGCTTATTTGGCAACGCTGGCTATCAAAATCAACCCTTATTTAATACAATACTGTAGATACTATCGCAAAAGTATTGTATTGTGCCAAATGTCATATTCCATACGAAATAAAAGCTCTTTAGGGTACGTAAAATCCAATTGTCATAATACATGAAATTGAATTGATTGATTGTAAAGAGCGCTCACTTGCTGAGCTAAAAACGCTCAGTAAGGTGAGCGGCTCATTTAGCTCACTTGTGTGAATCAGCGTTATCAACTTGGTGCGTTTCGCACCTTTTTTGGTGCTTTTCTAAATGTTTTGTGCGAAAATTATCTGAGCTGGTGCGTGGTGCGCTTTTTCTTTAATTTTGGTGCGTTTTTTTAATTTTGGGTGGCTCCAAATCATATTAACAATAAACACAATTTTTTGTTTCAGTATGAGAAAAAAGAATTTTGTACAAATAATACAACTGTTTCAATACCATTTCATTCAATTATGTACAATTTTTACATTCAATTTTACAGACCATAATAAGAGCAACCATTAATGATGTTTAAGAGGCACCAAAACACATTCACAAAAACCGTTAAACCGTCTTGTTGTTATAAATAATTTTAACATTTCATTATAAGAAATTTGTTGTTCCTTTTAGATTTTCAGAGTACATAATTGTTTTTTGTCGTAAAAGTTGCTGTCAAGTCTGTTAAAGAGCTTAGCAAAAACAAGGTATTCTTGAGACTACCGATCATTGTTTGATTTTTATAAAATGCATAAAAAATGCGTTTATATAAAGGGTTGTAAGACTAATATTAATAAAATTTATATTTACTAAAAGAAATATTTAAAGCCGCGGTGCCCACAAGTTCTTTATGGAAGAGCAAACACCAATACATTTAAAGAAAAACAAATTTTTATTCAAAATTTTTTGTTGTAAAAACAAATACATGCAAAGAAAACACAAAAAATATATTTCATGTATGTATATATATTTCATATCATACGTTAAACAAAAACAAAATGTAAATTGATGATGGCTGTCGTCAATGTTTACCAGCAAAGCATACGAAAGTATTGTTGCTTTGCTCTTGCGTGTATACAGTGAAGAACGACAAAAAAACTAATAAGACAAAGTTGTTTGAGTATTTCGCATTGAGGTTGCTGAGTGCTGTATGAGTATTTTAAAACACGCAGCCTATAGCTAAGAGTATTACAAAAACAAATGAGAATGAAGAGCATAGGGCCTGGGCACCAATGATTTAAAGTAAGTGTCAAGAATTGAGTCTAAAAAAGGGGGTCATAAGCGAAATACAAAAGGATTTGGGAATCACAATGTGAGTTTAAGCAATGGATTCGGCCTTGACCAAATAATAACAGAAAAACAAGATGTTTTTATTGAAAATGCGATATCACGCTTAAATATCCAACCTTATCCCGCATGCTGGAACACGGACACACATTGCAGCTTTAAGCCCATTTAGCTACAACCGACATTAACCACCAGCATTGTACAAAATGTTTTATCCCATTGCAAATATGATATCATGCCATTAGCAGTACAATTTGAATCCGATGTCGAAATATAATCTAGTCTTGAAAAAGGGTGGAGAATGATTCACTTCATGCATTGGCACAATATTATATCAACATTAGAATTTTGGGCTAAAGTTAAATGTTGTAAAGACGCAAAATTAATTCAATAAACATTTTCAATAAAAAAAATAATCTGAACTTGGTGCGTTTTTTGTTAAATGATGCGTTTTTTTCCTCATTTTGGTGCCTTTTAAAATTTCAAAGTTGACAACTATGAGTCATAGGTCTTCCGCACACGAGTCTAATTATGCTGGCATAACATGAGAGTTTATTGGCGAGAGGGGTGAAGAGAGCGGTTTTCCGTTGGAACAATTTTTCAACCAGCCTCATACCCGCACAAGCAGCACAAAACTAAATCATACACACTTACGAATACACAGGTTCTGTGTTTTTTTTTTACAGACCGTATTTATTCGTTTTTTAGTAGAGTTGGGTTTTTCAGCTCAGTTGAGTGAGCGCTCTTTTCCGCTCAGCTCAGTTAACTGAACTAGTTCGCTCTTTTAGTTCAATAGCTCACTTTAGTTCAGTAGCTCAGTATAGTTCACTAGCTCACTTTAGTTCAGTAGCTCAGTTTAGTTCAACAGCTCACTTTAGTTCAATAGCTCACTTTAGTTCAGTAAAATACATTAGCTCCATTGGTTTCAGCTCAGTCTATCTTTGTTACGAAAGTAAACAAAGCGAAAACAAAAAATGTTTCTGCTATATCAGCGTTACCATAACGTTTTTATTTTTAAACAACTAATTTGGAAAACAACTTAATTTTAGTTATATAAAAATAAGCTCCAAAATACAGTAATTTTATATATTTTTTATTAAGACATAGCCTAACATAGGTGTCACACGATCAAGTTTTCATTTAATTTTTGTTTCAAGATTCAATCCTCTCTCATTTTTTTACCAATACACTCACACTTTTAAAATTTGCTGAAAATTTGCTTTCAAATTTTCGTTCAATTGAGTGTTTCAAATTGCTTTCAAGAAAGCAGCTGATTGCCATTTGATTATAAACTCTCGTTAGTTTTCATATACATACATAAGTACATATATTCTGCCGCCATAATATTTGTGTTCTTGAAAGCAAATTGCGTGCAGCCTACGTCACAGCCTTCAATTTTTGTGAATTTTGACTAGCAGTTTGTGTAAATTTCTTGAAAGAGAATTGAATAAAAACTTGAACGTCTGACTGCAGTGTTACTTGAATGAAAAATTGAAACAAAACTTGAAAGCAAAATTTATATAAAATTTATAGTCAATTTTTAAATGTGTGACTGTTTAGTAAATTGAAACAAATCTTAATCAAGTGACACCCATGTAAAAAAACAAATATAAGAAAAATTCAAAATAATTAATTTATGTAAAAAAATTGTGAAAAAATATTCATGCATCAAAAAGTTTTATAAATCAGTAATTTTTCGGAAAATTGCTTAAATATTTTCCTTTGCCCCAAACATATTTTTAAGTTTCTATTATTTGAAAATAATGATACTAAATTTAAAGTTGTTAGTATAATTGGTATTCCAATAATTCTGTTTCCAAAACTTATCAATAAACTTTTTTTTTTAATTATTCGTTAAACCTACTGAGTCATCATCATCTGTTTCATGATTTACGTTTGGCGTTAAATGATTTAATTCAAAAATACTTTGGTTGTTATTCTTCCCAATATTAGCAGGTATAAAGAAGTAAGTTTAAACCTTAGCACTGTGATATAAGAAAAATGGGGCAGGAATAATAGGTTCAGAAATTGGAATTAATATAACAAAATTCAGACCAATACGGTGAAATATAAATCCTGCAGTCTGTTGTATTTATATATTTAATGTTTTAAATAAATTATTTCAAAATTGATCAATGCTTAGAAAAACTATAAAGTAAAGATAAATTAGCTTATTTGGCAACGCTGGCTATCAAAATCAACCCTTATTTAATACAATACTGTAGATACTATCGCAAAAGTATTGTATTGTGCCAAATGTCATATTCCATACGAAATAAAAGCTCTTTAGGGTACGTAAAATCCAATTGTCATAATACATGAAATTGAATTGATTGATTGTAAAGAGCGCTCACTTGCTGAGCTAAAAACGCTCAGTAAGGTGAGCGGCTCATTTAGCTCACTTGTGTGAATCAGCGTTATCAACTTGGTGCGTTTCGCACCTTTTTTGGTGCTTTTCTAAATGTTTTGTGCGAAAATTATCTGAGCTGGTGCGTGGTGCGCTTTTTCTTTAATTTTGGTGCGTTTTTTTAATTTTGGGTGGCTCCAAATCATATTAACAATAAACACAATTTTTTGTTTCAGTATGAGAAAAAAGAATTTTGTACAAATAATACAACTGTTTCAATACCATTTCATTCAATTATGTACAATTTTTACATTCAATTTTACAGACCATAATAAGAGCAACCATTAATGATGTTTAAGAGGCACCAAAACACATTCACAAAAACCGTTAAACCGTCTTGTTGTTATAAATAATTTTAACATTTCATTATAAGAAATTTGTTGTTCCTTTTAGATTTTCAGAGTACATAATTGTTTTTTGTCGTAAAAGTTGCTGTCAAGTCTGTTAAAGAGCTTAGCAAAAACAAGGTATTCTTGAGACTACCGATCATTGTTTGATTTGTAGCATGCTGGTATTGGTTTGCACCAAATGGTTGCCAGATTATTGGCCGCGCTGACATGCTGGCGTTTTGCTCCGGCTGAAGCTCGCCGATGGGGGGGATCTTGCCAATCTCTCCGGTAACTACCAGCTACAAAAAAAAAAAATCATGCCAGCTTTGCTCGCAGATGGACACGAGTAAATAAAATTTTAAATATGTAGGAGCCCGAAGCGAAACCAGTATTCTCCCTGCTGCACACCACACCAAAACTCAACCCTCTGGCTGATGGTCTGCCAGGACATGACCCTCCCCTTAGGAGTTTAAAAAAAACCCCTCCATGACACCGTATGTATGTTTCGGTGTCCCTGAAATTGGCCCTCTCAACCCACCTTTACTTAGGCCCCTCCTTACTTACCGCGCTTTAAATTTAGCAATTCTTCATATTAAGGAAAGTCCGCAAAAAATTTCATTTCAAATTCATATACATTAAATTATTTATTTATGGAATTCAATATAAGGAATTTAATTCATTAAAAGTTATTTATGAATAATATTTAAATATTACTGTATGGTCGCTATTATAATATTTATAAAATAAAAACTTGAATTTTAGCCATTAAATATAAATGAACTAAGTAAATTAAGTAAATAAAAAGTAATATATCGTTAACAAAAAAAATGTATTTAATTAATTGAAGAACCCTCAAAATGGCTGACTGCAAAAAATTTTAAATGTGCCGCAAAATGGTCTGGATACAAAGACAAATAAAAATATGATAATCTATATAAAAAAAGCCTTAAATTTCCGAACCAACTAACAATAAAAAAAATTTCTTTGTAGTTTCTATTTCAGGTGATGTTCCGGAAGACTGCCGTGAGTTTTTTTTTTGTACGGGTAAGTCGATTTGCCAACTTGAGCATCTATTATAATTTGATATATATATATATATTTTCTTATTTTTATAGCCTAAGGCGAACACCTGCAAATACGGTGGGCAACTGGCCCTTAAGCACTAAAATTTATCCTCGTCGCAATCCTAGGATGAGCTCAACCTAACTCGACGGACCTTTTGTCCTCAAAACGCAAAAGGGAATTACAAAAAAAAATACTAAGTTAAATAAAAAAATAAAAAAAAAAAAGGTGTTTACCCTATCTCTCAAAAATTTAAAGACATATATATTTTTATCTATTTCGTTTGTTTAGGTCGTCTGTATGTCTGTCCTGGTCTATGGCAGAATACCTGGGGTCCCACAAGACAAGATGATGATGGCTTTTCGGCAACTATGGCTGATCCTCTTTCCACACTGGCTATGATGACGATGATTTCTTAACAATTATCGATAATCCTCTTTCCACAGTGGCTATGATGATGATGATTTCTTATCAATTAACGATAATCCTCTTTTCCACACTGGCTATGATGACGATGAAGGAGTTAGGTATGTAGTTTGAGGCTTTCAATTATGGTTGTGCACAATTAACTTCTCTTTATATTAAGTTTCTTTAAACTTTTATTAAGTTTTTATTATTTTTACAAACATTATTTATAATAAAATACTTTAAATCTTTGAATAAAGTCTTTAAACTTTTAAATTTTTATTCTTGTTTTATTTAATGTTCTTTTCCTTATTTTTCTTCACAATCTCACAGAATTTTCTTCCTTCCGCAACCTTTTTCTTCGTTCCTCTCTCTTCAACGGCAAACTCAAAAAAAGCCCCTTTTTCATCTTACTCACGGCCCAAGTAACCTCTATACCGCCAAAAACCGACCCCTATTTCTCCATCTTTTTTTTCTTTTTCTCAAAAATCTAAAACTAACGCATTCCTTCAGAAATATATATTCAACAATAAAAATTCCTATCTTCCAAAAAAAATGTAAACAAAAACTTCCAATCACCTGACAACTACATTTTACAGCTGTTACCTTGGTGTTGCCATATCCGCGCACGGCATTATCTGCCACAGGGTGCACACGACAAAAACCCAACCATTCCTGTGATCCTCCACAGGACACAGGATGGGAGGGCGGGCATCCTACCTCTGCTGACAAAAAAAATTGGATATTTTGAGGATTTTCCATTTCGCCGCTAATTAAAATACCTCCTCGGCCACACTGACTTATCCAAAAAAAATTTCATGCCTGGCAACGCTGGCCTGGTACATGAATGACCAACAGTTGAATGAAGGTTGAATTCGCCGTATAGTATTCTTCACGTTGGTATTCCTGAGGTTTTTAATATGGCGATGAGTAAAATAAATATAACACAAGGTAAGTATTAATGATAAAAAAAACTAATTAATTATTCTATTTTTAGCCAATTATTACCAAAAATTTAATACTTCCCTCTACTTACAGGCAATCTACTCAAGGTACTGCGGAAATTCCACAGGTAAAAAAAATTATGCATAACCAAATTCGTATATGCTTACTAATTTATTGATGTTTATTTTCAGGTTATAATGGGACACCTTGGACCAGGAGCAGATTGCAGGTAAGTACGGTGCTATACTTATATTAGTTGTACCATAAATGGAAAAGTGTATGTGTGTGTAACTTTTTTCATTCAATAAAAGAACATGCTGACAGGTTTTTCTTTCAGACCCCTGGGCCGAAAATGTTGCCGCCGGCGTTTAGCCGTCCTTGAAGTTTGGTGAGTTGGAATTTTCATGCTGTTATTATTTCTAAACAATTTAAAACGAATGCAATTAATATTGTTTTTAAAAAATTATTTTTCTACAGGTATACTATGATTAACGGAAGGATATACCAACGGAACAAAAATTCAAAAAAAGGTAAGTGCTCGTGCATAAAATGCTTTTATTGCCATTATTGCTACTATAGCACTTCTGGTAAAAGAGTTCTCAAGGACTAAAACCACCAAATAATTTAAAGCTAGTGCCTTAAATATTTGGCGAGAAGTACCCCTTGTGTTCTCAAAAAAAAATTCAACAGCAATATGATTTAAAAAAAAAATATAAAAAAAATACAATAATAAAATTAATAAATTATGAAAATTGAATGGTATTAATCCACTACTAATTCAAGCTTTTAACCACTACTTTTAAACAAATTTATAAAAATGTATACTAATTATTTCTTCCTCTTCACAGGTAATAATAATTCAGAAGGCCTATGAAGTTGAAGATGAATTTATCTGGACACTCGGGTTTAATTCAGATCCCCGAACAAACTCCAGGCAAATTTGTTAAATATATTTTATCTAAATTTAAACCTATTCTAAAGTCTTGTGTACATATTTTTTTTCAGGTTATCTACTTCAGCACCTAAATAAAGATGTCCCTGGAAGTACAACTATAAATATATTCAACCGAATACTTCCAGGCCCAACAATTTCTCAACAACTATTCTGGTGATTATGCCAATATATTATTAATTATTTATTACTATATTAAACCGCCTCTGAACCCTAACGATATCATAACTAATGGCCTAGTCCTCCGCGAATTTGGCATTGCTGGTAAAATCGACAACTGTGATGTTTCATTTTTTTCGAAATTTACCAAGCACCGCGGCTATTCACAGGAGCATCCGCCATCACTCATGGTATTGATTTGGTTCAGGTTAGCCCTTATACATATACAGTTATTAACATTAGATCATAACTATAATTATAACTTTCGCGATTCTTCTTACTAACAAAAAAGGTATATAATTATTATTTCGTGTAGAACAAAACTAATTTGTCGGGAAACAAATCTATTTATCTGAAACGACAAATTGCGAAATAATATAAACTAGGCTCTTACGTCCCTTTATTTTCACGCGGACTATTTTATAGTTTAGTTTTTATATTCCATGCCTCGATTTCTGAACTGTCGATCGGTTTACCGTCCCTTCTGCTTGAAATGAGTGTCGTGTAATTCTCTTGTTGCTCTTCACAGACCTAATTTGGATGTTTGCAACAACCAAATAATCAAAAATTATTTCCATAAATAAAAATAAAAAAAAACATTTTTCCTTGTGATAAATGTTTTAACACGGGTTGCTTATTTACGCTTAACTTGCTGTAAGATCGGTCTCAGACATATGTTATTATGATAGGTGACTAACGATTCCCAGTCCTTAATGGCAAAGTTCCGCAGGGCGTTATTAAGGAATTGCACCAATATCGTAATGACGATTACAACGTAATCAACTTAGAAACGTAAGCGCTATGGTTGAGTTTAATAAGCACCTTCATGTTACTTACAATTAAAGAGAATGTGAAAAGCATAAAGGAAAATTTAACTTCACTCACTTTCAAAAAAAAACTAAATAAAACTCCATGAAACTAGTATCCGAAACTAGTCCCACCAGCACACAATAAATTGTTTACCAATTTTAGCTGGATTAGGTTTTAACGGTGGAAATCCCAGGACTAAAACCACCAAAGATCTTAAAGCTATTGTTTTAAATCCTTGGCGTGAAATACCCCTAGAGATTTCCCCTGAAGATTTTCTATCTCGTACAAACTATTTCCGATGGGTCTCACAATACGGCATTTTATGAATTTTCGCGCAAGTTTTGCATTAAAGCCGTTTTTAAAATCGCTCTGCTGAAAGTTTCTACGGTAGACTTCTTGTCCTGGTACGAACTTAACCAGCCGACATCGCGTGTTATAGTTTTTCTCATTTCTGAGATATGCTTTGTGTAGCGTTTCGCGCATTTTCGCTCTCGTAAGAGACATTTTCTCCGCTTTTGTGACACAGTCAAACTCTGGATCACTCAGGCTTTTAAGTTTTCTGGCTAGTTGGTATATATTACCATGACCAATCATATTCATGCCAAACAAGGCAAAATACGGCGTGACACCTATCGCTGACTGCACGGATGATCTGAGGGAAAATTCAATTTCAGACAAATGCCTGTCCCATCCAGACTGATCGTCCTGTAGATATGAACGTACAGCCGCTAGAATCGATTGATTCACGCGTTCCGACGCATTTGCTTGCGGTGCGTGTATAGCTGTCCGCACATGTTTGACGCCAAAAGTTTTTACCAAATCAGCAAACTCTTTACTGATAAATTGTTTGCCATTATCAGACACAATTGTCTCCGGTGTACCAAATTTATGGAACACTTCGGTAATTAGAAACTTTACTACACTTTTAGCATTGGCCTTTGGTAAAGCTTTAAGTAAAACAAATTTTGTGAGATGGTCCAAAACTATAAATATAAATGAATTTCCGTTCTTGGAACGCGGATATGGGCCTAAAAAGTCTACAAATAGCCTTTGAAACGGACGTTCAGAAATTATTTCTGACCCTATGGGTGGTCGTAAGGTAATATTTGTGGGTTTTGTTTCTTTGCAAATTTGACAATTTGAAACAAAATCACGTACTTGAGCATTTTGATTTGGCCAGTAAAAATACTCTTTTATTCGCCGAAGAGTTTTACCTATGCCTCCGTGAGATGCTTGCGGGGAGTTGTGTGACTTGTCTATGATGGCTTTGGTCAGTTCATGCGGAACCCAGAGTTTCCAGGAGAAATCCTCATTAACGACCACTCCATCATAAGGTCGAACTCGTTTATAGGCTAAGCCATCAATTACCTTTAAATCCGGCAATCGTTCAGCATTTGCTTCTATAGTAGAAACAAGTTCTAAGTAATCACTGGACTTAAAAGCAACTGAATCGAGATCGACCAGTCCTTCCACTTCTGCTGAGACTTCCTCCATTTCGTAGCGTGATAGGGTATCGGGTACTACATTTTGTTTCCCCTGCCTATGTTCTATGGTGAAATCGTATGACTGCAGATGTAGACTCCACCGTGCTAGTCGACCAGTGAGGTCCTTGTGAGACATAAGCCACTTCAGGCTACTGTGGTCAGTTATCACTGAGAAAGGCATAAGTTCTATGTAAGGCCTAAACTTCTTAATCGCCAGAACGACCGCTAGACACTCACGCTCAGTAACCGAATAATTCTTCTGCGCAGATGTCAATTTATGTGAAAAATATGCGATCGGATGCTCTTCACCAGAATCGTCTTTCTGGAAGAGAACAGCTCCGACGCCTACATCTGACGCGTCACACTGAACGTAAAAATGCCTAGAGAAGTCCGGATGAATAAGAAGTGGACTCGTAATCAGAGCATTCTTGAGCCGGTCAAATGCAATTTTTGCTTCATCTGAAAACTTAAATTGCTTCCCCTTCTTTAGCGTATCAAAGATTGGAGCTGCAATAGCGGCATAGTCTGATATAAATTTTCTATACCAGCCTGCTGCCCCCATGAAACTCCGCACTTGCTTAGCTGTTTTAGGGTAGGCAAATTTAGCAATCGTCTCCACCTTGGCCGGATCAGGTTTTATTTTGCCACCTCCCACTATGTAACCCAGATATCGTAGCTCCTTAAAACAAAATTTAGATTTTGCCACATTGATGGTCAATCCAGCCTCTGATAGACTGCTAGCCACTCGTGATAACAACTCTAAGTGTGTCGCAAAATCTGGAGACACCACCAATAGATCATCTAAGTAGACAAAAACTCTATCCCGAAGTGCTGCAGGGATCACTTTATCCATTAAACGGCACATCCTCTGGGCTGCATTACACAGCCCAAAGGGCATGACCGTATACTGGTAAAGCGGTCTCCCTGGCACCGTGAAAGCAGTTTTCTCCCTACTAGATGATTCCAGTGGTATCTGCCAGAATGCGTCTTTAAGATCGACACTAGAAATGAAAATCGTGTCTCCTAAGCGGCTAAGTAAACCCTCAATGTGGGGCAGAGGGTAGGCATCCTTAATCGTTAGTGCATTGAGCTTTCGAGCGTCCAAACACAGCCGATTCTTTTCGCCCTTTCGAACTAAAGTCACCGGATGACTCCATGGACTCTCGCTAAGCTCAATGACACCAAGATCAAGCATCCTATCAAGCTCTGCATACATTAGTTTTTGTACTGCCGGAGACACAGGATAGTGCCGATCTTTCACTGGGGTTGCATCACGCGTGTCTATGTAATGCGTCTCTAGTAATGTCTTACCGAGGCCCTTTCTGCTATAGCAGGGGAACAACGATATGACCCAATCTAATTCTTGTCGCTGTTCTATTGACAGCTCATGAGATACCACATCTGAATTACTTTCAGTCTCTTCAACGAGACTAATTCCGTTTGTAGTTAAACTATCTAAATTGGCAAACATTTTAAAAACCTTCATAAAATCGATACCCAAGAATAGCTCACGACTCAAAGTAGGCACTAAATAGAACGTTATGACCTGGGTTGTTTGGCCAAAAGTTATGCTCGCGCGTACACGACCTACTATGGCATGCTGAGTCCCGTCCGCTGTCCTGATGGCTGTAGAAAAACTATGGACTTCCAGTCCAGCCTTTTTCACAAACTCAAGACAGTCACGGCCCAAACATGACACTGTAGCTCCACTATCTAGCAGACCCTCAATTTCGTGACCATTTATATTTATTTTTGTATATAAACGGGAATCCTTTCCCTCATATAATGAAGCCGCTGAAATTTCAAGCCTTAGCTTTTTCCTTTTCTTATAACGTTCACGCGCTTTTTGAATTCTACTAGATACGTTACCAAAAATTCTAGCCTTTGCTGTGTTATAATCTCTAATCCGTATATGTAGAGGTTTAATTTCCCTAAGCTGTGGTTCACTATTTTGTACCTGATTATTTAATCTATTTGGGTTTTCTAAAATTTTAATGGGCACTACCTCGTTTTGTTGTTGATTTTGTTTATTTTGTTGCTGTTGTTGATTTTGTTTTTGTTTATCTTTTACTGGGTATGGACATCTGTCGAACGCGCCTGCCCAGTCCGAAGCGTGTTCCTCTGCTTGTTTCCCAAACACTTAGGACACTTGGGCGCTACTACATTTTCATGACCACACCTGAAACAAAACGTGCGTTTAATTGGTTCAGGGCAATCCATAAATCCATGACCTACTATTCTACAATTCCAACACTTATAGTGACCTGTAGAACGCAACCCGTCCACCTCTAAATCACTTAGCGCTACGTCATCCTCAGCAAAACCAACCTCATTCACCCTGTGAGTGACATTTGGTCGATGTTGATAAAGCTGACGCTGCGCCATGATTAAATTCTCAGCCCGTCTTACTTCACGACAAAACTCAGTCAAAGTTTTCAGGTGTACTGAGAACATCATTTGGGCCAGAGAAGGTTTTAAATTGCCCCTCATAATCTCGACCAACTGTTCTTCATCATATGGTGTTTGTTGCTGATTACGCAATTTAATGACCGCATTATAAAAATCTTCGAAGGTTTCTTGTGGTAGTTGTCGCCGATTTAATATACGCATTTGTATCTGGTACTCCTTTTCAAAACGCCGATACTGGTTCAGCAGCGCCTTCTCTAGCTCTTGCCAGGTGTTGATACCAACTATTTTGCGATAGTCCCAGTACCAGTCAAGTGCCGGGCCCTCTAATAGGAGATGAAAACTTCGTAGCAGCTCAGCGTCAGTGCAATTAAAATCTCTTCTTAAGGCATTTACTCGGAAAATAAATTCCTGAACATTCAGACTTTTACTAGTTCCGTCGAATTTTATGCCCCAATTTGAAAGTTTAATTCTGTCTGCTGAGCTTTGCAGATTCGGCATCGACATTGCCAAATGACCATTTTGCGGAGGGAGTGGTAATTGAGCTTCCGGTACAGACCAAGCATCTTGCGTGTAAAACGGCTGTGGATTGCTTGAAACAGCTCGCTGATTTAATGGTCCCCCTACTGGTTGTTGTGATGGCATTTGTCGTGAGTAGTTACCATTTGGTGGTGGAAAGCTATGCGTTTGTTCACGTCCGGTTTGATGCTGAAATTCTCCAACACCATACATATTTTGTGGTGGCAGCAATAAGTCTTGTTGTTGATGTTGTTGGTTTAGTAGATAGCGTCGAGTCACCTGTGGTGGCTCGATGTTTGCCACTAAATTACGCAAATTTCCCTCTGCTCTGGGTGCTGGTATCAAAGGTGGCATGGACACCGGTACATTTTGGTATTGATTTTGTTGCAATTGCTGTTGCGCATATCCATTTGCTGGTAAATAATGTGGCTCACGACCATACCCAGTCACTACAGAAGGCCGGAAACCAACTGGTGGCTGGGTCACTGCTGGCTGATTTTGTGTGGTTGGTACACTTATGCCAGGAGTTTCTCGCAACGTACTTATTGGACCTGCGGCACGTGCTGATACAGCGACTATGGCTTGTTTTACTTCTTCCAACATACTGTGGATCTTGTCGTCCACCTCTCGCAACCATCTTGCTTGGCTCAATCCCATTGCTGTCTCAACCATTTGTTGCACTCTATGAGAACTTATTGTAGCTTCCGCAATCGGGCTAAATTCAGCTCCTTCTCGTTCACCTCTGACATCTGGGGCTGTGGTACTATTGAACGCGAACGAATTTTCTCGCTGCTCCGCACTTCCAGACGAGTCAGTTATTACCTGGGCTGAAGTTGTTACAATTGGGTTGCTTGTTGTTGCATATGTGGTGGTTGTCGTGGCATAATTAATGGGATTTGACAAAGCTGACATTGTGTTCAAGGTAGGCGTTTCGGTACTACAGGTTGTACTCGCGCTGGTTGTAGGAATGTTATTGGATATCATTTTGCTGGCGCGACGTGTCAAGACCATTGATAATCAACAAAATATCAAAAACAAAATTATCTGTTTTAAAAGAAACAGCTATTGTGTTTCTATTTTTGCGTTCAAGCCAGAAACAGAAACCAATAAAAAAAAAAAAATATGTTGCTATTTGAAAACAAAAAAAAAAAAAAGGTAATAGAATATGTAGATTAAAACTAGTAATAGTGAGCTTAAATTGATCGATACTCAACTCACTATGTAAATGTAAAAAAAATAAAAGGTAAAAAAAAATTATAAAATAAATAGATATAGATTTAGCTTGTTAGTTTTATATATATTTTATTATGATGCCTCTTATGGCTCAAAACTCTGATAACTAAGCGGTAATGAAATTCCTGCTTAATCTTCAGACCAAAAAGAAACAAACGTAAATTTCTAAAAAGATTCTACGCATCTGCGGAAGTAATTCGGAGCCAAAAGTAAGGTGTTGTGAGGGTACATAATTTTAAAAGGTTGAAGTCTTTGTGGGTGTGAAAATACTTAACGATCGTATCTAATTAAATTTGGTTTCAGGAGAAAAACTGAACAGAATTAACTTTTGGTACGCCAACACCCTTTGTGGTATCTCACCCTTTGCTAACAGTCTGAGCTATTAACGTTAATACTTTTAAAAGTTGTTTTATTTCCCAACGTTAAGTTTATAAACCGCCATGACCACAAGTCCAACACTCTACGTCGCAACGCGTTCCAAGATTCTAAGTCTTGCGAAACGGGACTTACGTAGGTGTTAGCCATGTATGTCATGAAAATTTAGAAAAACTCACTAAACCAGACAAAAAGTGTTGCAGTGACCACCTATAAGTTCTCATCGGAAAACGTCGCGATTATTAGGGACTCTAAAAAAAAAAAACCTAATAGGACATACGCTCCGATGAAAACTCAGGCTTCTGCTGACGTAACCCAATTCAGCTTCGCTTCGGGCCCCACGTTGGGCGCCATTTTTATTGTAGCATGCTGGTATTGGTTTGCACCAAATGGTTGCCAGATTATTGGCCGCGCTGACATGCTGGCGTTTTGCTCCGGCTGAAGCTCGCCGATGGGGGGGATCTTGCCAATCTCTCCGGTAACTACCAGCTACAAAAAAAAAAAATCATGCCAGCTTTGCTCGCAGATGGACACGAGTAAATAAAATTTTAAATATGTAGGAGCCCGAAGCGAAACCAGTATTCTCCCTGCTGCACACCACACCAAAACTCAACCCTCTGGCTGATGGTCTGCCAGGACATGACCCTCCCCTTAGGAGTTTAAAAAAAAACCCCTCCATGACACCGTATGTATGTTTCGGTGTCCCTGAAATTGGCCCTCTCAACCCACCTTTACTTAGGCCCCTCCTTACTTACCGCGCTTTAAATTTAGCAATTCTTCATATTAAGGAAAGTCCGCAAAAAATTTCATTTCAAATTCATATACATTAAATTATTTATTTATGGAATTCAATATAAGGAATTTAATTCATTAAAAGTTATTTATGAATAATATTTAAATATTACTGTATGGTCGCTATTATAATATTTATAAAATAAAAACTTGAATTTTAGCCATTAAATATAAATGAACTAAGTAAATTAAGTAAATAAAAAGTAATATATCGTTAACAAAAAAAATGTATTTAATTAATTGAAGAACCCTCAAAATGGCTGACTGCAAAAAATTTTAAATGTGCCGCAAAATGGTCTGGATACAAAGACAAATAAAAAAATGATAATCTATATAAAAAAAGCCTTAAATTTCCGAACCAACTAACAATAAAAAAAATTTCTTTGTAGTTTCTATTTCAGGTGATGTTCCGGAAGACTGCCGTGAGTTTTTTTTTGTACGGGTAAGTCGATTTGCCAACTTGAGCATCTATTATAATTTGATATATATATATATATTTTCTTATTTTTATAGCCTAAGGCGAACACCTGCAAATACGGTGGGCAACTGGCCCTTAAGCACTAAAATTTATCCTCGTCGCAATCCTAGGATGAGCTCAACCTAACTCGACGGACCTTTTGTCCTCAAAACGCAAAAGGGAATTACAAAAAAAAATACTAAGTTAAATAAAAAAATAAAAAAAAAAAAGGTGTTTACCCTATCTCTCAAAAATTTAAAGACATATATATTTTTATCTATTTCGTTTGTTTAGGTCGTCTGTATGTCTGTCCTGGTCTATGGCAGAATACCTGGGGTCCCACAAGACAAGATGATGATGGCTTTTCGGCAACTATGGCTGATCCTCTTTCCACACTGGCTATGATGACGATGATTTCTTAACAATTATCGATAATCCTCTTTCCACAGTGGCTATGATGATGATGATTTCTTATCAATTAACGATAATCCTCTTTTCCACACTGGCTATGATGACGATGAAGGAGTTAGGTATGTAGTTTGAGGCTTTCAATTATGGTTGTGCACAATTAACTTCTCTTTATATTAAGTTTCTTTAAACTTTTATTAAGTTTTTATTATTTTTACAAACATTATTTATAATAAAATACTTTAAATCTTTGAATAAAGTCTTTAAACTTTTAAATTTTTATTCTTGTTTTATTTAATGTTCTTTTCCTTATTTTTCTTCACAATCTCACAGAATTTTCTTCCTTCCGCAACCTTTTTCTTCGTTCCTCTCTCTTCAACGGCAAACTCAAAAAAAGCCCCTTTTTCATCTTACTCACGGCCCAAGTAACCTCTATACCGCCAAAAACCGACCCCTATTTCTCCATCTTTTTTTTTCTTTTTCTCAAAAATCTAAAACTAACGCATTCCTTCAGAAATATATATTCAACAATAAAAATTCCTATCTTCCAAAAAAAATGTAAACAAAAACTTCCAATCAGCTGACAACTACATTTTACAGCTGTTACCTTGGTGTTGCCATATCCGCGCACGGCATTATCTGCCACAGGGTGCACACGACAGATTTTTATAAAATGCATAAAAAATGCGTTTATATAAAGGGTTGTAAGACTAATATTAATAAAATTTATATTTACTAAAAGAAATATTTAAAGCCGCGGTGCCCACAAGTTCTTTATGGAAGAGCAAACACCAATACATTTAAAGAAAAACAAATTTTTATTCAAAATTTTTTGTTGTAAAAACAAATACATGCAAAGAAAACACAAAAAATATATTTCATGTATGTATATATATTTCATATCATACGTTAAACAAAAACAAAATGTAAATTGATGATGGCTGTCGTCAATGTTTACCAGCAAAGCATACGAAAGTATTGTTGCTTTGCTCTTGCGTGTATACAGTGAAGAACGACAAAAAAACTAATAAGACAAAGTTGTTTGAGTATTTCGCATTGAGGTTGCTGAGTGCTGTATGAGTATTTTAAAACACGCAGCCTATAGCTAAGAGTATTACAAAAACAAATGAGAATGAAGAGCATAGGGCCTGGGCACCAATGATTTAAAGTAAGTGTCAAGAATTGAGTCTAAAAAAGGGGGTCATAAGCGAAATACAAAAGGATTTGGGAATCACAATGTGAGTTTAAGCAATGGATTCGGCCTTGACCAAATAATAACAGAAAAACAAGATGTTTTTATTGAAAATGCGATATCACGCTTAAATATCCAACCTTATCCCGCATGCTGGAACACGGACACACATTGCAGCTTTAAGCCCATTTAGCTACAACCGACATTAACCACCAGCATTGTACAAAATGTTTTATCCCATTGCAAATATGATATCATGCCATTAGCAGTACAATTTGAATCCGATGCCGAAATATAATCTAGTCTTGAAAAAGGGTGGAGAATGATTCACTTCATGCATTGGCACAATATTATATCAACATTAGAATTTTGGGCTAAAGTTAAATGTTGTAAAGACGCAAAATTAATTCAATAAACATTTTCAATAAAAAAAATAATCTGAACTTGGTGCGTTTTTTGTTAAATGATGCGTTTTTTTCCTCATTTTGGTGCCTTTTGAAATTTCAAAGTTGACAACTATGAGTCATAGGTCTTCCGCACACGAGTCTAATTATGCTGGCATAACATGAGAGTTTATAGGCGAGAGGGGTGAAGAGAGCGGTTTTCCGTTGGAACAATTTTTCAACCAGCCTCATACCCGCACAAGCAGCACAAAACTAAATCATACACACTTACGAATACACAGGTTCTGTGTTTTTTTTTTACAGACCGTATTTATTCGTTTTTTAGTAGAGTTGGGTTTTTCAGCTCAGTTGAGTGAGCGCTCTTTTCCGCTCAGCTCAGTTAACTGAAATAGTTCGCTCTTTTAGTTCAATAGCTCACTTTAGTTCAGTAGCTCAGTATAGTTCACTAGCTCACTTTAGTTCAGTAGCTCAGTTTAGTTCAACAGCTCACTTTAGTTCAATAGCTCACTTTAGTTCAGTAAAATACATTAGCTCCATTGGTTTCAGCTCAGTCTATCTTTGTTACGAAAGTAAACAAAGCGAAAACAAAAAATGTTTCTGCTATATCAGCGTTACCATAACGTTTTTATTTTTAAACAACTAATTTGGAAAACAACTTAATTTTAGTTATATAAAAATAAGCTCCAAAATACAGTAATTTTATATATTTTTTATTAAGACATAGCCTAACATAGGTGTCACACGATCAAGTTTTCATTTAATTTTTGTTTCAAGATTCAATCCTCTCTCATTTTTTTACCAATACACTCACACTTTTAAAATTTGCTGAAAATTTGCTTTCAAATTTTCGTTCAATTGAGTGTTTCAAATTGCTTTCAAGAAAGCAGCTGATTGCCATTTGATTATAAACTCTCGTTAGTTTTCATATACATACATAAGTACATATATTCTGCCGCCATAATATTTGTGTTCTTGAAAGCAAATTGCGTGCAGCCTACGTCACAGCCTTCAATTTTTGTGAATTTTGACTAGCAGTTTGTGTAAATTTCTTGAAAGAGAATTGAATAAAAACTTGAACGTCTGACTGCAGTGTTACTTGAATGAAAAATTGAAACAAAACTTGAAAGCAAAATTTATATAAAATTTATAGTCAATTTTTAAATGTGTGACTGTTTAGTAAATTGAAACAAATCTTAATCAAGTGACACCCATGTAAAAAAACAAATATAAGAAAAATTCAAAATAATTAATTTATGTAAAAAAATTGTGAAAAAATATTCATGCATCAAAAAGTTTTATAAATGAGTAATTTTTCGGAAAATTGCTTAAATATTTTCCTTTGCCCCAAACATATTTTTAAGTTTCTATTATTTGAAAATAATGATACTAAATTTAAAGTTGTTAGTATAATTGGTATTCCAATAATTCTGTTTCCAAAACTTATCAATAAACTTTTTTTTTTAATTATTCGTTAAACCTACTGAGTCATCATCATCTGTTTCATGATTTACGTTTGGCGTTAAATGATTTAATTCAAAAATACTTTGGTTGTTATTCTTCCCAATATTAGCAGGTATAAAGAAGTAAGTTTAAACCTTAGCACTGTGATATAAGAAAAATGGGGCAGGAATAATAGGTTCAGAAATTGGAATTAATATAACAAAATTCAGACCAATACGGTGAAATATAAATCCTGCAGTCTGTTGTATTTATATATTTAATGTTTTAAATAAATTATTTCAAAATTGATCAATGCTTAGAAAAACTATAAAGTAAAGATAAATTAGCTTATTTGGCAACGCTGGCTATCAAAATCAACCCTTATTTAATACAATACTGTAGATACTATCGCAAAAGTATTGTATTGTGCCAAATGTCATATTCCATACGAAATAAAAGCTCTTTAGGGTACGTAAAATCCAATTGTCATAATACATGAAATTGAATTGATTGATTGTAAAGAGCGCTCACTTGCTGAGCTAAAAACGCTCAGTAAGGTGAGCGGCTCATTTAGCTCACTTGTGTGAATCAGCGTTATCAACTTGGTGCGTTTCGCACCTTTTTTGGTGCTTTTCTAAATGTTTTGTGCGAAAATTATCTGAGCTGGTGCGTGGTGCGCTTTTTCTTTAATTTTGGTGCGTTTTTTTAATTTTGGGTGGCTCCAAATCATATTAACAATAAACACAATTTTTTGTTTCAGTATGAGAAAAAAGAATTTTGTACAAATAATACAACTGTTTCAATACCATTTCATTCAATTATGTACAATTTTTACATTCAATTTTACAGACCATAATAAGAGCAACCATTAATGATGTTTAAGAGGCACCAAAACACATTCACAAAAACCGTTAAACCGTCTTGTTGTTATAAATAATTTTAACATTTCATTATAAGAAATTTGTTGTTCCTTTTAGATTTTCAGAGTACATAATTGTTTTTTGTCGTAAAAGTTGCTGTCAAGTCTGTTAAAGAGCTTAGCAAAAACAAGGTATTCTTGAGACTACCGATCATTGTTTGATTTTTATAAAATGCATAAAAAATGCGTTTATATAAAGGGTTGTAAGACTAATATTAATAAAATTTATATTTACTAAAAGAAATATTTAAAGCCGCGGTGCCCACAAGTTCTTTATGGAAGAGCAAACACCAATACATTTAAAGAAAAACAAATTTTTATTCAAAATTTTTTGTTGTAAAAACAAATACATGCAAAGAAAACACAAAAAATATATTTCATGTATGTATATATATTTCATATCATACGTTAAACAAAAACAAAATGTAAATTGATGATGGCTGTCGTCAATGTTTACCAGCAAAGCATACGAAAGTATTGTTGCTTTGCTCTTGCGTGTATACAGTGAAGAACGACAAAAAAACTAATAAGACAAAGTTGTTTGAGTATTTCGCATTGAGGTTGCTGAGTGCTGTATGAGTATTTTAAAACACGCAGCCTATAGCTAAGAGTATTACAAAAACAAATGAGAATGAAGAGCATAGGGCCTGGGCACCAATGATTTAAAGTAAGTGTCAAGAATTGAGTCTAAAAAAGGGGATCATAAGCGAAATACAAAAGGATTTGGGAATCACAATGTGAGTTTAAGCAATGGATTCGGCCTTGACCAAATAATAACACAAAAACAAGATGTTTTTATTGAAAATGCGATATCACGCTTAAATATCCAACCTTATCCCGCATGCTGGAACACGGACACACATTGCAGCTTTAAGCCCATTTAGCTACAACCGACATTAACCACCAGCATTGTACAAAATGTTTTATCCCATTGCAAATATGATATCATGCCATTAGCAGTACAATTTGAATACGATGTCGAAATATTATCTAGTATTGAAAAAGGGTTGAGAATGATTCACTTCATGCATTGGCACAATATTATATCAACATTAGAATTTTGGACTAAAGTTAAATGTTGTAAAGACGCAAAATTAATTCAATAAAAATTTTCAATAAAAAAAATCTGAACTTGGTGCGTTTTTTATTAAATGGCGCGTTTTTTTCTCCATTTTGGTGCCTTTTGAAATTTCAAAGTTGACAACGCTGGTGTGAATCGTTCAGTTGAACTAGTTCGTTCAGGAGCTACACACCTCTATTTTTTAGCAATTGTCGAGTGAACATGAATTACAATGAAAAAGGGGGTTGGTCGCGCAAACAAAATTTATGCATTTATGTATGTTTTAATAAAACAGTATGAAACATTATCAATTCATTTTTAATTTTTTTTTATAGGTATTTTATATGTTTTTAAATTTTTTTTTCTTGAGTACATTCTCAAATATATGTAAAATTTTATATTTTGGTATTTTATGTTTTTATTTTTTTATAAGCAGAAAATATTTTTTGTAAATAAGCGGTTTATGTTTATTAATTATTAATTGATTAAATTTGTCAATAAATCTTTTAAAAAACATAGAATTTTTTAAGATTAATTATAAAAATTCTCAGAATGTACTTAAAAAACTACAAAAGTTCTAAGAGAATTAATAAGTTACACACACAATTAAATTAAAAACTTTGAAAAATGTTGGCTAAAGTTTTTTATTAGTATACCTAGAAGTTGTGAAGCAATTTAAAAATTTTTTATATTGATGTTTAAAATTTTCCCTCATTCCAAAAATATTCAGTAAATTCGCTTCTTATACTTGTAATTCCTCCTAAAATATAATTGCCAATTCATCATCACTTATTCTCGTCATAATATTTCTACCTACTATGTATGTTCCGTAATGTGTATAATAATAATAATGTGTATGCAACGAAAGGCAAACTTCAAATGAATACAAAAAACACTAACACATACAAAGCTGAGTACATGTATACATTTTATGCCAGCATAACATGGTCTAATAATCAGGTCTGCGCAAGAAGGCATATGGTTTTTTGTAGGGTTGTGTTTTGACCGTTAAATAATCTGCAAAAATATGGTAAGTTAATTCGGTCTTGTCAAAAGTTGTTTACATTTTTGGCCGCCATCATGAATATTATTGTTTACGTTATGCTTTTTGTTTTTGCATAACCAATAAATACATACAAAACAACTTTTGTTTTGTTTTGTAAACAGCTTTGTTTTGACAATGTTGAATTAATTTTACACAAACAAAATGCATGTCGATTTTGTTGTTGCGTTGATACGCGCACCTTATTATTCCACCATGCCAGCATAATTACACCCAATTCATAATATGAAATTTTACATGAATTTAATTTCACGATATTTTAGGTTTGGTGGCGAACGGGGTAGAGAAGCAAAAGGGGTAACAAAAAATTCACATTTTCAGTTCTCCGTGAGTTTTTCTTATATTTTTCTTTACACATATTCGTTTTTTGTTATTTTGCTTTATTTCATATTTCATTTTCATGTGGCAATACGCATATTCGTTTGCACGAAGTTTGTACGGAAATAACAAATTGATGTACATACATACACACACATGTCAGATTGTTTTTATACAAATAATAAAGTAAAGAAGAATAACCGATTACGGAGAAAAAAATCAACATTTAAATCATGGGAAAAAATCATCGTATGAATCTGTAAAGTTTTTAGAAGCAACTTTTGAAGAGAACTAAAGAAAAATCGTGAGTTTTATTTCATGGTATGAATTGTGTGTTAGACTCGTGTGTGAATAAAAGAACAAAAATTGTGCGACTTAATAATTAGACTCGTGTGCGGAAGACCATACACGCCCAAGCAGCACAAAACTAATACATACACATTTTGCAAAACAAATGAACATAAAAAACACTAATACACGCAGCAATGTGCACGTATACATTTTATGCCAGATGAATTAGTCTCGTGTGCATAGCTGCCAGATTTTTTTTGGTAATATCGTCATATTTTTGGGCAAAAATCGTCATTATCGTCAATATAGCTTATTGAAATTGTCATAAAAACGTCAAATGAAAAATCGACTTTTTACCAACAAAACATATATTTATTAGAGGCACAACATAACAAAACTCTTAAATGAACAAATCTTATTAAAAGCAGCATTATTTAAAATACAGAGATCAAATACTTCACTAAGAATTCACAATAAAATCACATGTAAATAGATTGCATATTTTTCAATAATTTGAAATATATTTATACATTGTATGGAAAAAAAACGAAAAAAATCAAGTCCTTTAGTTATTTTTTTCAATTTAAAAAAATATGCATTTTAAATTTCATTTTTGGAAACACTTTTTTTAAAAATGCATCAAAACTACAATAAAATTTATACAATAAAAATATAATTTTTTAAGAAAATCGACATATACATATACATACGTATATAGGTGTTTCCACAGAAAATGACCCCTTACAGCTCAGAAAATAAAATATTATTTTTAATTTATTTTTCCGCTAATATTACACAAAATAAATGTATCTGTCATTTTCCGAAGGATTAACTTTAATTTTCTTTATAATAACAAAAATATGTTGCTTTGACTTTAATACACCGTGCAAAACAACCTCACCGACTGTAACGGCCGTTACCCCAAAAGCATAATAGTTTGTTTTTTCCGTAATTCATTCAAAGGATTTAATTTTATAGTAGCGGAAAATAAGAAGGTAAGTAAGATGAAGAATTTTGTAAGGCCAAATAAGCATCAAAAGCCTATTTTGATTTTTTAAACATTTTTTAAAGATGTAACGACCGTTACCTTCTTTTTTTGCGTTTTGCATTTGAACTGTTTTCGTGTTACTTAATTGGATTCTTACTGATTTTAGCTGAAAAAACATGGAGCAGCTTACCAAGATGCAAAAATACAGAAAAAACGAAAAGAAAAGTGAACAGCCTTAAACGCTTACATTATAATGACGTTTATTGTTCATCTGAAACCGAATAAAACTATGCAGAAAACTCAACACACTAATTTTACGCAATATAATATAGCTTTTCGTTTATGTTTTTTTTTTTTTTTTTTGTTATCCATAATAAATGAATTCAAACACAAAAAACGTTTAACTTTTTATAATGTAACGACCGTTACTTAAAACAAAAATTTTTTTTTGGTAACTAATTTCCTTTGGTTTGAAAATAAACCCATTCCTTAAAAAAACATTTCAAAGAATTTAATAAGACTTTTTACTTGACACATCCCGTGAAAAATTTTACAATACATGCTGTTTGTTTCCGAAATTTGAAAACAGCACATTTATAAAGTAACGACCGTTACCTTTTTAATGGTCAAAAAAAGTATTGAAACTACATTTTTTATGAATTCTTTCGGTTGCTACCGTAGGTCCAAAATTAAGCAATCCTCCTGACATATTTGCTTAGGTTGCAATTTTATTTAAAAAATATCCGAAAATCGGTAACGCCCGTTACTTTGGAAACACCCATATGTATAATATATTTTACAAATATATATTGCAATTAAACATATTAATTCAGGAACAACTGTCAGATCATAGCAGGTACATTTGTTTAGCTTTAAATAATCTTTTGAATATAATATTGCCTCCAAACACGACTTTTTCAATTTCTTATTTAAGTCTTATTAACGTTTACCTGACTAAATATTCTTTCCATATTTGCTGAATAATGTGGTAAAACTAGGATTTTTGTAATAAATTTAATCAAAATCGGAAACAAAAAACTACAATCCCTCGTTTGCATCTCTGATAGTTTTTTCCAAAAATTCAATAGTTATATGTTTTTATCAGGACAACAATTTTAATTGTCTGAACTCTGTTTCTAGCTCTTGGTTTTCAGTTTCTTCAACAAAATAGGAAAATTATTTTATAATTTCAGAGAACCAACTTTTTTTCTTTATTAATAATATTAAATGGATTAATTTGGCCACGATCTTTATATTTATTTTCAAAATCAAATCATGATAATATCTGATCACAAAGCTCTATATAAAAATTAACACAATTATTCTACTATCATATTTATTTTTTGCATTTATTTGTGCTTCTTTCAATACGTCTCTGGCAAATATTCCTAAATAAAAGACTTCAAAATTAAAAAAATTATTTTTGTTTTTATAATCAGTTAAATAAAAGTTTTCAGTTTTAAGCATACTTGTTTTTAAAAAGTTTCTCATTACAATTTTCAGCAGTTCAAGGTTGCTCTAATAGTACAAATACATATATGTTGCAAACTTGAATTGTTTAAAATCGTCAAAATTAGGGCATAAATCGTCCCATCGTCACTATCACCCCTATCGTGAATAATTTTTCACGTGAAATTTTTTCACTTTTCACGTATTTGCAATCGTGAACAAATTTTATTCAGTCCAGAATAACAACGTGAAAAATGTTCACTGAAAAAAATTCCCCTTATCGTGAATAAATATTTCGCTCGGAATATTTTCACTTCTCACATTGATATTTTCACTTTATTTGTGATGGGGAATAGAACAGAAATTATATGTATTTCTTCTTATAATTCGAATATTAAAGCTTAAAAAGTTTATTTTAATGAAAAGATCTGATAATAAGGCACAAACTGATGTATTCCTCAACAAAATGCAAAAAAACAGGTCGATTGCATGCAGATTTGTGAAACTTTAATTTGTTGGCATTTTTTCGTTTTGTTGGCTTTCCAAAAAGTAGCCGAATTATTTTACCACATAAAAGTTAGAATGCAATAAACAAACGGAGCAACCAAACTAAAGCTCCAAAACTGAATATTTAACTTTGATTTTTGAAGTTTTCTCTAAAATAAATATGTCCGTGTATATTTTTGAACAAAAAGTTGTATGGTTTTTTATTTTTTTAATCTTCTTCCCTTTTTTACATTCACTAACAACTGATAGCGGGAATAATTTTTCACGGGAGATTCACGATACCATTTTTCCCTTCGATTGGAATTAAAATTTCACGTGAACAAAAATTTCACTTCTTATTCACGATAGGGGTGTATGTCATTTTTAGGACCCAAAATCGTCAAAATGACGATAAATCGTCAAATCTGGCAGCTATGCTCGTGTGTAAAAAATAAAACAAAAATGTGCGGCTTAAAAATTCATCTCGTGTGCGGAACCCCTATAAGACGAAAATAACCAGGGAAACAAGCCGAAACATTAAAAGCGTGCCGGCGGTATGATTGAATTAGAGCCGACCGAAGCGAATTACATACAAAAGCATATACTATGTACCCAAGTAAACTTATACCAAGTATATGCAAGTCTACAAAAACAAAACACATCATGTATTTTGTTTGTGTAAATATAATGGATGAATGTGAAAAACAGATGAGAACAACATGAAGAAAACAAAAACAATTTCTAGAAATATGTATACAAAGCATAACAAACCAAAATGGCGTACGAAAATTGTAAACAGCTTTTGACAGTCATACATTACCACTAAACGAGAAAAAAATTAATCAGCTGTTCAGATGCATATACTTGATATAAATTTACTTTGCTATGTACTATCTGGGTACAAGAGACTGGCACAGGGTAAACAGAGATGACAAAAACAAAAAAAATTGGACTTCGATCATATTTTATTTGCCATAAGTAAGCTTCGTGAAAAAGAGAAAACATTAGTGTGTTTGTTATGAAAGTAAACAAAACGAAAAGCAAAAAAAAGTTCAGTTTTTAGTGGAAAATGCTACATAAAAGCACGCTTAAATTTAATAAAATGTGATAATATTAAGTATTTACGGCATAAATTTCCAAAATAAAGTGATAAAACAATTTAGTGTGTGCTTATATACTCTGTATATTAAATTTATATACATACGTACATATATTCTGTAAATTTGCCAAATGGTGGTGATATTTTGCTTACACACACATACGTACATACATACTTGATAAATTCTGATATTTTGCAGATGTATATAGTAATAAAATACAAACGATGAGTGAAAACCAACTTAAATTAATTAATAATATTTTTAATGTAAATTATAGAAATATATGGATATTTTATTAGTTTTGTGATTTATAATTTTAATTTGGATTCAAAGACAGCACAAAGAAAAAAACGAAAACGAAGGATTGTATGAGTGTATACAAATCAGTATGCAAAATCTTCCGTCTCGTGTCATCTCTGGTTACCCTGTCATATTAAAAATATTATTAATTAATTAATTTAAGTTGGTTTTCACTCATCGTTTGTATTTTATTACTATATACATCTGCAAAATATCAGAATTTATCAAGTATGTATGTATGTATGTGTGTATGTAAGCAAAACACCACCACCATTTGGCAAATTTACAGCATATATGTACGTATGTATATAAATTTAATATACAGAGTATATAAGCACACTCTAAATTGTTTTATCACTTTATTTTGGAATTATATGCCGTAAATACTTAATATTATCACATTTTATTAAATTTAAGCGTGCTTTTATGTAGCATTTTCCACTAAAAACTGAACTTTTTTTTGCTTTTCGTTTTGTTTACTTTCATAACAAACACACTAATGTTTTCTCTTTTTCACGAAGCTTACTTATGACAAATAAAATATGATCGAAGTCCAATTTTTTTTGTTTTTGTCATCTCTGTTTACCCTGTGAGACTGGTTTCAAGGCAGAGTAGAAAGTCGGTAAACTGCTGTCGGCGGCAAGCATGGCCGCATACGGCGACACACTAATCATCCGCCGCGGCTAAGAAACACATGGGCTTATTTCTATAGGGGTTCCGCACACGAGATGAATTTTTTAGCCGCAATTTTAGTTCTTTTTTTTACACACGAGACTAATGGCGTTTTCTTTTCTGAAAAAAGTGTTGCATTTATGCTACATTCTTTAATTTTCGTGATCCATTCTAAAAAATATGTAACATATTTAAAAGCGATTTCGTTCCTTTCTAATTATGTTGCACCAATAAATGGCAAAATATGCAACATATTTTGCCCTCAACTATCAGGTCGGGGTGAGATACTGCCCATTTTTACAACTTTGTTTAGTATATTTTTATACAAGTAAGAACTTGTATTTTTGTCATTCTACTTACTTAAGCGAAAAAACTTATATTTAAAACGATAATTAATTAATTAATGTTAAGCCTCAAATATTTTGTACCATTGTGGCAATAAAAAATGTACCACTTTATAAAGGTAGGTACAAACTGTAAAAAGTGTTACACATTGAAAGGGCAACATTTTTGTTCAGAAAAGAAAACACCATAATTCATCTGGCATAAAATGTATACGTGTACTCAGCTTTGTGTGTGTTAGTGTTTTTTGTATTCTTTTGATGTTTGAAATGTGTATGTATTAGTTTTGTGCTGCTTGTGCGTGTATGAGGCTGGTTGAAAAATTGTTCCAACGAAAAACCGCTCTCTTCACCCCTCTCGGCCAAAAACTCTCATGTTTTGCCAGCATAATTAGACTCGTGTGCAGAACACCATTCCATGGTGGAATAATCAGGTGTGCGCAAGAAGGAATATGGTTTTTTGAAGGGTTGTGTTTTGACCGTTAAAAAAATGGAGAAGTATGCTTTTCTTGTCAAAAGTTGTTCACATTTTTGGCCGCCATCATAAATATTTTTGTTTACGTTATGCCTTTTGTTTTTGCATAACCAATAAATACATACAAAACAACTTTTGTTTTGTTTTGACAATTTTGAATTAATTTTACACAAACAAAATGCATGTTGTTTTTTATTGTTGTATTCTTACGCGCACCTTATTATTCCCCCATTTCCATTCTATCACCCAATTTAGTCCCCGTCCAGAATTGCAATTTTATTGGCTGCAATTCTTTAAAATTCTGCTTTGAAATTGCATAAGTGTCCACATTATAAAAACCACAGAAAAATTTATTTTCAATATTTTTAACTTAAAAAACTGTAATGCATCACATATTAATTTAATTTTCGTTTTTCATATAATTGAAGAAATACAATAAAACGTCAAATACACATAGAACCCAGTGCGAATTGCAAGGCAAAAAAAAATTGCCGAGCACATGAAACTCTGTACCCCTCCCAAATCATCTTACCTCTCTCACCTAAAAAACCAAGAATTGCAACTAATAAAATTGCAAGTCTGGACAGGGACTTACATGATGACTTTTGCGACGTCACTTTTTGCTTGTTGGTAAGCGGTGTAGCGAAGAAAGAGGGTAAACAAAAAGACTCGATTTGTGTTTTTCAAGACTTTTCTTCTATTTCTCTTTGTTACTTTTCATTATTTTTCTTACTTTTGTTATTTATCTTTGTTACTTTTCATTATTTCAAAACCAAATTGGGAAAAAAGGCATGAAACTAAAAGACATCGTCTGAACACACAAAGATTTTGGTAGCAACTTCAAAAGGGAATTCAGTAAAAGCGACGTCGCAAAAGTCATCATGTAAGTTGGGTGTATGTATGTTTCAAGACGAAAATAACCAGGGAAACAAGCCGAAACATTCAGCCCAATTATGAATTTCCGCAGGGAATTTTTTCCCTTCCCAATCATTTCTTCCCGTGGAAAAACGGAAAATAGCGCTAGAATTTTATAGAAAGTATAAAATTCCGGGAGTTGTTGGATGCGTTGATGGTACGCATATAAAGATTATTGCTCCATCCAAAAACAAACATCTCTATTACAATCGAAAAGGAAATTATAGTTTGAATGCGCTGGTGAGCGATGTAATAGTATCTTATAATAGTGTAATTAAAATGTTATTTAATCTTTTTAGATTTGTGATAACGAGCTTAAAATTAGGTACGTTGATGCAACGCATCCGGGAGCTTGCCATGATTCTTTTATTTGGTCTACCAGTGATGTTAGGACTTATTTGGAACGAGAATACTTGGGAGGTGCAAACAACTTTTGGCTCTTAGGTAAAATTTTGTTTTAAATTTGAAGTAATCTTTTTATCTATTATTATAATTTTATCTATTGTTTTAGGTGACGCTGGTTATCCATTGGAGCCTTGGCTTTTGACGCCTCATCGTGTACCAGAAGATGGTTCCAGAGAGATGCGATTTAATGAAGTGCACTCAAAGGCCCGCAATATTATTGAACGAACAAACGGCGTATTAAAGAACAGATGGAGATGTCTTCTTGGTGCTAGGGAGCTCCATTACAGCCTAGAGAATGCTGTAAAAATTACAAATGTATGCTGCGCTCTTCACAATTTATGTATTCACTACAAAGTTGGTGAAGAAAATTATGATTCCATCAGCTCTATGGAAACGTCGGAAGAAATAAGTTCAGCAATATCAACGCAGTACTTGACCACAGCTCAGTCAATTAGAGCTAATATTGGAAACGCGATATAAAAGAAAAACCTTAAATATTTAGAAAAAAATTTTATAATTTAAACAAAAGCAACTTTTTGGTACAATATTAAAAATAAAAAATAATAAAATTAGTGTAATACATATCTTGTTTTAAATTTTTTTGTCAACATTGTCTATTTGAAGCTGTAGTCGGTTTTTCTCGAGTTTGTATTCCACCTCACTAACCCACATTTTTTCCATGAAAGAGTGGTGGCGCCGCGTCTCTTCAAGTTCTTCTCCTTTCATTTTTTCCATCACCTGAAAATATTTTTTCTTGCATTTCGTTGATGCTGTCGAGTGCTCTATAAATTTTTTTAAAACTTTGTTTTAGCTCCTTCATGTCTACTACAGCTTCCTTAACAGTATCCACTAAATCTTTCTGCACAGCAAGTTCCTTCAATAGCATATCAGATGAAGATTTTACTGCGTCTGTCGTCGTTTTACAGACAGATTTTGGTGTTTCATTTTTCTGGGATTTTAAAATTGATTTAGGTGTTTCAATTTGTATGGGTTCCACAGCAACAATAATGCTTTCATTTTGACCATCTTCAAGCATTGAAACATCAAAAACATCTATATCAGGCGATACTTCTGGAAGTTCGCTGATATTATTTGACGATTCCAGTCCGAAGCGATTTGAAGATACACCTTCAACAGAGGTTTTCATTCCAATCAGATCAAATATAGTTTGTTCTGTTGGCGAAAACTTGTAATCTCGGTTTGGGCCTCCTCCTGTGGCCTTCTGATTCTGCAAATTTTGCGCTGCTTTTTGCCGTACATATTTTTTCTGGTCAGTCCACACCTGTAATTTAAATAATTTTATTGAAGAAATTTTTATTTGGTCATGTATATTTACCTACTTCCATTCCGTGGAATTCTTAGTTGGTGGGCCTAATGAATTTAATTCATCTTCAGCTCGATTCCAGAATTCTTGAACCTGTTGCCTATCTCCCTTAAAAAAACCACGGGCGATTTCGGGATTCTGCTCCATTAAAGACACTAAGTGTTGTAGTTGAAGTTTGTTTGTGCTTTTTGACCTAAAAAAACTCTTTTATATTAATATTCTTATATATTTTTAATTAAAACTTACATTTTCACGCTAGCTCCCTTTCAAATTTCTGGGGAATAAACTTGAAAAAGCTGTTAACCATTTTTCCCTTTTTTTCATATTCGTAATACGTACTTTTTTCCCAGGGTAATTTTTCCCTTTTTTAAATTGTGTTAAGAATAGGAGAAAAATCCGAGGGAAAATTTAATTCATAATAGGAGTAATGGGGAAAGGGAGAAAACTCCCGGGGAATTATTGTTTGTAATTGGGCTGATTAAAAGCGTGCCGGCGGTATGATTGAATTAGAGCCGACCGAAGCGAATCACATACATACATATGTTTGTACGTAAAAATAAATTAATTTTGAAAATGGAAAAAGAAGACGAAAGAGTTTACATATAAAATTCAATAGAAAATGTGGAAGGAAAGAAGACATTTCTGATATTTTATATTCATATATTTTATTTACACCTCAATTCTAAATATTCCCAGGGAATAAGTTCCCTGGGAATTAATTTTTCCCAAGAATACAATTCCCCTATTCTAACAGTTTGGGAAGGGAATAATAAGGGAAAGAGAACTCGAAAAATCGAAATCAGCTGTTTAGTTTTGTAAAAAAATTTGCAATTCAATTTTATAAACAACAACCGCAAAATCTTTATAATAATAAAAAAAAAAGTAAAAAAAAGGAACAAAATGTTTAGTGTTGCGTTTATTGTTAATGTTGGTGAAATGAAAGACGCTGAAAACCAGCAAAAGGAAAAAATTTAAAGAAGATATCTACGGGATGCCAGCAACCCACTCGAGTTGCCGCAAACTTTGTGAGTACTTGAATACACTTTTTTATATTTACATACTTATTTATTAACCCTTTATCGGGCGACATATCATTTTAAGTTCAAATAGTTGTTTTTCTATTTCTATTAAGAAATTTAAAATACATGTTAATTCTGAAATTTTTAAAAAATATTTTTTTGTTGTTAATTTAAAAAATATTGGTGTGTTACAGAAATGTTACATTGCTTGAAAAGTTAGAGTATTTTATGATAGATGGAATGCAAGGAAGCAGTTATTATTCTTGTTATAGCACAATGCAATCCCACATTTTTCACATAAAGTTTGTGATACTCCTTGGCAATTTTGCGGTTTGCACCGTATCATCTTTTCCGCCCATACTGGCCAATGACGAACCTGGTCTTGACGCACAGCTTGTGGTGGAGCATGTTTTTGGCCTTTTTTTGCTTGTAAATCAGGTTCAATTGATCTCGAAAATACAACTCCTTATTGGGTAATGTGACATAAATGAAACAAACTGAAATTAACCATATGCAAGTAGAATATAGTTTTCTTTCAGTTGTATTTGATATAAATTACTTTATTACTTACTTACGCACTTATTATTTACAAAGAAAATAATATGTATAACACAAAACAGATTTTCGCACTAAAAACTTGAAACACTTGTTGTCGGTTGAAATTTTTTCAGTAATAAACTTTTGGCACAGTGAAAAATTTGATAATAATATTGTCCCGTTATAGTTTATTCTTTTTTTTTTTTTGTGCACGGTTTATACTACTTACATATGTTACAATGCCTAAAGTACTTATATTTTTAAAACATAGCAATATACAGCCAATTTTAAGGTATGTTACATTACTGTCACATGGCCAGATAAAGGGTTAACATGTTTATATTAAAGGTTTGAAAAATATTATCGAGTAAATAAACCGGCATTCAAGCATCTGTTAGAAATGCTAACGACCAACATACGGCCAAAGCTGAAGTCGTTTGGAGTTTCCCCCATACTAAAATTGAACGCAGCTTTACGATTCAATTCTGTCTATAAATTAGTCCAGACTCTGTTAAGTTCTTCTTTGCTTCCTTTCCACCCGCGTGCAATTTCTGGATGTGGTTCCATCGTACTTAACAGAATTTTCATTTGCTGTCTGTTTGTGTTTCTGTTTTTCAATCTAAAAAATTATTTATGTATGTGATGATTTATAAAATAAATCAAATTTTGTATTTCTGAATCTTTCCAATTCTAGAAGCAATACAAAACTTATTATAAAAAATTATTATTTTAATCGTATTAAAAAACAAAATATTTAATTCTTACATTTTTTTTGCACTATTCCTTTTGAAATTTTTAGTGTAAATATTTGGAATTTAAAATTTAGCATTAATTCCCTTCAAAATGTTTGGGGGAAAAATCCTACACAATTATTCCCTTTCTCTCACATTTGGAATACCTACTTTTATTCCCGGGGAAGAGTTTCCCAATTCGAAGTTCATTTAGAATAAGGGAAAAGAAAAAAAGGGAAAACTTTCCCCAAGAAATTTTGTTTAGAATAAGGGAATAGGGAATAGGGAAAAATTCCCAGGGAATTGTCATTTAGAATTGGGGTGTTAACATATTTTATTTCCACTGATGTATTTTTTTTTTATTTTGGTATTATAAAGGCCCCAACACAATTAGGTTATATAGGCCCACTAATTTTACATTCCACTGATGTATATTTTAGTACTTTTGCCCTTAAATAAAATAAATACTACAAAGTACATAATTTCGGTTGTAACTTTTCTTATTATTAGTAAAAATAATAATATACGTACATTTTAGCATAATTTTTTTTAATTACAATCGTTTTATATACATTTGAGAACAAGACTCAATTTATTTAGGGAAAATAAGAAGATAGAAATTTTTCGAAAAATTATTTATGCTACATACTTATGTATGTGAGCACCTATGACTACTTAAATTTTAAGTCGCATAAGTACATTACAGCCACCTAAAAGTCTCTGCGAATTTGCTTAAGCATTTGACAGACTTTTCGTTCAATTTTGACATTAGCTTAAGCCAGCTTATGCATATTATGGTTGGGCCTTTAGTCACGATCATAGACTACACAATATTCTGTGGTCACGATGTCGCAGTGGTCGAGTGAGCATCACGCGTTCGAAGTGGAGGCATTTTTTAAGAGTAATGATTCTTACGTAATTGCTCGTTGAAAATTTTGTTCAAAGTTCGGTTTTGGAGCGACTACGCTCATTTTCACTTAAACGGCCACGTCAACAAGCAAAACTGCCGTTACTGGTATTCAATAATCCGAAACCATCGATTGAAACATCAAAAACCATTTTTTTTTTTTTTTTTTTTTTTTAATTAGGACCAGCACTCAGGGGATGACCCCTACGTATGCAGTGCATTGTGCCGGAACTCAGAGAGAGGGATAGAGTAGAGAAGATTGATGTTGAAAATGTAGAAGGCTTAACTCTTTTACAACTCTGCTTTGCGCGTTATGTTAATTTTTATAGCAGGGTTGAGGCGCCTCCGGTGTTAGGTAGACGCATTTACTTTGTTAAGCTGTATTGGCAGGCATTTTATTAATTGTTTTACTTCGCCGATGTTTCTGCTAACCGACGAAGGAGGGCGATGTTGTGTACATTAGCTTGGAACATCATCAATCGCCGTCGGAACAGTTTTTTAGTGACCAGTGCTATGCCTTCATCACTTAAATAGTACGACAACAATTAATACAATGTCTCACTAATGTACATTACATAAATTAATGATGTTGATTGACTTGCTCTGGCCAGGGTTTGAACCCAGGCCCCACGTCATTGTTTGCTTAGTAGTCAACGCGCTAACCACTTCAGCCAACACCACCCCCATTGCATTGCCCCAGGGTAACTGTTTGGTGCGCCTTATCCACGCATGAGATAATTGGACCAAGTTTACTGCAGCGTGTGGCGCAGGATGCAAGGCTCCGTTTTGAACACTGTGGTCAACTCGACGGAAGTCATCTGGATGATATACTCTTTAAAAAATTAAATCCGCATTTCCATTCTATCGTTCAATGCTCTTAATAAAACTTTGTGTCAATTATTACGTTTTATTTTTAAGTTTGAAAATATAAATTTGCCACCAGACATCCTGTATAAACCACATAGTGTATAACTCAATTTATTGCTTGTCACCACATATAAGTATATACATCTAAAAATATCAAAATAAGTACATATCGCTCCTTTATTGCAACATAGTCATATTTCATAGTCATATATCATTTGAGATATGACTATGTTGCAATAAAGGAGCGATATGTATTTAATTTTAAAAGTAAAGTTTTCTGTCTAACCATAATCTTAAGCAGAAATAAACATCAACTACAGCAGTTTCTGTTCTTGAAAAAGCTCAGATGTTTTTAGGAGAACAGCAGAAACTCCAAGGGTTCTACCGAAGAGCTAAGCAGAAATAAGCTCACAAGGTCCAGAAAGAGCACCACATTACCCAGATGAAATTTATTTTGGTACTGGCGGACCAACATTACAAAACATCATGGCATTTTATTGTTGACTCTGCATGTTCCTGTTAAATAAATGCAATTCAATTTGGAGCAAATTTGACTGCAGCAGGCAAAAATTCTGTGCCAAAAAAGAAAAAGTGCTTAAGCTGTACTATTAACATTGCATATTAAATAATTGTACCTTGGGAGGACTATTTGCACCAATTATTATTTACATCAAAAAATAAAACAATATATATTCAACCGTATCGTGAATAATTTTCCACATGAAAATTTTTCACATTCCACATAATTGCGTATCGTGAAACAATTCCCTGTAAATAATTTCACGCCAAAATAAAATTCCCCTAATGGTGATTAATTTTTCTCCGGGAGTTTTTTCACTTTTCCCTTCAATTTGTTCACTTTATTTTTGAAGGGGAACATAATAGAAAATGTACATATTTCTTCTTATAATTCGAAAATTAAAGCTTAACAATTTATTTTAATGAAAAGATCTGATAAGGTACAAACTGATATATTGCTCAACAAAATGCAAAACAACAGGCCGATTACCTGCAGACTTTTAATTTGTTGGAATTTTTTGTTAGGTTTCCAAAAAGTACCGAATTATTTTACAACATAAAAATTAGATTGCAATAAACAAACGGAGCAGCCAAACTAAAAATCCAACACTGAATATTTAGCTTTGACTTTTTAAGTTTTCTTTAAAATAAATATGTCTATGTATATTTTTGAACAAAAATTTCTATGATTTCTTATTTTTTTAATCTTCTTTCCTTTTTGACATTCACTGAGAACTGATACCGGGAATACTTTTTCACAGGAGATTCACGATACAATTTTCCCCATCGAGGGGAATAAAAATTTCACGTGAACAAAAATTTCGCTTCTTATTTACGATAAGGGTTAATATTGATTAAATTGAATATTTTTTATAATTGTATTTGCTTGTTTAGTTTAAACTCAAAAATTAGTTCTTGTTCGCCGATATCGAAGAAGTTTTCTCTTTCGAACAGTTAAAACAGTTATACAAAATTTATTTTTGTTGCTCAGGATTAGTTGCCCCAGATATGAATACCAAAAGCACTACTGGTATAATATACATCCACTGAAAATAAAAATATAAAACTTCATAAGTATTCCTGCTGATAATTTTACAATATATAAACATATATGCACAGTCAAATTCGGTTAAGCGAAAATTTAAAATTAATTACACCACTTTGTTCTGCTTATCCAAGATTTTCGATGAAAAGAAGTTCGGATTTATGAAAAAATTTTCGGTTAAACGAACTCACTTAAAAATTGTAAAACAAAAATACGGCATTAGAAGAATAATATATATGTTAATTTTAATTTCAAATTCATTTTAGGAACTGAAATATACATAGAAAACCAATGTTGTCAGAATTGGTTTTAAAAACGATAAGAAAACATGCTTTGTTGTCATGAAAACCATTGTTATCGGTTTTATGTTCGAACTAGAATTAATGTTGGTTTTAGGTGTCACAGAAACCTATGTTATCGGTTTTGTTATGGGAAATAAATCAAGCAGCTATCAGCTGTCAGTTTTCTTTTGCGCGCTTTGTTTTTATTTTTTTTTTTTTTTTTTTGTATCAGATTATTTTATGAAAATGGAAGTAAACTAATTTATTTATTTAAATGACCTTATAAAAAGAGATATTTTTGTATTGATTTTTTTATTTTTTTAGGGGTAAACATAAAAATACGACACAAAATGATATAATCATGGAGTTTATGGAAAAATAACCTGATATACCAAAGGGGTTTACTAAGCGCGATAAAACAACAGTAGATGCCCTATGGCAACAACAGAAAACCTGAACGCACGATGAAAATGGGTGGAAAAAGGTAACCAAATTTTTTGACACAAAATAAATTTTATTAAGTTGTAGCCCGTTTATTTGTGTAGAAATGGACAAAGTGGAAAAGTGAAGTTAAACGAAAGGTGGACCATTTTGAAACATCACATGAAAACATATGAAGATACTATAGTGCGCTTATGTTGCATTTCGTAGTCAGTAGAAGGTGTGTCTGGCATTGCAATTGGCTTCAATGAAGAAGTTGATTTTAGAATTGAAGAAGAAATGCCCTGCACCGTCTTCAAAACGACCATTGTCTCCGGTTGGGCCCAAAAGGTTTTTTAGATGAAGATAAAAGGAAAATGGAAATAAATGACAAGTTTGACGAATTAATCAAAACAGAAGAGGAAAACGCAAGCTCCATGAGACGTATTTATAGGGCAATTGGAAAAGGAAATGAGTCTGTAACGAATGCAGTCACTGATTTAAAAAACGAATTTTCCCCCCTTATTACAGCAATTTTAACACCTATGCAAGAAAAAAAATTAATTGAAGAAGAGACATATATAAAATTCAAAAAGAGATTTTTAAAGAATTTCAATGAAACGTTTTTTTTTTTGTAGTTTTTTTATTTATTGAATCTTCAATTATAAATTGAAGCATCAATAAGTTATTCAAATCTCGATCTAAAAATGTTAAATATATGTATGTTTAGCCAATGCTAAACAAAATTTTTAATTTCAACGGTTGATTTTTGTTGTTTTACATCTCTCGTGTACGGCTGAGAGAAAGAGTATCCCTCCTTCTCAACAGGGTGTAGCCTCTATAATTTAGAACGTTGCGCGCAACTGGGTTTGGGTGCAACTCTAGTTTTTCAATATATTTTGTCGCGTGTTTTGAAAATACTGTCTTCACCAACGGAACATCAAGATCTTTGTGAATTCGCTTATTTCGGATATACCAGGGGGCTGCAGTAATTGTACGTAGAATTTTGTTTTGTCGCCTTTGAATTTTTTTACATTAGATGCTGAGGCAATGCCTCATAACTGGATTCCATAGGACCATATTGGGTTCAGGATGGCGTTGTATAATAGAAGTTTACAGTCTAGGCTTAGTATAGAATTCAAATCTTGATCTAAAAATGTTAAATATATGTATGTTTAGCCAATGCTAAACAAAATTTTTAATTTCAACGGTTGATTTTTGTTGTTTTACATCTCTCGTGTACGGCTGAGAGAAAGAGTATCCCTCCTTCTCAACAGGGTGTATCCTCTATAATTTAGAATATTGCGCGCAACTGGATTTGGGGGTAACTCTAGTTTTTCAATATATTTTGTCGCGTGTTTTGAAAATACTGTCTTCACCAACGGAACATCAAGATCTTTGTGAATTCGCTTATTTCGGATATACCAGGGGGCTGCAGTAATTGTACGTAGAATTTTGTTTTGTCGCCTTTGAATTTTTTTTACACTCGATGCTGAGGCAGTGCGCCATAACTGGATTCCATAGGACCATATTGGTTTCAGGATCGCGTTGTATAATAGAAGCTTAAAGTCTAGGCTTAGTATAGAATTTCTTTCAATAAGCCAATGCATTTGGGCTGCTTTTAATTTCATTTGTGTCAACTTTGCGTCTATATGCGATTTCCATGTTAAACGACGATCAAGATGAACGCTAGATACATATTTGACTACAGTGTGTTTCGGTATGGTCTTCACTGCCACACGTAAAAGTGACGTGTACACATTTCTGCTCATTAATTTTTATCCGCCACTGATTCCAGTTTTGAAATATACCCTTGTAGATTCCGGGAAGCTTCTGCAGGATATTCATGAACGCTTAGAAAAGCCGTATCATCAGCAAATGTTGACGTGTGAATGTTACCGCTTAGCGGTAAGTCAGAGGCATATATTAAATAAAGTAAAGGACCGAAGATACTGCCTTGAAGGACTCCGGCTTCAATCGACTTCGGAGGGCTTACAAAATTGCCTTACCTAACTACAAATTTTCGTTCCTTTAGATAGCTTTTTAAGAGCCTGACGGGTAGATTTTGTGTTGATTTGTGGATAAGACCTTCGTGCCATAAAGCCTGTGCGATATCAATAAAAAGCGCTGAACAATATTTAATTTTTTCAAAAGTTTCTCTAACTGCATTCACAAGTCTGTGAGTTTATTCAAACATGTTATGCTGACTGCGAAAACCGAATCTGTTGATGTTGTTGCATCGAGTTTTTGCAGAAATTTTTGCAGCGAAGCTGTTTGTGTTTGTAAAAGCTCTCGGAGCTGTTTGGTACACTCTTTAAGTCTTAAGTTCAGCTGAGGTGATCTGTAACGTTGCCATTCTCGTCGAGCTCTCCTTTTTCTATATCAACATAAAAAATATTGTTTAATCTGGTTGATTTATATTATTTCAGGTAGCATTAAGAGCAGCTTGTTTAAAGTGTGCTTGAAACAATCTAATAGAGTCATCTATGTCAGAAGGTGTTCTCTACGGCATATTTTCCGAGCCATGAGCACTCAGGTATTTTTTGTATCAACCAGTTAATACGTGCAGATGTCATTGGTAAGTCACATGTAGGTGATGAAGTTGTATGCGAGTATATAGTGACAATTGTAGGCGAGTGGTCTGAAGATAAATCCAAAGATGATGCAACTGCAATCATTTCACTGGGCACATCTTTCACAATTCCAAAGTCGATAACATCAGGAATTTTTTGTCGATCTGTTGGACAATATGTTGGCTGACCACTTGAAGCTACATTCAAACCCATTTTATTACCTCAGTACGTACGCACAGGAACAGAAATATCAAAAAGATGAAGTAAATGGGTGTAAAAAAATTGAAGCTGTTCTTCAGCAGTAAGCAAGTTGTAGATATCATTCCAATATATACTGTTAAAACATTCTTCCAATAAGTTGAGATCAATATTGCGAAAATCATAATAACTAATTGGAGTTTCAGTATTTATTAAGTTAAAATCGTACGAGATAAAAATTAAGTCATGTTTTGAAAAGGAGGGTGCACTGGTTTGATCAAAAAGTAATAAGTTTGACACATTTGCTAATATGAAGATGTCAAGTAGTGTACTAGTAGTATTTGGAAAGTGTGTAGGGTGCTCGGTATTTACAATATGTAAACCAATAGATGTTAATTGACTGGGGAAGTTGGAATTTAAATTTGACAAGATATTACAGTTGAAATCACTTGCAATAATAACATCATTGTATTGCGTAGCTCCAAGTCGCGCATAAATGTTTCAAACCCATTTACGCAGTATTGTCAATAAAGTAATTAAATATAATTCATATTATGCGCATTCGGAAAATATCTTGCTATCAATGTTGTTTGATGATAGGAAAGAAAAGCGAGACGTGCTATAAAGAAAATTCTGCGCTATCGAACCGATGTTGAAGACCCAACGGAAGTTAGAGTTTATAAAAAACCAGATATAAACTTTAATTGCACAAGTTACACGGAAATTATCAATTTGAATGATATAAATAACGTATTTGAACCACCATTGAAAGAATATTTAATTCAAGATGATCCACCGTTTTTTGATCCAAAAATTCCATCACACACAAGGAACGGATCGACACGTTCAATTGCTAGCTAGCGTTTCCAAACGAGTTATTCCGGGATATATAGAGGCTGTTATGGCGACGACATTACATAGCCGTGCGAAATTGCCCAGACTTGAAACAATATCTTTTTTATTTTCTTTTCTATTACTAAGTAAAATTCATTTTTTCATTTCATTCTGACTAAATAAATTTCTAAAGAGAAAAATAAACTCGAAAAATAAAAATTTCGCCGATTTTTTCTTGTAAAGTGCCAAAAATGGTAATTTTTTGAAATGTTTGTATGGGGAACCCCCATGTGTGGTTCCAGGGGGTGTGACACTGGCATAGGTGGGTCGGCCCTTCAAAGTTAGTGGGGGTGGGTCATACATTTTGACTCGATTGAGGCACTCTAAATGGGTCAATGTGAGATTTTTCAAAATTCAAAAGTCGGAACATCAATATACATTGTAGAGGTATGGTTCCTTCGGCAAAGTTTCTTATATATATATATATATATATTAGGGCGGGTCGATTTGTATGGAGGCCAAAAAATCGCTCAAATGACAAGGAAATCGTATTCTAGGGATCAAAATAAGAAACTTTGCCGAGGGAACCATACCTCTACAATGTACATATATATATATATATATATATATATATATATATATATATATATATATATCTATGGTCTCAAGTAGAAAGGTCCTAACTTGTTTTTTACGAAATTGAGGTTTCTGTGAATCGAATACATTTAACTTCGTCATAAAAATTTATTGCAACAATGTAAAATAAAAAGATTATGATTTTACCTTCTCCTGTAAATATAAAATTATTCGAGATAGAGCCTTTTTACTTGAGACCAACGATATATGCATATAAAATATCTAATATAAATAAATATGCATTGAACCAAGCGATTAGTAAATTTTAATCCTTCTATTTCGCTTTTCACTACAAAGTACATAGACAGCCTTATGTATTAGTTATTAAGTTTATTAGGTAATGAAAAATAGTTTTCAATATTTTTCATTCATATAAACAGTTATACAAATGTTAATATGATTTATATTTACAAAGTTATTTTTATGTTAAGTACAATATATTGTTGTAGATTGTATATTAACACCCCTTCTCAATGTAATAAATATTGCACATAATGCATAAAAATATTTAAGGTATTTAAAGTAATCCAATTAATTTTCTAAATTTACAAATTTTAATTCTTTGCAAAGGTTTAGTAAATAAATCGGCTAACATCTGATCAGTTGGACAATATTTATAAATAATTCTATTTTCTCTTAATAAGTCCCTTACAAAATAATATTTGACGTCAATATGTTTACTTCTTGGATTAATTTTTTCTTCTTGTATTATCTTAAGACAACTTTGATTATCTTCAAAAATAATGGGGATTGATATTTTAACTTCAAACTCATGCAATATTTGTAGCACCCACAACATTTCTTGAGATGCTTCTGCTAAGGCAACTAGTTCAGCTTCAGTTGAAGACAATGTAACATTTTGTTGTTTTCTGCTTGCGTATGTAATTGTTGCATCTCCAAGTTTAAATAAAAATCCACTTGTGGATTTCCGACCAATTAATTCACCTGCCCAGTCTGCGTCTGCATATGCTTTTAGATCTAGTGATGTCTTAGATTCAACACATAGTTTTAATTGTTTGGTACCTTTTAGGTATCTCATAATTCTTTTTATTTCCAACCAATCTCGTTCACTAGGGCTGCTTACTTTGCGAGATAATATCGACACTGCAACTGATATATCAGGTCGTGTATTGTTCGAAAGATATAATAATGATCCAACCGCTTTTCTATATAAGTTGTTATTTTTTAACATTGAGCTTTCGTTGCAATCCTTTAAATAACCTGGATCCATTGGAATTGAGGAAATTTTGGCATCAGAAAGTCCAAACTCATTTAAAATATTATTTATGTAACTTTCTTGGGATATATAAAATATACCTTCTTCATTTCGATGTATCTCAAGACCCAAATATTGTGTCAATTCACCCAGTTCGGTTATATCAAAATTTTCTTTTAAATTATTAATTTCATTTCTAATTAAAGTACTATCTTTACTTGCAATGATAATGTCATCTACGTAAATTAATACGTATATTTTAAATTTGCCAATAGTCTTTACGTAAAGACATGGTTCGGCTTTACCCCTTCTGAATCCTGCATTAATTAAGACTTCATTAATTCGAAGATTCCAACAACGCGCCGACTGCTTCAACCCATAGATGCTTCGTTTCAATTTACAAACTAAGTTTTCTTTACCAGGTTCTGCAAACCCTTCCGGTTGACGTATATATATTTCAGTATCTAACTCACCATTAAGAAATGCTGTTTACATCTACATGTTCTACCTTCATATCATCAAAACTTGATATTGCTAGTAATATTCTTAAATTTGATTGTTTAATCACCGGTGCAAAAACTTCATCGTAGTCTTCTCCATATTTCTGAGAAAAGCCTTTAGCTATAAATCTTGCTTTGTATTTTTATCTCCGTCTACTGATATCTTTGTTTTGAACACCCATTTACAGCCAACTAATTTAAAACCTTCAGACATTTCCACCAGCTCCCACGTTTGATTCTCATTTATAGATTTTAATTCTTCTTTCATAGCGAACAACCAATTCTTACTATCTGGTCTTGACACAGCTTCTTTGTAAGTAACTGGATCGTTATTTACACTTACTTTAAAACCATACCTTTTAGGAGGGACATTCTTATTGTTTCTTGAAGAAATTCTTCTTTTAATTGTTGGTATGTCCTTATTACATGGTGATTCATTTGTAGATGATGAAAGTTCAGTTTCAGATACAGAAGATGAAGGATATTCTTCAGCCGATTAGAATCCAAAACAATCTTCAGACATTAATGATTCCGCAGGTTGTGGTCTCTCCTGCGCTTTGTATTGATTATTTTCATTTTGTATAGAAAAGTTAAACATGTTTTCAGGAAGTGGTTTTTCTTGACCATAACACACATTTATGCAAGCTTTCTTTGGCTCAATAAACTCAACATCTCTACTAATAATAATATTGCTAGTGTTCATATTTAGTAGTCGAAAAGCTTTGGATTCCTCACAATAACCTACTAAATGGCATTTCACTGCAACGTCCTCCAACTTCTTTCGTTTTTGTTTATTGGCGTGTGCATATGCTATTGACCCAAATACACGAACATGTTTTAAATTTGGCTTTTTCTTAAACATCTTTTCATAAGGAGTAACATTTGTAGCAGAAGATATCATACGATTCTGAATGTAATTCGCAGTATTCACACTTTCTGCCCAAAACTTCAAATCAATATCAGCATCATTCAGCATGCACCTTGCCATTTCCATAACACTTCGGTTTTTCCTTTCTGCAACCCCATTTTGTTCAGGTGTGTAAGGAGCAGTAAGTTGATGGCTGATTCCATTACCTTTCAAGTAATTATTCATTCTCTTATTACAAAATTCACCACCACGATCAGTTCTTATAATTTTTAAGCGTTTACCAAATTTGTTTTCCGAATATTCAATAAAATCTTTTATTCTCTCAAAAGCAAAATCTTTAGTTTTCATAAAATATACACAACAGTAACGGCTGAAATCATCAATCAGTGTTAAAAAATATCGATTTCCACCTGGGGTTTGTTTTTGCATTGGACCACATAAGTCTGCGTGTACCAAATCCAAAATACAATCAGCTCTTGATGTGGAAACTTTTGGAAATGGTTTTCTTGTCAATTTAGACTTTAAACATGTCTCACACTTAAAATCACAATTACATTTTTTAATGTTTACACCCAATAATAGACCGTTGTTAACACTTGACTGAATTGCTTGTATATTTCTATGTCCCAAACGACGATGCCATACATGAACACATTCTGACGATTTCAAAGAAACCTTATTTGCATTATTACTTTGGTTAAGAACATACAAATTATTTTTCAAAGTTGCTGTAGCTTTAAGTTTCCCTTTCATAGAAATGGAACAACAATTTGCATCAAAAAATACACGAAAACCTTCAATAGTCAACTTCCTCACTGATAATAAGCTTCCTTCTAATCTTGGAACGTATAATACATCTCGAAAAAGCATGTTTTGGTTTCCACAAAGTAATTGACACTCACCGGTTCCACTTGATATCAATTCAGTACCATCAGCTAAATAAATAACATTATTTCGTTGCTTGTCCAATTTAACAAAATAGCTTTCTTCGCAACACATATGACAAGTAGCTGCAGAATCGATATACCAATATATATTTGTTTTTGTTGATATAATACCGAAACAGACATTTCGTTTTTCAACATTAGTAACATTATTTGCCCGATCACCACCATTCAATCTAATTTTAGAACAATTTTTTCTAATATGTCCTGTCTTACCACAAGAATAACATTTGGGAATAAATTTCTTCTTTTTAATTTTAAAAACGACATCAGCTACTGCTTCATTTCCTGATTTTCTTTTAAATTCTTGAAGCAATTTTTCTTTAACAAAATCAATTGTTAAATCTTCTTCAGAGCGCATTTCCAATGAAGAAATTAGCGAATTATATTCCTCCGGTAAACTGCCGAGTAAAAATGCAACAACTCTTCGTTCTCCCATATCTTCCCCCAAATCATTTAATCGATCCACAATATTTAAGAATTCCGTTAGGTGTTCTTCCATCGATTGATCCATACTCATTTTCTTTGTTGAAAGTTGACGAAGAAGACTTACTTCATTGGTTAGATTTGATTTTTCATGATGTTTTCTTAAAGCATTCCAAAAATACTTGGCAGTCTTCAATTTCTTGATGTGTACCTTCTGGGATTCTTCAATAGCTAAACCAATAGTAGCTCTTGCCTTTCCATCACGTAATACCCATTTTTCATCTGGAGAAACAGGAATATCCTGAATTACAATATCCCACAATTCCCTTTCCAGCAACAACAGTTCCATATTGAATTTCCAAGTATGATAGTTAGAGTTTGAAAGTTTGGGAAATTGCATATTTGTACCACTCATTTTGAATTTAATTACAACGGTCTTAGTCGCGTAATCCTGGGCCCATAACCTATTAGTTATTAAGTTTATTAGGTAATGAAAAATAGTTTTCAATATTTTTCATTCATATAAACAGTTATACAAATGTTAATATGATTTATATTTACAAAGTTATTTTTATGTTAAGTACAATATATTGTTGTAGATTGTATATTAACATTATGCTCAATTAATGTTTTTTTAAAAGCACGTAACCAGGCAGATTTGTTATTACTTTTCTGAAAAGATACCCTTAATAATATGAAACTACAACTTACATATTTGGCAAAGAACCCACGATTATCTTTGCTTTCTCCACGTTCTCTTGCTTCGCGTTCCCTTTCAATTTTTTGAATAAAACTAGCTGTATCTGGCACCGGAGCGAGTTCAGTATGTTTGATTAATATTTGAGTTTTTAAATCTGTTGATAAATTTGAAAAGTCGATTTTAGAACAATCCATAATGTCTATCTCAGATGTTGACAAATAAAGTGCATTAACGTAGCCATTGGCGTCTATCGAAATCCATATTTCATCATTTAATTGGCTACTAAGTAAGTTGCAGGCTTTGTTTGCCGTAAAAAAAGTTCGTTTTGACCCATTTGGATATTCCACTTCCGCTTTTAAACGATAGAATACATCAGAATCTGAAAGTTTCTGTCAAAAATATTAATATTGTAATTTTTAATATTCAATTTTATACCTTAAGATTATCCAAATCATTCGCAGTCAACACAGTTTGAGCCACATTTGAATGACCGGTACTCAAACTTGGGATTGAAATATTTGCACGATATATAAAACTATCTGGGTCACTTGCAATAATTGCGTGGTGCAATTTAATATTAATCCATCCATCGGATTCTAAGTAAGCCTTAAAATGTAAAAAAATAAATGATCTTTATATAATTTCGCACAAGGATTAAAGCTTAATAGATTTTAAAACAATAAAAACAATATACATAAATTAGTTTTCTTATTTTTATTGATTATACTAGCGACTAGTGAGAAAATATGATCCGTTTTCATTTTTGATAGTAGAGAAACTAAAAATATTTACCTGATAACAAATAAATTTCCAGTTTTCTAAAAAAAATTTTGTACTTGACAACTAGTAAAATTTTTTACTAGCTCACAAAATGAAAATAAATTCTCTGTAAATTCTTGTTGATCTATTTGAATTTACTAGATCCAATAGGAATAGGCAGCTTATTATTCCAAAGTTAACTAGCTTGCTGGAGAGATCATATTTTGTAAGAGTTGCAAGGGATTATAATATGTTGCCAGCAAATATGAGAACATTTGATTTTTCGGTTTCCACGTATAAGAATAAGTTATTATGTGCTTTATGTTCAGGTAACCCCCCAGTTTAGTATTTTCCTCTGGTGTGTTTCTTCTCACTATTTTGGCCTATTTTGCTTATTTTTTAATTATATTTAAATTTATTGCTTCTCATATATATTATATCTATTGTTAATATTAATAAAAAAAACTCATCCACACAAAAATGCAAAAACACACATATACAAAATATTCTTTTCATACAATATGCCGCTATCAAACACACCAAACAATAAAATATATGCCAGTCCAACCAAACACAAGTTCGACTAGTTGACAAACATGCCGATCTTACAATGACTAGTATTTAAAAAGTTTTCTCCTTGAATCAACAACCAGCAGATTTCAAGAATTTTTAACAATCAACATTTGCTTTAAGCGCCATGGCCACGTATCAAATTGGCTTGACAAATAACATGTGTGTGTTGGTAAATATTATTTTGCTTAACACAGCAACGTGTCAAATTCATCCCGTCAAATTTCATTTGAAAGTTATTTTTGAATGATAAGAACGTATGATGTTTTTGGTCGCAAAATATTTTTTGCTAACAAAATTTTCTTAATTTTATTTATTAATATTTATAATATCAATTACCTTATATTTTTATAAGCGATTGACTTACAGAGCCTTTATATTACATTATTATGAAAATAATTAAATATATTTTGTTAATTTTAATTCTATAAATATAAAAATTTTCATAACTGTTGTGGTCAGATGGCAACCATACTAACACACATATATTATTCCAATAACCGCTTTTTTTTTATTCATATTCGTAGTTAGTTGCATTTAGTAGCTGGTAACATTTATTATTCATTCGATTGTTAACTCTCAAACCTGTCACAATAAACTTATAATTTAGCTCTTATTAACTGCGTTTCAATTATCACACACACAAACGCAACAGTGGCGACGAGAGATCGGTTTTTTTATTGGTTCTTTCTATAAAAAAAAAAAAAACAGATTGATATATATAATTTAAACTCACGCGAATTGTCGTTTTGCTAAAAGTAAATAATTAAATTTTGTTTTTTTAAATTAAATTACAATGGATCCGACCATCGCTAATATTTTGTCTCAACAGCAGGAAGTGTTTCAACGCCAGCAAATTCAAATGGAACAACAACAAAGGCTGATTGAACATTTGGCTGCTTTGGCTAGTGGGAGTTCATCATCATCATCATCGTCGAGCGCTGCGTCAACAAGCTTTGATGCCGTGATGGGCATGATTTCAAAAAACATTAAAGAATTTTCTTACAGTGCCGATTCAACACAAACGTTTGAGGCATGGTACGCTCGTTATGAGCATCTTTTTGGCGAAGATGCCGACAAACTAACAGACGCTGAAAAAGTGAGGTTAGTTTTAAGGAAATTGGATGCTGATGTTTTTGATAAGTACGCCGACTATATTTTGCCAAAGGCTCCTCGTGATTTAAATTTCAACGATACAGTTTCAACATTAAAAACAATTTTTGGAAGAAAAGAATCTCTCTTCAGCGCACGTATGAATTGCCTTCAGTTTTCCAAAAATAATGGCATTGACTTTGTAACGGAATTGTGACAATTTTGAGTTTGGTTAATTGAAGGAAACACAATTCAAATGTTTAATGTTTCTCCGTGGCTTACAAAATTCAGATGACGCCGACATAAAAGTGCGCCTTCTAAATTTTTTGGAGGGAGACATTGATGGAGCATACACGATCGACAAAATGGTGACCGAAGTACATAGACTTCTTAGTTTAAAAAAAGATGGCGCCGTTTGTGAACAAAATGTGAATGCCGTTAAGTCAAAAGGTCATTACAAAGCCAAAGAAAGAGAAGAATACAATTTAAATGAAAAACCGAAGAGACCGTGTTGGCAGTGTGGTGAAATGCATTTTGTTAAAAATTGCACGTACACCAAGCATTTGTGTGAGCAATGCGAAGTGGTCGGCCATAAAAAAGGCTATTGCGCAAGTTTCTCTTCACAAAACACACACCGAAACGATACAATTAATGGTATAAAACAAAGGTTGCAGTTTGACACTGGTGCAGACATCACCATAATTTCAAAAATTGTGTGGTCAAAAATAAATAAACCCAACCTCACTCAACCATCGCAAACAGCAAGAGACGCGTCAGGTAATGTGCTCAAGCTAATTGGCCAGTGTAAAGCAGAGGTAATATTTAAAGAAAAGTCGATTATAGCAACACTTTTTGTAACAAGCCACAATCATTTGAATATTATGGGGTCTGATGTAATGGATCAACTTGGAATTTGGAGTTTACCAATCGAATCAATTTGCAACAACATTAGTGTATCGGAAATTCAACAAATCAAAAACAAATTTCCAAATGTTTTCGCCAGCCAGCCTGGTCATTGTTCTACTTTTAAAGTAAGTCTTAAAATTAAGGCAAATGCCAAGCCGGTATTTAAACCAAAGCGACCAGTGGCTTATGCAGCAGTGCAACAAATAGATGATGAGCTTCAGCGCCTAGAACAGGCTAATATAATAACACCTGTAAGTTACTCCAGATGGGCGGCGCCTATTGTTGTTGTAAAAAGGGCTAATGGTAAGGTTCGTATATGCGGCGATTATTCGACCGGGTTAAACGAATGTATGGAAACACACACGTATCCTCTGCCATTACCGGATGATATTTTCGTCAACTTTAACAATTGCAAATTTTTTACCCGTATTGATTTAGCAGATGCATATATGCAATTGGAGGTCGACGAGGCTACAAAAGAGATACTGTAGCATGTGGCCAACAGTGTGTAGTATGCATTGCGATTCAATAGTACCGCAACATGCAAGCATTGACAAACTGCAAGCAAGATATTTTGTGTGACTGTAATTTGACACTTGTACGTTTAATTAAGTGCAGCTGCACAATGCACTTAAATGAATAACATTTATTTACTGCATTTGTTTAATTGTAAATATAAGCAACCCAAAGTATCTGTTGCTTTTAAGTATGCACTCGTTGAACTTTAAAACTGTTGAACACATGCCATACATAAATAGTTGGAAGCTAAATATGCTTACCCAACAATAATATATATTTCTATTCTTTTACTCTTATGTTAAGGTACCCCTAAGAATTATTCTCATAATTAGTATATAAGCCAATGTTAATTAGTTTAAGGAATCAATTAATACTTTGCCTTCAATCGGCATTACTAATTCATACTGGCATTCATCTGCCTTTTACTTTTATTTGCCAGTGGCGTTCTTAAGCGCCGGCACTATTATTTAATTTCTTAAACTCTTATCATCATCAAATCCTCCACAATAAATTTGAGAGCTCCCTAGAGAGCACCAGAATAACTAAATTGTTTTAATCATATTACATGGCGATCCTGCCAGTCCTGGATTACAAAGTGCTTTAAAATTAGCACCAAACGGAACCTGACGGACAGCCAAGTCTCCGTCAGAAGAGTGTTTAAGCCAAAAAAAAAAAAAAAAACACTGAGGTGGAAGCGCCTGGCCAAAAGGCGTCAATATAACAATAACTAATGGAACGCTAACCGAACTCAGCAACAGCAAGAAAATCATACATACATATCTTTTATTACTACTACTATTATTATTATTATTATTCATGTTTATCTGATTATTCATACAAATAGAATAATTTATTCAGTTCTAAAAAGTTATACCGTATGAGTTAAGGGATTATAAAGAACTTATGCTGAACATACTTGCTTATTAAAGCTAAATTAAAAAAAAAAAAAAAAAAAAAAAAAAAAACTAACTAACTAACTAACTTTTATAACCTTCATAATAAGTTAAAATAAAATTAAACTTAATCAAAAATAATTAATTTCAAAACTAAATTTTAAATAAAGCAAATTGATATTCCATACAAATAATTCAATGTAAACGGTCACTTATATTGTCAAAATACGTAGAAATAAGAATAAAATGGGAAAACCGCAATCCAAAATAGAAAAACCAAACGCTAACGTAGTAAATAATTTAGAAATTATTGACCACACAGAACACATAGGCTCGTTATGGACACTACTATTAATAATAACAGTTAGTCTTCTATTAAAAATTTACTTGTTACATAAAAGATCCCTAAGGAAGCAATATCTAAGCAGAGCAACTGATCTAGACAAATTATAAAATTTTCACATGGACTGGTTAGACATCCTAGAACACTGCAGAAAAATCAAAATTGAATTTGAAAAAAGTTACAAATGCCTCAATATAGACAGACCAATAAAAGAGGACACAATTAATAAACATTATAAAAAACTTATACAATATTTAGAAGAAATAAGGGTTATTTTAAACGTAAATTATCAAAGATTAACACCTTCACATAAAATAGCAGCCGAAGCATTTTTCCAAGATATAAGGAATAGAGTAATACAGATAGCGGAAAGAAAAACTATTAAAATACAACTACCACAAACATTGCACGAAAAAATAGATCTGCAACAAATTTGTACATCAAACACATCCATAATGGCACAAACAGCAATAGATTTTCTAAACACAGCTGCAAGGCTAATTATAGATTTCGATGGTAAATCTGAAAATTTACGGCCATTTCTAGACTCACTGTCTTTAGTTGATTCCATAAAAGGCAATCACGAATCTTTGGCAGTAAACTTAATAAAAACAAAATTAAAAGGCAATGCAAGAAACCTTGTTAGTACAGAAAACACCATAGCTGACATTAGCAATAAATTAAAAAATAGCGTAAAAGGCGAATCAGTCGAGGTACTGACAGCCAAATTAATGAACATTAAACAAAACACCAAAACAGCAAATGCATATTGTAGTGAAATTGAAACACTTACAAAATCACTGGAAGGAGCATACATTTCTGATGGGTTAACACCAGAAATATCAAATAAATATGCTACACAACATGCTGTAAAAGCTATGACTAAGAACTGCACCATAGACAAAGTAAGACTAATTATGGAAGCAGGAACCTTTAATACAATGAACGAAGCTGTCAGCAAATTTGTCAATAGTTGTACCGAAGCCACAGGTCAACAAAATGCCATTCTATATTATGGGCAAAAATACAGACCCAATAACAATTTCCGTGGCAATAATACACGATTCCGTGGAAGAAATAATTTCCCACGTAATAATAATAATAATAACAATTACAATAATAATAACAATTACAATAATAATGACAACAGAAACCGTCAAAGATACACCAATAATCGTAGGAACAACAACTACATAAGAGCAACAGAATCAAATCAAAATGATTCGGAAAACTCCGAATTTCCCCTAAGACCAATTCAGTAAATATATATCATCTAAACCTCAACTTAAGTTTCTTCATTAATGTTCAAATAAATAATACTGACACTACACTCACACTTTTGGTAGACACTGGTGCTGACATTTCACTAATAAAATCAAAATTTTTCAGATTAAACAAAATAAATACTAATGACACAACAGTTTTTAGTGGAATAGGACAGGGCAATATAAAATCAATGGGAAGTATATTTTTTGATCTAAAACTCGAAAAATTTTTAATACCACATAAATTTCAAGTGGTATACAATAACTTTCCAATACCATGCGATGGAATCATTGGAATGGATTTCATGAAAAAGTATAATTGCATATTGGATTTTAACAGGGACAATGATTGCCTTATCCTAAGACCATTTAATATATCACACACAATCAATATACCAATAACAAATAATAATAGCGAAATAACTTTACCACCAAGATGTGAAATAATACATAAAATAAAATTTAACAATTTAAACAGTGAAATACTAATTCCTAATCAAGAAATTGCACCAGGCGTCTTCATTCCAAACACAATAGTTAACACTAACAAAGCATACGTTCGTTTTTTAAACACTAATACCAAAATTAAGAAAAGTAACATAAAAACCGAAAACATCTCTGATTATGATATAATAAAAGAAAATTCTTGCAAAAATATAACAAGAAAATCAGAAATACTAAAAATTTTGAAGAAAAATTTCCCGGAACAATTTAAAAATACATTAACAGAATTATGCTCAACATACAGTGATATTTTCGGTTTAGAATCAGAAAAAATAACAATAAATAATTTCTATGAACAAAAGTTGAGGGTAAAAGATAAAGAACCGGTATACATTAAAAATTATCGTATACCACATACACATAAAGAAGAAATAGATAAACAGGTCAAAAAACTAATAGATGATCAAATTGTAGAACCTTCGTACTCTGAGTACAACAGTCCAATATTACTCGTACCAAAGAAATCACTGCCCAATTGCGATAAGAAAAGATGGAGACTTGTCATAGACTACAGGCAAATAAATAAAAAACTAATTGCAGATAAGTTTCCATTACCTAGAATAGACGATATTCTAGACCAGCTCGGCAGAGCAAAATACCTTTCTTGTTTAGACTTAATGTCAGGTTTTCACCAAATTGGCTTGGAGAACAAATCTAGGGACTTGACAGCATTTTCAATTAACAATGGCTCATACAGATTTACTAGATTACCGTATGGTTTAAAAATAGCTCCAAATTCATTTCAAAGAATGATGACACTTGCTTTTGCTGGTCTAAAACCAAACCAGGCTTTCCTGTACATGGACGACTTAGTGGTGTTAGGTTGTTCAGAGAAACATATGGTTTCAAATTTAAAAGATGTATTTGATTTGTGTAGAAAACACAACTTAAAACTTCATCCAGAAAAATGTTCATTTTTCAGGACAGAAGTTAATTATCTTGGACACAAATGTACAGACAAAGGAATATTACCTGATGATAGTAAAAACGCAGCTATCGAAAACTATCCAACACCTAAGGATGCGGATAGTGCAAAACGATTCGTTGCATTTTGTAATTATTATCGAAGATTCATCAAAAACTTCTCAGAATATTCCAGACATCTAACAAAATTGTGAAGAAAAGGAGTACAATTTGAATGGACTAAAGATTGTGACAATGCATTCAAATATCTGAAAAAAGCTCTAATAAAACCCACACTACTTCAATACCCTGATTTCACAAAAGAATTTTGTATAACGACGGACGCAAGCAAACAAGCTTGTGGAGCCGTATTAACACAGGAATATGATGGAAAGCAATTACCAATAGCATACGCATCAAAATCTTTTACCAAAGGTGAAAGCAATAAATCTACAATCGAACAGGAATTGACAGCTATCCATTGGGCTATTACACACTTCAGACCATACATATATGTGTAAACATTTTCTTGTTCGTACTGATCACAGACCATTATCATATTTATTTTCTATGAAAAACCCAAGTTCAAAATTAACAAGAATGAGGTTAGATTTGGAAGAATACAATTTTACTATAGAATATCTTAGGGGAAAAGACAATTATGTTGCAGACGCGTTATCAAGAATAACGATTGATGACTTAAAAGACATAAATATAAAAACTAATACAATATTGAAAATTACAACAAGATCTATGGCATATAAAAAAAAACAACAAAGTAATACCGAAAATATTCAGCATAAAATTAAAAATAATGATAAAGAGCCCAATATATATGTACCACTAAAGAACACTGACGTCAGAAAGTACTATAAATTGAAGATTACTCCCGTAAAATGTTACATCAAACGAGGAAAATCTGTTATTACATCTTCTATCTATATATATAAAAATTAATGTTTGTTGGTTGGTTGGTTGGTAAGCGATAAACTCCTACATTGCTCATCCGATCGTGTTGAAACTTGGCATGTATAAGTAATTTTTCATAGAATAAATTTTTGGACTATCAATTTTTCCGTAACTCTCCGCTAGGTGGCGCTGTAGATAAACTTCTACACACTGAAAACTGCTTGACTTAGAAACTTTTTTTTTTCGCCAATCTATTATAAATATCGGTCATGTGTTTGCTATTGAAATTCAGCAATATCTGTTCACGGGTAGCGGAGATATATCCAAAAAACCGGTTTTTTGGGGTCAAAATTATGCATTTTTTTGATAAATTTTTTGAAAAATTTTTTTTTGCGCCAAAGTTGGTAATATCACTTCTTATGGAGATTTGAAGGCAAAAAAAAAATTTTCCCGGTATCGAAACAGTGGGCGTGGCACCACCCATACAAAGTAATTGTTTATAAAAATCTATTATTTCTGCTCCTGATAACGGTATTTGAACAAAATTTGGTACGTCGGTTTGGTGTGCATTTCTTAAGTGCTGCTGCAAATATGGGCGGGATTGGACAAAGGGGCGTGGTACCTCTCATACAAACCACAAATTAAAAATGCATTATTTCTGCTCCTGATAACGGTATTTGAACAAAATTTGGTACGTCGGTTTGGTGTGCATTTTTTAAGTGCTGCTGCAAATATGGGCGGGATTGGGCAAAGGGGCGTTGTACCTCTCATACAAACCACAAATTAAAAATCTATTATTTCTGCTCCTGATAACGGTATTTAAACAAAATTTGGTATGTCGGTTTGGTGTGCATTTTTTAAGTGCTGCTGCAAATATGAACGGGATTGGACAAAGGGGTGTGGTACCTCTCATACAAACCACAAATTAAAAATCTATTATTTCTGCTCCTGATAACGGTATTTGATCAAAATTTGGTACGTCGGTTTGGTGTGCATTTTTTTAGTGCTGCTGCAAATATGGGCGGGATTGGACAAAGAGGCGTGGCACCACCCATATAACCCAAAAATTTAAATCGCCATATTTTGGGCATTTTTTGACCTACGTCGATGATATTTGTTACATATGGTATTGCCATAATTTGGAATACGTACCGGGAGAAAAGTGGATGGGACCACGCTCCTTTTTATTAAAATTAAAAATCGTAATATAGTCTTAACTACTGGACCGATCGTCACAATAGGATATATAAATACTTTTAATTTTATTTTATAACGAGGGGGGTAGCGAAGTACACCGGGATCAGCTAGTATAAATATAAATGATTTGTTTACTAATGGGAATATTGACCTAGGACAATTTTTCCCAAGGCTTGAGAAAGTGGCCGGTAAACTTGGTGTAGAGACACTACAAATGGCACCCAGTGAGAAAATTTTCGAATTTATCTCCATAAATGAATTTAAAAATATGGGCAATAAATATTTAAATAAATTAAAAGTAGCGCTACTTAATGAGGTGACCAATATAAATGATAAGAATGCTAAGGCAATTCTTGATATAATGCTGAAATACCATGATGATCCGATAGAGGGAGGACATTGTGGAATATATAGAACAATAGAAAAAATAAAGAGGTATTACTATTGGAAAAATATGATAAAAGACATAACGAAATATGTTAAATCATGTCAAAAATGCCAAAAATCAAAAACAGTAAACCATAATAAAAGTCCTATGACTATAACAGAAACACCAGAAAAAGCATTCGACACGGTGTATGTAGATACAATAGGGCCATTTCCGAAATCGATTAATGGAAATGAATATGCAATCACTTTAATATGTGATCTTACTAAATATTTAATGACAATACCAACACCAGATAAATCTGCAAAAACAATCGCTAAAGCGATATTTGAAAATTTTGTATTGACCTATGGACCAATGAAGACGTTCATCTCGGACATGGGAACAGAGTACAAAAATTCTATACTGACGGAACTATTCACAACACTAAAAATTGAAAATATAACTTCCACGGCACATCACCATCAAACACTAGGAACAATAGAAAGAAGTCATAGAACTTTTAACGAATGTGTTCGTTCTTATATATCTGTGGACAAAACGGACTGGGACGAATGGTTAAAATATTTCACTTACTGCTTTAATACGACGCCATCAACGGCACATAACTACTGTCCTTATGAGTTAGTATTTTCAAGATTACCAAACAATTTTAGACAATTTGCTAAAGTAGATAGTGTGACACCACTATACAATGTGGATAACTATGCCAAAGAGGCAAAATTTAGGTTAGAAGTAGCACATAAGCGCGCGCAAATACTTTTAGATAAAAATAAAATAAAACAAAAATTTAATTATGATAGGAATATTTTAGAACATAATTTTAAAATAGGAGATTTAGTTCTACTTAGGAATAATTCAGGGCATAAATTGGAAAATCAATATAAAGGTCCGTATAAAATTAAGAAAATAGATTTAAGAAATAATGTTACCATAGTTGATAAGAAAACTAATAAACAACAAGTAGTTCATAAAAATAGACTTAAGATATATAATAATAACTAACATTTAATATTATTGTATGGCCATACGACTACTATAAAATTAGAAAATAAGTACATCTAAATATTATAATTTTTTTTTCTTTAAAAACAAAATAAATATTATATTACACTTATACTTAGACTAATTAAAAACTAATTGTAAAAGAATGTCCATAAAACTAACGTTATATGAACATTCTTGTAAAGGGTGGAGGTGTAGCATGTGGCCAACAGTGTGTAGTATGCATTGCGATTCAATAGTACCGCAACATGCAAGCATTGACAAACTGCAAGCAAGATATTTTGTGTGACTGTAATTTGACACTTGTACGTTTAATCAAGTGCAGCTGCACAATGCACTTAAATGAATAACATTTATTTACTGCATTTGTTTAATTGTAAATATAAGCAACCCAAAGTATCTGTTGCTTTTAAGTATGCACTCGTTGAACTTTAAAACTGTTGAACAGTTGGAAGCTAAATATGCTTACCCAACAATAATATATATTTCTATTCTTTTACTCTTATGTTAAGGTACCCCTAAGAATTATTCTCATAATTAGTATATAAGCCAATGTTAATTAGTTTAAGGAATCAATTAATACTTTGCCTTCAATCGGCATTACTAATTCATACTGGCATTCATCTGCCTTTTACTTTTATTTGCCAGTGGCGTTCTTAAGCGCCGGCACTATTATTTAATTTCTTAAACTCTTATCATAAAACATGCCAAGAAGCTTTTCAACAGTTCAAACAAATTTTGACTTCGGACCTAATGCTTACACACTACAACCCAGGTCTTCCCATCAAGGTTGCTGCAGACGACTCCAATGTGGGTATTGGTGCCTACATTTGTCACCAATTTCCTGATGGTTCTGAAAAAGCCGTATACCATGTTTCTCGTTCACTGACGCCGGCAGAACGCAACTATTCGCAAATTGAAAAAGAAGGGTTGGCCCTCGTTTTTGCCGTAAAAAGATTTCATAAAATGTTGTATGGTCGTCGTTTCATGCTGGAAACTGATCACAAGCCTCTACTGGCTATATTCGGCAGCAGAAAAGGTATCGCAACACACACAGCTAGCCGACTGCAGCGCTGGGCATTAACATTAATGTCATATGATTTTGATTTAAATTACATACCCACACAACAATTTGGGTGTGCTGATATTTTGTCACGATTAATAAATAAAAATCAAAAATTGAAAGAAGACGTTATTATAGCCTGTGCAACACTTGAAGCAGAGGTTAAATATGTGGTACGTTCAGCCACTCAACGAGACGAGTTACTACAAAACATCATGAAATACATCAAAAGCTCGTGGCCGCATACAAAATCTCAAGAAGAAAATCAGTTTTAATTTCGTAAAGACAGTTTATGCGTAGTTGACGATTGTCTTCTCTATCAACATAGAATAGTTATTCCCAAAAGTCTACGCCAACAGGTACTAAATCAATTGCATAGAGGACACCAAGGTATAGTACGAACTAAAGCTCTTGCCAGAAGCTACTTCTATTGGCCAAACATAGACAAAGATGTCGAAAAATTAGTCCAACAATGTACATCGTGTGCCTCAACTGCTAAAGCTCCACCAAGAACAAATCTTCATCCCTGGCCGACTACCCAAAGGCCAATGCAACGTATACATATTGACCTGGCAGGACCTGTGGAACAAAAAACGTATCTCTTGGTGGTTGACGCTTACTCCAAATGGCCGGAAGTTTATCCCCTGAAATCAATGACGTCAGCAGTTGTAATCGATTGTTTAAATGAGTTTTTCTCACACTTTGGATGGCCAGAAACTTTGGTGAGTGATAACGGAACACAATTTACCTCACAAGATTTTTTTAATTTCTGCAGGGAGCGTGGAATTGAACACATTCGTACTGCCCCTTTCCACCCACAATCCAATGGGCAAGTTGAACGTTTTGTGGATACGTTTAAGCGAGCCCTAAAAAAACAAAATTCGTCAAATTTAATTAATGGTATTCGTGATTTTCTACATGTTTATCGAGCTACAAGCAACAGCAATGCAATTGATAATAAATCACCATCCGAACTTTTTTTGGGGAGGAAGGTAAGAATAAACATGGATTTACTCGTAAAACCAAAAGAAATTGTCCACCTGACAAATAAAAAAATGGCATTGCAATACAATCGTAAATTCAACGCCAAAGACCGCCAATTCAATGTTGGAGATGAAGTTTATGCCAAAGTGTACAAATTTAACAAGTATTTTTGGGCACCTGGTATTATAAGGAAACGTGTTGGTAATGTGAATTATGAGGTAGAAATCGTAACTTTCCCTTATTTCAAAACAATGAAGTCCCATGCAAATCAATTACGAATGCGCCATACTGAGTCACCCAATATTAACTCGTGGCTAGATAGTTTTGACCTCAGCCCACCACCTGAGATAATATCAAATAAAATCAACAACAATGGTGAGATTGCATCGACTTCAAAAGACAAAACCAACAGTATTCGTAATTTGGCTTCTCCATCTACAACTGTTCAACCCAGCAGCTCATTAGAAATTACCCCAGCATCAACTCCAGCATCACAACCAAATCAGGAATTAAATAGTCAGCAGGCAGAACATCAGACCAGTCCTGAACCTACGGTTCGTCGATCTCATCGTAATAGACGGGAGCCAAATTGGTTTAGAGATTATGCTATTTAAAAAGGGAGATGTTGTGGTCAGATGGCAACCATACTAACACACATATATTATTCCAATAACCGCTTTGCTTTTATTCATATTCGTAGTTAGTTGCATTTAGTAGCTGGTAACATTTATTATTCATTCGATTGTTAACTCTCAAACCTGTCACAATAAACTTATAATTTAGCTCTTATTAACTGCGTTTCAATTACCACACACACAAACGCAACAATAACATTTACATTTTTTTCAACATTTGGTTTATTTTTAATTGCTCTCCATAAAGCAGGCAAATAGCGATAAAATTTAATTAATTCCAGTATGAAATTTTTTTCATCCATTTTTTATTTATTGCGCTATCAAATTATCCGCGTACGATATTGTCGCTGCGTAAACTAAATAAATGTTCCGGTCCTAGCTTCAAATACAATTTAACCATTGTTTTTGACATTAAAAAATTCAAAATTTGTATGTTTGTAAATATACAAAACACAAAAAATTTTGTTCAAAATGATTAAATTCGCTTTGAATTGTACGATACCTAAATGACATGAAACATACATATATACATGCATACTTAAATATAAAAATATGTATTTACATAATACTTCAACGTTCGTTATTGTTTTATTTTTCGTAGGACACAAAAAGAAAACACTATTAATTCTTGCAAAAACTTAATAATTCTTTTCTTGACTTTTCTTTTATTAAAGTTCAGTGTTTGTGAAGGATGCCTTCAGTAAAGTGACTACACAAAACTTTACTCTTTTTCGATGTGTTTAAAAAGAATTTTTAATGCAAGAATAATGTTTTAAAATTTTTATTCGTTAACACGGATAATTTGATAATCCGGATTAGGGTATACAATCAATTATCAGCATTATCAAGCTTTTTCTGCAATGATCTGTTTTTATTTTGCTTATAAAATACTGTTAATTTGAAATATTAATTGACATGTTCCAACAATATTTTTTGACCGCAGTTGAAGATGTGTGTTTATTTCTTTTAATTTGATCTCCGTATGCTAAGAATGTATAACTATGCATGTACATACATACATATGTACATATACAAACTCATATAGTAAAATTAAAAGAAAAACACAAAACTTCTTTACTGTTTTAACATCCAAATTTAATAAAAGTTGCTATCAAACCAAAAGCTATTCGAATGTGTCGTCGGGTGTACAACTTGTTTGTGTATAAGTTATGTAGATGAAGAAAAGAAAATTTAATTTTTCGAGTTTTCCTGAAAACTCCAAAACTATTAAAAAAAATCAGACAATTCGATCCAGCCGCTTTCAAGTGATGCTATGACATACATGAACCGTTTCTCTTTTATATATATACTTATATTTTCGTAATGACACACAGCAAATATATAGTCATCTGGTTCGATTTGCTAGTTAGTAAAATATTTTTTATGGAGAAGTCAAGGAAGAAAATCTCTGAAAACAGCGTAACATAATATGTGCACAGCCCCTTATTTGCAAATAGTTTTCGCAACATTTTAAGTTACAATAAAAAAGTAATACGGCAACGCGTTCCACTCTTATTTGCAAATAAGAAGTGCGTATAAACGGAGTATACATATGGGCAAATCCTGCGTACGCGTTTTCGGATTGAAATATAACAATTTTTTGGTCTTTCAAAAGACATACCTTCAGTGTTTTGTGTGATTTGAGTGTACTTTCGAATGTCATCACAATATTTTTTTTAACAGGTATAAGTTGCGAAAAATTTGATTTCAAAGTATTGTTACGCACGCTACAAAAAATGGAAGTAGCTTTGAAGGTTGAGGTATGTTTTTGCAATTTTTAGCAAATTTTTATTTATTTATTTATTTAATCGCCAATGGATTACAAATATCCTTACAGGCTAACATAACAATAAGTTAATTTAAAAGTATATTTAACACGGCCTTATTTTCTAATAACATTTTAAAATTATCATCAGACAAAGAAAAGTCTATATTAACAATAATATTCAAATTGTTTAAAGTATTTAGTGAACGTAATACAGGTTCACGCATAGCATAATTGTTACAATGCGTCGATATATAAAATAAATTATTGCATCTAAAGTTTTTAAAAGGAACACAAAATTTAATCATATTCAATAAGTATTCACAATCGATGAAGCCATTAATCAATTTATAAATTATCATTACAGAGTGAATAGTTCTCCTTAAATAAAGAGGCTTTAAGCCTAAAAGCAAGCAACGAGCATAATATGGGGTTGGCGACAAAAAGATTCGATTGTTACGAAGAGCAAACTTAAAAAATTTCTTTTGAATTCTATCAATTCTATTCGTATGGACGCCGTATATGGGATTCCATACAAAAGAACAATATTCCAACTTAGAGCGAACAAAAGCAGTAAACAATATTCTTAACGCCATATGATCTAAAATTCTTTACAGTTTCTTCTTATAAATGCACATGCAGAATAAGCTTTAGGAATTTGTAGTCCAGATGGGCATTAAAATTTAGCTCACAGTCAAAAACAATGCCAAGATCCAACATTTGTCTGACAACTTTGAAGTTCATATCACGTAATTTGTACTGGAAAACTTTACGGTTGCGAATATTCGGCTTATGAAAGGACATTTGGTAACATTTGTTTATATTTAAAGATAAATTATTGATAGCACACCAGGAAGATATTCCATTGATACAGTGCTGTAAAGTAAGAGCATCATTTACAGAAGTTATTTCCTTAAAAATTTTGAGGTCATCAGCATATAATAAAAATTGGGAGCCTGAAAAGGACTTCCCAATGTCATTTATAAAAATTATATATATAAAAAACAACAACGGACCTAATATACTACCCTGTGGTACACCAGAAGTAGCAGTATACGGCAAGGACATAAAATTTTCCTATTTGTTAAATAAGATCTCAACCAATTAAAAAATGTACCATGAAAGCCCATCTTATTAAGTTTGAGGCACAGTATATTATGCGCAACCATATCAAACGCTTTGCAAAGGTCCATGAAGATTGCATGAACCTGATTATGTCTTTCAAACACAGAAATACAAAAGTGATTGAAGATTGCGCAATTTGTAGCAGTAGAACGACTAGGAAAAAATCCATGCTACTCATCGCAAATATAGCGCTTAACCGAGAAATACATCTTATCCTTAATTACATGCTCAAATATTTTAGAAATATTGGACAACTTTGAAATCGGCCGATAATTACAAATATCAGATAAATATGCTCTAAACACCAGGGTAATAGATGCAACTTTCCAACTATCAATGTACTACCCATCAACCAGGGATTTATTAAAAATGTACTGGAGAGGTACATACAACTAAACTTTCAGCCAATTTTTTTATAAAAAAGGCACTAAAACCATCAATATCAACACCGAAAGAGTTCTTTATATTTTTAATACCATTTAAGATATCACGAGCGGTTAATTGAATGTGACCAAAATCTACAATAGGCCTTCTAAATTTCAGAACATTGGGATCTATTGAGTTATTACTGGTTTCAAAATTTGATTGAAAAAACAATGCAAACGCATTAACAATATCATTACACGAGCTTAAAGTTATATCATTATAATGCATGGTAGAAGGATAATCTGAAATAGATTTTTTAGATCTTATAAAACCAAAATTTGTTCGGATTATTCGGAAATTTTGCATAATAAATCAGAAAAATGGAATACCTAAAAGAAAGATGAATATAAGAGAATTCTAAAATAACTTATATACAGCCAAAAAATGTTATAGTTTTTTATCAAAGGGAAATCGTACATACATATGTACATAAGTATATACATATGTATAAAAACTTCAGACGCCAATAACTCGAAAACTATCAGTGTCCGAGAAAGTTACATTATATTTTCGTCACATACATATGTATTTTTTTTATTTGGACCTACGTCGCTAAAGTATATTTGTTCCATCACTTACGTTAGATTTATTTAATAGACCAGCATACAAAAGCAAGGTGATCCAGAAATTTTGCACCAATATCATTATATTTTCTTCAAGTAGATATGTATGTTCTTATGTTGTATATAACCTCTTTATTTACCATAGACCAGAGTTACAAGCCGACTGACTAAAAATCGGCGGCTATTTTCTGTGAACCGCGCCGCCCCCGACTTTTCATCGGCTTGAAAGCTGAACCGGCTCAAATAAAGCCGCCGACATCGTAAGCTACGCCATTCAATTTTTTAAATGGATGGAAACATGATGAAATAAACAAGGTGGTAGCAGGAGCAAAAGAACTGGCAGCACGAGAAAAAGTAACGGCTAGGTCGCTTAAGCTGTCAAAAATATAACCAGAAAAACAGCTCATTGACATTTGAAGCGAAATAAGGCCCAACCATAATATGCATAAGCTGGCTTAAGCTAATGTCAAAATTGAACGAAAAGTCTGTCAATGGTACAAAATATTTGAGGCTTATGGCGTTTTCTTTTCTGAAAAAAGTGTTGCATTTATGCTACATTCTTTAATTTTCGTGATCCATTCTAAAAAATATGTAACATATTTAAAAGCGATTTCGTTCCTATATGTTGCACCAATAAATGGCAAAATATGCAACATATTTTGCCCTCTACTATCAAGTCGGGGTGATATACTGCCCATTTTTACAACTTTGTTTAGTATATTTTTATACAAGTAAGAACTTGTATTTTTGTCATTCTACTTACTAAAGCGAAAAAATTTATAATTAAAACGATAATTAATTAATTAATGTTAAGTAATGTTAAGCCTCAAATATTTTGTACCATTGTGGCAATAAAAAATGTACCACTTTTTAAAGGTAGGTGCAAACTGTAAAAAGTGTTACACATTGAAAGGTCAACATATTTGTTCAGAAAAGAAAACACCATTAATATTACTTAACATTAATTAATTAATTATCGTTTTAATTATAAGTTTTTTGGCTTAAGTAAGTAGAATGACAAAAATACAAGTTCTTACTTGTATAAAACTATACTAAACAAAGTTGTAAAAATGGGCAGTATATCACCCCGACTTGATAGTAGAGGGCAAAATATGATCCATATTTTGCCATTTATTGGTGCAACATAATTAGAAAGGAACGAAATCGCTTTTAAATATGTTACATATTTTTTAGAATGGATCACGAAAATTAAAGAATGTAGCATAAATGCAACACTTTTTTCAGAAAAGAAAACGCCAATAGACTTTCTTTAAATTTTACTAGGAATTTTTCGATACATACATATATTTTTGTTTTCTTACCTCTCGTGTAATAAAGCAACATTCTTCTCGAATGCCTCTACTACTGGTCATTTTTACGTATATATGGGCGGTATTCTCTTACGATCTAATTCCACTTTTCGATGCAGTTTAATTATCATAACTCCAGCCTTACACAAAAGCATTTGCAAAGAAATTTGCTAGGAAATTGTTTCCTAGTACCAAAATAAAAGACACATCCTGATTTCATACATACATCTATCAACAACTTTTTGTTTTCTGTATTGTAAAAAATTTTAACTTATATTTTTATTTTATGCAATTGTTTTTTTTAATTTAATTTTTGTTTTGTGTAAACATCACATTTTGACAACAGCCAAGTTTTTACACTAACAAAATGCCTGTTGTTTTTGTTATGTTGTATTTGTTTTAGGGACAAGACTACCTTATTTAATATACCTTGAGTGCGTTTTAAATAATCAACATTTTTGGCATTGAAGCATTTTCCTACTACATATTCTTTAAACCCACCTAATACTTTTCTAACCAACTGCTTATTATTTGCATCTATATTTTGATTAGTATTCGCAAACTGTTAAGAGTTTGAATTCTATAATTTCTCAAGCATATTTTTTTTTAATTCGTGAACAAATTTCATGGTTTATTTCTTTAGCAACGATTTACATTTAATTTACATATCCGTTGATTTGTTTGTTGTGTAAATATAAGCAAGAAAGTGCCAGTTATTAAAAGTAACTTCTTCATTCATTTTAAATGTGTTAAAGTTCATCATCTAACAATGGCTTTCCTTTAGAAGGAAAAACGAGCTGTACGTATTATCGCCCAAGTGAAAATCGCCCGAAGCAGCTAAATGAAGGAAAGCCCAAAATAGTTGGGTAATTCGTCATAGTGAAGTAACACCCAAAAAACAGTGCCCGATCACCCAATAAAAATGAAGGAAAATCCAAAAGTGTGAAATGAATAATCGCCCAAAGATTTTGGATGTTTGTTCATTATGTAAAATCATCCCAAAAAATTTGTTGGGGCTTTTTAACTCTTTACAAAAATTGGGCAATTATTCATTATGAATAAATACCCAAATATCTGAAAATGTTGAAAGTCGATTAATGATCACCCAATTTATTTTAAATCAATTTTTGGGCGATCCTACATATTTGTTATTCGGTCGATTTTCACTTGGGCGATTATTCGTACAGCCGGAAAAACGAATATATAGAAATGCTTGGGAGAATGATCTAACTTTTAAAATGTGGCTTAGACCAGCAAAAGATGAACTAAAAGCATATTGCATTTGTTGTAATTGTGAAATAAATGTACTATAAAAGCGATTTACTACGACTAAGTCGCACAAAAAAACATGAAAAAGCAATAGATCCAAATGCAATTTTTTCAGTACAGTCAAGGCTGTCTTTGGATCCACCAGACCCAAAACAAAATTAGGTTAGGGCTTTTGTACCCGAAATTTTTTTCATTTTTACCATTTTTCCATATGCTCTCAGTGCCTTTCATGTTGCAAGAGTTGGCATCACTGTATTACACTATCGAACGCTGACGGCCTACTTCAGTACACATGTATGTTGGTGTGCGGCAGACATCAGAAAATCAAAAATTTTTGAAAACCAACATATATGTATATCTGACGTACTAGACATACATGCTATTAGACAGTGAGTTGGTATGCCATCGTACATGTCTGCAGACAAGTATGCGTGTCTAATAGCCCTTTTAGAGTTCAAATGTATAGGGGGAGTTCCACGGTATATTTCGTTATCAAATAGTGTAAAAAGAGTACGATTGTACTAACTTACCCATCAAAACGGCTATCAGAAACACCTGATCGCTTTGAGTGACGCGTAGGATGCTTACAAAATTAGAAAGTAGATCTGCTTCAACGCGTTGTGCTGTGTACCTTGTCACATACAATTGAACTTTTTTGACAGCCGCGTAGAATGCGTTGACGCGTAGAAGGCGTGGTATGTAACTACATCTTTTTTGTATATATGTGAAATATCGTTAGCATTTCTTTTTTATCAAGGCGAATAAACTTACCAGGTGGTCTTCCTTCTACAACAAGTACAACATTTGACATATCGACTCCTATGCTTGCATATACAAATTTAGACATATTGACCTCCACAAGGAAATAGTAGCTCCGCTGTATCAGTAATACCACCTGGTAGGTCAGCTGATTTTTATTTAAAGCAGCTTCACGCCACAGAATATTATAGATACAGTCTACTTTTACTAAAATATGAAAAAGTCTGTGCAAGACTATTTTTTTAAAATCTTCAAGAAGATCTGAAATAAACTCATCAAGTGAATCCGAATCTGATATGGTTGAAACCACTGTTTTAACGTGAATTCATTTGATTTAATCGCCGTGAACAAAACAAACTTTTTTTTTCACTTGGCAAACTTTTTCTGTCACGTAAAAAGTTTTTTACCATAGTTGAAAAAAAAGGTACATGGAATCTACTAACTTTTTTCAGGGATGCAAAAAATGTACAATGCTGCGCATCTAGCGTTTTTGCCAGTAACTAGCGGTGAAAAAGACAAACCGCATCAAACTTTTTGATAATTTAATTAATTATATATATATATATATATATATATATATATATATATATATATATTAGCTAATAAACTAATAATGTTAAATACAAAAAACGCCGATCGATAAAACATGAAAAAATAAAAATTTTTGGCTGTCATTTTCTTAAACACTTGCATTCAAATGTTATACCCAAAAAACTTTTCAAAATAAGCGACAAACAAGGAAAAGTGTTACGTCTGTAAAACGAAAAATATTCTTTGTGCACAAAATTGAACAATTGTTGTCGATAGAGGACCCTCATACAATTTTGTGGGTGGAAATGTCACATTCTAAAAGACTTGCATTTAGAAGTTATTCCCAGCAAACATTGGTGCAATTAGCAAAATTCGCTGAAAAATGTTTTTGCTTATAAAACGAGAAATTGTTCGAAGAGTTGAAAAAGTAAAAACACCAATCGATAGAGCGTGAAAAAACAATAAAAACTGTATGCTGTCATTTTTGAAAACACTTGCATTCAAAAGTTATGTGCAACAAACATTTCAAAATTAGCGAAAAACAGGGAAAAGTGTTACGTCTGTAAAACGAAAAATATTCTTTGTGCACAAAATTGAACAATTGTTGTCGATGGAGTACCCTCATACAATTTTGTGGGTGGAAATGTCACATTCTAAAAGACATGCATTTAGAAGTTATTCCCAGCAAACAATGGTGCAATTAGCAAAATTCGCTGAAAAATGTTTTTGCTTATAAAACGAGAAATTGTTCTTTTAAACATAATCAATTTTTGATTCGCAGCTGATCTCTGTTTCGGCTAACGAGGCCACCTGGTCTTTAATTCGCCTTGGCACAAACCAGACTTTGACAATGTAAAAATTCTGGACAAAGTAAACAACACAAGAAAGAGATATATAACAGAAAGTTTAAGAATACAACAAAAAATAAGTAAAACGATGAACATCAAAGAGGACACAGACAATTTGAGCGCAAGCTATAAAATTGCAATCAAATAAGATAAATAGTTGTTTTTATTCTCTTTTTTTAAAAACATCTGTTTTAATTACATTTATTCTTAAATATAATGTTTTTTAAAAAATTAATTTTCAAAGTGATATTCAACACACCAAATATTTAAAAAATTATATTCATTTGACATAGTGTAAGCTATTGTACATTATTATTTAATATCATCCAAAAAATTGTTGATGTTTTTTCTTTTTTAATAGAAATAATAAAAAATAATCCCTTGAAAAAGTGAACATACAATTCACGAAACGTCGGGAAAATATGGAATAAAAAAATTTTACTTTTATTTACATAAAACACGGTAGGCCAATAGCTAAATTTATAAATAAAATAAATTCATAATGGAAAATTATTGTTGTGTGCGTTTGAGAAATTTTTTAAAGGCTATTTTTATGCTTTGTAATTCACAAAAATATATTTGTGAGTTTTTGTATAAATAGATGAGCTTTGGAATTTTTTTAAACAAAGGGTAAAACATCTACTGATGAATTGGTATAGCTACCAACGAAATATATATCTAGATATTTCTAACCCGCAACAAATAAATAAAATATATAAATAATTTTTATTTATATTTTTTTCACAGTTTGAAACATACACAAATACATATTTATAATTTTACTTCCGAAATCAAATTTTCTACCAAAAAAATAGATAGAGTTGGTTGTTTTTGTATTTCTGCATATACCTTAAGCTATGTACAGACGATTGGCAGATCTTAAAATATTGTCAGAAAAATTTTCAGAAAATGTGGGACACCGTCTGTACTTAGTCGATGTTCACACACGACGATTTTAGTTGGGCAATTCTTGAGTTTATAGATGTTTTTTCCAGTTTGCGGTGAGGGGAATAAAAAGGGAAAAATAATCGACGGTACCCGGTTATTTCAAGCAATTCTCTCATTCGTTTTTTTTTATTTGAATATTTGGCATTTCTTTTCATTCTGTGTTTCGCTTCTTGGGGTGTAAATCATTTATAATTTCAATTAAACGCAAAAATAACACGTTTTAAATAGTATGTAAAAATAAAAAAATTATTATAGAGAAAAATTTTTATTAAAAGCTTAATACATTTTGTTTATTTTATTGAAATTGTTTATTTTATAAAAGCACAAATGTCAAATTGTAATAAAGTAAAAGCTTAACAAAACAGGAGAATTGTCCAACTAAACTAGTCGTGTGTGAACATAAAAGGAAGTTCAAAAGAAAATTCTGAAAAAGTTGGGCAATTAAAATCGTCGTGTGTGACGTTGCAAGAAAAAGCTTTGTCAGGTCATTGTAAGCATGGCAAAACTAACAGTTATGCGCAGTTCGACAACAAGTACAACAATCCAAGAACAACATGAATTTTGTTGGTAAAAAGCACTCGCTTCATATCAAAATACACAAACAAATTTAAAACATTTTCTTACGTATGGATACCAAACTATAACCATTATTTATGCCTTATTTTAAAACTGTATAAAGCGAACTCAGTCAGCTGTGCTAGTAAGCTCACCTGTTGGATGCGCGTTGGTCCGGACCAATACTACGTTCACACGGAACATGCTTCGCTCTCTATTCATGCTTCACACCCCAATCATGAGCGAAGCAACATGCTTCAGGCCCAACCATAATATGCATAAGCTGGCTTAAGCTAATGTCAAAATTGAACGAAAAGTCTGTCAAATGCTTAAGCAAATTTGCAGAGACTTTTAGGTGGCTATAATGCACTTATGCGACTTAAAATTTAAGTAGTCATAGTTGCACACATATGTAGCATAAATAATTTTTCGAAAAATTTGTATCTTCTTATTTATCCTAAACAAATTGAGTCTTGTACTCAAATGTATATAAAACGATTGTAATTAAAAAAAAATATGCTAAAATATACGTATGTATGTATATTATTATTTTTAGTAATAATAAGAACAGATACAACCGAAATTATGTACTTTGTAGTATTTATTTTATTTAAGGGCAAAAGTACTAAAATATACATTAGTGGAATTAAAATATGTTAAATAAAATATATGAAATGTCACTTTCGTGTACAGACACTTCTTTTCTTCCACATTTTCTATTAAATTTTATATGTAAACTATTTCGTCTTCTTTTTCCATTTTCAAAATTAATTTATTTTTACGTACAAACTGTACATATGTATGTATGTATTAGTAGAAAAGCTGATTCCGTACGGAATGTGCGTTCAGTTTCGCACTTTGCTTAAGCAAATGACGTTTCATAAAACTTAACGAAAATTTTGCTTAAGTTCATTATAGTTGCCACTTACGATTTACATGTATTCGCACAGTTGCTTAAGCTGACTTAAGCTAGCTTATGCATATTATAGTTGGGCCTTTCGCCATACAAAATTTTGAGAGCGAAGCATGAAAAATTGCTGTCTTCTCTAAATTTTATCGTAATTTATCGGCAGTTTATCTGAACTAGATGCAAAAAACAAAACAAAAACTTTAATCAAAAGTGAAAAATTGAGTTAAAACTATAGAGATAAAAACCAAATGGAAACTAAAAATATGTTTGTGCATTTTAAAACATGCGTAATAATTTTAACTTATTTTTTTGTCCATTTTAGATTTTATTTGTTATTAAAAAGAGAACTGTCAAATCGAAGCAAGTACATGACTCGTGTGAACAGCTAGATTCATAAACATGCTTCAGAAAGCGAAGCAAGTGCTTCATCTTGTCGTGTGAACATAGGCAAATTCTGAAGCATCGCTATCAAAAAAAAACCATCTCTAGTGTCGAGCACACTAAACTATCGATAGTACTATCGATGTTGTTTCAGCTCTACGTCTTGATTCCATTGGTTGAAAATAATGTTTATTTTAAAAAAAATGTATTCCCGAAGGAATAACAAGTCAAATGAAAGCAGTTGCATAGAGGCAGATGCACTTCCTGTAGAAGCAAATTTTAATCGAACCTATATAGGGCCCAAAGAAATGCTTCAGAGCAGCAACTCTGATAATAATTCATCTGAAATCGATGTGTCGTCTGGCCCAGAAAATAGTACAATGAATGTAAACAATTCCAGTCAACAAGTTGTTGTGCAATTTTCAAATATCAATGGTTTACAAATTGGATCTACCTACAATATAAACAAAACTAGTGTTGTTAATATGAATACTTGTGAGAAACTTCCAAACAAATCAAAATTTAAATATCCAAAAACTATTAGCATCGATGAAATGATGAAATCAAAAAATGAACCAAGTAGAGAATACCTAAATGAAATAGCCACTCACTTGGGAACCGATTATAAAAACTTTATGCGTGAGTTGGGATTTTCTGATGGACAAATTTCGGCAAAAAATATTGATCATAATGTTTATGGAGTAAAAGAGGTATGTAAGTAAAGCTGGATTGACTCATTGTTTCCGAACAAAATTTTTGTCCGGACAAAATTTTTTGTTCTGAAAAATTTTTGCAACACGATTCACTCATTTCGAACAATTTGTCCGGAAAATCAAAGCTACCGTATGAAATACATGTGTTTTATTAATTTTACAAGGTGGCAGTACAGTGAAAGATGAATTAAATTTGATGTTTTATTTGTCAAACGCACTTATTTTTTTATTGTTTAATAAGAAAATTACATGTTAAAAAAAATTAATAAAACTCAGTTAGTTTTTTTACTGGATATAAGTTACTATGTGCTTTTATTATACATACTGCTAACATTATGTGGCAGCTCATTTCAACTTTGGCTGAAAAAATAAAATAGCTGGCACCTCAATTCAACTTTGTCCGGACAAAATTTAAAATTAAACCAATTCAACCAAAAAATGTTCCGAACAAATATTGTTCTCTTCTTCTCACTCTCTCAAAAAGAGAAACGTCAAACTACATATAAAAAAAATTTTGTCCGGACAAAACATTTGTTCCGAAACAATGGGTGAATCCAGCTTAACGCTGCTGTCAACTCTGCAATTACTTTTAAATAATTTCGAGCCCCTTACTTTATTTTATATCTATACTAGGGAGATCGATTATTCGACTTTTTCCGAAAACCGGGTTTTCAAATAGTTCGAATAGTTGCATTTAAAAAAAACCGGTTCATTAAAATATATAAAAAATTGTTAAAAATATTTATTTATTTATTTAATCCATATTGCAATACAAAAGCTATCAAGGCCAAAAATACGTATTACACAGTAATATAATTTACAATACCTGAGTAAAGCCCAGGGTAAAAAGAGATAAAAAAATGCTTAAAGCATATTCAATAAAAATGATTTCAAAAATATTTACAATGTTCTTACTTATTTGGTTTTTTTTTTTTTGATAAATTGCTTAAACAAGTTTTTTAGTAAAGAAACCACTATTGTCGTGATATGTTTTATATATATAAATGTCTCTAGCTTCCATTTCCATTTTAAAATTCTGCAATCGGTTAAAAATTGCAAAAGATACAGGCTGCTGAATATGGAAGTTTTAGTGTCTTTAAATAAGTGAACTATATTTACTAAAAATAGCCCTCGTGAATATTAAGTTTTCATGAAAACTAGAAAACTATTTAAGGTGCCTATACACTACATGTTTTTTACATTGCACCTGTCAAATTTTACATAATGACCTCAAAAACATAAGACAAATTTTCAATTAGAGCATGTTCTATTTTCTTATGTTCACACATGTGTTTTCAAATGTCTATGCCATGTGGAAACATTTATCGACGGTTGAATGTCTCCGATATCATTAGCCGTCCGTTCAAAGTATTTGCATTGGTGATAAATTAATTATTTTTTATCTCATTTTAAAATTTTAATAACAATGATGTAAAGTATATAACAAGTGTTGATAGAAGCTCCATATTTTCCAGATTAAAAAGAAAAAAAACTTAAATAAATATTTGTAACGCCGGCACTTCAGCAACGCTACCAAAGAAATTCTCAGCGGCTTTAATATACATAATAATATGAACATATCAGCTGTTGTAAACAATCATGGCCGATGTCATGTGTAATTATACATACAAGTTGGTGACCAAAAATTAGAAACCTTATGTAAATTAATCAAGTTTGAAAGACACAAAAAAAAAACATGTGAATTGTAGACTTGAAAAAACACAAGCAAAAACATGTAGTGTATTGGTACCTTTACCTGATTACAAATACATTTACAGTTTTACCAAAAATATTTAATACTTGCAAACTAATTAATTCATTAATACCTTACACTCGAGAAATATCTTTAATAGCAAACAAAATGAAATTCTCTGTAATGTATTATGCAGCAACAAATTGATTGTCATTGAAAGATAGTTATTCATACAAAAAAAAAAAAAAAACTACGGGTAGCACTCCGGGAGTGCCGACAGAAATGAAAAATTGACGAGTGCGCCCTCTTTGGTGCACCAAAAAATGATTGTTTTTCTCAAATATGGCAACATCACGCTCGCTTCATTTTGAGCAAAAAAATTTAGGTGTTGGGCCTTACTACGGCTCTCGATTCGACTTCGCTTGCTGTAATAGATTAAAGAAAAATGTTGTGTGTTCCCTTAATCTAGTACAACAGTCGAAGTCGATTCGAGAACCGTAGTAAGGCCCAACACCTAAATTTTTTCGCTCAAAATGAAGCGAGCGTAATGTCAAAAACTATGACGGTGTCGCGAAATCAGATATTTTAGCCCACCCAAAACCTCCGTACCGCGCCAATAGAAGTTTTCACTTCAAAAATACGAAATTACATATACACACAGTTATTTTTTTTATATACATAAATCTTTTGGAAACATATTTGATTATTCATTTTGGTCCGAACATTTTCTGTTGAAAATAAATCTGGGGTTGTTTATTCTATTTCGGTACCAGTTGTCATAAAGATTTTCAAATATTTTCTTAAATTATAGGTAATTTTTCAACTTCTGTTAGACTGGCTGAGAAATACAGATGAAGACGGAACTATGGGATACCTTACTACTAAGCTTTGGAATTCAGGACATCGCGAATGTGTTTATCGCCTCAAACCGCTGTGGAAGTCAAATAGATTCATGAAAGCTAATAGTACGCTGGACTGAATAAATGGATTTCAAAGTTGAAATATCTTTTGCATTAGAACATATAAAATAATATATAATCCAACAAAGTACAGTGAACTCGCAGAAACGTGAACATCCAGTAACATGAACTACCCAAAAGCATGTCATATTTTTTTTTTTCATTTACTAGTCTAAAACGTAAACAAAGGTTAAATAAAGTCTAAAACGTGAACTTTTTTCCAAACGTTTAATAAATTTAATATTGTAAGCCCATTTAAAAATTTTGGGTTTCCCCACTAAAGAATTTTTGAAGTGAATATCCATCCACTAAAATCATTTTTAATATGTTATATAAAGCCTTTGAATGAAATAATTTTAACAGACCTTTTTTATTTTAAAAAATTATTTATTTTTCTTACAAAAAGTAGAATCGAAAAATGTTTCATAGCTAAAACACCACGTACTTTATTTTAATATAAACCAAACGACAAAAGAGACTGCAAAAAGTGATAAAAAATGCAATCTAAAACGTGAACAAAATCGAAAACGTGAACACACTCGGTAAAAATTAGTTCACGTTTCCGCGAGTTCACTTTATTTAATTAATGTAGCGTTGCCGACTGTTTACTGTTATTTTTAATAAAATAAAATCTCACATCTAATAATTTAGTCAGGTGACTTATTTTTGAAAATATAGAAAATAAATAACTCCAGCAATTGATTTTTATCAATGAAATTTTTTGCTTATACACATGGTATAATAAATAAGGTAAAGTTGTCCCGACAGCTGTAGACGTGTATTTTTTTTTTCTGCATGCCAGTTTGTTTTTATTTTGTTTGAAATTTATTTTACAAAAATAAAATTTTGTATTTTTTATTTCCTTGTTTCTCTATTTTTGACACACAGAAAACATTTTACACTAAGAAAATGCCTGTTGTTTTTGTTTTAGGGACAAGACTACCTTAACAAGTAGTGAAAGAATTTGCACATGAATACTGACGAGGTTTAGTGGCTTCTACCAAAAACAACGTTTTTTCTATTCGGCCAGTGCGGTTGAAAAATCTACAAAAGGGATGTATAAATATTAAATTTTTATTTTTTAAATTTTATTTATTTGTTGCGGGTTGGCAATATCTAAATATATATTTCGTTGGTAGCCTTACCAACTCATCAGTAGATGTTTACCCTTTATGTTTAAAAAGTTTCAAAGCTCATCTATTTATACATACAAACAGATTTGTGAATTACAAAGCATAAAAATAGTCTTTTCAAAATAACTTTTCAAACATACACAACAAATAATTTTTCATTATGAATTTTTTTACTTTTCTACACCTATACAATTAGCAAAATTTTTACTTTGTTGCTCGAAATATGTTAACAATGTCTACCTATTTCTCTGATTATAAACATTTACGAACTTAAGCCTGTATAAATATTAATAAAAAGCAGTTAGTAGTAATTTAAAAAAAATTACATATAATATACATAAGTATGTATGTATGTAATATTGTTCTGTTTGAAATACGAATTGGGTTAATAGTTTAGTAAATATATTAATTGCCCCCTCCCTCCCCTCCTCGTGCCTAAGCTATTTAAAATATACTTTAAAACCTAATCTCATACCTACCAAATATGCATAAAAAATTTCATTAAAATTGGTCGAGCCGTTTCGGAGGAGTTCGATAACAAATATCGTGGTACGAGATTTTTATATACATACATACATATTAGATACATTTTATTATTGCAATTTGAATAAATATGAAGCAAATTGCTTGCGTGATACAAAATATGCCTCAATAATAGCTTAATATATCGGTGTTCTATAGAATAAATCGTTTGAAAAAATGACATTCTATTAAAAATTAAAAAAAAAAAAAAATAAATTAAAAAATTTACAACTTTGGCAAGCTATTTCTATATTTAAAAACATTTTCAAGCCGTCTAAAACAGCCTTTGTCATAAAGAGAACAAGTAGGAATCAATGGACAGTACACAACGGATATAAGAAACTCAAAAAATTTAACGAAAATTTTTCTTATAAGCGTTTATACTGATATATGAAATTTGTTTCTTTTAAATGAAATGAAAAACTAAAAACCTACTACATATGTACTATGTTTGTACGTTCACGTGTATGTACATACACGCTTAGTTGGATATTTTGTGTAAGGAAATACATACGGTCCTAGTTGGATATTTTTGTTTGAAAACAAAGTATTGCCGTGTAAAAAAATTTCTTAAAAAAAAATGTTTTTTATATGTATTTTCATTATCGGTGCATGGCAATATATGTCTTATATCAGTTTTTTTCTTATACGCGGTTTTTTTATACAGAATACTTTTTACATTAAAATATATAGAAAATGTCATGGTGTTTCTGTAATACTTTCTTATAAGCGTTTTTTTCTTATACGAGATGTGCTTATAACCGTTAAATACTGTATTGGTGTTTTTACACTTGTAGAAATTGATTGTTACATTTATTTTTTTACTGTAGCCTAATATCATATTAAAAGTTTGTATGCATACACACTGGATTGGTTTAGCGTATTTATGGACGAAAGAATGAATGAATTTACATAATTAAAAAAATTTTCCATTAAAAAATATATATACAAAAAAGCTTCTTTCCACTCAAAATGCACGAAAAATTAAAATATTCACAGTGTACTATGAATAACAAATAAAAATACTAAAAAAATAAAATAAATATTTTCTTGCCCTCTTTTGCATGTGTTTTGTTGTTGCAAATTCTAAAATAAAGCGACAAAGAACTCATTCATTGACTGCTATCATACAAATGACTATGTTTCGTATTTTAGTTTATCTCTTCTGTTTGGTTCGTGTTGTGTATGTGAAAATGACGATTGGTGCTCGGCCCCTAGGGCCTAGTTTGACGATCAATGGTCTAAAAGCATGGCCAATAATCTCATCAGAACTGCAAAAACATTTAAAATCGGCTTATAAATGACAAAATAAGCTATATGAAAGGTATTGTATATCGTGATGGTGGTGTTTGAAATTATTAATTAATCACACGTGGATATGTAATGAAGGATATTGAGTAGTGAAAGCGTTAAATCTTTTGTTTTTTAAGCTATTGCATAGCTTTTATCGCGGGCTTTGGCGACCGAATCAAGAAATTTTGAAATGTTTGTTTATTAAGTCTTTTGTTTTTGAAACGAAAAATCCTGACACTAAGTTTTAAAACGAAAAATCCTGACACTAAGTTTTGAAACGAAAAAAACCTAACACTAAGTTTTTAATTACTTTGTTAACCCAAAAAGTGGTTAGCAAAATAATTTACATACCAAAATGCAGGTATTTAGGTCCACTATAAGCCACAAGTGGTCCGGTCCCCGAACTTTTTGTTTTTTTGGACCTGACCAAAAATAGTGCATAAGTGGCACTTGTTTTTAAGTCTTTTGTTTTTTGAAGTGAAAACTTTTTCTGTGTATAGTCTATTTCTTGGATTTTAAGGGGATTTTTGTCCATGTTTTGGGAATTCCCGTCCACTGCTACCACTTTTCCCGGGAAATTTTCTGGGATTTTGAGGGGATTTTAGTCCAAGTTTTCGGAAATTCCCGAAGTTGGTCTGTGTCCTTGCTAAGACCAACTCAAGAACGGCTGCACTGATTTGGCTGAAAATTGGTTAGCAGGTAGCTTTTTACCTGGGGGACCAGGGTGCTAGTATAGCTAGAAAGCTGAAATTGAAATTGCATAAGTTGATAAAAAATGCTATGCAATAGCTTTACCGCGGCAGTCCCCGAGTGCCACAAATCTTTTTTTAGCTTTATTATTTCACATTCAGTTTCAACTCTTGCAGTGTACAGACGCATTTTTATAAACGTCGTAACTGAATATTTAAAAATTAAAAAATATTAAACTCACAAAAAAAGACAAAAACAAAACATTAATAAACAGTTATTTTACTGGTTTTAATTTACTTTTTGCTTGTGTGTAAATACATAAATATTAGCATACACAAATTATATAAGGGAACTAAAAAAAAAATAGAACAACAACAACAATTGACCTACAAGCAGTAGGAATGCTTATTTAACTTTTGTTGCTGATGACGACAATAAAAAAAAATGAATTAAACTCAAACCTGAATTCTACTCAAAAGACAATTACTTGTGCGCGATCATGCTCTCCGTACATACTAAATATTGACCAAGAAGCAACAACAAATGCACCTATTAGCAAACTTGTCAGCTTAACTTTACAAACAAACAATAAGTAAAAGGTGACCAACGTGCACAAAATCGTAGACGCCGTGAGTACAATAAGTGATAATAAAATTCAAACAGGTATGTATAGATACATAAACGTGATTAGTGCTTAGTCGTTGGTGCAATAGGGCCCAGTACACAGTTGATGACCCCCACTTATACCATGCATTGTGCCAGAACTTAATTCTTATACAATTCTGCTATTGCACTTATTGTTAATTTTTAGAGCAGTGTTGCAGTGGTGTTCTTAATTTTTTTACTTCTCCGATGATTCTGCTAACTGACGAAAGTGGACGATGTGATGTTAATTACCTTGGAACTGAATACTTTTCATTGGCTAGTGCTTCGCCTTCATCACTAAAACAGTCCAACATCAATTAAAGCAATGCAACACTAATGTACATCAGAGAAATTTATGATGTTGATTGACTTTATTTGACCAGTAGCTCGTTTCTGTATTTCTCGCATCGTAAAGTTATCCGCATGAAACGAGTGAATTGCAACAAAAACAGTGTAAAATGAAACAAAATATGGTTTTTCTCACACAAGTGTTTCTGTATATGTACTTTGCGAGAATGATCTGTCATTTTAATAATTTTCCAGCGATTATTGGAAGTATGTGAGAAAAAGTGTTTCTGTAATAACATTTTGCGGAAAGTTTCTCACAAGAAGTGTCAAAATAACTCACATTTCAAATTGGTGCGAGAAAATCAAAATTTAAATAAATATAAATATACGTATGAAAAGTAAATCTTCTAATATGTATATGTATCTGTAATATCTGTATGTATATAAAATTCTCGTGTCACGATGTTTGTTATCGAACTCCTCCGAAACGGCTGGACCGATTTTAATGAAATTTTTTATGCATATTTGGTAGGTATGCGAATAGGTTCTAAGGTATATTTTAAATATCTAGTGGCACGAGGCGGGGAGGGAGGGCGCAATTTCTGTATTTACTATACTATTAACCCAACAGAGGGGTTATGTCCGCCTCACATACATACTTATATATATATGTATGTACATATTTGTATGTAGCAAAAATTTTAAATAAACACAAGAATATGTTTTTAAATAATTTTTTTAGTTTGAATGAAAACTAGCACTGCACTATACATTTGGGTTTTTATTTAAATAAAAAAAAATTATAAAGAACAATTGTTGTTTTGTAAATTAAAATTTTTCAGCCTTTCATTGTTTTGCTTTTGTTATATGTACATATGTATGTAATTAATTTCCCTCGTTGACGTTTCTTTTACATTTGACACTTAATTATTGGAAACATTCCAGTAAGAACAAAATCAGCGCAGCCTGTTTTCGCATGCAAATACAGAAACACTTTTTTCTCACAAATCGAGAAACGATGGAATTTTTTGTTTCACATTTCATGTGAGAAATTTTACGATGCGAGAAATACAGAAACGAGGTACAGGTTTTTATTCATGAATCAAAAATAATAGATTACGCCTTGCGCATGTCCGTTATGTTGTTTACATCAGTCAGCTGTATGTGTGACGTAGAAAGTTTTCTTTGTATTTTATTGTAATAGAAAAAGCGAGTGAAGAAATAACAAACTTTAGACAAAATTATTAAAAATTAAATAAATTAAAATGAAATGTGAAGTGCAAAATTGCAAGAATATTAAAAAAGACAAACGCAAAACAAGTTTCTTTACCTTTCCATCGGATCCGAAACTATTAAAGCAGTGGATAAAGTTTTGTTGCAATACAAAGGTAAACACAAAGCATGGTCGCGTCTGTATGGAACATTTCAAGGCAGATGATTTTGCAAATAAAATGGAATATGAAACTGGTAAGTTATGAGTTATTTTGTAAACTAATAAACTATTATTTCATTTCACAATTAGGTTTTGCGACAAAACTTTATTTAAAGCGCGGTGCAGCTCCTACTATACGTAAAATATGTGATGACAAGGATGATAATCATAAGAAGCGTGAACAGAGAGCCCAAAGGAGAGAAAATAAAAAAATAGTTCAACAGCTTATTAAGGAACACGATGCAGCATCTGCTTTGCCCTATGGTAAAATTTTAAAAATTATAAAATGTTCAAAGTTCAACATTAATTTTGCAATTAGTTTTGGAGGAAGAAACTGAAACATTAGTGCATCGTAAAGACAGTGAAGTTCTCGTCGAAAGGCAGATTTTTTGAACAGGAGTGCGATAAAGAAAACGTGGCCAATAGTGATTATAAAAATGAAATTGATAACTTAAAAAATGAAATGTACGTACATATGTATGTCAGAACATACACTTTAATTAATTGCATAGTGCCTAACAATATAATTATGTGTATATACATATTTATTTTTAGAAAACGCCTTCGTGAAGAAAATTCTGATCTCAGCAAAAGTTACAAAAAGAAAATTTCTGAAGTGAAATCTTTGGAGGAGAAAAGTCTGAAAGAGCGCAAAATTTTCCAATACAAATTGAAAAACTTAAAAACGTGCTTAACCAAAACTAGTTTCGAATTAAGAAACTTCGAAGAAAAACTTTTAGGTATTTTTACCAAAGGGCAAATAGCAGAACTGAAAGCAGGAATCAAGCGCACAAATTGGACAGAAGAAGATATAACCCAAGGTATTACTTTATACTCAGCGAGTGCCAAACTTTACAAGCTGATGTATAGGAAAAATTTCCCTTTGCCTGCTGTACGTACTTTGCAAACATGGGCTCAAAAAGTTCACATCACTCCCGGCTTATTAGAACCAGTTTTTAAACTTCTACGGAGCATATGACACAAACGGATAAAATATGTGTTTTGAGTTTCGATGAGGCAAAAATTCGAAAATCGTATTGTTATGATAAGACCTCCGATACAACACTAGCTCCTGTGAACTATGTCCAAGTTGCAATGATAAGGGGTCAGTACATCAAGAGATTCAAATATCAAATTCTAATACATAATAATTTTTTATTAGGCTTACTTGCAAGATGGAAACAGCCAATATTCTACAAATATGACTGCAAAATGACTGCTGATATTTTAAATAATATTTTTTCAAAGCTGAAGTCATGCAATTACACTGTTGCAGCTATTGTTTGTGACTTAGGGGGCAGTAACAGAGCGCTATTTAATGAGCTAAAAGTTTCAGAAGAAAAACCATGGTACCTTAATTTATTTAGAAACATACATACTTATATTTTGAATAAAAACTATTCTATTTGTTATTCTATATTCAGGTTTCTGTTTGACAATGAAAAGGTTTTTGTGTTGGCAGACGTTCCTCATATGATAAAACTTCTACGCAATCATTTCATAGATGAAGGTTTTATTATCAATAAAAAAGCAGTTCGTAAGGAAATTATTGCTAAGTTACTAGAAATTAGTTCTGGAGATCTTTCCATCACCCATAAAATATCCCAAGCAAACCTTACTGTCCAAAACATAAAAAGGCAAAAAGTGAAACTGGCTACTAAACTTTTTTCCCATACTGTAGCGCAAGCTATTACGAGGGCAGCTACTCATGGTCTACTTGAGGGTTTAAACTGGGAAGAATGTCATCAACTATTTAAATTGGTACAGATGTTTATATTCATATATATGTATATATTAATGGGTCGATTATGGATGGCAACCGAACCACAGTTGCTTGCCAGTTGCTGAGATTTGTATTACGGATGGCAACTGGCAACTGAGAGCTGCCGGTTTCAGTTGCTATTTAGTGCTTTTCTGGCAACCACAAATTTTCAGTTGCCAGCTGGCAACGCAACTGAAGTTCGGTTGCTATCCATAATCGAGCCATAAATTAAACCGAAAAAAATATTGAATAATTTTTCAGACAAATGATTGGTTTGATGTCATGAACGTCAAAGTTCCCATATCTGATGCAAGGGAGCGTTGCCACGCTTATGGCCTTTCTTTAGAGCTACAAAAAAAATATAATTAATCAAATGACGGCAATGGTTAAGGAAATGAGAGTGATCGGGCGAGCGACTTTGCTGCCATTCCAAAAAGGTATTTATTTGCAAATAGTTTATTTAATTGCAAATAGTTTATGCAAAACTTAAATTAAATTTTTTGATCAGGAATTATTCAGACAAACAACGCTATTCAAGGACTTTATGAAGACTTGGTTTCACGATTTAACTTGAAATATATTCTTACGTATCGCCTTAATCAAGACGTTTTAGAAAATTTTTTTCGGAGTGATTCGCGCTAAGGGAGGTCTGCATGACCATCCAGATCAACTGGAGTGTTAATACCGATTAAGATCGTATATTCTTGGACGAAACAATGGAATAATTTCGAATGATGAAAATGTTGAAAATGATGATACTCCAGACTTAGAAATGTGTGAAAAATCTATAACAGGTAATTTTTTTAAATACATTTTTTTCCAAGTCATGCTTTCAAAGTTTCTTTATAGGTAAAATATTTGAAAATTTTAATATTGATGTTCATATGGAAGAACCAGACGAAGAACTTAAAGACGTGCATTATGATGGCTTGGAAAACTTTGCGGGTTACATTTGCCACAGGTTAAAGGACGATCTTCCCGGCATTTCCCGAAAAAACGATGAAAGTGAACCGACATATACATGGATTGACCATTTGTCCGAGGGCGGCCTGACAAAGCCGACAGAAGAAACTATGAGCACTATGAGACAACTAAAAAAAATATTCGATAAGCACAATGGAGAAAACCTACTCATACGAAAGGATTATTTAAAGTTCCTCAACGAACAGGCCCATGAAGTTGACTGTAATAAAAAAATAAAAACGCTTTTTTTTAGGTCACTCATGTATTTCAAAATAAGAAAATTAAATAAAAATTTAATAGAAAGCGCGAGATCTCGAAAAAAAAATTCAATAAAATTATAAATTGATTTAATAAATGCTGAAATATGTAGTACTTAAATTTATTTCATTAGTAATACGTTGCACCTATACGGTAAGTCTCTTATTTTTTAATACTTCTTTGTGCCTTAAGAAGCATCCAACCTGTTGCTGGATGATTATTTGCCTATGCCAACATTTAATCCGACGAGTGCCAAAGAGTCGTCGAGGTATTCATTCAGCATAATATCACACAGGCTTAAACAGTCGTCGGCTTGTAACACATAGTCAGTATCGCTAAAATGTGATAGATAATTTGGTTGATCCAAGTCGATAAATTGTAAATATCGTCCTGATGCATGGGGATAATCCACTCTTGTATTTTTATATTTATCTTTGGCCAAAATTTGGGCTGCTGTCTTGCCACTGCCCGCCTGTCTGTGTCACAATAAATATGTATAAACTTATTAAAACAAAACTATATAAAATGTATTTATTTTGTTTTCTAGTTACATATGTATGTATGTTAAAATAAAATTATTTGATTATTTTTCAAATTTTTGAAGTATTTCACAACAAATTGCAAACATTTCTTTTATGTAAACAAATAATTGCGATCCCGTGTGACGTCATGCGCAGTAGAAAAAAATTTTGACAACTTTTCAGCGTCATCTTTGTTAATTGCTTCATGTTTTTATTATTACGCCAGATATTAAAAGCTTTCTCTCTTGATCTGACTGCATTTCTGCACTTCTGGTTGAACCAACATTTAACTTTCGCTTTAATCAAAATTTGCTTAGATGGAATGAAAGATTTCGTTCCCAGCAAAATGCTATTTTCGCCATGGCATTGACGGTATTCGGGGTTGTCATAGAGTGCAATCTTGTCGTTATTGGATTTGAAAACGACAAAAAAATACTTTGGTGTCATGAAATCCAATGTTATCGGTTTTATGTTCGAACTAGAATTTGTGTCGGTTTTAGGTGTTTAAGAAACCAATGTTATCGGTTTTGTTATTGGAAATAAACCAAGCAGCTTACAGCTGTCGTTTTTTTTTTATTGGAAATAAATAAAGTAGCCAAAAACTCCATTTTTCACTTTATTATTTTAAACATTTAGAGTTTTGTGAAGATGTAAGTAAATTAAAGTGGATAAACTGGTAAAAATACTATTTATTTTAATGTTTGATAGGACCCTTTAGCTAAAAATCGCAAGTTGTAGCAATGGCGGGATCTTAGAACGTGAAAGGTGTTCTTTAATTGTGTCAAGTACCATACATAAAGCATCTTTGTTTAAACGGTAGTAACCTATGAATATGCGCAGCAGCTTAAAGTATGAACGTAGATTATATAACAAATGTACTTCGCTGTCTCCGGCAGTTCAAGAGGGTTGCTGCGATCTCGCAAAAGTCTTCTTCTAAAGGCCATGTCAGATAAAACTTTTGCTTCGCGTTGCGTTGTAGATTCGCTTTGACATCTAAGATAAAATGTAGGTACTTATATGAAACATGTCACATAAAGCACTTTTAACGCAACGCGAAGCCAAAAGCTAGGCAACTCTCAACTTTTTGTGCGCTTTGACAATGAAATGTAAAAACTACCAACACTTTTTATAGGTAAAGTGAGTGTCGTCAAAGTTTTTATTGTGTCATACAGCTTCTGCTTTACGCTTTTTCATTAAAGTTAGAAACGTCACGCAAAGCGACGAAGTTGTATCTGACACGGCCTTAACCTTTTCTGCCCGCTCTTCCTCTAACAGCAAATATTCAATTTATGCATTTTATTTATTTTTATAGATTTTTAAAGAACAACTTTTTATATTTTTACAAAACAATATAACATTACACAAATGTAAGAACAAACGTAAATAATACAACGACAGAATTTAATTATTTTGTTTACTGTATTACCACTTAATCCTCTTTTTTATAATTTTTTTTTATTAATAACACAATTTTTAATATTTTGACGCAAAAACTATAATTTACAAAATTTTTAAACAAACTATTGCAATAAAAGCAGTAAACAAATGAGCAACACATAAAACAGCTCATTCGAATATCGGTTTTATTTGCATTCGAAAATAACAAAACCGACTTGTTTTCATGACACCAAATGAAACCAATATTGGTTTGCAAAACCGACAATTAGCAAAACAGACTTGGATTCTATGACAGTCTAGAAAGATAGCTTCCAATTGAAATTCCGGAAAAATGCGTTGAGGCCAGCCCAACGCGCCTTTTCATACATATATTTTAAACGGCTAGTAGCTAATTGGGAGACGTTGCGAAGATTGGAGAGCGAAAAGGTGGCCAAAATGGTACAATGATCCGAGTTACCAAGAGGTACATTAACACTCACTTCGTACTTTTCAGGGAGCGAAGTGAGAAAATGGTCGCGAGTGTTGTTTTGGTGCCCTTCAGCACATGAAATATGTGTTGGCTCAAGGTATATTAAATAAGGTAGTCTTGTCCCTAAAACAAATACAACATCACAAAAACAACAGGCATTTTGTTACTGTAAAAACTTGGCTGTTGTCAAAATGTGATGTGTAAACAAAACAAAACTTAAATAAAAAAACAATTGCATAAAATAAAACAAATAAAAAATTTTTAACAATACAGAAAGCAAAAAGGTGTTGATAGATGTATGTATAAAACCAGGATGTGTCTTTTATTTGGGTACTAGGAAACAATTTCCTCCCTTTGCAAGTCCATTTGTTTAAGGCTGGAGTAATGATAATTAAACTGCATCGAAAAGTGGAATTAGATCATAAGAGAATACTGCCCATATATACGTAAAAATGACTAGTAGTAGAGGCATTGGAGGAGAATGTTGCTTCATTACAGGATATTTTTACAGGAAAGGTAAGAAATCAAAAATATATGTATGTATCGAAAAATTCCCAGTAAAATTTGAAGAAAGTCTATGTATCCTCCTTTCCAGGATATTTTGCAACAACGCAATATTGAACGTATTGTAAATGCTGTTGTTGGAGCAACGATAAATGGTAAGGATGGAAATGCACAATTCACGGTTAGACTTTACCTTTTTTCCAGCATGTAAAATGGTTGATGGCAAAAAGTGAGAGCTAAGTAAAAGAGAAGTTGGTGTGATATTCCTGAAACAAATTTCGCTCCATATATTTCTCAGGCGCTTTTCTTTGGGTACTTGGAACAACTTTTCTTCCCCTTTTTTTTGTAGACACTACATACACGCATTGTAATCGATATTTTTAATTTTAATTAAATTTTAAATTTTTTCACGCGTTTTTTTTTCAATTTCTTAAATTTTAATTAAATAAAAAAAAAAATGTCACAATATTTTTATAAAAACACAAAAAAGTTTTGACAACAAAAAATCAATCAGCTGATGTCAATTTTAGCTAATGCGACTACCTGATAATTAATATACCTTGTGTTGGCTCATTCATTAGTTGCGCAAGTTTATTATGCGGGGCGAAAAGCTCAACATATTGGCCTTCTGGGGCCCGAATGGTGAATCCAAGATGAGTTGTGAACATTGAAATCACCAGAAACGGCAATTTCACTGTTCAAACAGCACTCAAGGCTCTTCGAAATTAAATCGGAAACGGAATCAAAGTTGCAAATAGTGTGTCCTGATTCTGAATTTACACCCCGTAGACAGCTAAATTCAGGATCATACGTGCCTAATGGTTGCTGGCACTGGTACACAATTTCATTACGTACGTACAATGCAAGACGCCTGTGTAAATTAAAAAGCGATAGGAGGTGATAACCAGTACCCATGTTCTGTAAATTTAGTGAGAAGTTCTCGTGGTATGAAAATAAATATTTTTACTTAAAAACTACATACTTAATAAGTATATTAAGTAGCATACTCACCAGATATATCTCAACAGCAATATTTTCAGTGCAAACAAAATGGAAATAAATTTATCTGTAATATATTAGACAGCAATATGTAAATTAGTTTTCTATTTCATTGGATTATATTGTTGGCATCGCAAAATTTTTAGCCATACAAAAATGCGAAATAAAATGTACACAAAATGATTGTATGAAAAAATATGCCGCTATAAAGATTATTACACAATAAAAAATATGGCCAGTTTTTGACTGCATATTCAAGTATGTAATTAGTTAATTTTTATTTAAATTTATGTTGTATTTAAATAAGATGCCATTATTTCAGTGAGTAATTAAAGTTCTTATTTAATTGCGATGAAAATATGGTAGCACTATGTAAAAAAAATTCCCACAAAGTTCACTAAAGAACAGCTGACTAGAACAAATAAAGAAAAATCCAAAAAAATCAATTTTTATTTTAGCTAAAAATAATGGCCAATAAATGAGTGGATATTTAATTAAAGTTTTAGTTAATTTTCATAAAAATTTAAAATTCGTTTAAACACACTTGCATTTTTTCAGTCAAACTTAAAATTCTTATTTAATTATGATGAAAATATGGTAGCACTACGTAATATAAAAAATTTCCCACAAATTTCCCAAAAAAAACAGCTGACTAGAGCAAATAAAGAAAAATCTAAAAATCTTAAAAAAATATATTATTATTTTAGTTATAAATAAGAATAATTAAGAACTGTTGAAATGTTTTAAAAGAATAAGAGCAACTTTCAGAACGATTAAAAGGGTAATAGCGAAAAAAGATGCCAAAATTTTATGCAACTTGTCAGCAGCCACATTTATTTGCTTTTTTTCAAACAAGAAGAACAAGCAATCGAAAACATATGTTCAATTTGCATAATTTAAACCAAGTTTAAATACACAACGTTGGCTATTTAATGTTGATTTAATATTGCAATAAAAAACAAAATTTTTCATTTAAACGAGTTTTAAAAATAAATGAAACATTAACATCCACTCATTTATTGGCCATAAGAATAATTAGAACTGTTGAAATGTTTTAGAAGAATAAAAGCAAATTTCAAAATGATTAAAAGGCTAATAGCGCCAAAACAAGAAAAAATTTTGTGCAATTTTTTTATTGGCTTTATTTTATTTAAGAAGAACGAACAAGCAGTCAAAAACATATGGAAATTCGTAAACCTTAATTATTATTTAAATACGCAAGGTTGTTCATTTAATTATTAATTAAGTACTTTATTTTAAATATGCAGTAGAAAAAAATGTGGTATTTAATTAATAAGAGAAATATGATCTTAAAATTAACGATAATGAAATATTATTGTCTTTGCTTCAACCACTATGAGAGCAAACAATTATTAAAATTTGAAATATAATCCCCTTTCTTCAACACCAATGAGAACAAAAATCTAATAGCATAAATATTTTGGACGTTGACATCTGCTTCCAAGAATATTATTAATTTGCAAATCGTCACATTTTTTTATGGATTTTGGAGTTGTGTTTCGTCGTAGTGCCATAAATTTAAATGTAATATTTTTATAGCGAAATATTTTCTTTTACAATAAGTTTGTGTGTTTTATTTCGCATTTTTGTATGGATATATGTATGTATGTATGTACGTATTGCAATAACCAGAATGAAATGGAAAACTATGAAAATTTATTGCTGCGTGATACATACTTTATTACATATTCATATTCAGCCATTACATCAATCTGAATATTTTTTCATTATAATACAATCTGTGTTTCTTAACCAGACAAATCACCATGGTCGAAGAGTGATTGATCATATAATTCTGTTGTTACGAGACGGCCTCCAAAAAAAACGTCCATGCAAAGCATCTTTACCTCGTATAGCTTCAGTTGTTGTAGAGTACTCAACAAAAATTTTAACAATAACTTTCGCTTCTTCATCATCTTCATTTTCTGTTTGTTTTTCGTTAAATATGATAACACGACTAACACTTCCAAATTTAGTACATTCTTCTTGAATTTCTTCTTGCAAGGTTTCATCCACGTATTCTGCTCCAACCATGTTGCGCAAAATTATAACCCGAGATCCTTGTGGCCTCATTAGACGTTGCATAACAAATTGCCTCGCACTTTGGCCTTTAATAGACATGTTTTCTTGCTGCTGCAAGGTTTGAGTTTCTCCTTCATCCATAATTATTTTCTTCAATTCTTCTTGTTGCTTGCCGGAGTATTCAAACTTGCTAACGGCACACTTGTTCCAGAAACTGTTGGTAAAGAAGTTATATCTGAGGCCCCAGCACTTAATTTATCGATAATTGGAATTGACACATTAGATGTTGGAACTACTATTGATTTTGCAGAATTATTTATGGTTTGGGTAGAAATCGCTTGTATAACCGAAGGAGTTATAACATTTGGAGTAACACTTAGTGTTGGGAACATAATAGCAGATGTAAATGAAGCCGGAGCTGTAGTAGATAAAGAAATAGTAGAGTGTAAACTATTTACAGGTGTTGGCAGGGGCAAAGTTGGTACTTTAGTCGTAAGGGCTGATATCCCAAGAGCAGGTGAAGCGGATGCTAAACCAAGAACAGCGTTGCTTGCAACGGCATCCAATGCTTGTATCTTTGCGGTTGCTGCTGCAGCTGCTACAGCCGCTGCCGTAGGCATAGTTGAGTTTGCAGCAGGGCTTACTAATGCATTTGGCGGAGTTATTGAACGCCCAACCCTAGAAATATAATTAAAAACAATAAGATAAATGTTTGTTAACTTTAATAACACTGCAAAACAAAATATCAGCTTTTGTATGATGAATTACTTTTACATCATATTTACTAATTTGAGGTCGCTGATTCTAAAAATACCCTTCTTTTTTGTAACAGCTCTAGTTTACGAGTTATAGCTTTTACTTAAAATACGCTGTAGTAACTGTTAATTTGCTGAAAATTATTTTGTTTGACAGTTTTCATAAAATAATTTGATATGGCATCATCAACACAAATTTGTGTAAATAATCCGATTACTTTTGTTTTATTTGTGGAGAATACATATATGCTGGGAACACAAATGGGACGAACTACAAATTTCGTATAGTACAACGAAATAGTTGGTAAAAGTTTGTTGCGTAAATTCGTCGTCTAACGCACAATTGCTGTGAAAATAATCAAAAAAATTTTGTGTATTTCATATTACAAATTTTTTTTTACCAAATATAGTATTTTTGCACTTAGAAAAATGTGATCCGTTTTGCTTCGCATTTCTCCGGTCCACATTCGCAGATCGGGGCTCTAGTGTGCAAACATAACAGCGATAGTGTTACCGCATATAGAAAATAATGCCTTTATAAAATTAAACATTAAAAAAACTATTAAAAACAAAATTTTATCATTAATAATTATGTAATTTAGCTAAAAAGCTCTATATCATAAAAAGAAGCACTTATTAAAGTAAAAATTAACATTATTTACCAATATATTTGAAAACTAAAAAAACAAGGTAACTCTGTACTGATTTGTTCGTCGTTCGTCGGCGTATGAAATAGAAATAAATCTATCAGAGAATTCGTCACGCACGACGAATTACGTCGACGTCGGTGTTGTGTTCAGTTTCATATGCATGTATGTATGTAATTTTTGACCACGCATATTAGCAACGCAAAATTCGAGATTCGTCCCAATTATGTTCCCAGCATAAGGCGTGGCGTTACTTTCAATTTGGTGTAAAGATATACTTTGGTCACCCAATGGAAATGAAACATAAACCGCAATGTTAACCGTTGGTTGTCGGGTTGGGCATTGCGGAAAATACGTTCCACCTGTTGTTAAACCGTGACGTTTGTGGGACGCATCAGGTTTTGTAAAGCCAACACATACTCTTTAAACTCCTCACGTGGCCGCAGGACTCACTTTCAGATTTCGTCTTCCAGCTTTTCAAAATATCGTGGCGGTAGGAAAAAATCACATAAGTCATGTTTGAACGTTTCCCACTCTGTCCACTACTTATTGTTGTTCCTGTACGACAGGAGAGATTTATCTCGGAGAAACTCACAAATTACTTTTAAAACATCATGTCAATTCAATTTGGTTACTTTACATACTGGTCACCCAATGGAAATGAAACATAAACCTTCCCTACCAGAACGTGAAGGGTTATTGATAAGTAAATTTGCTGTCATTGATAACCCCTCAAGTGGTCACAACCTCAAGTCACATTCTTAAGAGCAATATGAAGATTTTTACCTCTTATTTTGTGTACGTGTGATTTTGCATTTCTCTCGCACTTGTGAATTTTTCTCGAGTGAGTAACATATATCTGTACTGCTCACTCTAATACTTTTTGCTAGTCAACATGCAGTCACAGATTACCAATCATTGACTAGGGATAAAGCAGTCACATTTTACCACTCATTGACTAGGGATAAAGCAGCCACAGTTTACCACTCATTGATAATGTATAAAGCGGTCACAGATGACCGCTAGTTGATATTAAATAAACGAACTTCTAATTATCTTGCAAATTTATAAATTATTTTATTTAATAATATGTACATATGTATGTATATTATATGCATATGCGTATGAATTTGGGAATGTATAAAAAATACCCTTGACGATTGTGTACAATATAGGGCACATTTTTTAACAAAGCCTCTGTCGTTCTTTCAATATCCAAATCTAATATGGCAAATATTATATCCATCGTTTTCATCATATCCTTTTCGTAAATGAAATAATTTATTTGAGTAAATAATTTTCTTTTTTGCATAAAAAGTTTTCTTATTTACCGTTTTATATTTACATTTAAGCATTTTTTCTACCAGATTCCTTTACTTGTACTGCTCTGACAGGCACACAACCATATTCAAGAACTGTATTCCATACGTCTTTAAATTGCTCAATCAGTGGATTCCGTAATACTAAATTTTGTGTAAGTGTAAGGCCACGTGACTTTAGATTGCAAGTGGGATGGACATCGTATTGAATTTTACGTATTATTTGTAGTGATAACCCTAAACGCTCTTTGAAGTTTTCTTGAGAAGATATCTCCTCAGTGCCGGGAGGTGATAGAAATTGCTAAAGCATATTTAATGGCTTTAAAAGTTCGTCCTAAGTTAGAGACAAAAATTTGCAAAAGCGCAATATTTTCAATAAATAAAATTTACAAAACAAAATTATTTAAGGGAAAACTATTAAATCCTTCCTTACCTTTTTAACAGAATGCATATAAGCACACAAAAATGAAGCGCCACAGACCGAAAACGAAAACATGCGCCTTTTGGACAATAGTCCAATATATTTTTTACATCAGCTGAAGATAATTTTTCATTTTCCACATATTATAAATTTATGAAAGTTATTATCCGTCAATTTGCCAATCAATTTATAAGTAAAACGAGTAGTCAAATAACCAGTAAAATTACCATAAAATTACAATTCGAATGTCTAACATGACAATTGTCAAATAAATACAACTCTTCAACGTAAAATTATTGCAAAAGTGTTAGTAAAAATGTTTGAGTGTGTTAGTACAGGTCATATATTTCTGGTAGGGTTATTATCACTTCAGATAAGGGAAATAAAACAGTTATAATGTATAAAGATGAATACAATACAAAAATGGAGTCATTACTTGAAAACAGATATTTACAGGCCCATGAGAACAGACCCTACAACAAAATTACAACGACAAAAGAATAACATCATTTCTGAACTACACAAGAAAGAACATATTAATCTTTATAAAAAACGTAAATTACAATGTTGCGCCGCTATAGCGCCAAGGATTACCAAAAATTCACAAAGTTGGAACACCTCTGAGACCCATCGTCTCTTCCGTAAAAGTACCTTGCTACCAACTCCTCATATTTGAAAAATCAATTAAAAGATCTAGAAATCAATGAAAGTGAAATCTTTATATCATTTGATGTAGTTTCTCTGTTCACTAATATACCAGTACACGTTGCCATCAGAACGATAAGGGGTAAATGGGACATTATTAAGAAATTCACGAAAATACCTAAACCATAATGACAAGAATACAATTCTCAACGTTTTCAACAAATATCACCCAAAAATTCAATTTACCACTGAAGTAGAAAATAATAGATGCATAAACTATCTAGACACAACCCTGCACAGGGACAAAGGCAATATCTTACTAGATTGTTATTCGAAAGAAATCTCATCGGGCAGAATAATTAATTTCAATGCAATGCAGCCAAAAAGTCAAATTATAAATACCGCCAAAAGTCTTATTTTCAGAGTTCTCAAGCGATACACAATTTCACATAAAAAACATACATATAAATTATAACAACACTCAAAAACAACAGCTTCCCTACCAAGTTAGTAAATTCCTTAATAAATGACGTTAAAATAAAATTAAAAAATAACACTAACCAAAGAACACATATCGAAGGAAATAACAACACCACAAAATATTACAGTATGTATATCATTTATTCTTGGTTTGACGGACAAAAAAGAAATAAAAACAGCTGTTGAAACAAATAACATAAAATTTGCATACAAATCAAACATAACAATAAACAAACTTTTTACACGAGTAAAAGCGCAAACTGATAAACAACAACAATGTAACGTAGTTTATGAACTACATTGTAAGGGAAACAACGAAGAACAATGCAACCTTATATATATTGGCACAACTAAGTCCCGGTTCACACACTTCCACTTTTGATGCTCAACTTTTGAGTTTGTTGAAGAGAGTGGAAAGAGGAGTGGTATTTGGTACGGAGTTGCTGGTACTGGGAAACTCGTTTTGTTGCTCACTTTTAATAATAAACGCGAAGTTATTATATGACATTTCAATTCATTCTGTGGTTCGTTGCGACAAGTTTTGCAAAATTTGCAATAATAAATTTCTTTTACACAAACTAAATAAATTTAACTCTCAAAATTTGAAGCAAAATAAAACGAAAATTTGTTTAAAAAAATTTCTGTGTGTGAACATTAAGGCAACTTTTAAAGGGACTTGAAAAGAATTTGAGCAGCAAAAATTGAAGTGTGTGAACCGGGACTAAAAGAAATTTAGAGAACAGAATGGCAGAACATGGAAGTGATCATGGTGGAATTAATAAGGTGCGCGCAAGAAGGAATATGGTTTTTTGTAGGGTTGTGTTTTGACCGTTAAATAATCTGCAAAAATATGGTAAGTTACTTCGGTCTTGTCAAAAGTTGTTAACATTTTTGGCCGCCATCATGAATATTTTTGTTTACGTTATGCTTTTTGTTTTTGCATAACCACTATGTATGTTATGTATACAGCTTTTTTGACAACATTGGCTAATTTTTACACAAACAAAATGCATGTCGTTTTTTGTTGTTGCGTTGATAAGCGCACCTTATTAATTCCACCATGGAAGTGATATTGAAAAACAAAAAACATCAACAGCTTTGTCAACACATAACATCAACAACAAACATATAGTAGTTGATTTTGATAATGTGAGAATTTTAGACAGATAAAATATAGAGAGAAAAAGATACACAATCGAAAGCTTGCGCATACAAAAGAACATAGAGAGAACGATGAACATAAAAGAGGACACCAATAATATGCAAAACGTGCGTTGAGTTTCTACGTTTGTAAACATATAAGAAAATTAAAAAGTTTAAGTACGAAACCGCTTTGATTTGGAACCACCACGACGACTGCTATTTTTGTTTGGTGAATATAACTGACATGAACCAAAAAATTCGAGCCAAATAGGAATATAGACATGTTTTGAGCCCTAATCAGCGTTGCCATTTTGGTGCTTTTCGGGTATTTTTTGGTGCTTTTTTACTCAAGCATTACCCGAAATTGTTTTAAATACCCGTTTTTGAAAAGCGGGTATTTATAGTGCTTTTGACAATTTCTCACAGTGCTTTTAAGTGCGTTCAAGGTATATTAATTATCAGGTAGTCGCATTAGCTAAAATTGACATCAGCTGATTGATATTTTTTTGTCAAAACTTTTTTGCGTTTTTATAAAAATATTGTGACATTTTTTTTTATTTAATTAAAATTTAAGAAATTGAAAAAAAAAACGCGTGAAAAATTTTTAAAATTTAATTAAAATTAAAAATGCGTGTATGTAGTGTCTACAAAAAAAAAAAAGGGGAAGAAAAGTTGTTCCAAGTACCCAAAGAAAAGCGCCTGAGAAATATATGGAGCGAAATTTGTTTCAGGAATATCACACCAACTTCTCTTTTACTTAGCTCTCACTTTTTGCCATCAACCATTTTACATGCTGGAAAAAAGGTAAAGTCTAACCGTGAATTGTGCATTTCCATCCTTACCATTTATCGTTGCTCCAACAACAGCAATTACAATACGTTCAATATTGCGTTGTTGCAAAATATCCTGGAAAGGAGGATACATAGACTTTCTTCAAATTTTACTGGGAATTTTTCGATACATACATATATTTTTGATTTCTTACCTTTCCTGTAAAAATATCCTGTAATGAAGCAACATTCTCCTCCAATGCCTCTACTACTAGTCATTTTTACGTATATATGGGCAGTATTCTCTTATGATCTAATTCCACTTTTCGATGCAGTTTAATTATCATTACTCCAGCCTTAAACAAATGGACTTGCAAAGGGAGGAAATTGTTTCCTAGTATCCAAATAAAAGACACATCCTGATTTTATACATACATCTATCAATACCTTTTTGCTTTCTGTATTGTAAAAAATTTTTTATTTTTTTTTATTTTATGCAATTGTTTTTTTTTTTATTTAATTTTTGTTTTGTTTACACATCACATTTTGACAACAGCCAAGTTTTTACACTAAGAAAATGCCTGTTGTTTTTGTGATGTTGTATTTGTTTTAGGGACAAGACTACCTTATTTAATATAACTTAAGTGCGTTTTAAATAATCAACATTTTTGGCATTGAAACATTTTCCTACTACATATTCTTTAAACACACCTAATACGTTTTTAGCCAACTGCGTATTATTTGCATCTATATTATGATTAGTACTCGCAAACTGTTAAGAGTTTGAATCATAGAATACATAGAAGTGACTCGAGACGGAAGATTTTGCATACTAGTTTGTATACACTCATACAGTCTCAAGTTTTCGTTTTTTTCTTTGTGCTTTATTTCTATCCAAATTAAAATTATAAATCGCAAAACTAATTAAATATCCATATATTTCTCTAATTCACATTAAAAATATTATTAATTAATTAATTTAAGTTGGTTTTCACTGATCGTTTGTATTTTATCACTATAATATCTGCAAAATATCAGAATTTATCAAGTATGTATGTATGCATGTGTGTATGTAAATTAAAAACCACCACCATTTGGCAAATTTCCAGCATATATGTACGTATGTATATTTTGCTTTTCGTTTTGTTTATCTTCATAGCAAACACACTAATGTTGTCTCTTTTTCACGGTGTCTCGTTATGACAAATAAAATATGATCCAAGTCCAATTTTTTTTGTTTTCTTCATATCTGGTTACCTGCATTTAATTTACATATCCGTTGATTTGTTTGTTGTGCAAATTTAAGCAAGAAAGTTTCAGTTATTTAAAGTAATTTCTTCATTGATTTTATATGTGTTAAAGTTCATCATCTAACAATGGCTTTCCTTTAGATGGAAAAACGGGCTGAACGAATTATCGTCCAAGTGAAAATCGTCCGAAGCAGCTAAATGAAGGAAAGTTCATAATAGTTGGGTGATTCGTCATAGTGAAGAAACACCCAAAAAACAGTGCCCGATCGCCCAAAAAAGATGAAGGAAAATCCAAAAGTGTGAAATGAATAATCGCCTAAAGATTTTGGATGTTTGTTCAAAAAGATGAACTAACAGCGTATTGCATTTGTTGTAATTGTGAAATAAATGCACTTTAAAAGCGATTTACTCCGACTAAATCGAACAAAAAAACATGAAAAAGCAATATAGATCCAAATGCAATTTTTCCAGTACAGCCAAGGCTGTCTTTTGATCCACCAGACCCAAAACAATATTAGGTTAGTGCTTTTGTACCCGAATTTTTTTTCATTTTTACCCTATTTCCATATGCTCACAGTGCCTTTGATGTTGCAAGAGTTGGCATCACTGGCCCTAATGCATTACCTGACCCTCAAGCTGATGTACCACAGGAGCATGGTCTAATAATCAGGTCTGCGCAAGAAGGAATATGGTTTTTTGTAGGGTTGTGTTTTGACCGTTAAATAATCTGCAAAAATATGGTAAGTTAATTCGGTCTTGTCAAAAGTTGTTTACATTTTTGGCCGCCATCATGAATATTATTGTTTACGTTATGCTTTTTGTTTTTGCATAACCAATAAATACATACAAAACAACTTTTGTTTTGTTTTGTATACAGCTTTGTTTTGACAATGTTGAATTAATTTTACACAAACAAAATGCATGTCGATTTTGTTGTTGCGTTGATACGCGCACCTTATTATTCCACCATGCACAGGAGGAGCCTATGCATTTAGAAGCGGAAAACAACAATAGTGATAGTGATATTCCAAAACTAAGTGCTGAAAAGATAAAAAAAGAAATTTTTGATGGGCCACAGAGAAGATCGTTAATAAAGGATTCAAATGTTAGAGACATTATGACAGAGATTGAGAAAAATGCATTTTTGGCAAATAAAAAAGGTTTGGTTGTAACATTAGCATTAAGTTACACCTGGACTATTTTCCCGCCAATATCTTGGTTTGAGAACAGGACAAGCGATTCCACCAGAAGTCACTTAAAACGAAACTCGGACACTATTGAATCCCATACTCGGAGAGCTTTAACAATTCCTCATTTTATCTCTAACGATTAAATAATAAGGCTCTCCGAGTTGCTCAAAAAATGCATTAATATTGTTGCAGTAGCATATGTCGTTTTCCTCCTTAAAATGTTGTGCGTAAGGTTATATTTGCGTGTGAGCAACTGAACTCATAAATTGTCGAAAAAAATAAAATATTCCGAAAATATGGGATTTGGATTTATTCACTGAATTGCTTATAACTTTGTAATTTGTCGGTCGATTTTCTTCTGGATGGTCTTAGTTCTTCCGTAAAAGTATCATCTATACGTACATGAAGAGAAACCAGACGTGTTTTTAAACGATTTGTTCTTTTCCGTCGGCATAGAATCACTGTAAAATATAATTTTTTTGAAAATGTGCCCTATTTTCATCGATATATTTAAAACCGCTTTACAAATCAAAGATCCTATTATACATATTTGTCCGTCATCTCACCATCTTGCTTTGGGTACCAAGAACGACCCAATTGGTCATTTCTAGCTCGAGATATGATTTATCAAGTGAAAAAAGGTCGAATTTGGTTTGAATTATTAGCTAAGGTTTTTTTTAAATTCATTTTTGAAGTTTTCGACTGGGGTGGATTTTAGTACAATTTTCAAAAAACATGTACTGATTCTTAAGGGTATATCTCGTGAAATATTCGAAATATTGCTTTTCTCTTTTCAGCAAATTTTTACCTCTTAATTAGATCTAAAAATTTTGCCTTAAGATAAAATAAAAAAAGTAATATTATCATGCTCAAGTTCAGTTTTATTGAATTAATGAAAATTCAAAATTGCTAAGAGTTTTTTATGGCCCCACGAAGTCATCAAAAATTCAATAAAGGACCAATAAATCACTTTCAATTGTATGTTTATCGAAATTAAAAATGCTATGCTTTTTTTTAATGAAATAGGTACAAAATATAAATAATAAACCCAGCTAGGGTTTTTCTTCTACCATCATAAGCTTTCAGATTTTGGGGGTCTCAATTGGTTCAAGATTTTGGTGCTAAACTGTGTTATTATTAATATTTGTTGATATTTTTACAGGCTAAAGTTCGTAAATTTAATAATCAGAGATATATTAGACATTGTTAACCAATTTCAAGCAACAAAGAAAAAATTTAATATCTAAACATCGCTTAAGATTTCAACTACACGGCTGAATAGAAAAAACGTTGTTTTCTGTAGAAGCCATTATAATTACCTCTTAGTATTCATGTGTAAATGCTTTCAAAACATGTTAGGTAGCTCTGTTGAACTTGATAACATATCCCATTTATACACATTTCGAATGCAAATAGAATACGAGACTTCTCACTACTAAATTGATATTAGCTGATGACTTTTTATTTTTCACCATATATTAAAGATTACAGTGTTTCCAATGAATTATATCCCACAATGTCATATCTCATGATTATTTTGCTCTACTTAAGACAAACTTTTTTGATTTGAGTTTTATACTTAAGTATATTTTTGATTAATTTTCGTTTGAACATATAATTAGCATAAATTTACAAACTTAAGCCTGTAAAAATAAATTCCCCAGACATTGGGAATTTCGTACTAACCAAAATTGTTTCAATATGTAAAAATGGAATAAAAAGGAATTATAATAATTCTCGTATTCTATTTCTGTTGAAAAGTTGGTTAAATAGTTGATATTCTTCCCAATTAGTATCCACTTTACATCAATTGTAAAAATGGACAAACGAACCCTGATGAGAGGTGTGGCGGCCTTCAAATCGGTATACGGATACGTTCTACTAATTTGATTGCACATGCTAATGTTTTTCAAAAATAAAAAACTCAAGGGTTTGGTTTTCCTAAAAAAGGGGCGTAGTCCCACCCACTTTTCTCCTGGTACATATTCCAAATTATGCCAATACCATATGTACCAAATATCATCGACGTAGGTCAAAAAATGCCCAAAATATGGCGATTTAAATTTTTGGGTTATATGGGCGGTGCCACGCCTCTTTATCCAATCAAAACTTCATATAGTCTATTATTCCTTCCAGAGTCAGAGTAACATGCTGTGAAAATTTCAGGAAGATCGGTCCTAAGGTTTGGTTTTCCTAAAAAAGGGGCGTGGTCCCACCCACTTTTCTCCTGGTACGTATTCCAAATTATGCCAATACCATATGTACCAAATATCATCGACGTAAGTCAAAAAATTCCCAAATCCACAAATGGCGAAGTTATGCTCACTTTACATTATAAAATCTGTTAAAAACTACGGGGTAGGAGTAACATAATTTAAAAAAGTGGGCGTAAAAGTGGGTGTGGTTGAAAAAAAAGTAGCCTATAATTCATCCGAGAGTTCCAGTTAAATACTGTGAAAATTTTAGGAAGATCGGTCCAAGGGTTTGGCCTCCTATAAGGAACAAACAAATAAACAAACACACATTCTGTTTTATATATTAAGATTGTTTTAAGCTACGTTCACAGTTGAAAAATATTTGTAACGTAATCACTACTTTTTCTTAGGGTTAGTGTCTTTTAAATTGGGTTTTGTATTACAAAATAAAATTAAAAAATGTTTAATCCATTTTATGATTGAATCAAGTACATTTGAGACTAAAATTTTAATTCACACCATTTATTCAACAAGATTTTTTTGTGTGTACATATGTATTTACTTATACTCGTGCTTACAAATGAATTTCACGTACGTTTATAATAAAATTCATTAAAATATATAAAAAAAGAATATGGTACAATTGTAGTAAAAAAACTTGTAAATTTGTAAATTTGATTTTGCATCCCTGGTACGTTAGTTGGTCGAACTTTTAAATTTTAAAATTGACTGCTGCGAGTTTAGAGCTTTGTAATTAACGACGGTTTTTAATTTATTTCTTTGAGCATAATCTAAAATTTTATCCGCGAAGCTAATAATGTCTTGCTTTCGAGCTGTTGACAACAGGTTCGTCTCTACTATTAACAGGGATCGGTCATTTAGAAGATTAACAAAATTGTCTTGCAGAAACGTAAAATAATTATGCGAAACAAAGGCTACATCGAAAAATCTAGACCATTTTCCAGAAATATTTAGTTGTAGTGATAAAATGTCATCTAAAGATAGGAAATTAAGTGTAATTCCTTCTAAAGTAATCCAAGGCTTATTATAATCCATTAAACTTTCTATATAAAAATCATGGTGTGTTAAGCATTGGCCCATTTTTAGTCGAACTGAACCGTATTTATGTGAACAATTTATATCATATTCGTATGTAGTTTGGGATGTTAGCTCGTGAAACAACTCTAACAAATTACGTTCAGTAACGTCTGTTGATCGATAATAATTTTCTCCATGCATAGATTTAAGCACATCCTCGTCCTTTGTCTTTAAACCAAATGCTGAATAGGGGCCTGTTTGAATGTCGCCAACATAACCTTGATGAATAAGCTTATCGCCATTGCGGACAAGACCAGCTGTCAGTGTTTTATTTGGTTTACTATATTCATATTCGGGAAAGGTAAAAGCAATACCAGTTTCACGCCAATAACGATATTCCTGTGAAAGAAACGAGTATATACGTTAAGTACTCTTATATATGTATAATGTTAATTAATAAAATGCGACTATAGATTTTGGAACTGGACACCAATAAAATAAACAAAACTGAGTTTCTCTGCAATTAAAGATTTTATTACAATAAAATAACAATATTGTTCTTATTAACCATAAATTTTACTCATTCACCTGCAATTAAAGAAACGACATTTTAAGTTTATAATTTAATGCCAATTCCTTCCTTTTTCAATATTATTAATGCAAACGAATTAAATTCGCTTAAATATTATTTAAACTTTTCAATTTTCAATTTCTTTTTAATCTTTTTTCAAACATATGTTTTATACCAGAAACTTCATATAATGCATTCTTATAATTACACTGTGATAGTCGAAAAAATGAACTTCGATGAATCCTTTTCGAACTATAAGGATATATACCGATTTCTCAACAACTGGAGCCAATCTGAAACTTCCAAATGTACTTTCGCACTCAGGGGACTCCCCCCTAAAAGTTCGAAAAGGATTCATCGAAGTTCATTTTTTTTTTTCGGGTCAAAAACTATCACAGTGTAATTAACTTTTGTATGTCATAAAACCAAAAAAGAAAAACTTGTGTGTATTCCTTAAAATTTTATAACACTTTACAGACAACTTTCATAAATAACACTCTGATAGTCGAAAAAAGAACTTCGATGAATCCTTATCGAACTATTAGGGGGAGTGCCCTGGGTGCGAAAGTGCATTTGGAAGTGTCAGATTGGCTCCAGTTTTTGAGAAATCGGTATATATCCTTGAAAAATGGATATATACCAAATGTACTTTCACACTCAGGGGACTCCCCCCTAATAGTTCGAAAAGGATTCATCGAAGTTCATTTTTTTCGGGTCAAAAACTATCACAGTGTTATAAGTCAGTTGTTTCAATAGTGGAATTCATTAACCAATTTCTTTACATCTCCCCCCTTTAGATAGAAAATAAATTTGTATTTATTTCAAATTACCACTCTCAACATATACCAAGTCCCCTTCTTTAAAGTCAACAAATTTTCTGTTCTTATCAAATATTTCTTTATTATAATTGTGTCATTTTTTTTGAGTTTCAACTCTCGTAGTGAACAGACGCGTTTTTATAATCGTCGCAACTGAATATAAAAAAAACAAATAATATAAAAAAAAATATTTTCAAGTCACAAAAAATATAAAAAAAACAAAACATTTATTGAACAGTTATTTTACTGGTTTTATTTTATTTTTTGCTTGTGTGCAATATACATAAATATTTGCATACACAAACTAATATAAGTGAAAATAAAAAAAGAGAACTCTGATGAGTTCATCTTCTAACAAAAACAACAATAATCCTACAAGCAGTAGGAATGTACAATATATAACTTTAGTTGCTGATGACGACAATAAAAAAAATGAATTAAACAAAAACCTGAATTTAACAGAAAACACAAATACTCGTGCGCGATCATTATCTCTGAACATGTTAAATAGTGATCAAGAAGCAACAACAATTGCACCCATCAGCAAACTTGTCAGCTTAGCTGTACAAACAAACAAACAAACAATAAGTAACAAGGTGACCAACGTGCACAAAATGGTAGATGCGGTGAGTACAATAAATGATAATAAAATTCAAACAGGAATGGACAGATACATAACCGTGTTAAAAAGGGGAAGAAGTCCAAAATCAGCTCAAATTACTTCAACATCGAAAGTTCCCAGAGATGGAAAAAACAATATAATAAATTCCGAAAATCGTTTCGCGATTTTATCTGAACAAGGCGATGAAGACACAACTACAATAAGTTCGAGTAAGCCCCCACCCATATATTTAAGAGAGCAGAATTCCAGTTTGCTGGTTAAAAGTCTTATCTCATTAATTGGAGAAAATGAGTTTTATGTAACTCCAATTAAGCGCGGAAACATCAATGAAACAAAAATTCAGGTAGCTCATGAAAATAATTACCGAAAAATTGTTTCAGATTTAGAATCTAAAAATAAAAACTTCTACACGTACCAATTAAAGAGTGCTAAAGGTCTAACAGTCGTAATAAAAGGTATAGACTCTAGCGTGGATCCAGAAGAGGTCAAGTCTGGCCTTGAAAATAGTGGCTACAAGGTAAAAAATGTCTCAAACATTAAAAATAGAGAAAAAATCCCCCAACCAATATTTAGAGTCGAGTTACAGCCAGATGGCATAAAAATAAAAAAGAATGAAGCACATCCAATATATGACTTAAAGTACTTGTTGCATCGAAGAGTTACTGTTAAGCTTCCACATAAAAGAGCTGGACCTGTTCAATGCCTGAACTGCCAAGAATTTGGGCACACGAAGACTTATTGCAAGTTGCCTACAGTCTGCGTTGTATGTGGTGAGTTACACAGTACTGCTAACTGTGATAAAATAAAAGGTGATAGCAAGGCGAAAAAATGTGGCAATTGTGGCGGAAATCACACCGCCAACTATAGAGGCTGCCCCCTTTACTCGTTTTTTAAGAATTCATCAACCAAAAAAACCAATGCTACTCCCGCTCAGCCTAAAACCCCTATTAACTATCCACAGTTACCTCAACCGTCCACTAGCCAAAATCAATTTTCAAACATTTTCAAGTCTAACGCGACTAGTGCTCAACAACAATCTAACAACAAATTTTCATACGCTAGTATTTTAAAAAGCAATCAGAGTACGGCGCAAAAAACCGTAAATGTAAATGAAGATTCGGGGTATAATTTTAGTCGTATTGAAGCCTCAATTGAGAGCTTAATACAAACTGTAAATACATTTACTCTCAACATGTCCTGTATGATGCAGGAAATGTTGAAAATGCAGTCTACCTTGTTGCAGGCTGTACTAAGCAAACCATGAACTTAAAAATCTGTTTTTGGAACGCAAACGGCATCTGCCAACATAAAAACGAAATAAAATATTTTCTTCAGGATAAACAAATCGATGTTATGCTTATCTCAGAAACTCATTTGACATCTCGAAGCTGTTTCAGAATTAGCGGATATAATTTTTACGACACCAAGGATCCCCGTGGCAGAGCTTGTGGTGGTTCGGGAATCCTAATAAAAACGCGAATAAAACACCACCTGTTGAATGAGTTTTGTGAAGATTATCTTCAAGCAACGAACATCTGCATCGAAACTTACTATCAAAAACTTGTAATATCATCTGTCTATTCGCCCCCCAGATTCACAATTACCGAGAGTCAATATACGGCTTTTTATAAATCACTGGGCCTCCGTTTTCTAGCAGCTGGCGACTACAATGCTAAACACACATTTTGGGGTTAACGTTTAATCACACCTAAGGGACGAATTTTATTCGACACAATATCTAAAATGGGTTTGAATGTAGTTTCAAGTGGACAGCCAACATATCGACAAAAAATTCCTGATGTTATCGACTTTGGAATTGTGAAAGGCGTGCCCAGCGAGATGGTTGAAGTTGAAGCATCTTTGGACTTATCCTCAGACCACTCGCCTACTATTGTCACTATTTACTCACACACAACATGTGATTCAGCGACGACATCTGCACGTATTAACTGGCTGAAATACAGAAAATATCTGAGTGCTCATTGCTCGGAAAAAATGCCGCTGAGAACACCTTCAGACATAGACGATTCTCTCAGGTTGTTTGAAGCGCATGTTAAACAAGCTGCTTTTAATGCTACTTCAAATGAAATAAACCAACCAGTGAGATTTAACAATATTTTTTCTGTAGATATAGAAAGGCTATTGACTGAAAAATGGCGAGCTCGACGAGAATGGCAGCGCTACAGATCGCCCCAGCTAAAATTAAGGCTTAAGGAGTGTACCAAGCAGCTTAGGAAAGTTTTGCAAGCTCAAAAAACAGCTTCCCTTCAAAAATTCCTTCAAGAGCTAGATGCAACACCACAAACAGATTATTCACTGTGGCGTGCAGCCAGAGGACTAAAAAGGCCGGTGATATGCAAACCCTCATTACGAGCCCCAAATGGTGACTGGGCAAAAACTGATGCTGAAAAAGGTGCACTCTTTGTTAAACACTTAGAAAAAGTTTTCACTCCGAATATTTCTGGTGATATTGTTGAACTGCCACCAGTCGTCTCTTTACCAGAAATACCGATGAGATTTAACATGACGGAGATTGAAAATATATTACTAGTCTTAACACCAGAAAAGCCCCAGGTGTCGACAAAATAAGCAACAAAATGCTTCAAGAATTGCCTTACACTGCAAAAAGAATAATACTATTCATTTTTAACAGTATTCTACGCCTAGAACACTATCCTAAAGAATGGAAGGTTTCGCTAATTACTATGATACCAAAGCCCGGCAAGGATCATACAAAAGTTGAATCCTATCGGCCTATTAGTTTACTGTCTAACATTTCAAAACTATTTGCAAAGCTGTATATGAGCAAGCTGATGCCTATAGTGACTAGTAATAGATGTATTCCAGATCATCAATTCGGTTTTCGCAGACAACATAACACAATTGAACAAACTCACAGACTTGTGAATGTCGTTAGAGACACTTTTGAAAAAAAGAAATACTGCTCTGCGCTCTTTATTGATGTCTCACAAGCTTTCGATAAAGTATGGCACGAAGGTCTTTTCAACAAATTAACACAAAATCTACCAGCAAACATCGTAAAGCTTTTAAAAAGCTATTTGATGGAACGTAAATTTGTAGTTAGGGAAGGCAATATTTTAAGCCCTCCGCAGTCAATTGAAGCCGGAGTCCTTCAAGGCAGTATCTTCGGACCCTTACTTTATTTAATATATGCCTCTTACTTACCGTTAAGCAGTAACATTCATACATCAACATTTGCGGATGATACAGCCTTTCTAAGCGTTCACGAAAATCCTGTAGAAGCTTCCCGCAACTTACAAGAATATATATCCAAACTGGAAAAATGGCTCAAACAATGGCGTATAAAAGTTAACGAGCAGAAATGTGCACACGTCACTTTTACGTTGCGCAGGGAAACATGACCGCCTATAAAAATTAACAGCGAGACTATACCACAACACACTGTAGTCAAACATCTAGGCGTTCATCTTGATCGTCGTTTAACATGGAAATGGCATATAGACGCAAAGTTAACACAAATGAAACTAAAAGCAGCCCAAATGAATTGGCTTATTGGAAGAAACTCTATACTAAGCCTTGACTGTAAACTTCTCTTATACAACGCGATCCTGAAACCAATATGGAATCCAGTTATGGGGCACTACCTCAGCATCGAATGTCGAAAGAATTCAAAGGCGACAGAATAAAATCCTACGTACAATAACAGCAGCCCCCTGGTATGTCAGAAACCATCGAATTCATAAAGACCTAGACGTTCCGTTGGTGAAGACAGTATTTTCAAAACACGCGAAAAAATATAAAAACAAACTAGAGTTGCACCCAAATCCACTTGCGCGCAATATTCTTCATTATAGAGGCCACACCCGGCTGAAAAGAAGGGATACTCTTTCTCTCAGCCGTTCACGAGAGATGTAAAACAACAAAAATCAACCTTTGAAACTACAAAATTTTGTTTAGCATTGGCTAAACATATATTTATCCAGCCGTATTCATAATACTTTTAAACAGCATTTCAAATTTGGTTTAATATTATCAAAAAAAAAAAAAAATTATAATTGTGTGATCGTATCGTGTTTTGGAAAGCCTTTTCTCTGTCTCGCATCCAGTTTTCATATGTTGTTGTTTGTTGTAATTTCTCAGGTAAGAGAGCACTATTTGTGCCTCCCAAGAGATATTTTGGTGAAAATCTTGTTATAGTATGTTCAGTTTTATTATACGCTTCTACACACTCCTGAGCTGTTGTTGTCCATGCACGTTTCTTATTGCTTTCATTAATTCTACATCTTATTTTATTAACAAGATTTTGGTTCATTCTTTCATTAAGACCATTTGAAAATGGTGTATCCGCTGCAGTGAAAATGATTGGTATAGGCTTTTCCGTTAAGTAGTTTTTGAGCTCTTTTGAATTAATTCCAGGATACTGGTCAGATAATACACTACCGATGTTGTAATGTATTACTTTTTCCATGAGGTTGATGAAATCTTTTGCAGTCTGTGTTTTTGATGTTTGGATGTACGCATATCTTGTGAAATAATCAATCAGAAGGTGCAAATATTTTTTTGAAGATCTCGAACCTCCAAAACCACCAATAGTATCTATCGAAACTATTTCACCCAAGTGCGACAGGAAGCCAATTTTTAATCTCCTTGACTTATTTTTAATACATGTTTCACAGTTTTTGCAAATTTTTTTAATATTTTTAGTTAAGTTATCCGCTGAGTAAAAAGGACTTATCTTGTTTTGTGTTTGCTTTACTCCTATATGACAAAACGGTTTATGTACTTTTTTAATTAGCCCTATGCTAAATTTTTCGGAAAGGATGATTTTTTCTTTTTCTCTGGCTCTTTTGTAATATACATTTTCATTCAGTATGAATTTATCTTTTTTAGCCATCAATTTTTTATTTTCCTTCTGGTCTATTAAAATTTCTTCAAGTCCGATAAAATTTACTACTTGAAGCTGTTCATCCTCATTTTGATAGGGATCCAATACCGGGTTTCTACTCAAACAATTAGCTTCCAGGTTTTGTTTTCCTATCGCATATTTGATATCAAAATCGTACTGAGATAAGTAATAAGTTAGATCACCCAATTCTTCATCAGTTCTAGCCTTGATATTCATGTTTTTAAGCGGCTTATGACCACAAAAAATTGTAAACTTTGTTCCTAAGAATCTATATTGCCAATACTTAGTAGCTTCTTTTATAGCTAAACATTCTAAATAAATCGCGTTCTTCCTTTTTTTAATTAGCATTTAATTTTTTTGAGATATATGCGACGGGTTTTATTTCACCATTTTCTTGTGGCTGCTTCAAAATTGCACCAACACCTTCAATGCTGGCATCTGTGTAAATAAATATCTGCAAATTTTTGTCAAAAATTGTTAGAATTGGTTTTGAACAAAGCAATTTCTTTATATATTCAAATGATTCATTACATTCTTTTGACCAAGCAAATTTTGTCCCTTTTCTCAACAAATTGTGTAGCGGATCTAAAATTATTGAGCTCTTTTCTATGTATTTATTATAAAAATTAGTTTTTCCTAAAAATTGCCGGACCTGTTTAGGCGTGCTGGGAATAGGAAAATCTTTTATCGAAATTAAGTTGTCTTTTAGTGGGCTTATCGAGTTATTTTCTATAATATGGCCTAAATATTTTACGGATTTTGCAGCAAACTTGCATTTTGATAATTTTAATCTAAAACCTTCTTCCATTATAAAGTTTAATAGTTTCACCAAGTGTGTGATATGTTCTTTAAAAGTGTTTGAAAAAACTAAAATATCATCTATATAATTGACCGCGAAATTTGCAAGGTTGTGTTTTCTTATAATATTGCTCAATATTTGTAAAATTGCTGGTAGGCATGTCCATTGAAAGTGGCCTTCTTGAGTTACAAACCCTGTTTTTTGCCTATCTTCAATTCTTAGTGGTATTGCCCAAAATGCTGAGTTTATATCAAGCGTTGAAAAAAATTTACAATTTCTCGTTTTATCCATAAGGTCCTCAATTAGGGGAAAAGGTTGTGACTGGGGAATCACAATCTTATTCAATTCTCTGAAATCTATGCAGAGTCTTGTCTTTTTACCATCTTCTTTTTTATAAGCTAAAGCTACTGGGGCAGCAAATGGACTGTACGATTCCTCAATCAAATTTTTCTTCAATAGCTCTGAAACTTGTTTTTCTATTTCCTTTCTGTCCTCTATCGAACATCTATATGGTCTCTTGCTATAGTATTTGTCTATTTTCAGATCAATACGTGCTTCAAACTGCCTCACTGTACCTGTATCGTTTTTATCTTTTGCAAATATACTTTTAAAATTGTCAATAAGATTGCATATCTTTGACTGATGCTCCCGGTTTAAATGGTTTATATCTATTTCAAAGTTTTCTACATTTATGAGTTTTTTCATATATAAAATTTTTTTCTCCATCACCATCAAGTTTTTGTGTAATTTTTAGATTTTCATCTTCTTCTTTTCCTGTTGATTCTTTTCATTTACTTTGAACCAGCATGATTGTTCAGAATGATAGCGAAACTTCTTTCCCATTTTATCACATATTTTGCATGATGTTTTTTCCTGAGATCTCTCTTTAAAACTAACGTATACACTTTTCTTCTTTTCGTTGCTATTTCTTCTCGTTAAGTTCTCCAGGCTTCTCAAATCATTAAAAAGATCCTTAGTTGTTTTCATGTCTTCCCTATTTATTCTATCTGTTACCAAGTCCGGCAACCCTGTTGCAATTAAGTCAATAAATGTTTTTGTATCAATCGATCTATTCATTTCCAATAGAATTCTCTCTTTTTTGAGAGCGTACTCCAACAGAGATCCACTGTAATACTTGAAAGATAATGCATGCTTGACCGACACACAACCTTTATCCGCATATGTATCGCAAAAACTACTTTTCCACTCTATCCACTCTGAATCTAATGTTTGTTTAATGAGCATAGAGCTATACCAATCTAAGCAGGATCCCTCTAGGAAAAATCGTAAAATTTCTATCTTTTCCTCATCTCTTTCTATTTTCAACCGAATACATTCATTTTCAAAGAACTCTATCCATTGTCTAACATTAGAACTTTTGTTTGTAAATTTTTCTAAGACAAATTTTTCAGATAAAACTTTCATACTATTTTTACTATCATTGCTTTGTATGTTTTCTTTCTGTGTACCCACGCTATGTAGTATATTTTTTAAAGTCTCTTCTGTAATACCATCTGCAGTAACCAATTTCGTTTCAAGCTGTTGTTCTTCAAGATAAAAGTCTTTGAATTGAACGTTCTCTTCCTTATCTACATAAATTTCTGAAAGCTGCTTATCAGCGTTGTCAACTTGGTGCGTTTCGCACATTTTTTGGTGCTTTTCTAATTTTTTTGTGCGAAAAATATCCGAGTTGGTGCGTGGTGCGCTTTTTCTTTAATTTTGGTGCGTTTTTTTAATTTTGGGTGGCTCCAAATCATATTAAACACAATTTTTTGTTTCAGTATGAGAAAAAAGAAAAATACAACAAAAAATACAACTGTTTCAATACCATTTCATTAAATTTGTGTACAATTTTTATATTCAATTTTACAGATGCTTAAGAGGTACCAAAACGCATTCACAAAAACCGTTAAACCGTCTTGTTGTTATAGATAATTTGTAACATTTCATTATAAGAAATTTGTTGTCCCTTTTAGATTTTCAGAGTACATAATTGTTTTTTGTCGTAAAAGTTGTTGTCAAGTCTGTTAAAGAGCTTGCAAAAACAAAGTATTCTTGAGCCTTGCGATTATTGTTCGTTTTTAATAAAATGCGTAAAAGTTTACATAAAGGTTTGTAACACTAAAATTAATAAAATTTATATTTACTAAAAGAAATATTTAAAGTTAGTGTCAAGAATGGAGTCTAAAAAAGGAGATCATAAGCGAAATACAAAAGGATTTGGGAATCACAATGTGAGTTTAAGCAATGGATTCGGCCTTGACCAAATAATAACACAAAAGCAAGATGTTGTTATTGCAAATGCGATATCACGCAACCTTGTTCGGCATGCTGGAACACGGAAACACATTGCAGCTTTAAGCCCATTTAGCTATAACCGGCATCAACAACCAGCATTACACAAAATGTTTTATCCCATTGCAAATATGATATCATGCCATTAGCAGTACAATTTGAATACGATGTCGAAATATTATCTAGTATTGCAAAAGGGTGGAGAATGATTCACTGATTGGCACAATATTATATCAATATTATTCAATAAATATTTTCAATAAAAAAAATCTGAACATGGTGCGTTTTTTGTTAAATGGTGCGTTTTTTTTCTCCATTTTGGTGCCTTTTGAAATATCAAAGTTGACAACGCTGCTCCTTATCCAGTTTTATCCAGACTCTTCTTGTTTAGTGTCTCTGTTTGATTGAGTTTTTTACTTTTTTAAGCGCAGTAGTGTTTGATAACTCTGTGTGAAGTGTAATATCTTGATATTTCTCTTTCAAAAAATTTGTTTTACCATCGCGCATGCTGCTTTAAGCACAAACTCAAATCTCAGCTTCTCCATTTTTCCGTAAACAAAAATGTCGTTTTATAATGTTAATTAATAAAATTCGACTATAGATTTTGGAACTAGACACCAATAAAATAAACAAAACTGAGTTTCTCTGCAATTAAAGATTTTATTACAATAAAATAACAATATTGTTCTTATTAACTATAAATTTTACTCATTCACTTTTTTTTTTTTTTTTTTTTTTTTTTTTAATAATGAGTAGTATTTTTAATACTTTGAAATTTACATTATGTTAAATATGTTAACAATAAAAGTTTTAATTGTTCTGAACTAAGTTATTTCTAATAAAATTTACAACTTTTTTTCTAAATAATATAACATTTTGTTCATTTTTAATTTCATTTGGCATCAAATTGTACAGCCTAAGTCCTTTGTAAAAGAATGTTATCTTCATTGCATTTGTATGAGCTTGTTGTAGTCTAAAGTCATTAGCATTTCTGAGGTTATATGGGTGTGCCTCTCTCACGTATCTTGTATGTTCCTTCAAATAATCAGGTGCTTCTCCCATTTTCAGTTTTTGAATAAAATTAATTGCATTTAATTGCAGTCGTTGGTGAATATTTAACCATTTTAGGGTGTTAAGCATAAAATTGATTGATGTTAGCCGATTACATTTTAGTATTGCACGCATGGCTTTGTTCTGAAGTTTCTGTAGTCTTGAGATCTCTTGATCATTACAGCTGGAGTACAAAATTGCAATTAAAGAAACGACATTTTAAGTTTATAATTTAATGCCAATTCCTTCCTTTTTCAATATTATTAATGCAAACGAATTAAATTCGCTTAAAAATTATTTAAACTTTTCAACTTTCAATTTCTTTTTAATCTTTTTTCAAACATATGTTTTATACCAGAAACTTCATATAATGCATTCTTATAATTATAAGTCAGTTGTTTAAATAAAGGAATTCATTAACCAATTTCTTTACATATGTATATCAACATCGATTATAATAATAATAATATGTATATATATATTTTAAAATATATATAATTTTGTTCAAGCAAGTACTTAAGAATTTATTTTTCAAATCAAATAAAAATTATTTGTTGTGTTGTTTGTATAATTTTTTAAACTATTGTGCTTGTGCGTTAGTAATCCCATTTCTAACTTGGGACTTTGTTGTAAAGTAAATCCGCACAAAAACATAAATGTGAAAATAAGGTCCAGTTCCTATTCAAAAAATTTCGGCCGTAAAAAGTGCTAAGATCAAAATAAGGACCAAGTTCTTGATAAGTACAATTCCATCTCATTTCTAGGCAACCTGTAAGCTTTATATTAACCAAATACATTTTATTTTGGATATTTGTACTTGTTGTCGAACTGCGCATACCTAAGAGAAACGTTAAAAAATTTTCAATAATGGGGGTTTTTCACTCTCAGGTGAATAAGTTAGAACTACACTAAGAGCCAAAAAAGAAACAATTAGATTATTCTATGTTGAAAGTAACCACACTAATTCATATAAAAGTAATGATATGGAAGAAGTTATTAGTAATGCAAAACACAATATTTTATGCGAATTAAATAATTCTATTCAAAGTATTAAAAATTCAAAAAATCGACATATATGAATACATCAAAAAAGTAATCTCAGTTATTACATTTTTAGAATTTTTTATGTATTTTTTTATTAATAAAAATATTAACTATTATATATGCATTATTGTGTTAATACCAAACATTTATTTTTTGTCAATAAATAATTTTTAAGCATTTTTTTATTCGTTGTTCTCATCGATTAATCGAATAGTTTTTTAGCTTTAATCGTTTGATCGAACGAAAAAAAATTATTTGAATTATTCGAACAAAGTTGAAATGCGAATAATTGACAACTCTAGTATTTAGTAACCAATGAAATGCCTTTGTAAACTAACACTTCTTATTATTGTGGCCATAAGAAAAAAGTGCTTAACAGCCATACCTAAACAAGAGCGGAAAGCGGAACGTTTTCTACCGCCTAGCGTTAACGCTGAAATACCATACCTAAACAAGAGCGTCAACGCTTTGTCATAAAAACAGGGTTATTACAAAATATATAACAACCCTGATTATAATAGTGTACTCATAACCTTATAATACATGCATCTCTATAACAAACACAACAAAAAAATTCCTCAGAAGTCAAAAGTATAAATGTGTATGTGTGTATGTTTTAACCTGTGACAAAAATATAAATAAAAATTATTCATTCAAATACGAAAAAATAAATACAAATCAAAATTTAACACTTGAAATAAAAAACAAGTAATTTACAAGAATTGTCAGCTGGGCTTGTAAGACTACCTTATAGTCATTGTATCATGAGTGCTTGTCTTTTGCAGCTAACTTCACTATTAAACGCGCTGTCAAAATCGGATTTTCCAATTGCAAAATGTTGCCGCCGCGTTATTTCGGGATGCTGCATACAAATTGTATGGGCATGAGAACTTTTGACAGCTAAAAAACGCTTGCCGCTCTTGTTTAGGTATGGCTGTAAGTCTTATTTTATATTTTTTTTTAAAAATCACTTTTAATGGTTTGCGTGTGTTTTCAGAATATGTTTCCCATTGTACTTTAAGTTGATCAGTAGTTTTTCGATTCTTGTGATTTTCAAAAATCCTTTTTTTTTTTAAGGGACATGCTAGCAGTTGGGTCCCATAATTTTTTTTGGAAAAATCAGGGCGAATTGTTCTACTTTAATATCGATTATCGAATACCTATTCTAATTATGGATTGATTTTCACGGTTTCTTTTGTGTTTCCGTGCACCTTGATCCCATATAATTTTTATCGAATTCGGGGGAAAATGTATCCCTTCCAAAATATATATTGATTATCCCATTACTCTATTATTTCTTTAAACATTTTATGAAATGATACTCTTAAATTTTATAAGTGTTGTTGAAGAAAAACACTGCAAACTTCTAGTCTGGCAATATTTTATTTTTAATTTTCTTTTAATGTATACTTAAATGTGTTTTGATTAGTATTTAGTTCCTGAGAAAATACATATGTCTTGGAAAACAAAATGCTGTGATGTTGGCTGCGGCAATATTATTGTAAAAGTTTTTTGCAACTATGAGTGGAAAGCAGCAGAACTGAAAAATGTTTGGTATGTACCAGATGCCAGTGTAAATTTATTTTCAGTGAAAGCAGCAGCAAAAAATGGTTTTAAGACAGCGTTTGATGAAAGCTCAGTAAAAATAATAAGAAAAGACAACAACACATTGGCAGCAACAGGATATTTAAGCGAAGAGCTGTATATTTTGAATATGTGTGCTGTAAATTCAGTACAATTTGAACAGGTTAATCTTGCTGTGAGAAATGATAGTCTGCAACTTTTTCATGAGAATAAAAGGTAAGAAGATTTCGATCTAATGGTGCGACAGAATTTGTCAATGAAGAGGTTGCCGATTTGTTAAGCCGCAGAGGGGTTGAACTCATAACTTCACCACCGTACGCATCTCAACAAAACGGAACAGCAGAGCGAAAAAATACAACCATTGTAGAAGCTGCTCGATCCATGCTGAGTATAAGCAAATTGCCAAAAAACTTTATGGGCTGAAGCTTGTAATACCGCCGTTCATGTGATGAACCTTACAGGTAAAACAAATATTAACAATAAGTTTCCGAGTGAGCTCTGTTATAATCGAGATATAGAGAGCTTAAAACACCTAAAATTATTTGGTGCTGGTTGTTATGTGCACTTTCCAAAACAATTTCGTTCAAAGTTTGATAACAAGGCAGTGTTTGGATATATGGTTGGATATATAAATAATAAAGACGGCTATAGAATATTTGTTCCTTCCAAAAAATAAAATAGTTAATAGCCATGATGTTTTATTTAAATCTGAAACTGTTTGCAGTAGTAAGTCTACTACAGCAATTATTAGTTATATTGATGAAAACATAGATAAAATAACACCAGAAGAAATAGAAGAATCTAACAGCATCGTCAACAAACGTTTTTTTTTTTTTTTTTTTTGTGGTAGTTTTATTATTTATTAAATCTTCAATTATAAATTGAAACATCAATAAGTTTTTCAAATCTTATATCTAAAAATACTTTAATATATGTTTAGCCAGTGCTAAACAAAATTTTTAATTCCAACTGTTGATTTTTGATGTTTTACATCTCTCGTGTACGGCTGAGAGAAAGAGTATCCCTCCTTCTCAACCTGGTGTGGCCTCTATAATTTAGAATGTTGCGCGCAAGTGGATTTGGGTTCAATACTAGTTTTTCAATATATTTTTTTGCGTGTTTTGAAAATACTGTCTTCACCAACGGAACATCAAGATCTTTGAGAATTCGCTGATTTCGGATATACCAGGGGGCTGCAGTAATTGTAAGTAGAATTTTGTTTTGTCGCCTTTGAATTTTTTCTACACTTGATGCTGAGGCAGTGCCCCATAACTGGATTCCATAGGACCATATTGGTTTCAGGATCGCGTTGTATAACAAAAGTTTACAGTCAAGACTTAATATAGAATTTCTTCCAATAAGCCAATTTATTTGGGCTGCTTTTAATTTCATTTGTGTCAACTTTGCGTCTATATGCGATTTCCATGTTAAACGACGATCAAGATGAACGCCTAGATATTTTACTACAGTGTTTTGCGGTATAGTCTCGGTGTTGATTTGTATAGGCGGGCATGTTTCCCTGCGTAAAGTAAAAGTAACGTGTACACATTTCTGCTCATTCACTTTTATCCGCCATTGTTTTAGCCATGTTTCCAATTTTGAGATTGTAGTGAATCTTACTTTGATTATTACATTTGTAATTTTAGATCTGCCCTCGTAACCTTAGTTTTAAGTAAATTCCTTTATTAACAATACACAACAACAATGCTATGCTAAAATTAAGCAAATTCCTGTAATGTAAAAATACAACAACTAGTATACCTTATTTTAATTGTTATTTTACACAACAACTTTTGCTACTTTTATTATACATTACATTGTTAGTGTATACCACAAATTATGTTATTGAATAAGGAATTTTTGTCGTTTTAAGGTACTGTTATTTTAGTATATAAGGAACAAATTTTTATAAAATAAATCAATCATTACTTAGCCTTAAAATCGGCTTTATCTCTTGGAGCATTAAACTGCTTCTTTCTAAACAGGCATCCAACTGCCTTAAATATATTTAGGCCAGTGGCGTTCTTAAGCGCCGGCACCTTAATAGGCAGGTCTATTTTAAAAACCCCTGAATAACCTATTAAATATACATCAACACATTACAAGATGTACCCTTGTAGATTCCGGGAAGCTTCTACAGGATTTTCATGAACGCTTAGAAAAGCCGTATCATCAGCAAATGTTGAATGATACTGCTTAACGGTAAGTCAGAGGCATATATTAAATAAAGTAAAGGACCGAAGATACTGCCTTGAAGGACTCCGGCTTCAATCGACTGCGGGGGGCTTGAAAAATTGCCTTCCTTATCTACAAATTTTCGTTCCTCTAGATAGCTTTTTAAGAGCCTGACGATGTTTGCGGGTAGATTTTGTGTTAATTTGTGGACAAGACCTTCGTGCCATACTTTATCAAAGGCCTGTGCGACATCAACAAAAAGCGCTGAACAATATTTCTTTTTTTCAAAAGTTTCTCGAATAACATTCACAAATCTGTGAGTTTGTTCAGTAGTGTTATGCTGACTGTGAAAACCGAATTGATGATCTGGAATACATGCACTGCTAGTTACTATAGGAGTCAGGTTGCTCATGTACAGTTTTTCAAAAAGTTTCGACATATTGGACAATAAACTGATAGGCCGATAGGATTCAACCTTTGTATGATCCTTACCGGGCTTTGGTATCATAGTAATCATCGAAACCTTCTATTCTGCCGTAAAATACTATTAAAGATGAATAGTATTATTCGATTTGCAATGAAAGGCAATTCTTGCATCATTTTGTTGCTTATTTTATCAATACCTGGGGCTTTTTTTGAGTTTAGACTTGTAATAGCCTTTTCAATCTCCACAACATTAAATCTTAGTGGAATTTCTGGTAAAGCGACGACTGGTGGCAGTTCAATAATATCGGCAGAAATATTTGGAGTAAATAACTTTTCTAAGTGTTTCACAAAAAGAGCACCTTTTTGAGCATCAGTTCTTGCCCAGTCACCATTTGAAGCTCGTAATGGAGGTTTACATATCACCGGCCTTTTAAGTCCTCTGGCTGCACGCCACAGCGAATAATCTGTTCATGGTGTTGCATCGAGTGCTTGCAGAAATTTTTGCAGCGAAGCTGTTTTTTGTGTTTGCAAAACTTTTCTAAGCTGCTTGGTACACTTCTTAAGCCTTAATTTTAGCTGAGGCGATCTGTATCGTTGCCATTCTCGTCGAGCTCTCCGTTTTTCAGTCAATAGCCTTTCTATATCTGCACAAAAAATATTGTTAAATCTCGGTTGTTGATTTGGTTGAATTGAAGCAACATTAAAAGCAGCTTGTTTAGCATGTGCTTCAAACAACCTAATAGAATTTTCTATGTCAGTAGGTGTTCTCAATGGCATATTTTCCGTGCAATGAGCACTCAAATATTTTTTGTATTTCAGCCAGTTAATACGTGCAGATGTCAGCGGTAAATCACATGTTGGTCTTGCAGTTGTGTGTGAGTAAATAGTGATAATAGTAGGCGAATGATCTGAAGACAAATCCAAAGATGCTTCTACTTCCATCATTTCGCTGGGCACACCTTTCGAGATTCCAAAGTCGATAACATCAGGAATTTTTTGTCGATCCGTTGGCCAATATGTTGGCTGACAACTTGAAACTACATTCAACCCCATTTTTGAAATTGTGTCAAACAAAACACGACCCTTAGGACTGATTAAACGTGAACCCCAAAAAGTGTGTTTCGCATTGTAGTCGCCAGCTGCTAGAAAACGGGACCCCAGTGTTGTATAAAATGCGGTATATTGACTCTCTGAAATTGAAAACCTGGGAGAAGAATAAACAGATAATATCACAAGCTTTTGATAAAAATTTTCAATACAGATATTTGTTGCTTGAAGATATTCTTCAGGAAGGTCATTTAGCAGGTAGTGTTTTATTCGAGATAAAATAACACCAGAAGAAGTAGAAGAATCTAACAGCATCGTCAACAAACGTGACGACAAAACAGATGCAACTAGAGATATCGAATTATCAGAAGAAACATCTGATACACGTCGCAGTAATCGGAACAGAAGACTACCTGATTGGATGAAAAGTGACGACTTTGTACTAAAGGCAAACTTACCAAATAGCTGTAATGATGATATTCCACAAATCTTCGCTAAAGCAATAATAGCACCGCAAGGCGAAGAATGGAAAAAAGAAATGACTGAGGAATTAGAGTCTTTACAAGAAAATGAAACGTGGGATCTTGTCAGCAATCAACTCGTAGATCAACAACAGGAATTGTTGCAATAGTAGGTGGAGGAGCTGTTTCTTGGTGCAGTCAACTACAAAAAACGGTTTCTCTTTCAACAACGGAATCTGAAATAATTTCCGCAAGTGAAGGTGCTAAGGAACTTATATGGATCAAGCGATTATTATCGGAATTAATAACACTGTGATAGTTTTTGACCCGAAAAAAAATTAACTTCGATGAATCCTTATCGAACTGTTAGGGGGAGTCCCCTGAGTGCGAAAGTACATTTGGAAGTGTAAGATTGGCTCCAGTTTTTGAGAAATCGGTATATATCCTTGAAAAATGGATATATACCAAATGTACTTTCACACTCAGGGGACTCCCCCCTAAACATTGCCGCGAGAATGAACTTGCTGACTTATTTACGAAACCACTAGATGTCAGTAGATTTATTTGTCTTCGCACAAATATTGGATTGTCGCAAGATGCAGATGATTAGTATGCACCGTTTTGGAGGAAGTGTTGAAGAAAAACACTGCAAACTTCAAGTCTGGCAATATTTTATTTTTAATTTTCAAAATTTTTTTAAATTTTCTTTTAAAGTCATTTTACAAGTATACATATTTTTCTTCTATTAAATAGAAACCTCGTTATAACGTGTCAAGTTGCACAAATTAAATTCTTTTAACTGATAATGATATTTTCATTCTTTAAGCTAATAAGGCATAACGTAGTTAATGCTAATAACAGCTTTATTACATTTTTTACCCAACGTTTCGACCATTGTTTGTTGACTTCTTCAAGGGTTTCGTAATAATTAATACAAGTGTTCAATTAAAAAGAATTGCAATATAAAATTATTTTTGACATTTTTTAATGCCGAAAATTTTTTAAAAAATTAATAAATAAAAATATACAGTACTAGCTGATCCCGGTGTACTTCGCTACCCCCCTCGTTATAAAATAAAATTAAAAGTATTTATATATCCTATTGTGACGATCGGTCCAGTAGTTAAGACTATATTACGATTTTTAATTTTAATAAAAAGGAGCGTGATCCCATCCAATTTTCTCCCGGTACGTATTCCAAATTATGGCAATACCATATGTACCAAATATCATCGACGTAGGTCAAAAATGCCCAAAATATGGCGATTTAAATTTTTGGGTTATATGGGTGGTGCCACGCCTCTTTGTCCAATCCCGCCCATATTTGCAGCAGCACTAAAAAAATTTACACCAAACCGACATACCAAATTTTGTTCAAATACCGTTATCAGGAGCAGAAATAATAGATTTTTAATTTGTGGTTTGTATGAGAGGTACCACGCCCCTTTGTCCAATCCCGTTCACATTTGCAGCAGCACTTAAGAAATTTACACCAAACCGACATACCAAATTTTGTTCAAATACCGTTATCAGGAGCAGAAATAATAGATTTTTAATTTGTGGTTTGTATGAGAGGTACCACGCCCCTTTGTCCAATCCCGCCCATAAGTATCCTATAGCCTATTCCTGGCTCTAAACTACCTCCCTGCCAATTTTCAGCTAAATCGGTTCAGCCGTTCTTGAGTTATAAGTGAAGTAACTAACACGACTTTCTTTTATATATATAGATATATGTATATAAGTAGTTGGTGCTGTTAATTGATTGCAACAATATAACTAGCGCTGATATTATTTTTGCTTGCAATTAATATTCTATCATTTTCAAATAAAAAGTCTATGCTTTTTTGATCACCTTGTGTGATGTTGCCTTGACTTAGGGGCTGTGCACATATTACGTAACGCTCCCGCGGGGGGGGGGGGGGGGTGTTAAATATTTGTTACGGATTAAAAATTTTGCACTGAAAAATTTGTAAAAAGCGTTACGAAGGGGGGGGGGGGGTATAAAATCTCTGAAAACATCGTTACGTAATATGTGCACAGCCCCTTAGCGTATGTTTTATGTATTCTCTAATGTAGTCTAAAAGTTTTGGTGTTTTTAAAAACTTACCTGTGAGCATATTTGTTTTCCATCCCGTTCTTTAAGAAGCATGTTTAGGTCCCAGTCAAACTGTCCCTCTCGATAGTCAAAACGCGCAACTAATTGTTTTCTTACTCGGCCATTCCAATACTCCTGTATATTAAATATCTTTTCTTCTTTTGATAACCAAAAATTTAAAGTATTTTCCAAACCATCACGTTCACGATATTTCATATTATCGAAATTTAGCATTGGGACAATGATCTCTCGATAATCATCTAATGTAATAACTTTTATCAATGATTTTGCTTTAGCCAACAAATAGTGTTCCGACGAAGCTCTCATCAATGAATTTCCATAAATATCCATAAACAAATGAACTTTATTTCGAAGACTTAAGATATCAGGATTTTCAAGTGCAATCCCAAGTAAAATTAGATTTCGTGCAACAACCTCTACACAACCATCGATAAGATAAAAGTTCAAAGATGGAGTCATTCCCAGGGACTTGTGCGTGTACATTTTAGCCATAGTTTTTATTATATGTCGGGGGTCATTTGCTCCGAATAGAATTATATTTAATTGCTTATTAAATATATTTTTCTCAATGTTATTTGCACATTGATTGTCCGAAGAAGAGGTGTCACTGTGTTGCTTCTTGCTTTCATCTTGATTTTTGAAAATGTTTAAATATTCGCCAAACAAATCTAATGCTTCACTAAAACCCCAAAACATTTTGTTTTTTAAATTGTTTTAAAAGTGATTATATAAAAAATTCGGGAAAAATAATAAAGCGTTGCTATGGTTTGAAATTAGTTTGTTTTTATCAACCCCACGGCGAATACATAACAGTTAACATAGCGTTTACACATAAAAGTACCTAGCTAGCATTGGCTGTTTGTTAGTCGATGTTTAATGAACAAATGAAGAATCGTCTCATGATTGTCAGACGAGTAACAATAACAAAAACATCATATATATTATTCTAACTATTACATATTTAATATATTATTTATATATTATATATATTTAGTTTTAATTCAGCTGAGAGAAAAACAGAGAAATTTATATTGCTTTCTTCGTTTTCCTCCCAGCTGAATTAAAGCTTGATCAAGGAAACTTGACGTGTGTACCGCACTTATTATTTTGTACTGTTTTAAAATGTAACTATAACAGAACAGTAGCACAAGTGGCTGTTCATAAATAAATAAAAGACACTTTAATTAAAACAAACTTGATATAAATTTATCGTTTATTACATGGTGATCCTGCCAGTTAAAATTAATTTGGGGCTAAAAGTAATCCTAAAGTAGGATAAATAAATAAAAATAATCCTTAAGGATAAATGAATAAAAATAATCCTCAAGCAGGATAAAATCAAAATAAAATACAACTAATTTAAAAGAAATTAATATTCCAATAAAAAAAAAACATTTACTAAAGTGTTAGTAATTTGGCATTTTAATAAGAAAAGTGAAAAACTGAAGTTTGCTTGAAAAGGCTAAAAAAAATTAAATTTTTTAAGACTATTGACAATTTTAATAAAAATTCTAACCTTTTTTTATTTGTGAAAGAACTATAAAAATTTTTCGAAATCTAATAAAGAGTAAAAATTTATCTGCCAAACTGAACTAATACTTCGATCATAATGGTCAACATTGAATAATCCTGGTCTTAACGTGCCTTGTTTGTGCAACCCGCAGTCGAAGACTAAATAACTTTAATTGAGACAACTTTACAACTTCAAACAGAAAAATCAACAACCCCCAACTTTCTACAACTATAAGGCTCAAAAAACTGACATGGCCAACATAACTATGATATTAGCCCTTTCAGACCTAGCTTAATCGATTGTGAGGTCTGCCCGAATATGTCTTAAATTATATGAAGAAATTACTTTTTGTCTTTTAACCTGAAAGCAGTGATTGTGCGTTGTGTGATTTACTAAAACAAATGCAAAAAAAGAAAAAAAGTACTTGCAAAAATAAAAAAATATATATGAGTCCATGCGGTAAGTGTTTTTGTTGTAAATATAAAAAAAATGTGGATCTAGCTTGTGGTAGCTGTATAACGAACACGTGAAGTAATTTAGTTGTTTAACGTTAATTTTTTGCACAGTAACAATTATTTTAGGTGCAAAATAATACAGATATCACAATTGTGTTGATCAGGCACAATACAACACTTTATTATATCCTCACCTTTGTGTTATCATATAATTTTATAGGAACATTTTTTGATTTGAACAACGATGATGACGTTGAAGCAATTTTAGGAATGCTAGACGAATCTGATGCGGACTTCAGCAACGACGATATTGATGCTGATGAAACATGCATTCCTTTGGATCTAAATGCAGAAGAAGAAATCGATGATAGTACTGATCATACTGATATATTTGAGTCTAAGAATGACTAGCCAATTAGACCGCCTGTTGAAGACGTTGTTAACTATACTAAAATGTATGTAATGAGTAAGCGTCGTGTAGTGGTACGCTATGTAGATACCGTGAGACATTACGGATGTACTAATCTAATGACTTTAAAATTCCGGAATACCAAAAAGTGTTACATTTAAAGACATGAACCGCGGTGACATTGGCCAATTGGTAAATCAACATGTAGCCATTGTTAAGTGGAAGGACACAAGAGCGGTTATAGCTGCCTTGAATATGTGTGGAAAAGATCCTGTAGATGAAATCCCTATCCCAGTGCCCGCAGTTATTAAAAACTAGAAAGAATTTATGGGTGGTGTTGATTTGTGTTACTAAATGCTAGAATATTACAGGACTAAAATGGAAACGGAGAACTGGACTGTCAAAATATTTTTCCATTTTCTTGATCTGGCGATAGATAATTCTTGGAAGGAGTAAAGAAGAAGAAGCTTGTCGGAACACCTAATGCAAATGTAAAGTCATTCTTGACTTTCAAAATGGAGCTAGGTAGCGTATTAGCATCTTATTTTGTAGTTCCTGAGCAAGTTGAAATATTTCCACCAAGAGTATGCCGCAATAATTGTAGCAGTCGATCCAGAAGACGATGCCACAAATGTAAAGTAACACTTTACAAACAAAGACTGCTTCGAGAAATCTTATTCAAAATGTTAATCTCATTTAAAATAACCTTATAAACATATATTTTTTCATTGATTTTATATTATAGTGAATTGTTAGCTTTTTTTTGTAGTTAATAATTTTTTATAACATACTAGCTGATCCCGGTGTACTTCGCTACCCCCCTCGTTATAAAATAAAATTAAAAGTATTTATATATCCTATTGTGAAAATTTAATGACCATCGGTCCAATAGTTAAGACTATATTAAGATTTTTTATTTTCCTATAAAGGGGCGTGGTCCCACTCACTTTTCTCCTAGTACGTATTCCTAATTATGTCAATACTATATGTACCAAATATCATCGGCGTAGGTCAAAAAATGCCCAAAATATGGCGATTTCAATTTTTGGGTTATATGGGAGCTGCCACGCCCACTTGTCCGATAACGCCCATTTTTGTCCGGATTACTCACATTAGTAACATATGAACTATTGCAATGTTTCAAAACTCTTGCTATCACAATAGTCAAGATATATGATGTTATTCAATTTATGTGGGAGGGGCTACGCCCACTTGAAATATTAAAAGCCTAAAACCATCCTCTATAAATTCCCTTTTGAATGACACCAGTTTGGGTCAAATCGGTTGGATAGTTTCCGAGTCTATAGCGAACATGGGTACAAACATTTTTTGTATTTTATATATATAGATTTTTATAACTTTTGTATATATTTTGGTTCATTTAAAGCTAAAATAAATTGTTTATTTTGATTTTATTTAATAATTTTTATATGCCATGAAGCACTTGAATATTTTAAGTTAAAAAAATACATTAGAAAATAAATCGTTTAATGAAACATTTCAAATAAACAAAAAGTTACTTTAATATTTTTGGGAAATTATTTTACATGTTATGACCGAGACTACACAATTGTGCGATGTCCTGTTTACAAAAAAGGACCCTGTAAAATAGTATTGTGGGCATATTTTAGCCTAACTGTGAAAGAATTATTTCGATAATGATGATTTAAAGGAATTTATATGTATGTAATATAAAGTACAGGTCTGAAAGGGTTAGCATCACTACATTTTTTTGTAAGTCATTATTAAATATTGTTTTATTAAAATAAAATTTGGAAAAATTAAACTTTATTGTTAAAATATATTGGAAAATGAAAGATACTACCGAAATTATAATTTTAAGTAAAATTTCACAAATATTAAATAATACAAACGTTATAATTTTTTTAAACTTGCAATCTAGCAATTAAGGCCGAAATTTACAGTCTTTAGTTAACTAATTACAATGGTTTAACCAAAGATTTTTCATACAAATATCATGAGTTAAACTATCATCATTAGTTAACTAAAGACTGTAAATTGGGGCCTAAGTGACGTTTTTTTTATATAACAATAAAATTTTTTTAAGAACAAAGATTCATCACTGAGAAACTTACGAGTCCCTCCAGCTGATGAAATCAAAAATCACTTAAATAATAAAAGAAACCCCAGTTAATAATTTATATATTACTGAGACACTTAAAAAAAATTAATGATCATACTTCCAAAGGTTCTAAATGATATGGTCTAATAATTCCAAAAAAACATATATATTTTTTTTTTTAAACTTTAATAACAGAATTTTTCTTGAATCCGTTTTTATCCTTGTAATCCTTTCTTAAACGGTGGTATAATTCGAAGCTCAAACACATAGTAGGTGCCAAAGTTGAGAATTTCACGTTTAGTATCAAAAATTTCATAGGAAATTTTGTTCATTTCCTTATTGTTTTCGTAGGCTTAATAGTTACTTTCAGATTAGACTGTAATACACAGGGCAAGGTTTTTAAGCATTTTATTTTGTAGCTTTTTTTGCAAAATTGCTTTATTTGATATACTCTGCTTGAATTTGCTTATAATGCACTTTGGTAGCCCTTGAAAATAATTTTTGAATCTTTCTGTTGCAAATAAAAAGCAAAAGTTTGTCCTTTTTTCACACATGCAATTTTCTATTCTTTAACTCTTGAAATTGCAAACTAGATTGGCTTAAAAGTGCTATTTATTATTGTGAAAACTATACAGAAATTTGCAAGGTGTTAAATGCACTTTCCGATGATGATATGGATTCAATATATAAAGCAAAAGCTCTATTTAAAAATGAATCATTAAAATCTGATACATACATAAAAGATAATTTCGAGTGTATTTGCCGAAGTATAATCAAACTAAAAAGAAGAGGACTTTGTTTAAAAGAAAATTTGTCTATTATAGAAAAAGATGAAAAATTCTGAAAACAAAATATTTTTTTAAAAGTTCAACAAAGTTATGAATCGAAACGTTGAAATACAAACTTTAATTAAAATTAAAAATAATATTTTTTTAAACAAAAACGAAGCTAATGAATACATTGATTCGCTATCTCCAAGCGAATTATTATTGTTTAAGTTCGCTCCTACTACATCCAATTATGTTGAATGAATTTTTTCAATTTATTCTACAGATTTATGCGATAATCGATCTTTTCTTTTTGAAAATCTAAAAAAGATATGATTGTGATTTGCAATAAAAAAATATTTAATAAAATAAATGAAAAGTGGTTACATTGTTTAATTTTTGGAAGCATATTTGAGCTTTTTTTTCGCTTATTCTTGGGCTTATTTTGCGTTTATTTTGTGCTTTTTTGCTTGCTTTTTTTCTTCAATTTTGTGCATATTAAAACTTGCCCTGGTAATATACATATTCCCTTAATATCTTTATTTCATAATGTGAGGCAATGAGTCTAAAATAGAAAATCCTAACGCAAATGTTGTTAATGCTGTCACTGTTAAGGTTGAATATCCAGTAGTATATCTAGCAATAATTATTGCAATACTTTTACTAGAATTTCTAACGACCTTATACCAACTTCACAAAAGGTCTCTAAAGAACAAATATGTGAAGAATTTTGGCACCATTTCCGGAATCGACAAAGTGTAGAGAGGCGGATAAAACAATTTTTTTGCGGTTGGGAATAAATCCTTATGAATAATTTAAAATCCTTTAATAAATTTCATGCGATCAAAAAAATACATTATATAAATGTATACAATTCTTATTATATTTGAAAAAAACTTTTAGATGCTACTGATCTAAAAAGGGAATAAATCTTGAAATTCCCACTTCATTAAATGAAAAAATTTTTTATATCTCAGGAGCGAAAATGGAAGATAGCAAATCAATTAGAAAAATACAGTCAGCTGTCAATGACTCGTTAGCAACTCTGAGAACTCTTGATATTCAAGTGAAAGCTGGGATCCGATTCTCATTCGGTTGATTTCAACAAAATTGCCAGATTCCACACTAGCCCTCTAGGAACAATCTCTGGCACATCCCCGTGAGTTACCAACATGATCGCAAATGTCTCAGTTTTTAGTAGATAGATACGAAGCTGTAGAGCGCGTAACAAGCATAAAAAAGTACTAAGATAGATTTACTCTCAGGAAACCCAATCCCCCAATATCCAAACATTCGTATCGCAAGAGAACTTAAGCTCAATGTGCAAGTTGTGCAGTGAAGATCATACTCTGAGAAATTGCCCAAAATTCAGATCATTCAAGATACAACAGAGAGTGGACTATGGATTTCAAAACAGGTTCAGCAATAACTGCTTAGGATCCTTCCATATCAAAGCAATTTGCAAGAGTAAACACACCTGTTTATATTGTAAAAAGACGCATCATTCGTTGCTTCACATGCCAGATAAGTCCCAAAATGTCTCTCAGTGTACAGCAAGCGATAAAAAAAAGGTACCATCCAAACATGAAAAATAATAATTCTAAAAATCCGAGCCCTAATGTCACTCAATCAAAAAAATTTAATGCTAATGATGAACGTCCCTCTACATCAAGCAAAATACAAGCAAATTGTTCCTCTAGCAATGAAAATATTCTATTACGCACAGCGCTAATGCAAATAGAATTCCGCGGAGAATATTTCACGTATTTCACCATTAGAGCGTTAATAGATCCAGGCTCTCAGCTTACATTTTTAGCGGAAAGAATTAGAAACAGGCTCCAACTCCCATACCAAAAATCTCAGTTTGATATTGGTGGTCAAAAGCAAAAGGCCACCAAAGAGTGCGAATTTGTACTTTATGCTACAAGAACATACCCGTCAAAGCCATAGTCTTCTAAAGTCACAAAGGCACTCCCAGCGTACAGCTTTGATGTTCCAGTCTCACAGGAGCTTAAGGAATTAGAATTAGCAGATCTACCTTTAATAAATCTGCACAAATAGATTTGATTCTTGGCAACGACTATGAGCAAAGTATCAATCTGGAGGGAAGAAAGAATAATATTTGCGGTAGTTCCACAGCCTACAACAATATATTTGGATATATACTTAGTGGGGCTATAAAAACACAACCCGTGCATACCTTCAGATGAAGAAATACCCGCTAGTCGTTCAGTCTCAGTAGAAGATGAGTTCTGCGAGACATTTTACTCGAAAACAACGACACGGCAAAAATATGGTAGATACATAGTGAGGCTGCTATTCAAACCTGAATACCCAGAAAAAATTTTCTTAGGTTTAACGGTTTATTGCATTAGCTCAGTATTCCAGAATAGAAAAAAATCTTGAAAAGAATCCGGAGCTTCTATCGCAATACAAGGCAGTATGTGACTCTAGACCATATGGAAGAAACTTCCTCTCACGAAATAGTGTCTCAAGGAAAGCACCTTTCCTTTTATATATCCCACCATGCGGTGATGCGCCCGGAACACAAAATAACGAAGGTCAGAGTCGTATTCAATGCGTCTCGAAAAACGAAGTCTCAATTTGCGCTAAACGATGTGCTTTATACTGGTCCTGTTCTGCAAAATGATTTAATCACAATTATCCTCAATTGGAGCAAGTACAGATTAGTATTTAGCGGTGATATACAGAAGATGTATCAACGAATTCTATTACATCCAGATGGTGTAGACCATCATGGCTGCATAAACCAGAATCTGAATGGTCACACAGAAATCCACTAAAACTGATAGAGGCGACGAAATAAACACTCATTCCATGCAAATACAACAGAAGAAACCGATATTTTAAACAGACTCTCAACATATAGTAGTAGAGCGCTGCGCGTCGTGGGCTACGTGTTTCGATTCTACAACAAAAGCATGCGAAAGTGTAGGTCAGAGATTCGTTGTGAATCACAAAAGGAGCTGACGCATACAGAAATTCAACATGTAAAGTTGAGACTTCTCACATTGCCACAGAAAAACTTTTACCAAGAAGAGTATCAATGTTTACTCAGCGGTCATAAGTTGCCTAAGAAAAGCTCTCTCAAAACGCTAAACTCATTCTTAGACACAAAAATGATTCTCCGGGTAAACGACGATTATCTGAGTCGCCTTTATCGTACAGTGAGCGGTTCCCAATTATATTACTTGCGGAATGCAGGCACATGTGTCGAATGGTACGAGAATTGTTGTAATTCCTATTCTATTTCTGTTGAAAACTTGGTTAAATAGTTGATATTCTTCCATAGTAATTTATATTTTCATTAATTCAATAAAGCTGAACTTAAGCCTAATAATAATAATTTCTCAATTATAAATTATTTAAAATTTAGAAAAACTTAAGCCAATGATCACTGTGAATTTTTTGAGTTTCTATTTACGTTTTTGTAAATGTTCTACTTCACTCGATGCTTTTTTTTAATTAGGACCAGCACTCAGGCGATGACCCCTACGTATGCAAAGCATTGAGCCGGAACTAGAAAAAACGTTTTGGGAAGAAGGATAAAGGTAGTACTAGTTGTGAATATTCCATTTGAACCCTAACACACTGAAAGTAGCAGGAAAGACCTCTGCGGGGAGTTTATTCCACATACGAACAGTTCGGCAAAGTACGAATTCTCTCTGTCAGCCATACCTAAACAAGAGCGGCAAGCGTTTTTTAGCTGTCAAAAGTTCTCATGCCCATACAATTTGTATGCAGCATCCCGAAATAACGCGGCGGCAACATTTTGCAATTGGAAAATCCGATTTTGACAGCGCGTTTAATAGTGAAGTTAGCTGCAAAAAACAAGCACTCATGATACAATGACTATAAGGTAGTCTTACAAGCCCAGCTGACAATTCTTGTAAATTACTTGTTTTTTATTTCAAGTGTTAAATTTTGATTTGTATTTATTTTTTCGTATTTGAATGAATAATTTTGATTTATATTTTTGTCACAGGTTGAAACATACACACATAAACATTTATACTTTTGACTTCTGAGGAATTTTTTTGTTGTGTTTGTTATAGAGATGCATGTATTATTAGGTTATGAGTACACTATTATAATCAGGGTTGTTATATATTTTGTAATAACCCTGTTTTTATGACAAAGCGTTGACGCTCTTGTTTGGGTATGGCTGTGTGATGCGAGTGCGTTTCAGTGGCATATCGACCACAAAGGGATGTGCTCTTAATAAAGAGCGTGTTGTACGTGAAAAGTGGCGGGTTTCGGGAACAAGTTCCCTGCTTTCATTACAACACATTCCGTTGTAGTAGCGATAAAAAAATGAAACACACCCAACATTGTGTCGATACTCCAGTGAGTCAATAGAGTTGGCTACCCTACTGCCACCGATAAGCCTCTTCGCCCAATCTTTTACGCGATCAAGTCACTTCAAAATAGATTTTGAAGCACCGACCCATACATGAGTTGTATTCCATCTTCGGTCGGATAAAGGTGGTATTAATATTAAGGAGATCAAATGGGGTGAAGTATGTCCTAGACCGTCTTAAAAAACCGAGGCACTTGAATGCTTCTTTTTAGACATGAAAAATGTGATCATAACATCGAACATCACTATGAATTTTCATGCCAAGAACAGCAAGAGCTTCCGGTTCCTCAATATCTATACCATCCTTATTTACAGATGGAGCAACACGTCCGGTCACACGTCTGTGCGTGAGCATAGTACATTGGGTCTTTCGTGCATTAAAATTGACCCTATTAGCATGACCCTAATTTGAGATTGTCAGGAGATCGCGATTTAGTGTATCCGTCATCTTTACCGCATTGCCCGGATCTCCGATGGGTTTGGCCTATTACTGAATGAATACGAATGAACTAAGTTGCTGTCATCTGCAAGAGTTGATAGGGTTGGAAGTTTGACATAGAAGCTCATTAAGAAAAATAAGAAAAAGGGTAGGAGAAAGAACGGAGCCTTACGGTAACCCTGAATTTATCTTGAAATTGTTTTATGAGATCCCATTTACAAGAAATCGTATAGTGCGATCTTTGAGAAAGCTCGATACAAGTGTATAGCGAGTGTATGCTATTACACCACTTTTCCAAGTAAGTAGGTTCCCGTAGAGCGGCCCCTAAGAAAGCCATAGTGCCGGTCGCTTAGTAAACTGTTGAGCTCCAAATATTTCACAAAATGGAAATTCAACAACTTTTTATTACTTTGGAAAGCGCAGAACAAAATGCAATTGGGCGGTAAAGTTCAGTGTTGTTGGAATCCCCTTTTTTAGGGATCGGCGTGTTATTGTCAAGTGCTGAACAGGAATACCAATGGACCTGCTAACGTCGAAAAGCACTGTTTCAAGACCAGTGATGGAATACCATCCGGCCTAGGAGTCTGTTTATGTTAAGCTTCGCTGAAACCTTTTTAACTGCACCCGCTCGAAAAAATATTTTTGGCATAGTTACAGATACTCCTTCGTGAAGGGGTAGTGGTTGACTGCTTTCCGGCAAGTGAGAATTTTTTGCAAAGATTTCACCCAGAAGGTTAGCATTATCAACCGGGTCAGTGAATACATGTTCGTCCTTTAAGAGCTGGAAATGAGGAACTAGCATTACCCTTGACTCTTTTAACGAATGACCAAAAGCTCTTGCTACTCCGTGGGACATCAAGAACTTTAGTGCGAATGCGCTGTATGTTCGCGCCTTAGTACTCTGGCACACGAAGATCTCGCTTTTTTGCGAAGCTAATTAGTATCGGCGTTTTTATTATTACGCCAGATATTAAAAGCTTTCTCTCTGGATCTGACTGCATTTCTGCACTTCTGGTTGAACCAACATTTAACTTTCGCTTTAATCAAAATTTGCTTAGATGGAATGAAAGATTTCGTTCCCAGCAAAATGCTATTTTCACCAACCCGATTCGGGTTGAGTTGAAATTCCGGAAAAATGCGTTGAGGTCAGCCCAACGCGCCTTTTCATACATATATTTTAAACGGCTAGTAGCTAATTGGGAGACGTTGCGAAGATTGGAGAGCGAAAAGGTGGCCAGGGAGCGAAGTGAGAAAATGGTCGCGAGTGTTGTTTTGGTGCCCTTCAGCACATGAAATATGTGTTGGCTCATTCATTAGTTGCGCAAGGTCATTATGGGGGGCCAAAAGCTCAACATATTGGCCTTCTGGGGCCCGAATGGTGAATCCAAGATGAGTTGTGAACATTGAAATCACCAGAAACGGCAATTTCACTGTTCAAACAGCACTCAAGGCTCTTCAAAATTAAATCGGAAACGGAATCAAAGTTGCAAATAGTGTGTCCTGATTCTGAATTTACACCCCGTAGTCAGCTAAATTCAGGATCATACGTGCCTAATGGTTGCTGCCACTGGTACACAATTTCATTACGTACGTACAATGCAAGACGCCTGTGTAAATTAAAAAGCGATAGGAGGTGATAACCAGTACCCATGTTCTGTAAATTTAGTGAGAAGTTCTCGTGGTATGAAAATAAATATTTTTACTTAAAAACTACATACTTAATAAGTATATTAAGTAGCATACTCACCAGATATATCTCAACAGCAATATTTTTATTGCAAACAAAATGGAAATAAATTTATCTGTAATATATTAGACAGCAATAAGTAAATTAGTTTTCTATTTCATTGGATTATATTGTTGGCATCGCAAAATTTTTACCCATACAAAAATGCGAAATAAAATGTACACAAAATGATTGTATGAAAAAATATGCCGCTATAAAGAGTATTACACAATAAAAAATATGGCACTCCAACCAACCTCTTATGCCCAGTTTTTGACTGCATATTCAAGTATGGAATTAGTTAATTTTTATTTAAATTTATGTTGTATTTAAATAAGATGCCATTATTTCAGTGAGTAATTAAAGTTCTTATTTAATTGCGATGAAAATATGGTAGCACTATGTAAAAAAAAATTCCCACAAAGTTCCCTAAAGAACAGCTGACTAGAACATATAAAGAAAAATCCAAAAACATCAATTTTTATTTTAAAAAAATAAGAATAATTAGAACTGTTGAAATGTTTTAGAAGAATAAAAGCAAATTTCAAAATGATTAAAAGGCTAATAGCGCCAAAAAAAGACAAAATTTTGTGCAATTTTTTTATTGGCTTTATTTTATTTAAGAAGAACGAACAAGCAGTCAAAAACATATGGAAATTCGTAAACCTTAATTATTATTTAAATACGCAAGGTTGTTCATTTAATTATTAACTAAGTACTTTTTTTAAATATGCAGTAGAAAAAAAATGTGGTATTTAATTAATAAGAGAAAAACGATCTTAAAATTAACGATAATGAAATATTATTGTCTTTGCTTCAACCACTATGAGAGCAAAAAATTATTAAAATTTGAAATATAATCCCCTTTCTTCAACACCAATGAGAACAAAAATCTAATAGCATAAATATTTTGGACGTTGACATCTGCTTCCAAGAATATTATTAATTTGCAAATCGTCACATTTTTTATGGATGTTGGAGTTGTGTTTCGTCGTAGTGCCATAAATTTAAATGTAATATTTTTATAGCGAAATATTTTCTTTTACAATAAGTTTGTGTGTTTTATTTCGCATTTTTGTATGTATGTACGTATTGCAATAACCAGAATGAAATGGAAAACTATGAAAATTTATTGCTGCGTGATACATACTTTATTACATATTTATATTCAGCCATTACATCAACCTGAATATTTTTTATTATAATACAATCTGTGTTTCTTAACCAGACAAATCACCATGGTCGAAGAGTGATTGATCATATAATTCTGCTGTTACGAGACGGCCTCCAAAAAAACGTCCATGCAAAGCATCTTTACCTCGTATAGCTTCAGTTGTTGTAGAGAACTCAACAAAAATTTTAACAATAACTTCCGCTTCTTCATCATCTTCATTTTCTGTTTGTTTTTCGTTAAATATGATAACACGACTAACACTTCCAAATTTAGTACATTCTTCTTGAATTTCTTCTTGCAAGGTTTCATCCACGTCTTCTGCTCCAACCATGTTGCGCAAAATTATAACCCGAGATCCTTGTGGCCTCATTAGACGTTGCATAACAAATTGCCTCGCACTTTGGCCTTTAATAGACATGTTTTCTTGCTGCTGCAAGGTTTGAGTTTCTCCTTCATCCATAATTATTTTCTTCAATTCTTCTTGTTGCTTGTCATGAGGACTTTTCATTTTATCTAGTTCATTTGTAATAAGACCAGCCGGATTAGGAGTATTCAAACTTGCTAACGGCACACTTGTTCCAGAAACTGTTGGTAAAGTAGTTATATCTGAGGCCCCAGCACTTAATTTATCGATAATTGGAATTGACACATTAGATGTTGGAACTACTATTGATTTTACAGAATTATTTATGGTTTGGGTAGAAATCGCTTGTATAACCGAAGGAGTTATAACATTTGGAGTAACACTTGGTGTTGGGAACATAATAGCAGATGTAAATGAAGCCGGAGCTGTAGTAGATAAAGAAATAGTAGAGTGTAAACTATTTACAGGTGTTGGCAGGGGCAAAGTTGGTACTTTAGTCGTAAGGGCTGATATCCCAAGAGCAGGTGAAGCGGATGCTAAACCAAGAACAGCGTTGCTTGCAACGGCATCCAATGCTTGTATCTTTGCGGTTGCTGCTGCAGCTGCTACAGCCGCTGCCGTAGGCATAGTTGAGTTTGCAGCAGGGCTTACTAATGCATTTGGCGGAGTTATTGAACGCCCAACCCTAGAAATATAATTAAAAACAATAAGATAAATTTTACATGTTTGTTAACTTTAATAACACTGCAAAACAAAATATCAGCTTTTGTATGATGAATTACTTTTACATCATATTTACTAATTTGAGGTCGCTGATTCTAAAAATACCCTTCTTTTTTGTAACAGGTCTAGTTTACGAGTTATAGCTTTTACTTAAAATACGCTGTAGTAACTGTTAATTTGCTGAAAATTATTTTGTTTGACAGTTTTCATAAAATAATTTGATATGGCATCATCAACACAAATTTGTGTAAATAATCCGATTACTTTTGTTTTATTTGTGGAGAATATATGCTGGGAACTTCGCATTTCTCCGGTCCACATTCGCAGATCGGGGCTCTAGTGTGCAAACATAACAGCGATAGTGTTACCGCATATAGAAAATAATGCCTTTATAAAATTAAACATTAAAAAAACTATTAAAAACAAAATTTTATCATTAATAATTATGTAATTTAGCTAAAAAGCTCTATATCATAAAAAGAAGCACTTATTAAAGTAAAAATTAACATTATTTACCAATATATTTGAAAACTAAAAAAACAAGGTAACTCTGTACTGATTTGTTCGTCGTTCGTCGGCGTATGAAATAGAAATAAATCTATCAGAGAATTCGTCACGCACGACGAATTACGTCGACGTCGGTGTTGTGTTCACTTTCATATGCATGTATGTATGTAATTTTTGACCACGCATATTAGCAACGCAAAATTCGAGATTCGTCCCAATTATGTTCCCAGCATAAGGCGTGGCGTTACTTTCAATTTGGTGTAAATATATACTTTGGTCACCCAATGAAAATGAAACATAAACCGCAATGTTAACCGTTGGTAGTCGGGTTGGGCATTGCGGAAAATGTTTGAACGTTTTCCACTCTGTCCACTACTTATTGTTGTTCCTGAACGACAGGAGAGATTTATCTCGGAGAAACTCACAAATTACTTTTAAGACATCATGTCAATTCAATTTGGTTACTTTACATACTGGTCACCCAATGGAAATGAAACATAAACCTTATTATCACTTCAGATAAGGGAAATAAAACAGTTATAATGTATAAAGATGAATACAATACAAAAATGGAGTCATTACTTGAAAACAGAGATTTACAGGCCCATGAGAACAGACCCTACAACAAAATTACAACGACAAAAGAATAACATCATTTCTGAACTACACAAGAAAGAACATATTAATCTTTACGAAAAACGTAAATTACAATGTTGCGCCGCTATAGCGCCAAGGATTACCAAAAATTCACAAAGTTGGAACACCTCTGAGACCCATCGTCTCTTCCGTAAAAGTACCTTGCTACCAACTCCTCATATTTGAAAAATCAATTAAAAGATCTAGAAATCAATGAAAGTGAAATCTTTATATCATTTGATGTAGTTTCTCTGTTCACTAATATACCAGTACACGTTGCCATCAGAACGATAAGGGGTAAATGGGACATTATTAAGAAATTCACGAAAATACCTAAACCATAATGACAAGAATACAATTCTCAACGTTTTCAACAAATATCACCCAAAAATTCAATTTACCACTGAAGTAGAAAATAATAGATGCATAAACTATCTAGACACAACCCTGCACAGGGACAAAGGCAATATCTAACTAGATTGTTATTCGAAAGAAATTTCATCGGGCAGAATAATTAATTTCAATGCAATGCAGCCAAAAAGTCAAATTATAAATACCGCCAAAAGTCTTATTTTCAGAGTTCTCAAGCGATACACAATTTCACATAAAAAACATACATATAAATTATAACAACACTCAAAAACAACAGCTTCCCTACCAAGTTAGTAAATTCCTTAATAAATGACGTTAAAATAAAATTAAAAAATAACACTAACCAAAGAACACATATCGAAGGAAATAACAACACCACAAAATATTACAGTATGTATATCATTTATTCTTGGTTTGACGGACAAAAAAGAAATAAAAACAGCTGTTGAAACAAATAACATAAAATTTGCATACAAATCAAACATAACAATAAACAAACTTTTTACACGAGTAAAAGCGCAAACTGATAAACAACAACAATGTAACGTAGTTTACGAACTACATTGTAAGGGAAACAACGAAGAACAATGCAACCTTATATATATTGGCACAACTAAGTCCCGGTTCACACACTTCAACTTTTGATGCTCAACTTTTGAGTTTGTTGAAGAGAGTGGAAAGAGGAGTGGTATTTGGTACGGAGTTGCTGGTACTGGGAAACTCGTTTTGTTGCTCACTTTTAATAATAAACGCGAAGTTATTATATGACATTTCTTTTCATTCTGTGGTTCGTTGCGACAAGTTTTGCAAAATTTGCAATAATAAATTTCTTTTACACAAATTAAATAAATTTAACTCTCAAAATTTGAAGCAAAATAAAACGAAAATTTGTTTAAAAAAAATTTCTGTGTGTGAACATTAAGGCAACTTTTAAAGGGAATTGAAAAGAATTTGAGCAGCAAAAATTGAAGTGTGTGAACCGGGACTAAAAGAAATTTAGAGAACAGAATGGCAGAACATGGAAGTGATATTGAAAAACAAAAAACATCAACAGCTTTGTCAACACATAACATCAACAACAAACATATATTTGATTTTGATAATGTGAGAATTTTAGATAGATAAAATATAGAGAGAAAAAAAAGATACACAATCGAAAGCTTGCGCATACAAAAGAACATAGAGAGAACGATGAACATAAAAGAGGACACCAATAATATCAGCGCTAGTTATATTGTTGCAATCAAATAACAGCACCAACTGTGTTTTTACAGTATATTTTTATTGATTAATTTTTTAAAAAAATTCTTCGGCATTAAAAAATGTAAAAAATAATTTCATATTGCAATCCTTTTTAATTGAACATTTGTATTATTGTAAGTAAATAATGTACAGTGAAAAACTTTTCAAAATATAATATAATGTTTTAAAAAATTTTAAATAGACGAAACCCCTGAAGAATTCAACAAACAATTGACGAAAGTTGGGTAAAAAAATGTAATAAAGCTGTTTTATTAACATTAACTACATTAGGCCTTATTAGCTTAAAGAAGAAAAATATCATCAACAACATAAACCTTAGGTTCCGCAAATGTTATGCAAAACGTGCGTTGAGTTTCTACGTTTGTAAACATATAAGAAAATTAAAAAGTTTAAGTACGAAACCGCTTTGATTTGGAACCACCACGACGACTGCTATTTTTGTTTGGTGAATATAACTGACATGAACCAAAAAATTCGAGCCAAATAGGAATATAGACATGTTGCGTAGCGTTGCCATTTTAGTGCTTTTCGGGTATTTTTTGGTGCTTTTTTACTCAAGCATTACCCGAAATTGTTTTAAATACCCGTTTTTGAAAAGCGGGTATTTATAGTGCTTTTGACAATTTCTCGTGCAGAAAATTTCATGTTTTATTTCTTCAGCAACGACTTGCATTTAATTTACATATCCGTTGATTTGTTTGTTGTGCAAATTTAAGCAAGAAAGTTTCAGTTATTTAAAGTAATTTCTTCATTGATTTTATATGTGTTAAAGTTCATCATCTAACAATGGCTTTCCTTTAGATGGAAAAACGGGCTGAACGAATTATCGTCCAAGTGAAAATCGTCCGAAGCAGCTAAATGAAGGAAAGTTCATAATAGTTGGGTGATTCGTCATAGTGAAGAAACACCCAAAAAACAGTGCCCGATCGCCCAAAAAAGATGAAGGAAAATCCAAAAGTGTGAAATGAATAATCGCCTAAAGATTTTGGATGTTTGTTCAAAAAGATGAACTACACACAGGATGAGCCTATGCATTTAGAAGCGGAAAACAACAATAGTGATAGTGATATTCCAAAACTAAGTGCTGAAAAGATAAAAAAAGAAATTTTTGATGGGCCACAGAGAAGATCGTTAATAAAGGATTCAAATGTTAGAGACATTATGACAGAGATTGAGAAAAATGCATTTTTGGCAAATAAAAAAGGTTTGGTTGTAACATTAGCATTAAGTTACACCTGGACTATTTTCCCGCCAATATCTTGGATTGAGAACAGGACAAGCGATTCCACCAGAAGTCACTTAAAACGAAACTCGGACACTATTGAATCCCATACTCGGAGAGCTTTAACAATTCCTCATTTTATCTCTAACGATTAAATAATAAGGCTCTCCGAGTTGCTCAAAAAATGCATTAATATTGTTGCAGTAGCATATGTCGTTTTCCTCCTTAAAATGTTGTGCGTAAGGTTATATTTGCGTGTGAGCAACTGAACTCATAAATTGTCGAAAAAAATAAAATATTCGGAAAATATGGGATTTGGATTTATTCACTGAATTGCTTATAACTTTGTAATTTGTCGGTCGATTTTCTTCTGGATGGTCTTAGTTCTTCCGTAAAAGTATCATCTATACGTACATGAAGAGAAACCAGACGTGTTTTTAAACGATTTGTTCCTTTCCGTCGGCATAGAATCACTGTAAAATATAATTTTTTTGAAAATGTGCCCTATTTTCATCGATATATTTTAAACCGCTTTACCAATCAAAGATCCTATTATACATATTTGTCCGTCATCTCATCATCTTGCTTTGGGTACCAAGAACGACCCAATTGGTCATTTCTAGCTCGAGATATGATTTGTCAAGTGAAAAAAGGTCGAATTTGGTTTGAATTATTAGCTAAGGTTTTTTTAAATTAATTTTTGAAGTTTTCGACTGGGGTGGATTTTAGAACAATTTTCAAAAAACATGTACTGATTCTTAAGGGTATATCTCGTGAAATATTCGAAATATTGCTTTTCTCTCTTCAGCAAATTTTTACCTCTTAATTAGATCTAAAAATTTTGCCTTAAGATAAAATAAAAAAAAAAACATATGAAAAGTAATATTATCATGCTCAAGTTCAGTTTTATTGAATTAATGAAAATTCAAAATTGCTAAGAGTTTTTTATGGCCCCACAAAGTCATCAAAAATTCAATAAAGGACCAATAAATCACTTTCAATTGTATGTTTATCGAAATTAAAAATGCTATGCTTTTTTTTAATGAAATAGGTACAAAATATAAATAATAAACCCAGCTAGGGTTTTTCTTCTACCATCATAAGCTTTCAGATTTTGGGGGTCTCAATTGGTTCAAGATTTTGGTGCTAAACTGTGTTATTATTAATATTTGTTGATATTTTTACAGGCTAAAGTTCGTAAATTTAATAATCAGAGATATATTAGACATTGTTAACCAATTTCAAGCAACAAAGAAAAAATTTAATATCTAAACATCGCTCAAGATTTCAACTACACGGCTGAATAGAAAAAACGTTGTTTTCTGTAGAAGCCATTATAATTACCTCTTAGTATTCATGTGTAAATGCTTTCAAAACATGTTAGGTAGCTCTGTTGAACTTGATAACATATCCCATTTATACACATTGCGAATGCAAATAGAATACGAGACTTCTCACTACTAAATTGATATTAGCTGATGACTTTTTATTTTTCACCATATATTAAAGATTACAGTGTTTCCAATGAAATATATCCTACAATGTCATATCTCATGATTATTTTGCTCTACTTAAGACAAACTTTTTTGATTTGAGTTTTATACTTAAGTATATTTTTGATTAATTTTCGTTTGAACATATAATTAGCATAAATATACAAACTTTAGCCTGTAAAAATAAATTCCCCAGACATTGGGAATTTCGTACTAACCAAAATTGTTTCAATGTGTAAAAATGGAATAAAAAGGAATTATAATAATTCTCGTATTCTATTTCTGTTCAAAAGTTGGTTAAATAGTTGATATTATTCCCAATTAGTATCCACTTTACATCAATTGTAAAAATGGACAAACGAACCCTGATGAGAGGTGTAGCGGCCTTCAAATCGGTATACGGATACGTTCTACTAATTTGATTGCACATGCTAATGTTTTTCAAAAATAAAAAACTCATAGTAATTTGAATTTTAATTAATTTAATAAAACTGAACTTAAGCCTAATAATAATAATTTCTTATTTATACATACATTACTAGCTTATCCCGGTGTGCTTCGCTACCCCCTCGTTATAAAATAAAATTAAAAGTATTTATATATACTATTGTGAAAATTTAATGACGATCGGTCCAGTAGTTAAGACTATATTACGATTTTTAATTTTCCTAAAAAGGGGCGTAGTCCCATCCACTTTTCTCTTGGTACGTATTCCAAATTATACCAATACCATATGTACCAAATATCATCGACGTAGGTCAAAAAATGCCCAAAATATGGCGATTTAAATTTTTGGGTTATATGGGCGGTGCCACGCCTCTTTGTCAAATCAAAACTTCATATAGCTTATTATTCCTTCCAGAGTCACAGTAACATGAGGTAAAAATTTCGGGAAGATCGGTCCAAGGGTTTGGTTTTCCTAAAAAAGAGGCGTGGTCCCACCCACGTTTCTCCTGGTACGTATTCCAAATTATACCAATACCATATGTACCAAATATCATCGACGTAGGTCAAAAAATGCCCAAAATATGGCGATTTTAATTTTTGGGTTATATGGGCGGTGCCACGCCTCTAAAATCAAAACTTCATATAGTCTATTATTCGTTCCAGAGTCACAGTAACATGCTGTGAAAATTTCAGGAAGATCGGTCCAAGGGTTTGGTTTTCCTAAAAAGAGGCGTAGTTCCACCCACTTTTCTCCTGGTACGTATTCCGAATTATGCCAATACCATATGTACCAAATATCATCGACGTAGGTCAAAAAATGCCCAAAATATGGCGAAGTTATTTGATAATCAATTATTGTGGCGGGCCATTTGCAACGCCCTACCGCCCCCCCCCGTTCGGCCCAACAAACAATTTCTAAAAAGAAAAAAATATTCTGTTCATATGCAAAAAGAATTTTGAAAATTCGCTTAAAAATGGGGAAGTTATTTGATAAACAATTATTGTGGCGGGCCATTTGCGACACCCTGCCCCTACGCACAATTTTCAAAAACAAAAAAATTTAATGCACCTTTTCCATATGCTGAAAGAATTTTGAAAATTGATCCACAAATGGCGAAGTTATGCTCACTCTACATTATAAAATCTGTTAAAAACTACGTGGTAGGAGTAACATAATTTAAAAAAGTGGGCGTAAAAGTGGGTGTGGTTGAAAAAAAGTAGCCTATAATTCATCCGAGAGTTCCAGTTAAATACTGTGAAAATTTCAGGAAGATCGGTCCAAGGGTTTGGCCTCCTATAAGGAACAAACAAACAAACAAACAAACAAACAAATAAACAAACACACATTCGGTTTTATATAATTAAGAAGATTAAACATTGGAGCGCTAGCAGCGAATTATATCCTACAATTCCCAATCTCCTGATTTTTTGTTTTGTAGATAACGATATTTTAAATCTTTAACCCTTAAGCGAACACCAGGTCCTGGCCAGGCATTTTTGAGATTCTTTTTAATTTTTTATATAGATAGCATAGGCATAGCTTTCAAATATTTTATGAATTCCTCAAGCAAGGTGTTTTTGACAAAAATAAATTTTAAAAATTATGATTTTTTATCTGTGGGCGTGGTTATCACTTAAAAAAAAATTTTATTCACGTTTGCACAACCAGGGCCCAACCAGGCCCTATTCCATTTAGTATAAGAAACATTACATACAATCAAAACAAAACGTATAAAAAACACAGGAAACACAAATGTTTCTTTGGTGCGTGATAGCAAAAGCATATTATAACGGTAATTTTTGCGTTTTTTTATAAAACGCAGCATAGTTTTACCTGTATATTTTACAAATGATTATCTCAGTTTTGTGTTGGGAGTCGAGAAGTCTAGAGTGTTACAATGAGTACTGAAGTAGACTCGGTGCTCTGGAAAGCTCCAATTATACCTTTATTTCGCGCAACAATGTCCTTAAAGAGAATTAGCGGTCTCTTATATGATTTGAAGACAGCCGTAATAGATCATTCCAATCTCAGTTTGACAAAGAATCACCAAAAAGAGATATTTGAAACATGCAAACATAAACTATAAAAATAATTATAAGCCGTACGAAAATATTGCAATGGTGGAGCAACTTTTTCATCCTTCGAAACCTCTTAAATATACTAAAAGATGACGCGAACACTCATTTCTTATTAGAAGGTATATCTTTATTGGCAGATAGAAATGAAAGACATCCAAAACGAGAAAAATAATCTTTTGTTCCATCACAATACTTCGATATGGTCTTATGTACAAAAAAAAAAAAAAAAAAAAAAAAACAAAGCCGTTATATTATTATCAACAGTTCAGTATGATACATCTGTTGCTGCCATAAAGAAAAAACCGGAGGCAATCATACATTAATATAAACGCAAAAGAGGTGTAGGTGTTCTGAACCAAATTCTTGGCAAATAAAAAACCAAATGATGAACCAAGTGTATCTGGGCACTTTTTTCAGCATGATTGACGTAATGGGATTAGCTTCATACATAATAAGTGATGAAAATATATCTGTGAAGAAGAAAGAAAGAAGGTGCCAAAAAAAGTTTTATCTCGCTTGCTAACCCTTGCGTTGAAGAAAGAATTAAGAACAAAAAAATTAATAATCGTTAATGGAAGCTTTTTTAAATAAATCTATTCAGGTAGTGAGAATAAAACAAAGTATTTAGAATAAATAAAAATCTTTCATCTATTACAGGAACCTAAAAATATTTTGAGTCAACAAAGCGGCCCTGAGCTGTTTAAAAACAAATCAAAGTGCACTATTTGTAAAAATATAGACAATGTAACACCAGACTCTTCTGCAATTTTATAAAAATCCTGTTTGCCTTAAGCATTCCAAATTTAAATGTAACCAAAAGTGTATATGATTCTATGCCCTCCATTTTAAATATTAGACTGAATTTTGTTAATTTTTTACATTGTTTTTCTTAAATTGTAATATATTTGGATTATGAATATAGTAAAAAGTTTATTTCAAAACCCTACAAGTTAACTTGCATGCAGTAGCAATTAAAGTCCATACAAAAATAAAGAAGTCCCAACCAGGGGCCCTGGGGTTCGTTTATGCAAAGTCATTTTGGTGTTTGCTTAAGGGTTAAGCTAGTGAGGCCTGATTTCTTGTTCTACTTAAGACAAACTTTTTTGGTTTGATTTTTAAAATTAAGTATATTTTGATTAATGTTCGTTTTGAATATAGCTAGCATCCATTAGTAGTGATAAGTCGCGTATTCCATTTGTGATTGTAATGTTGTATAAATAGAATATATAAAAATATCGAAAACATCGTTTGTTTTATTCGGCCAGTGCGGTTGAAAAATCTAAAAAAGGGATGTATAAATATTAAATTGTTTCTATATATATTAGTCTGATTATTAACATTTACGAACTTAGTCTGTATAAATATTAACATGTATCGAAGGCTCGTGTTTGCACCAAATTCCAACACAAAATAGAAAAGCAAAAATTGAGATAATTGAAGCAATAAAAGAAGCAAGTCCAAGGCGCATAAAGAGAATTTTTAAAAATATTCCTACACCAAATAAAGACAAGAAATTTACTCCAGAAGAAGCCTTTACACTACTTTTGGATTTAAAATTTACTAAAAATCAGTATAAGGAATTGCAAAATCGAACCAATGAAAAGAATTCTGGGATTTTCCCAGAGTATAAAGATTTAGTCGCTGTAAAAAAAAGAATGGTTACCTTCACCAACTGCTGTAACTGTCACTTCCACTTCAACAGAAATAAAATTACAAGATCTTCTTAAACACACTGCCAAATGGTTGTTAAATACGATTGGTGCTGATCGTTTGAAAAAACTTGGAAATGCCAGCATTACTTAAATTTCTAAATGGCGATCTGATGGGTCCTCAGGTCAGAGACAATACTAGCAATGTAGTGCCGAAAATTTATCAGATACTGATTTATTTATGGTATCTTTCGTTACATTGCGTTTAAAAAAGTTATACCGTCAACTAGTAGAGCAACAGCAATTGATGTATGGAAAAATAAAATACCCTCGTCAACAAAGTATTGCAGACGAATAAAATTTTCAGTCAAAAAAGAAACAAAAGATGCCATCGCTGCGGAAGTCAATAAAATTAGAGATCAAATTAAAGCCCTTCAACATATAGAACTTACAGTTTATGACCAGGGGGTAGATTCTGGTTCTGCGATAACGTGAAATGTAAACATTTTTCTTGTTTCCATTTTGTTTCTGATTCCCGTTCTGTGAAGTAATTAAAACAAATTAAAATCTTTTGACAATGAGAGAAACAAATGGAATGAAACAATTTTTTCACAGTTTCACAGCAAAACTGATTCTCGTTTTATGTAACTGCGAAAACAAATGTCAAAACATTTTCATATGACGCGTTTTTTTCACTTAAAATTTGTCAGCGAAAATGGAAAAAGCAGCAAAAGGCATGTGCACAAGCATAAATCGAAAAGAATTTTTATTAATTTTTAGAACATAAATGTCGATATTGCAAACAATAAGTATGTACATACATAAGTATAGAGTTCAAAAATAAAAAAAAATCATTTGAATAATTGATTTATGTATACATGCGTATGTACATACTTACATACATAAAAAAAATAAACTAAAAAAAAACTAAACTTAAACTTATTTTGGAGCCGGCTGCTTAAAAAATACATAAGGCGATAGAAAATCGAAAAGTAGGAAAAACTTATTATGCAGTAAAAGTCTCGGAAACGCATAAAATTGAATATCTAACACATTTGAATAAAGTCGGGCCAAAACTAGAAAGCAATTAGCATATGTTATGGAAAATGTATCAATAAATAGAAATAATTAAAAAAAAATTGTATTCGACTTAGTGCTATTTTTTCTGCTATTGATATTTCCGATTTTACTATCGATTAAATGTTTGTACTTAAGTAAGAATGTTTTACCTAATTATAACTATTCAGGCAATTTGTTGTTATTACTTTATTTAAATTACCACCTGCAACCGCGGCGTCGCCCGCCCGGCATTAAATTTTGATTTACTACTTATAAAGTGCCCTGGAAACGATCAAAGAAACTCGTCAATCAGTGCAAATGTGTGAGTATCGTGTTTTTGTCGTTTAAAGGGAGATGTACAAATAAACTCATCAATCATCATTTTTGTTGTGACTTCGCGGCGTCTTGTGCAATTTTGTCAAAAAACAAAAAAATACATGCGTTTGACACTGTTTATACACAAAAATACCAGAGCATAAAATTAACAAGTATGCGTGTGCTGCCATCTTTTTACTCATTACACTTCGATACAAAACAACTGACATTTTCTTTGTCAAACCCAATTGGAAACTTTCAAAATAATATATCACAAGATTATGGCTTTCATCAATCAGAGCCGACAACGTATACGTGTACCCGAAAAATCACGACTGCACGCACACACTTAGAACGTTGATGTGTTTTTTATCGTCTCCAGAGGTCACAAGAGAAAGGTTAAATAAAACATTTTTAAAACAACTAGAATTAATCCCATTCAAAAATTTGTTGCTCTTCGCAACATGCATACATACGAGTATGTAATTTGAAAACATATCATTTTATAAAAAAAAAAAAATAAGTAAATAAATAGAGTTAAACTAAAGGAACGGTGCAAAACTGTATTTTAAATATTATCGATACCGGTATTTATACCTATCTATATTTTCGATATTTTTAAACTATCGAATTTATTTTTCAGAGTTTTTACCATCTGAAATTATAGTATAAAAGTTTGATTATACACTATTTTTCGATTATATTTTTTTGTCAATAAGACATTAAATAATATCTCCGATGTATTTATTTATCCGATGTATAGTTACTCCTTATTCAACTGGTAGGATAACCTCAGTATCTGCAATGATAGACTATTAATAAAATTGCCTACTTATTTTTTTTTTTTTTTTTTTTTTTTGTGATAATTTTATTATTTATTGAATCTTTAATTATTAAAATTGAATTATCATTAAGTTTTTCAAATCTTAAATCTAAAAAAATATTAAATATAAGTTTAGCCAATGCTAAACAAAATTTTTAATTTCAACGGTTAATTTATGTTGTTTTACATCTCTCGTGTACGGCTGAGAAAAAGAGTATCCCTCCTTTTCAGCCGGGTGTGGCCTCTATAATTTAAAATATTGCGCGCAAGTACATTTGGGTGCACCTCAAGTTTTTTTATATATTTTTTAGCGTTTATTGAAAATACTGTCTTCACCAACGGAACATCTAGGTCTTTATGAATCCGATGATTTCTGACATACCAGGGAGCTGCTGTAATTGTACGTTTTATATTATTGTGTCGCCTTTGAATTTTTTCGACATTTGATGCTGAGGCAGTGCCCCATAACTGGATTCCATAGAACCATATTGGTTTCAGGATCGCGTTGTATAATAGTAGTTTACAGTCTAGGCTTAGTATAGAATTTCTTCCAATAAGCCAATTCATTTGGGCTGCTTTTAATTTCATTTGTGTTAACTTTGCGTCTATATGCGATTTCCATGTTAAACGACGATCAAGATGAACGCCTAGATATTTGACAACAGTGTGTTGCGGTATGGTCTCGGTGTTAATTTTTATAAGCGGGCATGTTTCCTTGCGCAACGTAAAAGTTACGTGCACACATTTCTGCTCGTTAACTTTAATACGCCATTGTTTGAGCCAATTTTGCAATTTGGATATATACCCTTGTAAATTGCGGGAAGCTTCTACAGGATTTTCGTGAACGCTTAGAAAAGCTGTATCATCGGCAAATGTTGATGTATGAATGTTATTGCTTAACGGTAAGTCAGAGGCATATATTAAATAAAGTAATGGACCGAAGATACTGCCTTGGGGAACTCCGGCTTCGATCGACTGCGGTGGGCTTAAGAAATTGCCTTCCCTAACTACAAATTTTCGTTCCATTAGGTAGCTTATTAAAAGCCTGACAATGTTTGCGGGTAGATTTTGCGTTAATTTATGTATAAGACCTTCGTGCCATACTTTATCGAAAGCTTGAGAAACATCTATAAAGAGCGCAGAGCAATATTTCTTCTTTTCGAAAGTGTCTCTGATAATATTCACAAGTCTGTGAGTTTGTTCAATTGTGCTGTGTTGTCTGCGAAAACCGAATTGATGATCTGGAATGCATCCGCTTCTAGTCACTATAGGCATCAGCTTGCTCATATACAGCTTTTCAAATAGTTTTGAAATGTTGGGCAATAAACTAATAGGCCGATAGGATTCAACCTTCGTATGATCCTTGCCGGGCTTTGGTATCATAATAATCATCGAAACCTTCCATTCTGCAGGATAGTATTGCAGCCGTAGAATACTATTAAAAATGAATAGTATAATTCTTTTTGCAATATAAGGCAGTTGTTGAAGCATTTTGTTGCTTATTTTGTCGACACCTGGGGCTTTTTTGGTGTTAAGACTAGTGATGGCCTTTTCAATCTCCACAATGTTAAATCTTAACGGTATTTCTGGTAAAGAGATGACTGGTGGCAGTTCAACAATATCAGTAGAAATATTCGGTGTAAATACATTTTCTAAGTGCTTAACAAAAAGAGCACCTTTTTCAGCATCAGTTCTTGCCCAGTCACCATTCGAATCTCGTAACGGAGGTTTGCAAATCACTGGCCTTTTAAGTCCTCTAGCTGCACGCCATAGCGAATAATCTGTTTGTGGTGTTGCATCGAGTTCTTGAAGAAATTTTTGCAGCGAAGCTGTTTTTTGTGTTTGTAAAACTTTTCTGAGCTGTTTGGTGCATTCCTTTAGCCTTAACTTTAGCTGGGGGGATCTGTAACGTTGCCATTCTCGTCGCGCTCTCCGTTTTTCAGTCAATAGCCTTTCTATATCTACAGAAGAAATGTTGTTGAATCTTACTTGTTGATTTGGTTGATTTGAAGAAGCATTAAGAGCAGCTTGATTAACATGTGCTTCAAACAACCTAATAGAATTTTCTATGTCAGTAGGTGTTCTCAACAGCATATTTTCCGTGCAATGAGCACTCAAATATTTTTTGTATTTCAGCCAGTTAATACGTGCAGATGTCAGCGGTAAATCGCATGTTGATGTTGCAGTTGTGTGTGAGTAAATAGTGATAATAGTAGGCGAGTGATCTGAAGATAAATCCAATGATGCTTCAACTTCAATCATTTCGCTGGGCACACCTTTCATAACTCCAAAGTCGATAATATCAGGAATTTTTTGTCGATCCGTTGGCCAATATGTTGGCTGACCACTTGAAACTACATTAAAGCCCATTTTTGAAATTGTGTCAAACAAAACACGACCCTTGGGACTGATTAAACGTGAACCCCAAAATGTGTGTTTAGCATTGTAGTCGCCAGCTGCTAGAAAACGGGACCCCAGTGTTGAATAAAATGCGGTATATTGACTCTCTGAAATTGAAAACCTGGGAGGAGAATAAACAGATGATATCACAAGTTTTTGATAAAAATTTTCAATGCAGATGTTTGTTGCTTGAAGGTAATCTTCACAAAATTCATTTAACAGGTAGTGTTTTATTCGCGTTTTTATTAGAATTCCCGAGCCACCACAAGCTCTACCTCGAGGATCCTTGGTGTCGTAGAAATTATATCCACTAATTCTAAAATAGCTTCGAGACGTCAAATGAGTTTCTGAGATAAGCATAACATCGATTTGATTATCCAGAAGAAAATATTCTATTTCATTTTTATGTTGGCAGATGCCGTTTGCGTTCCAAAAACATATTTTCAAGTTCATGGTTTGCTTAATACAGCCTGCAACAAAGTAGACTGCATTTTCAACATTTCCTGCATCATACAGGACATGTTGAGAGTAAAAGTATTTACTGTTTGTATTAAGCTCTCAATTGAGGCTTCAATACGGCTAAAATTAGACCCTGGAGCTTCGCTTACAGGTACCGGTTTTTGCGCTGTATTGTGGTTGCTTTTTAAAATGTTAGCGTATGAAAATTTATTATTAGGTTGTTGCTGAGCAATAGTCGCGTTTGATTTCAATACGTTTGAATATTGTTGCTGGCTGGTAGACGGTTGAGGTAACTGAGGGTAGCTTAAAAGTGTGATAGGCTGAGCGGGAATAATATTTTCTTTTTTGTGCGAGGAGCGTTTAAAAAACGAGTAAAGAGGGCAGCCTCTATAGTTGGCAGTGTGATTTCCGCCGCAATTGCCACATTTTTTCGCCTTGGGATCACCTTTTGTTTTGTCACAGTTAGCGGTACTGTGTAGCTCACCACATACAACGCAGACTGTAGGCAACTTGCAATAAGTTTTCGTGTGCCCAAATTCTTGGCAGTTCAGGCATTGGATAGGTCCAGCTCTTTTATGTGGCTGCTCAACGGTAACTCTCCGGTGTAACAAATACTTTAGATCATAGATTGGATGGGATTCATTTTTTTTTATCTTTATGTCACCTGGCTGTAACTCGACTCTAAATATTGGTTGGGGGATTTTTTCTCTATATTTGATGTTTGAAACATTTTTCACCTTGAATCCACTATTTTCAAGGCCAGACTTGACCTCTTCTGGATCCACACTAGAATCTATACCTTTTATTACAACGGTTAGACCTTTAGCACTCTTAAGCTGATATGTATAAAAATTTTTATTTTTAGTCTCAAAGTCTGAGACTATTTTTCTGTAATTATTTTCTTTAGATACCTGAATTTTTGTTTCATTAATTTTCCCACGCTTGATTGGAGTTACGTAAAACTCATTTTCTCCAATTAACGAGATAAGGCTTTTTACCAGAAAGCTGGAGTTCTGTTCTCTTAAATAAATCGGTGGTGGTTTACTCAAACTTGTATTAGTTGTGACTTCATCACCTTGTTCAGTTAAAATCGCGAAACGATTTTCGGAATTTTTTATATTTTTCCCATCTTTGGGAACTTTTGCCGTTGACGCAATTTGAGCAGATTTGGGACTTCTTCCCCTTTTTAACACAGTTATGTATCTATCCATACCTGTTTGAATTTTATTATCACTATTTTCACTTACTTTATCCATAATTTTATTCATTTTGTGCACGTTGGTCACCTGGGTATTTATTGTTTGTTTGTTTGCTTGTACAGCTAAGCTGACAAGTTTGCTAATAGGTGCAATTGTTGTTGTTTCTTGATCAATATTTAACATGTATGGAGAGCATGATCGCGCACGAATAGTTGTGTTTTGTGTAGAATTCAGGTTTGTGCTTATTTCAATTTTTTTATTGTCGTCATCAGAAACAAAAGTTAAATAAGCATTTCTACTGCTTGTGGGTTTATTGTTGTTGTTGTTGCCAGAAGATGAACTCATTTAGAGTTCTCTTGTTTTTTTCACTTATAAGAGTTTGTGTATGCAAATATTTATGTATACACAAGCAAAAAATAAATAAAATAAAACCAGTATAATAACTGTTTAATAAATGTTTTGTTTTTGTATTTTTTGTGACTTTAAATTTTTTATAATTTTAATATTCAGTTGCGACGATTATAAAACGCGTCTGTACACTGCGAGAGTTGAAACTGAATGATCGAGTTGAAACTGACCTACTGCCTACTTATGTAATACAATTTCTTCACCACCGCTAATTTGTTTATTTAATATTTTCTAATTTTTATTAAATTTTCTATAACATAAGCTATGTACATATATAATGTAATATATGTTGAAAAATCAACTTCAAAATTTCAATGAAGAATATATGCATGTTGTAAAAGCCACAAAAGCAAATATATATGCATGCGGCCTTGCACCGCATCGAAATAGTTCAACTTCGTTCTCTGTGTATGACATTTCAAGCTGAATAACATGGATATAAAATTACACTGCAACAGATGGAATGAAACACTTTTTCATAATATAAACGGGAATCGCATTTCGTGCAACTGCGAAAAGATATTACGTAAAGTTGTAATGAAAACGAAAATGAAACATTTTTTTACATTTCACGTTATCGCAGAACCAGAATCTACCCCCAGGAAATCCAAGTATATTTTAAAATGTGTCTCACAATAATTGAAGGAAAAAATGCACAAGCTTTAGCTGCTACAAAAGCATCGTCAAGCTGCATTATATGCAAAAAGACATCAAGTCAATTAAGCAATTCCATTCAAGAAGATGATAGTTTTAAGGCATCATTCGAATTTGGATTGTCCCCTATTCATGCTAGAATACGTTTTAAGGCCGTGCCGCACTATCCTACACAATCGTACGACTCATTCACAGGAAAATCTTGCAAAAATCTGACCGACTTTAAAAAATCGTTTCAAAATGGTGTTGTAGGTGCCACACCATCATACAAATCTTATGCCAAAACATATGGTTGACAATAAATACTCCTCTGATCGCATGAAAACTATCATTTTATGAAAATTTTCATAAAATTTTACAAATCGCACGACTTGCCAAAAAATCTGTCACAAAGTTGCATTTTTAGTCCACACTACCATACATTTTTAGCACACATGTCATATTTTGCAAATCACGCGACAGTGTAGGATAGTGCGACACGGCCTTTATGGAGCATATTCTTAAATTAGGTTGTGATTTGGATTTTGTTCCGTTAGACGAAACAGTGAGAAAAAATAAGGAAAATGAAGAAAAAATAAATAAAACAACAAACTCAAAAAAATATTTAGAGCTACAGTACAATACGCATATAAGAAACTCGTTTATAAGAAACACTTTTCCAGACACCGTGCACATTACATACATATCTGCATACTCCATAGGAAATTTTTTAAATTTGGTTTCTGGCGCATATAAGAAAATATCTTTCTTATATGCGTGTTCTCTTTATAAGAAAGCTCGCATATAAGAAACAAAATCTTTACATTTTCAGACTTTCTTATATGCGTATTGTACTGTGGTACCAATGACCGATCAGCAAGGAAAAGGAGACACAAATAATGGAAATGCTGCAAAGAGATTTTTTTCAAATCCAGAAACTGCAGCAGCTATCACAGGTGTAGATTTGGAACTACAGTTTATTATTTAAGTTAATAATATATTTATTAATATTACTAATTCACGCGAGTGTTTTACAAATTATGATCATATCAGTTGAATGATGATAAGTGATGCTTCATGTTCATGACGAATCACTGCTGCACTACTACTTGGTAGTAAATACATTACCCGATTTGGATGAAGGTGAACGATCACCTTCTCATCCCTCTTCTGCCAGGCTTAATTGAGAGTACTGGAGACGTTGCGGTTGCAATCTTACTCTCGATGACCTTTTAAGAATTGGTGGAGTGTTAGATGTTGATTCGTGGGCCATTTACCTAGAATCTCTTCGGTTCTTTCACTGTTACTTTCGTGGCCATCTCCTGTGACAACATCTGGGACTCTATGTATGTTAGCCTCTGTAGGCCTTATATGGATGGAGTTTCTGCGAAATGGCTTACCTTGTTCATCCTTAATCAAGAATGACCTTGGATGTATTTGAACCTTTATTGTTACCGGTTTTCAACTGCTTTGGTTGTTAGTGCGAGTAATTACTGCTTCTCCCTTGCTGAATTGATGTGGTGAGTCTTATGCTCCACGGTCTGCATACTTCTTTTGAGGTTCTCTTTCAATTATCAGGTTTTCACTTATTTCTTTCTGAGTAGCTTAAACTAATTTTTGTTGTGCTATCGGTAACAGGCCGCGGACGTTATGTCCGAACAGTCTTTGCGCGGGTGACCCTAAATTCCCTCTGGGTGTATTCATGTAGTTGAGTCATAACTGATTTTCTCAAGATGTTTTTAGCTATTTTTACTGATTTTCTAGCTAGTCCATTGCCACTAGCATGATACGGCGAGCTTGTGCGATGGTTGAATTTCCAAGAAGACGAAAACAATTTTAAGTCTGAACGGGAAAATTGAGCACCATTGTCTGTTTCCAAAGTAACACTGCTCTGCAAAAAGTCACTTTTTGGCTCTCCTTTAAATAAAACTATGTGGACTATATGGATTTTGATGTCCTAAACTCAAATCCGTTATCGGTTTTTCTCCATCACGTACGGGTTTTTTGTATGGGCGTGGCAATTTTTCCCCCCTAACTTATTCAGGTACGAAGACATATTTCAGCCTAACTCGAGAACGACTCATCCGATTTTCATAAACAAAACACCAAAAGATGCGTAAAAAAATTATATTTAATTTAGTTCCAAATAGTTTTTTTTCTATATTTTATCGTTTTGGAATTATACAAAAATTTAAGAGGGGAAATTTTTTTTTTGCAGTTTAAAAATGAAATAAAAATATAAAAAGTAAATATTTTATATTCACAAATTTGAGCTAAATACCTCAAGAATAAAGACAAATGCCGATTTTAGCAGGCAGGTAATGGAAATAACGGACAAGGGTGTTTTTTTTTGTATGGTAGGTAAAAAATACATGAAAGTGAAATGCAGCTACACAATAAATACTGTAATAAAATATTTTTTGTAATAAAGTCGGTTTATTCGTTTATAAATTGTCATACCACAATTGCTTGTGAAACCAAAAGGTCAAGTGTTGTCCGCTGTAAAATAAAAAATAATTGAAATTGCATCTAATATAAAACCATCAACGAAAAAGTGGTCAGTGATCATTTTATACAAACATTTTTGGTTAGTACTGTAATTTAAAATATTGTAATGAAGAAACGAAATAATAGTTTTATATAAAATTTTGTTTCAGATTGCAAAATGTTAAGGATTTGTAAGAATTCTCCAAATTTATTTTGCTATGTTTGTGGCAATCTAACTTTAGTTCTCAACGGCAAACAATAACTTCCCAGATTAAAGATGCTTATCAGCTATACTTTGGATTTCCTATCGATGAAAGAGATAAAAATTGGCTACCGAAAATATGTTGTAATAGCTGTTCAAGGAATTTAAGAGTTTGGTTAAAAGGAAGTCATAAATCTTTGACATTTATGAAGCCAGCTATTTGGAGTCAACCACAAAATCATGAAACTGATTGCTACTTTTGTCATGACTAAAACACGTGGGATTACGAAATAAACAAAAATAAAGTCATATATTCAAATACTTCATCTGTCAAACGACCAGTTTTTGTTACAAGTGATTATTTACCTCCATTGCCTCCTACAAATGACGAAGAAGATAGGCTTTCTGCAAGGACTGAATCCAATTACGCCACCATGGCTGCTTCTTCGCATTCATTAGAAAGTCCAACGAGCAAACCTTATTTCCCTAATCAAACTGATCTGAATAACTTAACTCGTGGCTTAGGACTGTAAAAAATAAAGTCAGAGCTTCTTGCATCCAAATTTAAATTTGGTGCATAAAGACGTGGTAGTCTCGTACTTTCGAAAAAAGGAACAAGCTTTGGACGATGATTTGGTATTTTGCAATAATGCTGATGGACTTTTGCGACAACTGTGTTTCAGTGATTAGTCAGAGGAATGGAAACTTTTTATTGATTCATCCAAGACAAGTTTGAAACCTTTTTTGCTTCACAATGGCAACAAATTTCCATCGGTCCCACTCGCGTACGGAAGAAATATGAAAGAAAGCTATCATAACATGAAGAGGATACTTTAAAAAATTAAATATACACATTACTCATGTAACATATGTGCTGATTTGATAGTTGTACCAATGTTAACCGGATTGCAAAGTGTTGTTTTTTATGTGAATGGGATAGCCGGTCGATAGAAAAACACTACAACGCAAAAATATATTTGCTGCGGCCTTGTGCCGCATCGAAATTGTTTAACTTCGTTCTCTGTGTATGACATTTCAAGTTGAATAACATGGATATAAAGTTACACTGCAACATATGGAATGAAACACTTTTTCATATTATAAACGGGAATCGCATTCTGTGCAATTGCGAAAAGATATTGTGTAAAGTTGTAATGCAAACGAAAATGAAACCTTCTTTTTCATTTCACGTTATCGCAGAACGAGAATTGATCCCCTGGTTTGTACACAACATTTGGATTCTACGTAAGTAAGCTCAATCAATTTTTTGCAGTCTTATTGGTGAAGAGTGCAGCGAAATTGAAAATTATTTCTAACAGCTTATGATCTGATTCGATTGTAATTAGCTTACAATATGTACTAATGAAACTTCTCGCACACAAATTTTACACCTAACGCTTCGTTTTCTAATTGTGAATAATTAGATTGGCTGTCTCTTAAAGATTTTGAGACGTAAGGGACAGGTTGATTGTCCTGTAACAATACTGCGCCCATAGCTTGAGTCGACTTGTATTTTAACTTCTTTGTTTACGTCGTACAGTTTCAGAACTGGTGGCTTTCTTATAACTTCTTTTAATTTTCTGAATGCTTTCTGCTTTATATAGTCTCAGCAGAAAGAATTTGATTTTTCTAGCAGACTTCTTAATGGTGATGTTATGTGGGAAAAGTTTTTAATAAACTTGCTGAGGTAAGTGAATTTGCCCAGAATGCGTTGAAGGTCCTTACGGTTTTTTGGTGCTTTAAGGCCCTTAACTGCATAAATTTTTTCAGGATCTAGATACATACCCCTGTCGCAACTTATTTGGCCTAAAATTTCACTTTTGTACGGTTGAACTCACATTTTTTTGGTTTAGTTTTAAGCCATATCGTTAATAATTCTTACAACATCAGCGGTAGTACGATGCAGGTCTTCCAAACTCTTAGCGTGGCTTAAAATATCGTCAATGGCGACCTTCACGTTAGATATTTTTGAAAAGAGTTTTTACATTACACTTTGAAAGATTTTAGGTACTAGAGTTGTCAATTATTCGCCTTTCCACTTTGTTCGAATATTTCAAATAATTGTTTTTGTTCGTTCGATCAAACGATTAAAGCTGAAAAATTATTCGATTAATCGATGAGAATAACGAATAAAAAAATGATTAAAAAAATTTATTGACAAACAAATACATAAAACTATTAATTCAAATAAACATCAGTCAAAAAATATTAAATGATTTTTTTTTGTTAAATCAGACAATTTGGGTTGTTCTTAAGAGATAATCTTTTACAAATAAAAGTTGACTCAATTTTTTAGCTTTCAAACGATTTTTGGTTTTGGTTTTTATTAAAAAAACTCTTTCGCTAATTGTCGAGGTAGGTGATATTGTGAGAAGAGCATAAAATAGTTTATTTAATTTTTCTGTTCTTTTTTTAGATATTTCCAAATATACCATATCGTCTAATATATCGCTGAAGTTTTTTTAATTTTGAATTTTTAATACTTTTAATATATGTAATTATTTAATTCGCATAAAAGATTGTTATTTTCATTACTAATAACATCTTCTGTATCATTACCTTCATCTGAATTATTGTGGTTAATTTCAACATAAAATAATCTGGAGTATAATTCATTTGGATATTCTTTAGTTTAATTTTTTGAATAATACATATTTAAAAAAAACTTTCATTGATCGGAAAATTTCTAGAATGTAAAAAATATTATTAACGTATTTACAAATTTTATATTTCTCATTTATTATTATTTTAATACGTTTTAGTAAATCTGTTGCAAAAGAATTATTAATTTATTTGTTGTTGATTTAACAATTTTTTATACTTTAGGATACTTGTTACATGTAACTTTGTTTTTTTTTTAATTTTTGTTCTTGGTAAAAAACTTCCAAATCGAGCTCAATTTTTTGGCTTTAGTGTATTTGCAACTAATTCACCTGAGAGTGAAAAAACCCCATTCTTGAAAATTGTTTAACGTTTCATTCAAAACATAGGACGACTACTAGGTATGCGCAGTTCGACAACAACTACAAACATCCAAAATAACAAATTTAAAAAAATTTTACGTGTGCATTTCAAACTGAAAACATTTGTTCGATTAATTGACATTAATTAATCGATTTATTCGTTATTCGAAAATCGGCATTTTAAAATTATTCGAACAAGAGTTTCGTTTTGTTTGATCGATTAATCGAATTATTCTTAATCGGTTGACAACTCTATTAGGTACTGATGAGATTCCAAAGGGAAGTCTTTTACACGAAAATCTGCCCCAGGGGGATAAAAAAGTAAGTATTTGTTTTGTGCGGTCGGAGACCGGTATTTGTTAAAATCCTTTTTACAGTTCAAAATTGACTAATATTTCACCCCTTGTAGTTGTGCTGAAATTTCTTCAATTGTGTTCATAGGACGACGTTTTATATTTTTATTTACGCTGGTTGGGTCGATACATATTCTGACCATTGGAGATACTGCGGGTGTCGGCAGTGTTGTTGGTTCAATAACCTTCATTTGAACAATTTTATCAAGTTCTGTCTTCACTTGATCTCTTATTTGAAATGCCACTCATCTTGCTGAAATGATTTCGGATATGTGATTATCAACTAAATCTATATCACGCACGAAATTTTTAAAGCAACATTAAATAACTTCTCGCTAAATTGAACTTCGTTTATTCTTTTGATTAATTGCAATTTTTCACAAGTATCTGCACCCAGAATCGTTTTTTTAAGGAAGATCCTTGCGATTTTAAAATTTATTACATGATTTTTTTTCCTATGTTACACTTTAAGCTGACTTCGCCTAAAACTTTAATTTTGTGATTACGAAATGCAACCAGATAGATGTTTTACTTTACAGGGACGTATCATTAAAAGTGTTAAATATGTTAATGATTTTTTTTTTTGGTAAGACGTTGCGATGCGTTAGACACTGGTGCTAATTTTATTTTGTATTTTTTATTGCCAATCACAATTGTTTCGGTAAACGTTTCTTCATTTGTCACGGTGATTGTAACGCAACCAATAAACAATTCTGAGTCAGTGCCATCACTGTCGCTATTGTAACTGCTGTGTTTAAGACAAGCAACATTTCTGTTTTTGTTAGTATTCTTTCTGTTTTTGCTTGTATATATTTTCGTAGTGGTTTTAATTTTTGCAAATTTTACAAATGAGCAAAAAAGCTGGACATCTTCGTATGTGATGATTTGACCCGCAATTTCGGCAGTTAAAATTTGCGGCTTTGTTTATTTTTTGTACCAAACTTGCTCTTTTTTCCTATTCGGTGTGTATTTGCGCTGTTTGCTTTCGATCTAACTCGGTTTCTTGGCATATCTCTACGGCTTCGGCCAACAATTTCGTTCTTTGTATTCCCAGAATTAATTGGTCACGCAGGCAGAACACTGTCGCACAGTTGTGCAATTTTACAATTGTTTCGCCTTCGTTTTGAACTAGTTTGTGAAATTTAAATCTTTCGAATGTAGTATTTAGTTACGGCGTAAAGTATGAGTCAATCTTTCCTTTGACTTGTGCTAAGGTCCCAGCTGCGGCTACTGGTAGTGAATTGAATATTTGCATTGCTGAATATCCTATGGCTGACATAAAGGTGGCAAATTGAACATTTTTCGTTTTTGCGCTTAGGCCTGACGCAATTTCAAAATATTCGTACTGCTGTTTCCAAAGCTTCATTCATTGACCATGTATACATCATACCCGATTACTAGCGCTTTAGGTGGTGGTAAAAAATTATAAGTTTCTGCCATTTTAGTTATCTTGCGTATATTGTATTTTAATCGATGTCAACTTTTATATTTTACGACCGGATTTCAACACCATGTGAATAATAATAATATCTTTATTAATATTAGTAATTCACGTGACTGTTTTACAAATAATGATCATATCAGTTGAATGATTATAAGTGATTTGTCATGTTCACGATCAGCTCTGCAGGGCTGCAATACTTGGTAGTGAATGCATTGCCCGAATTTGTATGAAGGAAAATGATCACCTTCTCAGGAACTAATAAGTTCTAGCATGCAGCAGAGAGATAAATTCAAAAAAATTTGGAGTATGCAAAAAAAAAAAAAAAAAAAAAAAACAGCTAAACTTTATAACGAAAAATACTCTTGGTTATACGAGTATATGCCAAATATAGTTCATAAAATTGTGTACCATGGGGAACAAATAATTCAAAATAACATACTAGCAATGGGAGATCTAACTGAAGAAGCGCAAGAAAAAAGAAACAAAGACTACAGATTAATTCGCGAGCACAACACAAGAAAAATTTCCGGATGTTGTACTAGTGACTACCTGATTACTATTTTATTATGCACATCACATCCCTAAATGTCCAATATCCGACTAAAATGGAAACCTGACTATTGAAACAGACGTAGAAGCTAAACTACTTCTAGAAGATGAAAATCAAGGCTATTTAGAAGATATATTTACTAAAATTGTTTAATTAATAGAAATTTTTCAAAACACAAGAGGTATCGTTATTTTATCGTTTCAACATTTTATGTGCATTAATCAATTTTAAATTTAAATAAAAACCTACGTCTTCTTCATTAAAACATCTTTATTTAAAGTAAAATTGAACCAATGGTTTTTATTTTTTATGTTCGCTACTAAATAAACTAATTTTTAACTCAAACTGCTAAAAAAAACCAATCTTAGGAACTTCGTACTAAAAATTTCACGGGGTCCAACGTTTGGGACTTTCTGACTAAATTTAAGTTTTTAATAAGTATAAGTAGTAAACGTGACTCCAAATATAATAGGCCTTATCACGAGTGTCGTAGTCGTGACGAAATCTGTAAAATGTGGCAACGTTCGCTATATGTTTTACATGTGAGTCGTTAAAGCACGACTACGACTACGACACCTGTGATAAGGCCTAATAATTATTATTTTTTGTATTATTACGAATAAACGTAATTATTATTCGAACTTATATTGATATACATATGAAAAGTAATATTATCAGGCTCAAGTTCAGTTTTATTGAATTAATGAAAATTCAAATTACTAAGAATTATTTTATGTTGAAAAATATTATTATTATATCCAATCAGTTTAGCAAAACGTAACAGTATACCGATTTAAAGGCCGCTACACCTCTCATCAGCGTTCAATTGTGTATCTTTACAATTTTCGTAAAGTGGATACCAATTGGGAAGAATATCAACTATTCACCCAAGTTTTCAACAGAAATAGAATACGAGAATTAATTTAATTCATTTTATTCTATTTTTACATATGATGCTCAATCGATTAAAATTGCCAAAGAAGCTTTACGTAAATCTAAAACAAAAACAGGGGGGTTACTCTGTATTGCGATGCTAAAGCAGATGCGATGTGTAAGGTAAATGCGATAACAGTACAATTTGGTACTCTGTATCGCTTACGCATACGCTTTCGCAAAATAATTTGAAGAAGAAGCAACACTGGCACCACAAAATTCACAATAGCGAAGAATGACAAAATGAAATGTCGAAACTCAAAAAACATTTAAAACATTTAAAACTAATTTTTTGTGCAGTATGTACTTGTTTTTTGTCAAACTAAAATTACATAAAGTAAATAGTGATGGATTCGGTTGCCTTATGGTTTGAGGAAAAAAATGAGCAAGTTGAACGTATTACACGGAGAATTTTGAAATGTAGATCAGATATAACCTCCATAAATGACCACAGGTAAGAAACTAAGAGTAGGTATTATGTGCAAATTGTAGGCGCGTTGTTTGGCATTTCCCCTCTGCAAGTGTCCCTTGGCCAAATAGATGTGTTGCAGCATGAAAGCCACTAACATTTCGAACTGCCCTTGCTGAGTGTGTAGCTTTTTCTGCTTTTACCTAAAAAAACAATTTTGATATGTGCATATACAGTGAAATCGCGGTAATGTGAACTTCCACAATATTGAACTATCTACTATTGTGAACACTCATTTTCTTATATGAACTCTCTAAATTGTGAACAAAGTGTGATGGCTCTAAATAATGAACGACAATTTTTGGCAGAAAATCAACTCGCAACAGTTAAATAAGCTCTTGTCACACATGACAGGCGTTTAAAACCGAAAATTTTTGTTGCTATGTGTTACTTCCAAATGTTTTATAAACTCTTCACGTTATTCTTTTCTAGTTTTATTATGACCTCCCATTATGGTTTTGATATTTCGAATTAAACTAAAAACGAATATATGAAAATTTGTAAGTTTAAAATAAATTTTTTTAAAAATCCTTTTTAGGCCTAATAGCTAAATAATATGGTACAACAAAATCAATGATTAAATAGGCTAAAAATAATAACCACAAATTTTGTGTTATTTTATCAACCTGGCATTTCTTTTCTTTGTGGCCTTTTGTATTATACTAAACTAGATATACCTGCAGCTATATTCTGTAATTCTCGTAGCTAAAGCTAATCTCGATCGCTAAAATTTTTAGGGCGAAAATTTTAGCGATTTTGCTAAAAAGGTATTCTGTAACTCTAATCGCTTAGCTAAAATTTACTCTTTTCGCCGTAGCTAATTTGCTATCATTAGACCATTCCTTTCTTTCTTATTTGATAATATAATATTGAAAAGAGACAAATATATATGCGTGTAGATTTGGCATTTTATATTAGTGTTACCTTAGATTATAATTTATACTCCGTAACAATGATTGTGTTTTTGTTAAAAAAAAAAATTTAAATATGTTTTAAAACGTCTATTTTTTAAAGCTATTTCACAAAGTTCTAGTCAAAACTTATTGTTTTTTTGCAGCACATGCATTTTGAAATTGTAAAGCGCATGATTTTTGCGTAGTAATTTCTCAAGAAAGCATTACGTTCGAAAGTTATGGGAACATTTATAAGAGATGGCATCACTGTTAAGAAATAATTTCAGTAAACAATTGAAAATTTTTTCTAAGTGGTGTTAGCTGGCGGTACTGTGGCGTATTTATTTGAAAGTATTTATTTGCATAAAAATATTTTTGATCATAATAAATTTAAAATTTGTGTATAGAGTTTTGCTTAATTTTGTAATATTTTAAAAATCTTTTTTTTTATTAAATACATTTTTATATACAATTTAGTATTCGAGTTTAATTTAAATTAAACTACTCATAACAGCTAAAATACTGCAACCTATCATGGGCAAACTCTTTATGCTATTCCAAATACTATATGAGCATGTATTTTTGCCCTTTTTTATCCTTTTTGTAGTTTCCTACATTATTTTTCTAAAAAAAAGGCTAAACATCAATGATATAAAAAATATTATGCTTAAATTACTTTTTAGCGCCTTCAAAATATCGTTGCTTAAATTTTAGCGTTTCTAGCTAGAAAAGTTGCTTAAATGTGCTTAGAGAATACAAATTTATAACATTTTAGCGATGAGAGAGAGCATTGTTTGCTCTCAGAGCAAAAGCCAAAATTGCGGCGAATTTAATTTTTAAGACATTGCCTAATTTAGCAATACGAATTACAGAATTCAATATGTAGCTAAAATTCTCTAAAACGATTTTAGACATTTTTAGCGATGGAGATTTAGCTTTAGCGAGTTACAGAATATATGTAGCTGCTGGTGCGCTTCGCTACCCCCCTCGTTATAAAATAAAATTCCTATTGTGAACATTTAATGACGATCGGTCCAGTAGTTAAGACTATATTACGATTTTTAATTTTCCTAAAAAGGGGCGTGGTCCCACCCACTTTTCTCCTAGTACGTATTCCTAATTATGTCAATACTATATGTACCAAATATCATCGGCGTAGGTCAAAAAATGCCCAAAATATGGCGATTTCAATTTTTGGGTTATATGGGAGCTGCCACGCCCACTTGTCCGATAACGCCCATTTTTGTCCTGATTACTCACATTAGTAACATATGAACTATTGCAATGTTTCAAAACTCTTGCTATCACAATAGTCAAGATATATGATGTTATTCAATTTATGTGGGAGGGGCTACGCCCACTTGAAATATTAAAAGCCTAAAACCATCCTCTATAAATTCCCTTTTGAATGACACCAGTTTGGGTCAAATCGGTTGGATAGTTTCCGAGTCTATAGCGAACATGGGTACAAACATTTTTTGTATTTTATATATATAGATAGATAAGCTAGAAATTGTGGTACAAATTATTGCAATCGAAAATGTGAACAAATTCAAAAAAGTGAACAACCTTGGTTTTTATTACTTCACATTACCGCGTATATTTAAGTTTATTTATTTAAAAATATATGCATAACTTGATTTTTTCACTTTTAAATACAACTGATTTCTTATTCTAATTTGACCTAATTCGAAACATAACATATTTATTAATGACACGAGCTGTGACCGTTTTTTTATAAGTTGTTGACCCATTTTACCCGTCTGCAGCAGTGTCAGCATTTTAATTTATTGGGAATAAAAAGTAGGAATAGTAATGAACTTTTTTAGTGTTAACATACATACATACTAGGCTTTTGCAAAAGTACAAAAAACAAATACTTAAATGCATTCTCTTTTTTTCGTGTATTTGTTTTATTATACCCTCTCTTTACTATATCTTCTTCTGTTCTCTATTATAAGAAACAAACACAATAAATACTGTTCTTGTACGAAATAAATACAGCAAGTATTAAAGCATGTAAGAACTAAGCATAATAAGAACCAAGCAAATTAAGTAAAGACAACCACTACTTAAACTATTTACTAAAATACTCGAGTATTTTTGTAAGTTTTATTTGGTTTGTATGAAATTTCGCTTTTATTTAATTTGATGTTAAGATCAAATTATCAACATATCAATAGTTGTATATACTTAGATAGGTATGTACATATGTATATTCCATAAAATTAACTGCTAAATTAATGCTAAAAATAAAACCAAGAAAATACTTAAAATACCCACATGGTAAAATAAGAACCTTGCAAAATACTTACAGAATATTAGCAAAAAAAATGTTTACTTTACTCTACTTATAGTGAATAAGAATGAGAAAATACAAATACTCTGAGCGTATAAAGAGAATAAATGTTGTGTTTGTTTTTTTTTTTCGTTTTGTATTTACTTGCTTTGATCCCCTTTTGTACTTGGATTTACTCTGAGAATTTTTAAAAAAGCAAATGTTTTTGAATTTAAATGTACTTAGTGCAAAAGCCTAATACATACATAAATGTAAGTATAAAAATTTATTTTCTTTCTTACATGATTCCTTTGCGTTTGATATTTTGTTAGCGCAAGATATTTGCGGTCAATTCGGTTTTCGCAGTCAGCATAACACTATTGAACAAACTCACAGACTTGTGAATGTCATTAGAGAAACTTTTGAAAAAAAGAAATATTGTTCAGCGCTTTTTATTGATGTCGCACAGGCCTTTGATAAAGTATGGCACGAAGGTCTTGTCCACAAATTAACACAAAATCTACCCGCAAACATCGTCAGGCTCTTAAAAAGCTATCTAGAGGAACGACAATTTGTAGTTATGGAAGGCAATTTTTTAAGCCCCCCGCAGTCGATTGAAGCCGGAGTCCCTTAAGGCAGTATCTTCGGTCCTTTACTTTATTTAATATATGCCTCTGACTTACCGTTAAGCAGTATCATTCACACGTCAACATTTGCTGATGATACGGCTTTTCTAAGCGTTCATGAAAATCCTGTAGAAGCTTCCCGGAATCTACAAGGGTACATCTCAAAATTGGAAACATGGCTAAAACAATGGCGGATAAAAGTGAATGAGCAGAAATGTGTACACGTTACTTTTACTTTACGCAGGGAAACATGCCCGCCTATACAAATCAACACCGAGACTATACCGCATATAGACGCAAAGTTGACACAAATGAAATTAAAAGCAGCCCAAATGAATTGGGTTATTGGAAGAAATTCTATATTAGGTCTTGACTGTAAACTTTTGTTATAAAACGCGATCCTGAAACCAATATGGGCCTATGGAATCCAGTTATGGGGCACTGCCTCAGCATCAAGTGTAGAAAAAATTCAAAGGCGACAAAACAAAATTCTACGTACAATTACTGCAGCCCCCTGGTATATTCGAAATCAGCGAATTCACAAAGATCTTGATGTTCCGTTGGTGAAGACAGTATTTTCAAAACACGCTAAAAAATATATTGAAAAACTAGTATTGCACCCAAATCCACTTGCGCGCAACATTCTAAATTATAGAGGCCACACCCGGTTGAGAAGGAGGGATACTCTTTCTCTCAGCCGTACACGAGAGATGTAAAACATCAAAAATCAACAGTTGGAATTAAAAATTTTGTTTAGCACTGGCTAAACATATATTTATGTATTTTTAGATTTAAGATTTGAAAAACTTATTGATGTTTCAATTTATAATTGAAGATTCAATAAATAATAAAACTACCACAAAAAAAAAAAAAAAAAAAAAAGATATTTGCGCTTAACGAACGATTTTGACATACACTTTTGCATTACAGAGTGAAGTGATGCCAGAAGGAAAATACGAAAACGCAATACAGGGTACCAATTGTTCCATTAGACACCATTTTTCTTACGCATCGCAATAGAGAGTACCACCCAGATTTAGTTTTTATTGCATCGAATTATGGATTTATTGCCAACAATATCAAAAAATTTCAAACTGCTAGTATTTCCCTAAATGAGCAAATAAAAATACTGAACGACACCGTTAAAAAGATCGACAATGTACCTGACTCCGATTCCAAGCATATTGCTCAAAATAAGTTAAAACGAGTTATGGATAAAAACAAAGCCCTTGAAACAATACAAAATATTTGTAGTCAGCTGAATGGTTCTAACAAGTTTTGTCTTTTAAATATGCTCCAATGAATTTAGCGGATGTAGAGAGAAGTTTTTCTTTTTATAAAAGTAAATTTTAATTCGTATTTTATCTTACATAAATTAGTATGTACATATGTAGCATATATTGTCTTAGACATGTAATATGTTCCTAAAGTAACAAGTTATTTAATGAATTCACTAACGTGTTTATTTTTTCATTATTTTTTAAATAAAATTTGATATTTTTAAGAAAAGCAAAACTTTTTAGAGCATATTTTTTACATTTTAAGAGCATTTTTCCTGTTTTTTACAGCATTTTTTATGAGCTTAAAACCCTTTTTTTAAAGCATATTTTTGGTTGCCCTGATTATTAGTAATTTCCAACCAGTTATGGGGAATTTCGTACTAACCAAAATTGTTTCAATATGTAAAAATAGAATAAAATGAATTCAATTAATTCTCGTATTCTATTTCTGTTGAAAACTTGGTTAAATAGTTGATATTCTTCCCAATTAGTATCCACTTTACGAATTTTGTAAAGATGGACCATTGAACGCTGATGAGAGGTGAAGCGGCCTTGAAATCGGTATACTGATACGTTCTGCTAAACTGATTGGATATAATAATAATATTTTTCAACATAAAATAATTCTTATTAATTTGAATTTTCATTAATTTAATAAAACTGAACTTGAGCCTGATATTACTTTTTATATGTACATATAATAATTATTGTAAGGTAAACTTTTTTAACATGTTTTAATACTTCACTTTTGTTCGAAAAATCAGCTGAAACTTAAAATGCATTTTAAACCCATCACAACTGTTTTTTTAACCGGCCGATTTTAAAGCTTTATATCCTAAACTTAAAGCCTATATACCCACCTAGTAAACCAAAAAATTACCGCGTATCAAAATTCCAATCCAGTCAAGTTATAGATTTTTGACCGCCTTCTAGCGAAATGGTCAACTGTGCGATGTTTTATTTTACATTCATATATTCTTCGCTACTAAAAATTTGCTTTAAAAAAACCTGTATATCAATAAATGGAACACGAAATAAAATGTGGTTGATGTTTCTCGCTTTAATGATCTGTAATCCAATGAATTTTACATTCTTGGTTGCTAATGATACAAGTAGAGTTAGTGTTTAATTCAAAGTAAATAAGATGTTACAAATTCAACAAAGAAGGAGAACATTATTAGTATATGACTAAACAAAATTTTCAGGTATATAAAGGAGTGGTGAGTTTAATGACATTAACTTTAACAACTTTGAATAATAAAAATATACAACTTTGATAGTGATCAGACAGAGCCGAATAAGAAGAATAACAATAAAAAATAGCACCGAGAACAAAGAGAAATATGAAAAAAATTATGAAAACAGAAATCGAGTCTATTTTCCTACCCCTTTTCTTTCTTCTCTAACCCACTCACTACCAAACCAAAACTGAAGTCCACCGAAAAAATTTCGATAATATTTTTTGCAAAAAAAAAATTGATTTTTGGTGTAAAATTTTCGAAGAGATATTGGGAAATTTTTTTTTTCCTTTATTTATTATAAATTAAGGGAATCCTGAATTTTTACTAACAATATTTAGAAAAGTTGTATCTAAAGCTACGTTCACATTTATCAAATATTTGTCAAAAAAACGTAACCACTAGTTTTGCTTAGTGTTTAACTTGAACGCAACCATTTAAGAGGCAAACCGTGAGCTTGATTAATTCTTTGAATCTCATTTTATTTTGATAATTTATAATAACTTGAATTACGTATCTCATTTTGATAATTTATAATTGAAGAAAAAAATTATATTTATATAAATATGTACCTTGAGTGAATTTGAAATTAATTAATGAATTATTTTACTATTATTTTATTGTACTAAAATCTTAAAAAAAATTAACTTTTCCATCTGTGGTCGATCTAACAGATGGATAATTATTGTGAATTAATATTAATATCCCTTTATTCTGGGCGAACGCGCCAAATATATTTTTTTTGTAATGACGTGGCTCTAAGAAAAAGGGCATTCGGCTCACGACACTCGTCAAAGTAAGATCAATCTTTATATATATGTAAACAATAAAGGAAAGTTCATGTAAGTTAATTCATCAGCAATGACTTTTCATTCTCAACTCTGGATTCCCATCCCATTCCCTCAAGGATAAGTATCGGGTATTTTCTCCCTTTCTCGTTCCCTATCACTGCAACAATTATAAGAAATAATTTGCGTTCGTTGCCAAAGAAAAATTAAAGATTTTATTGAATATACATAGTTACAGTTTAATTAAATATATAAAGGGACTACTGGTAGGATGTAACAAAGTTCCTCACACCAAGTAGTTGGTTTTAATCACACTGGCAGCCCTGTATATATTTAGAATCCATACAGTCCACTATTATTGTGCATTGTCAACGTTGAACCAACGTTGAAAACCAACGCTGTAAAAACACATTCAGAGACTCAGTCGAAGACATCGGAGGTTGAAAAAAGTGTATTTTATGATCATAAGTGAAATCAAGCAAGTTAAGTTCATAAAAAACGCGGAGTTTTTAATTTTTATACCATATTTTAATCTATAGAACAAAAAGGAATGATTAAAATATTATTAATAAAGCAAAAGTTGTATTTTGCGTAGCGGCCCTGTATGTATGCACATATGTATTGCATTGATATATCGCGCTGTACATACACTCCGCTACAAACATATGTACATACATATATATGCACATCCAAGTATATACCTAGTAGATACACCCCGCTGCGTACATATGTACACTTCGCTACACACACATATATACATATATACTAAATTACAACATATTAAAACACAGAAGAAGTTTACATACATATCTACATACTACCTAAACCTAAAGCGTACACTCAGTCGAAGACATCGGAGGTTGGAAAAAGTGTATTTATGATCATAAGTGAATAGAACAAGAAATAACGATTTAAATATTATTAATAAAGCAAAGGATTTATGTTGCGTAGCAGCCCTATATGTATTACATAGATTTATCCCGCTACGTACATACATACATACATTCCGCTACACACATATACTACATATGTATATAGTTTACTAAGGGCCAAATTTACAGTAATTAGTTAGCAATTAGTAAACTAAAATGATAACTATTGTTTAACTAATACTTCATATTCACAGTGTATTATTTAACCAACACACTTAATGTGAACAAAAAATGGTAACCCTATCAAACTATTAACTTTCAGTACTGGCAATTCTGTTATAGCATATGGGTTTTGTTTACATTTGATATATTCTTTCTTAAAAAATGGCGTATACATTGAAGAACTTGCCACGCCACCTACTTGCTAAGACGGAATCTATCCATAAAATCTTTTTAGATTACGTTGGCGACGCTCAGAAACAATATTCCGCGTATTATCAGTATCAGTGATTCTTTCAATATCGCACTCCGCGTTTTCAATTTACCATGCCATATCTAAAATTTTTCACAAAACAAAAATACTAATAATAAATTCAAACGAATCAGCTGTTGTCTAACTATTAGTTAACCAATGACGTTTGATGGTTTAACTAATGTTAAACTAGAAGCTCTGAATCAAATATTATTAGTTAAACTATTGCTATTAGCTAACTAATGACTGTGAATTTGGGCCTAAAATACAACATACTAAAACAGAAGAATTTTACAATACAACAAGACAAACAAGCGTTTAACAACAACAACGGTGGCAACAACGGTGGAAAGTGGACAACAATCATAAAAAACATCCAAAGGAAACCTTGAGTTACTTATATGCATACAGATTTATATACTTATGTACATATATACATACATACATATGTGCATAAACTTAAACAAAAAAAAAATTCAACCATAATACATACATACACATACTACATATTCCATACATATATACATATACATGCACATCACATTTAGATTTTTTCCACTATTTAAGAGAAGGATAATATGGGTTCCACATGAATGATCTCTTATGAATGTTAACACTCTCTGCTAAATACTAGTGTGCGAATAAAGTTGCCGAATGGGAGATGCCAGATCACTCTAAAACGGTATCTCACACAAATAAAGTAGAAAACCCCAACCAGTCAACAAAATCTCCTAAGAGAAAACAAGAAGTAATTTATTACTCACAAAATAAACCATTCTTAGAATTTATTACACCTAGATCGCAGGCGGCGTTGTAATATAATATTCTCCTTTATTAATATTTTGTTCCAGGCTAAGAAGAAAAATATAAATTCGCAAAGCCCTGCGAATATTTATATGTTTAAAATTTCCCATAATTCATATCAAATTCTTAATTATAAAATACACCTCGCGAATCCCAGCGAGCGGTTAGTAAAAATTGGTTTTAACAATATCGTTTCGCAAATCCCCGCGAACAATTATAAGTGCGTATATAAATTCTACAACTCATAAAATCTAAGTCGCAATCCCAACGAATATTAAGATTTTATCCGCAAATTATTATTATTTAATTTTCCACAAAATTTTGAATGAAAACTAAACGTGTTAACAAAATTCGCAAATCCCCGCGAACATTTCTAATTGTGTGTATAAATTCTACAACTCATAAAATCTAAGTCGCAATCCCAGCGAATATTAAGATTTTAGTAAAAATTGGTTCATATCAATATAGTTTCGCAAAGACCCGCGAATATTTATTTGAATTTTCTATTAAAAATTTAGTTCAAATTTTAATTTAAAATAAACCTCGCGAATCCCAGCGAGCGTTTAGTACAAAATTGATTCATATTAATATAGTTTCGCAAAGACCCGCGAATATTTATTTGAATCTTCTATTAAAAATTTAATTCAAATTTTAATTTAAAATAAACCTCGCGATTCACAGCGAGCGTTTAGTACAAAATTGATTCATATCAATATAGTTTCGCAAAGACCCGCGAACATTTATTTGAATTTTCAATTAAAATTTTAATTAAAATTTTAATTTAAAAATAAACCTCGCGAATCCCAGCGAGCGTTTAGTACAACATTCGTTTTATCAATATAGTTTCGGAAATCCTAGCGAATCGTCAGAAATTTTTAAATACTTAATCTACAAATATTTATTTTCAATTGTCCCAACGAATCTATCCATTGTGTTCAAAACCTTCAGTTCAACCTTAAGTTATAATGGACTCTGAATTTATATTTTATTCAGATGACTTAGTCACGTTCTGTTCAGAATATGACGCCATCCCGGCTGAAGAGTTGACAAAAGCGTTTCTGGAAGTAAACCTTCAGGATCTCAACATTCGTTGGACGACGGTTCAAAGGTCCTACAAATCTGTATGCCTTGAACCAGATAGTAAGCTCAAAAAGGAATTTTTTGAATCCGCTCGAGAAAAATACTCAGTCTGTACAAAATCTTACCTCAAATGTAAGTCAAAAATTCTCGAGGCACAGAAGGCATTTCTTATTAGTGCACCAAATAATCGAGTCCACCCCCAATGAAGACTATTTTTCTCAAATTAGGGTCCCACTTCTAAATTTATCGCCCATTAAGTCAGAAAGCAGCGAGTCCCTTCAAACTCTACAAAGTACGATTAATGATTGTCTAGCGTCGATAAAATCGCAAAAGGTTCCGATAGATCAATGGGACCCCTTCATCATTATATTGTGCTCAAGCAAGCTCCCAGTGGAAACCCTGTCTTTATGGGAGCAATCTCTGGAAACCCATAGAACCCTAGTCAAATGGGAAAAGATGGACAAATTTTTGAGTCATAGATGCGAAGTGGTAGAAAGATTAGAGGCTCGAAACAAGGACTTGCAAACGCTTAATACAAAGCGAGAAGATAGATATCCGGGCACCACGTCCAAGCAAGAACCATCACAATATTCATGTAAGATTTGCGCCGCCAATCACCCTCTAAAGAAATTGTCCCAGATTTCTAGGTTTTAACCCCCAAACTAGAAATAATTTGTTTCCAACAACAAAATCTGCCTCAATTGCTTAGCATACACGCATCTCAGAAATGAATGCCCAAGCAAGTTTTCGTGTTCGCACTGCAAGAAAAACCACCATTCGTTGTTACATTTCAGACCTAGTACACCCAGTACTTCCAATGCGCTCCAAAATGAGAAGCCGGAAACTTCAGCTCAGGCGAGAGCAAGAGCATCTGGTTCAACAGTTGCCCACGTAGCGTATTCCGAAGACCAATTTCACACAGAAAATACGTTGCTACCCACAGCAGTAGTCGAAATTAAGCACCAAGGTGAAAATTTCCAAGCTCGCGCTTTCCTAGATCAGGGTTCTGAAAAAACATTCATTTCTTAAAAGCTTCAGCAACAGCTTATGCTTCCCATACAACCAAGAGCATTCCAAATCCATGGAATTGGAGGCCAAATAGTAGCGCACTCAAATTCGTTATGTAAATTAACACTGTATTCGAGAAAACTTAATCGTTATGTGGACATACAGGCAATAGTAGTACCCAAGATAACCCGAATGTTGCCAAGCTTTCCCGTTTCAAAAACAGACATTTCGTTGTCCACTTTGAGAGACATGGAACTAGCGGAACCTGAGTTCTATAAATGTGGTCATGTTGACTTACTTATTGGAAGCAACATTCTCGCGCAAGTTCTTCTTGAAGGAGTACAAAGTATTTCGAAGTCTTTAATGGCCCAACTAACTATTTTTGGGTGAACTATCAGTGGGCCCATTCAAATTGAGGCAGTCTCTGCATTCTCCATTGGAGTCACGGAAGTGACCTCCGATACTCTCGGTGATCAACTAAAAAGGTTTTGGGAACAAGAAGAGGTTCTCACTCGACGTCCAGTCTCGAAAGAAGATGAGTTCTCTGAAGAACTCTATCAGAAAACAACTTTTCGTAACAAAGATTCACGTTACGTGGTGAAACTACCATTTAAGGCTGAATTTCCACGTATTCTTTCCCTCGGATCTCAGTGGCGAAAGCACAGTACTTCCACATGGAGCGCTCCCTGAACAAAAACCCAGAACTAGCCCAAACTTATAAAAACGTTTTGGACGAATATATATCTTTAGATCATATGGTCCCCACCGACCACTCCGAAAATGCGTCTCGTGATGGATATAATTCATTATATTTGCCGCACCACGCCGTGTTTAAACCTGAGAGCAGTAGCACAAAGGTGAGGGTGGTCTTTAATGCGTCTAGTAAAACCAGTTCAGGGCTGTCGCTAAATGATGTGTTGCATGTCGGCCTCACTCTCCAGGTAGACTTGAAGAATCTTATTTTGAGATGGCGATTTTACAAGTACGTTTTCAATGGCGATATCGAGAAAATGTACCGCCAAATTCTAGTCCATAAAGAAGACGTTAAATTTCAACGAATTCTCTTTCGAAAAACGTCCAATAACCCGATTCAAGATTTTGCCCTAAAAACAGTAACGTTTGGAGTAAACTGCGCGCCATATCTAGCGATTAGAACTCTCCATCAGTTAGCGCTAGATTCAAAACCATCGTATCCCCAAGCGTCGCAAATCTTAACACAAGAAACTTATGTAGACGATATACTATCAGGTTCTCATGATGTATATTCAGCGATTGAAAGCTTATCTCAAGTTATTGCAGCGCTTAATTCCGCAGGGTTCCCACTAAAGAAGATAACATGTAATTCCCCCGAAACCCTGGCATCAGTCGCGAAAGAAACCATCCTAGATTCCAACTTTCTTAAATTCAGGGAAACAAGTGCGACCAAAACACTTGGAATACAATGGAACGGCCTTTCTGATTGTTTTTCATATACTCTCGAACCTATTGCAACCACCAGCACTATTACGAAAAGACAAATTCTGTCAAGCGTTGCCAAACTCTTCGATCCGGCCGGCTGGATATCCCCTATCATTATACAAGCCAAAATTATTCTTCAACAGCTCTGGTTGGAGGGGACTAGTTGGGATGAGAATGTTAAGCCAGTAACCTTGGCAACATGGAACGAATTTGTGAGAAATCTCCCTACGATCTCTAACATTAAAATACCCCGATGGATTGAATTTTCACCGTCCCGGCTAACTCAGATTCATGGGTTTTGTGACGCCTCTGAAAAAGCCTACTGCGCAGCGGTATACTTACGCATACAGACTGGCTCATCAGTTACGTCGCATTTGTTAGTTTCGAAAACTAAGGTAGCCCCAATTGATCCAATAAGTCTCCCACGCTTAGAACTCTGTGGAGCCCTCCTCCTATCAAAACTAATCAAAGTCCTCAATAACACAATACCATACACCATTGCTAGCATACATCTCTGGACTGACTCTTCGATTGTTTTGGCGTGGCTAGAAAAACCTCCCATCACCTGGAAAACTTGCGTTGCCAACCGAACATCATAGATACTGCACAATGTAGGAAATATTTCATGGCGTCATGTGCGGTACGCGGACAATCCAGCGGACTTAGGATCTCGTGGTTGCAACCCTGTTCAGCTCATAGACAATTCTTTGTGGTAGCACGGACCAGTTTCAAAAATCACCCGAAGGATGGCCAAAGCCCATAACTTACCCAGACCCCCCGGAGGTCAGGAATAAGGTAGGAATGTTTCATTTGTCCGCGAACATTGCTGATCTTAAGTACGAGATAAACGACGACGTGTTGAACCGGTTTTCAAAATGGGATAAAGCCATCCGGGTGATGACTTATGTGTTTCGATTTCTCGACTCCATTAAGAAAACTCTCGAAAAGTCCCCCAACAATCGAACGCGTACCACAGCTCCAACCCTGCATTCGCATCAGGTGGGAACAATATCATTAATAATAAAAAAACATCCAATTTATTAATAGTAAAGAGTTCTCAACTACAAAGACTAAATTGATCTCTATAGCGCAGCGTATGCATTACCCAAACGAATACTACTCCTTAAGGAAATATGGGAAAGTGGATACAAAAAGCTCATTAAACCCATTAAATCCCTACATAGACACAGACAACGTCATGAGAATAAATGGTAGAATATCCAACTCTACTATCTCTTTCAATGAACGTCACCCAGCTATTTTACCGGTACATTCAACTTTCTGCAAACTTTACATAGAATTCACGCATAGTCTCCTGATGCACGCCGAAATTAATTTAATGCTAAGGGCTATAAGATCAGAATACTTCATTGCACGATTGCGATCGACCCTTAGATTTTTCATTCGAAAGTGCCTTCCATGCGTGCGCTATAAGCAAAAAATAGGAGCACAGTTAATGGGAGCCCTCCCAGAAGAGAGAAGCTCGTTCTCACTCCCGTTCGCCAACACCGGCTTAGATTTTGCCGGCCCGTTGTTGACAAAAACATCAATATTGAGAAACGCTCCATACCACAAATCCTACGTATGTGTTTTTGTGTGTTTTTGTACAAAGGCCATCCATCTCGAGTTATGCTCCGATTTGACTACGGGCTCATTTCTAGCAGCCTTCACAAGATTTGTAGGCCGTCGAGGTGTTCCCGCGAAAATAATGTCCGACAACGGAACAAACTTTGTGGGTGCTGAACGCGCACTTCGACAAGAGTTCGAGGGCTTTATTAAAGCAACCTCTCACGACATCGCGGCTAGGTATGCATCCCTAGGTATCCAGTGGTCATTCATTCCGCCGAATGCACCACATATGGGAGAACTATGGGAAGCCGGAGTGAAGTCCTACAAAATGCACTTCAAAAAGGTCGCCAAGAACAATAAATACACCTTTGAGGAATTTACCACCCTCTTAGCACGAATCGAGGCAATTTTAAACTCCAGACCATTATCACCCATGTCAAATGACCCGAATGAGTTATTAGCACTCACGCCCGCACACTTTTTACGTGGTGCTCCTCTGCTATCTGTCCCTGAAGCACCACTAGAATCCCTTAGTTACCGAGATCGATGGGAAAAGTTAAAAGTTTTAAATCACCAATTTGCGCAACGATGGCGGGACGAATATCTCAAAGAGATGCAAAAGAGATATAAGTGGCAGAACTCTGAAGACATCTTAAGTGTAGGTCAACTTGTAGTGGTTAAGGACGATATTCTTCCGCCCAATGAATGGAGACTGGGCCGCATCACAAAAATATACCTTGGTAACGATGGGTTAGTACGCGTCGCTGACCTACGAACCCAATCCGGTATGATCACCAGGGTTCTTACGAAAATTTGTGTTCTACCCGTTAACACCGAGGAGAATTCATAGAATTTCAAGACTAACCCACTCAGAATCCCACTCCTTATCCTATATTCACAAACATCCATCTCACTAATCACCCACTCAATCACAGAATAATCATCCATTCTAGTGTTTCAACTAATAACACGACTTTATTTCACAGATCCAATCGAAGAAAAAAAATGCAGGAATGTTTGATCTGCCACAGGTTCCATCCACTGAGGTTTTGCAGAAAATTTCTTATGCTGAGCGTAGAAGAGCGAAAGCGGAAAGTGCGAATCCACAAATACTGCAGCAACTGTTTGGCCCGATCGCATACAACTGAAGAGTGTACGTCAGCCGTCGTGTGTAAAAGGTGCGGCTGGGCACACCACACGCTACTCCACCAATCAAACCGTGTGCGGACTTCTCCCCAAGCAAGCGCCGAAAGCATCGTGATATCTCGCCATGGACAGACGCCTTCGAGTTCACGCGACCAACCACAATCTCCATCTAGGTCACACGTGCGGAATCGGCTGGGTCCATATGAACGGCCCCGTCAATCACGACGTGACCATTCCGCAAATCTGATGCGGCGCCCGCCACAAACACCAACATCAACGTCACGCCGCATCTTGCTTGGCGCGCTAAGAGCCCTCGAGCGTTTGGCCAAAACGCTATAACATGATTGGTCATATTGACCAAGGGGCCCAATGTTTAACTTCGTTAACTAACTAATTCATGAACGCAACCATTTAAGAGGAAAACCGTGAGCTTGATTAATTCTTTGAATCTCATTTTATTTTGATAATTTATAATAACTTGAATTACGTATCTCATTTTGATAATTTATAATTGAAGACAAAAATTATATTTATATAAATATGTACCTTGAGTGAATTTGAAATTAATTAAGGAATTATTTTACTATTATTATATTGTACTAAAATCTTAAAAAAATTAACTTTTCCATCTGTGGTCGATCTATTGTGATGGATCATTATTGTGAATTAATATTAATATCCCTTTATTCTGGGCGAACGCGCCAAATATATTTTTTTTTGTAATGACGTGGCTCTAAGAAAAAGGGCATTCGGCTCACGACACTCGTCGAAGTAAGATCAATCTTTATATATATATATAAACAATAAAGGAAAGTTCATGTAAGTTAATTCATCAGCAGTGACTTTTCATTCTCAACTCTGGATTCCCATTCCCTCAAGGATAAGTATCGGGTATTTTCTCCCTTTCTCGTTCCCTATCACTGCAACAATTATAAGAACTAATTTGCATTCGTTCAGCACCGAGCGAATGCATATTTGAGCACTTAGGGATAGTGTCATTTAACTTGATTTTTATAATACAAAATAAATTAATTATTCAACAAATAAATATTTTTATTAGGGATGTAACGATACGCCATTTCGCCGATCCGATACCGATACTCAAAAATAAATATGGCCGATACCGATACGCATATTGAAATTGAGCTCAAGTAAAAATTAACAAAACTCAAGTAGAGTAATTCTTCTATTATACAAAATAACAGTGTTTATTAATGAGCCATTCAAATCATCAAAATTGTCAATACATTTCAGTTTCTCAACTTCAAATTTTCAAACAACAAAACGTCTGCAACATTTATGATTTTACAAAATAAACGTTCGCATTCAGTTTAGATTGGCTCAAGATTTAAAATTTATGTTAATAAGATTTAAAACACAACGAATTGAATTTGAGATCATGTTAAAATTAAATTAAAAGTATAAAAACAACATTGCAAAAGACTAATATTTAAAACTGATATTAATTAGATTTTTGTTTAAAAAACAGTATTCTCAAATTTTGCGGAGATAGACGATTTCTCAAATCCGTTTGAAGCAGACCTGCAGTGGAAAATAGTCTCTCAGATGCGACAGAACTCATTTGAAAACTTAAGTATTTCTGCGCTATTTTCTTTAAGTTTGGGTAGGATATGTCAATGCGCCAGTAAGCAAGAGGGTCTGCGTCTCTAGGAATATTAGGAGATCTAAGGTATCTCTCGACTTCTTCGTTAGCAGAACCACAGCTTAGGATGGATAGAGGCTCATCTTCCTCGGATTCTCTAATAATTTTTTCACATACGCTCCAAAGGCGTGTACTTCTCGTAGACTTATCAGAACTTTTGCGAGGTGTAGGGAGGACTGTGTCTTCAATACTTTCGGAATGTAGAGTCATGTTAAGCAGCTCAATAAGACGTTTTTTTCCATAGGATTGAAGTCGATTGTCTTTGAAATATTCGAGCTTTGTATCGAGGTTCAACAATTGTAGATAACTGATAGGTTAGGACATAGGGGCTGAGATGTCAGTTGTTATTTTAAGTTGTAATTGTTGTAGAATTACCACCACTTGTATTAATGCGCCTTGAAAAACATCTTAAAACATACAAACACATACAAGATTTAGCATTGAGAGAACATTTCATTACTATGGTGCAAAGCAAAATAGAAGAAACAATTTCATTATGTATTCTGTTTTGATTTTATGTTCTGCTTTTAATATGTTATTTCTCATAGTTGTCATGCAAAAAAAGGAGTTGAAAATTGAATATTTTGTTCAAAAAACTCTAAAGAAAAATATAAGAAGTATCGGCGTATCGACAGTAAAATATCGCCGATATCGATATATCGGAAAACCAGAAGTATCGCCGATATATCGGTATCGGTTGCTTCCCTAATTTGTATACAGTTTTTAAAAATTGCGAACCCAAAATTAGAAAAAAATTTTAATTGAGGGTGGTGTTGGCTGAAGTGGTTAGCGCGTTGACTACTAAGCAAACAATGACGTGGGGCCTGGGTTCAAACCCTGGCCAGAGCAAGTCAATTAACATCATTAATTTCTGTAATGTACATTAGTGAGACATTGTGTTAATTGCTGTCGGACTATTTAAGTGATGAAGGCATAGCACTGGTCACTAAAAACGGTTCCGACAGCAATTGATGATGTTCCAAGCTAATGTACACAACATCGCCCTCCTTCGTCGGTTAGCAGAAACATCGGCGAAGTAAAACAATTAACAAAATGCCTGCCAATACAGCTTAACAAAGTTAATGCGTCTACCTAACACCAGACGCGCCTCAACACTGCTATGAAAATTAACAAAACGCGCAAAGCAGAGTTGTAAAAGAGTTAAGCCTTCTACATTTTCAACATTTATCTTCTCTACTCTATCCCTCTCTCTGAGTTCCGGCACAATGCACTGCATACGTAGGGGTCATCCCCTAAAAAAAAAAAAAAAAATTAAAGAAATAAGTTATCAGTTTTTTTCTTGGTTACGTTTTGTTGAAAAATATTTGATAAATGTGAACGTAGCTTAAGGTAAATAAAATAAAAAAAAATTGTTGTTATAAAGATCATATAAAATAGGATATACTAAAGTTTACTGATGCGAAAAACAAATAGTAGTATGAAATGAGTTAAAAAATGGAAATACTTATTATTTATTCAAAGGATTTCAAGCTTTCGGACATTAAAGTAATAAGTAGTGATGGTACGAATATTCGTATGCGTATACGATTATTTCGCTTATTTCAAGATATTCATATTCGTTTTCCCCAAATTCATGCGAATAATTCTCGAATAATTTGCACATACTTTCCCAGGAAAAAAAAAAATACATAAAGTTTAAAAAAGTACATAAAACCTTCTTTAAAAACAGACACAAATATATATTTTGAATTTAAGAGTTAGTCTTATATGCATATTAATATGATGTTGAGTTAGTAATCAATTCTCAGTGGAGTTGGAGTGAATGTTGGACTTAAAAAATGGAAGAACCAAAAATTAATATGTGAAAGTCCATCGACACAGGTGGCTGCGCCTTCTGCGAAAATATGTTCTTCCAAACAGCAGTGAATTACTAATTAAAAGCGCAAGCAGAGTAAGAAAAACGAAATCTGAAAGTATGTAAGTAAAATAATTTTAAAATGTTCAGTAGTTCAAATTCGGCATCTCACTGTCATAGTAATGTTAAATATCTAAAGTAGTGTGACATTTTTTTTCAATTTATTGTTACTGACAAGCAAGTTTATCAAACAAATCTGAAGAGAAGAAAACGCATATGCATGATATTTTTATTAAAAACTTATTACCTTCAATTCGCATACCCTCTTCTTTCATTGCAACTTAATATAATAAAAATTAAAATTGTAAATATATTTTTTCAAGAGATACATTTACAAATAATATTACAAAATATCTTTTTCGTTTATTGGTAATGACGTAAAACTGATTTGATTTGCTAAATTTTGAATATATTCATTTGGCGTTTTCTCAAATATCCCCCAAAAAAAAAACGAAGTAAAAACAGAGAAAAATGCAAATGAGAACATAATTAATTCTATTGTATTGATGTAACGATATGTTAAATGTACTTACCTTAAAAGCTGCCCACCAAGATCAAAAAGATTCATACTTGCAATTGCTTCATCCATAGCTTGCTTATTTGCATATTCAATAAATCCATAACCCTTGTGGGTGTGCAGAGATGTGCCCTGCGCCAATTTGCAATATAATATCGGTCCAAAAGCTTCAAAAACGCTTTTTATGTCCTCTTCAGATAAATCTGGATGAATTGAGGCCACATAGATTCTATTGAAATTTTTTGCTTCTTCTTGTATTTCATCAATTACTTGTTGTGCTTGAGGCATATTACTTGGCCGTCCGACTTTAATATTACGACCACCCATTAAAGCACCATTCATTTGCTCCAAAGCTAACTGAGCTCCTTCAGGTATTTCATATTCGACGAAAGCGAATCCTTTATGTTTTTGCGTAATTGGGTCCCATGACATATTTATGGACTTTATAGGACCAAACGGAAGAAATGCAGCTCTAATCGTGTCTTCTTTAAGTTCAAATGATATACTTCCAACGTAAACTCTAAAATTAAATATGTGTAAATTGTTTAGTAAAACTTATAAAATGTATGGACTTAATTGTGTTAGCAAATTATCGCAGCCAAAATCAAAAAGAATCACAACCCAAAATTATTTAAAGTAGAATTTTCCCATAAGCCATAACAAATCGCGCTCGAACGTAAATTTTTTTTTCCATTCGCTTGCAAATCGTCAACAATATTTTGCGTCTTCTAAACATTTCACATTTATGTAGTAATATTATAGTGATGACGTTATCGTATCTTAGCCTATACATACATATACACATATCACACTTATATATAATTTTTTAATATCTAAGCCTACTACAAGTTCTAGAATAAGTAACTATTGTATTTAAATAATAAAAATATTCAGTCTAGATTTTGAAGTGAAATGAAGAAGAAGTCTTTTATTTTAAAGTTATACTACATTTATTGAGTGATGACTCTTTCTGATTTCGTGCGCGATATGTACATAAATATATCAGATCTTATCAGCTTTACGTAGTTCACAATATTATTGCCGCTCATTACTTCTATAACTTGAACAAATGAGCTGTAAACAACAATAATATTCATTCTGAAGTAAGTTCATCACATAAAAAATTATAGCTTTATACATCTAGTAGATAAGACCCAGCGTGCTGCGCTACTACAAAATATTTGTCCTGAGATGAATAATAAAATTTTGAAATGTAATGTATTTTAAAGAAATTTGTTCTACTTATAACTAATTACTTTAATTTATCGTGATAATAATAATATAATGCAAATGAAAATATGATAATCTATATTATTTGACCTTTCTCCAGGAAAAGCAGAGAACAAAACCTAAATATTTTCATTTTGGGTTATTAAAATATATATAACAACCCTGATTATTACCCCGTTTATACGCATTTCTTATTTGCAAATAAAACTATTTGTAAAAACTTAACTCACTGTTTATACGCAAATAGCATTCAGAAATATTGTTATATTTTTTGTAATTACACGCAGTAAATATATTGTCATCTGGTAGCATCACACATCTTATTTGCAAATAGCTTGTTATTTGCAAATAGTTTTCGCAACATTTTAAGTTACAATAAAAAAGTAATACGGCAACGCTTTCCACTCTTATTTGCAAATAAGAAGTGCGTATAAACGGGGTATATGATAGTATACACATGGCCGAATGTTCTGTTCATCTATACAACAAACAAATCAAAAAAATTTCTCTGTGCTTGTTTTTTGCACCTAACTTCACTATTAAACGCGCTGTCAAAATCGGATTTTCCAATTGAAAATGTTGCCGCCGCGTTACTGCCCATACAAATTGTATGGGCATGAGAATTTTTGACAGCTAGAAAACGCGTGCCGCTCTTGTTTAGGTATGGCTGGTACTTAATTATATCCAAAAATATTTCAGTATTACTTTTCATTGTATGTGGATGTCATGCTCACTCATATTATCTCGACTCATTTGATACTATCGTATCAAAATCCCTTATTTCATCCCGATATCAAATCCCGAATTTAGAAAATCCCGAAAAATAAAAATCTTAAGTTTTTATTTTTGTTTATTTAATTTTTATTTACATATTTCATTCAATTGATATTCAAAAAGGCTAGATTAATTGCTATGGCTTTTAAATACTATCAGCCATGTCACAGAGATCTATTCCGTTCGGAAACGGAATTCAATCCGTATTTTGATTTTTAAAAAAATCGAAAAAAGAAATGATTTTTCCAAATGAAACAATTTCTAAATTTACAAACAGAAAAAATTTTATTTATCTAAAAATGGTTTTATTCCGAAAGCTATTTTGGTTATTCGCTTTATGAAGAAACAAAATACAAATTGAATTCCGTTTCCGAACGGAATAGATCTCTGTGACATGGCTGTATGCTTTATCTATTCTTTGTTTCTAAGCGTCGACAGAGTTTTGTATGCGTGGGAAGTTTTCTTGTAGCATGTCATAGACCGACCAAAATTCGGTATCATACCCTCCCTTCAATGTAATTGGAATTTATCCAACGCGCTAATTTTTTAGCATCTTCATCAGCTAAGTTGCGGTTTAAGGCCTCATTAGTCTTGACTTTTACTTTCTGTTCTGTTCTGTGCCGTTCTGTTGTTGAATTTTTGTAGTTAGAAGTTCTGTAAAAACGTATCAGCTGAATATAATTATGCACGCAGTTGTAAATTTAAAACGACTTGTAGCTTGGTTTATTTTTGACAGACTAACTTTATTATTATTTAAAAGATACAGAGTCTTACATGCTGACAAAAATATATATTGCTTAAACAAAGAGAACAAAGGAAAATCAAGAATGTGTTGGAACTGTTCATGTTGCTTACGGTGCAGATTCACACGCTTAGCAATCCAAAGGGAAGTTTCAAGTTACAATTTCAAGTCGCTGTGAATCTGCACGTCAGCATTATTTATTAATGTTTACAAAAAGAATTAAAAGTACTTTAAAAGAATGTGGTCATATTCCATTATATGACTCCTCCATCCCTAGATTCTACAGTCTCTGTAGAATGCACAGAGGTGGGCCTAAGTTAAATGATTGAGTTTTAAACACTTCCAACACAATTCCGAAAAAATTGAGTTTAACAATTATTAGATAAAAAAAAAAATTAGTATTACATATATATATTTTTTATTTTTATAGTTTACTCTATTTATTTATATATTTTTTTTGTTTCTTCAATAAGGCGTTACCCTTTTCAATATTAAATTATTAATGACATAACTAAATTTTACTTACTTTAGAAAATATGCAAAAATTTAATTGTTAATCAAAACAGTTTTCAATAAACGATAATTCTTACAATGTTATATATTACTTTTATTACAGTTTTCATAATTTTTTTTTTTTCTTTCTTGTGTGAATAAAAATTTACTGTATTTTTCATGAAGAACTAACGCAAGCAATTCGTTATTATGATTCTCGAGTTCATATTCAAGCAAATTAAAATTTTTATATCAAAATAAATCATATGTCCTGGTACCTCTGTCTTCTCTTCACCTGAGTCTTGTAAATCCTTTTAAATCTATTATTATCCGAGGCAATGTAGTTTCCCTGCGTCACAAAATTCTGAATTTTCCTATATTTAGGTCGAGATTTGCTAACCCTATTATTATCCACAAACGCGTTTGCAAAATCAGTTACTTGCTCCCTTTCTTGGTTCAACATCTGGATTCTTTTTTCTTTTGCCTCGTGCTGCTTACCAGCGAAAATTTCCAAATCATGAGTCGATATTAGGTTATTGAGGAAGTCAATTGGTTTATGTCTCGTCGTTGAATGAACTGTATCGTTGTAGGCTGTTATTGCTCTAAATACATTACCATCTAAGTCGGTTTCATTGTTGGGGTCGGCGTTGAGTAGTCTGATGTGTTCGTTCAGAGTAGAGTGCAACCGCTCATCGTCCGCATTTCCAGTTTTCAAGTATGTAGTTGTTAGGTGATAACTAATTCCGTTATCGTCAAGAAACTGTTTTACATTTAAAGTGTCGAATTCATTATCAGCTGTGGCGTACTTAGTAAGTTTATCCACACTAGTAAGGTACATTATGTTCCTCTGTGGGTACCAAAGATCTATGTGAACTATATCATTTTGTCTGTTGGGTGTACTTGTAACGTTAAATGTGTGCTTGATCGGACTCCTATCAAATTTTGCGAGATTACATATCTCACAATTGTTAATATATTTCTGAATTTCCCTCTGTAGGCTTGGGTAAAAACATATCCTTTTCAAATTTGCAAAAACTTCGTTTATTCCGCGGTGATTATTTTTTAAATGTTCCGTTTCGATTTTTCTTAGAATAATCTCTCTGTCCGTAATGTCTTCCAACAATATTTTAGATCTTAAAACTCTCAGATTCTTATTATTAGCAAAATATATCCTGTAGGCATCCTGAATCTTCAGAAAAAGATTGTCATCCGCACAAAAGATAACTGCCAGTCCCTTCTCCGGTAGACATTCTAGCAGTGTCCTTCGCAAATCAGTTTCTCCTGTAACCACTAAAATTTTCCTAAATTTTCTTCTGTGAACAATTTTTAATTTCGTTAATTCCCTGGTCCCATAACTAAGAACAATTTGGTTTTTAAATAAGTTTAGAGGATTTTCTGTAATCGATATGAAATTGGTACCATCAGTTTCTGCACTGTGAACCGTCTCAATATCATTTTCAATGTTATTTTCTTCAGGGTTGAACATTTCATTCAAGTTAATAAAAATATCTGATTCAGTGACTGTTTCACTCTGTTTCTCATTTGGTTTACCCTCGTACACTATTCTACTTAAGCCGTCCGCAACTACGTTCTCCTTTCCTTTTATATATTCGATTTGAAAGTCAAATTCGTTTAGTTTTATCTTCCAGCGTTGCATCTTAGAATTCGGCTCTTTCATGTTATTCAGCCAAACCAATGGCCTATGATCAGTTCTTATTGTGAATCTACGACCGTATAAATAGGGGCGAAAATGCTTTGTTGCCCAAACCATTGCCAGTAGTTCTTTTTCTATGGTACTATATCGTTGTTCGTGACCGTTAAGGGAACGACTGGCATAAGCAACAGGTCTATTATCCTGCATGAGCACTGCACCGAGTGCAAAATTGCTGGCATCGGTAGTCAACGTAAAATGTTTTTGAAAATCTGGATGGATAAGTATGGGGTCGTTTTTCAATAAAATTTTTAATTTATGAAATGCCTCCACGTATTCGGGGTCTTTTATGTTAATTTTAGCATTCTTTTTCAAATACTTTATAAGATGGTGGGCTATTTTTGAATAGTCCCTAATAAATCGCCTGTAGTAGCCCGTAATACCAAGGAATGATTTGATTTGTTTCTGGGTTCTAGGCAGTTGTATGGCGTCAATGGCCTCGATCTTTTTTGGATTGGTCCTAATTCCCTCGGGTGTAATGATATGGCCTAAAAACTCGGTTTCCCTGGATAAGAATAGGCACTTATCCGGTTGAATTTTAAGATTGGCATTTTGAAGGCATTTAAGGACCTTACTTAGAGATTCAATATGTTCCTCTATACTCGTAGAGAATACTATAATATCGTCCAAATAGACGAAGCATATTTTGCCTATAAACTCCCGCAAGATATTGTTAATCAACCTTTGGAATGTGGCAGGTGCATTGCGAAGACCAAAAGGCATTCGTAAAAATTCAAAGTGACCATTTGCGGTCGAAAAAGCGGTTTTGTGAATATCGCCAGGATCCATTTCTACTTGGTGGAATCCTTTAGCTAAATCAATAGTTGAAAAATATTGACAGTTTCCTAATTTATCGAATATATCTTCCACATTAGGCATGGGAAATCTATCCTCAATTGTAATATCGTTCAATTTCCTGAAATCGATTACGATTCTCCATTTTTGTTCATTATCACGACCTAGTTTTTTAGGAACGACCCAAATAGGACTATTATATGGGCTGTTTGACTCTCTAATAATGCCGTTTTCAAGCATCTCCTCAATTTGTCGATTCACTTCCTCCTTGTGCACCTCTGGATAACGATACATTTTAGAATAAATGGGCATATCATGTCTAGTTTTTATTTTGTGCTTAATGTCATTAGTAAAAGATAGTTTCTGATCCGATTTGTAAAATATTTCTTTATGCCTTAACAAGCTTGGCCTCAATTTGGTTATTTCAAAATCATTCAAATGGTCTGTTTTTACAAAGGAAAGAAAATTTTCCCTTACTATTTCATTGTTCCCTAGTTCTATTATATTTTCCTTATAAGACATATTATGATAGACTTCTTCGTCTCTGTTCATAAATAATGGCAAGGTTGCATTTTCCGTAATAAGTTGCCGAGTCGGATAATCAATGATACTTCTTACTCCCTGCAATATATTGTTGCCTATTAAACCGTCATATCCATTACTAAGTTCACATTCTAAAAATTCGCAATAATAATTCTCAATGTTAAATTCCTTAAAGAGTGGAAATCTGCAAAGGTGTTTCATTAAAAATGTTTTCCCTAAGGCCCTTGCCTGTAGAGATATTTGTGTTTTCCATTTTGGCGAACATACTCCTACATCTAAAATACTAAATTCTGCCCCACTGTCAACCACAAAATATAATTTTCTTATTGGAGAGTCTATTACTATATAGGGAAGTTGTTTAAGGCTTCCGTTGAAAAATTTACGTTTGAAGACCCAATATCCATGGGGACTATGTCCTGGTGTCTGTTAAAGTTCCTATTCTGGCTCGACCCAGCACCGTTTCTCACACCATAATTTCCTGAGTAATTATCCCTACGTCCATCAAATTTTCCCGATTGGTTATTTTGCCTTTGATAACTCCCTGATGGATTTTGTATTTGGTAGTTTCCTGAGTGATTATTTTGCCTTAGATAATTTCCTGAATGATTGTTTTGTCTTTGAAAGTTTCCCAGTTGATTGTTTTGTCTTTGATAATTTCCTGAATGATTATTTTGTCTCTGATAGTTTCCCAATTGACTGTTTTGTCTTTGATAATTTCCTGAATGATTATTTTGTCTCTGATAGTTTCCCAATTGACTGTTTTGTCTTTGATAGTTTCCAAATTGATTACCTTGTCCTTGATAATTTCCTGGTCGGTTATTGCTGTCATTTCTTTTATAATCTGAATTAAAGCCCCGATTGCTACGAGTATTATAATTGAAACTATCATTCCTATTACTTGTTACACCGTAGCTCAGGTGTCCTGCCTCTCTGATAATTTTGTATGCCTCCTCTATATTGTTAGGGTTTCTAGCAAATATCATGGTCCTAGTTGGTTCCGGCAAATTCTCTCGAAAGGTTTGAAGTGCTATTCTATTCAGCGCTAGAGTAGAGTACACATTATCCTCAAAAAGTAAATTTCTATTTTGTATTCTGTTCATTACCTCCGTAATTTGAAGGTAGTATTTTTCTATAGTATCAGTCATACGACACATCTTAAGTCTGTCCATCAAGACATTACTACTTTCCTTTTCCCCAAAATTATCCTTTAAAATTTCTTTAACCCTTTCCCAATCGTTCGGGTTACCCTGTCTGTGTAGGGTTTCTCTACATCCCCCTACTATCTTCCCTTTCACATTGTCCATGAGTATGTTCTTATGGGCTACGTCAAATTCCTGTATGGTTGGCAAAATATTCTCTACTTGACCGATGAAGTTAGGTAGCTGGCTTCTATATGAGCCATCTAATGATTCTATATTTTTAATACATTCTAAAACCAAACTAAATTTCTGTGCATCCATTCTTCTTACAATCACAATTTTTTCAACCTTTATTCACCAAAAAAAAAAAAAAAAAAAAAATTCAATTAATCTATAGCAAAATCAGCCTGTTTCATAAGGTCTTAATAAATAACAAGTTTTCATTTGAGGTATCAAAAATTATAAGTCATTCTATGAACATAGTTAAATTAAATAATAAAATCAAACCGAATTATTCTGTGGTCTGCGATCGTCGTCTCTTCTTCCTGAGGTGGATGTTGATTGGCCTCTTGTTTGCTGAACACGGAATTCTCTCCTGCTTTTATCGTTTTCGCTGTTGTATTTGTTGCGAATTTTGTTGATAGGGGATTTATTGTAGTTGTAGCTGATATAGTTGCTGCTGTTTCTTCTATTTCGTTTGTTATTGTTTGTTGTCATGCCAAAGGTTCTTAAGTTTATAAAAATGTTCCAATCAGTCAAAAAAACTGAACAGTTAAAATGTGAGCGACGTATTTTTTTTTATGAATAAAGAAACAATCCATGAAGTTTCACTTATTTCATTGTTTTTCTATTTTTTTTTTTGTATTTTTACTTTTTATTTATTTTTTATTTTATTTTTATTTAGTAACTTATTTCATTGTTTTTCTATTTTTTTGTATTTTTACTTTTTATTTTATTTTTATTTAGTAACTTATTTAGTGTTTAGTGTTTTTCTATTTTTTTTATGTATTTTTACTTTTTTATCCTCGTCGCCAATTATGCACGCAGTTGTAAATTTAAAACGACTTGTAGCGTGGTTTATTTTTGACAGACTAACTTTATCATTATTTAAAAGATACAGAGTCTTACATGCTGACAAAAATATATATTGCTTAAACAAAGAGAACAAAGGAAAATCAAGAATGTGTTGGAACTGTTCATGTTGCTTACGGTGCAGATTCACACGCTTAGCAATCCAAAGGGAAGTTTCAAGTTACAATTTCAAGTCGCTGTGAATCTGCACGTCAGCATTATTTATTAATGTTTACAAAAAGAATTAAAAGTACTTTAAAAGAATGTGTTCATATTCCATTATATGACTATATACATAGCCGAATTTACATATTTTATCGGCGGCGGCGGCAGTGTTCACCAATTTAAAACGGCGCTTCGTCTTAATTATCAGGTTGAATAATTTTAAAGGATATAAGTTAAAAACGTTATTTAATTAAAAACAACTCTACTCACTATAAATTTTTCATGAATATAATATTTTTTATTAAAAATCGTCTTGTTTTTAATGTGCTTAAAGTCGATGGCGGCGGTCATAATAAAAATTTATCAGCGATTACGCGGCAATTTTGTTCTGATCGGCTTGGTTTACTGAAACAAGCAGCTGTCTCTTGCTGTCACTTAGAACTGTAAGTAAAATTCAGTTTTCAACACAATGGTCCGTAACAGAACAGAACAACTAATTGAAAATATATGTTTGGCATACACAAAAAATGAACAGCTGATCCGGAACAGAAGAGAAAGTCAAGACTAATTCTACCTTTAAAGCTTCATATTATTCAGGAATTTCAGCATTTGGTACAAAAGCAAGAGCCCTTATCATCTGGATTTGCAAGCTAAATTCTTCTGAGCGGCCATATTTTGTACTTAAGCCCTCCTTCTGAATCTAGCACCAAATTAATTGGCCAAAGTGGAATTGACACCCTTTGCAGTCAGCATAAGGGAAAATTTCTGTTGTTTTTTTATGATGGCTTTTTCAAAAATCCGAAATAATCTTTAGTGACTTTAAGTCTATGTTTCATTCACAAGCTAGTTTAGTCCGCGGTCTTGCGACTCATCATGCAGAAGACTAAGTGTACTATCTGACCCTGAATGTAACCGTGAATACTAAAAAGTTGAGCCATATTAGAAGGCACAACATCGAACGTTCCGCCCATCAACCAACATTGCGCTTCGGCCAAAAGCTTCATACTAGATTGCGTACCCAACAAAATGTTTTTCTCTCCGCCGAATTCTTTTTCATATAAAACAAAAAGTTCGCCTTCCAAGAATTTTAAGTTTTCCGTAGTGTTGATTTCGTACAAGTTTGTGGCTCTTGTACATCATTTGCACGAATGCGCTTGATTTTACTTTTTTGCGAAACTTTGGTTGGCAAATAAACACGGCAATTTTTGTTATTATTTGGGTTTTTTTTTTACTTTATTTTTAACGAGTTGTTACAAAGCATCACATGTTTTTCATTAGCCGCGTGCTCATGACTGTGGTCAGAAGTCTCATCTTTTAATAAATGTTCATTGCTCACTATGATTGTGTGCAAACGACTTTTACAGAATTTTTCTTTTCTATTTGCATACCACTTTTTCGGTTGATTTCTCCAAATAGTAGAAATAGCCATTCAAATTAAGTTTTTGTTTACCTTTGTTTGATATAAAAATTACCAGACTTATTTTGCGTATTCGTTAAAATTCCGGACCTTTATTAATTTTTCTCTTCTAATTTCTACATATTTGAAATATGTACATACATATGTATGTGAACTAAGATTGAAAAATTTATTTATTGAGCGTAATATCCCGAATAATTGTACAGTTTTGGTTTTAAAAATCGCGCGATAAGTGTTCTTGACATAAAGTGTGTATCTTCTATATATATAAAATACAAAAAATGTTTGTACCCATGTTCGCTATAGACTCGGAAACTATCCAACCGATTTGACCCAAACTGGTGTCATTCAAAAGGGAATTTATAGAGGATGGTTTTAGGCTTTTAATATTTCAAGTGGGCGTAGCCCCTCCCACATAAATTGAATAACATCATATATCTTGACTATTGTGATAGCAAGAGTTTTGAAACATTGCAATAGTTCATATGTTACTAATGTGAGTAATCAGGACAAAAATGGGCGTTATCGGACAAGTGGGCGTGGCAGCTCCTATATAACCCAAAAATTGAAATCGCCATATTTTGGGCATTTTTTGACCTACGCCGATGATATTTGGTACATATAGTATTGACATAATTAGGAATACGTACTAGGAGAAAAGTGGGTGGGACCACGCCCCTTTTTAGGAAAATTAAAAATCGTAATATAGTCTTAACTACTGGACCGATCGTCATTAAATGTTCACAATAGGAATTTTATTTTATAACGAGGGGGGTAGCGAAGTACACCGGGATCAGCTAGTTTCATATAATACGCATATCAAATCGCATATCCATTTACCCTGCATTTACACATGTTAGTAATTACTTGCAAGTAGTGTATACGTATTATCAACGAAAATGTCGAAATTATAGCCAAAAGAGTTGCAAGTTGATCGAGCGTTTACACAGTCAGTTGTAAGTTCATTTTCAAAATGTTCTCGAGGCGTAAGCATGCTATGAAAAATATGTGAATCCAGTATTGCCGTGTTGTCGATATCATAAAATTACTGAAAAGAATATGTGGTTTAACAAATTTTTTTTCAAAATGCATGAAATTAATGCCTCAAATTACTATTAAGATGCTTTGTTGTATAGATGTGTTCTTTTTTGCTTTTTATTTTTATAAATACAGAGAAAATCAGCTATAAACATTACTTTTATTTTACTAAATACTGGTTAATTGATATAAAACTCATCCTCGGTAGCACTGTTTCTTTACTTGTCATTTTACTTGCCGTAAGTGTCAAAAATTTACTTACAAGCAAATTCTCTTGTAAGTAGACCTGCAAGTCCGAAAATTATGCTTGTGTTAATGAAAAAGTGTGAGTGTATTGAGTTTTTCGCACTTGCACTTGCATGTGTAAACGGCAGGTTACTTTTGCAATTTTACAAATGTTCAAGAAAACGAACTTCAGTTAGCCAAATGTAGAAAAGAGTTCGGCATGAAATAAGTTTGTAAAACAAAAGTAAATTGTATACATTGTAAATAAGGTCTTTTTAAATAAATCAAATGACAAATACTGATGAAAACAATTTTTTTCTAAGCTTACAAAATCATTAGGAATGAAAGCTTCTTATATTGATGCATTATTATATATCTATTTTTCTCTAAACTTATTCACTAAGCAGATAAGCAGTGTTAGCCAAAGAGGCGGTGCTCATTATTAAAAAAAATGTTAATAAACTTTTCACAATAGTATTCACAACAGTTGTCTAAATCATTTTGGTTTGTTGGTTAATGTTGTTTTCCTTATGTATAGGCAAACACGTTTTTAATATTCTATAAGTACACCAACGGGCTAACAGTACGGGTACGGTAGTGGAGTGGTCGGCTAACGGAGCCTTAACACGACTATTGCTCAACAACAAACTAATAGTCAATTTCCATACGCTAATATTTTAAAAAGGGAGCAGAAGACAGCACAACAAACGGTACCAGAAAAATAATTCTCCGTCTCTACTTTCAGTTGTATTGAAGCCTCAACAGAGAGCTTAATACAAACAGTAAATACCTCTACCGTCAACGTCCTGCATAATGCAAGAAACGCTGCAAATGCAGTATACCTTCTTGCAGCCAGTATTTAACAAACCATGAACTTAAATATCTGTTTTTGGAACGCAAACGGCACCTGTCAACATAAAAACGAAATAGAATATTTCCTCTTTGATAAACAAATCGATGTTATGCTTATCTCAGAAACTCATTTGACGTATCGAAGCTGTTTCAGAATTAGTGTATATAATTTTTACCACACCAAGGATCCTCTAGGTAGAGCTTGTGGTGGTTCGGGAATCCTAGTAAAAACGCGAATAAAACACCACCTCACAGTGTTGCGAAACCGGAATTTTTTGGAAATCATATTGCCTAAACTGTAATTTTAATTGTATTGATGAGAAACTTCTACAGATTGGTCAGAATGAAATCCCAAACAGAATGAGTGAAAAAAAAATTTACACCGAAAAAAAATTTTTGGGTCAAATTTTCAACAAAAGTCAAAAATAAAAAATACCCTATGATTAGTTTTTAAAATAAATTATAGGGTGGTCCGAACAAGAATTATAAATGTCAAATTTTTATGAATTTTCGATATTTGTTGAATAACTCTGAAATTTTATATAAAACCAAAATCTATTTCATTTCTTATTTGAAAGGTGGCAATAAAAGCTTTAATTTGATACCGGTTTGAAGTCAATAGCATCAGTTTTAAGGGAGTTATGCTCATTTTTGTCACCCGAAAACCAATATGAATAAATTATTCAATAAGTGATTCCGAGAATTTCCGTTCTATTTCTATGGAATAAATACTGAGAGTGATATACTAAAATCGCTATAACTCCCAAGAGGGCAGGTATGGGCCACTGATTTTTTCACAGTTCGTTGAAAACAAATTATGTAACATTTCGGTAGTGGTTTGGAACTGGGACTCTCTGGGACTTTTTAGATATTGTTTACCTAACCCAAATTTTAAGGGAAAATGGACCTTTAGTCGGGTTTTCGCTCTAAAAAAGGTGCATATGAAAATGTCTCAAACAACATTCCTTTTTTTTACAGAAAATACTTGTCCGAAGGCAGATTTTTTTTCCGAATCAAAATATCTGTCACCAAAATCAAATGAGATCATTTTGAATACAGCCCTGAAATCCCCTCTTTTCGTGAAAATTTTGTATATTTGACTTCTAAAATCAATTAAAAATCAACGGGCCAACATAAAAATAAGCTTTATGTGTTTTTTGTTTACTTGGAATGTCTGTGACAAAATTGCATCATTAAAAACACTGAAAAAAATAATCGGAAAAAAGTTACTTTTCCACTAGCCGCAACACAGTGCACTGTTGAATAATTTTTGTGAAGATTATCTTCAAGCAACGAACATCTGCATCGAAAATTACTATCAAAAACATGTAATAATATCTGTCTATTCGCCCTCCAGATTTTCAATTACCGAGAGTCAATGTTCGGCATTTCATAAATCACTGGGCCTCCGTTTTCTAGCAGCTGGCGACTACAATGCTAAACACACATTTTGGGGTTCACGTTTAATCACACCTAAGGGACGAATTTTATTCGACACAATATCTAAAATGGGTTTGAATGTAGTTTCAAGTGGTCAGCCAACATATTGGCCAACTGATCGACAAAAACTTCCTGATGTTATCGACTTTGGAATTGTGGAAGGTGTGCCCAGCGAGATAGTTGAAGTTGAAGCATCTTTGGATTTATCTTCAGATCTCTCGCCACTATTGTAACTATATACTCACATACAACTTCATCACCTACATGTGACTTACCTGACATATGCACATTTTAACTGGTTGAAATACAAAAATATTTGAGTACTCATTGTTCGGAAAATATGCCGTAGACATAGATGTTTTAATTAGGTTGTTTGAAACACATGTTAAGCAAGCTGCCCTTAATGTTACTTCAAATCAACAAGTAAGATTCAACAATACAAACAGAGCTTTTAAATTTCGATTGCGATTAGGAATCAATTAGATTACATTTTAAAAAGAATTGTACTGATTATATAATTCTCTTTTAAAATATTTTTGATAACTATTTGACTACGATTACTAATAATCGAAAAGTAATCTGGATTACTGGAAATTACGATAAAATAATCAAAAATAATCCGACTACTTTCAAAGATTACTTATGATTATTTTATCGTAATTTTTCCAGTAATTCATATTACTTTTCGGTTACGAGTACGAGTAAAATTTTTTTATCGTTAGCGTGCATGATCGTGAGTATAACCGATCTTATCTCCGAAAATAATAATAAAAACAATAAATACCGTAAGCAGTTGTTTTCAATTGAATACGAAAAGAAATAAAGAAGAATACAAACAGGTTAGCAATAATAAAATCGATAGAAACAAAAAAAAAAAAATAATTGAAATCAGATACATACTACAGAGAAACTTCGATATAACGAATTCCAAGGGGATCCGAAAATACTTCGTTATATCTATTGCTTCGCTATAAATATAACCTGCAATGCCTTGATATAACGAAATTTGAAGAAATACGAAAAAAATTCGTTATAACTATAGTTTTCTTTATTCAAATCTATTTAACATGAGATTGCTAATAACGGCCTCAATTATAGAACTTTTTTGTGGAATAGATATTAATTTACGCTTTACTTTACTTATTTTGACAAGAATCAAGTCAATACTGATTACATACGATTACATTACATTTGCACACACATTTAGAATTCGTTCTTTTGATAACGGCACTTTACCATTTTGCATTAAATTTTATTCTTACTTTGCTGTATAGAGGCTTGTGTACGAGTACTTCGTTGTATAGAGGCCTTACAAATGCGCTTATAAATACAGTTAGACTTCGCTGTTTTTATAACGGGGTTTTACCATTTAGGATTTATTCTGATTTCGTTATATTGAGGCATTTGAATAATATTTCGCTATATAGAGGCTTTTTTGCTCAGAATTTATTCGTTATAGCTATAGTGCAATTTTGTATGCAAAACTTTGCAATAAAGAGGTTTTCTCAAGGGACTCAATAAAACATACGTTGTATTGAGTTTTTCGTTATAACGAAGTTCGTTGTATCGAAGTTTCACTGTAGTTGAATTTTTTGTGGACAAAAGTATTCGTCAATACAATTGTCAATGGTCAATTTACATTCAATAAGTGTGAATGCAATAAACTTTATAAATAATGAAAAAGAATTAAAAGTAATCTTTAAAAGTAATCGGATTATTTTTTGATAACTTTTGATTCTTTTTGATTTTGTTGTAATTTCAAGTAATTCAGATTACTTTTCCACTATTAGTAATCGTAATCAATTAGTAACCTTGCAAAACTAAATATAATCGCAGTTTAATCGGTGATTTACCTTTACCTTTTACAAACACAAAAAACAGCATCCGTTCAAAAATTTCTTCAAGAACTATATGCAACACCACAAACAGATCATTCGCTGTGGCATGCAGCCAGAGGACTTAAATGGCCAGTGAAATGCAAACCTCCATTACGAGCATCGAATAGTGACTGGGTAAGAACTGATGCTGAAAAAGGTGCTCTTTTTGTTAAACACTTAGAAAAAGTATTTACTTCAAACATTTCTGCTGATATTGTTGAACTGCCACCAGTCGTCTCTTTACCAGAAATTCCAGATTTAATATTGTGGAGATTGAAACGGCTATTACTAGTCTTAATACCAAAAAAGCCCCATGTGTGGATAAAATAAGCAACAAAATGCTTCAAGAACTACCATATGGTGCAAAAATACTATTTATTTTTAATAGTATTCTACGCCTTGAACACTATCCAAAAGAATGGAAGAATTCTATGATTACTATGATACCAAAGCCCGGCAAGGATCATACGAAGGTTGAATCCTATCGGCCTATTAGTTTATTGCCCAACACTTCAAAACTATTTGAAAAGCTGTATATGAGCAAGCTGATGCCTATAGTGACTAGTAATGGATGCATTCCAGATCATCAATTCGGTTTTTGCAGACAGCCGCCGTGGCTGATAGGTAGCAATGCTAGACTAGTAGTCCGGAGGTTGTCGGTTCGATTCCGGCCAGAGATCCTGGGTGTTTTCTGCAGACAAGCTAATCGCTTTGCGGGGTTGTGATTCTTTAAAAAAAAAAAAAAAAAAACTATTGAACAAACTCAAAGGCTTGTGAATGTTGTTAGACACACTTTTGAAAAAAGAAATATTGCTCTGCACTCTTTATTGATCTTGCACAAGCATTTGATAAAGTATGGCACGAAAGTCTTATCCACAAATTAACACGACATCTACCCGTAAACATAGTCAAGCTTTTAAAAAGCTATTTAATGTAACGAAAATTTGTAGTTAGGGAAGGCAAGTTTCGAAGCCGGAGTTCCCCAAGGCAGCATCTTCGTTCCCTTACTTTATTTAATATATGCCTCTGACTTACCGTTAAGCAGGAACATGCACACGTCAACATTTGCTGATGATACAGCTTTTCTAAGCTTTCATGAAAATCCTGTTGAAGCTTCCCGGAATTTGCAAGGGTACATATAAAAACTGGAAACATGGCTAAAACAATGGCAGAAAAGAGTTAATGAGCAACACACTGTAGTCAAATATCTAGGCGTTCATCTTGATCGTCGTTTAAAATGGAAATCGCACATAGACGCAAAGTTGATCCAAATAAATTTAAAAACAGCCTAAATGAATTGGCTTGTTGGAAGAAACTCTATACTAAGCTTAGACTGTAAAGTTCTATTATACAATGCGATCCTAAAACCAATATGGGCCTATGGAATCCAGTTATGGGGCACTTCCTCAGCATCGAATGTAGAAAAAATTCAAAGGCGACAAAACAATATTCAAATCATTGAATTCACAAAAATCTCGATGTTCCGTTGGTTAAGACAGTGTTTTCTAAACACGCAAAAAAATACATTAAAAAACTTAAGTTGCACCCAAATCCACTTGCGCGCAAAATTCTAGAGTATAGTGGCCACACCCGGCTTTGGGGGAGGGATACTCTTTCTATCAGCCGTACACGAGAGATGTAAAACAACAAAAATCAACCGTTGAAACTAAAAGTTTTTTTTAGCATTGGCTACACATATATTTAACATCCATAACGGTATCAATGGACTTAAAAACTGTGGATTCTCCGGTAATTTGACACAGAATTTGATAGTTTATGTGATTTAAAATTTTGCACAGAGTATTACTGGTTTAAAAAGTGTTAATAAAAGTGGACTGTATTTTAGTTGATATATGACTTAAGGTATGCAGTGATAATTTTGTCAGTATGTTAGCTTTTGTTTTTGTGTAAATCATTGTGGGACGTATTTAAATCATATGGAAAGTGAAAAAAACAGTAGAATTTTAGCTGATGTTTAATTTGTTAAAATATTCAGCGGCGTTTAATTCAAGAAAGATATTTTAAAGATATAAAGTGGAATGTTAAAGTACTACATATCCCCACGAGTTTCTTAACTCTATTGAGTTGTCAGGAGTTCCTCCCCATAAATTGGAACTTAAGGTTGGAGTTCCAATTATTCTCATGCGAAATCTTAATGCACCAAAACTTTGCAACGGCACACGATTACGGGTAACTCATCTCAGCCCTAATCTCATCCGAGCAACGATATTAACCGGCTCTGCAAAAGGAGAAGATGTTTTCATTCCACGCATACCCCTCATACCAACGGATTTACCGTTTCAGTTCAAACGACTTCAATTTCCAATTAAATTAGCGTTTGCAATTACAGTGAATAAGTCCCAAGGACAAACATTAAAAATTGCCGGTTTACATTTGGAGACACCATGCTTTTCACATGGCCAACTGTATGTGGCATGCTCAAGAGTTTCAAGTGGGAGAAATTTGTACATCTTTGCTCCAAACGGAAAATCTTTTAACGTTGTTCATAGAAGCGTCCTATCATCAAGCTGATTTTCAAATAGTTTTAAACTTAAATTTTCAATAAAACACTTACTTGGCTATTGAAAAAAAGCACTCAATGACTCTTTTTTATGCTTCTTTTTGGGGAAACCCGGGCAACGCCGGGTACAAACAGCTAGTTTACTATATTTACTCTCTATTGAGGCTTCAGAACGACTGAAACTAGAGCCGGAGAATTCGTGTTAGACTTCAAAACGTTTGAATATTGATTATAGGTGGTAGACGGTTGAGCTAGCTGTATACTAGGGTGGGTAAAAAAAATTTTTTCATCAAATCAACTTCTAATAGCAAAGAAAAGCTGTCTTACTTTGTCAATAACAAACCTGTAAAATATTGCACAACTACTTTTAATGTAAAAGCCCGCGCATTGACATAAAAGTTTAACACATAATAATGGTAACATTATTCTTCTCAAGTCATGACTTGTACTATAAAGATTTTTTTTCTCTTTGTATTGATCGCAGTTGTTGTAGAGACAATGTAGACACAACATAATAGTAACTGTATCCTAACGACTTTTAAGTTCTGTAGAGCTTAAACACAAAGCACTTGGATTTGTAAAAGCATAAGTATATACAAGTGATTTAAAGAAAGTGATTCTAGTTCTGCAAATCAGAACGTGAATGTGTATTTTTTAAATTTTTAGTGCGATAATAGAATAATAATTTCGTGGTTGTGCACATATTTACAGCAGAATATAGATAAATTTGTATTATTTGTATCATGGAAACTACAAGTCAAAATTAAATTTGCCCAATATTCGGTAATGTGGAAGATATTAAGGGCAACGTATTGCCGACCTACGAGGACATCATGAAATGTTATGAGTGGAATAGAGTACAGTTTAAATTAAAAAGGAATACTTTCAAAGAGCCATCATTTTTAGATATTGCTGAGCTAGTGTCTCAAAAGGTATAAAATGTTTGGAGAAAATCGAGCCTTCCTGTCGTTTCACATACAAGAGTCCTTCAGCTATTGAAAGCTTACTATTTGAAATGCAAAAACCTAATTAAATCTTTTAAACGATTATCTACTGAGCAGAAGAATGATTTCCTACAGCGTAGCTGAGTTCTTTTCTTTGTTCTTTGTTCATGTAAATGTTAAGAAATTAAATTTAGCACTTGTCCCAAAAAAAACAAGGTGCGGAAAGAAGAGCAGGAGTTTTTGCTTGACCAAAGAGGGGTTAGGGAGATGCGGATTGGTGAAATTGATCGCGTTGCAACAGCTACGTTGCAAAAAAAAAAAAAAAGCGCGAATACGTAAGACACAAAGCAATTCTTCAAACACTCACAAAAATCAGGATAAAAATAATTCTGAGAACTTGAATTGGGTGACATATTCGAATAGCTCTGAGAGCAATACTTCTTCTCCTGATAGATTGAACTTACCTTTAACTTCAAAAGCCAAGAAAAAACCAACAAATAACTTAAAACTTTCACACAACGGTGGCAAATGCCTGCTCATAGAGCTTAACAAAGTTAATACGTCTACTTAACACCGGAGGCGCCTCAACACTGCCTTAAAAATTAACATAACGCGCAAAGCAGAGTTGTGAAAGAGTTAAGTCTTCTATATTTTCAACATATACATACATATTTCTCTACCCTATCCCTCTCCCTGAGTTCCAGCACAGTGCACTGCATACGTAGGTGTCATCCCCTGAGTGCTGGTACTAATTAAAAAAAAATCATCTGACTCGAAATCTACTCCCAAATCATCGTCAATTTCACTTCCAATAAGCGATATCTCCTCAAGCTATTTTAAAAGTTGCGCTTCAGAAGTAGCCATTTTAAAAAACTATAAAAGTTGTACACAAAAAACAATTGTTAGAGAAAAATCACAAAAATTGCACAAGCGATTTTGTTAAAACAAAACTTTATTAGTAAACTTCGCCTTAAAGGCGACACAAGTATGTACATATAAATCAGCAACGAAACGGAGACAAACAGTATACTTCTGCGCACAAGCTCTTATAACACCCAACTGAGTAGGCACGCTTTAATACGAGTAAGCAATGTGGAAATATCGCAAAAATTAAAAAATGCTTCTCCTCACAGGCGATGATTATCATTATAAGGTTAAGCCATAACAATATAAAAACAAATATAAATTGTAAACAACTATTACTTGTAAAAAACTATAAACTATAAGTAACCCTTGGCGAGTAGACGCATACGCGTCAAGGAAAAATATTTGTTTTACTTAAACACGAATAAAATTTGACATTTATTCGAGCAAATACTCAAGAATTTATGTTTTTTAAAATTTATTTTATTTATTTGTTGTGGGTTAGCAATATCTATATGTATTTCGTCGGTCGCTATACCAACTCATCAGTAGATCTTTACTATATATGTTTGAAAAGTTCCAAAACTCATCTACTCATACATAAACTCCCAAATACAATTTGCGAATTACAAAGCACAAAATCTTTACAAACAATTTTCTTCATTCATTATGAAAGGACCGAAGATGCTGCCTTGGGGAACTCCGGCTTTGATCGAGGAGGAGGGCTTAAAAAGTTGCCTTCCCTAACTGCAAATTTTCGTTCCATTAAATAGCCTTTTAAAAGCCTGATTGGATTTTGCGTTAATATGTGTATAAGACCGTCATGCATTACTTTATCGAAAGATTGTAAAACATCAAAAAAGAGCGCAGAGCAATATTACAAAAACAGGTAAAAAATATATAAAAAAACTTGAGTTGCACCAAAATCTACTTGCACGCAATATTCTACATTATAGATGCCACACCCGGCTGAAAAGAATGGATACTCCTATACATATATTAAAAATTTGTAGATTTAAGATTTGAAAAACTTATTGATGTTTCAATCTATATTTGAAGATTCAATAAATAATAAAATTATCAAAACAGAAAAAAAACATATCAATTTTTTATACATTGGATTTCATAATCATATACCCCGTTTATACGCACTTCTTAGTTGCAAATAAGAGTGGAAAGCGTTGCCGTATTACTTTTTTATTGTAACTTAAAATGTTGCGAAAACTATTTGCAAATAACAAGCCAGTTGCAAATAAGATGTGTGATACTACCAGATGACAATATATTTACTGCGTGTAATTACAAAAAATATAACAATATTTCTGAATGCTATTTGCGTATAAACAGTGAATTAAGGTTTTTGCAAATAGTTTTATTTGCAAATAAGAAATGCGTATAGACGGGGTAATAGTATCCAGTACAATTTAGATCGGACTTAAAATATTTAAAATCTTATTTATATAAAAGAAAACGTATGGAACAAAACTTCAAAATTTATTATAATCAACAAGTTGAAAAACTTAAGAGATCGGGACGCGCTCGTTGAACCCAGGGGAGAGTCAACGACACTAACGTAAGATATTTTTTTGATAAGATACATTTTCCATAAAACCACTTTCTTTGTTGGAAAAAATATAGAAATATGATAAACAGAGTATACATAAATTTATGCATTATGTAGGAAAGTTATTAATAAACTGATAAGGACTTAGATCTTAGTTGAAAGCTTCAACTTAAAAACGAACAAATAAATTATTTTGCACGAGTAATTGTGTTTTGTGAACAACTCAAGTTTGAGTTTAAATTCTTTTTTTTTTCTTGTCCTCACAGCAAGCAAGGTTAGGTACACAATCCTACTGTTTATTGTTGTTGTTTGAAGATGATCTCATATAGAGTTCCCTTTTTTTGTGTTCACTTATATTAGTTTATGTATGCAATTATTAACGTGTGGAACACACACACTCAAAAACATAAAATTAAACAGATAAAAAAAAGAACTGTTTAATAACTGTCTTGCTTTTGTGTTTTTTTTTACTTTAAATTTTGATAATTTTTTGGCATATAACATTCATGATACGGACATCATCGTAGAACAATTCAGAATAGATTCCCATTTCCTAAAAAAAAATCTATTTTCGAAAATCGGGGTAAAATCATTAACTTTCTATTATTAATATTGGAAAGTTAAAAAAGGGAATACTTAGTGCATATGTTCAGAATTTCCATTACAATCTAACATTTTAATTCTCAATAGCCGTTTTGAAATAATTTTAGCCAACAGGCGCATCAGTTTTTGGAAAAAAAAATATTCAAGTTGGCACACTTAACTGAAACTTTTTACTGTCTTTAGAGATGTATAATAATTATGTATGTTTATATCAACTGACTGAGCATATCTCATATCTCATAATTTACCTGCACATTAGAGCTAAAGCTTGTTGCCTCTGTACCTGCGTTCGCTGCGACGCCAATTGCTGAAATGAAAGAGATATATATAGCTAAATTAATTGAAATATTGAAAAACATAATATAATATGATATTGAAATATTATAAAAATATATTTTTGCCCTATCAACAATAATTTTTCGAAAAATTTATTTTTGTTGTAATTGTTGATATTTTTTCTTTATTAAAACCAAAACAAACTAAAAATTCATATACAATAATTGAGTTCACAAGGTGCAGCAATTGAAGGGATGCCAGATTTAGCAGTAAAAGGAGCACAAATGAAAAGAAAAACATTAGCCGTATTCACAATCTTGTGCATTTGAGATTGCAAATTTATACAATTGTAAATTTATTCTATCAATTGTAAATCTTTGAGTTGAGTTGAGCAATGCTTATTGCAAAACACAAAATTCAGAGCTGATTGATAAATGAAAAAAATGTTTTCCACTGAAGCTTTGTCTAAGAAATTACTGAAGTGTCAAATCATTTGCTTAATCAAATAATTCTGATTTTATTATAAAAATAAGTTAGTCAGGATTTTAAATACTACATATATTTATGTTAATTTGAAAAATTGGATTTTTGATGTTTTGCGTTTTGTTAATTTTTACTTTTTGTTATTAAATTTTTTTATTGCATTAATTTTTGTTTGTCTGATTAATTTCCTTTTGCTTGAAATATTTTTATTTTTATTTTGAATAAAATTATTCAAATTTGAATAAGCAAAATCGGCTTAGCTCCATGCGTATCAGCTGTCGCTTTGCAATTAAGTGTTGCATAAGTATAGCAAATATAAACTATTGGTTTTTAGTGTTGCTTATTTGCAAATTATGTCGAACGAAACACGATCCTTAGGAGTGATTAAACGTGAGCCGCAGATTGTAGTCGCCAGCTGCTGGAATACGGGACCCCAGTGTTGTATAGAATGGGGAATATTGACTCCCTAAAATTGAAAACCTGGGAGGAGAATAAACGGATGATATCACAAGCTTTTGATAAAAATTTTCAATACAGATATATGTTGCTTGATGATAGGCAGACTTCCAAAACGTCAATTGCTTTGTGTTTGAACAAAGCATCACATTTCATAACGCCGCAATACTATAATTATACAATGTATATCATTTCAAAATGCCAACGCCAAGTATTTTAAACGCAGTAAGAAAGCAAACAAGGCATCGGTTTTATAGTTGATTCATTGTTTCGGAACTTTGCATATGTATGTGATTTACATGCAGCAGCAATACTGTATACAAACTTTGTATACGAACGTTTTGGAAGTCAGCCATATTCTTCACAAAGATCATTAAACAGGTAGTGTTTTTTATTCGGGGTTTTAGTAGAATTCCCGAGCCACTACAAGCTCTACCTCGAGGAACCTTGGTGTCGTAGGAATTATATCCACTAGTTCTAAAATAGCTTCGAGACGTGAAATGAGTTTCTGGGATAAGCATAACATCGATTTGTTTATCCGAAGGAAATATTCTATTTCATTTCTATGTTGGAAAATGCCGTTTCCGTTCCAAAAACAGATTTTGAAGTATATGGTTTGTTAAATGCAGCCTGCAACAAAGTAGACTGCATTTAAAACATTTCCTGCATCATAAGGACATGTTGAGAGTAAATGTATTTACTGTTTGTATGAAGCACTCTATTGAGGCTTCAATACGACTAAAATTGGATCCTGAACCTTCATTTACTGGTACGTTTTTTTCCGACGTAGTCTGGATACTTTTTAAAATACTAGCGTATGAAAAGTAAATATAAATATGGTGTTTGTTGAGCAATAGTCGTGTTAGAATCTGTATTTACGCTAGAATCTATGCCTTTTTAACGACTGTTAGGCCTTTAGAACTCTTTAGTAGATATATATACAAATTTTTATTTTTGAGTCTGAGACTATTTTTTGGTAATTATTTTCTTCAGCTACCTGAAATATTGTTTCGTTACATAATTTATATTTAAGAGAACATAATTCCAGTTTGCTGGTTAAAAGCCTTATCTCATAAATTGGAGAAAATGAGTTTTATGTAACTCCAATTAAGCGCGGAAAAATCAATGAAACAAAAATTCGGGTAGCTCATGAAAATAATTACCGAAAAATAGTTTCAGATTAATGGGTCGATTATGGATGGCAACCGAACGACAGTTGCGTTGTCAGTTGCTGCGAACTGTATTACGGATGGCAACTGGCAACTGAGAGCTGCCAGTTTCAGTTGCTATTTAGTGTTTTTCTGGCAACCACAAATTTGCAGTTGCCGGCTGGCAACGCAACTGAAGTTCGGTTGCTATCCATAATCGAGCCATAAGAATCTAAAATTAAAAACTTCTATACGTACCAATTAAAGAGTGCTAAAGGTCTAACCGTCGTAATAAAACGTATAGACCCTAGCGTGGATCCAGAAGATGTCAAGTCTGGCCTTGAAAATAGTGGCTACAAGGTGGAAACTGTCTCACATATTAAAAATAGAGAAAAAATCCCCCAACCAATATTTAGAGTTAAAGTACTTGTTGCATCGAAGAGTTACCGTTGAGCTTCCACATAAAAAGGCTGGATCTGTTCAATGGCAGAACTGCCAAGAATTTGGGCACACGAAAACTTATTGCCTACAGTATGCGTTGTATGTGGTGAGTTACACAGTACCGCTAACTGTGATAAAATAAAAGGCGATCCCAAGGCGAAAAAATGTGGCAATTGCGGCGGAAATCACACTGCCAACTATAAAGGATGCGCCCTTTACTCGTTTTTTAAGAATTCATTAAGCAAAAAAACTAATGCAACTCCCGCTCAGCCTAATACCCCTACTAACTACCCACAGTTACCTCAACCGTCTACCAGCCAGAATCAACATTCTAACGTTTTCAAGTCTAACGCGACTAGTGCTCAACAACAAGCCAATAATAAATTTTCACACGCTAGTATTTTCAAAAGCAACCAGAGTACGGCGCACAAAACCGTTAATGTAAATGAAGACTTGGGGTCTAATTTTAGTCGTATTGAAGCCTCAATTGAGAGCTTAATACAAACAGTATATGTGACAGCGCATAGAGAAAGGGTAAAAAATCAATTTTGACTTTTTTTTCTGAGCATCGAATGAGACCGATCCCATGCCCCAAAAGTGTTCCCTCCTAGAGATATGCGCGTTTTATGAAAGTGATGGTACACCAAAGATACACGTATTTATATCTTTTAAATGGCTCTCCTGAACGAAACCGGTTTTTACCCTTAGGTCGGTCCCTTTCTATTTTGCGCGTCACATATACATTTGCTCTCAACATGTCCTGTATGATGCAGGAAATGTTGAAAATGCAGTCTACCTTGTTGCAGGCTGTATTAAACAAGCCATGAACTTAAAAATCTGTTTTTGGAACGCAAACGGCATCTGCCAACATAAAAACGAAAAATAATATTTTCTTCTGGATAAACAAATCGATGTTATGCTTATCTCAGAAACTCATTTGACCTCTCGAAGCTGTTTCAGAATTAGTGTATATAATTTTTACGACACCAAGGATCATCGAGGTAGAGCTTGTGGTGGTTCGGGAATCCTAGTAAAAACGCGAATAAAACACCACCTGTTGAATGATTTTTGTGAAGATAATCTTCCAGCAACGAACATCTGCATCGAAAATTACTATCAAAAACATGTAATAATATCTGTCTATTCGCCCCCCAGATTTTCAATTACCGAGAGTCAATATTCGGCTTTTCATAAAACACTGGGCCTCCGTTTTCTAGCAGCTCGCGACTACAATGCTAAACACACATTCTGGTGTTCTGGTTTAATCACTCCTAAGGGCCGAGTTTTGTTTGACGTAGTTTCTAAAATGGGTTTGAATGTAGTTTCAAGTGGTCAGCCAACATATTGGCCAACTGATCGACAAAAAATTCCTGATGTTATCGACTTTGGAATTGTGAAAGGCGTGCCCAGCGAGATGGTTGAAGTTGAAGCATCTTTGGACTTATCTTCAGGCCACTCGCCTACAATTGTCACTATTTACTCGCACACAACTGTAACACCAACATGTGATTTACCGATGATATCTGCACGTCTTAACTGGCTGAAATACAGAAAATATCTGAGTGCTCATTGCCCTCAAAAAATGCCGCTGAGAACACCTTCTGACATAGACGATTCTCTCAGGTTGTTTGAAGCGCATGTTAAACAAGCTGCTTTTAATGCTTCTTGAATGAATGCATTCCAGATCATCAATTCGGTTTACGCAGACAACATAGCACAATTGAACAAACTCACAGACTTGTGAATGTTGTTAGAGACACTTTTGAAAAAAATAAATATTGCTCTGCGCTCTTTATAGATGTTTCTCAAGGCTTCGATAAAGTATGTCACGAAGGTCTTATCAACAAACCAATACAAAATCTACCAGCAAACATCGTCAAGCTTTTAAAAAGCTATTTAATGGAACGTAAATTTGTAGTTTGAGATGGAAATTTGTTAAGCCCTCCGCAGTCGATTGGAGCCGGAGTCCCTCAAGGCAGCATCTTCGGTGCTTTACTTTATTTAATATATGCCTCTAACTTACCGTTAAGCATTAACATTCACACATCAACATTTGCTGATGATACAGCTTTTCTAAGCGTTCATGAAAATTCCGTAGAAGCTTCCCGCAATTTACAAAAATGGCGAAAACAATGGCGGATAAAAGTTAATGAACAGAAATGTGTACACATCAATTTTACGTTGCGCAGGGAAACATACCCGCCAATACAAATTAACACCGAGACTATACCGCAACACACTGCAGTAAAATATCTAGGCTTTCGTCTTGATCGTCGTTTAACATGGAAATCGCATATAGACGCAAAGTTAACACAAATGAAATTAAAAGCAGCCCAAATGAATTAGCTTATTGGAAGAAATTCTATACTAAGCGTAGACTGTAAGCTTCTTATACAACGCAATCCTGAAACCAATATAGTCGTATGCAATCCAGTTATGGGGCGCTGCCTCAGCATCGAATATAGAAAAAATTCAAAGGCGACAAAACAAAATTCTTCGTGCAATAACAGCAGCCCTTTGGTAGATCCGAATCAGCGAATTCACAAAGATCTAGACGTTCCGTTGGTGAAGACAGTATTTTCAAAACACGCGAAAAAATATATAAAAAAAAACTTGAGTTGCACCAAAATCCACTTGCGCGCAAAATACTAGCGTATAGAGGCCACACCCGGCTGAGGAGGAGGGATACTCTTTCTCTCAGCCGTACACGAGAGATGTAAAACAACAAAAATCAACCGTTGAAACTAAAAAAATTTGTTTAGCATTGGCTAACATTTAACATTTGTTTTTTTATTTTTTAGATTTAAGATTTGGAAAACTTATAATTGAAGATTGAATATATAACAAAATTATATATAAAAAAAAAATTTGGAAACATTGTAATGTTTAATATGAGGTGAAAATATCATACAGAGGTCCCTTATCTTATTTGCATTCGAAATGTGTGTAATTTGGATTTGTTACGACGTTCAACAGAGCTATCTAACAAGTAGTGAAAGCATTATACACATGAATACTCACGAGGTTTAGTGACTTCTACCGAAAACATCATTTATTCTATTTAGCCGTGCATGTTGAAATCTAAGTGATGTTGGATATTAAATTTTCTTTTGTTACTTGAAATATTAACAATGTCTAAATTTCTCTAATCATTACATTAAGAACTTTAGCCTATATAAATATCAACAGAAATTTAAGGATATTGAAGCAGTTATGGTAAAAGCTTTTTCCACTCCAGAAAAGGCATTATGAAGACAAGGTATAATTTCTAATATAACATGAGCCAACGTCGATCTGACCTTCGTCATTTTATAAAAACTGAAAGTTACTATGTGTATGTACTAGAGTTGTCAACCGATTAAGAATAATTCGATTAATCGATCAAACAGAACGAAACTCATGTTCGAATAATTTTAAAATGCCGATTTTCGAATAACGAATAAATCGATTAATTAATGTCAATTAATCGAACAAATTTTTTTCAGCTTCAAATGCATACGTAAAAATTTTTTAAATTTGTTATTTTGGATGTTTGTAGTTGTTGTCGAACTGCGCATACCTAGTAGTCGTGCTATGTTTTGAATGAAACGTTAAAAAATTTTCAAGAATGGGGTTTTTTCACTCTCAGGTGAATAAGTTAGAAATACACTAAAGCCAAAAAATTGAGCTCGGTTTGGAAGTACTTTACCAAGAACAAAAATGAAAAAAAAAAACAAAGTCACATGTAACAAGTGTCCTAAAGTATACAAAATTGTTGGATCACCAACAAAAAAATTAATAATTCTTTTGCAACAGATTTACGAAAACATATTAAAATAAGAATAAATGAGAGACGTATAAAATTTTTAAATACGTTAATATTTTTTACATTCTGGAAATTTTCCGAGCAATGAAAGTTTTTTAAAATATTCTTCAAAAAGTGAAACTAAAGAATATCCAAATGAATTATACTCAAGATTATTTTATGTTAAAAGTAAACACAATAATTCAGATGAAGGTAATGATACAGAAGATGTTATTAGTAATGAAAATAACAATCTTTTATGCGAATTAAATAATTATATTAAAAGTATTAAAAATTCAAAATTCAAAATATAAAAAAGACTTCAGCGATATATTAGACGATATGGTATATTTGGAAAAATCTAAAAAAAGAACAGAAAAATTAGATAAAATATTTTATGCTCTTCTCACTATATCACCTACCTCGACAATTGGCGAGAGTTTTTTTCAAAATCTAATTTAATAAAAACAAAAATTGTATGAAAGGTAAAAAATTGAGTCAACTTTTATTTGTAAAAGATTATTTATTAAGAACAACCCAAATTGTCTGATTTAACAAAAAAAAATTTGTCAAATGCTTTGAAACTCTGTCATACATTAGTACTTTGCAGAATTCTGTTCGTGTAGGAGAGAAATACATATGGATACATATATGTGTAGTGGAAAAGCGTAGTATCGCAATACCTCAAATGTACACATTTTTGATTTACAGTTACAGTTAAGTAAAAGTACTTTTTTTGAAACTATGAATAGGATTTACCAGAAGGTTATTTATGTTCAATTATTTGTTTACAAAGATTAATAAAATAAAACGAACTATATCATTATTATTTTATATCTACTTAACCTTTGGTTGCCTTCTGCAAACTTCTTTAAGGACTCTTTGAAGTTACTTTTATTAAAATATCAAGCATAAAACACAATTATTTGTTTAATAGTTTGTCATTATACAATATCACAGTGAAACTTACGAATTAATAGATTTACAGTGTTATTCATAAAAAATTCTTATTGTAGAGATTATGTATACATTCGTTAATAATCAGTTTTTGTCTTATTAGCGGGTAATAAGAAACATTACTCACAAACGTTTAATAAAGCCAAATTAACTATTGTGTGATTTTTTCAGTTTTGTGATTCTGTTTAACAACATTGTTTCTTCTGGAAGAATATTTAATTATAATGCGACTCAACCAAAAAATCAAATAATTATTACAGCGAAAAACTTCATCCATAGAGTACTTAATATCAGCGATAATAAATATCACACCAACAACATACAAAAAATCACAAAAATTCTTATAAACAACAGCTTCCCGAGAAAACTAATAGGTACTATTATAGAAGAAACAGTAAAACGATTAAATCCCACTTCAAATACTCAACGCAACACTAATGAAGAAAAAAACACAAAAAATATTACAGTGTACAATTCATACAAGGATTAACAGATAATAAAAACATACGAACAACAATGGAAACAAATAACATTAATTTTGCATACAAACCACACAATTCATTAAACACAATTTTTTCAAAAGTAAAAACACCAATAGAAAAATTAAAACAAAGTAATGTGGTGTATGAAGTTAAGTGTGAGGGAGATAAAAACAACAACTGTGATTTAGTATATATAGAAACAACAAAAAGAACTTTAGAAAAGAGACTAGTTGAGCATCAAATGGACATTATAAAAGACATGCAATTTCAACTGGACACAAAATAAACTTCGACAACACGAGTATATTAGAGATAAAGAAAAAAATGAGAAAAAGACATATACAATAGAAAGTTTACGGATTCAAAAGAATATTAAGAAAACCATGAACCACAAAGAGGATACTCAAAACATTAATAGCAGTTATAGATTAGCAATACTGAGATCAACAACCCTGTGATATTAATATTAAGTTTGTGTAATTATACAATTTTGTGTTTTTATGTTTACTGTAATTAATTCCAAAATCTTTTAATGTGAAATTTAAAAAATTCATATTGTAAGTTTTTATAAATTTATATTGTAAAATTATGGTGTGTTAATGTTGTGTTTTTCATACATTTAAATAGACGACCCCTGAAGAAGTAACCAAAAAAGTTACGAAACGTCGGGGAAATATGTAATAAAACTTTGTTTTGTTTGACATTAATAAAGTTAGGCCTGATTAGCTCAAACTAAAAATAATTACTTAATTGTTTCGTTTAATTGTCAAGTTATAATTACTGTTGTGTACAATAACATACTCGATAAGCAAGTAGTCTCTAATGGTTTGAAAATGTGAAAATGTCATATAAATTTTATTTAAACAAGTTAGATTAATAGAATATTGCTTATAATATTCAAAAAGCTATTTAAATTCATTAAGAGGTGTTGTAGTGACATTGCTAGCAATGTGTTTTCATAAGTTATTACAAAAGTTTTCAAATATCGAGTACGTTGCATTTGTTTACATACCACTAACTTGTTAGCCCTAATTAATTGGAAATTTTTTAAATCCTCTTCGTGGTTGAAAGGTAAAAACTATGCGCAAAATCATGAAAAAAAGAAGTAACAGTATTAATATTTCAAAGAGCAAGTAGAATTTTAGTTATGTGTGCATGTGAACAAATATGCATATAGATGCATATACATTTTTCGAGTTTATTAGCGGTTTTTAAGCGTCTGTGAATAACACTTTTACCCCGTAATTCATAAACGATTCATAAAGTTAAAGTGCAGATTAAAACCGGTTTTCCCATTCAAAATTCGCACATTAACGCCAAAATAACTTTAATAATAATCGTTTATGAATTAGGGGGTTAGTGTTTAATTATAAATATGTATAGGGTAACTGCTAGTAGTATATTTCTTATTTTGTCTATATTGGTTCTATTGTATTTTTTGGCATTTAAAATAAAACCCGTTTGTTTCAATCAAATTGGTTGCAAAATTTTATTTCATTTTTAAAGGTTGAGTAAAAATTTATCACTCTACCTAATGTCTTTGGTTTACGTATCCAGCAGCTATATTCTGTAACTCGCTAAATCTAAATCTAAATCGCTAAAAATTTCTAAAATCGTTTTAGAGAATTTTAGCTACATATTGAAATCTGCAATTCGTAATGCTAAATTAGGCAATGTCATAAAAATTAAATTCGGCGCAATTTTGGCGTTTGCTCTCATCGCTAAAATGTGATACATTTGTATTCTCTAAGCACATATAAGCAACTTTTCTAGTTAGAAACGCTAAAATTTAAGCAACATTATTTTGAAGGCGCAAAAAGGTAATTTAAGCAAAATATTTTTATATCATTGTTGTCTACAAAAATGATAAAAAAAGGGCAAAAATACATGCTCATTTAATATTTGGAATATCATAAAGAGTTTGCCCATGACAGGTTGAAGTGTTTTAGATATTATGAGTTGTTAATTTAAATAAAACTCAAATACTAAATTTTATATAAAAAATGTATTTAATAACAAAAAAAAAGATTTTTACAATATTACAAAATTAATGAAAACTCTGTACACAAATTTTAAATTTATTATGATCAAAAATATTTTTGTACATATAAATACTTTCAAATAAATACGCCACAGTACCGCCATCAAATACCACAGTTTTAACATAGAAAAAAATATCAATTTTTTACTGATGTTTTTCACACTGGATTAATTATGCTGGCATAACATGGCAGTTTATAGGCGAGAGGGGTGAAGAGAGCGTTTTTTCGTTGGCACAATTTTTCTTCCAGGCTCATACCAAAGTAAATTTATACCAAGTATATGCAAATCTACAAAAACAAAAAACATCATGTATTTTGTTTGTGTAAAAATAATGGATGAATGTCAAAAACAGATGAGAACAACATGAAGAAAACAAAAACAATTTGTAGAATTATGTATAACAAAGCATAACAAACCAAAATGGCGTATGAAAATTGTAAACAGCTTTTGACAGTCATACATTACCATTAAACGAGAAAAAAATTAATCAGCTGTTTAGATGCATATACTTGGTATAAATTTACTTTGGCTCATACCCGCACAAGCAGCAGGGCTGTCAGATAGGGCGATTTCTCGCCAAACATGGCGAATTTTTATTTGTCATGGCGAGGAAATTTTTGATTTGGTGACATGGCGATTTTTTTGGCGATTTAAAATCAGTATGGCGAAATATTTGGCTATATTTTTCAATAGTTAAGCGTTTTTAAGTTGTTATATACAACATTTTTTTAAAAATCTGGCATTCCAATTTTATATTATGTTTTGTTCTCATACTGAGTGAATGCCACTTTATAGACAACAAGCAAAAGAACTGCAGGTTAGGCTAAAAAAAGGTCAACAAATCCAAAAATGTCAAAAAGGAAAGAAAAATAAGAATTTGACTAGTGTATTATGTCAAAATAATGAAAACAGACTTCGTTGTAGATAACCTTTTATAAGATTTTCTAGTAATAAGCTGTAAAAAAACTAACGGAATAAAGAACAAATTGGACGTGCAAAAGAAACTAAAACATATAAATACATTTACCTATTATCAAATTTTTCTATGGCGTCTTCTTCAAAAAAAACTAAATTGGATCGTCGCCACAAAAAGGATTGGGTAGACGAGGATTGGGCTAAGGTAAGTGAATTTAGTCATCAACTATAAAATTTAATTTAAATTTTAATTTTCAGGTTGGCTTAAACCAATTACAGATGCGCCTTTAACATACCAGCAAACATGTCCAGACCAAAATACTTCATGGTGTTTTGCTTGCAAGGTTTCCTTAAGAGCACACAAGATTGATTTAAAAATACACTCCGAGTGTCATAAACATAAGAGTAAGATGTCCGTTTTATTTAAACAAAATAGAATTGAAAAATTTGGTAAGATGCATCATAATTCAAAGGGTACAAATAATTTTTATACTAACACATTACTATTTTTTTAGTTATTCAGCCACAATCTAATGAATCAAAAATTATTGACATTAAAATCGCTATTTTTATTGCAAAGCACACATCAATTGCTTCCGTGGACCATCTTTCGAGTATGCTGCGAAACAGCTCCTCAAAAGAAAACCCTTTTGAAAAATTAAGGCTGCATAAAACAAAATGTACAGCCATTATTAAAAATGTTGTATCACCATCAATTTTGGAAATGTTTATTGCAAGATATTGGTAATTCTAGTTACAGTCTTATAGTGGATGAATCTACCGACATTTCGCAAACAAAATGGATGAGTGTCTGCGTACGATTTTTTAATCACAAAAAGCTTCAAGTCGTTACTCATTTTTTGGGAATATTTTTAGTGGAAGAAGCTACTGCCGTACATCTTTTTGAAGGCTTGAAAATATTCTTAAAGAAGGTTGGTATAGAAATTAAAAATATGATAGCAATTGGAACAGACGGCGCCAGTAATTTGTGTGGAAAAAATAACTCCTTATATACACTTTTACGCAAGGAAAACTGTCAGCTGTTGATTGTAAAGTGTACTTGTCACTCCCTCCAACTTTGCTGCTCTAAAGCTTATGGACAAATTCCTAAAAATTCTGACTTTTTAATTAAAGAAGTGTACAATTATTTCAGTCATAGCCCACTTCGAACTTTACTCTACAGAAGAGCTTTTGATTTAATCAATATTGGAGTCGATTCCAATAATTTTAGAAAACTCGTTCAGGTTTCTGGAACTCGTTGGTTATCTTATGGGGCTGCAATTAAAAGAGTTTTGGAGCAGTGGGTTGAGCTTAAATATCACTTTTCATTAATATCAACTGCTGAAAACGATAAAAACGCTCAAATGATTTATAATGAATTATGTGACGAAAAAAATCGACTCTTCTTGAAATTTATAAGTCCGATTGTTATCAAAATGAATCAACTAAACCTCGAATTTCAGTCTGATCACATGGATGTAGGGAGCATGCATGATCAATTATTTTCCACAATACAAATTTTTTCTTCCAAAATTTTAAAGCCGTTATATTTAAATAAATTTGAAAATGCAGACAGCTTTTTGCTCACGTTAAATTCGGTCATTGATAAATCGGACTCCTTCCTACCGTTAAATGCAATAGATTACGGCTTTGAATTTGAAACTGAAATAAGAACTGTGGATTTAACACCAGACCAAATAAAAATTTTAAAAGAAAATTGTTTCACATATTTAAAAAAACTTTTGAAGGAAATGCTGAGCCGTTTACCGGAAAACATGAAGCTTTTTAAAGTTTTCAAAGAATTTTCAATAACAAAATGTGGTAATCCGCTAACCCAAGCAAAGTTTTATGTAATTCATGATACGTTGAGACCCTTTATGAGCAAAAAAGTTTCAGCAGGTGAATATGAGCTTCAATGGGCAAAGCTGTGCTATATTAATTGGAAAGACTATTTTAAGAATGAAATACCTACAAATTTACTTGATTTTTGGCCTATCGTTTATAACTACAAAGACGCAGCGGGTACGTTTCATTTTAAAGAAATATCTTTGGCCGTTCTGAACATGTTGGTTATTCCCACTAGCAACGCTTGCGTAGAAAGAGTATTTTCAATAATGAATTATACCAAAACTCGTTTAAGAAACAAATTGCAATATGAACTTCTTGATGCCTTGATAAGAATAATAAACTATATGAATTTAAATAAGATTTTTTTGCAATACGTTTGAGCCAACGGAAAACATGTTGAAAAAATTCAATGCCAATGTTATGTATGATATACAAAACAATACAGATCAGACAGACGAGACTGAGGTTTATAACCTTTTAGATATATGCTTTTAGCTTCTTAAAATAAATATAACTTTTTATTTGTTACCTGAAAAATAATAATTTTAGATTTTGTTTATTTTGTTTTTGTTAAATGAATTCAACCAATAAATATAAATATTTAACCACAAAACTTTACAAAAAAAAATAGGCGACTTTTGGCGATTTATTTTCTTTCAAAAAAATAAAAAATAAAAATTTTGGCGAATTTTGATTACTGGTTTGGCGATGAAGGTAAAAAAAAAATCTGACAACCCTGACAAGCAGCACAAAACTAATACATACACACTTACGAATACATAGGTTCTGTGTTTTCTTTTTTTACAGACCGTATTCAGTCGTTGGTTAGCTATCATCATTATAGGTATTTTATATGTTTTAAAATTTTTTTTTTCTTGAGTACATTCTCAAATAAAAGTAAAATTTTATATTTTAGTATTTTATATGTTTTTATTTTATTTATAAGCAGAAAATATTTTTTGTAAATAATCGCCTTTATGCTTATTAATTGTTAATTGATTAAATTTGTCAATAAATCTTTTAAAAAACATAATATTTTCTAACGATTAATTATAAAAATTCTCACAATTTATTTAAAAAACTACAAAAGTCCTAAGAGAATCAATAAGTTACATACACAATTAAATTAAAAGCTTTGAAAAATGTTGGCAGAAGTTTTTTTATTAGTAGAGACTTCTATTTAAAAATTTTTAATATTGAAGTTTAAAATTTTCCCTCATTGCAAAAATATTTAGTAAATTCGCTTCTTATACTTGTAATTCCTCATAAAATAATTGCCAATTCATCATTACTAATTCACGCCATATTTCTGCCAACTATGTATGTATGTATGTATGTTCCGTAATGTGTATAATAATAATAATAATGTGTATACAACGAAAGACAAACTTCAAATGAACAAAAAAACACTAACCACACACAGCTGAGTACACGTATACATTTTATGCCAGATGAATTAGTCCAGTGTAAATTTGAAAGAACAAAAATTGTCCGGCTTAAAAATTAGACTAGTCTGAAAATGCTCACTGAAATTAATTCTTAACAGTGATGCCATCTCTTATAAATAATCCCATAGCTTTGGGACATCATGCTTACAAGAGAAAATACTACGCAAAAATCATGCGCTTTACAATTTTTAAAATGCATGTGCTTCAAAAAAAACAATAAGTTTGGACTAGAAATTTGTCAAATAGCTTTCAAAAATAGACGTTTTAAAACATATTTTAAAAATTTTTTAAAAAAAAACACAATCATTGTTATGGAGTATAAATTATAATGAAAGATAACACTAATATAAAATGCCAAATATACACGCATATATATTTGTCTCTTTTCAATATTATATTATCAAAAAGAAAGAAAGGAATGGTCTAATGATATCAAATTAGCTACGACGAAAAAAGTAAATTTTAGCTAAGCGATTAGAATTACAGAATACCTTTTTAGCAAACGAGAATTACAGAATATAGCTGCAGATACACTATTTCTACTATTGTTACATTGTTAATTGCAGCTTATTGTGATAATTGTTATGTGCGTTCAGTAAAATAATATCGTCAGATCGTCGTGAACTCAACTTTTTTTTAGAACAATAAGAAATTTCCTACATTTAAAATTGTAATAAATAGTAAGTTTCACTAGAATATTGTATTAAGACAAACTATTAAATAAATAATTATGTTTTATTCATAACAAAAAACCTCTGAAAAAGGTTGTAAAAAGCAACCGAAACGTTGGTCAAATGTAAAATAATAATGAGATAGTTCGTTTTATTTTATTTACATTTGGAAACAAATAATTGACCGTTACAGCGACCGTTATTATTAAATTTTACTCATCTGGTCATCAAAAACAAAACTTAAGTGCTTTTTGTTATTCCGGGTGTTTAATGATGTTAAAAATACATTTTCTTCGTAGCTTAAACGATCATCTATCTAATGTACCTATGAATATGTAACTGTGCACACATACTCGTACATACATTACGGTTAAAAATTATTTAAAAATGTCTTGAATTTTTTCAATATATTATTTTATTTTATACAAAACAGTTTACTGATTCAGGCCCATGGGATGGAAAACTGAGTTTTGTTTGAAACGCACACTCCTTTTATAGAAATTAAAATTTTTACAATTTCAGCCGATAAGCCATTTAGTGGAAAAAATATATATGAATAAAGGATATATGTACCTGTTGTTGATGGGCCAAAGTTTGCTTCATTAGAACCATTTTGATGCTTTGTTCCATAGCATATTTCTTTGCTTTGCTAACGGTATCATGCTGTTCTGACGACAGCTTCGGTAAAGCTCCACCAAGTAATCCCAAAAGCGCTGATCTGGTTCCAGGTCCGAATTTCACATCACCGGTTTGCTTAAGATCATAAATGGGTTGAGAAATGTATGGTATTTTAGATTCCAAATTTTTTCCTAAAAGAAATAAAAAATTTTATCTAAGTCCTTGTGTTATCAACGGCTTAAAACCAATTATTCATTATATTGAACCAATTTTTTAAACTTTATACACTGTTAGCCAGCTTCACTTAATTTAAGGACTTGCTTTCAATATTGCAATTTTTAGCGAAGTTTGTACATTTTCTCAATGTACATTACATGATAGATTAATTAATAATTTTTTCTTTGCAAATCATAAATAATATATATATGGGGCTATATTTTGACAACTCTATACATTTTAATGCAATTGATATATAAAACCAATAATGAAAAATTTATAAATCGAAATTAAACTACGCTTGATTTGAAAATGGTCAAATAATTCCAATTTCGTTTTCTATCATTTCGATGCAGTAGGCATTACAGCTATATATATATTTGATATGTAATGTCGTTTTCAAATTTAAATGTACTTTATATATATATATATATATATATATATATATATATATGTGGATATATGGAAGAATAGATTAAGTCGAAAATAAAAGTTTTGAGATATAATCAATTTTATTCTGCTTGATTTTTGCGAATAATTTATGAATTAATATATTGGTAACATATTTATTAGAGAAGAAGGATGAATATTTTAAAAAAATATTTTTGAATTCAGAAGATGTTACGCCTTTTCTACTTATGCGCTTTTTCGAAACTGAAATTTGCGTTGAACTGGGCCTTAAGTAACTTAAGCGTTTCGGTTTAAATAAAAAGTAGGCATTGTGTAGTTTTAAATAAACATAAGTTTATAAAAACACATTAAAGAAGATAAGGTTATTGTTCACATGACAATATTTTTGGTTTTAACGCAAAATTAAAAATTAAGTTCTAAAATTAATAATATAATATTGTTGAATATTAAATTTTTTATTTATTCAAAAATTTTATCAGCCTCGGTTAAGTCCGGGTGGAAGTAAAACGTGTCTGCAGTATGTAAGTTTAAATAAAAATCTTTATTAATTTCATCAATAAGTGGCAACATGTCAATTAAATCTTGTTTCTTCTTTTGATTAATTTCAAGTGGTGAAAAATAGCATTGTTTTAAATTATTTTTTTTAATAGTGTAGCATGTGGCCAACAGTGTGTGGTATGCATTGCGATTCAATAGAACCGCAACATGCAAGCATTGACAAACTGCAAGCAAGATATTTTGTGTGTGTCGGTAATTTGACACTTGTACAGTTAATTAAGTGCAGCAGCACAATGCACATAAATGAATCACATTTATTAACTGTATTTGTTTGATTGTAGATATAACCTACACAAAGTATCTGTTGCTTTTAAGTATGCACTCGTTGAACTTTAAAACTGTTGAACACATGCCATACATAAATAGTTGGAAGCTAAATATGCTTACCCAACAATAATATATATTTCTATTCTTTTACTCTTATGTTAAGGTACCCCTAAGAATTATTCTCATAATTAGTATATAAGCCAATGTCAATTAGTTTAAGGAATCAATTAATACTTTGCCTTCAATCGGCATTACTAATTCATACTGGCATTCATCTGCCTTTTACTTTTATTTGCCAGTGGCGTTCTTAAGCGCCGGCACTATTAAATAAATTGAGAGCTCCCTAGAGAGCACCAGAATAACTAAATTGTTTTAATCATATTACAATAGAGCTTATACCTCTTTTCCTTAAATTAATGTTTCTAAAAGGCTCATTTTCATCTAAGGAACTTTTAAAGAAAACGGATCCAAATTCTTTAGTAAATCGTAACCATTTTATTTCTGCCCATCGTCATCCACTTTTCTCCATAAAAATAATTCCTTAGCAACACTCGCAAAATCCAAAAATTAGTTTCTATTCATTTCAATCAAACTAAATTTTCTTTTTACTCCAACAGTTCTAATAAATTGATACCAGTCCCGAGGGTGGTGAATTTGTACTGATGTTACTTTTTTCTTTTTTTCGATCAAAGCATGATCACTATCACACTCCATATGTGTGTGGCCAGGAACCATAAACTTATGATCCATTATACTTATTGATCCTGTTGTGTCTGCTAATTGCATGAATATGGCAAACATTGTTGCAACAAAAGAATTTTTATTCTGGCCAGGGCAGCGGTCACTATAAAAAATTACATGGTTGACAGAGAGTGGTAGACTTTCTAAGTAAGTATTGGAATAAGCATGACGCTATCTCGTTGCCACCACGTTTAGCCAAAGCTTCGTGCCACATATAACAGAATGGTTCATTTGTTGAGCAGTCATGCACAGTTAGATTGAAAGTCCACAATGGCCTTTTATAAAATGATACTGACGAGCGTAAAAATGGAGTAGGGAGGCATTGTTGCAAATCAAAGGAAAATATTTTAAATTTTTATCAGCACTTCCCTTTTGCTTATCATTTCGTTTTGATTCAAAAGCTTGTTTCGCTTGGTGATGGTGAACTGCTTGTTCAATTTTTAGAGCATCCAGTGATTCTGCTTCTGCAACTTTTATTTTTGAATTCAACATGTCACATTTGTGACAAGTGTCTAGTTTTGGTTTTTTGAATTTTAAATTCAATGTGTAAAAAATCTGAGAAAATTTGGAAATTGATATAGAGTGATCATAATTTTCGCAATAAAGCCTGTGAAGCTGAGCAACAGACAAATCGCCGGGCAAATATTTCTTGGATGTATCACGTCGAGTATAGTGCGATTCATACGAAGGGAAAGAGTTTATAAACTCAATCACTTCTATTTCCTTTGAAGCTGGAAGTTTTTTTGGGCTTGGGTGTTTTCCACGTTGATCGGTAAAAGCACCATGTCCTTCAATTTTTTTTTGCTACAGTTTTCAAAAACTTATCGCTTTCGCATAAAGTCCCTTTAAAACATTTCTGACACACCAAAACTCGTTGACCCCTTATTTCCAAATAATATTTGTATGTATTCATCCGTTTCCTCGGATTAGTTTCACTTTTATCTTTCCGTATAGTTTTAGTTGAATGAATTTCAATTAATCCTACTACAAACGCTTGTCGCAATTGGTACGATCCCAGCTGCCAGTACAGTTCATGAATTACTTGTTGCTGTTCTGGTGTAATTTTATCTTTGCATTTATTTCGGCAATGCTGCAACACTCGCATTGCGCGGGAAGGCACAATTTTGCCACTGCTTGAAATGTAAGATTTACCTTTGTTGCGCAGATTTTGCTTCGCATTTTTGGATGTTGACGGATTAGTATTTACTTCTTCTTCTAACTGGCTTTCCTACATTATGAATTTTTTTTATTATATTTTCACTTTTTGACCTCCATAACTTTTTACTTACATGACTTATTTTATCTTGAGAATCTGTATCGCTTGTATCTAATTCATTAATATTAACATTTGGATTTAAAACAGAATCATCGCTGTCAAATCCGAATGATTTTTCTTCACATTCGATTTTTTTGTCCATTTTATCTCCTTACGGTTCAACCTGTACAAAAATTATTTCACGACTGACACTTATGTGCAAGCTGACACAATATTTCGCAGAACAAAAAACACTTAAGTAAACATACAGTACCGTTAATTTTTAGCACCGCGTGATTAAAACAGCTTGTGTCTTCATAAGCTATTCTGAAATATTTGTTTTTTTGTTTCTTTCATTGAAAAACATTTCGTCCTAAGAACTTACATTCACTTAAGATAACTGTATACAAGAATCACATGTGTACATGTCACTATGTGTAAATAAGTTGTTTTAATCAATGCATTATTGATTCAAAAAACTTAAGCTAAAAAGTAAAAGTACATAATATTGATAAAAAAAACAGAATTTTTCAAAACGGACTAACCACATTTAAGCGCCTTTGCTTCTGTAATGCGCCAAACGCCTTAACTCAATTCTATCTTATGTCGAATTAAGCTACTGTTCCATATTGCCACAGATATATAGGTTTTTAGTATCAAATTAACGTTTTTTCGATTCAAATTAAATTTTATTCTAAACAAATTAAGTTATTTTCAGCATAAATTATACTTTTTGCAAGTCACATTCAATATCTTTTATTTCAAGTTAATTTTTTTTCATTTTACATAAACTTTTTTTAATTTCAAATTTAATTATTTTTTAATTTAACGCAAAATACTAAAAAACTGATTATTATTTTATACCATTAAATCTAAACTAAGTTTATGTTATTTGCTATATAAATATTCATTGCAACGGCTCTCCAGATGCAGCTAATGACAAATTCATGGTGATATCAACATAATAATTGTTGCAATCGGAAGGTGTTACCGATTCCACGGATTGTTTAATTATTGTTACCAAATCCATATTGCGCTCTGGATCAGCTAACAAATTTCGAGCACAAAGTTTAGTTTTTGAAAAAACTTTTTCTACTGGATTTAGCATAGGAGAATATGGAGGAAGAAACCTAAAATATACCCAGACTCAGAAATTTGATCTTTTACCACTTGAGTTTTATGTATCTGTGCAATGTCAAGGATCAACCAAGCTCCTGTGATGTTGGATTCAGCTAACTTATGAAATAGTTCCTCAAGGAAAGATGAAAAAATATTGGTATTAACCGTGGAATGGGCTATTATTTTTTTATGTATGTTCATAGCTGCAATGAGGGAAACATTTCGTCCTCTAACGGTGGGAACAATTACATGTGCTGCAGTATTTACTTTGGATCTCGCCTTGTTTCTCGGAAGGTGGTAATTAAAACTGGATTCGTCTAGGAATATTATTTTTTCTCTTATTGCTGTAGCGTTTTGGGCAAAATTCATTGCATACGGTTTGCGTCGTTGAATTGTAACATCGCAATTTAAGCGATCTATGTTAATTGTGGCAGTTTTTAAAGTTATTCGCAAAGATTTTAATGCAGTGTGTATACTCGTTGTACTTAACTCCACATTACAGATTTCTCGAATCTTTTCGCGAATACCTTTTAATGTTATACATGGATTTCTTTCGATAATCTCCTCAATTTTATCCAATATCAGGGCAGTCAAATTAGAGTGACGTCTTCCACCACGGCTCTTCATGGCAACACACCCATCCTTCTTATAGCGATTTATAATTGATGTAGCAGTATTTTTATTTATACCAGCTATTTCGGCTGATGCAACTATGGTTTTCCCTTCTTCATAAAACTTTATTAAAATATTCTTTTTATCTAAGCTAATATTGTTATATTTTTCGCGTCTTCTACGATGACGATCAGGCGTTGGTATTTCTGATATGTTTTCCACTGACGAACTATCTGTCAGAAGTTGAATTCGAGGATTACTTTCTACGATGGAGGACAACATATTTTTTATTTATTTATTTAGTATTACTAGAAGTTAACAAATTAAGAATTTCACTAAACTTTGCACAACTCAAATATCACTCGATCAACCAAATAACTATCTAGCCAAACACGTGTCTGCGTTTAATCTTATTGATAATTATTTTACTACTCAGTGGAATATTAAAGTGTATTGTGGAATATTGTAGTGCTTGTGCTAGACCAGTGCAGAGTTATGTGTATCCTTGTATTCATTTCACGGGAGAATACTGGAAAATATTTTCCGTTATAATTAATAACAATAAGAGAAAGGTTATCACAACTAAAAGAGAAAAATACTTTTTTAAAGCATTCTAAATTTAATTCAAGAAAAATTAATTTGGAGTAAAATAAATTGAATTTGAAAAGAAAAAAACTTAATTCAAACCAAAAAAAATTGCTTTAAAATGCAAAAAAATTGAATTTGTTTTGATAATAATTTATTTTGTTTAGAACAAAATTTAATTTGCTTTGAAAGAACTTGAGTTTGACTTTTAAAATATTTAATTTGAATCGAAAAAACGTTAATTTGAGAGTAAAAACCTATCTATATATATATATATATATATATATATATATATATGGCACTCCTTAGTGTACATAGTTTTCACTTACACATAAATGTAACACGTATATACTAGAAAACTTCTTAGGCACTAAATAATATGGGCTAATTTTAATGACTAGATTCGGAAATATATACTAGTGAATTAGTTATGATCCTTCAAGAAGATAAATTTTATATGAATAAAAAAACTGAATGGTAGGTAGGTAGGCTGAAAAGATAACATAAAAAGAAAAACAAAGGTAGAAATACTTTCTTTTATATGTATATTATAGCAAGCATTACCCTTGGATGTTCAGCAATCAGCTTGGATTCTCAGACATTCAGATAAGAAATTTCTATATTTAAACGGAAAAAATAAAAAGATCCTAAAAAGTAAAAAAAAAAAAAAAATAACAATTTATTAAAAATAGTCCTCAAATTATATGTGAAATGAACACGTTTTTAAATGAAATACCATTATTTATAAATACCTATATAAACACATACACATATACAAAAAATTTAGTATTCCTTTTACAAGTAAACATACATACTCATGTTTGGTTTTTGTCTTACTACTCGTAATATGTTAGCTTTGGGACACATTTGACATACATACAAGAAGAGATATGAATTACATATATGCACTTTTTTCAAATACAAAATAAATACTTCTGAAATAAGTATTCACCCCTATCGTGAATAATTTTTTCCTCGTTTTTTTTTTACTTCTCACGTATTTATCTATTTGCAATCATGAAAAAAGTTTATTCAGTCCAGAGGGTCAATTCTCGTTCTGCGAAACGTGAAATGGAAAAGGTTTCATTTTCGTTTGCATTACAACTTTACGCAATTAGGGTGTTCACACTGTAGTCATATCAGTTATATTGTCATAATTTCTTATTATTTAACAATAGTTTAAAAAAGTTGTTGTTGTGGTTCAAGCAAAAAAGTCATATATTAATAACACTTTTTAAGGTATGTTTATGGTTTGCCATTTTCTCGAAGAGTTCAGCCTTCTTACAGGTAACACAATGGGCCACATTAGGACCCAAGTGGGCTGGAATCTAATTTCTAATTTCCAGCAACTTGCCAACCAACCTAACCTAATCTAAACAAAAACAAAACGTACTTCATGTTAAACTTATACGAGGGCGACCGCAAAAGTAACTGGCCTAACATAAAAAGAACCGTTTTTTTGGATATATTATTATTTATTTTTCAACATAATCTCCTTCCAACTTAATACACTTCATCAAACGTTTTTCAAGTTTTTTAATTCCATCCGAAAAATAAGATTTTTCAAGACCTTCAAAATATGCCTCAGTTTCAGCAATAACCTCGCTATTGGACGAAAATTTTTTGCCAGCGAGAAATTTTTTTAAATTTGGAAACAACAAATAATCAGAAGGAGCTAAATCTGGATTATATGGTGGATGCGGAGCAATTTCAAATCGTAATTCGGCCAGTTTTTGTTGAGTTAAAAATGCAGTGTGTGAAGGAGCATTTTCTTAATGAAAAAGAAATTTTTTTTTTTGCTAAATGCGGCCGTTTTATCTTGATTTCTTCACTCAACCGATCCAATAATGCACAATAATATTCTACACGTACCAATTAAAGAGTGCTAAAGGTCTAACAGTCGTAATAAAAGGTATAGACTCTAGCGTGGATCCGGAAGAGATCAAGTCTGTCCTTGAAAATAGTGGCTACAAGGTGAAAAATGTCTCAAACATTAAAAATAGAGAAAAAATCCCCCAACCAATATTTAGAGTCGAGTTACAGCCAGATGGCATAAAAATAAAAAAGAATGAAGCGCATCCAATATATGATTTAAAGTACTTGTTGCACCGAAGAGTTACTGTTGAGCTTCCACATAAAAGAGCTGGACCTGTTCAATGCCTGAACTGCCAAGAATTTGGGCACACGAAGACTTATTGCAAGTTGCCTACAGTCTGCGTTGTATGTGGTGAGTTACACAGTACTGCTAACTGTGATAAAATAAAAGGTGATACCAAGGCGAAAAAATGTGGCAATTGCGGCGGAAATCACACTGCCAACTATAGAGGCTGCCCCCTTTACTCGTTTTTTAAGAATTCATCAACCAAAAAAACCAATGCTACTCCCGCTCAACCTAAAACCCCTATTAACTATCCACAGTTTCCTCAACCGTCCACCAGCAAAAACCAATTTTCAAACATTTTCAAGTCTAACGCGACTAGTGCTCAACAACAATCTAACAACAAATTTTCATACGCTAGTATTTTAAAAAGCAATCAGAGTACGGCGCAAAAAACCGTAAATGCAAATGAAGATTCGGGGTATAATTTTAGTCGTATTGAAGCCTCAATTGAGAGCTTAATACAAACTGTAAATACATTTACTCTCAACATGTCCTGTATGATGCAGAAAATGTTGAAAATGCAGTCTACCTTGTTGCAGGCTGTACTAAGCAAACCATGAACTTAAAAATCTGTTTTTGGAACGCAAACGGCATCTGCCAACATAAAAACGAAATAGAATATTTTCTTCAGGATAAACAAATCGATGTTATGCTTATCTCAGAAACTCATTTGACATCTCGAAGCTGTTTCAGAATTAGTGGATATAATTTTTACGACACCAAGGATCCCCGTGGCAGAGCTTGTGGTGGTTCGGGAATCCTAATAAAAACGCGAATAAAACACCACCTGTTGAATGATTTTTGTGAAGATTATCTTCAAGCAACGAACATCTGCATCGAAACTTACTATCAAAAACTTGTAATATCATCTGTCTATTCGCCCCCCAGATTCACAATTACCGAGAGTCAATATACGGCTTTTTATAAATCACTGGGCCTCCGTTTTCTAGCAGCTGGCGACTACAATGCTAAACACACATTTTGGGGTTCACGTTTAATCACACCTAAGGGACGAATTTTATTCGACACAATATCTAAAATGGGTTTGAATGTAGTTTCAAGTGGACAGCCAACATATTGGCCAACAGATCGACAAAAAATTCCTGATGTTATCGACTTTGGAATTGTGAAAGGCGTGCCCAGCGAGATGGTTGAAGTTGAAGCATCTTTGGACTTATCTTCAGACCACTCGCCTACTATTGTCACTATTTAGTCACACACAACATGAGATTTAGCGACGACATCTGCACGTATTAACTGGCTGAAATACAGAAAATATCTGAGTGCTCATTGCTCGGAAAAAATGCCGCTGAGAACACCTTCAGACATAGACGATTCTCTCAGGTTGTGTGAAGCGCATGTTAAACAAGCTGCTTTTAATGCTACTTCAAATGAAATAAACCAACCAGTGAGATTGAACAATATTTTTTCTGTAGATATAGAAAGGCTATTGACTGAAAAACGGCGAGCTCGACGAAAATGGCAGCGCTACAGATCGCCCCAGCTAAAATTAAGACTTAAGGAGTGTACCAAGCAGCTTAGGAAAGTTTTGCAAGCTCAAAAAACAGCTTCCCTTCAAAAATTCCTTCAAGAGCTAGATACAACACCACAAACAGATTATTCACTGTGGCGTGCAGCCAGAGGACTAAAAAGGCCGGTGATATACAAACCCCCATTACGAGCCCCAAATGGTGACAGGGCAAAAACTGATGCTGAAAAAGGTGTACTCTTTGTTAAACACTTAGAAAAAGTTTTCACTCCGAATATTTCTGCTGATATTGTTGAACTGCCACCAGTCGTCCCTTTACCAGAAATACCGATAAGATTTAACATGACGGAGATTGAAAATACTATTACTAGTCTTAACACCAGAAAAGCCCCAGGTGTCGACAAAATAAGCAACAAAATGCTTCAAGAATTGCCTTACACTGCAAAAAGAATAATACTATTCATTTTTAACAGTATTCTACGCCTAGAACACTATCCTAAAGAATGGAAGGTTTCGCTAATTACTATGATACCAAAGCCCGGCAAGGATCATACAAAGGTTGAATCCTATCGGCCTATTAGTTTACTGTCTAACATTTCAAAACTATTTGAAAAGCTGTATATGAGCAAGCTGATGCCTATAGTGACTAGTAATGGATGTATTCCAGATCATCAATTCGGTTTTCGCAGACAACATAACACAATAGAACAAACTCACAGACTTGTGAATGTCATTAGAGACACTTTTGAAAAAAAGAAATACTGCTCTGCGCTCTTTATTGATGTCTCACAAGCTTTCGATAAAGTATGGCACGAAGGTCCTTTCAACAAATTAACACAAAATCTACCAGAAAACATCGTAAAGCTTTTAAAAAGCTATTTCATGGAACGTAAATTTGTAGTTAGGGAAGGCAATTTTTTAAGCCCTCCGCAGTCGATTGAAGCCGGAGTCCCTCAAGGCAGTATCTTCGGACCCTTACTTTATTTAATATATGCCTCTGACTTACCGTTAAACAGTAACATTCATACATCAACATTTGCGGATGATACAGCCTTTCTAAGCGTTCACGAAAATCCTGTAGAAGCTTCCCGCAACTTGCAAGGGTACATATCAAACTGGAAACATGGCTAAAACAATGGCGGATAAAAATTAATGAGCAGAAATGTGTACACGTCACTTTTACGTTGCGCAGGGAAACATGCCCGCCTATACTAATCAATACCGAGACTATACCGCAAAACACTGCAGTAAAATATCTAGGCATTCATCTTGATCGTCGTTTAACGTGGAAATCGCATATAGACGCAAAGATGACACAAATGAAATTAAAAGCAGCCCAAATGAATTGGGTTATTGGAAGAAATTCTATACTAAGCCTAGACTTTAAGCTTCTATTATACAACGCGATCCTGAAACCAATATGGTCCTATGGAATCCAGTTATGGCGCACTGCCTCAGCATCGAGTGTAGAAAAAATTCAAAGGCGACAAAACAAAATTCTACGTACAATTACTGCAGCCCCCTGGTACATCCGAAATCAGCGAATTCACAAAGATCTCGATGTTCCGTTGGTGAAGACAGTATTTTCAAAACACGCAAAAAAATATATTGAAAAACTAGTATTGCACCCAAATCCACTTGCGCGCAACATTCTAAATTATAGAGGCCACACCCGGTTTAGAAGGAGGGATACTCTTTCTCTCAGCCGTACACGAGAGATGTAAAACATCAAAAATCAACAGTTGGAATTAAAAATTTTGTTTAGCACTGGCTAAACATATATTAATGTATTTTTAGATTTAAGATTTGAAAAACGGAAAAAATAAAACTCCTCAAATGAGTTTTATTTTAGACGGAAAAAATAAAACTCCTCAAATGAGTTTTACTTTAGACGGAAAAAATAAAACTCCTAAAATGAGTTTTATTTTATGATGGCGAAATAAAACTCTATTTTTAAGAGTTTTTTTCGACCTTTTATTTTTAGGTTTGAAAATAACTGTTAAAGATGGAGTTTTTTTTTTAATTCATAAAATAACTGTTATAAAATAACTTTTTTGATATCACTTATAACCGTTACTGCTTTTATCGAAAAAGTCAAGAAAAAAAGTTATTTTTTAACTTTAATTTTTTAAGGCAGAAATAACAGTTATTTCTTAACTTTTATTTTTTAAGGCAAAAATTAAAAGTTATTTTTGACTTTTATTATTTTACTCAAAAAATAAAAGTTATTTTTTAACTTTTAATATTTTAAGGCAAAAATAAAAGTTATGAATTAAATATTGCATAGCAACACGCAAGTTTTATTGCTTTCAATGCTATAAATGATAAAACATCCGTTATCACAATTTCAAGAGCACTCAAATTGATATTTGGGGATTTGAGATATAATTTATCTGAAGAAAACTTAGAATCAATTTTGATGGTAAAATTAAACAGCTGAACATATATAATAATAACAATAATTTTTATATACCTATAAATTGGAGGCAATAAAACTAGCGTATTACTATGCAATACTTTATTCATGACTTTTATTTTTGCCTTAAAATATTAAAAGTTAAAAAATAATTTTTATTTTTTGAGTAAAATAATAAAAGTCAAAAATAACTTTTAATTTTTGCCTTAAAAAATAAAAGTCTAAATTAAAAGTTATTTTTTGACTTTTATTAAAAAAGGCACAAATTTAAAAGTCATATAAAAATTTGCATATACATATCCTATGTATCATAATGGTAAAAACCAAAATTTTCTACGATAATTTTTTATGTGTGCTTTTTTGATGTAAAATTTTAAAAATAACAGTTATTTTCTGTCCCTGCTACAAATACATATTATATTGGCCTTGTAGGCTTTCATTGTATTTAAAATTGAATTTAAATAAATAAAATACATAAATATAAATTTTTTTTCGAAAAATAAATTTTTTCGTATTTATTTTTCTTTGTTAAAAATGATAATGCGCGAATAAAAATTACACTGCCATTTTTTTTATGTAAATTTAAAAGAATTTTAAATGAGAAAAGTTGTAATATTGTACTTTCATCTTGTGGTCTAAATCTTTTAAATTCTTTTTAGCTATTTTTTTCTATGTTAATATTTGCTTAATCTATATCTATATATATAAAAGAGGATGTGTGTATGTATGTAAGAAATGGACTCGAAAACGGCTGGGCCGATTTTGATGAAATTTTCAGAGAATCTTCAGAATATTCAGGCGGGTGAGATAGGCTATATGAAGTTTTGATTGGACAAAGAGGCGTGGCACCGCCCATATAACCCAAAAATTTAAATCGCCATATTTTGGGCATTTTTTGACCTACGTCGATGATATTTGGTACATATGGTATTGGCATAATTTGGAATAGGTACCAAGAGAAAAGTGGGTGGGACCACGCCCCTTTTATAGTAAAACCAAACTCTTGGACCGATCTTCCTGAAATTTTCACAGCATGTTACTGTGACTCTGGAAGGAATAATAGGCTATATGAAGTTTTGATTGGACATGTTAAACTTATACGAGGGCGACCGCAAAAGTAACTGGCCTAACATAAAAAGAACCGTTTTTTTGGATATATTATTATTTATTTTTCAACATAATCTCCTTCCAACTTAATACACTTCATCAAACGTTTTTCAAGTTTTTTAATTCCATCCGAAAAATAAGATTTTTCAAGACCTTCAAAATATGCCTCAGTTTCAGCAATAACCTCGCTATTGGACGAAAATTTTTTGCCAGCGAGAAATTTTTTTAAATTTGGAAACAACAAATAATCAGAAGGAGCTAAATCTGGATTATATGGTGGATGCGGAGCAATTTCAAATCGTAATTCGGCCAGTTTTTGTTGAGTTAAAAATGCAGTGTGTGAAGGAGCATTTTCTTAATGAAAAAGAAATTTTTTTTTTGCTAAATGCGGCCGTTTTATCTTGATTTCTTCACTCAACCGATCCAATAATGCACAATAATATTCTACACGTACCAATTAAAGAGTGCTAAAGGTCTAACAGTCGTAATAAAAGGTATAGACTCTAGCGTGGATCCGGAAGAGATCAAGTCTGGCCTTGAAAATAGTGGCTACAAGGTGAAAAATGTCTCAAACATTAAAAATAGAGAAAAAATCCCCCAACCAATATTTAGAGTCGAGTTACAGCCAGATGGCATAAAAATAAAAAAGAATGAAGCGCATCCAATATATGATTTAAAGTACTTGTTGCACCGAAGAGTTACTGTTGAGCTTCCACATAAAAGAGCTGGACCTGTTCAATGCCTGAACTGCCAAGAATTTGGGCACACGAAGACTTATTGCAAGTTGCCTACAGTCTGCGTTGTATGTGGTGAGTTACACAGTACTGCTAACTGTGATAAAATAAAAGGTGATACCAAGGCGAAAAAATGTGGCAATTGCGGCGGAAATCACACTGCCAACTATAGAGGCTGCCCCCTTTACTCGTTTTTTAAGAATTCATCAACCAAAAAAACCAATGCTACTCCCGCTCAACCTAAAACCCCTATTAACTATCCACAGTTTCCTCAACCGTCCACCAGCAAAAACCAATTTTCAAACATTTTCAAGTCTAACGCGACTAGTGCTCAACAACAATCTAACAACAAATTTTCATACGCTAGTATTTTAAAAAGCAATCAGAGTACGGCGCAAAAAACCGTAAATGCAAATGAAGATTCGGGGTATAATTTTAGTCGTATTGAAGCCTCAATTGAGAGCTTAATACAAACTGTAAATACATTTACTCTCAACATGTCCTGTATGATGCAGAAAATGTTGAAAATGCAGTCTACCTTGTTTCAGGCTGTACTAAGCAAACCATGAACTTAAAAATCTGTTTTTGGAACGCAAACGGCATCTGCCAACATAAAAACGAAATAGAATATTTTCTTCAGGATAAACAAATCGATGTTATGCTTATCTCAGAAACTCATTTGACATCTCGAAGCTGTTTCAGAATTAGTGGATATAATTTTTACGACACCAAGGATCCCCGTGGCAGAGCTTGTGGTGGTTCGGGAATCCTAATAAAAACGCGAATAAAACACCACCTGTTGAATGATTTTTGTGAAGATTATCTTCAAGCAACGAACATCTGCATCGAAACTTACTATCAAAAACTTGTAATATCATCTGTCTATTCGCCCCCCAGATTCACAATTACCGAGAGTCAATATACGGCTTTTTATAAATCACTGGGCCTCCGTTTTCTAGCAGCTGGCGACTACAATGCTAAACACACATTTTGGGGTTCACGTTTAATCACACCTAAGGGACGAATTTTATTCGACACAATATCTAAAATGGGTTTGAATGTAGTTTCAAGTGGACAGCCAACATATTGGCCAACAGATCGACAAAAAATTCCTGATGTTATCGACTTTGGAATTGTGAAAGGCGTGCCCAGCGAGATGGTTGAAATTGAAGCATCTTTGGACTTATCTTCAGACCACTCGCCACTAGCGACGACATCTGCACGTATTAACTGGCTGAAATACAGAAAATATCTGAGTGCTCATTGCTCGGAAAAAATGCCGCTGAGAACACCTTCAGACATAGACGATTCTCTCAGGTTGTGTGAAGCGCATGTTAAACAAGCTGCTTTTAATGCTACTTCAAATGAAATAAACCAACCAGTGAGATTGAACAATATTTTTTCTGTAGATATAGAAAGGCTATTGACTGAAAAACGGCGAGCTCGACGAAAATGGCAGCGCTACAGATCGCCCCAGCTAAAATTAAGACTTAAGGAGTGTACCAAGCAGCTTAGGAAAGTTTTGCAAGCTCAAAAAACAGCTTCCCTTCAAAAATTCCTTCAAGAGCTAGATACAACACCATAAACAGATTATTCACTGTGGCGTGCAGCCAGAGGACTAAAAAGGCCGGTGATATACAAACCCCCATTACGAGCCCCAAATGGTGACAGGGCAAAAACTGATGCTGAAAAAGGTGTACTCTTTGTTAAACACTTAGAAAAAGTTTTCACTCCGAATATTTCTGCTGATATTGTTGAACTGCCACCAGTCGTCCCTTTACCAGAAATACCGATAAGATTTAACATGACGGAGATTGAAAATACTATTACTAGTCTTAACACCAGAAAAGCCCCAGGTGTCGACAAAATAAGCAACAAAATGCTTCAAGAATTGCCTTACACTGCAAAAAGAATAATACTATTCATTTTTAACAGTATTCTACGCCTAGAACACTATCCTAAAGAATGGAAGGTTTCGCTAATTACTATGATACCAAAGCCCGGCAAGGATCATACAAAGGTTGAATCCTATCGGCCTATTAGTTTACTGTCTAACATTTCAAAACTATTTGAAAAGCTGTATATGAGCAAGCTGATGCCTATAGTGACTAGTAATGGATGTATTCCAGATCATCAATTCGGTTTTCGCAGACAACATAACACAATAGAACAAACTCACAGACTTGTGAATGTCATTAGAGACACTTTTGAAAAAAAGAAATACTGCTCTGCGCTCTTTATTGATGTCTCACAAGCTTTCGATAAAGTATGGCACGAAGGTCTTTTCAATAAATTAACACAAAATCTACCAGCAAACATCGTAAAGCTTTTAAAAAGCTATTTCATGGAACGTAAATTTGTAGTTAGGGAAGGCAATTTTTTAAGCCCTCCGCAGTCGATTGAAGCCGGAGTCCCTCAAGGCAGTATCTTCGGACCCTTACTTTATTTAATATATGCCTCTGACTTACCGTTAAACAGTAACATTCATACATCAACATTTGCGGATGATACAGCCTTTCTAAGCGTTCACGAAAATCCTGTAGAAGCTTCCCGCAACTTGCAAGGGTACAAATCAAACTGGAAACATGGCTAAAACAATGGCGGATAAAAATTAATGAGCAGAAATGTGTACACGTCACTTTTACGTTGCGCAGGGAAACATGCCCGCCTATACTAATCAATACCGAGACTATACCGCAAAACACTGCAGTAAAATATCTAGGCATTCATCTTGATCGTCGTTTAACGTGGAAATCGCATATAGACGCAAAGATGACACAAATGAAATTAAAAGCAGCCCAAATGAATTGGGTTATTGGAAGAAATTCTATACTAAGCCTAGACTTTAAGCTTCTATTATACAACGCGATCCTGAAACCAATATGGTCCTATGGAATCCAGTTATGGCGCACTGCCTCAGCATCGAGTGTAGAAAAAATTCAAAGGCGACAAAACAAAATTCTACGTACAATTACTGCAGCCCCCTGGTACATCCGAAATCAGCGAATTCACAAAGATCTCGATGTTCCGTTGGTGAAGACAGTATTTTCAAAACACGCAAAAAAATATATTGAAAAACTAGTATTGCACCCAAATCCACTTGCGCGCAACATTCTAAATTATAGAGGCCACACCCGGTTTAGAAGGAGGGATACTCTTTCTCTCAGCCGTACACGAGAGATGTAAAACATCAAAAATCAACAGTTGGAATTAAAAATTTTGTTTAGCACTGGCTAAACATATATTAATGTATTTTTAGATTTAAGATTTGAAAAACGGAAAAAATAAAACTCCTCAAATGAGTTTTATTTTAGACGGAAAAAATAAAACTCCTCAAATGAGTTTTACTTTAGACGGAAAAAATAAAACTCCTAAAATGAGTTTTATTTTATGATGGCGAAATAAAACTCTATTTTTAAGAGTTTTTTTCGACCTTTTATTTTTAGGTTTGAAAATAACTGTTAAAGATGGAGTTTTTTTTTTAATTCATAAAATAACTGTTATAAAATAACTTTTTTGATATCACTTATAACCGTTACTGCTTTTATCGAAAAAGTCAAGAAAAAAAGTTATTTTTTAACTTTAATTTTTTAAGGCAGAAATAACAGTTATTTCTTAACTTTTATTTTTTAAGGCAAAAATTAAAAGTTATTTTTGACTTTTATTATTTTACTCAAAAAATAAAAGTTATTTTTTAACTTTTAATATTTTAAGGCAAAAATAAAAGTTATGAATTAAATATTGCATAGCAACACGCAAGTTTTATTGCTTTCAATGCTATAAATGATAAAACATCCGTTATCACAATTTCAAGAGCACTCAAATTGATATTTGGGGATTTGAGATATAATTTATCTGAAGAAAACTTAGAATCAATTTTGATGGTAAAATTAAACAGCTGAACATATACAATAATAACAATAATTTTTATATACCTATAAATTGGAGGCAATAAAACTAGCGTATTACTATGCAATACTTTATTCATGACTTTTATTTTTGCCTTAAAATATTAAAAGTTAAAAAATAATTTTTATTTTTTGAGTAAAATAATAAAAGTCAAAAATAACTTTTAATTTTTGCCTTAAAAAATAAAAGTCTAAATTAAAAGTTATTTTTTGACTTTTATTAAAAAAGGCACAAATTTAAAAGTCATATAAAAATTTGCATATACATATCCTATGTATCATAATGGTAAAAACCAAAATTTTCTACGATAATTTTTTATGTGTGCTTTTTTGATGTAAAATTTTAAAAATAACAGTTATTTTCTGTCCCTGCTACAAATACATATTATATTGGCCTTGTAGGCTTTCATTGTATTTAAAATTGAATTTAAATAAATAAAATACATAAATATAAATTTTTTTTCGAAAAATAAATTTTTTCGTATTTATTTTTCTTTGTTAAAAATGATAATGCGCGAATAAAAATTACACTGCCATTTTTTTTATGTAAATTTAAAAGAATTTTAAATGAGAAAAGTTGTAATATTGTACTTTCATCTTGTGGTCTAAATCTTTTAAATTCTTTTTAGCTATTTTTTTCTATGTTAATATTTGCTTAATCTATATCTATATATATAAAAGAGGATGTGTGTATGTATGTAAGAAATGGACTCGAAAACGGCTGGGCCGATTTTGATGAAATTTTCAGAGAATCTTCAGAATATTCAGGCGGGTGAGATAGGCTATATGAAGTTTTGATTGGACAAAGAGGCGTGGCACCGCCCATATAACCCAAAAATTTAAATCGCCATATTTTGGGCATTTTTTGACCTACGTCGATGATATTTGGTACATATGGTATTGGCATAATTTGGAATAGGTACCAAGAGAAAAGTGGGTGGGACCACGCCCCTTTTATAGTAAAACCAAACTCTTGGACCGATCTTCCTGAAATTTTCACAGCATGTTACTGTGACTCTGGAAGGAATAATAGGCTATATGAAGTTTTGATTGGACATGTTAAACTTATACGAGGGCGACCGCAAAAGTAACTGGCCTAACATAAAAAGAACCGTTTTTTTGGATATATTATTATTTATTTTTCAACATAATCTCCTTCCAACTTAATACACTTCATCAAACGTTTTTCAAGTTTTTTAATTCCATCCGAAAAATAAGATTTTTCAAGACCTTCAAAATATGCCTCAGTTTCAGCAATAACCTCGCTATTGGACGAAAATTTTTTGCCAGCGAGAAATTTTTTTAAATTTGGAAACAACAAATAATCAGAAGGAGCTAAATCTGGATTATATGGTGGATGCGGAGCAATTTCAAATCGTAATTCGGCCAGTTTTTGTTGAGTTAAAAATGCAGTGTGTGAAGGAGCATTTTCTTAATGAAAAAGAAATTTTTTTTTTGCTAAATGCGGCCGTTTTATCTTGATTTCTTCACTCAACCGATCCAATAATGCACAATAATATTCTACACGTACCAATTAAAGAGTGCTAAAGGTCTAACAGTCGTAATAAAAGGTATAGACTCTAGCGTGGATCCGGAAGAGATCAAGTCTGGCCTTGAAAATAGTGGCTACAAGGTGAAAAATGTCTCAAACATTAAAAATAGAGAAAAAATCCCCCAACCAATATTTAGAGTCGAGTTACAGCCAGATGGCATAAAAATAAAAAAGAATGAAGCGCATCCAATATATGATTTAAAGTACTTGTTGCACCGAAGAGTTACTGTTGAGCTTCCACATAAAAGAGCTGGACCTGTTCAATGCCTGAACTGCCAAGAATTTGGGCACACGAAGACTTATTGCAAGTTGCCTACAGTCTGCGTTGTATGTGGTGAGTTACACAGTACTGCTAACTGTGATAAAATAAAAGGTGATACCAAGGCGAAAAAATGTGGCAATTGCGGCGGAAATCACACTGCCAACTATAGAGGCTGCCCCCTTTACTCGTTTTTTAAGAATTCATCAACCAAAAAAACCAATGCTACTCCCGCTCAACCTAAAACCCCTATTAACTATCCACAGTTTCCTCAACCGTCCACCAGCAAAAACCAATTTTCAAACATTTTCAAGTCTAACGCGACTAGTGCTCAACAACAATCTAACAACAAATTTTCATACGCTAGTATTTTAAAAAGCAATCAGAGTACGGCGCAAAAAACCGTAAATGCAAATGAAGATTCGGGGTATAATTTTAGTCGTATTGAAGCCTCAATTGAGAGCTTAATACAAACTGTAAATACATTTACTCTCAACATGTCCTGTATGATGCAGAAAATGTTGAAAATGCAGTCTACCTTGTTGCAGGCTGTACTAAGCAAACCATGAACTTAAAAATCTGTTTTTGGAACGCAAACGGCATCTGCCAACATAAAAACGAAATAGAATATTTTCTTCAGGATAAACAAATCGATGTTATGCTTATCTCAGAAACTCATTTGACATCTCGAAGCTGTTTCAGAATTAGTGGATATAATTTTTACGACACCAAGGATCCCCGTGGCAGAGCTTGTGGTGGTTCGGGAATCCTAATAAAAACGCGAATAAAACACCACCTGTTGAATGATTTTTGTGAAGATTATCTTCAAGCAACGAACATCTGCATCGAAACTTACTATCAAAAACTTGTAATATCATCATCACAATTACCGAGAGTCAATATACGGCTTTTTATAAATCACTGGGCCTCCGTTTTCTAGCAGCTGGCGACTACAATGCTAAACACACATTTTGGGGTTCACGTTTAATCACACCTAAGGGACGAATTTTATTCGACACAATATCTAAAATGGGTTTGAATGTAGTTTCAAGTGGACAGCCAACATATTGGCCAACAGATCGACAAAAAATTCCTGATGTTATCGACTTTGGAATTGTGAAAGGCGTGCCCAGCGAGATGGTTGAAATTGAAGCATCTTTGGACTTATCTTCAGACCACTCGCCACTAGCGACGACATCTGCACGTATTAACTGGCTGAAATACAGAAAATATCTGAGTGCTCATTGCTCGGAAAAAATGCCGCTGAGAACACCTTCAGACATAGACGATTCTCTCAGGTTGTGTGAAGCGCATGTTAAACAAGCTGCTTTTAATGCTACTTCAAATGAAATAAACCAACCAGTGAGATTGAACAATATTTTTTCTGTAGATATAGAAAGGCTATTGACTGAAAAACGGCGAGCTCGACGAAAATGGCAGCGCTACAGATCGCCCCAGCTAAAATTAAGACTTAAGGAGTGTACCAAGCAGCTTAGGAAAGTTTTGCAAGCTCAAAAAACAGCTTCCCTTCAAAAATTCCTTCAAGAGCTAGATACAACACCACAAACAGATTATTCACTGTGGCGTGCAGCCAGAGGACTAAAAAGGCCGGTGATATACAAACCCCCATTACGAGCCCCAAATGGTGACAGGGCAAAAACTGATGCTGAAAAAGGTGTACTCTTTGTTAAACACTTAGAAAAAGTTTTCACTCCGAATATTTCTGCTGATATTGTTGAACTGCCACCAGTCGTCCCTTTACCAGAAATACCGATAAGATTTAACATGACGGAGATTGAAAATACTATTACTAGTCTTAACACCAGAAAAGCCCCAGGTGTCGACAAAATAAGCAACAAAATGCTTCAAGAATTGCCTTACACTGCAAAAAGAATAATACTATTCATTTTTAACAGTATTCTACGCCTAGAACACTATCCTAAAGAATGGAAGGTTTCGCTAATTACTATGATACCAAAGCCCGGCAAGGATCATACAAAGGTTGAATCCTATCGGCCTATTAGTTTACTGTCTAACATTTCAAAACTATTTGAAAAGCTGTATATGAGCAAGCTGATGCCTATAGTGACTAGTAATGGATGTATTCCAGATCATCAATTCGGTTTTCGCAGACAACATAACACAATAGAACAAACTCACAGACTTGTGAATGTCATTAGAGACACTTTTGAAAAAAAGAAATACTGCTCTGCGCTCTTTATTGATGTCTCACAAGCTTTCGATAAAGTATGGCACGAAGGTCTTTTCAATAAATTAACACAAAATCTACCAGCAAACATCGTAAAGCTTTTAAAAAGCTATTTCATGGAACGTAAATTTGTAGTTAGGGAAGGCAATTTTTTAAGCCCTCCGCAGTCGATTGAAGCCGGAGTCCCTCAAGGCAGTATCTTCGGACCCTTACTTTATTTAATATATGCCTCTGACTTACCGTTAAACAGTAACATTCATACATCAACATTTGCGGATGATACAGCCTTTCTAAGCGTTCACGAAAATCCTGTAGAAGCTTCCCGCAACTTGCAAGGGTACATATCAAACTGGAAACATGGCTAAAACAATGGCGGATAAAAATTAATGAGCAGAAATGTGTACACGTCACTTTTACGTTGCGCAGGGAAACATGCCTGCCTATACTAATCAATACCGAGACTATACCGCAAAACACTGCAGTAAAATATCTAGGCATTCATCTTGATCGTCGTTTAACGTGGAAATCGCATATAGACGCAAAGATGACACAAATGAAATTAAAAGCAGCCCAAACAGTATGATAGAGTTGGGGATTGACATCAATATCTGCAGGTTCGTACAAAATCTGCTAACTAGAAGGGTCATAAGTGCATCTTTTGGATCTGCCACTGAATACAGAGCAGTGAATCGGGGCACCCCACAAGGGGGCGTCTTGTCACCGCTCTTGTGGAATTTGACCATCAACTCTCTACTGCTAAGCCTAGAGCGGAAGCTGGTTAAAACCGTAGCTTACGCTGACGACGTGGCTATAGCTATCTCTGGCAAATACCTGAGCACAATATCTCAGTGTATGGAATCTGCTCTGACACTCCTCAGCAAATGGAGTGTCAGCTGTGGGCTTGGCGTCAATCCGGCGAAAACCGAATTGGTGCTATTCACCAGGAGGCACAAAATCGGAGATTTTGCGCCCCCCAAACTAAACGGGACCACACTGAAAGTCTCGGACAACGCTAAGTACCTGGGCGTAATCCTAGATAGCAAACTATCTTGGAACCTAAACACCCAATATAGAGCAAACAAGGCCCTCGTGGCTATTTACACCTGCAAAAGAGCAATTGGTCGCAGCTGGGGCATCGAACCCCGAGGGACCAACTGGATCTTTGAGACGGTAATTAAGCCCATAATTTTCTATGGGGTTATAGTCTGGTGGGAAGCGGTAGAAAAAGACTCCTACCGACGAACTATAGAGAAAATTTTTCGGCTAGCGGCGATCCTGATAACGGGAGCGCTCAGGTCTACTCCAACGAAGGCATTGTTCGCTATGTTGAATTGGCTTCCGGTGGATGTTCTGGCCAAACAGCTAGCTTTGACTGCGGCGATCAGACTGAACGCTACATGTTCATGGACGAGAACCGATCTTGGTCACTCCAGGATTCTCAGGCAGCACCAAGCGCTCCATGACTTCACCGACTACTGCCCACCGGAACCTTATTTTGGCGGGCTTTTTCAATCTATTGTTCCCAATAGGGAATATCACTCCCTACCCCCTGCCACCGAAGGGGCCATCAGAGTTTTCACTGATGGCTCCAAAAGAGGCGTAAACACTGGGGGAGGCTTCTATGTGGAAAACTTCAACGTCAAGGTTCCATTCAGACTTCGGGATGGCTGTAGCGTCCTGCAAGCCGAAGTCTCGGCCATTACAAGGGCGGCAAGATGGCTTAGGTATTATAGGATATCGGAAGACATCCATATTTTTACCGACAGCAAAGCGGCCATTGCTGCTATCAATGGTGTATACACTACATCGACGGTGGTAAACGAATGCCGGAAGTCTCTAAACGAGATAGCGAGACATTCAAGAGTAACACTAGTCTGGATTCCAGGGCACTCAGAGTGCACTGGAAACGATATTGCGGACGAAACTGCCAAAAAGGGAACATCATTGAGCAACTCGATGATATGCCACTTCGTTGGCATTCCTCTATCTTACTGCAAGCGATTGATCCAGCAGGAATCATACAATCTTGCTCAAGAAAGGTGGGAACAAGAGCACACCTGTCGAGTCGCCAGGTCCACTTGGCCCCGCTACAGCCTGCACAGAACTCGCGATCTGCTCAGGCTTGGTAAATGTCACACAAGACGACTAGTAACAGTGCTAACGGGGCACTGGTGTTTCGGTACTCATGCCAAAAGGATGGGTCTAAGTTACAATGACTACTGCAGAAGTTGTAACGATGAGGAGGAAGAAGAAACAGTTCTTCATCTTCTATGTCAATGCCCCGCGCTTAACAGCATTAGGGCGATTACCATGGGCTCCAACACTCTGCCAGACCTCGACAGTCTGGCGAACATGGGGCTAACCAACATATCCTCCTTCTTGCAACAATCAGGATGGTTTGACTCGGCGACAGGGCAACTACAGGCAATTGAATAACCAACTGACTGAGCCCTGTCTGCTGTAGGGTATCACAAAGGGACCGAATTAACGGACCCAAGTGCGTCACGTCTCAGATGTGGCGGCCCTCGAAACCTAACCTAACCTAAATGAATTGGGTTATTGGAAGAAATTCTATACTAAGCCTAGACTTTAAGCTTCTATTATACAACGCGATCCTGAAACCAATATGGTCCTATGGAATCCAGTTATGGCGCACTGCCTCAGCATCGAGTGTAGAAAAAATTCAAAGGCGACAAAACAAAATTCTACGTACAATTACTGCAGCCCCCTGGTACATCCGAAATCAGCGAATTCACAAAGATCTCGATGTTCCGTTGGTGAAGACAGTATTTTCAAAACACGCAAAAAAATATATTGAAAAACTAGTATTGCACCCAAATCCACTTGCGCGCAACATTCTAAATTATAGAGGCCACACCCGGTTTAGAAGGAGGGATACTCTTTCTCTCAGCCGTACACGAGAGATGTAAAACATCAAAAATCAACAGTTGGAATTAAAAATTTTGTTTAGCACTGGCTAAACATATATTAATGTATTTTTAGATTTAAGATTTGAAAAACGGAAAAAATAAAACTCCTCAAATGAGTTTTATTTTAGACGGAAAAAATAAAACTCCTCAAATGAGTTTTACTTTAGACGGAAAAAATAAAACTCCTAAAATGAGTTTTATTTTATGATGGCGAAATAAAACTCTATTTTTAAGAGTTTTTTTCGACCTTTTATTTTTAGGTTTGAAAATAACTGTTAAAGATGGAGTTTTTTTTTAATTCATAAAATAACTGTTATAAAATAACTTTTTTGATATCACTTATAACCGTTACTGCTTTTATCGAAAAAGTCAAGAAAAAAAGTTATTTTTTAACTTTAATTTTTTAAGGCAGAAATAACAGTTATTTCTTAACTTTTATTTTTTAAGGCAAAAATTAAAAGTTATTTTTGACTTTTATTATTTTACTCAAAAAATAAAAGTTATTTTTTAACTTTTAATATTTTAAGGCAAAAATAAAAGTTATGAATTAAATATTGCATAGCAACACGCAAGTTTTATTGCTTTCAATGCTATAAATGATAAAACATCCGTTATCACAATTTCAAGAGCACTCAAATTGATATTTGGGGATTTGAGATATAATTTATCTGAAGAAAACTTAGAATCAATTTTGATGGTAAAATTAAACAGCTGAACATATATAATAATAACAATAATTTTTATATACCTATAAATTGGAGGCAATAAAACTAGCGTATTACTATGCAATACTTTATTCATGACTTTTATTTTTGCCTTAAAATATTAAAAGTTAAAAAATAATTTTTATTTTTTGAGTAAAATAATAAAAGTCAAAAATAACTTTTAATTTTTGCCTTAAAAAATAAAAGTCTAAATTAAAAGTTATTTTTTGACTTTTATTAAAAAAGGCACAAATTTAAAAGTCATATAAAAATTTGCATATACATATCCTATGTATCATAATGGTAAAAACCAAAATTTTCTACGATAATTTTTTATGTGTGCTTTTTTGATGTAAAATTTTAAAAATAACAGTTATTTTCTGTCCCTGCTACAAATACATATTATATTGGCCTTGTAGGCTTTCATTGTATTTAAAATTGAATTTAAATAAATAAAATACATAAATATAAATTTTTTTTCGAAAAATAAATTTTTTCGTATTTATTTTTCTTTGTTAAAAATGATAATGCGCGAATAAAAATTACACTGCCATTTTTTTTATGTAAATTTAAAAGAATTTTAAATGAGAAAAGTTGTAATATTGTACTTTCATCTTGTGGTCTAAATCTTTTAAATTCTTTTTAGCTATTTTTTTCTATGTTAATATTTGCTTAATCTATATCTATATATATAAAAGAGGATGTGTGTATGTATGTAAGAAATGGACTCGAAAACGGCTGGGCCGATTTTGATGAAATTTTCAGAGAATCTTCAGAATATTCAGGCGGGTGAGATAGGCTATATGAAGTTTTGATTGGACAAAGAGGCGTGGCACCGCCCATATAACCCAAAAATTTAAATCGCCATATTTTGGGCATTTTTTGACCTACGTCGATGATATTTGGTACATATGGTATTGGCATAATTTGGAATAGGTACCAAGAGAAAAGTGGGTGGGACCACGCCCCTTTTATAGTAAAACCAAACTCTTGGACCGATCTTCCTGAAATTTTCACAGCATGTTACTGTGACTCTGGAAGGAATAATAGGCTATATGAAGTTTTGATTGGACATGTTAAACTTATACGAGGGCGACCGCAAAAGTAACTGGCCTAACATAAAAAGAACCGTTTTTTTGGATATATTATTATTTATTTTTCAACATAATCTCCTTCCAACTTAATACACTTCATCAAACGTTTTTCAAGTTTTTTAATTCCATCCGAAAAATAAGATTTTTCAAGACCTTCAAAATATGCCTCAGTTTCAGCAATAACCTCGCTATTGGACGAAAATTTTTTGCCAGCGAGAAATTTTTTTAAATTTGGAAACAACAAATAATCAGAAGGAGCTAAATCTGGATTATATGGTGGATGCGGAGCAATTTCAAATCGTAATTCGGCCAGTTTTTGTTGAGTTAAAAATGCAGTGTGTGAAGGAGCATTTTCTTAATGAAAAAGAAATTTTTTTTTTGCTAAATGCGGCCGTTTTATCTTGATTTCTTCACTCAACCGATCCAATAATGCACAATAATATTCTACACGTACCAATTAAAGAGTGCTAAAGGTCTAACAGTCGTAATAAAAGGTATAGACTCTAGCGTGGATCCGGAAGAGATCAAGTCTGGCCTTGAAAATAGTGGCTACAAGGTGAAAAATGTCTCAAACATTAAAAATAGAGAAAAAATCCCCCAACCAATATTTAGAGTCGAGTTACAGCCAGATGGCATAAAAATAAAAAAGAATGAAGCGCATCCAATATATGATTTAAAGTACTTGTTGCACCGAAGAGTTACTGTTGAGCTTCCACATAAAAGAGCTGGACCTGTTCAATGCCTGAACTGCCAAGAATTTGGGCACACGAAGACTTATTGCAAGTTGCCTACAGTCTGCGTTGTATGTGGTGAGTTACACAGTACTGCTAACTGTGATAAAATAAAAGGTGATACCAAGGCGAAAAAATGTGGCAATTGCGGCGGAAATCACACTGCCAACTATAGAGGCTGCCCCCTTTACTCGTTTTTTAAGAATTCATCAACCAAAAAAACCAATGCTACTCCCGCTCAACCTAAAACCCCTATTAACTATCCACAGTTTCCTCAACCGTCCACCAGCAAAAACCAATTTTCAAACATTTTCAAGTCTAACGCGACTAGTGCTCAACAACAATCTAACAACAAATTTTCATACGCTAGTATTTTAAAAAGCAATCAGAGTACGGCGCAAAAAACCGTAAATGCAAATGAAGATTCGGGGTATAATTTTAGTCGTATTGAAGCCTCAATTGAGAGCTTAATACAAACTGTAAATACATTTACTCTCAACATGTCCTGTATGATGCAGAAAATGTTGAAAATGCAGTCTACCTTGTTGCAGGCTGTACTAAGCAAACCATGAACTTAAAAATCTGTTTTTGGAACGCAAACGGCATCTGCCAACATAAAAACGAAATAGAATATTTTCTTCAGGATAAACAAATCGATGTTATGCTTATCTCAGAAACTCATTTGACATCTCGAAGCTGTTTCAGAATTAGTGGATATAATTTTTACGACACCAAGGATCCCCGTGGCAGAGCTTGTGGTGGTTCGGGAATCCTAATAAAAACGCGAATAAAACACCACCTGTTGAATGATTTTTGTGAAGATTATCTTCAAGCAACGAACATCTGCATCGAAACTTACTATCAAAAACTTGTAATATCATCTGTCTATTCGCCCCCCAGATTCACAATTACCGAGAGTCAATATACGGCTTTTTATAAATCACTGGGCCTCCGTTTTCTAGCAGCTGGCGACTACAATGCTAAACACACATTTTGGGGTTCACGTTTAATCACACCTAAGGGACGAATTTTATTCGACACAATATCTAAAATGGGTTTGAATGTAGTTTCAAGTGGACAGCCAACATATTGGCCAACAGATCGACAAAAAATTCCTGATGTTATCGACTTTGGAATTGTGAAAGGCGTGCCCAGCGAGATGGTTGAAATTAAAGCATCTTTGGACTTATCTTCAGACCACTCGCCACTAGCGACGACATCTGCACGTATTAACTGGCTGAAATACAGAAAATATCTGAGTGCTCATTGCTCGGAAAAAATGCCGCTGAGAACACCTTCAGACATAGACGATTCTCTCAGGTTGTGTGAAGCGCATGTTAAACAAGCTGCTTTTAATGCTACTTCAAATGAAATAAACCAACCAGTGAGATTGAACAATATTTTTTCTGTAGATATAGAAAGGCTATTGACTGAAAAACGGCGAGCTCGACGAAAATGGCAGCGCTACAGATCGCCCCAGCTAAAATTAAGACTTAAGGAGTGTACCAAGCAGCTTAGGAAAGTTTTGCAAGCTCAAAAAACAGCTTCCCTTCAAAAATTCCTTCAAGAGCTAGATACAACACCACAAACAGATTATTCACTGTGGCGTGCAGCCAGAGGACTAAAAAGGCCGGTGATATACAAACCCCCATTACGAGCCCCAAATGGTGACAGGGCAAAAACTGATGCTGAAAAAGGTGTACTCTTTGTTAAACACTTAGAAAAAGTTTTCACTCCGAATATTTCTGCTGATATTGTTGAACTGCCACCAGTCGTCCCTTTACCAGAAATACCGATAAGATTTAACATGACGGAGATTGAAAATACTATTACTAGTCTTAACACCAGAAAAGCCCCAGGTGTCGACAAAATAAGCAACAAAATGCTTCAAGAATTGCCTTACACTGCAAAAAGAATAATACTATTCATTTTTAACAGTATTCTACGCCTAGAACACTATCCTAAAGAATGGAAGGTTTCGCTAATTACTATGATACCAAAGCCCGGCAAGGATCATACAAAGGTTGAATCCTATCGGCCTATTAGTTTACTGTCTAACATTTCAAAACTATTTGAAAAGCTGTATATGAGCAAGCTGATGCCTATAGTGACTAGTAATGGATGTATTCCAGATCATCAATTCGGTTTTCGCAGACAACATAACACAATAGAACAAACTCACAGACTTGTGAATGTCATTAGAGACACTTTTGAAAAAAAGAAATACTGCTCTGCGCTCTTTATTGATGTCTCACAAGCTTTCGATAAAGTATGGCACGAAGGTCTTTTCAATAAATTAACACAAAATCTACCAGCAAACATCGTAAAGCTTTTAAAAAGCTATTTCATGGAACGTAAATTTGTAGTTAGGGAAGGCAATTTTTTAAGCCCTCCGCAGTCGATTGAAGCCGGAGTCCCTCAAGGCAGTATCTTCGGACCCTTACTTTATTTAATATATGCCTCTGACTTACCGTTAAACAGTAACATTCATACATCAACATTTGCGGATGATACAGCCTTTCTAAGCGTTCACGAAAATCCTGTAGAAGCTTCCCGCAACTTGCAAGGGTACATATCAAACTGGAAACATGGCTAAAACAATGGCGGATAAAAATTAATGAGCAGAAATGTGTACGCGTCACTTTTACGTTGCGCAGGGAAACATGCCCGCCTATACTAATCAATACCGAGACTATACCGCAAAACACTGCAGTAAAATATCTAGGCATTCATCTTGATCGTCGTTTAACGTGGAAATCGCATATAGACGCAAAGATGACACAAATGAAATTAAAAGCAGCCCAAATGAATTGGGTTATTGGAAGAAATTCTATACTAAGCCTAGACTTTAAGCTTCTATTATACAACGCGATCCTGAAACCAATATGGTCCTATGGAATCCAGTTATGGCGCACTGCCTCAGCATCGAGTGTAGAAAAAATTCAAAGGCGACAAAACAAAATTCTACGTACAATTACTGCAGCCCCCTGGTACATCCGAAATCAGCGAATTCACAAAGATCTCGATGTTCCGTTGGTGAAGACAGTATTTTCAAAACACGCAAAAAAATATATTGAAAAACTAGTATTGCACCCAAATCCACTTGCGCGCAACATTCTAAATTATAGAGGCCACACCAGGTTTAGAAGGAGGGATACTCTTTCTCTCAGCCGTACACGAGAGATGTAAAACATCAAAAATCAACAGTTGGAATTAAAAATTTTGTTTAGCACTGGCTAAACATATATTAATGTATTTTTAGATTTAAGATTTGAAAAACGGAAAAAATAAAACTCCTCAAATGAGTTTTATTTTAGACGGAAAAAATAAAACTCCTCAAATGAGTTTTACTTTAGACGGAAAAAATAAAACTCCTAAAATGAGTTTTATTTTATGATGGCGAAATAAAACTCTATTTTTAAGAGTTTTTTTCGACCTTTTATTTTTAGGTTTGAAAATAACTGTTAAAGATGGAGTTTTTTTTTTAATTCATAAAATAACTGTTATAAAATAACTTTTTTGATATCACTTATAACCGTTACTGCTTTTATCGAAAAAGTCAAGAAAAAAAGTTATTTTTTAACTTTAATTTTTTAAGGCAGAAATAACAGTTATTTCTTAACTTTTATTTTTTAAGGCAAAAATTAAAAGTTATTTTTGACTTTTATTATTTTACTCAAAAAATAAAAGTTATTTTTTAACTTTTAATATTTTAAGGCAAAAATAAAAGTTATGAATTAAATATTGCATAGCAACACGCAAGTTTTATTGCTTTCAATGCTATAAATGATAAAACATCCGTTATCACAATTTCAAGAGCACTCAAATTGATATTTGGGGATTTGAGATATAATTTATCTGAAGAAAACTTAGAATCAATTTTGATGGTAAAATTAAACAGCTGAACATATATAATAATAACAATAATTTTTATATACCTATAAATTGGAGGCAATAAAACTAGCGTATTACTATGCAATACTTTATTCATGACTTTTATTTTTGCCTTAAAATATTAAAAGTTAAAAAATAATTTTTATTTTTTGAGTAAAATAATAAAAGTCAAAAATAACTTTTAATTTTTGCCTTAAAAAATAAAAGTCTAAATTAAAAGTTATTTTTTGACTTTTATTAAAAAAGGCACAAATTTAAAAGTCATATAAAAATTTGCATATACATATCCTATGTATCATAATGGTAAAAACCAAAATTTTCTACGATAATTTTTTATGTGTGCTTTTTTGATGTAAAATTTTAAAAATAACAGTTATTTTCTGTCCCTGCTACAAATACATATTATATTGGCCTTGTAGGCTTTCATTGTATTTAAAATTGAATTTAAATAAATAAAATACATAAATATAAATTTTTTTTCGAAAAATAAATTTTTTCGTATTTATTTTTCTTTGTTAAAAATGATAATGCGCGAATAAAAATTACACTGCCATTTTTTTTATGTAAATTTAAAAGAATTTTAAATGAGAAAAGTTGTAATATTGTACTTTCATCTTGTGGTCTAAATCTTTTAAATTCTTTTTAGCTATTTTTTTCTATGTTAATATTTGCTTAATCTATATCTATATATATAAAAGAGGATGTGTGTATGTATGTAAGAAATGGACTCGAAAACGGCTGGGCCGATTTTGATGAAATTTTCAGAGAATCTTCAGAATATTCAGGCGGGTGAGATAGGCTATATGAAGTTTTGATTGGACAAAGAGGCGTGGCACCGCCCATATAACCCAAAAATTTAAATCGCCATATTTTGGGCATTTTTTGACCTACGTCGATGATATTTGGTACATATGGTATTGGCATAATTTGGAATAGGTACCAAGAGAAAAGTGGGTGGGACCACGCCCCTTTTATAGTAAAACCAAACTCTTGGACCGATCTTCCTGAAATTTTCACAGCATGTTACTGTGACTCTGGAAGGAATAATAGGCTATATGAAGTTTTGATTGGACATGTTAAACTTATACGAGGGCGACCGCAAAAGTAACTGGCCTAACATAAAAAGAACCGTTTTTTTGGATATATTATTATTTATTTTTCAACATAATCTCCTTCCAACTTAATACACTTCATCAAACGTTTTTCAAGTTTTTTAATTCCATCCGAAAAATAAGATTTTTCAAGACCTTCAAAATATGCCTCAGTTTCAGCAATAACCTCGCTATTGGACGAAAATTTTTTGCCAGCGAGAAATTTTTTTAAATTTGGAAACAACAAATAATCAGAAGGAGCTAAATCTGGATTATATGGTGGATGCGGAGCAATTTCAAATCGTAATTCGGCCAGTTTTTGTTGAGTTAAAAATGCAGTGTGTGAAGGAGCATTTTCTTAATGAAAAAGAAATTTTTTTTTTGCTAAATGCGGCCGTTTTATCTTGATTTCTTCACTCAACCGATCCAATAATGCACAATAATATTCTACACGTACCAATTAAAGAGTGCTAAAGGTCTAACAGTCGTAATAAAAGGTATAGACTCTAGCGTGGATCCGGAAGAGATCAAGTCTGGCCTTGAAAATAGTGGCTACAAGGTGAAAAATGTCTCAAACATTAAAAATAGAGAAAAAATCCCCCAACCAATATTTAGAGTCGAGTTACAGCCAGATGGCATAAAAATAAAAAAGAATGAAGCGCATCCAATATATGATTTAAAGTACTTGTTGCACCGAAGAGTTACTGTTGAGCTTCCACATAAAAGAGCTGGACCTGTTCAATGCCTGAACTGCCAAGAATTTGGGCACACGAAGACTTATTGCAAGTTGCCTACAGTCTGCGTTGTATGTGGTGAGTTACACAGTACTGCTAACTGTGATAAAATAAAAGGTGATACCAAGGCGAAAAAATGTGGCAATTGCGGCGGAAATCACACTGCCAACTATAGAGGCTGCCCCCTTTACTCGTTTTTTAAGAATTCATCAACCAAAAAAACCAATGCTACTCCCGCTCAACCTAAAACCCCTATTAACTATCCACAGTTTCCTCAACCGTCCACCAGCAAAAACCAATTTTCAAACATTTTCAAGTCTAACGCGACTAGTGCTCAACAACAATCTAACAACAAATTTTCATACGCTAGTATTTTAAAAAGCAATCAGAGTACGGCGCAAAAAACCGTAAATGCAAATGAAGATTCGGGGTATAATTTTAGTCGTATTGAAGCCTCAATTGAGAGCTTAATACAAACTGTAAATACATTTACTCTCAACATGTCCTGTATGATGCAGAAAATGTTGAAAATGCAGTCTACCTTGTTGCAGGCTGTACTAAGCAAACCATGAACTTAAAAATCTGTTTTTGGAACGCAAACGGCATCTGCCAACATAAAAACGAAATAGAATATTTTCTTCAGGATAAACAAATCGATGTTATGCTTATCTCAGAAACTCATTTGACATCTCGAAGCTGTTTCAGAATTAGTGGATATAATTTTTACGACACCAAGGATCCCCGTGGCAGAGCTTGTGGTGGTTCGGGAATCCTAATAAAAACGCGAATAAAACACCACCTGTTGAATGATTTTTGTGAAGATTATCTTCAAGCAACGAACATCTGCATCGAAACTTACTATCAAAAACTTGTAATATCATCTGTCTATTCGCCCCCCAGATTCACAATTACCGAGAGTCAATATACGGCTTTTTATAAATCACTGGGCCTCCGTTTTCTAGCAGCTGGCGACTACAATGCTAAACACACATTTTGGGGTTCACGTTTAATCACACCTAAGGGACGAATTTTATTCGACACAATATCTAAAATGGGTTTGAATGTAGTTTCAAGTGGACAGCCAACATATTGGCCAACAGATCGACAAAAAATTCCTGATGTTATCGACTTTGGAATTGTGAAAGGCGTGCCCAGCGAGATGGTTGAAATTAAAGCATCTTTGGACTTATCTTCAGACCACTCGCCACTAGCGACGACATCTGCACGTATTAACTGGCTGAAATACAGAAAATATCTGAGTGCTCATTGCTCGGAAAAAATGCCGCTGAGAACACCTTCAGACATAGACGATTCTCTCAGGTTGTGTGAAGCGCATGTTAAACAAGCTGCTTTTAATGCTACTTCAAATGAAATAAACCAACCAGTGAGATTGAACAATATTTTTTCTGTAGATATAGAAAGGCTATTGACTGAAAAACGGCGAGCTCGACGAAAATGGCAGCGCTACAGATCGCCCCAGCTAAAATTAAGACTTAAGGAGTGTACCAAGCAGCTTAGGAAAGTTTTGCAAGCTCAAAAAACAGCTTCCCTTCAAAAATTCCTTCAAGAGCTAGATACAACACCACAAACAGATTATTCACTGTGGCGTGCAGCCAGAGGACTAAAAAGGCCGGTGATATACAAACCCCCATTACGAGCCCCAAATGGTGACAGGGCAAAAACTGATGCTGAAAAAGGTGTACTCTTTGTTAAACACTTAGAAAAAGTTTTTCACTCCGAATATTTCTGCTGATATTGTTGAACTGCCACCAGTCGTCCCTTTACCAGAAATACCGATAAGATTTAACATGACGGAGATTGAAAATACTATTACTAGTCTTAACACCAGAAAAGCCCCAGGTGTCGACAAAATAAGCAACAAAATGCTTCAAGAATTGCCTTACACTGCAAAAAGAATAATACTATTCATTTTTAACAGTATTCTACGCCTAGAACACTATCCTAAAGAATGGAAGGTTTCGCTAATTACTATGATACCAAAGCCCGGCAAGGATCATACAAAGGTTGAATCCTATCGGCCTATTAGTTTACTGTCTAACATTTCAAAACTATTTGAAAAGCTGTATATGAGCAAGCTGATGCCTATAGTGACTAGTAATGGATGTATTCCAGATCATCAATTCGGTTTTCGCAGACAACATAACACAATAGAACAAACTCACAGACTTGTGAATGTCATTAGAGACACTTTTGAAAAAAAGAAATACTGCTCTGCGCTCTTTATTGATGTCTCACAAGCTTTCGATAAAGTATGGCACGAAGGTCTTTTCAATAAATTAACACAAAATCTACCAGCAAACATCGTAAAGCTTTTAAAAAGCTATTTCATGGAACGTAAATTTGTAGTTAGGGAAGGCAATTTTTTAAGCCCTCCGCAGTCGATTGAAGCCGGAGTCCCTCAAGGCAGTATCTTCGGACCCTTACTTTATTTAATATATGCCTCTGACTTACCGTTAAACAGTAACATTCATACATCAACATTTGCGGATGATACAGCCTTTCTAAGCGTTCACGAAAATCCTGTAGAAGCTTCCCGCAACTTGCAAGGGTACATATCAAACTGGAAACATGGCTAAAACAATGGCGGATAAAAATTAATGAGCAGAAATGTGTACGCGTCACTTTTACGTTGCGCAGGGAAACATGCCCGCCTATACTAATCAATACCGAGACTATACCGCAAAACACTGCAGTAAAATATCTAGGCATTCATCTTGATCGTCGTTTAACGTGGAAATCGCATATAGACGCAAAGATGACACAAATGAAATTAAAAGCAGCCCAAATGAATTGGGTTATTGGAAGAAATTCTATACTAAGCCTAGACTTTAAGCTTCTATTATACAACGCGATCCTGAAACCAATATGGTCCTATGGAATCCAGTTATGGCGCACTGCCTCAGCATCGAGTGTAGAAAAAATTCAAAGGCGACAAAACAAAATTCTACGTACAATTACTGCAGCCCCCTGGTACATCCGAAATCAGCGAATTCACAAAGATCTCGATGTTCCGTTGGTGAAGACAGTATTTTCAAAACACGCAAAAAAATATATTGAAAAACTAGTATTGCACCCAAATCCACTTGCGCGCAACATTCTAAATTATAGAGGCCACACCAGGTTTAGAAGGAGGGATACTCTTTCTCTCAGCCGTACACGAGAGATGTAAAACATCAAAAATCAACAGTTGGAATTAAAAATTTTGTTTAGCACTGGCTAAACATATATTAATGTATTTTTAGATTTAAGATTTGAAAAACGGAAAAAATAAAACTCCTCAAATGAGTTTTATTTTAGACGGAAAAAATAAAACTCCTCAAATGAGTTTTACTTTAGACGGAAAAAATAAAACTCCTAAAATGAGTTTTATTTTATGATGGCGAAATAAAACTCTATTTTTAAGAGTTTTTTTCGACCTTTTATTTTTAGGTTTGAAAATAACTGTTAAAGATGGAGTTTTTTTTTTAATTCATAAAATAACTGTTATAAAATAACTTTTTTGATATCACTTATAACCGTTACTGCTTTTATCGAAAAAGTCAAGAAAAAAAAGTTATTTTTTAACTTTAATTTTTTAAGGCAGAAATAACAGTTATTTCTTAACTTTTATTTTTTAAGGCAAAAATTAAAAGTTATTTTTGACTTTTATTATTTTACTCAAAAAATAAAAGTTATTTTTTAACTTTTAATATTTTAAGGCAAAAATAAAAGTTATGAATTAAATATTGCATAGCAACACGCAAGTTTTATTGCTTTCAATGCTATAAATGATAAAACATCCGTTATCACAATTTCAAGAGCACTCAAATTGATATTTGGGGATTTGAGATATAATTTATCTGAAGAAAACTTAGAATCAATTTTGATGGTAAAATTAAACAGCTGAACATATATAATAATAACAATAATTTTTATATACCTATAAATTGGAGGCAATAAAACTAGCGTATTACTATGCAATACTTTATTCATGACTTTTATTTTTGCCTTAAAATATTAAAAGTTAAAAAATAATTTTTATTTTTTGAGTAAAATAATAAAAGTCAAAAATAACTTTTTTAATTTTTGCCTTAAAAAATAAAAGTCTAAATTAAAAGTTATTTTTTGACTTTTATTAAAAAAGGCACAAATTTAAAAGTCATATAAAAATTTGCATATACATATCCTATGTATCATAATGGTAAAAACCAAAATTTTCTACGATAATTTTTTATGTGTGCTTTTTTGATGTAAAATTTTAAAAATAACAGTTATTTTCTGTCCCTGCTACAAATACATATTATATTGGCCTTGTAGGCTTTCATTGTATTTAAAATTGAATTTAAATAAATAAAATACATAAATATAAATTTTTTTTCGAAAAATAAATTTTTTCGTATTTATTTTTCTTTGTTAAAAATGATAATGCGCGAATAAAAATTACACTGCCATTTTTTTATGTAAATTTAAAAGAATTTTAAATGAGAAAAGTTGTAATATTGTACTTTCATCTTGTGGTCTAAATCTTTTAAATTCTTTTTAGCTATTTTTTTCTATGTTAATATTTGCTTAATCTATATCTATATATATAAAAGAGGATGTGTGTATGTATGTAAGAAATGGACTCGAAAACGGCTGGGCCGATTTTGATGAAATTTTCAGAGAATCTTCAGAATATTCAGGCGGGTGAGATAGGCTATATGAAGTTTTGATTGGACAAAGAGGCGTGGCACCGCCCATATAACCCAAAAATTTAAATCGCCATATTTTGGGCATTTTTTGACCTACGTCGATGATATTTGGTACATATGGTATTGGAATAATTTGGAATAGGTACCAAGAGAAAAGTGGTGGGACCACGCCCCTTTTATAGTAAAACCAAACTCTTGGACCGATCTTCCTGAAATTTTCACAGCATGTTACTGTGACTCTGGAAGGAATAATAGGCTATATGAAGTTTTGATTGGACAAAGGGGCGTGGCACCGCCCATATAACCCAAAAATTTAAATCGCCATATTTTGGGCATTTTTTGGCCTACGTCGATGATATTTGATACATATGGTATTGGCATCATTTGGAATACGTACCAGGAGAAAAGTGGGTGGGACCACGCCCCTTTTTAGGAAAATTAAAAATCGTAATAGTGTCTTTACTACTGGATCGATCGTTATTAAATTTTCACAATAGGGTGAAAACATGTCAAACCATCATGCCATTCGGATCGACCCCTTCCGATTTCAATGAAACTTACCACAAATAATATGTATAATAAAACCTCAACAAAACACATTTTTTATTTCCTGAGGCCCTTTTGGTTTTCGAAATATGACGTCATGAAATTTTGAATTAACCTCAAAATTTCCCAAAAGTTTCATCACGCTATTGCTTATAACTTTTGAAGTACACGAAATAGAAACCTATGTTTGGTCTTATTGAAAAGGGTAAATCAAGTGCTTTGAAATGATATGCATGTTAATTTTTTTCACGATAGGGTCAAAGGTCATTTTTTGGGGTCTTGAGCTTGAAAGTCTATATCTTGAAAAACATATCTTCAAAAATTTAAAAAAAAATATATGTTAATAAATGAACTCTTCTCTACATTTTTGGAAATTTTCAAGCTGGTGCCGCAATTAGAATATGAATTATGGGCAATTATGTGGCACAAGGTATTCAAGTTTTGATATATTATATTTTATTTATTAATTTAGGTGGCACTTGAATTTAAAAAAAAAAATAACGAGTTTTGTTTTTTGATGCAACAGCCAAAACAATCTCACCCTGCTAAGCTGTGACAATTTCTATTGTTTTTGTAGACGTCAGCCGGTGTTTGCCGGGTAGCAAAGATTTTGTTTCGGTTATCGAGAATGGCGTGAAATTACATAAAACCAAAAGACTGTTAATGTAGAATTTAGGAGAAATGTATGCATTGTATACAGAAAGACATGGGGAACACAAGATAGGGCTTTCAAAATTTTGTGAGCTCCGTCCAAAAAACGTAGTGTTGGTTGATGCATGTGGCACCCATAATGTATGCGTCTGTGTTAAGCACCAGAACGTCAAATTAATGCTTCATTCTATTAATTTAAAGAAACTAACAAAAAACGTAGAAAATTTTGAAATGGAATCATACAAAGACTGTTTCAAACAAATTATGTGCCCTTTAAAATCTCCATACTGTTACCTTGGTAAGTGCAACTTTTGTCCCGGAACACAGAATTTCAAAGAGAGGATGCTTCGGTTGTTTGAAGAAAAATGTATTGACGAAATCACTTTTAAACAGTGGGTAAGTGTTGACAGAGATAAATTAGAAACGATGATCCAACCGACGGAGGAGTTTTTAGACTCTCTTACCGAGAAACTTGAAATATTACTTCCACATTCATTTATTTCGAAAGATCAGCATGCATTCTTAACATATAGTAAGACTTCGTTGAAAGATAATGAGTATGTCGTTGTTTGTGATTTTTCTGAAAATGTGTCCTTTGTTATTCAAGACTCAGCCCAAGGATTTCACTGGAACAATTCGCAGGCAACATTATATCCAATTGCAATATATTATAAATTAGATGGAATATTAAAAAGCACTAATTTTATAATTATATCGAGTTGTCTTGTACATAACACAGTAGCAGTCCATTTATTCCATAGACACTTGCATTATTTCCTCAAAAAAAGATTTGAAAGAGTTCCATCAAAAGTAATATACTTTTCTGATGGATGTGCTGGGCAGTTTAAAAACAAGAAAAACTTTGCAAATTTATGTTTTCATAAGGAAGATTTTGGATGTGATGGTGAGTGGCATTTTTTTGCTACAAGTCATGGGAAAGGTCCTAGTGACGGCCTTGGAGGCACAGTTAAAAGAGAGGCACGTAGAGCAAGTTTGCAACGTCCTTTGGAGAACCAGATCACAACGCCACAGCTTTTATTTGACTGGTGCCAAAAAACACTCATTAACTGCAATTTTATATTACTTTCTGAGGATGATCATAACGAAGAAGAGGAATTTCTCAGAGACCGTTTTGTTGGGTTACGTACAATACCAGGTACACAAAAATACCACTGTTTTATACCTGAAGGAACAGGAACATTAAAAGTAAAGATTTACTCCAATGATACCGTTTTTTTAATTGAAAAAATTTCTTATTAATTCTTTGTAAACTTAAACAACTTTTTGTTAACGTTAAGCTTTAAATATAGGATAAATTTTATTTCATTTAATTTAACTTAATTTTATTTTATTTTATTAAATTTTTTTTAAATGATTTTATTTTATTTTATTTTGATTTATTTTATTTTAATATTTCATTAAACCTAAGTGAAGAGTTATGAAAAAATAAAGCAAAACAATATTTTCTTTTTATCAAAAAAAAAAAAAAAAAAAATGGAAATATTATTATAGGATGTCTAGAAAAAATTATTTTTTCAATATATTCTATATTCTACTTTACAGTTGCATACAAGTTTTGTTAAAACTGGTCCAGTAAGTAATAAGATACGCATTTACTTTAACTTTTTTAATGTTGAAACCACTGTGTGTAAGTGTGTGTTGCTTTGTTAAATCAAAAAAACTTTTGTCTTCAATGAACGCCACATAATCTTTTCGCTCATTTTTGTACATAACTTCTGTTCCAATTGCGGCACCAGCATGAAACTTTCAAGAAATGTAAAATGGAGTGCAATAATTAACATATATATTTTTTTTTTTTTTTTGAAGATATGTTTTTCAAGATATGGGCTTTTGAGCTCAAGACCCTATAAAATGACCTTTGACCTTTGCTTGGAAAAAATCGATATGCATATCAATTTAAAGGGCTTACTTTACCCTTTACAATTTAATCAACCTTAGGCTCATATTTTGTGTCCTTTAAAAGTTAGAGGAAATTGAGTAAGGGCACTTTATTGAAATTTTGAAGTTTTTTTAATTTTTCATGACGTTATATTTCGAAAACCAAAAGGGCCTGATGGAAAATAAAATGAGTTTTTTTTGAAGTCCTGTAATAAACAATATTTGTGGTGAGTTTCATCAAAATCGGTGATGGTGTTTCCGAAAGTGGCATATTTTTGTGATGGTTTGACATGTTTTCACCCAATAGGAATTTTATTTTATACCGGGGGGTAGCGAAGCGCACCGGGTATATCTAGTCTATATATAAAAATTGAATGTGTGTATGTATGTATGTAACGTATGGACTCCAAAACGGCTGGGCCGATTTTGATGAAATTTTCAGGGAATCTTCAGCTTATTCAGGCGGGTGACACTGTGAAGTCTGATTTTTTATTTTCGGTCTGCGGGCGGAGGGGCGTGGCAAAATCCAATTTTCATATTGCACCACCAGTGACATATACATACATTTATTTTTCTTCCTGAAATTTTTACAGCATGTTACTGTAACTCTAGAAGGAATAATAGGCTAAATGAAGTTTTGATTAGACAAAGGGGCGTGGCACCGCCCATATAACCCAAATTTTAAATCGCCATATTTTGGGCATTTTTTGACCTACGTCGATGATATTTGGTACATATGGTATTGGTATAATTTGGAATACGTACCAGGAGAAAAGTGGGTGGGACTACGACCCATTTTAGGAAAATAAAAAATCGTAATATAGTCTTAACTACTGGACCGATCGTCATTAAATTTACACAATAGGAATTTTATTTTATAACGAGGGGGAAGCGAAGCAGACCGGGTTTAGCTAGTATATAATAAATTTCATACCAAATTTAATGAGAATAGGATAACTTTTGTAAGAGTTATAGTATTTTTACGATAAAGAATATATGGCAGGACCTAGACTCCTTGCTTCAATCACAATAAAAGAAGAGAGGTGTCTTAGGATACCCGGTTAGAGCTATGCTCAATAGGTATATACCTGTGTGAAGATTTAATAATTTTTCTGAGTTTATGACATTGTTTTAAGAAATTTAATCCATAATTTAAAAATTTTAGTTAAGTTTTTAAATAATATTTTTATATTATTATTACGAATAAACGTAATTATTATACTTATATTGATTTACATATGAAAAGTAATATTATCCGGCTCAAGTTCAGTTTTATTTAATTATTGAAAATTCAAAATTGCTAAGAGTTTTTTTTATGTTGGAAAATATTAATTTTTATATCCAATCAGTTTTTAGCAAAACGTATCAGTACTGATTTCAAGGCCGCTACACCTCTCATCAGCGTTCAATTGTCCATCTTTACAATTTTCGTAAAGTGGATACTAATTGAGAAGAATATCAACTATTTAACCAGTTTTCAACAGAAAAAGAATATGAGAATTAATTTCTTAATTATTATTATTACGAATAAACGTAATTATTAATTGAACTTATATTGATAATTAAGTTTATTCGTAATAGTAATAATATAAAAATATTAATTCCGCTTGGGCACGAGCTATAAATACCCTAATAACAGGGGTCACAGTAATATGTGAATTTCCCTAATATAGAGTAAAAAACAACAAAAACCTTAAAATACAAAGTAGAATACTTTGATGATAACGGACTATGAGTTTGTGTTGATTATTAGTACTTTCCAAACAGTAATGAGCGAATTTCGTACTTACCAGCACTGTTTCATTGTAGAATAAAAATTGAATTAAAAAATTAATTCTCATATTCTTTTTCTGTTGAAAACTGGTTAAATAGTTGATATTCTTCTCAATTAGTATCCACTTTACGAAAATTGAACGCTGATGAGAGGTGTAGCGGCCTTGAAATCAGTACTGATACGTTCTGCTAAAAACTGATTGGATATAAATAATAATATTTTCCAACATAAAAAACTCTTAGTAATTTTGAATTTTCATTATTTCAATAAAACTGAACTTGAGCCTGATAATATTACTTTTCATATATACGTCAATATAAGTTCAAATAATAATTACGTTTATTCGTAATAATAATAATATAAAAATAATAATTCCGCTTGGGCACGAGCTATAAATACCTTAATAACAAGGGTCACAGTAATATGTGAATTTCCCTAATTGTGAGGTCGTGTTCAAAATTTTAATTAAGAATTGTTTTGCTACCTGGGTAATTTTACTTGAGCGATATTTCGAATTTAATTTTTAAAATGGATTTGATATTTTTTTTTTTTGAAAAAAAAAAAACTGAATTGGCTTCGAATAAATAAACAGAAAATTTGGATTATTTGAAAAAAAAAAAGAAAAAAGAAACGTTAGAATTTTTGGGCAAGCAGAAAGAAAAAATCGGAAAAATATACAATTGTGTGGATAAGAAGAAAAAAATAATTAATCCTCCCACGAATTTAAATTAGAAGAAAAGGAAAAAGATATTGTTTTTTTTAAATATTCAGGAGAGCAGGAAGGATTTTGCATATAAAAAGTGAGCATTACGATCATATTAATTGAGGGAGAATACGAAATAACCAAGATTTGATCGTATATTTATATGCTCGTCAGCAAATTTATGTGCAAAAAGTTTCTTGTCCTCATCAAAGAATGCCTGAACAATTACTACAATTTCAATAACGATTCTCCAATATATTAAAATTGGTTAGAGAAATTAATGCCTGAAGAAGAAGTAGATGTGATAGTTGTCGGCGGAAAAAAAAAAAAAAAATTTAATTTTGTTCCTGTAACATTTCATATCAAGAATCAAGAAATCCTTAAACAAGAAAATCTGGTTAGATGTCATAAGTTCCTGATTAAGAATACGGACTGATCAGAAATATATATATAAATATATATATACTTATATATATAAACTAATATCATAAACTACCTTTTCGTTCTCCCATTTTAACATTAATCTTTTAATTGCATAATTTCCTTAATTACTACATTCTTTTCAAACTTAACGTAAAATTTTTCTTAATTACTAGATTCATTTTAAACTTAACGTAAAATTTTTCTTAATTGCTAGATTCATTTTAAACTGAACTTAAAATTATTTTTAAATAATGTTTATTTAAAACACACATTCTCACACTCATATACACTGACATACATACATACAGTTTAAAACATACACAATACTTAACATGAATGTTTAGTATTTTTTTTAAATATTTCATATCGGTTCCTATGAACATATGTATGTACATAAATAAAATACATAATTTTTCCTTATAAAGCCTAATAAACCCAAGAACCTGACTACAGGCCTGCAGTCTTCGTGGGATTTAAAAATGGTGAGTGTTTAATAAAATAAATAACAAAAATTATAATTCATTTGTCACAAAAAGAACATATATTTTTTTTTTTAAATCTATCTCGTGATAATAACTATTCGTGTTTTCAATCAGTTTAATTTGTGTATTTATATTTGGTTTATTAATGAAAGAATTATTAAGCTTTAGTAATTATGTTTTTAATTTTTAAATAAACTTGTTTTCTTTTAATGGAATTGTAAAGTTTTCTTCTTAATTATTTCGTGAAACATGTAGGTAGTTGTAGATACAGATTTTGTGGGCTTTTCTAAATATACATAGGTACAGAATAGCATAGGTCATGGGAGGGTAAAGAATGAAAATGGGCGAACAACATCTAGTTCCTCTTTCATTTACGTCTGACTTATATTCCTTTGTTTTCTTTTTCTTTATTTCTATTTATTATTCTTTTCATTTGTAATCGTCTCAAATACCAGTTTGCTACTTATAAATTATATTTTACCTGTAATGAACCGTTTCATCTTCATTGAGCAAAGATCCCCCCTAATATCCCTGAGCACGGCCGGTTATTTAAGTAGCAAGAGCTCATGAAATGAGACTTAACGTTAGCGTTCGTTACATAAAATATATGGCGCCCAACGTGGGGCCCGAGGCAGTATTGTTCAGCTTTCTGAACAAAAATACATGTTTTAAACATATATTATTTAACATCTTGCTTTGGTTTCACACATTATATTATTTTAATTCCGTGGTTTCGATTACATTTTTGTTTTGTTTACAATTTTAATTTTCTTTTAATCCAATCCTACCCTCTATATTAATCATATTTGGAATTTAGATTATTTTTTTTTAAATCTTAAACCTATGATTATATAGAAAATAATTTTTTTACTGTGTTAAATTTTTCCGTTCGAGACTTTGAGTCTTGGATTATTTCGAGAATTTACTCACGGATATTTGCGCATCATTTTTTTTTTTTTTTTTTTTTTTCATATTTTTTTTTATTTATCTGTAGTGGAAATGTTGAGATTTTATTACTGATTATGTTGGTTATTTACTCACAGGGAAATTTGCAGAGTAGGTGTTTTAATTTTAATGCGAACTTTGAATTTAGGATTTCTGTTTTGAAATTTTTGTTTTCTTTACAGTACTTAGTACAAGGTAAGCTCAACTTCTTTGTTTTATTATTATTTTGAATTTTAGTTCTTGTATATTTTTTTGTTTGGAGTTAAGTTCAGATTTATCAAAATACTTATGTATCTACAATTACCTTATGGAGTAGCGAAAAATAATTTATTGATAATTGTATTAATTATTTTAAAATGGTTTTGACTAGAAGCCAAGAAAATTTGGCCAATATGGACCAACCTGCAAACTGTAGCTTTACAGTAAATATGGAACCTGACAATACAACAACAGTTACTCAGGGTGCCCGTAAGTAAATCTACCTACAACTAGCAATACAATTCAACCTGCCACTTCACAGTTAGCTAGTCAAGACGATTCTAGATTACGACAGATGGTTTCAGATTCTATGGAATCTTTTAGAAGGGAAATGCAAACTTTCATTTGTAATGAATTTCAGAATATGTCTTGTGCTACAAATGAGAATCGTTCTTCTAGAAACAACACACCTGATTTGCCTTTAAACAATTTTTCGAATAGATCTCCCAATTCAAACAATAATCCATTTCAGAACACGTTACCAGCGGATAAGATTTTGAATATTATCCGTAATTGGCAAATTAAATTTAGCGGACACGATAATCAAATGCCAGTTAGTGAGTTTATTTATCGTGTAAATATTCTTACGGTTAAAACTTTAAATGGCGACTTCAAAGTTATGTGTGATCATGCCCATACTTTATTTGAGGGAAAAGCTTTAGATTGGTTTTGGCGTTATCGTCGTGAACAGGATGAAGTTGAATAGATTGCACTAACAAATTCTTTAAGTGACAAATATAAGGCAGACTTCAATGACTACGACATTTTGAATGACATTAGACGACGTAAACAGAAACCGAACGAAACTTTTGACGTTTATTTAGACAATATTTCGGCTTTAACTGACAAATTAAAATTACAAATTTCTGACCGCGATTTATGTGAGACGCTATTCAGAAATTTGCGAAATGAGATTCGTCATGAATTAATTCATTTGGAAATCTCCACTGTATCTCAACTTCGTCGGGAGGTTAAGAAACATGAGAGATTTGTCAGGGAACTAAATGAAGAATCTCATAAGTCAACACGGGGTCGCGTGTCAGAGTTGCTGGAACAGGAAACAGAAGTAGATGACAGCAATATCAATGATATTAATAATGACGATGAAATTTGCGCAGTTAAACAAGATATTAAATGTTGGAATTGTGACAAGTTGGGTCGCACTTTTTTCGATTGCATGGAGACAAGACGGATATTTTGCTACGGATGTGGTGCTAAAGATACCTTTAAGCCCAAATGTCCTAATTGTACCCGGAAGTCGGGAAACGAGCAGAGGGATGCCCGTCGGAAATAGAGCAGGCATCCAAAATAAATAATACGAGCATATACATAACAAATAAAAAGACTTCTGACGGTATTGACACAGACAAAACAGATAACATTGTGCATCTATTATTAAGACCTTATCCCGTTCGGTTAAGGGAATATAATAAGGCTCGTGAGAGAATATTTGGATATTCAAAAAGAAAGTTAAGATCGTCCAGAAGAATTCAAGAATATTATCGTCAACTTAAGACATTTAGGAAATTTATAATATCTTCTATTGTTGAAAGAGATTTTGATAATAGACCGTATGCTAAGCTTAAACTGAATGATATATTTTATTATGCCTTGCTCGATAGTGGGGCCAATAAAAGTGTCATTGGTGGTGAGTTAGCAATAAGGGTTCAGGAGATGTGTAGATTTCATAGACGTATGGGAAATGTACGAACAGCAGATGGACAAAGACAGACTATAATTGGAACAGTGACAGTAGACATTACATTTAATGGACAGACAGAAAAATTCGACTTTATTGTAGTTCCAACAATTACGCAGGATATAATATGTGGATATGACTTTTGGTCCATTTTTGGACTAAAAATTTCAACTCCGACTATCGGCGAGATTGACTCTACTGCAACTGAGACTGACCCTGACAAATTAAATCTGACATACGAACAAGGACAAAGACTTAGCAAAATTATTTCGATATTTCCGAATTCGGAAGTTGAAGGGTTGGGGTGTACAACACTGATTCAACACAATATTGATACAGGGGATGCAAAGCCCATTAAACAGCGGTACTACCCGACTTCGCCAGCTGTCGAAAAGGTTTTGTGTGGTGAAATAGATCGGATGCTCTCACTTGGAGTTATAGAGGAGGCACCAAGTTCGCCTTGGTCGTCACCGACTGTAGTTGTAGTTAAGCCTGGCAAAGTTAGAATGTGTGTCGACAGCAGGAAATTAATCTCGGTGACAGTAAAGGATGCTTATCCGATACCAAACATTGACGGACATATATCAAGGCTTCCTCCAGTTTATTGCATTTCAAAAATAGATTTAAAAGATGCCTTTTGGCAAATTAAACTAGAGGAAAGCTCTAAACCAAAGACCGCTTTTACAGTCCCTAATCGGCCACTGTACCAATTTAACAGAATGCCGTTTGGACTTTGTAATGCACCGCAAACATTGTGCCGACTAATGGACGCTGTAATTCCGTATAATTTAAAGACCCCCACGTATTTGTCTACTTAGATGACCTTTTACTTGTTTCCCAAAACTTTAACGAACACATGACACATTTACTCGAGGTTGCTAGCCAACTTAGAAAAGCAGGTTTAACTATAAATGTGCAGAAAAGTAGTTTTGCTTTAAATAAGGTGAAGTACCTCGGATACGTGGTAGGAAACGGAACTTTACAGGTAGACGAGGACAAAGTTAGGGCCATACATGACTTTCCAGTACCAAAATCAATACGACATTTACGCAGATTTTTAGGGATGGCTGGTTGGTACCGACGATTTATTAAAGACTATTCGACTGTGACTTTTGCACTAACGGAACTCTTAACGAAGAAGAAAACTTTTGTGTGGACTGTCCAGGCTCAGGAATCTTTCGACGAACTAAAGACTAGATTGACATCTGCCCGACTGCTAATTCACCCGAATTACAATAAGCCTTTTGTATTGCAATGTGATGCAAGCACTTGCGGTGTGGGATCAGTATTGGCGCAGGAAGACGAGGAAGGTACAGAACAGCCGATTGCCTATATGTCTCAAAAATTGAACAAGGCTCAGAGAAATTACAGCATCACTGAACTTGAATGTTTGGCAGTATTGTTAGCCGTAAAAAAATTTAGACCATATATTGAGGGCCAAGAATTCAAGGTGATTACAGATCACGCCAGCCTGAAATGGCTTATGAATCAGCGTGATTTATCAGGACGATTGGCTAGGTGGTCATTGAAGCTTCAGGGATTCTACTTTTCTATTGAACACCGAAGAGGTAAAGACAATGTCGTTCCGGACGCATTATCGCGAGTTCATGAGGGCGAGGATTTCATAAATTCAATTGAAATTCTAAATATTCCGACAATCGATCTTGATTCGGAAGAATTCTACTCTGACGACTATATTGAATTACGTGAGAACATCAGGAATTGTAATTTGCTGGACTTTAGGGTAATTGACAAATACGTTTACAAAAGGACAGACTTTTCTACTGGGTCGACTGACGAATTCGATACATGGAAACTTTTGGTACCAACAGGACTTAGACGCAAAATTATATATTCAACCCACGATGTTCCGAAGTCATCACACGGCGGGATAACAAAGACATTGGAGAGAATAAGACGGTATTTTTATTGGCCACGACTGGTAACTGACGTAAAAGACTATATTTTAAATTGTGAATTGTGTAAAACTTCGAAGACTCCGACAAGGACTAAAACTTCAAATATCGGGATTTTAATTGTACTTGACCACTTTTCCAAATTCACGTTTTTAAGACCTTTAAAGAAATTTATATCAAAGGACATTATAAAATACTTACAGACCGAAATATTTGACTGTTATGGCGTGCCCGAAGTTTTGGTGTCCGATAACGGATCTCAATTCAAGAGCAAGGATTTCGAGAACTTCTTGAAGGAACACGGGATACAACATATGTTGACTGCTGTATACAGTCCTCAGGCTAATGCCAGTGAACGCGTCAACCGTTCCATAAATGAGGCATTGCGGTCTTATATTCGAGACAATCAGCGGAATTGGGACCAGTACATTAGCAGCATTAACTGTGCACTAAGAAACAGCATACACCAATCCTTAGGTAGGACACCATATCAGGTAGTATTCGGACAGACTATGGTTTCACATGGTGTGGACTACAAACTTTTACGGAATTTAGACATTATAAATGATTCGGACATTCTTTTGGAAAGGCAGGACAAAATCTCTTTGATTCGCGATACTATACATAGATATATGCAGAAAGCTTACGAAAAGAATACACGCTCATATAATTTGCGATCTCGTGCCAAGGACTATACTATTGGTCAGGAAGTTATAAATAGGAATTTTACTCAGAGCTCGAAGATTGAGCATTTTAATTCAAAGTTGGCTCCTGTTGGGGTAAGAGCTATAGTTATTCGGAAATTGGGCCAAGTAAACTATGAGTTGCAAGACATAAATGGCGGAGGAAAAGGCGTATATCACACCAAGGACATTTGGACGTAACAGACTTGTTATTGATGGTTGTAAATTGCCAATGAAGACTTCACTACGCCCTTTACAGAACCAGTTTATCGTCTTTTTTTGCTTTTAATGAAAAAAAAAAAAAAAAAAAAAAAAACTTATACAGTTTCTGTTTTGTGAGGTCGTGTTCAAAATTTTAATTAAGAATTGTTTTGCTACCTGGGTAATTTTACTTGAGCGATATTTCGAATTTAATTTTTAAAATGGATTTGATATTTTTTTTTTTTTTGAAAAAAAAAAACTGAATTGGCTTCGAATAAATAAACAGAAAATTTGGATTATTTGAAAAAAAAAAAAAAGAAAAAAGAAACGTTAGAAATTTTGGGCAAACAGAAAGAAAAAATCGGAAAAATATACAATTGTGTGGATAAGAAGAAATAAATAATTAATCCTCCCACGAATTTAAATTAGAAGAAAAGGAAAAAGGATATTGTTTTTTTTAAATATTCAGGAGAGCAGGAAGGATTTTGCATATAAAAAGTGAGCATTACGATCATATTAATTGAGGGAGAATACGAAATAACCAAGATTTGATCGTATATTTATATGCTCGTCAGCAAATTTATGTGCAAAAAGTTTCTTGTCCTCATCAAAGAATGCCTGAACAATTACTACAATTTCAATAACGATTCTCCAATATATTAAAATTGGTTAGAGAAATTAATGCCTGAAGAAGAAGTAGATGTGATAGTTGTCGGCGGAAAAAAAAAAATTTAATTTTGTTCCTGTAACATTTCATATCAAGAATCAAGAAATCCTTAAACAAGAAAATCTGGTTAGATGTCATAAGTTCCTGATTAAGAATACGGACTGATCAGAAATATATATATATATATATATATACTTATATATATAAACTAATATCATAAACTACCTTTTCGTTCTCCCATTTTAACATTAATCTTTTAATTGCATAATTTCCTTAATTACTACATTCTTTTCAAACTTAACGTAAAATTTTTCTTAATTACTAGATTCATTTTAAACTTAACGTAAAATTTTTCTTAATTGCTAGATTCATTTTAAACTTAACTTAAAATTATTTTTAAACAATGTTTATTTAAAACACACATTCTCACACTCATATACACTGACATACATACATACAGTTTAAAACATACACAATACTTAACATGAATGTTTAGTATTTTTTTTAAATATTTCATATCGGTTCCTATGAACATAAGTATGTACATAAATAAAATACATAATTTTTCCTTATAAAGCCTAATAAACCCAAGAACCTGACTACAGGCCTGCAGGCTTCGTGGGATTTAAAAATGGTGAGTGTTTAATAAAATAAATAACAAAAATTATAATTCATTTGTCACAAAAAGAACATATATTTTTTTTTTTAAATCTATCTCGTGATAATAACTATTCGTGTTTTCAATCAGTTTAATTTGTGTATTTATATTTGGTTTATTAATGAAAGAATTATTAAGCTTTAGTAATTATGTTTTTAATTTTTAAATAAACTTGTTTTCTTTTAATGGAATTGTAAAGTTTTCTTCTTAATTATTTCGTGAAACATGTAGGTAGTTGTAGATACAGATTTTATGGGCTTTTCTAAATATACATAGGTACAGAATAGCATAGGTCATGGGAGGGTAAAGAATGAAAATGGGCTAACAACATCTAGTTCCTCTTTCATTTACGTCTGACTTATATTCCTTTGTTTTCTTTTTCTTTATTTCTATTTATTATTCTTTTCGTTTGTAATCGTCTCAAATACCAGTTTGCTACTTATAAATTATATTTTACCTGTAATGAACCGTTTCATCTTCATTGAGCAAAGATCCCCCCTAATATCCCTGAGCACGGCCGGTTATTTAAGTAGCAAGAGCTCATGAAATGAGACTTAACGTTAGCGTTCGTTACATAAAATATATGGCGCCCAACGTGGGGCCCGAGGCAGTATTGTTCAGCTTTCTGAACAAAAATACATGTTTTAAACATATATTATTTAACATCTTGCTTTGGTTTCACACATTATATTATTTTAATTCCGTGGTTTCGATTACATTTTTGTTTTGTTTACAATTTTAATTTTCTTTTAATCCAATCCTACCCTCTATATTAATCATATTTGGAATTTAGATTATTTTTTTTTAAATCTTAAACCTATGATTATATAGAAAATAATTTTTTTACTGTGTTAAATTTTTCCGTTCGAGACTTTGAGTCTTGGATTATTTCGAGAATTTACTCACGGATATTTGCGCATCATTTTTTTTTTTTTTTTTTTTTTCATATTTTTTTTTATTTATCTGTAGTGGAAATGTTGAGATTTTATTACTGATTATGTTGGTTATTTACTCACAGGGAAATTTGCAGAGTAGGTGTTTTAATTTTAATGCGAACTTTGAATTTAGGATTTCTGTTTTGAAATTTTTGTTTTCTTTACAGTACTTAGTACAAGGTAAGCTCAACTTCTTTGTTTTATTATTATTTTGAATTTTAGTTCTTGTATATTTTTTTGTTTGGAGTTAAGTTCAGATTTATCAAAATACTTATGTATCTACAATTACCTTATGGAGTAGCGAAAAATAATTTATTGATAATTGTATTAATTATTTTAAAATGGTTTTGACTAGAAGCCAAGAAAATTTGGCCAATATGGACCAACCTGCAAACTGTAGCTTTACAGTAAATATGGAACCTGACAATACAACAACAGTTACTCAGGGTGCCCGTAAGTAAATCTACCTACAACTAGCAATACAATTCAACCTGCCACTTCACAGTTAGCTAGTCAAGACGATTCTAGATTACGACAGATGGTTTCAGATTCTATGGAATCTTTTAGAAGGGAAATGCAAACTTTCATTTGTAATGAATTTCAGAATATGTCTTGTGCTACAAATGAGAATCGTTCTTCTAGAAACAACACACCTGATTTGCCTTTAAACAATTTTTCGAATAGATCTCCCAATTCAAACAATAATCCATTTCAGAACACGTTACCAGCGGATAAGATTTTGAATATTATCCGTAATTGGCAAATTAAATTTAGCGGACACGATAATCAAATGCCAGTTAGTGAGTTTATTTATCGTGTAAATATTCTTACGGTTAAAACTTTAAATGGCGACTTCAAAGTTATGTGTGATCATGCCCATACTTTATTTGAGGGAAAAGCTTTAGATTGGTTTTGGCGTTATCGTCGTGAACAGGATGAAGTTGAATAGATTGCACTAACAAATTCTTTAAGTGACAAATATAAGGCAGACTTCAATGACTACGACATTTTGAATGACATTAGACGACGTAAACAGAAACCGAACGAAACTTTTGACGTTTATTTAGACAATATTTCGGCTTTAACTGACAAATTAAAATTACAAATTTCTGACCGCGATTTATGTGAGACGCTATTCAGAAATTTGCGAAATGAGATTCGTCATGAATTAATTCATTTGGAAATCTCCACTGTATCTCAACTTCGTCGGGAGGTTAAGAAACATGAGAGATTTGTCAGGGAACTAAATGAAGAATCTCATAAGTCAACACGGGGTCGCTTGTCAGAGTTGCTGGAACAGGAAACAGAAGTAGATGACAGCAATATCAATGATATTAATAATGACGATGAAATTTGCGCAGTTAAACAAGATATTAAATGTTGGAATTGTGACAAGTTGGGTCACACTTTTTTCGATTGCATGGAGACAAGACGGATATTTTGCTACGGATGTGGTGCTAAAGATACCTTTAAGCCCAAATGTCCTAATTGTACCCGGAAGTCGGGAAACGAGCAGAGGGATGCCCGTCGGAAATAGAGCAGGCATCCAAAATAAATAATACGAGCATATACATAACAAATAAAAAGACTTCTGACGGTATTGACACAGACAAAACAGATAACATTGTGCATCTATTATTAAGACCTTATCCCGTTCGGTTAAGGGAATATAATAAGGCTCGTGAGAGAATATTTGGATATTCAAAAAGAAAGTTAAGATCGTCCAGAAGAATTCAAGAATATTATCGTCAACTTAAGACATTTAGGAAATTTATAATATCTTCTATTGTTGAAAGAGATTTTGATAATAGACCGTATGCTAAGCTTAAACTGAATGATATATTTTATTATGCCTTGCTCGATAGTGGGGCCAATAAAAGTGTCATTGGTGGTGAGTTAGCAATAAGGGTTCAGGAGATGTGTAGATTTCATAGACGTATGGGAAATGTACGAACAGCAGATGGACAAAGACAGACTATAATTGGAACAGTGACAGTAGACATTACATTTAATGGACAGACAGAAAAATTCGACTTTATTGTAGTTCCAACAATTACGCAGGATATAATATGTGGATATGACTTTTGGTCCATTTTTGGACTAAAAATTTCAACTCCGACTATCGGCGAGATTGACTCTACTGCAACTGAGACTGACCCTGACAAATTAAATCTGACATACGAACAAGGACAAAGACTTAGCAAAATTATTTCGATATTTCCGAATTCGGAAGTTGAAGGGTTGGGGTGTACAACACTGATTCAACACAATATTGATACAGGGGATGCAAAGCCCATTAAACAGCGGTACTACCCGACTTCGCCAGCTGTCGAAAAGGTTTTGTGTGGTGAAATAGATCGGATGCTCTCACTCGGAGTTATAGAGGAGGCACCAAGTTCGCCTTGGTCGTCACCGACTGTAGTTGTAGTTAAGCCTGGCAAAGTTAGAATGTGTGTCGAAATGGCTTATGAATCAGCGTGATTTATCAGGACGATTGGCTAGGTGGTCATTGAAGCTTCAGGGATTCTACTTTTCTATTGAACACCGAAGAGGTAAAGACAATGTCGTTCCGGACGCATTATCGCGAGTTCATGAGGGCGAGGATTTCATAAATTCAATTGAAATTCTAAATATTCCGACAATCGATCTTGATTCGGAAGAATTCTACTCTGACGACTATATTGAATTACGTGAGAACATCAGGAATTGTAATTTGCTGGACTTTAGGGTAATTGACAAATACGTTTACAAAAGGACAGACTTTTCTACTGGGTCGACTGACGAATTCGATACATGGAAACTTTTGGTACCAACAGGACTTAGACGCAAAATTATATATTCAACCCACGATGTTCCGAAGTCATCACACGGCGGGATAACAAAGACATTGGAGAGAATAAGACGGTATTTTTATTGGCCACGACTGGTAACTGACGTAAAAGACTATATTTTAAATTGTGAATTGTGTAAAACTTCGAAGACTCCGACAAGGACTAAAACTTCAAATATCGGGATTTTAATTGTACTTGACCACTTTTCCAAATTCACGTTTTTAAGACCTTTAAAGAAATTTATATCAAAGGACATTATAAAATACTTACAGACCGAAATATTTGACTGTTATGGCGTGCCCGAAGTTTTGGTGTCCGATAACGGATCTCAATTCAAGAGTAAGGATTTCGAGAACTTCTTGAAGGAACACGGGATACAACATATGTTGACTGCTGTATACAGTCCTCAGGCTAATGCCAGTGAACGCGTCAACCGTTCCATAAATGAGGCATTGCGGTCTTATATTCGAGACAATCAGCGGAATTGGGACCAGTACATTAGCAGCATTAACTGTGCAGTAAGAAACAGCATACACCAATCCTTAGGTAGGACACCATATCAGGTAGTATTCGGACAGACTATGGTTTCACATGGTGTGGACTACAAACTTTTACGGAATTTAGACATTATAAATGACTCGGACATTCTTTTGGAAAGGCAGGACAAAATCTCTTTGATTCGCGATACTATACATAGATATATGCAGAAAGCTTACGAAAAGAATACACGCTCATATAATTTGCGATCTCGTGCCAAGGACTATACTATTGGTCAGGAAGTTATAAATAGGAATTTTACTCAGAGCTCGAAGATTGAGCATTTTAATTCAAAGTTGGCTCCTGTTGGGGTAAGAGCTATAGTTATTCGGAAATTGGGCCAAGTAAACTATGAGTTGCAAGACATAAATGGCGGAGGAAAAGGCGTATATCACACCAAGGACATTTGGACGTAACAGACTTGTTATTGATGGTTGTAAATTGCCAATGAAGACTTCACTACGCCCTTTACAGAACCAGTTTATCGTCTTTTTTTGCTTTTAATGAAAAAAAAAAAAAAAACTTATACAGTTTCTGTTTTGTGAGGTCGTGTTCAAAATTTTAATTAAGAATTGTTTTGCTACCTGGGTAATTTTACTTGAGCGATATTTCGAATTTAATTTTTAAAATGGATTTGATATTTTTTTTTTTTTTTTTTGAAAAAAAAAAAACTGAATTGGCTTCGAATAAATAAACAGAAAATTTGGATTATTTGAAAAAAAAAAGAAAAAGAAACGTTAGAAATTTTGGGCAAACAGAAAGAAAAAATCGGAAAAATATACAATTGTGTGGATAAGAAGAAATAAATAATTAATCCTCCCACGAATTTAAATTAGAAGAAAAGGAAAAAGGATATTGTTTTTTTTTAAATATTCAGGAGAGCAGGAAGGATTTTGCATATAAAAAGTGAGCATTACGATCATATTAATTGAGGGAGAATACGAAATAACCAAGATTTGATCGTATATTTATATGCTCGTCAGCAAATTTATGTGCAAAAAGTTTCTTGTCCTCATCAAAGAATGCCTGAACAATTACTACAATTTCAATAACGATTCTCCAATATATTAAAATTGGTTAGAGAAATTAATGCCTGAAGAAGAAGTAGATGTGATAGTTGTCGGCGGAAAGAAAAAAAAATTTAATTTTGTTCCTGTAACATTTCATATCAAGAATCAAGAAATCCTTAAACAAGAAAATCTGGTTAGATGTCATAAGTTCCTGATTAAGAATACGGACTGATCAGAAATATATATATATATATATATATATATATATATATATATATATATATATATATATATATATATATATATATATATATACTTATATATATAAACTAATATCATAAACTACCTTTTCGTTCTCCCATTTTAACATTAATCTTTTAATTGCATAATTTCCTTAATTACTACATTCTTTTCAAACTTAACGTAAAATTTTTCTTAATTACTAGATTCATTTTAAACTTAACGTAAAATTTTTCTTAATTGGTAGATTCATTTTAAACTTAACTTAAAATTATTTTTAAATAATGTTTATTTAAAACACACATTCTCACACTCATATACACTGACATACATACATACAGTTTAAAACATACACAATACTTAACATGAATGTTTAGTATTTTTTTTAAATATTTCATATCGGTTCCTATGAACATAAGTATGTACATAAATAAAATACATAATTTTTCCTTATAAAGCCTAATAAACCCAAGAACCTGACTACAGGCCTGCAGTCTTCGTGGGATTTAAAAATGGTGAGTGTTTAATAAAATAAATAACAAAAATTATAATTCATTTGTCACAAAAAGAACATATATTTTTTTTTTAAATCTATCTCGTGATAATAACTATTCGTGTTTTCAATCAGTTTAATTTGTGTATTTATATTTGGTTTATTAATGAAAGAATTATTAAGCTTTAGTAATTATGTTTTTAATTTTTAAATAAACTTGTTTTCTTTTAATGGAATTGTAAAGTTTTCTTCTTAATTATTTCGTGAAACATGTAGGTAGTTGTAGATACAGATTTTGTGGGCTTTTCTAAATATACATAGGTACAGAATAGCATAGGTCATGGGAGGGTAAAGAATGAAAATGGGCGAACAACATCTAGTTCCTCTTTCATTTACGTCTGACTTATATTCCTTTGTTTTCTTTTTCTTTATTTCTATTTATTATTCTTTTCGTTTGTAATCGTCTCAAATACCAGTTTGCTACTTATAAATTATATTTTACCTGTAATGAACCGTTTCATCTTCATTGAGCAAAGATCCCCCCTAATATCCCTGAGCACGGCCGGTTATTTAAGTAGCAAGAGCTCATGAAATGAGACTTAACGTTAGCGTTCGTTACATAAAATATATGGCGCCCAACGTGGGGCCCGAGGCAGTATTGTTCAGCTTTCTGAACAAAAATACATGTTTTAAACATATATTATTTAACATCTTGCTTTGGTTTCACACATTATATTATTTTAATTCCGTGGTTTCGATTACATTTTTGTTTTGTTTACAATTTTAATTTTCTTTTAATCCAATCCTACCCTCTATATTAATCATATTTGGAATTTAGATTATTTTTTTTTAAATCTTAAACCTATGATTATATAGAAAATAATTTTTTTACTGTGTTAAATTTTTCCGTTCGAGACTTTGAGTCTTGGATTATTTCGAGAATTTACTCACGGATATTTGCGCATCATTTTTTTTTTTTTTTTTTTTTCATATTTTTTTTTATTTATCTGTAGTGGAAATGTTGAGATTTTATTACTGATTATGTTGGTTATTTACTCACAGGGAAATTTGCAGAGTAGGTGTTTTAATTTTAATGCGAACTTTGAATTTAGGATTTCTGTTTTGAAATTTTTGTTTTCTTTACAGTACTTAGTACAAGGTAAGCTCAACTTCTTTGTTTTATTATTATTTTGAATTTTAGTTCTTGTATATTTTTTTGTTTGGAGTTAAGTTCAGATTTATCAAAATACTTATGTATCTACAATTACCTTATGGAGTAGCGAAAAATAATTTATTGATAATTGTATTAATTATTTTAAAATGGTTTTGACTAGAAGCCAAGAAAATTTGGCCAATATGGACCAACCTGCAAACTGTAGCTTTACAGTAAATATGGAACCTGACAATACAACAACAGTTACTCAGGGTGCCCGTAAGTAAATCTACCTACAACTAGCAATACAATTCAACCTGCCACTTCACAGTTAGCTAGTCAAGACGATTCTAGATTACGACAGATGGTTTCAGATTCTATGGAATCTTTTAGAAGGGAAATGCAAACTTTCATTTGTAATGAATTTCAGAATATGTCTTGTGCTACAAATGAGAATCGTTCTTCTAGAAACAACACACCTGATTTGCCTTTAAACAATTTTTCGAATAGATCTCCCAATTCAAACAATAATCCATTTCAGAACACGTTACCAGCGGATAAGATTTTGAATATTATCCGTAATTGGCAAATTAAATTTAGCGGACACGATAATCAAATGCCAGTTAGTGAGTTTATTTATCGTGTAAATATTCTTACGGTTAAAACTTTAAATGGCGACTTCAAAGTTATGTGTGATCATGCCCATACTTTATTTGAGGGAAAAGCTTTAGATTGGTTTTGGCGTTATCGTCGTGAACAGGATGAAGTTGAATAGATTGCACTAACAAATTCTTTAAGTGACAAATATAAGGCAGACTTCAATGACTACGACATTTTGAATGACATTAGACGACGCAAACAGAAACCGAACGAAACTTTTGACGTTTATTTAGACAATATTTCGGCTTTAACTGACAAATTAAAATTACAAATTTCTGACCGCGATTTATGTGAGACGCTATTCAGAAATTTGCGAAATGAGATTCGTCATGAATTAATTCATTTGGAAATCTCCACTGTATCTCAACTTCGTCGGGAGGTTAAGAAACATGAGAGATTTGTCAGGGAACTAAATGAAGAATCTCATAAGTCAACACGGGGTCGCTTGTCAGAGTTGCTGGAACAGGAAACAGAAGTAGATGACAGCAATATCAATGATATTAATAATGACGATGAAATTTGCGCAGTTAAACAAGATATTAAATGTTGGAATTGTGACAAGTTGGGTCACACTTTTTTCGATTGCATGGAGACAAGACGTATATTTTGCTACGGATGTGGTGCTAAAGATACCTTTAAGCCCAAATGTCCTAATTGTACCCGGAAGTCGGGAAACGAGCAGAGGGATGCCCGTCGGAAATAGAGCAGGCATCCAAAATAAATAATACGAGCATATACATAACAAATAAAAAGACTTCTGACGGTATTGACACAGACAAAACAGATAACATTGTGCATCTATTATTAAGACCTTATCCCGTTCGGTTAAGGGAATATAATAAGGCTCGTGAGAGAATATTTGGATATTCAAAAAGAAAGTTAAGATCGTCCAGAAGAATTCAAGAATATTATCGTCAACTTAAGACATTTAGGAAATTTATAATATCTTCTATTGTTGAAAGAGATTTTGATAATAGACCGTATGCTAAGCTTAAACTGAATGATATATTTTATTATGCCTTGCTCGATAGTGGGGCCAATAAAAGTGTCATTGGTGGTGAGTTAGCAATAAGGGTTCAGGAGATGTGTAGATTTCATAGACGTATGGGAAATGTACGAACAGCAGATGGACAAAGACAGACTATAATTGGAACAGTGACAGTAGACATTACATTTAATGGACAGACAGAAAAATTCGACTTTATTGTAGTTCCAACAATTACGCAGGATATAATATGTGGATATGACTTTTGGTCCATTTTTGGACTAAAAATTTCAACTCCGACTATCGGCGAGATTGACTCTACTGCAACTGAGACTGACCCTGACAAATTAAATCTGACATACGAACAAGGACAAAGACTTAGCAAAATTATTTCGATATTTCCGAATTCGGAAGTTGAAGGGTTGGGGTGTACAACACTGATTCAACACAATATTGATACAGGGGATGCAAAGCCCATTAAACAGCGGTACTACCCGACTTCGCCAGCTGTCGAAAAGGTTTTGTGTGGTGAAATAGATCGGATGCTCTCACTCGGAGTTATAGAGGAGGCACCAAGTTCGCCTTGGTCGTCACCGACTGTAGTTGTAGTTAAGCCTGGCAAAGTTAGAATGTGTGTCGAAATGGCTTATGAATCAGCGTGATTTATCAGGACGATTGGCTAGGTGGTCATTGAAGCTTCAGGGATTCTACTTTTCTATTGAACACCGAAGAGGTAAAGACAATGTCGTTCCGGACGCATTATCGCGAGTTCATGAGGGCGAGGATTTCATAAATTCAATTGAAATTCTAAATATTCCGACAATCGATCTTGATTCGGAAGAATTCTACTCTGACGACTATATTGAATTACGTGAGAACATCAGGAATTGTAATTTGCTGGACTTTAGGGTAATTGACAAATACGTTTACAAAAGGACAGACTTTTCTACTGGGTCGACTGACGAATTCGATACATGGAAACTTTTGGTACCAACAGGACTTAGACGCAAAATTATATATTCAACCCACGATGTTCCGAAGTCATCACACGGCGGGATAACAAAGACATTGGAGAGAATAAGACGGTATTTTTATTGGCCACGACTGGTAACTGACGTAAAAGACTATATTTTAAATTGTGAATTGTGTAAAACTTCGAAGACTCCGACAAGGACTAAAACTTCAAATATCGGGATTTTAATTGTACTTGACCACTTTTCCAAATTCACGTTTTTAAGACCTTTAAAGAAATTTATATCAAAGGACATTATAAAATACTTACAGACCGAAATATTTGACTGTTATGGCGTGCCCGAAGTTTTGGTGTCCGATAACGGATCTCAATTCAAGAGCAAGGATTTCGAGAACTTCTTGAAGGAACACGGGATACAACATATGTTGACTGCTGTATACAGTCCTCAGGCTAATGCCAGTGAACGCGTCAACCGTTCCATAAATGAGGCATTGCGGTCTTATATTCGAGACAATCAGCGGAATTGGGACCAGTACATTAGCAGCATTAACTGTGCACTAAGAAACAGCATACACCAATCCTTAGGTAGGACACCATATCAGGTAGTATTCGGACAGACTATGGTTTCACATGGTGTGGACTACAAACTTTTACGGAATTTAGACATTATAAATGACTCGGACATTCTTTTGGAAAGGCAGGACAAAATCTCTTTGATTCGCGATACTATACATAGATATATGCAGAAAGCTTACGAAAAGAATACACGCTCATATAATTTGCGATCTCGTGCCAAGGACTATACTATTGGTCAGGAAGTTATAAATAGGAATTTTACTCAGAGCTCGAAGATTGAGCATTTTAATTCAAAGTTGGCTCCTGTTGGGGTAAGAGCTATAGTTATTCGGAAATTGGGCCAAGTAAACTATGAGTTGCAAGACATAAATGGCGGAGGAAAAGGCGTATATCACACCAAGGACATTTGGACGTAACAGACTTGTTATTGATGGTTGTAAATTGCCAATGAAGACTTCACTACGCCCTTTACAGAACCAGTTTATCGTCTTTTTTTGCTTTTAATGAAAAAAAAAAAAAAAAAACTTATACAGTTTCTGTTTTGTGAGGTCGCGTTCAAAATTTTAATTAAGAATTGTTTTGCTACCTGGGTAATTTTACTTGAGCGATATTTCGAATTTAATTTTTAAAATGGATTTGATATTTTTTTTTTTTTTTTTGAAAAAAAAAACTGAATTGGCTTCGAATAAATAAACAGAAAATTTGGATTATTTGAAAAAAAAAAAGAAAAAAGAAACGTTAGAAATTTTGGGCAAACAGAAAGAAAAAATCGGAAAAATATACAATTGTGTGGATAAGAAGAAATAAATAATTAATCCTCCCACGAATTTAAATTAGAAGAAAAGGAAAAAGGATATTGTTTTTTTTAAATATTCAGGAGAGCAGGAAGGATTTTGCATATAAAAAGTGAGCATTACGATCATATTAATTGAGGGAGAATACGAAATAACCAAGATTTGATCGTATATTTATATGCTCGTCAGCAAATTTATGTGCAAAAAGTTTCTTGTCCTCATCAAAGAATGCCTGAACAATTACTACAATTTCAATAACGATTCTCCAATATATTAAAATTGGTTAGAGAAATTAATGCCTGAAGAAGAAGTAGATGTGATAGTTGTCGGCGGAAAAAAAAAAATTTAATTTTGTTCCTGTAACATTTCATATCAAGAATCAAGAAATCCTTAAACAAGAAAATCTGGTTAGATGTCATAAGTTCCTGATTAAGAATACGGACTGATCAGAAATATATATATATATATATATACTTATATATAAACTAATATCATAAACTACCTTTTCGTTCTCCCATTTTAACATTAATCTTTTAATTGCATAATTTCCTTAATTACTACATTCTTTTCAAACTTAACGTAAAATTTTTCTTAATTACTAGATTCATTTTAAACTTAACGTAAAATTTTTCTTAATTGCTAGATTCATTTTAAACTTAACTTAAAATTATTTTTAAATAATGTTTATTTAAAACACACATTCTCACACTCATATACACTGACATACATACATACAGTTTAAAACATACACAATACTTAACATGAATGTTTAGTATTTTTTTTAAATATTTCATATCGGTTCCTATGAACATAAGTATGTACATAAATAAAATACATAATTTTTCCTTATAAAGCCTAATAAACCCAAGAACCTGACTACAGGCCTGCAGTCTTCGTGGGATTTAAAAATGGTGAGTGTTTAATAAAATAAATAACAAAAATTATAATTCATTTGTCACAAAAAGAACATATATTTTTTTTTTAAATCTATCTCGTGATAATAACTATTCGTGTTTTCAATCAGTTTAATTTGTGTATTTATATTTGGTTTATTAATGAAAGAATTATTAAGCTTTAGTAATTATGTTTTTAATTTTTAAATAAACTTGTTTTCTTTTAATGGAATTGTAAAGTTTTCTTCTTAATTATTTCGTGAAACATGTAGGTAGTTGTAGATACAGATTTTGTGGGCTTTTCTAAATATACATAGGTACAGAATAGCATAGGTCATGGGAGGGTAAAGAATGAAAATGGGCGAACAACATCTAGTTCCTCTTTCATTTACGTCTGACTTATATTCCTTTGTTTTCTTTTTCTTTATTTCTATTTATTATTCTTTTCGTTTGTAATCGTCTCAAATACCAGTTTGCTACTTATAAATTATATTTTACCTGTAATGAACCGTTTCATCTTCATTGAGCAAAGATCCCCCCTAATATCCCTGAGCACGGCCGGTTATTTAAGTAGCAAGAGCTCATGAAATGAGACTTAACGTTAGCGTTCGTTACATAAAATATATGGCGCCCAACGTGGGGCCCGAGGCAGTATTGTTCAGCTTTCTGAACAAAAATACATGTTTTAAACATATATTATTTAACATCTTGCTTTGGTTTCACACATTATATTATTTTAATTCCGTGGTTTCGATTACATTTTTGTTTTGTTTACAATTTTAATTTTCTTTTAATCCAATCCTACCCTCTATATTAATCATATTTGGAATTTAGATTATTTTTTTTTAAATCTTAAACCTATGATTATATAGAAAATAATTTTTTTACTGTGTTAAATTTTTCCGTTCGAGACTTTGAGTCTTGGATTATTTCGAGAATTTACTCACGGATATTTGCGCATCATTTTTTTTTTTTTTTTTTCATATTTTTTTTTATTTATCTGTAGTGGAAATGTTGAGATTTTATTACTGATTATGTTGGTTATTTACTCACAGGGAAATTTGCAGAGTAGGTGTTTTAATTTTAATGCGAACTTTGAATTTAGGATTTCTGTTTTGAAATTTTTGTTTTCTTTACAGTACTTAGTACAAGGTAAGCTCAACTTCTTTGTTTTATTATTATTTTGAATTTTAGTTCTTGTATATTTTTTTGTTTGGAGTTAAGTTCAGATTTATCAAAATACTTATGTATCTACAATTACCTTATGGAGTAGCGAAAAATAATTTATTGATAATTGTATTAATTATTTTAAAATGGTTTTGACTAGAAGCCAAGAAAATTTGGCCAATATGGACCAACCTGCAAACTGTAGCTTTACAGTAAATATGGAACCTGACAATACAACAACAGTTACTCAGGGTGCCCGTAAGTAAATCTACCTACAACTAGCAATACAATTCAACCTGCCACTTCACAGTTAGCTAGTCAAGACGATTCTAGATTACGACAGATGGTTTCAGATTCTATGGAATCTTTTAGAAGGGAAATGCAAACTTTCATTTGTAATGAATTTCAGAATATGTCTTGTGCTACAAATGAGAATCGTTCTTCTAGAAACAACACACCTGATTTGCCTTTAAACAATTTTTCGAATAGATCTCCCAATTCAAACAATAATCCATTTCAGAACACGTTACCAGCGGATAAGATTTTGAATATTATCCGTAATTGGCAAATTAAATTTAGCGGACACGATAATCAAATGCCAGTTAGTGAGTTTATTTATCGTGTAAATATTCTTACGGTTAAAACTTTAAATGGCGACTTCAAAGTTATGTGTGATCATGCCCATACTTTATTTGAGGGAAAAGCTTTAGATTGGTTTTGGCGTTATCGTCGTGAACAGGATGAAGTTGAATAGATTGCACTAACAAATTCTTTAAGTGACAAATATAAGGCAGACTTCAATGACTACGACATTTTGAATGACATTAGACGACGCAAACAGAAACCGAACGAAACTTTTGACGTTTATTTAGACAATATTTCGGCTTTAACTGACAAATTAAAATTACAAATTTCTGACCGCGATTTATGTGAGACGCTATTCAGAAATTTGCGAAATGAGATTCGTCATGAATTAATTCATTTGGAAATCTCCACTGTATCTCAACTTCGTCGGGAGGTTAAGAAACATGAGAGATTTGTCAGGGAACTAAATGAAGAATCTCATAAGTCAACACGGGGTCGCGTGTCAGAGTTGCTGGAACAGGAAACAGAAGTAGATGACAGCAATATCAATGATATTAATAATGACGATGAAATTTGCGCAGTTAAACAAGATATTAAATGTTGGAATTGTGACAAGTTGGGTCGCACTTTTTTCGATTGCATGGAGACAAGACGGATATTTTGCTACGGATGTGGTGCTAAAGATACCTTTAAGCCCAAATGTCCTAATTGTACCCGGAAGTCGGGAAACGAGCAGAGGGATGCCCGTCGGAAATAGAGCAGGCATCCAAAATAAATAATACGAGCATATACATAACAAATAAAAAGACTTCTGACGGTATTGACACAGACAAAACAGATAACATTGTGCATCTATTATTAAGACCTTATCCCGTTCGGTTAAGGGAATATAATAAGGCTCGTGAGAGAATATTTGGATATTCAAAAAGAAAGTTAAGATCGTCCAGAAGAATTCAAGAATATTATCGTCAACTTAAGACATTTAGGAAATTTATAATATCTTCTATTGTTGAAAGAGATTTTGATAATAGACCGTATGCTAAGCTTAAACTGAATGATATATTTTATTATGCCTTGCTCGATAGTGGGGCCAATAAAAGTGTCATTGGTGGTGAGTTAGCAATAAGGGTTCAGGAGATGTGTAGATTTCATAGACGTATGGGAAATGTACGAACAGCAGATGGACAAAGACAGACTATAATTGGAACAGTGACAGTAGACATTACATTTAATGGACAGACAGAAAAATTCGACTTTATTGTAGTTCCAACAATTACGCAGGATATAATATGTGGATATGACTTTTGGTCCATTTTTGGACTAAAAATTTCAACTCCGACTATCGGCGAGATTGACTCTACTGCAACTGAGACTGACCCTGACAAATTAAATCTGACATACGAACAAGGACAAAGACTTAGCAAAATTATTTCGATATTTCCGAATTCGGAAGTTGAAGGGTTGGGGTGTACAACACTGATTCAACACAATATTGATACAGGGGATGCAAAGCCCATTAAACAGCGGTACTACCCGACTTCGCCAGCTGTCGAAAAGGTTTTGTGTGGTGAAATAGATCGGATGCTCTCACTCGGAGTTATAGAGGAGGCACCAAGTTCGCCTTGGTCGTCACCGACTGTAGTTGTAGTTAAGCCTGGCAAAGTTAGAATGTGTGTCGACAGCAGGAAATTAATCTCGGTGACAGTAAAGGATGCTTATCCGATACCAAACATTGACGGACATATATCAAGGCTTCCTCCAGTTTATTGCATTTCAAAAATAGATTTAAAAGCTGCCTTTTGGCAAATTAAACTAGAGGAAAGCTCTAAACCAAAGACCGCTTTTACAGTCCCTAATCGGCCACTGTACCAATTTAACAGAATGCCGTTTGGACTTTGTAATGCACCGCAAACATTGTGCCGACTAATGGACGCTGTAATTCCGTATAATTTAAAGACCCACGTATTTGTCTACTTAGATGACCTTTTAATTGTTTCCCAAAACTTTAACGAACACATGACACATTTACTCGAGGTTGCTAGCCAACTTAGAAAAGCAGGTTTAACTATAAATGTGCAGAAAAGTAGTTTTGCTTTAAATAAGGTGAAGTACCTCGGATACGTGGTAGGAAACGGAACTTTACAGGTAGACGAGGACAAAGTTAGGGCCATACATGACTTTCCAGTACCAAAATCAATACGACATTTACGCAGATTTTTAGGGATGGCTGGTTGGTACCGACGATTTATTAAAGACTATTCGACTGTGACTTTTGCACTAACGGAACTCTTAACGAAGAAGAAAACTTTTGTGTGGACTGTCCAGGCTCAGGAATCTTTCGACGAACTAAAGACTAGATTGACATCTGCCCGACTGCTAATTCACCCGAATTACAATAAGCCTTTTGTATTGCAATGTGATGCAAGCACTTGCGGTGTGGGATCAGTATTGGCGCAGGAAAACGAGGAAGGTACAGAACAGCCGATTGCCTATATGTCTCAAAAATTGAACAAGGCTCAGAGAAATTACAGCATCACTGAACTTGAATGTTTGGCAGTATTGTTAGCCGTAAAAAAATTTAGACCATATATTGAGGGCCAAGAATTCAAGGTGATTACAGATCACGCCAGCCTGAAATGGCTTATGAATCAGCGTGATTTATCAGGACGATTGGCTAGGTGGTCATTGAAGCTTCAGGGATTCTACTTTTCTATTGAACACCGAAGAGGTAAAGACAATGTCGTTCCGGACGCATTATCGCGAGTTCATGAGGGCGAGGATTTCATAAATTCAATTGAAATTCTAAATATTCCGACAATCGATCTTGATTCGGAAGAATTCTACTCTGACGACTATATTGAATTACGTGAGAACATCAGGAATTGTAATTTGCTGGACTTTAGGGTAATTGACAAATACGTTTACAAAAGGACAGACTTTTCTACTGGGTCGACTGACGAATTCGATACATGGAAACTTTTGGTACCAACAGGACTTAGACGCAAAATTATATATTCAACCCACGATGTTCCGAAGTCATCACACGGCGGGATAACAAAGACATTGGAGGGAATAAGACGGTATTTTTATTGGCCACGACTGGTAACTGACGTAAAAGACTATATTTTAAATTGTGAATTGTGTAAAACTTCGAAGACTCCGACAAGGACTAAAACTTCAAATATCGGGATTTTAATTGTACTTGACCACTTTTCCAAATTCACGTTTTTAAGACCTTTAAAGAAATTTATATCAAAGGACATTATAAAATACTTACAGGCCGAAATATTTGACTGTTATGGCGTGCCCGAAGTTTTGGTGTCCGATAACGGATCTCAATTCAAGAGCAAGGATTTCGAGAACTTCTTGAAGGAACACGGGATACAACATATGTTGACTGCTGTATACAGTCCTCAGGCTAATGCCAGTGAACGCGTCAACCGTTCCATAAATGAGGCATTGCGGTCTTATATTCGAGACAATCAGCGGAATTGGGACCAGTACATTAGCAGCATTAACTGTGCACTAAGAAACAGCATACACCAATCCTTAGGTAGGACACCATATCAGGTAGTATTCGGACAGACTATGGTTTCACATGGTGTGGACTACAAACTTTTACGGAATTTAGACATTATAAATGACTCGGACATTCTTTTGGAAAGGCAGGACAAAATCTCTTTGATTCGCGATACTATACATAGATATATGCAGAAAGCTTACGAAAAGAATACACGCTCATATAATTTGCGATCTCGTGCCAAGGACTATACTATTGGTCAGGAAGTTATAAATAGGAATTTTACTCAGAGCTCGAAGATTGAGCATTTTAATTCAAAGTTGGCTCCTGTTGGGGTAAGAGCTATAGTTATTCGGAAATTGGGCCAAGTAAACTATGAGTTGCAAGACATAAATGGCGGAGGAAAAGGCGTATATCACACCAAGGACATTTGGACGTAACAGACTTGTTATTGATGGTTGTAAATTGCCAATGAAGACTTCACTACGCCCTTTACAGAACCAGTTTATCGTCTTTTTTTGCTTTTAATGAAAAAAAAAAAAAAAAAAACTTATACAGTTTCTGTTTTGTGAGGTCGTGTTCAAAATTTTAATTAAGAATTGTTTTGCTACCTGGGTAATTTTACTTGAGCGATATTTCGAATTTAATTTTTAAAATGGATTTGATATTTTTTTTTTTTTTTTGAAAAAAAAAACTGAATTGGCTTCGAATAAATAAACAGAAAATTTGGATTATTTGAAAAAAAAAAGAAAAAAGAAACGTTAGAAATTTTGGGCAAACAGAAAGAAAAAATCGGAAAAATATACAATTGTGTGGATAAGAAGAAATAAATAATTAATCCTCCCACGAATTTAAATTAGAAGAAAAGGAAAAAGGATATTGTTTTTTTTAAATATTCAGGAGAGCAGGAAGGATTTTGCATATAAAAAGTGAGCATTACGATCATATTAATTGAGGGAGAATACGAAATAACCAAGATTTGATCGTATATTTATATGCTCGTCAGCAAATTTATGTGCAAAAAGTTTCTTGTCCTCATCAAAGAATGCCTGAACAATTACTACAATTTCAATAACGATTCTCCAATATATTAAAATTGGTTAGAGAAATTAATGGCTGAAGAAGAAGTAGATGTGATAGTTGTCGGCTGAAAAAAAAAAATATTTAATTTTGTTCCTGTAACATTTCATATCAAGAATCAAGAAATCCTTAAACAAGAAAATCTGGTTAGATGTCATAAGTTCCTGATTAAGAATACGGACTGATCAGAAATATATATATATATATATATATATATACTTATATATATAAACTAATATCATAAACTACCTTTTCGTTCTCCCATTTTAACATTAATCTTTTAATTGCATAATTTCCTTAATTACTACATTCTTTTCAAACTTAACGTAAAATTTTTCTTAATTACTAGATTCATTTTAAACTTAACGTAAAATTTTTCTTAATTGCTAGATTCATTTTAAACTTAACTTAAAATTATTTTTAAATAATGTTTATTTAAAACACACATGCTCACACTCATATACACTGACATACATACATACAGTTTAAAACATACACAATACTTAACATGAATGTTTAGTATTTTTTTTAAATATTTCATATCGGTTCCTATGAACATATGTATGTACATAAATAAAATACATAATTTTTCCTTATAAAGCCTAATAAACCCAAGAACCTGACTACAGGCCTGCAGTCTTCGTGGGATTTAAAAATGGTGAGTGTTTAATAAAATAAATAACAAAAATTATAATACATTTGTCACAAAAAGAACATATATTTTTTTTTAAATCTATCTCGTGATAATAATTATTCGTGTTTTTAATCAGTTTAATTTGTGTATTTATATTTGGTTTATTAATGAAAGAATTATTAAGCTTTAGTTATTATGTTTTTAATTATTAAATAAACTTGTTTTCTTTTAATGGAATTGTAAAGTTTTCTTCTTAATTATTTCGTGAAACATGTAGGTAGTTGTAGATACAGATTTTGTGGGCTTTTCTAAATATACATAGGTACAGAATACCATAGGTCATGGGAGGGTAAAGAATGAAAATGGGCGAACAACATCTAGTTCCTCTTTCATTTACGTCTGACTTATATTCCTTTGTTTTCTTTTTCTTTATTTCTATTTATTATTCTTTTCGTTTGTAATCGTATCAAATACCAGTTTGCTACTTATAAATTATATTTTACCTGTAATGAACCGTTTCATCTTCATTGAGCAAAGATCCCCCTAATATCCCTGAGCACGGCCGGTTATTTAAGTAGCAAGAGCTCATGAAATGAGACTTAACGTTAGCGTTCGTTACATAATATAGAGTAAAAATAACAAAAACGTTAGAATAAAAAGTAGAATACTTTTTGATGATAACGGACTATGACTTTGTGTTGATTATTAGTACTTTCCAAACAGTAATGAGGGAATTTCGTACTATCCAGCACTGTTTCAAGGTAGAATAAAAAATTAATTAAAAATTAATTCTCATATTCTATTTCTCTTGAAAACTGGTTAAATAGTTGATATTCTTCTCAATTAGTATCCACTTTACGAAAATTGTAAAGATGGACAATTGAACGCTGATGAGACGTGTAGCGGCCTTGAAATCAGTACTGATACGTTCTGCTAAAAACTGATTGGATATAAATAATAATATTTTCCAACATAAAAATTTTATACGTCACTCATTTATTCTGATTGTAATACAGTAGAATTTATGTTTTCAAAAATTATTCATTTCGAATAAAGAAAAGTATTAGTTATGATGTTTGTTGTAAAGTTTTTTTATAAGCAATTTTGCTTGTGTTTTTTGTAATTCGTAAATACTATTTGCGAGTTCATGAATAGTAAAGCTGTACTGATGAGTTGGTATTTAGCTACCAACGAAATGCATATATGTAGATTAGCTAACCCATAACAAATAATTATTTTTGAACACATAAATTCTTGGGTATTTGCTCCATTAAAATGTTATATTTTATTAATTAAAAAACAAAAAACGTGGAAATATTTATTTAAAACGGCTTACGTATGTACATATGTATGTATTAGTGATGTTACGAATATCAATTTTTAGTATTCGCGAATACGAATACGAATATTTAAAACAGTATTCGCCGAATACGAATACGAATATTTCTTTTGAGGTTTATATTTCAAATTTAATTGGAAAAAATCCCTGCCTTTGCGTTAGTAACTATAAATGAAAAAAACAATTTAGTGATTTAATATTATTATTGCATTAAGATGCCGAATTTGAAAACCTCTACAGAACATTTTTTAATTATTTTACTTACATACTTTCAGATTTCGTTTTTCTTACTCTGCGTGAAATACAATGGGTTTTTTTAATAAAAATTAATATATTTTTTTACATTTTATGTACTTTTTTTAAACTTTTGTATGATTTTTTTTTTGGAAAATGTATGGGAAAATTATTCGAAAAATATTCGCTTGAATTTGGCGAATACGAATATCTTAAAACAGGCGAATAGTCGAATACGAATACGAGTATTCGTAACATCACTAGTATGTATATCTAGTATACCGAACAACATAGGACGATGCAAAAATTTATTGTGGTAAAGTTCCCGGGAACGCATAGTTTCCGAGATACTGATCTATCCATATGAAAAAAAAACAGGGCTATATGATCATACAAGTCCAATCAAGTAATATAAAATATCCTACAAGTGCAATCAATAGTAAGCCTCTAAACACGAACTATGTAAGCATATTCATGCAATAATAATTTATTTACTAGATAATGATTCTAGTTATTTTACCACTTTTATATTGTATAATAATCTTCTATTTTTTATAAGTTTATGGTCTTTACAATTAAAAAGTAAATCAATATTTTGTTTGCATAACTTTTTATAAATTTCTGAAAAATACAGCATATTTTGTTCTGGAAATGTCCCATAGCTTGGAAAGTCAGCCTCTAAGCATTTTGAGCGATGTAATAATTAAACTAGACTTCTTCCTTAGAATATTTTATGTACATACATATATCAAAAAACTGTTTTCCAAAGTATAATCTATTTGTTCATCTAAAACTAGTAAGCAAATGAATATTGCTCAAATAACAGTACATAGTATGTACGTGTTTACAGAATGACTTTCACTTCATCGGGCTTGTATGATAATGTATACATACAGCCTTATGCAAAAAAAAATCTTAATTGAGGTTTGAAGTTCGTGTTAGTTACCATCGACTTTAACGCTAACAAACCTATGTTAAAAAATAGTATGCAAAAACACCATATTAACTAATGTATGCTTTAATAAATTTAACATGTTGATACTGGCAATACCATCATTCTCTCTTGTCTCTTTATAGTTAACGATGCAAAAAAACGATTCTTAATTCATCCGGATATTCGGATATATTAATACATTTTTGTATAGTTTTAATAAAAAATTCAATTTTTTCTTATTAAAGATGTAAATTAATATTTATATTACATAACAACATAAACTAAATACATTTATAGTAATGTAAAATAAATAAATACGGTTATTTTTTGTAAAGGATTTAAATTACTTCATATAATCGGATAAAAATTTTAATCCGATTATTTGAAGTACGAGCTTTGTTTACTTGAGTTTGTTGTATGTACATCACTAAAATGTTCTGTAGATTTCCATTACTTTGCTAAGTAATTTTTGGTAAATACATATTTTGAAAATTTTATAAAGAAGTGGATAAAGCAGAGGATATTAAAAGAAAAAGATCCAAAAATTTGAACGAGGAGGACAAAGTAAGTAAAGCTATTGTTATAATTGAGTAAAAGTTTCTGTTGAAAATACTTGCGAATTCTTTGGATGATATATAAATCCCCCGGTTTTTTTAATTTTTATATGGGTTCCGTCAATGTCATCGATAACAGTAGGAAAGTTGCGTATTTCTTTAAATTCTTTAGATATTCTTACTTCTTCTTCTATAGATGCGAGCATTTTGATTTTGTCTTTTGCAAGTTTCGCAATGGCGCGGGAGACTTTAGCACAAATTCTGCTTAACGTGGCTTGGGAGAGGCCATGAATATCTCCTGCATCATCCTGAATCTTAAAGAACAATTTTGTCTTTTATGTATCAAGTACATACATGTATGTACATATATATGCATCATAGAATATGAGACCTACCTCTCTTCTTCCCCAAGTGCGCAAAGCTACTAAAACTTGCAATTCCGCTGATGTGCCGCATCCTCTACTGTCCAACAATATATCTTTTTTTTATTAAATTTGATTATTTTTTTACAGTTTCTTTGTTGAATCGGTATTTTTTTTTTAAATTCCGTGTTGGGAAGAGAGAATGGGTCAACCCTCTCCTTGTATATTCTCGGTTAACTGGAGTTGGAAATTTCTGTGATGTATTCTTCTAATAAAATTTAATGTTTCCATATTTTACACAATTAACCACAAAAATTTATTATTTTTTAACAAGTTTTTACAAAAAGGCGCACATTTAAACAACTGAATGTCAGCAGCACAGAAATTTCATTTTACTTTAATTTAGGTTTAAAGTAGGGGTCCACGTACTTTAACATTAACATAATTTCAACATTTAACCCTCTGCGACTGACGTGATATAGTTCTCACAATTCTAATGACGTGGTTGACTACCAGACACCATTTACATGGCTTATATTTTCCAAGTTCCGTTTTGTAAAACTAATAAAACTCTTTTTGTTTATTGTTTATGAATGTTAGATAGTATTTATATATTTATTTTTCAAATTCTCTGCGAAAATTTGTGTTATATGTTATTCATCGGCATGGCATGAATTTTCTGTAAAAACCTTAGACCTGCACTAATACAGCAAAAAATACATATATCAAAAAATTAAATTTTTTAAAAAAATGTTTTCATATTTTATTATTTACACTTAAATTTATCAGTTGGTAACAAAAAAAAAATAAATTCAGTGGATAAAAAAAAATTAATTAACATTTCAATTGGCACATTAACGCCTATAAAACCCTCTCCGACTGATGTGGTAGTCTAGCAGACACCAACAAACTAAACTATACTGACGTGTTGTTTGGCAGAAACTAAGAAAATATAATAATTTTACTGATGTGTTGTCTAGCAGACACTATGAAAATAAAACAATAACACTGATGTGATTGTCTCTCAGACACCTACCATAATATTGATGTGGTTGCCTTGCAGACACTTTTTGGCTTACGCTGGCACATGTGCTTTCATCAGTCGATATAAACACAACAACATACGCATGAGTACACAATAAGAAGGTACAGAGAACGCGAAAGTGGATGCTTGGAAAATAACGGTACAAAATACTCTTTTGTGTTTGTTGGTGTCTGTTAGACTACCACATCAGTCGCAGAGGGTTAATATGGCGTTAAATGTTACAGTACCACCCGTTATTCCCATAACGAGGGTTAATATAATTTAAACTTTTTAATAAAAATTGCATTTCCGTTCCCAAACGAAAATGCAATTCAATACTTTTGTTTACGCAAGTAAAACACTTGCAGACAGAATTCCACGAAACGTTAAACTTTTGTTCGATTTTAATAAAATTAATATAATTTAAACTTTTCAATAAAAATTGCATTTCCGTTCCCAAACGAAAATGCAATTCAATACTTTTGTTTGTACAGGTAAAACACTTGCATACAGAATTCCACGAAATGTTTGTTTTGCGCTCTAAATATAATTTTACTTCATAAGCAAAATTATATTGAAAAAACAAAGTTTATAACTTTACTTTATAAGCAAAATTATATTGAAAAAACAAGATTGTAATCTATTTTAAGGCAAGAAAAAATAATAATAAAGTCAGTAGAAACTCAACCACAAAAGACAAAAGTCTTTCTTTTTTTTATTATCCGCGAAAACGCAGATCAAAACTGGCGACGAGGATGGGATATCGCGAAAAGGATTTATAATTAAATAATTAATTAGTTTCTTTTTGACATTTCAATGTTTTAACGCGATCCCAAAAAAAGAAAAAAAAATAGTGAAGGACGAAAAATCCTTATTAGTGAACTATAATTTAAAAAAAAAACATTTGTGCAAAAGTACAATTAACATTTTTGTGACTTTTACAAAAATACAATAAAAAAAAAAACATTTGTGCAAAAGTACAATTAACATTTTTGTGACTTTTACAAAAATACAATAAAAAAAACATTTGTGCAAAAGTACAATTAACATTTTGTGACTTTTATAAAATACAATAAAAAATATATACTTGTACAAAAGTACAATTATCCTTTTGTGACTTTTAATACAACAAATTTTTTCTACAAAAGTAAAATTACCCTTCTGTGACTTTTATATAAAATTTTTTCCACAAACTACCCTTCTGTGACTTTTATGTAAAAATATAAAATTTTATACCTGTGCAAAGAAGAAGTAATAAAAATATAAATATATACATAACCTACTGAGAAGAAAAACAAACGGAAGTGTGCAACCGCCCAAAATAGGATCACCATAAACGCCAACTAAGAGGGAAGCAAACGAAACAACTACACAACCACAACTACAACAAGGCTAGAGTGTGCCCAACCCAACAACATCAGAAGATACTATAGTAAGTTATCATTAAGTTTTAAATTCATATAAAATTAAAATTGATAAAGAAATAAAATATACATACTCGAAAAATTGTAATTAACGGTATAGACACAAGTTTTATATTTTCTTTTGGTGAATTGTTCCCTTTATTTCTGTTTTGAATTAATTTCATAATAAAAAAAAAAGGGGGCTCTTATAAAATCAAGAAAACAACTAATTAATAAAATCAATGCAAGTGATCGAAAATATAACTATCGAATCGGAAATCGAAAGGATAATATTATACACTTCTAAAGAAGAAAATATTGAAAGTTTACAATACTTATCACGCATAATAACCTTAATTAAAATCAAATTAAGAAGGAAATATTTAAGAAGTAAGAAAAAGAAACAAAAGTATATAAGAGTCTAAATTTAAAGAAATAGTTATTTAAAATGGCTAATCTTCCTCAAATTCAATTAAATCCAATCAAATATTTAAATAACCTCACACCATTTTCGGCAAATATAAATGAGTTACCAACCTTCACAAAACTCATCGACAGAATACACCCCATCCTTTTGACTTACGATACTTTATCACAACTAGTATTTTCTGACATTATCAAAAGTAGAATAACAGGTAGGGCACAGGAAATCCTTGAAATCAATTCCCAGGCACAATCGTGGAACGAAATAAAAGAAATCCTTAATAATAATTTCGGAGAAAGAAAAAGTTGCGAAGAACTTTTTGACGACCTGAGATCAGTAACCTTTGAAACTAATACAGTAGACTTCTATAATCAGATCAAGTATAGATTAAGACGACTGAATAACAAATCAGTTCTCATACTAGGAGAGGGTGAAGCGGCCAATCTGGTTGCCATTAATAATCAGAAGTCAGCTCTGAATATATTCAAGAGTAAGATCCCCGAACCGATGAAAACGGTTCTAGCCTGTAGAAATCCCCAATACCTTGAGGATGCCATTAACATTCTGTTTGAAAATGGCTACGATAAAGTAGGAAAGGACGGACGAAAATACGCCGAAAGACCCAAAATACACAAAGAAAAATATGGAAACAATCCACAACCCCGTGGGAACCAAACACAAAGGTTTCAGAACGGAAATCGAGGTGATTTTAACAAAAGAAGTTACCAAGGAGAGTACCAAAATCTACGCGGACAAAACCAGCAACAGTTCCAGAACGGAAACTACAACAGAGGTGACTTTAACGGAAGAAATTCTCAAAGAGAATACCAAAATTTACCCGGACCGAATCAACAACAATTCTACAGAAACTTCCAACCAAATATTCGAGAGCAAAACAACCATAATCAACAGCACCAAATATCCGAGCCGATGGAAGTCAATACGGCACAAAATTTTCAGCCAGGTGCCTATACGGACAATTACCATATATAACAATCAAATCAAAATTAGGGCATTTAAAATTTTTAATTGACACCGGAGCTACACACTCCGTCATTAATCCAGGGATATGCGACCCGAAATGGAAAGTACCCTGCGATATCAAAAATATTAAAACTTTATCAAATATAATAGAAATAAAAGAAAAGGTTTCTGTACCAATTTTTCAAGAATTCGGCGGTACGCCAAAAACAAAAATCGATTTTTTAATTTATAACTTCCATGACAAGTATGATGGATTAATAGGGAATAATATCCTAAAAACCTTAGCAGCCATAGTCAATATGAGGGACAATGTGCTGATAATTAATAAAAATAAAATTCCTCTTGAATACCCGAATAAAGTTTTACAAAATCAAGACAGGAACCAAAACAATGTTTTTAATCTAGAAAAGAAACAAATTCAAGGGACTAACCCGATATCAAACGTTAGATTAGAGCACTTGAATGACGAAGAGAAACATAGGATACTAGAAGTACTAAAAAAATTTAGGAATATCTTCTACTCGGAAGAAAGTGACCTCTCCTTCACAAATGCAATAAAACATGAGATAAGGACAATTAACAATATACCAATAACTGCTAAAACATATAAGTACCCGTATGTACACAAACAGGAAGTACAAAGACAAATACAGGAAATGTTAGATAACAGAATAATACGGCCAAGTCATTCGCCATATTCGGCACCCGTATGGATCGTACCCAAAAAACTAGACGCCAGCGGTAAGGAAAAATGGCGACTTGTTGTGGACTATAGAAAGCTCAACGAAGCGACTATAGATGACAAGTATCCCATACCCAACATAGATGAGATATTGGAAATGCTCGGACGCTGCCAATATTTCACTACCTTGGATTTGGCGAAAGGATTTCACCAAATCGAAATCCACGAGAAGGACATACCGAAAACAGCTTTCAGCGTCGAGAACGGCCACTACGAATTCCTGCGTATGCCATTTGGGTTAAAAACCGCCCCGGCAACTTTCCAAAGCCTAATGAACAACGTATTGTCTGACTTAATCAACAAAGTATGTTTAGTTTATCTCGACGATATAATAATATTTAGCACCTCCTTGCAAGAACACGTTGAATCCGTAACGAAGGTCCTACAACGACTCAAGGAGGTAAATCTGAAAATCCAAGTTGATAAAAGCGAGTTCCTTAAAAGAGAAACAAGCTTCCTTGGACATATCGTTTCAGAAAAAGGGATACAACCTAACCCCGACAAAATAGTTTGTATTCAGAAATTTCCGCTGCCGAAAACGCAGAAGGAAATTAAACAATTCCTAGGGTTAGCGGGTTACTACCGAAAATTCATACGAGATTACTCAAGAATAGCTCGCCCTATGACAAGGTATCTGAAAAAGGACGCGAAAATGGATATAAGAAACATAGAATACAACGAAAGCTTCGAAGCTCTCAAGAAACTTTTAACAAATACCCCAGTACTAGCCTACCCTGATTTTAACGAGAAATTTGTTCTTCAAACAGACGCAAGTAATTATGCCCTAGGCGCAATACTATCCCAAAGAGGTCACCCGATCTGTTTTGCGAGTCGAACGTTGAATGGCGCGGAACAGAATTATAGCACCATCGAAAAAGAACTCCTCGCGATAGTTTGGGCCACGAAGTATTTTAGACCATATTTGTTTGGTCGACGATTCCTGATTGAAACAGATCACAGGCCACTAACATGGTTATTCTCCATAAAAGAACCGAACTCCAAGCTAGTAAGATGGAGACTAAGGCTACAGGAATACGACTACGAAATCGTGTACAAAAAAGGCACACAAAACGGGAATGCAGACGCCTTATCCAGAGCCAACATACTCTTAAATGAAAGCATCGAAGAATTGGAACACAACGCTTGCGCAGAGACAAGCAATCCTCTTAACTTTTATAGAAGACAAGTAGTGCTTAAGTTAACGACATCGGGATCACTTAAAATTAAAAATGAAAACATTTTTAAAAACAATAGAAAAACCATAAGTGCTAAAAGTTTTGATGAAGAAACCCTAAAAACCATACTTAAAAATCACTTCTGTCCCGATAAAACTAACGCAATATTCATAGAGACCGAAACCATCTATGAAAATATAAAAAAAGTTGTAAATAGGTATTTTTCAGAAAATAGAAATTTCAACATCCTCAGATGCAAGACAATTCTTTTAGACATTACAGACGAAACAATACTGGCTGAAGAAATAGAGAAAGAACATATCAGAAACAACCATAGGTGTATCAACGAGAATTTCGAAAACTTAAAAACTCAAATTTACCATCCGAATTTAAAACTACGCATAAACCAGTTCATTAACAACTGCGACATCTGCAACAAGGAAAAATACGACAGAAAGCCAGTGAAACAACAATTTAAATTAAAAGAAACGCCAGAAAATCCTGGAGAAGTAGTCCATGTCGATGTATTTTACAGTCTCGAAAAAACTTTATTTCTAACGTTCATCGACAAGTTTTCTAAATACGCCCAAGCACTTAGAATTAAAGGCAGGACATGGATAGAATTTAAAATAGCCCTGACACAATATCTTTCAATAATGGGAAATGTAAAGAAAATAATAGTCGACAACGAACTAGGCTTTAAAGCTCTCCCACTCCTGGAATTTATAAGAGAACAGAATATAGAAATACATTACACATCTAATAATAACCACACATCGAACTCTGATATAGAAAGACTTCATAATACAATAAACGAACATATTCGCATTTTAAAGCACGACCAAAATAGAGACATAGAAAGCGTTGAAGAGAAAATGTATAGGATTCTGATTTATTACAATAATACGATACACTCTACAACGGGAAGAAAACCAATAGATTTTAGGAATGGTACAATCGCCCAATCAGAGTATCCGGCAATTAGGGACAAAATAATAAAATGTAAAGAAAAAACCTTAGAAAAAATAAACAAACAGAGAGAAAATATAAACATCCAAACAGGACCAATATACCTAAAGGACGAAAGAGGGGGAAAAAACCACTCAAAGTTCAGAAAAGTGGTAGTATCCAGACTAGATGATGACCACGTTATTACAGACCAGAACCATAAATACTATAAGTCCCATATTAAAAGAAAAAAGAAATTTCAAACTTAACAGAATCACAAACGGACAGCACGACATAAAATCATATATATATATATATATTCCTTTTCAGATGAAATCGCTAACAACCATATTTACTATAACCACGATGTTACACCTCACATACCATCAAAGGATAGAAATACAAGACCTTAAGGAAAATGAGGGCTACCTCCCGATTAAAGACAAGGACATAAAAATCATCGACCATTACAACAGGATATTCCATATAATAAATGTAACAGAATACTACCGAACAACAGAAGTCATAAACAATAACATAGATTTATTAAACAGTCCACTATCAGAACTACTACCTTTACTAGATACCATGAAAAACAACTTTAAAATACTCAAGACAAAACTAAACAACCTCTCACATGACTTCAAAACAAGAACGAGAAGAGGACTCATTAACGGATTAGGAAAGGGAATAAAGTTTATCACAGGAAATATGGACAGCGAGGACGAAGAAGAAATCAGGAACGCAATTAGGAACATTACAAACGATATTAAGACTAACTCGAAACAGACCGATACCTTGACAAGAATAAGCTACACATTATCTGAACAGATTCAAAATATTACTTCACACATAAATAAGCAACAGTTTATTGTGAGCAAATACATAAACCAATTTCGACATGACATAGAAAACAAAATTCTAACTTTAGAAAACGAAGTAATGTTCTTAAGCCACATATACCAAATTGACAATGACATTAGCTTACTAAAAGACCATATAGACGACATTAGCAGAGCCGTTTTTACAAGTAAATTAGGTATTATACCTACTGACCTACTAGGTGAAAAGGAAATTGAAATTGTGGACAACTTCGAGACATACACTAAGACCCAAGTTTCCATATCCTTCCACGAAGAACAAATCATAATTATCCTATCAGTCCCCGTATTCTCAACCTCATCCTTTTCCCAAATAATTTTTGAGCCAATACCTAATAGTAATAACACATCTGTTTATTTTGAATTCGAAAAAGTCATTATTGATGAAAATAAAAATATATACTATCCTAACATAACTAATCAACGCAAAGATTTGACTATCTTAAATGACCCATGTATCCATAATATTGTACAAAATATTGTTGCAAGTTGCATGATGAAAGAGAACAAATTGACAGAAATAAAGGAGATCAAACCAGGAAATATTTTAGTTAAGAACTTATTTGAAAATTTCACAAACAATTGTAATTATAAGCAAAAGAATTTAAACATGAGCCCAACCTTCCTAATCATTTTCGAAAATTGTCAAATAACTATAAGAAACAAAACATTTTATAACAACAAACTCTCTTTTAAAGAACAAACAATCCAATCACACTTAATAACTAAAATAAAAGAAAATAAAACGTTTGTGGATTTAAACTTAAAAGACCTTTATATTAAACAGACTAAATATGAAGAAAATTTAGATAAAATAATAAGTCATAGTCAAAACACACAAACCATTAGTTATAGTATTAACACTGTAATAATTCTAAGCATTATAGCTTTAATCCTACTATATATTTTGAGACCAAAGCAAACATTCAAAATTTCGTCGGAGCCTCAATCTAACGGTGGGGGTGTTACAGTACCACCCGTTATTCCCATAACGAGGGTTAATATAATTTAAACTTTTTAATAAAAATTGCATTTCCGTTCCCAAACGAAAATGCAATTCAATACTTTTGTTTACGCAAGTAAAACACTTGCAGACAGAATTCCACGAAACGTTAAACTTTTGTTCGATTTTAATAAAATTAATATAATTTAAACTTTTCAATAAAAATTGCATTTCCGTTCCCAAACGAAAATGCAATTCAATACTTTTGTTTGTACAGGTAAAACACTTGCATACAGAATTCCACGAAATGTTTGTTTTGCGCTCTAAATATAATTTTACTTCATAAGCAAAATTATATTGAAAAAACAAAGTTTATAACTTTACTTTATAAGCAAAATTATATTGAAAAAACAAGATTGTAATCTATTTTAAGGCAAGAAAAAATAATAATAAAGTCAGTAGAAACTCAACCACAAAAGACAAAAGTCTTTCTTTTTTTTATTATCCGCGAAAACGCAGATCAAAACTGGCGACGAGGATGGGATATCGCGAAAAGGATTTATAATTAAATAATTAATTAGTTTCTTTTTGACATTTCAATGTTTTAACGCGATCCCAAAAAAAGAAAAAAAATAGTGAAGGACGAAAAATCCTTATTAGTGAACTATAATTTAAAAAAAAAACATTTGTGCAAAAGTACAATTAACATTTTTGTGACTTTTACAAAAATACAATAAAAAAAAAAACATTTGTGCAAAAGTACAATTAACATTTTTGTGACTTTTACAAAAATACAATAAAAAAAACATTTGTGCAAAAGTACAATTAACATTTTGTGACTTTTATAAAATACAATAAAAAATATATACTTGTACAAAAGTACAATTATCCTTTTGTGACTTTTAATACAACAAATTTTTTCTACAAAAGTAAAATTACCCTTCTGTGACTTTTATATAAAATTTTTTCCACAAACTACCCTTCTGTGACTTTTATGTAAAAATATAAAATTTTATACCTGTGCAAAGAAGAAGTAATAAAAATATAAATATATACATAACCTACTGAGAAGAAAAACAAACGGAAGTGTGCAACCGCCCAAAATAGGATCACCATAAACGCCAACTAAGAGGGAAGCAAACGAAACAACTACACAACCACAACTACAACAAGGCTAGAGTGTGCCCAACCCAACAACATCAGAAGATACTATAGTAAGTTATCATTAAGTTTTAAATTCATATAAAATTAAAATTGATAAAGAAATAAAATATACATACTCGAAAAATTGTAATTAACGGTATAGACACAAGTTTTATATTTTCTTTTGGTGAATTGTTCCCTTTATTTCTGTTTTGAATTAATTTCATAATAAAAAAAAAAGGGGGCTCTTATAAAATCAAGAAAACAACTAATTAATAAAATCAATGCAAGTGATCGAAAATATAACTATCGAATCGGAAATCGAAAGGATAATATTATACACTTCTAAAGAAGAAAATATTGAAAGTTTACAATACTTATCACGCATAATAACCTTAATTAAAATCAAATTAAGAAGGAAATATTTAAGAAGTAAGAAAAAGAAACAAAAGTATATAAGAGTCTAAATTTAAAGAAATAGTTATTTAAAATGGCTAATCTTCCTCAAATTCAATTAAATCCAATCAAATATTTAAATAACCTCACACCATTTTCGGGAAATATAAATGAGTTACCAACCTTCACAAAACTCATCGACAGAATACACCCCATCCTTTTGACTTACGATACTTTATCACAACTAGTATTTTCTGACATTATCAAAAGTAGAATAACAGGTAGGGCACAGGAAATCCTTGAAATCAATTCCCAGGCACAATCGTGGAACGAAATAAAAGAAATCCTTAATAATAATTTCGGAGAAAGAAAAAGTTGCGAAGAACTTTTTGACGACCTGAGATCAGTAACCTTTGAAACTAATACAGTAGACTTCTATAATCAGATCAAGTATAGATTAAGACGACTGAATAACAAATCAGTTCTCATACTAGGAGAGGGTGAAGCGGCCAATCTGGTTGCCATTAATAATCAGAAGTCAGCTCTGAATATATTCAAGAGTAAGATCCCCGAACCGATGAAAACGGTTCTAGCCTGTAGAAATCCCCAATACCTTGAGGATGCCATTAACATACGATAAAGTAGGAAAGGACGGACGAAAATACGCCGAAAGACCCAAAATACACAAAGAAAAATATGGAAACAATCCACAACCCCGTGGGAACCAAACACAAAGGTTTCAGAACGGAAATCGAGGTGATTTTAACAAAAGAAGTTACCAAGGAGAGTACCAAAATCTACGCGGACAAAACCAGCAACAGTTCCAGAACGGAAACTACAACAGAGGTGACTTTAACGGAAGAAATTCTCAAAGAGAATACCAAAATTTACCCGGACCGAATCAACAACAATTCTACAGAAACTTCCAACCAAATATTCGAGAGCAAAACAACCATAATCAACAGCACCAAATATCCGAGCCGATGGAAGTCAATACGGCACAAAATTTTCAGCCAGGTGCCTATACGGACAATTACCATATATAACAATCAAATCAAAATTAGGGCATTTAAAATTTTTAATTGACACCGGAGCTACACACTCCGTCATTAATCCAGGGATATGCGACCCGAAATGGAAAGTACCCTGCGATATCAAAAATATTAAAACTTTATCAAATATAATAGAAATAAAAGAAAAGGTTTCTGTACCAATTTTTCAAGAATTCGGCGGTACGCCAAAAACAAAAATCGATTTTTTAATTTATAACTTCCATGACAAGTATGATGGATTAATAGGGAATAATATCCTAAAAACCTTAGCAGCCATAGTCAATATGAGGGACAATGTGCTGATAATTAATAAAAATAAAATTCCTCTTGAATACCCGAATAAAGTTTTACAAAATCAAGACAGGAACCAAAACAATGTTTTTAATCTAGAAAAGAAACAAATTCAAGGGACTAACCCGATATCAAACGTTAGATTAGAGCACTTGAATGACGAAGAGAAACATAGGATACTAGAAGTACTAAAAAAATTTAGGAATATCTTCTACTCGGAAGAAAGTGACCTCTCCTTCACAAATGCAATAAAACATGAGATAAGGACAATTAACAATATACCAATAACTGCTAAAACATATAAGTACCCGTATGTACACAAACAGGAAGTACAAAGACAAATACAGGAAATGTTAGATAACAGAATAATACGGCCAAGTCATTCGCCATATTCGGCACCCGTATGGATCGTACCCAAAAAACTAGACGCCAGCGGTAAGGAAAAATGGCGACTTGTTGTGGACTATAGAAAGCTCAACGAAGCGACTATAGATGACAAGTATCCCATACCCAACATAGATGAGATATTGGAAATGCTCGGACGCTGCCAATATTTCACTACCTTGGATTTGGCGAAAGGATTTCACCAAATCGAAATCCACGAGAAGGACATACCGAAAACAGCTTTCAGCGTCGAGAACGGCCACTACGAATTCCTGCGTATGCCATTTGGGTTAAAAACCGCCCCGGCAACTTTCCAAAGCCTAATGAACAACGTATTGTCTGACTTAATCAACAAAGTATGTTTAGTTTATCTCGACGATATAATAATATTTAGCACCTCCTTGCAAGAACACGTTGAATCCGTAACGAAGGTCCTACAACGACTCAAGGAGGTAAATCTGAAAATCCAAGTTGATAAAAGCGAGTTCCTTAAAAGAGAAACAAGCTTCCTTGGACATATCGTTTCAGAAAAAGGGATACAACCTAACCCCGACAAAATAGTTTGTATTCAGAAATTTCCGCTGCCGAAAACGCAGAAGGAAATTAAACAATTCCTAGGGTTAGCGGGTTACTACCGAAAATTCATACGAGATTACTCAAGAATAGCTCGCCCTATGACAAGGTATCTGAAAAAGGACGCGAAAATGGATATAAGAAACATAGAATACAACGAAAGCTTCGAAGCTCTCAAGAAACTTTTAACAAATACCCCAGTACTAGCCTACCCTGATTTTAACGAGAAATTTGTTCTTCAAACAGACGCAAGTAATTATGCCCTAGGCGCAATACTATCCCAAAGAGGTCACCCGATCTGTTTTGCGAGTCGAACGTTGAATGGCGCGGAACAGAATTATAGCACCATCGAAAAAGAACTCCTCGCGATAGTTTGGGCCACGAAGTATTTTAGACCATATTTGTTTGGTCGACGATTCCTGATTGAAACAGATCACAGGCCACTAACATGGTTATTCTCCATAAAAGAACCGAACTCCAAGCTAGTAAGATGGAGACTAAGGCTACAGGAATACGACTACGAAATCGTGTACAAAAAAGGCACACAAAACGGGAATGCAGACGCCTTATCCAGAGCCAACATACTCTTAAATGAAAGCATCGAAGAATTGGAACACAACGCTTGCGCAGAGACAAGCAATCCTCTTAACTTTTATAGAAGACAAGTAGTGCTTAAGTTAACGACATCGGGATCACTTAAAATTAAAAATGAGAACATTTTTAAAAACAATAGAAAAACCATAAGTGCTAAAAGTTTTGATGAAGAAACCCTAAAAACCATACTTAAAAATCACTTCTGTCCCGATAAAACTAACGCAATATTCATAGAGACCGAAACCATCTATGAAAATATAAAAAAAGTTGTAAATAGGTATTTTTCAGAAAATAGAAATTTCAACATCCTCAGATGCAAGACAATTCTTTTAGACATCACAGACGAAACAATACTGGCTGAAGAAATAGAGAAAGAACATATCAGAAACAACCATAGGTGTATCAACGAGAATTTCGAAAACTTAAAAACTCAAATTTACCATCCGAATTTAAAACTACGCATAAACCAGTTCATTAACAACTGCGACATCTGCAACAAGGAAAAATACGACAGAAAGCCAGTGAAACAACAATTTAAATTAAAAGAAACGCCAGAAAATCCTGGAGAAGTAGTCCATGTCGATGTATTTTACAGTCTCGAAAAAACTTTATTTCTAACGTTCATCGACAAGTTTTCTAAATACGCCCAAGCACTTAGAATTAAAGGCAGGACATGGATAGAATTTAAAATAGCCCTGACACAATATCTTTCAATAATGGGAAATGTAAAGAAAATAATAGTCGACAACGAACTAGGCTTTAAAGCTCTCCCACTCCTGGAATTTATAAGAGAACAGAATATAGAAATACATTACACATCTAATAATAACCACACATCGAACTCTGATATAGAAAGACTTCATAATACAATAAACGAACATATTCGCATTTTAAAGCACGACCAAAATAGAGACATAGAAAGCGTTGAAGAGAAAATGTATAGGATTCTGATTTATTACAATAATACGATACACTCTACAACGGGAAGAAAACCAATAGATTTTAGGAATGGTACAATCGCCCAATCAGAGTATCCGGCAATTAGGGACAAAATAATAAAATGTAAAGAAAAAACCTTAGAAAAAATAAACAAACAGAGAGAAAATATAAACATCCAAACAGGACCAATATACCTAAAGGACGAAAGAGGGGGAAAAAACCACTCAAAGTTCAGAAAAGTGGTAGTATCCAGACTAGATGATGACCACGTTATTACAGACCAGAACCATAAATACTATAAGTCCCATATTAAAAGAAAAAAGAAATTTCAAACTTAACAGAATCACAAACGGACAGCACGACATAAAATCATATATATATATATATATTCCTTTTCAGATGAAATCGCTAACAACCATATTTACTATAACCACGATGTTACACCTCACATACCATCAAAGGATAGAAATACAAGACCTTAAGGAAAATGAGGGCTACCTCCCGATTAAAGACAAGGACATAAAAATCATCGACCATTACAACAGGATATTCCATATAATAAATGTAATAGAATACTACCGAACAACAGAAGTCATAAACAATAACATAGATTTATTAAACAGTCCACTATCAGAACTACTACCTTTACTAGATACCATGAAAAACAACTTTAAAATACTCAAGACAAAACTAAACAACCTCTCACATGACTTCAAAACAAGAACGAGAAGAGGACTCATTAACGGATTAGGAAAGGGAATAAAGTTTATCACAGGAAATATGGACAGCGAGGACGAAGAAGAAATCAGGAACGCAATTAGGAACATTACAAACGATATTAAGACTAACTCGAAACAGACCGATACCTTGACAAGAATAAGCTACACATTATCTGAACAGATTCAAAATATTACTTCACACATAAATAAGCAACAGTTTATTGTGAGCAAATACATAAACCAATTTCGACATGACATAGAAAACAAAATTCTAACTTTAGAAAACGAAGTAATGTTCTTAAGCCACATATACCAAATTGACAATGACATTAGCTTACTAAAAGACCATATAGACGACATTAGCAGAGCCGTTTTTACAAGTAAATTAGGTATTATACCTACTGACCTACTAGGTGAAAAGGAAATTGAAATTGTGGACAACTTCGAGACATACACTAAGACCCAAGTTTCCATATCCTTCCACGAAGAACAAATCATAATTATCCTATCAGTCCCCGTATTCTCAACCTCATCCTTTTCCCAAATAATTTTTGAGCCAATACCTAATAGTAATAACACATCTGTTTATTTTGAATTCGAAAAAGTCATTATTGATGAAAATAAAAATATATACTATCCTAACATAACTAATCAACGCAAAGATTTGACTATCTTAAATGACCCATGTATCCATAATATTGTACAAAATATTGTTGCAAGTTGCATGATGAAAGAGAACAAATTGACAGAAATAAAGGAGATCAAACCAGGAAATATTTTAGTTAAGAACTTATTTGAAAATTTCACAAACAATTGTAATTATAAGCAAAAGAATTTAAACATGAGCCCAACCTTCCTAATCATTTTCGAAAATTGTCAAATAACTATAAGAAACAAAACATTTTATAACAACAAACTCTCTTTTAAAGAACAAACAATCCAATCACACTTAATAACTAAAATAAAAGAAAATAAAACGTTTGTGGATTTAAACTTAAAAGAGCTTTATATTAAACAGACTAAATATGAAGAAAATTTAGATAAAATAATAAGTCATAGTCAAAACACACAAACCATTAGTTATAGTATTAACACTGTAATAATTCTAAGCATTATAGCTTTAATCCTACTATATATTTTGAGACCAAAGCAAACATTCAAAATTTCGTCGGAGCCTCAATCTAACGGTGGGGGTGTTACAGTACCACCCGTTATTCCCATAACGAGGGTTAATATAATTTAAACTTTTTAATAAAAATTGCATTTCCGTTCCCAAACGAAAATGCAATTCAATACTTTTGTTTACGCAAGTAAAACACTTGCAGACAGAATTCCACGAAACGTTAAACTTTTGTTCGATTTTAATAAAATTAATATAATTTAAACTTTTCAATAAAAATTGCATTTCCGTTCCCAAACGAAAATGCAATTCAATACTTTTGTTTGTACAGGTAAAACACTTGCATACAGAATTCCACGAAATGTTTGTTTTGCGCTCTAAATATAATTTTACTTCATAAGCAAAATTATATTGAAAAAACAAAGTTTATAACTTTACTTTATAAGCAAAATTATATTGAAAAACCAAGATTGTAATCTATTTTAAGGCAAGAAAAAATAATAATAAAGTCAGTAGAAACTCAACCACAAAAGACAAGTCTTTCTTTTTTTTATTATCCGCGAAAACGCAGATCAAAACTGTTAAATTGTGTAAATGAAGCTAATAATCGTTTGTGAATAATACTTTAAGGAATTTTACTTAATAGTGGATATTAAACATACTTTAACTTTTTCTGAATAACACTGATAGTATATAATATAGACCATACAATGTATAGTAAGTGAAATTTGACGATGTTTTTAGATTGTGAGACATGACTCCAAAAGTCCCTTTGCTAATGGGTCGATTATGGACTGCAACCGAACTCCAGTTGCGTTGTCAGTTGCTGACAATTGTATTACGCATGGCAACTGAGAGGTTTCAGCTTCTATTTAGTGCTTTTCTGGCAACCACAAAATTTCAGTTGCTGGCTGGCAACGCAACTGAAGTTCGGTGGCTATCCGTAATCGAGCCATAAGATTGTACTTACAATACTGCATTGAACGTTAGGCCTTTATTTCGCCTCTATATAATTCCTAAGTAACAATGTTCCTTGCATTAGCAATTGTGTTTAATAATAAGTTATGTAAAATATCAAATGAAGTTAATTTAATAACTAAATAATTGTATGTAATTAAGAGGAAGATCTGCACTTACCAGAATCAGACCGAAATTTTTTAGGAGACACAGATTCAGTGCAATTATCATCGGACCTTGGAGATCTTGTTCTTTCCTTGGAACCCTAAAACAAAAATTAGTAAATACAAATCATGTACAAAATGAGATGATGCATTACCATTTTTTATATCATAGACTAATATTCTGTGTTTTAAATTATTATAAGTACGTATATGTATGTATATCTACGTGTTTTCAACAAAACTTGCCGCAGTTAACAGGTAAAAGCCGATATATTTAGATCGAGCGCGGCGCCGTCGGCAATGGATCGGCATTGGAGCAGTAACCAAGGCGAATTAAACCCAGCGTTACCGTTGGTGCTGCTAAAGGTGGCTTACACATTAGGTATTTTACAGTGGGTTTATTAGCTGACTTTGCATCTGTAATAGTTTATTTCTGTCAAAATTTACAATATACAGTCGTTTTGTAATTTTTGTGCTTTCACAGTTGGTTTTTTGGTTTCATCTGACATAACCTATAATAAATTACAACAGCTGTCTTTCTGATGATTTATTTTTAAATTTTGCCAAGTTTTTTGTACTGGGGTTCCGCACACGAGTCTAATTATGCTGTCATAACATGAGAGTTTTTAGGCGAGAGGGGTGAAGAGAGCGGTTTTTCGTTGGAACAATTTTTCAACCAGCCTCATACCCGCACAAGCAGCACAAAACTAATATATACACAAGCCAAACATCAAATGAATACAAAAAACACTAACACACACAAAGCTGAGTACACGTATACATTTTATGCCAGATGAAATAGTCTCGTGTGTAAAAAAAAGAACAAAAATTGTGCGGCTTAAAAATTCATCTCGTGTGCGGAACCGCACTCATGCAAACAAAGTTTCCATAATTAAAGCAAAAGATAAAATAATATCGACTTGTTGTATTATTTCAATAATACCTGCCACAAAAATGACAAATAAATTAATCCAGATGATTTTAATGTAAGATAATAATATTATAAATAGATTTTAATATAAATAAATTTTTTTTTAATACATATTTGCTAAATCACAAACATTTGTTCTTGCGCCACAAACAATTGAGTTGCAAAGCAACTGATGTCAGATGCTTTGTCAGCAGTGATGCCAACTATTTATAATCGAAATGCGCACAGGAGTGTAACAAAAAGCGCCAAACTGCGCTAAGTATTAATTAAACAAAAGGCGCTAAAAAGCGCTAAAAATATTAATTTATATATAAGCTTTTTTATTAATTAAAAAAAAGTTAGAGCTAATTTGTACCTTTGAGATCGGTTGTTATTATTATACTATTTTTGTAAACGTAAAGTAAAATATAAAAAATCGATTTAAAATTGTTTGTTTTCGAATAAAATATTATCATTTTCATTTTCATCTTCAGGCCAGAAAACCATTTTGATATAAAAATTCGACTTTCTGTATGTTTAATTTGAATTAATTTTATCGTTATCATTTGCAGGTATTTTGTAATCCCAACAAAATGATTTTTTAATTTTTAGACCATATTTTATATGTATTAGTGAGTTAACTGTATCTATACACACTGTTTCCTATTTTGGTTTTAAAAATATTAATTACGCTAAAAAATATTTCCACCTCTGCATTTTAATATGGAAATGATAATATATTAAAAACAAAAGTTGATAACTTCAAAAATGGATTTTTATTCACTGCATTTTTGAATTTATGTAGGTACTTCAATCTAAAAAAAAATCAGTTCTGTCTCTTTTTTTCCATTCAACAAACTTCAAATTTTGAAGACAGTTTTCTATTTCTTCTATCTCCTTTTTATCATTTATAAATTCTTTTATAAATGTAATGACATCTACGGTGTTGTTTTTTTGCCACTGAAAAACAACAAAAGAGCAGTTGCAAAAAATGTTATTATAAAAGTATATACGATTTTACTTAAAATGGCGCTAAAAGCACCAAACTAAAAAACAAAAAGCGCTAATTTAGCGCTTTTTTAAAAAAAACGCGCTAATGGTAAAAACATGCGACTTTTAGGTAGTTGAAAAGCGCAAAATACGCTAAATTGGCATCGCTGTTTGTCATTTCAAAATAGAACACGCTCTAATTGAAAAATTTTACACTTCAGGCTGACATTTACAGAACCAATTTTATTTGCTTTTACACACCATGTTTGCGTTTTGCATTACGAAATTTGACAAGCACACAAATGTAAATTAAATTGAACAAAATAGATGAAAAAACAAAATTTGGAATACTGAATTTGAGTTTTAAAGAAATTACACTTTATTTTTTAAAATCCTCTTTTTGTGCCCACTCTTTTTTCGTAAATATCCCCTTCTTCTGGTACCTTTTGAAAAAATCAAACGGTAACGCTGATTACTCCATGGCAATAAATAACAAACAGCCATACCTAACATAGCGTTTACACATGAAAGTAATTGCAAGAAAGTCGCAATACACTCACACTTTTTCACTAACACACTTAAACGTTTTCTACTTTCCACTCAGCTTTCAACGAATTTTTCAAGACAGTAATTTTCTGACACTTTCTGAAAGTAAAATGACAGAACGGGAAACAGTGTTGCCCACTAAACAGACTTGTACACAGTTACAGGATTGTGTTAAACGGATAATTCAACATTTTAGTTATTTTGTACATATATATGAATATGAATATTAGTCTATGACCTAAACAAGAGCGTCAACGCTTTGTCATAAAAACAGGGTTATTACAAAATATATAACGACCCTTATTATAATAGTATACTTATAACCGAATAATACATGCATCTCTACAACAAACACAACAAAAAAATTCCTCAGAAGTCAAAAGTATAACTGTGTATGTGTGTATGTTTCAACCTGTGACAAAAATATAAATAAAAATTATTCATTCAAATACGAAAAAATAAATACAAATCAAAATTTAGCACTTGAAATAAAAAACAAGTAATTTACAAGAATTATCAGCTGGGCTTGTGAGACTACCTTATAGTCATTGTATCATGAGTGCTTGTCTTTTGCAGCTAACTTCACTAATGTTGCCGCCGCGTTATTTCGGGATGCTCCATACAAATTGTATGGGCATGAGAACTTTTGACAGCTAAAAAACGCTTGCCGTATGGCTGAAAGGTTGTCGGCGGTTTAAGCAAAGCGAATATACATAAGGTAGGAGCCAAGGCGAATTCATTACCAGCAGCGTTGTCAAATTGGATATAATTTGAAGATAATTTGTAACATTTCATTATAAGAAATTTGTTGTCCCTTTTAGATTTTCAGAGTACATAATTGTTTTTTGTCGTAAAAGTTGTGGTCAAGTCTGTTAAAGAGCTTAGCAAAAACAAAGTATCCTTGAGACTTGCGATCATTGTTCGTTTTTTATAAAATGCGTAAAAGTTTATATAAAAGGTCTATTAGACATGCATACTTGTCTGCAGACATGTACGATGGCATACTTTGTGTTTTGCTATTACACTATCGAACGCTGAAGGCATACTTCAGTACACATGTATGTTGTGTGTATGTTGATGTGCGACAGACATCAGAAAATCAAAAATTTTTGAAAACCAACATACATGTCTGACGTATTTTCTAAAACATTTTAGAAACTTAAGTATACTCATTTTATCAGAGGTGTCTTTTTAAGTAAAGCTACGTACAAACGATTGGCAGAGCTTACAATATTGTAAGATATGTCAATATGCTGACAACGTACTGACAATGAAAAATTGTTACCAAAAGGTAAATTGTCAGTTCAGACGATTGTAAGAAAATATTACAATTTCATTGTCAGACAATTGTCTAAAAATAAATTTATCTGCCAACAAAAATTGTCAGTTTACACGTTGTGTGGAAAAATTGCCGGATGCGTTGTTAAGCTTTGTCAGAACTGTCAAATCCAATAGTATTTATGGACAGCATTGCCAACAGAAAAATTATCTTACAATGGTGCCATTGTCAGATGCATTAATTTAAACACATCTGCCAATAAAACAAGAGCTTACAATGTCTGACAATTATCTGATAATGGCAAAGTAGAGTGTTTTCACGATTGTCAGATGTCTGACAATATTATTGTCTTATAGTGAACTGACAATGCTTTTTCTTGCAACGTTTCAAGACACAAATTGTAAGTTTAGACGGTTGTGAGACATTTTCTGAACATTTTTCTGACAATATTGTAAGATCTGCCAATCGTCTGTACATAGCTTAACCATTGGCAGCTTTAAGAGTATATATTGAAGGTGGCATCATTTCTATACAATAATTACAAAAACAACTAAAGCAAATTCATGTTGTTTTTGTAAATAAGTGTGTTCGAGTACGCAAAAGTTTTTACTATTTTTTACTGAACTTTACTGCATTTTACTAAATTGCGTTCGTTTACACAAAATACAGTAAATGAGAACACAAATTGAGAGCGTAAAGTGACAATTCTTAATTGAGAACTTGCAAATTTTTACTGCAGAAATTTTTCGCAGTAAAGTTTAGTAAAACAAGAAAACATATGATTCAAAAGGTAAACAAACAAAAAGTGTGCAATTTGTGACTAAAATTTTTAACAAAATAAAAATTTAAGTAAATATTAAACAAAACTTAAAGTAAATTAACATTAAATTGAACTTGTTTGTGAAACAATTACCTACATGACTTTTAGGCCCAAATTCACAGTCATTAGTTAGCTAACAGCAAGAGTTTAACTAATAATATTTGATTCACAGCTTCTAGTTTAACATTAGTTAAACCATCAAATGTCATTGGTTAACCCATATCGTCCCAGAGATTTTTTTTTCGAAAAAATTTGGAAAATTTGGTAGTTTTAAGTTAATTTGCAGCCAGAAAATACGAATCTGAAGTCCAAATTTTTTTAAGATTTTTTGTTTTTGAGAAAAATGATGTTCGATAAGTCGAACACTGGGCACTATTTAGCATATTTCTATCATTGTTCCAATATATCGTGAAAATTTAAAAACATTTTTTTTATAAAGTCAAACAAAGTTATTTGATTTATTTTAAGAAATATAGAAGAACATATTTATTTAAATTTAAATAAAATACTTATTTTTCCTCATGATATGCCTCAAAACAATGTGTATGAAGCGCAACATTGCATGTTTTGCATAAAAACGAGCTCGGTTTATGACGGTGCTTACATCTCCATTTCTTATTTTGCTCTATTTTAATTACAAGATGCATTACTTCTTCTTATAGGAAGACTGCTTGTTGAAGGTCTTGGCGAGTTCCCAGCACTGTCATCACTCATAGAATCAATATCTTGTTGTTTCAACATTAAAGAGTACGCAAGTTCTACTCGAAATTCCTTTTGCGATTTGATTTTTTGGTTTTGCTGTCGACGACGGAAACAGTCAAGTTTCCAAGCATTCACCATTGATGAATTTAAAGTCGCGATCCATAAAGGCCAGTACCACTTCTTTGCTCGAATTGCAACACTGTAATTTTGTACAGCATTATCATGCAAGTCCACACCTCCCATTCCTTTATTATAGTTTTTTAATAGTTGTGGTTGGTTATAATTCACAAAATGTCCATGCTCTTTTATGGTCCCATCACTATTTTTTTGTTGTTTTTTCCACCTTTTTACCGGCACAGTAGGACTGATCTGATCAAAATTGGTGGCCACTGTGACCTCTTTATTGTCCTGCCAATGGCAAATTAAAATTTTATTTTTGTTGTCAAACTTAAAATCATGATCGCCTCTTTCCAAAGTTTTTCCAGTTTTTAGCTCAGCTCCTCCGATTCTATTTGATCGCACAGTACCTGTTGCACACAATTTTTTTTCAGCCAAAAGGCACATGAGATAGTAGGAAGTAAAAAAGTTATCAAAATACACAGTATGCCTATTTGCAAACTCTATATTATCTAATAAGCGAAGAACCACATCAGCTCCTAAGCCAACTTCCTTGTTATAGTTGTCCGCGGAACCGGCATATGGTATGCAGTTATAGAGGTATCCAGTTGAAGAGCAGAGGCACCACAACTTATACCCAAACCAAATTGGCTTACCGCGTATAAAAATTTTGCACGAGTGTCGTCCAAAATATGGCACCAGTTGCTCATCAACCGACAAATCTTCCTCCCAAATTCCAAATTGCATAAACTTTTTGTTGATAAGCTCATACAAAGGACGTATCTTATATGAAATAAATATAAAAAATATAATAACAAAAGAGATAATTTCGAGATAATTGAATAATACCTTTGCCATTTTGTCATTCTTATCTAAATTATAGTTGTTGCTGAAGTGAATAAATTTTTTAATGTCCAAGAACTTATTCCTCGGCATGCATAACTTAACAGCAGGAACGCCTAATGTAGGGTGATTTGACCAATAATCACGAGCAGCAGGTACAGTGTGATATCCAGATAACACCAAAATACCAAGAAAACATTTTTCTATTCTTACTTAAAGTTTAACTGTTTTTCAATGGAACTACATTTTATCTTTTTTGATATTTTATATTTTTTATGGAGTTTTGAATTTTTAAAATGATGCTTGAAATCGTGTCCTTTTTATTCCTCTTATTATAAAAAGAGGTGTGAAGTAAATAAAAAATTTAATTTTTACATTTGTAGCTTACCGCTTAAAATATATAATAATAATAAAAAATTGGTTCTTAGTCTTTCCTAAAAAGAGAAAAAAAACACAAAAACGAGTGAAATTTACTGTTCGAAAAATCGAACATTGGGACGATATGGGTTAACTAATAGTTAGACAACAGCTGATTCGTTGGAATTTATTATTAGTATTTTTGTTTTGTGAAAAATTTTAGATATGGCATGTGAAATTGAAAACGCGGAGTCCGATATTGAAAGTGGCACTGATACTGATAACACGCGGAATATTGTTGCTGAGCGTCGCCAACGTAATCTAAAAAGTTTTTATGGAGAGATTCCGTCTCAGCAAGTAGGTGGCGTGGTAAGTTCTTGAATGTATACCCCATTTTTTAAGAAATAATAAGTGGCAGAAATTTTTTTTTTTATTTTAATAACTTTGTTCAGCCAAAAACTGGTTGGCAATATAATTTATATACCAAATGTAGGTATTTAGGTCCACTATAAGCTACAAGTGGTCCGGTCCCCGAACTTTTTGTTTTTTTCGACCTAGACCGGAAATAGTGCATAAGTGGCAGAAAATTTTTTTTTTATTTTAATAACTTTGTTCAGCCAAAAACTGGTTGGCAAAATAATTTATACACTTAAATGTAGGTATTTAGGTCCACTATAAGCTACAAGTGGTCCGGTCCCCGAACTTTTTGTTTTTTTCGACCTAGACCGGAAATAGTGCATAAGTGGCAGAAAATTTTTTTTTTATTTTAATAACTTTGTTCAGCCAAAAACTGGTTGGCAAAATAATTTATACACCAAAATGTAGGTATTTAGGTCCACTATAAGCTACAAGTGGTCCGGTCCCCGAACTTTTTGTTTTTTTCGACCTAGACCGGAAATAGTGCATAAGTGGCAGAAAATTTTTTTTTTATTTTAATAACTTTGTTCAGCCAAAAACTGGTTGGCAAAATAATTTATACACCAAAATGTAGGTATTTAGGTCCACTATAAGCTACAAGTGGTCCGGTCCCCGAACTTTTTGTTTTTTTCGACCTAGACCGGAAATAGTGCATAAGTGGCAGAAAATTTTTTTTTTTATTTTAATAACTTTGTTCAGCCAAAAACTGGTTGGCAAAATAATTTATACACTAAAATGTAGGTATTTAGGTCCACTTTAAGCTACAAGTGGTCCGGTCCCCGAACTTTTTGGTTTTTTCGACCTAGACCGGAAATAGTGCATAAGTGGCAGAAAATTTTTTTTTTATTTTAATAACTTTGTTCAGCCAAAAACTGGTTGGCAAAATAATTTATACACTAAAATGTAGGTATTTAGGTCCACTATAAGCTACAAGTGGTCCGGTCCCCGAACTTTTTGTTTTTTTCGACCTAGACCGGAAATAGTGCATAAGTGGCAGAAAATTTTTTTTTTATTTTAATAACTTTGTTCAGCCAAAAACTGGTTGGCAAAATAATTTATACACTAAAATGTAGGTATTTAGGTCCACTATAAGCTACAAGTGGTCCGGTCCCCGAACTTTTTGTTTTTTTCGACCTAGACCGGAAATAGTGCATAAGTGGCAGAAAAATTTTTTTTTATTTTAATAACTTTGTTCAGCCAAAAACTGGTTGGCAAAATAATTTATATACCAAAATGTAGGTATTTAGGTCCACTATAAGCTACAAGTGGTCCGGTTCCCGAACTTTTTGTTAGTTTTCAGCTATATTCAAATATATATTTGCACTGATATTTCTTAGTTTGTTAAATTAGGTTGTTAACTTCCGCGTTTTTTTTTATTAGGGAGAATATCATGTTTTCTCCGTATATTGACAGCATCGTTGTGTGTGATGTTGCCATATATGAGAAAAACACTCATTTTTTGTGCACAAGAGAGGGCACACTCGTCAATTAGAGTGAAACTGATTTAGAAGAGTGCACAAGAGAGGGCGCTCTCTTCAATTTGACTGAAAAAAATTTAGGTTGTTATCTTTAGGTTGTTAACTTCTCGGGCGCTAATTTAAACACATCTGCCAATAAAACAAGAGCTTACAATGTCTGACAATTATCTGATAATGGCAAAGTAGAGTGTTCTCACGATTGTCAGATGTCTGACAATATTATTGTCTTACAATGAACTGACAATGCTTTTTCTTGCAACGTTGCAAGACAAAAATTGTAAGTTTAGACGGTTGTGAGACATTTTCTGAACATTTTTCTGACAATATTGTAAGATCTGCCAATCGTCTGTACCATGGTGGAATAATAAGGTGCGCGTATCAACGCAACAACAAAATCGACATGCATTTTGTTTGTGTAAAATTAATTCAACATTGTCAAAACAAAGCTGTATACAAAACAAAACAAAAGTTGTTTTGTATGTATTTATTGGTTATGCAAAAACAAAAAGCATAACGTAAACAATAATATTCATGATGGCGGCCAAAAATGTAAACAACTTTTGACAAGACCGAATTAACTTACCATATTTTTGCAGATTATTTAACGGTCAAAACACAACCCTACAAAAAACCATATTCCTTCTTGCGCAGACCTGATTATTAGACCATGGTCTGTACATAGCTTAAGTTATATGTGCGACCACCGTTGCCAGAAGTAAGATTTTACCTTATTTTTAAGATTTTTTAACCGAAAAAAGATTTTAAGATTTTTTCCCCAAAAACAAGATTTTTTCTTTTGTCTGGCTAGACGAAGGTTAGGTTCAATAAAAAAAAAAACTTTTGTTCCCAATTGAAAATTTATAAACTAAATAATGCAACCTCGCGGTTTACTGGACAAAAAAAATACTTGGAAGATTTAACTGAAGAAGATTTTTGGCGCACAATGTCAAAAATTGCAAGAGCTGGTGGTGATCTTGTGTTTCCATTGTTATCGAAATTTGTATTTAATTTGTCTCCCTATTTCATCTTCGCCTTGTTTGTCAAAATTGGTACATATTTTGCGGCACCATTTTTATGTAATTTTTTATGCATGGAGAATTTTGACACGGTACGATATGAATTCGGCGTTTACACAAACAATATTTTTTTTTTTTAGTTGTTGAATTGTTGTAGTCGTGCATATACCTGCAGCTATATTCAGTATTTCTAGTAGCTACAGCTTGGTAGTATTCTGTAATTCTAATCGCTTAACTAAAATTTACTTTTATCGCCGTAGCTAATTTGCTATCATTAGACAATTCCTTTCTTTCTTTTTTGATAATATAATATTTAAAAGAGACATATATATATGCGTGTATATTTGGCATTTTATATTAGTGTTACCTCTCATTATAATTTATACTCCATAACAATGATTGTGTTTGTTAAAAAAAATTTTAAAATATGTTTTAAAACGTCTATTTTTGAAAGCTATTTTCCAAATTTCTAGTCCAAACTTATTGTTTTTTTGCAGCACATGCATTTTAAAAATTGTAAAGCGCATGATTTTTGCGCAGTATTTGCTCTTGTAAGCATTATGTCCCAAAGCTATGGGATTATTTATAAGAGATGGCATCACTGTAAAGAATTAATTTCAGTAAACAATTGAATTTTTCTATGTTAAAACCACAGGGTAAACAGAGATGACAAAAACAAAAAAAATTGGACTTCGATCATATTTTATTCGTCATAAGTAAGCTTCGTGAAAAAGAGACAACATTAGTGTGTTTGCTATGAAAGTAAACAAAACGAAAAGCAAAAAAAAGTTCAGTTTTTAGTGGAAAATGCTACATAAAAGCACGCTTAAATTTAATAAAATGTGATAATATTAAGTACTAGCTGATCCCGGTGTACTTCGCTACCCCCCTCGTTATAAAATAAAATTAAAAGTATTTATATATCCTACTGTGAAAATTTAATGACCATCGGTCCAATAGTTAAGACTATATTAAGATTTTTTATTTTCCTATAAAGGGGCGTGGTCCCACTCACTTTTCTCCTAGTACGTATTCCTAATTATGTCAATACTATATGTACCAAATATCATCGGCGTAGGTCAAAAAATGCCCAAAATATGGCGATTTCAATTTTTGGGTTATATAGGAGCTGCCACGCCCACTTGTCCGATAACGCCCATTTTTGTCCTGATTACTCACATTAGTAACATATGAACTATTGCAATGTTTCAAAACTCTTGCTATCACAATAGTCAAGATATATGATGTTATTCAATTTATGTGGGAGGGGCTACGCCCACTTGAAATATTAAAAGCCTAAAACCATCCTCTATAAATTCCCTTTTGAATGACACCAGTTTGGGTCAAATCGGTTGGATAGTTTCCGAGTCTATAGCGAACATGTGTACAAACATTTTTTGTATTTTATATATATAGATTTACGGCATATAATCCTTATATATATATAAAAATGACATGTTAGTTTGTTTGTTTGTTTGTTTGTGTCAGCTTCAGAAGAAAACTACTGAACCGATTGTAATGAAATTTGGCATGTAGATAGAGAATTTTCTGGAATGAAAAATGCGACCAATGGCATCTCGATTGGATGCCCCGCCCCCTTTTACGCCCAATTTTTGTGAATTTAAGATTTTTCAATATATTTGGTTGTTTGTTACTGTATTTGGATGTTTGTTACTATATTTGAATGTTTCTTACCGATTACCATAAAATTTGCCATCCGCATCTTGATTGGAAGCCACGCCACTTTTAGGCCCACTTTTGTAAATTCAATGTTCTTCAATATATTTGCCTGTTTGTTACAATATTTGGTTGATTGTTACCATTTCACATGGGATACATATAGCAACTTTTGTGGAAGTGAATATAGGCCTTACCGCATTCGGATTTGATGCCCCGCCTTTTTTACGCCCACTTTTGTTAGTTTGTGTCGTTTTCACGCCAAAACGATGTAACCGATTCAAGAGGAATTTGGCACACAGTGAGTTTTCTGGAAGGCAATATAAGCCATACCGCATCTTGATTGAATAGTGGCTTTACGCCCACCTTTTTTTATCAATTCGACATCCTTATCCTTATATATATATAAAAACTAGCTGTTTGTACCCGGCGTTTCCCGGGTTTCCCCAAAAAGAAGCATAAAAAAGAGTCATTGAGTGCTTTTTTTCAATAGCCAAGTAAGTGTTTTATTGAAAATTTAAGTTTAAAACTATTTGAAAATCAGCTTGATGATAGGACGCTTCTATGAACAACGTTAAAAGATTTTCCGTTTGGAGCAAAGATGTACAAATTTCTCCCACTTGAAACTCTTGAGCATGCCACATACAGTTGGCCATGTGAAAAGCATGGTGTCTCCAAATGTAAACCGGCAATTTTTAATGTTTGTCCTTGGGACTTATTCACTGTAATTGCAAACGCTAATTTAATTGGAAATTGAAGTCGTTTGAACTGAAACGGTAAATCCGTTGGTATGAGGGGTATGCGTGGAATGAAAACATCTTCTCCTTTTGCAGAGCCGGTTAATATCGTTGCTCGGATGAGATTAGGGCTGAGATGAGTTACCCGTAATCGTGTGCCGTTGCAAAGTTTTGGTGCATTAAGATTTCGCATGAGAATAATTGGAACTCCAACCTTAAGTTCCAATTTATGGGGAGGAACTCCTGACAACTCAATAGAGTTAAGAAACTCGGGGGGATATGTAGTACATTGATTTTCATCCATAACGGTATCAATGGACTTAAAAACTGTGGATTCTCCGGTAATTTGACACAGAATTTGATAGTTTATGTGATTTAAAATTTTGCACAGAGTATTACTGGTTTAAAAAGTGTTAATAAAAGTGGACTGTATTTTAGTTGATATATGACTTAAGGTATGCAGTGATAATTTTGTCAGTATGTTAGCTTTTGTTTTTGTGTAAATCATTGTGGGACGTATTTAAATCATATGGAAAGTGAAAAAAACAGTAGAATTTTAGCTGATGTTTAATTTGTTAAAATATTCAGCGGCGTTTAATTCAAGAAAGATATTTTAAAGATATAAAGTGGAATGTTAAAGTACTACATATCCCCACGAGTTTCTTAACTCTATTGAGTTGTCAGGAGTTCCTCCCCATAAATTGGAACTTAAGGTTGGAGTTCCAATTATTCTCATGCGAAATCTTAATGCACCAAAACTTTGCAACGGCACACGATTACGGGTAACTCATCTCAGCCCTAATCTCATCCGAGCAACGATATTAACCGGCTCTGCAAAAGGAGAAGATGTTTTCATTCCACGCATACCCCTCATACCAACGGATTTACCGTTTCAGTTCAAACGACTTCAATTTCCAATTAAATTAGCGTTTGCAATTACAGTGAATAAGTCCCAAGGACAAACATTAAAAATTGCCGGTTTACATTTGGAGACACCATGCTTTTCACATGGCCAACTGTATGTGGCATGCTCAAGAGTTTCAAGTGGGAGAAATTTGTACATCTTTGCTCCAAACGGAAAATCTTTTAACGTTGTTCATAGAAGCGTCCTATCATCAAGCTGATTTTCAAATAGTTTTAAACTTAAATTTTCAATAAAACACTTACTTGGCTATTGAAAAAAAGCACTCAATGACTCTTTTTTATGCTTCTTTTTGGGGAAACCCGGGCAACGCCGGGTACAAACAGCTAGTTCCAAAATAAAGTGATAAAACAATTTAGTGTGTGCTTATATACTCTGTATATTAAATTTATATACATACACACATATATGCTGTAAATTTGCCAAATGGTGGTGGTGTTTTGCTTACATACACACATACATACATACATACATACATACATACATACTTGATAAATTCTGATATTTTGCAGATGTATATAGTAATAAAATACAAACGATGAGTGAAAACCAACTTAAATTAATTAATTAATAATATTTTTAATGTAAATTATAGAAATATATGGATATTTTATTAGTTTTGTGATTTTAATATTAATTTGGTTACAAAGACAGCACAACGAAAAAAACGAAAACGAAGGATTGTATGAGTGTATACAAATCAGTATGCTAAATCTTACGTCTCGTGTCATCTCTGGTTACCCTGTGGTTAAAACTGTGGTATTTGCTGGCGGTACTATGTCGTAGTTATTTTTTTTTTGATAATTTTATTATTTATTGAATCTTTAATTATTTAAATTAAATTATGAATAAGTTGTTAAAATCTTAAATCTAGATAATAAAAAAATGTTAAATACATATATGTTTAGCCAATGCTAAACAAAATTTTTAATTTCAACGGTTAATTTTTGTTTTACATCTCTCGTGAACGGCTGAGAAAAAGAGTATGCCTTCTTTTCAGCCGGGTGTGGCCTCTATAATGAAGAATATTGCGCGCAAGTGGATTTGGGTGCAACTCAAGTTTTTTTATATATTTTTTTCGCGTGTTTTGAAAATACTGTCTTCACCAACGGAACGTCTAGGTCTTTATGAATTCGATGGTTTCTGACATACCAGGGGGCTGCTGTTATTGTACGTAGGATTTTAGTTTAGATTTTTTAGCGTAGTTATTTGAAAGTATTTATTTGTACAAAAAATGTTTTTGATCATCTTTATATGTATATATAATTCTACTGTACGTGCGTTGTAACTGAACTCCTCCTAAGCGGCTGGACCGATTTCCATAAATTTTTTTGTATGCGTTTGGGTGGCGCCCCGGGTGGTTTAGATTTACAATTCGGTCCAATTGGACAAAGGGGCGTGGTACCTCTCATACAAACCACAAATTAAAAATCTATTATTTCTGCTCCGGATAACGGTATTTGAACAAAATTTGGTAAGTCGGTTTGGTATGCATTTTTTTAGTGCTGCTGCAAATATGGGCGGGATTGGACAAAGGGGCGTGGTACCTCTCATACAAACCACAAATTAAAAATCTATTATTTCTGCTCCTGATAACGGTATTTGAAGAAAATTTGGTATATCGGTTTGCTGTGCATTTCTTAAGTGCTGCTGCAAATATATTCGGGATAGGACAAAGGGGCGTGGCACCGCCCATATAGCCCAAAAATTTAAATCGCCATATTTTGGGCATTTTTTGACCTACATACGTCGATGATATTTGGTACATATGGTATTGGCATAATTTGGAATACGTACCAGGAGAAAAGTGGGTGGGACCACGCCCTTTTTTAGGAAAATTAAAAATCGTAATATAGTCTTAACTACTGGACCAATCGTCATTAAATTTTCACAATAGAATATATAAATACTTTTAATTTTATTTTATAACGAGGGGGTAGCGAAGCAGACCGGGATAAGCTAGTATTAAATATAAATATTTGTACAGAGGTTTCTTTAATTTTGTAATTGTTCACTGCTTGACAAATACATACATATATACATAAATTGTAAAAATTTTTTTTCTTATTAAATAAATTTTTTATATAGAATATAGTATTTCAGTTTTCTTTAAATTAAACTACTACTAAAAGACTTCAACCTGTCCTGGGAAAACTCTTTATGCTATTCCAAATATTAAATGAGCATGTATTTGTGCCCTTTTTTTATCATTTTTGTAGTTTCCTACATTTTTTTCTAAAAAAAGGCTAAACAACAATGATATAAAAATATTTTGCTTAAATTACCTTTTTACGCCTTCAAAATAATGTTGCTTAGAGAATACAAATGTATAACATTTTAGCGACGAGAGCAAATGCCAAAATTGCAGCGAATTTAATTTTTATGACATTGCCTAATTTAGCATTACGAATTGCAGATTTCAATATGTAGCTAAAATTCTCTAAAACGATTTTAGACATTTTTAGCGATTTAGATTTAGCTTTAGCGAGTTACAAAATATAGCTACTGGATACGAAAAGAATGAAAATCTACAAAAACTTAGTATACTAATGGCCAATAAATGAGTAGATATTTAATTATAGTTTTAGCTAATTTTCATAAAAATTTGAAATTCGTTTAAACACACTTTCATTTTTTCAGTCAAACTTAAAGTTCTTATTTAATTACGATGAAAATATGGTAGCACTACGTAATATAAAAAATTGGACCATCTCGCTTTGGTGTGAATTTGGATGTAACTCCCTTTTGACTATTACACATGTGTTGTTACCTGGGACCGAATTTAATTGTTATTTTTTTATATCTGATAAAAAGGTTACAAGGTCCCTGTTTGTTACCAATACTTTGGAACCAATTTCTAGTGGCGGTTGATTACGTGGATGATTATTGCTGTATTGTTTATTGCGGTCTTGTTGTTGATACACATTTTCCTTGATATCTTTCAATACATCTGCTATTGTGTGAAGGTATGAAGTGCTTTCAGTCACAAAATTTTATGACTGAACAATTGCCTTAAGGTCATGTTGCACATCATCTAATTTTCTAAGCTCCCGTCCAAATGTCAGAAACGCTGCAGTATACTTTGTGCTTTGGCAGACCATTGTATTCATTGCAAAACGAATACTTGGTATTTTCTCATCCCAGGATTGATGATTGTTTCCCACGAGTATTGCTGATTGAGTCTTCATGTCACGATTTTTTCGTTCAACGGGATTTGCCTCTGGGTGATATACTGGTGTTAAAATATGCTGCATATCTAAGCAAAATAGAACCTTTTGCATGCTTTGTGATATGATTTTTTTTTTTTTTTTAATTAGGACCAGCACTCAGGGGATGACTCCTACCTATGCAGTGCATTGTGCCAGAACTCAGAGAGAGGGATAGAGTAGAGAAGATAGATGTTGAAAATGTGGAAGGCGTCTCCGGTGTTAGGTAGACGCATTAACTTTGTTAAGCTGTATTGGCAGGCATTTTATTAATTGTTTTACTTCGCCGATGTTTCTGCTAACCGACGAAGGAGGGCGATGTTGTGTACATTAGCTTAGAACATCATCAATCGCTGTCGGCACAGTTTTTTAGTGACCAGTGCTATGCCTTCATCACTTAAATAGTCCGACAACAATTAATACAATATCTCACTAATGTACATTACATAAATTAATGATGTTGATTGACTTGCTCTGGCCAGGGTTTGAACCCAGGCCCCACGTCATTGTTTGCTTAGTAGTCAACGCGCTAACCACTTCAGCCAACACCACCCTCATTGTGACCCATTATCGGTAATTACTTTACGAGGTACTCCATATCGAAAAAATATTTCGTCTATCAATGCTTTGGCGTATGCTTCTGCTGATGCAATTTCCAAGGGAAGGAGTTCTACCCATCTACTGGCAATGTCTTCTACAATAAAAATCCATTGGTTGCCCTTTGGTGATGTAGGCAAAGGACCAAACAAGTCTATAGCGATAACTTCAAACCTTTGATTACTGGATACAGTTTGGTATAAACCAGCAGGTTTAAGATTTGTTGCCTTATATCGTTGGCATTCAATACATTCTTTCACATATTTTGCTATGTATTTACGAATTCCTGGCCAATAATATCTAGAAGTAATTTTGTTTATAGTTCTATTGATACCATAATGACCAGCCGTGTCTTCATTGTAATAGTGGTTTAAAATTTCTGCCCTTTCGTCCCTGGGCACTACAAGTTGAGCATTATCGGCATCATCATTGTTGTAGCAATACAAAATACCATCGTTCATAAAAAAAACCCCTTCTAGACTAGTGTGAAATATCTTCCCTATTATTTTCGAAACAATGAATAATTTCCTTGAGATCAGAATCCTGTTGCTGGCTTTCTCTTATTTCTCCGGAGCTTTTTCTTGGAAATTCTATATAAAAAGCACAAACTTCGCAAGAGGATGTATTGGTGTGATCACTCTCACATGGTGGTCTAGATAAAGTGTCAGCGATGACATTAGTTTTGCCAGGTTTGTATTCAATCTGTATGTTGAATGGTTGTAATGCAAGGGCCCATCGAGCTAAGCGACCGGTTGGAGACTTAATATTCATTAACAATTTAAGTGGTCGATGATCAGGGGCCGAATTACGGCATTCGATATCGATCGAAATTTACATTTAAATTGTATTGAAATTTCGATCGATACCGAGTGGCGTAATTTGGCCCCAGTTATGAGTTTCACATTCGCACCTTCGATGTACTCACAAAATTTTTGAACGGCCCATATGATAGCTAGAGCTTCTCGTTCTATAGTGTAGTAGTTCCGTTCAGCTGTAGAAAGCAGTCTGCTGGCGTATTCTATGGGATGTTCATCTGCACTCTCCCCCTGGAGCAAAACCGCCCCAAGAGCGTAATCACTAGCATCAGTTTTTATTGTGAAGGGTTGATCATCTACAGCTTGTCTTAAAATAGGCGCAGATGTTAACAGTTCCTTCAGTGTATCGAAAGCATGCTGTTGTTCTGACGTCCAGGTCCATAAGGCTTTTTTCTTTGATAGAGCGGATAAGGGTTTGGACACGTCAGCAAAAGAAGGTATAAATCGTCGATACCAGGAGCAGGCTTGCAAAAATGAGAGTAGCTCTTTCACATTTCTAGGTTTTTTACGTTGTCGTAGTGCTGATACCTTTTCTGGATCCGTCATAATCCCTTTAGAAGTAAGTATATGACCCAATTACTTAACTTCGTTACAAGCAAATCGGCATTTTTCCAAATTCGCTTTTAGACCAAATTCTTGAAGACGTTGGAAAATTAATTCAAAGTCTATCAAATGTTGTTCAAACGTGGATGATCACGAGATAATGTCATCTAAGTATGCCAGTAGAATCGCATCTCCTAAAGAGGTCTTTATACGATCAATAAGCCGCTGGAATGTTGCAGGAGCATTTCGTAAACCAAATGGCATCCTGGTAAATTTGTATATGCCGAATGGGATAACAAAAGCTGTTTTCTCTTGGTCATCCGGATGGACTCCAATCTGCCAGTAACCACACTGAAGATCAAGGGTAGACATAAAGCTTGTAGCTTTAGTTTCATGTATAATGTCATCTACCCTTGGTAATGGATATCGGTCGGGTGTAGTGATATTGTTTAGTTCGCGATAGTCTATACAAACCCTTATTCCACCAGTTTTCTTAGGAATGATGACAACAGGAGCAGCCCATGCTGATTGACATTCGACAATGATACCCTGTTTAATAATTTTGGTCATTTCTTCTCTGAGTGCTGTTTTTCTGCTAGGTGATAAGCGATATGGAGGAACTGCAATCGGGGCATGCTGCTCAGAAGGGATACGGCGTACAGTGTACGAAGTAGCTCTCACAGCTTCTGAAAAAACATCCGTATGAGCTGTCAGCAATTTATCCAATCTTTGTTGGCTAGGTGAATACCATCGGATTCTTTTAAAATTTGGATATCCAAAGAATATAATGGTATGAAGATGCTGTCAAGGTAAGCATCCCGGTCCGTTTTTCAGATTTTTATGGGAGCTGCGAGCAGTGTTGAAATCTTCTCAGGTGTTGTCTCTGTATTAGGTATTGCATCTCTGAAAATATTTTGAATCGCGTGTGGAGAATAGTCATTCGAATTTTTTGGGGTATGCATCAAAGGTGAAATAAGTTTCTTTTTTTCTACGTAGCTGATGAATTTAGATACATCCTTTATAGCTTTGGTGCATGGGGAAGCATTATCATCATTCAGGTTCATACCAAAAACTCCTAATTCATGGGGATTCGTGAACAAGAATCTGTTTTTTGGTGTATCCTCAAAATACCAGCATCTTTGCGCCATATTGAGAACAATTCCTGCTTGTTCTAGAAAATCTGCTCCCAGAAGCGTTCGGCTTTTTTCAGCATTTGGAAGATAAATGAGGCGTATTTTGCGTACTCTGTCTCCAATTACGACATCACATATAGTATGTTCTACATTACCCGTAGTGGTACATCCGTTGGCTAACGTAATCTCTGCACGAACCTGTTGGAATATGCTGCCATTTTTCACCAAAATGTTCCTCAAATTAAGACTGGCTACACTTGTTGAGATCGAATTAAAAGCTAGATACTGAGGGCTTCCTTTAGAGTGGGTACTACACGTCGTACAATTTGAACGATACACCCCTGGGGTATCACATCCATAGCATGAGAACGCTGGTTTCTTTTGTATGGTAGGGTTTGGTTGACTCACTTGCTTTTGTTGATTTCCCTGTTGTTCTTCTTCCTTAGCTCTCTGCTCATCTCGTTTCTTCTTTTTAAAACTGTCCTCAATACCATGGCCTTTTAAACGGCAAAAACCACAGCGGTTGCTAGTTGATGGTTCCTCTTTGATGACTGAATTTCTTGCTGTTGGTTGAGTTTTTGTTGTGAAAATTTCTGCTTCTCTACCTGCAGAGATGAGGTCACTAAAGGTTTTTATATTTTCGCGGTGAACACGCTCACGAATGTTTATATGAAGTAGTCCATAGATCATGTTGAGCTGAATTTCCTCATTGAGAGAAACTTTAAATTGAGAGAACAACAGTCTCTTTTTGCATATAAAGCTGTCTGTTGGTTCTTTTATTTGTTGTTTCGCTTCAAAGATGTTAGCAAAATTTCGCCAGTCCGGTATTGGTGGTGAAAACGTTGTACGGATAAGAGCTTTAGTTTCTTCAAAACTATTCACTGTTTCCTTTACACCAATCCACCATGCAGCAGAAGGGGCATCCCACGAACTGAATCTTCGTCAGAAATTTTTTCGATGTCCTTATAGGCAGGATCTCTCTACCCTTTGTAACGTGCTGTACACTGCGTAAATGACCCTCCTCTGTAGTTGTTGCTCATAGCTGCTAAAATTTGCTGAAATTGTTCCGTTGAAAATGTTGCCATGTTGTGTTGTTGGATGTACAAAAAGTTCTTCCTCACTTTCACTTGCTTCAGATGATGTGGATTTATTAGCTTCGGATTCTTCTACGTGAGTTTTTGTAGCCCCACGTTGGGCGCCACTGAAACAATCTTATTGCGAAGATTGTATGGTAATTTTATCATTAAGAAAACAATAAAATATCGTTTTAAAATAAACACTTTATTGGTTTGTTGAAATGTCAGCAGTGCACACAAGTCCGGTACTTAAAATAAGTCTAGACAAAGATGTGTACTGTTTGAATCACAAAGGCCAATTGAATTCTTTAAGCAAATGTCTCTACTTTTATAGCAATTCTAAACGTTTGGATTTTAAAAAAAGTAATAAAATTGGTATATACACAGATTTATTAAATTTACAAATAAGTGCAGGGTTGTTATAAGAATGGAACAGAGTTCCATTCGAGTAACCGTTAAATTTAAATATATTTTTGAAATAATGGTTTAAATAATGTAAGATGCTACAGTTTTTATTAGAATTACCGAGCTCTCCCTCGACGATCCTTTGTGTCGCAAAATTTATATCCACTAATTCTGAAATAGCTACGAGACGTCAAATGAATTTCTAAGATGAGCAAAACATCGATTTGTTTATCCAGAAGGAAATATTCTATTTCATTTTTATTTGGCATTTGCCGTTTGCGTCTCAAAAACAGATTTTCACGTTCATGGTTTTTTTAATACAACCTGCAACAAGTTATACTGCATTTTTAGCATTTCCTGCATCATACAGGATATGTTGAGAGTAAAAGTATTTACTGTTTGTAGTAAGCTCTCTATTGAGGCTTCAATGAGACTAAAATTAGACCCTGGAACTTCGTTTGCTGGTACCTTTTTTTGCGCTGTATTCTGGTTACTTTTTAAAATGTTAGCGTATGAAAATTGTCCGTAAGGTTGTTGTTGGGTAATAGTTGTGTTAAACTTCAAAACATTTGAATATTGGTTCTGGCTAGTAGACGGTTGTAGTAGATGTGGGTAGTTAAAAGGGGTTTTAGGCTGAGCGGGAGTAACATTAGTTTTTTTGTACGAATTACAGATTTCAATATGTAGCTAAAATTCTCTAAAACGATTTTAGACATTTTTAGCGATGGAGATTTAGCTTTAGCGAGTTACAGAATATAGCTGCTGGATACGAAAAGAATGAAAATCTACAAAAACTTAGTATACTACTGGCCAATAAATGAGTAGATATTTAATTATAGTTTTAGCTAATTTTCATAAAAATTTTAAATTCGTTTGAACACACTTTCATTTTTTCAGTCAAACTTAAAGTTCTTATTTAATTACGATGAAAATATGGTAGCACTACGTAATATAAAAAATTTCCCAAAAAAACAGCTGACTAGAGCAAATAAAGAAAAATCTAAAAAAAAATATATTATTATTTTAGCCATAAATAAGAATAATTAAGTAAAGTTGGATTATTCAGTAGGCTTTTGCAAAAGTACAAAAAACAAATACTTAAATGCATTCTCTTTTTTTTGTGTATTTGCTTTATTATACCCTCTCTTTACTATACCTTCTTCTGTTCTCTATTATAAGAAACAAACACAATAAATACTGGTTCTGTAAGAACTAAGCATAATAAGAACCAAGCACATTAAGTAAAGACAACCACTACTTAAACTATTTACTAAAATACTCGAGTATTTTTGTAAGTTTTATTTGGTTTGTATGAAATTTCGCTTTTATTTAATTTGATGTTAAGATCAAATTATCAACATATCAATAGTTGTATATACTTAGATAGGTATGTACATATGTATATTCCATAAAATTAACTGCTAAATTAATGCTAAAAATAAAACCAAGAAAATACTTAAAATACCCACATGGTAAAATAAGAACCTTGCAAAATACTTACAGAATATTAGCAAAAAAATGTTTACTTTAGTCTACTTATAGTGAATAAGAATGAGTAAATACAAATACTCTGAGCGTATAAAGAGAATAAATGTTGTGTTTGTTTTTTTTTCGTTTTGTATTTACTTGCTTTGATCCCCTTTTGTACTTGGATTTACTCTGAGTATTTTTAAAAAAGCAAATGTTTTTGAATTTAAATGTACTTAGTGCAAAAGCCTAATACATACATAAATGTAAATATAAAAATTTATTTTCTTTCTTACATGATTCCTTTGCGTTTGATATTTTGTTAGCGCAAGATATTTGCGGTCAATTCGGTTTTCGCAGTCAGCATAACACTATTGAACAAACTCACAGACTTGTGAATGTTATAAGAGAAACTTTTGAAAAAAAAGAAATATTGTTCAGCGCTTTTTATTGATGTCGCGCAGGCCTTTGATAAAGTATGGCACGATGGTCTTGTCCACAAATTAACACAAAATCTACCCGCAAACATCGTCAGGCTCTTAAAAAGCTATCTAGAGGAACGAAAATTTTTAGTTAAGGAAGGCAATTTTTTAAGCCCCCCGCAGTCGATTGAAGCCGGAGTCCCTCAAGGCAGTATCTTCGGTCCTTTACTTTATTTAATATATGCCTCTGACTTACCGTTAAGCAGTATCATTCACACGTCAACATTTGCTGATGATACAGCTATGCTAAGCGTTCATGAAAATCCTGTAGAAGCTTCCCGGAATTTGCAAGGGTACGTATCAAAACTGGAAACATGGCTAAAACAATGGCGAATAAAAGTTAATGAGCAGAAATGTGTACACGTCACTTTTACATTGCGCAGGGAAACATGCCCGCCTATACAAATCAACACCGAGACTATACCGCAACACACTGTAGTAAAATACCGCATATAGACGCAAAGTTGACACAAATGAAATTAAAAGCTGCCCAAATGAATTGGCTTGTTGGAAGGAATTCTATACTAAGCCTAGACTGTAAACTTTTGTTATACAACGCGATCCTGAAACCAATATGGGACTATGGAATCCAGTTATGGGAAAGGCGACAAAATAAAATTCTACATGCAATTACAGCAGCCCCCTGGTATGTCAGAAATCATCGAATTCATAAAGATCTTGATGTTCCGTTGGTGAAGACAGTATTTTCAAAACACGCGAAAAAATATGTAAAAAAACTTGAGCTGCACCCAAATCCACTTGCGCGCAATATTCTACAGTATAGAGGTCCCACCCGGCTGAGGAGGAGGGATACTCTTTCTCTCAGCCGTACACGAGAGATGTAAATCAACAAAAATCAACCGTTGAAGTTAACTGCCTGGTCCACGATGTCGATGGACAACTTAAGCGAGCGACAGCAAGTCACTCACTATCGATCGCTTAAGCGCCCCACTAAATATCGACTTGTCGGTCGTCTGGCTTTACGTGTTTAACGTAATCATTGTCAAATGACTATATTGCCACATCAAATATTCCATGTTAGTTGAGCCATAAATATGGCCATTTGAACGTGGCACAACTGCCAGGTATGCACACTTCGATAACAAGTACAACAAACAAAAAACAACTAGTATATTGTTGGTATAAAATACTCGCTTTTTTTATTGAAACAATCAAATAAATTTAACAATTTCATAAAAATGCTTTACAAACTGTAACAATTATTTGTGTATGCTGTAAAACTGTATCAGTTAGTATGCAAATTTGATATAAAGCTATCTGAGTCAGCTGTGCTAGTCAGCTCACCTCTTGAATATGCCTTGCTTCAAATGTAAACACACAACATATGTTTCTGTATATTTTACAAATTCAACTAGAACCTGCATCTGCTTCAGATTTGCCTTTTTATGGCTGAAAAATGTTGTTGGTAATAAATAATTATTAGCTGTACAAGAATATTTTTATCAAAATACATATTTATATACATGAATACCTACGTATCAATTTTCCATCATGGAATTTCTAAAATTATTTATAAAACAACCAATTTTTTATATATTTTGTCAAATTAATTTCTCAGTCGACAACCAAAAAGCAAGTGACTGATTTTGACAGTTGTTGTCGTACAATATTTCTTAGTGGGGCGCAAATTTGTACAAGAATGCTTACGTTATCGCTCGCTTTGATTGTCGATCGACTTGTCGTGCTGAAAACTCTTAGTGGGTCGCAAATCAGCTGTTTGTCGTCACAAAAGCAAGCGAGCGATAGCGGTCGACATCGTGGACCAGGCAGTAAAAATTTTGTTAAGTATGGGCTAAACATATATTTAACATTTTTTATTATTTAGATTTAAGATTTGAACAACTTATTGATAATTCAATTTATAATTGGAGATTCAATAAATAATAAAATTGAAAAAAAAAAAAATTAGCTGTATAATTTCACATATTTTTTATTAAGACATAGCCTAACATAGGTGTCACACGATCAAGATTTGCTATCAATTTTTTTAACACATACTGCTCGTAAAAATTCATATAAATTGATAGCTGTGTCGTAGACTGCAAGCAATTTGCTTTCAAGATGTAATCAAGAAAACAACTTAAAATGGTTGCTGTTTACTTGGGTGTCACACGATCAAGTTTTCATTAAATTTTTGTTTCAAGATTCAATCCTCTCTCATTTTTTTTACCAATACACTCACACTTTTAAAATTTGCTGAGAATTTGCTTTCAAATTTTCGTTCAATTGAGTGTTTCAAATTGCTTTCAAGAAAGCAGCTGATTGACGTTTTGATTATAAACTCTCGTTAGTTTTCATATACATACATAAGTACATATATTCTGCCGCCATAATTTTTTGTGTTCTTGAAAGCAAATTGCGTGAAGCCTACGACACAGCTTTCAATTTATGTGAATTTATACAAGCAGTTTGTGTAAATTTCTTAAAATAGAATTTAATAAAACCTTGAACGTCTGACTGCAGTATTACTTGAATGAAAAATTGAAACAACACTTGAAAGCAAAATTTAAAATTTAAACAAATCTTGATCGAGTGACACCCATGTAAAATAACAAATATAAGAAAAATTCAAAATAATTAATTTATATAAAAAAATTGTGAAAAAATATTCATGCATCAAAAAGTTTTAAAAATGGGTGATTTGTTTTGGAAAATTGCTTAAATATTTTTCTTTGCCCCAAACATATTTTTAAGTTTCTATTATTTGAGAATAATGATACTAAATTTAAAATTATTCATATAATTGGTATTCCAATAATTCTGTTCCCAAAACTTATCAATAAATTTTTTTTTTAATAATTCGTTAAGCCTAATAATTATGAGTCATCATCATCTGTTTCATGATTTACGTTTGGCATTAAATCACATAATTCAAGAATACTTTGGTTGTTATTCTTCCCAATATTAGCAGGTATAAAGAAGTAAGATTAAACCTTAGGACTGTGATATAAGGAAAATGGGGCTGGAATAATAGGTTCAGAAATTGGAATTAATATAACAAAATTCAGACCAATACGATGAAATATAAATCCTGGAGTCTGCAGTATTTATACATTTAATAAAATATTTCAAAATTGATCAATGCTTAGAAAAACTAAAAAGTAGAGATAAATTAGCTCATTTGGCAACGCTGGCTATCAAAATCAGCCCTTATTTAATACAATACTGTAGGTACTATCGCAAAAGTATTGTATTGTGCCAAATGTCATATTCCATACGAAATAAAAGCTCTTTAGGGTACGTAAAATCCAATTGTCATAATACATGAAATTGAATTGATTGATTGTAAAGAGCGCTAACTTAAGGCCCAACCATAATATGCATAAGCTGGCTTAAGCTAATGTCAAAATTGAACGAAAAGTCTGTCAAATGCTTAAGCAAATTTGCAGAGACTTTTAGGTGGCTATAATGTACTTATTCGACTTAAAATTTAAGTAGTCATAGTTGCACACATATGTAGCATAAATAATTTTTCGAAAAATTTGTATCTTTTTATTTATCCTAAACAAATTGAGTCTTGTACTCAAATGTATATAAAACGATTGTAATTAAAAAAAATTATGCTAAAGTATACGTATGTATATTATTATTTTTACTAATAATAAGAAAAGATACAACCGAAATTATGTACTTTGTAGTATTTATTTTATTTAAGGGCAAAAGTACTAAAATATACATTAGTGGAAATAAAATATGTTAAATAAAATATATGAAATGTCACTTTCGTGTACAGACACTTCTTTTCTTCCACATTTTCTATTAAATTTTATATGTAAACTATTTCGTCTTCTTTTTCCATTTTCAAAATTAATTTATTTCTACGTACAAACATACATATGTATGTATGTGTTAAGGCCCAACTATAATGTTCTTAATGTAACTTAAGCTAGTGTCAAAATTCAACGAAAAGCATGTCAAATGCTTAGGTAAATTACTGAAGACTTTTAGGTAGCTATATTGTACTTATTGAGCTTAAAAACTTTCTACACTTGGTTGCAAACATTTGTACTTTTGCAAAAACTATTTTCGTTTTTATTTCCTTAAAATGTAATATTTTTTACGAAATCTCATTTAAGAAAATCAATCACTTTACTAGTTGTAGCTTCTCTCAAAGCTTTTAAAAACGTGAATTTTGTAAAATGGTCTACTACGATAAAAATATAACTATTTCCTTTCTTGGAGCGCGGATATTTGCCCATAAAATCTATGTATAATTTTTGAAATGGTCTTTCTGTTAAAACTGGTTTACCTATTTCTGGTCTAAGGTTAATGTTACAGGGTTTAGTTTCTTTGCATATTTGGCATGATGCTACAAAGTTTTTTACTTGCATGGCCATTTTTGGCCAATAGTAAAATCTTTTTAACCTCTCTAAAGTTTTGGTTATCCCACCATGAGCTGTTGTGAGAGAGGCGTGAGCATTTTCTATTACTGCCTGTGTTATGGTTGCTGGGATCCACAATTTCCAAGGACTTTCTTCACTTGTTTTATCGAAACCTGTCTTCTTGTAAATAAACCCATTCTGTACTTTTAAATCTGGCAAAATTTTGGCGTTATTTTGAATATGATCTATTAATAATAAATATTCTTGACTCTCAAACTCTGTAGTCTCGAATCCTAATAGTTCGGTTATATTCAGCTCGTTTACCGTTGGCAATCTTGATAACATATCCGCAACTATATTCTCTGCACCTTTTCTGTGTTGTATTTCAAAATCGAATGATTGTAATTGCAGTGACCATCTAGCTAATCTGCCTGTGAGGTCTTTCAACGACATCAACCATTTAAGGCTAGCATGATCTGTAACAATTGTGAACGGCATCATTTCCACGTATTGCCTAAACTTCTTGACTGCCATCACAGCTGCCAAACATTCTTTCTCTGTGACTGTATAGTTTCTTTGAGACGTTGTTAATTTTTGCGAATAGAATGCTATCGGGTGTTCTTGCTTAGTATCATTCATCTGATATAAAACAGCTCCAATACCATACTCGCAAGCATCACACTGAATATAAAATCTTTTGGAAAAATCTGCATGGCGAAGGACTGGTGCGGAAGTTAAAGCCTTTTTTAAATTTTCAAACGCATCGATTGCTTGTGGTGTCATTTCGAACTTGGCTGACTTCTTAAGTGTATCAGTCAGTGGGGCGGATATTACTGAAAAGTTCTTAATGAACCGGCGATACCATCCGGCCGTTCCTAAAAAACTGCGTACATCCCTAATATTTTTAGGTACTTTTATTTCTTTAATAGCTTTTACTTTATCAGGATCAGTTTTTAGCATGCCTCCACCAACAATGAATCCTAAGTATTTTAATCGCTGAAAACAAAACTGAGATTTCTTGAGACCGACTGTTAAATTAGCATCTTTTAAACATTTTGCGACTTCTTCCAATAGTGATATGTGTTTTTCAAAACTATTAGAAATGACTAGTAAATCGTCTAGATACGTGAACACATTATCTTTTAGATGCGGTGGTATAACTTTATCCATTAATCTACATAGACGTTGCGCCGCGTTACAAAGGCCGAAAGGCATGACCCTAAATTGGTATAGCGGTCTGCCTGCGACAGTAAATGCTGTATATGGCTTACTATCTGGCTCCAACTCAATTTGCCAAAACGCAAATTTAAGATCGACGCTACTAATAAAATACGTTTCATCAATTCTACTTAATATTCCTTCAATATTTTGTAGCGGATATGCGTCTTTAATGGTTAGTTTATTTAATTTTCTGGCATCGAGACAAAATCTGTTCTTGCCTGGTTTCCTAACTATTGTTGTTCTATTACTCCAAGCACTATCACTGATTTCAATCACGTTCAATTCCAACATTTTGTCTATTTCCTCATACGTTATCTTTTGGACTGCCGGTGAGATGGGATAGTGTCTATCTTTTATCGGTTCTGAGCCTTCAATTAGGGTAAATTTGTTTTACCTAGACCATTGTTTTCATAACTATAAAATTTTGCTATTACTTCATCTAACTTTTCTTTTTGTTCTTTGTCTAATTCGTGTGGTTCTAATTTATAATCTGTATCATCTACAAAATCTTCTATTACTTTTTCTATTTTAATTTCACTTACACTTATCACATCCGGAGCTAATTTAAATAATTTCCAAAAATCTATACCTAAATACAAATTCTGTTCTAGATCAGGACACAGATACAAAAGGATATTGTTCTTTTGATCTTTGTACTTAATAGATACGTTTATTTTGCCCAATATTCTAAAGTTTTGACCACAGGCAGTCTTCACTTGGGAGAATATCGGTTCTATTTTTAAATCTAATTTTTCTACTATTTCTCTACAATTATTTCCTAATACACTCACGGATGCTCCACTATCTAATAGACCTAAAATATTTTGACCCTCTATTTCTACGTCTACAAAAACTCTATCATCTTTGCACTGGTTTACAGTTCTGGAAATCGCTTCTAATAGACAACTTTTTGCCTCACGTTTACGTTTATACCGTTCTCTAATTTTTAAAATCCTATTTGTCTTGGGTTTATTGCTTTCTGTGCCAAATATTTTGGCTCTAGTTTGTTCATAGTAGATTTTCCTTAACTCTAATGGCATATAATGTCTCAAATTTGGTAGCAATTGACATGCATCTTTATTTTCGATCTCGCAATTTTTATCGTTATTAATGTTTAATTTTTTTGTAGATTGGGTTTATTGGATGGACGTAGGTCCCCATTCGTTCCCACGCCCCTCAATACGTTTCCCTTTTGGCAATCTGGACACCTGGGCGCGATCACGTTTGGTTTGCCACAGCGGAAACAAAACAACTTCCTCTCCAAAGAATTACAATCTCTAAAACCATGACCTTGCAATTGACAATTCCAGCAGACCAAACTCTCTTTGGTTTTCATTATTTGCATTTCCTCTACTTTTTCATATTCATTTTCGCCATCATTTATATTTTCAACGCAGACTTCATTTACCGATCTTGTAAAACGTTGTGGTGGTATGCTGTTACGTAGGTCTTTTCGTGGAAAATTCTTTTCAGCCTCTATGCATTCACTTCGTAGTTGCTCGACCGACGATACCTGTATGGGATAGACTATCCTAGCCACGCTTTCTTTAATGTTTCTTTTCAGAATCTTAATCATGTCAAATTCAGTGATTGGCTGTAGCAGTCTGGAGCGAAGCTTGCACATTACGTGGAAATACGCGTCTAGTGACTCATTCGACAACTGTTTCCTTTCCACTAGATCTCTCATGATTTCAAAATTAGAGATGTTTGTTCGATATTGGTTTGACAACTCATATTTTAGTGTTGGCCAGTTTATAAGTCCATGGGTACGAATTAATAGCCAATACCAATCTTTAGCTGGTCCGACGACTAACAAGTGAAAATCTCTTAAAATCTCATCCCAACTTATCTCATAATGAGCTTGCAGATGCTCGATACGGAAAATAAAATCTTCCACACTCATGTGGGTATTATTTCCATTATAAACTATTCCCCATTTATCAACATGTATGCTAATTTTTCCTATTTGTCCTGTAGTGTTATTTGACACCGAATGGTTACTAGATGATGGCCTATTTTCAATTCTCGGCTCACCGTTCATAGAAAAATTTTGTCTATTTGATGCACCACCGAGTGACTGAGAAGCATTAATGGTATTTGGCACAATTTGGGCATGTGCAGAGAAAACATTTTCTTGGTGAACACCTCTTTGCCTATTCAAATTTCCTAATGTATTAATATGTCCACTGGGTGGAAACTCTAATGATTCCTGGGTCCTGGATCCTGCTCTAGACATTTCTTTTACTATATTGGTTAACTCACTTATGGACCTCCTGATGTCGCTAACTTCTGTCTGTACCATGGATTTAATTCTTTCTTCTAATGCCCTCTGCACAACTAATGTTTCATCTGTAACTAATTCACGTACTTCTGGAGCTATTTCAGCACTAGTGGACGGGCCGTTGTTATGCTGAGCTACACTACCATTGCCATTGGTAACAATTGCTTGCGTTTGAGCTGGTTTTCTTTTAATGGTACCTGACAAATCTATGAAATCGTTTGTTCCCGTAGCCATATTGGATCTGATGTTGCTATATCTCCTGTGCTTTGCTTCACTTTCTATCCAATAACTGAAATTCGCTTGCTGGCTTTTACGCTTTCTTTTAGTAATTTTATTGGTATTTTCTTTGCTCATTACTAGCCTAATCACTTAGAATATTTTCTTTTTAGGTATCAACCCCTCAATCAAGATCACAACGGGAATTCAAACCCAGTTAAGAATGAAAAAAAATTTTATTTTTATACGAGACAAAAAAAAATATATGACGGAAACGGAAATGCTGAATAGTAATAATCCAAAAAAAAATAAAAATGTATAAATATGTATCCCAAAACAAAACTCCTATACAAATTAACATGCAAAAAAAATTAAGTCTATTAATTTAATAACTAAGTAATAAAAAAAATGTGCTTTTGTAAAAAAGAAATATAAAAGTAAAAAAAATTTATATAAATATGTGAATAATTAATTAACTAAATATTTTTTTTTTTTTTTCATTAAACTGCCAAATTTTAATTTGAACCTATCAGGTATAAAAAAAATGTAAATCGACTTTTTTAATCTCGCTTTTAACTTTCTTCACAATTACTATATATTGATTAAGATTTTTTTTTTTTTTTTTTCTTTATCTATATTTTTCTTTGCAGGGATTATTGCTTCAGTGGCGGCGGTGACGTTGTTTTATTGTAATCCTCCTTATCAGGAGCTATGATGTGACTTGATGTATTCAACAAAAAAAATGATATTTTATTAAAACAGATTTGCTTGTGCTCCAGCATTACCCTAACCTGATAATCACTGGAGGCCAGTTCGTAAGGAAATGTTGGCACACGGACCTCAAGCTTGCACTTGAGCGGCTGTCAACTTCAATAGAACTGCTCCACTAACAAATCTTCAAGCAGAAACTAAATGTGTAATTAATCAAACGGAAGTAGATACATCTGTAGAAGGAACTTAGTTCGCTTGCTAATAATATGTTCTTTCTTCCTTAGGACCGATCGCAAAGTCTTGCCGTAGCAAAATTCGACGGGCTTTCATCGCACTCTGGCTTTTCGGAACTATTCCAAAAACGGATACGACTCCTGCTCGCTTCATAATACTGCTTTAAGATTTTTGACGCTAGGCTATTGCTTTTCTTTAGAAATATTGTTTCGTGTTTTGCTGTTCTACACTTAATTTTTCTCCTACTTTTAGTTTGGGCGCCATTTTGTTACTGTTACATGATATTGCTTTTTCGGGCCAGCCGACTAGCTACTTGCGGCTTACTCTTGGGCGTAGTTCTCAACCCTATTACCCTCATCAGTGACAGTACAAAAATTTTTCTGAAATACACTTACACAACCTTACTAACAACTCACCAAATTCACATCGTAGGGAGACGGGTGTTTTATTCTTCTCCGATTGCCCTTTCCCTTCCATGGCCATACTCTCTCCAGATCATTATTAATTTTATAGGCCCCTCTACAAGTCCTCTCACCACCTTACTTAAACAATAATCCCCTTTTAAAAAAAGTCTTATCTAGACATCATATTTATCCTTTTCATCAATATTTTTATTTTTACATTCTTCAACACCTTACGCTAATATGTATATGTAATAATCCTTAAATTCTACGACTTTCTCTATTTATCCTAAACGTAAATTTTCTAATAATATTTTAAAATTAAAACAAAAATAATTGCATTTAAAATACTAACATTTGATAAAACAATGAACTATCTATATATTTTATAAAAAAAATCGTACTATTTCATTTACAGGCCTCTAAATCGCCTTCTATATAAATTTACTTTTCGCACTCTAATTTCCTATCCCTAAAGAGCTCTCTAAAGGATGAATCGGTAAAATTTTTATCACAACTGTGATCCCCGTTTCTGTTTTTCCGTTATATAGGACGATCTTTTGCACAAAGTTAAATTTAATAATACTTTTAAACTAACGGCACAAACATAACTTAAAATTAATTTATCTAAATCTACTTAAGTAATAAAATAATAAAAAAAATTGTACGCTATCCTAGCGGTATCCTAATGTTATTTTTGCACGGGGATATTTTCCGCTATAATTATTCCTCCAATATGTATAAAAACCAGTGTAGTATGATTCGGACTTACTTTGGCGGTTGATGTATTAACTTAACTTCGGGATGTTTCTGGGCTAACCTTTCATGTTGGCAGTTCCCACCACTTTTCTTATTAATCTGTCGGGGGGGTTGCCACGCTTTTGAGTCACCTCAAATACCTCCAACAATCCTAACTGTTTGTCCTTTGAGAGTTTAGTCGATTTTCCTCGCTTTATTTATTTTCCTTAAGGCCAGGAAACTTTTTATATTATTTGTTTATATTATTTGTTAAGATTTCGCGTTACTTTTTAGCGAATTTAACTAGAGTTTTTTTTTTGTTTGCTTTTCGTTTTTTTCTAGACCTTCTGTATTTAAGAAGTGCACTGTCCACTTGCAAGTTATCGACTCCTCCCAAAAAAACTCGCTGACCTTCTTCAGTCTCGTATATGTATCAATTTCTATTCTAACATCCAGGAATGTAGCGGTTTTCCAGGAATTTAATGGAGATTCCTACCAACAACACTATTAAAACTTAAACCTATGTCCTTATAAGGCGTTTTTAGACACTGCCTTACCACTTGCCTGCCTTATCATTTTCCTACTTGCTTATACAGTGCTGTGTACTTATTTTATTCTCCGAACCATTCCTATACCTGACATTGACATACAGCTCTATCAAATAAAAACACCTAGTCATACACAATCTAAACAATTACACGCAATCTAATAAAAATTATATTTTTACCTGCCGCAATACTAAAAAAATTGTTCACATTGCTTATATATTTAAGCTTACGTTGTGAATTTTTATTATATATGTGTGTAAACATTCATTTTATTGTTTCCCTCAGCGTTACAAAATACAAAAGGGTATGAATGATATGGTACTACTAGTGCTGCAGCCATTCCCTCGGATGTCAGAGACCATATACCCGCAACATACTAAAAAAAGCTACAGTGGTTGCATCTTTTAATTGTAAACAATTATATGTATCTATTATGTATATTGGAAAATTTTTATAATAGAGCTGATGTGTCATTTGCTTAAGGAAGAGCGAAATTGACCGCACTTTCCTTAAGCAAATGACACTTGACGAAACTTGACGAAAAGTGTCTTAAGTACATTATAGTTGTATACATTTGATTGTGTGTATTGGCACATTTGCTTAAGTTACATTAAGCACATTATAGTTGGGCCTTTAGTAGAAAAGCTGATTCCGTTGAAATGTGTAGTGTTTGTCTTTCCCTATAGCCCTTGGTTATTTTTAGTAGCTACCAGGGTTTCAGCTGATTTGTAAGGCGTTCAAAGGAACTGCCGAATTAATCTGAGTTTTGTATTTCCTTATATACTATGTATGAGACTTACATTTAGCCTTTCTTACTTATTCTACTTATCGATAAAGTTATATTTGTCTTTATCGATATTATGGACATATGAATAATCACTCTGATTACATTTATTCTGACCAATAAGAATGTTTGTGATTATAATCATTCCTATTTGTCACTCAATTTACAATTCTTATTGAGTAGAATTTATTGTTTGTGTTTCATATTCATACCCCAATTAACTTGCATTCCAATCGATGTGCGTCACTTGGTAAATGCCGTTATTTGATCTTGCACAATTACGCTACTCTATTTAGGTTGGTATGTATAGATTTAAGAGTAGTTTAAGGGAATGCGGTGGCAACTTATGAGGTACACTACACCGTACGGAATGTGCGTTCAGTTTCGCACTTTGCTTAAGCAAATGACGTTTCATAAAACTTAACGAAAATTTTGCTTAAGTTCATTATAGTTACCACATACGATTTACATGTATTCGCACAGTTGCTTAAGCTGACTTAAGCTAGCTTATGCATATTATAGTTGGGCCTTTACTGAGCTAAAAACGCTCAGTAAAATGAGCGGCTCATTTAGCTCACTTGTGTGAATCGTTCAGTTGAACTAGTTCGTTCAGGAGCTACACACCTCTATAATTAAGAACTGCTGAAATGTTTTAAAAGAATAAGAGCAACTATCAGAACGATTAAAAGGGTAAAAGCAAAAAAAGATGCCAAAATTTCATGCAACTTGTCAGCAGTCACAAATATTTTATTTGCTTTTTTTCAAACAAGAAGAACAAGCAGTCGAAAACATATGGAAATTCGTAAAACTTATGTAGTGTTTAAATACACAACGTTGGTTATTTAATGTTGATTTAAGGGCTAACTATAATGTGCTTAAGCTAGCTTAAGGGGCTAACTATAATGTGCTTAAGCTACTGTCAGAAATAAACGAAAAGCATGTCAAATGCTTAAGCAAATTATTGATGACTTTTGTGTGGCTATATTGTACTTATATGACTTAAAGATCTTCTTCGCTGAGTTGCAAATATATGTACTATTCAAAAACTATTTTCTTCTTATTTTTCCAAAAAATGATTTTAAGTCTACGTCTAATTAATCTAAAACCATAAACAAACAATTTATTTAAATTTTTGTTATGTTAGAAATGAAATAAAAACATTCACAAATAAAAAAGTACCAACAAATGCAACAGTTTCAACTATTTTCAATAAATAAACGTATAAGCAGCTGTTTGCTTAAGCAAGGTATGATTGGTTTCGATGTTTGCTTAAGCAAATGAAATTTGACGAAACTTGACGAAAAGTTCTTAAGTACATTATAGTTAGCCCTTTAGCCCTTTAATATTGCAATGAAAAACAAAATTTTTCATTTAAACGAGTTTTGAAAATAAATGAAATATTATCATCCACTCATTTATTGGCCATAAGGGCCAATAATTGACTTCGTATTTAAATACTCATTTAGCTAATTTTCATTTAAATTTTTGTTGCATTTAAGTGCTACTTCTGTTTTCCAGTCGTATTTAAATGTTCTTATTTAATTGTATTAAAAACTTGGTAAAACAACGTAATTTTAAAAATTTCTCACAAATTTCCCTACAGAACAGCTGACTAGAACAAGTAAAGTAAATACAAAAAAAAATATATTTTTATTTAAGCTAAAAATAAGAATAATTAAGAGCTGCTGAATTGTTTTAAGAGAATAAAAGCAAATTTCAGAATAATTAAAAGGATAATAGCGACAAAAAAGCCTAAATTGTATGCAACTTGTCAGCAGCCACAAATTTTTTTATTGGCTTTGTTTAAATATGAAGAACAAGCATTCAAAAACATATGGAAATTCGTAAAACTTATGTGGTATTTAAATGCACAATGTTGGCTATATAATGTTAACTTAATTTTGCGGTGAAAAAGTAAATTTTGTATATAAATATCATTTAAAAATAAATGACATATAAATCAGCACTGACTTATTGGCCCTAAACCGAAGACATTAGGTAGAGTGACAAATTTTTACTCAACCTTTAAAAATATAAATAAATTTTGCAACCAATTTGATTGAAACAAATGGGTTTTATTTTAAATGCCAAATGTACTTTCGCACTCAGGGGACTCCCCCCTAATAGTTCGAAAAGTATTCGTCGAAGTTCATTTTTTCGACTATCACAGTTTGATTAATACTCAAAACACTAACAGTGTTATTCACAGACTCTTAAAAAACGCAAATAAAGTCGAAAAATTTATATGCATGTATATGCATATTTGTTCACATGCATACATAACGAAAATTCTACTAGCTCTTTGAAATATTAATACTGTTACTTCTTTTCAACCACGAAGAGGATTTAAAAAATTTCCAATTAAATAAGGCAAACAAGTTAGTGGTATGTAAAAAAATGCAACGTACTCGATATTTGAATACTTTTGTAATAAGTTATGAAAACACATTGCTTGCAATGTCACTACAACACCTCTTAATGAATTTAAATAGCTTTTTGAATATTATAAGCAATATTCTATTAATCTAACTTGTTTAAATAAAATTTATATGACATTTTCACATTTTCAACCCATTAGAGAGAGACTACTTGCTTATCGAGTATGTTATTGTACACAACAGTAATTATAACTTGACAATTAAACAATAAGTGTGTTCGAGTACGCAAAAGTTTTTACTATTTTTTTACTGAACTTTACTGCATTTTACTAAATTGCGTTCGTTTACACAAAATACAGTAAATGAGAACACAAACTGAGAGCGTAAAGTGACAGTTCTAAGTTGCAAATTTTTATGCAGAAATTTTTCGCAGTAAAGTTTAGTAAAGCAAGAAAACAAATGATTCAAAATGTAAACAAACAAGAAGTGTGCAATTTGTGACTAAAATATTAATCAAACTGTAATATAATTAAAAAGTCTTTGGGTTATTGTGGTGCTCTCTAGGAGCTCTCAATTTATTTATTATTTTATAATTTACTTCGAGCTATCTAGTAGCTCCTAAGCTTGAGGTTTTATGATTGATTTCTTAAACTAATTGACATTGGCTTATATACTAATTATGAGAATAATTCTTAGGGGTACCTTAACATAAGAGTAAAAGAATACAAATATATATTAATGTTGGGTAAGCATATTTAGCTTCCCACTATTTACGTTTGGCATGTGTTCAACAGTTCAATAGTCTAAACGAGTGCATACCCAAAAGTAACAGATACTTTGGGTTGCTTATATTTACAATTAAACAAATGCAGTTAATAAATGTTATTCATTTAAGTGCATTGTGCAGCTGCACTTGATTAAACACACAAGTGTCAAATTACAGTCATACAAAATATCTTGCTTGCAGTTTGTCAACGATTGCATGTTGCGGTACTATTTAATTGCAATGCATACTACACACTGTTGGTCACATGCTACACCTCCATCCTTTACAAGAATGTTCATACAACGCTAGTTTTATGGACATTCTTTTACAATTAGTTTTTAATTAGTCTAAGTATAAGTATAATATTTATTTTGTTTTTAAAGAGAAAAAAAAATATTTTTTTTTTTTTATATTACGGAAAAAAATAATTTTAATATGTAGATGTACTTCTATTCTAATTTTATAGTAGTCCGGACGTACAATATTATTGAATGTTAGTTATTATTGTATATCTTAAGTCTATTTTTATGAACTATTTTTTGTTTATTTGTTTTCTTATCTTCTATGGTAACATTATTTCTTAAATCTATTTTCTTAATTTTATACGGACCAATAAAACTAAAATCAATATAAAGGATTTTCTGATTTTCTTCTATTATATTTTTATCTTAATTACAATTTTGTTTTACTTTTTCTTTATTTTGAGTCTTTTTCTTGAATAATAAAATTTTAATTAGAAAAATATATGTATGTGTATATTCATAAATTTTATGTTGTTAAAATAGTTTGAAAATCAAATAACTTTTCACTCTGTACCTTTGACTAAATTGAACGTCTTCATTAGACTTTTAGGCAAGAATAAAACAGTTTTAAATGATTATTACCCAAAAATTATTGTAATAATTTTATATTGTCAACCTTTAACCCTTTTTTGAATTTTGAATTTTATGGCAGTAGTAAAATGTGTCTCAATAGACTTCTCCAAGTTATTTTGAGAGTTTTATATGTGTACAACAATTTGAAAAGCTTAGCATATTTCTAATCAATTTTTACATTAGTAATACCTGTTTATTTTTCTATTGTTCGATATATTCCACAATGTCCTCCATCTATCGGATCATCGTGGTATTCCAGCATTAGATCAAGAATTGCATTAGCATTCCTATCATTTATATAGGTCACCTCATTAAGTAGTAGCGCTACTTTTATGCCCTTTTATTTATAAATTATTTAATTGAGATAAATTCTAAAATTTTCTCGTTTGGTGCCTATTTGTTCACCGGCCACTTTCTCAAGCCTTGGGAAAAATTGTCCTAAGTCAATATTCCCATTAATGAACATTATATATATAATTTACCGGCCACTTTTTCAAGCCTAGGGAAAACTTGTCCTAAGTCAAGATTCCCTTTAGTAAATAGTTTTCTTCTGACGTCATATTGGGCTTTTTATCATTATTTTAAATTTGATGCTGAATATTTTCGATATTACTTTGTTGTTTATATGCCATAGATTTTGTTGTGATTTTTAATACTGTATTAATTTCTTTATCTTTTACTGCCACAAAAATGGGTTGTATGTTTATTTATGGTGACATTTTATTTCTAATATTATTATTTGATGAATAACAGATTTTAACATTAGGCGAATAATGCCTTGGCTGTATATTTTTGCCTTATATATTATTTTTGGCATGTTTAAAAAAATGTTCTTTTTTCTATAACTTAAAGTAAGAAGTATAGTTATTAACAGTAAATATATTACTTTTGACTGTTCTTTTTCCATTTTAATAATATTTTTACGTATATTATTTGTCTTAAAATTATTAAAAAGTAAAATGTAATTATTAATTTACTTTAATTATTTTATTCTAATTAAAATTTAATTTTACAATTTTATGATCGTAAATTAAGTTAAATTTTATTTTTATCCATTATAAAGTTATAAATTTTTTTGAAAAATTTAAACATCTTTAAGTGTTAATTTTTGTCCTACTTAACATTGTAATTATTTTAATGTTATGAGGATACGAACTATTTAATAATCCATATTTAAAAAAAAAAGTTTGTCAACGGCGGTTAACGCCTACCGACCTGAGAGTGCACAGCAATTTATGCACTTCTTTAATTTAAAAAAAGAAAAGAAGAATTAATTTGCTTATTATAAATTTTTTTTTTGTGTTGAGTTGATCAGTTGCTGCATTTTTCTATATTCTTGTAGTGTTGTGCCTTTCTTTAGTTTCATCTTTGTTGTGTTGTTATATTGTTTGGCCCAGTTGTTGATTTTTTTTTTTTTTTTGCTGTTGCCTTTTGGCCAGGCGCTTCCTTCTCAGTGTTTTTAGGCATAAAACACTCTTCTGACGGAGACTTGGCTGTCCGTCAGGACCCATTTCGTGCTAATTTTAAAGCACCAGGACTGGCAGGATCGCCATGTAATATAATTAAAAAGTCTTTGGGTTATTGTGGTGCTCTCTAGGAGCTCTCAATTTATTTATTATTTTATAATTTACTTCGAGCTATCTAGTAGCTCCTAAGCTTGAGGTTTTATGATTGATTTCTTAAACTAATTGACATTGGCTTATATACTAATTATGAGAATAATTCTTAGGGGTACCTTAACATAAGAGTAAAAGAATACAAATATATATTAATGTTGGGTAAGCATATTTAGCTTCCCACTATTTACGTTTGGCATGTGTTCAACAGTTCAATAGTCTAAACGAGTGCATACCCAAAAGTAACAGATACTTTGGGTTGCTTATATTTACAATTAAACAAATGCAGTTAATAAATGTTATTCATTTAAGTGCATTGTGCAGCTGCACTTGATTAAACACACAAGTGTCAAATTACAGTCATACAAAATATCTTGCTTGCAGTTTGTCAACGATTGCATGTTGCGGTACTATTTAATTGCAATGCATACTACACACTGTTGGTCACATGCTACAAAACTAAAAATTTAAGTAAAATTAAAACAAAACTAAAAGTAAAATAACATTAAATTGAACTTGTTTGTGAAACAATTACCTACTTGCCTTTTAATGGAAAATAAAAGTTATTTTAGTTTTGTGGAGTTGTTATTTTAATTATTTGGAGTTGTGAATTTCTAAAGTAATTGTGTACTTAGTAATGCACATCTTTTTACGATAGTCAGTAGCAAAAACAAATATTCATGTACTTTGAACAAATTTAACCACACACAAATATGCAAAATCAAATAAAATAAAAAAGAAGAAATGGGAAAGATTACATAAATTGAATTGTTTAAATTTTATTACAATATTTGTGTTATGAAAAGTATTTAATCGAATACCGATGAATAAATTGTTCAAATATCCAAAAATTTAAAAATTTTTCAACACTACATTTATTTTCCATCAGCTGTTGCCTAAATCTTACGAATTTTTACAATTTTTCCGTTTGCGTACTTTTTTGGGCAAACATTTTTTTGGATAGTAAATTCTGCTGTTTACTCATTTACTGCATTTTACTGTAAAAGTAAACAAACGGACCAAATGTTGTTAAACAGAATCGCAAAACTGAAAAAATCACACAATAGCTAATTTGGCTTTATTAAACGTTTGTGAATAATGTTTCTTATTACCGGCTAATAAGACAAAAACTGATTATTAACGAATGTGTACATAATCTCTACAATAAGAATTTTTTATGAATAGCACTGTAAATCTATTAATTCGCAAGTTTCACTGTGATATTGTATAATGACAAACTATTGAACAAATAATTGTGTTTTATGCTAGATATTTTAATAAAAGTAACAACAAAGACACCTTAAAGAAGTTTGCAGAAGGCAACCAAAGGTTAAGTAGATATAAAATAATAATGATATAGTTCGTTTTATTTTATTAATCTTTGTAAACAAATAATTGAACATAAATAACCTTCCGGTAAATCCTATTGATAGTTTCGAAAAAGTACTTTTACTTAACTGTAACTGTAAATAAAAAATGTGTACATTTGAGGTATTGCGATACTACGCTTTTCCACTACACATATATGCATCCATATATATTTCTCTCCTATACGAATAGAATTCTGCAAAGTACTAATGTATGACAGAGTTTCAAAGCATTTGACAAAGCGTATAAGCTATCGAAATGGTCTGCTAAGCGAGGAAACATTTTTTGATAGTTCCCCAAGAAAGTTTACCTTTATACTCTAGCTGCTAAGTGCACCATTGTCGAAACTATACAATCGGGTATTGCTGGGTACATACACATAGTAACTTTCAGTTTTTATAAAATGACGAAGGTCAGATCGACGTTGGCTCATGTTATATTAGAAATTATACCTTGTCTTCATAATGCCTTTTCTGCAGTGGAAAAAGCTTTTACCATAGCTGCTTCAATATCCTTAAATTTCTGTTGATATTTATATAGGCTAAAGTTCTTAATGTAATGATTAGAGAAATTTAGACATTGTTAATATTTCAAGTAACAAAAGAAAATTTAATATCCAACATCACTTAGATTTCAACATGCACGGCTAAATAGAATAAATGATGTTTTCGGTAGAAGTCACTAAACCTCGTGAGTATTCATGTGTATAATGCTTTCACTACTTGGTAGATAGCTGTTGAACGTCGTTACAAATCCAATTTATACACATTTCGAATGCAAATAAGATAAGGGACTTCTGTATGATATTTTCACCTCATATTAAACATTACAATGTTTTCAATTTTTTTTATATATAATTTCATTATTTATTCAATCTTTAATTATAAGTTTTCCAAATCTTAAATTTTTTTTTTTTTTTTTTTTTTGTGATAATTTTATTATTTATTGAATCTTTAATTATTTAAATTGAATTATCAATAAGTTTTTCAAATCTTAAATCTAAAAAAATATTAAATATAAGTTTAGCCAATGCTAAACAAAATTTTTAATTTCAACGGTTAATTTTTGTTGCTTTACATTTCTCGTGAACGGCTGAGAAAAAGCGTATCCCTTCTTTTCAGCCGGGTGTGGCCTCTATAATGAAGAATATTGCGCGCAAGTGGATTTGGGTGCAACTCAAGTTTTTTTATATAATATTTCGCGTGTTTTGAAAATACTGTCTTCACCAACGGAACGTCTAGGTCTTTATGAATTCGATGGTTTCTGACACACCAGGGGGCTGCTGTTATTGTACGTAGGATTTTATTCTGTCGCCTTTGAATTCTTTCGACATTCGATGCTGAGGCAGTGCCCCATAACTGGATTCCATAGGACCATATTGGTTTCAGGATCGCGTTGTATAACAAAAGTTTACAGTCAAGACTTAATATAGAATTTCTTCCAATAAGCCAATTCATTTGAGCTGCTTTTAATTTCATTTGTGTCAACTTTGCGTCTATATGCGATTTCCATGTTAAACGACGATCAAGATGAACGCCTAGATATTTGACTACAGTGTGTTGTGGTATAGTCTCGGTATTAATTTTTATAGGCGGGCATGTTTCCCTGCGCAACGTAAAAGTGACGTGTGCACATTTCTGCTCGTTAACTTTTATACGCCATTGTTTGAGCCATTTTTCCAGTTTAGATATATATTCTTGTAAGTTGCGGGAAGCTTCTACAGGATTTTCGTGAACGCTTAGAAAGGCTGTATCATCCGCAAATGTTGATGTATGAATGTTACTGTTTAACGGTAAGTCAGAGGCATATATTAAATAAAGTAAGGGTCCGAAGATACTGCCTTGAGGGACTCCGGCTTCAGTCGACTGCGGAGGGCTTAAAAAATTGCCTTCCCTAACTACAAATTTACGTTCCATCAAATAGCTTTTTAAAAGCTTTACGATGTTTGCTGGTAGATTTTGTGTTAATTTATTGAAAAGACCTTCGTGCCATACTTTATCGAAAGCTTGTGAGACATCAATAAAGAGCGCAGAGCAGTATTTCTTTTTTTCAAAAGTGTCTCTAATGACATTCACAAGTCTGTGAGTTTGTTCTATTGTGTTATGTTGTCTGCGAAAACCGAATTGATGATCTGGAATACATCCATTACTAGTCACTATAGGCATCAGCTTGCTCATATACAGCTTTTCAAATAGTTTTGAAATGTTAGACAGTAAACTAATAGGCTGATAGGATTCAACCTTTGTATGATCCTTACCGGGCTTTGGTATCATAGTAATCATCGAAACCTTCCATTCTTTAGGATAGTGTTCTAGGCGTAGAATACTGTTAAAAATGAATAGCATTATTCTTTTTGCAGTGTAAGGCAATTCTTGAAGCATTTTGTTGCTTATTTTGTCGACACCTGGGGCTTTTCTGGTGTTAAGACTAGTAATAGTATTTTCAATCTCCGTCATGTTAAATCTTATCGGTATTTCTGGTAAAGGGACGACTGGTGGCAGTTCAACAATATCAGCAGAGATATTCGGAGTGAAAACTTTTTCTAAGTGTTTAACAAAGAGTGCACCTTTTTCAGCATCAGTTTTTGCCCAGTCATCATTTGGGGCTCGTAATGGGGTTTGCATATCACCGGCCTTTTTAGTCCTCTGGCTGCACGCCACAGTGAATAATCTGTTTGTGGAGTTGCATCTAGTTCTTGAAGAAATTTTTGAAGGGAAGCTGTTTTTTGAGTTTGCAAAACTTTCCTAAGCTGCTTGGTACACTCCTTAAGCCTTAATTTTAGCTGGGGCGATCTGTAGCGCTGCCATTCTCGTCGAGCTCGCCGTTTTTCAGTCAATAGCCTTTCTATATCTACAGAAAAAATATTGTTAAATCTCACTGGTTGGTTTATTTCATTTGAAGTAGCATTAAAAGCAGCTTGTTTAACATGCGCTTCAAACAACCTGAGAGAATCGTCTATCTCTGAAGGTGTTCTCAGCGGCATTTTTTCCGAGCAATGAGCACTCAGATATTTTCTGTATTTCAGCCAGTTAATACGTGCAGATGTCGTCGCTAAATTTCATGTTGTGTGTGACTAAATAGTGACAATAGTAGGCGAGTGGTCTGAAGATAAGTCCAAAGATGCTTCAACTTCAACCATCTCGCTGGGCACGCCTTTCACAATTCCAAAGTCGATAACATCAGGAATTTTTTGTCGATCTGTTGGCCAATATGTTGGCTGTCCACTTGAAACTACATTCAAACCCATTTTAGATATTGTGTCGAATAAAATTCGTCCCTTAGGTGTGATTAAACGTGAACCCCAAAATGTGTGTTTAGCATTGTAGTCGCCAGCTGCTAGAAAACGGAGGCCCAGTGATTTATAAAAAGCCGTATATTGACTCTCGGTAATTGTGAATCTGGGGGGCGAATAGACAGATGATATTACAAGTTTTTGATAGTAAGTTTCGATGCAGATGTTCGTTGCTTGAAGATAATCTTCACAAAAATCATTCAACAGGTGGTGTTTTATTCGCGTTTTTATTAGGATTCCCGAACCACCACAAGCTCTGCCACAGGGATCCTTGGTCTCGTAAAAATTATATCCACTAATTCTGAAACAGATTCGAGATGTCAAATGAGTTTCTGAGATAAGCATAACATCGATTTGTTTATCCTGAAGAAAATATTCTATTTCGTTTTTATGTTGGCAGATGCCGTTTGCGTTCCAAAAACAGATTTTTAAGTTCATGGTTTGCTTAGTACAGCCTGCAACAAGGTAGACTGCATTTTCAACATTTCCTGCATCATACAGGACATGTTGAGTGTAAATGTATTTACAGTTTGTATTAAGCTCTCAATTGAGGCTTCAATACGACTAAAATTATACCCCGAATCTTCATTTACATTTACGGGTTTTTGCGCCGTACTCTGATTGCTTTTTAAAATACTAGCGTATGAAAATTTGTTGTTAGATTGTTGTTGAGCACTAGTCGCGTTAGACTTGAAAATGTTTGAAAATTGATTTTGGCTGGTGGACGGTTGAGGTAACTGTGGATAGTTAATAGGGGTTTTAGGTTGAGCGGGAGTAGCATTGGTTTTTTTGGTTGATGAATTCTTAAAAAACGAGTAAAGGGGGCAGCCTCTATAGTTGGCAGTGTGATTTCCGCCGCAATTGCCACATTTTTTCGCCTTGGTATCACCTTTTATTTTATCACAGTTAGCAGTACTGTGTAACTCACCACAAACAACGCAGACTGTAGGCAACTTGCAATAAGTCTTCGTGTGCCCAAATTCTTGGCAGTTCAGGCATTGAACAGGTCCAGCTCTTTTATGTGGAAGCTCAACAGTAACTCTTCGATGCAACAAGTACTTTAAGTCATATATTGGATGCGCTTCATTCTTTTTTATTTTTATGCCATCTGGCTGTAACTCGACTCTAAATATTGGTTGGGGGATTTTTTCTCTATTTTTAATGTTTGAGACATTTTTCACCTTGTAGCCACTATTTTCAAGGCCAGACTTGACCTCTTCCGGATCCACGCTAGAGTCTATACCTTTTATTACGACTGTTAGACCTTTAGCACTCTTTAATTGGTACGTGTAGAAGTTTTTATTTTTAGATTCTAATCTGAAACAATTTTTCGGTAATTATTTTTATGAGCTACCTGAATTTTTGTTTCATTGATGTTTCCGCGCTTAATTGGAGTTACATAAAACTCATTTTCTCCAATTAATGAGATAAGACTTTTAACCAGCAAACTGGAATTCTGCTCTCTTAAATATATGGGTGGGGGCTTACTCGAACTTATTGTAGTTGTGTCTTCATCGCCTTGTTCAGATAACATCGCGAAACGATTTTCGGAATTTTTTATATTGTTTTTTCCATCTCTGGGAACTTTCGATGTTGAAGCAATTTGAGCTGATTTTGGACTTCTTCCCCTTTTTAACACGGTTATGTATCTGTCCATTCCTGTTTGAATTTTATTATCATTTATTGTACTCACCGCATCTACCATTTTGTGCACGTTGGTCACCTTGTTACTTATTGTTTGTTTGTTTGTTTGTACAGCTAAGCTGACAAGTTTGCTGATGGGTGCAATTGTTGTTGCTTCTTGATCACTATTTAACATGTTCAGAGATAATGATCGCGCACGAGTATTTGTGTTTACTGTTAAATTCAGGTTTTTGTTTAATTCATTTTTTTTATTGTCGTCATCAGCAACTAAAGTTATATATTGTACATTCCTACTGCTTGTATTGTATTGATTATTGTTGTTTTTGTCAGAAGATGAACTCATCAGAGTTCTCTTTTTTTATTTTCACTTATGTATATTAGTTTCTGTATGCAAATATTTATGTATATTGCACACAAGCAAAAAATAAAATAAAACCAGTAAAATAACTGTTCAATAAATGTTTTGTTTTTTTTATATTTTTTGTGACTTGAAAATATTTTTTTTATTTAATTTTTTTTTATATTCAGTTGCGACGATTATAAAAACGCGTCTGTTCACTACGAGAGTTGAAACACCAAATCCAAAATCTTAAATCTAAAAAATAAAAAAAACAAATGTTAAACGTTAGCCAATGCTAAACAAATTTTTTTAGTTTCAACGGTTGATTTTTGTTGTTTTACATCTCTCGTGTACGGCTGAGAGAAAGAGTATCCCTCCTCCTCAGCCGGGTGTGGCCTCTATACGCTAGTATTTTGCGCGCAAGTGGATTTTGGTGCAACTCAAGTTTTTTTTTATATATATTTTCGCGTGTTTTGAAAATACTGTCTTCACCAACGGAACGTCTAGATCTTTGTGAATTCGCTGATTCGGATCTACCAAAGGGCTGCTGTTATTGCACGAAGAATTTTGTTTTGTCGCCTTTGAATTTTTTATACATTCGATGCTGAGGCAGTGCCCCATAACTGGATTCCTGTTATATCCTTTTTATTAAATGGTGCACAATTTATATTGTTTAAATTCAGTTTTATTACAATTGTATATGTTTAAAAGAATAATGAAAAAAAGATTATATTTTAATGATCGGTTTGTTACTATACGAATAGAAAAAGTAGAATGGCTTCTATGTAAAAAGTGATGCCAGATTATCAGCAATAAATAGAGTTGCAACAATTCTCCCTCACGTTGACCCCTGAATAAAATATCAGAATCGATTGTGTATTCCGATTCAATAATTTTATTAGCACGGAAGTCGGCTACTATTTTAGAGAGGAGTGTATCATTCAGAGTCTCCTTTTTAATTGTCTTAAAATTTAACTTCTTTGAGTTAATTTGTTGAATTGTGGAATTACATATCAAATGTACCTCTCGATCCATTGAATTTTCCATATAATTTTCTGAACTTACCGTTGCTCTTGATAGGCAATCGACATGAACAATTTCATTACTCTTTTTTGCTAAAACTTCATAGTTGTATCCTGTTAAAAATGCAGCATAACGTTGTAATCGCGCTGAAGTCATCTGTGGAAGTTTTGAGTTCTGGTGAAAAATTCTTAATAACGGTTGATTATCTGTTACCAATTTAAACGAACTGCCAAAAACGTACTCGTGAAAATGTTGTACTGCGTAAACGATTGCTAAAGCCTCTCGGTCTAGTTGTGAGTAATTTTGTTCCGCTGGTTTTAACGATCTGGATGCAAAAGCGATCGGTCTTTCATTATCGTCGAATAAGTGCGATAAAACACCTGCTATCCCATTAGGACTTGCATCACATATAAGTTGAACTGGTAATTTAGGGTTGAATGGCATTAGAACCCAATCACTCGCAATTTCCTGTTTTATTGCTTCGAAAGCTTTTTGACATTGACTTGTCCATTTAAATTTTGAATTTTCGCGTAACAAATGACGCATAGGTGCAGTTATAGTTGACGCGTTTGGTATGAACCTCGAGTAGTAGGTAACCATGCCCAAAAACCGTCTAACCTCATCAACTGATTTGGGTTGCGGAATTTTCAAAATTGCTGTTACCTTCGAATACGATTTCCGTACTTTATTATATTCGATTGTGTGGCCCAAGAACTCAATCTTATCTACAAAAAATGAGCATTTTGCAACATTTAAATGTAAATCAAATTTCTGAAGTTGCAATAAACATTTTCTCAAATTTGCCTTACACTCGGCCATTGACTCACCGTGTACTACAATGTCGTCAAAATAAGATTCCGTCTTTGGAACATCGCGTAAAACCTGGTCGATTATTCTATTGAACTCCGCTGGTGCTGTTTTTATACCAAACGAGAGTCTATTCATACGATAAATACCCTTGTGCATTGAAATTGTCTGAATGACACTTGACTGCTCATCTACGGGTACATGTAAGTACGCCTTATACAAATCCAATCGGCAGAAATATTTAGAATTGGTTAGGCTGTTAAAAATTTGGTCTATTTTCCTTATAGGGTAATGTGCATCTACAAGTCGTTTATTTACTCCTACCTTATAGTCCACGCATAGACGAACGCCCCCATCTGCCTTAGGAATGACAACTAGGGGTGAACCCCAGTAACTATTTGCAACTTTTGTAATAATACCTGTACTTTCCAGAGTATTCAATTCTTCTTCAACACGATCCGTCAATGCATACGGAATTTGGCGTTCCTTTGTATAAACTGGAGTAGCAGTTTCGCGTAGTTTCAATGATACTTTGTAAATTGGAGTACAACCAATCTTTTCCTCAAATACACTGGCAAATTCCGCTTTCATAAGTTCAATTTCATTCGATTTGTCGACAAACTTAATTAAACTTACATTTGAGTCTATTTCATCCAAATCATTCAGATTAATTTTAAGGCGACGTATCCATGTCCGCCCTATCAAAGCCGTGCAACCATCGGGAACTACATACATGTAATCTGTGATTGAGATGTTTTTGTATTTTATGTTAACTTTTACTTTGCCATCGGGGACAAACGTATTCTGTGTATAAGAACGAAAAATAATTTTTGACGGTGTTAATTCATCAGACAGTTTCAATTCATTGAATTTGCTTCGGGGAAGGAAAGTGTATCCCGAGCCAGAATCGACCTCGAATATTACTGATTCCCCCTCAATTCGAATATTTACATAATAACGTTCAGAGTTCATTGAATATTTGTTTTGATAAACGTCTACGATTCTAAAAACACCATATTGTGATTGATCTATATCTTGAGTTTGATCTGATATTGAAACCTTAGAAATTGCATTCGTCCCGTTGACCATTAGTGTGGAGATACATACTTTCGACACATGACCACTTTTGCCGCACGAACTGCATTTCAAACTCAACCTATTCGTACGACACTCCTATACAAAATGGTTGCTTCTACCACACCGAAGACACAGACCCGATATACCTAAACGTTGATAATCGACTTTACCTTGTTTATTTGTTGTTTTGCTTCTAGGCGTAATTGCTGTCTGTCTTCATCAAAACGCTGTACAAGTTCTTCTTGCAAAAACACAATTATTTTGCTACTGCAGTCTGCTTTCATCCTTACCCCAAACATCACCTCGAATGAAGAAGTCTTGATTGATGTATTCACACAGGAGTTTATGGCTTTTTGTACTGTACCTATGTGTTTGTACCATTTTGAAGTATCTTCTGATGAGAGCTTTCCTATGACTGATAAAATTGTACGATTGATCCTTTCAATCTGTCCGTTGCCTCTCGGTACGCCTGTGGTCGTCAATACATGCTCGATGCTATTCTGCTGGCTAAACTCTTTGAACTGTTGCGAGATGAAAGCAGTACCTCTATCGCTTATGATTCGAATAGGACTCCCAAAAGTAATGTGTACATAATCTCAAAAATTTTTTATGAATAGCACTGTAAATCTATTAATTCGCAAGTTTCACTGTGATATTGTATAATGACAAACTATTGAACAAATAATTGTGTTTTATGCTAGATATTTTAATAAAAGTAACAACAAAGACACCTTAAAGAAGTTTGCAGAAGGCAACCAAAGGTTAAGTAGATATAAAATAATAATGATATAGTTCGTTTTATTTTATTAATCTTTGTAAACAAATAATTGAACATAAATAACCTTCCGGTAAATCCTATTGATAGTTTCGAAAAAGTACTTTTACTTAACTGTAACTGTAAATAAAAAATGTGTACATTTGAGGTATTGCGATACTACGCTTTTCCACTACACATATATGCATCCATATATATTTCTCTCCTATACGAATAGAATTCTGCAAAGTACTAATGTATGACAGAGTTTCAAAGCATTTGACAAAGCGTATAAGCTATCGAAATGGTCTGCTAAGCAAGGAAACATTTTTTGATAGTTCCCCAAGAAAGTTTACCTTTATACTCTAGCTGCTAAGTGCACCATTGTCGAAACTATACAATCGGGTATTGCTGGGTACATACACATAGTAACTTTCAGTTTTTATAAAATGACGAAGGTCAGATCGACGTTGGCTCATGTTATATTAGAAATTATACCTTGTCTTCATAATGCCTTTTCTGCAGTGGAAAAAGCTTTTACCATAGCTGCTTCAATATCCTTAAATTTCTGTTGATATTTATATAGGCTAAAGTTCTTAATGTAATGATTAGAGAAATTTAGACATTGTTAATATTTCAAGTAACAAAAGAAAATTTAATATCCAACATCACTTAGATTTCAACATGCACGGCTAAATAGAATAAATTATGTTTTCGGTAGAAGTCACTAAACCTCTTGAGTATTCATGTGTATAATGCTTTCACTACTTGTTAGATAGCTGTTGAACGTCGTTACAAATCCAATTTATACACATTTCGAATGCAAATAAGATAAGGGACTTCTGTATGATATTTTCACCTCATATTAAACATTACAATGTTTTCAATTTTTTTTATATATAATTTCATTATTTATTCAATCTTTAATTATAAGTTTTCCAAATCTTAAATTTTTTTTTTTTTTTGTGATAATTTTATTATTTATTGAATCTTTAATTATTTAAATTGAATTATCAATAAGTTTTTCAAATCTTAAATCTAAAAAAATATTAAATATAAGTTTAGCCAATGCTAAACAAAATTTTTAATTTCAACGGTTAATTTTTGTTGCTTTACATTTCTCGTGAACGGCTGAGAAAAAGCGTATCCCTTCTTTTCAGCCGGGTGTGGCCTCTATAATGAAGAATATTGCGCGCAAGTGGATTTGGGTGCACCTCAAGTTTTTTTATATATTTTTTCGCGTGTTTTGAAAATACTGTCTTCACCAACGGAACATCAAGATCTTTGTGAATTCGCTGATTTCGGATATACCAGGGGGCTGCAGTAATTGTACGTAGAATTTTGTTTTGTCGCCTTTGAATTTTTTCTACACTTGATGCTGAGGCAGTGCCCCATAACTAGATTCCATAGGACCATATTGGTTTCAGGATCGCGTTGTATAACAAAAGTTTACAGTCAAGACTTAATATAGAATTTCTTCCAAAAAGCCAATTCATTTGAGCTGCTTTTAATTTTATTTGAGTCAACTTTGCGTCTATATGCGATTTCCATGTTAAACGACGATCAAGATGAACACCTAGATATTTGACTACAGTGTGTTGTGGTATAGTCTCGGTGTTAATTTTTATAGGCGGGCATGTTTCCTTGCGCAACGTTAAAGTTACGTGCACACATTTCTGCTCGTTAACTTTAATACGCCATTGTTTGAGCCAATTTTGCAATTGGGATATATACCCTTGTAAATTGCGGGAAGCTTCTACAGGATTTTCGTGAACGCTTAGAAAGGCTGTATCATCCGCAAATGTTGATGTATGAATGTTACAGTTTAACGGTAAGTCAGAGGCATATATTAAATAAAGTAAGGGTCCGAAGATACTGCCTTGAGGGACTCCGGCTTCAGTCGACTGCGGAGGGCTTAAAAAATTGCCTTCCCTAACTACAAATTTACGTTCCATCAAATAGCTTTTTAAAAGCTTTACGATGTTTGCTGGTAGATTTTGTGTTAATTTATTGAAAAGACCTTCGTGCCATACTTTATCGAAAGCTTGTGAGACATCAATAAAGAGCGCAGAGCAGTATTTCTTTTTTTCAAAAGTGTCTCTAATGACATTCACAAGTCTGTGAGTTTGTTCTATTGTGTTATGTTGTCTGCGAAAACCGAATTGATGATCTGGAATACATCCATTACTAGTCACTATAGGCATCAGCTTGCTCATATACAGCTTTTCAAATAGTTTTGAAATGTTAGACAGTAAACTAATAGGCCGATAGGATTCAACCTTTGTATGATCCTTGCCGGGCTTTGGTATCATAGTAATTAGCGAAACCTTCCATTCTTTAGGATAGTGTTCTAGGCGTAGAATACTGTTAAAAATGAATAGTATTATTCTTTTTGCAGTGTAAGGCAATTCTTGAAGCATTTTGTTGCTTATTTTGTCGACACCTGGGGCTTTTCTGGTGTTAAGACTAGTAATAGTATTTTCAATCTCCGTCATGTTAAATCTTATCGGTATTTCTGGTAAAGGGACGACTGGTGGCAGTTCAACAATATCAGCAGAGATATTCGGAGTGAAAACTTTTTCTAAGTGTTTAACAAAGAGTGCACCTTTTTCACCATCAGTTTTTGCCCAGTCATCATTTGGGGCTCGTAATGGGGGTTTGCATATCACCGGCCTTTTTAGTCCTCTGGCTGCACGCCACAGTGAATAATCTGTTTGTGGAGTTGCATCTAGTTCTTGAAGAAATTTTTGAAGGGAAGCTGTTTTTTGAGTTTGCAAAACTTTCCTAAGCTGCTTGGTACACTCCTTAAGCCTTAATTTTAGCTGGGGCGATCTGTAGTGCTGCCATTCTCGTCGAACTCGCCGTTTTTCAGTCAATAGCCTTTCTATATCTACAGAAAAAATATTGTCAAATCTCACTGGTTGGTTTATTTCATTTGAAGTAGCATTAAAAGCAGCTTGTTTAACATGCGCTTCAAACAACCTGAGAGAATCGTCTATCTCTGAAGGTGTTCTCAGCGGCATTTTTTCCGAGCAATGAGCACTCAGATATTTTCTGTATTTCAGCCAGTTAATACGTGCAGATGTCGTCGCTAAATCTCATGTTGTGTTTGACTAAATAGTGACAATAGTAGGCGAGTGGTCTGAAGATAAGTCCAAAGATGCTTCAACTTCAACCATCTCGCTGGGCACGCCTTTCACAATTCCAAAGTCGATAACATCAGGAATTTTTTGTCGATCTGTTGGCCAATATGTTGGCTGTCCACTTGAAACTACATTCAAACCCATTTTAGATATTGTGTCGAATAAAATTCGTCCCTTAGGTGTGATTAAACGTGAACCCCAAAATGTGTGTTTAGCATTGTAGTCGCCAGCTGCTAGAAAACGGAGGCCCAGTGATTTATAAAAAGCCGTATATTGACTCTCGGTAATTGTGAATCTGGGGGGCGAATAGACAGATGATATTACAAGTTTTTGATAGTAAGTTTCGATGCAGATGTTCGTTGCTTGAAGATAATCTTCACAAAAATCATTCAACAGGTGGTGTTTTATTCGCGTTTTTATTAGGATTCCCGAACCACCACAAGCTCTGCCACGGGGATCCTTGGTCTCGTAAAAATTATATCCACTAATTCTGAAACAGCTTCGAGATGTCAAATGAGTTTCTGAGATAAGCATAACATCGATTTGTTTATCCTGAAGAAAATATTCTATTTCGTTTTTATGTTGGCAGATGCCGTTTGCGTTCCAAAAACAGATTTTTAAGTTCATGGTTTGCTTAGTACAGCCTGCAACAAGGTAGACTGCATTTTCAACATTTCCTGCATCATACAGGACATGTTGAGAGTAAATGTATTTACAGTTTGTATTAAGCTCTCAATTGAGGCTTCAATACGACTAAAATTATACCCCGAATCTTCATTTACATTTACGGTTTTTTGCGCCGTACTCTGATTGCTTTTTAAAATACTAGCGTATGAAAATTTGTTGTTAGATTGTTGTTGAGCACTAGTCGCGTTAGACTTGAAAATGTTTGAAAATTGATTTTGGCTGGTGGACGATTGAGGTAACTGTGGATAGTTAATAGGGGTTTTAGGTTGAGCGGGAGTAGCATTGGTTTTTTTGGTTGATGAATTCTTAAAAAACGAGTAAAGGGGGCAGCCTCTATAGTTGGCAGTGTGATTTCCGCCGCAATTGCCACATTTTTTCGCCTTGGTATCACCTTTTATTTTATCACAGTTAGCAGTACTGTGTAACTCACCACAAACAACGCAGACTGTAGGCAACTTGCAATAAGTCTTCGTGTGCCCAAATTCTTGGCAGTTCAGGCATTGAACAGGTCCAGCTCTTTTATGTGGAAGCTCAACAGTAACTCTTCGATGCAACAAGTACTTTAAGTCATATATTGGATGCGCTTCATTCTTTTTTATTTTTATGCCATCTGGCTGTAACTCGACTCTAAATATTGGTTGGGGGATTTTTTCTCTATTTTAAATGTTTGAGACATTTTTCACCTTGTAGCCACTATTTTCAAGGCCAGACTTGACCTCTTCCGGATCCACGCTAGAGTCTATACCTTTTATTACGACTGTTAGACCTTTAGCACTCTTTAATTGGTACGTGTAGAAGTTTTTATTTTTAGATTCTAATCTGAAACAATTTTTCGGTAATTATTTTTATGAGCTACCTGAATTTTTGTTTCATTGATGTTTCCGCGCTTAATTGAAGTTACATAAAACTCATTTTCTCCAATTAATGAGATAAGACTTTTAACCAGCAAACTGGAATTCTGCTCTCTTAAATATATGGGTGGGGGCTTACTCGAACTTATTGTAGTTGTGTCTTCATCGCCTTGTTCAGATAACATCGCGAAACGATTTTCGGAATTTATTATATTGTTTTTTCCATCTCTGGGAACTTTCGATGTTGAAGCAATTTGAGCTGATTTTGGACTTCTTCCCCTTTTTAACACGGTTATGTATCTGTCCATTCCTGTTTGAATTTTATTATCATTTATTGTACTCACCGCATCTACCATTTTGTGCACGTTGGTCACCTTGTTACTTATTGTTTGTTTGTTTGTTTGTACAGCTAAGCTGACAAGTTTGCTGATGGGTGCAATTGTTGTTGCTTCTTGATCACTATTTAACATGTTCAGAGATAATGATCGCGCACGAGTATTTGTGTTTACTGTTAAATTCAGGTTTTTGTTTAATTCATTTTTTTTATTGTCGTCATCAGCAACTAAAGTTATATATTGTACATTCCTACTGCTTGTAGGATTATTGTTGTTTTTGTCAGAAGATGAACTCATCAGAGTTCTCTTTTTTTATTTTCACTTATGTATATTAGTTTCTATATGCAAATATTTATGTATATTGCACACAAGCAAAAAATAAAATAAAACCAGTAAAATAACTGTTCAATAAATGTTTTGTTTTTTTTATATTTTTTGTGACTTGAAAATATTTTTTTTATTTAATTTTTTTTTATATTCAGTTGCGACGATTATAAAAACGCGTCTGTTCACTACGAGAGTTGAAACACCAAATCCAAAATCTTAAATCTAAAAAATAAAAAAAACAAATGTTAAACGTTAGCCAATGCTAAACAAATTTTTTTAGTTTCAACGGTTGATTTTTGTTGTTTTACATCTCTCGTGTACGGCTGAGAGAAAGAGTATCCCTCCTCCTCAGCCGGGTGTGGCCTCTATACGCTAGTATTTTGCGCGCAAGTGGATTTTGGTGCAACTCAAGTTTTTTTTTATATATATTTTCGCGTGTTTTGAAAATACTGTCTTCACCAACGGAACGTCTAGATCTTTGTGAATTCGCTGATTCGGATCTACCAAAGGGCTGCTGTTATTGCACGAAGAATTTTGTTTTGTCGCCTTTGAATTTTTTATACATTCGATGCTGAGGCAGTGCCCCATAACTGGATTCCTGTTATATCCTTTTTATTAAATGGTGCACAATTTATATTGTTTAAATTCAGTTTTATTACAATTGTATATGTTTAAGAGAATAATGAAAAAAAGATTATATTTTAATGATCGGTATGTTACTATACGAATAGAAAAAGTAGAATGGCTTCTATGTAAAAAGTGATGCCAGATTATCAGCAATAAATAGAGTTGCAACAATTCTCCCTCACTTAAAATTCACGTTAGAGTTGAATCCACTTCATCACCTACGACATAGTCGCTTAAGTATTGTGGAGCTCTTCGCCGCCTGGTTGTTCTTCGATTATGAACTTGAGCTTGTCTGTCTAAACTTTGAGTCTCAATTGTCGGTTGCTCAGCTTGAGAGTTATCCTCGATGACTTGTTCTTGCATAGAATTAGGTATATTTATCATCTGATATAAAAGCTCCTTTTGTTCTGTTTTTTGGTTATCGTCTGGGACACTAGATTGAGTTTCATCATCTAGAGAACCATTTGCCGCTCGATGATCTTGATCACCCGTTGAACGAAGTTGATCTATATGTCGTTTAAACACATGGCCGTTATCCAGTTTTATGATATAATGTAGATGACCTAATTTTTTAACGGCCGTACCAAGTTTCCATAGAGTTTTGTTTGTTGTATAATAACGTGCTTGGACTCTTTCTCCCGTACTTAAATGTCTTGCCGATACAACTGGAAGGGTGGGTTTGTTCATCTTTGTAGGTTTCAGCGCATCTAAACGAGTTCTAATTGGTCGACCCAGAAACTGTTCAGCTGGGGTTCTTCCATTTTGGAGGGGGGTAGCTCTATATTTGAACATTATCTCCCTAATTTTTTTCCCGTATTGGTAAGTTTTCACACGCCATGTCTGCTAATCTCTTTTTCAGCGTTTGAACATTTCTTTCGGCCAAGCCATTTGTCGCTGGGTGACCAGGAGCGATAAATTTTTGAAAAACGCCTGAATCAGTGCAAAAGTTTATAAACTCATCACTTTTAAATATTGTTGCATTATCTGACACTAATACATCAGGATACCCATTTCTGGAAAAAATCGTCAGCAATATCTCGATTGTAGAAGATGATGATGGCGCTGCCGTACAAACTCCTACTTCTGCCCACTTTGATTTGGCATCAACAACTACCAAAAAATGATATCCATTATATGGTCCCGCGTAGTCGATGTGTACCCGCTGCTAATTGCCGTCAGACTCTTCCCATGGGTGAAGTGGAACTTTAGGTGGGCTGTTTTTAACAGACTCACATGAAGGACACGAACGCACATATTTTTCTATATCTTTGTCGATGGACATCCAATATACATATCTCCTGGCCAACTGCTTCATCTTTGTTATACCAATGTGTGTGTGATGTAATTCCTGTAATACCAATTGTTGTAACGAAGCAGGTACAACTACACGTTGACCCCTGAATAAAATATCAGAATCGATTGTGTATTCCGATTCAATAATTTTATTAGCACGGAAGTCGGCTACTATTTTAGAGAGGAGTGTATCATTCAGAGTCTCCTTTTTAATTGTCTTAAAATTTAACTTCTTTGAGTTAATTTGTTGAATTGTGGAATTACATATCAAATGTACCTCTCGATCCATTGAATTTTCCATATAATTTTCTGAACTTACCGTTGCTCTTGATAGGCAATCGACATGAACAATTTCATTACTCTTTTTTGCTAAAACTTCATAGTTGTATCCTGTTAAAAATGCAGCATAACGTTGTAATCGCGCTGAAGTCATCTGTGGAAGTTTTGAGTTCTGGTGAAAAATTCTTAATAACGGTTGATTATCTGTTACCAATTTAAACGAACTGCCAAAAACGTACTCGTGAAAATGTTGTACTGCGTAAACGATTGCTAAAGCCTCTCGGTCTAGTTGTGAGTAATTTTGTTCCGCTGGTTTTAACGATCTGGATGCAAAAGCGATCGGTCTTTCATTATCGTCGAATAAGTGCGATAAAACACCTGCTATCCCATTAGGACTTGCATCACATATAAGTTGAACTGGTAATTTAGGGTTGAATGGCATTAGAACCCAATCACTCGCAATTTCCTGTTTTATTGCTTCGAAAGCTTTTTGACATTGACTTGTCCATTTAAATTTTGAATTTTCGCGTAACAAATGACGCATAGGTGCAGTTATAGTTGACGCGTTTGGTATGAACCTCGAGTAGTAGGTAACCATGCCCAAAAACCGTCTAACCTCATCAACTGATTTGGGTTGCGGAATTTTCAAAATTGCTGTTACCTTCGAATACGATTTCCGTACTTTATTATATTCGATTGTGTGGCCCAAGAACTCAATCTTATCTACAAAAAATGAGCATTTTGCAACATTTAAATGTAAATCAAATTTCTGAAGTTGCAATAAACATTTTCTCAAATTTGCCTTACACTCGGCCATTGACTCACCGTGTACTACAATGTCGTCAAAATAAGATTCCGTCTTTGGAACATCGCGTAAAACCTGGTCGATTATTCTATTGAACTCCGCTGGTGCTGTTTTTATACCAAACGAGAGTCTATTCATACGATAAATACCCTTGTGCATTGAAATTGTCTGAATGACACTTGACTGCTCATCTACGGGTACATGTAAGTACGCCTTATACAAATCCAATCGGCAGAAATATTTAGAATTGGTTAGGCTGTTAAAAATTTGGTCTATTTTCCTTATAGGGTAATGTGCATCTACAAGTCGTTTATTTACTCCTACCTTATAGTCCACGCATAGACGAACGCCCCCATCTGCCTTAGGAATGACAACTAGGGGTGAACCCCAGTAACTATTTGCAACTTTTGTAATAATACCTGTACTTTCCAGAGTATTCAATTCTTCTTCAACACGATCCGTCAATGCATACGGAATTTGGCGTTCCTTTGTATAAACTGGAGTAGCAGTTTCGCGTAGTTTCAATGATACTTTGTAAATTGGAGTACAACCAATCTTTTCCTCAAATACACTGGCAAATTCCGCTTTCATAAGTTCAATTTCATTCGATTTGTCGACAAACTTAATTAAACTTACATTTGAGTCTATTTCATCCAAATCATTCAGATTAATTTTAAGGCGACTGTGGTGAGTGTGTGTTTTTAATGTTTGAAGTATTTACTGAGCTCTGCAGCCGCTTTTCTTCAGCACCAGAAGTGCCGATTTTGTTTTGAGAAAATAATAGACTTCAATTTTGATTGATTGTCAAATTAATTCTAAAGTTTATTGAATTTTGTTTCAGCTTATATACTAAAATTTATTCTAAATTATTACCTATGTCAGCACTATCCCACGAAATCAATTTTGTTTAAAAATCCCAATACGTTAATGAACTCCGTGAAACTTGCTGACAGTACGCTTATTCATTCAAGGCCAATAAAAGAATGTTTGTTTACTTTATTAAATAGTTCATATTACAACTGCACGACAAACAGTAGTGTACACAAATTTAGCACATAGTGATGTATATACACTACACCCTCACCCTTATTGGTTTTGGGTATTATTAAAAATGAAACAACAAAACAAATACCCTGGCTGAACAAGACGTTGTATACTATATCTTAAGTATTAATAAAAAAAAGTTGTAATTTTATAGAAAGAAATCGACAATTTATAAACGTAAAAAAATGTTTTGGTATTTTGCTTATGTAAATTTAATTATATTTATGTGTGTATTAAATAAATTTTAAGTTCTTGTATTTCTTATTTATATTGTTGTTATTCAATTTAAATATTTTTTTAGATTGTTCTTATGTACTAATTTTGTTTTATTATCAATTTCTATAAGTATATTTAAATCTTCTATATCTAATACTTTGTATGGGCCTTTGTATGGAGGTTCATACTTTTTTCTATTTAAAACTTTAACTAAAACTAAATCTCCTATTCTAAGATCTATTCTATTTTGCTTCTTTTCAGATTCTAATTTTCTTTTTCTTTTTACTTCGAGAATTATCTCTCTTGCTCTTTGTAATGAGTTGTGAAGTCTAATCTTTAGTTCATTTAAATAGTTGTCAGTATTATAAATCTTTCTAGTATCACTTAAAGTGTCGTTTGGCAGTCTAGGAAGTCTACCAAAAATTAGTTCAAACGGAGAATAGTCTGTATCGACATTTGGTGTCGTATTAAAAGCAAAAGTATAATATGGTATCCACTCATGCCAACTATTGTCATCTACAAAATTTAGAAAATATTCATTTAGAACGCGATGATTTCGTTCTATTGTACCTAAAGTTTCATGATGGTAAGGTGTTGAGAAATTTTGTTTTATTTTTAATAATACACAAATCTCTCTCATTATTTCGTTGGTAAATTCAGTTCCTCTATCTGTTTTGAGAATGTTAAATAAACCGTATTTTAATACAATATGTTCTATTAAAGCTTTCGCGACTGTTTTGGCATCTTTAGATTCAATCGGACAAGCAACAACATATTTTGTCAGTTCGCACTGCATTGTAAGTATGTATCTAAATTGTCCGGATGGTCTTAATGGTCCAACTGTGTCCATTACAACAGTATCGAAACCGTGTGATGGTGTATCTGTTATAGTAAAGGGTTCTTTTGTATTTCTTATCTGTTTATGTTTTTGGCATGAATCACATGTTGTTATGTATTTTCTAACCATTTTGTTCATATTTTTCCATATATATCTTTGTTTTAGTTTGGAAAGTGTTTTCCTAATTCCAAAATGTCCTCCATGTGGTGAGTCATGAAATTCTTCTATCAATCTATATTGTGTTATATTATCTTTTATATCTCTTGGCATTCTATATATAATTATTTCGATATCGTTTTTCTTTATATTGTTATACTTTTCCTTCAATTCTTCGGCCGTTATATATTTAAATATTTCATCATTATCATATAGTACGTACTTTTTAAATTTCAATTTCCTCAATCTCAATAAAAGTTTCTCCATAAATGTTCCTGAAAACATAGGATTTTCGCTTTTATTGCATATTATGCGCGTTATTCTATCATTCTTCTCTTTTAGTTTATTTTTTAATTCTTGCTGCAGCTTATTATCATATATAAATTCAATCTTTTGGGTACCCTTAATATTATTTATTGACGTACATTCCCACATGTGGAGGTGATCAGTCTCCTTTCGAGATATGCTGTCGTTCGTTTTATTTTCATCTTCATCATATTTATTTTTCATTTCGGTATTAATTTCATTTTTCATTTTGTTGTTAAACATATTTCTTGTTATTGCCAAGGTTTTCTTTTCTCTTTCATCAATATAGATTGGAATCATGTCTCTTAATATTTGTGAGTTTATTTCTACACGCGATAGAGCGTCTGCGTTTGTATTATTCGCTCCCTTCTTATATTTTATATCAAAGTCATAATCTGATAATTCAAGTCTTATTCTGGTTAATTTTGAAGACGGGTTTTTATGGGTAAACAAAGCAATAAGAGGTCTATGGTCTGTGACTACGGTAAATTTTCTACCATATAGATATGGTCTAAAAAATTGTATTCCCCAATGAATACCTAATAACTCTTTTTCAATTACTGATTTATTTTTCTCATGTTTATTTAATGTTCTACTTGCATATGATATGGGTAAATCGTTTCCGATTTCACCCTGTGAAAGGACTGCTCCCAGAGCTACATTTGAAGCGTCTGTTGTTAAAATGAATGTTTCGTCAAAGTTCGGATATCGTAATATAGGCGGGTTTTTTAATTTGTCTCTTAGTGTCTCAAATGCTATTTGGCAATCTGCTGTCCAATTGAAAGTTACTTTCTTTCTTAATAATTTATTAAGACAAGTTGCCGTTTTGGCGAAGTCTGGAATAAATCTTCTGTAATAATTGCAGAAAGCTATAAATCGTCTAACGTCGTCTGAGTTTTTTGGAACAGGATATTGTTCAATTACTTTGTATTTCGTCGGGTCGGTTTTTATACCATTTTTTGTAATCAAATGTCCTAAATACAAAACTTCTGGTTTTAAGAAACAACATTTTGCTGGATTCAGTTTCAAATTGTATTGTTTTAGTCTTTCTAACACTTTTATGAGGTTCTCATTGTGGTGCTTCAAACTGCATCCAAAAATAATGACGTCATCGACATACAAAAATGCTTCTGATTCTAAGCCAGATAATGCTATTGTCAGCATTCTTTGGAAACTGTTAGATGATATTTTTAAACCAAATGGTAGTCTTGTATATTGAAAGTGACCGTTCGGTGTTGAAAATGCTGTTAGTGGTCGTGATTGTGGTTCGAGTTCTATTTGGTGAAATGAGCTTGTCATGTCCAAAGTGGAAAAATATTTAGCTCTACCTAATCTGTCCAATACATCTTCAAGTCTGGTTAAAGGGAATTTGTCATTTACTATCTTATCATTTAAACGTCTGAAATCTACAACCAAACGCCATTTTTCCGTGTCGTTTTGTCCTTTTTTGGGAACTAATAATAATGGAGAATTATATGGACTAATAGATGGTTCTACTATGTCTTCTTCTAATAACTCTTGTACTTGTTTACTTATTTCGTCTAATTGTGTTTGTGGCAGTCTGTAATTTTTAATGTAAGTGGGCGTGTTATCATTTAATTCAATACTTTGTTTATAAAAATTGTTTACGGTTAATGGTTCATCTTCAAGATGAAATACTTCTTGATATTGTCTTAGAATATCACATATGACTCTTTTATTTTCTTCTTCAATGTTCTTCAAATCCAGTTTTTCTAGTAATTTATTAAATCTTTGCTCTGAATGTTTATTGTTATTGCGCTTGTTAGTTTTATAAATTGTATAATTTTTTAATGGTATTGTTGTGACTCCCAACTTTTCTAGTCGCACTGGTTCCTCTAATGTATTTAAAATTTTAACATAGCGTTGGCCATCTTTGGGTATTATAGTGTTTGCTAAAAATATTCCATTCATTATTTCTTTACTACATGTAACACTATCCTCTTTTATGTCAATGTTTATAGGTACTATCTTCTCTGTTCTTGGAGGTATAGTTATATTATGTATTCTTTTTGTGTTAATCTCTATTGGGATTGTTATTTTCTCTCCCTCTATGCAAGTATTTAAAGTCAGTGTTTCATAGTCAATCTGACAGTTGTATTTGCAGAAAAAATCTAATCCTAAAATTCCATCAGTAATGATTGGAAATTCTTTTTCCACTAATTGAAATCTGTGTGTTAGTGTTTGTTCTCCTAATACCATCTTCAAGTCAGTAGAACCTACTGTTTCTTTGCATTCATTTGTAATGCCACTTAATTGACAAATATTGTCAGTATTTTTGTAATAGTTGTATATTACATTTTCTTTACAGAGTGATATTTCTGAACCTGTGTCTATTAAAAATGTTAATTTATAGTTAATGTTTTTTACTGATAAAAAGATAAAATTTGATGTCCCAATATGTAGTCTATAAATCCTTAATTTTCCCTGTTTGGAGATTCGTAATGAGTCTCCAGGGTTTGTACGTTTCCCTGTTGTTGTATTGCATGAACATTGGAGTAGCCTCTTCCCCTTGTGTTGTTATTGTATCTATTACCTCTGTTGGATGTATTGTTGTTGTTATAGTTGTTGTGATTATTGTTGTAGTTGTTATAGTGTCTGTTATTGTTATAATTTCTGTTATAGTTTCTGTTGATATTGTTATAATTTCTGTTATTCCTATTTATATTAAAATTTCTATCCATCTGTGGATTGAGATTATTTCTGTCTCTGTTATTTCTAAATCCTGAATTATTTCTATTTGTGTTATTGTAATAGTTTCGTTTATTATTATTTATTTGTAAGGCTGTAAATGTATCTGGTAGTTGTAATGATCTTTCCTGTGTACTTGCAATGTCATAGGCTTGTGCCAAAGTCTTGGGTTGTGCAGCTATTACAGCGGTTCTAATGTCTTTATATAAACCCTCTTGAAAAATCTCTAAAGCAAGTTTTTCGTTCATAGTCTTAATCGTTGAGCGAGCTACTGGATTTGAACTGTCCTCTAGTTCTGAAATTTGTACCAATGTCAAGTCCGCTATCAAAGTGTTAATCCGTTCTTTGTAATTAAGTACACTTCCTTTTTGTTTCGTATTCCTTAAATCAAAATGTATGCTGCTTGCCGTTCTTGTGGATTTGAAATGTTTTGTTAGAACTGTTTTCAGTTCTTCGAAAGTTTCAGGTGTATTTTCTATAATCAAAATATCCCTGACTCTGTCTACTACTTTTATTGCTAATACATACTTTATTAGGTTATTTTTTCCTTGCTCATTTAATTCAGAATGAACCATTTCTATCATTGAAAGGAAAATATCAACATGTTTTGGCTTTCCGTCGAAGACTGGAATTATATCCGAAGCCTTTTTACTGTCAAAGTTCGACATGATTTTAGGGTTTTCAAATTCTTGCTCTATTTCTAATTTTTCTCCTTTATGTTCTATCAAAAGCTGAATTGCTGTTTCTCTCAAATCTCTGAATTGAGTAATTTTTTCATCTCTTAAGGGATTCGCTAGATGCCCTACAAGTTTCCCGAATTTTTCACTCAACTGTTCTATTGACTTTAATTTTTCCTGTATAGTTTCTTTTGTATATTTCTTTGTTATGGATTTTCTAGCATTTATAATTAATTTTTGTAGTTCTTCAAAAATCTGTTCCATTAATAATACTTATTTCTATAGCATGAGAAAAAAATTTTATTTAAATTTTCTAAATTTTGTTTTGATATTTATACATTTTGTACAGAGTTTCTTACAACCTGTTTCTTTATATAATGCTGCAAGAATTTAAATATGGCTACTAGTATGAAAATTATCAATAAAATTATTATCATTTCTTGATCTATTGTTATTTTATTTGTATTTATAGCATTGGCACTTGCATGGCCCTCTACTTTTGCATCTGCGATGCCCATTTTAAGTTTTGTAATGTATATTTTATTCTATCTTCCTCGGTTAATTGAAAAGTATTTAGGTCTAGATTCATTACCTATATTAAATTTTAACATTTAACAAATTTTCTCATTTGTAATATTGTTTCCTATACAAAATCTTTAAAGTATAACTTTATGTTACAGTCATTTATATTAATTTATTTAGAATGTGTAAAATCTTAGCATAATATAAAATTTAAGGAAAAAAAAATTTTGAATTGAACTGAAAAAAAATATTATTGTTGATGATTAGTTTCTCCAACCGGTTCTTCTGAGTTCTATCAGTTGCTTTATTAATTTCTGTTTTTGGTCTCCCTGACTAATGCCTATTATGCGCTGTAGGTCTTTGCAGGCTCTTTGATATTTCACCTTTTTTCCTCCTTTCTTCTTTTTGTGTTCCGCTTTGTTCCTAAAGTTTTGTAGTTGACGTTTGTAATTTTCTTGCCTAGCCTGATATTGTTCTATCGTGATTGGCTTAGGGCCAGCAGACTTTGGAGTTGGTGTATACGTTGGTGGTTCTTCAACTGGTGCTCCTTCTGGAACGTACTCCTCTTGTAGAACTTTTTGCCAGCGTTCGAAAATTTCGTTGACTTCTTTTTGGGTCATTTAGCAAAATAAATTTATAAAAAAAAGAAACAAACAGGATCTCAAAAATTTATTCTGTTTTTGTGTGGATTCTCCAGGACCCATTTACATAGATTGGCAGGATAAAAATTTTTTCAATAAAATATTGTTTTAGCAAGATAAAAAATTTTTTGTTTTCTAAAAAAAATATTATTTTACAAGAACGCAAATTTTGTTTGGCAGGATCGCCATGTGGTGAGTGTGTGTTTTTAATGTTTGAAGTATTTACTGAGCTCTGCAGCCGCTTTTCTTCAGCACCAGAAGTGCCGATTTTGTTTTGAGAAAATAATAGACTTCAATTTTGATTGATTGTCAAATTAATTCTAAAGTTTATTGAATTTTGTTTCAGCTTATATACTAAAATTTATTCTAAATTATTACCTATGTCAGCACTATCCCACGAAATCAATTTTGTTTAAAAATCCCAATACGTTAATGAACTCCGTGAAACTTGCTGACAGTACGCTTATTCATTCAAGGCCAATAAAAGAATGTTTGTTTACTTTATTAAATAGTTCATATTACAACTGCACGACAAACAGTAGTGTACACAAATTTAGCACATAGTGATGTATATGTATCCATGTCCGCCCTATCAAAGCCGTGCAACCATCGGGAACTACATACATGTAATATGTGATTGAGATGTTTTTGTATTTTATGTTAACTTTTACTTTGCCATCGGGGACAAACGTATTCTGTGTATAAGAACGAAAAATAATTTTTGACGGTGTTAATTCATCAGACAGTTTCAATTCATTGAATTTGCTTCGGGGAAGGAAAGTGTATCCCGAGCCAGAAACGACCTCGAATCTTACTGATTCCCCCTCAATTCGAATATTTACATAATAACGTTCAGAGTTCATTGAATATTTGTTTTGATAAACGTCTACGATTCTAAAAACACCATATTGTGATTGATCTATATCTTGAGTTTGATCTGATATTGAAACCTTAGAAATTGCATTCGTCCCGTTGACCATTAGTGTGGTGATACATACTTTCGACACATGACCACTTTTGCCGCACGAACTGCATTTCAAACTCAACCTATTCGTACGACACTCCTTTACAAAATGGTTGCTTCTACCACACCGAAGACACAGACCCGATATACCTAAACGTTGATAATCGACTTTACCTTGCCTTTGAAATTTTGAATTCCCAACGGTTTTGTTAAATTTAATTTTCGTGGTCTCCGACACTCTATTGATGTCTGGTGTACTGATTTTATCCGAGTTTCTACCCGACAATTCTTTGGCGTCCTCTCTTGCAGCTTCAATTGATAATGCATTTGACACAATCTCATTAAAATTTGATGTACTTGACTGGAAAAGTTTTTCACGAATGTCATTATCTCTAATTCCACGAATGAATTGTGCTCTCAAAAACATATCAGCCACAGAGGTTTCACATTGACATGGAGATACAAATTCACATTCATTTATATCAGTACGCAGGGTCGCAACATTTTCTGCAATAGATTGTGTATCAGTCTGATATTTAGAAAGAAACTGACGTTGAGCTACTAACACATTTTTCCGGGGAGCCAAGTGCATTTCCAACACGTTAAGCAACTCATCGTACTTGACTTCAGATGGTGTTCTGGGCGCAGCTAATGCTGTAATCATACAAAAATTTTTCGCACCAATTGAATTTAGTAGTAATTTCGCACAATATTCCTTATTTGAGGTTAGATTCTTCATTTCAATATATATGTATTTTAAAACGTTGAATGTAATTTTTATACATTTCTTTGCCGGAGTCAAATGGTTCAAAATTTGGAACCATTGTTGTGTTCACATTTGCATCCCGTACTGTTCCTGCCGTTGATGAATTCATTTGTAAAATTTGTGACACCATCGACTGCTGCATGCTCATAAACTCTGCAAATTGTTTTGCGTCCATTTTAAATTTTTATGTATTTATACACTTTCATATGTATTTTGTTTTCAATTTCTTCTTTTCCCCGACTGCAACTGCTTTTTATCCTCGTCGCCAAACTGTTATATCCTTTTAATTAAATGGTGCACAATTTATATTGTTTAAATTCAGTTTTATTACAATTGTATATGTTTAAAAGTATAATGAAAAAAAGGTTATATATGTAAAAATTAAAACTTGTGGTTTTAGTTTTTTTTTTGTTTTTTATATTTTATTTGATTTATTTATTGAAGTTCACTATGATTTAGGTTATTAAGATGTAGGTTTTTAAGTATATAATATTTTATTTGCTTTTACAAAATTATTAAAATAGCTTTTAAGGAAAAAGTTAATTTAAGATAATTCAAAGATATTTTTTAAAAAAAAAAGCAACTTAAGTTTTTCAGGCAACTTTTAAAATGTTTTTGAACTTTAAATTGACAACTGATTAATAGTTCTCCCTACAACAACTTTATTAAGGAACAATATTTTTTCAACTTCTTCTAGACAACTAATGATTACGACTTCTCCTCACGACAACTTTATTTCCACTGTCTTATCAGACTCTTCACGTAAATCAACTATGTACGTAGTAGTATTAGCGAATAGAAATGACAAGGAATGTAGGATTATAGGTCTTTTACATTCGGCCATCCTGAAAATCATCTGTCTCAGATGACAGCTCCTCGTCGAACCCTTCAACATATTCCCACGGTTTCATATAATCAGAACTGGTGCTTGTTTGTATTGGCCCTTCAAAGTTAGCCACCTTTTGGACGTCGTATCTGTTGTTGCGTTTTATTTTCGTAACCGAATACGGACCGATAAATTCACTAGCAAGCTTCTTTCCGGACACAAATTGTGTCCTCTTTATTGCTACGAGATCGCCAACTGCATAAATCGTCGCTTCTTTTCTATTTTTATCAAAATTTCGTTTTTGTGTGTCGTGTGCTTTTAAAATTTGTTGTTTTGCTTCTAGGCGTAATTGCTGTCTGTCTTCATCAAAACGCTGTACAAGTTCTTCTTGCAAAAACACAATTATTTTGCTACTGCAGTCTGCTTTCATCCTTACCCCAAACATCACCTCGAATGGAGAAGTCTTGATTGATGTATTCACTCAGGAGCTTATGGCTTTTTGTACTGTACCTATGTGTTTGTACCATTTTGAAGTATCTTCTGATGAGAGCTTTCCTATGACTGATAAAATTGTACGATTGATCCTTTCAATCTGTCCGTTGCCTCTCGGTACGCCTGTGGTCGTCAATACATGCTCGATGCTATTCTGCTGGCTAAACTCTTTGAACTGTTGCGAGGTGAAAGCAGTACCTCTATCGCTTATGATTCGAATAGGACTCCCAAAAGTATCTGACCAAACCTTCAATTTTTTTACGACTTCATCAGCACTGGTTGTTTTCGTTGCGAATAGCCAGACAAATTTAGAGAATGCATCGACCATGGCCAATATGTACTTATATACCTTTGCCGTAGAGTCCATTGGACCTAAATGGTCGATGTGTAGCGTGTGTAGCGGAACGTCACCTTTTTCGACATAATGCATAAAACCATCTTTTTTGCGGAGTTTTTTATTGTGTATGATACACTTGATGCAGTTGTTAATAATGCGTGCGACTTTTTTCTCTAAGTGTGGTATGTAAAATTGTTGTTTAATTGCGTGCATTGTGGCCTGAAGGGCAAAATGACCTTTATTGTGTGCATCTTTAATAATTTCAGCTTCTATAAGCTTTGGTACAAAAAGTAAATCTTGTCCATCAACGTTTTTATATAAAAGGTTAGCTTTAATCTTGTAATTTTCGTATGGCGCTGTTTTTAAAATAGTTGTTATAGCCTTAATAGTTTCATCTTCTTGCTGAAGCTTATGAATTCTTGCAGTTATTTCTGAAGAAATAATAAACACATCAACTGGGTATCTGCTTAACGAATCGACGTGCTTCATCCTGTTAGCTGACCGATGTTCAACGGAATACGTGAAGTCTTGGATATACATTATCCATTGTGAGACATCTCTTGGTAAGTCTTTCTTTGCTATTGTTTGCTTGAATGCCGCACAATCAGTTACTAGTTTAAAATGTATGCCCAACAAATAATTTCTGAATTTTTTAAGCGAAAGATAAGCAGATTTTACTTCTAAAATATAGCTATGCAGACGACCCTCCTGCACAGAAGCTTTTTTGCTCCAATAAAATATTGGATGCAGCTTATTTTCAAATTTCTGGAACAACGTCGCGCCAAAACCTTCTTTGGATGCGTCAGTATGTAGTTCTGTTTCCGCTTCCCTATCGTAAATGCGTAAAACCGGTTCTTTGACTAGCGCTTGTTTCAACATATTAATGGCATTGATCTCTTTTCCAGTAATTTTAAACGTAACGTCTTTTCTTAATAAGTCTGTGAGTGGACTAGCTTTTTGAGAATAGCCTTCAATAAATTTCCTGAAATAGCCAGTCAATCCAAGAAATGATTGAATATCTCTAATATTTTTTGGAATAGGAAATTTCTCTGTTAAAGTTGTTTTTAATGTTTGGTAATCACTAACTGTTTCGGAGTCAAGAAAAAGTTTCGCAATGCGGGTTATTTTATTTCTTGCCTGTACATACTTCTGTTGATTATTCAACATATAGGCATCTGCATTATGCTCGAAATTTTCAAACCACCGTGCAACTGGTACGTTTTGACCATCAAAATCACTTAAGATTTTTGAAAATGTTTCTACTGTAATATTTACTTTGTTTTGTTCTTCATTTTCCTTTTCGATTTTAATTGTAAGCAATTTTATCAGATCACTTAATTCACTATTACTTGTAGCCATTGTTTTATTCTGTTCTGTAAATTCGTACTTGTCAAAATTTGTGTTTTTATTATTTTCCTTATTATCAAAATTTGTTTTTCCTATTTCTTCTATTCCTTCAAGATTCTGCGGCGAATCTGTCTCACTTCTTTGCTCCTGTTGGTTTAGATTGAGAGAACAGCTTTGGTCTTTATTCTTTACGTTCAACAAATTATTTTCGCTTTCACTGTTTTCTGTTTGTTCTCAATTTTGCTCTTCTATGTTTTTTACTCTTGCTCTTGTTTTATAGATTATTGTTTCTTTAATACCGGTTTTTTTACTCATTTAAACACATTTTTTACACCAAATTTGGGTAGTTAATGCAATATTTTATCGACTTTTATTATATTGATATACACAAAAATTTATACTGATATTTAATTATAACGGTTTTTTTATTCTATGCAAAATCATTCGATATTATTTTCAACTGTATTTCGAAGTGTTGTTGTTATAATTTGTTCATTTAACTTGTATAAAAAACTTTAATATTTTTGAACAACAGGCTAACTTTTTTTTTAATTCAATTAGGCAAGGCACGGTTGAGCCCCCAAATGTAAAAATTAAAACTTGTGGTTTTAGTTTTTTTTTTTTTTGTTTTTTATATTTTATTTGATTTATTTATTGAAGTTCACTATGATTTAGGTTATTAAGATGTAGGTTTTTAAGTATATAATATTTTATTTGCTTTTACAAAATTATTAAAATAGCTTTTAAGGAAAAAGTTAACTTAAGATAATTCAAAGATATTTTTTTTAAAAAAAAAAGCAAATTAAGTTTTTCAGGCAACTTTTAAAATGTTTTTGAACTTTAAATTGACAACTGATTAATAGTTCTCTCTACAACAACTTTATTAAGGAACAATATTTTTTCAACTTCTTCTAGACAACTGATGATTACGACTTCTCCTCACGACAACTTTATTTCCACTGTCTTATCAGACTCTTCACGTAAATCAACTATGTACGTAGTAGTATTAGCGAATAGAAATGACAAGGAATGTAGGATTATAGCTCTTTTACATATATTAATGATCGGTATGTTACTATACGAATAGAAAAAGTAGAATGGCTTCTATGTAAAAAGTGATGCCAGATTATCAGCAATAAATAGAGTTGCAACAATTCCATGGGACCATATTGGTTTCGGGATTGCGTTGTATAATAGACGCTTACAGTCTAGGCTTAGTATAGAATTTCTTCCAATATTCTAATTCATTTGGGCTGCTTTTAATTTCATTTGTGTTAACTTTGCGTCTATATGAGATTTCCATGTTAAACGACGATCAAGACGAAAGCCTAGATATTTTACTGCAGTGTGTTGCGGTATAGTCTCGGTGTTAATTTGTATAGGCGGGTATGTTTCCCTGCGCAACGTAAAATTGACGTCTACACATTTCTGCTCATTAACTTTTATCCGCCATTGTTTTAGCCATTTTTCTAATTTGGATATATACCCTTGTAAATTGCGGGAAGCTTCTACGGAATTTTCATGAACGCTTAGAAAAGCTGTATCATCAGCAAATGTTGATGTGTGAATGTTACTGCTTAAAGGTAAGTCAGAGGCATATATTAAATAGAGGTGTGTAGCGCCTGAACGAACTAGTTCAACTGAACGATTTACACAAGTGAGCTAAATGAGCCGCTCACTTTTCTGAGCGTTTTTAGCTCAGTAAGTGAGCGCTCTTTACAATCAATCAATTCAATTTCATGTATTATGACAATTGGATTTTACGTACCCTAAAGAGCTTTTATTTCGTATGGAATATGACATTTGGCACAATACAATACTTTTACGATAGTATCTACAGTATTGTATTAAATAAGGGTTGATTTTGATAGCCAGCGTTGGCAAATGAGCTAATTTTTTATTACTTTGTAGTTTTTCTAAGCATTGATCAATTTTAAAATATTTTATTTAAAACATTAAAAATATAAATACAGCAGACTGCAGGATTTATATTTGATCATATTGGTCTAAATTTTGTTATATTAATTCCAATTTCTGAACCTATTATTCCTGCCCCATTTTCCTTATATCACAGTGCTAAGGTTTAATCTTACTTCTTTATACCTGCTAATATTGGGAAGAATAACAACCAAAGTATTCTTGAATTATGTCATTTAATGCCAAACGTAAATCATGAAACAGATGATGGTGACTGATACTCATTAGGTTTAACGAATTATTAAAAAAAAAATTTATTGATAAGTTTTGGGAACAGAATTATTGGAATACCAATTATATGAACAATTTTAAATTTAGTATCATTATTCTCAAATAATAGAAACTTAAAAATATGTTTGGGGCAAAGGAAAATATTTAAGCAATTTTCCAAAAAAATTACTAATTTTTAAAACTTTTTGATGCATGAATATTTATTCACAATTTTTTATATAAATTAATTATTTTGAATTTTTCTTATATTTGTTTTTTACATGGGTGTCACTCGATCCAGAAGCTGTCTTTGGGTTAAATTCAAAATCAGGACACTATTTACATTTCGGGTTTCTTTACAGAAGTCCAAACGCGGCAAGGGATAAAACATTATCCCACTTCGATTCCCTTTCCGATTCAATTTCGAAGATCCTTGAGATCTGTCCGAACAGTGAAATTGTCGTTGCTGGTGATTTCAATGTTCACAACTCATCTTGGCTTCACCATTCGAGCCACACAACCCCAGAAGGTCAATATGTTGGGCATAATGACCTTGCGCAACTAGTGAATGAGCCAACACATATTTCATGTGTTGAAGGGCACAATAACAACACTCTCGACCTTTTTCTCACTTCGCACCCTGAAAAGTATGAAGTGAGTGTAAATGCACCTCTTGGTAACTCGGATCATTGTACAATTTCCGCCACCTTTTCGTTCTCTAATCTTCGCAACGTCTCCCAATCAGCTACGAGGCGTTTAAAATATACGTACGAAAAGGCGCGTTGGGCTGAGCTCAACGAGTTTTTCCGGCATTTTAATTGGAAGCTATGCTTTCTAGACAATAACGTCGATGCCATGGCGAAAATGGTAGAAAATATCATTTTGCTGGGAATGAAAACTTTCATTCCATCTAAGCAAATTTTGATTAAACTGAAAGTTAAGTCTTGGTTCAATCAGACGTGCAGAAATGCAATCAGATCCAGAGAGGAAGCATTTAGTACCTGGCGTAATAATAAAATTCGCTGCGCAAAAAGGCGAGATCTTCATGTGCCAGAGTACTAAGGCGCGAAAAAGCTCTGTACGAGCAGCGCCTTCGTACTAAAGTTCTTGATGCTCCACGGGGTAGCAAGAGCTTTTGGTCATTCGTTAAAAGAGTCAAGGATAATGCTAGTTCTTCAAGTCCACCTCTTTTAAAGGACGACCATGTAGTCACTGACCCGGTTGATAAAGCTAACCTTCTGGCTGAAATGTTTGCAAGAAATTCTCACTTGCCGGAAAGCAGTCAACCACTACCCGTTCTCGAGGGAGTATCTGTAACTATGCCAAAAATATTCTTTCGAGCGCGTGCAGTTAAAAAGGTTTTAGCGAAGCTTAACGTTAACAAGTCTCCTGGGCCGGATGGTATCTCAGCACTGGTCTTGAAACAGTGCTTTTCGACGTTAGCACGTCCATTGGCACGCCTGTTTAGCACTTTGTACCATGCTGGAGAATTTCCAAAGTGTTGGAAGGTTGCCAATGTAACGCCGATCCCTAAAAAGGGGGAGGCCAACAACCCTGAAAATTACCGCCCAATTGCAATTTGTTCTGCGCTTTCCAAAGTAATGGAAAGTATGTTGAATTTCCATCTTGTGAAGTATTTGGAGCTCAACAGTTTACTTAGCGACCGGCAGTATGGCTTTCGTAGAGCCCGCTCTACGGGGGACCTACTTGCTTTCCTTTCGGAGAAGTGGTGTAATAGCATACATCACTTTGGCGAAAGTAAAGTGGTGGCTCTAGATATTTCCAAGGCATTTGATAGAATGTGGCATGGAGCACTTCTGTCAAAACTGATTGCTTTTGGTGTCGGTGATGGCTTCACTCGATTTGTATCGAGCTTTCTCAGAGATCGCACTATACGAGTTGTTGTAGATGGGGTCTCATCAAACGAGTTCAAGTTAAATTCAGGGGTACCACAAGGCTCCGTTCTTTCTTCTACCCTTTTTCTTATTTTTCTTAATGACCTTCTACGTCAAACTTCCAACCCTATCTACTCTTTTGCAGATGACAGTAGCCTAGTGCATTCGTATTCATTCAGCAACAGGCCACAACCGTCGGAGATCCGGGCAATGCGGCAAAATATGAATGATACGCTAAATCGCGATCTCCTGTTAATTTCAAATTGGGGTCATGCTAATAGGGTAAATTTTAACGCACGGAAGACCCAATGTGCTATGCTCACACATAGACGTATGACCGGACATGCTGCTCAATCTGTAAACATGGATGGTATAGATATTGAGGAATCAGAATCTCTTGATGTTCTTGGCATGAAAATTCATTGTGATGTTCGATGGAATGATCACATTTTTCATGTCTCAAAAGAAGCATTCAAGTGCCTCGGCTTTCTAAGACGGTGTAGGACATACTTCACTCCATCTGATCTCCTTAATATTTATACCACCTTTATCCGACCGAAAATGGAATACAACTCTCATGTATGGGCCGGTGCTTCAAAATCTATTTTGAAGTTACTCGACCACGTACAGGATAGGGCGAAGAAGCTTATCGGTGACAGTAGGGTAGCCAACTCTATTGACTCATTGGAGCATCGACGCAATGTTGGGTGTGTTTCGCTGTTCTATCGCTACTACAATGGAATGTGCTCTAATGAAATCAGGGAACTTGTTCCTGAAACCCGCCGCTTTTCACGTATAACACGCTTTTCATCAGGAGCACATCCCTTTGTGGTCGATATGTCAGTGAACCGCACCACGCATTACAGAGAGAATTCGTACTTTGGCCGTACTGTTCGTATGTGGAATAAACTCCCTGCAGAGGTCTTTCCTGCCACTATCAGTGTGTCGGAGTTCAAATCGAATGTCCACAAACACTACTCCCTTTATCCTCCTTCCCAAAACCTATTTCCCTAGTTCCGGCTCAATGCTTTGCATACGTAGGGGTCATCCCCTGAGTGTTGGTCCAAAAAAAAAAAAAAAAAAAAAAAAGATTTGTTTCAATTTACTAAACACTCACACATTGAAAAATAGACTATCAATTTGATATAAATTTTGCTTTCAAATTTTGTTTCAACTTTTCATTCAAGTAACACTGCAGTCAGACGTTCAAGTTTTTATTCAATTCTCTTTCAAGAAATTTACACAAACTGCTTGTCAAAATTCACAAAAATTTAAAGCTGTGACGTAGGGTTCACGTAATTTCAAAGCAATTTGCTTTCAAGAACACAAAAAATTATGGCGGCAGAATATATGTACTTATGTATGTATATGAAAACTAACGAGAGTTTATAATCAAAATGCCAATCAGCTGCTTTCTTGAAAGCAATTTGAAACACTCAATTGAACGAAAATTTGAAAGCAAATTCTCAGCAAATTTTAAAAGTGTGAGTGTATTGGTAAAAAAATGAGTGAGGATTGAAACAAAAATTTAATGAAAACTTGATCGTGTGACACCCAAGTAAACAGCAACCATTTTAAGTTATTTTCTTGATTACATCTTGAAAGCAAATTGCTTGCAGTCTACGACACAGCTATCAATTTTTGTGAATTTTTACGAGCAGTATGTGTTAAAAAAATTGATAGCAAATCTTGATCGTGTGACACCTATGTTAGGCTATGTCTTAATAAAAAAATATATGAAATTAGCTGTATATTGTAGCTTATTTTTATATAATTAAAATTAAGTTGTTTTCCAAATTAGTAGTTTAAAAATAAAAACGTTATGGTAACGCTGATATAGCAGAAACATTTTTTGTTTTCGCTTTGTTGTATTTTACTGAACTAAAGTGAGCTACTGAACTAAACTGAGCTATTGACCTAAAGTGAGCTATTGAACTAAAAGAGCGAACTAGCTCAGTTAACTGAGCTGAGCGGAAAAGAGCGCTCACTCAACTGAGCTGAATAATCCAACTCTAATATTAAATAAAGAAAAGGACCGAAGATGCTGCCTTGAGGGACTCCGGCTCCAATCGACTGCGGAGGGCTTAACAAATTTCCATCTCGAACTACAAATTTACGTTCTATTAAATAGCTTTTTAAAAGCTTGACGATGTTTTCTGGTAGATTTTGTATTAGTTTGTTGATAAGACCTTCGTGACATACTTTATCGGAGGCTTGAGAAACGTCTATAAAGAGCGCAGAGCAATATTTCTTTTTTTGAAAAGTGTCTATGTTTTTTGAAAAGTGTGCTATGTTGTCTGCGAAAACCGCAGTTGCAGTTTTATGAGAGTAAGTAGTGACAATTGTAGGCTAGTGGTCTGAAGATAACATCAGGAATTTTGTGTCGGTCTGTTGGTCAATATGTTGGCTGACCATTTTGAAGAAGTGGGGAATTTTTGTGTTTGAGCTAAAGATAAAGATCGTTACCGATTTCAATGCGTTTGCAATTATGATGAGAGTAGCACAACGCCACTAAGAGTGTCGAGATGGGCTATATTTTTGCAAGAGTTCAAATATAGTATCGAACATAAAGAGGGCACGAAAATGCGACACGTAAACGCTTTAAGTAGAGTTTCGTGTTTTATGATACTCTATGTCGTAGAATAAAGTCAGCTCAAGTGGAAGATGACTGGTTAAAAGCGGTAACAACAGTCCCAAAATCGAACAATTATTAAGCTTTCTACCTAAAGCATGGCATACTTCACAAGAATCCCACTAATAAGCTTGTCGTTATACCTTCTAATACGTGAAATAATAGAAATGGCTCATAAGCAAGGGTATTTTAGTGCAAGAAAAACAGCAGATGATTAACCTTCTAATAGGTAGCACACGCGCGCTTAGCTGAAATAAAATACAAAGATAAGCTACATATATGAAATAAAAAACTAAAACAAGTTATGTAAAATAAAATATTAAAATAAGCTAACCGTTTGTTTATTTAACTTTAGTTGCCGATGAGGACAACAAAAAAGAATTTAAACACAAACTAGAATTTCTCACATAACACAATTGTTCAATTCACAAGCTCAGTCGTCTGTCTTACAGCCATACCTAAACAAGACCGGCAAGCGTTTTTTAGCTGTCAAAAGTTCTCATGCCCATACAATTTGTATGGAGCATCCCGAAATAACGCGGCGCTAACATTTTGCAATTGGAAAATCCGATTTTGACAGCGCGTTTAATAGTGAAGTTAGCTGCAAAAGACAAGCACTCATGATACAATGACTATAAGGTAGTCTTACAAGCCCAGCTGACAATTCTTGTAAATTACTTGTTTTTTATTGCAAGTGTTAAATTTTGATTTGTATTTATTTTTTCGTATTTGCATGAATAATTTTTATTTATATTTTTGTCACAGGTTGAAACATACACACATACACATTTATACTTTTGACTTCTGAAGAATTTTTTTGTTGTGTTTGTTGTAGAGATGCATGTATTATTCGGTTATGAGTATACTATTATAATCAGGGTTGTTATATATTTTGTAATAACCCTGGTTTTATGACAAAGCGTTGACGCTCTTGTTTAGCTATGGTATTTCAGCGTTAACGCTAGGCGGTAGAAAACGTTCCGCTTTCCGCTCTTGTTTAGGTATGGCTGTTATGGTTTAAAAAAAGACGATATTTGTTTGTGTGCTTGTGAACAGACAAATTTGTTGTATCGTTATTTTGTCGCATTCTAAATGTCAGTTTAATGTTGTCAATTCATATGAGTAAATAGTTTTTGTCAAAAAACAAATTTTTATATATGTACACACATATGTATATCTTCTTCAACAATTGTTTATATTCATTTAATTTTATATCAAGGTGTGAAACCAGGTGTGGGAATTATAATATGACGCTAAATATAATAACTTTTTTAGCGACAAACAATTTTGATTAAATTAGTTTGAAAATTAAGTTGAAATGAATCATGTATATATTTATCATTAAGAAGAATGTATTTTCTGGTGTTACTTAACACATATATAAAATATTTTTACAAATTAATTTAACAAATAGAATATTCCCAGACCCGGCCTCAATGTAACAATTGAAAAATATATAAAATTCATTCGTATAATTATAACACACTTTTGTATGAAAATTACCAACAACAAAAATACAATATTGTATAATTATACGATTAGACAACACATATGACGTTAATACAAACTTGTGAATTGAACAAATGACTCGCTTTTAATGATAATTAGTGATCAATAAACAACAACAGTTGTACCCATTAGCAAACTTGTGAGCTTAGCTGTACATACAAACAGACAATACATAATAATGTAACCAACGTACACAACATTGTAGATGTAGTGAGTGAAAATAGTGACAATAAAGTGCAAACAGGTATGGACATAGATACATACACGTGCTAAAACGGGGAAGAAGTCACAAATCTGCTTAAATACCGTCAACTTCAAAAGTTCCTAGAGATGAAAAAAATAAAATTTGAAAATTCCGAAAATCGTTTCGCGATTTTAAATGAACAAGAGGATGAAGATACCAATACAACCAGGTCGAATAAGCCACCACCTATATAGTTAGGAGAACAGAATTTTATTTTGCTGGTGAAAAGCCTTATCTCGTTAATTGCCATCTGCCAACATAATAACGAAATACAATATTTCTTTTAGATAAACAAATCTCGGAAACTTATTTGACGACTCTACGCTATTTTGAATTACTCCTCAAGGTCGAGTTTTATCTGATGCAGTTCCTAAAAGGGGTTTGAACGTTATTCGAATGGGTTAGCCAACATATTGACCAACAGATCAAGAAAAAAATTTCTGATGTTATCGATTTTGAAATGATTAAAGTTGAAGCATTTTTTGATGTATCTTCAGAGCCCTCGCCTACAATTCACAGTTCAGTTTAACTCTCGCAGTGTAAAGACGCGTTTTTATAATCGTCGCAACTGAATATTAAAAATTATTTAAAGTTCAAATCACAAAAAAAAAAAATAAAACAAAAACAAAACATTGATTAAAAAGTTATTATACTGGTTTTATTTTATTTTTTGCTTGCGCGTGGTATACATATGTATATATTTGCAAATACAAACTCATATAGTGAACACAAAAAAAGAGAACTCTAAATGAGTTCATCTTCTACCAACAAAAACAATAATAAACCTACAAGCAGTAAGAATGTTTATTTAACTTTGGTTCATGATGACGAAAATGAAAACCTGAATTCTAAACAACACACAACTACTCGTGCGCGATCTTGGTCTCCAAACCTAAATATAGCCAACGGCAAAAGTTCCTAGAGATGGAAAAAATATTAGAAATTCCGAAAATCGTTTCGCGATTTTTACTGAACAAGGCGATGAAGACACAACAACAACAAGGTCGTGTAAACCACCACCCATATATTTAAGAGAACAGAATTCAAATTTGTTGGTTAAAAGCCTTATCTCATTAATTGGAGAAAATGAGTTCTACGTAACTCCAATTAAGTGCGGCAAAATCAACGAAACAAAAATTCAGGTAACCAAAGAAAATCATTATCGAAAAATAGTTTCCGATTTCGAGTCAAAAAATAAACAATTTTACACATACCAACTAAAGAGTGCTAAAGGCCTAACAGTCGCTATAAAAGGTATAGACTCTAGTGTTGATCCTGAAAATAGTGGCTTTAAAATAAAATATGTTTCAAACATTAAAAATAAGGAAAAAATCCCCCAACCTATTTTTAGAGTCGAGCTACAGCCAGGTGACTTGAAAATAAAAAAAAAATGAATCGCACCATATCTACAATTTAAAGTACTTGTTGCATCGAAGAGTTACCGTTGAGCTTCCACATAAAAGAGCTGGACCTGTTCAATGCCTGAACTGCCAAGAATATGGCCACACTAAAGCATATTGTAAGTTGCCTACAGTTTGCGTTGTTTGTGGTGAGTTACACAGTACTGCTAACTGTGATAAAATAAAAGGTGATACCAAGGCGAAAAAATGTGGCAATTGCGGCGGAAATCACACTGCCAACTATAGAGGCTGCCCCTTTACTCGTTTTTTAAGAATTCATCAACCAAAAAAACCAATGCTACTCCCGCTCAACCTAAAACCCCTATTAACTATCCACAGTTACCTCAACCGTCCACCAGCCAAAATCAATTTTCAAACATTTTCAAGTCTAACGCGACTAGTGCTCAACAACAATCTAACAACAAATTTTCATACGCTAGTATTTTAAAAAGCAATCAGAGTACGGCGCAAAAACCCGTAAATGTAAATGAAGATTCGGGGTATAATTTTAGTCGTATTGAAGCCTCAATTGAGAGCTTAATACAAACTGTAAATACATTTACACTCAACATGTCCTGTATGATGCAGGAAATGTTGAAAATGCAGTCTACCTTGTTACAGGCAGTATTAAGCAAACCATGAACTTAAAAATCAGTTTTTGGAACGCAAACGGCATCTGCCAACATAAAAATGAAATAGAATATTTCCTACTGAATCAACAAAGCGATGTAATGCTCATTTCAGAGACTCACTTGACGTCTCGAAGCTATTTTAAAATTAGTGGATATAATTTCTACGGCACCAAGGACCCTCGAAGTAGAACGTGTGGTGGCTCGGGAATTCTAATAAAATCGCGAATAAAACGCTACTTATAAGATGATTTTTGTGAAGAATATCTTCAAGCAACAAATATTTGTATTGAAAATTATTATCAAAAACTTGTAATATCATCTGTCCATTCCCCCCCCCCCCCCCCCAGATTTTCAATTACTGAGAGCCAATATATGGATTTTTATAACTTACTGGGCCCGTTTTCTAGCAGCTGGTGACTACAATGCTAAAAACACATTCTGGGGTTCACGTTTAATCACTCCTAAGGGTCGTGTGTTGTTTAACACAATCTCTAAAAGGGGTTTGAATGTAGTTTCAAGTGGTCAGCCAACATATTGGCCAACAGATCGACATAAAAATTCCAGACGTTATCGACTTTGGAATAGTGAAAGGTATGGCTAGCCAAATGATTAAAGCTGAAGCATCTCTGGATTTATCTTCAGATCACTCACCTACTATTGTCACTATATTCTCACACAAAACTTCAATACCTACAAGTGATTTACCGATGATATCTGCACGTATTAACTGGTTGCAATACAAAAAATATATGAGCGCCCATTGTTCTGAAAATATGCCGTTGACAACACCTTCTGACATAGATAACTCTATTAGGTTGCTTGAAGCACATGTTAAACAAGCTGCTCTTAGTGCCTCTTCCAATCAACCAAATCAACAAGTGAGATTAAACAATATTTTTGTTTGACAGAAAAACGTAGAGCTCGACGAGAATGGCAACTTTACAGATCGTCCCAGCTAAAATTAAGGCTTAAGGAGTGTACCAAGCAACTTAGAAAAGTTTTACAAACACAAAAAACCGCTTCCCTCCAAAAATTTCTCCAAGAACTAGATGCAACACCTCAAACAGATTATTCACTGTGGCGTGCAGCCAGAGGACTTAAAAGGCCGGTGATATGCAAACCGCCATCACGAGCCTCAAATGGTGACTGGGCAAGAACTGATGCTGAAAAAGGTACTCTTTTTGTTAAACACCTAGAAAAAGTATTCACTCCGAATATTTCTGCTGATATTGTTGAACTGCCACCAGTCGTCTCTTTACCAGAAATATCGCTAAAATTTAACACTGTGGAGATTGAAAGGGCCATTACTAGTCTTAATACTAAAAAAGCACCAGGTGTCGACAAAATCAGCAACAAAATGCTTCAAGAATTACCATATATTGCAAAAAGAATAATTCTACTCATTTTTAATGGTATTTTACGGCTGCAATACTATCCTGCAGAATGGAAGGTTTCGGTAATTACTATGATACCAAAGCCCGCAAGGATCATACGAAGGTTGAATCCTATCAGCCTATTAGTTTATTGCCCAACATTTCGAAACTATTTGAAAAGCTGTTTATGAGCAAGCTGATGCCTATAGTGAGTAGAAGTGGATGCATTCCAGATCATCAGTTCGGTTTTCGCAGACAACATAGCACTATTGAACAAACTCACAAACTTGTGAATGTAGTTAGAGACACCTTTGAAAAAAATAAATATTGCTCCGCACTCTTCATTGATGTTGCACAAGCCTTCGACAAAGTATGGCACGAAGGTCTAATACACAAATTAACACAAAATCTACCTGTAAACATTGTCAAGCTTTTAAAAAGCTACTTAAGTGAACGAAAATTTGTAGTTCGAGAAGGTAACTTTTTAAGCCCTCCGCAGTCGATCGAAGCCGGAGTCCCTCAAGACTGCATCTTCGGTCCTTTACTTTTTTTAATATATGCCTCTGACTTACCGTTAAGCAGTAATATTCACACATTTGCTGATGATACAGCTTTTCTAAGCGTTCATGAAAATCCTGTAGAAGCTTCCCGGAATTTGCAAGGGTACGTATCAAAACTGGAAACATGGCTAAAACAATGGCGAATAAAAGTTAATGAGCAGAAATGTGTACACGTCACTTTTATATTGCGCAGGGAAACATGCCCGCCTATACAAATCAACACCGAGACTATACCACAACACACTGTAGTAAAATATCTAGGCGTTCATCTTGACCGTCGTTTGACGTGGAAACCGCATATAGACGCAAAGTTGACACAAATGAAATTAAAAGCTGCCCAAATGAATTGGCTTATTGGAAGGAATTCTATACTAAGGCTAGACTGCAAACTTCTCTTATACAACGCGATCCTGAAAACAATATGGTCCTATGGAATCCAGTTAAGGGGCACTGCCTCAGCATCGAGTGTAGAAAAAAATTAAAATTCGACAAAATAAAGTTCTACGTGCAATTACAGCAGCCCCCTGGTATGTCAGAAATCATCGAATTCATAAAGATCTTGATGTTCCGTTGGTGAAGACAGTATTTTCAAAACACGCGAAAAAATATGTAAAAAAACTTGAGTTGCACCCAAATCCCGCAATATTCTACAGTATAGAGGTCACACCCGGCTGAGGAGGAGGGATACTCTTTCTCTCAGCCGTACACGAGAGATGTAAATCAACTAAAATCAACTGTTGAAATTAAAAATGTTGTTTAGTATTGGCTAAACATATGTAAGGAAAATGAATTCCTTAATTTAAAACACCTATCATGTACAGAAAAGAACGCACATATTTAGATTTCTGACTCACGTTATAATAGAAGCACAGATGTTTTATTAAATTCGTTAAGTCGTAATTAACAGATTTTGGTAAAAAGAACTAGTTATTAAAAAAATTATTGCTTAGAAAGGAATTTACACTGAAATAATAAACTTTAAATGTCGTTTCTTTGCTTACAGGTAAATTCCTAATGAATAGTATAATAGAAAAAGAAATAACTAAATAATGTTAAAATTTTGACTAATAAAATTTATTAAAAAACTTTGCTTACAGAGAAACTCAGTTTTGTTTATTTAATTGGTGTTTGCTTCCTGCTACAATAAAACACATTATAAAACGACATTTTTTTGGTTTATGATCAAAATGGAAAAGCTAAAATTCTAGTTTATGCAAAAATCAGCAAGTGATGGCAAATCAAATTTTTTGGCCCTAACCTCAATCTCTACAACAGAAGATAAAACGTTTTGTATGATAGACTGCTACCAAGACATATCACATCACACAGAACTGATAAAAAATGCAGCATTTAAAAAAGTCAAGAATTCAATTAAACAAAGATACCAAACACGAAGAATCTGGATTAATTAATTTGTGAAGTTTTTATTCGAACTGAGTGATGTTTAATCAAAGAAATTTTTTAATTTTTCAGGCTTAAGTTCGTTTTCTCTAAATTTAATTTTATTATAAATTAAATTATTATTTAAATTAGAAAGAAATACAAATCTAGTGGCTCTTAATACTTGAAACAGACAAAGAAAAAGTTTTTTGACTGCGCGGAGGGTTGAACTGACATCGATGTTTCGAGACTAACCACAGTCTCATCATCAGAGTTGTCTACCGCTTAGACCTCACTGCCACCACGGCAGCTGCAATCACACCAGTTAAAGATCCTCTACATTAATTGAATCTGCTGAATTACATGTAAGTTTTACACTAGAGCTTTTTATAATTTTTAATGGGTTGGAACTTTACTATACTTTTTTCAAAGTCTATCTTGTTCAAGTTGAGCTTTATTCTAGTGTCTCTTATTTCATTCCCAGGTGGCAGCCTTCGGCTACCAATACTCTAGGGGTTTTTATTTGGAATGCGCTTATATATACAGCTGTTTTTTTATATTTTATAAACAACTGTATAAACACATTCCTAGCTACGTGCCTTTAGTTTTGTAATTAATTTGTGAAGTTTTTATTCGAACTGAGTGATGTTTAATCAAAGAAATTTTTTAATTTTTCAGGCTTAAGTTCGTTTTCTCTAAATTTAATTTTATTATAAATTAAATTATTATTTAAATTAGAAAGAAAGACAAATCTAGTGGCTCTTAATACTTGAAACAGACAAACAAAAAGTTTTTTGACTGCGCGGAGGGTTGAACTGACATCGATGTTTCGAGACTAACCACAGTCTCATCATCAGAGTTGTCTACCGCTTAGACCTCACTGCTGATGTGTATTTAACATAAAGTTCTCTTAATAAATAAGTTCTCACTTAGTGTTCTCTTAGTTATATTATTAATAAGTTCATGTTTATAATTATGCCAATAAGAATAAATAGATCAGTCTTCAACTAGCATTAAACCACGTTGTTTGTTTATACATATCATTGGCGACGAGAAAAAAAAAAGTACTAGTAAATGGTAAAGGAAGAAGACAAAGTAAATGAGGAAAAAGTAGCAGATGAAGTAGAAATGGCGAAATTTATTGGTTCTGCAGACCCTTTTTTACTAGGAGAAGATTTTGATCTTTATGCTCGCAGATTGGATCATCTTTTTAAATTAAATTCTATAAAAGACCCCGAAAAGATTGTATTTTTGTGCAGCTTTGGTGGTGCAGAATTATACCGGGTAATTGTTTCTTTAACGGCTCCTAAAACAGAAAATGACTATACGTATTCAGAGTTGGTGAATAAATTAAAAAGTCATTTAAAACCAAAAAGAAATATTATTGCAGAATGTTATAAATTTTTTAAAACTAATAGAAGTGTGGATCAGAAACTAGCAGATTTTGTCATTGAGCTAAAACAACAAGCACAATATTGTGATTTTGGTGACTTTCTGGATAAAGCATTATTAATTCAATTTGTATGTGGAGTTGGAAACGAAAAAATACAACAACGATTATTGAGTGAAGTTGATTTAAACAAATTCCAAAAAGCAATAGAATTAGCAAATGCAGTGGAAATAACAACAACGAACGTAGCATTGATCAAAGAGGAAGATGAAAACATTAATGCGTTGAAGAAAAAAGGTCATGGAACGTAAAGAAGAGGGGAGCAAGCAGAACAACAAAGCAGCGCAGTCAACAACAACTCAAAAGCGGGTAACGGGAAGCAAAATTTGTATAAAAATTTTATAAAAATAAATGCATAAGTTTTGTAAGAAAAAGAGAGGACAACCGAAAATTAAGAGTTTGGAAGACGAAAATGAAGAAGAGGAGCAACTGTGTAATTATATAAATAACATAACATCTCTTAAAATTAAACCTTTAAAACTTAAATTAGGTATTGAGAACATTGATGTAGAATTTGAAGTAGATACAGGGGCGTGTCTTACCGTGATTCATAAGGGAGATTTTTACAAGTATTTTTCAAAATATAAACTCTTAAAGGATGAATTTTCTATAAAATTAATTTCTGGAGATAGAGTTAAAACGCTTGGAGAATTTACGGTTAAGGTAAATTTTAAACGTTGTAATTTTAATCTAAAACTAATCGTTTTAAATACATAAATGTATTTTTACCCATTACTGGGTAGGAATTGGATGGATGTAATTTTTTGTGGTTGGAAAAATTTTTTTACTGAGTATGAGTATTGTAACGTTAATTTGGCAATAACTGATTCTGAATTAAAATTGAATAAAATGAAATTTTTAGAAAAGTATAATGGGATTTTTACTAAATCAAACGATTCTGTTATAAGAACTTTTAAAGCGGAGATTGTATTGAGAAATGATTCATATCCAATTTTTTGCAAAGCAAACACCGTTCCTTATGGCCTAAAGGCTAAGGTTGAAAACGAACTCAACAGATTATGCGATGAAGGGGTGTTAGTACCTGTAACAAGAAGCAATTGGGCCAGTCCATTGGTAATTGTCAATAAAGGGGATGGGTCAATTCGTAAAGATGGAACACAGCGCAATACCACGTATAGATGATATATTGGCATCTATGGCAGGATGGAAAGTATTTACCAAACTAGATTTGACGGGGGCTTATTTACAGGTCGCTGTCTCAGAACGTTCTAGGGAACTGCTAACTATCAACACACATGTGGGTTTATTTCAATTTACTAGATTAGTTTTTGGCCTCAAATCACAACCCAGATATTTTGTTCAATAATCGATCAGATTTTACGAAATATCGAAAATGTTCAAGTTTATTTTGATGATATAGTAATTGGAGGTAAATCGGAAGATGATTGCAAAGTCAATCTTATACGGGTCTTAGATAGGTTGTTAGAATACAATGTAAAGGTGAATTTGGAAAAGTGCGAATTTTTTAAATCGGAAATTGATTATTTAGGGTATCGAATAAATGAATTTGGTATAACACCAAGCCAACAGAAGGTGGATGCCATTGTTAATGCTCCAGAACCAAGCAACAAAACTCAATTGAAGTCATACTTGGGGATGATTAACTATTATAATAAATGTATTCCTAATTTGTCTGGCGAACTACATTGCTTATATGAGTTGACAAAGGAAAAGGTAAAGTGGGCATGGGGAAAAGAGCATAGTGAAAGTTTTCAACGCAGTAAGCGATTGGTTAATAACATAACATAATATTAACACACTATGATCCTACAAAGAAAATCATTGTGTCCGCAGATGCAAGTCCATATGGGGTAGGTGGAATATTGTCTCACGTTATTGATGGTGTGGAACGTCCAGTGATGTTTACATCAAGCACGTTGAGTGCTGCAGAACGTAACTATTCTCAGCTCCATAGAGAGGCACTAGCCATTATATTTGCGGTAAAAAAATTCCACAAATATATTTTTGGGTTTAATTTTACTATACACAGTGATCATCAGCCTTTACGGGCAATTTTTGGTGAGAGAAAAGATTTTTCGGGGGTGGCAGCAAATCGTCTTCAGAGGTGGGCTATTTTCTTATTAATGTATTCATATGACATTAAATATAAAAAGGGAAAGGATATGGATAATGCAGATGCATTATCAAGATTGCACATGGGTTATAACACAGGTATTGAATATGATAGCATAAATAGTTTGAGCACTTCAACTTTCCCATTGAGTACGGAAGAGGTAAAAGAGTCGATGAAAAATGACTCGTGTATGACAGAAATTTATAATTCTATTATAACAGGCAAGTGGCGAACAGAAAAGACAGGAGAGCTACAAAAATATTATTTAAAAAGAGATTCACTTGCTACAGAAAATGGGTGTTTATTTTACGGCGATAGAATAGTAACTATACGTAATGATGTTTTGAAATTAATTCATGATCAACATATAGGAATAGTTAGAAGTAAAGCTTTAGCAAGAACAGTTGTTTGGTGGCCAGGTAGTGACCAAGATATTGAAAACTTTAATAATAAATGTGATTTTTGTCAGTCTACGCAAAACTCAAAGCCGGCTAATCTATCAAAATGGATAGAGGCAACATATCCATTTGAAAGAATTCATATCGATTTCTGTTCTTTAAAGGGACAACAGATTTTGATTTTGTATGATGCGTATTCAAAATGGATAGAGGCTATTCCTTTTAAAACAACTACAGCAGCTGTAGTAATTGAAAAACTTCGGTCAATTTTTTCTACGTTTGGGCTTCCATTTAGTATTGTAAGTGATAGTGGGCCTCCTTTTGGCTCCAGAGAATTTGTTGAATTTTGTAAATCTAACGGTATAGTTCCTCTTAAGTCTCCACCATACCACCCCCAATCTAACGGCAGTGCAGAAAGAGCTGTACAAACTTTCAAAAATGGATTGCGGAAATCACTGTTGGAGCTAAAAGAGGCCGGTATATCTTTACAACTAAGAATTGACCGATTCTTATTAAAGTATAGAACAACTCCGACCTCTTCAACTGGCTTAACACCTGGAGAAATGATTTTTCAATACAAACCACGAACATTACTTAATGTGTTAAATTCTAATAAATTGAATGTTACAGCAGAAACCAATTCAAAATCAGTTAAACCAAATGTGGGAATTAAACACGGTTCAGAAGTTTATCATAATAAAGTAGTACAATTCAATGTTGGGGAGGAAGTATGGTACAGAAATGTTTTTTCCAATTTTGTTAAATGGGTAAAGGGAAAGGTTATTAGTAAACTAAGTAGTTACAGGTACCTGGTTTTAGTCAATGGAATACAAAAACAGGCACATACGGATCAAATGAGAAAGAATACAAATTTGGATAAAACTTTGGTTGAAACTCGTAAAGACTTAAATAAAACGACTACAGAAATTCAAAGTAGTATTACTGATACGACTACAGAAATTCAAAGTGATATTACTGAGGAAGAGGGACAACGAATTGTTACTCGAAGTATGGCTAAGAGGACTAAAATTATAGGTGGAAAATGATTTTATTTAAGTTGGGAGGAATGATGTGTATTTAACATAAAGTTCTCTTAATAAATAAGTTCTTTTTTTTTTAATGGGTTGGAACTTTACTATACTTTTTTCAAAGTCTATCTTGTTCAAGTTGAGCTTTATTCTAGTGTCTCTTATTTCATTCCCAGGTGGCAGCCTTCGGCTACCAATACTCTAGGGGTTTTTATTTGGAATGCGCTTATATATACAGCTGTTTTTTTAAATTTTATAAACAACTGTATAAACACATTCCTAGCTACGTGCCTTTAGTTTTGTAATTAATTTGTGAAGTTTTTATTCGAACTGAGTGATGTTTAATCAAAGAAATTTTTTAATTTTTCAGGCTTAAGTTCGTTTTCTCTAAATTTAATTTTATTATAAATTAAATTATTATTTAAATTAGAAAGAAAGACAAATCTAGTGGCTCTTAATACTTGAAACAGACAAAAAAAAAGTTTTTTGACTGCGCGGAGGGTTGAACTGACATCGATGTTTCGAGACTAACCACAGTCTCATCATCAGAGTTGTCTACCGCTTAGACCTCACTGCCACCACGGCAGCTGCAATCACACCAGTTAAAGATCCTCTACATTAATTGAATCTGCTGAATTAAATGTAAGTTTTACACTACAGCTTTTTATAATTTTTAATGGGTTGGAACTTTACTATACTTTTTTCAAAGTCTATCTTGTTCAAGTTGAGCTTTATTCTAGTGTCTCTTATTTCATTCCCAGGTGGAAGCCTTCGGCTACCAATACTCTTGGGGTTTTTATTTGGAATGCGCTTATATCATTTAAGTTATGAGATTTTTCTTAGAAACATCTTGTTTAGACTGGTATAGCTCCATGCTTATAAAGCTTTCTTTAGACTCAGAATGGAATGAATGGAAAGATAATTTTTATGAAACTTATGCAGATAAAGGATGGGCTTCAATAAAATATGCAATATCTTAAATATGTAAATGGATCACTGTAAGATTACGCTCTTAAAAAGGAGAGAATGTTACTAGAAATGAATAAGTCAATAGACACTAAAACTTTAATTGATTTAATCGCAGCAGGATTGCCAGATCTAGTGACAGATGGTATAAGCAGAGAAGACTTAAATCATACACAAGACTTATTTAATGAATTGAGAAGTCTGGAACATATAATGAAAAGAAACCCTCCCGAAAAAAAGAGAAGTATGAATGTAATCTCACCATTAATAAAAGTAAAATTACTGTTACAAAACTGATTAGAAACGAGTGGAATATATGATTCTGGCTCTAATTTTTCTTTGATAAACTCAAAACTCTTAAAAGAAAATTATAAAAAGTATAATAAACAGTGCGCAAACCTAAGAACAATTAATGGTGAGAAAAAAACGAATGGTATGATTCGAATAAAAATAAAAATTTTTCGAATAGAAGAAAAAGTAGACTTATTTGTGATAGATGATGAAAACTTTAAATATGATGTTTTAATTGGGCTGGATATGATAAAAATCTTCAAATTAAATCAAGATGAAAACCTGAAAATAACACAAAGATATATCGAACCTAAAAATAAAAAAAATTTTGATGATTTTAAAGTGGTAATGCTTTCTGATAGAAATGAGTGCAGTTCAAATGAACATGTGAGTAAAATGGCAGAAAAATATACAATAAATTTTAATGAACACTTAGAAGTAGATAGTTTTGAAACTTGCATATACCATTTGCATATGGAACAACAATCAAGGATAAATACACTCATTGATAAATATAAATCAATTTTTGCAAAAGATAAATATGATACGGGTACAATAAGAGACTACGAAGCTCACGTTGACTTAAAAATTGATAAATATTGTAGTAAAAGGCCATATAGATGTTCTATAGGGGACAGAAAAGAAATTGAGGATCAAATCTCAAAACTCCTAAAAAGTAATCTAATCGAAGAGTCTTACGGTCCGTTTGCAGCTCTAGTAACTTTAGCTTACAAGAAAGAGGATAATAAAAAATCGAGGGAGTTAAATAAAATTGTTATACCTCAATCACAGCCTTTCCCTCTGATTGAATATTTAGTAGATAAAACAAGAAACTGTAATTTTTTTTCAACGTTGGACATAAACTCGGCCTTTTGGGCCATTCCATTAAGGGTTCAAGACCGACAAAAAACAGGCTTTGTAACTCAAGAAGGTAATTTTCAATGGACATGCCTCCCATTTGGATTGAAAACATCACCCGCAATTTTCCAAAGAATATTGAGTAATATAATAAGAAAACATGAACTTTCAAACTCCACAGTGATCTACATAGATGATATATTAATATTTTCGAAAACTTTTGAAGAACATATAAACCATTTAGAGAAGTTATTAAACGCAATAATGGAAGAAGGTTTCAGATTGAAATTATCGAAATGTAAGTTTGCAGCGGACTCTGTAAAATATTTAGGGCATGTAATAAAGAATAACTCGATAAGCCATTTAAAAGATAACCTAATTGCAATAAAAGAGTTCCCTGTTCCCAAAACTCAGAAAAATATTCGACAGTTTTTAGGGAAAATTAATTTTTATAACAAATATATACCGAAAAGTTCAATTATGTTAGACCCACTGCACAATCTCTTGAGAAAGGGAAACAAATTTATTTGATCGAAAGAATGCAATGAGTCCTTCGAGAGTGTGAAAAAGTTACTATGTTCACAACCTATTTTGGCAATATTTGATAAAGACTTACCAATAATTATTTATACAGATGCTAGTATAAAAGGTGTAGCAGCAATTTAATAAAAGAGGCTATTAAATATTGGCAATATAGACTTATAGGTACTAAATTTACAGTAATTTTTACATAAAGGCCAGGTCAGACGAAGAACTAGGAGATTTAACATATTTCTTGTCTCAGTATGACTTTAACATAAAGTATTCACCCGGAAAAAATAATTTGGAAGCTAATTGTTTAAGTAGAAACCCAGTATTAGAAGCTCATGAAAACAATGATGATCAGTTAAAAGTAATTAATTTTATTAAATTGGAAGAAATCTTAGCAGATCAACAGAAAAATGAAAAACTGAAAGCCAACAAAGAAAAATTTAAATTCAAACAACAGATTTATTACAAAATAACGAGAAAAAGAGAAAAAATCGTTTTAACTGAAAAATTTAGTATGGAGTTTATAAAAAAAATCTATGAACATTTCTGTCATATAGGATTGAAGCAAATGCAAATTAAGATTTGTCCTTTTTACACAGCCGACAATTTAACACATAATATAAAAAAACTTTGCAGAAACTGCGAAATATGTATCAAGAATAAGTCAAGAGGTGGAGATAAAATTGGTTTTCTATCACACTTAGGTCCAGCGAAAAAATCGTTTGAAATAGTTTCAATAGACCCAATCGGAGGATTCGGAGGCTCAAGATCCACAAAAAAATATCTACACCTTCTAGTCGACTACTTTACAAGATATGCATATATTTTAACGTCCAAAACACAGAATGCGCAGGATTTTACTAACTAATGGAGAAAGTAACAGATGATCACAAAATAGGCATGGTTTTATCAGATCAATACCCTGGAATAAATTCGAAGAAATTCAAAACATTTTTAAGGTCAAAATCCATACCCATAATTTTAATTAAACGAAAGACTAAATCAGACACTTGTAAATAAAATTAGATGCAGGATAAATGAAAACGATCTTGGACAACAATAGCGCAAGAATGTGTACAATTATACAATAAAACGGAACACACAATTACAGGCTTGACACCAAAATATTTATTAGAAGGCACAGATAGCACAATATTACCTGATGAACTAAAACAAAAAGGTACACTGGAAGACTGGATAAACAACAGAAAAATAGCTTTACAGAATACGATAAAATCCCATAATTATAACAAAAGAATATTTGATAAAAATAGAAAACACTTTGAGTTCCAAGTAGGTGATATGGTATTTGTCGCAAACGGTCACAAACTAAATCGGAAGAAAATGGATGAATTAAAAATTGGGCCGTATACAATAATAGCAAAATTGTCAAATTAAATTTACAAAACAAACACAGGTCACAGAGGATCTGAGTCGAGTCTTTTTCACATCACAAAGTTGGTCCCTGCTTCACACACTGAACTTAACCCATTTGGCTAAAAATCAAAAATAAAACAGGAGGGAGATGTAAGGAAAATGAATTCCCTTATTTAAAACACCTATCATGTACAGAAAAGAACGCACATATTTAGATTTCTGACTCACGTTATAATAGAAGCACAGATGTTTTATTAAATTCGTTAAGTCGTAATTAAAAGATTTTGGTAAAAAGAACTAGTTATTAAAAATTATTGCTTAGAAAGGAATTTACACTGAAATAATAAACTTTAAATGTCGTTTCTTTGCTTACAGGTAAATTCCTAATGAATAGTGTAATAAAAAAAGAAATAACTAAATAATGTTAAAATTTTACTAATAAAATTTATTAAAAAACTTTGCTTACAGAGAAACTCAGTTTTGTTTATTTAATTGGTGTTTGCTTCCTGCTACAATAAAACACATTATAAAATGACATTTTTTTGGTTTATGATCAAAATGGAAAAGCTAAAATTCTAGTTTATGCAAAAATCAGCAAGTGATGGCAAATCAAATTTTTTGGCCCTAACCTCAATCTCTACAACAGAAGATAAAACGTTTTGTATGATAGACTGCTACCAAGACATGTCACATCACACAGAACTGATAAAAAATGCAGCATTTAAAAAAGTCAAGAATTCAATTAAACAAAGATACCAAACACGAAGAATCTGGATTAATTAATTTGTGAAGTTTTTATTCGAACTGAGTGATGTTTAATCAAAGAAATTTTTTAATTTTTCAGGCTTAAGTTCGTTTTCTCTAAATTTAATTTTATTATAAATTAAATTATTATTTAAATTAGAAAGAAAGACAAATCTAGTGGCTCTTAATACTTGAAACAGACAAAGAAAAAGTTTTTTTGACTGCGCGGAGGGTTGAACTGACATCGATGTTTCGAGACTAACCACAGTCTCATCATCAGAGTTGTCTACCGCTTAGACCTCACTGCCACCACGGCAGCTGCAATCACACCAGTTAAAGATCCTCTACATTAATTGAATCTGCTGAATTACATGTAAGTTTTACACTAGAGCTTTTTATAATTTTTAATGGGTTGGAACTTTACTATACTTTTTTCAAAGTCTATCTTGTTCAAGTTGAGCTTTATTCTAGTGTCTCTTATTTCATTCCCAGGTGGCAGCCTTCGGCTACCAATACTCTAGGGGTTTTTATTTGGAATGCCCTTATATCATTTGAGTTATGAGATTTTTCTTAGAAACATCTTGTTTAGACTGGTATAACTCCATGCTTATAAAGCTTTCTTTAGACTCAGAATGGAATGAATGGAAAGATAATTTTTATGAAACTTATGCAGATAAAGGATGGGCTTCAATAAAATATGCAATATCTAAAATATGTAAATGGATCACTGTTAGATTACGCTCTTAAAAAGGAGAGAATGTTACTAGAAATGAATAAGTCAATAGACACTAAAACTTTAATTGATTTAATCGCAGCAGGATTGCCAGATCTAGTGACAGATGGTATAAGCAGAGAAGACTTAAATCATACACAAGACTTATTTAATGAATTGAGAAGTCTGGAACATATAATGAAAAGAAACCCTCCCGAAAAAAAGAGAAGTATGAATGTAATCTCACCATTAATAAAAGTAAAATTACTGTTACAAAACTGATTAGAAACGAGTGGAATATATGATTCTGGCTCTAATTTTTCTTCGATAAACTCAAAACTCTTAAAAGAAAATTATAAAAAGTATAATAAACAGTGCGCAAACCTAAGAACAATTAATGGTGAGAAAAAAACGAATGGTATGATTCGAATAAAAATGAAAATTTTTCGAATAGAAGAAAAAGTAGACTTATTTGTGATAGATGATGAAAACTTTAAATATGATGTTTTAATTGGGCTGGATATGATAAAAATCTTCAAATTAAATCAAGATGAAAACCTGAAAATAACACAAAGATATATCGAACCTAAAAATAAAAAAAATTTTGATGATTTTAAAGTGGTAATGCTTTCTGATAGAAATGAGTGCAGTTCAAATGAACATGTGAGTAAAATGGCAGAAAAATATACTGTAATGGCAACATTGGCCATAAACGATTTAGTACACTTAAGCAATACAACCTTGTTACTACTTTTATTAACACTAAGGTAACACTTTAAGTATAACACATTGTAAGAACAAGTAGATGTAAGAAAAGTAAAATAAACTTGGCGAGTTGGCCTACATCCATGACAGAAGCAACAAGTGTTTTAATTCGCTGCTACCATCCACCACATGGCGACCAAGACAGATAAAAAAAAAACTAGGAAAGATTTCGAAATTAAGCGGAATAAAATATGAGAAATACATTCGATTTATATCTTTCGTATTATAAAATGATTTGGTCTTAAATATTTAATGCAGAAGTAAAGTGTGTAACATCTAACATAAGTTGAAACAAAAGAACTTGTTAAAAATTCTGTGCGAAAATGTGATTTTATATATAAAAAAAAAAATACCTATTTAAGAATAAAATATACCCAAAAATAAAGAAAACACAACGGATTGGCGTTGAATGAAATGATATATTGGCTAACTCCAGAGAAGGGTATAAATAAATCCGCAGTTATAAAAAAAAAAAACTTAACAAACAGATATACGAAATAATACACAGTTATCCAAGTTTGGAAAAATTCGAGAATGTACGAACACTGAAAAATGCAAAATTAAAAACTTAACGAAAGAACTCAGAAATGGAAACTACAAAGAATAAGTTATAAAGTGGAAAAAATACAAAACAACTTTAAATTAACAACACAAAAAGAAACAACAAGCATACATACATATACACAAAATCAACAGTGAAAAATATTGAAAAAACGAAATAAAAGAAAGAAACTGAAAAGAAGAAAAAAAAGTAACAAAATGAACAATGAAAGTAACAAAACAAATAATTTTGATTGGTCAAAAAAAAAGTACATTTAATAAAATAATATAGAAAAAACACAGCAAGAAAAGAACACAAATTGGTGATAAAATTTAAAGTCAAACTACAAATAAAACAACATGAAAAAATAGAAAAAACTGAATTTGAGAAAAGAAACGAAATGAACATGGAACAAATACATATATACATAGTATACAACATTAACCAAGAAAGAGAAACAAAATTAACAAGAAAATAATTCAGACACAACAACAATAAGAAAACAACACAACAAAATCATTTAAAAGCAAAATAACGAGTGCAAGAAGAAAAAATATAATAGAACGAAGAAGCAGAATAAAATAAAACAGAGAAAAAAACAACAGAAGCAGCACAAAAAAAAGGCCGAAAATTAACAAAGGGAAAACAACAGAAGCAGCACGAAGAAACATACAGCAAACCTACATATAAACAGTAGCAACTACATAAAAACAACAAGAGATGACAACAATGAAAAACGTATATTGGGAAAAAAAAACTAATATATTTATCCATATACATAAGTATGTATACATTTTTACTAACATTTTACATTTATAATACACTTACACAAATATACAAAAACCCTCTAACACAATCAAAAACACAAACACATACACACATAAACAACACAAAGAAAATTAAAAAAAAAAATTAAATTAAAATAAAATCTTGAAATTTTATTTGTTTACTTTTAATATACATATGTACATTGCAAATAAATTTGTAATATACATACAAACAAATAAAAATTTGAAATGAAAAAAATGAAAAAAGTCTTGCGTTGATTTATGTGGGAAACTGTGTATACGTATACAAATTATATGTACACAAGTATGTGCTGTGAAAAAAAAAACAAAATTTAAGGGTTGTTTTTAACAAAAACAATGAACAAACAACAAAAAACATTACAAAACATTACAATAAAAACATACATATAATCAGATAAACTACATACATACATATGAGTGTATGTATGAAGATAAATATATAAGTATATAAACAAAAATATATACATACATACAGATGTATAAAATTATTTTATATAAACAATTTTTAATTTATAAAATATTAAATTGAATTTGCTAGCACTTTTATAAAAAGATGACATATTTAAAATAAATTATACGGGTAGATGTCAACAAATAATTTCGACATTAAAAAGTTTTAGTGTCTGAATTTGACAAAGTAAAGAAAAGAATATTGCAAAACAGACCAATTTCAAGCAACCAAAATAAAATTCAAGAATATATTAAACTTGTTATTAAAAATTACAACAATATAATAATATTTACAAAACCTTTTAGTAATCATTTGCCTAGTGACACAAAACAAAAAGTGCATAATAAAATTGTACATTGCAGGGAGTTACTGTTGAGAAGTTTTATCAAGTTAGAATGTAAAGTTAAAATCCCATTTGGTGAAAATTTGTTTGAAGTTGTTAAGGAAGAAATTTTAACAGATTTTAGTTCCGATAGTAACGCTGATAACTCGGATACGAGTATAGATACGGATACAAAATCATCAAATATCAAAGGTACAATTAATACACTTAGCGGTAATAGACTAAATTTAACAATGGCGTCCATAGAAGAAAAAACGAAATTTATATCGATGTGCTCTAATATTATACGGGAAAACTACGACGGAAATCCCCTTACACTAAATTCATTTTTAGATAAAATCAACTTGATTGAGGAAATAACCGCTCCAAACCTAATTACATGCTTCATTTCTTTTATAAAATCTAAGTTGGACGGAAAAGCTAGAGAGGTTTTACCCGATGATATTTCAAGCATAGCTCAAATAAAAAACTCACTTAAATCCAGAATAAAACCGGACAGTTCTAAAATTGTAGCAGGCAGAATTGCTGCTATGCATGTCAAGCAAAATAATTATGTAGATTTTTCAAAAAATGTCGAAAATTTGGCGAATGCTTTAGAGCGTTCTCTTGTTATAGAGGGCATTACAAAAGAAAAAGCGCACGAAATGGCTATAGAGCAGACGGTAAACATCTGCAGAAACAATGCTAAATCAGATCTAGTCAAAGCTATTTTAGCGTCTACAGTTTTCCAAGAACCCAAGGATGTAGTAGCAAAGCTAATAGTAGAAGAAGCAAACACAGAAAAAGATAGACATGTTTTGACGATGAGATATAACAGAAATAGAACAAACTTTAACCAAAAGCATCAGTCGAACTTTAGATTCCCCCGTGGTAATAACAATCATCAACAATCGTATAGGTCGAATGCGCACAATAATAACTCTAGAGGTAACAGTCAAAATAATTCTCGAAATAATAGGTACAACAACCGAGGTAGAAACAATAACAATTTCAATTATAATAACAATTCCAGTTATAATCGGAATTCGGGGCGAAATTTTTCTCACCAGAATGCATCAGTGAGAACTTTAAACTCGGAAGTCCCTCAGCAGGATATGGTGAGGGTGGAAGAGAGTCAATTGTAGATAAACAGAATCATTTTAAATCAGTATACAGCTTCAACCTTAATTTTTCAGATTTTATACGTTTAAATTGTACGGCATCATAAAAAAAAAACACATTTTTAGTAGATTCGCAAGCAGATATATCAATTTTGAAATTTTCTTCTATAAAAAATTTCATAGCAATCAATGAGTCGAATAAAGTTAACATTGTTGGCATAACAACAGATACAACAAAGTCGTTAGGTACAATTGCTACAAAATTGTTAATTGCTAATTATTCAATTTCACAAGTTTTTCATATAGTCCCTGACAGCTTTAATATCCCATCTGATGGTATTCTGGGCAAAGATTTTTTAAAAACAAATAAGTGTCAAATAGATTACAACTCAATGACGGTTTCATTTTATGTATATGGCGAAAGACTAATTATCCCTATTTCTCATGGTATTAGTAAAAACTCATGTTTCATTCCACCAAGGTGTGAAGTATTTAGATTATTTCAGTTAGAAAATGTAACTGAACCGCTTTTTGTTGATTCACAAGAAATTTGTGAGGGTGTATTTATAAGTAAATGCATTATAAACACCAAAACACCTGTTTTACGTATTTTAAATACGACGGATGGAACGAAATTCGTGCATAACTATAAACTTAAAACTGAAAAACTTTCAGAATATAATATTTATTCAATTAATAAAAATAATTTGAAACAGGAACGTATTGAAAACTTAAAAATTATCTTGAATGATAAAATGCCAAACTATGTCAAGGAAGATCTAATGCAAATATGTGAGGAATACGCAGATATCTTTACTCTCAAAAGTGATAAGATGACCATAAACAATTTTTATGAACAGCAACTGCGACTCAATGATACATCACCTGTGTATATCAAAAACTATCGACTCCCATATACACAAAGAAGCGAAATTAAAAAGCAAGTTCAGAACTTACTAGCAAATGACTTGATTGAACCCAGCACGTCAAATTATAACAGTCCTTTAATTTTAGTTCCGAAGAAAAGTCCAGATAATGTCAAATCTTATCGTATGTGCGTTGATTTTCGAGCAATTAATAAAAAACTCATAGCTGACAAATTCCCCTTGCCAAGGATTGATGATATACTCGACAATCTTGGTAGAGCTAAACATTTCTCGATAATCGATCTTTTCTCTGGTTTTCACCAGATACCGCTTCATGAAGACTCAAGAGACTTAACATCATTTAGTACAGATCAAGGAGCATTTAGATGGAAGGTTTTACCATTCGGACTGAATGTAGCTCCGAACTCTTTTTCTCGGATGATGTCTATAGCATTCTCAGGTTTAGAACCAAATAAAGCATTTTTGTATATGGACGATATTATTGTTATAGGAAACAGTAAGGAACATCATTTAAAGAATTTGGCTAGTGTTTTTAGAACGTTAAGAAAGTACAATTTGAAAATTAACCCTTACAAATGCAATTTTTTTAGACCCGAAGACACATTCTTAGGACACAAATGTACCTCGAACGGGCTCTTACCTGATGATTCGAAAATAAATGCAATACAAAAATACACAATACCAACAGACAAAGACGCTGTTAAACGTTTCATAGCTTTTGCTAATTATTACAGGAAATTTATTCCTAACTTTGCTTTACATGCTGCGCCTCTTAATTACATAACAAGAAAAAAAGTAAATTTTATTTGGGACAACAATTGTCAGAAAGCCTTTGAAACCATAAAATCAGAACTTATATCACCCAAAATTCTCCAATACCCCGATTTTACGAAAGAATTTATAATTACCGTCGATGCTTCAAAGATTGGTTGTGGTGCGATTTTAAGTCAGAATTTTGATGGACATGATTTGCCAGTGTATTACGCATCTAAGGCGTTTAGTAAAGCAGAACAAAGAAAACCAGTAATAGAACAAGAACTTTACGCAATATACTTTGCCATAAATCAATTCCGACCTTATGTCTATGGAACAAATTTTGTTGTCAGAACTGATCATCGACCGTTAGTCTACTTATTTAATATGAAGGATCCATCATCCAAACTAACGAATATAAGACTTAAACTTTCAGAATATAATTTCTTAATAGAATACATAAAAGGAAAAGATAACGTTGGTGCAGATGCATTATCTCGTATTTCAATTGACGAGTTGAAAAAAGAGATATATACTGAACAAATTCTCGCCATGACAACTCGAGCAATGTCCAAGCGGAATTATATAAACAAACCAACTTCAGAAAATTACAATGAAATTAAGTTACAAGTATACGACAAATTTTCCCAGAATTTTAACAAAACCATTTCGAAAATCAAATCAGAAATAAATTATGAACATAATGATTTAACTAACATAAAATTTAAAATATTTAACAGATTTAAATTGAAATTTTTAATAAATATTAAGATTGTCAACGAAACATTGAATTTCGAGGAAATGCTTTTGATGCTTCAAAGGGAAGCAAACAATCATAATATTTATATATTAGAATGGTCTAAGGACGATTCATTTTTTAGCAAATACAAAATTGATGAATTAAAAACCCATGGTAATAGAGTATTAACAACTCTGAAAATAATGTTAGTGGAACCAATAGAAATGGTATTTGATAAAGATAAACAGACAAAACTGTTGAAAATTCATCACACTGATCCGATTTTAGGTGGTCATTGTGGCAGAAAAAGATTATATGCAAAATTAAAGACAAAATATTACTGGAAAGGAATGACTAGGGACATAGCTTTTTTTATTAAAAATTGCACAGAATGTTTTTTTTTTTTTTTTTTTTTTTGTGATAATTTTATTATTTATTGAATCTTTAATTATTAAAATTGAATTATCAATAAGTTTTTCAAATCTTAAATCTAAAAAAAATATTAAATATAAGTTTAGCCAATGCTAAACAAAATTTTTAATTTCAACGGTTAATTTCCGTTGTTTTACATTTCTCGTGAACGGCTGAGAAAAAGAGTATCCCTTCTTTTCAGCCGGGTGTGGCCTCTATAATGAAGAATATTGCGCGCAAGTGGATTTGGGTGCAACTCAAGTTTTTTTATATATTTTTTCGCGTGTTTTGAAAATACTGTCTTCACCAACGGCACGTCTAGGTCTTTATGAATTCGATGGTTTCTGACATACCAGGGGGCTGCTGTTATTGTACGTAGGATTTTATTCTGTCGCCTTTGAATTCTTTCGACATTCGATGCTGAGGCAGTGCCCCATAACTGGATTCCATAGGACCATATTGGTTTCAGGATCGCGTTGTATAACAAAAGTTTACAGTCAAGACTTAATATAGAATTTCTTCCAATAAGCCAATTCATTTGAGCTGCTTTTAATTTCATTTGAGTCAACTTTGCGTCTATATGCCATTTCCATGTTAAACGACGATCAAGATGAACGCCTAGATATTTGACTACAGTGTGTTGTGGTATAGTCTCGGTGTTAATTTTTATAGGCGGGCATGTTTCCCTGCGCAACGTAAAAGTGACGTGTGCACATTTCTGCTCGTTAACTTTTATACGCCATTGTTTGAGCCATTTTTCCAGTTTGGATATATATTCTTGTAAGTTGCGGGAAGCTTCTACAGGATTTTCGTGAACGCTTAGAAAGGCTGTATCATCCGCAAATGTTGATGTATGAATGTTACTGTTTAACGGTAAGTCAGAGGCATATATTAAATAAAGTAAGGGTCCGAAGATACTGCCTTGAGGGACTCCGGCTTCAATCGACTGCGGAGGGCTTAAAAAATTGCCTTCCCTAACTACAAATTTACGTTCCATCAAATAGCTTTTTAAAAGCTTTACGATGTTTGCTGGTAGATTTTGTGTTAATTTATTGAAAAGACCTTCGTGCCATACTTTATCGAAAGCTTGTGAGACATCAATAAAGAGCGCAGTGTCATTAAGAATCTCTTGACCTTTATCCAATTTGGTTATAAAACCCTTCGAAATATATTCATAAATAGTTTTATTAAAAACATCGTTTAAAACAGTATCAGTTTTTAATTTTTTGTCGAGGCACATAAAACGCTTTACTGCATTTTCTGGCATTTTCGTATTTGTATCCCGCCACAATAATGAAGTTTCATAATGTCCATCTGATCGTTGCTTAGTAAACTCTTTTAAAATGTGCATGGCTTTTTTATCATCTTTACCTAAAACGCTTTTTTCCTTGTCTATGCAACTTACTTCCAGGCTGTAGAATTTTTTCAATAAATCTGCTAATGCGTTATTGCTGAAGTCATCAATGTGGCAGTGGTGGTGTTTTATAAGTGAATTTTTTCTCACTGTACCGTATACTAACCAGCCAAGACGGGTATGGATGGCTACAGGTTCGCCTATATTACCTTCCCTAACTTTATCATAAACACACAGTCTAGAATTATTTAGACCGATCAAAAGCCGAGGAGTAACATCAACGTAACTTGTTATAGGTAACCCTTTTAAATACGAAAATTGTTCTGCTAACTTTTCAGTATATACAGTCTGTTTTGGTAAAGAAAGCTGCTTTACCGTACGAATATCTATTTCATGAACTCTATTATTTGGTCCGGACACTTTTATAGCAAGTCGACGAGAGTTGTCTTCGTTTCGCTCCACACTTCCCGTCCATTTAAGGCATAAAGGCTCAGCAGTACCCAAGAGATTTAATTCATTGATAATTTCTTCATCTATTAGGCTTGTTGATGAACCATCGTCGATGAATGCAAAGGTTTCTATAAATTTATTCTCATTGCCATAGATTTTTACTGGAATTATTTTAAATAAATTGTTACAGCTCATACTACTGTGTGTGTTACAGTTGTGTGTGTGGCTGTTTTTATTTGGTTCTGCCACGTTCAAAGTTTGTTGCTTAATTTCTTCAATTTTTTTATGTAAAAGATAATGATGTTTAAATTGGCAATTATCAACACCACATACTTTGCTATTGTTGCATTTGCCAAAATGTTTACGTAAACATTGTTTACAAAGATTTAATTCTCTCACAATATCCCATCTGGCTGTTCTATCTGCCCTTTTAAATTTTTTACAATTAGCAACATTGTTGCAGTCACCACCACAAACTTTACAGTTTTTTTTATTTTCTTCAGCATGACTGTGTATATAAACATTTCTCTGTTTAATACGTGAAACATTCTCAGCGACAGAGCTAGAAGTGCTCTCAATGTTTACGCTGCTTGCTGAAACGCCAATGTCAAAAATCCAATCAGAGAATTCTGACAGATTTATTATTTTGTTTTGTTTTGTTAAATTCATTTTATAAGTTCCCCAGTTGATTTGGAAATACGGAGGCAATTTATTAATTAATTCTTGTATTAATGATGGATTGTTGAGTTCGTCGAGTAGCCCGCAAGCCACTATTATTGCCTGGAGACCTTTTACTTGCACGGCGAATGAGGTAATTGTATCTAATTTATTAACATTGACGTGGGTAATGCTCTTATTTTCAATTTCATTGAATGCAGAATTTTTTCTGGTTGTCCATACAACAGTTTTAAGGTTGAGATTGCTGCCGGAACACAGGATGGGTGGATAAGAATGTGCTGAACGGACTTCAGGGCATCTCCACGCAACGCCCTTTGTAGTCGGATTAAATTTTCGGCATCGGTTAAGCCACAAACAGTCGTTGACCAGTCGTAGGTGGAACTAAAAAGCGGCCACTCCTCTGGATTGCCCACAAATATAGGTAATTCTTTAGGAACTGTCTGCCTCGCATTTATTTGCTGATGTGTTAGATTTGCGGTCGTGCCGCAGTGTGGCACTGGCGTTATTGATGGAAGGAACGTAGAGTTAGTTGGTGCTTGCCGAGAAGTAGCAGATCGTGCACTTGTTGTTGTTTGTGTTTGTGTTGGTGCAGATGCTGTATTGTTTATGAAAGTAGTTGTGTTGTCATATGATGTTGAATTAAAAGAAACGTGTGGTGGTTTATTGTGAAAGTTTGTTTGTGTATAATTTGTTGGGGCATTTTCCGAAGTTTGAGTTGTTATCTTACATTGATTCAACATTGGGGTTATGATAGTTGCATCATTATTTAAATTTTGTGCGTGTGTTGTATTACACGGTGGTACAGAAAAATTAGTTGCTTCTGATACGTTTGGCGGATTAACTTGAGTGTTTAGCCATTCACGTACGGAGCTCATATCCACAGAGCTTCTATCGTCAACTTCTTCTTCGGTTTCTTGTAGCAGTTGGTATTTTTGCTTTAAAAATTCGTCGTCTCGTTCTTTTGCTAGTTGCCTCTCTTCCTCAAGCCGCTGAAGCTCTAAGTTTTTTCTACGATTTATGGAATTTGCTGAGACACTAGAGATTTTACTTCGGTGACTTGTTACAGATTTTGGTGAGCTACGAACTTGAGTTTTTTCGCTGCAGCTGTTGCATGTAAAATCTTGTTGATTATTTTCTACATTAACGCAGTTCAAGTGATAACTTTTTTGGCACTTATTACAAGGTATCGATTGATTGGTAGGTGGTTCGTGACATACTGGACATTTTTCGGTAAGTAGGTGTTTTGTGGCATGTTCTAAATTTTGTAATGGTGGTTGACCCTGAAAAGAGAGATTTTGCATTTTGTGGGACTTACAGTTTTTTGCCAGTGCTTGGTTCTCCTTTTGGGTTTATATGAACGGCTGCCGGTAAACTACCTGTTGCTTTTGAGGTTATGTGTGACGATCCAAGTATTAATTAAAAAAGAATTTTAATTTTGTTGCGGGAATGTCCCGGTCGCCCAGTTTTTACCAGATTGTCAACACCAAATACAAACTAAATAATTCCAAAGGATTTAAGTTCTATATTTGAATGATAAAATTCCTGTATTACAGAACATTAAAGTTATTTAGTTATAAAATGAGTGTAATACAATATACATACTTTTTTAGTGTAAAAACTGAGAGAAAGTACAATAAATAAGTTTAATTATTTTATATTATAAAAAACTATTTTCCAATTTGATCCAGATTCCACGAGTTTTATTCAGTAAGTAAGTATATTTAGGTACAGGAAATAGTGTCATATTTTAATTCGGTACGATTGTAGCTAAATAATTGGTACTTGCTCTACTCCGGTATTTGGTAAATAATAGGGCATCTACACACTAAATACTTAATCGGTAGTGGCGATAACAGTTGTGATTATAAATATTTTTTGGATCCATAGAATATTGAGCGGTAGCTAAAATATAGTCTATGAAACTGATATTCTATCGGAATAACCGGTTTTCCAACCAATCTCTTACATGGGAATACATATGTATATATTTATTTAAGTAAGAATTTAATTAAATTTGACCTACGAACCAACTACTGGGGCTTTTTTGTTTTAAAACTAGCAATAGCCTTCTCAATCTCTACAATATTGAATCTTAGCGGTATTTCTGGAAAATAGACGACTGATGGCAGGGGATGACCCCTACGTATGCAGTGCATTGTGCCGGAACTCAGAGAGAGGGATAGAGTAGAGTATATAGATGTTGAAAATGTAGAAGGCTTAACTTTTTTACAACTCTGCTTTGCGCGTTATGTTAATTTTTATAGCAGTGTTGAAGCGCCTCCGGTGTTAGGTAGACGCATTAACTTTGTTAAGCTGTATTGGCAGGCATTTTATTAATTGTTTTACTTCGGCGATGTTTCTGCTAACCGACGAAGGAGGACGATACGTTAGCTTGGAACAGCATCAATCGCTGTCGGAACAGTTTTTTAGTGACCAGTGCTATACCTTCATCACTTAAATAGTCCGACAACAATTAATACAATGTCTCACTAGTGTACATTACAGAAATTAATGATGTTGATTGACTTGCTCTGGCCAGGGTTTGAACCCAGGCCCCACGTCATTGTTTGCTTAGTAGTCAACGCGCTAACCACTTCAGCCAACACCACCCTAAGTTCAACAATATCAGCTGAAATATTAGGAACAGCATCAGTTCTTGTCCAGTCACCATTCGAAGTTCGCAATGGAGGTTTGTATATCACTGGCCTTTTAAGTCTTCTGGCCATAGCGAATAAGTTCTTCACGAAATTTTTGGAGGAAAACAATTTTTTGTGTTTGTAAAAGTTTTCTTAGCTGTTTGGTACATTCCTTCAGCCTTAACTTTAACTGACGGGATCTGTAACGTTGCCATTCTCGTCGAGCTCTCCTTTTTCAGATAATAGCCTTTCTATATCTTCAGAAAAAGTATTGTTCAATCTCCCTTGTTGATTTGTTTGATACAAAGCATTGTGCCGGAACTACGAAAATAGGTTTTGGGCAGGAGGATAAAGGGAGTAGTGTTTCTGGACATTCGATTTTAACTTTAACACACTAAAAAAGGCAGGAAAGACATCTGCGGGGAGTTTTATTCATACGAACAGTTCGGCTAAAGTACGAATTCTCTCTGCGATGCGAGTGCGGTTCAGTGGCATATCTACCACAAAGGGATGTGCTCTTAATAAAGAGCGTGTTGTTCGTGAAAAGTGGCGGGCTTCGCGAACAAGTTCCCTGATTTCATTAGAACATATTCCGTTGTAGTAGCGATAGAAAAATGAAACACACCCAACATTGCGTCGATGCTCCAGTGAGTCAATAGAGTTGGCTACCCTGCTTTCACCGATAAGCATCTTCGCCTTATCTTGTACGCGATCGAGTAACTTTAAAATAGATTTTGAAGCACCGGCCTATGCATGAGAGTTGTATTCTAGTTTTGGTCTGATAAAGGTGGTATAAATATTAAAGAGATCATATGGAGTGAAGTACATATGTAATACAAGGTCTTAAAAACCGAGGCACTTGAATGCTTATTTTGAGACATGAAAAATATGATCATTAAATCGATCATCACAATGAATTTTAATGCCGAGAACATCAAGAGCTTCTGATTCTTCAATATCTATACCCTCCATATTTACAGATGGAGCAGCATGTCCGGTCATACGTCTGTGCGTGAGCATAGAAAATTAAGTCTTTCGCGCATTAAAATTGACCCTATTAGCATGACCCCAATTTGAAATTGTCAGGAGATCGCGATTTAGTGTATCAGTCATATTTTGCTGCATTGCCCGGATCTCCGACGGGTTTGGCCTCTTACAGAATAAATACGAATGAACTAAGCTGTCGTCATCTGCAAAAGAGTAGATAGGGAGGGAACTTTAACATAGCAGGTCAATAAGAAAAATAAGAATAAGAGTAGGCGAAAGAACAGAGCCTTGCGTTACCCCTGTATTTAGTTTAACTCGTTAGATGAGATGCCATCTACAGGAAATCGTATAGTGCGATCTCTGAGAAAGCTCGATACCAAAAACAATTAGTTTTGCCCAAGTTCTCCATGCGTTACCATTGTATTTAGCTTGAACTCGTTTGATGAGATGCCATCTACAGAAAATCGTATTGTGCGATCTCTGAGAAAGCTCGATACCAAAAGCAATTATTTTTGACAAAAGTTCTCCATGCCACACTCTATCAAATGCTTTGGAAATATCTAGAGCCAACTCTTCACTTTCGCCAATGTGATGTATGCTATTACAACACTTTTCCGAAAGGAAAGCTAGTAGGTCCCTCGTAAAGCGGGCCCTACGAAAGCCATACTGCCGGTAGCTAAGTAAACTGTTGAGCTGCAAATATTTCACAAAAATTGATAGCTGTGTCGTAGGCTGCAAGCAATTTGATTTCAAGATGTAATCAAGAAAACAACTTAAAATGGTTGCTGTTTACTTGAATGAAAAATTAAAACCAAACTTGAAAGCAAAATTTATATCAAATTGATAGTCAATTTTTAAATGTGTGAGTGTTTAGTAAATTGAAACAAATCTTGATCGAGTGACACCCATGTAAAAAAACAAATATGTATAAGAAAAATTCAAAATAATTAATTTATATAAAAAAATTGTGAAAAAATTTTCATGCATCAAAAAGTTTTAAAAATTAGTGATTTTTTTGGAGAATTTTTTCCAATTGGCTTAAATATTTTCCTTTGCCCCAAACATTTTATTTGAGAATAATGATACTTAATTTAAAGTGGTTCATATAATTAGTATTCCAATTATTCTGTTCCCAAAACTTATCAATAAATTTTTTTTTGTAATTATTCGTTATATCTAATGAGTATCAGTCATCATCATCTGTTTCATGATTTACGTTTGGCATTAAATGACTTTATTCAAGAATACTTTGGTTGTTATTCTTCCCAATATTAGCAGGTATGAAGAAGTAAGATTAAACCCTAGCACTGTGATATAAGGAAACGGGGGAGGAATAATAGGATCAAATATTGGAATTATTATAAAAAAATTCAGACCAGTAAGGTGAAATATAAATCCTGCAGTCTGCTGAATTTATATATTTAATATTTCAAATAAAATATTTCAAATTGAACAATGCTTAGAAAAACTACAAAGTGAAGATAAATTAGCTCATTTGGCAACGCTGGCTATCAAAATCAACCCTTATTTAATACAATACTGTAAATACTATATTGACAGTATTGTATTTTGGCAAATGTCATATTCCATGCAAAATAAAAGCTCTTTAGGGTACGTAAAATCCTATTGTCATAATACATGAAATTGAATTGATTGATTGTAAAGAGCGCTCACTTACTGAGCTAAAAACGCTCAGTAATGTGAGCGGCTCATTTAGCTCACTTGTGTGAATCGTTCAGTTGAACTAGTTTGTTCAGGAGCTACACAACTCTAGTCGAAAAGCAATGTTGCAAGACCAGTGCTGGAATACCATCCGGCCCAAGATACTTGTTCACGTTAAGGTTCGCAAAAACTTTTTTAATTGTATCATTCCACATCCCAGTGATTCCTAAGAACGTTTTCATTTCGGTACTTGTTGTTATAAATGATGAACAATTGCTTGTTGAAGCATATTTGTTCGTATAATCCACTATTAGATTCAACACATCATAATCGATAAACTTTCCTCAAAGCTCCATGGCACCGATACTTTCATAGAAAGCCTTATATGAACTCGCGCTATCATCAAAAGGCACCTTGTCGAACTTGTAATTTCGTCGCCGAGACCATTTTGGTAATGTCCCTTTATCAATTTTAGATCGCAATGAAAAATTCCAACAGAATTGTGAAAAAGAAACAAAAGGTGATTCCTTTTTTTGGATTTATCTAATAAGCTGTGGAACTCGAAACCGGATTAATTTTTGACGACGATTGCTTACAATTATAACGCAGTTGGAAATATTTTTTTTTTTTTTTTTGATAATTTTATTATTTATTGAATCTTTAATTATTTAAATTGAATTATCAATAAGTTTTTCAAATCTTAAATCTAAAAAATATTAAATATAAGTTTAGCCAATGCTAAACAAAATTTTTAATTTCAACGGTTAATTTTTGTTGTTTTACATCTCTCGTGAACGGCTGAGAAAAAGAGTATCCCTTCTTTTCAGCCGGGTGTGGCCTCTATAATGAAGAATATTGCACGCAAGTGGATTTGGGTGCAACTCAAGTTTTTTTATATATTTTTTCGCGTGTTTTGAAAATACTGTCTTCACCAAAGGAACGTCTAGGTCTTTATGAATTCGATGGTTTCTGACATACCAGGGGGCTGCTGTTATTGTACGTAGGATTTTATTCTGTCGCCTTTGAATTCTTTCGACATTCGATGCTGAGGCAGTGACCCATAACTGGATTCCATAGGACCATATTGGTTTCAGGATCCCGTTGTATAGTAGAAGTTTACAGTCTAGGCTCAGTATAGAATTTCTTCCAATAAGCCAATTCATTTGAGCTGCTTTTAATTTTATTTGTGTCAACTTTGCGTCTATATGCGATTTCCATGTTAAACGACGATCAAGATGAACGCCTAGATATTTGACTACAGTGTGTTGCGGTATAGTCTCGGTATTAATTTTTATAGGCGGGCATGTTTCCTTGCGCAACGTAAAAGTGACGTGTGCACATTTCTGCTCGTTAACTTTTATACGCCATTGTTTGAGCCATTTTTCCAGTTTGGATGTATATTCTTGTAAGTTGCGGGAAGCTTCTACAGGATTTTCGTGAACGCTTAGAAAGGCTGTATCATCCGCAAATGTTGATGTATGAATGTTACTGCTTAACGGTAAGTCAGAGGCATATATTAAATAAAGTAAGGGTCCGGAGATACTGCCTTGAGGGACTCCGGCTTCAATCGACTGCGGAGGGCTTAAAAAATTGCCTTCCCTAACTACAAATTTACGTTCCATTAAATAGCTTTTTAAAAGCTTTACGATGTTTGCTGGTAGATTTTGTGTTAACTTATTGAAAAGACCTTCGTGCCATACTTTATCGAAAGCTTGTGAGACATCAATAAAGAGCGCAGAGCAGTATTGCTTTTTTTCAAAAGTGTCTCGAACGACATTCACAAGTCTGTGAGTTTGTTCAATTGTGCTATGTTGTCTGCGAAAACCGAATTGATGATCTGGAATACATCCATTACTAGTCACTATAGGCATCAGCTTGCTCATATACAGCTTTTCAAATAGTTTTGAAATGTTAGACAGTAAACTAATAGGCCGATAGGATTCAACCTTTGTATGATCCTTGCCGGGCTTTGGTATCATAGTAATTAGCGAAACCTTCCATTCTTTAGGATAGTGTTCTAGGCGTAGAATACTGTTAAAAATGAATAGTATTATTCTTTTTGCAGTGTAAGGCAATTCTTGAAGCATTTTGTTGCTTATTTTGTCGACACCTGGGGCTTTTCTGGTGTTAAGACTAGTAATAGTATTTTCAATCTCCGTCATGTTAAATCTCATCGGTATTTCTGGTAAAGAGACGACTGGTGGCAGTTCAACAATATCAGCAGAAATATTCGGGGTAAATACTTTTTCTAGGTGCTTAACAAATAGATCACCTTTTTCAGCATCAGTTCTTGCCCAGTCACCATTAGAGGCTCGTAACGGAGGTTTGCAAATCACTGGCCTTTTAAGTCCTCTGGCTGCACGCCACAGCGAATAATCTGTTGATGGTGTTGCATCGAGTTCTTGCAGAAATTTTTGCAGCGAAGCTGTTTTTTGAGCTTGCAAAACTTTCCTAAGCTGCTTGGTACACTCCTTAAGCCTTAATTTTAGCTGGGGCGATCTGTAGCGCTGCCATTCTCGTCGAGCTCGCCGTTTTTCAGTCAATAGCCTTTCTATATCTACAGAAAAAATATTGTTAAATCTCACTGGTTGGTTTATTTCATTTGAAGTAGCATTAAAAGCAGCTTGTTTAACATGCGCTTCAAACAACCTGAGAGAATCGTCTATGTCTGAAGGTGTTCTCAGCGGCATTTTTTCCGAGCAATGAGCACTCAGATATTTTCTGTATTTCAGCCAGTTAATACGTGCAGATGTCGTCGCTAAATCACATGTTGTGTGTGAGTAAATAGTGACAATTGTAGGCGAGTGGTCTGAAGATAAGTCCAAAGATGCTTCAACTTCAACCATCTCGCTGGGCACGCCTTTCACAATTCCAAAGTCGATAACATCAGGAATTTTTTGTCGATCTGTTGGCCAATATGTTGGCTGTCCACTTGAAACTACATTCAAACCCATTTTAGATATTGTGTCGAATAAAATTCGTCCCTTAGGTGTGATTAAACGTGAACCCCAAAATGTGTGTTTAGCATTGTAGTCGCCAGCTGCTAGAAAACGGAGGCCCAGTGATTTATAAAAAGCCGTATATTGACTCTCGGTAATTGTGAATCTGGGGGGCGAATAGACAGATGATATTACAAGTTTTTGATAGTAAGTTTCGATGCAGATGTTCGTTGCTTGAAGATAATCTTCACAAAAATCATTCAACAGGTGGTGTTTTATTCGCGTTTTTATTAGGATTCCCGAACCACCACAAGCTCTGCCACGGGGATCCTTGGTGTCGTAAAAATTATATCCACTAATTCTGAAACAGCTTCGAGATGTCAAATGAGTTTCTGAGATAAGCATAACATCGATTTGTTTATCCTGAAGAAAATATTCTATTTCGTTCTTATGTTGGCAGATGCCGTTTGCGTTCCAAAAACAGATTTTTAAGTTCATGGTTTGCTTAGTACAGCCTGCAACAAGGTAGACTGCATTTTCAACATTTCCTGCATCATACAGGACATGTTGAGAGTAAATGTATTTACAGTTTGTATTAAGCTCTCAATTGAGGCTTCAATACGACTAAAATTATACCCCGAATCTTCATTTACATTTACGGTTTTTTGCGCCGTACTCTGATTGCTTTTTAAAATACTAGCGTATGAAAATTTGTTGTTAGATTGTTGTTGAGCACTAGTCGCGTTAGACTTGAAAATGTTTGAAAATTGATTTTGGCTGGTGGACGGTTGAGGTAACTGTGGATAGTTAATAGGGGTTTTAGGTTGAGCGGGAGTAGCATTGGTTTTTTTGGTTGATGAATTCTTAAAAAACGAGTAAAGGGGGCAGCCTCTATAGTTGGCAGTGTGATTTCCGCCGCAATTGCCACATTTTTTCGCCTTGGTATCACCTTTTATTTTATCACAGTTAGCAGTACTGTGTAACTCACCACATACAACGCAGACTGTAGGCAACTTGCAATAAGTCTTCGTGTGCCCAAATTCTTGGCAGTTCAGGCATTGAACAGGTCCAGCTCTTTTATGTGGAAGCTCAACAGTAACTCTTCGATGCAACAAGTACTTTAAGTCATATATTGGATGCGCTTCATTCTTTTTTATTTTTATGCCATCTGGCTGTAACTCGACTCTAAATATTGGTTGGGGGATTTTTTCTCTATTTTTAATGTTTGAGACATTTTTCACCTTGTAGCCACTATTTTCAAGGCCAGACTTGACCTCTTCCGGATCCACGCTAGAGTCTATACCTTTTATTACGACTGTTAGACCTTTAGCACTCTTTAATTGGTACGTGGAGAAGTTTTTATTTTTAGATTCTAAATCTGAAACAATTTTTCGGTAATTATTTTCATGAGCTACCTGAATTTTTGTTTCATTGATGTTTCCGCGCTTAATTGAAGTTACATAAAACTCATTTTCTCCAATTAATGAGATAAGACTTTTAACCAGCAAACTGGAATTCTGCTCTCTTAAATATATGGGTGGGGGCTTACTCGAACTTGTTGTAGTTGTGTCTTCATCGCCTTGTTCAGATAACATCGCGAAACGATTTTCGGAATTTATTATATTGTTTTTTCCATCTCTGGGAGCTTTCGATGTTGAAGCAATTTGAGCTGATTTTGGACTTCTTCCCCTTTTTAACACGGTTATGTATCTGTCCATTCCTGTTTGAATTTTATTATCATTTATTGTACTCACCGCATCTACCATTTTGTGCACGTTGGTCACCTTGTTACTTATTGTTTGTTTGTTTGTTTGTACAGCTAAGCTGACAAGTTTGCTGATGGGTGCAATTGTTGTTGTTTCTTGATCACTATTTAACATGTTCAGAGATAATGATCGCACACGAGTATTTGTGTTTTCTGTTAAATTCAGGTTTTTGTTTAATTCATTTTTTTTATTGTCGTCATCAGCAACTAAAGTTATATATTGTACATTCCTACTGCTTGTGGGATTATTGTTGTTTTTGTCAGAAGATGAACTCATCAGAGTTCTCTTTTTTTATTTTCACTTATATTAGTTTGTGTATGCAAATATTTATGTATATTGCACACAAACAAAAAATAAAATAAAACCAGTAAAATAACTGTTCAATAAATGTTTTGTTTTTTTTATATATTTTGTGACTTGAAAATATATTTTTTTTTATTTAATTTTTTATATTCAGTTGCGACGTTTATAAAACGCGTCTGTTCACTACGAGAGTTGAAACACGAATGCACAGAATGTAATACGAATAAAGTTAGAATTGGAACAAAAGAAAAACTCACACTTACACCCACACCGATTAAACCTTTTGAAGTGGTAGTATTGGACACAATTGGTCCGTTACCAACATCAAAATATGGTAATAAATATGGTTTAACATTAATATGCGATTTTACAAAATATCTTGTTACTATACCTATACCAGATAAAAGTGCAAAAACTGTTGCACAAGCAATTTTTGAAAATTTTATTTTGATTTACGGTAGAATGAATTCAATTAAAACTGATTTAGGTACTGAATTTAAAAATGACATTTTTTGCGAACTATGCAAATATTTAAACATCGAGTTAAATTTTTCAACCGCTTACCACCATCAAACCGTAGGAACAGCTGAACGAAATCATAGAGTTTTTAATGAGTACATAAGATCTTATATCAGCGAAAACATATCGGACTGGGATACGTACTTAAAATATTTTACTTTCTTCCATAACACAACTTCAAGTTCAACTTTTGATAATAAATATACACCGTTCGAACTTGTATTTGGAAAAGAAGCAATTAAATTTAAAAAAAGAAAAAACCATACATAAAAATAGAATTAGAAAAGCATAAAATATTGCTAAAATATCGAATAAATAATAATTTTAATTAAACTAGATAAAACTAAAACATAATCGCAAACTAAAAATGGATTTCAATTCATAATATTTTTAAAACACAATTGTCAAAAAAAAAAAAAAAATAAATAAAACAAAAAAAAAAACAACAAAATATTTGCTTTAAAACAAATCTAATTGTATGTACTACGTAATTTTTCACGACTTAATAAAAACACAATTTTGTTTTTCTTTTCTAAAAATTTAAACAAATAGTAGTGCATAGTAGTAAACAAATTGAATAATCCAAATAAAACCCAAGTATTGTTGTTGAGTATAAACTATTTTTTAATGAATACAATATAAATTTTAGAATGTATAAAGATTAAAGAAAAAAAAAAAGAAAAATATTGGAAAAAAAAACTAAAACAATCTACAATAAGTAATGAAAATTGAAAGCATTAAGTTATATAGCTTTTTATATTAAAAGCATAACTAAACATAAACTTAGATTTAGATCTAGTATTTAAATTCCAAAAATACATATAATATACATATATGAAAAAATATAAAAAAAAATAATTAATATTAGATTTAATAAATGTATATAAAAAGAAAAAAAGAAAATTTTGAATCAAAACAGCCTGATCAACTGTGTTGATTCAACATTTTTCCCCCGGAAGGGAGGTGTAATGGCAACATTGGCCATAAACGATTTAGTACACTTAAGCAATACAACCTTGTTACTACTTCTATTAACACTAAGGTAACACTTTAAGTATAACACATTGTAAGAACAAGTAGATGTAAGAAAAGTAAAATAAACTTGGCGAGTTGGCCTACATCCATGACAGAAGCAACAAGTGTTTTAATTCGCTGCTACCATCCACCACAATACAAACTTGCATATACCATTTGCATATGGAACAACAATCAAGGATAAATACACTCATTGATAAATATAAATCAATTTTTTCAAAAGATAAATATGATACGGGTACAATAAGAGACTACGAAGCTCACGTTGACTTAAAAATTGATAAATATTGTAGTAAAAGGTCATATAGATGTTCTATAGAGGACAGAAAAGAAATTGAGGATCAAATCTCAAAACTCCTAAAAAGTAATCTAATCGAAGAGTCTTACGGTCCGTTTGCAGCTCTAGTAACTTTAGCTTACAAGAAAGAGGATAATAAAAAATCGACACTCTGTATTGACTTTAGGGAGTTAAATAAAATTGTTATACCTCAATCACAGCCTTTATCTCTGATTGAAGATTTAGTAGATAAAACAAGAAACTGTAATTTTTTTTCAACGTTGGACATAAACTCGGCCTTTTGGGCCATTCCATTAAGGGTTCAAGACCGACAAAACAGGCTTTGTAACTCAAGAAGGTAATTTTCAATGGACATGCTTCCCATTTGGATTGAAAACATCATCCGCAATTTTCCAAAGAATATTGAGTAATATAATAAGAAAACATGAACTTTCAAATTCCACAGTGATCTACATAGATGATATATTAATATTTTCGAAAACTTTTGAAGAACATATGAACCATTTAGAGAAGTTATTAAACGCAATAATGGAAGAAGGTTTCAGATTGAAATTATCGAAATGTAAGTTTGCAGCGGACTCTGTAAAATATTTAGGGCATGTAATAAAGAATAACTCGATAAGCCCTTTAAAAGATAACCTAATTGCAATAAAAGAGTTCCCTGTTCCCAAAACTCAGAAAAATATTCGACAGTTTTTAGGGAAAATTAATTTTTATAACAAATATATACCGAAAAGTTCAATTATGTTAGACCCACTGCACAATCTCTTGAGAAAGGGAAACAAATTTATTTGATCGAAAGAATGCAATGAGTCCTTCGAGAGTGTGAAAAAGTTACTATGTTCATAACCTATTTTGGCAATATTTGATAAAGACTCACCAATAATTATTTATACAGATGCTAGTATAAAAGGTGTAGCAGCAATTTAATAAAAGAGGCTATTAAATATTGGCAATATAGACTTATAGGTATTAAATTTACAGTAATTTTTACATAAAGGCCAGGTCAGACGAAGAACTAGGAGATTTAACATATTTCTTGTCTCAGTATGACTTTAACATAAAGTATTCACCCGGAAAAAATAATTTGGAAGCTAATTGTTTAAGTAGAAACCCAGTATTAGAAGCTCATGAAAACAATGATGATCAGTTAAAAGTAATTAATTTTATTAAATTGGAAGAAATCTTAGCAGATCAACAGAAAAATGAAAAACTGAAAGCCAACAAAGAAAAATTTAAATTCAAACAACAGATTTATTACAAAATAACGAGAAAAAGAGAAAAAATGGTTTTAACTGAAAAATTTAGTATGGAGTTTATAAAAAAAATCCATGAACATTTCTGTCATATAGGATTGAAGCAAATGCAAAATAAGATTTGTCCTTTTTACACAGCCGACAATTTAACACATAATATAAACAAAATTTGCAGAAACTGCGAAATATGTATCAAGAATAAGTCAAGAGGTGGGATAAAATTGGTTTTCTATCACACTTAGGTCCAGCGAAAAAATCGTTTGAAATAGTTTCAATAGACCCAATCGGAGGATTCGGAGGCTCAAGATCCACAAAAAAATATCTACACCTTCTAGTCGACTACTTTACAAGATATGCATATATTTTAACGTCCAAAACACAGAATGCGCAGGATTTTACTAACTAATGGAGAAAGTAACAGATGATCACAAAATAGGCATGGTTTTATCAGATCAATACCCTGGAATAAATTCGAAGAAATTCAAAACATTTTTAAGGTCAAAATCCATACCCATAATTTTAATTAAACGAAAGACTAAATCAGCCACTTGTAAACAAAATTAGATGCAGGATAAATGAAAACGATCTTGGACAACAATAGCGCAAGAATGTGTACAATTATACAATAAAACGGAACACACAATTACAGGCTTGACACCAAAATATTTATTAGAAGGCACAGATAGCACAATATTACCTGATGAACTAAAACAAAAAGGTACACTCGAAGACTGGATAAACAACAGAAAAATAGCTTTACAGAATACGATAAAATCCCATAATTATAACAAAAGAATGTTTGATAAAAATAGAAAACACTTTGAGTTCCAAGTAGGAGATATGGTATTTGTCGCAAACGGTCACAAACTAAATCGGAAGAAAATGGATGAATTAAAAATTGGGCCGTATACAATAATAGCGAAATTGTCAAATTCAATTTACAAAACAAACACAGGTCACAGAGGATCTGAGTCGAGTCTTTTTCACATCACGAAGTTGGTCCCTGCTTCACACACTGAACTTAACCCATTTGGCTAAAAATCAAAAATAAAACAGGAGGAAGATGTAAGGAAAATGAATTCCCTTATTTAAAACACCTATCATGTACAGAAAAGAACGCACATATTTAGATTTCTGACTCACGTTATAATAGAAGCACAGATGTTTTATTAAATTCGTTAAATCGTAATTTAAAGATTTTGGTAAAAAGAAGTAGTTATTAAAAAAGTTATTCCTTAGAAAGGAATTTACACTGAAATAATAAACTTTAAATGTCGTTTCTTTGCTTACAGGTAAATTCCTAATGAATAGTGTAATAGAAAAAGAAATAACTAAATAATGTTAAAAAATTGACTAATAAAATTTATTAAAAAACTTTGCTTACAGAGAAACTCAGTTTTGTTTATTTAATTGGTGTTTGCTTCCTGCTACAATAAAACACATTATACATATATTTAATATTTTTTTAAATTTAAGATTTAAAAAACTTATTGATAATTTAATATATAATTGAAGATTCAATAAATTTAATAAATACACAAGTAACTTAAATTAATAGTGTTTTGTTGTGGGAAAGTGATGAAGAGGATTTTGCTTCAGATAGATTCTATTCTATAAGTTATTTTAACATTTAAAGATAAAATTTTTTGTAAGCACAATGGTAGATCCTATTTGGGGAAACCCTGACAATGAAATTAAATAAGAAGAATCTAATGTCAACAATAAACCGGTAGAAACTACATAATAAGATAATTGTACCAGAGTATGCAATAACTTTTCTTGTAGTAGGAATTTTACTATATATAATACATAGAATTTACAAATGTTTAAAAAATTGTGATCATAAAAATTCTAGCGTTACAACATAAGTTTATGTTATAAATAAGCATTTGTAAAAAAAAAACTAAAAAAGAACAACAATAAACAAAATTTTTAAATGGAAGAAGATATTTCAAACCTAAGAGAAATATTAAAAATTTCGAAGAAAACTCCAGTAAGGACTTATACACAAAAAACTATTCAAAATAAGTTAGAAGCTATAGGAAATATAAGAAGAGATTTTCAAACAAAAGAAATCGAAGAAAAAGATAAACAAAAAAAAAAAATATAATTTAATGATATTTATTTAATTATATTAAAAATTAAATATTTGTTAGAAAATTCAAAAGACCTAGAGAATTCAATAAATATTAAAGGGCTGCATGAACGTGGTCATCAATGAACATATTCTTATGTTTATTGACTAAAACTCTATTACGAATAAAAATCAGAACACCAAACAAACTGTTGCTTTGTTCATAGTATGAGTCAGAACATTTTGTTTCACTTCGTTAACACAAAGAGTTTTTTCATTGAAACGATTTTTATTCGAAGTTCTCGCTCACAGTTTCTTATTAATACGCAATAGCAATGTTGCCAATTTGGTGAAATCATGTAATCTTTTGCATGCGCCACCCATGTAATGCATATGTAATTTCAAGTTTTAGCTTTTACACGCATGTACGTATGTATGTATATACTATTCATATGACGAGCACTAGTTTACTACTATCAAATTCAATATGTATTTTAGTTTGTTATTTGCATTTCTAAATAACATAAACCTTCAATAAACGTTAATAAATAAAATAAATCATTAATGATTAAACTGTTGTAGTGATCTGTCATCTGACTACTCTTAATTTAAGATTGCAACTCTGTGTTATTATCTAGCTACTCTTATCTTTAAATAACAACTCTGTGTTATTGAACATATGTTTATAAAAATGCAACCAAGTTTGGATTAGCATATCCGGTGTATTATATTTTCGGCATTAGACAAATAAACACGTTGAATATTAAAACTTAATTAAAAGTGTTTCAATTCATCGATTTACATTTGCTCTTTATAAAATCAGGTGTGGGGTACAACTGTTGTACCAATGTTAAAGTATAATTAATAAAAATTAAAGGATGCAGAAAATTAAAATGGATTTGCGACCAAGTCGCCAAGCACTAGTAAGTGCACTTAATTATGTTATTAGATGTTGATTATATGTAACGTATAGTTATAGTTATATGTTTATGTTAATTTATTTTATTATACTTTAATATAAATGTACTCTGTAATATATAAATTACTTATTAAAAATATGTCTTATACATAGATTTAAATATCAGATTTTTGATATATATTTTTTAGACATTATTAAGTTTTCATAAAAAGAACAATAAATATTATTATATACATTTATTTTTCATTATTAAAAAAAAAAATTAGAAAATAAAAATCAATTTTAAAGAATTAAATATATATATTATATTTTTGAAAGAAATATATGAAGAATTGTGTTTAACTAATTTATTGGCGCAGTCGGGTTTGCGGACCACAGAATAACCATAACATCAAATAATATTTGGAATAAAATTTAAAAAAAAAAGCAGACGAAATATTAAATTTCTACGACTACGACCACAACAAAAAAAAAAACGAGCGATCTACATTCATATATAAAATAGTCGATATTGTATTATTTGTTTTCACCAACTACACTCTTGCCAGCCAAGCAGCCAGCCAACCAACACGTAAATTTTTAATTTTAAAATATTTTCGTACAAAAATCTGTTAAAATAACTCAAAAAAGAAAACATATTCGAAAATAATTTCGATAGAAAAAAAAACTGAAAAGTGCACCCGTCGAATTCTCAAGAACAAACAGCAGACATACCAGCGAACAGAGCAACAGACTCTACTTCAACAAAATCCTAAAGCGGAAAAATTAACCAACTTATCATCTAATTAAAATCACTGAATTAAAAGATCACAATACCATCCACTATCATTTGTATTCATAGTTTCAACAATATTTTTTGTGATAACTTAAATAAAAAGCGAAGAAATTAAAATGTCGACAACAATAATGATTCTGTTCCAATTACTAGCTGATGTTCCTAAGTTTAGTGGAAAGCCGGAAGAGTTGGAAATATTCATAATGAATATTGAAGAAGTGAGGATATATGTGGACAACACATATTTTAACCTATTTGATCTCAGAATACGGAACAAAATTGTTGACGCAGCCAACATCACATTGATTAATAACAACAATCGAACAAAATGGGAAGAAGTTAAGGTAATTTTAAGAATCAATTTCAGTATAACAGAAAGCCTAGAGAGTATAATTAATAAAATTAAGACGGCCGAGTTAAAAACCTCTTTAAATTTTTTGATTATATAGAAACTTTTAAAACTAAACTTAATTTAAAAACTAGTATTGATAAAAATAATGAACAATGGTTTAGTTGTGCAAATAATGAAAAAATGGTTTTAAGGATTTTCATTAGCAAACTACCTAATGAACCTTACAATCAAGAAATCCTAATTCTTTATTAAAAGCAAAAGAAATACTTGTTGAAACTGACTACTTTTATGTTAGTAAGTATCAAAGTTCAAAATTTTTACAAAATTCTTCATCCAAACCAAATATAACTCCTAATTTTAACCATAACAAGGACTTTCCCAATTATTCATATCCAAATGAATATAGAAATTTTGAAAAGATAAATACTAGTCTTAGTAATAATAATTTTAGAAAACAAAATTTTAATAATAACAGATATTATAATAATGATAGTGTAAACATTGTAAATAGAAGTATGTCGAACAATAGTAGTGGCCACTCTCGAACACTTTTTAAAAGAAATTCTCCTATGGATGTAGAATCTGTTGAAGAATCAAATTTTCAATTACAAGCCGAAAAAATTTACCCTGCATAGTGTTGAAAACAAAATCAATTCCCATAAAATTACTAATCGATATAGGTTCAGGTACTAGTCTCATCAGAAAAGGTTTATTTCACTCTTCATTTCAATCGAAATTAAAATCCCCTATAAATTTAAATACTATTTGTTCTAAGACCGTTGCAAATACAAAAATTACAATCCCATTCTTTAAAGAATTTAATTTACCAAATTATAAAATTGAGATGCTCGAAACGGAAATATTTAGTGACTTTGACGGTATTCTTGGCTGTAATATTCTAAAGCCAATAGGTGCGAAAATCGATTTGAAGGAAAATGTATTAGTAACGGATCCCAGCAAAAAATAATCAAGTTTTTTGAAGCAGTACATCCTTTTTCTGCCTTAAGAACGTGCTTCATATTAAGCACATACGTATTATCTTAACAAATGCAGAAATGTATGGCAGAAAATGTAAAATTTTTTGATAACTTTATTTAATCAATGTAGAATCAAAAACAAAAAACACATTAACCTTACACTAGTGCATACTAGAAAGCACTATTGTAAGGCCATGATTAAAATTTAAAACTTTACGAAGTGTAACGAACATAATAAGACGACAGTACGAATGTTTGATATTGTTTTCGTTCCATGAATTTACTTCATACTCACTGCTCTAAAATAAGCACTTAAAACGAAATGCTCCAAAGTGGGACATCGCGAACAAATATCATGCCATTCGTAAGCAGGTTTGTAAGCTAATATCACCTGATATTCCCTTACAACCGTGCTTACGGCGAAGCAGTAATTTTTGCTGGGATAGTACGAAGATTCCCTTAGTATTTGACAATACTGCTGAGCCATACATTGAAAATGATATAGAATATTTTAATAATCTCATCATCGATACAAATTTCAATAAACCTCGATTGGACTGTATTATTGAAAAATTATAAAAAGAACATTTAAACGACGAGGAAATAAAAAAGCTGACAAAATTAATTAAAGAATTTAACAATGTGTTTTCTATTGACGATGAAAACTTATCTTCGGTAGGTAAATACAAACACAGTATACCCACAATAAATGATATTCCAGTGTACTGCAAAACGTACCGTTTTCCGGAAATTCATAAAGCTGAGGTCGAAAAACAAGTAAATGATATGCTAAATGCAGGCATTATAACTAAATCGTGTAGTCCATATAATGCTCCTATTTGGGTTGTGCCTAAGAAAATAGATAATTCTGCGAAACAGAAATGGAGAGTTGTAGTGGATTATAGGAAATAAAATGATATAACTATTGAAGATAAATTTCCTATTCCTAATATGGAAGATTTGTTTACGAAATTAGGAAGCTCCCAATATTTTAGCACAATAGATTTGGCAAAAGGATTCCACCAAATACCAATTTTACCAGAAGACAGGTATAAAACGGCATTTGCCACTTCAACAGGACATTACGAGTTTACGCGTATGCCTTTTGGGTTAAAGAATGCGCCTGCATCCTTCCAAAGAATGATGAACGAAATACTTCATGATTTTATAAATAATATTTGTGTTGTATATTTGGATGATATTTTGGTATTTTCGACGTCACTTCAAGAACATATCATTTCCTTAAAAAAGATATTTAAAAGATTATTAGAATATAATCTTAAAGTGCAAGTTGACAAATGCAATTTTTTCAAACGCGAATCAGAGTATTTGGGGCATATATGTAATAACACCAGATGGTATAAAACCAAATCCTGAGAAGATAGAAGTAATTCAGAAGATATTATTACCGAAAACTGTAAAAGAAATCAGATCTTTCTTAGGAATAACTGGATTCTACCGGAAATTTATCAAGGATTATAGCCGAGTAGCGCTTCCAATTATTTCCAATTTAAAAAAGGGTTCGGTTCTTGATCTTAATAATCAAAGCTACATTGATTCATTTAATAAATTAAAGAAAATTTTGTGCACTAGCCCAGTTCTAGCGTATCCAAAGTTTGATAAATTATTTGTCTTAACAACAGACGCTAGCAATGGAGCCTTAGGAGCAGTGCTTTCACAAAACGGTCATCCTATATCGTACACATCTCGAACATTAAACAAACATGAGCTGAATTACAGTGCAATCGAAAAAGAGCTACTAGCTATTGTTTGGTTAGTTAAATATTTCAGACCTTATCTTTTTGGAAGAAAATTTAAAATCCAAACGGACCATCGACCACTAGTATGGTTGAGTACACTCTTAAACAACCAAACATAAAGTTACAGAGATGGAAAATACAACTTAATGAACATTAACTTTGACTTTGAGATAGAGTATATCAAGGGTAAAACTAATAAAGTTGCAGATTTTCTTAGTCGCCTTGAAGTTAATGCTCTACAAGAACAAGAAGAGGAAAAACTGAGTCCCAGTTTAAATTTGGCAACAATTCATAGTGGGAAAGAAAATTTAAATGATCACATTTTTATTTCCGAAGCACCTATCAACATATACAAGAACCAAATTATAATTATTTTAGGAAATAGTTTTAAACACAAAATTGAAACTTTACATAAAAGGCACACAATTACGTTAAAGAATTATTTTGAAGAAAAAGTAATAGAATATTTGAGAAAGATTTTGCCTATAAAAGGAACAGTGGGAATTTTCTGTAGTAATTTTAATATATATACAAATTTCCAGCAAACTTTAATTCATTATTTTTCCAACGTGCCAGGAATGAAATTTGTACACTGTACTAAATTTATAAAAGACTAGCTGATCCCGGTGTACTTCGCTACCCCCTCGTTATAAAATAAAATTAAAAGTATTTACATATATATCCTATTGTGACGATCGGTCCAGTAGTTAAGACTATATTACGATTTTTAATTTTAATAAAAAGGAGCATGGTCCCATCCACTTTTCTCCCGGTACGTATTCCAAATTATGGCAATACCATATGTACCAAATATCATCGACGTAGGTCAAAAAATGCCCAAAATATGGCAATTTAAATTTTTGGGTTACATGGGTGGTGCCACGCCTCTTTGTCCAATCCCGCCCATATTTGCAGCAGCACTAAAAAAATGCACACCAAACCGACGTACCAAATTTTGTTCAAATACCGTTATCAGGAGCAGAAATAATAGATTTTTAATTTGTGGTTTGTATGAGAGGTACCACACCCCTTTGTCCAATCCCGTTCATATTTGCAGCAGCACTTAAAAAATGCACACCAAACCGACGTACCAAATTTTGTTCAAATACCGTTATCATGAGCAGAAATAATAGATTTTTAATTTGTGGTTTGTATGAGAGGTACCACGCCCCTTTGTCAAATCCCTCCCATATTTGCAGCAGCACTAAAAAATGCATACCAAACCGACTTACCAAATTTTGTTCAAATACCGTTATCAGGAGCAGAAATAATAGATTTTTAATTTGAGGTTTGTATGAGAGGTACCACGCCCCTTTGTTCAATCCCACCCATATTTGCAGCAGCACTTAAAAAATGCACACCAAACCGACTTACCAAATTTTGTTCAAATACCGTTATCAGGAGCAGAAATAATAGATTTTTAATTTGTGGTTTGTATGAGAGGTACCACGCCCCTTAGTCCAATCCCACCCATATTTGCAGCAGCACTTAAAAAATGCACACCAAACCGACGTACCAAATTTTGTTCAAATACCGTTATCAGGAGCAGAAATAATAGATTTTTAATTTGTGGTTTGTATGAGAGGTACCACGCCCCTTTGTCCAATCCCGCCCATAAGTATCCTATGTCCTTCTCCTGGCTCTAAACTACCTCCCTGCCAATTTTCAGCTAAATCTGTTCAGCCGTTCTTGAGTTATAAGTGAAGTAACTAACACGACTTTCTTTTATATATATAGATGTATCTGACAGAGAAAAGCTCTTAACTATACTAGAGAAATATTATAACGACAAAAATCACAGAGGTATTGAGAAAACATTCTTAGAATTGAAAAATATTGTTAATTATCCGAATTTAAGAAGAGAAATTCCGAAGTTTATTAATAATTGTGTTGTGTGTAATATGTGTAAGTTTGATAGACGACCTATTAAAGCAAAATTTTGTGTCACTGAAACTCCTTTGAAATCTAATGAAATAATTCATATGGATATATGTTTTTTTAATAAAAATACAACATTCTTATCATGTATAGATAAATTAACAAAACATGTATCTATACATTATTTAAGTGATAAAAACTCTTTAAGTATTGTAGAAAAAATTAGAGAAAGATTTGCAATTTTAGGAAAACCAAATAAAATTATTGCAGATAATGAATTTAATACAGCACTAATTAGAGAGTTTGTGAAATCAGAGGGTATAGAATATCATTTCACATCTCCAAATACACATACAGGAAATGCTGATATTGAACGCTTTCATCTTACTCTAAATGAACACATAAGATTGTTTAAATTGCAAAAAAAAACGACCACGATAGGGCAATAGCATATAAATATGTTCAAATTTATAATGACACAATTCATAGTACAACAGGTTTAAAACCTACCGCATTGTTACACAATGAACTTGATAAATCAGCATGGGAAAAATTACATAATATTGTACATAAGAAAAAGTAAAAAGGATTCAGAAAATTAATGAAGGTAGAGAAGATTGTCACGAATATAGAGAAAGAGAACTGGTAAAAAATCTAAGATTTAACAATTTAAAACAGAAACCAAGATATATAATGAAAGTAGTAAAAGAAAGAAATAATACGTATTTTTTGGATGAAAAAGGTTGTAAGCGCGACAGGCAGATTGTAAAGAGAGTTTTTAAATATCAGGATGAAATACCAGATATTAAATACGATAGAAAAATAACTGGTAGAAATTATTCAAAGAACGCAAAAAAATAAGTCTATAACAGCACCCATTGTTCATCATGGTTATCATAAATATAAAAAAAAAAAAAAAAAAATCATAAATATAAAAAAAATGCTATGTTTGACACATTCCTGGCGTAATGTATGTTTAAAGGGTGGGGGAGTTATGTTATTAGATGTTGATTATATGTAATGTAATTGGTTATAGTTATAGTTAGGTATATGTTTATGTTAATTTATTTTATTATACTTTAATACTTTAATATAAATGTACTCTGTAATATATAAATTACTTATTAAAAATATGTCTTATACATAGATTTAAATATCAGATTGTTGATATATATTTTTTAGACATTATTAAGTTTTCATAAAAATAACAATCAATATTATTACATATATACATTTATTTTTCATTATTAAAAAAAAATTAGAAAATAAAAATCAATTTTAAAGAATTAAATATATATATTATATTTTTTGAAGAAATATATGAAGAATTGTGTTTAACTAATTTATTACTTGCTGCAGCCGGCGTAGATTTCCCCGAGTCGGCCACACTAAGCCAGCTCAAAGCGTTATATGAGACCATTCCAAAAGGGGAAGATGATGAATATTTGTAGTAGAAACTGAATCAAATAATCCAGAAATGCAGATATCCAATGATGCCTCAGCTGCCGGTAATATCTTAGACAACTTACAGGTTCCTGGTGCCAACGTACTTTCTGTTAATTCGTCTGCCAATGAAGCCGCGGCTATTGAACTACCTGCTGGCAAAGTTTCTGATGCTCCTGCTGACAACGTGCCCGCTGTTAAATGTTTATCTACATTCGTGACTGCCGTCAACGTGCCATTTTTCTACAAACGTGCCTGAAGCCTCAAATGTTTCTGCTGCCAGGGTTGCTGTTGAGGACGAACTTAAAAATCTACAATTCGCTTGGAAATGTTAAAAGTGCAACAACAAATACGGGCTTTGGAGGAAAATTTACAATCAGCACCCTCCGGCCTTCGTCATATTGATTTAGCAGAGCTTGACGCTGCTGTACCGCTGTGTAGTGGGGATGACCACTACGATATAAAAAAATGGTTTACTGTATTCGAAGACTACGCAAATTCGGCTGCGTACACTGAAAAAGAAAAGTGTGTTGGAGTTCGTCGCCGGTTGGGAGGAACGGCCAAGCAGCATGTTATTAACATCGGACTGCTAGACTACAAGGATTTGAAGGCAAGTTTAGAAGCGTTGTTTAATCGAAATATACGAACAACTGCGGTTAAGAAAAATAAAACCCAATGAATCATGTATTAGTTACGTAGTGGCGATGCAGTCTATTGCTTTGAAAGCTGAAATAGAGGAAAGAGAATTGGTCGACTTCATCATCGATGGCATTCCAGATAATTCGAATGCTATTACTCGTCTTTATGGTGCCAGAACTATAAATGAATTGATTGACCGTATGGATAGCTACGAACCAAAACATCAACAGACACGGGTTGCAGCAACTAGAGCCATCAGCGCTACAGCGATCAACAAATCGAAAACGGCTGAGGCTAAAACACCTGAAACTGAAGTCCGATGTTACAACTGTTCTCAGTTTGGCCACTACCAGAGCAAATGCCCGAAACCAAAGCGTCCAGCCAACTCATGTTTTGTCTGTGCTGAAGTAGGGAATTTCCATCAGAACTGTCCTAAAAAGAAGGGATTGACTGCTGCAATACACGATGCCGATGCAGATGCTGCTGTAGATGCATTCCAAACGGTAAGTGTTGCCTTCATTAAACGAGATAAGCGCACTGAGGTACTGAATTTTTTTCTCTGTTTGACACTGGTAGCCCTATTAGCTGTGTAAGAAAGTCTCAGGTACCGTTTTTAATTGAAGATGAAAAAATATTGACGTCATATCGGGGTATAGGAAATAAGAAAATAAGTATGTTCGGTCGTGTTCAATGTGAAATTTTTTTCGGAAACAAGAAAGTTAACCATAAATTTTTAATTTTGCCAGATGATGAAGCTGTTTTACCATTCCTAATTGGGCGTGATCTTTTATCAAAATTAAATATACAATTACGCCAAATAAGGCTGTGTTATGCTAAGGATAAACTTGTAAAAATGAATTTAAAAAATACAAATAAAAAACCAAACAGAAAAACAATCAGTGCGCTTATGTCGTTTAATTTGTACAGAGTTCCCCAAGAAGTAGTAAAGGTTCCAATCAGGGGGGATAATTTAAATTTTTTAAGTATATTACCATTTTATGTAAATAGTAGTAAAAACGAAAATGATAGAATGACTGAATGTAACAATAATTGCAAATGGTGAGCAGAGTTCTCAAACGAAAATAAAACAGTTGTTTCCGAATTGGTAGAGTCTGGTGGTGATTTAAGTAATTTAGAAATTATTGAAGAAAACGGGGAATGTGAAGAGTTGATGCAAATAGTTTTTGTGGGAGAGACTGAAAATGAGTTGGATGGCGATTGCAAATTAAGCTCAGTGGATTCCTTTTCTTTAAAGTAGGTTATTGAGAGAAACTATTTAAACGATATAGATAGTCATAGGAAACCAACAGATTATTGTATGAAAATAAGATTAGTTAATGACGTACCGGTATATAGCGGACCTCGTCGACTTTCATATCGCGAGCGATGCGAGGTAAAAGTAAAACTAGATCAATATTGCAAGAAGGCATAATACGTTCAAGCGATTCTCCATACGCATCTCCGATTGTGTTGGTAAAATGAAAAAACGGAGATCTGAGAATGTGCGTCGATTACTGGTCATTAAATAAGATCACGTTGAAAGATAATTACCCTTTGCCTATTATTGAAGACTGTTTGGATTACTTAGGTAATAAAAAGTTTTTTACAACTCTTGACCTGGAAAATAGTTTCCACCAAGTGCCGATGCATGAGGACTCAATTAAGTACACCGCGTTTGTTACTCCGCTAGGACAATTTGAATACTGTTATATGCCATTTGGGCTTAAAAATGCAGGAGCCGTTTTTCAGCGTTTTATAAATAAAGTGCTAAGGGAATTTATTGATGCTGGGAAAATAGTTGTGTACCTAGACGATATTAGTATAGCTACTAAAACATTTGAGGAACATTTACATATTTTGGCTGAGGTGTTAAGTGCATTAAAAGAGGCTGGGTTAAAATTGAACTTAAGGAACTGCAAATTCGCGTATCGTGAACTGGACTATTTAGGTTATCGAGTAAATGAAAACGGTATACGTCCTAATAATGATCACATTAAAACTATCCAGGAGTTCCCAGTGCCAGCAGATCACGACGAGGTAGAAAGATGTTTAGGGTTGTTTTCATTCTTCCGTCGGTTTGTTTTTGATTTCTCTAGAATAGCAAGACCGTTAACAGATTTAAAAAAGAATAAAGTTTTTGCTTGGACAAGTGAATGTGAAAAGGCTTTCCTTACTTTAAAGCAAAAATTGGTTAGTGGTCCTGTGCTAGCTGTATATAGTAGAGTTGTCAACCGATTAAGAATAATTCGATTAATCGATCAAACAAACGAAACTCTTGTTCGAATAATTTTTAAATGCCGATTTTCGAATAACGAATAAATCGATTAATTAATGTCAATTAATCGAACAACTCTTTTTAGTTTAAAATGCATACGTCAAAAATGTTTAAATTTGTTTGTATGATATGAAACAAAGCGAGTACTTTATATCAACCAAATACATATTATTTTGGATGTTTGCAGTTGTTGTCGAACTGCGCATACCTACGAGTACATAGTAGTCGTGCTATGTTTTTCAAGAATGGGTTTTTTTCACTCTCAGGTGAATAAATTAGAAATACACTAAAGCCAAAAAATTTAGCTCGTTTTGGAAGTATTTTACCAAGCACAAAAATGAAAAAAAAAAACAAAGTCACATGTAACAAGTGTCCTAAAGTATACAAAATTGTTGGATCAACAACAAAAAAATTAATAATCCTTTTGCAACAGATTTACGAAAACGTATTAAAATAAAAATGAGGGACGTATAACATTTTTAAATACGTTAATATTTTTTAAATTCTGGAAATTTTCGGAACAATGAAAGTTTTTTAAAATATTCTTCAAAAAGTGAAACTAAAGAATAAATTACACTCCAGATTATTTTATGTTGAAAGTAACCACAATAATTCAGATGAAAGTAATGATAAAGAAGATGTTACTAGTAATGAAATTAACAATCTTTTATACGAATTAAATAATTATATTAAAAGTACTAAAAACTCAAAATTCAAAATATAAAAAGACTTCAGCGATATATGAGACGATATGGTGTATTTGAAAAAATGTAAAAAAAGAACAGAAAAATTAGATAAACTATTTTATGCTCTTCTCACAATATCACCTACCTCGACAATTAGCGAAAGATTTATTTCAAAAACCAAAACCAAAAATCGTTTGAAAGCTAAAAAATTTAGTCAACTTTTATTTGAAAAAGATTATTTCTTAAGAACAACCCAAATTGTCTGATTTCACAAAAAAAACATTTGATATTTTTTGACTGAATTAAGCATGTTTGTTTGAATTAATAGTTTTATGTATTTTTTTTTTTTGTTAATAAAAATATTAACTATATTATTTTTAAGTTTTTTGTATGAAATGTTTTTGTCAATAAATTTTTTACATCACTTTTTATTCGTTGTTCTCATCGATTAATCGAAAAATTTTTCAGCTTTAATCGTTTGATCGAACGAACAAAATCAATTATTTGAATTATTCGAACAAAGTTGAAAGGCGAATAATTGATAACTCTAGTATATAGTCCCCTTCGCGAGACAGAGCTACATACTGACGCCAGTGCAAGAGGCTTCGGAGCCGTACTTCTTCAAAGACAGGAAGACAATAAGTTCCATCCGGTTGCATACTATTCAAAGTGTACTTCGGAAGCTGAATCTAGGTATGTGATTCGGAAATAGTTGAGTAATGATCGTTATGAAATATCTGATGTAGAAAATTGTCAAATTACACAAATGCCGGTTAAAGGCACAGTTGATTCTAGTCACTTAAGAAAATGGTTGGAACCTAGGGATTATAATAATGTCGTATGGAACTCTGAGGGCAACACTAGTAAATATAAAGATTATGAGTTTTTAGATGAAGATCTTTTGGAACAAGATTGACAATCGAGGTCGATTGTATTGTCAGATCGGCCGAGATTATAGTGATCTGTCATCTGACTACTCTTAATTTAAGATTTGCAAATCTGTGTTATTATCTAGCTACTCTTATCTTTAAATAACAACTCTGTGTTATTGAACATATGTTTATAAAAATGCAACCAAGTTTCGATTAGCATATCCGGTGTATTATATTTTCGGCATTAGACATATAAACACGTTGAATATTAAAACTTAATTAAAAGTGTTTCAATTCATAAATTAAATACCAAATAAAAAAACATCAACAATTGAAAATAAAATTCTTTTTATTGTTATTCCCCAGGAAAGATAATTCATTTTAATTTATTTTATAAAAAATTTAAAAAGTAATATAAAAATAACAAAAAATAACACATAATGTCACCCATATTAATTCAAATTTCATTTTGGTGAACTAAGTTAATGATAAATAAAATATTAAATAGTTTAATACTGGTTAATTATATTTAATGACTTTAGGCCAGTGTACCTTATTAAATTACACTCATATAATAAATCTAATGACTTAGCCTTATTTCGTAATTAAAGAAAAGTAGATGGTAACAGAGGAGACTTAACGTAACAGAGGAGACGTAACGTAACAGAGGAGACTGTTACTGAAGCACTGTACTATTTAAGTATCCGCTATTACCATCACTTTTTTTACAAAGTAGATTATTAATTTTGTGCTTCTAATATATCTATTGGATGGTTGAAATTGTAGTAAATTCGACCACCTTTTAATTTTATGTTCGCATTTTCCAGGATTTTAATTACTGCTTCTTTTTGTATATACGAAATGTCATTTTCTTCAATCCTGAAGTTTGCACTTGTGCTGTCATTCGAACGTAGAAACATTACCTTGATAAAACCATCTTAATCAACACACGTTTGTGCTATACAAACGTATCTATAAGATGTACTTTTTCCTAAAACTTGAATTAGTAAAAATGTCCCATTCATAATTCCATTCTTATTTTCAATATCCGTATTTTCTTTTTCACTTTCATCTTCTGACGACGACGGAGTATAGACTTCTTTATAAATTAATTTTTTTAATAGTTTTTTCTTTGCTTTCAAAACAGCTACAAAATCCTCTTGGAAAGTTACTACAAAAGCAGCTAACATCACGATATAAAACAGTACCCTGAATTTTAGTCATAAGTTGGTGGAGACGCATGGTACCTTTCAGTAATGGTATATTGGACGGAAGTGTCTTCCTGATGCAATCAATTGCCGCTTTATCAATTAGTAATAATTTTATTGTTGTTTCTTTTTGTACCTGTTCAAAAAACTGCTGGCTGTTCATGATGTCTGCTCCGTGTGCGACCATTCTATCAGCAACTCTTTTTAGCACTCCACCAATCCCATCGGCTGCTTCTTTACCATGAGCTGCTTCAAAAAATTCCACGTTGCTAGCTGAAATCCATTTTCAAAAAGTTTTGTTCCGAAAAGGTAAAAATTTTGTTTTTGTCTATACTGAGTGCAGGGCCTGAGAAAATATGAATTGTGTTAACATCCTTTTTTGAATTTCTTATCAAATCAAATATTGGCTGCAAATGAGCCCATATTGCGCTGGGGCTGTGTTCTTACAGGCCGATATAGTACAAAAAGAAAAAGGATTATTTTCACCTGAAAAATATAATATACGCTTGATAGGTGTACAAAAAGAATGGGTTAAGTTCACCTTACCTGAGAAATATAACAACCCTGCATGTAGTGTGATCTGGTTTCGCGAAGATCCAAAATGATGGCTTTGGATTTCCTGACCCATTTTACAACTATAGTTCTCACTGAAATCGACGTGTAATACAGCCTCATTGGTTTTTAATTGATCGATACAGCTCCGATATGCTTTATGTTGAGTGCGAATGTTAAATATATGTTTTTTAAAAACTTGTAATTGAGAACTAAATTTCTCTGCTAATAGCGATGTTGTTGTGGTATCATTTTAATAGCAACAGTTACTTTTTCATTTTTTTCGAACCGCTCTTCTTTTCGAATCCATTCTTTCCAGGCTACTTCAGATTCATTTTGAATACTTAAAGTGCAAGTTTTATTTTTGCATGAGGTGCATTCATTGTACATGCATCTTTTGCTGTTCATATCGCAAACTACAGACATTAATAATTCATTTAAATTGCTGACATGAATTGCATTAATTTGTTTCAAAGCGGACAATTTGAATTCAAAGTTTACATGGAGTTTGCATGCACATGTATCTCTTGATGCAACTGTTGGTAAAACCACATAAAATGGACGATGAGCAGCAAAATATGAATAAGAATACCGACCTCCTTCAGACTTATACTTTTTTTAGATATTCTGTAAGGTATCAATAAGATATCGTTTTTGTAATTTCTGTTTTAATTTAGTTCTTGTTTCTTTCTTGCCAGCAGTAGCACGACTTATGTCATATCTTTCGTAAAAACGTTGCAGACTTAAGATATCGGCGTTTGGTTTTGTTTTTGAAAAACAGTTACGTACTCTTGTTAAATTGAACACATCGCGATGAAATTGCATTTTTAGCTTGTATTTCAGCATACCTATTTCTTAACCCTTCAGTTAGTGAGCCGTATTTCAGTAAATTTTTTTTAACAGTTTCAACTCCAGCACCTCGTACATTTGGCAAACATGTGTTTATTAACTCGTTGGTTTTGTTATATTTAAATTAAAACATTTATTTTTATTATTTATTTTTATTTATTATTATTTAATTTTATTAACCACGCCAAAATGCCAAAATGTTACAATTTATTTGGTAACTTATTTTTAGAATTAAAAACACAAGAGACTATTAGGATTTTAGTTATTACTTTTATTTACTTTCTATTTTTATTTCTTAGTCTAATTTAAATATATTAAGCCTTCACAGGGACCCGCTTTTTAGGGCTGGTGTTTGATCAGGGTTTTGTTTGGGAAATATGTTAAGCCTTCACAGGGACCCGCTTTTTAAGGCTGGTGTTTGATCAGGTTGTTGTTATGTGTGTTATGTGTTACGAACTGACTCGACTAGAGCTGACTTGATAGACTCAATAATAGTAGTGGACTGAATGGGCTGAATACCAAATCACCCTCCGCTTTTATACCCACTTTAGTGCTGCTCGATGAACGGTGCTGCTGTCGTTCGCTGCCGCTGGCGTGGATGTCCCCGTGATACTGCTGAGTGTGCGATTATTGCAACTTCAGCATATCCATACCCGTGGGACTTCCAGCCGATTGCGGTTCTCACGATAATGCAATGTCAGCATATATCTGTAGGAAAATTACTGGTAATAACGTCAGTATTGTATGCAGCGTTATTGCAACGTCAGCATATGTCTGTGTATGTATGCAGCGTATGTTTTGCTGCTGTAGGTATTTTTTGTTGGTTGAGGGAAAATAACTCAACGTTAGTATGTGTGTGCAGCGTATGTTCTGCTGTCGCTGATACTTCTGTTTGTTAGGGGAAAATGACTCATAACATCCCTCCCCCCTTACGGACAAGAAACATCCTGTCTTAGGATGTTTCGTAGCTATCCTTCTGGAATCAAGTCAAAATAGATGTGTGTATGCATCCGACTACCTTGGCGATACAGCTTTGGCAGCTCTCGGAGTAATATGTAATTATCTCCCGAGCCTTGATTGCCTGAAGGTTCGCAGTTTACCATTAGTTGGTGACTGCTAAGTGTCTGTCGACTTGGTACGCTTGCTGCGTCACCAAGGAAAAAATATGATATTGTTGGTGAAAATGTTGAGGTTGTTACTGACGTTGGGGTGATTTCCCATTTTCTAACGGAGCTGCGTTTTCCGTCATTGTATGTGCTGTGCTATCGCATATAGCTTTAACTGTTGATTATGGTTGTGTGAGGTTGAAGGTTATGGCTGTCTGTCTGTTGATATTTGGATTGGATTCTTTATTGTTATCGGAACTGGGTTTTTCGTCCATGTATGCGTTGTAGTATCGTATGTAGGTTTTGCGGTTGCGTGAGGTTGATAGGTATAGGCTGCTGTTGCTGATTGTTGGATTCTTCATGTTAACGGGATGATGATTGCTAGTTGTTTTTTTTTAAAACGCTGGTTAATATTTTTAATCTTACAACCAACAATTTTTTCTTACGTATACTTATATAAAATTTTCTTTTCTTACAATTTTTCCTTATTACTATTTGAGAAGAGTTGTGTTAAAAATATAATTCCTATAATTTTAAACTTTAAATTGTATGTACATATGCCTGAAATAAATCATATTTTGTTTAACATTTTTCAATAATTTAATATAAATTCAATTTTTCGTAATTTACTTTTACGATTTTACATAGGTATTTTATTTTCTCTATTAAAAAGAATTTTTCGGCCTTAATATCAGTCTTGACTGTTAATTTACAGGACATTTACCGGTATTAAAAAAATTATTAACCTTATTTTTATGTGGCAGTTTTCTCTTCAAAAAGGAATTAAGTAAGATTTTTTCTTAATAATGTAAGTATTAAATAATAAAAATAAGATCTTCTGCCTATAGATAGAGAAAAGAATATTAGTGTAATCTTTTCGATTCAAGTTATTTTAAAAATTATATGAATTTTCTATAAGTGTATTGTGTATGAGTATGACCCTAATTTTTACTTAATATTAAATGGTATGTACATACATATATGTGACACATTCTTTGGTTTGTTTGGGTAGGTTTCTTTTTGGCTCACAGAAAGGGGTTTCCTTGTGGCCATTTATTCTACACAATCGGCAGTATAAGGAGCCTAATCTCTTCCTGCAGTTTTCCACATCGTGCCCGCTGTTTCCACAGCTCACGACATTCCTGCACAGTGGCCCCATTTCATGACCGTATTTTCCACAGCTCATACAGTATGGTGTGTTTAGCCGCTTTTTGCAGCTATTCCATTCATGCCCCGTCCTGTTGCAAAAACTACAGGGGACTTCTGAATCTATTGTGTTGATACTGTGTGTTGGTTCGCCAAACAATTCCTCAGCGTTCTCGACTATTTCTATCAACTTAGTGAGCTCTTCCTCCTCCTGCCCCACAAATCGAGCTTTAAGAGCATGGTCCTTCAGACCCTTGATGAAGCTTCTTACCGCTATCCTCTTGAAGTCCTTCAGCATGGTTTCCCGGCCAGGCCCCACCGGCCATTCGTTCTCTATTGTTGTTTTTGCCTCATTCAATAGGCTATCCAGGCGTTCTCCAAATTTGCATGCTGACTCTCTGATGCTCTGTTTGCAACCCAAGATCAGCTCCCTTATCTTATCCAGGCTTTTATTTTTTAGATAAAACTTCTTGATGGTGTTACAGTATGCGTCCACTGAACCAAAAGTCATCTGGGATATTTTTGAGTATGCACCCCCCAGCAGTCGCAATTTCAGGCACTGTATCACATCTTGTGTTAGAACGTTATTTGCACTTGTGAGTACTTCTCTTTCTACCATCTTGCATCCTTGTATGTACCTGCATACTTCTGATGGTAAGTCAGGTCCATCGGTCCCGAAGAATGATGGGACTGTGTTGTTTACGATCTTAATAATCACATACAGCGAAGGCATTTTGATCCTTTCAATTTCCACTCTCTCAGTAGTATGGTTTTGCTGGGGTGACTGTGATCTTCTTTCTATGTTCCGCTGGTAATCATCTTGGTAGTGGGCTGTGTCCACGCGAGAACTTGTAGACTGTCCATTTAATAACTATACTTGTCGTTTTATTAATTTGTCTGTCTGTGTCTGTGGATTGGCCATTAAAACTGTCTTTTACTTACCCATGTTCTTCTGGTTATTATCTTCATAGTGGTCTGTGGTTTAGGCTTATTTTCACTTTATATTATTATTATTATTATTATTTTATTATATAAGTTTGTTCGCAACCGCGCAGAATTTTTACAATCAAGGTAATTCTCCTTTTTGCCTTGATCTGCTTTAGCGATTAGTCCTGCAATGACAATATGAGGGTAGCTAGGATTTAGACTTTATTCAATTTGTCTGTGCAGTTCTACACCGTCGTGTGTAGGATGCAACAATACAAGGTAGCTAGGATTTAGACTTTTATGTATTGTTGGTTTTGCTACACCTGACAGTTTTTTCTTGAGCAAGATCAACACAAGGATAATTATATTTCCTTGATGTTATTATTTACGCGGCTACCGGCTGCGCCAAAATGTTATGTTTAAATTAAAACATTTATTTTTATTATTTATTTTTATTTATTATTATTTAATTTTATTAACCACGCCAAAATGCCAAAATGTTACAATTTATTTGGTAACTTATTTTTAGAATTAAAAACACAAGAGACTATTAGGATTTTAGTTATTACTTTTATTTACTTTCTATTTTTATTTCTTAGTCTAATTTAAATATATTAAGCCTTCACAGGGACCCGCTTTTTAGGGCTGGTGTTTGATCAGGGTTTTGTTTGGGAAATATGTTAAGCCTTCACAGGGACCCGCTTTTTAAGGCTGGTGTTTGATCAGGTTGTTGTTATGTGTGTTATGTGTTACGAACTGACTCGACTAGAGCTGACTTGATAGACTCAATAATAGTAGTGGACTGAATGGGCTGAATACCAAATCACCCTCCGCTTTTATACCCACTTTAGTGCTGCTCGATGAACGGTGCTGCTGTCGTTCGCTGCCGCTGGCGTGGATGTCCCCGTGATACTGCTGAGTGTGCGATTATTGCAACTTCAGCATATCCATACCCGTGGGACTTCCAGCCGATTGCGGTTCTCACGATAATGCAATGTCAGCATATATCTGTAGGAAAATTACTGGTAATAACGTCAGTATTGTATGCAGCGTTATTGCAACGTCAGCATATGTCTGTGTATGTATGCAGCGTATGTTTTGCTGCTGTAGGTATTTTTTGTTGGTTGAGGGAAAATAACTCAACGTCAGTATGTGTGTGCAGCGTATGTTCTGCTGTCGCTGATACTTCTGTTTGTTAGGGGAAAATGACTCATAACAGTTTTTGAAAGTGGGTGTTAACACATAATATAATGTCAACACAAAAAATATAATTAACACATAATAATTGACATCAGCCGTGGATGTAAATGCCCAATCTCCAAGAATACCGCTAGATGCACGATGGAAAATAACGTCAGAAATCAAACATAAATTCTGGAAGGAATGGTCACAAAAATATCTGCATGAGCTACAGCAAAGGGGCAAATGGAAGTCACCTTCACCGAACGTTATTGAAGGCATGCTTGTTATTCTCAAAGAGGATAATACTCCAGTATTGCAGTGGCCATTGGGTAGAATAAGCAAGACTTACAAGGGAGATGATGGACTTATTAGGGTCTGCGACGTCAAAACAGCAAAGGGAACCTTCAAGAGACCAATACAAAGATTGGCACCACTGTTCAACAATTCCCACGTGGACTGTTCCGGCTATGACAATTTCACTTCGCAAAAGAGGCAACACTCATCAGAAGGCGACACTATCCAGCCAAAACGCAAAATAGTGTCATATTCTTCACTGGGATTCTTCAGTACAATTCTTATTTCACTTCTTCTGCTGCCGATAATATTAGCATCTCCAATCAATATTACGGAATTTTCTTCCAATCCAGGATTATATTTCGACGGCATCGGGTCGGCAAAATTGGTGACAGCTAACTGGAAGTTCCTTATATACTACGATCTCACAACAATTTGGGATAGGAATAAGGTTCTGGAAGCTGGAATAACATCAATCTCAAGGCTCTGCAAGCAATCGATAGCTATTGAATCATGTGAAATGCTATACCTACAACTTCAGCATACTTGGGACAACCTTATGCAACAATCAGACATTTTGATTCCAAGGAGAAGCCGGAGAGCGGCTCTTGATATTGTAGGGAACATGGCACACGCTCTATTTGGAGTCCTGGACTCAGACTATGCAGAACAAATGGCTCAAACTATAGCTAACGTCAAGGAAAACGAGGAGTATCTTCATCTATTACTAAGAAACCAAACTTCAGTGATAGATTCGACAATTAACATTCTTAAGCAAAGCGAAAACAATACTAAGGTACGCTTTTCAGAGCTTAAGAAAACCATTTATCATGATTTAAATTCAGTTAGAAATGAGAATTCAAATTTACGACAAGTCCAAAATCTAATGTCTCTGGCAATTCAATTAAATACACTTGCGTCCGATTTGCAAAGAATTGAGGCAGAGCTGGTCGCTGCTCTCACGCATACAAACCACGGTAATATAAGCCCACTTATCCTCACACCAAGGCAGTTAAGATCAGAGATTGCTAAAATTAAAGGACACCTTCCCTTGGGTCGTGCATTACCAGTTGAAGACACAGACTTACTAGAATTATACAAGATCATGAATATCAAGGGCACAGTAGCACAAGGGAGTGTTATTTTCATGATTGAACTGCCGTTAGTGAATCAGAAATATTTTGAACTTTTCAAGATTATTCCTATACCTACCAAGATGAACAACACGCATATTGCTATAACAACCAACATTGAATATCTGGCTGTGAACGACCACCGAGATGAATACATGACATTAAATGCACCTCAATTCAATAAATGTGCTGTAGTTAAGAACGACATACATCTATGCACATCGTTACAAATCAGTGTTTCGCGAGAATCAAGCAGCTATTCCTGTGAAATTGCCTTATTCAACAACAGAACATCTCCGCAATGTAGTTTTGGTCACATGCAGAAAGGGTCTTCTTTTGTTGCCCTAAACACTATCAACCGTTGGTTTTATGCAACAATATATCCGTTAAAGCTAACTGCCGTCTGCGACTCTGAAACCATACAGCTACACATCGATCATTCTGGTCTCCTGTCCATGAAACCAACCTGTATCATCAAGGGAAGTACACTAACTATCTATGGGCATGAAACTAATGTCACTACTCTACATTATTCATATGCCATGATTGGCAATATTACGGCTATTGGCGAACCGTCCGAGGTTAAGAGGCTCCTCGCACCAAACATCAATTTGGACACCAAATTAAATGAGCTCACTGAACTCCAAAAACAACTAGCAGACATCAAAGATATTCCAAGGGAAATACAGTATCCGGTTCTCCATCATCCCTATATCGGCTCTTTGGCACTACTTCTGTCAGTACTAGTAGTCGTGATCCTAATAGGCTGGCGACTTAAAGGCAGAAAAAGAACACCACACAATCTGGCTACAACACCGCCAGAACCTACACCACGCCAGCGTGACTCTATAGTTTAAAAATAACTTTATTTCTCTATTCCGTGTAAATTAATATTTTATATATTCTTTCGCTATCCGCTCAACGCGGCGGAGAATGTTAACACATAATATAATGTCAACACAAAAAACATAATTAACACATAATAATTATTAAAATGCAAAATGCTTATATGACAAAATGCAGTCATTTCCTTTCTTTGAAATGTTTAACATAAATAAAGTTATTAACCTTAGAATTGTTTTACTTTGAGAAAGGTTTAATATTACAATAAATAAAGTTATTTATCTTTAGAATTGCTTTACCTTGAGAAAGGTTTAATGTTACAATAAATAAAGTCATTTACCTCTAGAAATGTTTACCTTGAGCAATGTTTAATGTTACAATAAATAAAGTCATTTACCTCTAGAAATGTTTACCTTGAGAAATGTTTAATGTTTAAAAATAACTGCAAAATAATGAATTTTTATAATTGTTGAAAATGTATATTTGTTATTAAGTTTAGTTAGACGTAAGAAATTAAATGTATAAAAAGACATGCAAAAATAAAGAACTTGTGGCATACAAAGAGTAACTCTTATGATTGCTTGACCAGTCTTAGTGTTTCTACTAAGGCTTACATCTAATTTACAATAGCACATGGTGTTTCTACCTGGGCTAACCCAAGTCATAAAATATTAAATCTGAGCTCCAAAGGAAACCGTTGGTGCTCAATACTTTTTTAGTTGACAACTCAACAGTGGGCTTAACGCTGAACTGATAATATTAACTTTTTTGGATCGCTGTCTCTGCTTCTTCAATTTCTCATTTTTTTTTTAAACTTATTAACTTCGACTTGCAATTTGATATTCTTCCTTTTGCTTTTTCCATACACATTTTTTTACGGCCACAGACGACATTTCAAACCTGCTCTGTAGAAGGCGACGATGGTGGTGTAATATCGATTACGGCTTTCAATTTTTTTACACGTTCACGAAATTTTTTTTTATTTGTGCGCCAGTATACTACCAGTTTTCTCGCAATAAGCGTCAGCCAGCTCGGCTCGGCAACAAGCGGCCACTCTGTAGGCACCCTTAACAGATTGCGAGTACTAATCAAAATATAGATGCAAATAATACGCAGTTGGTTAAAAAAGTATTAGGTGTGTTAAAAGAATAGTAGGAAAATGGTTCAATGCTAAAAATTTGGATTATTTAAAACGCACTTAAAAGCACTGTGAGAAATTGTTAAAAGCACTATAAATACCCGCTTTTCAAAAACGGGTATTTAACAAATTTTCGGGTATTGCTTAGGTAAAAAGCACCAAAAAATACCCGAAAAGCACCAAAATGGCAACGCTGACACAAACTTCATTACACATGTCTCTTAACTATCGTGTGTTGATTGTTCTTTGTTCATAGTTATTCATCTGTATTGAATAGAAAGGAATGTAACATCGATAGTAAAAGTTGTTGGGAGCAGGGAACGGCGCGATCACACCGCAACCATATGTACTCTATACCAAGGCATATCCAACAGGTGAGCTTACTAGCACAGCTGACTGAGCTCGCTTTATAGCAAATTTTCATACAAACTGATATAGTTTGAAGAGAGTACATAAATAATGGTACTCATAGGTAAGAAAATGCTTTAAATTTGTTTGTGTATTTTGATCTAAAGCAGCGACAGGCAAAAACAGGGCGCCGCGCCTTTTGGATTCCCTTTTCTTATGTACGTGTGTACACGCATTGTAGAGAAATAAACAACTTTAATCAGTCTAGCTTGAGCATTCAAACAGACAGGTTGTGTGTATCGCATTCTTTAACAATATCAACGTTGCCAGAAAAAAAATTGTTCCCAACTTTTTTTGTAGGTAAAATAAGAAAAGATGTGTGATGAACAATATGCAATGAACTTTTTATTTTTTTTAAATTATTTTGGCAAACCAGAATGTTTAGTTTGCCAAGATTTAGATTTGCCATTAACCAGTGGGATAGACTTCTGGAAAAATATTTCAACAGATACATACCCAACATTAAAAAATAAAATTTTAAAACTATATTCTATGTTTGGGTCGACCTATATATGTGAATCAACATTTTCTTTACTGCGACATATTCAAAATAAAAATAGAAATCGTTTAACAGATAAGCATTTAGAAAGCTTATTACGGATAAAATGTTGCCCATACGAAATAAATATTGATAACGTTATGCAATACCAATAATAGACTTAATTTTTCTTTTTTTAATTAACGTGATTAAAATTTAAATTCTTTGAATTTTCTATGATTTAACGCATTATGGCCTACTCGTATTTTATTAACAATTTGAACAACTACTTTCGTTGTATTCACTACATTTGAATTTTTTGTAAACAATGCCTGTTGATGTATAATACAATGAAAAACATTAATATTCAAATTAGTTTTAAGTAAATGCCCTACAAAACCATATTTTCTACCCATCATTACATTGGCACCATCGGTGCATACATAACTAAACTTATTCTTATCAGCTAAAGAAAGAACATTTTCATTAACGATATCAAAAATAAGTTTTCCTTTTACACTGCCGTGTAAGCCATGCAGAGAAAACATTTCTTCATGAACTTCAAAACTTTCATCTACAGTTCTAATACAAATAATAAGCTGGGATATATCGTTTATATCGGTGGTTTCATCCAAACATATTGAGAAAAATTTGCAATTTAGCAATCTTTTCTTAATATTTGAAAAGATAAATGCACTGATTTGCTCAGTGCGACGAGCAATTGTGCGAGAAGATAGCGGAATATCCCTTATGATTTTCAATACCAAAACATTTAAGGAAATCATTGCTCTTTCAAAAATTCGCATAAACCACGGCAAGGTTTAGCGAGAGACAAAAATAAAAATCTAAGTACTTTGCACTAACGAAATGTTTATAGACATTCTTAATCCAGAAAAAACCAAACTTACCCACATTTTTATATGGGCATCAAACATTACCAGTGGCAGCACCGTTTTATTGTGAGAGGGAGAATAAATATAACTCACACAGTAGCACAGTAGTATAGGTTGCCTATCGCTGATCTAAAGCGAGTACCTTACACTAACAAAATGCATGTTGTTTTTTGGATTATTGTAGTTGTTGTCGAACTGCGCATACCTGTTAGTTTTACCATGCTCTATACTTTACACATCCGAGCACTTTAAACAACGCAAAAAAATTTGCGATGTTTATTTGACTTGCTGTATATTTACAGAGAGTTCATGCGATCATAACATGCTCGCTACTTTGCGCAGTGTGTGTACATAAAAACAATGAGCGCAAAAACCAGTAGCTGCAAACATCGCAATCTGCATGAGCAAAACTTTTAGTATTTCGTCTTTTCGTACCCTATTATATTTTTATATTTGCTTTTGGAAAACTATTTGAAAAGCTGTAAATGAGCAAGCTGATGCCTATAGTGACTAGAAGTGGATGCATTCCAGATCATCAATTCGGTTTTCGCAGGCAGCATAACACTATTCACAGGCTTTTGAATATTGTAAGAGACACTTTTGAAAAAAAGGAATATTGCTCTGCGCTCTTTATAGATGTCTCTCAAGCTTTCGATAAAGTATGGCACGAAGGTCTTATCCACAAATTAACACGAAATCTCCCCGCAAACATCGTCAAGCTTCTAAAAAGCTATTTAACGGAACGAAAATTTGTAGTTAGGGAAGGCAATTTTTTAAGCCCTCCGCAGTCGATCGAAGGCGGAGTTCCCCAAGACAGCATCTTCGGTCCCTTACTTTATTTAATATATGCCTCTGACTTACCGTTAAGCAGTAACATTCATACATCAACATTTGCTAATGATACAGCTTTTTTAAGCGTTCATGAAAGTCCTGTTGAAGCTTCCCGCAACTTACAAGGGTATATATCCAAATTGGAAAAATGGCTCAAACAATGGCGAATAAAAGTTAACGAGCAGAAATGTGTACACGTCACTTTTACGTTGCGAAGGGAAACATGCCCGCCTATACAAATCAACACCGAGATTATACCGCAACACACTGCAGTAAAATATCTAGGAGTTCACTTTGATCGCCGTTTAACATGGAAATCGCATCTAGACGCAAAGTTGATGCAAATGAAATTAAGAGCTGCTCAAATGAATTGGCTTATTGGAAGAAATTCTATACTAAGCCTAGACTGCAAACTTCTCTTATACAACGCGATCCTGAAACCAAATGGTCCCATGGAATCCAGCTATGGGGCACTGCCTCAGCATCGAATGTAGAAAAAATTCAAAGGCGACAAAATAAAATTCTACGTACAATAACAGCAGCCCCCTGGTACTATATCCGAAATCAGCGAATTCACAAAGACCTTGATGTTCCGTTGGTGAAGGCAGTATTTTCTAAACACGCGAAAAAGTACATTAAAAAACTTGAGTTGCACCCAAACCCACTTGCGCGCAATATTCTAGAGTATAGAGGCCACACCCGGCTTAGGAGGAGGGATACTCTTTCTATCAGCCGTATACGAGAGATGTAAAACAACAAAAATCAACCGTTGTAACTAAAAATTTTGTTTAGCATTGGCTAAACTTATATTTAATTTTTTTTAGATTTAAGATTCGAAGAACTTATTGATGGTTCAATCTATAGCTGAAGATTCAATAAATAATATATTTATCCAAAAAAAAAAAAAAATATATTTGCTTTTGGAAATTTTCTCCACAAACAATCAGTGATGCCAGATTCAAGATTAAACCTTACACAATAAAAGATTCAAAATTACCCAAATATTATATATACGAATAAATCTTTCACAAAAACATTTCTTAAGGCGCTATCTGCTTATAGTTGTATACAAGAATTCATTCCAAAAAATTTAATTTGTTCTGCAACGTAGTTATTTTTCCTACTGAAAGTGAAAAATGCAATTGCGCAGCATTACAAAAAACCAAATTTCGATTCCGAAAAACAATGTGAAAGTGTTATGAGAGTTTAATAAAATAAACATTAAAAATAAGATGGGTTTTTATATAGCATTTCGTTACCTCAAACGATAAATGCACTAACTATCAACTTTATTATTTTACAAGAGAAGCGAAAAGCATGATAGAGGTAATTTTGAAAAACATGATAGAGGTATTCGGCATTTACGCCTACATATATATTATGTACATTCATATGAATATATGCGTCGCTAATATTTTACATTTACCGCAATTTTCGCAGAACAGAAAAGCTAAATACAAATACATAGATGTTATTTTTTCAAATTAGTGCAGCTTTTGTATAATTACACATATAATTGGCAACGCTGTATTTGCTTCATATAAAGCACACACCAATGAGTGTGCTCGCACGTTCGTATACAAATATTGTTTTTGTTGTGTACGTTAAGTATGAGTACGACTTCGAATGTGGGGAAAAGTATAGCAGAGCAGTCACCGCGAGCGCATATGATTGTGTATTCTAGAAGCTCAAACGTAGAAATACACAAGTGTGTACGGATATGGCGAATACTTGAGCAAAAGCAATGCAGTGGCGATCACGCCGCAACCGCATTTTAAGACGAGTATACCCAAATCACGAAAAATTCTATACTAAGCCTAGACTGTAAACTTCTACTATACAACGCGATCCTGAAACCAATATGGTCCTATGGAATCCAGCTATGGGGAACTGCCTCAGCATCGAATGTAGAAAAAATTCAAAGGCGACAAAATAAAATTCTACGTACAATAACAGCAGCCCCCTGGTATGTCAGAATTCAACGACATCAAATTCATAAAGATCTAGACGTTCCGTTGGTGAAGACAGTATTTTCGAAACACGCGAAAAAATACATTAAAAAACTTGAGTTGCACCCAAACCCACTTGCGCGCAATATTCTAGAGTATAGAGGCCACACCCGGCTTAGGAGGAGGGACACTCTTTCTATCAGCTGTACACGAGAGATGTAAAACAACAAAAATCAACCGTTGTAACTAAAAATTTTGTTTAGTATTGCTTAAACTTATATTTAATATTTTTAGATTTAAGATTTGAAAAACTTATTGATTTTTCAATATATAGTTGAAGATTCAATAAATAATAAAATTTCTCAAAAAAAAAAAAAAAGAAATTTAGTTGAAAGATCTTAATAGCTTTATTTAATTCTGGCAACGCCGAAATGAAGAGATAAGAAAAATTAACGTGGTCGTAAAAGAAAACTAAAAAATCAAACTAATACGTTTTCGGCCACATTCAGCAAGTATGAATAACAACTTTTCTGTTCATGTTGATGGCACATCTATTTGTGAAACTCATTCAATCAGATATTTAGGAATCACATTACAAAGCAACTTATCCTGGGATCTTCACATTAATGAGGTGAAGAATAAAATAGCTCCTGGTATTGGAATATTATATAAATTTTAAAATAAGCTAAGTGTGAAAGCAAAGCTAATGATTTATAATGGTTTGATACAACCACATCTAAATTATTTAGCTTGTGTGTATGCTTTTAATAAAAATAATACTCTTCAAAAATCTTTACAATGTCTTTAGAACAAAGCATTAAAAATTGTATACAATCTACCAAGAACACACCCAACAATTTCGCTATACAGAGATGTTTGTAAAACTATTTTGCCTATTTATGGTTTACACAAGCATCAGGTATTATTATTTGTATTTAAAAGTATTCACAGCATAGGTGTGCAAACTATTCCATTTTTGCAAAACCAGTCACATTTCAATACACGAAAGATATCAAACCTTAGAGTTCCTAGGTGCACATTGGAAAGAACTAAGCAACGTATTGATTATGTAGGTGGTAATATGTATAATGATTTACCACCCAATTTAAAATCTATTAACAGAATTTCAACGTTTAAATCATCATGCAAGGAATATTTATGTGGTTTAAGTGAATCGCTTCTTATGTAATTAAATTTAAATATATAATATAAGTATATTATGAATTAAATCTTTCTGTAACGTTTTTCATTATGGTACATATTTGTACATAAAAGTATATAAAAATTTGTAACTTGCCTCAAAAATGCCTTATTGGCGCTGAGGCCTAAATTAAAATGAATTTAAATATTGTGTACAATTATATTATTAAATAATAATAAAAAAAAAAACTAATTAGAAAGTAATAAGATAATAATAAATTTACTACATATTTTATTTAAAGTTTATCTTTTTCCATTGGAAATCGATATTCCCATCTGACGTAAGATATCGAGAAATCTCATCCCTCACCCTAGATGCATATTTGTAGGTTTTTAAATCTTGGTGACCAATTGAGGAAAATATTGCAGGTGGGGTCTCTATGTCGAAGTCTGGTGTGATGGGATTTATCTTTTTCTTCGTGAGATAATTATGTAAAGCGTAAGCAGTCATGACGATTGTGTCTGTAGTTGAGGTTTGAATTTCAATTGGTCTGTTGAATATCCCAAACCTTTTTGCCAATCTACCAAAAGCACACTCTACAACCATTCTCGCTCGTCATAGTCTGTAATTAAATATCTCCTGATGAACATTTAATTTTAAGGACCTGCTGAATGGTTTCATTAAATGCTTATCCAGTGGAAATGCATCATCACCGAAAAAAAAAAATGGCGTGTTGTTTCCTTGTCCTGAAACAATTTTCATGCACTTTGGAATATTTAATTCTCCATTTTCCAAGGCGTTGTACAGGTAGCAGTCCTTATAAATTGAGCTATCTGAGGTTTTACCATTTGAGCCAACATCAACAAATAAAAATCGGCTATGTACATCCACTGCAGCAAAAAGCACAATGCTGAAAAAGCCTTTGAAATTGTAAAACTGGGAGCCGGTTTTTGAAGGTGCCTTAATACGCACATGTTTGCCGTCTAATGCGCCCAACGTGTGTGGAAAATGACATAGGCCGTTAAAATCCTTGGCAATCTCTTCCCATTCCTCTTTAGTATCAGCGACCTTTAAAAGAAGAAACATATCGTTATATAGTTTCATTAAAGCCATAAGTTACATTGCAAAAAGTTTACTGGAGAAGCAAAAAAGTCTGTTATGAGTATGAAAAATTAACCATTTTTCGGTTTAAACTTATGATAAACTTTCTAATCAATTTAGAAAAAGTTGGTTAATAATTACTTACTTTTAAACAAACGCCCAGCACGATTGGAATAAATACACTAATCGTGCTTTTGGAAACTCTTGTTAAGAACTGAAGTGAGCTGAATGAGTCTACAGTCGCCAAATACCTTAGCGTTATTGCCAATTTGACTCTTGCAGAAATCGCTGCTCGCATATTGGTGTCGAGTTTTTAGATCTTGTTTTGCACCTACATAAGTATGTATGTATGTATATCAATATATTAAAAAATAATGGTATGTTTAGCATATATCATCCTTTTCATAGAATCCAATATGAATTGGTTTGGCAGTACTTACTAAGGGACTCCAGTTGATTGCGTTCATGATAACCGACTATTACAAATGAAATTCGATAGGAAACTTTTTTCCAGAAAACGGAGTTACATTTTAGTATTTATTTTTCAATATTCTCTCTTATGATTGGTATTACAATACAATAGTTCAATTCCAATCCAATTCTGTTGAGGATTCTATGAAAAGATTAAAAATTTTACATACCTTTGCTAAAATTTCTTCAAACTGCGATATGCCCAAACGACAGAAATTGTTGAAATCCTTATCGTCATCCTCCCATAGTAAATCTTTCAGCAAATGTGCTTCAAGTTCTATTTCACATCTTTTCATTAAAAGCGGTTTTACCCAAAAACTTCTATTTATTTCTTTTTTCTTCTTCTTTTCTTCACTTTTATTTATATTTTGGCATAAAACTTTTTTTAGCTTTAGTAATAAAGCAATTTTTTTTAGTTGTTGAGCTCTCGTCGACATTTTTACAATGAACCTTCACCTGCCCATGTAAACATTCATGCAACTTCATGACAGTCGGGTGTATTTCGATATTTTCGTTGATAATATGTACACAGAATTTACATACACGCAGGGTAAATCACGAAAACCACTGATCGTGCAGCTCTCTGGTTGGCAGGCTTTATAATATAAATCTCGTTCCTGGTGTTTCTAGGGGAGACAGCAAAAAGTCATCATTTTCATTATTTATGCCAAGTGATGTTATAAATCTAGTTGATATGACTAATTTGTAGGTGAATCTCATGGTGAAGCCTTGGAGCCTATGGGATGACCACAAAGGCAAAATATATCGCGAGTAATACGATTTGACAAGAGGTCCCGATAAACGTGGAACTATTGGGAATCAAACGTACCGAAAATGTTTAACCCTGCAGAATGTGTGACAGTAGATAAGCAGCTAGTTACATACCGCGGAGGCTGTCCCTTCATCAAAGGGTAGTGAGATATATACCTAAAAAAACTATTCGTAGTTTTGCACAGCATATTAAACCACGCCGAAGAAATATAAGCTAACACCAAAAAGCATGGAATCATTTACTTTTATAATGAAACGAAGAACGGAGTCTATACACTAGACCAACTAATTAGTACTAAAATTTGTAAGAGGAAAACCAATTGATGGCCTCAAACTCTTATACAAAAGTTTGGATATATCAACATTCTACGCGTACATAATATTTCTAAGCATTTAATCCATACTGTAATCGAAATAAAAAGTATAAACGACGTATTTATTCGGAAAAATTAGGTATTGATCGAATATGCCAAAAAGGTGCTCATCGTCTGTAAAAAAATCTTCAAAGTGCCTGAAGCTTACATTTAAAGATAAGCAATTTGAAGAGGGTTCGGTGCAAATAAATCAATATAATATTGTAATAAATTTTCTGCATGTAAAAATTTTATTTGTAAAACTCATTCTGAAATTTTCATTACATGTCAGGAATGAAAAAAAAACATAATCGGAATCAATATATGTACATATATATGATTTTATGTATTGGGCAAAATTGACCCACTAATGTCACACGCGTATTATTTTTGAAATACTGGATAAGGGTTATAAACTATCCCGGAATTCACAGGGAACTATAGAGAACTTAAATCTGTCGTCACTATATTGGAATTAATTAAAACAGATCAGGAAACCATACTTTTAAACTTTCTCTTCAACGTTAAATTAAACAGTACCGTAAGGACTGCGACAAAAACTGTCGCACAAATACATACAAGCTTCGCTTAGCTTTTTTCTAAAATAACCATGAGTTTGCACAATTACCATGAGAAGTTATTGCACTTGATAGCAGAATTAAATGACATACAAATACAAGAAATAGATAATTTTAATACACTTCAAACTGATACAATCAAACTAATATGTAAATGAAAATATGCATTAAATATTTTTAAAAATGGCTTAAATGGAGAATTCAAACCAACAATTCTTGCATCCAGGCCAAGAAACTTAAATGATGCTATACATTTAGCAGTAGAATTGGAAAAAGACTTTTCAATAAGCAATGGTCAAGTTTTGTATTTCTCAGATAGTGGGAAAAGACAGAATAGGAACCGTTTGAATAGAAATAATTACCAAAATAATAATAGTCCAAATTACAATAAAAACACTGGTAGACAAAGTGCAAATAATTTCAATAGGATGGTAAATTATACCGGAAATCGCAACCATTATAATAGTACTAACAATAGTAACAATCGTTACAATAACATTAATAATAACAATGGTAACAATCATTATAATAATACAAATTATTATAATAATCATAATAACAATAACAATATCAGAAATAATCATCGGAATAACAATAGAAATGTACACTATTTACAGGAAAACTCTGAGAACCCGGAAGTGACTCGAGGAACTGTATAAGCTCACTATCCGGAGATAAAAAATTGCCAACCAGCAAAAACACGGCGTAAAAAAAGATCTTACCTATAAGAGAGTAAAGTAAGATCTTATCTGTAGTGTGTATTACTAATTTCTATTGCGATAATCGTATATTTACGAAATTTACGATTTCTTCCATTTCTCTATGTTCTTTCCGCTTATTCTAACAAAGCTGCCAAAAATATCAAATTTAAATCATTTTGCTAACAAGAAAATAGTGAATCGCATAATCGTTGCTGCATGTGATAATAATTGTAGACAAAATTAACTATTATCCTATCGTTAAAAGTTACTGAATTGCACTACCGGTATCTAAAACTACAAAAACAAAAATAAAAACTCGTTTTTTTCATATGTTTATCATTTATTTATTGCAATGTTTCAATTGTGGTAAAATACATTAAATATTGGGACATAGGGAAAAGTACTTTCAATAGTTTAAAATGCTTGGTTATATTATATTAATTTAAGGCAAAAATATTATATTCAATTATTTAATGTTTATGCTAAGTCATCAGTAGATTTCAACCATATTTTGATAATGCATATACAAGTACATACTTCATATAAAAAAGTGGATACCGATTTTTTAATTTTATTGATCTTTTCGATTTTAATATAGTAATAATATTTTTTAATTAAAAAGTTTTTATATAAAAATAACAGTATTATTTCATTGCACCTTTTTCGTTATGTGTTTCTAAATGACTCGACTTAAATAAATATGGCAACACATTTTGTGGGAAGTTTTTGAGTTCAGATGAATACCGCCCACTTTCCGATGAATTGAATACATATCCGTTTTTCCCTCAGCATGTTTTTTTTCTGTGGATCGTAAAATATTCCCTTATTAGTTCCTTTTGCTTGATATAAAATTGTTCCGCATTTCTCCAAATCAATGTGTATTGTATTTACGTCTGAGAATTTAAATTGTTGAAATCATTATTACTATCAACATATCCGACTTTTTCATTGTCTGATGAATCTTCAGAATCGTTCACTGATGAAGTAAGAGATCGAAAATCCTACAATAAAGATTAAGTTGAAATCATTTAGTACTTGGAAATGTATTATTCGCAAAGTATTAGTTTGAAATAAGTTTCTTTTTGTTGCAATAAAGCAAAGCATATTAATAAAGTATGTACATGCAACAGCACAGGAGGACACACATTATAAACATTTAATGGAATTTGCAATAGATACATACTTACATACATAAATACAAATTTAACAAAACATTTAATTTTTATAAATAATTTCTAGTTATGTAAATATGTATGTACATATGTGCATGTATAACTTAATAATTTCTATTAATTAAAATATGCGTAAAAGAAAATGTAACACAAAGGGACCAGTAGGACCCAAGTGGGGCCAGTTCCATATTATTGCACTGAAAAATAAGATGTACGAGTACATATGTACATACATAAGTATGTATACAAAATGCCAATCAGAGTTGACCTTTTCGACAACCTACCACGCACATTACCTAATTTTTTTCCGATTTTAGCTACATAAGTATGAATATATATGTATGTATGTATGTACATATGTATATATGTTAGGGCGGGTCGATTAAAAAATCGCACAAATTACAAGGAAAATCGTATTCTAGGGATCAAAATAAGAAACTTTGCCGAAGGAACCATATCTCTACAATGTATTATGATGTCTCGACTTTTGACCCGAAGGGTCAAATTTGAAAAGATCTCACTTTGACCCATTTAGAGTGCCTCAATCGAGTCAAAATGTATGACCGACTCCCACTAACTTTGGAAGGCCGACCCACCTATGCCAGTGGCACACCCCCTGGAACCACCCCTGGGGGGTTCACCATACAAATATTTCAAAACATTACCATTTTTGGCACTTTACAAGAAAAAATCAGCGAAATGGCTGTTTTTTGTTTTGGGAGTTTATTTTTCTCTTTAGAAATTCATTTAGTCAGAATGAAATGAAAAAATGAATTTTAATTAGATATAGAAAAGAAAATAAAAAAAATTATTGTTTGAAGTGTTTTTTGCTAAATGGGTCAAAGTGAGATCTTTCCAAATTTGACCCTTCGGGTCAAAAGTCCGGACATCAAAATACATTGTAGAGGCATGGTTCCTTCGGCAAAGTTTCTTATTTTGATCCCTAGAATACGATTTTCCTTGTAATTTGTGCGATTTTTAAATCGACCCGCCCTAATGTACATACATATAAATATTGTCAATGAAAACACACTCTAAAACATTTAAGAATTACTGTGCTGTCTGTAATATTTTTACAACTGGGAAGAAATAGAATAAAAAATATTTTAAAAGCTAATACCCACGGCGAATTCATAATGCATTCGCCTTGCTAATACCCAAGTTAGGTTTACATATTTATAGCAAAATCAATATAAAAAATATTTTAGTAACTGGAAATACAAGTCGACTTTTTCCATTGTGCGCTTCTTGTGGTTGTAAATAATGTTAGCTATGTATGTAAGTACATATGTATGTTTGTATGTATGTAGCTAGAGTGATCAAATTCCTCACCATGATCCATTGTACCATGTTCCACACAGTGTTTTTTACGGAATATCCCAGTAGCCATTGTTACCGACGACGAATTGTCGACACTCCAAGGCGACTATTATGACTTTAGTGAACCAAGTGCACGGAAATTGTTGATAACGAAGTTGGTAAAATTTAATGGTTTGTATATTTTCGTTGACGATAAAATGGTCGACAATGTTACCTAAACTGTTGTTAAAAAAGATGTAGAACTTTTTTGTCGCGTGTAGGCATTTTTTGAACGCTTTGATGTAGCGATATAAAACAGAGTTGGATATTTTGCTGTTGGTACTAGCATGCAGATACATATAGTGTATGAAGAAATTGCCTCAGTTGAGAAAAGTTTTTACAGAATGCACATCAATTACTATTATTTACTGAAAAACATTTCGTTTTTATAACTTATTTTTCAAACATTGTCATACACAATTTTTTTAATTCAACCTTGTATACATACATAATATTTTTCATATCTTCTGCAGATTGCTTTGTTTTATTTTTTCAACGTTAATTCTTGTGCGCCTGACTAAACTTTACCAAAAAAAGTTTTTGTGGCCACTTAAACTCTTTAATATACTTAAATGTAAAGCTGCTTTAGTCGACAACTTCGATGCTGTTGTTAATCTTTTCGTCGGCAATAAACCCGTATGTGTCATATTGCAGTGCTTATTCATCAACTTGGTGTCAAGAAAGCTTTGTAGCATATATTTGCATAACCTTATCAGAACAAGTTCTTTAAACCGACAACATGTACCACCTTGTCGCGATAGTTATGTATTTCGAAAAATGTTTTATAGGCTACATATGTACATATCGTCGAGTTACTGCATTAACGGTGATAATGTTGTTTGTAACAGCTAGGCGGTATACTGGGATTAAACGTTTGTAAAACAATGCAGATGTTCCCTGCAGGAGATTTAGAGTTAGTTGTCTAAAAGCTACTGGTACTATTACTAGTACAAAAAGCAGTAGTTCAAAAGGTGCTACAGTTTATGTAGGAAAGCACTAGTACTTCAAGTAGTACATGAAGCTCTCTACAAATTTCTATATACTTTCCATTTCCTCAGAATTGCTGAAACAAGAAATGCGTGTGTAGACAGAGACGTAACAAATTTCGTTGGGTTTAACAAAATCAACAATTCTAGGGACTCTTTATATACAAAATAACTGGTACAAAACTAGTTATTTCGCACCCAGTCGGGTCCAAGTGCTCTAGTATGTAGGGAGAACCAATTGTACTAGTACTCATCTACTTAGTACCAATAGTACTAATAATATTCCTGACACACCCAATGTTAATTTCTGTATTAACATGGTATAGAAAAGTTTACAGTTGAAAACTAGTACTGATGACTTTCGTTCTAGTAAAATACTAGTTTAATACTAGTTGCCCTGCAGCGTTTATACTAATAAACACACATGCATATATACATATGTATGTATTTACCTAATTGGATTATGGGTGTGCTTACCCAGTGACTAGTTTTGCAAAAATATCTGATCGCAGAAAAAATCTGAAACTTTATCATACAATTTATAAAATTGTCTCAATCTGTCTACACGCAGTTTTCTCAAACATTATGCCATTAATTTTTATTTTGTGTAGTCCTCAGCCGAATATGCAGCAATGCCTTCTTAAAGGCAATATATCTAATGTATTTCTTGAGAATTTTTGCATTATAATTCTCGCAATTTCTTTATTCTTTTTGCCAAACTTATACTCATTTTGAAATTTTTAAGAAAATTCTTACACAATTTTTTCAGACATATCTGGATCTCTTCCAAAAAAAAGGTCCGCCATCTTGTCAACCGCTCGTATGTAAGCTTTTCTGACCGATTTCGCACACGAATTAGCAACCGAGGCAGACTTCGTGAATGCAATCGAAATGGATTTAGTGAAAAAATGTTCGCTGGGGATATACATACATTCTACATACATACATACATAAGTATGTGTGCCAGTAAGTAGTTTAGTATTTTGAAATTGTTAGGCACATAATTTTCAAGCTTCCAAATAAGGTTGGCATATGACAAAATAATAACTCAACAAATATATTAAAATTAAACTTAGAGGAAAATAGATTGCACCACTATATTTCTTGTTCATCAAATAACGGATGTTCAATGATTCAAAGTGTTCCGAAAATCCTAAAGAGAATTGTTGATATTTAACAGCACATATGGCTGTTTAATGTAAAATGCTTTTGTTTAATAAATACTTTAATACATATGTACATATGAAAGACCATATGTATGTGTGTATAGTACACATAGTATGTTACAGAGTTTTTCCTTCGGGAATTGCCGGGTTCCTACCAATTAACCGAGAAAAAAAATCACTGGAAATTTTTGCTGGATTTCCCAGGAATAATTTTTAGATTATAATTTTGTACGCAGAACAATGATTTAAATGTACTATTTTTGCGTATAAAATGTAAATAGAACCACATTTAAGAAAAATGCTTAGCCAATACCCAAAAATCATAATTTTTCCTAAAGATGATGATTTTTTTTAAAGAAATGGTAATAAAACTAACGGTAATCATCAGCAGATTTCAAGCTTTTGAAGCTTTTCAGAATTATGGCTGAAGATTGCTGATTATCAAATTATCAATGGAATGCATTAAATTTTCTTAATCAATAATTTTTTATACCTATTTCGAAATGCTTATTATTAATATTTGTTGATATTTATACAGGCTAAAGCTTGTAATGTAGTGATCAGAGAAAATTAGACCTTTTTAATATTTCTAGCAACTAAAGCTTAATATTCAACATTAGTTAGACGGTTGAATAGAACAAACGTTGTTTTCGGTAGAAGCTACTAAATCTCGTCAGTATTCATATGCATAATTCTTTCACTACTTCTTCTTTCTGTAAAAAGCGGTGCTTGAGGGTTTTGGCATACCTAATGTATATGCACGCAGTGCTGCCAGTAATATTTTACGAAAAATCGTCAAATTTTGGAATTAAAATCGTCAATATTTAAAAACAAATTCGTCAGACAAAAATTTAATTAATTTAAAAATTAACAATTCAGCGGATTTATTAAAATAAACAAAAACTTTAAACACAAAACAATGGTAAAATCAACAATATCCTAAACATTTTTTGTTAAATTCAAAGCAATATTTGAACAGATTTGGTGTCGAAACAGTTAATATATTTTCAAAATAAACCCTAATTTTTTATTTGATATGTTTTATATTTTATTTTAAAACAGAAATATTAATAGAATATACAATTATATAGTATTTCATAAACTTGCAATTAAAGTCTCATTAATTCTTTTTATATTATTCGATTTTCAGTATTTTGTGTAATCATGTTTTTTTCATAATATCATACATATGTAAACCCTTTACTTGCCAGATTTAAATTTTGTAAAAAAAATTATACCACACTTATATTTGCACATAGCGTCTGCACGTTAAAAATTAATGTTATAATATATGTCCAACGAACTATATATTCATAAAAAACAGTTTTAAAATATTTGTTTCTATCGAGATTAACATTTTACCACATGTAGAGGTTATGTTGAGTAGTGAAGTCGAAAAATCGCCAAAATATAAGGGGCACTAAACAAAAATCGTCAATCGTCATTTTGTGAAATTCGCTCTAAAAAATCGTCAAAATGGCGTAAAATCGTCATGCTTAGCACCCCTGAATGCTCGAAACATTTCTAGTAAATAACAATTAAGTTACCCGACAATGAAGAACAAACGTGAACTCACAAAATTATGTGCACAGAACACCTTTCTTTCACATAAAGTGATTTTCAGAACATGCCTGAGTCTGTTGTCTTCATCATTTATAGAAGTTCCAGTGTTGCCAATACATTGTATTTTACAATGCGCAATTTCCTGATTTTTTGTTCTATAAAATTTCAAGTTATAAGTTTAAGTTTTAGTTCTAAATTATTTAACTCATATTGGTTCTCTGCTGATATAATTGAACTGCCACCAGTCGTCGCTTTACCAGAAATTCCGCTAAGATTTAATATTGTGGAGATTGAAAAGGCTATTACAAGTCTAAACTCAAAAAAAGCCCCAGGTATTGATAAAATAAGTAACAAAATGCTGCAAGAATTGCCTTTCATTGCAAAACGAGTAATACTATTCATCTTTAATAGTATTTTACGACTGCAAAACTATCCGGCAGAATGGAAGGTTTCGATGATTACTATGATACCAAAGCCCGGTAAGGATCATACAAAGGTTGAATCCTATCGGCCTATTAGTTTATTGTCCAATATGTCGAAACTTTTTGAAAAACTGTACATGAGCAAGCTGGCTCCTATAGTAACTAGCAGTGCATGCATTCCAGATCATTAATTCGGTTTTCGCAGACAACATAGCACTATTGAACAAACTCACAGACTTGTGAATGTCATTAGAGAAACTTTTGAAAAAAAGAAATATTGTTCAGCGCTTTTTATAGATGTCGCACAGGCCTTTGATAAAGTATGGCACGAAGGTCTTGTCCACAAATTAACACAAAATCTACCCGCAAACATCGTCAGGCTCTTAAAAAGCTATCTAGAGGAACGAAATTTTGTGGTTAAGGAAGGCAATTTTACAAGCCCCCCGCAGTCGATTAAAGCCGGAGTCCCTCAAGGCAGTATCTTCGGTCCTTTACTTTATTTAATATATGCCTCTGACTTACCGTTAAGCAGTATCATTCACACGTCAACATTCGCTGATGATACGGCTTTTCTAAGCGTTCATGAAAATCCTGTAGAAGCTTCCCGGAATCTACAAGGGTACATCTCAAAATTGGAAACATGGCTAAAAGAATGGCGGATAAAAGTGAATGAGCAGAAATGTGTACACGTTACTTTTACTTTACGCAGGGAAACATGCCCGCCTTTACAAATCAACACCGAGACTATACCGCAACACACTGTAGTAAAATATCTAGGCGTTCATCTTGATCGTCGCTTAACATGGAAATCGCATATAGACGCAAAGTTGACACAAATGAAATTAAAAGCAGCCCAAATGAATTGGCTTATTGGAAGAAATTCTATATTAAGTCTTGACTGTAAACTTTTGTTATACAACGCGATCCTGAAACCAATATGGGCCTATGGAATCCAGTTATGGGGCACTGCCTCAGCATCAAGTGTAGAAAAAATTCAAAGGCGACAAAACAAAATTCTACGTACAATTACTGCAGCCCCCTGGTATATCCGAAATCAGCGAATTCACAAAGATCTTGATGTTCCGTTGGTGAAGACAGTATTTTCAAAACATGCAAAAAAATATATTGAAAAACTAGTATTGCACCCAAATCCACTTACGCACAACATTCTAAATTATAGAAGCCACACCCGGTTGAGAAGGAGGGAAACTTTTTCTCTTAGCCGTACACGAGAGATGTAAAACATCAAAAATCAACAGTTGGAATTAAAAATTTTGTTTAGCACTGGCTAAACATATATTTATGTATTTTTAGATTTAAGATTTGAAAAACTTATTGATGTTTCAATTTTTATAATTGAAGATTCAATAAATAATAAAACTACCACAAAAAAAAAAATATTGGTTCTCCACGTTTTTTTCCTCGGACCGATATCATTTAGGATGTATGTTTTATGACTTTAATACATGAAATAATAAGAAAAGAACTTATCGCTAAATATATACATACAATGAAGTGGCAAAGTATCCTCTTTTTAACTTCACTCGTGATTTGGAGAAAAACAGTTAACTTTAGGCTCAAATTAACATTTTAATATAATCGGATCAATATTTTAGGGGTTGCAACCGCATGAAATTTTAACTAATACATGCCTACATAGTTCACATATATGTACATATTTTGTATATAAAAAAAATGCTAAAATAATACATACATACATAATAATACACTGGAAAAATTTTTCTGTTGCCAAAAGTGAAATACATTTCTTGCCTTTTAGTATTTTTATTTGATTTGAAGTTTTTTTCAATAATACTTTTTATGTTAATATAATAATAACGAAAACAACATTCATTTAAGAATAAACTAGTTACACAACGAATAAATTAAAATATAATATTTAATAAGTAAAGAAATATCGAGAAAACATAATAAATAAAAATAAAATTTATTAAAAACGATGCCCTCAAGCTTGATAATTTGTTAAATACGATAATTAAAATAAAAAGTTCGAATAAAAACAAAATTATAAAAAAAAATCATTTTCCTATTCTTCATTGAACATTTTGCTTTGAATGTAAACAAAAATTGTAAAGCTAGGTCTTACTCAAACAAGTGCTGATCAGCGACTGGTTTGATTTACTTTGACGAAATGATAACAAAGCAACAACAGAACCAGTGATGCAACTCTTGCAACATCAAAAGCACTGTGAGCCCATGGAAATATGGTAAAAAAGGGTAAAAATAAAAAAAATTTCGGGTACAAAAGCACTAACCTAATTTTGTTTTGGGTCTGATGGATCAAAAGGCAGATCTATTGCTTTTTCATGGCTTTTTGTGTGACTTTGTCGGAGTAAATCGCTTTATCGAACTTTTATTTCACATTTACAACAAATAAAATATGCTTTTAGTTCATATTTTGCTGTTCTAAGCCACGTTTCAAAAGCTGGATAATTTTACCAAGCTTTTCTATATAAGTATTTGTTTTTCGATCTAAGGGAAAGCCATTGTTAGATGATGAACTTTAGCACATATCAACTTTAACATCAATGAAGAACTTACTATTAATAAATGTGCAGCTTGGTAATAACCAAGGCACTTTCTTGCTTAAATTTGCGTAAAAAACAAATCAAAGGATATGTACTAATATTCAAAGTAAGATCACTGCTAAACAAATAAATCATAATAATTTCTGAACGAATTTAAAAAATAGATGCTTGAGAAATTCTAGAATTCAAACTCTTAACAGTTTGCGAGTACTAATCAAAATATAGATGCAAATTATACGCAGTTGGTTAAAAAAGTATTAGGTGAGTTTAAAGAATAGTAGAAAAATGGTTCAGTGTCAAAAATGTTGATTATTTAAAACGCACCAAAAAGCACTGTGAGAAATTGTTAAAAGCACTATAAATACCCGATTTTCAAAAACGGGTATTTAACAAAATTTCGGGTATTGCTTAAGTAAAAAAGCAGCAAAAAATACCCATAAAGCACAAAAATGGCAACGCTGAACAGAACGTTAATTCTCATAAGCTACACGAAGATGCTTATAGTATACGTGTGTCGACGTCGCGCAAACAGAATTTTCTTGCTATGCACGCGTGCATAGCATTTCAAAAAACGCCCTTCACTGATGTATACATACATTAGAATTTTTGGAGTTCATATGTATTCCCATATTTGTGGCGGTTAGCCGAACATATTAAAAACTTATTCGCTTACTAGCCGTTACCAGTTACTTCGTTCATATTATGTTTTACTGTAGACAATAAACTATTTGTAGACAAAGTTTATCATTCAACTCCCAGAAAAAATTCCCTTGTTTAAAATTTTTCTTCCAGAAACTCATACAGCCAAACCCACGATATCGACCGACAAGTCGATAGAGCGACAGCAACTCACTCATTATCGTTCGCATAAGCGACCCACTAACTATCGACTTGTCGGTTGTCTGGCTTTACGTTTTAACGTAATCATTGTCAAATGACTATATTGCCACATCAAATATTCCATGTAAATTTAGCCATAAATATGGCCATTTGAACGTGGCACAACGACCAGGTATGCACAGTTCCATTACAAGTACAACAATCCAAAAACAACATGTATATTGTTGGCATAAAGTACTCGCTTTTCACCAAAAAACGCAAATAAATTTAACATTTTCTTGCGATTGATTTCCAAGCTGTAACAATTATTTGTGTATGCTTTAAAACTGTATCAGTTGGCATGAATATAAAGTTAGTTTAATATAAAGCGAATTGAGGTAGGTGTGCTAGTAAGCTCACCTTTTGGATATGCCTTGCTACAAATTTAAACACAAAACATATGCTTTCAATAAATGAATTTTGTGAAAAATATTTATATCAAAATAATTTTTGGTATTTTGTTAATTTCACAAATTCAACAAGACCCTGCAGCGGCTTCGGTTTTGCCTGTTAAATGCTAATGAATAATTATTATCTGTACAACAATATATTTATTAATATATGTACTCGTATGTATGTATGTACATATTTATGTAAATACCTACTAATTTCCCATCATGAAAATTTTTAAAATTATTACATTGTACATACATTCATATAAAATAACATTTTTTAAATTATTTTGTCAAATTAATTTCTCTGTCGACAACAAAACTTTCGTGACTGATTTTGACAGTTGTTGTCGCATAATATTTCTTAGTGGGTCGGAAATTTGTATGAAAATGTTTACGTTATCGCTCGCTTTCATTGTCGATCGACTTGTCGTGCTGAAAACTTTTAGTGGGGCGCAAAACAGCTGTTTGTCGTTGAAAAAGCAAGCGAGCGATATCGATCGACATCGTGGGTTAGGCTGATAATATTTATTTAAATATATCGATGGCTTAATATAGAAAAGTCGTATCTCGTTTTTTTCAAAATCGGTTTTATTACATATTCTGGGTAGACAATACTCAAATACACCTCCCTTAAAAAATTCAGTATCCTATGTTGACGAATAATAGATTTACATTAATTAAAAAAACAAACCCTAACTCATTACAAAAAATAAAACAGAATTTGTTGGCTGTTTTAATAAAAATCTGTTTCAGAAAAAAAACCATCAAAGCATTCTTAAACTAAAATTGATTTTGTTAAAAATTCGTAATAGTTCCGTGCGTTACCGTGAAATTCAAATGTTGTTTATCGCATTTATTAAAAAAAAATTAATTTTTCGCTGTTAAGGCTCGATATATTAAGATATTTCATTTCACATTATTTATTTACAAAATTTTATTAATTTCTTAGTAAGAAGTTTGCTCTATAAGTTTAAGATGGATCTTCGCTTAGGAGATATGACCACTACCACTAGTTCTATCCAAAAACTATTTTAAAAATATCAATTTTAGCAAACAATGGTGGCAAACTACTAAAAAGCTTATACGCTTAAAGAGAGATTGGTGCCCAAAACTCTCAAAGCTTAAACCTATTCATATAACGATAATAAATCCGAAATAAAAAGCAGCCGTTCAATTAGTAGTTTGTTTTTTATTTCGTAGGTGCTAATATTTTTATATATAATGCTATTTTAATTTGTTGAAACTAATAAAATATCAGTTGTGTTATTGCGTGTTATATTTTTAAATTTTAATTTCACTGAGTACTTTTACATGTCATTACACAAATGCACATTCCAAATGATGCATTATAACATGTGCCATTTTACAGCACCAAAAATTTAATTTTCCAAATATTTGGACATACATACATAGGTATTTTCATTTCAAGTGAATTAATAATAAATGAATTTAATATTTTGAAGAAATTTAGTTCAATATTTTTATAGTTTCTGTTTTGAATACACAAAATTAAAAAATTTTACCTTATACATATATTACGTCTTTTACTCAAAAAAATAAAATCCCGATTCCTGAAAAAAACAAGATACCGGAATTATAGAGTTCAAAATCCCGGATCCCGGGATTCACAAATCCAGTTTTGTTCGGCATCCCTAGCTGAACCACAAATGATGAGTATTTACTTACGATTCTAAAGGTACAGTAAAATTTGGCAAAACTTTGCCAAAAAAAGCGAAACCCCTTTTTGATTTATACATATAAGTATTTATTCAGTTAAATAGTTCCCAATAATATTGGATTGAATGACATTTTCTATAAGTTATGCATGAAATTGTTTTATGTATGTAATAAACTCGCGTATAAAAGGGTTTTCATTACATTTTAGTGTGACCGTACCTTAACAAACTTGAATACAAATGTATGTACAGTAGTTTCCGCTTTATTGATCCCCGGATAAATGAATTGCCCGCTTAATTGATACAAAAAAGTACAATTAAAATTTCCCAATATAAAGTGTATAAGGAAATTCCCGTTTAAATGATTTCCGTTTAATTGATTTACCCTTATAATTGACTTATAAAACCAAAACACTTTTTGGAAGTCACTTAAAAAAAACCCGCTTATTTGTCATTGCAAAAGCGCTAAATCTATTTTCATATGAACTTCATAATATGGAGAAAAGTATTTTTGGTCACTCCTACAAGTAAAAAAATCAGACTGCTATGACAGATTTTTTTAAACCGATTTAGTTTTGTTTTCCAACATATATGTACATATATATATGTATGTACGTAGATAAATACATTGCGCATATTGAGCGGCGCATTGCGCATGATCTTTTTTTTGATAACAGTGGTTCGTTTGAGTTTATTCATTGCTGCCACGAAAAAAAGTCTTTGCAGCCAAAATCTTTAAAATATGTAACTAAATAAGAATAAAAGTAACCAGAATATTTTTTTTAATATTTATTAAAATGGTGTGTTTTATTTTTGAGTAAAATATCAATCATATTTGGCCTTTAAGGATTTATTCTTAATCCGTATAATATATGTATAAAAATGATCTGATTGCATGATTCAATGACTATAAGGTAGTCTTAGAAGCCCAGCTGACAATTCTTGCAAACCACTTGTTTTTAATTTCAGGTGTCGAATTTTTATTTGTATTTATTTATTAAATTTAAATTAAAAAATTTTTATTTAAAAAGAAAATTGTAAAATTTCTTAAAATTAATACGAAATAAATATGAGTTTGTATTTGAGCAAAATAGATGTGATATGCACAAAAGATTAGAGCTATTGGAAATGAACCTTTTTTAAAGCTCCCAAAAATCAAATCAAACTAAAATCGTGGAAAGAAGTCTTCACAAAAAATTTCATATGTGAAGCTGTGTTTCAACTTTCGTAGTGAACAGACGCGTTTTTATAATCGTCGCAACTGAATATAAAAAAAATATAAAAGAAAAAAAAATTTTCAAGTCCCAAAATACATAAAAAAAACAAAACATTTATTGAACAGTTATGTTACTGGTTTTATTTTATTTTTTGCTTGTGTGCAATACACATAAATATTTGCATACACAAACTAATATAAGTGAAAATAAAAAAAAGAGAACTCTGATGAGTTCATCTTCTGATAAAAACAATAATAATCCTACAAGCAGTAGGAATGTACAATATATAACTTTAGTTGCTGATGACGACAATAAAAAAAATGAATTAAACAAAAACCTGAATTTAACAGAAAACACAAATACTCGTGCGCGATCATTATCTTTGAACATGTTAAATAGTGATCAAGAAGCAACAACAATTGCACCCATCAGCAAACTTGTCAGCTTAAGGCCGTTTTTCACTATCCTACACAATCGTACGATTCATTCACAGAAAATCTTGCAAAAATCTGACCGACTTTAAAAAATCGTTTCAAAATGGTGTTGTAGGTGCCACACTATCATACAAATCTGATGCCAAAACATCTTGTTGACAATAAATACTTCTCTGATCGCATGAAAACTATCATTTTATAAAAATTTTCATAAAATTTTATAAATCGCACGACTTGCCAAAAAATCTGTCACACATTTGCATTTTTAGTCCACACTACCATACATTTTTAGCACACATGTCATATTTTGCAAATCGCGCGACTGTGTAGGATAGTGCGGCACGGCCTTTAGCTGTACAAACAAACAAACACACAATAAGTAACAAGGTGACCAACGTGCACAAAATGGTAGATGCGGTGAGTACAATAAATGATAATAAAATTCAAACAGGAATGGACAGATACATAACCGTGTTAAAAAGGGGAAGAAGTCCAAAATCAGCTCAAATAGCTTCAACAGCGAAAGTTCCCAGAGATGGAAAAAACAAAATCAAAAATTCCGAAAATCGTTTCGCGATTTTATCAGAACGAGACAATGAAGACACAACTACAACAAGGTCGAGTAAACCTCCACCGATATATTTAAGAGAGCAGAACTCTAGTTTTTTGGTAAAAAGCCTTATCTCCTTAATTGGAGAAAATGAGTTCTATGTAACTCCAATTAAGCGCGGAAATATTAAGGAAACAAAAATCCAGGTAGTGCAAGAAAGTAATTACCGAAAAATAGTTTCTGACCTTGAGTCAAAAAACAAAAATTTTTATACGTACCAATTAAAGAGTGCTAAAGGTCTAACCGTCGTCATAAAAGGTATAGACTCTAGTGTGGATTTAGAAGAGGTTAAGTCTGGCCTTGAAAATAATGGCTTCAAAATTAAAAATGTTTCTAACATCAAAAATAGGGATAAAATCCCCCAACCTATTTTTAGAGTCGAGCTACAGCCAGGTGACTTGAAAATTAAAAAAAAATGAATCGCACCCAATCTATAATCTAAAGTACTTGTTACACAGAAGAGTGTAGTGAATCTTACTTTGATTATTACATTTGTAATTTTAGATCTGCCCTCGTAACCTTAGTTTTAAGTAAATTCCTTTATTAACAATACACAACAACAACGCTATGCTAAAATTAAGCAAATTCCTGTAATGTAAAAATACAACAACTAGTATATCTTATTTTAATTGTTATTTTACACAACAACTTTTGCTACTTTTATTATACATTACATTGTTAGTGTATACCACAAATTATGTTATTGAATAAGGAATTTTTGTAGTTTTAAGGTACTGTTATTTTAGTATATAAGGAACAAATTTTTATAAAATAAATCAATTATTACTTAGCCTTAAAATCGGCTTTATCTCTTGGAGCATTAAACTGCTTCTTTCTAAACAGGCATCCAACTGCCTTAAATATATTTAGGCCAGTGGCGTTCTTAAGCGCCGGTACCTTAATAGGCAGGTCTATTTTAAAAACCCCTGAATAACCTATTAAATATACATCAACACATTACATGGCGATCCTGCCCAACGAACTAAAGAAAAATATCATACCATACGCACGAACCTTACATGGCACCAATAAACCAGGCATATGGAAGAATACATCCCAACTGGCAGCCAAAAAGAAGCACCGAAATACATGGCCACTAGAATAAATGAAGCCCCCAAACACAAATAAACAGCATTTTTTAAATTATTTTTAAAGTTTCTTTTAAATGCAAGAAGCACAAAATTTTTTTGCACAAATTAAACAAATTTATTATCACTTTTATGATGAAAAAAGAACAAAAATTTATAAACATGAGAATTTAAAATAAAAAAAAAACACTAAAAGAAATAGAAATGAAATAAGAATTTCACAAAGAAAAGAAAATGTCAAAGAATTTTAAGAGTTGCCACATTAACTCATTTTAACAAAATATATATAGAAGCTGGGAAATATAAAATGTTAAAAAAATAAATTAAGAGTTGCCAGCATTTTTAAAATATAAAAATAAAATTTAAATTATATATATTAAATTTTAAATGGAAATAGTACACGAATATTGTATTGAATTAGATAAACTAGAGAAAAATTTAAAAAAGAGTAAAGACAGAATTTACACCTCTGCGTATAAATTAGAAAAATTATTAATTAGAGAATTATACACAAAGGTTGAGAAATTGATCAATTGTATAGTCATAAAAGAAACTAAAGAATTACCAAGAGATACACTTGAAGAAAAAATTGTCAATATGGCACATTTTGACATAAATGTCGTAGGTAAAAACCTACATGTTTTTAAGGGTTCATATGAGGTGTTGGAAGATTTTATAGTGCAAACAGAATTGTTACATGATATTTTGAGAACAGAAGACCGAGAGATATTCATTAAGTACGTCTATAACTTCAAACTAGCTGCGCATGTCCGAGGTGTCTTAGGGCGTTCCAACAGACCAACTACGTTTGCGGAGTTGAAGAAGTTGTTAATTGATGCGTACCCAAACCCTAGAACTTTGCAACAAGTCTTAAATGAGTTAGGCACACTGAAACAAGGAAACATGAGTATTTTAGTTTACAGGGAAAAAGTTGCATTACTGTCAGAGCAATTGAGTAGTTTTGAAATAAAAGCGATAGAAAATCCGTCAATAGAGACTAAAAACGCGATTTATAAAATGAGCGAAAATATGGCGTTAAATGTATTTACAAAAGGTGTTAATATAGAATACCAAAACGTATTAGTGGCAAGTAGTCCCAAAACGCTTAGCGAAGCAGTAGAAAAATATGTAACTATAGAGAGATCGTTACAAACAGATAATAATAATAATAGCATTTTCAGAATAAACAGGCGTGAAAATGAACGCATTAATAACTATAATTCACAAAGAAATAATAGAAGTTACACAGGGTACAGAAATCAAGGGTATTATAATCAAAATAATAATAGAAATTATAATAATCATAATAACAGTTTTAGTCGTGCTGAAACAAACTATTACAATCGTAATGGATATGGAAATAACAATAATAACAATAACCCTGATAGATATAGAAATAATAACAATGGTGCAAATAGAAGTAGTGCAGCAAGAAGTAATAATCCTTTTAATAATAACAATAGAAACAGCTTCTCGAATAGATCTGGCAACAATAGAAATAATCAGGGAAACTAACAAACCCGGATAACAAAGTTTGTTATCCAGAAGGGCAAAAATGTTTCAAAATTTCAAACAATACAGATAATTATATAGCAATTAATTGCAATACAATTAATAAAGAACTCAAGTTTTTAATAGATACTGGAGCCGATATTTCAATTTGTAAAAAAGATAATATAGATAATATAGATGTACGTGATATATCATCACTGAGTGGTATTACTGCAGGTACTATAGAAAGTCTTGGTACTGCAAGATTAACTCTCAAATTAGATAACAAACGTATTATACACAAATTTCACATAGTTGAAGATAATTTTCCAATTAATACTAATGGAATTATTGGTAGGGATATTTTAGAAAAATATGGATGTAAAATTGATTTCGAAACTTATACAACGTCTTTCAATATAGATAATGAAGAAGTTATTCTACCGATAACCCCTAAACGCGTTTATAAAACTGAAATCTGTATACCAGCGCGATCAGAACTAATAGCACCAGTTAATATATGTACCGATGAGGAAAGCATCGTTTTAAATCAGGAAATAAGTCCTGGAATTTTCATAGGAAATAGTGTGATACCAGCCGTGGGAATAAAACACGTGAAATTATTAAATACTACTGACAAAGATGTAGTTTTGAATCAGTTAAAATTAGAAACTAAACCGTTGTCGAAGTACAAGATATATAGTTTCAATAAAATAGCTGATAAAAACAAAGAGCGAGTACATAAAGTTTTGCAAGATTTAAAAATAGAATCAATAGATCCGTCAGCAAGACAATCTTTGAAAGATATAATTGCAAAATATAGCGATGTCTTCCACCTTGATGGTGACAAGTTAACTGTTAATAATTTTTATAGTCAAAAAATTGAGATGGCCGATTCGGCACCGGTTTATATAAAACCATATAGGCTCGCTGAGTCACAAATGAGCGAGATAAACAAACAAGTAAATACATTGCTAGAAGATGGCATAATTGAACCGTCCGTGAGTCCGTACAACTCTCCATTGTTGGTAGTACCAAAAAAATCAGCAGATGACACGAAGAAATGGAGATTAGTAGTTGATTTCCGAAAGATAATGAAAAAATCATAAGTGATAAGTTTCCATTAACTAGAATTGAAGACGTATTGGACAAGCTAGGTAGAGCTAAATATTTTTCTACGCTAGACATGACTAGTTCTTTCCATCAAATCAGTTTAGATAAAGATTCTAGACCAGTAACATCATTTTCTACTAGAAATGGTCATTTTCAATTTACTCGTTTACCCTTTGGATTAAAAATATCATCCAATAGTTTTCAGAGAATGCTCACAATTGCATTGAGTGGATTAGATGCCGAAGCATTTTTATATGTCGATGACATTATTGTGTTTGGTTGTAGTATACAACACCATCATGATAATTTAGTAAAAGTTTTTGAAAAGTTGAGAAAGTATAATTTAAAATTGAATACAAATAAATGTTGTTTTTTAAAGACAAAAGTAGTCTATCTAGGTCACCTGATAACTGATAAGGGAATATGTACAGACCCTGCAAAGCATGATGTAATAAAAAACTATCCAGTTCCTAAGAATGTTGATGAAGTCAGACGTTTTGTTGCGTTCTGTAATTACTACAGACGTTTTGTTAAAAATTTTGCAGAAATTGCTAAAGATTTGAATACTTTGTTAAAAAAAGATAAAATTTTTAAGTGGGATGAAAATTGTCAAAAGTCTTTTGAGACATTAAAATCAAAATTAATTAAACCACCAATACTCCAATATCCTGATTTTAGGAAACCTTTTATATTAACAACAGATGCATCCAATTTTGCACTAGGAGCAGTATTGTCGCAAGGTGAAATTGGGACAGATTTACCAATATCATATGCGAGCAAATCGTTAAATAAACACGATATAAATAAACCTGTTATAGAAAAAGAATTGCTAGCCATACATTCGGCAATAAATTTTTTCCGGCCATACCTCTACGGTAGAAAGTTCTACGTAATAACTGATCATAGACCCTTAGTATCATTATTTTCTCACAGAAATCCATCATCGAAGATGACTAGAATAAGATTGGATTTATGTGACTACGATTTCGAAATATCGTATAAAAAAGGTAAAATGAATACCAATGCCGATGCATTATCTAGAATAGTTATAAATAGCGAATCGTTGAAAACATTAATTCCTACCGAAGGTGAGCATACACGTAAAGACATATTAGTCGTAACTAGAAATATAAAAAATAAATTAAATGCGCGAAAAGATAAAAAACATATAGTTAATACTTCCAGTAAAGAGACTGATGAAGATTATATTTGGGAATGCACTTCAATCTCTGATATTAAAGGGATGAAGAAACTTAGATTTGAAATAATAAAAAAATGTAAATTAATACAAGTAGAAATACACGATTTGGAAATAGTAGTGAGATGTGGTGATAATCCAACTAACACACAGATGTATTTGGAGAAGCTATTATCAAAAATACTATTAAAGAACGTGAAAGAACTAGCATTAAATGCTAATGACGAAATTTTTAAAGTAATGTCAAAAGAACAGTTTAAAGGAATATTTAAAGAAGTAAGAAGTAAAAGTAAATCAATTTTGAAAATTCTGATATATAAAGGACCAGAAAGAATAACAAATAGAGAAGTACAGAATAGTCTCATTAGGAGGACATTTAGGTGTCAGAAAAACAACATTAAAGCTTAAACAAAAATATGTATGGAAGAATATGAATAGGATGATTAAACAATATATATTAAATTGTAAAGAGAGCAAAATCAATAAACAAACAAAGCACATTAAAGAGAAATTAACCATAACAGATACGCCAGGGACAAGTTTTGAAACAGTGTCAATAGACACGGTGGGCCCGCTTAGATTTTCGAATAACTATAGATACGTGCTAACTATACAGTGCGATTTAACAAAATATATTATAGCATGCCCCATTGAAACGAAAGAAGCTAAGACTATTGCAAAGGCTCTAGTAGAAAATTTGATTTTAAGGTACGGGCACTTCAAAGTTCTCAAATCAGACAAAGGTACTGAATTCGTAAACGAGTTGATGTCGGAAGTATGCCAATTATTAGAAATAAAACAAGTTTTTAGTACACCATACCACCATGAAACTCTTGGGTCAGTTGAAAGGAGTCATAGAGTGCTGAATGAATTTCTTTTAGGCTTCTGTAAAGATAATGAATGGTACCATTGGATACCTTATTTTTGTTTCGCGTACAACACAACACCACATATGCATACTAATTACACTCCATATGAATTAATATTTGGTAGATTACCAAATTTGCCTAATGACAAGATATTAACTTTCGAACCGGTATATAATATTGATAATTATTCGAAAGAGTTAAAAGCAAGGTTAAAATTTTCATTGCAAAAAGCAAAAGAGTTATTAGAAATATCTAAAATCAAACGCGTCGACCAGTGTGTAAAGTTCAATAAATTAAATTTAAATATAGGAGACATGGTCTTAGTAAAGAACTTTAATAGAAAAAAGAATCAGCCACCTTACCATGGCCCGTATAAAATTGTTGAAACGAAGGGGGTAAACTCTGTCATAGATATAAGAGGCAAAACAAAAGAACTACATAATAATAATTTAAAAAAATATTAATTGTTAAAATATTAGTAAGAAATTTTAAAATTTTAATCCTCAAAATTGTAAAATATTTCTTAAGGGGTAGGGTGTAGTGAATCTTACTTTGATTATTACATTTGTAATTTTAGATCTGCCGTCGTAACCTTAGTTTTAAGTAAATTCCTTTATTAACAATACACAACAACAACATATTGGCCAACGGGTCGTCAAAAAATTCCTGATGTTATCGACTTTGGGATTATGAAAGGCGTGCCCAGCGAAATGATTGAAGTAGAAGCATCTTTGGATTTGTCTTCAGATCACTCGCCTACTATTATCACTATTTACTCACACACAACATGTGATTTATCGATGACATCTGCACGTATTAACTGGCTGAAATACAGAAAATATCTGAGTGCTCATTGCTCGGAAAAAATGCCGCTGAGAACACCTTCAGACATAGACGATTCTCTCAGGTTGTTTGAAGCGCATGTTAAACAAGCAGCTTTTAATGCTACTTCAAATGAAATAAACCAACCAGTGAGATTTAACAATATTTTTTCTGTAGATATAGAAAGGCTATTGGCTGAAAAACGGAGAGCTCGACGAGAATGGCAGCGCTACAGATCGCCCCAGCTAAAATTAAGGCTTAAGGAGTGTACCAAGCAGCTTAGGAAAGTTTTGCAAACTCAAAAAACAGCTTCCCTTCAAAAATTCCTTCAAGAGCTAGATGCAACACCACAAACAGATTATTCACTGTGGCGTGCAGCCAGAGGACTAAAAAGGCCGGTAATATGTAAACCCCCATTACGAGCAAAAACTGATGCTGAAAAAGGTGCATTTTTTGTTAAACACTTAGAAAAAGTTTTTACTCCGAACATTTCTGCTGATATTGTTGAACTGCCACCAGTCGTCTCTTTACCAGAAATATCGCTCAAATTCAACATTGTGGAGATTGAAAAGGCTATTACTAGTCTTAACACCAGAAAAGCCCCAGGTGTCGACAAAATAAGCAACAAAATGCTTCAAGAATTGCCTTACACTGCAAAAAGAATAATACTATTCATTTTTAACAGTATTCTACGCCTAGAACACTATCCTAAAGAATGGAAGGTTTCGCTAATTACTATGATACCAAAGCCCGGCAAGGATCATACAAAGGTTGAATCCTATCGGCCTATTAGTTTACTGTCTAACATTTCAAAACTATTTGAAAAGCTGTATATGAGCAAGCTGATGCCTATAGTGAGCAGAAGTGGATGCATTCCAGATCATCAATTCGGTTTTCGCAGTCAACATAGCACAATTGAACAAACTCACAGACTTGTGAATGTTGTTAGAGACACTTTTGAAAAGAAGAAATACTGCTCTGCGCTCTTTATTGATGTCTCACAAGCTTTCGATAAAGTATGGCACGAAGGTCTTTTCAACAAATTAACACAAAATCTACCAGAAAACATCGTAAAGCTTTTAAAAAGCTATTTAATGGCACGTAAATTTGTAGTTAAGGAAGGCAATTTTACAAGCCCCCCGCAGTCGATTGAAGCCGGAGTCCCTCAAGGCAGTATCTTCGGTCCTTTACTTTATTTAATATATGCCTCTGACTTACCGTTAAGCAATAACAGTCATACATCAACATTTGCTGATGATACAGCTTTTCTAAGCGTTCATGAAAATCCTGTAGAAGCTTCCCGGAATCTACAAGGGTACATCTCAAAATTGGAAACATGGTTAAAACAATGGCGGATAAAAGTGAATGAGCAGAAATGTGTACACGTTACTTTTACTTTACGCAGGGAAACATGCCCGCCTATACAAATCAACACCGAGACTATACCGCAACACACTGTAGTAAAATATCTAGGCGTTCATCTTGATCGTCGTTTAACATGGAAATCGCATATAGACGCAAAGTTGACACAAATGAAATTAAAAGCAGCCCAAATGAATTGGCTTATTGGAAGAAATTCTATATTAAGTCTTGACTGTAAACTTTTGTTATACAACGCGATGCTGAAACCAATATGGGCCTATGGAATCCAGTTATGGGGCACTGCCTCAGCATCAAGTGTAGAAAAAATTCAAAGGCGACAAAACAAAATTCTACGTACAATTACTGCAGCCCCCTGGTATATCCGAAATCAGCGAATTCACAAAGATCTTGATGTTCCGTTGGTGAAGACAGTATTTTCAAAACACGCGAAAAAATATATAAAAAAACTTGAGTTGCACCTAAATCCACTTGCGCGCAATATTCTTCATTATAGAGGCCACACCCGGCTGAAAAGAAGGGATACTCTTTTTCTCAGCCGTTCACGAGAGATGTAAAACAACAAAAATTAACCGTTGAAATTAAAAATTTTGTTTAGCATTGGCTAAACTTATATTTAATATTTTTTAGATTTAAGATTTGAAAAACTTATTGATAATTTAATTTATAATTAAAGATTCAATAAATAATAAAATTATCAAAAAAAAAAAAAAAAAAAAAAAAAAAAAAAAAAAATTCTTTTCCATAAAGTTGAGCAATTCTTTTGTAGATCATGCATTTTTTTATTATTTTTATTTGTCTTGTTCATAAAATTGTAATACAATACTTAGAATGCAATTTTATTAGTTTCGTTTATTATATATTTGTTTGTAATTGACGATTGTTTATTATGCAGTTTTTATTTTTTTGTACTGTTTATGTAGTGCGTTCACTTATATCCACAAAATTGCATTCTAGGTATTTTTTGGTTGTCTCATGTTCATGGCCACACAGCCAATGAACTTAAATTTAAAAATGCCAAGCATGTAAAATTAATAAGAATGAATATTGTATAAAAGAAGTAAAATTTAAATAAAGATCGCCTTTTTTATGTTTGAACATTGAAGAGTTTGCCTCAATCATTTCTTTTGGAAAACAACTCGGTTTCAAGTGCCGCTAGTTGTTTTAATAATTTTAACCTTAATCCAGTTTATGTGCTGTGATTAAAATCTATAACAAATTAACAAAAGAGTTAATCTACAATTTGGAAAACAACTCGGTTTCAAGTGCCGCTTGTTGTTTTAGCAATTTTAAGTTTAATCCAGTTTATGTGCTGTGATTAAAATCTAGAACAAATTAACAAACGAGTTAATTTACCTTTTGGTGACCCCGACGTGATTCTGTGATAAGGCACAGGATCCTCTTTCAAATTCGCATACAAGGACATCATTATTCCTTACAACAGGACATCAACAGTCCTAGAGCCATATCAACTTTTTGCAAATTCTTCAGCCCGGCATCAGGACATCAGTCCGAAGGGTACAACAGACCACATTTGGTGCGAACTCCCAGAAGCCAACTAATCTAGATCAGCAACTATGGCAACATTTGAAGAGCTAATCATTAAACAAAAGGCCATCGGTGAAAGAATTGAGACGGTCATCCGAAATTACAAGAAGGACCCGTCATCAAGGAAAACAACTAGAAGTTATTTTCAAGAGCGAGTGAAAAGGTTGGAGGACGAGTGGTTGGCATTTGAGGCTAACGACAACGAAATCCGTTTTTTAAAAGCTCCACCGTTAGATCATGAGTATTTCGTCAATGAATACTACGAAGCTATTCGAAATATCGTTCAGCAGTACAAGGAAGTACTACAACAAGCAATGTTGAAGATTACACAAACAGCAGGCAAACCGCTAGGACAACAGGCTCATGCAACAGGTGCAGAAGCAGCATCAACAGAAGCTAGTGGGATCCAAGCAAAGGTTTCTAGTGGAATAACAAAACTAATTCGTAGACAGGGTGCGATGATGGGAGCTCTCGAGCGCTTTTTGACGGATGAGTTTACAGAAAAAGATGTCTCCACTGCCACTACATTGTGGCAAAATATTGAAGACGTACATTTACAGATTGTCGAATTGTGCGATGATCCAACAGACCATGCATATAATATGGAACGATTCATAGAACTGGAAACCAATCTAAGGAAAGCGGTGAGAAAGGTAACCAGCAGTTCCACAACACAACCATCAGAGTTCGTTCATCATCAGGCAGAAACTATTCCAATGCCAAAAATCACTATACCCAAATTTTATGGAAATCAGTTAAAATGGCAGGAGTTTCATGATTTGTTTTCATCACTGGTCGTCAACCAGCCGATCACAAGAGTACAAAAAATTTGGTACTTAAAAACGCACTTGGTAGGAGAGGCAGCAAACTTGATAAAACATTTTGCAGCAACGGAAGAAAATTTTGAAGCCGCATGGAAGATGGTCGTAGACCGCTACAACAACAAGCGGCTACTAGTCAGCAGACTAGTTCATGAATTGGTCGATGATTCAGATGATAGACTGAATGACAACTTTAAAGAGCTTCATGACAAGACTCAAGAGTGCCTTTTAGCACTACACAACCTTCAAATTGATACAACATCTTGGGACCCGCTTCTGCTGCACTTATTACTGAAACGATTAGACCAAGTCACACGATTGCGCTTTGAACAATCGCTATCACAACCACGAGAAGTTCCAACAATTAAGGAATTTTTGAAGTTTTTGGAGAGACACTTTTAGTCGATGGAAGCAATGGGAGCCAAAAAGAAACGCCCAATTTCACAACCGAAAGTTTTCACTTCCGTGGTAACTCAAGACCAAGCTTGTGTCATGTGCAAAAACGATAAACACCCATTATTTTCTTGCAAGATGTTCCTTCAATTATCACCGTCAGCTCGCATTCAATTGGTTCAAAAGAAAAAATATTGCTTTAAGTGCTTAAAAACGGGCCATAACGTAAAGAATTGCATTTCTAGAAGCTGCATGAAGTGCAACAAAAGGCACAACACACTTCTTCACCTAGAAACCTCAGAACAAAACAGAAGCAACTTGGCTTCAAAAACAATTCGGGCATCTGAAGGAAGCCTAACTCCTGCAGCACAAGAAGCTGCATCATTAACCACAGCAAAAAGTTCCAGTTCAAGCAATTACATTCTTCTCAGCACAACATTGATCATCGTTAAAGCAAGCGGAAAAGAAATACAATGCCGAGCAGTTCTCGACTCAGGATCTCAACTAAATTTTGTCAGCGAACGATTAGTTAAGCGCTTAGGCCTTTCAACAAAGCCAGCTTCGATCTGTATAAGCGGCATTGGAGCAAGCAACACTAAGGTTCGGCACAGAGTCAATATCGCATTACATTCGAGGCTCAACAACTTCACTACGCAAATTGAAGCAGCTGTTCTTCCTCAAATAATCTCCTCACAGCCTTCACAAATAATTGACATTCATAATTGGCCGATTCCCAAAAATATCAAACTTGCAGACCCGGAGTTCAATCGCCCTGATAAAATAGATGTGCTTCTAGGTGCAGAATTCTATCATCAATTATTGTCAATCGGACAAATAAAATTGGGTAATGAGTTGCCGACTTTGCAAAATACGGTATTAGGATGGGTCATTTCAGGAAGGGTTGGTGAAAGTCAGCTATCATCGGCAACCTGTGGGATCTGTACTGAAGAAGAAATCAATCTAGAAGAAAGCATTACTCAACTATGGGAACTAGAAAAGGTGGAAGCAGCAGACAAGACGCTTTCTCCTTCAGAAAAGCTTTGTGAAAATCATTTCGCAAATAATTATACAATTGATCAAAATGGAAGATTTGTGGTTAGACTACCATTTTGCAGTAATCCTGAGGAACTAGGGGAGTCTCAGGGTATAGCCTTCAACAGATTTCTTGCATTAGAGCGCCGACTGGCAAAAGCACCAGAAACTAAAAAGCAATACATACGATTCATAGAAGAGTATGAGTCACTAGGTCATATGACCAAAATAGATGTCAATTCTTTAGTTAAACCTAACTACTTCATTCCTCACCACTGTATACTCAAGCCTGAAAGTTCGACAACAAAATTAAGAGTAGTATTTGATGCCTCGGCTAAGACCTCTACTGGGATATCATTGAACGACTTAATGTATACTGGTCCAACAATTCAAAGTGAACTGTTTTCAATCATACTCCGTTTTCGACTACCACGCTTTGTTTTCACCACGGACGTCGAAAAAATGTATCGACAAATGTTTATACACCCGGAAGACAGGAAATTTCAAACTGTTATTTGGAGAGAGAATCCAACTGCAGCAATCAAGTATTATCAATTACCTCGCAACTAAATGTCTACAGAAAATTGCAAATAAGAATATAGGACGGTACCCTCTTGGAGCCAAATTTCTACTCAATAATTTTTACGTCGATGACGGAATGGGAGGAGATGATAGTTTGAGCACAACAATCGCAATTCAGCAAGAATTAAAGCACATATTGAACCAGCATGGTCTAAATTTACAAAAGTGGAGTGCAAATCATCACCAACTACTTCAAAACGTCTCAACAAGAGAAGAAGTAAACATTGATTTTAACAACGAAAACCATCAAACAGTCAAAACTCTGGGATTGACATGGATACCAAAGGTTGATGAGTTCTGTGTAAAGGTACGTTTGGGGGATACAAGTCGTGTTACTAAACGAACAGTAGTCTCAGATTTGGCTCGACTATTCGACCCGCTGGGAATTGTGTCTCCAATCGTAGTGACAGCAAAGATGTTCATTCAGGAATTGTGGCAGTTGAAACTTGTATGGGATGAAGCCTTGCCAGCAGAGCTACATACTAGATGGATGAATTTTCGGAACGACTAAAAACACATAGACAACCTAAAGTTTTCGAGACATATTTTTCAAGGCCAGGTTGCATCAGGAATACAAATTCATGCATTTGTTGATGCCTCGGAGAGGGCATATGGGGCAGCAATATACATAAGGTCGGTTATAAAAAATGGTCAAAAAATAGTAAGACTACTATGCGCAAAATCACGAGTAGCACCTTTAAAAAAACAAAGTCTTCCCCGTCTGGAGCTCTGCGCAGCACACTTGGGTGCTCAACTAACTGCCAGGGTTAAAAGAGATTCAAAACTCCTACTTTCCTTTGGACAGACTCAATGATTGTTTTGGCCTGGATCAATTCACAGTCATCATCATGTCAAACGTTTGTAGCCAATCGAATATTCGCAATTCAGGAGTTGACAATGCCCGAACAATGGCGACATGTCAATTCAAAGGAAAATCCTGCGGACATCATATCCCGAGGACTATCTCCGAAAGCATTACCAGCATGCAATCTATGGTTTTATGGGCCTATCTTCCTACATGGGCATGAAGCAGCTTGGCCACAAAAATACTCAAGGGCCACAGAAGTACTTGAAAACAACATGGAGCGAAAGAAAACAGCCACCGTTCTTGCAACTGAAAATGCAACAACAATTATCTACAACATCAACCACAAAGGATATTTTCGAACATTACAAAGAATTGTAGCATACATGCTACGATTTATCAACAACACAAGAAAAATAAATGAGAAACGTGCGGAAATCTCTTTAACAGTAATGGAACTAGAAGAAGCTCTGGTAGTTATCGTACGAGCAATGCAGTCAGATTTTGAAGACGACATAAAACATCTAAAAAGAAATAATGAAGTAAATACGTCAAGTCCATTCAACAACCTTAGCCCATTCTTGGATTCGAACGGTATAATTAGAGTAGGAGGACGATTAAGCACATCTTTGCTTTCATATGATGCCAAACATCCAATGCTGCTTCCCTACAATGACCCAATTTCAAAATTACTCATGCAAATGGTGCATGATCAAAATAGACACTGCGGTCCCCAAGCACTCCTTTCACATATGAGACAGAGATATTGGTCAATCAAGGGAAAGGCAGCAGCCAGATCTATTGTACAACATTGTGTTCGATGCGCCAAGGCCAAGCCAAGATTACTCAATCAGATCATGGGCAATTTACCAGCTGCGCGTGTCACACCAGCTCGAGCATTCATCAACTCTGGGGTTGACTTTTGTGGACCGTTTTGGGTTCATTACAAGGTGAGAGGGAAGAAGCCTCAAAAGGTGTACATCGCAGTGTTTTGCTGCTTTGCTACTAAGGCAGTACACTTGGAGCTAGTTAGTGATCTTACCACCGAAGCCTTTATAGGATCATTAAAAAGATTTATAAGTAGGCGAGGTCAGTGCCGGAATCTCTATTGTGACAATGCTACCAATTTTGTAGGGGCAAAAAATCAGTTAACAGAACTATCAGAAACTATCCATTCTGGCTCAGCTCAAGACATAATTAACAGAGAATGTACATCGAGAGGAATAACATTTCATTTTATACCCCCAAGAGCACCACATTTCGGTGGCTTATGGGAAGCCGCTGTAAAGTCAGCAAAACATCTTCTTGTCCGAAGTGCCACAACAGCATCGCTCACTTATGAAGAGCTGGACACAGTAGTAAAGGGAATTGAAGGAATTCTCAATTCAAGGCCAATCAGCCCGTTGTCAGAAAACCCGAATGATTTAGCAGCGTTAACTCCGGGACATTTCTTGATTGGGGTACCCCTAAATGCTCAAGTTGACGCAAATTGCACACAAGAACGAGGTAACTTACTGACCAGGTGGAAATTAGTAACTCATCTAAAAAACGAGTTTTGGTGGCGATGGTCACGGGAATATTTAAATGAACTACAATATCGACACAAATGGAAAACTCAAGCAATCAATATTAAACCCGGGGACATGGTAATAATCAAAGAAGACAACACAGCTCCGCTACAGTGGCCCTTGGGCAGAGTCATAAAGGTACATCAAGGAGATGTACGATGATAATGACTCTTATGCTGTTACCACTGGTACTAGGAACAAATATCTACAATAAAGAATTTGGAACACAGCCTGGCATTTACTATGAGGGAATTGGAACAACACTTATCTCTCCTACAGAATGGCAATTTTTAATTTATTATGAGTTGGAAGGGTTCTGGTCTGAATTAGCTCTATTCTCAAGTGGAACCAAGGCACTTAGTCACTTATGCAAAGAAATGCAGCAAAAGACACTATGCACAGATCTAGTCAATTATTTTGAACATACTGAGGCTAGGCTACTAATGGACAGCACATTACTTTCAGGGAAAAGGCATAAAAGAGCTGCAATTGATCTTGTCGGAAATATTGCGCATACGTTATTTGGAGTACTAGACTCCGAATATGCAAAAACAATGGCACACACAATAGCGCAAGTTAAACAAAATGAAGCCCATTTACTCAACCTATTAAAGAATCAAACGTCAATTATTGATTCTACAATTAACATTATTAAATTGGACCAAGAAGCCATGAAGAAAAAGTTTGACAACATGGATTTCCAAATAACACAAATATACAACCGGATACGTGACAACAATGAAGAAGACAGAACCTATCGTATTTTCTCGTCATTAAGCATTCAACTTACAATTATGGCAGCAAGTTTAGACCAAACGCAATCCTTAATTCTAGATATTCTAACAAATACACATCATCGTATTATAAGCCCGTCATTACTTACTCCGATTCAACTACAACATGAAATAGACAAAATATCACTTCATCTGCCCGAATCACTTCACTTACCTGCAAAAAGAGAAGATTTCCTACAACTATACAAACTCATGAAGGTCACAGGAGGACTAACAAATACCACAGCAATTTTTAGTGTTACCTTACCACTAATTGAGACTGAAAAATTCGATCTGTTCAATCTGATACCAATACCAAGGTGGAGTAACAACACGCTAGTATCAATAAAACCATGTTCTCCACTGTTAGCAATCAATAGTATTCAAAACAAACATTTTACCATGATTAACTCGGAACTCGACGGGTGCATCACTTTCAAAGAAGAAATGTATATATGCTCCAAGGGTCAAATTCAATACGGGCAAGGTGCAGCAGCATGCGCTTGTGAAGTTAATCTGTTTAGAAATAAAACAAAGTCAGACTGTACATTACAGCAGTTAACAGCAAATTTTGCGTGGGTCTCACTACAGCATCAGAACAAGTGGATATATGCAACACCATCTTCATCTCATGCAACTGCCGTATGCAAAAAGGAGATCACGCATTTAACTCTAAAAGGATCAGGCTTACTTAGTTTGGAACCAGAATGCGTGCTGCAACACAATTCTACAACCATACAGGCACGGCAGAGAATATCCAGTTCGCTAAAGACATCATACATCAAGTTCTGGAAAATCACGAAAGAAACACATACGAAACTTGTCAAACCGTTTTTACATGAAATGCATAAAAGCGCGTACATCTCACAAATACAGAACTTAACAGCATTACAAACTTCATTAGCAGAACAAAAGATATTCCAGCTTCCAAACCAAATTGATGCACACAACTACCACCACATAACGATCGGCTATTCCACATTAATCATTACTGGAGGCATCGTGGTCTATTTAATCATCAAAGGGAAATGTAACTTCAAACCAGAGCTGTTAAATTTGGATTACGATTAGTAATCAATTAGATTAAATTTTAAAAAGAATGGTATTGATTACATAATTCTCTTTTTAACAATTAATGATTATTAATTAATTATGATTACAAATAATCCAAAAATAATTAAGATTAGTTAGGATTACGAGAAAATAATCAAAAATAATCAAAAGTAACCAAAAAATAATTGACTACTTTCAAGGATTATTTTTGATTATTTTCGATTATTTTTTAAAAATTTAGAATGTGCATCATTTTACACATACATACATTTTATTTTGAAAAATTTTTTCATTACTTGACATTTTGTTTTTAAAATATTTCAAAACTCACTACAATTTATATTTATATTACCAATTATAAATAACATAAAGTGTAACATAGCAGTATAACAAGTAAATAAAGTGTAACATAACACTCACCAAAAAATATACGCAAAAGATATATATACTTTATACAAATAGCGCACAAACCCGTGATAAATAAGAAGAATGCAGAATCATGAAGAATGCAAACAGGTTATCAATTATCAAATCGATGAACATCAATAATAATGACAAAAAATGAAAAAAAAAAAACTAACATTAAATTTTATTGCCATAATTTCGCAAAATTACGAAAAAATAATCAAAAACAATCAAAAGTAATCTTCCAAAGTAGTCAAATTATTTTTCGATTACTTTTTATTATTTTTGATTATTTTTTCGTAATTTTTATTAATCTTGATTATTTTTCGATTATCTGTAATCGTAATCAATTAGTAATCGTGCGAATCTGAAAATAATCGTAATATAATCATTACTTCACCTTTAAAAAAAAAATAATCTAATTACTAATTATTATGATTAGTAATCATTACTTAACAGCTATGCTTCAAACAAACACCAACTCCAGCTCCTCGCAACCTGCAAACAACATCGGATTTCACAGTACATATTTAAACAAGAAGATTTTTTTTTACCCGGCACTTCAACTCAGAATATCATAAACTGCCACCACCAGCATCTTAAACACAGGCTTTTGTGCTGTGCTCAACGGGGGGAGGATGTTCATAATTGTATTATTTTTGTTTGTTGTACAATTTTGTAAATTTATTAATTTTTAGTTTTCATTCTTTTCCATAAAGTTGAGCAATTCTTTTGTAGATCATGCATTTTTTTATTATTTTTATTTGTCTTCTTCATAAAATTGTAATACAATACTTAGAATGCAATTTTATTAGTTTCGTTTATTATATATTTGTTTGTAATTGACGATTGTTTATTATGCAGTTTTTATTTTTTGTACTGTTTATGTTGTGCGTTCACCTACATATATCTACAAAATTGCATTCTAGGTATTTTTTGGTTGTCTCATGTTCATGGCCACACAGCCAATGAACTTAAATTTAAAAATGCCAAGTATGTAAAATTAATAAGAATGAATATTGTATAAAAGAAGTAAAATTTAAATAAAGATCGCCTTTTTTATGTTTGAACATTGAAGAGTGTGCCTCAATCATTTCTTTTGGAAAACAACTCGGTTTCAAGTGCCGCTAGTTGTTTTAATAATTTTAACCTTAATCCAGTTTATGTGCTGTGATTAAAATCTATAACAAATTAACAAAAGAGTTAATCTACAATTTGGAAAACAACTCGGTTTCAAGTGCCGCTTGTTGTTTTAGCAATTTTAAGTTTAATCCAGTTTATGTGCTGTGATTAAAATCTAGAACAAATTAACAAACGAGTTAATTTACAATTATAAATTGAAATATCAATAATTTATATAAATCTTAAACTAAAAATGTTAAATATAAGTTTAGCCAATGCTAAACAAAATTTGTAATTCCAACTGTTGGTTTTTGTTGTTTTACATCTCTCGTGGTACGGCTGAGAGAAAGAGTATCCCTCCTTCTCAAGCGGGTGTGGCCTCTATAATTTAGAATATTGCGCGCAAGTGGATTTGGGTGCAACACTAGTTTTCAAAATATTTTTTTGCATGTTTTGAAAATACTGTCTTCACCAACGGCACATCAAAATTTTTGTGAATTCGCTGATTTCGGATATACCAGGGGGCTGCAGTAATTGTACGTAGAATTTTGTTATGTTGCCTTTGAATTTTTTCTACACTAGATGGTGAGGCAGTGCCCCATAACTGGTTTCCATTCGACCATATTGGTTTCAGGATCGCGTTGTATAACAAAAGTTTACAGTCAAGACTTAATATAGAATTTCTTCCAATAACTTAATTCATTTGGGCTACTTTTAATTTCTTTTGTGTCAACTTTGCGTCAATGGGCGATTTCCATGTTAAACGACGATCAAGATGAACGCCTAGATATTTGACTTCAGTGTGTTGCGGTATAGTCTCGGTGCTAATTTGTATTGGGGGGTATGTTTCCCTGCGTAACGTAAAAGTAACGTGTACACATTTCTGCTCATTAACTCTTATCCCAAAACTTCAGTTTCAACTCTCGCAGTGTACAGACGCGTTTTATAATCGTCGCAACTGAATATTAAAATTATCAAAAATTTAAAGTCACAAAAAATACAAAAACAAAACATTTATTAAACAGTTATTATACTGGTTTTATTTTATTTTTTTTTTGCTTGTGTATACATAAATATTTGCATACACAAACTCTTATAAGTGAAAAAAACAAGACAACTCTAAATGAGTTCATCTTCTGGCAACAACAACAACAATAAACCCACAAGCAGTAGAAATGCTTATTTAACTTTTGTTTCTGATGACGACAATAAAAAAATTGAATTAAGCACAAACCTGAATTCTACACAAAACACAACTATTCGTGCGCGATCATGCTCTCCATACATGTTAAATAGTGATCAAGAAACAACAACAATTGCACCTATTAGCAAACTTGTCACCTTAGCTGTACAAGCAAACAAACAAACAATAAATACCCAGGTGACCAACGTGCACAAAATGAATAAAATTATGGATAAAGTAAGTGATAATAAAATTCAAACAGGTATGGATAGATACATAACTGTGTTAAAAAGGGGAAGAAGTCCCAAATCTGCTCAAATTGCGTCAACGGCAAAAGTTCCCAAAGATGGGAAAAATATAAAAAATTCCGAAAATCGTTTCGCGATTTTAACTGAACAAGGTGATGAAGACACAACTAATACAAGTTTGAGTAAACCACCACCGATTTATTTAAGAGAACAGAACTCCAGCTTTCTGGTAAAAAGCCTTATCTCGTTAATTGGAGAAAATGAGTTTTACGTAACTCCAATCAAGCGTGGGAAAATTAATGAAACAAAAATTCAGGTATCTAAAGAAAATAATTACAGAAAAATAGTCTCAGACTTTGAGACTAAAAATAAAAATTTTTATACATATCAGCTTAAGAGTGCTAAAGGTCTAACCGTTGTAATAAAAGGTATAGATTCTAGTGTGGATCCAGAAGAGGTCAAGTCTGGCCTTGAAAATAGTGAAGGTGAAAAATGTTTCAAACATCAAAAATAGAGAAAAAATCCCCCAACCAATATTTAGAGTCGAGTTACAGCCAGGTGACATAAAGATAAAAAAAAATGAATCCCATCCAATCTATGATCTAAAGTATTTGTTACACCGGAGAGTTACCGTTGAGCAGCCACATAAAAGAGCTGGACCTATCCAATGCCTGAACTGCCAAGAATTTGGGCACACGAAAACTTATTGCAAGTTGCCTACAGTCTGCGTTGTATGTGGTGAGCTACACAGTACCGCTAACTGTGACAAAACAAAAGGTGATCCCAAGGCGAAAAAATGTGGCAATTGCGGCGGAAATCACACTGCCAACTATAGAGGCTGCCCTCTTTACTCGTTTTTTAAACGCTCCTCGCACAAAAAAGAAAATATTATCCCCGCTCAGCCTATCACACTTTTAAGCTACCCTCAGTTACCTCAACCGTCTACCAGTCAGCAACAATATTCAAACGTATTGAAATCATACGCGACTATTGCTCAGCAACAACCTAATAATAAATTTTCATACGCTAACATTTTAAAAAGTAACCACAATACAGCGCAAAAACCGGTACCAGTAAGCGAAGCTCCAGGGTCTAATTTTAGCCGTATTGAAGCCTCAATTGAGAGCTTAATACAAACAGTAAATACTTTTACTCTCAACATGTCCTGTATGATGCAGGAAATGTTGAAAATGCAGTCTACTTTGTTGCAGGCTGTATTAAGCAAACCATGAACTTGAAAATATGTTTTTGGAACGCAAACGGCATCTGCCAACATAAAAATGAAATAGAATATTTTCTTCTGGATAAACAAATCGATGTTATGCTTATCTCAGAAACTCATTTGACGTCTCGAAGCTATTTTAGAATTAGTGGATATAATTTCTACGACACCAAGGATCCTCGAGGTAGAGCTTGTGGTGGCTCGGAAATTCTAATAAAAACGCGAATAAAACACTACCTGTTAAATGAATTTTGTGAAGATTACCTTCAAGCAACAAACATCTGCATTGAAAATTTTTATCAAAAACTTGTGATATCATCTGTTTATTCTCCTCCCAGGTTTTCAATTTCAGAGAGCTGGCGACTACAATGCTAAACACACATTTTGGGGTTCACGTTTAATCAGTCCCAAGGGTCGTGTTTTGTTTGACACAATTTCAAAAATGGGCTTTAATGTAGTTTCAAGTGGTCAGCCAACATATTGGCCAACGGATCGACAAAAAATTCCTGATATTATCGACTTTGGAGTTATGAAAGGTGTGCCCAGCAAAATGATTGAAGTTGAAGCATCATTGGATTTATCTTCAGATCACTCGCCTACTATTATTACTATTTACTCACACACAACTGCAACAACCACATGCGATTTACCGCTGACATCTGCACGTATTAACTAGCTGAAATACAAAAAATATTTGAGTGCTCATTGCACGGAAAATATGCTGTTGAGAACACCTACTGACATAGAAAATTCTATTAGGTTGTTTGAAGCACATGTTAATCAAGCTGCTCTTAATGCTTCTTCAAATCAACCAAATCAACAAGTAAGATTCAACAACATTTCTTCTGTAGATATAGAAAGGCTATTGACTGAAAAACGGAGAGCGCGACGAGAATGGCACCGTTACAGATCCCCCCAGCTAAAGTTAAGGCTTAAGGAGTGCACCAAGCAGCTTAGGAAAGTTTTGCAAACTCAAAAAACAGCTTCCCTTCAAAAATTTCTTCAAGAACTCGATGCAACACCACAAACAGATTATTCGCTATGGCGTGCAGCCAGAGGACTTAAAAGGCCAGTGATTTGCAAACCTCCGTTACGAGATTCGAATGGTGACTGGGCAAGAACTGATGATGAAAAAGGTGCTCTTGTTGTTAAGCACTTAGAAAATGTATTTACACCGAATATTTCTACTGATATTGTTGAACTGCCACCAGTCATCTCTTTACCAGAAATACCGTTAAGATTTAACATTGTGGAGATTGAAAAGGCCATCACTAGTCTTAACACCAAAAAAGCCCCAGGTGTCGACAAAATAAGCAACAAAATGCTTCAACAACTGCCTTATATTTCAAAAAGAATAATACTATTCATTTTTAACAGTATTCTACTCCTAGAACACTATCCAAAAGAATGGAATGGAATGCCAAAGATCGGCAAGGATCATACAAAGGTAGAATCCTATCGGCTAAACTATTTGAAAAGCTGTATATGAGCAAGCTGGTGCCTATAGTGACTAGAAGTGGATGCATTCCAGATCATCAATTCGGTTTTCGCAGACAACATAGCACAATAGAACAAACTCACAGACTTGTGAATGTTATCAGAGACACTTTCGAAAAGAAGAAATATTGCTCTGCGCTCTTTATAGATGTTTCTCAAGCTTTCGATAAAGTATGGCACGAAGGTCTTATACATAAATTAACACAAAATCTACCCGCAAACATTGTTAGGCTTTTAATAAGCTATTTAATTGAACGAAAATTTGTAGTTAGGGAAGGCAATTTTTTAAGCCCACCGCAGTCGATCGAAGCCGGAGTTCCCCAAGGGAGTATCTTCGGACTATTACTTTATTTAATATATGCCTCTGACTTACCGTTAAGCAGTAACATTCATACAAAAACATTTGCCGATGATACAGCTTTTCTAAGCGTTCACGAAAATCCTGTGGAAGCTTCCCGCAATTTACAAGGGTATATATCCAAATTGCAAAATTGGCTCAAACAATGGCGTATTAAAGTTAACGAGCAGAAATGTGTGCACGTAACTTTAACGTTGCGCAAGGAAACATGCCCGCCTATAAAAATTAACACCGAGACCATACCGCAACACACTATTGTCAAATATCTAGGCGTTCATCTTGATCGTCGTTTAACATGGAAATCGCATATAGACGCAAAGTTAATACAAATGAAATTAAAAGCAGCCCAAATGAATTGGCTTATTGGAAGAAATTCTATATTAAGTCTTGACTGTAAACTTTTGTTATACAACGCGATCCTGAAACCAATATGGTCCTATGGAATCCAGTTATGGGGCACTGCCTCAGCATCAAGTGTAGAAAAAATTCAAAGGCGACAAAACAAAATTCTACGTACAATTACTGCAGCCCCCTGGTATATCCGAAATCAGCGAATTCACAAAGATCTTGATGTTCCATTGGTGAAGACAGTATTTTCAAAACACGCGAAAAAATATATAAAAAAACTTGAGGTGCACCCAAATGTACTTGCGCGCAATATTTTAAATTATAGAGGCCACACCCGGCTGAAAAGGAGGGATACTCTTTTTCTCAGCCGTACACGAGAGATGTAAAACAACATAAATTAACCGTTGAAATTAAAAATTTTGTTTAGCATTGGCTAAACCTATATTTAATATTTTTTAGATTTAAGATTTGAAAAACTTATTGATAATTTAATTAATAATTAAGGATTCAATAAATAATAAAATTATCAAAAAAAAAAAAAAAAAAATTAACTCTTATCCGCCATTGTTTTAGCCGTGTTTCCAGTTTTGAGATGTACCCGTGTAGATTCCGGGAAGCTTCTACAGGATTTTCATGAACGCTTAGAAAAGCCTTCTCATCAGCAAATGTAGACGTATGAATGTTACTGCTTAACGGTAATTCAGAGGCATATATTAAATAAAGTAAAGGACCGAAGATACTGCCTTGAGGGACTCCGGCTTCAATCGACTGCGGAGGGCTTAAAAAATTGCCTTCCCTAACTACAAATTTTCGTTCCTTCATATAGCTTTTTAAGAGCCTGACGATGTTTGCGGGTAGATTTTGTGTTAATTTGTGGACAAGACCTTCGTGTCATACTTTATCAAAAGCCTGTGCGCCATCAATAAAAATCGCCGAACAATAATTTCTTTTTTTCAAATGTTTCTCTAACTACACTCACAAGTCTGTGAGTTTGTTCAATAGTGTTATGCTGACTGCGAAAACTAATTGATGATCTGGAATACATAAACTGCTAGTTACTATACGAGTCAGCTTTCTCATGTACAGCTTTTCGCAAAGTTTCAACATATTGGGCAATAAACTGATAGGCCGATAGGATACGACCTTTATATGATCCTTACCGGGCTTTGATATCATAGTAATCATCGAAACCTTCCATTCTGTTGGATAATATTTCAGTCGTAATATACTATTAAAGATGAATAGTATTATTCGTTGTGCAGCATAAGGCTATTCTTGAAGCATTTTGTTGCTTATTTTATCAATACCTGGGGCTTGTAATAGCCTTTTCAATCTCCACAATATTAAATCTTAGCGGAATTTCTGGAATAGCGACGACTGGAGGCAGTTCAATAATATCAGCAGAAATATTTGGAGAATATGCTTTTTCTAAGTGTTTAACAAAAAGAGCACCTTTTTCAGAATCAGTTCTTGCCCAGTCACCATTTCAAGCTCATAATGGAGGTTTACATATCATCGGCCTTTTTAGTCCTCTGGCTGCACCCCACAGCGAATAATCTGTTTGTGGTGTTGCATATAGTTCATTAAAAAATTTTTGAAGGGAAGCTGTTTTTTGTGTTTGTAAAACTTTTCTAAGCTGCTTGGTACACTCCTTAAGCCTTAATTTTAGCTGAGGCGATCTGTAACGTTGCCATTCTCGTCGAGCTTTCCTTTTTTCAGATAAAAAGCCTTTCTATATCAACAGAAACAATATTGTTGAATCGCACTTGTTGACTTGGTTGATTTGAAGAAGCATTAAGAGCAGCTTCTTTAACGTGTGCTTGAAACAACCTAATAGAGTCATCTATGTCAGAAGGTGTTCTCAACGGCATATTGTCCGAGCAATGAGCACTCAGGTATTTTTTGTATTTCAGCCAATTAATACGTACAGATGTCGTTGGTAAGTCACATGTAGGTGATGAAGTTTAATGCGAGTATATAGTGACAATTGTAGGCGAGTGGTCTGAAGATAAATCCAAAGATGATTCAACTGCAATCATTACGCTGGGCACACCTTTCACAATTCCAAAGTCGATAACGTCAGGAATTTTTAGTCGATCTGTTGGCCAATATGTTGGCTGACCACTTGAAACTACATTTAAACCCATTTTTGATATTGTGTCGAACAAAACATGACCCTTAGGAGTGATTAGTCGCCAGCTGCTAGAAAACGGGGACCCAATGAATTATAAAAATCTGTATATTGACTTTTGGTAGTTGAAAATCTAGGGGGGGGAATAGACAGATGATATTACAAATTTTTGATAATAATTTTCAATAATGATGTTTGTTGCTTGAAGATAATCTTCACAATAATCATTCAACAGGTAGTGTTTTATTCGCATTTTTATAAGGATTCCCGAACCACCACAAGCTCTACCTCGAGCATCCTTGGTGTCGTAGAAATTATATCCACTAATTCTAAAATAGCTTCGGGAGATCAAATGAGTTTCTGCAATAAGCATCACATCGTTTTGTTTATCCAGAAGAAAGTATTATATTTCGTTTTTATGTTGGCAGATGCCAGATTCTTAAGTTCATGGTTTGTTCAATACAGCCTGAAACAAGGTAGATTGCATTTTCATTGCATCATACAGGACGGATTCGCGCTAGAGTCTATACCTTTTATTACGACGGTTAGACCTTTAGCACTCTTTAATTGGTACGTATAAAAATTTTTGTTTTTTGACTCAAGGTTAGAAACTATTTTTCGGTAATTACTTTCTTGCACTACCTGGATTTTTGTTTCGTTAATATTTTCGCGCTTAATTGGAGTAACATACAACTCATTTTCTCCAATTAAGGAGATAAGGCTTTTTACAAAAAACTAGAGTTCTGCTCTCTTAAATATATCGGTGGAGGTTTACTCGACCTTGTTTTAGTTGTGTCTTCATCGCCTTGTTCAGATAAAATCGCGAAACGATTTTCGGGATTTTTTATATTGTTTTTTCCATCTCCGGGAACTTTCGCTGTTGAAGCTATTTGAGCTGATTTTGGACTTCTTCCCCTTTTTAACACGGTTATGTATCTATCCATACCTTTTTTAATTTTATTAGCACTTATTTCACTTACTCCCCACCTGGCTTATACTACTAGTTCATTCATACACTTTTTAAGGTCAAGGTAGTAGAGAGCTGTGCCAAAGTCCTGAATAGCTGGTTTAGTGTATAAAGAAAACTTAGTCCCAAATAGTTACTCCCTCCGGTGCCTATGGCATGGGCCGATTGTAGACATTTGGCTAGATGCCCGCACGCCGTCACTGCGCAGATGGTCTTCCATTTACTGGCATACTCGTGGGAACAAAATAGACCTCTCAAAAAAACAAGTCCAAGGAAGTTGACGACGCCGACATAACGGACGAATCGTCGCGAAGAGACGCGTTGCTGACTGTTTTGCATGACAATATGGTCACGCAGGAGAGCCAGCTTCGAAATGCAATAGAGGGGGACTGTCTCTTGACTCTGTCAGGTGACTCATCCGTAGGAGCCATTCAGGCTCTGAGGGATCTAACTTTGGGGTCCGACGACGAATTGGAGACAACTAGGTCTCCAACTTGCCGTCGGGCCTCGGGGGCTGACACATCAGGATCTGTGGCTGTACCTGTATAGGCATTGTTCGGTAGAACGCCTTGCAAGGACGATCTGTCGAAGAAGAAGAAGGCCATGAGGGGCATTAGGAGATCTCTTGACTATCTGGATAAAATGGCGAAGGGGGACCCTATGCTGTTCACGGCCAAGGAAAACATCTTATTACGAAGCACAAACAGGACGTGAACAAATTCGAAAGAATTTATAGTCCTGTCAGTATTCTCCTGGGGAGACCATATCATGCATCTCGCAAGGATGTAAGCGCAATGTCAGCAGGGACAACCAACTCTAAAAATAGAGTTAAGGCTAGGGTAATGAGTGGGGCTTCGTCCACCAGGGCGGTCAAATCTTCGACTGTCGTGGTTGGCGGGGCACATGGAGACCTACAGGTTGCTGTCATAGACCGGAACGATCAGGACTTGAAGATCTGCCCGGATCTGTGGCAGTTAGTTGAAGGCAGGGAGACATGGTTAGGACTTGCATTTTAGCAAGGAAAGAACTAAATCTAATACTATTTAATTCTTTCAGCCAAGGAGTCCTCACGGTCGTTTCAGGTGTGGCCAGGGGCAAGAAGGAATTTTTGCTGGCTGCGGTCTACTTGCCCTATGAGGCTGTGGATCCACCAGGGAATGGTCTGCTGAAGCTGACGGAGTTTGCGAGGTTGAGTGGCAGCATATACTCGGGTGTGATTCAAACGCATACCATAGTCAGTGGGGAAGCAGCAACATAAATAAAAGGGGTGAGTTACTATTTGATTTTATAACTTCTTGTAGTATGTCAATCTGTAACAGGGTCAATACGCCAACGTTCAGGGATAGGAGGGAGGTTATAGACTTAACACTAGCAAACATGAATAGGAATCTTATAGAGAACTGGAGGGTTGACATGGACTGTTCTTTTTCAGACCACAATAGGACATCCTTCTATCTTAACTTTGCAGGATCAAGGCGTGACCCATATAAGAATCCGAGAAAGACAAACTGGGACACCTTCAGGGCCACTGCAGATAGTAAAGTTAGGGACGCTCCTCTGGGGATTGATTCAACAAGAGGGGTGAAAGAGGAGGTGGATTATTTCACCAACCAGAGGAGCACCCCTCAGGCTGCCTTGGACGTCATCCTTCACCTACTTTCCATTGAAGAATTTGTGTGGAGAACGGCGGCAAGGAGTTTGCTCAGGCTTACGGAAGCGGGCTTTGTAAGGTCAAGATTTACAGGTCATACATCACTCTTGAAAATGATTATTTTTAGCAGACGGGAGACCATATCCCCTGGTTTTACGGACTCCAAGGTTGTTGAGACTAATTTTATTAGAATGCCTTCAGTAGTCATTCCGGAAAGGGATCTTTGGGTCAAATCTGATAGACTGTACGATGGCTGCGCGGTCTTTAGAAATGGATCGAATATGGGAATAGGCACGGGTGCTGGCGTCTATTTTTTAGGAACAGACATTCGTAGGTCTTTAAGGCTACCGAACGAATGTAGTGGCTGAGATCAGCCTAGCGTTCCTCAGGGCCACGGAACTACTGACAGAACACGTAAATAAAGGCGTGGAGGTAACATTCAACGTTGACAGTCAGGCGGCGCTGAAAGCTTTGAAGAGGCATAGTGTCAAATCGAAGCTGGTCAGCAAGTGTAGGCTATCTCTCAACTTATTAACAAAATTAGCGTGAGGCTATGCTGGGTACCAGAACATTGCAATATTGAGGGAAACGAAATCGCTGATGAGCTGGCAAGAATAGGGTCAGCATTATATGTGGCAGTTAGTGATGATTTGTGTATGCATATATTTATGTATTTACACACAAGCAAAAAGTAAATTAAAACCAGTAAAATAAATTTTTATTAATGTTTTGTTTTTTATTTTTTGTGAGTTTAATATTTTTTAATTTTTAAATATTCAGTTGCGACGATTATAAAAACGCGTCTGTACACTGCAAGAAGTGAAACAGTTGTTTTCCTTAACCTAAGAGCAATGTTGGATTTTGATTTAAATGATATTTATCATATTTGCTCAAAAAATATTTCAAGTGACTAGTCTAAAGCTAAAGATCACTGCCTCTTAAGCAGCAAATAAAGAGAACCAGCTCATGAAGTGTGCAATATTAATTACCAAATTCCAAAATTTGTCACCGTTATTTTCTATAATTTTTCTTCTCACGACTCCCACTTATTTTCAAAATAGTTCAATAATATTAATGACGGTGTCATAAACAGCATTCCACTTAAAAATTTTATAGTATATCCTTATCAAAAAGTGTATGCGATGTATGTATGTATACAGTCTAAAGTTCGTAAATTTAATAATCAAAGAAATATTAGAAAGACATTGTTAACATATTTCAAACAACAGAGGAAACATTTAATATCTAAACATCCCTTTAGATTTCAACTACACTGGCCGAATAGAACAAAAGTTGTTTTCTTTATAAGCCACTAAACCTCGTCAGTATTTATGTGTAAATGCTTTCGCTACTTGTTAGGTAGCTCCGCTGAACGTGATTACATATTCCATTTATACACATTTCGTATGCAAATAGAATATCAGACTTCTGACTACTAATTTTGATGTTATATATTAAACATTACAGTGTTGCTTACAATAAGTATAAGATTTCCGCAATCAAAATGGCATTCGAGAAATATAATAACACTTTTGACATTTGCTGTCGTACCATATAGTTGCACTTCCGAAAGGGAATAAAAAATTCCCATAATTTACGAACGTTCGGAAATAAATTTTCAAAAATAATACTATGAAATCCCATTTCTACGAATTCGTAAGTATTCCGATTCGAATCGAAATAATGAAAAAAGTTAGTTTTAGGTATCACTTTGTATCTGTTTGTTTCTCCAATTTTGTTATTATCAACGATAGCAAACCGCTTTGTGGATTTGGCTTAAGCTAGCACTACATTTTCATCTTATTCTAATTTAATGAATAGCAGAATCTAGCAGATTATGAATTTGGATGAAGCTTGTAATAGTTTTGGTTGATTACCTGCGACTTAAAATAACTTGAGTCTTGAAAATTTTTTTAATGATTTAAAAAAACTTTAAGCGGTTTGAACTCAGCTAAAAAATATTAAGAAATAATGGCATGATATTTTTCACCGCATTTCTCAAGACTTAGAAAATATTTTTCTTTAAAGGGAAAATTTTTTTCCTTGCATTTTTTAGCTTTTGGGCAATAACGATTTTATAAGCAGAATTTTTTTTTATCAAATTCTAAGTAAAATAAAAACCCTTCTTATTATCTGATGTCATGATGTCGGAAAAAGTTTTTTTTTTATAAAAAATATCTTCGTTATTTGTATTTTGTAAAAAACTTTTTTTAACACATTAACTCTTCATCACATACCGGAAAAACCCACAGTTTAAATATGGATGTCAGCTTCTTTATATCATTCCAAAGTTTAATATGGACGAAGCCAGCGTTGTCAAGTTTTAAATTCCAAAAATCACTGAAACCAGGAAAAAACACTTAATTTAAAACAAAAATATATATAGTTTTTTATTTTAATAAAATAATTCTTTTATGTGCAAAAAAGTTATTGGATCATTTCGAGATTAAATACATTGTTTTACATTTATATAATAGAGTAATATAAAAATATCATATGGGGAAATCCTGCGTGCCAAAGGCTACATTCGTACGCATTTTCACATTAATATATACAAATTTTTTGGTCTTTCAAAAGAGGTACCTTCAACTTATACATGGTGTTTAGTGAGATATAAGTGCAATTTCGAATGGCATCATACATAATTTTTTACCAGGTTTGTGTTGCGAAATAATTCATCACAAAGTCATGTGACTCACGCTACAAAAAACGGAAGTAACTTTGAAACTTGAAGTGTGTTTTCGTAACTTTTAGCGAATTTTGCATAATAAAGCACACACAATCTAGTTTCTAAAAGAAAGATGAATATAAGAGAATTCTAAAATAACTTATTTGCAGCCAAAAAATTTGTCGTTTTTTATCAAAAGACGTGAACACTTTGTGACGCACGCTACGTGACGCACGCTACGTGACGCACGCTACGTGACGCACGCTACGTGACGCACGCTACGTGACGCACGCTACATTTTTTCTAGTAGCATATAAATAAACACATTTGTATTTATTTATAAAAAAAAACATAAAAAATAAGTTGGATAAATTTCAAAAAATGTTTCTGGGATTTGCCCATATATAACATATTTTCGTTTCATTAAAAAATAACTGTACAAAAACAAAGATTATTAAAAAATAAAGCTAATGAGAAATAATTTATATTATCGCACTAATGGTATGATGATATTTGGTAGACAGATAAGTTTTATACAAATTAACGTACTTTCTTGCAGCTGAAATGAGAAAAAACTGGTACTTTTGGTAATACTTTACTTACTTGAGAAATTCTCTTAATAGATTTGGATAAAATTTGTTAGACGAAGAGCATGTGGCCCAGATTAAAATATAGATTAAAATAAAATAAAATATAAAGTCTATAAACAGAAAAAATTTGTACCTTTTTGTTTTTAAAAAATTGTTTTCCAAAAGCTTAATAAAAAAACCTACATTTCAGCAGAGAACATAAAAGTAGATTGTGGACCACAGTTAGCAGTGTAAAATGAAAGGGAAAATCAATAATCCATAGATTATATTCTAGGATTATCGGATAGGTTAAACGATTCTCGTATATATATGTCAAAGGCAAATGAGTTGCTTACAACACAAGGGGTTCAAGAGCCATTTTTTCAAAAATTGTGTTAACATATGGAACTACTAGGTGAACTTCAGTTCGGAGTTCAAGAAGTGAATGTGGAATTTTCATTCGGTAGCGAAATATAGAGAGTATTTCCAGCTTTTGTCATCAAAATACCTGTTTATTTTTTTTAAATGGTCATATACACCTTGTTCAAATGGACTAAGTGGTTGAACTCAGAGAAGTTCTGAGCTAAAATCAGCGAGTAATTGTAGCTGTTGTTATCGGAAGACCTTTTCCAATTATCTTAATCTTTGTGGATTATTTAAAAAATAAAAATCGAAATATATTAATGCAATTAAGTATACTAATAATTGTGTTTTTTTTTTTTTGTTAAGTAAAATCAATCAAAATGAGTAAATCTGAAAAAAAGAAGAATCTCTAGCAGATCATGAAAGAAGTCTGGATGAGATTGAGTCCTAAAAGAAATCAACATGAAAAAATTTAGTCTATGTGGTTTTCCTTTTTTTATTACCATTCTTTTGAGGCAAAGGTTCATCTATTTAGAAATAAAAAAAGTGAAAGCACAAGGTGCGACTTATGTAAAGGTAATTTTCGGGTATTTGTATATGCAGAAGATGGGATTGTTCTTGCTTGTTAGATAACACAGTGAGACAAATAAAATGAAGTAAAAGTTCCTGGGATGTTATACCATTTTTCTGGTAGGTATTGTTGAGTACAACAACATTCCGTTTTGGGAATTTTCAAAACACCCCCAAAATCTTGAGTTACGGGTAAAAAACCAGGTTTTCATACCCGTATGCACTTATCACACTGTAACTTAGTTGAATACCAACCGATTTCAAATTTTTTTTGCAGATTTGTAAGAAGAAGAAGCTTAGTCCTGTTGAACGGTATATATTTTCTTTAAGTAAACTTCAGATACATGTGTGAATTTTTACACCAAATGTATTTTTTTCCGCATTTTTTTAATTTTAATATTTTCAGAACCTTCTTACACAATATTTTTGTATAGGAAGCGTGCTATTTATGATTTTATTTCAAAAATATAATTGATAACAAATAAAACGAGAGCTTTTGTTTAAAAGCTGTTAGATATTGACTGATTTATTCAACTTAAAAAACAAAACAAATTTTTTACAAAAAAAAAATTCTTAACGATTCTGATCAAAACTATTTGCTTGTCCTTTTTCTTTTGAAAAATATTTGGAAGAAGAAGATTACCTTCCATTTAAGTCTAAGACAACGGAAGCGAATTTTAGTTCCAATGCAGATTTTATCGATCTCGTACGGGATTTGAAATTGTCAAAACGATAGTCGGAAATTCTCGGATCGCGCTAAAACAGTGGAATTTGGTAGAAGCAGGCTTTCGTATTATATATTGTACAAAAAGTGAAAAAGGACTTTGTTATTTAAAGAATGCGTTAAAAGTGATAAAAATGAGAGCAATCTTGTGTATTGCAGTGATATTCCAAAACTATTTTATGCACTGAATTACAATTATAACGCAGACGAATGGCGACTTTTCATTGATGGCTCATGTAAAAGTAAGTATATTTCAAAAAAGTTTATTATCTGTAATCTGTAATCTCATATTTAAGTTTGAAAGCTGTTTTATTGCATAACGACAATCGGTTGCAATCAGTTCCAATTTTCTATGCGACTAGCACAGAAGAAACTTACGAAGTCATGCAAAAAATACTCCTGTTCGTCAGCTATGCCACCCATAAATGGAAATTGTATTTGGCGTGCGAGGTGGTTACACAAACTAACCGTGCTTTTTTTTTTTGAATCGGATAGTCGTGCAAAAAATCACTGCGATTGCAAAGTATGGCGACCTCGTGAGTCGCAGCAAAGTGGTAGAATAAACGTCTTAAACATACAATTAATTAAAGCTGAGAATGTTATTCTGCCACCATTGCATTTAAAATTAGGATACATGAAACAATTTGTTAAAAAGTTTGATCTTGAAAATAACATTCAATTTTATTTTATTAATTAATTAATTCAGTTTTGATTAATTTTAGGTATTTTATTGGACCTGAAATACGTAAAGTTATTAGACCTTTTTAAAAATGTTGAGTCCCGTTGCAAAACGCGCGTGGAACAGTTTTGTTGCGCTATGTGATAATTTTTTTGGGAGTCACAGAAGCGCGGACTATGTCACGGTCGTTCATGAATTTTTAAAAGCTTATGGTGAAATGAGCTACAACATGTTTATAAAAATTCATTTTCTGCATTCGCATTTGGATGTTTTTCCAGACAACCTTGGCAAGTTTAGCGATGAACAAGGCGAACATTTTCACCAGGAAATAATTACAATGGAAAGACATTTTGAAGAAAAAAATCAAATAAAAATGCTTTCAGAGTATTGCTGGTCACTTAAACGAGATACTGATGATGTTGAATTAAAAAGAAAAAGGACAAGCAAACATTTTTGATCAGAATCGTTATGAATTTTTTTTTTTTTTAAATAGTTTTTTTTCATGTTGAGTAAATCAGTCAATATCTAACGTATTTTTAAACAAAAGCTCTCGTTTTATTTTTTATCAATTTTATTTTTTAAATATAATCATAAATAGCACGCTTCCTATACAAAAATATTGTGTAAGAAGGTTCTGAATATAGAAAAAAATCCGGAAAAAATACATTTGGTGTAAAAATTCACACATGTATCTGAAGTTTATTTAAAGAAAATCGTTCTAAAGGACTAAGCTTCTTCTTTCCAAATCTGCAAAAAAAATTTGAAAAATTTTTTACCCGTAACTCAAGATTTTGGGGGTTTTTGAAAATTCCAAAAACAGGATGTTGTTGTACTCGACAATATCTACCAGAAAAATGGTATAACATCCCAGGAACTTTTACTTCATTTTATTTGTCTCACTGTAATATATCGAAGGATCTCTTTTAATTGAAAAATAATATTCTAGATAGCATCTAAAATTTTTTATTAGACCCCAAAACTTTAAACTTTACTTTCCTTTTAATTATTTTCGAGGAAATATTATAAGGAAATATTTTGCTCCTTGGAACCGGATAAAACCCCTGAGTCCTTGAATTATTTTTAAAAAAAATATTCTCTTTTCAGAAGCTCTAATTTTTTTTCATATTTTTATCATCAGCATCATCAAAAAATGTTTTTGATGATCAACCCATCTCCTTATCATTAAATCTTATCATATTATTTGAACCCAATGTATTGTATAATAAAATCAAAGGTAAGTTGTGTGTTTTTTATTTTTTATAACTTTGGGTTTACACGTTGAAGTCTTGTTTAAATTTTTTTTACTAACACACTTATGCAATTAAATATTGACTACCAACTTGATTTCAATTTTGCTTTCAAGTTTTCTTTCAATTAAATAGCTGCGGAGAACTGTTGTAAATAATTTTTAATTGTTTAAAGCCTACGTCACAACTTCAATTCAAACTAATTTTGACAAACAGTAAGTGTAGTGTGTTCAAATTGAAAGTGTCTTCTTGAACGTGTAACTGCAGAGTAAGTGCAATTAAATAAGAGTGAGTGAGCAAATAAAGCAACAAGTGGAAAAAAGTCAATTTGCCGTTGGCAAAACACAACTGTAACTCTTTCTATTGTGAAGTGTTTTTAATTATCATCCCCTTCTATCCCTAATTCGTGTGTCCACATAAACCTATTTTTTTTTTAAGTGAAATAATAATTTTTTGCCCAGCTTATTTTTTTTTTCTAAAAGAATAATATTAACTCTGTATCGCTCCTATTTCATTTATTTTTTTTTATGTGATATTTCGTAGCACTGAAAGTGTCTTTTGTTTCTGTTACTACTCTGTTAACAAAAGAGGATTAAAACTAATTACTCGCTGTGTTTTTTAATCGTTAAAATTTTTAATAAAAAGACGGACAATCGCGAAATTATTTAATAATAATTTGTTTTTATGTAAGTGATTGTGTTTAAAAATTATCAAATAAAACATTCCTTTTAGTTTCCCACGGTGGACGTGAAACGCGTGTCTCAGCAGTTTTAAAAACCAACAAGTGCATACCTGAATGCATTAGACATCTTGTGTTGCTTATATTAATAAATAAATAAATGCAGTTAATAAATGTGATTTATTTAACTGCATTGTGCAGCTGCACTTTGTCAAACGTATGGGTGTCAAGTGACCGTCACACAAAATATTTTGGTTGCAGTTTGTCAATGAAATTTGCATGTTGCGGTAATGTTGACTCTCAATGTTTACTACACACTGTTGGTTACAGTGACAGTTAGACCACGCCACAGTACTTTTAAATTAATTGTGAAAAGTGATACTTTTTTAACCTTTTAATTAATTTTTTTGTTTTCGATTTCGATTAACCTTCATCTTTTGCAGCAGAGAAGTGTTTTTAAAAGCTTTTGTTTATTTTTTTTGAATTTAACAAAACATTTTCATACTTTAAGAACTCCTTACTTTATTAATTAAAATTTTTAAACTGATATAATATATTTTATTTACCCGTTTTTATTGAGAGTGAAGAATTAATTTTTGTTATTTACATTTTTTTCTTTTACCCATTGTTTTTAATACATATGTTCTTAAAGAACCCTTATTTTTTTAAGGTTTTTTAGTATATTATGATTGGACACTCCCTACTAGGTCAACCCAAAAGTAATAAAAATTACTGGATGTTAAAAAAAGTAATAACATTTAATGAGGGTGAGAAGATCAGGATATGAATACGGTATGTCATTTATAAGTATGTTTATATGTGGTGTAATGACCTTTGCTAAAGGAATGTATGAAGTGAAGTGTATGATAGTTTTAGTAGGAGAAGTGATCGTGAGTGAAAATAAGTGATGATAATGAGAGTGTAAGGATTGTAAAGTATGTATATTATGATAAGTGATGTGTGATTATTGGTAGTAAAAAATGTTGTTTATGTTAAAGTGTGTTGAAGTGATTGTGTTGATGTTTGTTGATTGGTAGTGAATGATGTGAGTCTTGTTGCATCACTAGTTTTTAAAATGTGTTAATGCTTTGATGTTCAGTGCGGATTAGTTGGGTTGTAGTGATGTCGAGTGTGTGTGTGTGTGAAGTGTTAGTATTCAAGAACAAAACAGAATACATAATGAAATTGTTTCTTCTATTTTGCTTTGCACCATAATAATGAAATGTTCTCTCAATGCTAAATCTTGTATGTGTTTGTATGTTTTAACATTTTTTTCAAGGCGCATTAATACAAGTGGTGGTAATTCTACAACAATTATAACATAAAATAACAACTGACATCTCAGCCCCTATGTCCTAACCTATCATTTATCTACAATTCTTGACCCTCGATACAAAGCTCGAATATTTCAAAGACAATCGACTTCAATCCTATCGAAAAAACATCTTATTGAGCTGTTTAACATGACTCTACATTCCGAAAGTATTGAAGACACAGTCCTCCCTACACCTCGCAAAAGTTCTGATAAGTCTACGAGAAGTAATCGCCTTTGGAGCGTATGTGAAAAAATTATTAGAGAATCCGAGGAGGATGATCCATCCTAAGCTGTGGTTCTGCTAACGAAGAAGTCGAGAGATACCTTAGATCTCCTAATATTCCTAGAGACGCAGACCCTCTTGTTAACTGGTGCAATGACATATCCTACCCAAACTTAAAGAAAATGGCGCAGAAATACTTAAGTTTTCAAATGAGTTCTGTCGCATCTGAGAGACTATTTTCCACTGCAGGTCTGTTTCAAACGGATTTGAGAAATCGTCTATCTCCGCAAAATTTGAGAATACTTTGTTTTTTAAACAAAAATCTTATTAATATCAATTTTAAATATTAATCTTTTGCAATGTTGTTTTTATAATTTTAATTTAATTTTAACATGATCTCAAACTCAATTCGTTGTGTTTTAAATCTTATTAATATAAATTTTAAATCTTGAGCCAATCAAAAGTGAATGCCATCGTTTATTTTGTAAAATCATAAATATGGCAGACGTTTTGTAGTTTGAAAATTTGAATTTTAGAAACTGAAATGTATTGAAAATTTTGATGATTTGAATGGCTCATTAATAAACACTGTTATTTTGTATAATAGAAGAATTACTCTACTTGAGTTTTGCTAATTTTTACTTGAGCTCAATTTCAATATGCGTATCGGTATCGGTATCGGCGATATTTATTTTTGATTATCGGTATCGGATCGGCGAAATGGCGTATCGTTACATCCCTAATAATTACAGAATTATATAAAAAGAACATAATTACGAAATTTGAAAAATACAAAATTATATGGTTTACCGAAAATCCACAAAGAAAATATTCCCCTTAGACCCATTTCATCATTGTAATGAACAAGACGGTAGTCGAGTATGAACTGAACTTTATTGTTTAGATCGTGTTTATAATAAGTTACAAATAAGAATGTATGATAAAGAGTAATATATAAACAAGGTTATGAGTATTATTATGACATCCCCCCGTTTATAAAAACAAAAATAAAAATAACTATAAAAGGAAATTCAATTAGTTGAATTCATTGTAATAGATTATACTTATGTATTATTATTATTTTTTTTTAAATGTATGTATGTATGTATGTATGTATATGAATTCAGGAAAGTTACGGCTTGTAGAATTCGGTCTGTTTTATCGGTCGACCATATCTTGATATTTTGGGAACGGGCATAGATGTTGTTGATATGGGGTTAGATTCCATCATCGGTTCTGAAGGTTTCGGAGTTTCGGGTGTGTGTGCAACAACATTATGTGGTATAGGTAATTTTGCTTTTGTCTGTTGTATGTGAGTAGAATTTCTTCTTAGAAGCTTTCATCTGACCTTACTAGGAATGACCGAGGCGTATTTTTAAGGATATCTTCAATAGTACCGCTTATCCAATTACGATGTCCTCGTTGAACTCTTACTCTATCACCTAGTTGGATTAATTGAATATTTTTTGTGGTTTTGTCAAAATTATTTTTGTATTTGTTTCTTATTTTACTTATGTTTGTTTGCACTTGTGCTATTACTCTGGGTTTTAGGACCTCATTAGATGTTGGTACTGTGCTCCGTGTTATTCTACTAGTTAATCTCTGATTTGGTGATTGCAAATCTTCAGATCTTGGTGTATTTCTATAGTTTTCGGTTTTCACAGACAAAATTGCACTATAGAACAAACTCACAGACTTGTGAATGTAGTTAGAGACAATTTTGAAAAAACGAAATGTTGCTCAGCGCTTTTTATTGATGTCGCACAAGCTTTTGATAAAGTATGGCACGATGGGCTTATACACAAATTAACAGAAAATCTACCCGCAAACATCGTCAAGTTTTAAAAATCTATTTAAGTGAACGAAATTTTGTAGTTCGAGATGGAAATTATTTAAGCCCTCCGCAGTCGATTGGAGCCGGAGTCCCTCAAGGCAGCATCTTCGGTCCTTTACTTTATTTAATATATGCCTCTGACTTACCGTTAAGCAGTAACATTCACACGTAAACATTTGCTGATGATACAGCTTTTCTAAGCGTTCATGAAAATCCTGTAGAAGCGTCACGCAATCTACAAGGGTACATATCAAATCTGGAAACATGGCTAAAACAACTGCGGATAGAAGTTAATGAGCAGAAATGTGTACAAGTTACTTTTACGTTACGCAGGGAAGAATACCCGTCAATACAAATTAACACCGAGACTATACCGCAACACACTGAAGTCAAATATCTAGGCGTTCATCTTAATCATGGAAAGCTCACATAGACGCAAAGTTGACACAAATGAAATTAAAAGCAGCCCAAATGAATTGGGTTATTGGAAGAAACTCTATACTAAGCCTAGACTGTAAACTTCTATTATACAACGCGATCCTAAAACCAATATGGTCCTATGGAATACAGCTATGGGGCACTGCCTTAGCATCAAATGTAGACAAGATTCAAAGGCGACAAAACAAACTTCTACTCACAATAACAGCAGCCCCATGGTATGTCAGAAATCTTCGAATTCATAAAGATCTAGATGGTCCGCTGGTGAAGGCAGTATTTTCAAAACACGTGAAAAACTATACATATATAAAAACTTGAGTTGCACCCAAATCCACTTGCGCCCAGTATTCTAGAGTATAGAGTAGAGTTGTCAACCGATTAAGAATAATTCGATTAATCGATCAAGCAGAACGAAACTCTTGTTCGAATAATTTTAAAATGCTGATTTTCGAATTACGAATAAATCGATTAATTAATGTCAATTAATCGAAAAAATTTTTTTCAGTTTGAAATGCATACGTAAAAATTGTTTAAATTTGTTTGTATGATTTGAAACAAAGCGAGTACTTCATACGAACCAAATACATGTTATTTTGGATGTTTTTAGTTGTTGTCGAATTGCGCATACCTAGTAGTCGTGCTATGTTTCCAATGAAACGATAAAAAATTTTTAAGAATGGGGTTTTTTCACTCTCAGGTGAATAAGTTAGAAATACACTAAAGCCAAAAAATTGCGCTCGCGTTGGAAGTATTTTACCAAGAACAAAAATAAAAAACAAAGTCACATGTAACCAGTGTCCTAAAGTATACAAAATTGTTGGATCAACAACAAAAAAATTAATAATACTTTTGCAACAGATTTACGAAAACGTATTAAAATCAGAATAAATGAGAGACGTATAAAATTTTTAAATACGAGTTTTTTTATGTTGGAAAATATTATTATTTATATCCAATCAGTTTTTAGCAGAACGTATCAGTACTGATTTCAAGGCCGCTACACGTCTCATCAGCGTTCAATTGTCCATCTTTACAATTTTCGTAAAGTGGATACTAATTGAAAAGAATATCAACTATTTAACCAGTTTTCAAGAGAAATAGAATATGAGAATTAATTTTTAATTCATTTTTTATTCTACCTTGAAACAGTGCTGGTTAGTACTAAATTCCCTCATTAATGTTTGGAAAGTACTAATAATCAACACGAACTCATAGTCCGTTATCATCAAAGTATTCTACTTTGTATTCTAACGTTTTTTTGTTATTTTTACTTATATTAGGGAAATTCACATTTTACTGTGACCCTTGTTATTAGGGTATTTATAGCTCGTGCCCAAGCGGAATTAATATTTTTATATTATTATTATTACGAATAAACGTACTCCCTATGCTCCAGTGGGAGTTAAAGGAACATATATATATATATATATATATATATATGTATATATATATTTCACTTGAAAACTGGTTAAATAGTTGATATTCTTCTCAATTGGTCTCCACTTTACGAAAAATGTAAAGATGGACAATTGAACGCTGATGAGAGTTGTAGCGGCCTTGAAATCAGTACTGATACGTTCTGCTAAAAACTGATTGGATATAAATAATAATATTTTACAACATAAAAAAACTCTTAGTAATTTTGATTTTTCATTAATTCAATAAAACTGAACTTGAGCCTGATAATATTACTTTTCATATATACATCAATATAAGTTCAAATAATAATTACGTTTATTCGTAATAATAATAATATAAAAATATTTTTAAATACGTTAATAATATTTTTTAAATTCTGAAAATTTTCCGAGCAATGAAAGTTTTTTAAAATATTCTTCAAAAAGTGAAACTAAAAAATATGCAAATGAATTATACTCCAGATTATTTTATGTTGAAATTAACCCCAATAATTCAGATGAAAGTAATGATATAGAAGATGTTACTAGTAATGAAAATAACAATCTTTTATGCGAATTAAATAATTATATTAAAAGTATTAAAAATTCAAAATAGAAAAAAGACTTCAGCGATATATTAGACGATATGGTATATTTGGAAATATCTAAAAAAAGAACAGAAAAATTAAATAAACTATTTTATGCTCTTCTCGCAATATCACCTACCTCGAGAATTAGCGAAAGAGTTTTTTCAAAATTTAATTTAATAAAAACCAAAACCAAAAATCATTCGAAAGCTAAAAAATTGAGTCAACTTTTATTTGTAAGGGATTATTTTTTAAGAACAACCCAAATTGTCTGATTTAACAAAAAAAAAAAAATCATTTGATATTTTTTGACCGAATGAAGCATGTTTATTTGAATTAATAGTTTTATGTATTTTTTGTTAATAATAATATTAACTATTTTATTTTAAAGTTTTTTGTATGAGATGTTTATTTTTTGTCAATAAATTTTTTAAATAATTTTTTATTCGTTGTTCTCATCGATTAATCGAATAATTTTTTTAGCTTTAATCGTTTGATCGAACGAACAAAAACAATTATTTGAAATATTCGACCAAAGTTGAAAGGCAAATAATTGACAACTCTAGTATAGAGGCCACACACGGCTGAGGAGGAGGCATACTCTTTCTCTCAGCCGTACACGAGATATGTAAAACAACAAAAATTAAACGTTGAAATTAAAAAATTTGTTTAGCATTGCCTCAACATACATATATTAAACAGTTTAAGATTTGAACAACTTATTAATGTTTTAATTTATAATTGTAGATTCAAAAGTAATAAAATTATCAAAAAAAAAAAAATTAAATTATATATGGAATTTTTAAAATCGCTCTATAATTTATAAATACTAAACTTTCTGACTCCAAAAAAAATTAAATAATTAAATAACGACTTTGTAAGCAGTAGAGATGACACGAGATCAATTGAGGAACTCAAACGACGTTTTGCAAAGTTCTTTGGTACGGAATAGAACCAAGAATGCCTGGAACACTTAAGAGAAATAAAGTAACAACATGAGTATATGTCTACAGTAGCTAAACAGCTCCCCGCTACTAAGCAATGGCCTACATCTGCAGCCAACGAAGAATTCAATTTCCGCATTATAGAAAGTGGGGATTACGGTACGATGGCATACATGACCCACTGAAAACTATAGAATGCATTCAGGAGCTTTCACAAATATATATGGTGACCATATTTTTCGACAAAAAAAAGGACACTGAAAATTAAATAAAAATTATTGGTATTAACTTAATTACATAGATATATTTTATATCAATAAAATAAAAATATAATTCAAACAATGTAATATTAGCGACTAGTACAAGTAGTTACATATGTATGTATGTACATACTTATTTTATTGTTTAAAACAGAAATTAAATATGCCTAGAAGTTCATACCTCGTTAAAACAAAAAAATAATTAATTAATCAAAATTAACAAAGAAATTAAATTTAGCCAATAATACAAAAATAACAAAATTCAATAAATAAAAATAACTAAAAAACAATAGTTTAAGAATTATAATCCTAATAGATAATTATCTATTATTGATATTTTTCTGAAGAATGTATTTTTTTTTTCATTATATCAATGTTATTTGATAAAACAATTTTACACATTGAACATACACTTTTCAGTGTTGCCAGGCAATTCCTGTCTTGGGTGGTTATAAATTTATATTGTATTGAGTTTTAAATTTCGGTATTTTGAGAAAATAAAACTTTTAATTTTGGAAACTAAAGAAGAAAATAAAGGGCAAAAAAGGACAATTCAATTAAAAATTATTTTGTTTAAATTTTAAAGGACGTTGTGTCAAAAAAGAGGACTGTCCTTTAAAAAAAAAAGGACGGATGGTCATCGTAACGATAACTAATGCTCATGTTAGGAATTACGAACTTTATCATCGTAATAATAGCCCTTACAAGTTGTGTTATCAAAAAGATCAGATTTTATATATGGCGTTTCGCAGTATTGAAAAGAAATTGCAAATAGTAAATAAAATTGATAAATTGATTGTTTTTGAACTATTGAATTTATTTAGTTTTTGTACGATCTATTATTATTACATCATACTTATTATTGCTATAATATCTTGAATGACTGTATTATACATTTGAAAATGTACATATATTATAGCCAGCGTTGCCAAATATGCAGTATTATCTGTATTTTACAGTTTTTCGAAAAATTGAGAAGTTTTGAATTTTGTTTTTTTGTACATTTTCTTATCAGGTCTGTTCTGAAAACCGGGTGATTTGAAATAACGAACGATTTTGAAATCACGCAGACGATTTGATGCTGTTCTGAACAACACGCTGTTTCAGTGTTTTTGCCGTGCTTTTAATTTTTCGAAAACACGAAACAACAGCTAATTTTTTATTATCTTTGTATGTTTTGTTATATTTTTATTTGAAATAAAAAGTGAAGATGAAGTACATACGTAAAAATGACGGGAGCTACGTTATTGGTAGTAGAAGGTAACATTTAAAAATGAGTGTGTTAAAAAACGTCATTTAAAGGAAATAGCACAAATCAAAATCATTTTTGAGTAAATGTTAGAATAATAAATTACGATTTTATATACATATAACAAAGCTGCCACTGTTTTCATCGATGAAATTTTCTTACATGAAATTTTTAAAATTTTGCCTCTTTGGCAACCTCTGATATATCTTCAAAAATAGCTAAACCCAAAATCACGAACATTTGTAAACAAAGGACAACAACACATTAGAAAACAAGCAGTGCCCTTAGAAATTTGTCAATATATATGGTTGTTTTTGTGTATATAGAACGTTATTTAATTACAGAAATAAATAAAAAAATATATTACATTAAATACACAATAAGTTCTTTAAGTTTTTCATTAGCTGTCGGACTTTTTACAGGCTTTATTTTAGAGCATAATACGTGTTTGTACCACACCTACATATGTATGTGTTGGTGTATTTAGTAACATTCGGTCTGCGAGACCGACGCGGGTATAAGTGCTACTTTTCGTGATGGTACTCTATATTTTTTTATTATTGCTTTATTTTATTTTATTGCTTTATAGGTAATTTTTACCATCAGAATGAATCAAGAACAAATCAGATTACTTAGAGGAAGATATTTCGAGTTATGAGTATGAGGATAAAAATGACAGCGAGATGGAAGATTTCGTTGGGGTAGAAGAAGAAACATATGATACTGAGCAAGAAGGTAACGAAGAAGGATATGACAAGGAGTTGGCTGAGGTAGAACATCGTCAAAACTCCAGAGAATTTTACCTTGGAAAAGATGGACACACTAGATCTGTTTTTTAGTATATAAGAAAAAAAAACACTAGCGATTTTGAAGGCTGTTTTTACATGCTGTTGTGGTATGTCCTTAATTTTATAATCAGACTGAAAACTAACACAACTTGTGATTTATGTGTTGTACATGGAGTAGAGCTGCAAAACTATCGATAGTCGTCGCCACCGATAGTTTCGATAGTTTAAGAAAAACTATCGATACTATCGGTTTTTTTATGTGCTACTTCTGGCATTAATACAAAAATTCAAGTGAAAGGGATACGGTAGTAAACATACGCAGATACATTTGTACATTAGGGTATAACCAATATTTTGGTATAGTACCATGAAGTCAACCAAGTCCTAGTAACGACGAAAATCATAATCTTTTGTAATTTTTCTCAAAAAAGTTGACGCACCAATTGGTTTTTCTAAACAGTTATTATATTGAATATTCATAATTTCATACGGTGTTTTTTATTCATTTTTAATTTTTTTTTGTTAAAAAAGGTTATAGATACGTTTTGGTTTGCGGAAAAACCTCTTACCATCTCTAAATATTAATGAAATTTCATACTTGAGCTATTTGATGTTTTAAATATATTTTCTTAACCAAAAAGAAAATTAAAAATTTTCAAAACTTCATCGTAGTTGGCGTGTGAACTTTTTTGACCTTAGCGAAAAAATAAATATACGTTCCCTTATAGATTTTTATGCTCTATCGGACTGTGCTATGCCAATTTCGATATTTTAAAAAATTGTTAAAAAGTTATTTCCATAATGTACATACTTATGTATGTATGTAGGTCTTAGCTAAAGTTTTTCATCTTTGTCAGTTATTTTCGCAACATTTACTGATTGAAAAAATTATTTTATTTAAATAAAAGAAAGTTACTGATTGTTAAAACATAAATTTTATTTTGCCCATGAATAATATAAACAATTAAAAACTAAACATACTAAACGTATCGCACTTGATCAACAAGAGGGTATTAACTTAAAATTTAAAATTTTTTAGTGGAGGCAAAAAATTTTATTTTTTAATACTAGTCTTCTATCACAAAGAGATATACAACTGTATTTTTTTTTTTTTTTTGTAAATATAACCACTGTACTTTAATTTCTTAAAAAAATTAAATTTTAAAAATTTTGAGTTAATACCCTCTTGTCTATCAAGTGCGATGTATAATTGTATGAAAAATAAGAAATCATAAAAAGCAAGTAGTACATACATATATTTAGTTCAACACATTTCTTGGGTTTAAATAAATTTTTATAATTAAAATCAAATAACAATTTAGGTAGATTTAGAAAAGTAGATATATAAATTTAAAAGCGGCTAAGAACCTGCGTAGAATAAGTTGTTACAAATGTTATACTGGCTACATATAAAGGGCTTCATATATTTAAAAAATATACTTTAAAAAATTGTCGATAGTGTCACTATCGAAAAATAACTATCGATAGTCAGTCCAAAAAAAAACTATCGATACTATCGATAGTACTATCGATTGTTTTGCAGCTCTAACATGGAGTCTTTTTAAGATAAAAAAAAATAAATTTTTGTTTTTAGAGAAAAAGAAATGTTTAAGCCTTGCTTTTTTTTAGTATCTAAGCATCGATTTTGATGGCTGTTTTATAAAAGAATGAAAATTAATAAAATTCATGAAAAAAAAATTTATTTTTTAAAGTTTTGTTTCAAAAATAGGGCTTCAAACTTTCGCTCTATGAGACCGCGCGCGTGTATACATATGTGTCACAAAAATTAGCGCGGGTATAGCAAGGTTAAAAAAATCTTATATTACTTTTGCTTAAACCGCTCGAAAATGTAAAAATTGTGCCTGCACATGCAACCAAAAATATGAACGTACTGCTACAAGTTAGATTTTATTATTTTTGCTAAGAAAAAGAAACAAACTTAATGATGAAACAGAACTGGGGCTTGACGTTTTTCTTCATACAATTTGGCATATAAATGACGCGGCTGAAAGCAGTCGTGAGATAGAATCTATTTTATTTTGCCAGCGACTTTGCTTATGCTCTCACTCTCAGAGTAAAATTCTCTCAACAATGCTACCATACTTTTATTATATTTCATACAATTTGTAAACAAAACCAAAGAAAAATAAGAACAAAAGAAAATCAAAAAAAACATTTGAAAGAGCAATATAATTATAATTTTCTAAATTTGTAAATAATATGAGTAATATTGTCGAAAAATTAATTGCAGAAGTGCATAAACATGATTTCATATATAATTTGCAGTCATCGATGTACAAAAACAAGACTTGTGGATAAAAATTGGAAATGTGAATGAAGTTGAAGCCGTCGCTTCAATTATGGGCCTATTTTCTCTGAGAGGCGTTTTTGCTTGAAGTTGCGGACGTGTTCTGTTTCATCATTTATAATTGAATCCATTTTAATTTTACAATAATAAAAAAATTTGCCACCAGATGGTTGGTTATCGACAGTGTTGCCATATTGAAATAGCTAAATTCAGTATAAATAAACTTTGATTTTGTGCATACATTTGAAATAAAAGACACATTGGGATGGGGATAATTCACAAATTAATTTTAATTAAGACTGCTAATGCAAACCAACTCTGTCGTCTGTCTACGCTGTTAGGTTCGAATATGACATGGTGCGCATTACTGTCTTAAATGTGTGCATCCGATAATCGTTTCTGTAATTGAAATTTTCGACGCTGGGTTTGTATTGGTGTCTGATGAAAGAGTAAAACGCACGTAACTTTTTTTATAGCAAAACATTTGATTCACAATTCTCTTAACTTTGCCGTTTTTCATTTTTTTCTTGGCGACTTCAAGCTAAAGACAACAACCTCTGCTATGCCACCCAAAATAAATTTATATGACTTTGTACATCAACATCTCTCGCTAGTTCACCATACCACGCCTACGAAAAGCTTCGCAGCCTCTCGAGTGGTGGAGGAATATTATTCTCTCCAGCTGAGCGACCGTCTCATGACCTAAGCGCCAACTCGTTGCCATTGAACAAATAATATTAGATTGAACCTCAGCGTGCCGATGCGTCGGAACGTACGATGACCCTCTGTGTTCTGTGTCGTTACCACTCGTTGAGAGTGCAGTGGGAGTCGCAGAAACAACACAACCAATAGCCAGGCGAATAAAATTCTTTCCGAATGAAAATTAGTATTTGGCTTTCTGCGTCAGGAAGAACAAGGTTATTTACAACGTCGGGCAATAATATTCTCACCCAGTTAAGGTCAGAAACGACCCTTTACTTATGCTTGGCTAGCTAAATTAAACAGAATATGTACAATTCTAAGATAAAGTGGCACGTCTTACCAAGTACAGTACAATACGCATATAAGAAACTCGTTTATAAGAAAAACTCGGCTATAAGAAACACTTTTCCAGACACCATGTACATTTCCATATAACTACGTGCTAAATAATCCTTATATAAGAAACTCGCTTATAAGAAAAACTCTGCTATAAGAAACAAATTTTTATGAAAAATTACATTCATTCCAGAGAAAATTGTACGTATATAAGAAAGTATTCTCACAATGAAATTTTTTTCAATTTGGGGAAAAATATACATTTTTTGATTATATTTTACAATTTACATCTGTGAACACTGGTCCAAAGGTCGAATCGTTAATTTTGGTGAAATCAGCCGGCTTCGTTGTTTTTTTTTTTTTTTTTTTGTACAAAATAATGTGTATTAATGTTATTTCTGACGCATATAAGAAAATATCTTTCCTAAAAGCGTGTTACATATATAAGAAAATATCTTTCTTATATGCGTGTTCTCTTTCTAAGAAAAACTCGCATATAAGAAACAAAATCTGTACATTTTCACACTTTCTTATATGCTTATTGTACTGTAGCCAGTTATAGATTGACAGATTTACTATTTTTATATGAACTCCCTTTGTACCATTAATTTACAAATACCAATGTCAAAATCATAAATTTTCTGATATGATAGTGTGGCATATTAATTGTTGTTGTTGTTGCACTGTGATGACCTATCTACCCTATTCCTTTCTCCATAGTTCTGGCACAATACATGGGATAAGTAGGGGTCAAATTCTGAGTGCTGGTCCTACAAAAGAAAATAAAATTTACCCATTTGTTACCATTTTTAAGAATAGGGCTGATGTACTTTTTGAAATTTTAAACTTTTTATTGAAATCGAAGAATAATTTAAAAAAATTTTTAACTTACTGACTCTTAAGCATTCATTAATCCATTTTTGGCCGAATTCATTTTTTTTTTCTAACTTTTAAATTTTTTATATTTTTTTTACTTACGATAGGCTTAAAATATTACTTGTTTAGCAATTAAAAAAAAAATTAACAAAAAGCGTATACTTAAAGTGACCATATTTTTTTTACCTGAAAACGGGACTTCGAATAATTCTGATGGGTTCGGTTATATGAAATAGAAATGCATAAATAATGTAATAATATTTTATTTGTCCATAGTAAATGGACACTAAAAAAACATTGTTTATACATTGTTATATTTTTCAGAGGCACAAATTTGTTTCGAAATTTTAGGTGACGATTTCAAATATGTGTGGAACTCTTGGCAGGATTTTTTAATATTAACTTTAATAACACGGTGCTACAAATGAACACTTTTTTTTATACTTGAAAAGAGACCTAGTGTAGGTTATAGACCTTATTTAGTAGATCATAAATCAATTTTTAAAAGTTCGGAAACACCCTCAAATTTCGGAGTTATTCCGAAAAAACTATTTTCGGGTAGGTTCGAGTACTTATGAACACGTAACTCAGTTGATTTTAATCGGATTTACAATTTTTAAATGGTTTCAGAAAGAAGAAAAATGTGCTTTTCTAAATATGTACTCTCTTTGGTATATATATTAAATTTTTGCAGTGATATTTTTAATTATATCTGATTTTAATTTTATTTTTTCTAGGTTTTTCAACTTTGGCGCAATTTTTTTAAATTAGATTGTTCAAAAACATACCCATATGTATATATTTCATTAAAGCTAATTTAGTTCTGAGTTAAACCAGCTTTCAATAAATAAAATCGAGTAAAAAATAAAAAAGTTATTAAGGTTTTTCAAAAGTTAAAAATTTTGCTTTTACAAATATTGATCAATAGCTACTACATTTTCTTTATTTTTTTAATCTTATAATGATATGATTATATAAATATTTTAAAATAACAGTATTCAAATTAAAAAAAACTTAACTAAAGTATTTAATTTATCTCTTTTGTTATCTCAGTATAAAAAAAAAAAATTTCCTCACTTAAATTTTTTTCCGCTTGGGGGTATCAAGTGCTATTAAAAGTTAATAACTTTCACAAATATTGTCCGATTTAAAAAAACTAAAGTTCATTTTATTTGTTATAAAATTCTCTTTCAAATTTTTTATACAAATACATCTGCTTTTATAGAAAAAATTATAAAAAAAAGAACTCAAAGTTAAAAAAACATAAAAAAATAAAAAAATTGCAGATGTTATTACGAAAATTACTACCAATATTTAATTAATATAGCATAAAATGTATACGGTTGGAAAGATCTATTCTTTGTATTTCATAAAGCGTTCAACAATTGAAGATCGGATTAAAATCAACTGAGTTACGTGTACATAAGTACTGGAACCTACCCGAAAGTAGTTTTTTCGGAATAACTCCGAAATTTGGGGGTGTTTCCGAACTTTTAAAAATTGATTTATGATTTACTCAATAATGCCTACAACTTACTTAAGCACTGATACCCTTAATTGAGTTTTATCTTCGGTCCACAACTTATTCATCAAGGAAAATACACGTTCAACCGGCGCATTTGTACCAGGCAAACATAAAATATATTCAACTATAATTTGCAAATTTGCATGGTTTAGGTAATTGCTTTTAAAATGTTTAAATACTTCCACCCAACGATTTTCCGTAGAAATATTTTGTTGATTCCATTCATCAATTTTCTGCGAAGTTACGTATTTAGATACGAGTGAAAATTCATCGAATACTTCCGTATCTTTATTGCAATCGATATGTTCTTTTTCGATCAATATATCTAGAAATTTTTGAACATCTTCCCACTGTGGTACTTCTGTTAAATTTGCCCAATTAAGTTTTTCTAAATCTTTGTTATAAACAGTCCATTGCTCTAAATACTCTCGACTAGTTTTATAAAATTCTTTAGCCTTAATTTTCACGAAATTCTCGTCAATATCGGTGTAACCATCTTCTACATACATTTAAAAAATTTGTTTTTGTTTATCAAATAAATTTTATTGTTTTACATAGAGAGAGAAACGCGTTAAAATTTCTCACGTATATTTAATTTAAGAAATGTATGAAAAGCAAAAACAATTCTTGAAATTTAGTTTTTGTTTCCATGTAAATATTCACTCCATCGACGCGTTTTCTGGAATAGATATGAATGTTTTGTGGTAATTATACGACTACATAAAATTAACGATCAATTTTGTTTCACCCCGTCAATTTAACGGCCTGGCCCCCGATATCGAACGATGTCGATTGCTGGATTTCTAGACGTAAAAAACTAACATGCGTTCCACTAATAACGGATTTTATTAAACTTATTATTTGTTTAGAGGCACATGAGCTAAACAAATAAATACGATGGGTTTTTAGAAGGTCGTAAATCAGTTGCTTTTCGCCTACAATTTCAGCATTATCGATCGTAGTACAATTTGTTTGTCTGGTTGATACAATAACAGAAAACAAATTTTCCATCCCTGGGAGGTTAGTTGTTGTTTGTCTGTTTTATTTTGATTATTAGTTTGACGAGCAACGTACAAGTAAACGCACAGTATTCTTATTTTGAGAGGGGGTTAAATTTCGGATAGCGACCGATTTGAACAACTTATTGATATAATGTAAAATTTAATCCACAATTAATGACCCACCTCAATAACAACACAGGTTTTTCCGGAAGCTTTTCGGGAAATTACTTTATTCCCATCTTCAAGCGGCAAACTTAAAAAAGTTTTATTTTACATTTATGTATGTATAATTAAATATCAATGATTAATTTTTTAATCATTGATATTTAATTATACATACATAAATGTAAAATAAAACTTTTTTAAGTTTGCCGCTTGAAGATGGGAATAAAGTAATTTCCCGAAAAGCTTCCGGAAAAACCTGTGTTGTTATTGAGGTGGGTCATTAATTGTGGATTAAATTTTACATTATATTAACTTGACACCACGGAGTTCAAAACAATTTTTCCAAAAATGGATAACATTTATAACTTATTGATGTTTCAATTTATAATTGAAGATTCAATAAATAAAAATTTATCAAAAAAAAAATGTACATAAGTATGTATCAATATTAAAAAAAATATCTTTGCCGAATTTCTGAAAACGGGACATTTTTGCGTCCCCGAGTTGTTGTCGGGGACAACGGGACAAAGTAGCTGAAAACGGGACTGTCCCGTTCAAAACGGGACGTATGGTCACGTTACGTATACTCCATATTTGGAACACCGGGCATACAGAAACATTGAAATGAACAAAAATCTTAATTTAGAAGATTGTGCATACATATTTTTTTTGTTTTAAAAATTATATTATTTCACTTTCAAAAATAAAAAAACAGAAATTTTACGTATGCACATAGGTATAGAACAATTTTGCGATTTCTTATTTATGATGGAAGTCTTTAAAACATATGTCATGTACATTAAATCTACATTTTCCGCAGAATTTCTGTGTTTTTTTTTTTTGCAGAAAGCTCAAGTGTATCTTTTTAGGAGATTGAATAATACAGTGATCCATACGGTCATATCTTATTCCATCTGAAATTTTTTGTAAATTTTCGAAGATTTCGGTCTCCTACTTCCTACCGGATGATGTCCGTACATTTTCAGTCATGATTAGATGACTTTTTACAGACGAAAATGTAAGTAGTCGAGGGCCAAAACAAAAAGGGTCATCAACAACTTTTTTATCTTATATTTACGGGCATGTTCTATAAATCACATTTCAACAATGTGATTTGAAATCAGAAGAAAGGTGTTATGTGCACATAATTTTGTGATTTTAAGACTCTAAATTTTTCAAATCACTTAGTTATTTTTCCGAAGTAATAAAATACTACTTAATTAAATTAATCAATCACCCCGTGAACAAAATGTGAAATTTTTGTTCCCATGAAATTTTCATTCCCCATGAAGGGAAATTTGTTATCGTGAATTTCATGGGAACGTTTGTTCCCATATTCAATTCGTAGTGAATGTAAAATACGGAAGAAGTTTAAAAAAATAAAAGAAATTATTGTTCAAAAATATATTCGGCCATACATATATATTTTAAAGAAAACATAAAAAAGGAAAGCTAAATATTCAGTGTTGTAGCGATAGTTTAGTTGCAGGGCTTGCTTATTGCATTCTTACTTTTATGTGGTAAAATAATTCGGCGCCTTTTTGGAAAGCCAACAAAACGAAATAATTCCAAAAAATTAAAACTTCAAAAATCCGCAGGCAATCGACTTGTTGTTTTGCATTTTGTTGACCAATACATCAGTTTTTTCTTTACCAAATATCTTTCTTAAAACAAACTTTGTAAGCTTTAATATTCAAATTTTAAGAAGAACTACGTACATGTTTTGTTCTATTCCCCATCAAAAATAAAGTGAATAAATTGAAGGGAAAAGTGAAAAAACTTGTGGGAAAAAAATTATTCACGATAAGGGGAATTTTTTGAAATGAACATTTTTTCACGTTGTTATTCTGGACTGAATAAAATTTTTTTATGGGAGTTGTTCACGATTGTAATTACGGGAATAGGGAAAAAATTTCGAGGGAAAATTTTCTTCACGATAGGGGTGAATGTGTTCTTTATTAGTTTCCTTGAACAAATAATTGTTTTTATAAAAAAAAACATAATAACTAAGAAAAATCTAGACTCCTTTTTTGCTGATAAAAATGTATTTGATTTTTGTGATTTTAGGTTTGTTCTTCATTGTCCGCTAACTTAATTGTTTTAATTGCTATCTGCTGACAATGTTTCCTACATATCCATTGCGTATGTCAATGTCAAACAACGCTTTTTAATGCGTTCTTCTCCTAATTTCTTGTGCTTTCGAAAATTAAAATTCACACCGAAAAATACAAAAAACGGTGTGATTTACAGAAGAGCACAAAATCGCACGAGTGATTTTAAATCACCTGATTTGCAGAACAGCCCCGTTGCTCTATCATTGTTAATATTTTCATCCATTCTATTGACTCCACCCATGTTCATATCATATTTAGCGATCGATAGGCAATTTTCTTTTTTTGTGGTGACATCCATCTAGAAGCTTACACAATAGATAGAGTTTCGTTCTATACTGTGACAGTAATCGAACTTTTTGTGTCTTTTTGTGTATTGAAGTAGAATCCACTGCGGATTTTTTAGCTAGTGACTTTTGCAGTCTTTTAACCGCTTTGCAATTATTGTACCCGTATATCCAATTCATAGTTTCTGCAAAAGATATATAATTTGTAATAAATAAATTTTGAACCCCGAATTCACTGGGAGATTGGACACTAAATTTAGAATTGAAGAAGCACCAAAGCCTAAATCCATAGGAAATGTATTTATTATCCCGGGGGTCACTTATCGTTCTGCGATAACGTGAAATGAAAAATTTTTCATCGTATTCATTTTGCTTCTGATTCCCATCCTGTGAATAGATGAACAAAAATTAAAATGTTTTCACAATGATAGAAACAAAATTTTGTCAGTTTCACAGCAAGACTGATTCTCGTTTTATGTAACTGCGCAAACAAATGTCAAAACCGTTTTATATGACACCTTTTTTTTCACTTCAAATTTATCATTGAAAATGAAAAAAGCAATAAGAAGCAAGCAAGCAAGCCAAATCAAAAAGAATTTTGGATTAATTTCTTAGAATAAAATGTCGATATTGCAAACGATAAGTAAGTAAGTACATACATATCAAAGTATATTTATACAACTACATGCATGATCACAGCTGATCGTGTTTTTTTATACATATTTTCATTTCTTATTGTCAAAATTGTTTCATTTTTCCTTCTACACAATTTTCTTTAAGTTCTGCTGAGCAGAGCTGTAAAAGAATAATTAAAATTTTGTTTTTAATTCAAATTGATTTACAAAAAGTTTAATAGATTAATTTTACACAAAATGTGAATTTAATTAAAACACGAATGCATTCCTCATGAATTAAAAATTCTCGCATTCATTCACATCACTAAAAAGATTATTTGAATTAAATTTTGAGTGAATTATGGGTGATTTAAAGAAAGGCAATTTTTTAATTCACTGTTTTCACTAGGACTAGGATCATTGTTTAAAAAACTGTTGAATGTTTTATAAAAATTGCAAAAAGAGTTTATGATTCGTAGACTCTTTCAAAAAGGAATCATTCCGTTACATCTGTGCTACTGATCTATTTTTGACAATTGTAAATTTATTTAACATAAACAAAAAGCCTGTTTTTTTTTATTTTTTATGTTGTTGCCGATATGCATATACTTGATATTGATACATATGTATGTATGTGGTTCAAAAATAAAAAAAAATTATTTGAATGATTGATTTATATATAAAGGCCGTGCTTCACTATCCTACACAATCGTACGATTCATTCACAGGAAAAGCTTGCAAAAATATGACCGACTATAAAAAATCGTTTCAAAATGGTGTTGTAGGTGCCACACTATCATACAAATCTGATGGCAAAACATCTGGTTGAGAATAAATACTCCTCTGATCGCATGAAAACTATCATTTTATGAAAATTTTCAAAAAATTTTACAAATCGCACGACTTGCCAAAAAATCTAGTCACACAGTTGCATTGTTAGTCCACACTACCATACATTTTTAGCACACATGTCATATTTTGCAAATCGCGCGTCTGTGTAGGATAGTGCGGCACGGCCTTAAGTATGTACACTAGGGCTATAACCAAATTTTTGGCATAGTACCACGGAGTGGCCAAGAATGTCACGTAGGGCAGCAAATTTCTAAAACCTTCCAAGATAATTTTTTTGGAAAAATTTTTTATTTATTTTTTTTGTATTAATACATGTATTAATTGTATATGTTTACATAAATTTATATACTATTGGATGAAATAAACTTTAAGTTTAATGTTCGCGATGATTTACACAGTGGATAAATATCTTGTACAACTTTAATTGCTCTCTCAGCACATATATTACTCCTTTGTTGCAAAGGAATTGCTGAAGGTTCTTTTACCCAGTTTCTTTCAAAACACGCCTTTGCTTTTTGAAAATGGGTCAATGATTGTTCTAAGCCTTTGTAATTTTCTTCATTGAAGCACTGATCGGAAAACCAAATATCGTACCATTTTCCACATATAAATTGGCAAATTGGATATAGTTTAGTTCGGTATTTTGGAATAAGAATAAAAGCTAAAATAGCAAGAATTGCCCTTGAGTTATCAACTCGTCCACAACATGTCTTAATATTAAGTCCAATATGTGGTGCTGACAACCAATATATTGTGGATGAGGAAGACATGTTGAATTATAATATTTTTTAAATGGGCAATAACACCATTTTTGCTTCCTGTATTAACACTTGTAGTGTCGCAGATAACCATTTTAATATTTTTCCATAAATGAAATTTTGTTAGGACTTCCTTCAGTCCATTAAAAATTGTTAACGCTTTTCCGTTAACCAAAACAATTACTGCTAAATTTACTTCTCTTACTTCATTTTTTTAATACTACAACTTGGAGTTCTTTTTTATCAATTTTTTGCCATCAAAATATAGGCACCAGTTTTCACTTTTTAAAGTAGCTTTCAGAAACTCTTCTTTTTGTTGAGACGACTTAATTACAGCTTTGTAAATAGCTGCATGTGATGGCGTTGAAATGTTAACTCCCGCCTCTGCTAATTCTTTACATATTTTTTCCGCTTTTCTGGTGCTAACCTTAGCGTTAGTAACTAACTTAACCGCGGGCTTTGTTGTCAATCTATTTAATTTTATTCTTTTCGGAGGTTGGTATTCAGAGTCCTCGGATGAATAGTCTATGAAGAATAAACACTCATGGTCAAGAATAAACTGAATTATCTTTATTAAAATATTACCTTACTTATAAGTATTAATTATTACTACAAATCTAAAAGTTAAGCTAATTTGAGGGTAAGAGAAAATACACAACTATTTGTTAATCCATGTTGATATTTGAATATCCATGGTGTCATTAACTCATTGCACTTAAGCATTTGATATTCTTTAATATAATAACAAGGTTAATAACTTTTAAGGTATGCAAGCGAAACATTACTTGCATAGCTGTGCATTTTCACTACAAGTCCTCCTCATAATTGCATGTCATAACCGAATCTGCATCAGATATATCGTCCTTATCACTACCTAGGGCTAACTGAGGCTCTATATTTTCTTTAGTTATAGTGAATCTTCTTCTAAAATTAGTATTATCATAATACTTAAGGCTCTCTTCATACAATTTTATCAGATCTTCCACTTTTCTCACGACCTTTCGCTTAATTTTGCAATATTCAATTTATCCCACAAAGTGTTGACTTCATTACAAATTATAGCATACCTTTCATTTTTTGATTTCTTTGAAATAGCCAGAGCATGGAATCTTCCAATTACAATTTTGTCGCTTGGTATTTTGCTAAATTTATATAATGGTTTGTCGACATCGGGAATATTTCTCTGAATTTTAAAGCTCTCTTGAAAATTGTTCAAAGACTTTGACCAGACTTTAGAATTTTTTTTGAACATTTAAACCACTTTTCTTAAAAGATATCTTTTATTAATTCAAACAAACAACAAAATTTAATAATGTATGTATACATATGTATGTACATATGTACATAAATACGCAACAATTTCCATGCTTTCTAAAAATTTTTTAAATCTAAAGCAGTGGATAAATTCCAAAATAGCATTTAAGTGATATAGGAAAATATACAAATATCAGGTGTATATTTTTGAAAATTTCCGTGAGATAAAAATGGTTGTTTTCAAACTTCAACCCGATCCCTGCGTAAACTTTTTTAACGATCCGAAAAAATTATCATATTTTTTATTAATAACTTTTAATGTTCTACACGACTATACTATGCCGTTTTTGATATTCGCAAAAAGTGTGAAAAATTTATTCCCTAATGTACACACCTACATACATACATACACATGTATCCATGTATTTACAATTTGTTACTATTTTAAAACAAATAATGCAGCCATTTTCAATTTTCATATACATATTATTCGCATGTACAATGTAATTTATTTTTGTTATTTGACATTTGTACAGAACCAAGTAGAGAGAAAGTTATTGTCGGCTTAAACTTATTTTGGAGCCGGCAGCTTAAAAAATACTTAAGGCGATAGAAAATCGAAAAGTAAAAAAATCGTTATTATGCATTAAAAGTCTCGGAAACGCATAAAACTGAATATACAACACATCTGAATAAACTCAGTCCAAAACAAGAAAGCAATTAGCACATGTTATGGAAAATGTGGCAACAAAAATAAATAATTTAAAAAAATTGTGTTCGACTTAGTGCTGGTTGATTTTTTTCTGCTATCGATATTGCCGACTTTACTATCAATTGAATGTTTGCACTTTAGTAAGAAAATTTTAGCTAATTTTAACTATTCAAGTAATTTGTTATTATCACTTTATTTAAATTACTATCTGAAACCGCGGCGTCGCCCGCCCGGCATTAAGTTTTGCTTTACTACTTAGTCTGGGTTCACACGTCAAAGTTTTCTTTCTTGAAAGTGGTTAGTTTGTTGGTGAGAGGGGGGAGAAAATGGTACCCGACATCATTCTTCTCTCCCCTCTCACCAACAAACTTCCACTTTCATGAAAGAAAACTTTCACGTGTGAACGCAGACTTATAAAGTGCCATGGAGACGATAAAAAAAAACACGTCAATCAGTACATATGTATGAGTATCGTGTTTTTTGTCGTTTAAAGGGATACGTACAAATAAAATCTTCAATCAACATTTTTATTGTGACTTCGCGGTTTTCATTTGTGAACATATCATCGGATGACGAATTTTTATTCATGGCGTCTTGTGCAATTTTGCCAAAAAAAAAAAAATAAAAATACACTGTTTAAACACAAAAATACCAGAGCAAAATAATAACAAGTTTCCCTGTGCTGCCATCTTTCTACTAAATACACTACGATTAGAAAACAACTGACATTTTCTTTGTCAATAACAATTGGAGACGTGTACCCGAAAAAGCACGACTGCACGCACACACTTAGAACGTTGATGTGTTTTTTTGGTCGTCTCCAGGACAGTTGAGAGAAAAGTTAAATAAGAAATTTTTAAAACAATTATAATTAATCCTGTTTAAAAATTTGTTTCTCTTTGCAACACACATACATACAAGTATGTAGTTTGAAAACATATCATTTTATTAAAAAATACAATAAAGTAAATAAATAGAATTAAACTAAACGAACGGTTCAAGACTGTATTTTATATTATATCGATACCGATATTTATTCCTATCTATAATTTCTATATTTTCAAACTGTCGACTTATATTTTCTATTGCTGAACTGCCACCAGTCGTCTCTTTACCAGAAACACCGCTAAAATTTTATATTGTGGAGATTGAAAATGCTATTGCTAGTATTAACACCAAAAAAGCCCCAGGTATCGACAAAATAAGCAACAAAATGATTCAAGAATTGCCTTTCATTGCAAAAAGAATAATACTTATTCATTTTTAATGATATTTTACGGCTGCAATACTATCCGGCAGAATGGAAGGTTTCGATAATTACTATGATACCAAAGCCCGGCAAGGATCATATAAAGGTCGTATCCTATCGGCCTATCAGTTTATTGCCCAACTTTTCAAAAAACTTTGAGAAGCTGTACATGAGCAAGCTGATGCCTATAGTGAGTAGAAGTGGATGCATTCCAGATCATCAGTTCGGTTTTCGCAGACAACATAGCACTATTGAACAAACTCACAGACTTGTGAACGTAGTTAGAGACACCTTTGAAAAAAAAAAATATTGTTCAGCGCTTTTTATTGATGTCGCACAGGCTTTTGATACAGTATGGCACGAAGGTCTTGTCCACAAATTAACACAAAATCTACCCGAAACATCGTCAGGCTCTTAAAAAGGTATCTAGAGGAACGAAAATTTGTAGTTAGGGAAGGCAATTTTTCAAGCCCCCCGCAGTCGATTGTAGCCGGAGTCCCTCAAGGCAGTATCTTCGGTCCTTTACTTTATTTAATATATGACTCTGACTTACCGTTAAGCAGTAACATTCACACGTCAACATTTGCTGATGATACGGCTTTTCTAAGCGTTCATGAAAATCCTGTAGAAGCTTCCCGAAATCTACAAGGGTACATCTCAAAATTGGAAACATGACTTAAACTGTGGCGGATAAAAGTAAATGAGCAGAAATGTGTACACGTAACTTTTACGTTGCGCAGAGAAACATGCCCGCCTATACAAATAAACACCGAGACTATACCCTAACACACTGTAGTCAAATACCTAGGCGTTCATCTTGATCGTCGTTTAACATGGAAATCGCACATAGACGCAAAGTTGATCCAAATGAAACTAAAAGCAGCCCAAATGAATTGGCTTATTGGAAGAAACTCTATACTAAGCCTAGACTGTAAACTTCTTTTATACAATGCAATCCTAAAACCAATATGGGCCTATGGGATCCAGTTATGGAGCACTGCCTCCGCATCAAATGTAGAAAAAATTCAAAGGCGACAAAACAAAATTCTACGTACTATAACAGCAGCCCCATGGTATATCCGAAATCATCGAATTCACAAAGACCTCGATGTTCCGTTGGTTAAGACAGTATTTTCTAAACACGCGAAGAAATACATTAAAAAACTTGAGTTGCACCCAAATCCACTTGCGCACAATATTCTAGAGTATAGAGGCCACACGCGGCTTAGGAGGAGGGATACTCTTTCTATCAGCCGTACACGGGAGATGTAAAAACAACAAAAATCAACCGTTGAAACTAAAAATTTTGTTTAGCATTGGCTAAACATATATTTATCTTTTTTAGATTTAAGATTTAAACAACTTATTGATGTTTCAATTAAAATGAAGATTCAATAAAAAAAAGACATATTTTCAGAGTTTTTACCATCTGAAATTATAATATGTCAATAAAACATTATATAATATAAAATCAGCTGAGGTACCGCAATCTCTCGCATCTAATTCTATTTCCGTCTATTATTATGTATTTTTAATTTTTTTTTTACTTTGACAACGTGTCAATTACTCAAAGTTTGATAAAAAGTACAGTTTTTAAATGTCTAACATAGTAAAGTAAAACTGTTAACTGAGCTCTTTTGAAACACATGGTTTGTGTCTAGGGTTTCAAATTTTAATTTTAACATTCGATGTGTATGTACAAAAATCTTGAGACTCTCAATATAAAACATGAAAAAAAATTTAAAAAGGGAAATATTTAAAACAATTTTAATATTACTTACTGTTGTTACTCCTAATACTATGTTCACACGACAAACTGAAACACTAGGTTCGCTCTGTGAACCTCGATGGCGAACCCATGTGTTCTCACGACATATTCTTTTACTGTTTAAAATACGATTGACTATTTATTGCTTTTTCATTTTATTTAATCTTAATATATAAAACCGAATGTGTGTTTGTTTATTTGTTTGTGTGTTTGTTTGTTCCTTATAGGAGGCCAAACCCTTGGACCGATCTTCCTGAAATTTTCACAGTATTTAACTGGAACGCTCGGATGAATTATAGGCTACTTTTTTTCAACCACACCCACTTTTACGCCCACTTTTTTAAATTATGTTACTCCTACCAAGTAGTTTTTAACAGATTTTATAATGTAAAGTGAGCATAACTTCGCCATTTGTGGATCAATTTTCAAAATTCTTTCAGCATATGGAAAAGGTGCATTAAATTTTTTTGTTTTTGAAAATTGTGCGAAGGGGCAGGGTGTCGCAAATGGCCCGCCACAATAATTGTTTATCAAATAACTTCGCCATTTTTTAGCCAATTTTCAAAATTCTGCTTTCATATGGAAAAGGTCCAGAATATTTTTTTTTTAGAAATTGTTTGTTGGGTCGAACGGTGGGGGGCGGTAGGGCGTTGCAAATGGCCCGCCACAATAATTGATTATCAAATAACTTCGCCATTTTTAGGGCATTTTTTGACTTACGTCGATGATATTTGGTACATATGGTATTGGCATAATTTGAAATACGTACCAGGAGAAAAGTGGGTGGGACCACGTCCCTTTTTTAGGAAAACCAAACCCTTGGACCGATCTTCCTAAAATTTTCACAGCATGTTACTGTGACTGGAAGGAATAATAGGCTATATGAAGTTTGATTGGACAAAGAGGCGTGGTACCGCCCATATATCCCCAAAAATTTTAAATCGCCATATTTTGGGCATTTTTTGACCTACGTCGATGATATTTGGTACATATGGTATTGGCATAATTTGGAATACGTACCAGGAGAAAAGTGGGTGGAACCACGCCCCTTTTTAGGAAAACCAAACCCTTGGACCGATCTTCCTGAAATTTTCACAGCATGTTACTGTGACTCTGGAACTAATAATAGGCTATATGAAGTTTTGATTGGACAAAGAGGCGTGGCACCGCGCATATAACCCAAAAATTTAAATCGCCTTATTTTGGGCATTTTTTGACCTACGTCGATGATATTTGGTACATATGGTATTGGCATAATTTGGAATACGTACCAGGAGAAAAGTGGGTGGAACCACGCCCCGTTTTAGGAAAACCAAACCCTTGGACCGATCTTCCTGAAATTTTCACAGCATGTTACTGTGACTCTGGAACTAATAATATGCTATATGAAGTTTCGATTGGACAAAGAGGCGTGGCACTGCCCATATTACCCAAAAATTTAAATCGCCATATTTTGGGCATTTTTTGACCTATGTACGTCGATGATATTTGGTACATATGGTATTAGCATAATTTATAATACGTACCAGAAGAAAAGTGGGTGGAACCACGCCCCGTTTTAGGAAAACCAAACCCTTGGACCGATCTGGAACTAATAATAGGCTATATGAAGTTTTGATTGGACAAAGAGGCGTGGCACCGCGCATATAACCCAAAAATTTAAATCCTTATTTTTGGCATTTTTTGACCTACGTCGATGATATTTGGTACATATGGTATTGGCATAATTTGGAATACGTACCAGGAGAAAAGTGGGTGGGACCACGTCCCTTTTTAGGAAAACCAAACCCTTGGACCGATCTTCCTGAAATTTTCACAGCATGTTACTGTGACTCTGGAAGGAATAATAGGCTATATGAAGTTTTGATTGGACAAAGAGCAGCAAAGTAGCACCGCCCATATAACTCAAAAATTTAAATCGCCATATTTTGGGCATTTTTTGACCTACGTCGATGATAATTGGTACATATGGTATTAGCATAATTTATAATACGTACCAGGAGAAAAGTGGGTGGAACCATGCTCCTTTTTAGGAAAACCAAACCCTTGGACCGATCTTCCTGAAATTTTCACAACATGTTACTGTGACTCTGGAAGGAATAATAAGCTATATGTTTTGATTGGACAAAGAGGCGTGGCACCGCCCATATATCCCAAAAATTTAAATCACCATATTTTGGGCATTTTTTGACCTACGTCGATGATATTTGGTACATATGGTATTGGCATAATTTGGAATATGTACCAGGAGAAAAGTGGGTGGGACCACGCCCCTTTTTAGGAAAATTAAAAATCGTAACAACTACTGGACTGATCGTCATTAAATTTTCACAATAGGATACATATATACATAAATACTTTTAATTTTATTTTATAACGAGCGCGGGTAGTGAAGCACACCGGGATAGGCTAGTATATATATAAAACCGAATGTGTGTTTGTTTATTTGTTTGTTCCTTATAGGAGGCCAAACCCTTGGACCGATCTTCCCGAAATTATCACAGTATTTAACTGGAACTCTCGGATGAATTATAGGCTATATGAAGTTTTGATTGGACAAAGAGGAGTGGCACCGCCCATATAACCCAAAAATTTAAATCGCCATATTTTGGGCATTTTTTGACCTACGTCGATGATATTTGGTACATATGGTATTGGCATAATTTGGAATACGTACCAGGAGAAAAGTGGGTGGAAGCACGCCCCTTTTTAGGAAAACAAAACCCTTGGACCGATCTTCCTGAAATTTTCACAGCATGTTACTGTGACTCTGGAACTAATAATATGCTATATGAAGTTTTGATTGGACAAAGAGGCGTGGCACCGCCCATATAACTCAAAAATTTAAATCGCCATATTTTGGGCATTTTTTGACCTACGTCGATGATAATTGGTACATATGGTATTAGCATAATTTATAATACGTACCAGGACAAAATTGGGGTGAACCACGCCCCTTTTTAGGAAAACCAAACCCTTGGACCGATCTACCTGAAATTTTCAAAGCATGTTACTGTGACTCTGGAAGGAATAATAAGCTATATGTTTTGATTGGACAAAGAGGCGTGGCACTGCCCATATCGCCCAAAAATTTAAATCGCAATATTTTGGGCATTTTTTGACCTACGTCGATGATATTTGATACATATGGTATTGGCATAATTTGGAATACGTACCAGGAGAAAAGTGGGTGGGACCACGCCCATTTTTAGGAAAATTAAAAATCGTAATAACTACTGGACCGATCGTCATGAAATTTTCACACTAGGATATATACATAAATACTTTTAATTTTATTTTATAACGAGGGGGTAGCGAAGCACACTGGGATAGGCTAGTATATATATAAAACCGAATGTGTGTTTGTTTATTTGTTTGTTCCTTATAGGAGGCCAAACCCTTGGACCGCTCTTTCCGAAATTTTCTCAGTATTTAACTGGAACTCTCGGATGAATTATAGGCTATAAAGAGGCGTGGCACCACCCATATAACCCAAAAATTTAAATCGCCTTATTTTGGGCATTTTTTGACCTACGTCGATGATATTTGGTACATATGGTATTGGCATAATTTGGAATACGTACCAGGAGAAAAGTGGGTGTAACCACGCCCCTTTTTAGGAAAACCAAACCCTTGGACCGATCTTCCTGAAATTTTCACAGCATGTTACTGTGACTCTGGAACTAATAATAGGCTATATGAAGTTTTGATTGGACAAAGAGGCGTGGCACCGCGCATATAACCCAAAAATTTAAATCGCCTTATTTTGGGCATTTTTTGACCTACGTCGATGATATTTGGTACATATGGTATTGGCATAATTTGGAATACGTACCAGGAGAAAAGTGGGTGGAACCACGCCCCTTTTTAGGAAAACCAAACCCTTGGACCGATCTTCCTGAAATTTTCACAGCATGTTACTGTGACTGGAAGGAATAATAGGCTATATGAAGTTTGATTGGACAAAGAGGCGTGGTACCGCCCATATATCCCCAAAAATTTTAAATCGCCATATTTTGGGCATTTTTTGACCTACGTCGATGATATTTGGTACATATGGTATTGGCATAATTTGGAATACGTACCAGGAGAAAAGTGGGTGGAACCACGCCCCTTTTTAGGAAAACCAAACACTTGGACCGATCTTCCTGAAATTTTCACAGCATGTTACTGTGACTCTGGAACTAATAATATGCTATATGAAGTTTCGATTGGACAAAGAGGCGTGGCACTGCCCATATTACCCAAAAATTTAAATCGCCATATTTTGGGCATTTTTTGACCTATGTACGTCGATGATATTTGGTACATATGGTATTAGCATAATTTATAATACGTACCAGGAGAAAAGTGGGTGGAACCACGCCCCTTTTTAGGAAAACCAAACCCTTGGACCGATCTACCTGAAATTTTCACAACATGTTACTGTGACTCTGGAAGGAATAATAAGCTATATGTTTTGATTAAACAAAGAGGCGTGGCACCGCCCATATAACCCAAAAATTTAAATCGCCATATTTTGGGCATTTTTTGACCTACGTCGATGATATTTGGTACATATGGTATTGGCATAATTTGGAATACGTACCAGGAGAAAAGTGGGTGGAACCACGCCCCTTTTTAGGAAAACCAAACCCTTGGACCGATCTGGAACTAATAATAGGCTATATGAAGTTTTGATTGGACAAAGAGGCGTGGCACCGCGCATATAACCCAAAAATTTAAATCCTTATTTTTGGCATTTTTTGACCTACGTCGATGATATTTGGTACATATGGTATTGGCATAATTTGGAATACGTACCAGGAGAAAAGTGGGTGGAACCACGCCCCTTTTTAGGAAAACCAAACCCTTGGACCGATCTGGAACTAATAATATGCTATATGAAGTTTCGATTGGGCAAAGAGGCGTGGCACTGCCCATATTACCCAAAAATTTAAATCGCCATATTTTGGGCATTTTTTGACCTATGTACGTCGATGATATTTGGTACATATGGTATTAGCATAATTTATAATACGTACCAGGAGAAAAGTGGGTGGAACCACGCCCTTTTTTAGGAAAACCAAACCCTTGGACCGATCTTCCTGAAATTTTCACAACATGTTACTGTGACTCTGGAAGGAATAATAAGCTATATGTTTTGATTGGACAAAGAGGCGTGGCAACACCCATATAGCCCAAAAATTTAAATCGCCATATTTTTGGCATTTTTTGACCTACGTCGATGATATTTGGTACATATGGTATTGGCATAATTTGGAATACGTACCAGGAGAAAAGTGGGTGGGACCACGCCCCTTTTTAGGAAAACCAAACCCTTGGACCGATCTTCCTGAAATTTTCACAGCATGTTACTGTGACTCTGGAAGGAATAATAGGCTATATGAAGTTTTGATTGGACAAAGAGCAGCAAAGTAGCACCGCCCATATAACTCAAAAATTTAAATCGCCATATTTTGGGCATTTTTTGACCTACGTCGATGATAATTGGTACATATGGTATTAGCATAATTTATAATACGTACCAGGAGAAAAGTGGGTGGAACCATGCTCCTTTTTGGGAAAACCAAACCCTTGGACCGATCTTCCTGAAATTTTCACAACATGTTACTGTGACTCTGGAAGGAATAATAAGCTATATGTTTTGATTGGACAAAGAGGCGTGGCACCGCCCATATATCCCAAAAATTTAAATCACCATATTTTGGGCATTTTTTGACCTACGTCGATGATATTTGGTACATATGGTATTGGCATAATTTGGAATATGTACCAGGAGAAAAGTGGGTGGGACCACGCCCCTTTTTAGGAAAATTAAAAATCGTAACAACTACTGGACTGATCGTCATTAAATTTTCACAATAGGATACATATATACATAAATACTTTTAATTTTATTTTATAACGAGCGCGGGTAGTGAAGCACACCGGGATAGGCTAGTATATATATAAAACCGAATGTGTGTTTGTTTATTTGTTTGTTCCTTATAGGAGGCCAAACCCTTGGACCGATCTTCCCGAAATTATCACAGTATTTAACTGGAACTCTCGGATGAATTATAGGCTATATGAAGTTTTGATTGGACAAAGAGGAGTGGCACCGCCCATATAACCCAAAAATTTAAATCGCCATATTTTGGGCATTTTTTGACCTACGTCGATGATAATTGGTACATATGGTATTAGCATAATTTATAATACGTACCAGGACAAAAGTGGGGTGAACCACGCCCCTTTTTAGGAAAACCAAACCCTTGGACCGATCTACCTGAAATTTTCAAAGCATGTTACTGTGACTCTGGAAGGAATAATAAGCTATATGTTTTGATTGGACAAAGAGGCGTGGCACTGCCCATATCGCCCAAAAATTTAAATCGCAATATTTTGGGCATTTTTTGACCTACGTCGATGATATTTGGTACATATGGTATTGGCATAATTTGGAATACGTACCAGGAGAAAAGTGGGTGGGACCACGCCCATTTTTAGGAAAATTAAAAATCGTAATAACTACTGGACCGATCGTCATGAAATTTTCACAATAGGATATATACATAAATACTTTTAATTTTATTTTATAACGAGGGGGTAGCGAAGCACACTGGGATAGGCTAGTATATATATAAAACCGAATGTGTGTTTGTTTATTTGTTTGTTCCTTATAGGAGGCCAAACCCTTGGACCGCTCTTTCCGAAATTTTCTCAGTATTTAACTGGAACTCTCGGATGAATTATAGGCTATAAAGAGGCGTGGCACCACCCATATAACCCAAAAATTTAAATCGCCTTATTTTGGGCATTTTTTGACCTACGTCGATGATATTTGGTACATATGGTATTGGCATAATTTGGAATACGTACCAGGAGAAAAGTGGGTGTAACCACGTCCCTTTTTAGGAAAACCAAACCCTTGGACCGATCTTCCTGAAATTTTCACAGCATGTTACTGTGACTCTGGAACTAATAATAGGCTATATGAAGTTTTGATTGGACAAAGAGGCGTGGCACCGCGCATATAACCCAAAAATTTAAATCGCCTTATTTTGGGCATTTTTTGACCTACGTCGATGATATTTGGTACATATGGTATTGGCATAATTTGGAATACGTACCAGGAGAAAAGTGGGGGGAAGCACGCCCCTTTTTAGGAAAACCAAACCCTTGGACCGATCTTCCTGAAATTTTCACAGCATGTTACTGTGACTCTGGAAGGAATAATAGGCTATATGAAGTTTTGATTGGACAAAGAGCAGCAAAGTAGCACCGCCCATATAACTCAAAAATTTAAATCGCCATATTTTGGGCATTTTTTGACCTACGTCGATGATAATTGGTACATATGGTATTAGCATAATTTATAATACGTACCAGGAGAAAAGTGGGTGGAACCATGCTCCTTTTTAGGAAAACCAAACCCTTGGACCGATCTTCCTGAAATTTTCACAACATGTTACTGTGACTCTGGAAGGAATAATAAGCTATATGTTTTGATTGGACAAAGAGGCGTGGCACCGCCCATATATCCCAAAAATTTAAATCACCATATTTTGGGCATTTTTTGACCTACGTCGATGATATTTGTTACATATGGTATTGGCATAATTTGGAATATGTACCAGGAGAAAAGTGGGTGGGACCACGCCCCTTTTTAGGAAAATTAAAAATCGTAACAACTACTGGACTGATCGTCATTAAATTTTCACAATAGGATACATATATACATAAATACTTTTAATTTTATTTTATAACGAGCGCGGGTAGTGAAGCACACCGGGATAGGCTAGTATATATATAAAACCGAATGTGTGTTTGTTTATTTGTTTGTTCCTTATAGGAGGCCAAACCCTTGGACCGATCTTCCCGAAATTATCACAGTATTTAACTGGAACTCTCGGATGAATTATAGGCTATATGAAGTTTTGATTGGACAAAGAGGAGTGGCACCGCCCATATAACCCAAAAATTTAAATCGCCATATTTTGGGCATTTTTTGACCTACGTCGATGATATTTGGTACATATGGTATTGGCATAATTTGGAATACGTACCAGGAGAAAAGTGGGTGGAAGCACGCCCCTTTTTAGGAAAACAAAACCCTTGGACCGATCTTCCTGAAATTTTCACAGCATGTTACTGTGACTCTGGAACTAATAATATGCTATATGAAGTTTTGATTGGACAAAGAGGCGTGGCAACGCCCATATAGCCCAAAAATTTAAATCGCCATATTTTGGGCATTTTTTGACCTACGTCGATGATATTTGGTACATATGGTATTGGCATAATTTGGAATACGTACCAGGAGAAAAGTGGGTGGGACCACGCCCATTTTTAGGAAAATTAAAAATCGTAATAACTACTGGACCGATCGTCATGAAATTTTCACAATAGGATATATACATAAATACTTTTAATTTTATTTTATAACGAGGGGGTAGCGAAGCACACTGGGATAGGCTAGTATATATATAAAACCGAATGTGTGTTTGTTTATTTGTTTGTTCCTTATAGGAGGCCAAACCCTTGGACCGCTCTTTCCGAAATTTTCTCAGTATTTAACTGGAACTCTCGGATGAATTATAGGCTATAAAGAGGCGTGGCACCACCCATATAACCCAAAAATTTAAATCGCCTTATTTTGGGCATTTTTTGACCTACGTCGATGATAATTGGTACATATGGTATTAGAATAATAGGCTATATGAAGTTTTGATTGGACAAAGAGCAGCAAAGTAGCACCGCCCATATAACTCAAAAATTTAAATCGCCATATTTTGGGCATTTTTTGACCTACGTCGATGATAATTGGTACATATGGTATTAGCATAATTTATAATACGTACCAGGAGAAAAGTGGGTGGAACCATGCTCCTTTTTAGGAAAACCAAACCCTTGGACCGATCTTCCTGAAATTTTCACAACATGTTACTGTGACTCTGGAAGGAATAATAAGCTATATGTTTTGATTGGACAAAGAGGCGTGGCACCGCCCATATATCCCAAAAATTTAAATCACCATATTTTGGGCATTTTTTGACCTACGTCGATGATATTTGGTACATATGGTATTGGCATAATTTGGAATATGTACCAGGAGAAAAGTGGGTGGGACCACGCCCCTTTTTAGGAAAATTAAAAATCGTAACAACTACTGGACTGATCGTCATTAAATTTTCACAATAGGATACATATATACATAAATACTTTTAATTTTATTTTATAACGAGCGCGGGTAGTGAAGCACACCGGGATAGGCTAGTATATATATAAAACCGAATGTGTGTTTGTTTATTTGTTTGTTCCTTATAGGAGGCCAAACCCTTGGACCGATCTTCCCGAAATTATCACAGTATTTAACTGGAACTCTCGGATGAATTATAGGCTATATGAAGTTTTGATTGGACAAAGAGGAGTGGCACCGCCCATATAACCCAAAAATTTAAATCGCCATATTTTGGGCATTTTTTGACCTACGTCGATGATATTTGGTACATATGGTATTGGCATAATTTGGAATATGTACCAGGAGAAAAGTGGGTGGGACCACGCCCCTTTTTAGGAAAATTAAAAATCGTAACAACTACTGGACTGATCGTCATTAAATTTTCACAATAGGATACATATATACATAAATACTTTTAATTTTATTTTATAACGAGCGCGGGTAGTGAAGCACACCGGGATAGGCTAGTATATATATAAAACCGAATGTGTGTTTGTTTATTTGTTTGTTCCTTATAGGAGGCCAAACCCTTGGACCGATCTTCCCGAAATTATCACAGTATTTAACTGGAACTCTCGGATGAATTATAGGCTATATGAAGTTTTGATTGGACAAAGAGGCGTGGCACCGCCCATATAACTCAAAAATTTAAATCGCAATATTTTGGGCATTTTTTGACCTACGTCGATGATATTTGGTACATATGGTATTGGCATAATTTGGAATACGTACCAGGAGAAAAGTGGGTGGGACCACGCCCATTTTTAGGAAAATTAAAAATCGTAATAACTACTGGACCGATCGTCATGAAATTTTCACAATAGGTTATATACATAAATACTTTTAATTTTATTTTATAACGAGGGGGTAGCGAAGCACACTGGGATAGGCTAGTATATATATAAAACCGAATGTGTGTTTGTTTATTTGTTTGTTCCTTATAGGAGGCCAAACCCTTGGACCGCTCTTTCCGAAATTTTCTCAGGCTTTAACTGGAACTCTCGGATGAATTATAGGCTATAAAGAGGCGTGGCACCCCCCATATAACCCAAAAATTTAAATCGCAATATTTTGGGCATTTTTTGACCTACGTCGATGATAATTGGTACATATGGTATTAGCATAATTTATAATACGTACCAGGACAAAAGTGGGGTGAACCACGCCCCTTTTTAGGAAAACCAAACCCTTGGACCGATCTACCTGAAATTTTCAAAGCATGTTACTGTGACTCTGGAACTAATAATATGCTATATGAAGTTTTGATTGGACAAAGAGGCGTGGCACTGCCCATATCGCCCAAAAATTTAAATCGCAATATTTTGGGCATTTTTTGACCTACGTCGATGATATTTGGTACATATGGTATTGGCATAATTTGGAATACGTACCAGGAGAAAAGTGGGTGGGACCACGCCCATTTTTAGGAAAATTAAAAATCGTAATAACTACTGGACCGATCGTCATGAAATTTTCACAATAGGTTATATACATAAATACTTTTAATTTTATTTTATAACGAGGGGGTAGCGAAGCACACTGGGATAGGCTAGTATATATATAAAACCGAATGTGTGTTTGTTTATTTGTTTGTTCCTTATAGGAGGCCAAACCCTTGGACCGCTCTTTCCGAAATTTTCTCAGGCTTTAACTGGAACTCTCGGATGAATTATAGGCTATAAAGAGGCGTGGCACCCCCCATATAACCCAAAAATTTAAATCGCCTTATTTTGGGCATTTTTTGACCTACGTCGATGATATTTGGTACATATGGTATTGGCATAATTTGGAATACGTACCAGGAGAAAAGTGGGTGTAACCACGTCCCTTTTTAGGAAAACCAAACCCTTGGACCGATCTTCCTGAAATTTTCACAGCATGTTACTGTGACTAATAGGCTATATGAAGTTTTGATTGGACAAAGAGACGTGGCACCGCGCATATAACCCAAAAATTTAAATCCTTATTTTTGGCATTTTTTGACCTACGTCGATGATATTTGGTACATATGGTATTGGCATAATTTGGAATACGTACCAGGAGAAAAGTGGGTGGAACCACGCCCCTTTTTAAGAAAACCAAACACTTGGACCGATCTTCCTGAAATTTTCACAGCATGTTACTATGACTCTGGAACTAATAATAGGCTATATGAAGTTTTGATTGGACAAAGAGGCGTGGCACCGCGCATATAACCCAAAAATTTAAATCGCCTTATTTTGGGCATTTTTTGACCTACGTCGATGATATTTGGTACATATGGTATTGGCATAATTTGGAAGACGTACCAGGAGAAAAGTGGGTGGAACCACGCCCCGTTTTTGGAAAACCAAACCCTTGGACCGATCTTCCTGAAATTTTCACAGCATGTTACTGTGACTCTGGAACTAATAATATGCTATATGAAGTTTCGATTGGACAAAGAGGCGTGGCACTGCCCATATTACCCAAAAATTTAAATCGCCATATTTTGGGCATTTTTTGACCTATGTACGTCGATGATATTTGGTACATATGGTATTAGCATAATTTATAATACGTACCAGGAGAAAAGTGGGTGGAACCACGCCCCTTTTTAGGAAAACCAAACCCTTGGACCGATCTACCTGAAATTTTCACAACATGTTACTGTGACTCTGGAAGGAATAATAAGCTATACGTTTTGATTAAACAAAGAGGCGTGGCACCGCCCATATAACCCAAAAATTTAAATCGCCATATTTTGGGCATTTTTTGACCTACGTCGATGATATTTGGTACATATGGTATTGGCATAATTTGGAATACGTACCAGGAGAAAAGTGGGTTGAACTACGCCCCTTTTTGGGAAAACCAAACCCTTGGACCGATCTTCCTGAAATTTTCACAGTATGTTACTATGACTCTGGAACTAATAATATGCTATATGAAGTTTCGATTGGGCAAAGAGGCGTGGCACTGCCCATATTACCCAAAAATTTAAATCGCCATATTTTGGGCATTTTATGACCTATGTACGTCGATGATATTTGGTACATATGGTATTGGCATAATTTGGAATACGTACCAGGAGAAAAGTGGGTGGAACCACGCCCCTTTTTAGGAAAACCAAACCCTTGGACCGATCTGGAACTAATAATAGGCTATATGAAGTTTTGATTGGACAAAGAGACGTGGCACCGCGCATATAACCCAAAAATTTAAATCCTTATTTTTGGCATTTTTTGACCTACGTCGATGATATTTGGTACATATGGTATTGGCATAATTTGGAATACGTACCAGGAGAAAAGTGGGTTGAACTACGCCCCTTTTTAGGAAAACCAAACCCTTGGACCGATCTTCCTGAAATTTTCACAGTATGTTACTGTGACTCTGGAACTAATAATATGCTATATGAAGTTTCGATTGGGCAAAGAGGCGTGGCACTGCCCATATTACCCAAAAATTTAAATCGCCATATTTTGGGAATTTTTTGACCTATGTACGTCGATGATATTTGGTACATATGGTATTAGCATAATTTATAATACGTACCAGGAGAAAAGTGGGTGGAACCACGCCCTTTTTTAGGAAAACCAAACCCTTGGACCGATCTTCCTGAAATTTTCACAACATGTTACTGTGACTCTGGAAGGAATAATAAGCTATATGTTTTGATTGGACAAAGAGGCGTGGCAACGCCCATATAGCCCAAAAATTTAAATCGCCATATTTTGGGCATTTTTTGACCTACGTCGATGATATTTGGTACATATGGTATTGGCATAATTTGGAATACGTACCAGGAGAAAAGTGGGTGGGACCACGCCCCTTTTTAGGAAAACCAAACCCTTGGACCGATCTTCCTGAAATTTTCACAGCATGTTACTGTGACTAATAGGCTATATGAAGTTTTGATTGGACAAAGAGGTGTAGCACCGCCCATATAACTCAAAAATTTAAATCGCCATATTTTGGGCATTTTTTGACCTACGTCGATGATAATTGGTACATATGGTATTAGCATAATTTATAATACGTACCAGGACAAAAGTGGGGTGAACCACGCCCCTTTTTAGGAAAACCAAACCCTTGGACCGATCTACCTGAAATTTTCACAGCATGTTACTGTGACTCTGGAAGGCATAATAAGCTATATGTTTTGATTGGACAAAGAGGCGTGGCAACGCCCATATAACTCTAAAATTTAAATCGCCATATTATGGGCATTTTTTGACCTACGTCGATGATATTTGGTACATATGGTATTGGCATAATTTGGAATACGTACCAGGAGAAAAAAGGGTGGAACCACTCCCCTTTTTAGGAAAACCAAACCCTTGGACCGATCTTCCTGAAATTTTCACAGCATGTTACTGTGACTCTGGAACTAATAATAGGCTATATGAAGTTTTGATTGGACAAAGAGGCGTGGCACCGCGCATATAACCCAAAAATTTAAATCGCCATATTTTGGGCATTTTTTGACCTATGTACGTCGATGATATTTGGTACATATGGTATTAGCATAATTTATAATACGTACCAGGAGAAAAGTGGGTGGAACCACGCCTTTTTTTAGGAAAACCAAACCCTTGGACCGATCTTCCTGAAATTTTCACAACATGTTACTGTGACTCTGGAAGGCATAATAAGCTATATGTTTTGATTGGACAAAGAGGCGTGGCAACGCCCATATAGCCCAAAAATTTAAATCGCCATATTTTGGGCATTTTTTTTACCTACGTCGATGATAATTGGTACATATGGTATTTGCATAATTTATAATACGTACCAGGAGAAAAGTGGGTGGAACCACGCCCCTTTTTAGGAAAACCAAATCCTTGGACCGATCTTCCTGAAATTTTCACAGCATGTTACTGTGACTCTGGAACTAATAATATGCTATATGAAGTTTCGATTGGACAAAGAGGCGTGGCACTGCCCATATTACCCAAATATTTAAATCGTTATATTTTGGGCATTTTTTGACCTATGTACGTCGATGATATTTGGTACATATGGTATTAGCATAATTTATAATACGTACCAGGAGAAAAGTGGGTGGAACCACGCCCCTTTTTAGGAAAACCAAACCCTTGGACCGTCTTCCTGAAATTTTCACAACATGTTACTGTGACTCTGGAAGGAATAATAAGCTATATCTTTTGATTGGACAAAGAGGCGTGGCACCGCCCATATATCCCAAAAATTTAAATCACCATATTTTGGGCATTTTTTGACCTACGTCGATGATATTTGGTACATATGGTATTGGCATAATTTGGAATACGTACCAGGAGAAAAGTGGGTGGGACCACGCCCCTTTTTAGGAAAATTAAAAATCGTAACAACTACTGGACCGATCGTCATTAAATTTTCACAATAGGATATATACATAAATACTTTTAATTTTATTTTATAACGAGCGGGGGTAGCGAAGCACACCGGGATAGGCTAGTATATATATAAAACCGAATGTGTGTTTGTTTATTTGTTTGTTCCTTATAGGAGGCCAAACCCTTGGACCGATCTTCCCGAAATTATCACAGTATTTAACTGGAACTCTCGGATGAATTATAGGCTATATGAAGTTTTGATTGGACAAAGAGGAGTGGCACCGCCCATATAACCCAAAAATTTAAATCGCCTTATTTTGGGCATTTTTTGACCTACGTCGATGATATTTGGTACATTTGGTATTGGCATAATTTGGAATACGTACCAGGAGAAAAAAGGGTGGAACCACGCCCCTTTTTAGGAAAACCAAGCCCTTGGACCGATCTTCCTGAAATTTTCAGAGCATGTTACTGTGACTCTGGAAGGAATAATATGCTATATGAAGTTTCGATTGGACAAAGAGGCGTGACACCGCCCATATAACTCAAAAATTTAAATCGCCATATTTTGGGCATTTTTTTTACCTACGTCGATGATAATTGGTACATATGGTATTGGCATAATTTGGAATACGTACCAGGAGAAAAGTGGGTGGAACCACGCCCCTTTTTAGGAAAACAAAACCCTTGGACCGATCTTCCTGAAATTTTCACAGCATGTTACTGTGACTCTGGAAGGAATAATAGGCTATATGAAGTTTTGATTGCACAAAGAGGCGTGGCACCGCCCATATAACCCAAAAATTTAAATCGACTTATTTTGGGCATTTTTTGACCTACGTCGATGATATTTGGTACATATGGTGTTGGCATAATTTGGAATACGTACCAGGAGAAAAAAGGGTGGAACCACGCGCTTTTTAGGAAAACCAAACCCTTGGACCGATCTTCCTGAAATTTTCAGAGCATGTTACTGTGACTCTGGAAGGAATAATAGGCTATATGAAGTTTTGATTGCACAAAGAGGCGTGGCACCGCCCATATAACCCAAAAATTTAAATCGCCTTATTTTGGGCATTTTTTGACCTACGTCGATGATATTTGGTACATATGGTGTTGGCATAATTTGGAATACGTACCAGGAGAAAAAAGGGTGGAACCACGCGCTTTTTAGGAAAACCAAACCCTTGGACCGATCTTCCTGAAATTTTCAGAGCATGTTACTGTGACTCTGGAAGGAATAATAGGCTATATGAAGTTTTGATTGCACAAAGAGGCGTGGCACCGCCCATATAACCCAAAAATTTAAATCGCCTTATTTTGGGCATTTTTTGACCTACGTCGATGATATTTGGTACATATGGTGTTGGCATAATTTGGAATACGTACCAGGAGAAAAAAGGGTGGAACCACGCGCTTTTTAGGAAAATTAAAAATCGTAACAACTACTGGACCGATCGTCATTAAATTTTCACAATAGGATATATACATAAATACTTTTAATTTTATTTTATAACGAGCGGGGGTAGCGAAGCACACCGGGATAGGCTAGTATATATATAAAACCGAATGTGTGTTTGTTTATTTGTTTGTTCCTTATAGGAGGCCAAACCCTTGGACCGATCTTCCCGAAATTATCACAGTATTTAACTGGAACTCTCGGATGAATTATAGGCTATATGAAGTTTTGATTGGACAAAGAGGAGTGGCACCGCCCATATAACCCAAAAATTTAAATCGCCTTATTTTGGGCATTTTTTGACCTACGTCGATGATATTTGGTACATTTGGTATTGGCATAATTTGGAATACGTACCAGGAGAAAAAAGGGTGGAACCACGCCCCTTTTTAGGAAAACCAAGCCCTTGGACCGATCTTCCTGAAATTTTCAGAGCATGTTACTGTGACTCTGGAAGGAATAATATGCTATATGAAGTTTCGATTGGACAAAGAGGCGTGGCACTGCCCATATTACCCAAATATTTAAATCGTTATATTTTGGGCATTTTTTGACCTATGTACGTCGATGATATTTGGTACATATGGTATTAGCATAATTTATAATACGTACCAGGAGAAAAGTGGGTGGAACCACGCCCCTTTTTAGGAAAACCAAACCCTTGGACCGTCTTCCTGAAATTTTCACAACATGTTACTGTGACTCTGGAAGGAATAATAAGCTATATGTTTTGATTGGACAAAGAGGCGTGGCACCGCCCATATATCCCAAAAATTTAAATCACCATATTTTGGGCATTTTTTGACCTACGTCGATGATATTTGGTACATATGGTATTGGCATAATTTGGAATACGTACCAGGAGAAAAGTGGGTGGGACCACGCCCCTTTTTAGGAAAATTAAAAATCGTAAAAACTACTGGACCGATCGTCATTAAATTTTCACAATAGGATATATACATAAATACTTTTAATTTTATTTTATAACGAGCGGGGGTAGCGAAGCACACCGGGATAGGCTAGTATATATATAAAACCGAATGTGTGTTTGTTTATTTGTTTGTTCCTTATAGGAGGCCAAACCCTTGGACCGATCTTCCCGAAATTATCACAGTATTTAACTGGAACTCTCGGATGAATTATAGGCTATATGAAGTTTTGATTGGACAAAGAGGAGTGGCACCGCCCATATAACCCAAAAATTTAAATCGCCTTATTTTGGGCATTTTTTGACCTACGTCGATGATATTTGGTACATTTGGTATTGGCATAATTTGGAATACGTACCAGGAGAAAAAAGGGTGGAACCACGCCCCTTTTTAGGAAAACCAAGCCCTTGGACCGATCTTCCTGAAATTTTCAGAGCATGTTACTGTGACTCTGGAAGGAATAATATGCTATATGAAGTTTCGATTGGACAAAGAGGCGTGACACCGCCCATATAACTCAAAAATTTAAATCGCCATATTTTGGGCATTTTTTTTACCTACGTCGATGATAATTGGTACATATGGTATTGGCATAATTTGGAATACGTACCAGGAGAAAAGTGGGTGGAACCACGCCCCTTTTTAGGAAAACAAAACCCTTGGACCGATCTTCCTGAAATTTTCACAGCATGTTACTGTGACTCTGGAACTAATAATATGCTATATGAAGTTTTGATTGGACAAAGAGGAGTGGCACCGCCCATATCGCCCAAAAATTTAAATCGCAATATTTGGGGCATTTTTTGACATACGTCGATGATATTTGGTACATATGGTATTGGCATAATTTGGCATACGTACCAGGAGAAAAGTGGGTGGGACCACGCCCATTTTTAGGAAAATTAAAAATCGTAATAACTACTGGACCGATCGTCATGAAATTTTCACAATAGTATATATACATAAATACTTTTAATTTTATTTTATAACGAGGGGGTAGCGAAGCACACTGGGATAGGCTAGTATATATATAAAACCGAATGTGTGTTTGTTTATTTGTTTGTTCCTTATAGGAGGCCAAACAATTGGACCGCTCTTTCCCAAATTTTCTCAGTATTTAACTGGAACTCTCGGATGAATTATAGGCTATACAGAGGCGTGGCACCACCCATATAACCCAAAAATTTAAATCGCCTTATTTTGGGCATTTTTTGACCTACGTCGATGATATTTGGTACATATGGTATTGGCATAATTTGGAATACGTACCAGGAGAAAAAAGGGTGGAACCACGCCCCTTTTTAGGAAAACCAAGCCCTTGGACCGATCTTCCTGAAATTTTCAGAGCATGTTACTGTGACTCTGGAAGGAATAATAGGCTATATGAAGTTTTAATTAGACAAAGAGGCGTGGCACCGCCCATATAACCCAAAAATTTAAATCGCCTTATTTTGGGCATTTTTTGACCTACGTCGATGATATTTGGTACATATGGTATTGGCATAATTTGGAATACGTACCAGGAGAAAAGTAGGTGGGACCACGCCCCTTTTTAGGAAAACCAAACCCTTGGACCGATCTTCCTGAAATTTTCAGAGCATGTTACTGTGACTCTGGAAGGAATAATAGGCTATATGAAGTTTTGATTGCACAAAGAGGCGTGGCACCGCCCATATAACCCAAAAATTTAAATCGCCTTATTTTGGGCATTTTTTGACCTACGTCGATGATATTTGGTACATATGGTGTTGGCATAATTTGGAATACGTACCAGGAGAAAAAAGGGTGGAACCACGCGCTTTTTAGGAAAACCAAACCCTTGGACCGATCTTCCTGAAATTTTCAGAGCATGTTACTGTGACTCTGGAAGGAATAATAGGCTATATGAAGTTTTGATTGCACAAAGAGGCGTGGCACCGCCCATATAACCCAAAAATTTAAATCGCCTTATTTTGGGCATTTTTTGACCTACGTCGATGATATTTGGTACATATGGTGTTGGCATAATTTGGAATACGTACCAGGAGAAAAAAGGGTGGAACCACGCGCTTTTTAGGAAAACCAAACCCTTGGACCGATCTTCCTGAAATTTTCAGAGCATGTTACTGTGACTCTGGAAGGAATAATAGGCTATATGAAGTTTTGATTGCACAAAGAGGCGTGGCACCGCCCATATAACCCAAAAATTTAAATCGCCTTATTTTGGGCATTTTTTGACCTACGTCGATGATATTTGGTACATATGGTGTTGGCATAATTTGGAATACGTACCAGGAGAAAAAAGGGTGGAACCACGCGCTTTTTAGGAAAACCAAACCCTTGGACCGATCTTCCTGAAATTTTCAGAGCATGTTACTGTGACTCTGGAAGGAATAATAGGCCATATGAAGTTTTGATTGCACAAAGAGGCGTGGCACCGCCCATATAACCCAAAAATTTAAATCGCCATATTTTGGGCATTTTTTGACCTACGTCGATGATATTTGGTACATATGGTATTGGCATAATTTGGAATACGTACCAGGAGAAAAGTGGGTGGGACCACGCCCCTTTTTAGGAAAACCAAGCCCTTGGACCGATCTTCCTGAAATTTTTACAGCATGTTACTGTGACTCTGGAACTAATAATAGGCTATATGAAGTTTTGATTGAACAAAGAAGCGTGGCACCGCCCATATAACTCAAAAATTTAAATCGCCATATTATGGGCATTTTTTGACCTACGTCGATGATATTTGGTACATATGGTATTGGCATAATTTGGAATACGTACCAGGAGAAAAAAAGGGTGGAACCACGCCCCTTTTTAGGAAAATTAAAAATCGTAATATAGTCTTAACTACTGGACCGATCGTCATTATGGGATATACATATAAATACTTTTAATTTTATTTTATAACGAGAAGGGTAGCGAAGCACACCAGGATAAGCTAGTTATTTACATAAATATTAATATATGCTTTATATTTGTCCAATGTTTTTATTAAATTTAAGCACTTATCAATTGTTTTTCTTTGTTAAAATAATTTAGTGCAACTAGTTCAGATAAACTAGCGATAATTTGTTATCAAAATTAGAGATGATAGTAAATTATACGGGTTCGCAACAAAGTTCAAAATGAAACACGTAGGTTCGCTCTGAAAATTTTGTATGGCGAAACTTGTAGGTTCAATCAAGGTTGGCCCGCGAACCAAGAATGAGAGCGCGAACCTCTATAATTTCTGTCCGTGTGAACATAGTATAACACGCAAGTGCACTTAAGTGGTTCGATATTGTTATTATTTTTTATATAAAAAATATTTTGAATAGTGCTGTCGGGTAAAGTGTAATGCAATGGTATAATATAAGAAATATTACGTCAATTCTGAAGTTTTTGACAATAAATACACAATTGCTTAAAACTATTTTTTTCTCTAAATATTTATTTATCATTAACCTTGACTATTTGACAGAAATTGAATTTAATTACATTTCATTATATATATTTAAAAAATTAACTAACTACGCATGCATATGTTATTTTTGTAGAATAAATATTATTATTAATTATATTTATTCATGAACTTGATTTAATTATTGCATTAAATATTACATATTATATAAATAAAAAACAATAATATTTATATTAAAGAACTTAAGAATGCATGCAAAATTTATTTTTAACCATTGTATAAAAATATGATCACGCTCACTCACGATCCTTTATATTAAAACTAAATTATTATTGCATTTATCATACATTTATAAATGTAATATATATATTTATGTTATTGCACATCAGAAATTGTAATTTTATAATTATAATGGCACTATTTTGTTTATATTTTACATATTACAAAATGTAATAACAGCTCTATAAGCAAGGCAGTTTTAATTCTATATATAAAACTTTTTAGTCTTAGAATTGTCTGCAATAATGGCACTTCGTTACAATATGGAGTCAGTTTTGGTTACATATACATACATATGTGCATACGAGTGTATACTTATGTATTCAAATAAAATAATTTCTTTTGATCACAAATTTTAGATATTTAATTACATTACATACCTACCATTGGAAGTTTTTAAAATTGTTTTCAGGGAATTTCAGTATTAATAAATTACATGTATAAAACATACATAATAAATATATATATATCGCCTTAAATCCAGTTAGCAAGCTAGAAAATATATATACACATTTCTCAATTCATTAGGCCTAATTGCATATGTTGTAAGAAATTTAAAAACAAAAAATAATTATTCAATAAAAAGTTGGCACCGACCCATATTTTCCATATTGTGGTCATCTAAGGTTTTCATATATTGTGCATTGAATTCCTGAACGTAATGGGACAATATCAATTAAAATCAACAATAAATAAAGTCTATGCAGAAAATCTTTAGTAAACAACACCGATTCGAAATATACCATGGTAGCGAAAATCTGTGAAAATATATTTAGCTACGCGGTGTTGCCGTCTTAAAAACGTAGTCACAGATATTAATTAATTAATTTTCCATAAAATAACAAATTATTCTAATACAAAAAATCAAAGAAAAATAGGATATAATAACTGTTTATTATAAAAACTTCGCCTGGTCAAACTCCGAATATATTTTGCTTACTTTTATTCTTTTGTACATGAAAAAATCGATAACTCATATATCGGAAAAAATGGGCTGCCGCCATCTTTTTTAATTACTATACTTTTCTATTTTCAATAGCCTAAGACACGGCAAATTTATATATTTTTTAGATTTTATGTACGAGTATATATATTTTTTTAGAAAAATAAAATTTTTCGATGTCTATTGTATTCAATAGAAAAAACTTTAAACACCATATTATATTTGTCCTATTAATATATTGACAAAGAAGCAGCGACAAAAATTTGCACTCTTAGCGAAATATCTACAAAACAATAACATGTTTTTGCTGTGTCAGTATCAAGAATCATTTTACAGGAAACTGGCAAAATTAGAGTTCATTCAGCTTACAGCTTAGTATACAGAAGTATTTTCATATTCGTCGCGACTGAATATTAAAATCAGTATGTTATACATATCAAAATAAAAATTCAATACTTCATACAGTTATTTTACTTCATTATTTTTTTTTTATTCGGTGTAGAGTAGTATACGAGTACACATTAACTTAATTTTACAGTGAACACAAAAAGGAGAACTCCCAGACACAGCACCGCCAACTTCAACAGCATAAAGGCGATCCGAACTATAAAAAGTGTGACAATTGCGGTAAAAACCACACGGGTACGATCGTTGAATAGAAATTTGAATTTTAATTCTTCTCTTGCTAGATCTTTTAATTTATCCAAATTACAATAGCAAATGCAAGTTAAGGTTTTCTATACTTATCTTCTGATCACTCAGCCACAATTGATATCATCTTATGTATATACATACATATTATATTATCTTAGTCTGTAAGGACTTTTTTTGTCTATAGACTGAAATAAACAAACAAACAAACAAACAAAACATAATTGCAAACTTGCGCGAATCGATGCACACACGTACTAAATGGTTAAAACAAAATTTGAGTGCACATTGCATCGATGTATTTAATAAATACTTTAAGGCAAACCTAAAGCAAGCTTTAAATGCTAATTCTACCTCTCCAAAGATAAGATTTAGGGCCTGTTCGGAAATGCATCACTGCGCCGCATCTGATGCGCATGTCTGATTAGTTCGCTTAGCTGATACAAAACAGCATATGCAGTGTTACCAGCCATTGATTTTCAGAATGTACAACGCATCAGATGCGGCGCAGTGATGCATTTCCGAACAGGCTCATAATGAGGTTTAGTGGCTTGTACTGAAAACAGAGTTTGTTGTACTCGTATTCCGTGAATGTTGAAGTCTAAAGTGATGTTGGATACTAGATATACCTTTTTACCTTTAAAAATTAACAATTTCAAATCCTCGCTGATCATAACATTATGAAGTTTATCCTATAAAAATAAAAAAAATATGTAATGACATAGATACTTATATGAAATTATTCGTTATGAAGAGCTAACATTAGGCTTAAGAGGCCGGTGTTGCGTGAACTTCCATTACGAAGTTCGAAAGGAGTTTGCGCAATATCTGATTCTGACACATCAACTGATATAACTGAGCTTATACCAGCTGTCAATGAGGAAGTTGAATATGCCATCGCATACATACGCTGGCGTAAATTGAAAGAAAGCCATAGGTGCCAGAAGATGATTTTAGAACGATCCTATATAGGAAAAAGGGTAATTAGTTTCAGCAAGAATGTAAATTTTTGTCGTTGCTTCTTCGTCAATATGATATTAGGACAAATATTTTAATATGGTGTTTAGTTTGCATCGTTTTATTTGTTGTAAAATATTATTGAGGTCATCAAATAAGCTGACAACAATATATATATATTATATTATATATATATATATATATTATTATTATTGGCTTTTACACATAATTATTTAAATTCTGGAAATTAAAATATCTAGTTGTTGAATAAACTAAGCGTTTGATAGAATTGTATCAAAATAGCATCTAAAATGACTAGTTTCATACACATACTTAATTTAATGTGTAAATCTACATGCGGCAGAATTAACGCATTTTTTTACTTACTCATAAAATAGATTATATTAAATGTTTATATAAGAACGAGATCTTAGAGTGTTATTACTGATACTTTATTACAAAGTATTCAAAAACAATGCATTTCTTACATTTTAATTTGCCTGTGAGAAATTACGCAGAAGGAATATAAAGAGGGTTATTATTATGGTTGTAAATTTAGATTTTATATAAATTATAAAATACAATTATTTGTGAAATCTTATATTTTTGTGGAATTTAATTTCTTTGGACGGACTTTTATCGTTGGGGATGTGCATGCGACATATGAGAATGTGTCGAATGAGGAACATGCGAATGATGAGCATGACTATGTGAATATGCTTGGGAATGAGAGAGTGGAGAGGGCTGTCCGCCACTATATGGCGACTGCATAATACTTTGGTCAAGACCGTAATGTGAAGCTGTCGTTGGCGGATGTCCGAGATGAGCGTGACCATGATGACCATAAATTAATTGTCTTACTTTTGAGTCTTCATCCGCAATATTGTAACTGAGTTCTGTTTCTTCAAATCCTGTAGCTGACATTCTTTGGTCGCCGGCTCCTAAACTTGGTGGATCTGGAGAGTTTAAGCATGTTTGTATTAACTGTTTTCCAGCTTCGGAAGTAATCATTGGCTGTAATTTACGAGTTGCAAATGTATAAACGTGACCTGTCTCTGAAGCAACTAACAACATTACTTGAGTACCAGTCAGTGTTGAAAGTTCATATGCCTGAAAAAAGAGATTAACTTGTAAAAAATCACATTATATTGCAAATCTTATATTAATAATATATAAAGAGTACAAGAAATCGAAAATATCTCACAAACTATTTCTTTTTTTCTATTAAATTTTTTAAGCAATTCTTGTTCGTATAAACATATACTTACCCACATAAAAAAATTTTATATAGAGCATATATCGCTTGATCCGAAAATTTAGGACATATGCTTCTATATACATATAAGCGAAATACATGTTTAATGCCCTTGCAGTGTTTATTAAATACAACCGATATTGTTAACTCGCAACAAATAAATAAAATTTAAAACATAAATACTTGAGTACATGCTCAAATATATGTAAAATTTTGTAAAATAAAGTGTGATAATAAGATAAATAAAAGTACTTCAATTAACAGAAAAAGATACACATACAAGTTAAATTAATGCACTCAGTTTTGCACTTTAGAAATTGGGAGCTGATTTGCATTCAGTCTAATTGTACTTATTTATCATTTCTGTTGATTGAAGTAATTTCATTTTTTTTAAGTTATCACACATTACATATTTTAAATAATATGGTAACAATTGAAAAATAATGGTTTTACAATAGCGGTTATAATGTTATAATGAATAAAAACTACAAGGGCAGAAAACATGCACTCGCTTATGCACCCCACAGTATTTATGACGGAAATAACTGTTGGTTGAAAACTGGTCTTACATCCGTTGCAGATCTTGCGGGTATAGCTTATATACATATCCGCACAAAAACACAAATGTAAAAATAAGGCCAAGTTCCTATCCAAAATATTTCGGCCGTAAAACGTACTGAGATCAAAATAAGGACCAAGTTCTTGATAGGTACAATTCCATCTCATTTCTAGGCAATATATAAGCTTGGCAAAGAATTCTTTTCCATATTAGAAAGGCAAACAAATTTTGCCAAGCTTACAGGTTGCATAGAAATGAGATGGTATTGTACCTATCAAGAACTTGGTCCTTATTTTGATCTCAGTACTTTTTACGGCCGAAATATTTTGGAAAGGAACTTGGCCTTATTTTCACATTTGTGTTTTTGTCCGGTCTCACTTCTTTTTTCTAAGTTGTTTTTGTATAAATATTTATATGTATTGCTTATCTGGGCCTACCTGTGTAGAAAATTAAACCTATCTAGCTATACTGGAAAGGCCCCATACAAATAAGGGAAGCCTAGTCCCCCCAGGTGAAAAGTGCCCGGATAAAACATAATTTGGGTACGAAATTTCAGCTTTCTAGCTATACTGGAAGTGCCCCATACAAAGAAGGGGAACCCTAGTCCCCCCGGGTGGAAAGGGCCCGTTTTCAGATTTTTCTGGTTATTTTCTCACCAAGACCTACCTGTGTACCAAGTTTCAGCTCTCTAGCTTTACTGGAAGTACCCAATAATATTGATGAGTCAGTGAGTCAGTGAATATGTACTAAAATATGGACTTTTCACACCTTAATATTTCGGGAAGCTTTTATGGTAGAACTTTCAAAATTAACCTGTGAGGTCATCTCTGTGGGGAGACCTTATGTTTTAAGTTTCATTATATTGATCAAGAGGAGCAAAGTTATGAGGGGGGTAAAAACAGCTCGAATGGTTTCGTGTAAATATACACACTGTGTGGCCGAAATTTGCCTGGCGCACTACCGTGCGCCTAGATTTTGTTATTGCATTGCTGAAAACTGATTAAAATAAGCTAGACTTGCAAGCTATTTGGCGCTTAATATGTGACCCAGCAAAAAATTATCATGTTTCTGGAAGCAGTAACAAAATTTCATGCTTTCGCGATGCGCTGTTTTGAAGCGCTTCCGATGCTGCACAAAAAAAAGGCAGAGAGATCGCTCAACTTATTTTTAAGCACGTTGAAGTTGGTCGGCTGTTTACATTTAGTTGACACGAATAATAAAGTAAACAACGAATGGAAGATAAAATTTCATTTAGATGCTCTCTGCCTCTCTCGCTGTCTTATTTAATTAAATTTGCCTACAGATGAATTATGTATGTGAAAAGATGACACAGTAAAACGAAGGCATAATTCAGATAATTCAAACATGATATTAGCGCATTTCGGATGTTTAAAAAAAAGCGCTCTTTTATGTAAAAAACAAGAGCTCCAAAGTGGGACATCGCGAACAAAAATCATGCATATTAGAAGTGCTTTTCGCAGCAGTAAGCACAACAACAACAAGCATCTCTCCCTTACAAACCTGCTTCGGCCGAAGCAGTACTTTTTGCTGGGGAGTTATTGGTCACCTATCAGACAGGTCCCAGATTGTGTATAGGAAATTGTCTGTAACAACAGAGTATCGAAATAAAATAGGTACCCCGAACCAAAACCAACAAATCAGCGTCTCTTCACAATGTCAGGTTCGGCTGAAGCAGGCGCCGGACTTGCATCAAGCTGGTAGCTATATAAATATGACTCGGAAGCGTGTATTTACCGTGGTGTCGGCTGAAGTTAGCGCGTTGAATACTAAGCAAACAATGAATTGGGGCCTGTGTTCAAACTCTGGCCAAAAAATATCAATCAACATCATTAATTTCGCTGATGGACATTAGTGAGACATTGTATTAATTGTTGTCGGACTATTTGAGTGATGAAGGCATACCACTGGTCACTAAAAAACTGTTTTGACAGCGATTGATGCTGTTCCAAGCTAACGTACACAACATCGCCCTCCTTCGTCGGTTAGCAGAAACATCGGCGAAGTAAAACGGCTTAACAAAAAAAAAAAAAAAAAAACTGTGGCTAAAAACTATTAAAAATTGTAATCTTTTGAAAGTATTATAAATACTACTTATGTCAAATAAAAAAAAAAAAAAAAAAAAAATTAGTTATGGCTATTAACCTAATAGTTGCAAAAGTTGAAAAAATTGGTTAACACCATGAAATTTTAAATGGAAGCTAATCGGGATTTTTACGCTAGCTTTTATCTTAGAACACAGTTGAATTAATACTATTAATACTTAAATAAATTAGATAGTTTTACTTAATCATTTAAATTTTAAATTTATTTTGTCTATTATTGATATTTAACATAAACTTTTATGTTTGTAACAAACACATCGCCTTAGACAGCCCATCCACATTAGTATTTTAAAACTGACAAATATTGAGTAAGCACATATTTTACTATAATTGTTTATGAAAACTGAATAATCGGTTAGGTGTATCAACCAAATCTTATTTATTGCATATAATTCAGTTGTGGTCGCCATTTTGATATTAAGTCGTAGCAAAAGAATACGATCAGTTGATCTGATCAATTTAAGAATTGTCACGGTCGTATTTTTGTTAGAATTATGGTATTATGGTTGTGATTATAAATATTTTTTGGATCCATAGAATATTGAGCGGTAGCTAAAATATAGTCTATGAAACTGATATTCTATCGGAATAACCGGTTGTCCAACCAATCTCTTACATGGGAATACATATGTATATATTTATTTAAGTAAGAATTTAATTAAATTTGACCTACGAACCAACTACTGGGGCTTTTTTGTTTTAAAACTAGCAATAGCCTTCTCAATCTCTACAATATTGAATCTTAGCGATATTTCTGGAAAATAGACGACTGATGGCAGGGGATGACCCCTACGTATGCAGTGCATTGTGCCGGAACTCAGAGAGAGGGATAGAGTAGAGTATATAGATGTTGAAAATGTAGAAGGCTTAACTTTTTTACAACTCTGCTTTGCGCGTTATGTTAATTTTTATAGCAGTGTTGAAGCGCCTCCGGTGTTAGGTAGACGCATTAACTTTGTTAAGCTGTATTGGCAGGCATTTTATTAATTGTTTTACTTCGGCGATGTTTCTGCTAACCGACGAAGGAGGACGATACGTTAGCTTGGAACAGCATCAATCGCTGTCGGAACAGTTTTTTAGTGACCAGTGCTATACCTTCATCACTTAAATAGTCCGACAACAATTAATACAATGTCTTACTAATGTACATTACAGAAATTAATGATGTTGATTGACTTGCTCTGGCCAGGGTTTGAACCCAGGCCCCACGTCATTGTTTGCTTAGTAGTCAACGCGCTAACCACTTCAGCCAACACCACCCTAAGTTCAACAACGTCAGCTGAAATATTAGGAACAGCATCAGTTCTTGCCCAGTCACCATTCGAAGTTCGCAATGGAGGTTTGTATATCACTGGCCTTTTAAGTCTTCTGGCCATAGCGAATAAGTTCTTCACGAAATTTTTGGAGGAAAACAATTTTTTGTGTTTGTAAAAGTTTTCTTAGCTGTTTGGTACATTCCTTCAGCCTTAACTTTAACTGACGGGATCTGTAACGTTGCCATTCTCGTCGAGCTCTCCTTTTTCAGACAATAGCCTTTCTATATCTTCAGAAAAAGTACTGTTCAATCTCCCTTGTTGATTTGTTTGATACAAAGCATTGTGCCGGAACTACGAAAATAGGTTTTGGGCAGGAGGATAAAGGAAGTAGTGTTTCTGGACATTCGATTTTAACTTTAACACACTAAAAAAGGCAGGAAAGGCATCTGCGGGGAGTTTTATTCATACGAACAGTTCGGCTAAAGTACGAATTCTCTCTGCGATGCGAGTGCGGTTCAGTGGCATATCTACCACAAAGGGATGTGCTCTTAATAAAGAGCGTGTTGTTCGTGAAAAGTGGCGGGCTTCGCGAACAAGTTCCCTGATTTCATTAGAACATATTCCGTTGTAGTAGCGATAGAAAAATGAAACACACCCAACATTGCGTCGATGCTCCAGTGAGTCAATAGAGTTGGCTACCCTGCTTTCACCGATAAGCATCTTCGCCTTATCTTGTACGCGATCGAGTAACTTTAAAATAGATTTTGAAGCACCGGCCCATGCATGAGAGTTGTATTCTAGTTTTGGTCTGATAAAGGTGGTATAAATATTAAAGAGATCATATGGAGTGAAGTACATATGTAATACAAGGTCTTAAAAACCGAGGCACTTGAATGCTTATTTTGAGACATGAAAAATATGATCATTAAATCGATCATCACAATGAATTTTAATGCCGAGAACATCAAGAGCTTCTGATTCTTCAATATCTATACCATCCATATTTACAGATGGAGCAGCATGTCCGGTCATACGTCTCACAGTGGTCCCCTTTCATATAAAGCCCGGCATTAAATACTTGTAGTTGTCCTAGATCAATGAAATTTGGTGAATTTGTGTTTTTTGATATTAGAAAGCTTTGCTGAAAATATGAACAAAATCCGCCCACAAATACGCCCACTTCCCATACGAAGTGAACTATAAAGTGGAACATTTTCTATAAAAATAGATCTAGAATCATGAAAATTGCATAAGAAGCTTTAAATTAACTTATTCTTTCTAGATATCAAATATGAAAAAAATCTGCCTACAAAGACGCCCACTTTCCATACAAGTTCAACGTAGAAATCAGTTATTTCGGCTAATTTCATAGTTATAGAAATCCAAAAACCAACGAATTTAAAATAAAAAAAATTTTAAAATCAATTTTTTATAATTTTTAATCACATAATAAGTTTTTAACATCTTCATGCATTTCTAAATATTTTTTTTTAGGCTTTGAACGTAATTTATTTATGTAAGGATCCGAAGAAGCTAATAAATGATTCATCACGTCTACATTTGTAGACACCCTATAACATTTTCGAGCATGATGCAAGCGGTATTTTTTGTAATCCTTGTTCCGAGCTTCTTGGGCTTCTTCCGATAACATTCCTATAGGCAGGATCGCTGCTGCTATTATTTTACAGCCATGGACTAGCACTTTGTGTACCGAAATTGGCATATAGTACCAGCTGTACAAAGAAATATATAACTGTGCAGTGTCCATACAATAATCATGGAATTTTTTACTATCGATTGGCTCATTACAATTAATTGTAGCCAATATTATTTTAAAACGATGAATTAGGTTTTCATCAACCCCTACAATTTCAGCAGTTATGCGCGGATTTTCAAAAAATCGTCTAGATGTATTACCATCATTTGTGCTGCCTACACCTTGTTTCACTACGTCAACATTTATTCCCAGCTTTCAAATTTCTTTGTATATTTCGCTTTTCTTCTTCCATTGCAGTTCTTGAATTTGCGTTTGTTCGCCAAGCTTTGAAATGCTTTCTATATGCAATATGTAAAATGCATTCCATAAATTTAATTCTCGCGTGAAGTGGAGAAATGCCAAATTTAAGTGCGTCTTCTGACTCAGTCTTTGTTTTTAAAATTTCCAAATCGTTCATTTCCGTAGGCTTAGCATTGCAAATGAAGCATACAGCCATGGATGAAGTCTGTGTTAATGTACTTGCAATTTTTCCATCAATCATGGTCAATAAAAGTGTATGGCTAATACTAAAAATTTTGTTATGAACTTCCACTACAGTGTTTACTAAATTTGCAATTTCATCTTCCACTCTCTTGACTTCCTCATTGATGACAATCGCCGTTTCCTTCACGAATTCAAATTTAATTGGACGGCAAAGTCTGGTGAAAGATGGTCTGGAATTTTTCCAACACACCAACGATGAATCATGTTTTTTAATTAAATTTAACGGCACAAGTGAAGTTAAGAACATACCTGTTAAATAATAATTAGTAATTGTAAGTATTACTGAATACATAATTAAAAAAAAATAAATTTATATGTTTTAAATTACTAATTAAGAACCTGATTATATTTTTCAAAAGTGTAATTCTTTTTAATTATTTTAATAGTTATTAATGAGAAATTGAAAATATATAAATTAATTTTTTTAATCACTAGGATAAAAAACATACTTTTATCTGTTGTATTTTCATCTGTGAATTTTTGTTGATATTCACTATGACCAGAAGAACCATCACAATCCCATTTCGAAATTAATTTCAAGTCATTAGGCATATCACGGATTTCACTTAGCGGTTTTGACTTCAAAATTCTTTCTGCCGTATGATCTAACAAATCTTGAAGATCGACTTGACTTAAATTTTCTTTAACTTTAATGTTCTGTGGATAACATTCTTTTTTTGCAAGTAACACCTGGTGATTAAAACAAGTTTAATAATAATAATAACGCAACTTACTTTGTAAAACAAAACAAGAGAAAACAACACACACAATAAATGTTTTGAACAATACATAGAACATTAGATACTCTACGACGATTTTTAATACAAAACATTAAAACACATTCTATTAAAAGAACCTTTTTATATGACGGAAAAATGTCAATATTAAGCTCCTTCGTTGCATTCCTCACTATTTCGTACTGAAATTTTGACAAATTTGCATCAAGAATAATGCTAAGCGCTTTTTCTGGTGTTAACTTTGTCAACGTGTTATCACCTTTATCAATTTTCTTTGCAGCTGACGTTATCAGCTCCGCAGAGGTATTGGCACACAATTGTTGCACTTTATAACGCTTCGATCTTTCTTGAGAGTCCTCAAAGGTCATAACAGGACGACCACGCTTTACTTTATTGGAACAGCTCGGTTCCTCAATATCCACATAATCTTCACCAAAAGAGTACATACTACAGGACAGCCAATTATCATTTTTTTTCCAAAAACCTTGACTTCTTATTTAATACACTTTTCAATTTAGATTTGAATCTAGGCACAAATGTTTTCACTAAAAATCTTTTAAAAGAATCTATTTTATCCCGTGAGATATTGCTGTGATTTGTTGAAATAACATCAACAACAACATCAATATCGCTATCACAATCAAATAAAATGTCAACGATTTCTCGATATGATAATTGTAAACTATTCATATTTTAATATTTATTTTACACTTGATAATATTCAAAACACTTGCACTTGTATATAGAAATAAATTTGCATAATTAATATAAATAGAGAGTCAAGTGCAATAGAGATAACAGAACAGCTGATTAGCTTGCACATCTAATCAACAAAATAAATAAATAAATTTGAATAACTCTTGATAAATTTAAAAACTAAAATATATATATATATATATCTATCAAAACAAAACAAAACAAAAAAAAACAAAATGTACGCATATTGTATTTCTGCATAGAACAAAAACAAAACAAAACAAGAACTAAGCAAGAAACAACAACAACAACTAAGCGAAGAACAAAGCATGTATGCAATCATTGCAATGCTTACTACAAAGTACTACGCATATGCACATTTTTAGCCGCTCATTTTTTGGTTTTTTGTTAATATTTTTAAATGGCCATGCAATGTCTCACTTTTTTTTTTTTGCATTGTTTAGGTGAGACTTCAGGCTTTAATTCCATATAGACTTCCAGGGTGCGCTTGCCTGCGCAAGGAAGATGCAGTCCAATGAAGTTGATGAATGTTCTTTTTTTTGGACCAAAAATATATCGATAAAAAAAAAATTTTTTTTTTTCAATATTTTAAAATTTTTTTTTTCATAAATCTTATCTATGACATCTCTTTTAATAAAAAAAAAATACTCAAAGTTACATACGTGTCGTACTTTAACAGTATAAACCCTTTAAATATAACATACATAAATATCATATTCCAAACATTTTCGCATTGCTTGACTTTGAGTGGCTCTGGACAGTAAAGTAAACAAAATATCGGCCTAATATTTTAGAAACACGATATTCAAGGTGTATTTTCTTAAATTATGAAAAATCATCAAGATCGGAGAACATTTAAAAATGGAATTATTGCCGCCGCGGCACCATTGTGCGTCTGTGCGTGAGCATAGAAAATTGGGTCTTTCGCGCATTAAAATTGACCCTATTAGCATGACCCCAATTTGAAATTGTCAGGAGATCGCGATTTAGTGTATCAGTCATATTTTGCTGCATTGCCCGGATCTCCGACGGGTTTGGCCTCTTACAGAATAAATACGAATGAACAAAGCTGTCGTCATCTGCAAAAGAGTAGATAGGGAGGGAACTTTAACATAGCAGGTCAATAAGAAAAATAAGAATAAGGGTAGGCGAAAGAACAGAGCCTTGCGTTACCCCTGTATTTAGTTTGAACTCGTTAGATGAGATGCCATCTACAGGAAATCGTATAGTGCGAACTCTGAGAAAGCTCGATACCAAAAACAATTAGTTTTGCCCAAGTTCTCCATGCGTTACCATTGTATTTAGCTTGAACTCGTTTGATGGGATGCCATCTACAGAAAATCGTATTGTGCGATCTCTGAGAAAGCTCGATACCAAAAGCAATTATTTTTGACAAAAGTTCTCCATGCCACACTCTATCAAATGCTTTGGAAATATCTAGAGCCAACTCTTCACTTTCGCCAATGTGATGTATGCTATTACAACACTTTTCCGAAAGGAAAGCTAGTAGGTCCCTCGTAGAGCGGGCCCTACGAAAGCCATACTGCCGGTAGCTAAGTAAACTGTTGAGCTCCAAATATTTCACAAGATGGAAATTCAACATACTTTCCATAACTTTGGAAAGCGCAGAACAAATTTCCATTGGGCGGTAATTTGCAGGGTTGTTGGCCTCCCTCTTTTTAGGGATCGGCGTTACATTGGCAACCTTCCACCACATTGGAAATTCAGCAGCATGGAACAAAGTGCTGAACAGGCGTGCCAATGGATGTGCTAACGTCGAAAATAGAGTTGGGTTTTTCAGCTCAGTTGAGTGATCAATAATATATAAAAGTTTTGAAACCCGTAACTGCGGAGTCAAGAAAGAGAGCGCCGAAAAAATTACACAAACATTTTTAGGTAAAAAAGGGCTACTACCCTGTGAGTTTTTTTAATCTTTAACAATGTTGGTATTTTTGACTCAAGTCAATATTCTATATAACAATAAAGCTAATAAAAATTCTTGATGCATATATATTATAACATTTAAATTTTGTAATATTCTTTTTTATTTTTTAATAAAAAATATTTTTAATCACTAATTTGCTTTACAAATTTTGTTATATTTTCAACATTGTTTTGGTTTTGTGGCCATCAGAAATAGAAATTAGTTTAATTCGACTACACGACAAAACCTGGACAAAAACCTGTTGCCGTGTTGCCTTGCTGTCTTCAATATAATCATTCTCATATGCACACATGTATTCTAATTTTGACAGGTGGTAGTCGGTAGTCTGCTGTGGCGAATGTGTTTAATGCTTAAGTCGGAAAATGAACGGGAAAAGCGTTGCCAATTAAAGGACAGAGCGAAAAGCAGAAAACACCCACCCGTTATAGATTTAAAAAATTTATTATTATATGATATATTATATTATAGTTAAGGTTTTGAACTAAAGTTATTTAATTAAAGTCATAAATTATTTAGCCTTTGCGATTTTTGATTTATCTGGAGCTGCTCTACTGTAACACGATAGTACCAGCCTTTCTCCTAACTGTAAGTGTGAACAATCCTGGTCCGATGCACCAGCGTATAGAATTAACTGATACAAGTAGCCTTCGTCAAACGCCAAACAGCAGTACTTGTAACCAAACCGAATTAGCTTAGATAAACATTTTGCATGAATGTCGGCCATAGGTTGCAATCATTTGCTCATCAATAGAAAGATTGTGGGAAAATACCGAAAATTGAAGAAACTGATTGTTTATCAAATTACTCAATGGGGCGACTTCAGCAAATTTATTGTTTGGATCCAACGTAGTTTTATCACAAACATGTAAAAATTGTTTAATTCGTTTGAATCTGTCTCTTGAAATACATCATTGTATCATTGCACATCCCAGTGATTCCTAAGAACGTTTTCATTTCGGTACTTGTTGTTATAAATGATGAACAATTGCTTGTTGAAGCATATTTGTTCGTATAATCCACTATTAGATTCAACACATCATAATCGATAAACTTTCCTCAAAGCTCCATGGCACCGATACTTTCATAGAAAGCCTTATATGAACTCGCGCTATCATCAAAAGGCACCTTGTCGAACTTGTAATTTCGTCGCCGAGGCCATTTTGGTAATGTCCCTTTATCAATTTTAGAACGCAATGAAAAATTCCAACAGAATTGTGAAAAAGAAACAAAAGGTGATTCCTTTTTTTTGGATTTATCTAATAAGCTGTGGAACTCGAAACCGGATTAATTTTTGACGACGATTGCTTACAATTATAACGCAGTTGGAAATATTTTTTTTTTTGATAATTTTATTATTTATTGAATCTTTAATTATTTAAATTGAATTATCAATAAGTTTTTCAAATCTTAAATCTAAAAAATATTAAATATAAGTTTAGCCAATGCTAAACAAAATTTTTAATTTCAACGGTTAATTTTTGTTGTTTTACATCTCTCGTGAACGGCTGAGAAAAAGAGTATCCCTTCCTTTCAGCCGGGTGTGGCCTCTATAATGAAGAATATTGCACGCAAGTGGATTTGGGTGACACTCAAGTTTTTTTATATATTTTTTCGCGTGTTTTGAAAATACTGTCTTCACCAAAGGAACGTCTAGGTCTTTATGAATTCGATGGTTTCTGACATACCAGGGGGCTGCTGTTATTGTACATAGGATTTTATTCTGTCGCCTTTGAATTCTTTTAATTTTATTTGTGTCAACTTTGCGTCTATATGCGATTTCCATGTTAAACGACGATCAAGATGAACGCCTAGATATTTGACTACAGTGTGTTGCGGTATAGTCTCGGTATTAATTTTTATAGGCGGGCATGTTTCCCTGCGCAACGTAAAAGTGACGTGTGCACATTTCTGCTCGTTAACTTTTATACGCCATTGTTTGAGCCATTTTTCCAGTTTGGATATATATTCTTGTAAGTTGCGGGAAGCTTCTACAGGATTTTCGTGAACGCTTAGAAAGGCTGTATCATCCGCAAATGTTGATGTATGAATGTTACTGCTTAACGGTAAGTCAGAGGCATATATTAAATAAAGTAAGGGTCCGAAGATACTGCCTTGAGGGACTCCGGCTTCAATCGACTGCGGAGGGCTTAAAAAATTGCCTTCCCTAACTACAAATTTACGTTCCATTAAATAGCTTTTTAAAAGCTTTACGATGTTTGCTGGTAGATTTTGTGTTAACTTATTGAAAAGACCTTCGTGCCATACTTTATCGAAAGCTTGTGAGACATCAATAAAGAGCGCAGAGCAGTATTTCTTTTTTTCAAAAGTGTCTCGAACGACATTCACAAGTCTGTGAGTTTGTTCAATTGTGCTATGTTGTCTGCGAAAACCGAGTTGATGATCTGAAATACATCCATTACTAGTCACTATAGGCATCAGCTTGCTCATATACAGCTTTTCAAATAGTTTTGAAATGTTAGACAGTAAACTAATAGGCCGATAGGATTCAACCTTTGTATGATCCTTGCCGGGCTTTGGTATCATAGTAATTAGCGAAACCTTCCATTCTTTAGGATAGTGTTCTAGGCGTAGAATACTGTTAAAAATGAATAGTATTATTCTTTTTGCAGTGTAAGGCAATTCTTGAAGCATTTTGTTGCTTATTTTGTCGACACCTGGGGCTTTTCTGGTGTTAAGACTAGTAATAGTATTTTCAATCTCCGTCATGTTAAATCTCATCGGTATTTCTGGTAAAGAGACGACTGGTGGCAGTTCAACAATATCAGCAGAAATATTCGGAGTGAAAACTTTTTCTAAATGTTTAACAAAAAGTGCACCTTTTTCAGCATCAGTTTTTGCCCAGTCACCATTTGGGGCTCGTACTGGGGGTTTGCATATCACCGGCCTTTTTAGTCCTCTGGCTGCACGCCACAGTGAATAATCTGTTTGTGGTGTTGCATCTAGCTCTTGAAGGAATTTTTGAAGGGAAGCTGTTTTTTGAGTTTGCAAAACTTTCCTAAGCTGCTTGGTACACTCCTTAAGCCTTAATTTTAGCTGGGGCGATCTGTAGCGCTGCCATTCTCGTCGAGCTCTCCGTTTTTCAGTCAATAGCCTTTCTATATCTACAGAAAAAATATTGTTAAATCTCACTGGTTGGTTTATTTCTTTTGAAGTAGCATTAAAAGCAGCTTGTTTAACATGCGCTTCAAACAACCTGAGAGAATCGTCTATGTCTGAAGGTGTTCTCAGCGGCATTTTTTCCGAGCAATGAGCACTCAGATATTTTCTGTATTTCAACCAGTTAATACGTGCAGATGTCGTCGCTAAATCACATGTTGTGTTTGATTAAATAGTGACAATAGTAGGCGAGTGGTCTGAAGATAAGTCCAAAGATGCTTCAACTTCAACCATCTCGCTGGGCACGCCTTTCACAATTCCAAAGTCGATAACATCAGGAATTTTTTGTCGATCTGTTGCCCAATATGTTGGCTGTCCACGTGAAACTACATTCAAACCCATTTTAGATATTGTGTCGAATAAAATTCGTCCCTTAGGTGTGATTAAACTTGAACCCCAAAATGTGTGTTTAGCATTGTAGTCGCCAGCTGCTAGAAAACGGAGGCCCAGTGATTTATAAAAAGCCGTATATTGACTCTCGGTAATTGAGAATCTGGGGGGCGAATAGACAGATGATATTACAAGTTTTTGATAGTAAGTTTCGTTGCAGATGTTCGTTGCTTGAAGATAATCTTCACAAAAATCATTCAACAGGTGGTGTTTTATTCGCGTTTTTATTAGGATTCCCGAACCACCACAAGCTCTGCCACGGGGATCCTTGGTCTCGTAAAAATTATATCCACTAATTCTGAAACAGCTTCGAGATGTCAAATGAGTTTCTGAGATAAGCATAACATCGATTTGTTTATCCTGAAGAAAATATTCTATTTCGTTTTTATGTTGGCAGATGCCGTTTGCGTTCCAAAAACAGATTTTTAAGTTCATGGTTTGCTTAGTACAGCCTGCAACAAGGTAGACTGCATTTTCAACATTTCCTGCATCATACAGGACATGTTGGAGTAAGTGTATTTACAGTTTGTATTAAGCTCTCAATTGAGGCTTCAATACGACTAAAATTATACCCCGAATCTTCATTTACATTTACGGTTTTTTGCGCCGTACTCTGATTGCTTTTTAAAATACTAGCGTATGAAAATTTGTTGTTAGATTGTTGTTGAGCACTAGTCGCGTTAGACTTGAAAATGTTTGGAAATTGATTTTGGCTGGTGGACGGTTGAGGTAACTGTGGATAGTTAATAGGGGTTTTAGGCTGAGCGGGAATAGCATTGGTTTTTTTGGTTGATGAATTCTTAAAAAACGAGTAAAGGGGGCAGCCTCTATAGTTGGCAGTGTGATTTCCGCCGCAATTGCCACATTTTTTCGCCTTGGTATCACCTTTTATTTTATCACAGTTAGCAGTACTGTGTAACTCACCACATACAACGCAGACTGTAGGCAACTTGCAATTAATCTTCGTGTGCCCAAATTCTTGGCAGTTCAGGCATTGAACAGGTCCAGCTCTTTTATGTGGAAGCTCAACAGTAACTTTTCGATGCAACAAGTACTTTAAGTCATATATTGGATGTGCTTCATTCTTTTTTATTTTTATGCCATCTGGCTGTAACTCGACTCTAAATATTGGTTGGGGGATTTTTTCTCTATTTTTAATGTTTGAGACATTTGTTACCTTGTAGCCACTATTTTCAAGGCCAGACTTGACCTCTTCTGGATCCACGCTAGAGTCTATACCTTTTATTACGACTGTTAGACCTTTAACACTTTTTAATTGGTACGTGTAGAAGTTTTTATTTTTAGATTCTAAATCTGAAACAATTTTTCCGTAATTATTTTCATGAGCTACCTGAATTTTTGTTTCATTGATGTTTCCGCGCTTAATTGGAGTTATATAAAACTCATTTTCTCCAATTAATGAGATAAGACTTTTAACCAGCAAACTGGAATTCTGCCCTCTTAAATATATGGGTGGGGGCTTACTCGAACTTATTGTAGTTGTGTCTTCATCGCCTTGTTCAGATAAAATCGCGAAACGATTTTCGGAATTTATTATATTGTTTTTTCCATCTCTGGGAACTTTCGATGTTGAAGCAATTTGAGCTGATTTTGGACTTCTTCCCCTTTTTAACACGGTTATGTATCTGTCCATTCCTGTTTGAATTTTATTATCATTTATTGTACTCACCGCATCTACCATTTTGTGCACGTTGGTCACCTTGTTACTTATTGTTTGTTTGTTTGTTTGTACAGCTAAGCTGACAAGTTTGCTGATGGGTGCAATTGTTGTTGCTTCTTGATCACTATTTAACATGTTCAGAGATAATGATCGCGCACGAGTATTTGTGTTTTCTGTTAAATTCCGGTTTTTGTTTAATTCATTTTTTTTATTGTCGTCATCAGCAACTAAAGTTATATATTGTACATTCCTACTGCTTGTAGGATTATTGTTGTTTTTGTCAGAAGATGAACTCATCAGAGTTCTCTCTTTTTATTTTCACTTATATTAGTTTGTGTATGAAAATATTTATGTATATTGCACACAAGCAAAAAATAAAATGAAACCAGTAAAATAACTGTTCAATAAATGTTTTGTTTTTTTTATATTTTTTGTGACTTGAAAATATTTTTTTTATTTTATTTTTTTTTATATTCAGTTGCGACGATTATAAAAACGCGTCTGCAGTTGGAAATATAAATAATAATATAAATAAATAAAGTTATTATTTCAACTAAAATAGAAGAAATAATTTGTTAAAAATATTAAAAAAATATCACACTAAAGCCTGTCAGGTATTTAAATACCCAGGCATTAATGGGTTAATGGCTTACAATTTTTTTATTTATGTTAAATTTTTTTTGTATTTTTAACTTTTTGACTTTGAATTAATTTTTTACAAATTTTTCACAGACTAAATTTTTTCAATATTATTTTTTTTATTATTATCTTCGTCGTAAACAACTTTTGAAACACATAACATAATTTTAGCTGTATGGTTACCAACTTTAACATAATAAATTCTTACCCACAAAATTGTGTTTTTCATATACATATGAAGCAATATTTTATACATACATACATACAAGTTAAAAAAGGATATTTCCTTGTTCGAAAAAAGTGTTTGCGGTCAGGCAGCGAAAGTGCCAATTCCACACTTTCAACTTTTAACTGAATTATGGCTGCTTTTGCTGTAATTCTTTCGAATCTTTTTGGGTTAACCTTTGGTATTGACAGAATGTACAATAGTGATGTACCATTAGAGAATATACTTGGCTTTACATATTCGACGGCTTCGATTTCATTACTGTATGGTAGTGAATCCACTTCGGAGACTATACGTTGAATTTCCTTCATATCCAAAAGATTTGTATTAATTATCCCGCTTTTCGCCAGCTGACAAGCGCGTATTATTTCTTCAATATCCTCTTTTACAATAGGCAGTCGGTTGAGTGACTCTTGGGTAAATTCTTCCAACTCAGATTTGGAAATCTTGTTATCAACAGTGATAATTAACGCGTTCATTTTCTTCACGACCTCATTAGTCTTCTCGAATAATTTATTATTTATGAAATACTAGTGTTCATTATTTTCTATAATTTTATCCTGACTCTGTAGTACCTCATTCCAGTCTGCAGCATATGGGTTACATGCAATAAATTTCCATGCTGAACCAATCCAATCTATAGATCTTTTATTTCTCCTGATGCCTTTTTTTTTAATAATTTTTTGTTATTAGATTTCCGATATCTCCATTTTTCTATATAACTTTTTCTTATGTTTTATTATTGAATTTTCAATATTTTATATAATTTTATAATTTTTTCGAATGTTTTTTTTGGTCAGGTCGTTGTTTTTGATGGCTGAAAAACTTTCTGCAGTGGTATGAAGCATCTCTTCCAGCCTTCCCAGGTCTATCACGTGAACGATGTTAAGATACCCATTTATTATCCAGCTGTTTCCCTTTTTTACCGTTACCAATGGTGTTCGGTATTCAAATACCTGATATGCATCGACGATGGGGAGAAGTAAGAATAACCTTAAGCAGTAAAATATTAATTAGTACAGGTTAAATTCCTAAAAATTTTTTTAAAAATTTGCAAATATTATTTACGCGTCTTCCCAACAACTTTTAAGCAATAACATAAAAGATTCTAAACATGTAAATTTTAAGTAATTTTTCAAGGAAAAATATGTATTCTTAATGGTTATTACAAACTACTTTTGATAATGACACATTTTTTAAAACTTTTGTTCTTATTTTTGTATAAAATTTAATTTTCTAATTTTCCTTTTTCTATATAATTTTTCTTAATTTCTGTTATTAAATTTTTAAGTTTTTTTTTTTTTTTTTTTTTAATAATTTTTTGTTATTAGATTTCCGATATCTCCATTTTTCTATATAACTTTTTCTTATGCTTTATTATTGAATTTTCAATATTTTATATAATTTTTTGTTAATCTTTATTATTAAGTTTCAAAGATTTAATTTTTTTGTATAAAATTTTTTATTTTTATTTTTATTAAATTTTAAATTTTTCCTTTATTCTATATAATTTTTTCTGATAATTTTTATTATTAAATTTCAAAGATTTTAATTTATTCTATATAATTTTTTCTGATAATTTTTATTATTAAATTCTAATTTTCTTAAGCGCTCGACAGTAAGTGCAAGGATCATCCCGGTTTCTTAATATGATATTTCTTCCCTTTGTGGAACGTTACTCGATTGTTAGTGGAAACCTTGTGCTTTTTGTATAATGCTTTGTGCTTGGGTTTAATTTGTTTGCCCCTAACAAATACTTCATGGTTTTCTTCTAAATTAATTGGGACAGATCTGTTTTTGTCCAAACGATCATTAGTGGCCTTTTGGTTACATTCGTAAATGTAAAATAATGGAAAACCTTTGCCAGTTTAGCCCTCAAATGAATAGCAGAACGATTTTTTATATGAAATAGTTTAGCGAATTTTGAAAATTTATCAATGCAGCCTATAAATTTATATCCTTGAATTTCGAAAATATCCACATGCAAAATTTCACAAGGATATGAAAGAATGGGTGTAGGCTATATTTTAGGTTTGATGGGGTGTCTCTCGTACTTATTCGACTTGTACACTTCACAGCTTTAAGTGTAATTTCGGATAAGGCTCCTTATATGTGGGAAATAATAGTTTTCCAGTATTTGTAGGCCATTTTCCTTATCGTTACGGTGAGCCCGTTTGTGCTCATTCTCTATAATTTCGCACACCTTCTCAGAGTTAGTGATGTCTGCGGTCTTTGGACGATCAGTAATCTAGATAGATCTCCATTCAATCCGCGAATAAAAAGATCCAATGCTCTATTACGATATGTGTCAATAAGGGCATCTACGGTTTCCCTAGAATAATTTCCGGTTTTTATTTTGTTTATTATTAAAGAGAATTGATGATTAACGGTGGCGTAGAATTCGTCCATTCTCGAATTATTTTGCATTAATTGAGTCAATTGATGCTCAAGAGTTCTAAGATCCCTTTTATCCGCGTAGTGCAGCGACAGGCACTCTTTAATTTTTGCCCAGTCCGGGTCGAATATATTGTATGACACTAGCGCCGCGTCAGCACTTCCCCTAACCTTTTGCCTAATGCTTTGGAGAATTGCCCTATATGTATATTGGCTTATTACGGACGATTTCGTAGTCATTAAGAATAGACTCCACACTATGTATTCAGGATACATATTGTGTAGGATTCCCATCAAATGGCTGAAGCTATTTTACACGGTCAGGAAGCTGACAGATTTCCTTAAGCTCGAACTCGGTCCGAGGAGCAGTAGGTGGTTGGTGGGTAACTTCGACTGAAGGTGAACCCTCCATAGTTTTTATTTTAAGTTCCAAGATTTTAAATGGGAAGCGCTGCTATGAGAGCCCCATCCATTTCCATCACTTTTGTCTGTAAAGCCTCCATTTTGAATACTAACTAGCTGAAACCTATTGGGAAACTGCCGTGATATATTTTTTATTATTTATTATTTTATTTTTTTGAACAATTTTACGCACAAGGTTTCCGAACAACGCAAAATTAGTAGGTGATTGTGGGAGATAAGCATATTTTTATTAATTCTATTCTGTTGTGGGAATTACACTCATTTTCTTCATTACTTCATCGTGAAAATGATTTTTAAATTTTTTCATTATTTAATTATTTTAATGTGGAACTGATTTTTCCATCTTATTATTTTTTCGTTATTTTAATTATTTCATTGTGGAACTGATTTTTCCATTTTATTTTTTTTTCATTATTTTAATTATTTCATTGTGGAACTGATTTTTCCATTTTATTATTTTCTGCTCTTTTACATTTTTATTATCATGCAGACAAATCTTTTTTTTTTCTTTAAAGAGATTAACTTGCTTAAAAATAGATTTCACTGTGCTGTGTTCTTTATTTATTTATATATTTTTTTATTTTATAATCCTTTTTACGGAGGATCGTGTGGTCCTTTTTCGAATGGCAGCTGCCGACATACTAAGGCACGATTTAACCCACCCTGTGAACCTGCCAACCATGACCCCCTATTACCAGGCAAAGGATAAGGCTTCATTCCCATTAAGTAGTGCAGGTTCTTATGTCAACTACAACTAACAGGATGTCCGCTTAGTTGCGTAGGTTCTTATGTTGGCTACGACTTGCAAACGAAGCCCTCCTTAGCCCTTTGTAATCTCACATTTGTGAAAAGGGTGCTACGAAGGGAAGGAAGTTGCACATTTTTCCAAAAGGATTAGTATTTATTTCGTTATATTGTGACTGTAATAATTTTTTACGCGCTGAAGCCATAGACTTCATATTGGTCACTTTTATTATTTTATTAGCACTGAAATTTCTTTATACTCCTTTAAGGAGGTATAACTTAAAACTATTTTAGTAGCAAAGAGATTTTAAATTTCTTCACTTTTTTGATTAGTAATTTATTTAAAAAAAATTACTACACGGCTTTCACAATTTTCCACAGAAAATTATTAACTAGCTTCCACACATTTTTAATCAAAAGAATTTTTATTCATTTTGCACAAATTTATTCGTTGCTCTCACACAACTTTTATTTTTTAACAATAAAAATATATAAAATATTTTTTACACAATTTATCACGAGCCAAGTTGAAGGATCCGGCACATCCTCTTTCGCGACTGGCCGGTCCCTGCTCGGGCGCCAGTTAAACAAGGATATTTCCTTGTTCGAAAAAAAGAGTTTGCGGTCAGGCGCTTTTGCTACTCACACTTTCAACTTTTAAGGAATAAAAAAAACGATTAATTAATTAAAAACGACTAACTTTATTGGAGCCTAGAATTGAATTCATTGTTGTTAATTCAATTTGGCTTTATTACAGTTCTTAATTTCTAAATATAATAAATTGCTTCTTTGTGTGAAAATGCTTACGATTCAAGTTAAGTTGTTTCTTGAGGGAAAATGCTTACAATTCAAGTTTACATTAAAGTTTATTTGTTCATATATTTTGAGTGTATTGAAAAAACCATGAACTTAAGAATCTGTTTTTGGAACGCAAACGGCATCTGCCAACATAAAAATGAAATAGAATATTTTCTTCTGGATAAACAAATCGATGTTATGCTTATCTCAGAAACTCATTTGACGTCTCGAAGCTATTTTAAAATTAGTGGATATAATTTCTACGATACTAAGGATCCTCGAGGTAGAGCTTGTGGTGGCTCTGGAATCCTAATAAAAACTCGAATAAACATTACCTGCTAAATGACCTTCGTGAAGAATATCTTCAAGCAACAAATATCTGTATTGAAAATTTTTATCAAAAGCTTGTGATATCATCTGTTTATTCTCCTCATAGGTTTTCAATTTCAGAGAGTCAATATACCGCATTTTATACAACACTGGGGGTCCCGTTTTCTAGCAGCTGGCGACTACAATGCTAAACACACTTTTTGGGGTTCACGTTTAATCAGTCCTAAGGGTCGTGTTTTGTTTGACACAATTTCAAAAATGGGTTTGAATGTAGTTTCAAGTGGTCAGCCAACATATTGGCCAACAGATCGACAAAAAATTCCTGATGTTATCGACTTTGGAATTATGAAAGGCGTGCCCAGCGAGATGGTTGAAGTTGAAGCATCTTTGGACTTATCTTCAGACCACTCGTCTACAATTGTCACTATTTACTCACACACAACATGTGATTTATCGATGACATCTGCACGTATTAACTGGCTGAAATACAGAAAATATCTAAGTGCTCATTGCTCGGAAAAAATGCCGCTGAGAACACCTTCAGACATAGACGATTCTCTCAGGTTGTTTGAAGCGCATGTTAAACAAGCAGCTTTTAATGCTACTTCAAATGAAATAAACCAACCAGTGAGATTTAACAATATTTTTTCTGTAGATATAGAAAGGCTATTGGCTGAAAAACGGAGAGCTCGACGATAATGGCAGCGCTACAGATCGCCCCAGCTAAAATTAAGGCTTAAGGAGTGTACCAAGCAGCTTAGGAAAGTTTTGCAAACTCAAAAAACAGCTTCCCTTCAAAAATTCCTTCAAGAGCTAGATGCAACACCACAAACAGATTATTCACTGTGGCGTGCAGCCAGAGGAATAAAAAGGCCGGTGATATGCAAACCCCCATTACGAGCCCCTAATCGTGACTGGGCAAAAACTGATGCTGAAAAAGGTGCACTTTTTGTTAAGCACTTAGAAAAAGTTTTCACTCCGAATATTTCTGCTGATATTGTTGAACTGCCACCAGTCGTCCCTTTACCAGAAATATCGCTAAAATTCAACATTGTGGAGATTGAAAAGGCTATTACTAGTCTTAACACTAGAAAAGCCCCAGGTGTCGACAAAATAAGCAACAAAATGCTTCAAGAATTGCCTTACATTGCAAAAAGAATAATACTATTCATTTTTAACAGTATTCTACGCCTAGAACACTATCCTAAAGAATGGAAGGTTTCGCTAATTACTATGATACCAAACCAAGAACTATTCGAACATGTCGTCGGGTGTACAACTTGTTTGTGTATAAGTTATGTAGATGAAGAAAAGAAAATTTAGTTTTTCGAGTTTTCCCGAAAGTTTTCTGCTAACTTTTTTTATACACACCATCTCCTGAAAATTCCAAACCAAATAAAAAAAAATCGGACAAATCGATCCAGCCGTGGTCAAGTGATGCTATGAGATACATGGACCGTTTCTCTTTTATATATATACAAGGGCGGATTGATATTGAAGCTACCTACCGCTAGATGGCAGCACAAACACAAACTTTTTTTTTGAAATTGCGATCTGTCAAACGTCAGCTGTTAAAATTTCACCGAAATTCATGGATTAGTTTATTTGTTGTAGTCGTTTGAAGTAAGCAACTTTTGTGTTTCTTGAAGAATGGAAAAAAGCGAATTTCGTGCAGTGATTAAACACTATTATTTAAAAGGGAAAACGGCGAAAGAGACAAAAGAAAAGCTCGATTAACATTACGGTGAGTCTGCTCCGCCGGATTACATGGTAAAATATTGGATTGCTGAATTTAAACGCGGCCGAACACTGCAACAATACCATCAACAGGAAGGCCAAAAGAGGTGGTTACTGAAGAAAATATCAAGAAAATCCTCGCTGAGTCAAGTTACGTGAGATTGTTGAAATTGTCAACATATCATATGAACCTGTGTTCAACATTTTGCATGAACATTTGCATATGAAAAAGCTCAGTGTCGAACAAAAACGAGTTCGACAGACCACTTCACAGAGGTGTTTGGAGATGATAAAGCGTAATCCTGTTGATTTTTGGCGTCGATTCATAACTGTTGATGAAACGTGGGTCCGAAACAATTGGTGGAAGCTGGTGGAAGTGCTCCGAAGAAGGCGAAGGCAGTGAAATCGGCTGGGAAGGTTATGGCCACTGTATTTTGATATGCACACGGAATATTGCACATCGATTATCTTGAAAAAGGATCCACAATCACAGGAAAGTATTATCATGCATTATTGGATCCATTGATTAATGCAATCAAGAAAAACGACTAAATTTAAACACGAATAACGCACCGGTTCACACAGCATTAGATACGATGCTAAAATTACGTGAAATACACTTCGAATTGGTTGATCATCCACCTTATAGTCCAGATTTAGCTCCTAGTGACTTTTTCCTGTTTCGAAACTTTAAAAAATGGCTCGCAGGAAAAGATTCAACTCAAACGAAGAAGTGATTACCGAAACCAACGCGTATTTTGACGGGTTCCCAAAATCGTATTATTCAGATGGTATAAAAAAATTGGAATATCGTCTTACTAAGTGTATTGAGCTAAAAGGAGACTATGTTGAGAAATAAATAGTTTTTTCCTACTTAAGTAGCTTCAATATCAATACGCCCTCGTAGATATGTATCTAGTTTTGGAATGTATCTTTTTTTTGTTTTTGTATAGAAATATGCACTCTGTAATTTTTATATATTTTTTTCATATAATATAGTTTTGTTCAGCCTTTAGTAACTTATGTTAAATAACAAGAAGACGAATTTTCGAGCTTGAGGCCACTTTTAATGTGATGTTTTTTTATTTATTTATTTGCGATATTTCGATATCCATCGGATATCATCATCAGGCAAGCTACAAAATTTATAAATAAGAACAGGAAAAAAGATATACCCAATGTAATTGCTAGACGATATAAACATATAATAAACTTACATGCAGTAACCATGTACATACATATATATGTATAAAAACATATGTCAAACGACTTAAAAATTGAGTTTTATACTGTTTACATTTTTTTACTTATTATATGCCTATAGCTATTAGCGCAATTTTCTATGTCTGTTTTGTAATTGATTCTTTTTTCGTTGTTAGTGTTAATTATGTGAAGCATTTCCAATGTATACCGTTTGTGATATTTATTTTCTCTCTGCAGTATTTTTACATGCTCCAAATCTGGTTTGTGTGTTTCTTTTGCACAGTGGGCCACTAATGCAGTTTTTGTTGTCAAATTTTTGTTAATGTTTTTTATGTCAGATCTGTGTCCGGCTATTCTTGTTCTTAGCTTGTTACCAGTTGTTCCAACATATACTTTGTCACAACTCTCATTTTCATTTCCTTTGCAATTTATTTTATATATAACGTTAGCGTTTTCCATATTGTCCAATTTAGATTTTGTTTTAGAAAATAATTGTTTTAATGTGTTTTGTGATGTGTGTGCAATTTTTATTTTTGCAGTGTTGTATATACCTGCGTTTTTTATTCTTTCCGTGATTTTTGGAACATATGTCAAGGACTTGTATATACTCGTCGTATTGTCTGGTAATGTTTTCTTTTTATGCTTATAATTAGTTAATAATTTGTTAACTAAATTTGTAGGAAAATTGTTTTTTCGTAGAATATCTCTTATTTTTCTAATATTTCGCTCATGATAAACCACGTCACTAATACTTAACACTCTTCTAATGAGGTTATTGGCTGTGTTCACTATTATTGTTTTGGGTTGACATGAGTAAAAATTTATGACTCTTCCAGATGATGTGGGTTTTTGATACCAGTCAGTTTTAATTTTGTCTCCAATTCTCACCACGAGAGTATCCAGATATGGCAGCTTTCCATTAGTTTCTTCTTCCACAGTAAATTTTATGTTGGGATGAAAAGAGTTTAATTGTTCCAAAGTTTTATTTACTGCACCTGTTTTTATAATTCCAAACAGGTCGTCCACATATTTGGTCAATAACCTAGGTTTTTCGTCACATTATTCCATACATTTTTCCAGCAGTTCTTCCATTATTATATCTGCTACGATAGGTGAGGCCGGAGAACCCATGGGTAAACCTCTGCATTGTCTGTAGAATTTGTTCTTGTAATTAAAATATCGACTGTCCTTTATGCAAAATTTTAAAATCTTTAAAAATAACTCTTTGGAAATATTCGTATGGTTTTTCAAAAACACCCACTTTTTACTAATAATATCTAAAGCAAAGTCCACAGGTATACTTGGAAACAGCGACACTACATCAAATGATACTAATTTTTCGTCATCAGAAATTTTAGTGTTGTTAACCCTATCTTTGAATTGTACCGCATCTCTTGTATTATAGACAGAGTTCTCTGTTAGTTTTTTTAAAATATTTGTCACCAGCTTACATAATACACTGGATGGTGAATTAACCACTAAGACCAATATGTGCATCGGTTAATTCACCATCCAGTGGATTATGTAAGCTGGTGACAAATATTTTAAAAAAAACTAACAGAGAACTCTGTCTATAATACAAGAGATGCGGTACAATTCAAAGATAGGGTTAACAACACTAAAATTTCTGATGACGAAAAATTAGTATCATTTGATGTAGTGTCGCTGTTTCCAAGTATACCTGTGGACTTTGCTTTAGATATTATTAGTAAAAAGTGGGAGTTTTTGAAAAACCATACGAATATTTCCAAAGAGTTATTTTTAAAGATTTTAAAATTTTGCATAAAGGACAGTCGATATTTTAATTACAAGAACAAATTCTACAGACAATGCAGAGGTTTACCCATGGGTTCTCCGGCCTCACCTATCGTAGCAGATATAATAATGGAAGAACTGCTGGAAAAATGTATGGAATAATGTGACGAAAAACCTAGGTTATTGACCAAATATGTGGACGACCTGTTTGGAATTATAAAAACAGGTGCAGTAAATAAAACTTTGTGGAACAATTAAACTCTTTTCATCCCAACATAAAATTTACTGTGGAAGAAGAAACTAATGGAAAGCTGCCATATCTGGATACTCTCGTGGTGAGAATTGGAGACAAAATTAAAACTGACTGGTATCAAAAACCCACATCATCTGGAAGAGTCATAAATTTTTACTCATGTCAACCCAAAACAATAATAGTGAACACAGCCAATAACCTCATTAGAAGAGTGTTAAGTATTAGTGACGTGGTTTATCATGAGCGAAATATTAGAAAAATAAGAGATATTCTACGAAAAAACAATTTTCCTACAAATTTAGTTAACAAATTATTAACTAATTATAAGCATAAAAAGAAAACATTACCAGACAATACGACGAGTATATACAAGTCCTTGACATATGTTCCAAAAATCACGGAAAGAATAAAAAACGCAGGTATATACAACACTGCAAAAATAAAAATTGCACACACATCACAAAACACATTAAAACAATTATTTTCTAAAACAAAATCTAAATTGGACAATATGGAAAACGCTAACGTTATATATAAAATAAATTGCAAAGGAAATGAAAATGAGAGTTGTGACAAAGTATATGTTGGAACAACTGGTAACAAGCTAAAAACAAGAATAGCCGGACACAGATCTGACATAAAAAACATTAACAAAAATTTGACAACAAAAACTGCATTAGTGGCCCACTGTGCAAAAGAAACACACAAACCAGATTTGGAGCATGTAAAAATACTGCAGAGAGAAAATAAATATCACAAACGGTATACATTGGAAATGCTTCACATAATTAACACTAACAACGAAAAAAGAATCAATTACAAAACAGACATAGAAAATTGCGCTAATAGCTATAGGCATATAATAAGTAAAAAAATGTAAACAGTATAAAACTCAATTTTTAAGTCGTTTGACATATGTTTTTATACATATATATGTATGTACATTGTTACTGCATGTAAGTTTATTATTTGTTTATATCGTCTAGCAATTACATTGGGTATATCTTTTTTCCTGTTCTTATTTATAAATTTTGTAGCTTGCCTGATGATGATATCCGATGGATATCGAAATATCGCAAATAAATAAATAAAAAAACATCACATTAAAAGTGGCCTCAAGCTCGAAAATTCGTCTTCTTTTTATTTAACATATTTTTTTCTTTGACGTATGTATGTATATATGTATGTTTATGGCGTTTTTATATGTTTTTTTTTTTTTTTTTTTTTTTTGATAATTTTATTATTTATTGAATATTCAAAAATAAATTGAAACATCAATAAGTTATTCAAATCTTAATCTAAAAATGTTAAATATAAGTTTAGCCAATGCTAAACAAAATTTTTAATTTCAACGGTTGATTTTTGTTGTTTTACATATCTCGTGTACGGCTGAGAGAAAGAGTATGCCTCCTCCTCAGCCGTGTGTGGCCTCTATACTCTAGAATATTAGGCGCAAGTGGATTTGGGTGCAACTCAAGTTTATATATATGTATAGTTTTTTACGTGTTTTGAAAATACTGTCTGCACCAGCGGAACATCTAGATCTTTATGAATTCGAAGATTTCTGACATACCATGGGGCTGCTGTTATTGTACGTAGAATTTTGTTTTTTCGCCTTTGAATCTTTTCTACATTTGATGCTGTATTCCAGGATCACGTTGTATAATAGAAGTTTACAGTCTAGGCTTAGTATAGAGTTTCTTCCAATAACCCAATTCATTTGGGCCGCTTTTAATTTCATTTGTACCAACTTCGAGTCTATGTGCGATTTCCATGTTAAGCGGCGATAAAGGTGAACGCCTAGATATTTGACTACAGTGTATGGGGGTATAGTCTCGGTGTTTATTTGTATAGGCGGGCATGTTTCTCTGCGCAACGTAAAAGTGACGTGTACACATTTCTGCTCGTTGACTTTTATACGCCATTGTTTTAGCCACTTTTCTAATTTTGATATGTATCCTTGTAAGTTGCGGGAAGCTTCTACGGGATTTTCATGAACGCTTAGAAAAACTGTATCATCAGCAAATGTTGATGTATGAATGTTTCTGCTTAAAGGTAAGTCAGATGCATATATTAAGTACAGCAAGGGACCGAAAATGCTGCCTTGGGGAACTCCGGCTTCGATCGGCTGTGGAGGGCTTAAAAATTTGCCTTCTCAAACTATAAATTTTCGTTCCTTCAAATGGTTTTTTAAAAGCCTGACGATGTTTGCGGGAAGATTTTGCGTTAATTTGTGTATGAGACCTTCGTGTCGTACTTTATCGAAAGCTTGAGAAACATCTATAAAGAGCGCAGAGCAATATTTCTTTTTTTCAAATATGTCTCTATCAACATTGACGAACCTGTGAGTTTGTTCGATAGTGTTATGTTGCCTACGAAAACCGAATTAATGATCTGGAATGCATCCATGCATCCATTACTAGTCACTAAAGGCATCACCTTGCTCATGTACAGCTTTTCAGTTTTGAAATGTTAGACAATAAACTAATAGGCCGGTAGGATTCAACCTTTCTTGACAATGTTAAATCTTAGCGGTATTTCTGGCAAAGAGACGACTGGTGGCAGTTCAACAATATCAGTAGAAATATTCGGGGTAAATACTTTTTCCAAGTGTTTGACAAAAAGATCACCTTTTTCATAATCAGTTCTTGTCCAGTCACCATTCGCAGCTCGCAAGAGAGGTTAGCATATCACTGGCCTTTTAAGTCCTCTGGCTGCACGCCACAGTGAATAATCTGTTTGTGGTGTTGCATCAAGTTCTTGAAAAAATTTTTGCAGCGAAGCTGTTTTTTGTGTTTGCAAAAGTTTCCTGAGCTGTTTTGTACATTCCTTAAGTCTTATTTTTAACTGAGGTGATCTGTAACGTTCCCATTTTCTTCGTGCTCTCCGTTTTTCAGCCAATAGCCTTTCTATATCGACACAAAAAAAATTTTTGAATCTCACTTGTTGATTTGGTTGATTGGAAGAAGCATTAAGAGCAGCTTGTTTAACATGTGCTTCAAACAACTTAATAGAATTTTTTATGGTAGTAGGTGTTCTCAACGTCATATTTTCCGTGCAATGAGTACTAAAATATTTTTTGTATTACAGCCAGTTAATACGTGCAGGTGTCAACGGTAAATCACATGTTGGTGTTGCAGTTTTATGAGAGTAAAAAATGACAATTATAGGCGAGTGGTCTGAAGATAAATCGAAAGATGCTTCAACATCAATCATGACGTTGGGCACACCTTTCGCTATTCCAAAGTCAATAATATCAGGAATTTTTTGTCGGTCTGATGGCCAATATGTTGGCTGATCACTTGACACTACATTTAAACCCATTTTTGAAATTGTGTCAAACAAAACAGGGCCCTTAGACTGATTAAGGGTGAACTCCAAAATGTGTGTTTAGCATTGTAGGCGCCAGCTGCTAGAAAACGGGACCCCAGTGTTGTATAAAAAGCGGTATATTGACTCTCTGAAATAGAAAACCTGCGAGGAGAATAAACAGATGATATCACAAGTTTTTGATAAAAATTTTCAATACAGATATTTGTTTATTGAACATATTCTTCACGAAGGTCATTTAGCAGGTACTGTTTTATTCGTGTTTTTATTAGGATTCCAGAGCCACCACAAACTCTACCTCGAGGATCCTTGGTGTCGTAGAAATTATATCCACTAATTTTAAAATAGCATCGACACGTCAAATGAGTTTCTGAGATAAGCATAAAATCGATTTGTTTATCCAGAAGAAAATATTCAATTTCATTTTGATGTTGGCAGATGCCGTTTGCGTTCCAAAAACAGATTCTTTAGTTCATGGTTTGTTCAATACAGCCTGCAATAAGGTAGACTGCATTTTCAACATTTCCTGCATCATACAGGACATGTTGAGAGTAAAATTATTTACTGTTTGAATTAAGCTCTCTATTGAGGCTTTAATTCGACCAAAATTAAAACCTGTATCTTCATTTACTGGTACCGTTTTTTGCGCCGTAGTCTGGCTACTTTTTAAAATATTAGCATATGAATATTGACTATTAGGTTTTTGTTGAATAAGAGCCGTGTTAGACTAAACGATATTTGTGTATTGTTTTTGGCTAGACGACGGTTGAGGTAACTTTGGATAGTTTAAAGGGTTGTTGGGCTGAGCGGGAGTAGCATTTGTTTTTCTGTTCGACGAATTTTTAAAAAAAGTGTAAAGAGTGCAGCCTCTATAGTTAGCAGTGTGGTTTCCGCCGCAATTGCTACATTTTTTTGCCTTGGTACCACCTTTTATTTTATCGCAGTTCGAGGTACTGTGTAGCTCACCACATACAACGCAAACGGTAGGCAACTTGCAATAAGTTTTTGTATGGCCAAATTCTTTGCAGTTCATACATTGGATAGGTCCAGTTTTTTTATGTGGCAGCTCAACTGTAACTCTTCTGTGCAACAAGTACTTTAAATTATACATTGGGTGCGATTCATTTTGTTTAATTTTTAAGTCGCATGGCTGTAGCTCGACTCTAAAAATAGGTTGGGGGATTTTTTCCCTATTTTTAATGTTTGAAACATTTTTTACTTTAAAGCCACTATTTTTAAGGCCGTTTTTATATGTAAGAATGGTTATTTTATTATTATTTTTTTTTTTTTATTTAGTTATTAGTTTAAAATTTTCCGTTTGTTTAATTTAACATTTTCAGATAGAAAAGGAGAAAAAAAGATGTTTGACGACAATAACGAAACAATTGTTTAACTGGACGACACGCGTACAACATGTTTACACAGCGAAGGACAAAACACTCACTTATTTTAATTCGGAAAAGGAAATAATCCTGTCCGTTGATGCTTCACAGTTTGCACTTGGAGCGACAATATTGCACGGGAAAAGTCCTATTACTTATGTATCTTTCTCTAACAGTGATTTACAGATATCGGATAAACTTTCTGGGACACCATTGTAGCATAAGACGTTATATGCAGTAGATAGTGAGGTGGCCTTGCACTGCAATTTTATGGCTTCAAATATAGAAACACCTCTTGCAGATGTTGATATGATAAGGGATAGTGGGAAAAACGGAAAGTTCTTACCATCGAATTCTGGTACACCTTCCAGTAGATTGAATGGATTAAGAGCCATATTTGTCAAAATCAGGATCACCGCCTTCCCTTTCTAGGCAGAAGATCCGTCAGTACCCTCTCCGAGCTCTCAGTTGCTGAACTCGGTAGCCTTAGCTCCTTTATCAGGAGCAGTGGATGGTTCGCCCAATAGCGGGCTTGACATCCCGTTCCACTGCAAGTCTCACCCCTTGCTTCGATTTTTCCAACCTGTTTCTCTGTCCCTCTTTTACCTACTCTTCTCTAGACTCTTTTAATCTCCCTTTATCTACTGCTATTCTTCCCTACAGGCAACACAACGGTACCACATCAGCACCCAAGTGGGCTGGAATCTAATCTTCGTCTTACCAGCAGCCTGCTAACCTAACCTAACCTTGGTATGTGCATACCTACATATATGCCACTACTAGTTTGAATGCATGTGTGACTGTGGACCATGTGTCTTGTGTACATATAAATATTAGTTTGTTATATTATTCAGTGATAATACTGTACAAATATTTCTCTTAATCAGGTTTCTATTTACTTTAGATTACATGGTTGATGCCCAGAACAATCAAATGATTTTATATTTTTATAAAGCATTATATTATTGTTGTTATAAATTATATAAATAGTAATATCTAATATCTCCATTTATATATTTTTTGTTTTTTAGTAATAACGCAAAGTCCAATGAGTACAACAAATATTAACTTAGGTCCAATAATAAGTGACAATTCAATTAAAAACCAATTTTGTGTGCATAATAATAATTTTGGAATAGCCCATTTCAAAGCGAAAAGTTTTTGTTCATCTGAAAGATCGTGTAAACTGTATGAACTGCTTTCTTTGCTTAGAAACTCTTGTTTAGATGTAATATGTGTCTCTGAAACTTGACCAACCTTCCTGAATATGTAGAAGCGATCGCCCAACTGGTTGTAGAGGCGGTGGGGTTGACATCTTTATTCGTAATGGTATTAATTATAAAACAATATATAAGTGCACTGAATTTTTCTCTTGTGAGGGAATGTTTATACAGTTGGAGAATGCTTTAGTTGTTATTGTCGTCTATTTGCCTAGAGGAAATCGAACACTGTTTGAACATTCTTTTAGTGAAATTTTTGTTAGATATAATGACATAGTAGTAGCTGATGACTTTAACAACAATTTATTTAACGCTAATTCGTCAGCTTTGCAATCGGTTTGGTTTAATATGCTGGCATAATTCTATTCCTACTTACTATGATTTGTCCTATGGTAGTACATCTCTAACTGATTACTTCCTTATTCGTGATAGTTTTGCAGTTGATGTTTCACCTCAATTTCAGATTATTTTTATCTGCCACCATTCTCTTATTTGTATCTCAATTCGAATCCATTTAAATTGGACTCTTTTCCTCATTAAAGTTAGAGATTTCAAGAATGCTGATCATGTATCTATTGAACATTTTTGGCTTCAAATTGATTATACTCAATTTTATCATTGTTCTAATTCGGATGAGCAACTTTACATAAGTTCGATTTTCAACATTGTATAGAAAAATCATCAAATACAATTGAGAAATCGGAGTTACATGGATCCTTGGCTGAAATTTCCAATTGTTCCATATGAGTGACAAACAAAAATGTGCCCACAAATGGCCAAATTCTCTCAGAGATCATCAAAAATTTAAATAAGTTTGCCAAAAATCTAACATTGAATCGGATATGGAAGTAAATGATATGAATGAGCATTTTCTCAGTAATCAACTTAACTCTAATGTTAATCTGCCTAATCTCTCCCTGTTCGCAAACGATGTGGAACGATTTTCTTTTTCTAATATTAATGAAGCTGATTTGTCTTGTGCTAATTGCGTTTGGATATACCTCGGCATCCATCACTTTTTATTTTATAAACAAACAACAGAACATTCATTACAAGTCTTTGTTGACCGTTAGCCATTTTAGCTTCTGCAGCAAATCGCTGATGTACATTAGTCTATGACAGCGTAGAATACATTTCAAACCCTTGTTTTGTATCTTTTGAAGGCGGTCTTTCATTTGCTGTGTACCCAGGAATAGTATAGACGAGCAATATTCAAAATGAGGTTTTATTTTTCTATTATATATCAATTTTTTGTTGCGATTTTTTTGCAAATATAGGCGAAATGCAAATCGAACTTTAAATTTTTATCGATAACCACTCCAAGATATTAAATTTCTGACACCATTTCTATTGCTATATTCTCAATAATTATAGTATTTTCAGTTGTGCTTGAATTTATGACCATCGCTTTTGTTTTGTTTGTATTGAGTTTGAGTTTATTCATTTGTAGATATATTTCCACTTCTTTCAATTCTTTATTAGGAATACGAACACACTCATTTGCATCCTGCAAACGTACATATGTATTTCTGCTTCTTTCAAAACATTTTGCATGTCATTTATGTATGTATACTATAAACAGTAAAGTTCCCAAAACTGCACCCTGATAAAAAATCCCCGCATTTAGTTTTTTGTGTTCCTTTATCAAGATAACTAGAAAACCATTTTAATTCATTGCCTTTAATCCCATACATTTCAAGTTTTATCAGTAATATTTCTCTGTTTATTGTTTGGAATGCTCTTTTGAGTTCCAGAAAATCTGCCACCACACAATTTTTATTTTTTACGTCCGATTTCCAACTACAAGATTTAAGAGATTTACAACTATTGTTATTTTTTTATTTTATTTATTTATTTAAGTATTGAGCAGTATACTTTAAAAGTTGACAATTATAATTGAATATATTACAAACATTTAAGTGCTCTGAATAAAACTATATCTGATGAAATTTACAACTCTTTTTCTGAATAATGTAGCATAGTCTGGCGACATCAATAAGGCTGTACATTTAGTCCCTTGTGGAAAAACGTTCTCCTCATACCACTAGTGCGAGCCCTTTTATATCCTAAAATCGTTAGCATTTCTCAGATATATGGCAGGGTTTCTCCTACGTATCTTGTCTGTCCGTCAAATAATATGGAGCATTTCCCATTTTAAGTTTCTGGGTGATGTTTATTGTATTTAGTTGAAGTCTTTGGTTGATATTTAACGACTTGAGAGTGTTGAGCATATAATTGGTATTAGTCGATTACATTTTAATATTGCACGCATATCTTTATTCTGTAATTTCTGCAATCTTGAAACTTGTTGATCATTGCAGCAGCAATACAAAATTGTCGATCCGAATTCGAAATGCAGTTTAATAATTGTATTATATATATTTACTGATGGTTTTGCTGACACTTTATTTCTCAACCGTTTAAAGAACCCGATTTTTTTTACATATATCGAGTCGTAATCGCAAAAATAGCTTAAATGACAAAAACAATTTTAGCTTAAGTGACAAGCCTCTGTCACGAAAAAATACAAAGAATCATTCCATGCACTCTTAAAAAAAATTGATTTTGCTATAAACTCGTACCGGTTCCGTGTGTGGCCATGCAACTGTAAGATATTATGCAAATGTTGCGAATTATTTCATTTATTACAAAAAAAAAATTAAAATTGAAAACCACGTCGGTTAAGCTATTTTTGCGGTTATGACTCGATATATTCAATATGTTCATTAAATTTTAATTATTTTTCTATTATGAACCCAAGATATTTAATATTATTTACTCTTTCAATTGTAATGTTATTTATTTGAAACGATTTTTATTAATTTCCATTAGTTTAGTTTTATTTTCATTTAACTTTAATTTATTCATATCTAACCTTTTGTTTATATTACACATATCTTTTGAAATTTATCATAACACATGTCCTCTGTCTCAGGTTCAGTAAAAATAAGTGTGTCATCTGCATAAAGAATTATTTCGCACTTTTCCAAGACCTTTTCAATATAATTTATATAAATAATAAATAAGAGGGCACCCAAGATTGAGCTCTGTGGTACCCCGTAGTTGTTTTCTACCGCGTCAGATTCTGTGTTATTAACTCTTGTTATTTGGGTACGGTTTGATAAATACGATCTAAACCTAATAATTCATTGCCTTGAATACCATATCTGTGAAGCTTCTGCAACAATATACCCCTATCTATCGTTTCGAAATCCCGTTTAAAATCGAGAAAAATTGACAATATTTTTTATTTATATGATTCTTTTTATTATTCAGAAAAAAAAATTGGCATTCTTTGTTTTAGGCCCCAGCGTCTCTAGGACATTATTGGGGCGAGTTGGCAATGTGTTGTATAATAATAATAAGTTTTAGTTCAAAATATAACGAAAAATTAAACAAAAGAAAAAAATTAGTATTAGGTAACTATTAATTGTATGTATGTATGTATGTATGTATATGTAGAAAAGTTTGCTCTTGGAGCCAAAAGAGATCAACTTTTTTTTTTTTAATAATAATTGGGTTTTAGTTACAATAGAAGCATATGTATTTGTTGAACTAAAAAATTTTTTAAGTATGGCTTAAAAGTTGAGATTCTTGCAATGCCTTTTATTTTATTTGGAAGCTGATTGAGTTCGCGTCAGCCGGCATATTCTAAACGTTGTTTCGTAGTTTCTAATCGACACCTCTTTACCACTAGATTTGTATTGTTCCGAGTACTGTAATAGCTCTGGTTGAGAGCAAATTCTATACAATGAAACCCAATATTTCTTACAGCTTTATACATGTATGGGCAATATTGTTCTTGATAATATCTCTGTATAAGGATACTGTTGAGTACATTATTGGAAGATTGTAAACAAGTTTCAACGTTTTATTTTGTAATCTTAGAAGGGATTTGAGGTTTGTTGTTTTCTTGTAGGCATATATCATTGGTAAGTAACTCAAATGACTTTGAATTAGAGCCTTGTATAATAGAAGTTTCGTCTTCTGATTGAATAAATTTTTAAACTTGTAAAGTATACCCATGGCAGGAGCTATTTTATTCTTTAAATGTTGGATATGATTGTTCCATTGAAGATTACTTTAAATTTGCATTCCCAGGTATTTTAGAGTGTTACTTTCATTAACTTCCGCTTCTCCAATATTAACTTTAAAAAATGTAGGGTCAGTACTAGAGAAATACGGTCGAAATCTTTTTATTTTTGTTTTGTCTTTATTCAAAGATAATCTATTGATTCTGACGTATTCCAGCAAAACAGTAGCATCATGTTCCATTTGATATTTCAGTATTACCTCAGGTTGTACGGATAAAAAAGGCTTATGTCATCAGCATACATCATGATTTTACCATACAGTTTAGGATTCGATATATCATTTAAGAAGATTGTAAATGGTAAGGGACCCAAGACATTTCCTTGCGGTAGACCGTATTCAACAGTACCAATGTCACTTTTCACACCATTTATTGTCACGTACTGCTGTCTGTTTTCCAAATACGACCTGATGAGCTTAGTGGCACCTCCATGTAATCCATAGTATAAAACTTTCTGGAGCAATATATTATGGTCAACAAAGTCAAACGCTTTTGGGAAGTCATAAAAAGCTGCACCAACACAACCATAACCATTGTCCAGACTATCACATACATATATAGTTTATAACATTTACAACAGCCTCCAGTGTACCACTCCCTTTTTTGAAGCCAAATTGAAACTTGTATAAGAGATTATTTAGCTCTAGAAATTGTGAGAGTTGTTTATGAAGTATTTTTTCGAAAATCTTGTCAAAGATCGGTAACAAAGCTATGGGTCTAAACCATTGATCGTCAAACTAGCCCCTAGGGGCTAGGAGCACCAATCGTCATTTTCACATACACAACACGAACCAAACAGAAGAGACAAACTAAAATACGAAACATACTCATTTGTCGCTTTATTTTAGAATTTGCAACAACAAAACACATGCAAAAGAGGGAAAGAAAACATTTATTTTTTAGTCTCTTTATTTGTTATTCATAGTACAATGTGAATATTTTAATTTTTCATGATGTGGAATGTTGAGTGGGAAGAAGCTTTTTTGTATATTAATTTTTTAATGGAAAATTTTTTTAATTATGTAAATTCATTCATTCGTTCATTCTTTCGTCCATAAACACGCTAAACCAATCCAGTGTGTATGCATTCAAACTTTTAATATGATATTAGGCTACAGTAAAAAAATAAATGTAACAATCAATTTCTACAAGTGTAAAAACACCAATACATTGATATTTCCTACATGTTCTCTTTATGACTAAGGCTGGTCTAAACTTATCAACTTAATTGCCCTCATGTCCTTCGGTACTGGGGGTGCTTTTGAAATCTTTAAAGAGGATGGATATGTAGATGTATTTATCATTTTGTTAAAGATGTCCACCAGTTTTGAAGCTACTAAATCCTTAAGTTTTATAACCACTTTACTTGATATGCCATCATGACCTGCACTTTTCTTAGCATGAAGATTTAAATTGATTTCCAGAATCTCTGCTTCATTTGTGCCTATAAAACTAAACTGGTAGCTGGATTGACTAAGTGTATTCAGACTATTGCAGTTGTCATACCTGAATTTAGTTATCTTTTCATTCAAGATTATTGGAATTTCAAGAAAATACTTATTCAAAATATTAAATTTTTGAACATCATCGGTTATCAAATCACCATTGTCATCCTTTATTTGTAGCGCAGCTCTTTTTTTCCGACCTAAATTCTCGTTTAAGAATTCCCAGCATTTCTTTGGGTTTTCTTGCAGTTTTTCCAGATTTATTTGATAATAAGTATTAATAGAAAGTTTACTAGCATATTTTATTATTCTACTCAATTTCTTTAGATTATTTTCAACAGTTACTAGTTTACCTCTCTTTCTTCTTATTTCAAGTAATTTCTTTTTCGCCATCATTAAAGAGGGAATATTTCCATTAATCCAGGGAGCTTTATTTTGTTCCGTTCAAAGTTTACTGTGGTAGAGTCTCTTATACAGTTTGATATTGTGTCCGTTAGCGTTGATATATTGACATCACTATCAGTATTTTGCATTGTGTTCATTTGCGCGCGAAAACGCTTATGTAATAATTTGTAATTGCAGGTGATGATACGTTTTTCGTTGTAATCCAGCCTTTCCATTTTACTATTTATTCGACATGATAGCAGATTGTGGTGATATAAGTCACATTCTATGGAGTTGATAAGGAGATTATTTGGAACATTACTATATACATGATCGATTTATTTACTACTTTTTTGACGCGTTATCATTGTATGGCAATTCGCATAATCAAATTGTTGCAATATATTCAGGAGATCAGAGGACAATGTATCATTTAGAAGATTAATGTTTGAGTCTCCAAGGAGAATTTTTGGTAGACGAGGGTTCATTTGTAACATTTTGTCAATAAAGCCGTACAAGGTTTCTAGATCGCATTTTTGAGATCTGTAAAATGTACATACTCTAAGCGGTTTTCCATTTATCTTAATGCTTTGTATTGAAATTTCGATAGTTTCTATAAACTGTTTACTTTCAGAGTATTCAATAACATATTGCAAGTTTTCTCTAACATAGAGTGATGTTCCACCATAGCCATCTTTCCTACTGCAATGGATCGCATTATAGCCAGGGATATTGTATATTTGCTTCAAATTTGGTCTAATCCCAGTTTCCTGAACTGCTATTATATTTGGTAAATTATTAAATCGAGCTATTAATTGTTTAAACTTTAAAAATTTGTTAATATATGATATGCTTCTTATGTTTACAGAGATAATATTGATAAATTCAGGGCTGTTGCTTTCTAAGAATTCGAAATTTTGAAAATATTTATTAGACATAGATAAGAGAATTAAAGTATATATTACTCATAGTTAAAAATCAAAATATATAGTTTTATGAATTCCTAAGTATGAGAAGTAGACTGGTAACGCGTTCCACCTTCATCATCAAAAACTATATCACTTCCAGTAGCAAGTTGACGTTTAGAACTAGTCATCTGCGTACAATTTGTTGTTGCTTCAAGAAGAATGTCATCTACATCTTGCTCATTTTTGATATCTTTTGGTTTACCATCTTTTGATTTTTTAGCGTAAATTTTCCCCCTAGTCGTATATACGGAGGAATAACCAGTATCTTTTGACGTTTTGGCATAATTGAAAAGTATTAGAGATTCTTGACTTAGGTAATCATTTACTCATATCTTCTTTGTTTAGAATTCAATTTCACAACCATACTCGTAGTATGGTTTGCATTAGGTGTGCTTTTTCTTTTCAAGAAATAAGCCGCTTCTATAACTAACTTTTTCTTCAATTTTAATACCACTTATCAAGCAGTCATTTTTTACTCGTTGATTATTTAAAACTTTAACAGAGTTTTTTAATATAAAGATTTTAATATAAAGTTTCCTTTTCTACTAGTTGTATTTTCCTTTTATTTTCGTTTACACTTTTTAGCACATCATCAAATTTGGCTGACATAAAGTTCATAGAGTCTTGTAATTCAGATAGCTGATCTAGTTTGTGTAACCATGTTTTTATCTCAAGCAGTTCTTTTGTTACTGTAGTATTGTTATTATGTAGCACCATCACATATGCGGCACACAAAGTCTTTTTCATTACTTCTTAATAACTGTTCGTATTGCCGTTTGTCAAATTGAGTGCACATTACATGAAATGTTTTATCACATTTGTCGCATTCTAGGCTATTTTTTTTTTCATCTACTTTTAGTTTGCATTGGCTGGTATTTGGACAACAATGAGTTATTTTCCATATATTCTTCTTATTGATTCTTGATAACTGTCTCCACCACCTTTTCACATAACAATAATCTATTTATTGTATTCTTAACTTTTGCAACTGAAGTAACCATTGATTCCTTCCAATTTCTAGGAAAATTGCCTTTTTTCCATTGATTTATTATTCAGCAAAATATGACCTTGTTCCCATGTATCCAAAATTATATCTTTTTTATATTTTTATAGCCAGGTTTGTTGTTAATATTCTTTAATATGGTTTTTAACACCATCTATAAAATATGTGTTGGTCCCTGGTTATTGTAGTTTTATTATTTATGTAATTGTTCCTTTCGTTCTCAATTTTGACTTTGTATTTATTTCTTATTGTTTTATAATTTGCGCGCGCTGCGTTGGAATTCTGTATTACTGCTCTCGATACGATCTCACTTTTTCTAATTTTAAATTTCTAACTTCGTTATTAAACCATTTGTTATTACTATTTTCATTTAAATTTTTTTTATGATAACTTTTGATATCGTGAGTTCCATGCATCTGTCAAAGTTTTAAACCTGTTCATTAATATTAAGCATTTCATTGTAATTTAAAATTACACTTACTTCATTTTTAAAATGGTTTTTATTATATTTTAAATTTCATTTATTTGTTGCGGGTTAGCAATATCTATGTATATAAAATATCTACAATATTTACATAAATACTTGAGTACATGCTCAAATAAATGTAAAGTTTTTATTATATTTAAAAAGTTCTATTTGCTTTCTTAGTGTTTCTTATTTATTGTTTTTATATTCAATAAAAATTTATATTGCCTTATGATCTGATATTTTATTATTTATACTGGTTTTAGCAGTTATTAAACCATTATTTGTTATAACATAGTCAATGATAAAGAAATAAATAAATAAATAAATAAATAAATAAAAATAGTCAATGATTGTTTTTGAGTACTGTGTTATTATAGTTTCTTCATTTATTATCTGTTTCAAACCATTATCATTCAGTATACTCTCAATTCTTTGTTTATAAAAATCAGTAATCCAGTCAATATTGAAATCACCCGCAATTATTACATCACAGTTATTTTCACACACCTCTTCTAGGAACTCCTAAATTGGATCACAAAACTCTGCTTTTGAACAACTGGGAGATATATATACCGATATCACTATAACCGATAAACTATCATTTTTTGCATTTCTTTTGCGCTGATCCAATAGGCAGAATCTTTAAAGCTTAGTCTAGACGATATGTTTAATCAGCATATTTATGGTGAAAAATTTTTTACCAGTGCCAACATATCGTGTAGACACAAAATTTTTTCCACATACATACCACATATGATGGGCATTTGTTAACGATACCAACAAACGTATGTTCACAATTATAGCATATCGTGTAGACACCATATTTTAATTTTTTAATAAATTTCCAACGTATGCTAACAGATATGTTATTTGTTGAAAAGCATATGCAAGCTTTTCAGCATACAGCAAATTTGATAGCATACAGAATTGATACTTCATTTATCAGTGTTGCCTGCTTTGGCATATTTTTAGTTAGATTTGTAAATTTAATGAATTTTACAAATTTAGAAAAAAAACCCTAATTTTCCAGTGAAAAAACTGCATATAGAACAAAAACAACATTTCTACAAGTGATTTGAAATCACACAAACGGTGAGCCGAAGGACTAACGTTTTCAAATCACTCGAAGTCTTTTCCAATGTTTTCAAAATTTAATTACATATATGTTGCCTTTAGAGTTGGGTTATTCAGCTCAGTTGAGTGAGCGCTCTTTTCCGCTCAGCTCAGTTAACTGAGCTAGTTCGCTCTTTTAGTTCAAAAGCTCACTTTAGTTCAATAGCTCAGTTTAGTTCAGTAGCTCACTTTAGTTCAGTAAAATACAACAAAGCGAAAACAAAAAATGTTTCTGTTATATCAGCTTTACCATAACGTTTTTATTTTTAAACTACTAATTTGGAAAACAACTTAATTTTAATTATATAAAAATAAGCTACAATATACAGCTAATTTCATATATTTTTTATTAAGACATAGCCTAACATAGGTGTCACACGATCAAGATTTGCTATCAATTTTTTTAACACATACTGCTCGTAAAAATTCACAAAAATTGATAGCTGTGTCGTAGACTGCAAGCAATTTGCTTTCAAGATGTAATCAAGAAAAACACTTAAAATGGTTGCTGTTTACTTGGGTGTCACACGATCAAGTTTTCATTAAATTTTTGTTTCAATCCTCTCTCATTTTTTTACCAATACACTCACACTTTTAAAATTTGCTGAGAATTTGCTTTCAAATTTTCATTTAATTGAGTGTTTCAAATTGCTTTCAAGAAAGCAGCTGATTGGCATTTTGATTATAAACTCTCGTTAGTTTTCATATACATACATAAGTACATATATTCTGCCGCCATAATTTTTTGTGTTCTTGAAAGCAAATTGCTTTGAAATTACGTGAACCCTACGTCACAGCTTTCAATTTTTGTGAATTTTGACAAGCAGTTTGTGTAAATTTCTTGAAAGAGAATTGAATAAAAACTTGAACGTCTGACTGCAGTGTTACTTGAATGAAAAATTGAAACAAAATTTGAAAGCAAAATTTATATCAAATTGATAGTCTATTTTTCAATGTGTGAGTGTTTAGTAAATTGAAACAAATCTTGATCGAGTGACACCCATGTAAAAAACAAATATAAGAAAAATTCAAAATAATTAATTTATATAAAAAATTGTGAATAAATATTCATGCATCAAAAAGTTTTAAAAATTAGTAATTTTTTTGGAAAATTGCTTAAATATTTTCCTTTGCCCCAAACATATTTTTAAGTTTCTATTATTTGAGAATAATGATACTAAATTTAAAATTGTTCATATAATTGGTATTCCAATAATTCTGTTCCCAAAACTTATCAATAAATTTTTTTTTTAATAATTCCTTAAACCTAATGAGTATCAGTCATCATCATCTGTTTCATGATTTACGTTTGGCATGAAATGACATAATTCAAGAATACTTTGGTTGTTATTCTTCCCAATATTAGCAGGCATAAAGAAGTAAGATTAAACCTTAGCACTGTGATATAAGGAACATGGGGCAGGAATAATAGGTTCAGAAATTGGAATTAATATAAAAAAACGCTCAGTAAAGTGAGCGGCTCATTTAGCTCACTTGTGTAAATCGTTCAGTTGAACTAGTTCGTTCAGGAGCTACACACCTCTATTTAATATATGCCTCTGACTTACCTTTAAGCAGTAACATTCACACATCAACATTTGCTGATGATACAGCTTTTCTAAGCGTTCATGAAAATTCCGTAGAAGCTTCCCGCAATTTACAAGGGTATATATCCAAATTAGAAAAATGGCTAAAACAATGGCGGATAAAAGTTAATGAGCAGAAATGTGTAGACGTCAATTTTACTTTGCGCAGGGAAACATACCCGCCTATACAAATTAACACCGAGACTATACCGCAACACACTGCAGTAAAATATCTAGGCTTTCGTCTGGATCGTCGTTTAACATGGAAATCTCATATAGACGCAAAGTTAACACAAATGAAATTAAAAGCAGCCCAAATGAATTAGAATATTGGAAGAAATTCTATACTAAGCCTAGACTGTAAGCGTCTATTATACAACGCAATCCTGAAACCAATATGGTCCTATGGAATTGTTGCAACTCTATTTATTGCTGATAATCTGGCATCACTTTTTACATAGAAGCCATTCTACTTTTTCTATTCGTATAGTAACATACCGATCATTAAAATATAACCTTTTTTTCATTATACTTTTAAACATATACAATTGTAATAAAACTGAATTTAAACAATATAACTTGTGCACCATTTAATTAAAAGGATATAACAGTTTGGCGACGAGGATAAAAAGCAGTTGCAGTCGGGGAAAAGAAGAAATTGAAAAGAAAATACGTATGAAAGTGTATAAATACATAAAAATTTAAAATGGACGCAAAACAATTTGCAGAGTTTATGAGCATGCAGCAGTCGATGGTGTCACAAATTTTACAAATGAATTCATCAACGGCAGGAACAGTACGGGATACAAATGTGAACACAACAATGGTTCCACATTTTGAACCATTTGACTCCGGCAAAGAAATGTATAAAAATTACATTCAACGTTTTAAAATACATATATATTGAAATGAAGAATCTAACCTCAAATAAGGAATATTGTGCGAAATTACTACTAAATTCAATTGGTGCGAAAAATTTTTGTATGATTACAGCATTAGCTGCGCCCAGAACACCATCTGAACTCAAGTACGATGAGTTGCTTAACGTGTTGGAAATGCACTTGGCTCCCCGGAAAAATGTGTTAGTAGCTCAACGTCAGTTTCTTTCTAAATATCAGACTGATACACAATCTATTGCAGAAAATGTTGCGACCCTGCGTACTGATATAAATGAATGTGAATTTGTATCTCCATGTCAATGTGAAACCTCTGTGGCTGATATGTTTTTGAGAGCACAATTCATTCGTGGAATTAGAGATAATGACATTCGTGAAAAACTTTTCCAGTCAAGTACATCAAATTTTAATGAGATTGTGTCAAATGCATTATCAATTGAAGCTGCAAGAGAGGACGCCAAAGAATTGTCGGGTAGAAACTCGGATAAAATCAGTACACCAGACATCAATAGAGTGTCGGAGACCACGAAAATTAAATTTAACAAAGCCGTTGGGAATTCAAAATTTCAAAGGCAAGGTAAAGTCGATTATCAACGTTTAGGTATATCGGGTCTGTGTCTTCGGTGTGGTAGAAGCAACCATTTTGTAAAGGAGTGTCGTACGAATAGGTTGAGTTTGAAATGCAGTTCGTGTGGCAAAAGTGGTCATGTGTCGAAAGTATGTATCTCCACACTAATGGTCAACGGGACGAATGCAATTTCTAAGGTTTCAATATCAGATCAAACTCAAGATATAGATCAATCACAATATGGTGTTTTTAGAATCGTAGACGTTTATCAAAACGAATATTCAATGAACTCTGAACGTTATTATGTAAATATTCGAATTGAGGAGGAATCAGTAAGATTCGAGGTCGATTCTGGCTCGGGATACACTTTCCTTCCCCGAAGCAAATTAAATGAATTGAAACTGTCTGATGAATTAACACCGTCAAAAATTATTTTTCGTTCTTATACACAGAATACGTTTGTCCCCGATGGCAAAGTAAAAGTTAACATAAAATACAAAAACATCTCAATCACAGATTACATGTATGTAGTTCCCGATGGTTGCACGGCTTTTATAGGGCGGACATGGATACGTCGCCTTAAAATTAATCTGAATGATTTGGATGAAATAGACTCAAATATGAGTTTAATTAAGTTTGTCGACAAATCGAATTAAATTGAACTTATGAAAGCGGAATTTGCCAGTGTATTTGAGGAAAAGATTGGTTGTACTCCAATTTACAAAGTATCATTGAAACTACGCGAAAATGCTACTCCAGTTTATACAAAGGAACGCCAAATTCCGTATGCATTGACGGATCGTGTTGAAGAAGAATTGAATACTCTGGAAAGTACAGGTATTATTACAAAAGTTGCAAATAGTGACTGGGGTTCACCCCTAGTTGTCATTCCTAAGGCAGATGGGGGCGTTCGTCTATGCGTGGACTATAAGGTAGGAGTAAATAAACGACTTGTAGATGCACATTACCCTATAAGGAAAATAGACCAAATTTTTAACAGCCTAACCAATTCTAAATATTTCTGCCGATTGGATTTGTATAAGGCGTACTTACATGTACCCGTCGATGAGCAGTCAAGTGTCATTCAGACAATTTCAATGCACAAGGGTATTTATCGTATGAATAGACTCTCGTTTGGTATAAAAACAGCACCAGCGGAGTTCAATAGAATAATCGACCAGGTTTTACGCGATGTTCCAAAGACGGAATCTTATTTTGACGACATTGTAGTACACGGTGAGTCAATGGCCGAGTGTAAGGCAAATTTGAGAAAATGTTTATTGCAACTTCAGAAATTTGATTTACATTTAAATGTTGCAAAATGCTCATTTTTTGTAGATAAGATTGAGTTCTTGGGCCACACAATCGAATATAATAAAGTACGGAAATCGTATTCGAAGGTAACAGCAATTTTGAAAATTCCGCAACCCAAATCAGTTGATGAGGTTAGACGGTTTTTGGGCATGGTTACCTACTACTCGAGGTTCATACCAAACGCGTCAACTATAACTGCACCTATGCGTCATTTGTTACGCGAAAATTCAAAATTTAAATGGACAAGTCAATGTCGAAAAGCTTTCGAAGCATTGCTTTTCCATCAATAATTTCACTTAATTGGTTGCTTTTCCTCCCTAAAGTTTTGTTTAGGAATTTCCCTGTTTTTTTAGTGTCACCACTAAATTTATCCAAATGATACATGTAGTAATTAGACCTTATCTTATTGATACAATACTTTATAATTTTGCTTATTCGTTTTATATTACGTGCATTTATCTTACGAACTTTCAAGAACTTATTTTTAAAGTTTATCAGCAAAATTAATTCTTCTAGCAGCCAAGGACACATTTCATGTCGTTTGTTTATTTTATTCACCTTAATTTTAGATCTTTGCCCAGCCGCAGCAAATAGGACTTCCATAAGTGGACTACATTGTTCAGACGACATGTTTGTTATGGGTATGTTTAGGTTTTCATCTAAGTATTGACCCAATTTTCCGTAATCTATCCAGACCTTTCTCTTAATCATGTTTACTCGTTTATAAAATTTAGTATTTATTTTGCAAAATATCATATTGTGATCAGATAATTTGTTCTGAATTGAGTTGACTACAACTGTCCAAATTCGCTTTGGACACATAAGAAAATCACGCGATCTGGCAACTTGGAATTTAATACAATTTAGTTTCGTCAAAATTTCGAGACCGAAGCTATATCTGCCGATCGCGAGAATATAATTATCATTCTAAAAACTCCGATCAGCATATTACCAACCGAACTGCTAAACATTGTGGAAAATTATAAAATACTTAAATCTACACTTACCTAGAATCATCAACAATATAAATACTTACGCTAAATTTATTTGCAATTAAATGCAACTACATATCTAAAGTTAAATATTTAAACTAAATAGTTAAACTTAACTTAAATCTACCGAAGTGAACTAAAATTACTTAAAGTTACCTAAATAACCTTAGCACTAACTTTACTTAACGTTAAAGTTAAATATATAACTTAAACTAAACTTACTTGAAATTAACTTAAATTTACATATATAATTAAACGTAAAAAAAATATATATACATACATAACTACTTAAACCTAAATTCTTACACTGGATTAAAATTTATATGAATATACCTCTATGTACGTATGTATATAAAGTGGAACATCGATATACATACCTAAACTTATATATCAACCAACATTTTAATACTTACCATTAAATAAACTTCAAGAAATTTGAATTGTAACCAAAAGGGTATAATTATTTCTTGGAAAACTCATACATCAACAGGTAAGCTTTACCCAAAATAACCAGCCTCTAAAGAAAACTAATTCTTTTCCAATTCCCTCCAATACCCCTAAATTGTAATTGTTCCAATACGAGCAATTATAATTACTGTTCCCTTTTGTAGATTGGCCCCTTGCATCTTAAGCGACACCCTCTCTGCCATCTACAAGGGAAAAGTTTACATACTTTTGTATATAAGGAGCAAAAGTATTCATGGTCCTTCGAGCCGGATAAGCACGAAAAAAAAGGGGAAGTCTCACCAAAAGAACGGAAAAAGTCTCACCAAAGGAAGAGCTAATAATAATTAACAACAGCAGAATGAGGTAAAGTTTTAAAACCAAAGCAACATACATACATATGCACATATTTACCTATTCATCAGTACATAAGAATGCAGAACCTGTAAGTAGAAAAATACATACATACCTATACATATTTCATAAAAATAACAACAAAAACAAAAAATACAAAAAATTTTTTTTACGGCATATAAACATACATATGTATATACCTACATGCATTGAAACTGCACAAAACACCCAGTAGGAAATATGTACATACACATACAACATAAATATAAAAATTAAAACAAAAAAAAAGGTAAATATATGTATGTATAATTAAAACCGTTAATAACCGGATTTAAAGTTAATTTTATAAAACTTAGCTCAAAATTAAACCGGTAAAACCAAGAATCAAAAAACCCGTTGCTTAAGTATATATGTACATACATACCGTTTACGGTGTTTTAAATAGATACATACATACATACATACATGTGTATATACATAGGTACATAAAAGGGCATTTGAAAATAAATCGCATACATGTACATATGTATGTATGTAGAGATGCTTATGTACAACCACGAGAATACGTATGAATGTATGTAAAATAAAATACTTGTACATATCTCTAAGTAAATAAAAGTAAAACAAAGTGCATGTGTAAAATCGAAAGCAATTCGAAGACAATAATATAGAATTAGTGCAAGGCAAATTAGATCAAGTGGTAATATTATAGTACTCCCTTGCGAAATTACAGCTGAATTTCTCTGAATTTGCCACTCTAGAATCTCTTGATTAATCAGTTTGGTGTTATCTAAAATTAGCAAAAATTAATACAAACAAAAGAAACATACAGTCCATTTTTACAAAAATAAATTAAAAATAATAAGGCAAAATAGAGATAATAAACCCAAAAGGATTAATTAAGAAATATAAGGATTTGATACTCGTAACACATAAATTCAGTAAAAACTGCAGCTAAAGAAGAGAAACTTGAATAAGAATTTGTACCACAAAATATAGCCGCACTCTACATTATTAAATTTGCACAGCATCACACCAGGAAAACACTCTACACAAAATTATTAAAGGGAAGAAAACACAATCACATGCACTTACCCATTTAAATAATAATAATAATAACAATATACAATCACATTACTTACTCACGATTATACTAATCTAATCTATTTTTTATATCAAATTTATTAATTAAAAATTTACTTACCCTTAATAATACCCAATTCTGAAATAAAGAATAAAATTTTTTTCCGAATACCCTAAAACTTATAAATTTAATGGAACACCCTAAAATACAAGATTATAGGTTTATATAAAGAAAAGCAAAATAATTTTATGGTCATTGACCATAGTATATAAGAACATCTGATTGCAACCCAGCAAATAATTTTCATAACAATTACACAAGAGAGATTAAATTGCAAAATAAAAAATATATAAAGAAACTATATATGTATTTAAAAGCATTTAGTGCACAAAAAATTCAGACATCAAAAAAAAAAAAAATTTTTTTCAATAAATAAAATTTCAAATTGCTGCATTTAATTTCCCAGGTAATAAAAAGGAAAATTTAAAATTTTATTACAATATAAAATAAAATTTTAAGTACCTGGGAAAAATTAAAAATTGAAATTCAACTAAACAAATTATTGGAATAAGCAATTTTGAAAAATTGAAATCGAATTTTATTCGGGAAAAATCGGGCACTAAAACCCAAATATTAAACACAAATATTCTCAAAAAAAAAAATTGAAGAAAATTAATTAATGAAATTTATTGCAACAAATATTTATCATATTTCATAATTATATCGGTGGTTTTAGCTCAGATCATTGATGGTTATTTAGAAAATTTTAAACTTCAAAACTGTCTCTTGCTATAATAATTAATTACACTATTACTTATCAAGTAATTATCTTTCTAATTATCACTGTGAAAACTAGGTAACAGGTACCTAGTGCTATTTCAATAGCCCCTTAATAAAAGATAATAGAAAGATAAGTTTCAAAAGCACTTTGCTGCATTTCGACTAGATAACAGGTATCTAGACATAGTTAACCCCTATCGCACAAAGCTCGTACAAAGATAAATAGCGACATTAAGCAAGCAGACAGCTCAAATACCCCAATAATTCTGGATAATAGGTATCCAGTACAAAAATTTAAACCCCGATTAACAACAACTCGAATTATTTGCTAAAGCTATATAACAGGTATATAGTATTCTATTTAATTAAATCCCTATTATAAACTAGTTATATATCTATTACCCGTGCTCAGTTCACATTTTCATTTAAATAAAAATTTTTAAATAATCGTTCAACCTCTGTCACAACAATGAATCCAAAATCAGACGAATCGTCAGGAAACAGAGACCAATCTTCTTTAGGAAAGAAAACAGTGTCTCCTCTTCAAGATCTGTTCTTGTTTGATTGCGAAAATCTACTACATTTTTGCGATATCTTTAATCAATCCAACAGAGAAGAACAAACAGAATCGGTTGTAGAAATTAAATTTTAAAGCTACGGCAAAAAACGATTATGCGGCACACATTACCGCATACTACCAGTGTCATGGCGAATTACGTGAATTATTAAAAGCAACTCGCGTAGAAGATCAAAATGGGCCAGGGCTTCATTCAACTGTTCGTTACTCAGTCCCAAATCTAGGTTTCGCTCAAAATAGAGAACCCGATAACTCCAGTGACTGTATAAAGCTACCACCCTGTGATACAGAGGTATTTAAAGGCAGCTATGAGCAATGGCCTTCATTTCGTGATATGTTCACGGCAGTGTACATTAATCACTCGAAACTCACCCCGGTTACAAAATTATATCACCTTCGAAACAAAACAAGAGGTGAAGCAGGAGATATAGTAAAAAGATATCCTCTTTCTCACGACAACTTCAGTCTCGCATGGGACGCTTTAAAAGCCCGCTACGAGAATAAACGAGTTCTCGTAGATAATCAAATAAAAATTTTATTTGATATTCCCGCAGCAACTAATGAAGACAGTGAGTCCATTAGACGAATTCAGTCATCAGTTAATGACTCGTTAGCAACTCTGGGCACCCTTGGAGTTGAAGTGGAAAGTTGGGATCCCATTCTCATTCGCCTAATCTCCACTAAACTACCCGATGTAACCTTAGCCCTATGGGAACAATCGCTCACCTCGCCCCGTGAGCTTCCAAAATGGTCCCAAATGTCACAGTTTCTAGTAAATAGATATCAAACTGTTGAACGCGTAAAAAGCATAAAAAACTCGAAAGACGGCTTTAGTCTCAGTAAGACACCCAATGTGCAAACTTTTATAGCACAAGAAAATATTGCCTCGTCCTGTAAATTGTGCAAAACAGAACACACCCTAAGAACATGCCCAAAGTTCAGAGCATTTACAGTGCAACAAAGAGTTGATTTCGTGTTCAAAAATAAACATTGCAATAATTGCTTAGGACATTCTCATATTAAGGCAAATTGTAAAAGCAAGAACACATGTATGTATTGCAAAAAATCACATCACACGCTTTTACATATGGCAAAAAGAGTACAAACCTCACCCAATGGCAAAGAAAACCATCAACAGACAGATGGTGCACATAAAGCCGCAAATTTCAGAAATTCATCATCAAACTCAGCCAAAATCGAAGCTCAAGATGAATTACCCAGTACGTAACGCCACATTCAAGCTAATTGCTCCACCAGCAACGAAAATATACTGCTACGGACTGCATTAATGCAGATTGAATGTAGAGGTGAACATTTCACTGTAAGAGCTCTAATTGACCCTGGTTCTCAACGAACTTTTTTAGCTGAAAGAGTTAGAAACCGTCTCCAGCTCCCTTACAAGAAGGCTCACTTTGAAATTGTTGGTATTGGTGGTCAGAAGCAATCTGCAAATAAAGAATGCGAACTCACATTATATGCCAAAAGAACACAAACAAGAATACCCATAAAAGCCATAGTATTGCCTAAAGTCACTAAAAGACTCCCAGCCAATTCCTTTGAAGTCTCACGCCCAAATGAACTGGAAGAATTAGATCTAGCCGATCCCACTTTTAATAAATGTTCGCAAATATATTTAATTCTTGGCAATGATTACGAGCATTGTATAAACCTCGAAGGGATTAAGAAAAATATCTGTGGCAAAACCACGGCATACAATACTATTTTCGGATGGGTACTTAGCGGTCCCATGAAAAGCGAAACAGTTCATGCATTCACAACTGAAGTAGTCAGCTATGAGAGCTCAAAATTGAATAAAATTTTAAGAAAGTTCTGGGAAGATGAAGAAATTCCGTCTACTAAACAAAACTCAGTAGAAGATGAATTTTGCGAAAAATTTTACGCCAGTACAACTACGCGTAACTCAAATGGGAGATATATTGTACGGCTACCGTTTAAAGCAGAATTCCCCAGTGAAATCTTCCTTGAATCATCACGATTCATAGCTCTCGCCCAATATTCCAGAATGGAAAAAACGCTGGCAAAAGATCCAGAACTTCAGTCCCAATACAACGCAGTTCTCGAAGAATATATTGCTTTAGATCATGTAGAAGAATCAACATCTAAAGAAATCATAATAGAAGGTAAATACCACTCATTTTATTTACCTCATCATGCAGTTGTGCGCCCAGATCATAAAACAACAAAGTGCGAGTCGTATTCAACGCTTCGAGAAAAACAAAATCTCAGTTTTCACTTAACGACGTTCTGCACACAGGCCCAACACTCCAAAATGATTTAATAACAACTATTCTCAACTGGAGAAAATATAAATTTGTATTTAGTGGCGATATACAAAAAATGTATCGCCAAATTCTTGTGCACCCCGCTGACAGGCAATTCCAAAGAATTGTATTTCAGCGAAATTCAGATAGCCCTGTACAAGATTTTCAGTTGAAAACTGTAACATTTGGAGTGAATTGCGCGCCATTTCTAGCAATTCGTACTTTGTTACAACTCGCTTCAGACTCTGAGTCTAACTACCCTAAAGCTGCCTCAATTTTAAAATCTGAAACTTATGTAGACGACATATTGTCAGGAGGTTTCACAATAGAAGAAACTCTTAATGCTCAAACTCAACTTATAGAAGTACTAAATTCAGCAGGTTTACCTTTAAAAAAGATAACTGCAAATGATCCACAGCTACTCATGCATTTGCCAAAAGAAGATCTGTATAATTTAGACTTCCTTCGCTTCCACGAAACAAGCTCAACCAAAACCCTTGGTATAAAATGGAATGCGCTCAGTGATTCATTTACATATAGTTTCTCGCCCGTGGATCAAGTTTCAAAAATTACTAAACGCCAAATTCTCTCGGCAATAGCAAAACTGTTTGACCCAGCTGGATGGCTAGCCCCTATAGTCGTCAGAGCGAAAATATTAATGCAACAGTTGTGGTTAGAAGGTCTACAATGGGACGAAGAAATTTCGACAGATTCCCTGCAAAAATGGAATAAACTCATACAAGATCTTTCTAAAGTAGACTCTATTACCATACCCCGTTGGCTACAATATTATCCACAAGATACCGTACAAATTCATGGGTTCTCAGATGCATCGAAATCAGCATATTGTGCAACAGTATTTATCAGATGCCAGACTCACACCCATACAACATTTGCGAATTTGTTAGTAGCCAAATGCAAGGTTGCTCCTATACAAACAGTATGCCTTCCACGTTTAGAATTGAATGGCGCTCTATTACTAGCTAAACTCGTAAAGTATGTTTGCAATTCGCTAAACTTGAGTACAAAAGAATTATACTTATGGACTGACTCGTCCATAGTGTTAGGATGGCTTGCAAAACCTCCATCGTCATGGGAAACGTATGTTGCCAATAGAGTATCTCAAATTTATATTTTAGCACCCAGTGCAATTTGGCGGCATGTTCCAACACATGACAATCCTGCGGATCTCGGAACAAGAGGCTGTATCCCACAAGATCTGGTTAATAATTCTCTTTGGTGGCACGGACCATCCTGGTTAACAAACCCACCATCAGAATGGCCGAACCGAAACCCTCTTAAACCAAGTTCCGAACCCATGGAAATTCAATCTCTGCAAACTCACATCGAAATAAGAGATCAACTAGAGAAATTTTCATCATACTGCAGAGCTCTTCGAGTAATAGGCTATATATTTAGATTTTTTCACAAAGCCATTAGAAATAAAAGACCAAACGAAGGAAATTAAATTTGTAAAATCACGGCTTATTATTATAGCTCAAAAGAATTTTTATCAAGAAGAGTACGAAAGTTTAGAAAAGTCAAAAAACGTTTCGCACAAAAGTTCGCTCAAGACTTTAAACCCCTTTTTAGACTCAAACTTAGTTCTAAGAGTAAATGGGAGATTATCTCAATCCTCACTACCTTACAATGAACGATACCCAATCATTTTGCCTGGAAACTCTAGGTTTTGCCAGCTTTATCTTTCCCATTTACACCAGTTTCTACAACACGCTGAGTGTGCTCAAATGTGCCGAATGGCACAGACTGAATACTATATATTCAGATTAAAAAATCGAGTGAAAAAAGTAATACGTCACTGCAAACAGTGCATAATTTATAAGCAAAGGCCATGTGCTCAAATAATGGCTCCCTTACCACCTGAAAGGTGCAATTTGTCGCTCCCTTTTCAAACGACAGGAATTGACTTTGCGGGGCCCTTTGATATAAAATCATCTCCCTTAAGAAAAGCTCCTACACTAAAAGGATATGCAGCTGTTTTCGTATGCTTTAGTACGAAAGCGGTTCATTTAGAAGTTTGCTCAGATCTATCCTCGGCGGCATTTCAAGCCGCATTTGCTCGATTTGTTGGGAGGCGGGGGCTTCCCCAAAGGGTAGTTACCGATAATGGGAGAAATTTCCTCGGCGCAAGCAGAATACTTGAACTCGAATTTTCTAATTTCGTAAAGACTGTATCCCAAGACGTAGCTCAAAAATATATTACCCACGGGTTTGAATGGAAGTTTATTCCGCCACATGCTCCTCATATGGGCGGCTTATGGGAAGCCGCCGTAAAAAGTTTTAAATTTCACCTGAAGCGAGTCGCTGGGGGACACAAATTAACATTCGAAGAGTTCAGCACCATATTAGCTAGAATTGAAGGCGTGCTCAACTCGCGCCCAATATCCGCAATCTCAGAAGATCCCACGGACTTGACAGCGCTCACCCCAGGGCATTTCCTACGGGGTGCACCTATAATGGCACTGCCAGAGCTAGATTGTCAAGCGATGTCGATTATAAATCGCTGGGAGAAGTTAAAGACAATACACCATCAGTTTTCCATCCGGTGGAAAGATGATTATTTGAAATCATTGCATAAACGTTATAAATGGAAAATTTCTGCCCCAAACATTCAGGCAGGCGATTTAGTCGTTATAATCGATGACCTACAACCCCCACATGAATGGCGTTTGGGAAGGATCGATAAAACTTATCCCGGGGCGGACAGCAAGGTTCGAACCGCGGATGTACAAACGTCCACAGGAATCATAACTCGCCCAATCGTTAAGTTATGTTATCTACCGATTTTGAAAGAAGAAAACGATACTTAACACTCTATACCTCAGATAAGTAAAATCTAACATAGCCTTGCAGTAACACATTTATAACAAACTACTACCACTCACTCACCCATTTACACATATCATCTGCCTGTTAATTCCAAATTCACTAATTCGATAATTGTTTTTCTATTAGAGCTAACCGACGATTAGAAACCACTCGCCCAAAACGAGAGACCCCGATGCGGAGAGAAAGAAAACGCAGCACAAAGCCGTACAAGTGCGTACTCTGCAGCCGTTTTCACGGGTTGAGGTTGTGCCCTAGATTCTTAAAAATGAAGCCGGAGACCAGAGAAAAGATAGTCAAGAAGTACGACTGCTGCCGGAACTGCCTAGCGAGAAGCCATCTTTTGTGGACATGCCCATCGTCAGACACCTGTAGGAGATGCGACCGGTTCCATCACACGCTGCTTCATCTGAATAAGCGTGAACCGAAGAGTCAAAGGCCAAAAGATTTACGACAGCATTTGCAAAGGACAACCAGAACTAAACCAACTACGCGTTCTGAAAGAAAGACCAACCAACCACCAACCACTAACCCGGAAGAATCCCCATCAACATCATCCACGACCAGTTCACAGGCCATAATAGAGGTCATTCAGACATTGGCCAATGTTTTGTGTGCTCGAACCACAACATAATTGTTGACAGCGTCAAGGCAGGCGCCATGTCCAAATTCGCTTTGGACACATAAGAAAATCACGCGATCTGGCAACTTGGAATTTAATACAATTTAGTTTCGTCAAAATTTCGAGACCGAAGCTATATCTGCCGATCGCGAGAATATAATTATCATTCTAAAAACTCCGATCAGCATATTACCAACCGAACTGCTAAACATTGTGGAAAATTATAAAATACTTAAATCTACACTTACCTAGAATCATCAACAATATAAATACTTACGCTAAATTTATTTGCAATTAAATGCAACTACATATCTAAAGTTAAATATTTAAACTAAATAGTTAAACTTAACTTAAATCTACCGAAGTGAACTAAAATTACTTAAAGTTACCTAAATAACCTTAGCACTAACTTTACTTAACGTTAAAGTTAAATACAGTGAAACTTCGATATAACGAACTTCGTTATAACGAAAAACTCAATATAACGTATGTTTTATTGAGTCCCTTGAGAAAACCTCTTTATTGCAAAGTTTTTCATACAAAATTGCACTATAGCTATAACGAATAAATTCTGAGCAAAAAAGCCTCTATATAATGAAATATTATTCAAATGCCCTAATATAATGAAATCAAAATAAATCCTAAATTGTAAAGTCCCGTCATAAAAACAGCGAAGTCTAAATGTATTTATAAGCGCATTTGTAAGGCCTCTATACAACGAAGTACTCGTACAAAAGCCTCTATACAACGAAGTAAGAATAAAATTTAAAGGAAAATGGTAAAGTGCCATTATCAAAAGAACGAATTCTTAATGTGTGTGCAAATGTGATGCATTAAAAACGTATGTAATCAGTATTGACTTGATTCTTGTCAAAATGAATAAAGTAAAGCGTAAATCAATATCTATTCGAAAACAAAATTCTATAAATGAGGCCGTAGATCGTTCGATTGCTTAGCTTTTGTCGAAAAAAGTATTGATAACTGTAACTTGCGAAAACAAACAAAATTAACACAACATCTTATTTACCTCATGAATATAAGCTTTTATTAGCAATCTCATGTTAAATAGATTTGAATAAAGAAAACTATAGTTATAACGAACTTTTTTCGTATTTCTTCAAATTTCGTTATATCAAGGCATTGCTGATTATATTTATAGCGAAGCAATAGCTATAACGAAGTATTTTCGGATCCCCTTGGAATTCGTTATATCGAAGTTTCACTGTATATAACTTAAACTAAACTTACTTGAAATTAACTTAAATTTACATATATAATTAAACGTAAAAAAAATATATATACATACATAACTACTTAAACCTAAATTCTTACACTGGATTAAAATTTATATGAATATACCTCTATGTACGTATGTATATAAAGTGGAACATCGATATACATACCTAAACTTATATATCAACCAACATTTTAATACTTACCATTAAATAAACTTCAAGAAATTTGAATTGTAACCAAAAGGGTATAATTATTTCTTGGAAAACTCATACATCAACAGGTAAGCTTTACCCAAAATAACCAGCCTCTAAAGAAAACTAATTATTTTCCAATTCCCTCCAATACCCCTAAATTGTAATTGTTCCAATACGAGCAATTATAATTACTGTTCCCTTTTGTAGATTGGCCCCTTGCATCTTAAGTGACACCCTCTCTGCCATCTACAAGGGAAAAGTTTACATACTTTTGTATATAAGGAGCAAAAGTATTCAACAACGATTTCAGCAAAATCGCAAAAAACAAAATGTCAATACATGATCCACCCTCAGGTCTAGTTACTAAATTATGGCAAAGATACTAAGTTGTATTCAAAAAAGATATTCTTTAGCAATTGGCTGGTCTCCCTACCGATAGCAAGTCAATATTAAAATCTCCAACAAAAATACAGGGTGAATTTTTAATCTTCTGCAGTAAGTCTTCCAGCAGAACTGCAAACATTTGTATCGTACACTTGCCCTTAGCTGCATTGAGGTGTGAGCGCAGTTCCGATGCTTGCAAACGTGCAGTAATTCAATTTTTTCAACTGGTATTACTGACCCTCTGCCCTTGGCCCATTGATTTACTCTGAGGTCAAGGTTTTGAAGATTTTTTGTGACAGTTTCTGAGTCTCCAGAGGCGACAGCAAAAATATTGTCCGCATAGATCCCAACAAAATCAATACCTGGCAATTTTTCTATAGCCCTAGACAAGGAGTTAGTATAAATGGCGTATAGGACAACAGACAAAGGAGATCCCTGCAGAATTCCACTATAGAGATGATACGGTGATGAAATAAAACCATCAATTTTTACGATTTGTGAGAAATGATTTTAAGTCTAATTATTACTACTGGCATATTCCAGTCATTAAGCTCGCGGAGTATATTTGTCAGTACAAATCGGTCATAGGCCTTCTCAATGTCTTCCGACAGTACCAAAGAGTGTTTTTTAGTTTTCAAGTTAATACTCAAAGCTTGTTCTGGTTAGTGACAAAGAGTATGGATACCACGTCTTGGCAAGAATGCGTGTTGATTTGTGTGAAGTTTGTTTCTAGAAAATTTCCATAATCTTCTTAAAACAATCTTTTCAAAGATCTTAGCAATGACAGTTAGTGGCGAAATAGGCCTATAAGGCTCAAGTTCATTTGGATTTTTGTTGGGTTTAGGAATCGGAGCCAATGTGGCCATTTTCCATTGATGATGAAAAATTCCGCTTTTTAAAATATTGTTGTATAAATCATTTAATCGTATTTTCAGTTCAATTGGAGAGTTTTTCACCAAAGCGTATGTAATTTTGTCATTTGCCGGAGTTGACCCTTCGAGAGTTTTTAAAACCTCATTAAGTTCGCACATTTCTATCCTGGATATCATTCCTATAAATTCGTTATAAAATTACGCTCGTTCGGAGATTTCGAAGTTATTTTTGCTGACTATAATATCAGTCTCAAAGGCATTGTCGGAACTTAAAGACGACCAGAAATTGCCGAAACATTCAGCTATTTTTTGAGGATGTGAGAAAATATCGTCATTCTTAAATATTATTGGAAAGTTGTCAATCTTGCTTGATCTTATATTTTTAACTTTGCTACATAGATAGCGGACGTCCAAAGATGGATTTAAGGAGTTAAGAAAATTCTCCCAAGTAATCCTTTTTGCCATTTTTCTTTCTCTTTTAACTCTTGCGCAGGCCCTTTTGTACTCAATAGCATTTTGTTGGTTGCGATATCTTTTAAACAGTCTCCATGCGTTTTGTCTTAAACGAATAAGTTAAGAAATTTCGGAGTTGAACCAAACTGGATTGTTTTTATATGACGGACGGTTAAGTGGTATCGACTCATTTGCTGCTCTTCTTACTATTCGATTTATTTGAGCTGCCTCCTTATTTATATTTGTTAAAAGTAGTAGCTTTTTTACCAAATAATTCCCAATTGACCTTTTTATCTTGAAAACGAGGTATGAATTTTTTCACTGGTTGAGTATTTATATTATTTTTCATCATCAACGGAAAATGGTCCCCAACTTCCGGTAAAAAAGGCAAGCAGTGCCACATCAAGCTGGGTGCAAGGTCATTACTACACATTGTTACGTCGACAGATGTAAAGGTGTTCCGTGTACTAAAGAGCGTAATTCGCAGCAGAACGCCACATACAGTGCTGAGAGTTAAAGTCGCCGAGGAAAAGGTGGTAAGAGTTGCATGACATAGGCATCCCATTAACCATTTGGTGTGTAAGTTTAACGTCGCATTCTTCATAGATGTTTGTAATTTGAAGTCTATTCCACATCTTATCGTTAAAAATTGGTATAAAATTTCACCACTAGAAGATTGATTTTGTGTAACATTTAAGTTATTTTTGACGAAAATAGCGATAGATTTTGCATATGTATAATCTTTGTTGTGATGGAATACATTGAAACCTGGTAAATGAAGGAGATGTGGGTTATTCTCTGTAATATGGGTTTCTCGTAGAGCAATAATGTTGGGTTTGTGTCTGGCTACAAGTAATTTCAAAAGCGTATTTGTGGATTAAAAAACCTTGGAAATTCCACTGTAAAATGTTGATTTCTAACGCTCTATCCATTTTGTTATATATAAATAACTTTTTTTTTCTTGTTTTTTGGCAATGCTTCTTTGTAAGTCTTAGGTGTTATTATTGCGTTTAATTCGGGGAAGCTTTCGTAGAGTTGAGAACAGGGAGATATTTCGGTATCATTCTTGCGTGGTGTAGCAAAACCCATGCCCTCTCTAATATCGTTGATAATCACCTCTTCTGTTTTGATCATTTTCATAAAACAAAAGTCGTTTTCATCACTTAAATAGCTTTTATCTATAATATTTTGCTTGGCTATTGTTGTTTGATTTAAATTTAGTGATTCTGTTGAAGAGTTGAGTGAAACTTCTGAAAAGTGTTTTTGTTTTTTGGTTTTTATTTGTTGTTGTGGTTTTGTTGGAGATTTTATTTTCTTTTTTGACAATGCATTTATATGTGTGTTTCTGTACTTGAACTTTGTACGATTGTGTTTGTAATTATGCTTGTATTTTTCGATGTTGGTGGTGATTCATCATTTGTTTTTGAGTTTATAACAAGTGTTTTGCTTTGATCATCTATCTCTGTAAGCTGATTTTCGTTAGTGGTGTTTTTTAAAATGTGTGGGTATGACGCTTTATTTTTACTTTGTGGTGGTTGGAGTGTGTTTAGGGATGGATTTTCGTTGAAAATAGCCCCAGCTTCCCTCGTTGTGCATTTACGTGTGATTCGCAAGTAATTTACCGACTTGTGCTTCCAGAAAGTTGGACAATAAAGATCGCTAGAAGGATGACTATCAGATTGACAATTTACACAATATTTTCGAAGGCATTGCTCGTGTGGCGGTTGTTGGCCGCATTCTTTACATTGTTCGATGTTTCGCCATCTTTTCATAGTATGTCCAAGTTTTTGGCAATTAAGGCATCGCATAGGATTTGGTATAAATTCGTCAACCCTAACTAATTCCCAACCAAATTTTATTTTTTCTGGGCGTTTAATGAGGTCAAAAGTAACAATAGCAGCGCCAGTTGCTACCATTTTGTTACCTTCCCTTCTCGTTATTTTATGAATTTAGACCACTTTTTGATCTTATAGAGCCGATTGTAATTCTTTTTCTGGTATATCTATGATTTTTCTAGAAAAGATTTTTCCTTGTATTGTGTTTAGTGTTCTGTGTCAAGATATTTTGATAGGGATGCTATCAATGTAATTGGCTTTTAAAAACTTCTCAGCGATTTCATTATTAGCTTTTACCAAGAGATCTCCACTCCTCATCTTATTTTTTTCAAGGCGATTCGTAGATATATGGTGCAAACCCCTTTCCACTTGAAAGACATTCTACGACGATAGCGAACGTGGTGTTTCATTTTCTTTAAAACTTATTGCAGTAGCAACCAGGTAACGAGGCATGTTGCGTTCACAAGTGAAAACAGTAGGCAAAGGTACAAAATCGTCAGGACGGAGTCGTTTATTCCTAGTAGGCTTGTATCTCCCGCTAAAGAAAAGCTCCTGGAAACGGTTCCCGTTAGGGGGTGAACCCCATTCATCCCCGATAGTAATAAGTCCACACATAATAAAAAACAAAGTTTTAGAAACACTAAAAAAAACAGAAAACACAACTAGAAGAATAAACGAATGAATTGAGTGAATTACTCTCAAGTATGTATGTATTTGTAAAAAGAAAAGCCCAACAATGAACGATACACGTATCCAACCGAAGCGAAAAAAAGACGTGCGCACGCGGCAAATGCCAGGCAAAGAGTATAAACACAATGTTTATGGTGCGGTGCGATTTCTCGTTGCGGGAGAGAAAAGTAAACCTAATACAACGGAAGACGGCGACGGCAATAAATTTACATTTTTATTAATTTGTATGTGCATACATTCAAACTAGAGATGTGCAAGTGTCGTGAACGTGTGACGCGTCACGCGTGAATCACGTGATTCGTGATTACAAATTGATAAAATCACGCGTACGTGCGTGATCGTGATTCAAAAATATAATACCGTGCGTGATCATGAGTGATTTTTTATTACAATTTTCACGCACTCAAAACAGTTCTCTATGTTAAAATTTCCGTTACAAATGCAGACATTCATCTACATACATACATATCCATGTACGTACATACATATGTAGATATAAAAATCCATTTTGTTTTCTGTATCTTATTCTCTCAATTTTTGTTACTCTTTCTCTTTCTGATGTTGCCATAGTTTTTGAATAAAGTAAACAAAAAAATTATTTTGAAGTATGTTTGAATTAGAGTTGTGAGCGTGAGTAAAATTACGGTCACGATCACGAAACATAAATATTTTCACGCACGCTCACGAACGCAATGTGTTTAATCACGTACGTTCACGCACGACGGGAATAATTTTGCACGCACGCTCACGGTGAAATACAAATTTTGCAATAAAAGATTTAGCATATGCTAAAAAATTTTATTTTGTAATTAATTTCTTTATTTACTTCCAGATCTCAATTAAATAAAAAAAATTAATGAAAAGCTCGCAAAATTAGCAATACAAAGGATAAACTTAATATAAAAAATCTAGCAATGTCTGCCAAGGCAGGTTATTTAAATTTATTACTTATATGTAAAGGAATTCAAAAGGAGTAATATTGTTGTTAGGTTTGGGTTAACGTAACCCTGTAGTTTTTTCGTGACAATTTACCCCAAAAGTGGCAGTACTATACAATGTGGACTGGTTATAAAACTATCCACATTGATCCTATACTCTGAAGACTGGTTATAAAACTATCCACATTGATCCTATACTCGAAAGATTGGTTATAAAACTATCCACACTGATCCTATACTCGGAAGACTGGTTCTAACACTGTGGAAAATTTTACTGTCACTTTGTGCAGGCACTTAGCTGTCTTTTTGTGTCGCAGATGGTGGATAGTAAAAAATGTATGTCATTAAGCACACATAGCTTAAGTAGTACAATGTACAAGTACCAGTGCGTGTAGCTGAGTGGGTTGAGATGTTGATTAGCAGTCGGAAGGTTGCTAGTTCAATTCTCAATACAGTCAAAATACATTTACAAAAATAGTGCAATGTTACGCATCCTTACTAAGTTACAAGTGGGCTGTAGGAACATTATTGTACTGCAGTGGGAATAACCAGGATGAATATGACTACGATGAAGATAAATAAAATAATAAAATAATAATACAAAAATAGCTGAAAGCAAAATTTAATTATTTATTATATTAATTAATTATTATTATCTTTTTAATTAATAAATGAATTTGTTATGTTTTTTTTTTTGACGAAATAATTTTTTTTTTTTTAAGTTAAATAAATTATAAAATGACTTTTATTTCATAAAAAATAGGGAATGATTTGGGGTTTTTAAGGGAGTGGTTTGGCAGGTATAAGGAGACAGTTAAGGGTAAGCCAAGAAGAACCGGCTTATGAACTGTCTTTTTGTGGCCTCTTGGTGACAATTAACCCCATGTAGGACATCCCCTTGTTAAAGTGGCCAGTCATATGGCTAGCATTCGGACTGGTTGTGTCATAAAGGGGCTAGTATTATAACCAGCTCCGAGACAGACACTTGAACTACAGGGAAGATTTCGAAAGGTGTATGTATATATGCAGATACTACATACATACGAGTACATACATTTGAATAACTTTTCATATTTGCATTTTATACATACTTTTGTACTATGGTTCTAGATAGTGTTTTATTAATATGTACATTGTACATACATACATTTTATAACACCAATGAGATAAAATATCACATTACATATTTTCATTATCTGTTTAAAGATACAGAAAACAAAATGGATTTTCATACTGTAGACGAAAACTTGTTTTTTAACAGGAAAGGATATTTTAGCCTAAATGCCATGATTGTGAGTAAATATTTTAACAATAGTACATTTTTGTTTTAAATTTATTTTTACAAGATATGTGACAGTGATATGATGATACGGGCAGTAGACCCCCGGTACCCTGGCTCAAGTCACGATGCGTTCGTTTGGAGCGTTAGCAGGGCTCGTCAGTTTTTCATGAGCGAATATGAAAATGGTGAACGCACAACGAGATCGTTAGGAGATTGTGGGTATGGAATTGAACCTTTTTGTCAACTCCCTACAAGGAGCATAAGTTGATTGTAGCACACACTTCAGCTCGCAATGTTGTGGACCGAACTATAGGGGTACTTAAAAGCAGATTTCGATGCTTGATGGGAAAACTCCATTACAATCCCATAAAAGTGGTTCAAATAGTGAACATTTGCACTGCATTGCACAATATATGCAGGACCTATAACATTTTACACGAGACTTACGAAAGTCCTAATGAGCCATATGAGGTCGAAGATGATAATGTATTATCGCTTTCAACTGCGAGCCTGCGTACTGAAGGTCAGAGAATAAGGGATGAAATAGCGAACACTTTTTAAAATGTTTTAAATCTTTTAAAATTTAATTTATTCGACCATTTTATTAATGTTAATAAGATATATAAATTTAATTTATTGACTTAATAAAAATAACAATAACCAATAATAGAGCAATAAAAATATTTAATATAACAGTCTTTTTTTGTCGATATGACTCCAGGGGGGTTATTATATATTTCGATTCGAATCGGAAAATTTACGAATTCGTAGAAATGGGATTACATAAAACGATTTTCGAAAATTTATTTCCGAACGTTCGTAAATTATGGGAATTTTTTTAATCCCTTTCGGAAAGCAAGAAATTCCCTTTCGAAAGTGCAACTATGTAGTACGAAAGCAAATGTCAAAAGTGTTATTTACGTACATTTTTCTTTTCTTTTGATTGCGGAAATCTTATAGTTATTGTTTTTAATTACTTAAAAAAATTAAAAATACATATGGAACTTTTAACTGACTATTTCACTCACAATGTTGAAAGAATTTTGTAATATTTTTATTCGTATAATTTCATTTGAAGCAAAAACAAATTCTAAAATTTTTTTTATTAAATGTATTTGTACGAATAAAAAAAAATCTAAATTCTTTCGACATCGTGAAATCGCCAGTAAGTCATTATTAATTGAGTTTAGCAAGTAAATGTGAGGCAATTTTTGTTATGAATCTAAACGAAATATTTACGCTGCGTTCACATTTATTAAATATTTGTCCAAAATAACGTAACAACTAGTTTTGCTTAGGGATAGTGTAATTTAACTTGGTTTTTATAATGCAAAATAAAATTTATTATTCTATTCTATAAAAATTGGGAGTCCTTAATTAAAAAAATATTGGAATTAAAAGAAATATATTATTAGTTTAGTTGTGAATTTTTTTATTCGAACTGAGTGATATTTAATCAAAGAAATTTTTAATTTTTCAGGCTTAAGTTCGTTTTCTCTAAATATAATTTTGTTATAAATTAAACTATTATTTAAATTAGAAAGAAAAATCTAGTGGCTCTTAATACTTGAACAGACAAAGAAAAATTAGACTGCGCGGAGGGTTGAACTGAGATCGATGTTTCGAGACTAACCACAGTCTCATCATCAGAGTTGTCTACCGCTTCGTTTTCTCTAAATATATTACATGTATATATACATATATATATATGTATATTATTAGTTTATTTCTTAGTTAAATTTCCTTCGATATATGTGAACGTAGTTTTATGTACATATGTACATACATACTTAGTACTTTTAAAAATTGTAATACTCAGGAAATTTCACTGAGGTTCATAATGATACATTTATCTTTTATAAATTTCGTTTAGAATCTCTCTGAATCAAAATCCTCCACTTTCCCACAGCAAAACACTATCCATTTAAGTTACTTGCGTATTTTTAAAATTGCACTTAAAATGTTTTAACATGATCTTGACAATTGTATAAAACAATGCAAAGTGCTACCAAGTTTTTACATATAAAATATGTCATCACTTGAAAATTTCCCTTAAAATTCTTAAACAACTCTGCAGGCCTTTCGAACGTATTGCATAATACAATTTTCCTTTCGATTCGGAAATTTCTTTCGAAAGTGTTTTCGATTCGAATCGAAATACATAATAACCCCCCCTGAGGTAAACAGTATTTTTTATCACGATATATTTACTTTAAACTTACATATATACATAGATTAATACTTTTTGCTTTTAGATTCTACTTCAAATTTTAGAAGATCCAGTTGCAATTGTTTCTTCTTAATTTAATTTTTTTCTTGCATTACATTGACTATTCGGGAACTAACACTTGCCAATTCATTTTTCAAATCTTGTAATGTATTTGTCATGGATTGTTGGCAGTCGTTACTTTTTTCAATGGCTCGATAAATTCGCCTTAGGGAACTGGTATTTTCTTTTTCCAATGTGAGAAGCTGATCGAGTTTCTCGATCATTTCCGCTTTCTTCTCAACATCTTCGTCCAAAAACATTTTCAATCTGTCTGCATTTGTGTCTATCCTTGTTTTCTTTGGCATATTTACATTTTTGGGAGATTCCAGCTTCCTTTTAGATGATGTTGTGGCCATAACGCTGAAATCAGAATAGGAATTGTCAACGACACCTAGGTCTACTCCTGAAATACCGTTTACGGTTGTTTTAATTCCACACACTCGTACTACAGTTTCTTCCGTTTGAGTCAGTTGAAACTGAGAAAACGGTCCGCCACCAGTTGCTTGCGCTTCGTTTTTATTGTGTGAGAGCTTTTTTTTTATTTCGCTCTTCCATTCTGTCCATATCTGTATAAGTACATTAATATAAAAAACTTTTATATATTACAGCTATTAATAATATGAATAAAAATACTTTTTTCCACGCATTTACATCTTTATTAGGAGGACTAGATGCATTTAGAGACTCCGTCAATTCTACCCAAAGAGAATCCACCACAACCTTGTCACGTTTTGTAAATCCCTTTGCGATATCATTTTTTTCAATGAATTCCATAAAAATTCGATTTTGTGTTAGGTTTCTATGTTTCCCCCTATTTTGTGTAATATTTCTTTAATTTTATGTGTAATATTTATTTATTTTGTTGTCATTGAAATGTATGCACTTATGTATGTACATAAATGCATTTCATTTTACTTATATGGCGCACAATTTTTTAAAAACTTAAAGCAAAAATAAACACAAAACAAAAATTTTTTTTTTAATATTTATTTATTTATTAGGATTGTAGTGCAACCATATTTAATTTTAATTACATTTTGCGCCAATTTCCTCATTTTCTATATCATCAGTTAATTGAGTTTCCGTAAGACTTAACATGTCGAAATTTTCCTCGAAACATAAAGCTTCTAACCCATTAAAATTTGAGGTGAGACCTCCAATGTTTAAGTACAATACTTTTCTACAGTTTAATTGCTAATAAGCAGTTCTTTCGGCTAATATTTTAAGTTTTCTCTGCAAAACTTAAGAGTCAGTGCTTCTACAATCATGATTTGTATCTACATATGTCACTTAAATTTAGACTTTCTTTAGTACTTCCACAATTAATACATTTAACATAATTAGTTTTGCATTCTTTATGTGAATGGCCACTTTCACTGCATTTTGCACATATTTATGTTTCGCTTTTACACTTCAAAGATATATGAGATATATGATTAAGACCCCAACATTTGAAACTTCTTACAGCTGTACAGCTTTCATATTCTGGGCACCTATCCCACTCAATGTTAATTTTTCCCTTATTCATCATACTCTCAAAGCCTTTTGCATCAGTTTCTATGATTGCATTATAAACCTTGGGATTTGTCTAACCATTTGTATATTACTATACACTCTAGATGGCCGCTTTCAATTTCGTTTTGTTTCTTTATTGCGTTTATGATTATGCTTTCTTCATGTTGTTCATTCATTCCCGGTATTAGATTTCTTGGCAATCTAATTTTTGGTAATTTAATGTGGTACTCTTTACTTCTATAATTAGTATTTGTAGATTTCCCGGTAGGTCTACTGTAACGAATTTAACCCTTTTCAGTGAAAACTGTTTAAATGCTCTAGAGCATGGTGGACAAGTGGAGGTAATTTATACTGATTTCTCGAAAGCTTTTGATAAGTTGTCTCATTCTGTGCTTTTATCTAAGTTGAATGTAATGGGTTTCCATTCTAAGCTCGTATTATGGTTTAAGTCCTATTTATCTAATAGAACATGTGTGGTGAATATTGAGGGATATGTATCAAACTCTTATTTGCAAACATCTGGTGTTCCTCAGGGTAGTATACTTGGCCCTTTATGAATATTAGTAAATGTTTGCATGTATCCTTTCATAAATCTCTGAATCCCACTGTTCTAGTATTTTATATTAATGGTGTTGCATTGAATAAGTCAGACTCAAAATTAGATTTAGGTGTGATGTTTGATAGTTCTCTATCGTTTGCCCGTACACATTTAAACACATATGTATATATCTCTTTCATAAGATCGAAATTAGAATATGCGTCTGTCATTTGGAATCCCCACGTATTTAATCTTATCGCACGTAGTGATAGGCTGCAACGAATTTTTATTAAATTTGCTACGCGTTCACTATCCTATTTAGCGATTGTTCCCTACGAGTCCAAGTGCTTGTTTGTAGGCCTATGTTCTCTGGAATCGCGCAGGAAAGTTCAATCAACCTTACTCCTATATGATATAATAAATGGTAATATTGATTGTCCTGACTTGCTGTACGCAATACCATTACCAGAGTAAATCTTGTATAGAATTCAGCATTGACAAAACTGAGTTCAAACTTTTGCTTATTTGTATTTTAAAATAATTGTTATCGGTCAACTGTTAAGTTGTCTTTGTATAAATGTACATACATATGTTTTTCTCTTACTTTATTTTATGTTTTAAGTATAGTTAGTAAGTATTTTTTGTTATTCATAGTCTGTAAGGATTTTTGTCCATAGACTGAAATAAATAAATAAATAAATAAAATTCAAACAACCATAGCAAATAAACTTGAAATTTCTGAACTTAAATAATGCTTCTACTTCATATTTGGAAAAGCCTGCACATCTTACATGAAATCTCTTGTTTCAAAAGCTATACACGATCACATTGGATTCCCGGTAATTATTATGGCATTTTCCACCATTACGATCGATAGGTTCCTCAGGAAACTTATAGGCAACAAAAGTAAATTGTGTTTAAAATTTTTTGGTTTATTTTTGTGTAAAAAAAATCGAATTCTTTTAGAGCGCCAATCAAAACCACGACTTCTAAAATGCAAAATGAATATATCTTATATATTAGTGATGTTACGAATTTCAATTTTTAGTATTCGCGAATACGAATACGAATATTTGAAACAGTATTCGCCGAATACGAATACGAAAATTAATTTTAAGGTTTAGAGCCACACAATATATCAAATTTAATTAGGAAAAAGACCTAACTTGGCGTCAGAAACAATAAATTGATATAAACAGTCACACTACTTTACACTGCAGTCAGACGTTCAAGTTTTTATTCAATTCTCTTTCTAGAAATTTACACAAACTGCTTGTCAAAATTCACAAAAATTGAAAGCTGCACGAAATTTCAAAGCAATTTGCTTTCAAGGACACAAAAAATTATGGCGGCAGAATATATCTATTTATGTATGTATATGAAAACAAACGAGAGTTTATAATCAAAATGGCAATCAGCTGCTTTCTTGAAAGCAATTTGAAACACTCAATTGAACGAAAATTTGGAAGCAAATTCTCAGCAAATTTTATAATTGTGAGTGTATTGGTAAAAAATGAGAGAGGATTGAATCTTGAAACAAAAATTGAATGAAAACTTGATCGTGTGACCCCCAAGTTAGGTTTATAACATTATTATGACATTGAGATGCCGAATTTGAAGACCACTACTGAACATTTTTAAATTATTTTACTTACATACATACTTTGGGATTTCGTTTTTCTTACTCTGGTTGCGCTTTTAATTAGTAATTCAGTGCTGCTTGGGAGAACATATTTTGGCAGATTGCGCAGCCACATGTCTCGGTGGACTTTAACTTATTTAATTTTAGTTCTTCCATTTTTTAAATCCAACATTCCTTTACTGAGAATTGATTACTAACTTTACATGACATGAATTTACATATAAGACTTTAACTTTTAAATGATAGTTACGAAATATAATTTTCGTTTGTTTTTTAAGAAGATTATTATCTTGCGTCAAAGATAAAGAGTTTTCTTTCGTTAAATAAAAATTGATATAAATTAATATATTTTTGTACATTTTATGTACTTCTTTAAACTTTTTGAATGATTTCTTTTTTGAGAAAATATATGTGCAAATTATTCGTGAAATATTCGCTTGAATTTGGCGAATACGAATATCTTAAAATAGGCGAATGGTCGAATAATCGAATACCAATACGAGTATTTGTAACATCACTATTATATATACACATATATATAAAAGGTTTTCCAATAGAGATGATATGATTTTGAAGTGACGTTTCGGCCATTTGTAATATGTCATGATCTGTCATTTGTTTTTCAAGGTATTCAGTAGTGTTTACAATTTCATCATGCCGAGATATACGCAAAAACAACGCTTACAAATTTTCCAGTTTTATTATCAAAATAATCGTTTTCCAATTTTCGTGCGCTTTTGCCATTTTATGGTCGTAATAGTCGTAAAAGTGTGCCGGCTATTCTTCGAATTGTTTAAAATTTTGAGCTTACATTTTCTTTACATAATGTGCCAATAAGTCTCTCAGAGCGATCGGTTGTGTTTCCTCTTTTCTTGTTTAATTACTATCTAAAAAAAAACTAACGGTTTTCCACATTCTTTATCACACGCGCGTGCATTTTCTAAGAAATTTTTTCATAAACAAATTCTATTCTGAACAGTTGCGAAAACAATAAATATGCTCTCCAATAAGAGGTTCCACCTATTAGGAGATTATATTGAAAATTCTTCTAAAAGACAAAAACCAAACGACTATCCCAATTTGCCATCACCCAAACTAGACCCAACTTCCAACCCAAAATATTTAATAATCTCAACCACAGATCCTACCAAAACGCTGTCAGACATCAGTCCATTTGTACTTCAGAAGAGCATCGAATCCATAAGTACCGAAATAAAATCGATCTCCCAGCTACGAGACAGCAGTCTGCTCATACTTGCTCGCAACACACGTGTTGCCGATAGATTTCTCAAAACAAAATCGCTGGGACCATGTAATGATACCTGCAAACTCCACTCTTCATTAAACTCAGAAAAAGGTGTCATATACGCACCATGTCTTCAAAAAGTCACTGAAGATGAAATTGTCAAAGAACTGAAAAATCCAGGCGTTATCGAGGCATATAAATTCACCAAACTGAATGAAGACGGGAACATTTAACCTCTATCGCCTCCCAACTGTTATCGATGTGGCATGGTGCAAGTGCAAAGTAGACCACTACTTTCCTAATCCCATCCTGTGCAAAAACTCGGACACACGATGCAACGGGACCCCTACTTGTCCACCACACGAAAAATTGAGTTGGCCCCACACACTTTGCACCAATTGCTCTGGCGACCTCTCAGCCACAGACAAGCAATGCCCGCGATACATACAAATGAAGGAAATACTGAAAATTAAAACAACAAACTACTGCAGCATATGTGAAGCTCGCCGTAAGTACCAAGCTATTCATCCAACTCCTAAAATCTCCAAAACAAACACGTACGCATCAATAACATCAGAATCAACTTCAAAAAATACAGAAACAGCTAACCAACAATCAGAAAAATAATTCCAACCAATCGTCCCAAGAACTTCAACTAATCGCGCCGATATTCAATTCTTAACATCAAAATACAGCACAAAGGCAAAAATAACCAACTCCGATAAAACATCAACATCAAAACTCAAAGAAACCGTAATAAAAACACCAAAAAAACCAACAGGCACATCATTACCAAAAAACACCAATATAAATACAACAAAAAACAGAGAAGAAATTATATCTTCGCAAATACAGTCAAGGAAATTTAAGTCACCAATATCTGATTTAACACAAAAATTAATCAACACCAATTCGTACTACATACCATCGGAATCTCGTGACGAGATTTCAATGAATGAATCACCCTCGTAGGAGATCATAATGGACTAAGTGCAGTCAAATTCTCTCCAATTCAACTAAATAGCACCATAGAAATAAATTTCTTTTTTCCACTTAAATCTCACGAACATAATTATATTTTATTAAAAATAAAACAAAATCTTTTTAATTTTTCTTTTATTTTCATTTAATGTTCTTTTCTTCTCAACTCTTAGATTAACACTGAACTTAAATTACTTGTTTCTTAATATTAAATATAAAAAAAATATGGAATGGTATAATATAATGAATAAAGAATTGAAAAATAACGGTAAGACCGGTTTTAAATATTAAACAAATTAAAAAGAAAATAGATAAAAATGATTAAAGAAAAATATGATAAAAATAAATATAAAGGATAAACAAAGATTAAATTAAATAAACTATAATAATAATAATTAAGGGGGAGGAGAAGGGAAAGAAGATGTGTATGCAGAATATATAACTCCCCCACCCTTTGAGTACACATTACACCTGGAATGTGAGATTCTAAAATTATTTTTATTAAAATTAAAATTTTAAAGCATATATATACATATATTTTTAAATATTTAATAAAATAAAATTTTGTTCATAGTTTTCAATTAAATAATCACCCCTATCGTGAATAATTTTCCACATGAATTTTTTTCACTTTTCACGTATTTGCAATCGTGAACAACTCACATGAAAAAATTTTATTCAGTGAAAAAATGTTCACTTCAAGAAATTCCCCTTATCGTGAATACCTTTTTCCCTCGGAATTTTTTCACTTTTCCCTTTAATTTATTCACTTTATTTTTGATGGGGAACAGAACAGAACATGTATGTATTTCTTCTTATAATTCGAATATCAAAGGTTAAAAAGTTTATTTTAATGAAAAGATCTAATAATAAGGCACAAAGTGATGTATTCCTCAATAAAGTGCAAAAAACAGGCCGATTGCCTGCAGATTTGTGAAGCTTTAATTTGTTGGCATTTTTTCGTTTTGTTGGCTTTCCAAAAAGTAGCTGAATTATTTTTCCACATAAAAGTTAGAATGCAATAAACAAACGGAGCAACCAAACTAAAGCTCCATCACTGAATATTTAACTTTGATTTTTGATGTTTTCTTTAAAATAAATATGTCCGTGTATATTTTTGAACAAAAAGTTCTATGATGTTTTATTTTTTTAATCTTCTTACCTTTTTTACATTCACTAAGAACTGATAGCGGGAATAATTTTTCACGGGAGATTCACGATACCATTTTTCCCTTCGAGTGGAATTAAAATTTTACGTGAACAAATATTTCACTTCTTATTCACGATAGGGGTGAATATATTTTAATTTTTGTTTTATAATAATCAGCAAATATTTATAAAATATATTTCTTATGTAATATTAAAAACAAAATTAGTTTCACTTCATTTGGAATTGTTTCTACCAGTAATTTTTCTGTCAAATTTAACGTCTGGTATTTCATTTTGATGTTTAAAAACTCTTTTTACAATTTGTCTATCACGCTTGCAATAATTTTCGTCAATAAAATTTGTTTTATTCTTTTCCTTAACTTGTTTTATTATATATTTAGGATTTTGCTTGAGGTTTTGAAAACCAAGATTCTTTACAAATTCTTTTCCCTTATACTCATGACAATCTTCTTTATCTTCATTAGTTTTCCTAATTCTTTCCATTTTATTACTTTGTATACTATCATGTAAATTTTTCCAAATAGATTTATCTACTTTATTATGAAGCAAATCATTAGGTTTGTATCCTGTTGTCGTATGAATTGTTCATTATAGATTTGAACTGCTTTATATACAAGGGCCTTATCATCAAATTCTTTATTCTTCTCTTCTAACTTAAAAAGTCGAATATGCTCATTTAATGTTAAATGGAAACGTTCAATATCTGAATTACCTGTGTATGTATTGGGACAAGTAAAGTGAAAATCTATTTCCTCGGAATTAAGAAAATCTCTTATAAAAGCGGTATTAAATTCGTTGTCAGCAATAATCTTTCTCGGTCGACCTAATATAGATATTCTTTCTCTAAATATTTCAACAATACTCATCGAATTTTTATCACTCAAATAATGGATAGATACATGTTTAGTTAATTTGTCAATGAATGTTAAAAATCTCGTATTTTTATTTAAAAACCATATGTCTGTATGAACTATTTCATTCGAACTTATAGGTGGTTCTGTAACACATAACTTCGTTTTAATAGGCCTCCTATCAAACTTACACATATTACATATAACGCAATTATTAATAAATTTGTGTATTTCTAATTTTAAATTTGGGTAATATATTTTATCTTTAAGTTCTAAAAAAGTTTCTTCAATCCCCCTATGGTTTCTGTCATTATGATACTTTGCAATTATTTCCAGAAGATTTTCCCTATCAAAGATATCTTTAATAAATTTGTTGCATCGCAAAAACTTCATATCAGGGACATTTGAGAAAAAATTAACTATTGTTTGTTGTAAAGTTTTAAAAATTTCAAAATTATCGCAAAATATTGCTACAGTTCCTTTTATTGGGAAAATTTCCTTTAAAAATTCCAATACCTTTTCCTCAAAATATTCTGTCAGTGTAATTTCATATCTTATTTTTCTACCATATAAAATTGTTCTCTTATACTTATTTCTAGTTCCTGTATTTACTAAAAGCTGATTTTTGAATACATTTACCGATGATTCTGATAATGAAATATAATCATTTAAATTTTCATATCCACTATGGATTGTGGCTAAATCAGATTGAATTTCGTTTTCTTCTAAAACATTTACGTCTATACGGCTAAGGAAGTCAGCAACTTGATTCGTTTTTCCTTTTATGTATTCTATTTGAAAGTCATATTCGTTTAGCTGTAACTTCCATCGCTGTAATTTCATGTTAGGCTCTTTTATTGAATTGAGCCACACAAGTGGTCTATGGTCGGTTTGAATTTTAAATTGCCTACCAAATAAATACGGCCTAAAGTATTTTACTGACCAAACAATCGCTAATAATTCTTTTTCAATTGCGCTATAATTTAGTTCATGTTTATTTAAAGTACGCGACGTAAAAGCAACAGGATGCCCATTCTGTGACAATACTGCACCCAGAGCATCATTACTAGCATCTGTGGTCAAAACAAATAATTTGTCAAATTTAGGATATGCCAAAACTGGAGTGGAACATATAATTTTCTTTAATTTAATAAAGGAATTAATGTAATTTTGGTCGTTATTATTTATAACCGATCCTTTTTTCAAATATGAAATTCTAGGCAATGCAACTTGGCTATAATCCTTAATAAATTTTCTATAAAAACCAGTTAAGCCTAAAAACGATCTAATTTCTTTAACTGTCTTTGGTAATGGAATTTTCTTAATAGTATCTACTTTCTTAGGATTTGGTTTCATACCATCAGGTGTTATTATATGTCCTAAATACTCTGACTCACGTTTAAAAAAATTACATTTATCAACTTGTACTTTAAGATTGTATTCAGATAGTCTTTGAAAAATTTTTCTTAATGATAAAATATGCTCGTGAAGAGAAGTGGAAAACACCAATATATCGTCTAAATAAACAACGCATATATTGTTAATATAACCCTGTAGTACTTCGTTCATCATTCTTTGGAAAGATGCTGGGGCATTTTTCAACCCAAATGGCATTCTCGTGAATTCGTAATGTCCCGTTGGAGTCGAAAATGCTGTCTTGTGTCTGTCTTCTGGTAAAATTGGAATTTGGTGGAAGCCTTTGGCTAAATCTAAAGTGCTAAAACACTGTGAGTTTCCTAATTTTGAAAAAAGATCATCCATATTCGGTATTACGGTAGTCTACTACTACCCTCCATTTTTCCTTTCCTGAATTATCAAGTTTTTTCGGAACAACCGAAAGAGGTGCATTATATGGACTACACGATTTAGTTATTATTCCCGATTTCAACATTTCATCTATTTGATTTTCTACTTCTACTTTATGGACTTCTGGAAAACGATATGTCCTAGAATAAACAGGAATGTCATTTTTCGTCGGTATTCTATGTCTATATTTACCCACACAAGATAAATCTTCACCTTCAATATAAAATACATTCTTAAAGTCTTTTATTAATTTCGTTAATTCACTGATTTCTTCATTGTTTAAATTATCCATATTTAACTTTTCAGACAAATAGTCAATTTGTGGCTCATTAAAATTGATATCAATAATTATTGATTCTAAATAAGATTTATCATTTTCTGTATATTCCGCAGAAGAATTTCCGAACACTAGCGGAATTGTCGCATTAGTAGTTATCAATAAGTTTTCCTTTAAGTCTATTTTAGCTCCTAGAGGCTTTAAAAGGTTAAATCCTAGTATTCCATCAAAATCACTAAATATTTCAGTTTCAAACATTTCTATTTTGGAACATGGAGAATTGAACTCTTTAAATAATGGTATAGTTATTTTCGATGTGGTAAAAGTTTTGGAACAAATAGTGTTTAAAACTATTGGACGCTCAAGCTCTGTCTTAAAAGAGCTATGAAACAGGCCTCTTTTTATGAGAGTTGTACCTGATCGTGTATCTATTAATAATTTTATGGGAACAGTTTTAGTCTTTACCACTATGCAGGGTAAAGATCGTCTACCACTAACTGAAAATTTGACATTTGAATATTTTCCACTTCCATATTAACTGGTATATTTATGCTTGTTCGTTGAGAATTTTGCCCATTAAAATTTTTTGAATTATTTCTATTTGTGCTATTACTCTGAGTATTATTTTGTGCATAAGTTTGTCCATATTGACCAGAGTTTGTAAAGCTATTATTTTGAAATTCTTCTGGATTATTTTGTCTATATTGCCCGGAATCAGAAAAATTTTTAGTAAGATAATTTCCAGAATATTGGTTATTTCCGAAACTTCTATAATAATTTGCTGAAAATTGGTTATAGTTAGGGTAAGTATTTTGATTATTAAAACGTCCAGTACTGTTCTGCGTGTACTGATTAGAATTATATCTATTTTGATTATTAGAAAAATTTCTATTTCGATTCATAGGAAAATTTTGATTATTCTGATTTTCAAATCTAGGCGAAAAATATTTTTTTTTATATAGTATATGCATATTATTTATTGAATCTTCAATAATAGATTGAAACATTAATAAGTTTTTCAAATCTTAAATCTAACAATATTAAATGTAAGTTTAGAAAATGCTAAACAAAATTTTTAGTTACAACGGTTGATTTTTGTTGTTTTACATATCTCGTGTACGGCTGATAGAAAGAGTGTCCCTCCTCCTAAGTCGGGTGTGGCCTCTATACTCTAGAATATTGCGCGCAAGTGGGTTTGGGTGCAACTCAAGTTTTTTAATGTATTTTTTTGCGTGTTTCGAAAATACTGTCTTTACCAACGGAACGTTTAGATCTTTATGAATTCTATGGTTTCTGACATACCAGGGGGCTGCAGTTATTGTACGTAGAATTTTATTTTGTCGCCTTTGAATTTTTTCTACATTCGATGCTGAGGCAATGCCCCATAACTGGATTCCATAGGACCATATTGGTTTCAGGATCCCGTTGTATAGTAGAAGTTTACAGTCTAGGCTCAGTATAGAATTTCTTCCCATAAGCCAATTCATTTGGGCTGCTTTTAATTTCATTTGCATCAACTTTGCGTCTATAAGCGATTTCCATGTTAAACGGCGATCAAGGTGAACGCCTAGATATTTGACTACACTATGTTGCGGAATAGTCTCGGTGTTGATTTGTATAGGCGGGCATGTTTCCCTTCGCAACGTAAAAGTGACGTGTACACATTTCTGCTCGTTAGCTTTTATACGCCATTGTTTGAGCCATTTTTCCAATTTGGATATATACCCTTGTAAGTTGATAGAAGCTTCTACTGGATTTTCATGGACGCTTAAAAAAGCTGTATCATCAGCAAATGTTGATGTATGACTGTTATTGCTTAACGGCAAGTCAGAGGCATAAAGTAAATAAAGTAAGGGACCGAAGATGCTGCCTTGGGGAACTCCGGCTTCGATCGACTGCGGAGGGCTTAAAAAATTGCCTTCCCTAACTACAAATTTTCGTTCCTCTAGATAGCTTTTTAAAAGCTTGATGATGTTTGCGGGGAGATTGCGTGTTAATTTGTGGATAAGACCTTTGTGCCGTACTTTATCGAAAGCTTGAGAAACATCTATAAAGAGCGCAGAGCAATATTTCTTTTTTTCAAAGGTGTCTCTAACTACGTTCACAAGTCTGTGAGTTTGTTCAATAGTGCTATGTTGTCTGCGGAAACCAAATTGATGATCTGGAATCCACTTCTAGTCACTATAGGCATCAGCTTGCTCATATACAGCTTTTCAAATAGTTTTGAAATGTTGGGCAATAAGCTAATAGGCCGATAGGATTCAACCTTCGTATGATCCTTGCCGGGCTTTGGTATCATAATAATCATCGAAACCTTCCATTCTGCAGGATAGTATTGCAGCCGTAGAATACTATTAAAAATGAAGAGTACAAATCTTTTTGCAATATAAGGCAGTTGTTGAAGCATTTTGTTGCTTATTTTGTCGACACCTGGGGCTTTTCTGGTGTTAAGACTAGTAATAGTATTTTCAATCTCCGTCATGTTAAATCTGATCGGTATTTCTGGTAAAGAGACGACTGGTGGCAGTTCAAAAATATCAGCAGAAATATTCGCGGTAAATACTTTTTCTACGTGTTTAACAAATAGATCACCTTTTTCAGCATCAGTTCTTGCCCAGTCACCATTAGAGGCTCGTAATGGAGGTTTGCACATCACTGGCCTTTTAAGTCCTCTGGCTGCACGCCACAGCGAATAATCTGTTGATGGTGTTGCATTGAGTTCTTGCAGAAATTTTTGCAGCGAAGCTGTTTTTTGTGATTGTAAAACTTTTCTTAGCTGTTTGGTACACTCCTTAAGCCTTAATTTTAGCTGAGGCGATCTGTAACGTTGCCATTCTCGTCGAGCTCTCCGTTTTTCAGTCAATAGCCTTTCTATATCTGCACAAAAAATATTGTTAAATCTCGCTTGTTGATTTGATTGAATTGAAGAAGCATTAAGAGCAGCTTGTTTAGCATGTGCTTCAAACAACCTAATAGAATTTTCTATGTCAGCAGGTGTTCTCAATGGCATATTTTCCGTGCAATGAGCACTCAAATATTTTTTGTATTACAGCCAGTGCAGGTGTCAGCGGTTAATCACATGTTGGTGCAGTTGTGTGTGAGTAAATAGTGATAATAGTAGGCGAGTGATCTGAAGACAAATCCAAAGATGCTTCTACTTCAATCATTTCGCTGGGCACGCCGTTCATAATCCCAAAGTCGATAACATCAGGAATTTTTTGACGATCCGTTGGCCGATATGTTGGCTGACCACTTGAAACTACATTCAAACCCATTTTTAAAATTGTGTCAAACAAAACACGAGCTTTAGGACTGATTAAACGTGAGCCCCAAAATGTGTGTTTAGCATTGTAGTCGGCAGCTGCTAGAAAACGGGACCCCAGTGTTGTATAAAATGCGGTATATTGACTCTCTGAAATTGAAAACCTGGGAGAAGAGTAAACAGATGATATCACAAGCTTTTGATAAAAATTTTCAAAGCAGATGTTCGTTGCTTGAAGATATTCTTCACGAAGGTCATTTAGTAGGTAGTGTTTTATTCGAGTTTTTATTAGGATTCCAGAGCCACCACAAGCTCTAGCTTGCGGATCCTTGGTGTCGTAGAAATTATATCTACTAATTCGAAAATAGCTTCGAGACGTCAAGTGAGTTTCTGAGATAAGCATAACATCGATTTGTTTATCCAGAAGAAAATATTCAATTTCATTTTTATGTTGGCAGATGTCGTTTGCGTTCCAAAAACAGATTCTTAAGTTCATGGTTTTTTCAATACAGCCTGCAACAAGGTAGACTGCGTTTTCAACATTTCCTGCATCATACAGGACATGTTGAGAGTAAATGTGTTAACTGTTTGTATTAGGATCTCTATCGAGGCTTCAATACAACTAAAATTATGCCCTGATTCTTCATTTACTGGTACAATTTTTTGCGGCGGAATCTGGTTACTCTTTAAGATATTAGCGTATGAAAATTGACTATTAGGTTTTTGTTGAGTAAGAGTCGTGTTAGACTTTAAAACATTTGAGTATTGATTATGGCTAGACGACGGTTGAGGTAACTGTGGGTAGTTTAAAGGAGTGTTGGGCTGAGCGGGAGTAGCATTTGTTTTTCTGTTCGACGAATTTTTAAAAAGAGAATAAAGAGGGCAGCCCTTATAGTTGGCAGTGTGGTTTCCGCCGTAATTACCTCGTTTTTTCCTTTGGTATCACCTTTTATTTTGTCACAGTTAGCGGTAATGTGTAACTCGCCACATACAACGCAAACGGTAGGCAACTTGCAATAAGTTTTGGTATGGCCAAATTCTTGACAGTTCATGCATTGGATAGGTCCAGTTTTTTTATGTGGCATCTCAACGGTAACTCTTCGATGCAACAAGTATTTTAAGCTATAGATTGGGTGCGATTCATTTTTTTTAATTTTCAAGTCGCCTGGCTGTAGCTGGACTCTAAAAATAGGTTGGGGGATTTTTTTCCCTGTTCTTAATGTTTGAAACATTTTTCACTTTGAAGCCACTATTTTCAAGGCCAGACTTTACCTCTTCCGGATCCACGCTTGAATCTATTCCTTTTATAACTACTGTTAGGCCTTTAGCACTCTTCAGTTGATATGTATAAAAGTGTTTGTTTTTAGTCTCAAAATCTGAGACAATTTTCCTGTAATTATTATCTCGTGTTACCTGAATTTTAGTTTCGTTGATTTTGCCACGCTTAATTGGAGTTACATAGAACTCATTTTCTCCAATTAATGAGATAAGGCTTTTTACCAAAAAGTTGGAGTTCTGTTCTCTTAAATATATCGGCGGTGGTTTATTGCAATTTAAAATTTTTTGAATAAAAATATTCTGTCTCAACCAAAATTTCTTTTGCCTTTAGCAACGTATTCGGATTTCTTGCATTCAAAACTAATTTTGGTTCATTTGGTAATTTACTTATAAAAATTTTTAAACCCATTTTTTAGTTATTTTGAGTTAAACCACTGGTTATCATTCACATCTATGCTGGTTTTTAAATTTAACTTAGTTAACAATTTAATCATATGGTCGTAAAAATCATTAATACTTGATCGCAATTCTGCAGTTTTTATTTTGTTAATAATGCTTTCTACACTCTCCGTAATATTAAAATTAACTCTTAAAATTACCTTCATCTCCTCCCAGTTCTTAGGGTTGTTGTTATTAATCATGGTGATATTAGCATTGGAAACAATTTTATTCCGTACTCTTAAATCGAACAATGTTAAAAGAGCTACGTCAACATATTTACGAATCTCTTCAACGTGATTCATAAACATTTCCAATTCCTCCGCCTTACCGTCGAATTCTGGAACACCGTCTAAAAGCTTAAACGCATCGAATTTTGTTGTAGTTAGTTGTTGCTTGTTCTTCTTCCGATTCGCTGCTTTTGTTAAACAACCACCTCGTACGTTTATTATTCTTTTGTTTTTGTTGGTGTTGGTTGAGTTTGCCAAACTCCTTATTTTAGAGATAAATGATTAAACGTTTTGGCTTTTCGTTTATAGAATGTAGTTAAACTCCTGATTTAGCATATATGTATGCATGTGTGTATACATACATACATATGTTGGTATTTCAAAAAAAGTAAATTAATAAATTCTTTTTGGCATTTTTAGCTTGTTTTCACTCCTTTTTTTAATTAACGTTTATCATGTAATATTTAATTTTTTATGTTATTACACTTTTTTAAACGTATAACAGAGTTGATTTCTTCGATTAGTTCTTGACAAATCACATTAATAAAATTTTTGCTTTAATATGAATTTTTTATCATAGATTCTATATTAAAGTACGTACTACTAAAATTTGTGTACACCTTATTCTTATTGTTTTAAATCTATTTGCCGATAGTTTTTCTGAAAATTATTTATTCTATTACAGAAAATTTTTATCGGTTTTTGCGTCTCGCGTTTGGACAATATGTCTTAAAATTTTTCTTTTTTGTTGGAACCAAAACGTTGTGAAGTTTTGCGTTCATTTAAGAAAAACTATTTCACAAATTTTTCAGATAAACTTTAATAACTTCACTTATTAAAGCTGGTCCATAAGCCCGACTGCGCCAATTATATTTTATTAAAAATAAAACAAAATCTTTTTAACTTTTCTTTTATTTTCATTTAATGTTCTTTTCTTCTCAACTCTTAGATTAACACTGAACTTAAATTACTTGTTTCTTAATATTAAATATAACAAAAATATGGAATAGTATAATATAATGAATAAAGAATTTAAAAATAACGGTAAGACCGGTTTTATGTATTAAACAAATTATGGAATGGCATAATATAATAAATAAACAATTTAAAAATAACGGTAAGACCGGTTTTTTTTATTAAAAAGAAAATAGATAAAAATGATTAAAGAAAAATATGATAAAAATAAATATAAAGGATAAACAAAGATTAAATTAAATAAACTATAATAATAATAATTGAGGGGGAGGAGAAAGGAAAGGAGATGTGTATTCAGAATATATAACTACATGGGCTTCGACATAATCCAATGGAATATCAAAGGCTTTTTTAACAATCACAGCGAACTGCAATTGATTTTGAGAGTTTGACCCTACTGTTATTTTCTTACAAGAAACCCACTGCCATTTTAATTTAACTCCCATACTCCCCAAAAATTATAATGGATACTTTGTCAACTCACCATACAACACTACTGCAAAACAGGGCGTTGGAGTACTAGTGAAATCCAACATCCCACACAAACAACTATTTATCAACACAACTTATCAAGCAATTGCTATTGAAATCACCCTCAACTTAACATTTATTATACTATCCGTATATATACCACCTAATAAAGAAATTGATGGAAACCAGCTGTCAACATACTTCTCCTCATTCCGTCACCCTGTTATAGTAAACGGAGACTTTAACTGTTGGAACACAATCTGGGGATCGAAAACAAATAACAACAGAGGTCTGACTCTACAAAAAGCAATAGACAACTCAAACTTCTGCATATTAAACGATTGCACCCCTACCCACTTGCCAACACATGGTACATTTACTCATATTGATATAACATTTTGCAGTCTGAACTTACTCCCTCTACTTAATTGGTCAGTAATCAATGACCTACACAACATTGATCATTTCCCGATATTTATATCCATGAAAACCATGGGAAACAATGGCACTCGTATAAAAATGTCCAAATATCTATATCATCGCGTAGATTGGAGGAAATACTCCCAAAAAGCCGAAGTAGAAATCCTCAAACACATTCCACAAACAAAGAATACACCCTTCACACCAAAAACAACAGTACCATGGTGGATGGTGGATGGTTATGGGGCACTGCCTCAGCATCAAATGTCGAAAAAATTCAAAGGCGACAAAATAAAATTCTACGTACAATTACAGCAGCTCCCTGGTATGTCAGAAATCATCGGATTCATAAAGATCTAGATGTTCCGTTGGTGAAGACAGTATTTTCAATAAACGCTAAAAAATATATAAAAAAACTTGAGGTGCACCCAAATGTACTTGCGCGCAATATTTTAAATTATAGAGGCCACACCCGGCTGAAAAGGAGGGATACTCTTTTTCTCAGCCGTACACGAGAGGTGTAAAACAACATAAATTAACCGTTGAAATTAAAAATTTTGTTTAGCATTGGCTAAACTTATATGTAATATTTTTTAGATTTAAGATTTGAAAAACTTATTGATAATTTAATTTACAATTGAAGATTCAATAAATAATAAAATTTATGAAAAAAAAAAAAAAAAAAAAAAAACCATGGTGGAATGATTCCTTATCGTATTTACCTTTAAAGCCTATCCAAATCAAGAAAATCTAATATAGTACAAGAAAAACAAATGCCAAGTTTCGCCAAGAATTAAAAACGCCAAAAAAGAAAGCTTCAAAAATGTTACTAAATCAATACACACACACTCCAATCACTGATATCTGGAACAAAATTAACCGTTAAAAGCAATTATTAATCAGAACGTTAGCCTAACTGACCCCTTGTCAATCGCCAATACCTTTGGAAAAACATGGGCAGAATACGCATCAGATAAAAACTTTTCACAATTATTTAATCACTATTGGAAGAACCAATAACAATGATTGAACGTGCTGAGTTAAAAAAAAGTTAAAAGATCAACTCCAGGTCTCGACCAAACAAAAATTGCTAGATTTATACAATACAATATTTAAAAGCGGCAACATCCCGCAAAACTGGAAACTTGCTATTGTAGTACCGATCCCAAAAACAAAAAATGCTTTCACCACTGATGCTTACCGGCCCATATTGTTACTCCCCTGCGTCACAAAATTAATCAAACGAATCGTAGCTGCCACAATGTTATGGTTCATGGAAAAGAAAAAACTAATTGCCAAAGAACAGGTAGCTTTTAAACTAAATAAGGATTGTGTCGACGCACTGCTACACTTTGACAACTATATAACAGCATTGTCAGCAAAAAACCACGAGACAACATTATCGATAGACTTTGAAAAAGCATTTGCCAGGGTCGGTCCATATGTCATCCTAGACGCCCTAAAATCATGGAAAATAGACTAAAACATATATAACTTTGTAAAAACTTTCCCCACAAATAGAAACTTTAAGGTAAGAATTAATGGTTATTTAGCTAACACATTTGTTTTGAGAAACGGTATCCCACAAGGATCCCCTCTCGGTGATATTATTTCAAATTGCTTTTAACGAAATAAGCAAAATCCTAAACAACATCCCGCTTATTGATCACTGTTTATACGCAGATGACCTTTACATTTTAACCAAAAAAATAATAATAATATCGAATCGACAAACATCTTATCAAGGGCTCTGTGCGATATCAGTAAATGGACCGAATACTCAGGAGCAAAAATCTCATTGAAAAAAACAAAAAAGCTTCATATAGTATGTAGGAAACAAAATTGTGATTCATATACCCACAAAATACAAGCTGATGGAATCGCTATACAAAATGTCGACCAAATAAAAATCCTAGGGGTGATATTCTCCCGTAAATACCATTGGAAAGATCACTGTATCAATTTGAAAAACTCATTGCTAGCCAGAGCAAATATAATCCGCTATCTGTCTTTGAAAAGTGCAGTGCATAGCAACACTTTGACTTATTTAACAAAAACTATAGTACTGAGCAAAATGGACTACGGGATGTTCCTGCACGGAAATAGCCCCAATTCCACACTAAACATCATCAAACCAGCATACAATAAAGCCGCTGTTTACGCATACATTATTTAACCACATAAAAACTGACACGACCGAAGAACAATTTTTAAAACTTTTTGCAGAAAAAAAGACAGAGCCAAAAAGTAACGGTTGGCGCTTCTTATACACAGACGGCTCAAAATACCAACAAATCCTACCCGCGTACGCTGTAGTCGATGACGAAGGTAACAACGTAGTACTCAACACCCTATCTCAACACTCCTCGATTTTTACCACCGAAGCCTGCGCAATATTTTTTTTTTAAAAAACACAACCCGCAAAGCGATTAGCTTGTTTGCAGAAAATACCCAGGATCTATGGCCGGAACCAAACCGACAAGCTCCGTACTACTAAGCTAGCATTGCCACGGCGGCACACGCAACCCAATGGAAAAAGAAAACCATAATTTGTACTGACAGCTTATCTGTACTCAAGACAATAAACAATCCGTTCAATAACAAATGGAACAAAACCATTAAAATCAGAGATGCCCTAATAAACAACGAAGGAAAAACAAAAATTTAATGGGTCCCTAGCCACATAGGCATCTTAGGCAACGAAAAAGCGGACATCGCAGCAAGATATGCTTCCCATGCCCCTATTCTACTAGATGACAAGGTAGAAAAAATAGATCTACGCCGACAAATCTCAAAAATAACCAAATCATTCATCCTCATTATGTCAAGATAAACCCTAATTTTAAAAGTCCTATTTATCCGGTGGATGCAGGCAAAAATAAAACAAAAAAATTCTCAAGACATCAATTCGGCCACACAATATTCTCCCATGAACACATATATCTATATATATAAAATACAAAAAATGTTTGTACCCATGTTCGCTATAGACTCGGAAACTATCCAACCGATTTGACCCAAACTGGTGTCATTCAAAAGGAAATTTATAGAGGATGGTTTTAGGCTTTTAATATTTCAAGTGGGCGTAGCCCCTCCCACATAAATTGAATAACATCATATATCTTGACTATTGTGATAGCAAGAGTTTTGAAACATTGCAATAGTTCATATGTTACTAATGTGAGTAATCAGGACAAAAATGGGCGTTATCGGACAAGTGGGCGTGGCAGCTCCCATATAACCCAAAAATTGAAATCGCCATATTTTGGGCATTTTTTGACCTACGTCGATGATATTTGGTACATATGGTATTGCCATAATTTGGAATACGTACCGGGAGAAAAGTGGATGGGACCACGCTCCTTTTTATTAAAATTAAAAATCGTAATATAGTCTTAACTACTGGACCGATCGTCACAATAGGATATATAAATACTTTTAATTTTATTTTATAACGAGGGGGGTAGCGAAGTACACCGGGATCAGCTAGTATTAAATAAAACCGCTAGACCCATATGTGCATCTTGTAACTGCAATCTAACAATAATCCACCTCCTCAACGAATGCACATCACTACACACTCTAAGAGTTAAACACTTCAACAACATAGAACCTCTCAAAGTACTACAAAATCCTTCAACAACAAACATCAACAACATCTATAAATTTAAAAAAGAGGCAAAACTATCAAAGTGACAAAACGCATTCCTCATCTACATATAAAACACAAAGCCACTTACATATAAACTCATACATAGGCATCTCCCACACAGAGCTGATAGCCCTGGCAGCTATGCACACCTTCTTTTTTTAATCTTATAATTTATTTATAAGATTAAACTAAATAATAATAATAACAATATTTTTTTTTTTTTTTATATTATTATTATTACGAATAAACGTAATAATTAATTGAACTTATATTGATTTACATATGAAAAGTAATATTATCAGGCTCAAGTTCAGTTTTATTGAATTAATGAAAATTCAAAATTACTAAGAGTTTTTTTGTGTTGGAAAATATTATTATTTATATCCAATCAGTTTTTAGCAGAACGTATCAGTACTGATTTCAAGGCCGCTACACCTCTCATCAGCGTTCAATTGTCCATCTTTACAATTTTCGTAAAGTGGATACTAATTGAGAAGAATATCAACTATTTAACCAGTTTTCAACAGAAATAGAATATGAGAATTAATTTTTAATTCAATTTTTATTCTACAATGAAACAGTGCTGGTTAGTACGAAATTCCCTCATTACTGTTTAATAATTTCTGTTGAAAACTGGTTAAATAGTTGATATTCTTCTCAATTAGTATCCACTTTACGAAAATTGTAAAGATGGACAATTGAACGCTGATGAGAGGTGTAGCGGCCTTGAAATCAGTACTGATACGTTCTGCTAAAAACTGATTGGATATAAATAATAATATTTTCCAACACAAAAAAACTCTTAGTAATTTTGAATTTTCATTAATTCAATAAAACTGAACTTGAGCCTGATAATATTACTTTTCATATGTAAATAATGTTTTTTTTTTTGATAATTTTATCATTTATTGAATCTTCAATTAAAAATTGAAACATCAATAAGTTGTTCAAATCTTAAATCTAAAAAATATAAATAAAGTTTAATATATGTTTAGCCAATGCTAAACAAAATTTTTTAGTTTCAGCGGTTAATTTTTGTAGTTTTAAATATCTCGTCTACAGCTGAGAAAAGGAGTATCCCTTCTTTTCAGCCGGGTGTGGCCTCTATAATGTAGAATATTGCGTGCAAGTACATTTGGGTGCAACTCAAGTTTTTTTATATATTTTTTAGCGTGTTTTCAAAATACTGCCTTCACCAACAGAACATCAAGACCTTTGTGAATTCGCTGGTTTCGGATACACCAGGGGGCTGCTGTTATTGTACGCAAAATTTTATTCCGTCGGCTTTAAATTTTTGCGACATTTGATGCTGAGGCAGTGCCCCATAACTGGATTCCATAGAACAAATTGGTTTCAGGATTGCGTTGTATAACAAAAGTTTACAGTCAAGACTTAATATAGAATTTCTTCCAATAAGGCAATTTATTTGGGCTGCTTTTAATTTCATTTGTGTCAACTTCGCGTCTATGTGCGATTTCCATGTTAAGCGGCGATCAAGGTGAACGCCTAGGTATTTGACTACAGTGTGTTGGGGTATAGTCTCGGTGTTTATTTGTATAGGCGGGCTGTTTCTCTGCGCAACGTAAAAGTTACGTGTACACATTTCTGCTCATTTACTTTTATCCGCCACAGTTTAAGTCATGTTTCCAATTTTGAGATGTACCCTTGTAGATTCCGGGAAGCTTGTACAGGATTTTCATGAACGCTTAGAAAAGCCGTATCATCAGCAAATGTTTACGTGAGAATGTTACTGCTTAACGGTAAGTCAGAGGCATATATTAAGTATAGTAAAGGACCGAAGATACTGCCTTGAGGAACTCCGGCTTCAATCGACTGCGGAGGGCTGAAGAAATTGCCTTCCCTAACTACAAATTTTCGTTCCTTTATATAGCTTTTAAAGAGCCTGACGATGTTTGCGGGTAGATTTTGTGTTAATTTGTGGACAAGACCTTCGTGCCATACTTTATCAAAAGCCTGTGCGACATCAATAAAAAGCGCTGAACAATAATTCTTTTTTTTTTCAAAAGTTTCTCTAACTAGATTCACAAGTCTGTGAGTTTGTTCAATAGAGTTGTACTGACTGCGAAAACCAAATTAATAATCTGGAATACATCCACTTCTAGTCACTATAGGAGTCAGCTCGTTCATATACAGCTTTTCAAAAAGTTTCGACATATTAAACAATAAACTGATTGGCCGATAGGATTCAACCTTTGTATGATCCTTAACGGGCTTTGGTATCATAGTAATCATCGAAACCTGCCATTCTGTTGGACAGTATTGCAGTCATAAAATACCATTAAAAATGATTATTATTATTGTTTTTGTTTTGTTTTGGCAATTCTTGAAGCATTTTGTTGCTTATTTTATCAATACCTGGGGCTTTTTTGTTGTTAAGACTATTAATGGCCTTTTCAATCTCCAAACTATTAAATCTTAGCGATATTTCTGGTAAAGAGACGACTGGTGGCAGTTCAATAATATCAGCAGAAATATTTGGAATAAATACTTTTTCTAAGTGTTTAACGAAAAGAGCACCTTTTGCAGCATCAGTTCTTGCCCAGTCACCATTTGAAGCTCGTAATGCAGGTTTACATATCACCGGCCTTTTAAGTCCTCTGGCTGCACGCCACAGCGAATAATCTGTTTGTGGTGTTTCATCTAGTTCTTGAAGAAATTTTTGAAGGGAAGCGGTTTTTTTGTGTTTGTAAAACTTTTCTAAAGAAGCTTTAAGAGCAGCATCTTTAACGTGTGCTTGAAACAACCTAATAGAGTCATCTATGTCAGAAGGTGTTCTCAACGGGATATTATCCGAGCAATGAGCACTCAGGTATTTTTTGAATTTCAGCTAATTAATACGCGCAGATGTCGTTAGTAAGTCACATGTAGGTGATGAAGTTGTATACGAGTATATAGTGACAATTGTAGGCGAGTGGTCTGAAGATAGATCCAAAGATGATTCATCTGCAATCATTACGCTGGGCACACCTTTCACAATTCCAAAGTCGATAAAATCAGGAATTTTTTGTCGATCTGTTGGCTGACCACTTGAAACTACATTCAAACCCATTCTAGATATTGTGTCGAACAAACCACGACCCTTAGGAGTGATTAAACGTGAACCCCAGAATTTGTGTTTAGCATTGTAGTCGCCAGCTGCTAGAAGACAGGGGCCCAGTGATTTATAAAAATGCGTATATTGACTCTCGGTAATTGAAAATCTTGGGGGGAATAGACAGATGATATTACGAATTTTTTATAGTAATTTTCAATGCAGATGTTTGTTGCTTGAAGATAATCTTCACAAAAATCATTCAACAGGTAGTGCTTAATTCGCGTTTTTATTATGATTCCAGAGCCACCACAAACTCTACCTCGAGGATCCTTGGTGTCGTAGAAATTATATCCACTAATTTCAAAATAGCATCGAGACGTCAAATGAGTTTCTGAGATAAGCATAAAATCGATTTGTTTATCCAGAAGAAAATATTCTATTTCATTTTGATTTTGGCAGATGCCGTTTGCGTTCCAAAAACAGATTCTTTAGTTCGTGGTTTGTTCAATACAGCCTGCAACAAGCTAGAACGCATTTTCAACATTTCCTGCTTCATACAGGACATGTTGTGAGTAAATGTATTTACAGTTTGAATTAAGCTCTCAATTGAGGCTTCAATACGAATAAAATTAGACCCCAAGTCTTCAATTACATTTACGGCTTTTTGCGGCGTACTCTGGTTGCTTTTTAATATACTAGCGTATGAAATTTTATTATTAGCTTGTTGTTGAGCACTAGTCGCGTTAGACTTGAAAACGTTTGAATATTGATTCTGGCTGTTGGACGGTTGAGGTTACTGTGGATAGTTAATATGGGTTTTAGGCTGAGCGGGAGTAGCATTAGTTTTTTTGTTTGATAAATTTTAAAAAAACGAGTAAAGGGGGAAGCCTCTATAGTAGGCAGTTTGATTTCTGCCCCAATTGCCACATTGAAGCCTCAATAGAGACCTTAATTCAAACTGTAAATACTTTTACTCTGAACATGTCCTGTATGATGCAGGAAATGCTGAAAATGCAATCTACCTTGTTACAGGCAGTATTAAGCAAACCATGAACTTAAAAATCTGATTTTGGAACGCAAACGGCATCTGCCAACATAAAAATGAAATAGAATATTTTCTTCTGGATAAACAAATCGATGTTATGCTTATCTCAGAAACTCATTTGACGTCTCGAAGCTATTTTAAAATTAGTGGATATAATTTCTACGATACTAAGGATCCTCGAGGTAGAGCTTGTGGTGGCTCTGGAATCCTAATAAAAACTCTAATAAACATTACCTGCTAAATGACCTTCGTGAAGAATATCTTCAAGCAACAAATATCTGTATTGAAAATTTTTATCAAAAGCTTGTGATATCATCTGTCTATTCCCCCCCCAGATTTTCAATTACCGAGAGCCAATATATGGATTTTTATAACTTACTGGGCCCCCGTTTGCTAGCAGCTGGTGACTACAATGCTAAACACACATTCTGGGGTTTACGTTTAATCACTCCTAAGGGTCGTGTGTTGTTTAACACAATCTCTAAAATGGGTTTGAATGTAGTTTCAAGTGGCCAGCCAACATATTGGCCAACAGATCGACAAAACATTCCAGACGTTATCGACTTTGGAATAGTGAAAGGTGTGGCCAGCGAAATGATTAAAGCTGAAGCATCTTTGGATTTATCTTCAGATCACTCACCTACTATTGTCACTATATTCTCACACAAAACTTCAACACCTACAAGTGATTTACCGATGATATCTGCACGTATTAACTGGTTGCAATACAAAAAATATTTGAGCGCCCATTGCTCGGAAAATATGCCGTTGACAACACCTTCTGACATAGAAAATTCTATTAGGTTGCTTGAAGCACATGTTAAACAAGCTGCTCTTAGTGCTTCTTCCAATCAACCAAATCAACAAGTGAGATTAAACAATATTTTTTGTGTGGATATGGAAAGGCTTTTGACAGAAAAACGTAGAGCTCGACGAGAATGGCAACGTTACAGATCGCCCCAGCTAAAATTAAGGTTTAAGGAGTGTACCAAGCAACTTAGAAAAGTTTTACAAACACAAAAAACAGCTTCCCTCCAAAAATTTCTCCAAGAACTAGATGCAACACCTCAAGCAGATTATTCGCTATGGCGTGCAGGCAGAGGACTTAAAAGGCCAGTCATATGCAAACCTCCGCTACGAGCTTCGAATGGTGACTGGACAAGAACTGATGCACAAAAAGGTGCTCTTTTTGTTAAGCACTTAGAAAAAGTATTTACAACGAATATTTCTACTGATATTGTTGAACTGCCACTAGTCTCTTATCAGTTCTTTTTACCAGAAATACCGTTAAGCTTTAACATTTTGGAGATTGAAAAGGCCATTACTAGTCTTAACACCAAAAAAGCCACAGGAGTCGACAAAATAAGCAACAAAATGCTTCAACAACTGCCTTATATTGCAAAAAGAAGTATACTATTCATTTTTAATAGTATTCTACGGCTGCAATACTATCCTGCAGAATGGATGGTTTCGATGATTATTATGATACCAAAGCCCGGCAAGGATCATACGAAGTTTAAATCCTATCGGCCTATTAGTTTATTGCCCAACATTTCAAAACTATTTGAAAAGCTGTATATGAGCAAGCTGATGCCTATAGTGACTAGAAGTGGATGCATTCCAGATCATCAATTCGGTTTTCGCAGTCAACATAGCACTATTGAACAAACTCACAGACTTGTGAATGTTATTAGAGACACTTTTGAAAAGAAGAAATATTGCTCTGCGCTATTTATAGATGTTTCTCAAGCTTTCAATAAAGTATGGCACGAAGGTCTTATACACAAATTAACGCAAAATCTACCCGCTACCTAATGGAACGAAAATTTGTAGTTAGGGAAGGCAATTTTTTAAGCCCACCGCAGTCGATCGAAGCCGGAGTTCCCCAAGGCAGTATCTTCGGACCATTACTTTATTTAATATATGCCTCTGACTTACCGTTAAGCAGTAACATTCATACATCAACATTTACCGATGATACAGCTTTTCTAAGCGTTCACGAAAACCCTGTAGAAGCTTCCCGGAATTTACAAGGGTATATATCCAAATTGCAAAATTGGCTCAAATAATGGCGTATTAAAGTTAACGAGCAGAAATGTGTACACGTAACTTTTACGTTGCGCAAGGAAACATGCCCGCCTATACAAATTCACACCGAGACCATACCGCAACACACTGTTGTCAAATATCTAGGCATCCTCTTCTTATTTTATATAATTAAAATAATTATTAATAAAATAACCAACTTTTTATAAAAGAAGAAATGAATTTATTAATTTATTAATATTAACTCAGTTGTTATTTTTTTCAACAACTGATTAGTTTTTCAGAACGTGTTCAGAAAAAACTAATCATAATACAAAAGTATTTATAAAACAAAGTAAAACAACAAGTACAGATATTACAACACCCCCTCTCAATTAGATAGTTTTAACAAATCTCTAATTGTAACAAAACTACATTTATCTAAGGCTTTTGTAAATACATCAGCAACTTGATACTTCGTGGGAATATGTTGAATCTTCAGATGTCCCTTTAAAATGTGATCTCTTATGAAATGATGTTTGATATCAATATGTTTTGATCTTTTTGATTCAACATTTTTTGCCATTGCAATGCAACCAGCATTATCGTTCAACCATAAGCCTTCTGAGGTAGCCAAACTTAGAGCAACATATTCATCCTCGCTAGAAGAAGTAGCTACTGTTGTCTGCTTTTTACTACACCAAAATACTGTACATCCGTAGACATAGTAAATATATCCACTTGTTGATTTTCTGTCATCTGTACTAGAAGCCCAATCTGCATCTACGTACCCAATCAGTATTTCATCAGAATTATTGCAGTTTTCAAATTTCAGCTTAAGTAATTTAGATCCCTTAAGGTATCGTAGTATTCGCTTGAGAGTAGACCAATGAATTTCTCCAAAGTTTTCTTGATGCCGTCCCATGTATCCAATCGCATAACAAATATCAGGGCGCACGCATAGCATTAAATACATCAAGCTTCCTAGAAGCTCTCGGTATGGTTTATCGCAAGATTCGCCTTCAAAACGTGGTAATTGTAAATTTCTTTCCATAGGAATATCACTAACATTACATTCACTCATTTCAAATTTCGATAAGATTTTCTCAATGCTAGATGTTTGACTCAAATACATTTCTCCGTCTTTAATGTTATAGTCGATTTTTATGCCAAGAAAATATTTCAGTTTTCCACAGTCGGACATCTCAAAAACTTCACAAAGTTTTTTCTTAACACGTTCAATGTCATCCATATCATTTCCACCAATCAAGACATCATCCACATAGAGTAGCAGCAATATTACTTTACCATTATTACACTTTGTATAAAGACAGTAATCGTGTTGTGATCTTGAAAAACAGAGTTCTTTAAAAACGAAATTAATTTTTTGATTCCAGCATCTTGGACTTTGCTTCAATCCATATAATGATTTAATTAATTTTAAAGCCATTCCTGATTCTGCATTCATACCTTCTGGGATTTCCATATAGATTTCTTCTTCGAGTTCACCATGCAAAAATGCAGTCTTTACGTCTAATTGGTAAAATGTGTAACCTCTATTTACACCAACAGCCAAAACTGTACGCAATGTAGTTATTTTTGCCACAGGGGAATAAGTTTCATCATAATCGACACCGAATTTTTGCAAGAAACCTTTTGCAACTAACCTTGCTTTAAAACGAACAGGATTTCCATTAGAGTTAGACTTTATAACGAAGACCCACCTTGATTTTAAAAGTTTTCTATTACTTGGTTTATGAACCACATTCCAAACTGTGTTTTTCTCCATAGAATCTAGTTCGTTTTTTACTGCGTTGAGCCAAAGATCACGGTCTGAAGAATTTTTAATTTCTGAGTACGAGCTAGGGACATCATCATTGGATACAGCTTCAAATATTGATTCATACATCTCCGTAAATCTACTTGGAGGCTTTCTTTGTCGCGTACTTCTCCTAGTACTGCTTTCAACTTCATGTTCCTCCCGCACAGTTGTTTTAGAATTTGCGTTTGTATCTTGTTCTTCTTCTATTTCAACAGAAACAACACCATTATCATTTCCCCCCTCCTGTTGGTTTAGGTCTACAATTTGAGTAGTACCCATCATTGGAGTCGTATTTAAGCGATTTCTATCATCAGAATTATCGCGCTCTATTAGCTGTAATGTTCTATTTGTTTCATTTTCTATATACTTAAATGGAAAATTGGATTCATCAAATTTACAATCTCTTGCAAGGATTAAAGCTTTTCTATTTTTGTCCCAAAGTCTGTAATCATTAGGACAATAGCCTACCATTATATATTTAGAACTTTTAGGATCTATTTTCTTTCGTTTTTGGTTCGGAATCCAAGCATACACAGAACACCCAAAAATGTTAAGTTTTTCGAAGTCTGGTTTCTCATTGAGCCACATTTCTGCTGGGGTTTTAATTATTGACAACGATTTTGTAGGACTTCTATTTATTAAATAAGTACTAGTATATACGGCTTCACCCCATAACGTTTTTGGTACGTTAGACTCTATCATAATTGCTCGAACTTTTTCAATTAGAGTTCGGTTGAATCTCTCTGCCACACCATTTTGCTGAGGTGAATATGCAATTGTTTGTGCAATTTGAATGCCTTTACTTTTACAATATGCTAACATTTTATTTGATTTGTATTCCTGACCCTGGTCAACAGTTAACAAAGCAATATTTGTGCAGAACTTAGCATTAACAAGAGCATTATATTCTTTGAATTTATCGAAAACGTCGGATTTGTTTTTCATTAAATAAACATGAGCAAAATGTGTATAGTCGTCTATAAAGGTAACAAAATAATTTGACCCATTATATGTCACAGGACTTATAGGTCCGCATATATCAGAATGGATATGTTCAATAGGACGCGTAGCTCTTGAGCGAGATCCATCAAATGGATCACGACATTGTCTGCTTTGACTGCAAACTTCACAAAAATCAATTGGTAATTGATCTGGGATACCCATTGCCATATGATGCTTAATCAGATTATTGTAAGCTTGCTTACTTATGTGACCCAAACGTCGATGCCACAGTGATCCCGATTCAACTTTAGATAAATTTGATACTGACCTTGATATCTGGATTTTTAGTTCAAATAAATTACCAACTCTTTTTGCTATTGCTATGATGTTTCCATTCTTTTCTAGATGAGCCTCATTCTTTTTGAAATTTACTTTGACTCCAGCTTCTACAATTCGGCTTACAGATAAAAGATTCTCTCGGAAATTGGAACTGTATAAAACGTTTTTTAAGTTCAGTTTTACACCATTGTTGCTCAAACCATCAACTTCTCCAATCTCATTGACTACGACAAATTCACCATCTTTTGCAACACTAATATATCGTGGTTCTGCGAGTTTATGTATTTTTGAAAATAGTTGTATATTGTTTACAAAATGATCGGTTGCTCCCGAATCTAACGCAAATGATATTATATCGCTTTTCTTATAAGTTTTATTTACGTTGGAGTTAACCATAAAACTAACACTTGGACAAATTGCAGCTTTTGCTTCTTTTACACGGCAATCATTTTTCTTGTGCCCGTAGCGCCCACATTTATGGCATTTACCGTTGAACTTAATTGTCTTCTTTCTTGTACTAAAAGCAGTAATAGTTTCTTCAACGGTTTCAGATTGTCTTGACTTCTTTTTCGACTCTTCAGCTAGTAATCGTTGTTTTACCATAGATACATTTAGCTCATCATTTGGCAGATTCCCCAAAGCGGTGACAACAGCATCGTACGACTCAGGAAGAGTCAAAAACAGTTGGGATACTAAGTCGGCTTCTTCTAGCTTCGCTCCAGCAGATTTCATTTGTCGTATCAAGGAATCGAATTTCAGCAAATGGATTTTCATTTCATCTCCGGTATTTAATCTTAATTTTGCTAGTTCTTTCCTTACCAATGTTTGATTTTGGGCTGACTTCTTTTCAAATGTCGCACAAAGCGATTCCCACATCTCCTTTGCAGTCTTCTTGTTTCTTACATATTCAATGAAATCATCATGAATAAAAGAAACAATAATGTCCTGGGCTTTTGCATCTAATTTCAGGAATTCTTGCTGACCGGCTGCTTCTGTAGGTGCTGACTCAGTAACAGCTTTTAAACAACCTACAGATGAAAGATGCCTCTCTACCCGAAACTTCCAATTATCGAAATTAGAACCAGCGAACTGCACAATACCAGTTGATTTTTGCGTGGGACCCATAACCTCTTATTTTATATAAGTAAAATAATTATTAATAAAATAACCAACTTTTTATAAAAGAAGAAATGAATTTATTAATTTATTAATATTAACTCAATTGTTATTTTTTCAACAACTGATTAGTTTTTCAGAACGTGTTCAGAAAAAACTAATCATAATACAAAAGTATTTATAAAACAAAGTAAAACAACAAGTACAGATATTACAACACATCTTGATCGTCGTTTAACATGGAAATCGCATATAGACGCAAAGTTAACACAAATGAAATTAAAAGCAGCCCAAATGAATTGGCTTATTGGAAGAAATTCTATACTAAGCCTAGACTGTAAACTACTTTTATACAACGCGATCCTGAAACCAATATGGTTCTATGGAATCCAGTTATGGGGCACTGCCTCAGCATCAAATGTCGAAAAAATTCAAAGGCGACAAAATAAAATTCTACGTACAATTACAGCAGCCCCCTGGTATGTCAGAAATCATCGAATTCATAAAGATCTAGATGTTCCGTTGGTGAAGACAGTATTTTCAAAAAACGCTAAAAAAAATATATAAAAAAAACTTCAGGTGCACCCAAATGTACTTGCACGCAATATTTTATATTATAGAGGCCACACCCGGTTGAAAAGGAGGGATACTCTTTTTCTCAGCCGTACACGAGAGATGTAAAACAACATAAATTAACCGTTGAAATTAAAAATTTTGTTTAGCATTGGCTAAACTTATATTTAATATTTTTTTTTTTAGATTTAAGATTTGAAAAACTTATTGATAATTTAATCCATAATTGAAGATTCAATAAATAATAAAATTTATCCAAAAAAAAAAAAAAAAAAAATAGTTAGCGGTACTGTGTAACTCACCACATACAACGCAGACTGTAGGCAACTTGCAATAAGTCTTCGTGTGCCCAAATTCTTGGCAGTTCAGGCATTGAACAGGTCCAGGGGGCTAATTCTCGTAGTCGTGATCGAAATTGAATTCGAATCGAAATTTATTTCGATACGATATTATTTTCTGATGATAACACTCGATACGAAACGAATCGAGTTATTGCTTCAGTGTTGTAAAAAACGTTCCGAAATACGTTTGACAACACTGAATGAATTGTAACCCTACAAGAACAATGACGGTCATTTGATGCATCATCTGATGGGCATTGCTGATGGGTATACCCATCAGCATTCTCTATCATTTTATTAAGGGCAATATGAAAAAACTGATGTAAACATTCGTGTACGTGTGATTTTGTTTCTCTTTCATACTTGTGGATTTCGTGAACTATAGTAAAACATATATCTGAACTCTGCTCACTCCACAGTATTTTACTAATCAGATCTGATGTAAACATAGTCATAGATGCAAGAGTGTAAGTAAATAAGTTTTGTGTGTGTTAGTTTCCATCAGCAATTTCTTGTAGGGAATAAAATATAACCAAAAAACATATACATACATATGTATGTACATATGTATATGTTTGTACCAAAAATTTAATAATTAAAACTAATTAGGTACAGGACCAAAATGTGAGTTCATTATTGTATATTTAGTTCTTGTTTCCTTTCTTTCATTTTTTGTTTTTATGTCAATTAGTTGAACAGAAAGTTCGACCTCTTTTTTCTTTAATTTAAGCTTTTTATTTCAATTAGTTCATCTAATCTGCTCAACAATTCGTTCTGATACAGTTCTGTAGACATTAAATTTTGCTTCAATAAATTTTTTTTAATTTGGTTGATATTTGGTGATTCTTTGTAAGCAACTTTTGTTTTAATGAGCACTGATTTTTCTTTCCCTTCACTTTCTATAAAATACGATATATTATGTACGTATGTATAAGATCTTCATTTTCAGCCAATAATCGGGGCGATATGCACAAATGACTAGTACTGATTTTTTGAGATGTAGACGCAAAATTTTCGTTATCTTGTGACAGATATTTCACTTTTTTTGATCCGAAGCTTTCAACCGAAGCAGCCAGTATTTGTTCTTTCTTTTCTGTTATGTACAAACAATAGTACCTTGCTGTACGACTTCACATCTTTTGCTGGTGGGCCGTAACCATTTAGTTTTTTTTTTTTTTTTTTAATTAGGACCAGCACACAGGGGATGACCCTACGTATGCAAAGCATTGAGCCGGAACACATACAAGGTAACTGGAAAGACCTCTGCGGGGAGTTTATTCCACGGCTAAAGTTTGGCCATGAGCTGTTCCCAAAGATGGTTAGCCTTTACAGTCTCCTTGCAAAGAGCAATATGCTCTTTGCCAAGTCTGTGCTGAGTCATAAAATTTCCAAGAATTTCCTTCTGAGAATGATTAATTTTTGACTTATTTGACCTAAAATGCTAAAGTTACAATTTTATTCTTAGTTTACAAAAAATTTACTTACATTTTCTTTTTTATTCTTGTTTGCACATAAAAACGTTACTGATTTTTTGTTTACGAATGGTTTTTTTTCTTACAAACAAAAACTCGCACGCTTGCGTTCGAACGATTACTCGCTATCGAGTGTCATCATTACGATGAGTTACGAGTTACTCGATAGCGTGTCAGAGAATCCCAAAAATTAAAAAACACGAACGTTCGAGTAGGATTTCGCTTGTATACGAGTGCGAGAATTAGCCCCAGCTCTTTTATGTGGTAGCTCAACGGTAACTCTTCGATGCAACAAGTACTTTAAGTCATATATTGGATGTGCTTCATTTTTTTTATTTTTATGACATCTGGCTGTAACTCGACTCTAAATATTGGTTGGGGGATTTTTTCTCTATTTTTAATGTTTGAGACATTTTTCACCTTGTAGCCACTATTTTCAAGGCCAGACTTGACCTCCTCTGGATCCACGCAAGAGTCTGTACCTTTTATTACGATGGTTATACCTTTAGCACTCTTTAATTGGTACGTACATATAGAAGTTTTTATTTTTAGATTCTAAGTCTGAAACAATTTTTCGGTAATTATTTTCATGAGCTACCTGAATTTTTGTTTCATTGATTTTTCCGCGCTTAATTGTAGTTACATAAAACTCATTCTCTCTAATTAATGAGATAAGGCTTTTAACCAGCAAACTGGAATTCTGTTCTCTTAAATGTATGGGTGGGGGCTTACTCGACCTTGTTGTAGTTGTGTCTTCATGGCCTTGTTCAGATAAAATCGCGAAACGATTTTCGGAATTTATTATATTGTTTTTTCCATCTCTGGGAACTTTCGCTGTAGAAGCAATTTTAGCTGATTTTCCCCTTTTTAACACGGTTATGTATCTATCCATACCTGTTTGAATTTTATTATTACCACTTATTGTACTCACCGCATTTACAATTTTGTTACTAATTGTTTGTTTGTTTCTTTGTACAGCTAAGCTGACAAGTTTGCTAAAAGGTGCAATTGTTGTTGCTTCTCGATCAATATTTATGTTTGGAGAGCAAGATCGCGCACGAGTAGTTGTGTGTTGTGAAGAATTCAGGTTTTTGCTTAAATCATTTTTTTTAATTTTCGTCGTCATGAACCAAAGTTAAATAAACATTCTTACTGCTTGTAGGTTTATTATTGTTGTTATTGGTAGAAGATGAACTCATTTAGAGTTCTCTTTTTTTTGTGTTCACTATATGAGTTTGTATTTGCAAATATATATGCATATTACACGTAAGCAAAAAGTTAAATAAAACCAGTATAATAACTGTTTAATGTATGTGTTGTTATTGTTATTTTTTTTTTGTGATTTTAACTTTCAATAATTTTTAATATTCAGTTGCGACGATTATAAAAACGCGTCTGTAGACTGCGAGAATTAAAACTGAATTGAATAATAATAATAATAAGAAAAAGAACTGCTCGAAGTAATGCAAATATTGCTACCGTTCAGGCAAGTGTTGCTGAAGAGCGCAATTTGTCGATTCCAAGACGTTCTCAACAATTGGGACTGTCTCAAACCACAACCTGGCAGATTTTGAGAAAGGATTTGGGTTCGCTTCTGTATAAAATTGTTCTCACTCAAGAACTCAAGCCATTGGACCACCGTAAACGTCTTCAATGTGCTGATTTTGCCTTGGATCAACTTGAAAACGATAACGATTAGGAAGAAAAGTTTGGAAATTCGATTATTTCAAGAAATTGTGATATTGAATGGCCTCCAAGAAGTTTAATTTAATTAATTTAACACCATCGGGCTATTTCTTGTGGGGTTATTTGAAGTCATTGGTGTTTCGGAATAAACCAGGCTCTCTCCAAGCTTTGCAAGTCAATACTGAAAGTGCCATTTATGACATACGACTTGATTTAGTGGAAAAAGTGCTCGAATGCGTTGCTGCAGAATAAGTCGTGGAGGCCATTTGAATGACGTTTTATTTAGAACTTAATTGTATCGATTGTACTTTACATTAAATAAAAAACTTTTAAATTTACTTAACAATAAATGTGTTTTTTTTTAAGAAATCATATCACTCTTATTGGAAAACCCTTTATATACTACATGATTGTGAAATACAAGCGATTACGCTTCTCGTGAATGAGGCGGACATAGCGCTATCTAATAAATCCTTGGAAATTAAAAGATTGTTTTATTTTAAAAAAGTAATTTAATTAAAAGTTGAAAATTTAGTCAATGCAATCAATGATCTAGAAAAATTATATTCGTATTTTTAAAAACGGCGATGCCAGATTAACTGACTACTGATAACACGAAATGATGCCAGATTAATACATAACATTTCTTCCCTCGCATAACTGCTTTTCACGGTGAAAATCTTATTCTGCGTCTTCGCATTCTGGTAGATCTACGTAAAGGAATTTCATTGTTTCGGCCCGAGGTAATTGGATCATTTAGGGTACCACCAGGATCACTTCCCATATTAGCCTCATCTTGTCGTTGTTCAGATCCGTCACGATGCATATCATCACTATCTTCTCCCGAGAAATCAAAACCTCGGAAATTTGACTGAGGCGTAGCGAACCCAGCATCCGATGAAGCCTCATACGTAACGGCCGAATTTAGTTGTGGGGTGGAAGAAACCTGTGGTGAACCAAAATGTACACTTTCCTGCTGTGCCGATGCGTTTAGGGTATCCAAATCTACATGGGACCGTCGCCTACGTTCGACTTTTTTCGCTTCAGCCTGTTTCATCTCGTTCCGTTCATTCACATTAGGTAAAGCATTACCCCGAAGCTGGTCAATGTGGCGTTTAAGACATTTCCCGTTGTATAAGATGTCGTAATGTAAATCCCCAATGCGATTTAAGATTAAGCCTGGTAGCCATTTGTCCATACGAGAGTTATTTGAAAGAAAATATATATTCTGCATTGGTTTAAAAGATCGGAATGTGGGATTAAACTGCATGTACTGCTTATCAGTCATCCGTGCAGTTAGATTTTCAGGAAGAAGAAGATCCAAACGCGTACGAAAAACACGTCCCAGGAATAAAAGAGCCGGGGCCTTGCCAGTTGTTGAGTGCGGAGCAATTCTATACTGACGTAGAAATATATTCAGATGCTCCCGTAGATTGTTCTTATTTGCACCCAACGACTTGAGCGCAGACTTCACCGTTTGCACTGATCGTTCCGCTTGACCATTCGTGGATGGATGGTATGGTGCGGTAAACTTATGATACTTCACACCTACGTTAATGAGAAACTCCTTAAATTCTGCTGAGGCGAAACAAGTTCCATTATCCGAGACAACAGTAACGGGTACCCCATAGCTCGCAAATAACTCATCTAGGATATTGATTGTAGCAGCCGATGTGCTCGTAGATGTTATCTTGACATCAATCCACTTACTGTAAGCATCTGTGATTATAAGTAGCATGGAACCCAAAAACGGGCCTGCGTAATCCACATGAATGCGTTCCCATGGCGCCTTTGGATATTGCCAATGATGTTCCCTAAACTTAGGAGGGTCATTTGCCACTCTGGCACAATCAACACAATTCTTCGCCACACTTTCAATATCCTTATCGATGCCTGGCCAATATACAAAGGATCTAGCGATACCCTTCATTTTGACAATACCCAAATGAGCCGAATGCAGGTCATGAAGAATCTTGAGACGCAGCTTGTCAGGAATAACCACCCTGTGTTCGTAAGTCAAGCAATTGCCAGCCATTTTATAATTTATTTCGGGAGACTTATAACCATATGAGTGTAACGATTTACCGCCTTCTAAAAGTTTAACAATCACTCCAAGCCTGTCATCTTTTCGCGTTTCCGAAGCAATTTTATCCGCATTTGTTGGAAGTTGATCAATCTGTCGTATTACGAATGTCCCGCCGTAGAGTTTCTCGGACACAAGATTGATTGCAATGGGATTCACAAATCCGATAAGCACATAAAAGCAGTCAGAGATGCTCCTAAACCTACTTCTCCAGATGAGCTGCAGTTATTTTTGGGCAAGGCAACGTATTATGGTTCGTTTATACCGGATCTCTCAACACGTATCAGACCACTGCGTGATGTACTTTTGGAAAAGCCGTTTAGGTGGACTCCGAATGCTGAAAGAGCTTATATGGATATTAAGAACGCATTGATATCCCCACTGGTTCTAATGCCATATGACCCGGACTTACCACTTCTGCTGGCTACAGATGCAAGCCAAATAGGGGTAGGGGCAGTTTTATCCCATCGCTTACCAGATGGTCGGGAACGACCCATAGCTTATGCTAGCCGTACTTTAACTGGTACTGAACGGAAATATCCGCAGATGGACAAAGAGGCTCTTGCCATTGTATGGGCCGTACAGAAATTTTTTTTATATCTATACGCTCGTCATTTCACTCTTATAACGGACCACAAACCACTTTCTCAGATTTTGGATCCCTACAAATCGCTGCCGGTTTTGTGCATCAGCCGTATGGCCAACTATTCAGATTTCTTAGGAAATTTTGATTTCGACGTATTGTTTAAGACGACGAAGGCAAACTCAAACGCAGATTATTGCTCAAGAGCGGTCAAAGATGATATGGTAAATGTAGTAGCACGGGCAGAGGACTTATTAAAATCTTGAGGGCATTGTCCAATTCTGTACCCATATGTACAAGAATGTAGTTTTTGTATTCTCCCCCTGCAATACGACTTAATTGGAGTGCCCGTTCGCATCGCACAAAATAATCATGTACGGATGTGAAGTCACCTGTCCTGTAAGCAGAAATAGTGACAGGTGGTGTTGATGTTCTTATCGTTGCATTTTGCTGGGAACTCGTGGATGCTGCCGCTTGCGCAGCTTGTGAAGCGGCCTGATGTACTGCATGTGCAAACAGTTCTGAAAGTTGACGTAAATCTTCAGCTTCTAATGGCATGGTTTTCTTTAACCACTTCTGACACCACTAATAAATCCTTGGAAATTAAAAGATTGTTTTATTTTAAAAAAGTAATTTAATTAAAAGTTGAAAATTTAGTCAATGCAATCAATGATCTAGAAAAATTATATTCGTATTTTTAAAAACGGCGATGCCAGATTAACTGACTACTGATAACACGAAATGATGCCAGATTAATACATAACACTATCTTTCTGTCAATATGATGCGACGCTTCTCGTAAATGCGCCATCTGTCATTCAATAACAAAAGTAATTTTGTTCCGTTTGTTATACGAATTGGGTTAATAGTTTAGTAAATACAGGAATTGTCCCCCCTCCCCACCTCAGGACCCTAGCGGTTTAAAATATACTTTAAAACCTAATCTCATACCTAACAAATATGCATAAAAAATTTCATTAAAATCTGTCGAGCCGTTTCGGATGAGTTCGATAACAAACATCGTGACACGAGATTTTTATATGTATATTAGAAGAAGATATACTTAAATAATATATATTTATTCAAGTGAACTTTTTCATAAATTGCTCAAACAAAGTTCTTTGTCATGATTTCTTTATATCCGAAAATGTCTAGCTTTCATTTCCATTTTAAAATTCTGCAATCGGTTAAAAATTGCTAAAGGATTAATGTGCTGGTGTTAAAACTATGGTGTTTCTTATAAAAAATGGGAATTTTGTTTTTGATTTGAAAATAGCAGATACTGATATAGAGATAGTGCATAAACTAAGATGCCTAGGAGTGATTATTGATTATCAGCTTTCTTTTGAACATCATATAAATAATATTGGCTTAAGGATTAGTTTTACTTTACACAGATTGTGTAATTTAAATACATTCTGGCCTCTTCATGTTAGGAAATCACTAGGTCATACGCTGCTAATGTCGCAGATAAACTATTGCATTGAAGTTTATTCTGAAAAAATATAAAGTCTGTAATTTAAGTTAAGATTATATATAAAATTTTTTAATGCTAACAACATTATGTATGCATTTTCACAATATTTTTTATCAATAAAAAGTACATTTATACATTTTGAACTTCACTAAATCAACAGAATGAATGTTTAGTATTTTTACTATCTAATTAATATAGATTTATACCATTTTAATCAATATGGAATCAATGGAAGTCTCATAAATAATTATTTTTGAGCTAGTACATAAGGTACCGAAAACTGTTATTTACTCTTCGCGAATTTCAATAGCTGATTCATATTATACTAGATAAATCCTAAAAAGAAATCGTACCTTCTAGGTATTATCAATCAGTCGAAAATAAATTAAGAAGATTTTTGTTTCAAATCACTTTAAATTAGGATCGGACCAAATATGTATTAAAAAGTATTTGAAGTACTTAATAAATAAATATAATCTGGCAACTCTATGACCGAGTGAACGTCATTTTTATTTCTGCGGCTGTAAGATTTTTCGTACTCTAATTTGATTAATTATTTCTTTAATAAAAATATAAAAAGTGCTACTGGGAAAGTGGAAAAACTGTTCCTAATAATAATATCAAGTACAGTGCCTTCTTTGCTTTTTTATTATATCTTGCTGTTGAGCTGAAATATGGCGCCTTCTAAATGTGGTGGATGTAGCAAAAATGTTACTAAAAATGATGCTGGTGTTGAGTGTAGTTCCTGTGGTATATGGTATCATGCATCATGTGGTAGCATTTCTAAGGAGTTGTATGCTCTTTTAGGCGATAGTGACAACATAAATTATAATTGTACCAGATGTAATTCTCAACCTAACCTAAAAAATGATGACTCAAGGATTTTTAAATACATAGACGAAGTTCACAAAAAATTTGGTAGCACCTTGTCTTCGTTTGCCGCCGAAATACGATCTGAGCAAAAGGACCTAAGAACCTATATTGAAAAGTCGACTAACAGTATTCGTGATGACTTGGCAGCATCTATAAAGGAACTTCAAACTAATATTAATACCTGAAAAGACAAGACTGATAAAGTAGAGACTGATGTGGCAAATAAAATATTATACTTCGGTGCTGAAATCAGTAAACTGGAAAGACGGTTAAATAGAGCCGATATTCTAATTAGTGGTCTGCCCTCTGGCATAAGCAGTTTGATGGATACCATCTTGAAAATTTTTATAAAATCCCTGTTGGTACCACAGATATAAATCAGTGCACCTATATGAGGCATGGTAAGACTGTGTTAGTGAAGTTCAACACTGTAATGCTCAGGGATGAGCTAATGAGTGCATACTTCAAAAATCCTAAGATCCAACTAAAAAATGCAATTAACTCAAATCTAGATACTCGAGTTTACCTAAATGACAACCTTACGTCTGCGGGGATAAAATTGCAGAATCACTGTCGGTCCCTACGCAAAGAAGGAAGGATTATATGGTTCAGCATACTAAATAGAGATATTCCTATGGCTAAAGTCAAATTCCCTGATGGCGCTGTTCAAGTTCTTGATGCTAGTAGGTGCTTAGATACTAAGGCGGTGGCGAACTAGTTTCTCAGTGGACTGCTTATGACATATTTTATGTATGTATGGATGTATGTATTTACTTAGTTGCATATATATGTATGTATATATGTATGTGAATCTTTCATGTTTATGTGCGCATTGTGTGCGTACAGCGTTGCCAGGTTTGCATATTTTTCTGACTTTTACAGTCTTCTAGCTTTGAGTTGTTTTCAAGTTTTTTACAAGCTTTTTTTAAAAATTTGCTTTCATTCTTTTATAAATACTGTGTTATTTTTTCACTCAAAAGCAGTTCTATATATGAAGTTCTATCACTGTAAAATCAACTAATTGTGAGTTTACTTGATGAATTATTTGGCGGAGCTGTATGCACATTTGTCTACACTCATGATTGTATTAATGGAAATAGTTTCTCAATCAAATTAATTAACTATTGTTGTAGCTCTTATTATCTTAAGGCCCAGAATAGTTATATGTAGAAAAGGAATCAATATAAAAGTTGTGATATATAGAATTTATATTATATTCAATCTTCTTTTGTTTTTTTTTTTTTTTTTGGTTAAACAGTGTGTAGAAGTGATCGGCCCTCAGATTGTCGAGGTGGAGGGGTTGCTATTTTCGTTATGAGTGGTATTAAGTTCAACCCCATTTATAAATGTAGCGAGTACTATTCTTGTGAGGGATGATTTATTCAGCTGGAAAATAAACTGGTCATTGGTGTTGTATATCTTCCTAGAGGAGATTTATCCCTATTTGAGCAATCATTCAGTGATATCTTTGTTCGTTATAGTGACCTAGTTGTAGTTGGGGATTTCAATAACAATTTGTTTAATGCTTCCAAATCAATGGATATTCGCGATATATGCAATCGTTTTGGTTTAAAGTGTTGGCATAATTCTATGCCCACTCATTATGACTTAGGTCATGACAACACCTCTTTAATTGATTATTTTCTTGTCAGTGATAAATTGACGGCATGCACTTCTGCCCAATTTCAAACTCCATTTATTTTCAAACATTCTCTTATCTGTGCATCCATTCAAATACCAGTAAGTTATTCACAAAGTATTGTGTACTTTACAGACTTTAAACATGCTGATCTTGCTTCCATTGAGGGATATTTACTGCAAACGGATTTCTCGCTACTTTACCTTTTCCCGGATTCGGATAGAAAGCTTTTATTCTTAAATAACATTTTTATTGATCTTTTGAATTATATACCTGAAAAGGCAGTGATAAACAAATCAAAGTCTTCTTACCCGAAATTTAATAATGAAATTATCTACTACATATCCTAACATTGCCTTAAGAGCTTTTTATTCTGATCGAAGCCAGGGAAACTGGGATAAGAATTGTGAACTTCGCAACATAACTAAATCCAAGATTAGAAAATTCAAACAAAATCATAGTATTCGTACTTTTAAAGTAGGATCTACTAAACAAATGTGGAATAATCTACGTAATGCTGGAGTCTCTGAACGAGTAACTGATGATTGTGATACAGATGTTGATGAAATTAACGAACATTTTATTAGTAGTCAACAAATCTCTACAGTAAATAGTCCTGATTTCAGACTATTTACTAATGATAGAAACTGTTTTTCTTTTTCAAATATAACGGAAACTGAGTTATGTCTTGCTCTTTGTGGCATTAAATCAAATTCGACGGGTTCTGATAACGTCTCTATTAAATTGTTAAAGCTAGTGTACCCATATATATACATATAAGCATATCCTTCACCTAATAAATTATATCCTGACCTCCTCGTCTTTTCCTTCTGATTGGAAAATATCTAAAATTATCCCCATTCCTAAAAAAGGTGGACACCTTACTATGAACAACATAAGGCCAATTAGTATTTTACTCACGCTATCGAAAGTAATGGAAATCATAATGAGGAATCAGATAATGAAGTGGGTTAATTATAAGAAATTGATCAATGAAAGTCAATATGGTTTTCGCAAAGGTCGAAACACTAGTTACCTGTTAACTGAAGTTACTGACTTCATAAGAATGAATTTTGATTTTGGGCAAGATTAGTGTATGGGTATCTGTTGACTTATCTAAGGCTTTTGATCAAGTTGATCATTCATTATTAGTTACTAAGCTGCACAATAAATTTGCGTTTTCTAAAAGTGCTTGTAGATTGGTCTGGACTTATTTATGTGATCGTCAGCAATTTGTCTCGCTAAATGGGCATTCATCAACTTTAAAATCGGTCAGATCTGGAGTCCCTCAAGGATCTGTGATTGGCCCTATCTTATTCACTCTTTTTATTAATGATCTGTTTCAGAATTTTGTGTTTGCAAAGCTATTGGTGTTTGCTGATGACATTCAGTTATTATGGTCTGGTGAATACCAATTTTTGGATGCTTTGCAAGCCACTATAAACTATGATCTAAATGAGGTGGATAATTGGATGCTAGTGAATAAAGCTTAGGGTAAATCCAGATAAAACCAAAGCTATGTTGTTTAAGAAAAATGGCTTAAATAGTGTTGATCTTGAGTTGAAAATAACGGATACTAAAATTGAAATAGTAAATAGTTTAAGATGTCTCGGTGTAATTATTGATGACCAACTTACTTTTGAACTGCATATAAACAGTGTGCACTCAAGGGTTTGTCTCACCTTACGCAGACTTTATCATTTAAATTTATTTTTACCTCTTCAAGTTAAAAAATCCCTAGCTCATGCGCTACTTTTGTCCCAAATTAATTATTGTATTGAGGTTTACTCGGGTTGTAACTTAAATAATAGGAAAAAAATCAAGTCTGTTTTTCACAAGGTTATACGATTTGTCTATGGGCTGAGGCTAAGAGACCATGTTTCGAACCATTTGGAAAATTTCTTAAAAAGTTTCGTTTGAAGATTACCTTAAATTTAGGCTACTGATTTATCTTTTTAAAATACTTAATCACAAATACCTATGCAAATTGTGAATAGGATATCTTTTTTAAGATCTACTAGAATTTGTGAAATCTTCATTTCTCGTATAAATAATGCTGTATATGAAAAATCCTTTGTGGTTCGTGTTGCACGGTTGTGGAATTCTTTGCCTAATTACCTACACTCTTTCGCTCTGCAGTTGTCATCCTTTAAGAGAAAGCTAATAAATTACTACTCTACTGAATAATGTATAGGTAGTTACCTAACATTCTATGTTAATTGAATTGTCGTTAAACTGAACTAAGTTATTGGGACCAGCTTTGTAATATTGAAATTTTTGGCCATATTGGCTTATATTACATGAATAAATAAATAAATAAATATTTATTATGTATTTATCTTGTTATTTTTTTATATTTTATTTTTTACATTTAAGTAACTGATCTCTGTATAGATTATAAAAGTGAAATTCATTTGTATCATAGAAATTTTATTATATTATACTTGTAATATTTTATTATAGGCCTAAAGGCCTCATGTATTACTTATATTGAATAAATAAAAATAAAAAAATAAATAATTTTATCTTCAATCGATATGAATCTGTTTACTTTTTTGCAAGCCTTTATACAAAAAGAAAAGCAAACCTCCCTTTTTTAAAATGTGTGTATGTATAACATTTATTTTTTCAAAAATTAATATTTGTTATGGGTTAGCTATTCTACATACATACATATGTATATGCATTTCGTTGGTAACTATATATCAACTCATCAGTAGATCTTTACCATTTATGTTTGAAAAGTTCCAAAATTCATCTATTTATATATGAACTCGCAAATAATATTTGCGAATTTTAAAAATCACAAGCAAAATTGCTTTAAAAAAACTTACAATCGAATAAAGAAAACTATTTGTTATGATTCTTTTTTAAAAAGTTATTTGGTTGTGCGTGCGTAAATGATAAAGATCTACCGATGAGTTGATATTTAGCTACCAACGAAATGCATATATGTACATACATACATAGATTAGCTAACTTATAACAAATAATAATTTTGGAAAACATAAATTATATTTTATAATCTATAACTCTAATGAATATATCTATTTAAATGTTACTGTATGTATAATATCGCAAAATAATTTCCCACATACCTTTTTCATAATTCCAGTCTTACGCTTTGAAAATGTAGTATAGCGTCTTAGCTTATTATCAATATATTCCATTTTTATTTTTACTCGACCTTTGGTTTTCTTGCCATTAGCTGGAGGTGATTTTTTATTTTGTAAATTATAATTATCATCGACAATATCTTGTACTCCAGTACCGCTTGCAAGAGGCTGCTGCTGACTACTGTGCTGTAGATTAGAAGCGGATCCACAATTATCAAGACCTTGCAGCGTTGTTATGCTTCCTGAACCAATACGTTGATGTGTATCATCATAACAATCCGATCCGGCCCTCTTAAGACCTCTTTGTTGGCTACTACTATTACCTAAGGACTGGCATTGTGTATTCGCTATCAGATTTCCCGAAGAACGTGGTAAAAGACCAACGCTGGAACCTCCACCTAGACTTTGTAAAAGACCTGCACTTGGAGGTCTACCACTTAAACCAGTTGGGTTGCCATACATATCTGCTTGATCGGCTAAGGTCAAACCAATGCTGTTCATAGAGTAGTTTAAATTATAGCGGGAGTCTCCACGTGAAGGCTCCATCCTCAAAAAATTTTTAGAAGTGAACAGAATTGGCAAAATCTTTACATACATATATTTATTTATATGATTGCACGTCTGTTTGTACTTTTAGGAAACGCGTTTAATATAAACAAACAGGAGGTATAATATTTTCATATACTTTAAGTTATTATGACATTAAAATTTAAATAAATATTATTACAATTTTGTTGCCAAAAATAAACACAAACACGCACACGCACTCCAACGTTAGCACATAAATATGTAACCGAACATACCTTTTGGCCGATACGAATTCAACACCTGTGAACAATTTATTAAATTACCCCGAAGTATAACTACAATTGATCTTGGATTTCACTTTAAACTTCATATCAACCAATTAAATAACTCGTTTTCAAAAAATTCTTAATTATTTTTCATTTTAATCTTTACAGTGCGTTATATATTTTATTTGCACAGTAGTAGGATATTTTGACAACTATAAAAATGTGCAGTACTGTCATCAAAAAAAGTCACAATGCACTCAAGTGTTGGAAAATGTTTTATTTTTAGTAGTGTTGCATTTCCAGGGATAATGCAGAATTTAGTTTAATTGCAATCCAACATATGTATATACATACATATATTCTGAACTCAGCAATTTTCCGTTTAAAACAGTCATAGATAACAATGGTCATAACTACTATGATTTTTGCAAATAACTTCTAAAATGTACAACATTATTAGTTTGAGAATACATATATAACGCTATATGTATAAAAGTTTGTGCGTATGAGTTTGTATTATGTGTTCTCTAGATGGAAGCACAGTGCCGATTACAAATGTTGTAAAATTTCAAATTTATTTTGCCTCAACACAATCACAGAAATAAATAAAAAATAAACCCAGCAAACACAAAAATACACTTCATGTATTGCCAAACGTATCGCCCATGGTATAATAAAAAAATATATATAATACCATGGTATTGCCTGGATGAAAAATATTATTGCGGCATTGTTCAATGTATTTTGAAAGAAATGTGTCTAGATAGCAATACTCCTAATCAATATTATTTGCGATTCTTCCAGATGATAAACTGGCAATATCGCCTATAACAATGGTGGAATAATCAGGTGTGCGCAAGAAGGAATATGGTTTTTTGTAGGGTTGTGTTTTGACCGTTAAAAAAATGGAGAAGTATGCTTTTCTTGTCAAAAGTTGTTTACATTTTTGGCCACCATCATGAATATTTTTGTTTACGTTATGCTTTTTGTTTTTGCATAACCAATAAATACATACAAAACAACTTTTGTTTTGTTTTGTATACAGCTTTGTTTTGACAATTTTGAATTAATTTTACACAAACAAAATGCATGTCGTTTTTTATTATTGTATACTTACGCGCACCTTATTATTCCACCATGGCCTATAACTACTTAAGGCCTCTTTACATGGTAATACATGTATATTGGTATGTCAAAAATTGAAAAGTCTTATCATGTAAACGCAAATCGTAATGAATAAAAGGGCTATTAGACACGCATACTTGTCTGCAGACATATGTATACGATGGCGTACTTTGCGTTTTGCTATTACACTATCGAACGCTGAGAGCATACTTCAGTACACATATTGTATGTTGTGTGTATGTTGGTGTGCGACAGACATCAGAAAATCAAAAATTTTTGAAAACCAATATATGTACATGTCTGACGTACTCGACATACATGCTATTAGACAGTGAGTTTTGGTATGCCATCGTACATATCTGCAGACAATTATGCGTGTCTAATAGCCCTTTAAGAGAGAATACGGATACAAAAACTGACAAGCGTTTATTTTCTAAAACATTTTAGAAACTTAAGTATACTCATTTTATCAGAGGTGTCTTTTTAAGTAAAGCTACGTACAAACGATTGGCAGATCTTACAATATTGTAAGATATGTCAATATGCTGACAACGTACTGACAATGAAAAATTGTTACCAAAAGGTAAATTGTCAGTTCAGACGATTGTAAGAAAATATTACAATTTCATTGTCAGACAATTGTCTGACAATAAATTTATCTGCCAACAAAAATTGTCAGTTTACACGTTGTGTGGAAAAATTGCCGGATGCGTTGTTAAGCTTTGTCAGAACTGTCAAATCCAATAGTATTTATGGACAGCATTGCCAACAGAAAAATTATCTTACAATGGTGCCATTGTCAGATGCATTAATTTAAACACATCTGCCAATAAAACAAGAGCTTACAATGTCTGACAATTATCTGATAATGGCAAAGTAGAGTGTTTTCACGATTGTCAGATGTCTGACAATATTATTGTCTTATAGTGAACTGACAATGCTTTTTCTTGCAACGTTGCAAGACACAAATTGTAAGTTTAGACGGTTGTGAGACATTTTCTGAACATTTTTCTGACAATATTGTAAGATCTGCCAATCGTCTGTACATAGCTTAACCATTGGCAGCTTTAAGAGTATATATTGAAGGTGGCATCATTTCTATACAATAATTACAAAAACAACTAAAGCAAATTCATGTTGTTTTTGTAAATAAGTGTGTTCGAGTAAGCAAAAGTTTTTACTATTTTTTACTGAACTTTACTGCATTTTACTAAATTGCGTTCGTTTACACAAAATACAGTAAATGAGAACACAAATTGAGAGCGTAAAGTGACAATTCTTAATTGAGAACTTGCAAATTTTTACTGCAGAAATTTTTCGCAGTAAAGTTTAGTAAAACAAGAAAACATATGATTCAAAAGGTAAACAAACAAAAAGTGTGCAATTTGTGACTAAAATTTTTAACAAAATAAAAATTTAAGTAAATATTAAACAAAACTTAAAGTAAATTAACATTAAATTGAACTTGTTTGTGAAACAATTACCTACATGACTTTTAGGCCCAAATTCACAGTCATTAGTTAGCTAACAGCAAGAGTTTAACTAATAATATTTGATTCACAGCTTCTAGTTTAACATTAGTTAAACCATCAAACGTCATTGGTTAACCCATATCGTCCCAGAGATTTTTTTTCGAAAAAATTTGGAAAATTTGGTAGTTTTAAGTTAATTTGCAGGCAGAAAATACGAATCTGAAGTCCAAATTTTTTTTTATAATTTTTTGTTTTTGAGAGAAATGATGTTCGATAAGTCGAACACTGGGCACTATTTAGCATATTTCTATCATTGTTCCAATATATCGTGAAAATTTAAAAACATTTTTTTTATAAAGTCAAACAAAGTTATTTGATTTATTTTAAGAAATATAGAAGAACATATTTATTTAAATTTAAATAAAATACTTATTTTTCCTCATGATATGCCTCAAAACAATGTGTATGAAGCGCAACATTGCATGTTTTGCATAAAAACGAGCTCGGTTTATGACGGTGCTTACATCTCCATTTCTTATTTTGCTCTATTTTAATTACAAGATGCATTACTTCTTCTTATAGGAAGACTGCTTGTTGAAGGTCTTGGCGAGTTCCCAGCACTGTCATCACTCATAGAATCAATATCTTGTTGTTTCAACATTAAAGAGTACGCAAGTTCTACTCGAAATTCCTTTTGCGATTTGATTTTTTGGTTTTGCTGTCGACGACGGAAACAGTCAAGTTTCCAAGCATTCACCATTGATGAATTTAAAGTCGCGATCCATAAAGGCCAGTACCACTTCTTTGCTCGAATTGCAACACTGTAATTTTGTACAGCATTATCATGCAAGTCCACACCTCCCATTCCTTTATTATAGTTTTTTAATAGCTGTGGTTGGTTATAATTCACAAAATGTCCATGCTCTTTTATGGTCCCATCACTATTTTTTTGTTGTTTTTTCCACCTTTTTACCGGCACAGTAGGACTGATCTGATCAAAATTGGTGGCCACTGTGACCTCTTTATTGTCCTGCCAATGGCAAATTAAAATTTTATTTTTGTTGTCAAACTTAAAATCATGATCGCCTCTTTCCAAAGTTTTTCCAGTTTTTAGCTCAGCTCCTCCGATTCTATTTGATCGCACAGTACCTGTTGCACACAATTTTTTTTTCAGCCAAAAGGCACATGAGATAGTAGGAAGTAAAAAAGTTATCAAAATACACAGTATGCCTATTTGCAAACTCTATATTATCTAATAAGCGAAGAACCACATCAGCTCCTAAGCCAACTTCCTTGTTATAGTTGTCCGCGGAACCGGCATATGGTATGCAGTTATAGAGGTATCCAGTTGAAGAGCAGAGGCACCACAACTTATACCCAAACCGAATTGGCTTACCGCGTATAAAAATTTTGCACGAGTGTCGTCCAAAATATGGCACCAGTTGCTCATCAACCGACAAATCTTCCTCCCAAATTCCAAATTGCATAAACTTTTTGTTGATAAGCTCATACAAAGGACGTATCTTATATGAAATAAATATAAAAAATATAATAACAAAAGAGATAATTTCGAGATAATTGAATAATACCTTTGCCATTTTGTCGTTCTTATCTAAATTATAGTTGTTGCTGAAGTGAATAAATTTTTTAATGTCCAAGAACTTATTCCTCGGCATGCATAACTTAACAGCAGGAACGCCTAATGTAGGGTGATTTGACCAATAATCACGAGCAGCAGGTACAGTGTGATATCCAGATAACACCAAAATACCAAGAAATCGTTGAAGCATAATGTTGTGTAGTATAAACGAAAAATTCTGCTGCTGAGCGTAGCGAGTTGTTTCCTCGATTATCATATCTAAGACCTCATCATCAAAAAATAATTTGAACAAGTCTAACGACGTTTTTCCGCATAGGCATTGGCCAGTGTTTCCTTGACATCATGGAGCAATTCAGTATTTGGAGAAATATTGTACTCAAACTTGCCTTCACGATTTCTCCTTTGTGTCCAGTTCGGCTTATCAAAGTCTTATAACTTTTTATATATATTTTTATTTTCCTGTGGCTGAGTGTCATTTCGACTTCTTTTTGATGCTTGAGTGACAACGGAAGATGTTGAGGGAGTCATAGAGAAGCTCCCACTAGAATCATTGAACTCATAAGGTTCTCTTGAACCTTTGGAAATAGCTTCCACCTCAAAAGTTCCAGCGCATTCCATAATATCATCTGGCTATTGAAGAAACTGTTCATATATGTATGTATATGAAATAATTTCGGTTTTAAGCTACTTACATCTCCATTAGGAAGAAAGTCGTCATTGAAGTCTTCTTCGTCTGTATTCTCATCTGCTTTGTCTGGAGGTATAATACAAATTTTATCTAGTTCTGCCTCCTCATCACTCCAGCTATCTAGTATTGCTTCCAGCTCATATTTTGTGAGAGCACGTTTTGATACCGACCTTTTTTCCATTTTTTAAAAACTTTTGTTAGAATTTGTTTTCACTTTAAAATTTACACTGACCGCGTTGAAGTATCAATAGAAAATGAATGATGAAAATGATTGCAGCAACACATTATAATATAATTTGTAAATCCCCTTTTTATAATATGTATATAAAAAAGCAGCATAATGCCACCATGTGTTTTTTTTTCTTTTTTCATGCTAAAAAACTAGTGTGGCAGCACTATAAATAAAGAATAAGTTAGCATTCGTTAATTCAAATTTTTGGACAAATTACAATGTGATGATTTGCAATGTTTTACTTAGCTTTTTGCAGAAAAACAAAAGTGCTAAATAGTGCCCAATGTTCGATTAATCGAACATTACTTTTTAAAGTGAAATCATAAAAAAACAAGTGAAAATCAAAAACATTTTTCTATTCTTACTTAAAGTTTAACTGTTTTTCAATGGAACTACATTTTATCTTTTTTGATTTTTTATATTTTTTATGGAGTTTTGAATTTTTAAAATGATGCTTGAAATCGTGTCCTTTTTATTCCTCTTATTATAAAAAGAGGTGTGAAGTAAATAAAAAATTTAATTTTTACATTTGTAGCTTACCGCTTAAAATATATAATAATAATAAAAAATTGGTTCTTAGTCTTTCCTAAAAAGAGAAAAAAAACACAAAAACGAGTGAAATTTACTGTTCGAAAAATCGAACATTGGGACGATATGGGTTAACTAATAGTTAGACAACAGCTGATGCGTTGGAATTTATTATTAGTATTTTTGTTTTGTGAAAAATTTTAGATATGGCATATGAACTTGAAAACGCGGAGTCCGATATTGAAAGTGGCACTGATACTGATAACACGCGGAATATTGTTGCTGAGCGTCGCCAACGTAATCTAAAAAGTTTTTATGGAGAGATTCCGTCTCAGCAAGTAGGTGGCGTGGTAAGTTCTTGAATGTATACCCCATTTTTTAAGAAATAATATATCAAATGTAAACAAAAGTCATATGCTATAACAGAATTGCCAGTACTGAAAGTTAATAGTTTGATAGGGTTACCATTTTTTGTTCATATTAAGAGTGTTGGTTAAATAATACACTGTGAATATGAAGTATTAGTTAAACAAGAGTTATCATTTTAGTTTACTTATAGCTAACTAATTACTGTAAATTTGGCCCTTAATGGAAAATAAAAGTTATTTTAGTTTTGTGGAGTTGTTATTTTAATTCTTTGGAGTTGTGAAATTCTAAAGTACTTGAGTACTTAGTACTGCATTTCTTTTTACGATAGTCAGTAGCAAAAGCAAATATTCATGTATTTTGAATAAATTTAACCACACACAGATATGTAAAATCAAATAAAATGAAAAAAGAAGAAATGGGAAAGATTATATATATTAAATTGTTTATATTTTATAAAAATATTTGTGTTTTAAAAAGTATTTAATCGAGTACCGATGAATAAATTGTTCAAATATCCAAAAATGTAAAAATTTTTCAACACTACATTTATTTTCCATCAGCTGTTGCCTAAATCTTACGAATTTTTACAATTTTTCCGTTCGCGTACTTTTTTGGGCAAACTTTTTTTTGGAGAGTAAATTCTGCTGTTTACTCATTTATTACTCATTTACTGCATTTTACTGTAAAAGTAAACAAACGGACCTAATATTGTAGAGCTGTAACCACCAGCTATTTCGTAGCACAGACTTTTGATTTTATTAATATTATCCGTGTAAACATAAAAACCTGCAACAGACTTTTGTTCTCTTATCTTATACAAAAAGAGAATTTAATAATATTTTGATTCTACAAAGTGTTACTACTTTTTATTACCATGTAAACTCACCTTTATGACAATAAGAAGATATGTATCGCTAAAATATCACTTGGAAGATAAAAAGAAGATTTTGGATTTTCAATTATATATTTACATATATATAATAGACTTGTGCAACATAGTTTATTTTAGTGTACCGTCGTTTAAGTTCATATTTCTCTAATGAACTAGGTCAAGCTATAAACACATCCTCCACAGTAGGCTACACGAACACAAGACCACAAATGCTGCTAGCTACAGTTGTAGCCGTGTAGCCAGCTACTTAATTATATTGGAAACAAGTACATAGTAAACAGCTGATCCTGAAATTTGATGTTTTAATAAATATATATATATATATATTTATGTCTATTTGTTTTACTAAAATAAAACAAAAATGTCCATAAAAACATTGAAAATAGTATATATAAAAGAATAAAACACTTACCAACTTCAATCAATCAAAACTATTAAAATACAAACAGCTGTTGCCACGATTCATTTATGTATATTACAGTGGTGCATATTTAGCGCTTTTACTGTTTTAAGTTCGCTGGGGCGAATTGAATTCGTCACTCACATCACTTTGTATGGCCATAAATCCTAGAATATGGAACGGATATAAGCGATGTGGATATCACTCTAAACTTCTCTAACATACCTTTATACTGGTATACAAATTTTTTAAAACAATTTACCCATTGCGAGTGAAATTCAATTTTAAAATTTTTTTAACTGACTTTTTACTTTTACAGAGAACTTACCATGCTTTTATTTTGTGTATACTTGTAAGCTGTCACCGATGAAATACGTAAGTTATGCTACTTTAATGATGATTTTAAGAATTAAATGAGTTATTTAGAGCATTTTGAAATGACACTTATGTCGTTTATATTCGTTCTATATTGTATGACTTATGATCAATAATATAATAAAGTTTTGGACCCCATAACTGCGGAATCAAGAGAGAACACCGAAAAAATCACACAAAAATTTTTAGGTAAAAAAGGGCTATTATCTTGTGAGTTTTTTTAATCTTTAACAGTGTTGGTATTTTTGATTTAAGTTAATATTCTTTATAATAATAAAGCTAATCGTCACTCACATCACTTTGTATGGCCATAAATCCTAGAATATGGAACGGATATAAGCGATGTGGATATCACTCTAAACTTCTCTAAAATACCTTTATACTGGTATACAAATTTTTTAAAACAATTTACCCATTGCGAGTGAAATTCAATTTTAAAATTTTTTTATCTGACTTTTCATTTTTACAGAGAACTTACCATGCTTTTATTTGGTGTATACTTGAAAGCTGTCACCGATAAAATAAGTAAGTTATGCTACTTTAATGATGATTTTAAGAATTAAATGAGTTATTTAGACCATTTTGAAATGATACCTACATATGTCGTTTATATTCGTTCTATATTGTAGGACTTATGATCAATAATACATTAAAGTTTTGAACCCCGTAACTGCGGAATCAAGAGAGAGTGCCGTGTTGCCTTGCTGTCGTCACTATAATCATTCTCATATGCACATTTGTATTCTAATTTTGACAGATGGTAGTTGGTAGCCTGCTGTGGCGAATGTGTTTATAAATAAGGTTTTTTTTGGTAGTTTTATTAATTATTGAATCTTCAATTATAAATTGAAACATCAATAAGGTTTTCAAATCTTATATCTAAAAATATATTAATATATATATGTTTAGCCAGTGCTAAACAAAATTTTTAATTTCAACTGTTGAATTTTTGATGTTTTACATCTCTCGTGTACGGCTGAGAGAAAGAGTATCCTTCGTTCTCAACCGGCTGTGGCCTGTATAATTTAGAATGTTGCGCGCAAGTGGATTTGGGTGCAATTCTAGTTTTTCAATATATTTTTTGGCGTGTTTTGAAAATACTATCTTCACCAACGGAACATCAAGATCTTTGTGAACTCGCTGATTTCGGATATACCAGGGGGCTGCAGTAATTTTACGTATAATTTTGTTTTGTCGCCTTTGAATTTTGTCTACACTTGATGCTGAGGCAGTGCCCCATAACTGGATTCCATAGGACCATATTGGTTTCAAGATCGCGTTGTATAACAAAAGTTTACAGTCAAGACTTAATATAGAATTTCTTCCAATAAGCCAATTCATTTGGGCTGATTTTAATTTCATTTGTGTCAACTTTGCGTCTATATGCGAGACGACGATCAAGATGAACGCCTAGATATTTTACTACAGTGTGTTGCGGTATAGTCGCGGTGTTGATTTGTATAGGCGGGCATGTTTCCCTGCGTAAAGTAAAAGTAACGTGTACATATTTCTGCTCATTCACTTTTATCCGCAATTGTTTTAGCCATGTTTCCAATTTTGTGATGTACCCTTGTAGATTCCGCTAAGCTTCTACAGGATTTTCATGAACGTTTAGAAAAGCCGTATCATCAGCAAATGTTGACGTGTGAATGTTACTGCTTAACGGTAAGTCAGAGGCATATATTAAATAAAGTAAAGGGCCGAAGATACTGCCTTATGGAACTTCGGCTTCAATCGACTGAGGGGGGCTTGAAAAATTGCCTTCCCTTACTACATATTTTCGTTTCCCTAGATAGCTTTTTAAGAGCCTGACGATGTTTGCGGGTAGATTTTGTGTTAATTTGTGAACAAGACCTTTATGAGACATCAATAAAAAGCGCTGAACAATATTTCTTTTTTTTTTAAGTTTCTCTAATAAAATTCACAAGTCTGTGAGTTTGTTCAATAGTGTTATGCTGACTGCGAAAACCGAATTGATGATCTGGAATACATGCACTGCTAGTTACTATAGGAGTCAGCTTGCTCATGTACAGCTTTTCAAAAAGTTTCGACATATTGGACAATAAACTGATAGGCCAATAGGATTCAACCTTTGTATGATCCTTACCGGGCTTTGGTATCATAGTAATCATCGAAACCTTCCATTCTGCCGGATAGTATTGCAGCCGTAAAATACCATTAAAAATATATAGTATTGTTCTTTTTGCAATGAAAGGCAATTCTTGAAGCATTTTGTTGCTTATTTTATCAATATCTGGGGCTTTTTTGTTGTTAAGACTATTAAAAGCCTTTTCAATCTCCACAATATTAAATCCTAGCGGAATTTCTGGTAAAGAGACGACTAGTGGCAGTTCAATAACATCAGCAGAAATATTTGGAATAAATACTTTTTCTAAGTGTTTAAAAAAAAGAGCGCCATTTTCAGCATTAGTTCTTGCCCAGTCACCATTTGAAGCTCGTAATGGAGGTTTACATATCACCGGCGTTTTAAGTCCTCTGGCTGCACGCCATAGCGAATAATCTGTTTGAGGTGTTGCATCTAGTTCTTGAAAAAATTTTTTAAGGAATGCTGTTTTTTGTGTTTCTAAGATTTTCTAAGCTGTTTGGTACACTCCTTAAGCCTTAATTTTAGCTGAGGCGATCTGTAGCGTTGCCATTCTCGTCGAGCTTTCCTTTTTTCAGATAAAAGCCTCTCTATATCAACAGAAAAAATATTGTTGAATCGCATTTGTTGACTTGGTTGATTTGAAGAAGCATTAAGAGCAGCTTCTTTAACGTGTGCTTGAAACAACCTAATAGAGTAATCTAACTCAACGGCATATTGTCCCAGCAATGAGCACTCAGGTATTTTTTGTATTTCAGCCAATTAATACGTGCACATGTGCTTGGTAAGTCACATGTAGGTGATGAAGTTGTATGCGAGTATATAGTGACAATTGTAGGCGAGTGTTCTGAAGATAAATCCAAAGATGATGCAACTGCAATCATTACGTTGGGCACACCTTTAACAATTCCAAAGCCGATAACATCAGGAATTTTTTGTCTATCTGTTGGCCAATATGTTTGCTGACCACTTGAAACTACATTAAAACCCATTTTTGATATTGTGTCGAACAAAACACGACCCTTAGGAGTAATTAAACGTGAACCCCAGAATGTGTATTTAGCATTGTAGTCGCCACCTGCTACAAAACGGGGGCCCAATGATTTATAAAAATCCGTATATTGACTCTCGGTAATAGAAAAATTTTGGGGGGGAATAGACAGATGATATTACAAATTTTTGATAATAATTTTCAACACAGATGTTTGTTACTTGAAGATAATCTTCACAAAAATCATTCAACAGGTAGTGTTTTATTCGTGTTTTTATTAGGATTCCCGAACCACCACAAGCTCTACCTCGAGGATCCTTGGTGTCGTAGAAATTATATCCACTAATTCTAAAATGGCTTCGGGAGGTCAAATGAGTTTCTGAGATAAGAATAACATAGATTTTTTTATCCAGAAGAAAGTACTCTATTTCGTTTTTATGTTGGCAGATGCTGTTTGCGTTCCAAAAACAGATTCTTAAGTTCATGTTTTTTTCAATACAACCTTGCAACAAAGTAGATTGCATTTTCAACATTTCCTGATTCATACAGGACATGTTGTGAGTAAAAGTATTTACTGTTTGTATTAAGCTTTCAATTGAGGCTTCAATACGGCTAAAATTAGAGCCTGGAAAAAATTTTATATTGCTTCACAATTTCTATACTAATAAAAAAATTTTAGCCAACATTTTTCAAAGTTTTTAATTTAATTGTGTATGTATCGTATTGATTCTCTTAGAACTTTTGTAGTTTTTTAATCCTAGAATATCATACTTATTTTTATATCGCCAACGTCATACTTCGTCGAATCGACTACGTCTACATTCAAAAGGATGCAAAGGATGATCTAAATACTGAAAATTTTCAATGCTTAGCTTAATAAATTGTTTCTTATGTATTTTATTGAAATAAAACGAATAAATGTTGTTTTTAAATAAAATTTAATCATAAAAAACAGTTTCACAGCACTCCTTCATTTGCCTTATTAATAAAATATAACAAAAAGAAAACAATAAAAAAGGATAATGTAGCATGTGACCAACAGTGTGTAGTATGCATTGCAATTAAATAGTACCGCAACATGCAATCGTTGACAAACTGCAAGCAAGATATTTTGTATGACTGTAATTTGACACTTGTGTGTTTAATCAAGTGCAGCTGCACAATGCACTTAAATGAATAACATTTATTAACTGCATTTGTTTAATTGTAAATATAAGCAACCCAAAGTATCTGTTACTTTTGGGTATGCACTCGTTTAGACTATTGAACTGTTGAACACATGCCAAACGTAAATAGTGGGAAGCTAAATATGCTTACCCAACATTAATATATATTTGTATTCTTTTACTCTTATGTTAAGGTACCCCTAAGAATTATTCTCATAATTAGTATATAAGCCAATGTCAATTAGTTTAAGAAATCAATCATAAAACCTCAAGCTTAGGAGCTACTAGATAGCTCGAAGTAAATTATAAAATAATAAATAAATTGAGAGCTCCTAGAGAGCACCACAATAACCCAAAGACTTTTAATTATATTACATGGCGATCCTGCCAGTCCTGGTGCTTTAAAATTAGCACGAAATGGGTCCTGACGGACAGCCAAGTCTCCGTCAGAAGAGTGTTTTATGCCTAAAAACACTGAGAAGGAAGCGCCTGGCCAAAAGGCGTAGCACCACTAATGGAAGGGCCAAAACCTATTACTATAGAGGAGTATAGGAAAAGGACAACAACAACAAAAAAGAAGCCCGACATAAAAATACCAGCTGTACCAAAACAAAAAAGAAGGGGAGGATACCTCTGCAAACTAAAAAGAGAGAAGTCAAACCTACTCAGAGAAGTAAATTCAAATCCACCACCGACATGGAACAACGCCACAAAAATGTGGCAAAGGATTGACGAGCTGGAGCGGCTTATAAATTTTAAAATCAAAAAGTAAAATCCTTATACATTCTTTTTTTATTTAAAGAAGTGCATAAATTTCTGTGCACTCTCAGGTCGGTAGGCGTTAACCGCCGTTGACAAACTTTTTTTTGAATTACAAAATAGCTAGTAGCTGAACTCTTTTAAGAGCATTAAAGAAAAACAACGCCAAAAGTCATCCAGAACTTTAAAATAATATGTTACTCACATAAAAATTAAGCCCAAATAAAATAAGAAAGAAAAAAATAAATAACTAACTTTTATAACCTTTATAATAAGTAAAAATAAAATTAAATTTAAAATTAAATTTTAAATAAAATTAAATTGATATTCCATTTTACTTTCCAATATTTTAATACAAATAATTCAATGTAAACGGTCACTTATACTATCAAAATGCATAGAAATAAATTTAAAGTCAGAAAACCAGTTGACCTTAAATGTGAAGAAGATAAGGAACCAACTTTAGATCAACAAATTGAATTCAGAAAAGTATTATGGTCGTGGTTAGGAATCGAAAAAATACCCACAGCAGAAGACATTAAAGACGAATCCCTCGTAGAAAAAGAAACAGTAATGGCAATGAAGAAGATAGCAAAAGAAGACGACCTAAAGATATTGCAATATATAAAAGAAAATAATATAAATGAATTGAGACTATGCCCCTATACAAATGAACAAAAACAATTTTTAGGAATTAATTAACAACAATTAAATAATTAAAATGTTAAGTAAGACAAAAATTAACACTTAAAGATGTTTAAATTTTTAAAAAAAAAAAATTTTTTTTATAATGGATAAAAATAAAATTTAACTTAATTTACGATAATAAAATTGTAAAATTAAATTTTAATTAGAATAAAATAATTAAAGTAAATTAATAATTACATTTTAATAATTTTAAGACAAATAATATACGTAAAAATATTATTAAAATGGAAAAAGAACAGTCAAAAGTAATATATTTACTGTTAATAACTATACTTCTTACTTTAAGTTATAGAAAAAAGAACATAAGATATAAGGCAAAAATATACAGCCAAGGCATTAATCGCCTAATGCTAAAATCTTTAGAGTATCAAATAATAATATTAGAAATAAAATGTCACCATAAATAATCATACAACCCATTTTTGTGGCAGTGAAATATATGTGAATACAAATAAGCAGCATTAATAATAAAAAAAAAAAGCCCAATATGACGTCAGAAGAAAACTATTTACTAAAGGGAATCTTGACTTAGGACAAGTTTTCCCTAGGCTTGAAAAAGTGGCCGGTAAATTATATATATAATGTTCATTAATGGGAATATTGACTTAGGACAATTTTTCCCAAGGCTTGAGAAAGTGGCCGGTGAACAAATAGGCACCAAACGAGAAAATTTTAGAATTTATCTCAATTAAATAATTTATAAATAAAAGGGCATAAAAGTAGCGCTACTACTTAATAAGGTGACCTATATAAATGATAAGAATGCTAATGCAATTCTTGATCTAATGCTGGAATACCACGATGATCCGATAGATGGAGGACATTGTGGAATATATCGAACAATAGAAAAATAAACAGGTATTACTAATGTAAAAATTGATTAGAAATATGCTTAAGCTTTTCAAATTGTTGTACACATATAAAACTCTCAATATAACTTGGAGAAGTCTATTGAGACACATTTTACTACTGCCATAAAATTCAAAATTCTAAAAAGGGTTAAAGGTTGACAATATAAAATTATTACAACAATTTTTGGGTAATAATCATTTAAAACTGTTTTATTCTTGCCTAAAAGTCTAATGAAGACGTTCAATTTAGTCAAAGGTACAGAGTGAAAAGTTATTTGATTTTCAAACTAGTTTAATAACATAAAATTTATGAATATACACATACATATATTTTTCTAATTAAAATTTTATTATTCAAGAAAAAGACCCAAAATAAAGAAAAAGTAAAACAAAATTGTAATTAAGATAAAAATATAATAGAAGAAAATTAATCAGAAAATCCTTTATATTGATTTTAGTTTTATTGTTCCGTATAAAATTAAGAAAATAGATTTAAGAAATAATGTTACCATAGAAGATAAGAAAACAAATAAACAAAAAATAGTTCATAAAAATAGACTTAAGATATACAATAATAACTAACATTCAATAATATTGTACGTCCGGACTACTATAAAATTAGAATAGAAGTACATCTACATATTAAAATTATTTTTTTCCGTAATATAAAAAAAAAAAAAAAAAAAAAATATATTTTTTTTTCTCTTTAAAAACAAAATAAATATTATACTTATACTTAGACTAATTAAAAACTAATTGTAAAAGAATGTCCATAAAACTAGCGTTGTATGAACATTCTTGTAAAGGATGGAGGTGTAGCATGTGACCAACAGTGTGTAGTATGCATTGCAATTAAATAGTACCGCAACATGCAATCGTTGACAAACTGCAAGCAAGATATTTTGTATGACTGTAATTTGACACTTGTGTGTTTAATCAAGTGCAGCTGCACAATGCACTTAAATGAATAACATTTATTAACTGCATTTGTTTAATTGTAAATATAAGCAACCCAAAGTATCTGTTACTTTTGGGTATGCACTCGTTTAGACTATTGAACTGTTGAACACATGCCAAACGTAAATAGTGGGAAGCTAAATATGCTTACCCAACATTAATATATATTTGTATTCTTTTACTCTTATGTTAAGGTACCCCTAAGAATTATTCTCATAATTAGTATATAAGCCAATGTCAATTAGTTTAAGAAATCAATCATAAAACCTCAAGCTTAGGAGCTACTAGATAGCTCGAAGTAAATTATAAAATAATAAATAAATTGAGAGCTCCTAGAGAGCACCACAATAACCCAAAGACTTTTAATTATATTACAATAACATAAAATTCATTTAACATTTTTTATCTTAAAATTAACATATTGGATTAAAAAAAATTATAAATTTAGAAGTTTCAGTCTTTATTTCATACAAAAGGCGCAGAGTTCCATTTTGTGCTCTCCACACAGGCTTTTTTTATATTTTGAGCATAATGACTTTGTCATACGTCTTTTAAATGAAGGGCAAAATGCACATATCTTCCGCTTCTCATTCTTTGGTTGCTGGCACACACCTTCACTACTTTCCGTACTATGTGGCAATACACTTGCGATATTCTCGCGCACTGAATTTCTCAAAGTTGGTATCTCAAGCCTTTCAGATATCTGTATTTGGACAAGCGAAAAATGTCATTTCTTCATAAACTCACTGCGACTTAGAGGCTTAAGTTTTGCTTCGAACATATTATGTGCATAAATAACGTAACTGTTTATGAAAGCCATATTCAAAATACCATAGAACTGACACATTGGCCATCTGTTTGTTTTTCTGGAGCAGCATATAGTAGAGCACATTTGGTCAAAATTATCGACGCCACCTTTTGTTTTATTGTAAAACTCAATCATATAAGGTTTTTTGGATGTTTGATTGACTGCTCCTTCTTCATTGCATGACGATAGCAAATAAACCATTTTGTTTGGTTTTGGTTTATAAGAAAGTAGCGTTAATTCGTTGTCATAACAGAACACAGATGTGCCACATTTACGTCCCTTTTTGTTTTTTAATTCTTTAGGTATTTCCTTTTTGTTTGATCGCAGAGTACCAACTAATGTCAGCTTATATGGTTCACGTAAAAGGGATTTTGCAAGTGGAACTGACGTAAACCAATTGTCCATTGTAATATTTCTATTTGTTCCATAAACAGTTTTTGCTAATTGTTTCACATAATACTCGCCAAGTGGCATATTAGTTTGGTTCGAACCTTTTCCTAAATACGGTGCAGCATCAACCATGTAGTTCGTTCCGCTGTCACACATCATTACCATTTTTAGGCCGTACTTTGCAGGTTTATTTGGTATGTATGTACATTCAGAAACTACATTTACCTCTGAAAGCCAGAAGTTGTTCATCAATTGTTAGGTATATCCCGGGCGTATAATTGTCTCTACATTTCTGAACAAATATCTCCCACACTTTTTTAATTGGAGCAAATTTGTCACAAACTTGTTCATTCAGTTTTAACTCTCGCAGTGTACAGACCCGTTTTTATAATCGTCGCAACTGAATATTAAAAATTATTTAAAGTTAAAATCACAAAAAAAAATAAAACAAAAACAAAACATTGATTAAACAGTTATTATACTGGTTTTATTTAACTTTTTGCTTACGTGTAATATACATATATATTTGCAAATACAAACTCATATAGTGAACACAAAAAAGAGAACTCTAAATGAGTTCATCTTCTACCAACAACAACAATAATAAACCTACAAGGAGTAAGAATGTTTATTTAACTTTGGTTCATGACGAAGAAAATGAAAACCTGAATTCTACACAACACTCAACTACTCGTGCGCGATCTTGCTCTCCAAACCTAAATATTGATCGAGAAGCAACAACAATTACACCTATTAGCAAACTTGTCAGCTTAGCTGTACAATCAAACAAACAAACAATGAATACCCAGGTGACCAACGTGCACAAAATAAATAAACTTATAGATGCAGTAAGTGAAAATAGTGATAATAAAATTCAAACAGGTATGGATAGATACATAACTGTGTTAAAAAGGGGAAGAAGTCCTAAATCTGCTCAAATCGCGTCAACGGCAAAAGTTCCCAAAGATGGAAAATATATAAAAAATTCCGAAAATCGTTTCGCGATTTTATCTGAACAAGGCGATGAAGACACAACTAAAACAAGGTCGAGTAAACCTCCACCGATATATTTAAGAGAGCAGAACTCTAGATTTTGGTAAAACGCCTTATCTCCTTAATTGGAGAAAATGAGTTCTATGTTACTCCAATTAAGCCTGAAAATATTAACGAAGCAAAAATCCAGGTAGTGCAAGAAAGTAATTACCGAAAAATAGTTTCTGACCTTGAGTCAAAAAACAAAACTTTTTATACGTACCAATTAAAGAGTGCTAAAGGTCTAACCGTCGTAATAAAAGGTATAGACTCTAGCGCGAATCCGTCCTGTATGATGCAATGAAAATGCAATCTACCTTGTTTCAGGCTGTATTGAACAAACCATGAACTTAAGAATCTGGCATCTGCCAACATAAAAACGAAATATAATACTTTCTTCTGGATAAACAAAACGATGTGATGCTTATTGCAGAAACTCATTTGATCTCCCGAAGCTATTTTAGAATTAGTGGATATAATTTCTACGACACCAAGGATGCTCGAGGTAGAGCTTGTGGTGGTTCGGGAATCCTTATAAAAATGCGAATAAAACACTACCTGTTGAATGATTATTGTGAAGATTATCTTCAAGCAACAAACATCATTATTGAAAATTATTATCAAAAATTTGTAATATCATCTGTCTATTCCCCCCCCTAGATTTTCAATTCAAGAGTCAATATACAGATTTTTATAATTCATTGGGTCACCGTTTTCTAGCAGCTGGCGACTACAATGCTAAACACACATTCTGGGGTTCACGTTTAATCGCTCCTAAGGGTCATGTTTTGTTCGACACAATATTAAAAATGGGTTTGAATGTAGTTTCAAGTGGTCAGCCAACATATTGGCCAACAGATCGACTAAAAATTCCTGATGTTATCGACTTTGGAATTGTGGAAGGTGTGCCCAGCGTAATGATTGCAGTTGAATCATCTTTGGATTTATCTTCAGACCACTCGCCTACAATTGTCACTATATACTCGCATAAAACTTCATCACCTACATGTGACTTACCAACGACATCTGTACGTATTAATTGACTGAAATACAAAAAATACCTGAGTGCTCATTGCTCGGACAATATGCCGTTGAGAACACCTTCTGACATAGATGACTCTATTAGGTTGTTTCAAGCACACGTTAAAGAAGCTGCTCTTAATGCTTCTTCAAATCAACCAATTCAACAAGTGCGATTCAGCAATATTGTTTCTGTTGATATAGAAAGGCTTTCAACTGAATGGCAACGTTACAGATCGCCTCAGCTAAAATTAGGGCTTAAGGAGTGTACCAAGCAGCTTAGAAAAGTTTTACAAACACAAAAATTTTTTCAAGAACTATATGCAACACCACAAACAGATTATTCGCTGTGGGGTGCAGCCAGAGGACTAAAAAGGCCGGTGATATGTAAACCTCCATTACGAGCTTGAAATGGTGACTGGGCAAGAACTGATTCTGAAAAAGGTGATATTTTTGTTAAACACATAGAAAACGATTTACTCCAAATATTTCTGCTGATATTATTGAACTGCCTCCAGTCGTCGCTATTCCAGAAATTCCGCTAAGATTTAATATTGTGGAGATTGAAAAGGCTATTACATGCCTAAACACAAAAAAAGGCCCAGGTATTGATAAAATAAGCTACAAAATGCTTCAAAAATATCCTTATGCTGCACAACGAATAATACTATTCATCTTTAATAGTATATTACGACTGAAATATTATCCAACAGAATGGAAGGTTTCGATGATTACTATGATATCAAAGCCCGGTAAGGATCATATAAAGGTCGTATCCTATCGGCCTATCAGTTTATTGCCCAATATGTTGAAACTTTGCGAAAAGCTGTACATGAGAAAGCTGACTCGTATAGTAACTAGCAGTGGATGTATTCCAGATCATCAATTAGTTTTCGCAGTCAGCATAACACTATTGAACAAACTCACAGACTTGTGAGTGTAGTTAGAGAACCTTTTGAAAAAAAGAAATTATTATTTTTTAAGTATTTATTACTTGACCTTTTTCGTTTGTTTTTGATATTTATTTTTAATAAAAACGGGCTTTTAAGGTCATATATTTAAAATAAAATTATATCTTTTATTTCTTTTTAACTTCAGACGTTTCGTTGGAAAATCCCAACATCATCAGGGAAAATATTTTTATTTTGATCTGGTAATACAGAAATTTTTTGTTAAACACAACAGCATTATCACAACATTGTACCGAAAACAAACATGCAGCTGACTTGAGGAATGTGATGATATTAAACAAAGAGAGACGTGAGAACAAACGATATACACTAGAGAGCCTTAGAATTCAACAAAAAGGGAACAGTGCAATAAACAAAAAAGAAGACAAGGACAATACAAATGCAAATTATTCTATAGCTTTATTTTAAAATAATCTGTGATATTTAACCTAAGAAGCAAATATGCTGATATTTTGTACGTTATGTGTTAATTTTGATTTTAATTTACTTGTGTAATTTTATATTAAATGCAACAAATTTTTAAATTTAAAATTATCACTTGACATATGTAAGTAAGTACATGATTGTTTTTGGTTTAAATTTAATCACAACAAAAATTGTAAAATATTTGCAAAAAATTTTTAACAAAAAATTTCTGTATTACCAGATCAAAATAAAAATATTTTTCCTGATGATGTTGGGATTTTCCAACGAAACGTCGGAAGTTAAAAAGAAATAAAAGATATAATTTTATTTTAAATATATGACCTTAAAAGCCCGTTTTTATTAAAAATAAATATCAAAAACAAACGAAAAAGGTCAAGTAATAAATACTTAAAAAATAATATAATATCGGAGGGCCTGCCGATTAAGTAACCATCATGATGGATTATTATACAGAAAAAGGATTTTTTTCATTTATAAAAGAAAAATATGGTTTAATAGTTTGCACTACACTAAAGAAATATTGCAAAGAAATAAATAGATTAGCGAAGCAAACTCAAACACTTGTATATCTCCTACAATGTAGGAAAAATGGAATTATCCCAAGACATTTAACGAACGCCACAAATAACATGAACCAACTTTTCAAGTCCTTAGCTGTGTCCACAGAACTCAACAAAATCGAAGAGAAATTTCACATAAAAATCCTCAACCTTCAAATTAAAGAAACTAATATAAATATTAAAAACATAAAACTAAAAATGAGTAATTTGGAGAGGCTAATTAGAATGAAAATTACTGCTGACGACATGAAAAATTTCATAACAAGACAAAATGAGAGATATAAAAAACTAAAATTTTCATACGAAGTAAACCACAACACAAAACTGGAAAAACTTAAATCTGAACAACGGAAAAAATACAACTTAATATTCAACCCTGATTGGATTATAAACAAAACGAACGTGGAACTAAGCGAAGATAGCAAGTGGCTACTTTCCCTGGGAGGGAAATTTTCGGTACCAGTAAAGGGGAAAAACTTGACAACAATTGATCTAATTGCTGACATTGAACAATGGGTTCAAACACTAGACGACAAGGAAAAGGAACTAACCAGAGCAAAAGTTGCTGATCGCATTTTTAACTATAAACGTACTTCTAAAAATAATGCCAAAGAAAAGTTTATTTTAAATATTTTTAACGAAACGAAGAAAGTTCTTAAAAGGGAAAAGGACAAAATAGTCATAACAAAAGCGGACAAAGGTAACAAAACTGTCATAATATATAGAGACGATTATAAACGAGGAATGGAAAAAATTTTGGAAGACAAGACTACATACAAAATTGCAAGAACCGATCCCACACAAAAATTACAAAAAACCAATAATAAAATTGTCATGGAATTGTATAAACAAAACCTGATAACAAAATACGAAAAAGCAAAATTGACCTCTAACTCTGCTACAGCACCTAGACTATACGGATTGCCAAAAATCCACAAGCCGAATATGCCATTACGTCCAATTTCATCATCATTTGAAGTACCATGCTACAATCTTGCGAAATATGTCGGAAATATTCTCAAAAATCTTATATCAGAAAAATACAATATTAAAAACTCAATTGAACTTAAAGACAAACTCAAAAATATAACGCTGAACAATGATGAAGTTCTAATATCACTTGACGTGGTGTCACTTTTCACGAACATACCCATACACCTAGCAATAAACAACATAATGAAAAAGTGGGACATAATGCAAATACACACAAAGATTCCCAAAAAACAGTTTTTAAAAATCCTACAATTTTGTCTTAATGACAACAATTATTTCATATATAATGATAAATGTTACAACCAAACATATGGTATGCCAATGGGGAACCCACTGTCACCAACCATAGCAGATTTAATTCTGGATAAATTATTGGACGTAGTTATAGAAGAGCTGCAAAGTAAAGACATAACCATAAAACTCATCACAAAATATGTCGATGATTTGTTTGCCATAATAAATAAAAATGATGAAGAGACCATTCTAAGAACTTTCAATAACTATCACAAAAAAATTCAATTTATTATAGAAAACGAAGTTAATAATTCTATACCGTATTTGGACATGAGAATATGTAGAATAGGAAACAAAATTATTACTGATTGGTATACAAAACATATGTCATCTGGACGTCTTATGAATTTCAATTCGACACAACCCTTACAACAAAAAACTAATACAGCCCTAAATATGATCAAGAGAGTAATAAACATTAGCGACCAAGTATTTTTGTCACAAAATATTAAAAAATTAGAAAAATTACTTCTACAAAATAGTTACCCAAAATACATAATTCAAAACTTAATAGAAAAGGCAAAACAAGGGAACAAAAATAATGAAACCAAAAACAGATCTGGCAACACTAAATTCTATAGCCTACCGTACATACCAAGACTTACAGAAAATAAACAAATAAGAACAATAATAAACGAAAAAGATATAGTACTAGCGTATCGACCAAACCTAACTATAAACACACTATTTTCAAAAACAAAATCAAAAATAAACAAAACGGAACATAGTAACGTTGTATACCAAATAAATTGTTTGGGAAATACGTCAGAAAGCTGTGATAAAGTGTATATAGGAACAACCAAACGAAATTTATATACAAGAACTAGTGAACATGAAGCAGACATAAGAAAAGGAAAACACACAACAGCATTATCACAACATTGTACCGAAAACAAACATGCAGCTGACTTGAGGAATGTGATGATATTAAACAAAGAGAGACGTGAGATCAAACGATATACACTAGAGAGCCTTAGAATTCAACAAAAAGGGAACAGTGCAATAAACAAAAAAGAAGACAAGGACAATACAAATGCAAATTATTCTATAGCTTTATTTTAAAATAATCTGTGATATTTAACCTAAGAAGCAAATATGCTGATATTTTGTACGTTATGTGTTAATTTTGATTTTAATTTACTTGTGTAATTTTATATTAAATGCAACAAATTTTTAAATTTAAAATTATCACTTGACATATGTAAGTAAGTACATGATTGTTTTTGGTTTAAATTTAATCACAACAAAAATTGTAAAATATTTGCAAAAAATTTTTAACAAAAAATTTCTGTATTACCAGATCAAAATAAAAATATTTTCCCTGATGATGTTGGGATTTTCCAACGAAACGTCGGAAGTTAAAAAGAAATAAAAGATATAATTTAATTTTAAATATATGACCTTAAAAGCCCGTTTTTATTAAAAATAAATATCAAAAACAAACGACAAAGGTCAAGTAATAAATACTTAAAAAATAATATAATATCGGAGGGCCTGCCGATTAAGTAACCATCATGATGGATTATTATACAGAAAAAGGATTTTTTGCATTTATAAAAGAAAAATATGGTTTAATAGTTTGCACTACACTAAAGAAATATTGCAAAGAAATAAATATATTAGCGAAGCAAACTCAAAGACTTGTATATCTCCTACAATGTAGGAAAAATGGAATTATCCCAAGACATTTAACGAACGCCACAAATAACATGAACCAACTTTTCAAGTCCTTAGCTGTGTCCACAGAACTCAACAAAATCGAAGAGAAATTTCACATAAAAATCCTCAACCTTCAAATTAAAGAAACTAATATAAATATTAAAAACATAAAACTAAAAAAGAGTAATTTGGAGAGGCTAATTAGAATGAAAATTACTGCTGACGACATGAAAAATTTCATAACAAGACAAAATGAGAGATATAAAAAACTAAAATTTTCATACGAAGTAAACCACAACACAAAACTGGAAAAACTTAAATCTGAACAACGGAAAAAATACAACTTAATATTCAACCCTGATTGGATTATAAACAAAACGAACGTGGAACTAAGCGAAGATAGCAAGTGGCTACTTTCCCTGGGAGGGAAATTTTCGGTACCAGTAAAGGGGAAAAACTTGACAACAACTGATCTAATTGCTGACATTGAACAATGGGTTCAAGCACTAGACGACAAGGAAAAGGAACTAACCAGAGCAAAAGTTGCTGATCGCATTTTTAACTATAAACGTACTTCTAAAAATAATGCCAAAGAAAAGTTTATTTTAAATATTTTTAACGAAACGAAGAAAGTTCTTAAAAGGGAAAAGGACAAAATAGTCATAACAAAAGCGGACAAAGGTAACAAAACTGTCATAATATATAGAGACGATTATAAACGAGGAATGGAAAAAATTTTGGAAGACAAGACTACATACAAAATTGCAAGAACCGATCCCACACAAAAATTACAAAAAACCAATAATAAAATTGTCATGGAATTGTATAACCAAAACCTGATAACAAAATACGAAAAAGCAAAATTGACCTCTAACTCTGCTACAGCACCTAGACTATACGGATTGCCAAAAATCCACAAGCCGAATATGCCATTACGTCCAATTTCATCATCATTTGAAGTACCATGCTACAATCTTGCGAAATATGTCGGAAATATTCTCAAAAATCTTATATCAGAAAAATACAATATTAAAAACTCAATTGAACTTAAAGACAAACTCAAAAATATAACGCTGAACAATGATGAAGTTCTAATATCACTTGACGTGGTGTCACTTTTCACGAACATACCCATACACCTAGCAATAAACAACATAATGAAAAAGTGGGACATAATGCAAATACACACAAAGATTCCCAAAAAACAGTTTTTAAAAATCCTACAATTTTGTCTTAATGACAACAATTATTTCATATATAATGATAAATGTTACAACCAAACATATGGTATGCCAATGGGGAACCCACTGTCACCAACCATTGCAGATTTAATTCTGGATAAATTATTGGACGTAGTTATAGAAGAGCTGCAAAGTAAAGACATAACCATAAAACTCATCACAAACTATGTCGATGATTTGTTTGCCATAATAAATAAAAATGATGAAGAGACCATTCTAAGAACTTTCAATAACTATCACAAAAAAATTCAATTTACTATAGAAAACGAAGTTAATAATTCTATACCGTATTTGGACATGAGAATATGTAGAATAGGAAACAAAATTATTACTGATTGGTATACAAAACATATGTCATCTGGACGTCTTATGAATTTCAATTCGACACAACCCTTACAACAAAAAACTAATACAGCCCTAAATATGATCAAGAGAGTAATAAACATTAGCGACCAAGTATTTTTGTCACAAAATATTAAAAAATTAGAAAAATTACTTCTACAAAATAGTTACCCAAAATACATAATTCAAAACTTAATAGAAAAGGCAAAACAAGGGAACAAAAATAATGAAACCAAAAACAGATCTGGCAACACTAAATTCTATAGCCTACCGTACATACCAAGACTTACAGAAAATAAACAAATAAGAACAATAATAAACGAAAAAGATATAGTACTTGCGTATCGACCAAACCTAACTATAAACACACTATTTTCAAAAACAAAATCAAAAATAAACAAAACGGAACATAGTAACGTTGTATACCAAATAAATTGTTTGGGAAATACGTCAGAAAGCTGTGATAAAGTGTATATAGGAACAACCAAACGAAATTTATATACAAGAACTAGTGAACATGAAGCAGACATAAGAAAAGGAAAACACACAACAGCATTATCACAACATTGTACCGAAAACAAACATGCAGCTGACTTGAGGAATGTGATGATATTAAACAAAGAGAGACGTGAGATCAAACGATATACACTAGAGAGCCTTAGAATTCAACAAAAAGGGAACAGTGCAATAAACAAAAAAGAAGACAAGGACAATACAAATGCAAATTATTCTATAGCTTTATTTTAAAATAATCTGTGATATTTAACCTAAGAAGCAAATATGCTGATATTTTGTACGTTATGTGTTAATTTTGATTTTAATTTACTTGTGTAATTTTATATTAAATGCAACAAATTTTTAAATTTAAAATTATCACTTGACATATGTAAGTAAGTACATGATTGTTTTTGGTTTAAATTTAATCACAACAAAAATTGTAAAATATTTGCAAAAAATTTTTAACAAAAAATTTCTGTATTACCAGATCAAAATAAAAATATTTTCCCTGATGATGTTGGGATTTTCCAACGAAACGTCGGAAGTTAAAAAGAAATAAAAGATATAATTTTATTTTAAATATATGACCTTAAAAGCCCGTTTTTATTAAAAATAAATATCAAAAAGAAATTATTGTTCGGCGATTTTTATTGATGTCGCACAGGCTTTTGATAGTGTATGACACGAAGGTCTTGTCCACAAATTAACACAAAATCTACCCGCAAACATCATCAGGCTCTTAAAAAGCTATATAAAGGAACGGAAATTTGTAGTTAGGGAAGGCAATTTTTTAAGCCCTCCGCCTTCGATTGAAGCCGGAGTCCCTCAAGGCAGTATCTTCGGTCCTTTACTTTATTTAATATATGCCTCTGACTTACCGTTAAGCAGTAACATTCATACGTCTACATTTGCTGATGATACAGTTTTTTCTAAGCGTTCATGAAAATCCTGTAGAAGCTTCCCGGAATCTACAAGGGTACATCTTAAAACTGGAAACACGGCTAAAACAATGGCGGATAAGAGTTAATGAGCAGAACTGTGTACACGTCACTTTTACGTTACGCAGGGAAACATGCCAGCCTATACAAATCAACACCGAGACTATACCGCAACACACTGAAGTCAAATATCTAAGCGTTCATCTTGATCGTCGTTTAACATGGAAATCGCCCATTGACGCGAAGTTGACACAAATGAAATTAAAAGTAGACCAAAGGAATTGGCTTATTGGAAGAAATTCTATATTAAGTCTTGACTGTAAACTTTTGTTATACAACGCGATCCTGAAACCAATATGGTCCTATGGAAACCAGTTATGGGGCACTGCCTCACCATCGAGTGTAGAAAAAATTCAAAGGCAACAAAACAAAATTCTACGTACAATTACTGCAGCCCCCTGGTATATCCGAAATCAGCGAATTCACAAAAATTTTGGGAAATTAGGGATACTCTTTCTCTCAGCCGTATCACGAGAGATGTAAAACAACAAAAATCAACAGTTGGAATTAAAAATTTTGTTTAGCATTGGCTAAACTTATATTTAACATTTTTAGATTAAGATTTGAATAAATTATTGATATTTCAATTTATAATTTAAGATTCAATAAATAATAAAAGTACAAAAAAAAATATATATATACATATGTATGTATGTATGAATGAATTGGTTGTCGCATTATGTTCACTTCGTTCTGTTCATACATGTTGCGAGTATGATAGCAAAACACACAAGCAGTGAACTTACTCACGCTAAGTCGAGTAACAACAAGAAGTGACAACAAGTTTTTGGTGTTCTCAAAAATATGAACATTGTTTCTGTAATTCATTCCGAGTAAAGCTATAAACACATTCGCCACAGCAGACTACACGAACACAAGACTACAAAAGCTGCTAGCTACCGTTGTAGCCGTTTAGCCAGCTACTTAATTATTTTGGAAACGACAGATACACAGTAAACAGCTGATCCTGAATTGTTGCAACGATTCATTTATGTATATTACAGTGGTGCATATTTAGCGCTTTTACTTTTTGAAAGTTCTCTGGGGCGAATTGAATACAGCGAATTGAATTCGCCACTCACATCACTTTGTATGGATTCGCTTCGACATAAATTGAAAAAATTCATCTCATGGATCTATTTTGGCTCCGGTGTTACGGGGTTCAAAAAATTTTTTTTACTGGCCATAACTTCTAGAATATGAAACGGATATAAGCGATGTGGATATCACTCTAAACTTCTCTAAGATACCTTTATACTGGTATACAAATTTTTTAAAACCAATTACCCATTGCGAGTGAAATTCAATTTTAAAATTTTTTTATCTGACTTTTCACTTTTACAGAGATCTTACCATGCCTTTATTTGGTGTATACTTAAAAGCTGTCACCGATGAAATACGTAAGTTATGCTTGATGACTTTAAGAATTAAATGAGTAATTTAGAGCATTTTAAATGATACCTATGTCGTTTATATTCGTTCTTTATTGTAGGATTTATGATCAATAATATATTAAAGTTTTGAACCCCGAAACTGCGGAGTCAAGAGAGAGCAAAAAAAAAATTACACTATTACCCTGTGAGTTTTTTTAAAACTTTAACAATGTTGGTATTTTTAACTCAAGTCAATATTCCATATAACAATAAAGCTAATAAAAATTCTTGATGCATATATATTATAACATTTAAATTTATTTATTTTCTTTTTTATTTTACAATAAAAAATATTTCTAATCACTAATTTTCTTTACAAATTTTGTTATATTGTCAACTCTGTTTTGGTTTTGTGGCTATCAGAAATAGAAATTAATTTAATTCGACTACACGACCAAAGTAGCATGGACAAAAACCTTTTGCCGTGCTGCCTTGCTGTCTTCAATATAATCATACACAAATGCACACATGTATTCTAATTTTGACAGCTGGAAGTCGGTAATATGCTGTGGCGAATGTGTTTATACTTTCAATAAAAAAAAAACAAAAACAGAGAAGAGAACACATAAAATAAAAACATGCGTCGTCAATTCGGCGAAGTATGATATTCCAGGGTTAAGTAAATTGTGAGAATTTTAATAATTAATCGTTAAAAAATTTTATGTTTTTTAAAAGATTTATTGACGAATTTAATTAATTAACAATTAATAAACATAAACCGCCTTATTTACAAAAACTATTTTCTGCTTATAAATAAAATAAAAATATATTGAAAATGTTTCATACTAAGTTTTATTAAAAAATAAATGAATAAAGTTTGTTGGCGCGACCAACCCCCTTCTTCTTTGTAATTCATGTTTACTCGACGATTTAGAGGTGTCTAAATATCGATAGTACTATCGATAGTATCTATAGTTATTTTTTTTCGAGACTATTTGTATATATCTTTTTTTTGCCAAGATTTTATATTTGATAACAATCGATATTTTTAGAAACTATCGATACTATCGGCAATTGTAAACTAAAAATAAATCATCTTTATAAATTTCTAAACTGCGGCGGGTGATTTGGCGGTTCCTCTAACATCTACTGAGTCAGAAAGAATGTTTAGCAAAGCTGGACAAATAGTTTCAGATAGACGTACAAAATTAAAAGAAAAAAATGTGAATATGTTGCTTTTTATTAACAAAAATAACTGTATGACTGATAATTGATCTCACACGAATTTTGTTAACATTAATATAATATATAATAATTTTATATTAATAATTTTATATATATTTTAATTTTATATAGGTATATAATAATGTTTTAAATTTTATTTGTTTGTTGCGGGTTAGCAATAACTAGATATATATTCCGTTGGTAGCCATACCAATGCATCAGTAGATTTTTTACCCTTGATGTTTAAAAAATTCTAAAGCTCATATATATATACAAAAACTCACAAAAATATTTTTGTGAATTACAAACCATAAAAATAGCTTTCAAAAATTTCTTAAACACACAGAACAAATAATTTTCCATTATCAATGTGTTTACTTTTCTACAAAATAAATAAACAAATAAATAAATTTAATACATAAATACATACTTGAGAACATGCTCAAATAAATCTAAAATTTTGGTATATAATAATTTTAATTTTTTTTATTTATTGAACTAAGAATTAAAGTTATTTAGAATATGTACAAATGTATATAAAAACATACATAATAGGTATGTATGAATGTATTACTTAAATGAAATAAAAATATTGTCTTAGAAAAACCACTTCGATACTATCGCGTTGATTTATCGATAGTATGTTTAACTTTTGATATTTTAGAATCGATATATCCATATACTTTTTTATACTATGTTCACACGAAGAACATGAACCACGATGGCGAACCTATGTGTTCACACGACACATTCTAGATTGGTTCGTACTTCGTTATTTAATATTATTTATTGTTTTTCATTTTAATTAATTATTTACATATATATAAATATATGCTTTTTATTTGTTCAATGTTTTTATTAAAATTTAGCACTTATCAATTGTTTTTCTTTGTTAATATGTTTTTGGACAACTAGTTCAGATAAACTAGCGATAATTTGTTATCAAAATTAGAGATGATAGTAAATTATACGGGTTCGCAACAAGGTTCAAAATGAAACACGTAGGTTCGCTCTCAAAATTTTGTATGGCGAAACATGTAGGTTCAATAAAGGTTGGCCCGCGAACCAAGAATGAGAGCGTGAACCTATATAATTTCTGTCCGTGTGAACATAGTATTACACTATCGAACATTTTCGATAGTAACACTATCGATAGTTTGAAACCTCTACGACGATTGCTAATACTATGTTCACACGACAAGATGAAGCACTTGCTTCGCTTTCTGAAGCATGTTTATGAATCTAGCTATTCACACGACTCATGTACTTGCTTCGATTTGACAGTTCTCTTTTTAATTACAAATATAATCTAAAATGGACAAAAAATAAGTTAAAATTATTACGCATTTTTAGAAATGCACAAACATATATTTTGTTTCCATTGTTGGTTTATCTTTATAGTTTTAATTCAATTTTTCTCTTTTAATTAAAGTTTTCTTTGTTTTTTTGCAGCTAGTTCAGATAAACTTCCGATAAATCCGATAAAATTTAGAGAAGACAGCAATTTTTCATGCTTCACAAGTAGATTCCATGGTGGAATAATCAGGTGTGCGCAAGAAGGAATATGGTTTTTTGTAGGGTTGTGTTTTGACCGTTAAAAAAATGGAAAAGTATGCTTTTCTTGTCAAAAGTTGTTTACATTTTTGGCCGCCATCATGAATATTTTTGTTTACGTTATGCTTTTTGTTTTTGCATAACCAATAAATACATACAAAACAACTTTTGTTTTGTTTTGTATACAGCTTTGTTTTGACAATTTTGAATTAATTTTACACAAACAAAATGCATGTCGTTTTTTATTGTTGTATTCTTACGCGCACCTTATTATTCCACAAACAACCTTATTATTCAACAAAGCATGTTCCGTGTGAACGTAGTTAACTAAGGACTGAATACGGTCTGTAAAAAAGAAAACACAGAACCTGTGTATTCGTAAGTGTGCATGTGTTAGTTTTGTGCTTCTAATGCGGGGTTGAGTCTGGTTGAAAAATTGTGCCAACCAAAAGCCGCTCTCTTCACCCCTCTCACCAAAACCTACGTTTTTAATTAGTCTCGTGTGTGAAAGACCATTGAATCGTTTAATTGAACTAGGTCGTTCGTGAACTACCCAACTCTAATATGTAAGCAGATTCATTTATGGATACAGAGTTGTTAACGGGCCAACTACTTACCTTCTCTCTAATCGGTTCAACCGTTTAAACTCTCGACCGATCTTCGTTTCGTATTTTGAAAATCATTAACATCACGTTTTTTTTATAAATTTTATGCATCAAAATGTATTGTACATATATTAAAAATTAATTTAATTTATTTTTCTGTCATTATATATTGCGTATTTTTCTCAAAAATTATAAAAGGAATAATATACAAAATTACTACGATTATTTTCCTCTAAATGACAATCAGTGTAGCATGGTGTGTGGATTTGTCCCCCATTGGGGATTTTAGCTGATTTTTGTGGACAGATTATCGTGGGGATTTGGGAGTTTTCAGAGTACCTATTATCAATTTTGCTTTATTTTACCATTTTCTTTCATACATATAAGTATTTACATATATGTTTATGTATCTTGGCGTTTTTCTTCTCCATATTTCGATTATTTCAAAGCGATGGTATTGAGGATGTTGGTGTTTATAACAAATTGTTCAAAATTTTTAAAACCAGAATTTATTGAATTCGATATTGCCAAAAAAGATGTACTAATTGGCGATAAGGAAAGTAATTTGGTTGTTGCTGAAATTGATGTTGGCATAGAATGTTCAAAGGAATTAGAAGCAAAGAAGTTCAAACAAATTTTTTTAGATTATTTAACTGTACTAGCAAAATAAATGATTAAAATATTTACTTAGAGTATGGAAAATTTTGAGTTATTTATAAATTTACAACTCGAAAGCATAGAAAAAAGAATAAATTTGATTCAGTGTATAGAATTTTAAAATATTCTATGTATTCAAAAGTTCCATTGAGCACATACGAATACATTAGCTTAGCTAAATGTACATACATATGTAATAACATTAATAAAAAAATTGTAATTTTTTTAAATTACTACGATCTGTTTATTATGAATATTTCTACAGGCTAAAGTTCGTAAATGTTTATAATCAGAGAAATATTAGGTAGACATTGTTAACATATTTCGAGCAGCAAAGGAAAAATTTAATATATATAATAATAATTATCATATTTAAATTAAAGTAAATAATTAATTCATTTTTTATCAGATTCAGAGACGCTTTGTTTCTTTCGTCTCGCCATTTGCTCTTCATTATAGAAAAAACTCTCTCTGTGAATGCTGACGTGGGAGGAATAGAAATTAAAAATGAAATTACTTTATACAAATTTGATAAATTATCATCAGTCTTATTAAATAATAGCTGCCATTTACTTGCTGCAGATAATTCCGCAAAACCTTCAGAACTGTATATCTGATCATAAATTTTGTTTAATGACGCAATTTCTCCATAAAGATCATCCATATTTGTATTAATGGCTTGATTATGGATAGCAACCGAACTTCAGTTGCGTTGCCAGCCGGCAACTGAAGATTTGTGGTTGCCAGTTGCCATTCGTAATACCATTATCAGCAACTGGCAACGCAACTGAGGTTCGATTGCTATCCATAATTGAGCCATAAGTTTTTGAAGATTTAAATTTTCGTTTATGCTAACAATATTATCAAATTCAATTTTGCTCTTTAAATTTTTATTGCTAATTGTAAATAACCAGTTTGTATTCTTAAAATCAAATCATTTATTCAGTCAGCCAACAGATCGACAAAAAATTCCTGATGTTATCGAATTTGGAATTGTGAAAGTTGTGCCCAGCGAAATGATTGCAGTTTAATCATCTTTGGATTTATCTTCAGACCACTCGCCCACAATTGTCACTATATACTCGCATACAACTTCATCACCTACATGTGACTTACCAACGACATCTGCACGTATTAATTGGCTGAAATACAAAAAATACCTGCCTTTGCTCGGACAATATCCCGTTGAGAACACCTTCTGACATAGACGATTCTCTCAGGTTGTTTCAAGTACACGTTAAACAAGCTGCTCTTAATGCTACCTCAAATAAAATAAATCAACCAGTGAGATTAAACAATCCTTTTTTTGTTTATATAGAAAGGCTTTTACCTAAAAAAAGGAGAGCTCGACGAGAGTGGCAACGCCTCAGCTAAAATTAAGGCGTAAGGAGTGTCCCAAACACCTAAGAAAATTACAATTGTCACTATATACTCGCATACAACTTCATCACCTACATGTGACTTACCAAGGACATGTGCACGTACTAATTGGCTGAAATACAAAAAATACCTGAGTGCTCATTGCTGGGACAATATGCCGTTGAGTAAGATTACTCTATTAGGTTGTTTCAAACACACGTTAAAGAAGCTGCTCTTAATGCTTCTTCAAATCAACCAAGTCAACAAATGCGATTCAACAATATTTTTTCTGTTGATATAGAGAGGCTTTTATCTGAAAAAAGGAAAGCTCGACGAGAATGGCAACGCTACAGATCGCCTCAGCTAAAATTAAGGCTTAAGGAGTGTACCAAACAGCTTAGAAAATCTTAGAAACACAAACAACAGCTTCCCATCAAAAATTTCTTCAAGAACTAGATGCAACTCCACCAACAAATTATTCGCTGTGGCGTGCAGTCAGAGGACTTAAAAGGCCGGTGATATGTACACCTCCATTAAGCTTCAAATGGTGACTGGGTAAGAACTAATGCTGAAAAAGGTGCTCATTTTGTTAAACACTTAGAAAAAGTATTTATTCCAAATATTTCTGCTGATATTATTGAACTGCCACCAGTCGTCTCTTTACCAGAAATTCCGCTAGGATTTAATATTGTGGAGATTGAAAAGGCTTTTAATAGTCTTAACAACAAAAAAGCCCCAGGTATTGATAAAATAAGCAACAAAATGCTTCAAGAATTGCAATATATTGCAAAAAGAATAATACTATTCATTTTTAATGGTATTTTACGACTGCAATACTGTCCAACAGAATGGAAGGTTTCGATGATTACTATGATACCAAAGCCCGTTAAGGATCATACAAAGGTTGAATCCTATCGGTCTATTAGTTTATTGACTAATATGTCGAAATTTTTGGAAAAGCTGTATATGAGCAAGCTGAAGCCTATAGTGAGTAGAAGTGGATGTATTCCAGATCATCAATTCGGTTTTCGCAGTCAGCATAACACTATTGAACAAACTCACAGACTAGTGAATGTTGTTAGAGAAACTTTTGAAAAAAAGAAATATTGTTCGACGCTTTTTATTGATGTTGTACAGGCTTTTGATAAAGTATGGTGCGATGGTCTTATCAACAAAATATACCCGCAAACATAGTCAGGCTCTTAAAAAGCTATCTGAAGGAACGAAAATTTGTAGCTAGGGAAGGCAATTTTTTAAGCCCTCCGCAGTCGATTGAAGCCGGAGTCCCAAAAGGCAGTATCTTCGGTCCTTTACTTTATTTACAAATCAACACCTAGACTATACCGCAACATACTGTAGTAAAATATCTAGGCGTTCATCTTGATCGTCGTCTCGCATATAGACGCAAAGTTGACACAAATGAAATTAAAAGCAGCCCAAATGAATTGGCTTATTGGAAGAAATTCTATATTAAGTCTTGACTGTAAACTTTTGTTATACAACGCGATCCTGAAACCAATATTGTCCTATGGAATCCAGTTATGGGGCACTGCCTCAGCATCAAGTCTAGACAAAATTCAAAGGCGACAAAACAAAATTCTACGTACAATTACTGCAGCCCCCTGGTATATCCGAAATCAGCGAATTCACAAAGATCTTGATGTTCCGTTGGTGAAGACAGTATTTTCAAAACACGCTAAAAATATATAAAAAAAACTTGGGTGCCGCCGTGGCTGATAGGTAGCAATGCTACCCTAGGAGTTTGGAGGTTGTCGGTTCGATTCCGGCCATAAATCCTGGGTGTTTTCTGCACACAAGCTAATCGCTTTGCAGGTTGTGTTTGTTAAAAAAAAAAAAAAAAAAAAAAAAAACTTGTCTGACTCTAATACTATAATTTATAAGATATTATGTCTTGTTGTATTAGATATTAATAAAAATACAAAAATAATGTCGAAGTAGAAGTGATAAGTCTAATTTCAGTGTAAAAAGGATAAGTATAATTTCATTGTAAAGGGGTTAGGTTAGATCAGGAAGGGTAGTGTAAAACACACATCCACTCGGAGACCCAGTTGGATCCATTTTGATTCCCTTCATTTTTATTTTATTGACTAATTAGTCTTCTTACTGCCCAAGGAGAAACAAAAAGCCCTTGTCATCCATCATTCAGCCACTTAGTTCCCATGATAAAGTCCCTGATATCCTCAAGTTTGCTCTTTGCCATATCACTAATGCCCTCATGGTAACGTTTGCTCTGCCATCTTTGCCTATGGCGTTGCAGGCTTGGGCAATGTCAGATGATATGCTCTTTAGTTTCTGGCTCCTCTTCATCCCTACACATCCTACAGAAATCCGGACTCCCATTTTTCCTTATGCTGCTGTTCGCTCTAACCGAGCACAGATGTAGATCAGATTTACCTGAGTATAGTTCCGTCTCTATAGAACTCTACAATCTTCTCTATTCCTCCCGTAATGGTTAGTTCTGCTAATTACCCAATTACTGAGTTCCCTATAGTAGTAACCGATCGGAGGTTTAACTGACCTGTTACTAACTGCTACATCTGATGATGACCCTATTCTTGCCAGCACATCAACGCCTAACGCTAAATTTATTCATAAGCAAATTGAGAGATAGCTTACATTTGCTGACCAGCTTCGATTTGAAACTATGCCTTTTCAAAGCATTCAGCGCCGCCTGACTGTCAACGCAGAATGATACCTCCACGCCTTCAGATACGTGTTCTGTCACTAGTTTTGTGGCCCTGAGGTTCGCTAGGATCTCATCCTGATATACACTACATTCATTCGGTAGCCTAAAAGACCTACGAATGTCTTCTCCTAAAAAATAGACGCCAGCACCCATGCCTATTTACATTTTCGATCCATCTGTAAAGACCTCGGAGCCCTCGTACAGTCTATTTGGCCAAAAGATCCCTATCCGGAATGACTAGTGAAGGCGTTATAAAAAAATTAGTCTCAACAACCTTGGAGTCCGTAAACCCAGCGGATATTGTCTCCCGTCTGCTAAAATTAATCTTTTTCAAGAGTGATGTATGTCCTGTAAATCCTGACCTTACAAAACAGCTTCCGTTAGCCTGAGCAAACTCCTTGCCGCCGTTCTCAATACAAATTCTTCAATGGGAAGTAGGTGAAGGATGACGTCCAAGGAAGCCTGAGGGTTGCTCCTCCGGTCCCCAGTAATACCCAGCGAAGCACACCTCTGGACCTTAGAAAACAGCTTCCTATGGCTTTCTTTTCCCAATGCCTCCCTTATACGACACATCCATAAGAAATCACCGGCCTGACAATCGATCTATAAACCTAATTAACCACCTTCGGTTGCATACCCCAGTTCCTCCCAAAAGAATTCCTGCATGTATAGTAGGCATTGAGCCCTTTCTTGAGCCTTTCTTGTATGTTTATTTTTCAAAAAAGTTTGCTATATAGGAAAACACCCAAGTATTTGGCTTCCTTTGCTAGTTTTAACTCCACTCCGCAAATTCTAGGTTGCCAAAAAGTTTATATTTTGTAACTCCTGGTAAAGAGAACTAATTCCGTTTTGAGAGTCTTGATCCCTAGTCCCTTACTACAAGTCCAAAAGACAGTTCGTTCAGCGCTGCCTGCATGACCTCACTGTTTGCGGAAAGAAATTTCCCCTTTACCATTAATACCACAACGTCTGAGCATAACGTTTAGAATTATCAGCCACAGAATGGGGGATAATATTCCCCCTTGCGGAATACCTCTTGTCACTAATTTGCTCAGGCTTTTGCCCCTCATACTCGAGTTGATAACCCTGCTGCTGAGCATAAGAACTGTCCACTCCAACAGGAGGCTACTAACACCGAGTTCCTCTAGCGACTCCCTAATGACCTCTATCATAATATTGTTAAAGGCTCCTTCAATGTCCAAGAATGCTGCCAAGATGTAATCCTTGTGTTGCAGTCCCCGTTCTATAAAATTAACATGATGAAGGGCACTCTAAACAGACCAGCCTTTACGATAGGCATGTTGAGTATCACTGATGACCCGCGCATCTATTGTGTTCCTAAGATGTAAGTCGATTAATCTCTCTAATGTTTTAAAAAAAAAAAGATGACAGGCTGATCGGTCTAAAATCCTTCGGCATTGATTGGCTTGCTCTACTAGCCTTAGGTATAAAGATTACCCTAATCTCTCTCCAGCCTTTGGGTATAACCCCCCTGCTCAAACATATCCTGAAGGTGTTCACGAAGGACAACAGTACGTGTTCTGAGATATTCTGCAGCATGACCAGAAAAATACCATCCAGGCCTGGTGATTTATACGGCTCAAAGGTATTTATAGCCCACGCTGTTTTCTCCAAGGCGCATGTCGTCCATTATCTCCCTTGATTGCGCCATCGATAAGGGTTCGAAAGTATCCGCCATCGTTGCCCCTCTTGCTACTTCCATACAGCCGGGAAAGTGAGTGTCCATAAGTACTTAGAGCTGGATTCTGCCCATGAGACATCACATCTCTGAATATGTCCAGTTGACATAGGGTCCTTAGACAGTATTCACCGAAACCTTGATAGCTCATTTACAGAATCAATAGCCTAATAGTAATTCCTCCATGAGGCTCTTTTCGCCTTTTTGAGTTCCGTCTTGTACCCATTGTACAGAAATTTATAGCTTTTCCAATTCTCTACTCTGCTTGTAAGTTTTGCCCTATTGATCTGCCTTTTACCGCAGACCGCAGATCTCTTAGATCACTTATGCACCACGATGGCTGTGTCCTTTTTCCTGGGAAAACTAGTGAAATTTGTGGATAAATGAAATCTTTGACTTGCGGTTATCAAACGGCCTTTGTCTGTGTTAGTTTCTGCGGTTGAGAGTTCTATTTTCAGATGTCTGGCGGTGTTTTAGTCGGACATAAAAATGCATTACGTAGCAAATTACTTATAATGCACGCACGAGATCGAAAATATCGGTTCCTACGGTTTCTGCATAAACTTTGATGGCTTTGGATTTGTCTACTAGTTTTATCGCAGCATGATGGGGTAAATAGTACGCGCAGTCGGCTCTGTTTTCGGGATTTATTTTGTTCATATGGCCTAAAATCGAATATTCGGTTATCATACGATCAGTTTTGCCTTATTTCGCAGAAATTAAAGCATAGCTATGTGAAGGGAATTCTAGTTCAAAAGGGAGTAGCTCCACCAAACATCCATCACGTCCTTGAACGTTATGTTCTGATGTAGATGTTCACAGTAAGCGTATTCTGGAGATGGTTTAGGCACTTTTGGAACATCTTACAGCCCCCAAAATCGACGCAAATGGTCGGCGAGACCAAGCTCATTGTAAAAGGAGAGACCAGGAGATTAGTTTGAATCAGGTTTGCCTTGGACGGTGATTATTCTACCGAAAACTGATTGTCGTTCCTTTATAGACCATCCTGAATTCATAGCTGCCAGATTTGACAATTTTGGGTCCTAAAAATTACATGGTGACGATGGGACGATTTATACCCTCAGTTTGACGATTTTAAATAATTCAAGTTTGCAACGTTTATATGTACTAGTAAAGCAACATTGAACTGATGAAAATTGTATTGAGCAACTTTTTAAAAACTAGTTTGCTTAATACTAAAAACTTTTATTTAACTGATTATAAAAAAAACAATTTTTTAAAATTTGAAGACATTTATTTAGGAATATTTGCCAGAGACGTATTGAAAGAAGCACAAATAAATGCAAAAGAAAAATATGATAGTAGTAATAATAATATAAAGCTCTTGGCCATTTAATATTATTAATGAAGAAAAAACTTCGTTTTCTGAAATTATAATTTTGTTGAAGAAAGTGAAAGCCAAGTGCTAGAAACTGAGTTCAGACAATTAAAATTATTGTACTGATAAAAACATATAAATATTGGATTTTTGGAAAAAAATATCAGAGATGCAAACTAGGGATTCTAGTCTTTTGTTTTCGGTTTTGACTAAATTTATTACAAAAGTCCTAGTTTTACCACATTCTTCAGCAAATGTAGAAATAATATTTAGCCAGGTAAACATAAATAAGACTAAAGTAAGAAATTCATTGAAAAAATCGCCTTTGGAAGCAAAAACAAAAGATTATTTAAAGCTAAGCAAATGTAGCTGCTATGATCTCACAGTTATACCTGAATTAATATATAATTAATTAATATATATGTATATGTTCAATGTACATATTTTTTTTAAAAATTATATTTTTATTGTATAAATTTTAGAAAAAAATGTTTTCAAAAATGATACTTAAAATGCATATTTTACTACATTGGAAAAAACAAATAACTTAAGGATTGAATTTTTTCCATACATTATATATATTTCAAAGTAGTGAAAAACATGCAATCTATTTACATGTGAATTTAACGTGAATTTTAATTGAAGTATCTGATCTCTGTATTCAAAAGAATTCTGTTTTAATAATCACATTTGTTGATTAAAGAATTTTGTTATGTTTCACTTCTAATAATATATGTTTTGTTGGTAAAAAGCGGTTTTTTCATTTGACGTTTTTATGACGATTTCAATAAGCTATATTGACGATAACGACGATTATTGCCCAAAAATATGACGATATTACCTAAAAAAATCTGGCACCTATGCCTGAATTATGTTTGGGTATACATCACAGCCGAGCAGGAGATCTATTTCGAGAGATTTTTGTTGATATGTATCGGCCATTTGGAGGTGAGACAGGTTGTTTTGCCTTAAGACGGACTTGGCATAACAAGGCAACGAAATTGTTAGTTTGTTGACAACGAACGCATCAGCAGACATGTCGAAAGTTCTTTCTAGGGGGAGCCAATTCTGATATGACACAGGTGATTGGATGTAGCACTCATTCAACCCTCGAACTTCTGCTTAAGAAGACCTTATAGGTAAATTTAATTTTCTTTGCAGTGTTTGAGCCACAAAATAGCTTCTGATGCTAAATCTATTTTAATGTCGGACAGTACATATGACGTCGTTGCCACGAAAACACACCAGGATGTTCCTCAGTACGACCGAGTGTGACTCCGATGGTATTTTAAAGAATAGGATTGTAAGTGCCGGGCTGCTGCCTCCCTTGAGGTGGAAGGAAGACACTTACGTTTTGAGCAGGGGCGTTCAAACGATTCTGATTTTGAGAACTATTAGAAAATGGGGTGTTAGAAAGGAGATTGTTGCCTGCATTGTTTCGCAGTTCTGTATATGGGTTAACATCAAAACGGAGTAATAAGTAGTACCTATATTTTTTTCTTGCATATATTTCCTTCCAGGTTGGCAACTGGCAGACATATATATCTTTAGTAGTCTCAGATTTGTAACGCAATCATTTATTATTCGTTACAGTCGCGGTCAGTGGGCTAGTTTCCTTAGGAATGTGGTTTATATTAAAAAGAGGTTTTAATTGTGCGTTAATTAAATCTCGTGTATTCTCGTACCGACGGACAAGGTTCTGCTACTCCAGGTCGAAACCGTCACTCGGGATTGGACAGGTTTTTATGACATCCCCAGACTCACCCTGCGTCTTTTTTAATAAATGGCATTTTTTTCGACTAGTGATAGCCTTCTGTACAAGGTCGTGAACATATCACGTAAGGTCGGCTTAAGGCTAATCATTTGTGTCCGTATGAACAAAGCATAAACCAATTGTTCTAAGCAATTTGTTGAGTTAATGCGTCACTGCTTGTGCAAAACAAGAAAAAAGATGAACATACATAAGTTACTTCACACATAAGCGAACATAAGTACCCTTATTATTGGTGTTTTGATTTTTATATAAGCAAGTGCGTTTGTTTTTGTAGGGGAATGTCAACAGTTATGTTACAAAGATATAACATTACTTATATTTGTTGCGGTGCGACGGGTACGTACATATATACATATGTATGTCTGTACGTATTTATATAGTCCCGCTTACCAAACTCGGTTATCAACTACACTTCAAAAGATGGTTAAATTTAGTCTAGTGCTCAGCCGTGCATAGGTAGAGTTCGTGCTCATAACTGCGTCACTATGGGTCCTGAAGGCCCGGCAGCAGGTATTATGCGAAACCCAGTTTCAATATTTAAGTCGCTAATAACACCCGAAATCGTAAGTATAATTGTACGTGAAACAAATAGGAAAGCCCAAAGCATGTGCCATCTTTGGTCTGTCAATAATCCTGACAAGACATCGCGGTTATGGACGAAATCTGTAACGGAAAACGAAATATACGCATTTTTGGCTTAACTTTTTTTGCTGGCATATTCGGGTCAAGTAGTCAGCCTACTCATCAGCTTTGAGGCAAGAACGGAAACCCTATCTATAGTGCAACGATGTCAGCACACCGATATAAAGCTATTTTACAGTATATTCGATTCGACAACGGCAACACTAGAACTAGTCGGCTATTAGAAAGCAAATCGGCCACTATTGACGACATTGGGAATATGCTCATGAGGAATAGGGACCGTCTTTATGTTCAAGGTACCCGTTAAAATCTTTTAGAACACCTGCCTATATACATTTACATATAAACAGCATGTAGGTCTGCGCAGACCTAGTTGTACCAGTTACCGCCTAAAAACCCTTGAACCTCGTAGGGTTAAAAGTGCAATAAAAAAGGAAAAAGTCAATATTTTATATTTTAGACATTTTTCTGAGAAATAAAATAAGGTATAAATATTTTTCAGATGAACTTGGTGAAGGGTTTCACCAAGATATGTTATATATAGAAATGCGTTATAATGGCAACCCATCAGAAAGAATGCTTGCAGATTTTTGTTGGTCGATTTGGCGAGAAACTCCAACTGCCAACATTTTTTTCTCCTGGCATAAAATTTACTCTTGTCTTTTAACGTTGTAGTGTTTTTCTTTCGTCCGGCTATCCTATTCATCGCTATATGTAGGGTTTACTGCACACATATTCCTTCAATATTGGGTACCTGCGGTAAATTGAGAATAAATCGGCATTTATTAATCGATTTTCATGATTTATATCTAATTTTATTCTTGAGGTATTTAGCTTTCAGAAAAATATGTAAAATATAAAATATTGGCTTTAATTTTTTTTAATTGCACTCTTAAAATGAAAAAAAAAAACGAATTTTGCAAGAAAAAAATGTTTTTCCCCTCTGAAATTTTTGAATAATTCCAACAAATTCCTAATTCCTAAAACAAATACAACGTCACAAAAACAACAGGCATTTTAGTTAGTGTAAAAACTTGGCTGTTGTAAAAATGTGATGTGTAATCAAAACAAAAATTAAATTAAAAAAAAAAAAACAATTCCATAAAATAAAAGTATAAGTTAAAATTATTTACAATACAGAAAACAAGAAGGTGTTGATATAAAATGTATAAAACCAGGATGTGTCTTTTATTTGGGTACTTGGAACAACTTTCCTTCTCCCTTTGCACATTTTTATTGCAGGCACTACACACACGCCTTTTAACCGATATTTTTAATTTTAATTAAATTTTAAAAATTGTCACGCTTTTTTCAGTTTCTTAAATTTTAATTATATAAAAAAAATGTCACAATATTTTTATAAAAACACAACAAAGTTTTGACAACAAAAATTCAATTAGCTGATGTCAATTTTAGCTAATGCGACTACCTTATAATTAATATACCTTGCATAAATCCAAAAAAAGAATGAATTTATTCTCAAACTTCAAAAGAAATAAGTTCCAATTTTTGGGAAATGTCTCATATTGAAATTTATGAGAGAGTTTTTTATATTTTTTTTTTTTTTTTTGATAATTTTATTATTTATTGAATCTTTAATTATTGAAATTGAATTATCAATAAGTTTTTCAAATCTTAAATCTAAAAAATATTAAATATAAGTTTAGCCAATGCTAAACAAAATTTAAATTTCAACGGTTGATTTTTGTTGTTTTACATCTCTCGTGAACGGCTGAGAAAAAGAGTATCCCTTCTGTTCAGCCGGGTGTGGCCTCTATAATGAAGAATATTGCGCGCAAGTGGATTTGGATGCAACTCAAGTTTTTTTATATATTTTTTCGCGTGTTTTGAAAATACTGTCTTCACCAACGGAACGTCTAGGTCTTTATGAATTCGATGGTTTCTGACATACCAGGGGGCTGCTGTTATTGTACGTAGGATTTTATTCTGTCGCCTTTGAATTCTTTCGACATTCGATGCTGAGGCAGTGCCCCATAACTGGATTCCATAGGACCATATTGGTTTCAGGATCGCGTTGTATAAGAGAAGTTTACAGTCAAGGCTTAGTATAGAGTTTCTTCCAATAAGCCAATTCATTTGGGCTGCTTTTAGTTTCATTTGTATTAACTTTGCGTCTATATGCCATTTCCATGTTAAACGACGATCAAGATGAACGCCTAGATATTTGACTACAGTGTGTTGTGGTATAGTCTCGGTGTTAATTTTTATAGGCGGGCATGCTTCCCTGCGCAACGTAAAAGTGACGTGTGCACATTTCTGCTCGTTAACTTTTATACGCCATTGTTTGAGCCATTTTTCCAGTTTGGATATATATTCTTGTAAGTTGCGGGAAGCTTCTACAGGATTTTCGTGAACGCTTAGAAAGGCTGTATCATCCGCAAATGTTGATGTATGAATGTTACTGCTTAACGGTAAGTCAGAGGCATATATTAAATAAAGTAAAGGACCGAAGATACTGCCTTGAGGGACTCCGGCTTTAATCGACTGCGGAGGGCTTAAAAAATTGCCTTCCCAAACTACAAATTTACGTTCCATTAAATAGCTTTTTAAAAGCTTTACGATGTTTGCTGGTAGATTTTGTGTTAATTTGTTGAAAAGACCTTCGTGCCATACTTTATCGAAAGCTTGTGAGACATCAATAAAGAGCGCAGAGCAGTATTTCTTTTTTTCAAAAGTGTCTCGAACGACATTCACAAGTCTGTGAGTTTGTTCAATTGTGCTATGTTGTCTGCGAAAACCGAATTGATGATCTGGAATACATCCATTACTAGTCACTATAGGCATCAGCTTGCTCATATACAGCTTTTCAAATAGTTTTGAAATGTTAGACAGTAAACTAATAGGCCGATAGGATTCAACTTTTGTATGATCCTTGCCGGGCTTTGGTATCATATCGCAGAGGCTCCAGAAGTAAGTCGCGTGTTAAATTTGATAAATGTTGGCAGAATTTCAGTATGTTTCTAGGGCGCATTTATACATTCCGTCTCGTAATTATCAGCGTTGTCAACTTTGAAATTTCAAAAGGCACCAAAATGGAGAAAAAAACGCGCCATTTAACAAAAAACGCACCAAGTTCAGAATTTTTTTTTTATTGAAAATTTTGATTGAATTAATTATGCGTCTTTACAACATTTAACTTTAGTCCAAAATTCTAATGTTGATACAATATTGTGCCATTGCATGATGTGAATCATTCTCCACCCTTTTTCAATACTAGATAATGTTTCGACATCGGATTCCAATTGTACTTCTAATAGTATGACATCATATTTGTAATGGGATAAAACATTTTGTACAATGTTGGTTCTTGATGTCGTTTGTAGCTAAATGGGCTTAAAGCTGCAATGTGTTTCCGTGTTCCAGCATGCCGAACAAGGTTGGATATTTAAGCGTGATATCGCATTTGCAATAAAAACATCTTGCTTTTGTGTTATTATTTGGTCAAGGCCGAATCCATTGCTTAAACTCACATTGTGATTCCCAAATCTTTTTGTATTTCGCTTATGATCTCCTTTTTTAGACTCCATTATTAATACTAACTTTAAATATTTTTTTTAGTAAATAGAAATTTATTAATTTTAGTGTTACAACACTTTATATAAAAGCATTTTTTATGCATTTTATAAAAATCGAACAATGATCGCTAGTCTCGAGAATAATTTGTTTTTGCTAAGCTCTTTAACAGACTTGACAACAACTTTTACGACAAAAAAATCTCTGAAAATCTAAAAGGGACAACAAATTTCTTATAATGAAATGTTACAAATTATCTATAACAACAAGACGGTTTAAAGGTTTTCGTGAATGTGTTTTGGTACCTCTTAAACATCATTAATGGTTGCTATTATTATGATCTGTAAAATTGAATGTAAAAATTGTACACAATTGAATGAAATGGTATTGAAACAGTTGTATTTTTTGTACAAAATTCTTTTTTCTCATACTGAAACAAAAAACCGTGTTTAATATGATTTGGAGCCACCCAAAATTAAAAAAAAGCACCAAAATTAAAAAAAAGCGCACCACGCACCAACTCAGATATTTTTCGCACAAAAAATTTAGAAAAGCACCAAAAAAGGTGCGAAACGCACCAAGTTGACAACGCTGGTAATTATCAATCGAATAGCTGTAATGCAGAATAAATAAATAGTCCTATTATGATGGTGGCGGATGATAGGATAACCTATACACCATCTCGTCGATAATAGACTTAACTTTCTGGTTGATACGGATGCATGTATATCTGCTGTGATGGCGACATTGGATATTTTTTTTTTTATACATAAAATTTTCCTGTCAAATACAGTACCTATAAGACAACTGAAACTTACGGATTCCCAATTTTATATGCAACTTAGTTGAAAATATGTACATATAATCTTTCGAAATTGTTTTTCTTTTCCAGTCAAAGCTTTTATTTAAAAGAAGTTTTTTTTATATAAAATATTTGACTTACATAAACCAGTTAAATGAAATCAAATATCTAATTTTAATTTTTTATTGTTCTGTTACATATTAGTATGCAGTTTATAATGATAATTTAAATTTAATATAGTAAAAATTAACATTCAATTCACTCATTCATACAGCTATATACCCAAGTGTATTTTGTTATGATTGGAACAAAAAGTTTGTGATAATAACAGAATTCACTGAAACATTTATACGAACAGGAAGTTATTTATTTTTTAGCAAATATCATAACCAGTCTACGCTCATCTGGCGCCAGCTGACATCGTGGGACAAAAACTAAAGTAAGTTGTGTTCTTTAGATTTACTAACTCCTACACAGATACATACATAATATATCATTATTATTTTATAAACTTATTTATTTTTTTTTTAAATCAAATATGCCACTAAAATTACACTCTATATTTTTAATTTTTATTTGTTTTAAATTAAATTTGTTTACGCATAATCTTAATTTGAAAAAGTTTATTAATAGATACATACATATTTAATTCGATAACGTCATTAATCATTTTTTTTTTCATTAATCATTATTTGTTACGAAAGGTGAAGTAAAGTATGGGGTATGTTTTAAATTTTCTTTTCTTCTTGATTAGAAATGGGCTGATAACTAAATTTTAATTATGTATATCAGCATGGAGGAAGGGCCAGACCCAGTGTAACAAAATCCATCGCAAGCTACCCTCCAATCGTCCACCAATGTCTTCTTTTCTATGAATTATTTTGATTTTAAGTCTTGTAGCGAACTATAATTTTTTTTCGGGAAAAAAATACCCAACCTAACGACGAGCACGGCCGGAATATTAGGTAGCCCCGTTCCCAAAACAATATATACCAGAAAAAATGGAATGGTTTCAGAGAATTTTGGCGCCCAACGTGGGGCCTCAGATATCGTTATCTTCAACATTTATAGTGCATTTTCATCTTTAATATTAATTCAATTTAGTTTCAACTCTTGCAGTACAGACGCGTTTTTATAATCGTCGCATCTGAATATTAAAAATTATTGAAAGAAAATTCACAAAAAAAAATACAAAAACAAAACATTTAATAAACAGTTAGTTTACTGGTTTTATTTTATTTTTTGCTTGTGTGTAAATACATAAATAAATGCATACACCAACTCATAAGTGAAGACAAAAAAGAGAACTCTAAATGAGTTCATCTTCTAACAACAACAATAAACCTACAAGCAGTAGGAATTTACAATACGAGTATATAACTTTGGTTGCTAATGACGACAATAAAAAAAAATGAAGTAAACATAAACCTGAATACTACAGAAAACACAAATACTCGTGCGCTATCATTGTCTCCGTACATGTTAAATAGCGATCAAGAAGCAACAACAATTGCACCTATTAGCAAACTTGTCAGCTTAGCTGTACAATCAAACAAACAAACAATAAATACCCAGGTGACCAACGTGCACAAAATTGTAAATGCAGTGAGTGAAAATAGTGATAATAAAATCCAAACTGGTATGGACAGATACATAACCGTGCTAAAAAGGGGAAGAAGTCCCAAATCAGCTGAAATAGCGTCAACGGCAAAAATGCCCAAAGATGGGAAAAATAATATTAAACATTCTGAAAATCGTTTTGCGATTTTGAATGAACAAGTCGATGAGGACACAAGTACAACAAGGTCCACTAAACCACCGCCGATATATTTAAGAGAACAGAACTCTAACCTTTTGGTAAAAAGCCTTATCTCATTAATTGGAGAAAATGAGTTCTATATAACTCCAATTAAGCGCGGAAATATTAACGAAACAAAAATCCAGGTAACTCAAGAAAATCATTACCGAAAAATAGTTTCTGATTTCGAGTCAAAAAATAAACAATTTTACACATACCAACTAAAGAGTGCTAAAGGCCTAACAGACGTTATAAAAGGTAAGACTCTAGTGGTGATCCTGAAGAAGTTAATTCAGGCCTTGAAAATAGTGGCTTCAAAGTGAAAAATTTTTTAAACATTAAAAACAGGGAAAAAATCCCCCAACCTATTTTTAGAGTCGAGCTACAGCCAGGCGACTTGAAAATTAAAAAAAATGAATCGCACCCAATTTATAATTTAAAGTACTTGTTACACCGAAGAGTTACCGTTGAGATGCCACATAAAATAACTGGACCTATCCAATGCATGAACTGTCAAGAATTTGGCCATACCAATACTTATTGCAAGTTGCCTACCGTTTGCGTTGTATGTGGCGAGTTAGACAGTACCGCTACCTGTGACAAAATAAAAGGTGATACCAAAGCAAAAAAATGTGGTAATTGCGGCGGAAACCACACTGCCAACTATAGGGGCTGACCCCTTTATTCTCATTTTAAAAATTCGTCGAACAGAAAAACAAATGCTACTCCCGTTCAGACCAACACTCCTTTAAACTACCCACAGTTACCTCAACCGTCGTCTAGCCATAATCAATACTCAAATGTCTAAAAGTCTAAAACGACTCTTACTCAACAAAACCTAATAGTCATTTTTTATACGCTAATATTTTAAAGAGTGTAATGTGTGGATGTATATTTAATAGGTTATTCAGGGGTTTTTAAAATAGACCTGCCTATTAAGGTGCCGGCGCTTAAGAACGCCACTGGCCTAAAAATATTTAAGGCAGTTGGATGCCTGTTTAGAAAGAAGCAGTTTAATGCTCCAAGAGATAAAGCCGATTTTAAGGCTAAATAATGATTGATTTATTTTATGAAAATTTGTTCCTTATATACTAAAATAACAGTACCTTAAAACTACAAAAATTCCTTATTCAATAATATAATTTGTGGTATACACCAACAATGTAATGTATAATAAAAGTAGCAAAAGTTGTTGTGTAAAATAACAATTAAAATAAGGTATACTAGTTGTTGTATTTTTACATTACAGGAATTTGCTTAATTTTAGCATAGCATTGTTGTTGTGTATTGTTAATAAAGGAATTTACTTAAAACTAAGGTTACGAGGGCAGTTCTAAAATTACAAATACAATAATCAAAGTAAGATTCACTACACCCTACCCCTTAAGAAAAATTTTACAATTTTGAGGATTAAAATTTTAAAATTTCTTACTAATATTTTAACAATTAATATTTTTTTAAATTATTATTATGTAGTTCTTTTGTTTTGCCTCTTATATCTATGACAGAGTTTACCCCTTTCGTTTCAACAATTTTATACGGGCCATGGTAAGGTGGCTGATTCTTTTTTCTATTAAAGTTTTTTACTAAGACCATGTCTCCTATATTTAAATTTAATTTATTGAACTTTACACACTGGTCGACGCGTTTGATTTTAGATATTTCTAATAACTCTTTTGCTTTTTGCAATGAAAATTTTAACCTTGCTTTTAGTTCTTTCGAATAATTATCAATATTATATACCGGTTCGAAAGTTAATATCTTGTCATTAGGCAAATTTGGTAATCTACCAAATATTAATTCATATGGAGTGTAATTAGTATCCATATGTGGTGTTGTGTTGTACGCGAAACAAAAATAAGGTATCCAATGGTACCATTCATTATCTTTACAGAAGCCTAAAAGAAATTCATTTAGCACTCTATGACTCCTTTCAACTGAACCAAGAGTTTCATGGTGGTATGGTGTACTAAAAACTTGTTTTATTTCTAATAATTGGCATACTTCCGACATCAACTCGTTTACGAATTCAGTACCTTTGTCTGATTTGAGAACTTTGAAGTGTCCGTACCTTAAAATCAAATTTTCTACTAGAGCCTTTGCAATAGTCTTAGCTTCTTTCGTTTCAATGGGGCATGCTATAATATATTTTGTTAAATCGCACTGTATAGTTAGCACGTATCTATAGTTATTCGAAAATCTAAGCGGGCCTACTGTGTCTATTGACACTGTTTCAAAACTTGTCCCTGGCGTATCCGTTATGGTTAATTTCTCTTTAATGTGCTTTGTTTGTTTATTGATTTTGCACTCTTTACAATTTAATATATATTGTTTAATCATCCTATTCATATTCTTCCATACATATTTTTGTTTAAGCTTTAATGTTGTTTTTCTGACACCTAAATGTCCTCCTATCGTTGAACTATGGTACTCACTAATGAGACTATTCTGTACTTCTCTATTTGTTATTCTTTCTGGTTCTTTATATATCAGAATTTTCAAAATTGATTTACTTTTACTTCTTACTTCTTTAAATATTCCTTTAAACTGTTCTTTTGACATTACTTTAAAAATTTCATCATTAGCATTTAATGCTAGTTCTTTCACGTTCTTTAATAGTATTTTTGATAATAGCTTCTCCAAATACATCTGTGTGTTAGTTGGATTATCACCACATCTCACTACTATTTCCAAATCGTCTATTTCTACTTGTATTAATTTACATTTTTTTATTATTTCAAATCTAAGTTTCTTCATCCCTTTAATATCAGAGATTGAAGTGCATTCCCAAATATAATCTTCATCAGTCTCTTTACTGGAAGTATTAACTATATGTTTTTTATCTTTTCGCGCATTTAATTTATTCTTCATGTTTCTGGTTACGACTAATATGTCTTTACGTGTATGTTCATTTTCACTTTCGGTAGGAATTAACGTTTTCAACGATTCGCTATTTATAACTATTCTAGATAATGCATCGGCATTGGTATTCATTTTACCTTTTTTATACGATATTTCGAAATCGTAGTCACATAAATCCAATCTTATTCTAGTCATCTTCGATGATGGATTTCTGTGAGAAAATAATGATACTAAGGGTCTATGATCAGTAATTACGTAGAACTTTCTACCGTAGAGGTATGGCCGGAAAAAATTTATTGCCCAATGTATGGCTAGCAATTCTTTTTCTATAACAGGTTTATTTATATCGTGTTTATTTAACGATTTGCTCGCATATGATATTGGTAAATCTGTCCCAATTTCACCTTGCGACAATACTGCTCCTAGTGCAAAATTGGATGCATCTGTTGTTAATATAAAAGGATTCCTAAAATCAGGATATTGGAGTATTGGTGGTTTAATTAATTTTGATTTTAATGTCTCAAAAGACTTTTGACAATTTTCATCCCACTTAAAAATTTTATCTTTTTTTAACAAAGTATTCAAATCTTTAGCTATTTCTGCAAAATTTTTAACAAAACGTCTGTAGTAATTACAGAACGCAACAAAACGTCTGACTTCATCAACATTCTTAGGAACTGGATAGTTTTTTATTACATCATGCTTTGCAGGGTCTGTACATATTCCCTTATCAGTTATCAGGTGACCTAGATAGACTACTTCTGTCTTTAAGAAACAACATTTATTTGTATTTAATTTTAAATTATATTTTCTCAACTTTTCAAAAACTTTTACTAAATTATCATGATGGTGTTGTATACTACAACCAAACACAATAATGTCATCGACATATAAAAATGCTTCGGCATCTAATCCACTCAATGCAATTGTGAGCATTCTCTGAAAACTATTGGATGATATTTTTAATCCAAAGGGTAAACGAGTAAATTGAAAATGACCATTTCTAGTAGAAAATGATGTTACTGGTCTAGAATCTTTATCTAAACTGATTTGATGGAAAGAACTAGTCATGTCTAGCGTAGAAAAATATTTAGCTCTACCTAGCTTGTCCAATACGTCTTCAATTCTAGTTAATGGAAACTTATCACTTATGATTTTTTCATTTATCTTTCGGAAATCAACTACTAATCTCCATTTCTTCGTGTCATCTGCTGATTTTTTTGGTACTACCAACAATGGAGAGTTGTACGGACTCACGGATGGTTCAATTATGCCATCTTCTAGCAATGTATTTACTTGTTTGTTTATCTCGCTCATTTGTGACTCAGCGAGCCTATATGGTTTTATATAAACCGGTGCCGAATCGGCCATCTCAATTTTTTGACTATAAAAATTATTAACAGTTAACTTGTCACCCTCAAGGTGGAAGACATCGCTATATTTTGCAATTATATCTTTCAAAGATTGTCTTGCTGACGGATCTATTGATTCTATTTTTAAATCTTGCAAAACTTTATGTACTCGCTCTTTGTTTTTATCAGCTATTTTGTTGAAACTATAAATCTTGTACTTCGATAACGGTTTAGTTTCTAATTTTAACTGATTCAAAACTACATCTTTGTCAGTAGTATTTAATAATTTCACGTGTTTTATTCCCACGGCTGGTATCACACTATTTCCTACGAAAATTCCAGGACTTATTTCCTGATTTAAAACGATGCTTTCCTCATCGGTACATATATTAACTGGTGCTATTAGTTCTGATCGCGCTGGTATACAGATTTCAGTTTTATAAACGCGTTTAGGGGTTATCGGTAGAATAACTTCTTCATTATCTATATTGAAAGACGTTGTATAAGTTTCGAAATCAATTTTACATCCATATTTTTCTAAAATATCCCTACCAATAATTCCATTAGTATTAATTGGAAAATTATCTTCAACTATGTGAAACTTGTGTATAATACGTTTGTTATCTAATTTTAGAGTTAATCTTGCAGTACCAAGACTTTCTATAGTACCTGCAGTAATACCACTCAGTGATGATATATCACGTACATCTATGTTATCTATATTATCTTGTTTGCAAATTGAAATATCGGCTCCAGTATCTATTAAAAATTTGAGCTCTTTATTAATTGTGTTACAATTAATTGCTATATAATTATCTGTATTGTTTGAAATTTTGAAACATTTTTGCCCTTCTGGATAACAAACTTTGTTATCCGGGTTTGTTAGTTTCCCTGATTATTTCTATTGTTGCCAGATCTATTCGAGAAGCTGTTTCTATTGTTATTATTAAATGGATTATTACTTCTTGCTGCACTACTTCTATTTGCACCATTGTTATTATTTCTATGTCTATCAGGGTTATTGTTATTATTGTTATTTCCGTATCCATTACGATTGTAATAGTTTGTTTCAGCATGATTAAAATTATTATTATGGTTATTATAATTTCTATTATTATTTTGATTATAATACCCTTGATTTCTGTACCCTGTGTAATTTCTATTATTTCTCTGTGAATTGTAGTTATTAATGCGTTCATTTTCACGCCTGTTTATTCTGAAAATGCTATTATTATTATTATCTATTTGTAACGATCTCTCTATAGTTACACATTTTTCTACTGCTTCGCTAAGCGTTTTGGGACTACTTGCCACTAATACGTTTTGGTATTCTATATTAACACCTTTTGTAAATACATTTAACGCCATATTTTCGCTCATTTTATAAATCGCGTTTTTAGTCTCTGTTGACGGATTTTCTATCGCTTTTATTTCAAAACTACTCAATTGCTCTGACAGTAATGCAACTTTTTCCCTGTAAGCTAAAATACTCATGTTTCCTTGTTTCATTGTGCCTAACTCATTTAAGACTTGTTGCAAAGTTCTAGGGTTTGGGTACGCATCAATTAACAACTTCTTCAACTCCGCAAACGTAGTTGGTCTGTTGGAACGCCCTAAGACACCTCGGACATGCGCAGCTAGTTTGAAGTTATAGACGTACTTAATGAATATCTCTCGGTCTTCTGTTCTCAAAATATCATGTAACAATTCTGTTTGCACTATAAAATCTTCCAACACCTCATATGAACCCTTAAAAACATGTAGGTTTTTACCTACGACATTTATGTCAAAATGTGCCATATTGACAATTTTTTCTTCAAGTGTATCTCTTGGTAATTCTTTAGTTTCTTTTATGACCATACAATTGATCAATTTCTCAACCTTTGTGTATAATTCTCTAAATTTTAATATAACTGACTTAGTCTCTTTTTCTTCAAAATGTTCACTAATACTCTCTACTTCTTCTTTAATATGCGACAAACGCGATAATTTTTCTAATTTATACGCAGAGGTGTAAATTCTGTCTTTACTCTTTTTTAAATTTTTCTCTAGTTTATCTAATTCAATACAATATTCGTGTACTATTTCCATTTAAAATTTAATATATATAATTTAAATTTTATTTTTATATTTTAAAATGCTGGCAACTCTTTTTAATTTATTTTTCTAACATTTTATCATGGTCTAATAATCAGGTCTGCGCAAGAAGGAATATGGTTTTTTGTAGGGTTGTGTTTTGACCGTTAAATAATCTGCAAAAATATGGTAAGTTAATTCGGTCTTGTCAAAAGTTGTTTACATTTTTGGCCGCCATCATGAATATTATTGTTTACGTTATGCTTTTTGTTTTTGCATACAGCTTTTTTTTTTTTTTTTGTTTTGTTTTGTATACAGCTTTGTTTTGACAATGTTGAATTAATTTTACACAAACAAAATGCATGTCGATTTTGTTGTTGCGTTGATACGCGCACCTTATTATTCCACCATGCATTTTATATTTCTTTGTGAAATTCTTATTTCATTTCTATTGCTTTTAGTGTTTTTTTTTTTTCTATTTTAAATTCTCATGTTTATAAATTTTTGTTCTTTTTTTCATCATAAAAATGATAATGAATTTGTTTAATTTGTGCAAAAAAATTTTGTGCTTCTTGCATTTAAAAGAAAATTTAAAAATAATGTAAAAAATGCTTTTTATTTGTGTTTGGGGCCTTCATTTATTGGAGTGGCCATTTATTTCGGTGCTTCTTTTTGGCTGCCAGTTGGGATGTATTCTTCCATATGCCTAGTTTATTGGTTGTTGGTATGTTGGTGAGTTTTTCCTCTAGCTTCTTCTGCTGTCTGTTTCTATATTCCTCAATGGTTAAAGGCCTGGGGCCGGCTTGTATTGGCGTGGCCTTATAGTGTGTAGCCACATTACTTCGGCCAGTGGGCTTGTATTCCTCAACGGGAATAGACTCTATGTCCGTGGGCAGGATCGCCATGTAATGTGTGGATGTATATTTAATAGGTTATTCAGGGGTTTTTAAAATAGACCTGCCTATTAAGGTGCCGGCGCTTAAGAACGCCACTGGCCTAAAAATATTTAAGGCAGTTGGATGCCTGTTTAGAAAGAAGCAGTTTAATGCTCCAAGAGATAAAGCCGATTTTAAGGCTAAATAATGATTGATTTATTTTATGAAAATTTGTTCCTTATATACTAAAATAACAGTACCTTAAAACTACAAAAATTCCTTATTCAATAATATAATTTGTGGTATACACCAACAATGTAATGTATAATAAAAGTAGCAAAAGTTGTTGTGTAAAATAACAATTAAAATAAGGTATACTAGTTGTTGTATTTTTACATTACAGGAATTTGCTTAATTTTAGCATAGCATTGTTGTTGTGTATTGTTAATAAAGGAATTTACTTAAAACTAAGGTTACGAGGGCAGTTCTAAAATTACAAATACAATAATCAAAGTAAGATTCACTACAAGAGTAACAAGACTACGGCGCAAAAAACTGTACCAGTAAATGAAGACTTGGGGTCTAATTTTATTCGTATTGAAGCTTCAATTGAGAGCCTAATACAAACAGTAAATACATTTACTCTCAACATGTCCTGTATGATGCAGAAAATGTTAAAAATACAGTCTACCTTGTTGCAGGCTGTATTGAAGTAACCATGAACTTAAGAATCTGTTTTTGGAACGCCAACGGCATCTGCCAACATAAAAATGAAATTGAATATTTTCTTCTGGATAAACAAATCGATGTTATTCTTATCTCAGAAACTCACTTGACGTCCCGAAGCTATTTGCGAATTAGTGGATATAATTTCTACGACACCAAGGATCCTCAAGGTAGAGCTTGTGGTGGCTCTGGAATCCTAATAAAAACTGGAATAAAACACTATCTGCTAAATGACTTTCGTGAAGAATATCTTCAAGCAACGAACATCTGTATTGAAAATTTTTATTAGAAGCTTGTGATATCATCTGTTTATTCTCCTTCCAGGTTTTCAATTTCAGAGAGTCAATATACCGCATTTTATACAACACTGGGGTCCCGTTTTCTAGCAGCTGGCGGCTACAATGCTAAACCCACATTTTGGGGTTCACGTTTAATCAGTCCTTAGGGTCGTGTTTTGTTTGACACAATTTCAAAAATGGGTTTGAATGTAGTTTCAAGTGGTCAGCCAACATATTGGCCAACGGATCGTCAAAAAATTCCTGATGTTATCGACTTTGGAATTATGAAAGGTGTGCCCAGCGAAATGATTGAAGTAGAAGCATCTTTGGATTTGTCTTCAGATCACTCGCCTACTATTACCACTATTTACTCACACACAACTGCAAGACCAACATGTGATTTATCGCTGACATCTGCACGTATTAACTGGCTGAAATACAAAAAATATTTGAGTGCTCATTGCACGGAAAATATGCCATTGAGAACACCTGCTGACATAGAAATTTCTATTAGGTTTTTTGAAGCACATGCTAAACATGCTGCTCTTAATGCTTCTTCAATTCAACCAAATAAACAAGCGAAATTTTACAATATTTTTTGTGCAGATATAGAAAGGCTATTGACTGAAAAACGGAGAGCTCGACGTTACAGATCGTCTCAGCTAAAGTTAAGGCTTAAGGAGTGTGCCAAGCAGCTTAGACAAGTTTTGCAAACACAAAAAACTGCTTCGCTGCAAAAATTTCTGCAAGAACTCGATGCAACACCATCAATAGATTATTCGCTGTGCCGTGCAGCCAGAGAACTTAAAAGGCCAGTGATATGCAAAGCTCCATAACGAGCCTCTAATGGTGACTGGGCAAGAACTGATGCTAAAAAAGGTGCTCTTTTCGTTAAACACTTAGAAAAAGTGTTCACTCCAAATATTTCTGTTAATAATGCTGAACTGCCAGCAGTCGTCTATTTACCAGAAACACCGCTGAAATTTAATATTGTGGAGATTTAAAATGCTATTGCTAGTCTTAACACCAAAAAAGCCTCAGGTGTCGACAAAATAAGAAACAAAATGCTTCAAGAATTGCCTTACACTGCAAAAAGAATAATACTATTCATTTTTAATAGTATTTTACGGCTGTAATACTATCCGGTAGAATGGAAGTTATCAATGATTATTATGATATCAAAGCCCGGCAAGGATCATACGAAGGCTGAATCCTATCGGCCTATTAGTTTATTGCCCAACATTTCACAACTATTTGAAAAGCTGTATATGAGCAAGCTGATGCCTATAGTGACTAGAAGTGGATGCATTATAGATCATCAATTTGGTTTCGCAGACAACATAGCACTATTGAACAAACTCACAGACTTGTGAACGTTGTTAGAGACACCTTTGAAAAAAAGAAATATTGCTTTGCGCTCTTTATATATGTTTCTCAAGCTTTCGATAAAGTATGGCACGAAGGTCTTATACGCAAAATAACGCAAAATCTACACGAAAACATCGTCAGGCTTTGAAAATGCTATCTAAATGAACGAAAATTTGTAGTTAGGGAAGGCAATTTTTTAAACCCACCGCATTCGATTGAAGCCGGAGTCCCCCAAGGCAGCATCTTCGGTCCCTTCCTTTATTTAATATATGCCTCTGACTTACCGTTAAGCAATACCATTTATACATCAACATTTGCTTTTTTAAACGTCCATGAAAATCCTGTAGAAGCTTCCCGCAATTTACAAGGATATATCCAAATTGGGAAAATGGCTCAAACAATGGCGTATAAAAGTTAACGAGCAGAAATGTGTACATGTTACTTTTACGTTGCGAAGGGAAACATGCCCGCCTATACAAATCAACACCGAGACTATTCCGCAACACACTGTAATCAAATATCTAGGCGTTCACCTTGATCGCCGTTTAACATGGAAATCGCATATAGACGCACAGTTGATCCAAATGAAATTAAAAGCAGCCCAAATGAATTGGCTTATGGGAAGAAATTCTTTACTAAGCCTAGACTGTAAACTTCTGCTATACAACGCGATCCTGAAACCAATATGGTACTATGGAATCCAGTTATGGGGCACTGCCTCAGCATCAACTGTCGAAAAAATTCAAAGGCGACAGAATAAAATTCTACGTACAATAACAGCAGCCCCCTGGTATATCCGAAATCAGCGAATTCACAAAGACCTTGATGTTCTGTTGGTTAAGACAGTAATTTCTAAACACGCGAAAAAATACACTAACAAACTTGAGTTGCACCCAAATCCACTTGCGCGCAATATTCTAAATTATAGAGGCCACACCAGGTTGAGAAGTAGGGATACTTTTTTTTCTCAGTCGTGCACGAGAGATGTAAAGATTTAGATGTAGATTTAAGATTTGAAAAACTTATTGATGTTTCAATTTATAATTGAAGATTCAATAAATAATAAAGTTAAAAAAAAAAAAATAATATGAAAAGTAATATTATCAGGCTCAAGTTCAGTTTTACTGAATTTGTATACGCGCGGCCCTTTTGTTGTGGTCTGATTTAAAGCGCTAAAGGCTACCACACTCTTTTTTTGTGCGTATTTGAATCTTATTCGCAATCACCAAAATTATTATTTCGGTTTGCACGAAACTTCACTTGATTTCGTGATTTTAAGCAAGCAACAAGTGTGTTATACAAAAGGGACAGCGAACAGTGACAAAAACAAAAATATTTACATATATACCTACATATATATATATATATACACAAATATAAAAAAATCAATATTTAAAAATTAAAAACAATTAAATAAATTGTGTAAAATACAAACAAATAACATAAATTTGATACCTACACAAAACCCTATAAACCAAGTGTACATACATAAACAATAACACGTATTCTACTTACACTTAAAACATAAGTACATATTTTATACATACATTAAAACAAACAAAAGAACAAACAAGATACATACAAACATATGTATATTAAAACCTAACAACATACCAAATAAATCTAAACATAAAGTATACAAATTACAAAAAATTAAAGGTGTTTTTAATCCACCGGACAATCATCACCTACCAGGTTTCATCCCAACATTTTTTGGTCCTTCGAACCGGATCCAGCGCCTTCCTTGGATCCACCGCCACTGGAACTGACCCAACATCCATTTCTGGGCAGCAACAAACCCCCTACAAACCCCCTAAATTCTGATATTTCCATCAAATCAGGTGAGTCCACTGTCCATATTCACGTACAATCCCTTGGTACTGTGCCCATAAATCCAAACATACTTACGTGCATATATATGTACACATATACTTATGTTCACATCAAACATACATACATACGTCTAGTGGATGATTTTGGTGCGACCTAAAAAATATATACCTACATACATATATATGATCAAGTCCTCAATATATGTACATACATACGGTACATACATACGGTACATACATACCTTCCGACATACATACGGTACATACATTCCGACATACATACATATATAGTCAAGAATTTTATCCCGTTGAAAAAATTCAACAAACAATAACATTCCATAACACGGAATTTGCAAGTTATTTGTAACCTTGCTTGTGCCCTTTATTCTTGCAGTCTTGTCATTCCCCCGCAATTCGCTTGATCAAAAAAAAAAAAAAAATCGCTTATCAACACTTTATATACATACGTACAAGGTACATTGTATATCTCTACATACTTCTGTATATCTTTATATATATAATTCTTCTGAAAGTGTGTTAGTAACTGAACTCCTCCTTAACGGCTGGGCCGATTTCGATGAAATTTTTTGTGTGTATTTGAGTTGGTCCCTAGATGGTTTAGATTTACAATTCGGTCCAATTAGTCAAAGGGGCGTGGTACCTCCCATAGAAACGACATATTAAAAATCTATTATTTCTACTCCTGATAACGGTATTTGAACAAAATTTGGTACGTCGGATTGGTGTGCATTTTTTAAGTGCTGCTGAAAATATGGGCGGGATTGGACAAAGGGGCGTGGTATCTCTCATACAAACCACAAATTAAAAATCTATTATTTCTGCTCCTGATAACGGTATTTGAACAAAATTTGGTATGTCGGTTTGGTGTGCATTTCTTATGTGCTGCTGCAAATATGGGCGGGATTGGACAAAGGGGCGTGGTACCTCTCATACAAACCACAAATTAAAAATCTATTATTTCTGCTCCTGATAATGGTATTTGAACAAAATTTGGTATGTCGGTTTGGTGTGCATTTCTTAAGTGCTGCTGCAAATATAGGCGGGATGGGACAAAGGGGCGTGGTACCTCTCATACAAACCACAAATTAAAAATCTATTATTTCTGCTCCTGATAATGGTATTTGAACAAAATTTGGTATGTCGGTTTGGTGTGCATTTCTTATGTGCTGCTGCAAATATGGGCGGGATTGGACAAAGGGGCGTGGTACCTCTCATACAAACCACAAATTAAAAATCTATTATTTCTGCTCCTGAAAACGGTATTTGAACAAAATTTGGTACGTCGGTTTGGTGTGCATTTTTTTAGTGCTGCTGCAAATATGGGCGGGATTGGACAAAGAGGAGTGGCACCACCCATATAACCCAAAAATTTAAATCGCCATATTTTGGGCATTTTTTGACCTATGTCGATGATATTTGGAACATATGGTATTGGCATAAATTGGAATACGTACCGGGAGAAAAGTGGATGGGACCACGCTCCTTTTTAGGAAAATTAAAAATCGTAATATAGGCTTAACTACTGGACCGATCGTCACAATAGCATATATATAAATACTTTTCATTTTATTTTATAACGAGAGGGGTAGCGAAGTACACCGGGATCAGCTAGTACATACATATATACATACTACTTACAAGAAACAAGAATTCAATGACTAAATAAAACAAGTTTAATTTGTTACACATACATATGTATGTATATGTATGTATGTAGATCAGTGACTATCTAATATTGTACACAGTGCAAATCCCATCTGGACACATTTATGTATGTAAATATATACGCAGCTTCTACGAGGCGCGTCCCCACAGTTTTTTATAAGATTTTCGTTTATAACTTTTATAAACAAAATCAAAAATTATTTTTTCCCGTCTCTTCGAGACATTATTAAATTTATTGCGATTTATTTACATACGTCGCCTTTACGAGGCACGTCCCCGAATTTTTTATAAAATTTATATATATAAATTCAATAAAATCAAAAAATCAAAAATATTTTTTCCGTCTCTTCGACACATTACTAAATTTCTTGCAAATTATTTTACACGCGTCGCCTTTACGAGGCACGTCCCCAAAAATTTTCTAAAAATTTTATATTTATAAATTTAACAAAAAAAAAAATATTTTTCCCCGTCTCGCCGAGACATTATTAAATTTGTATTAAAATATTTTCAACGCCGCTTTTACGAGGCGCGTCCCCGAATTTTCATAAAGAGAAAAATTTTTATAATAATTTTTTTTGTATAAAAATTATTTTTCCCGTCTCTTCGAGACATACACTTTGTAAAATATTTTCAACGCCGCTTTTACGAGGCGCGTCCCCGAATTTTTATAAAGAGAAAAATTTTTATAATAATTTTTTTTGTATAAAAATTATTTTTCCCGTCTCTTCGAGACATACACTTTGTAAAATATTTTCAACGCCGCTTCTACGAGGCGCGTCCCCGAATTTTATAAAAAGTTATATAATAATTTTTTATATAAAAATTATTTATTTTTCCTGTCTTTTCGAGACATATACTTTGCTCAAATTTATTTAACGCAGCTTCTACGAGGCGCGTCCCCAAATTTTTATCAAAAAAATTTTTTACATAAGTTCAAATAATAATTACGTTTATTCGTAATAATAATAATATAAAAATAAAAAAAAAAAAAAAAAATTTTTTCTAAAAAATAAAATCTAATTTTCCCCGGCTATTCGTGCCATTACAAATTGCTCAAACATTCAACGCCGCTTCTACGAGGCGCGTCCCCAAAGTTTTTGAAAAATTTTACCTTTACAATTTTTATAAAATAAAATAAATTTTTGTCGTCTAATCGAAAAAAAAAAAAATTCGTTACTCATAAAATTTATACGCGACTGCTACGAAGTTCGTTCACCAAGTACCATAGTTTTTATCGGTCTTTTTTCAATCTATCTGAAACCCCTAAATAAATATGATGCCTTAAAAAAGGAGATCGATATGGAAACTCTTAGGGCTCGTTTCGCTTCTACTTTCAAGGCCCACGTTGAAATCTTGGCAAAAGTAAATGAAGTCATTGATAGTTTACGTCATCGGCATAAACCAGTCGTCTCCCATTCTGATACCCACTCTGATCACACCAGTCATATTTCTCTACCCCCGTGTGACACAGAGATTTTCCATGGTGACTATAAGTCATGGCCCACGTTCCGCGACATGTTCATGGCCCTGTATGGAACGAAAAAACGCCTCTCACCAGTCGAAAAGATGTGTCACCTGCTAAAGAAGACCCAGGGAGAAGCTCGCGAGCTTCTAAAAACCTGCCCCATAACTAATGACGGTTTCGAAATGGCGTGGAAAAATCTCGTCCATCGCTATGAAAACAAAAGAGTGCTGGTCAAAGCACAATTAAAAAGCCTGTTCAATACATCCCCCCTAATGAAAGAGACTGGCCCCAATATCAGACGTTTACAGCGTACAATTAATGACTGCGTCACGAATTTAACCCTGCTGCAAATCGACACTAAGAACTGGGATATCATCTTCGTATACATCTGTTCAACTTGTCTGCCCGATGTAACCCTAAATCTGTGGGAACAATCCCTGCCGCATAGCACAGAGTTACCCACGTGGAAGCAGATGGATGCTTTTTTGACAACCCGTTTTCAAACCCTGGAATCTGTGGCAGATATTCGAGCAACATTTTCAACCCCATCCTCCTCACATCCTAATAAACTGCAAGCCCCCAAGAAAATTGAACCGAAAAAACTCAATAGCTATAACACTAATGTAGCTAATCGTGAGCCAGGAAAATGCGTTATATGCCCTAACTATCACCCCATTCGCCTTTGCCCATCGTTTCTGAATATGTCAGTTAACGAACGATTCAATGCCGTGAAACAACGCAAATTATGTATTAATTGCCTCGGAACTTCCCATGATTTCAAAAACTGTAAAAGTCGTTTTCTTTGCAATGCGTGCAGCAAAAAGCACCATTCTCTCCTACACCGCGCAGATTTTAACTCAACATCCAATCAATACGTGAATCCAAACCCTAAGTCTGCCGCGTCTACTTTTGCAGTTAATAAACCCCAAAATCAAATAGATAACAGGCCTCAGGTATTGGACTCCACTCCATCCACCTCTCGTCAAGCAACCGATCGATCTCTGCAATCGTTCTCCACTCAATTGGAATCGACCCCACACTCGGTTGTTCTTGGCACCGCCCTTGTTGATGTGTACCACGGCGACAGTAAGTACACTGTCCGCGCCCTTATTGATTCTGCGTCCGAAGCAACTTTTATATCGAAGAAATTGCACACCAAGCTGGGCCTTAAAACAAGCGCTACCCAAGCTGAAATTCATGGACTAAATGAGTCATTAACTGCCACATCAACTCAAATATGTCCTCTTAAAATCGGATCCCCCATAGACAATACGTTCGAGATTTACGTTCAAGCTTTGGTCATAAAAAGACTCACGGGTCAACTCCCATATTGCCCAATGTCCCGCGTAACTAATGGCAACTTTGGTCATCTTCAGTTAGCCGATCCGTACCTTCAATCCTGCTCTGAAATCGACCTGCTTCTTGGAGGCGACGTGTACCCGAAGGTGATTCAGAATGGCCTACATTGGGACCAATCCCAAACTTTAGTTGCGCAAAATACAGTGTTCGGATGGATTGTGACAGGTACGATTAAGGCCAACCCCTACAAAAAATCAGTAGTTTCCTTTTTTAATGAAATAACTCTCTCTAACCAACTTCAACGGTTTTGGGAGCTTGAAGATATTCCACATAAGCCACGGTCGTCCCCGGAGGACTTGTATTGCGAAAACCTGTATGAGACGACAACAACTCGTAACAGTGAAGGTATATTTATTGTTTCACTCCCCTTTAAAAAAGAATTTCCCAAAACTTTGAATGTAGGAATATCCCGTAATATTTCGCTATGCCAATACTTCCGAAATGAAGAAAAACTAAAGAAAAACCCCCAAATTAAAACGGAATATGATCGCGTTATTAGCGAATATTCAACCCTAGGGCAAATGACCAGAGTCAACCCCGTTCTAAATGATACTAGAGGCTATTATCTCCCTCATCATGCTGTCTTTAAACCAGACAGTACTACAACTAAATTACGAGTTGTGTTTAACGCCTCGAATCCCTCGAGCAATGGTGTGAGCCTCAACGATCTTCTCCATCCTGGCCCTATTCTACAAGCGGATTTACCTACCCTAATTTTACGATGGAGACTTTTTAGGTACGTTTACAATGCTGACATTGAGAAGATGTACCGACAGATTCTCGTGAACTCTTCACAAACATGCTACCAACGTATAGTTTTTCGTAGCTCCCCTCACGAGCAACCCCATGATTATGAGCTAAACACAGTCACCTTCGGCGTGAACTGTGCCCCCTATTTGGCCATTAGAACCCTATTACAACTTGCTTAGGATTGTGAATTGCATTTCCCCCGAGCTTCTGAAATTCTCAAAAATTTCATGTATGTCGATGACGTACTAGCAGGAGCCCACACATTATCCTCAGCCCTCGAGTCACGAAATGAACTCATAGCAGTTCTGGAGTCAGCTGGATTTTCACTCCGTAAATGGACAGCAAATAATGATTACTTGCTGAAAGATCTTCCCCCAAATCACTTACTAGATGATGAGTTTCTTAAACTGTCAGATTCTAGCATTACTAAAACTCTCGGCTTAAAATGGAATGCTGGAAACGACCACTTCTATTTTAAATTGAAAACCCAACCTGAGCGTAATATAACCACGAAAAGAGCGGTACTTTCTGAAATCGCAAAGTTGTTTGATCCCGCCGGTTGGCTATCCCCCAAGATCATTGTCGCTAAGATCATTATGCAGCAAATCTGGAAAGACGGTACTGACTGGGATGAACATCTACACCCATCAACACTGCATCAATGGAACGCGTTCTTAGACGACTATGCACATATTGAACATATCAAGATCCCGCGCTACGTAGACTTCGATCCATCGTACAATATTGAATTGCACGGATTTTGCGATGCGCCAGAAAAAGCATACGCAGCTACGTTTTATATCCGCGCGGAAAGCAACGGGTTTGTTTCCACTCATCTGCTAATGGCAAAGACAAAAGTTGCCCCAGTTAAGTTTGTCTCTTTACCACGTAAGGAACTTTGCGGCGCAGAATTAATGGCGACTATGATCGATTCTATTCAACCTCGACTTAACCTCAAAAATTATAAGCTCCTTCTGTGGACAGACTCAACCATCGTCTTAGCATGGTTGCACAAACCCGCACATAAATGAAAAACTTTCGTGGAAAACAGAGTTTCCTCCATTATTGAAAAGGTAGGAAATGATTCATGGGCTCATGTGGAATCCAAAAGTAACCCCGCTGACTTGGCCTCTCGTGGTATCACGGTAACTGAACTAGTTTCAAACGACTTGTGGTGGCACGGACCGTCATGGCTACGACACCCACATTCGGAATGGCCGCTGCGCAACTCCCCCTACTCAACTGAAGAAGAAGCTAGGCCCATCCTAGTACATTCGACTTTAATTTCAAATCATGACATTCTGAATGATTTTTCAGATCTCCCTAAGGCTTTGCGCATTATTTGTCGCGTATTCCGTTTTACTCCCGAATAAGTTCCAAACTTAATCATAACGCTGTCATGAGTGCCGAACTGTCTTCAAGTGAGTTGAAGCATGCTCAAAATCGTTTAATAATTGCTTGTCAAAAATTCTATTTTTCTACGGAATATGACAACTTAAGCGCTGGTCACTCACTATCCCGCAAAAGCAATCTTTTAACGCTTAATCCATTCATCGGTGCTGATAGAATGATGCGAATTAACGGCAGGTTAGCAAGCGCTCCGACACTTAGCTATGATGAACGCTATCCCGTCTTGCTCCCTTACCACGCCCTTTTCACCCGGCTATTTCTCAATTACCTCCATAAATACTCCATTCATGGCCAAAATGCGCTTCTATATCGCTTAATGAGAACTCGTTTTTACGTCCCCAAGTTGAAAACATTAATAAAAACAATCATTTCCCAGTGCATCGTGTGTGTGAAGCAGAAAGGCCAACGAAGCCAGCAAATTATGGCGGCATTACCCCCGGAGCGTACCAGCCTGTCACGCCCTTTTTATGACACCGGCATAGACTTCGCTGGGCCATTCGATATCAAATCGTACGTTGGACGTGGATGCAAGACGACAAAAGGCTACGTACTTGTTTCCATCTGTTTTGCAACCAAAGCAATTCATCTGGAAGTGACTGGTGACATGTCAACCCAAGCTTTCTTAGCCGCATTCGCTAGATTTTTCTCTAGGCGGGGAACACCCCAGTCGTTGTACTCTTACAATGGAACGGCTTTTATTGGCGCCTCTAATATTTTGAACTGCGATAAGCAACAATTTCTAAGTCAAATACGTAAAAATCTATTGTCCCAAGATAGTTTTTCTCCCCTTTAATGGCATTTTATACCCCCCGGCGCTCCACATATGGGAGGCCTTTGGGAAGCCGGTGTGAAAAGCTTTAAATCCCATTTTAAAAAGTTGTGCCACAGTCAAAGCTTCACATACGAAGAGTTCGGTACAATGCTGGCTCGTATTGAAGCCTGCCTAAATTCTAGACCTCTCAGCCCAATGAGCGATGACCCTTCGAATTTATGTGCTTTGACTCCAGGCCATTTCCTCATCGGAGCGCCATTATTATCCCCTCGTGAACCAGACTTGTCTAACCATTCCCTAAGCTACGTCAATCGATGGCAAAAACTAAAAATCCTCCATCAACAATTAGCCCGGCGGTGGAAAGAGGAATATTTAATAGAACTCCACAAACGAATAAAGTGGAAATACCCCGAACGCGATTATGTTGTGGGCGATCTCGTTGTAATCAGACAAGATAACTTACCCCCCCCCCAACCAATGGCGAGTAGGTCGTATCGACAAGACTCACCCCGGCCCTGATGGACGGGTCAGAGTGACTGACATACGCACCGCTAATGGCGTCATTACAAGGCCCATAGCTAAATTAATTTTGCTACCCAACTCCGATCAACAATGACTATATTGCTTCTTTGTTTTTTCCTCCTTTTCAGCCGTCATGTCTCGTCACCACCACAGAAGTGCATCACCCGCAGAAAAACGAAGCCGTCTTCCATCCCGCACTAAATCCAGTAACAAGCGGTCTAGATATGACTGCAGCATATGCAAGCAGAATCATCCGCTACGGAAATGCTCTGCATTCCAAAGGATGAACGTCTCCGCCCGGATTAAGACGGTTAAACGGTTTCAATACTGTGCAAACTGCCTTGCTCACTCACACCGACTATCGAGCTGTAAAACAAAAGAACGTTGCCGAACGTGTAGTGGTAAGCATCACACGCTTCTACATCGCCATGAACGCCTGCGCACCCCTACGCGACACACCAGATCGGAATGTGGCACGACAACTGTCGTACCGACTGTCATCATCCGACTTCACCTAAATGGTAGCTGGGGTCGGATTCGAGGCCTTCTCAACCCCTGTGTCGAGTACAGCTCCATTGCAGCCTGTCTCGTCGAAAGGCACAAACTCCCACAGGAATCACGTGATGGTGAACAATGGTGCCGTTTATCCTTCACTTCACGTTTCAATGAGGGAATAACTTACAAAATCAACGCCAAGGTGACCAAAAACCTCCCAACCCCACAACCTAAAAAGGAACTCGACAACCGAGTAGCGGAGGCTTGCCGATCCTGATTTCTACACCAGCGGTCCAATCAACATCATTCTGGGAGCCGATATTTATCCTCAGTTGATCAGGAACTGCATTAAGCCCCAATCACTGGTCTCACCCATGACACAAGATACCCTGTTGGGATGGGTAATTATTGGAAAATTTGGTTTTTAACTTTATAAATTTACAATTTCATTCAACCATTAACAGAATTTATTAATGAATTATATTATACACTTAAACATATACACTTATACTTATACATATTATACTTACCTTGAATTAATTACATATATGAATTTATACATTACCTGAATTATATATATTAACCCCTATACTTACCTCATTAAAAACTAAATTATAAATTATCCCTACACTTACCTTATTAACTACTGAATTATAATATATAACTTATACTTACCTTTACTTATATATGAATTATGCTATTACCTAATTTATACTTATTTATACTTGGCTTATACACATACCTATTTTATAGTTATTCGTATCACCACTTGAATTATAGTACCTAATTTATATATACACTAAGCTGATCACGCCACTCTCTCTTTTGCCCCACTGTGTTTCTCCCTAATCATACACCTTTTCACAAGTTGCACCATAGCAAGGGGGGCGGGATGTATACGCGCGGCCCTTTTGTTGTGGTCTGATTTAAACCGCTAAAGGCTACCACACTCTTTTTTTGTGCGTTTTTAAATCTTATTCGCAATCACCAAAATTATTATTTCGGTTTGCACGAAACTTCACTTGATTTCGTGATTTTAAGCAAGCAACAAGTGCGTTATACAAAAGGGACAGTGAACAGTGACAAAAACAAAAATATTTACATATATACCTACATATATATATATATATATATATACACAAATATAAAAAAATCAATATTTAAAAATTAAAAACAAAATTGTGTAAAATACAAACTAATAACATAAATTTGATACTTACACAAAACCCTATAAACCAAGTGTACATACATAAACAATAACACGTATTCTACTTACACTTAAAACATAAGTACATATTTTATACATACATTAAAACAAACAAAAGAACAAACAAGATACATACAAACATATGTATATTAAAACCTAACAACATACCAAATAAATCTAAACATAAAGTATACAAATTACAAAAAATTAAAGGTGTTTTTAATCCACCGGACAATCATCACCTACCAGGTTTCACCCCAACAGAATTAATGAAAATTCAAAATTACTAAGAGTTTTTTTTTGTGTTGGAAAATATTATTATTTACATATATCCAATCAGTTTTTAGCAGAACGTATCAGTACTGATTTCAAGGCCGCTACACCTCTCATCAGCGTGCAATTGTCCATCTTTACAATTTTCGTAAAGTGGATACTAATTGAGAAGAATATCAACTATTTAACCAGTTTTCAACAGAAATAGAATATGAGAATTAATTTTTAATTCAATTTTTATTTTACAATGAAACAGTGCTGGTTAGTACGAAATTCCCTCATTACTGTTTGGAACTAATAATCAACACAAACTCATAGTCCGTTATCATCAAAGTATTCTACTTTGTATTTTAACGTTTTTGTTGTTTTTACTCTATATTACGCTGATGAGAGGTCCTAGAGAGGCCTAGAAATCAGTACGGATACGTTCTGCTAAAAACTGATTGGATATAAATAATAATATTTTCCAACACAAAAAAAAAACTCTTAGTAATTTTGAATTTTCATTAATTCAATAAAACTGAACTTGAGCCTGATAATATTACTTTTCATATGTAAATCAATATAAGTTCAAATAATAATTACGTTTATTCGTAATAATAATAATATAAAAATAAAAAAAAATAATTTCATCTTGATTCTGAGGGGTTTTGAATCTTAAGTGGGTTGAGATTTTCATATGGTTAATATTTTTTGCTATTATTATTTTCTTTAATTTTTCTTTCATTGATTTTAAATTTGGATCTAATTGTTGATTGTTGATATCAGGATACAATTCCTAATTTACAGTTAATGAGACCAGTGTTATCATTGTTAATTTTTCTTAGTTCTCTTAATTTTTTTTTAAGTCCCATATTGGAGTACTTCACTTAACGGTAACATTTGTTCAATTCACAAGCTCGTATTAACGTCATATGTGTTGTCTAATCGTATAATTATACAATATTGTATTTTTGTTGTTGGTAATTTTCATACAAAAGTGTGTTATAATTATACGATTGAATTTTATATGTTTTGCAATTGTTATATTGAGGCCGGATCTGGGAATATTCTATTTGTTAAATTAATTTGTAAAAATATTTTATATATGTGATAAGTAACACCAGAAAATACATTCTTCTTAATGATAAATATATACATGATTCATTTCAACTTAATTTTCAAACTAATTTAATCAAAATTGCTTGTCGCGAAAAAAGAAAGTTATATTTCGCGTCAAATTAAAATTCCCACACCTGGTTTCATTTTCATTTTTTTTTTTATTTGATAAAAAGAAATTTGTTTTTTGACATAAACTATTTACTCATATGAATTGACAACATTAAACTGACATTTAAAATACGACAAAATAACGATACAACAAATTTGTCTGTTCACAAGCACATAAACAAACATCGTCTTTTTTTAAACCATAAGACAGACGACTGAGCTTGTGAATTGAACAATTATATTTGAGTACTGTTGTGGCTACTAACATCGGTTTTAATAGTTTTGAATTTGTAGGAAATTATTTACTGCTAATTTAAAAAAAAAAAATAGTTTAGTTATCTAGCTCAAAATGCCATTAGTACGTAGTACGGAAAATATACCTGATCAGGTAGAGCAGGATATGGCAAACTCTACAATAAATTTAGACGAGGGAGCTTGTAGCGATATACAATTTCCAAAGAAATCGGCTAGAAGACCTAGAACTCGATTGCAATATCAAGGGAAGCATTATATAATGAAATTTTAGGTGTATATGATGTTCGTCGGATTAGAGGATTTAGGGGTGAAATGATCATTATGATGAGTGATGTATTTAGGAATTTAAACTTAGCACATGTACAGGCTACGCACTGCGAACCAGCTAATCCCTCGAAGAAGGGAAATTAACACCCCTATTTCTAATGAAGAAACTCAGAGAGAATACTTAGCTTAAATAGAAATTGGCCAATTTGCTTTAACGGAAATACTTCTGAATTTACCATTGATGATTTCATTTAAAGAGTTAATACTCTTCGAACTCCTTTGTGAACTTTCACATATTCTTTTTGAAGAAAAATCATTTAAATGGTTTTGGCGTTTTCAAAAAAGCTGTGCTAATATGGAGTGGGACGTATTATGCGACGCATTAAAAAGACAATACAAGTATTACACCATTGATTATGACATTAAGGATGATATTTTGCGCAGAACATAATAACATAACGAATCTTTTGATGACTACTTCAATGTTATCATGATTTTGTCTGATAGATCACGTATACCATTGTCTGATTCTGAAATTATTCAACGAAATTTAAGGCTTGAAGTAAGACATGAAATATTTTATTTGAAGATATCCCGAGTTGCTGACTTAAGACATGCTGTACGAAGGCACGAGAAATTTGCTAAGGATATGCTTTCTGCGAGTACAGGTAAATGATATTATCAAAAAGGTAAGGTTTTAGAAGTTGCTTATGAAGACACTCAGGGAAATTTGGTACAGAATCTAAATGATGATGATCTTACTGAAGTGTGTTTGATGGTTAAGACATCTATGTGTTGGAATTGTGAAAAAGTAGGCCACAGTTTTATTGATTGCATCGATCCACGAACTATGTTTTGTTATGGATGTGGAGCTAAAAACATTTATAATCCAATGTGTCCAAACTGTTCGAAAACCCAGGGAAAATTGTCAAAGGATGTTCGCCTTCAGAAGTTCGGACATCCAAAACAATAATAAATAATACTAAAATTAACTTGAAGAATTCACCTAATAAGTCTAATCTACCAAATGTGACCGAACAATTTATTAATACAAAAATATCTGGTCCGGATTTGTCTTCAGCTCACGCTTTGCAATGACCATATCATGCTCGATTGCGAGAGTATAATATTGCTATAGGAAAAATTTTTGATGTTTCCGAACATATCGTCTAGGAGAATTAAGGAATATTATAAACGTAGAAAACATTTAAAGAAATTTATTATATCATCATTGGCTACTAAACAGAATGATAATACGCCCTATATTTCATTGAATATACGGAATAAAAACTATTTTGCCCTTCTAGATAGCGGCGCAAATATTAACTTCATTGGAGGTGAGTTATGTGCTGAAATAATTAATTCTTGTGATTATAAAGGTGGTGCTGGTAACATTAAAATTGCCGATGGACAAAGTCAATGCACTGTCGGAACAGCGAGTATAAAAATATTTTACAACGTCCAAAGCAAAATAACCATTTTCATGTTAATTCCATCTATAACTCAGGAAGTATTTGCGGAATGGACTTTTGGAGAAATTTGGAATTCAAATTATCTCACTAAATCATTTGGACGAATTAAGTTTAAACGACAATCCAGATAAGACCCCCTTGACAACAGTTCAGCAAAAACAACTACATCGTATTATCGATAATTATCCTAATTCCAAACGGGATGGGCTTGGATGTTCATCACTCTTAGAGCATAATATTGACACCGGAAAAGCAACACCTATTAAACAGAGGTATTATTAGAGAAAAACTTTTATGTAAAGAAATCGACAAAATGTTGTAAGCAGGTGTCGTAGAAGAGAGCTCAACATCCCCATGGTCGTCCCCAGCTGTTCTAATCGTAAAACCTGGAAAAGTGCGTTTTTGCGTGGATAGCCGCAAATTAAATTCAGCCACGCAAAAGATGCATACCCTATCCCAAACATAGACGGAATAATTTCGAGGCTTCCTTCAATTTATTTTATTTCCAAAGTAGACTTAAAAGACGCATTTTGGCAGATTAAATTGGACGAAACCTCAAAACTGAAGACTTTGTTCACGATCCCCAATCGGCCATTGTATCAATTTACGAGAATGCCATTTGGATTGTGTGATGCGCCACAGACGATGTGTAGACTTATGGACCAAGTAATTCCGTTTAATTTTAAATCCAACGTTTTCGTGTATCTTGACGACTTACTTATTATTTCGGAAAACTTTGACGAACATAAAGAACATTTAAAGGAGGTAGCCACACAGTTACGTGAGGCGAATCTGGGTTGAAGCAAGTTCAGTACTTAAGATATATTGTAGGTGAAGGCTTTCTGAAAGTAGATCCAGGAAAGGTGGAAGACATTTCTGATTTTCCAACACCCAAATCATTAAAGTCATTACTGATCACTCAAGTTTAAAATGGCTGATGAGGCAGAAATACTTATCGGCACGTTTAGCGAGGTGGTCTCTTAAATTGCAGGGATTTAATTTCTCTATTGAGCATCGTAAGGGTAAGGACAATATTGTGCCGGATGCTTTGTCACGTTCACTTGAAGACGAAAACTCAGTAGCTAAATTAGAGTGTTATATAAAGTTATAACATCAATAAACCTTAATTCTGACGGCTTTGAAAGTCCTGAATACTCACGTCTAAGAAGTGAATTTAAGAAAGCAGAGCTTCCGAACTATAAAGTTGTCGAAAAATTTATATAAGAGAAACAAATTTTACATCTGGAGAAATTGATGAGTCCGAGTCTTGGAAGCTTCTTGTCCCCGAAGAACTTCACAGGGAGGTAATCTATGTAGCATATGATGTACCAAATGCAGCAAATGGTGCTATAGCCAAAACTATTCACCGCATTAGACAATTTTTCTTTTGGCCAAAATTGGTAGCAGATGTAAAGAGCTACGTTACAGATTGTTCTTTGTGCAAGACCTCGAAACCTCCGAACATATTGCTTCAGCCACCTATGGGTCAAATTGATGAAACCGAAAGACCATTCCAACGTTTTCCACTAAGAATGGAAATATGGGATCATTTTTCAAAGTACACATTTTTAACGCCCTTAAAGAAACTGATTACAAAACTTGTGGTTGAGTATATTAAAAATTAAATTTTTACTTGTTTTAGTGTTCCACAAATAATTTTTTCTGAAAATGGTAGCCAGTTCAAGTCAAATGAATTTAAAAGGCTAACTAATCAATTCAGAATAAATCATAAATGTACAGTTGTACACAGTCCTCAGCGATGGCAAGTGCACTGAACCAAAAAGGTACATAAAAACAAAGAAAAAGTTCATTGTCACAATGAATTTTTTCCTTAATTTTGACACAGGTACGTTGAATCAATGAACTACCGTTCATTAAAAAATATACGAGATTAAAAATCAATGTACCAGTTCATTGGCCCAATGAAACCTATCATTGTCTCAAAAAACTTGTACGTTGAGTTCGTGATAAATATTTATTGAACTGATTCATTGATGTCAATGAACTCAGATCTTGATCCAATGAACTGAAACATTATTTTAATGAACTTTTACATTGAATTTAGTGAACCTATACATTGACTTATAAATTGTTTTAATGAACTTTTACATTAAATTTAATGAACCTTTACCTAGACCTAATGTACATATACATTGTTTCAATGAACTTTTATATTGAATTTAGTGAACCTATACATTGACTTGTAAATTGTTTTAATGAACTTTTACATTAAATTTAATGAACCTTTACGTTGACTCAATGAACAAATACATTTTTTCAATGAAATTTTGCATTGAATTTAGTGAATTTATAAATTGACTTATAAATTGTTTTAATGAACTTTTACATTAAATTTAATGAACCTTTACGTTGACTCAATGAACAAATACATTTTTTCAATGAAATTTTGCATTGCAAATGTATATTACCGCCATTATTCATTAAAAATATTTTTGAGCTATAAAAGGCTTATAAAACATACATAATTTCTATATAAAAATTATGTGTATAAGCATTTTATAAACTAAAATATGTATTATGAATAAGACAGTAAATAACTGACTGTGAGGCAACAATATAGCTTGTAAGCGTGTAAAAAGTAATAAATAGTTTGTTTATTTATTTTATTATTTATTTTTTGTATACATACATGTATATATTTATGTACACTAGAGATAAATTATTATTATAACAAAAAATATAAAAATAAGGCATCTTTTTACAATAACATTAAATGGAAATTCAAGAACATTTCATGACTTAAAATAAAAGTTGTAATGAAAACAAATAAGATTAAAAATATATATTTATATACGAAAGTTTGTACTACTCATAGCAAATATTATAAAAATTGTGACATTTGACTTTATGACACGCTGCTTTTATTTTCTTTTCATTTACTTCATTTACTTCTTTTGCTTTTATTTATTTATTATGTGTGATTCTATCAGATATGTTTGTTTGAATCTGCATGAGATTTAAACCAATTTGTAGTCATTTGAAAAATAGTTAATTTACAATTAGTAATTAGTTAGTTATTAATTAGTATATTATTATTATCATTATTATTATTAATTAGTAATACATACATACATACACACATATATTAAATTCATTTTAAAAACACTATTTATTTAGCTGTTGATATGTATTTAATTTTTATCTCGAAGCTGCTCGGTCATTACGCTAACTTTTGAAGAAGACTTTTTTGAAGTTTTCATCTGATAAAAATAACATTCAATAAAATTCCAAAACTGTATACAAGCTGGGGGATATTCTAAATTAAATAAGTGGAAACATTTAAAATAAATGTCCAAAGCTCGTAAAAAACTGGGAAATTGAAAAGATATTGCATCCAATTAAAAAAAAAAGTTTTCAAAGGCTGTCAAGTCCTCCTTTCCAATAGCCAATATGAATGGTTGAATGTAACCAGGTTCAGATGCTAGGTCATGTATGTGATCACTTATGTGCTGTGCGCTATTTCCAATAAACAAAAAATCATTCTGTGAGTTTCGCACTGTATGTTTTACAAACGACTTCTTGTTGTATTCTTTTACGACAGTAATAGGTGGAATAAAATAGCCATGGAGACACCACATAAGTTTAACAGCCGCACTGTCTATAAAAGAAGAAATATATGTAGTTATTATTTTTGATCAATTATGTAAATAATCTATTTAAGATAGTTGTCTTATGGGCTATTCTGGTCAGTGGTATAATAATCGACGAAACGTTGAGTAAAAGATGAAATAAATTGTATTATAAATACCACTGACCAGAATACCCTATAAGATAACTAACTACCTTAAAAAGAAAAAATAAAATGTATTGTATTTAATTTATTTACGTACATGCATATGTTTAAAACAATTTATTGCTAATATAATGAACCAATTTAAACAAAATTTCATATTGCTTATCTTGCAAAAGATTAACTTTATGTAAATACTCATTGTGGAAAGTTGTTATTCTTCTAAAAAATGAACAATATGAAAATCAGTTTATATTGTGTGTATTTATGGTTTAAATTCTATTTACCGTTACTGCATTGAGAATCGTCCAAATGGACTAAAATATCTTTCATGGCCTTGTAAGTTGTTTAGAAGGAACCCTTTTATTTTAACAAAATGTTTTGACCAGTTCTCAAGAACGCCTGCACGATTGCCAAAAAGAACACCAAAATCTTTGTCAATCTGAAATGTATTAATTTAATAAGCATTTAATAAAAAATATATGAAAAAAATATTCTTACATATCGAAATCCACTTGGCTTTTTATTTTCGGGCCAAAGTTTGAATATTTCAAGTGAAGACGAAGCTTTTTTTATTTCGTTTATTCTAAAATGATAGCATGCTTGCCAACATATGTATGTCAAAATCCTGTGCATTTAAATGATCATGCCTTAGGCTTCTCACGTATTCAACTGCGTTACTTTCTGTACCTTTAAATATAATCGAACAAAAATGTATATATCAATAAAATACAATAATTAATAAAAAAAGAAGCCACTAAAAAAACTTAATTTAGAAATTTCGGGATTGGCATCTTAACAAGTATTTACATACATATATACGTACTTACATATGTATGTGTATTATATTGAAAATAAATGCTTACAGAGAACTTTAGCTTCGGAAATAGTAGCACTTTCTTCAGGTACTTCTGTGTTAGCCTTTCTTTTTATATCTTTTCGGTTCAATTTGGAGTTACAAAATTTTACATAAATTTTTCCTCGTTTAGAAGTGCGGTAGTGATTCAATTTTTCAGTGGGAAAGCGTTCTAGTATTTCCACTTCTAGTTTATAGCTCATGCCTAGTGTCATATAATGTTCAAAATAATGGCAAATAATGTTAATTAACAAAGAGCGGTGATGACACTCAAATCGTGAATTTTCAGTGTAATAGTCCGTCAGTGTTTGCGACTTCTTGTTTTGGTTTAAAATTTCTCCCAAGCTTATATCAGGCGTGTTGGTCCCGTGTGGACTTCCTGCAACTGTGTAAGATGAAGATAACTGGGATGAGCACTGCGACCATGATTTTGACTGTTGTGGAATTATATCTTGAATAGTAATTGAATTCAATTTTGTCCATTCTTTTAGGTGATGTTCAAAAAGAATCATATCTCCCATTTTTTGGTTTTTAAATAACATTGGGATATGATGATGTTGCATAACTTTTAGTACTGCTATTGTAATTTTTTCTGCTACATAAAAATTGTATTTATTATTATTTTTACTATTAATATGTTAGTATTACTAATTTAAATTACATGTGAAGAAATCCAGTAAATGTTCTAAATTCCAGCTTTGAAGCAATCCATTTAATTCCTTATCCTCAATAGTCGTACTTATGGTAGAAATTTCTTGGTGAAGTATGCATTCGTGCACTTCCGCAGTTGATTCAAATATATTTGGTGCAGAATTAATATTTGACGTTTCATGAATGAATGGGTTGTAATAAAATAGTTTTTATTTATTTTATTTTTGTCTTAGAGCTTGTATATTTGGAGCTCCTAAGACGGTTGATTTATTAATTGTATTATAAACTAAATGACATTGGCTTATATACTAATTATGAGACTAATTCTTAGGGGTACCTTAACATAAGAGTAAAAGAATAGAAATATATATTATTGTTGGGTAAGCATATTTAGCTTCCAACTATTTATGTATGGCATGTGTTCAACAGTTTTAAAGTTCAACGAGTGCATACTTAAAAGCAACAGATACTTTGTGTAGCTTATATTTACAATCAAACAAATGCAGTTAATAAATGTGATTCATTTAAGTGCATTGTGCTGCTGCACTTGATTAACCGTACAAGTGTCAAATTACCGACACACACAAAATATCTTGTTTGCAGTTTGTCAATGCTTGCATGTTGCGGTACTATTGAATCGCAATGCATACTACACACTGTTGGCCACATGCTACACCTCCACCTTTTACAAGAATGTTCATATAACGTTAGTTTTATGGACATTCTTTTACAATTAGTTTTTAATTAGTCTAAGTATAAGTGTAATATAATATTTATTTTGTTTTTAAAGAAAAAAAAAATTATAGTATTTAGATGTACTTATATTCTAATTTTATAGTAGTCGTATGGTCATACAATAATATTAAATGTTAGTTATTATTATATATCTTAAGTCTATTTTTATGAACTACTTGTTGTTTATTTGTTTTCTTATCTTCTATGGTAACATTATTTCTTAAATCTATTTTTTTTAATTTTATACGGACCTTTATATTGATTTTCCAATTTATGCCCTGAATTATTCCTAAGTAGAACTAAATCTCTTATTTTAAAATTATGTCCTATCATAATTTAATTTTTGTTTTATTTTATTTTTATCTAAAAGTATTTGCGCGCGCTTATGTGCTACTTCTAACCTAAATTTTGCCTCTTTGGCATAGTTATCCACATTGTATAGTGGTGTCACACTATCTACTTTAGCAAATTGTCTAAAATTGTTTGGTAATCTTGAAAATACTAACTCATAAGGACAGTAGTTATGTGCCGTTGATGGCGTCGTATTAAAGCAGTAAGTGAAATATTTTAACCATTCGTCCCAGTCCGTTTTGTGCACAGATATATAAGAACGAACATATTCGTTAAAAGTTCTATGACTTCTTTCTATTGTTCCTAGTGTCTGATGGTGATGCGCTGTGGAAGTTATATTTTCAATTTTTAGTAGTGTGCATAGTTCCGTCAGTATAGAATTTTTGTACTCTGTTCCCATGTCCGAGATGAACGTTTTCATTGGACCATAGGTCAATACAAAATTTTCAAATATCGCTTTAGCGATTGTTTTTGCAGATTTATCTGGTGTTGGTATTGTCGCCAAATATTTAGTAAGATCACATATTAAAGTGATTGCATATTCACTTCCATTAATCGATTTCGGAAATGGCCCTATTGTATCTACATACACCGTGTCGAATGCTTTTTCTGGTGTTTCTGTTATAGTCATAGGACTTTTATTATGGTTTACTGTTTTTGATTTTTGGCATTTTTGACATGATTTAACATATTTCGTTATGTCTTTTATCATATTTTTCCAATAGTAATACCTCTTTATTTTTTCTATTGTTCTATATATTCCACAATGTCCTCCCTCTATCAGATCATCATGGTATTTCAGCATTATATCAAGAATTGCCTTAGCATTCTTATCATTTATATTGGTCACCTCATTAAGTAGCGCTACTTTTAATTTATTTAAATATTTATTGCCCATATTTTTAAATTCATTTATGGAGATAAATTCAAAAATTTTCTCACTGGGTGCCATTTGTAGTGTCTCTACACTAAGTTTACCGGCCACTTTCTCAAGCCTTGGGAAAAATTGTCCTAGGTCAATATTCCCATTAGTAAACAAATCATTTATATTTATATATGTAATAGATTTTCCTCGTTTGATGTAACATTTTACAGGAGTAATCTTTAATTTATAATACTTTCTGACGTCAGTGTTCTTTAGTGGTACATATATATTGGGCTTTTTATCGTTATTTTTAATTTGAATATTTTCGGTATTACTTTGTTGTTTCTTTTTATATGCCATAGATCTTGTTGTAATTTTCAATATTGTATTAGTTTTTATATTTATATCTTTTAAGTCATCAATCGTTATTCTTGATAACGCGTCTGCAACATAATTATCTTTTCCCCTAAGATACTCTATAGTAAAATTGTATTCTTCCAAATCTAACCTCATTCTTGTTAATTTTGAACTTGGGTTTTTCATAGATAATAAATATGATAATGGTCTGTGATCAGTACGAGCAAGAAAATGTTTACCATATATGTATAGTCTGAAGTGTGTAATAGCCCAATGGGTAGCTGTCAATTCCTGTTCGATTGTAGATTTATTGCTTTCACCTTTGGTAAAAGATTTTGATGCGTATGCTATTGGTAATTGCTTTCCATCATATTCCTGTGTTAATACGGCTCCACAAGCTTGTTTGCTTGCGTCCGTCGTTATACAAAATTCTTTTGTGAAATCAGGGTATTGAAGTAGTGTGGGTTTTATTAGAGCTTTTTTCAGATATTTGAATGCATTGTCACAATCTTTAGTCCATTCAAATTGTACTCCTTTTCTTGACAATTTCGTTAGATGTCTGGAATATTCTGAGAAGTTTTTGATGCATCTTCGATAATAATTACAAAATGCAACGAATCGTTTTGCACTATCCGCATCCTTAGGTGTTGGATAGTTTTCGATAGCTGCGTATTTACTATCATCAGGTAATATTCCTTTGTCTGTACATTTGTGTCCAAGATAAGTAACCTCTGTCCTGAAAAATGAACATTTTTCTGGATGAAGTTTTAAGTTGTGTTTTCTACACAAATCAAATACCTCTTTTAAATTCGAAAGCATATGTTTTTCTGAACAACCTAAAACCACTAAGTCATCCATGTATAGGAAAGCCTGGTTTGGTTTTAAACCAGCAAAAGCAAGTGTCATCATTCTTTGAAACGAATTTGGAGTTATTTTTAAGCCATACGGTAATCTAGTAAATCTGTATGAGCCATTGTTTGTTGAAAATGATGTTAAGTCCCTAGATTTGTTCTCCAAGCCAATTTGGTGAAAACCTGACATTAAGTCTAAACAAGAAAAATATTTTGCTCTGCCGAGCTGGTCTAGAATATCGTCTATTCTAGGCAATGGAAACTTATCTGCAATTTGTTTTTTTATTTATTTGCCTGTAGTCTATAACAAGTCTCCATCTTTTCTTATCAGAATTGGGCAGAGATTTCTTTGGTACGAGTAATATTGGACTGTTGTACTCAGAGTACGAAGGCTCTACAATTTGATCATCTATTAGCTTTTTGACCTGTTTATCTATTTCTTCTTTATGTGTATGTGGTATACGATAATTTTTAATGTATACCGGTTCTTTATCTTTTACCCTCAACTTTTGGTCATAAAAATTATTTATTGTTATTTTTTCTGATTCTAAACCGAAAATATCACTGTATGTTGAGCATAACTCTGTTAATGTATTTTTAAATTGTTCCGGGAAATTTTCCCTCAAAATTTTTAATATTTTTGATTTACTTGATATATTTTTGTTAAAATTTTCTTTTATTATATCATAATCAGAGATGTTTTCGGTTTTAATGTTATTTTTTTTTATTTTGGTATTAGTGTTATTAGTGTTTAAAAAACGAACGTATGCTTCATTAGTGTTAACTATTGTGTTTGGAATGAAGATGCCTGGTGCAATTTCTTGATTAGGAATTAGAATTTCACTGTTTAAATTTTTAAATTTTATTTGAAGTATTATTTCACATCTTGGTGGTATAGTTATTTCGCTATTGTTATTTGTAATTGGTATATTGATTGTGTGTGGCATATTAAATGGTCTTAGGATAAGGCAATCATTGTTTTTGTTAAAATCCAACATGCAATTATACTTTTTCATGAAATCCATTCCAATGATTCCATCGCATGGTATTGGAAAGTTATTGTATACCACTTGGAATTTATGTGGTATTAAAAATTTTTCGAATTTTAGATCAAAAAATATACTTCCCATTGATTTTATATTGCCCTGTCCTATTCCACTAAAAACTGTAGTGTCATTAGTATTTATTTTGTTTAATCTGAAAAATTTTGATTTTATTAGAGAAATATCAGCACCAGTGTCTACCAAAAGTGTGAGTGTAGTGTCGGTATTATTTAGTTGAACATTTATAAAGAAACTTAAGTTGAGGTTTAGATTATAGATATTTATGGAATTGGTCTTAGGGGAAATTCGGAGTTTTCCGAATCATTTTGATTAGATTCTGTTGCTCTTACGTAATTGTTGTTCCTACGGTTATTGGTGTATCTTTGGCGGTAATTGTCATTATTGTTGTTATAGCTGTTATTGCTATTATTGTTACGTGGGAAATTATTTCTTCCACGCAACCGTGTATAATTGCCACGATAATTGTTATTGGGTCTATTTTTTGCCCATAATATAGTATTGATAAATTTACTTATAGCATCATTCATGCTATTGAATTGGCCTGCCTTCATGATAAGCTTTACTTTATAAATGTTGCAGTTTTTGGTAAGTGCTTTTACATCGACTTGTGTTGAATATTTGGTTGCTAATTCTGATGGTAATCCATCTGTTATATATGCACTTTCTAATGATTTTGCTAAACTTTCAATTTCATTGCAGTAGGCATTCGCCGTTTTACTGCTTTGCTTAATGTTCATTATTTTCGCAGATATTACTTCTACTGATTCACCTTTAACGGTTTGTTGCAACTTATTTATAATGTTTATTATTGTTGCTTCATCGTTGATAAGATTTCTTGCAGTACCCTTTAATTTTGTTTTTATGAGGGATACTGCTGTGGATGCGTGTTCTCCTTTTATTGAATTTAGTAACGATAATGAATCTATGAAAGAGCGTAAATTTTCAGCTCTGCCATCAAAGTCTGGAATTAGCTTTGAGGCTGTATTTAAAAATTCCACTATTGTTTGGCCCATTTTAGCATTTATTGGTTTAGTTCTGAATTTATGAGGTGAATTTTCGTGGATGGATGTTGGTAGGTCAAGTTCTACCCCTTTCTTAGCTGCCAATTTGAAAATTTTTTCTTTTAAATCTGCAAAGAATGCATCTGCTGCTGTTTTGTGTGAAACTGTAAGTCTATTGTAGTGCACATTAAATAAAGTTCTTATTCTTTCCAAGCAACCTAAAAGTTTATCGAAATGTATTTTTATTGTTTCTTCTTTTGTAGGTCTGTCAATGTTTAGGCATTTATAAGAACGGTCAAAATCTTCCTTTAATAATCTGGCTTTGTTAAGTATTTCTTGCCATTCCATAAGTATAATTAGATTTAATGTCTTTAATTAGTTTTTCTATTTTTATTTTTCTGCCCTCTTTTTCTGTTTTCTATTCATTATAAAGGACCGTGTAAAAATTTATGTATAATAATTTTATAAATTTTTATTTTAATTTACTTTATTCTTATTTCTATTAAAATTATGATATTTTTAATTAATTTATTTTACTTCTATCCATCTTAAGGATATAAACATAAAAAATTTTTTTTTTTTTTATACATTAAAAAAATTTTTAAAACGTTGGTCTTATTTAGGTTTAATTTTATTCAAACAGAATTTTTGAAAATTATTCTTTAAGTGTTACTTTTTTAATTTTTATTTAAGTAACATTGCTAAATTTCTTAATCCACTTTTTTGTGTTTTTGTAAATATGAGGTTTTTTAAAATATTTTAGCTACGAGCTATTTTGTAAACGCAATAAAAAAATGTTTGCCACGAGCGGTTAACGCTTACTGGCCCTAGTGTGCGACTTTAGCGCACCACTTTTAAAATAAAAGTTATTAATTACGAGTAATTAATTGTAAAATACATATGAAGAAAAATATATATATTTTGGTGATTTTGTGGTCTTCTTGGTTCTCTTCAGATCATTTTGGCTGGCTGATGGAGGTGATATTTGTATTGAAGATGTCGTCCTTCTTTGGCTACCTATTGGCCAGGCGGACCTTTATTTGCTTCTTTAATGCTGGGGTGCCTTTTGGCAAGGCGGACCTCTCCTTCTTCTGCTCTTGTTTCTGGGTGCAAATCTAGTAGCACTCCAAGAAAACTGACAGGCTGCTCTTGCTTCTTCAGGGTGCAGTTTAGTAGCACTCGCTGAAGAAGACTGGCAGGATCGCCATGTAATAAAATAGTTTTTATTTATTTTATTTTTGTCTTAGAGCTTGTATATTTGGAGCTCCTAAGACGGATGATTTATTAATTGTATTATAAACTAAATGACATTGGCTTATATACTAATTATGAGACTAATTCTTAGGGGTACCTTAACATAAGAGTAAAAGAATAGAAATATATATTATTGTTGGGTAAGCATATTTAGCTTCCAACTATTTATGTATGGCATGTGTTCAACAGTTTTAAAGTTCAACGAGTGCATACTTAAAAGCAACAGATACTTTGTGTAGCTTATATTTACAATCAAACAAATGCAGTTAATAAATGTGATTCATTTAAGTGCATTGTGCTGCTGCACTTGATTAACCGTACAAGTGTCAAATTACCGACACACACAAAATATCTTGCTTGCAGTTTGTCAATGCTTGCATGTTGCGGTACTATTGAATCGCAATGCATACTACACACTGTTGGCCACATGCTACAGGGTACATATCCAAGTTACCAGATATATTTATATCTATGCTGTCGGAATTCATTTTAACTCAAAATAATCTAGATTCTATATTTAAAACAATTAAATATTACTATATTATTGTTGTTTATTATTCGTTAATGAGAATTAAATTTTGTGTGATATTTTATATTGCAAACAATTTTCGTATTTTATTTATTGCAGTTTTGAACATGGTTTTGAATATGAAAGTTCACACAAAGTAAATTTTTAAATTTTAGCATTAATATTATTAGAAAATTTTATTCCAAATAATATTCTTTAATTCTTAACATATTTTTCCCATTTGAAGTTTTAATAAGATTTGTTGGTGGCCCTACAATATCTTCAAAATTTATGAGAACAAGTTTTCCGCAGGCACTTGGATCAATTTCATACGACGTGTAATGAGGATGATACTAAACAATTTTAATTTCTTGCGAAAAAATAAAATAGTTTTCAACATATTTAACAATATTTATAATTTTAAATATATGTAAGTCATTGCCAAACGTTGCTATATAATATCCATTTGCAAATGTAACTCCATTACATTAGGCCTTAGCATAATATTTTAATTCGTCTTTGGGCACATTTAATTCACTGCTTACAAGAGATGATAGAACACAGATTATTTCGTCCTTTTCATAAACAGAATGTTTGTTTAAACTATAATGTGAATTAAATAGTCTATTAGCAAAATTGAGTTGAAACTTGTTAGACAAAGTAAGACAAATGTTTTTCTCGATGTTATTGCATGGGAATATCATTTAAAACTTTTATGTTTTGCTACATATTTAAAACACCAAAATTGTCTTAGGGGGCCGGATTTTTTTAATATTGTTGGATAGTGAGTTAAAATATGAAACTTTGGTTTTAAATTATCTTGAAACAAGGAAATACACTGCTCATTGTGAGTATTTATCCGTTATTTTAAAGCAAAGAATCATATTCATTATTTCTAAAAAATTTTATTTCCATACCTCGTCGTCTATTGGAACTAAGTGTCCCACCATCAGGGGAAAATAAGTAACAAAATTCACCATTTCTCTTGCAGACATACGTAAACGTCGCTTTTGAATATGATTCATTGAAATTGCATTACAAATGTCACCAATTTCTATTGCAGCATACTCAAAGTTCTGTTTCCTCTCATTAAGTAATTCTAGGGTAAAATAATCCCTGTTATTAGTCATGTATAATATAATCTGGCAAATATCATAGTGGCATATGCCTTCAAAAATATTATGCATAGCATCAACACAAAAATTATCTACTGCATGAAATGAAGGAATAGCATTGAAACAGCATTCAATTTTAATTCCCGTTTCTTTTGAACATTGCGACAGAACATCAACGTTATAGTTCATAAAATTTCGCAGTTCGCACGGTTTTTCCTCACATATAATTTTGCAACTTTCCTTACTTAGTTTACAAAAACGACAAAATATATCAGAAAATGATGCATTAAAACCTAATAAAGAATTCAGACCAAGATTGTCTCCTAGAATAATACTTAAAATAAAATGAACGTGATATACAGTACCATCAGATGCTTCTATTCCAATCCCTTTTCTTCAAGAAACTTCAGTTCAGTAACTAATGCCTCCAAACATTTTTTATTACCATATGTTTTTTTTTATTACCATATGTGTCTAAAGGCAGACATGGAAATGAATAATAAAAATTGCAAATCGTGTGAGTTTTCGAATGGGATCCAAGAGGATTATTTATTTCAAACTCATCTGCATACTTATAAAAAATATGCAATCAATATTTTCTTACAATTACTGACAATGCCAATAAACTCATTAATAACATTAACATCCTGTATTTTATTCATTGCAAATTTTTTAAATATATTCAAAATGGGTACGACAATTAATGTGGAAACTTGTTCTTGAATTTGGTATATGTCTTTTCTAGAAAAATTTTAATTGGAGTGCAAACTTAGACTGAATTTTAGGGAATTCTCTCTTACTGCTTTGAGCTCTATTGCTGCTTCAAATTCCTTATTTATTTTTTCGCCGTCACTTATTTTCAACACACTGGTTTGTAAACTATTTTCGTATTTATCGCTATTTAATATGCTAGCAATGTTTACATAATTATCAACATAGTTCTCTTCATTACATTTATCGCCTTTATCAACATTTTCAGACTTTGATGCACCGTGTGCTCTTGTTATGTGTCTTTTATACCGATATAAATTTGAAAAAACTAATGAGCAATTATCATCGTAGCAACGATATGTATTAAAATTATGTTTATGCTTAAAATGGCGAACTAATAAGTGTATGTTATTGAACTTTTGTTTGCAATCAAAGCACTTCATTTTTATGTACTAATTTTTAGTTTACTTTTATTTCTATGTATGTATATTATACAAATTAAGGAACGAGTTAATGAACAAGTTCATTGGCTCAAAACATCATTCAGTAAATTTATATTATTTTTTAAGTTTTATATTTACTACGAGTATGTTTAACTTTGAATTTAGAAGTTTCTTATACACATGTATTAATACCACTTAAGCGTTTTAAAACAATTTCTGTAATATTTAATTTACCAATTTGTTATTGCTATTACACTGGCTTTTCTTTCAGGTTACTTTAAAAAAAAAACACAACACTCCTTGTTGAATTCCAACCACAGATAACCAGAGATGACACGAGACGGAAGATTTTGCATACTGGTTTGTATACTCATACAATCCTTCGTTTTCGTTTTTTTCTTTGTGCTGTCTTTCTATCTAAATTAAAATTATAAATCACAAAACTAATAAAATATCCATATATTTCTATAATTTACATTCAAAATATTATTAATTAATTAATTTAAGTTGGTTTTCACTGATCGTTTGTATTTTATCACTATAATATCTGCAAAATATCAGAATTTATCAAGTATGTATGTATGTATATATGTGTGTATGTAAGTTAAAAACCACCACCATTTCGCAAATTTACATCATATACATATGTATGTACGTATGTATATAAATTTAATATACAGAATATATAAGCACACACTAAATTGCTTTATCTCTTTATTTTCGAATTATATAATTTTTTTTAATTAGGACCAGCACTCAGGGGATGACCCCTACGTATGCAAAGCATTGAGCCGGCACTAGGAAAATAGGTTTTGGGAAGGAGGATAAAGGGAGTAGTGTTTGTGGACATTCGATTTGAACTCCGACACACTGATAGTGGCAGGAAAGACCTCTGCGGGGAGTTTATTCCACATACGAACAGTACGGCCAAACTACGAATTCTCTCTGTAATGCGTGGTGCGGTTCACTGACATATCGACCACAAAGGGATGTGCTCCTGATGAAAAGCGTGTTATACGTGAAAAGTGGCGGGTTTCAGGAACAAGTTCCCTGATTTCATTAGAGCACATTCCGTTGTAGTAGCGATAGAACAACGAAATGAGTCAATAGAGTTGGCTACCCTACTGTCACCGATAAGCTTCTTCGCCCTATCCTGTACGTGGTCGAGTAACTTCAAAATAGATTTTGAAGCACCGGCCCATACATGAGAGTTGTATTCCATTTTCGGTCGGATAAAGGTGGTATAAATATTAAGGAGATCAGATGGAGTGAAGTATGTCCTACACCGTCTTAGAAAGCCGAGGCACTTGAATGCTTCTTTTGAGACATGAAAAATGTGATCATTCCATCGAACATCACAATGAATTTTCATGCCAAGAACATCAAGAGCTTCTGATTCCTCAATATCTATACCATCCATGTTTACAGATGGAGCAGCATGTCCGGTCATACGTCTATGTGTGAGCATAGCACATTGGGTCTTTCGTGAGTTAAAATTTACCCTATTAGCATGACCCCAACTTGAAATTAACAGGAGATCGCGATTTAGCGTATCATTCATATTTTGCCGCATTGCCCGGATCTCCGACGGTTGTGGCCTGTTGCTGAATGAATACGAATGCACTAGGCTACTGTCATCTGCAAAAGAGTAGATAGGGTTGGAAGTTTGACGTAGAAGGTCATTAAGAAAAATAAGAAAAAGGGTAGGAGAAAGAACGGAGCCTTGCGGTACCCCGGAATTTAACTTGAACTCGTTTGATGAGACCCCATCTACAACAACTCGTATAGTGCGATCTCTGAGAAAGCTCGATACAAATCGAGTGAAGCCATCACCGACACCAAAAGCAATCAGTTTTGACAGAAGTGCTCCATGCCACACTCTATCAAAGCCTTGGAAATATCTAGAGCCACCACTTTACTTTCGCCAAAGTGATGTATGCTATTACACCACTTCTCCGAAAGGAAAGCAAGTAGGTCCCCCGTAGAGCGGCCTCTACGAAAGCCATACTGCCGGTCGCTAAGTAAACTGTTGAGCTCCAAATACTTCACAAGATGGAAATTCAACATACTTTCCATTACTTTGGAAAGCGCAGAACAAATTGCAATTGGGCGGTAATTTTCAGGGTTGTTGGCCTCCCCCTTTTTAGGGATCGGCGTTACATTGGCAACCTTCCAACACTTTGGAAATTCACCAGCATGGTACAAAGTGCTAAACAGGCGTGCCAATGGACGTGCTAACGTCGAAAAGCACTGTTTCAAGACCAGTGCTGAGATACCATTTGGCCCAGGAGACTTGTTTACGTTAAGCTTCGCTAAAACCTTTTTAACTGCACGCGCTCGAAAGAATATTTTTGGCATAGTTACAGATACTCCCTCGAGAACGGGTAGTGGTTGACTGCTTTCCGGCAAGTGAGAATTTCTTGCAAACATTTCAGCCAGAAGGTTAGCTTTATCAACCGGGTCAGTGAATACATGGTCGTCCTTTAAAAGAGGTGGAATTGAAGAACTAGCATTATCCTTGACTCTTTTAACGAATGACCAAAAGCTCTTGCTACCCCGTGGAGCATCAAGAACTTTAGTACGAAGGCGCTAATTGCAATATTTTAAGCGTAATAAATAAACAAAACTGTGAGCGATCGAAGCTATCTCTTGATCTGTTAATGCATGTAGGGGTTTCGATGAACGAATTCCCATTCCTGAATTCCTAAAATTATTATTGATTTAAAATAAAACACAGTTTGCAACAGACCTGCTTCGTCTATAGATTTTACATCGAATAACGAACAGGAAACCTTAAAAAAAAGGAGAAGAAAAAAAACTAAAGACATTACTATTCAACTAGTAACGTCCTGTGGTACTTAAAATTTTAATTTATTATATAGCGTGTTGCACGACCCAGGAAAGCCGGGTAAGGTGTTTAGATTAAATCTTCAAATCAGCTGTGGGATATCTACCAACAGCAACCCCATTTAGATCTTCCACTTCATATATGTTACTACCAATTTTCTTACGAATCCGGCATTTAATATACTTTGGTAGGAACTTCCTGTTAATAGCTTTTGACATATTGCTCAATGTATGATTTTTTCTATACACGACTTGACCTATCTGAAATTCTATAGGACGAGCTCGTAAATTATAAGTTTTTGATGATCTTTCATAAGCCTGATTTAAATTTTCACGAATCTTTGCTCTAATTTTTTGCAACTTCTCACTATTACAGGATACTTCGACGTCCTCACCAACTAAACATTCCATCTTGTCTAAAATTTTGTAAGCAGAACCATGCTGAACCATATTTTGCCCAAAAGCGGCGTAATATGGCGAGCATTTAATAGACGAATGGTAGTCACTCCTAAGAATAGAGAGGACTTGTGGAATATATCTATCCCAATTTTTGTGATCTTTTTTGTCTTTCAAAAAGTATCTGATCTTTGTAATCACTTCCCTGTTCACGCGTTCTGATGAATTTTGCTGGGGAGAATAAAATCCCGTCTTAATATGATTGATTTCGTATAAGTTCAGAAACTCCTTCATCTCGTTTGAAACGAATTGTTTACCGTTATCGCTATGCAAAAATCTGGGAACACCAAATGTTGGAAAAAGCTCTGTTTCTAAATATAATATTACATTGGCTGTTGTTGCTGCTTTAAGCGGCTTTAAAAAAATAAATTTAGTTAAGTGGTCTAAGCAGATAAAAATTATGGTGTTTTTTGTTTTTGTAATTGGGTAAGGCCCTAGGAAATCACAATATAGTCTCTCGAACGGTCTGTTTGATATGATTTGTTTGCCCATAAGTGTTCTTGTTATTTGGTTTGACGATTTGAATATTTTGCACTTGTCACATTTATCAACATATGATTTGACATCAGTTGTCATTGTCGGCCAATAATATTTGTGACGTATTCGGGCTAAGGTTTTAACCAGACCACCGTGACATGCAACTAGAGAGTCATGCGCAGCTTTAATAACTGTTTTAATTAATGAACATGGTATACATAATCGCCATAAGATGCTTTCATCATCCGCACAACTTTGTCTAAATTGTACTCGTTTATAGACTAAATTGTCAAGAAGCATTAAATCCGGCAAGGATGCACTATTTTCAGAGACAAGCTTCTTCAATTTTTCATATTCCTCACTCCGAAATTCTGGGGAGTCATAATTTATTTCAAGAGGCACGTCCGATATTGATAACTCTTCAACATCCATTCGCGACAAACAATCCGGCACAATGTTTAATGAACCTTTTCTGTGCTCAATTTGAAAATCGTACCTTTGTAATTTCAAACTCCACCGCGCTAAGCGTCCGCTCAAATCCTTTTGAGACATAAGCCACTTTAAAGAAGAGTGGTCCGTTATTATTTTAAATTGGAGTCCTTCAATGTATGGCCTGAATTTTTGAACACAAACTATTGCTGCCATGCATATCAACTCAGTGACTGTATAGTTTCTCTGTGATTTATTTAATTTCTGAGAAACAAACGCGATGGGGTGCTCATTTCCGTCATCATCGTTTTGGAACAAAACACCGCCTACCCCTACCCTTGATGCATCGCATTGGATTATAAATTCGCGACTGAAATTCGGTTGGGCTAATACTGGTGCGGTTGATAACGCTTTCTTTAACATTTCAAAGGACAACCTTGCGCTTTCCGAGAGAGAAAATGGCCTGTTAGTTTGTTTAAACAATCGGTTAATGGACCAGCCAAATCAGCAAAATTATTAATGAAGGCCCTATACCAATTTGCCATACCTACAAATCGACGCACTTGCCTAGGAGTTCTTGGGGTACTAAAATTTCGTATCGACTCAACCTTCTCTGGGTCGACCTTTAATGTGCCATGCCCTACAACGTAACCTAAATAACGAATTTCTTTTTGACAAAACTTACTTTTCTGTATGTTTATTGTAAGCTTTGCAGCTCTCAGGCAACTTGCGACCTCTTCCAAAAGGGCTATATGGGAATCGAAGTCCGAGCTACACACGAGTAAGTCATCCAAGTATATGAAGACTTGCTCTCGCAGACGAGATGGTATTACCTTATCCATCAACCTGCTCATGGTTTGTGGCCCATTGCACAACCCAAATGGCATATATTTAAAATGGTATAATGGCTTTCCTGGAACTACAAACGCAGTTTTTTCTTTTGAAGATTGTGTCAGTTTAATTTGTAAGAAAGCGTCTTTTAAATCAATTCCAGATATATAAAAAGTATCTTTCAATCTGCTCAGCAACCCATTTATATGCGGAAGAGGATATGAATCTTTCTTCGTAACAGCGTTAAGCTTCCGGGAGTCAATACACAAGCGAACTTTTCCTGGTTTTCGCACTAAAACTACCGGCGAACACCAGGGAGAGTTCGATTCTTCAATTACACCCATGCTTAAAAGGCGTTCAATTTCGCTGTAAGCTTCCTCTTGACGAGGTGGTGATAAAGGGTAAAACCGGCATTTGATTGGAGATGAGTCTCCCGTATCTATGTTATGTTCAAGCAGATCTGTACATCCTAATCCAATTTTTTCATAAGAGGGAAACTTTAAAATTGTTTCCTCTAAGGTAAATTTTTGCTCGGGAGACAGAAGGTGAAAATTGGCCTCATCATTGTGGCTTAGCGAACTTGAAACTTCGAATGAAGAAGCTGTTGGAATTATTTCTGGTGCTAGCGCAAACGTTCGCCAAAAGTTCGTTCCAAAATAAGCTTGTTGGCTTAGTGAGGGTACTAAGTAAAATAAAATATCTTTTAAAACACCCTTAAAATACACCGGTAAATTACAATATCCTAATATATTTTGCTTCGCTCCACTGGCAACTGATAAAGATAACTTAACTGGTCTATAAGAAATATTGTTGTGCTTTAAAAACTCTAAGCAGTTGTTCCCCAAAACAGAAACATTAGCTCCTGAGTCCAATAAGCCTACAATTGTGTCATTAAAAATTTTAACTTTTACATAAGGCCGATCATCCGAATCATGCAAAATAGTAGTTTCCATTAATTTACGGTAGAATTTACGTTTCTTAAAGCGCTGTCTACATTTGAATAACTGGGAGTATTTATAAACAGGATAAAATATTTTCTTATTAGTTGAGTTTTGAAAAAAATTTTCATCATTTGAGCTTGGAATAAAATCAGTTTGTGTTGATGAATTTTTAGAATATGAAAATTTGTTATATCTGTGTATAACTTTGTTATCAGCAGGTTGTTCGTTGAAATTGGTATCTATTTTGAACTCGGGGGTTTTTGGGATGGACGAAAGTCCCCGGTAGCCATTTCGCCCGTTTTTCTGTTTCCCTGAAAAATATGTTGATTTGCGCAAGAAGGTGACAAGACACCCTTTTGTCCACACTTAAAGCAGAAACGTTCAGAAATATCTCTATCGCAATAAATATATGAGTGACCGTTTGATAAGCAGTTCCAGCACTTAATGTTTGAATAATCAGACTTACTATTCTTTCTAGAAATTTGTAAAGCTTCTAATTGTGGATCTGATAAATCAATTCCACTCTCATCAGCTATAATACAGTCAAGCTCGCTTACATTACGTCCAGCCCCAGGATTTAGGTTCAACGATTTATTTTCGCGAAGAACCCTTTCGGCTTTTCGAGCAATATCTCTGAAATCATCCAGAGTCTTGGCTTCAGAGCTAAATAACAGGAACCTTATGCTCGGCTGTAAATTGCGCTTAATTATATCAATCAGTGTTAAGTCTGGTAAGGGAGTTTGCAGCCTTGTATTCAAAGACGTAAGAGCTGTATGAAAATCATCGTATGATTCTTTGGGTTGTTGCTTGATCAGTGAAATCTTTATTAATATATCATATTCTGATTCAAGGTAGCCAAACTCTTTGCTTATTGCCTCCTGCAAGGTTTGGTAATCTGCTTCGCGATTTTGTTTCATGAAAAGCCAATACCATTTCTCGGCTTTCCCCTCCAAAAACACGTTAAAATTAGATAAAATATGTTCATCTGAACAACTGGTGCGACTTTTTAGTGTTTCGACTTTAAATAAAAAATCAGAAACAGAACTTGTGCCATCATAGCGAATTTTCCATTTATCTAGTTTGACATTGGTTTCATTTGAAGCAGGTCTATTAAAATCGTAATTGATCGGATTAGGAACGATCTGATGTTGATTATGAACTTGAGAACCCGTGCTACCATTAGCATTGCCAATTTGGGAGATGCTAGCCCTTAAAGAAGAAAGTTCTCTTCGAAACTCATCCCTAGTGTTTTGCATAGTTTGTTCCATTAATGTTATTAGGGTATCCAAAGGTGTGGCTGAACTTCTATCAGATTGATTATTATCTGACCGGGGTGGGTCATTTAAACCTAGAAAAACATTGGGCATTTGTTCCTCTAAAGGAATGTACGACTGAGGTAAAGTGTTATTATTGCTCATTGTGGAAATATTATCTGATTCTAAATTCAAGAGTAAATTATTATCGTCTTTAGTACTGGGCACTTGTTTTGTCTTTGGCGTATTTTTCACCGTAGGCGAATGAACGACACTAGATTTCGAAGTACTTGGAAAGTCTTGTATTTCTATCGAAAGGTTATTACTTGATGCAGAAGAACTTCCACCGCGACCTCTAGTAGTTTTAAAACTTTTTGAACGCGTGGTCATATCAACCAAAAATCAAAATTATATAAATAGATTATCTAGATTATCTCTAGTGAATATAATACTAATATAATTTTCCCGAAATGTACGAATCTAAGACTAAATCTTGACTTCTTTCAAATTCAAGTTATTGAATAAAAAAAAAAAGTTTTTTATAAATTATAGTTTATTTCTTTGGGAACAGCAAACTTAAAGGGAACCATTATGTTAGAAAAGAAAATCAGGCGAAGGTAAAATGCTTATATTATATGAAGTAAAAGAAAACTGTACTTGTGTTTTTGTGCCATTGACGGACTATTGTCAGCAGCTTTAGAAACTATATTACCATTTAATTTCATTAAAGGACTTGACTTAGAGATCAAGGCGTTGTCAGTGAAACCCTAGTTGCTTTTAAAACCGAATATTATCCAGAGCTAAGACTTACTAAGATAACACTAACATCCAATTGGTTATGTTTACAAAAAAAACTTATTAAAATTCATTATATTGTATCGCAACTAGTTTCAGACTTAACTGTGTCCAAATTCTAGGACTTATACGAATAAAATGAGCAATTGGTGTTTTTAATGAAAGTTACACTAACCAAATATATAGACACAATTTTAGTTTTAATAACTTGATGGAAAAAAAAGAAAAATATAATTGAACTATGTATTGACCTGTGCTTAATGTATCACGTGGTCTTTACGTTGGGCGCCATCTATGTTACGCGCTGGCTAGATCAAAAAAAAAAAAAAAGGCGATAATCTCTACAGAAATAAGGTTAGAAAGGCATATGATATGGTTATCCCAGCTAGCTATAGGTATTTTGGTATTGTGGTTCTTAACCCAATTCTAACGCGTAATCATAAGAGTTCTACTTCCATGCCTCAAATACCAGAAGTAGAACAAAAGTTTAAAGTTCAAAATTTTGTCAATACGGAACAAACATTTGGACTTTAGGACCTGTGCCTTCAGGGTATATTTCTTTCAACTAACGCCGATAACAATCACATACCCCACGATCCAAATGATTGCCCCTCCCCCATTTAGCCTGGCTATTACCATGCCGCAATGGTTTTCCCCACGTCTGCCATTCCCAAAGAAAATTTAAAAATTTTAAGTATTCATGTAAATAAAATTCAGAACAATATCATATTTCTTAATATAAACCTTATCATAATAATACTAACTAAAAGTGTTGAACAATCGATTTTTAATTAATTTGTTTTATGTTAACTCTTGCCTTTAATTAACTACTAGTTTCATTTATAAATCTTTTTTTTTTGAATTAAAAGGAAAAAAAATATACTCTATATCAGCAGAGTATGCAACACTACTAAATTCAGCAGGAATAAAAAGTTTATGATAATATCAATAATGCGAACTTATATGGAACGAGCGGAATCTAACCTTATACATATGAAAGTTAATTAATGAGCAATCAATAAATAGCGAGAACATTAATTGTTTTGTTTTGTTTTGTTTTGTTTTGAGAATAAAAATAATTGCATTTCTATTTACTTACATACAGTCATACAGCTTACTTATGTTTAGTTGAACGTTTCATACCATTTGTTCCGGTGTTGGGCCCAGCAGAGGAATATGATGAATACGTGAACAATTATTTCTGTTTTTTTCTTAGAGGAGAGAACATAATGAATCTTAAATGCAATGGTTATCATTAATTACTATTAGAGATACAAAAAAATTTTTTTTTTTTATGCAAAATAGTTAGGGTTCGCCATACTAGGATTTAAAAGAAAGAATCTTCCTTTTTCTTAATTTAGGAGTTCAAGAGTAAATGTGGGGATTAAGATGAATTAATTAATATTACTTTTTAACTAAATTAACTTATTGTGTTACAACGAAAAATGGTAATAGATAATTGATTTTAATAATGGTTTTAATAATGATTTCACTGATTAATATTCATATACATTATTTAAGTATACATATATGTTTTTGTATATATATATGAATTTACATACATATATATATATATACATATATATATACATGCCTATATATATTTGTAGTTTTAATTAGTATTAAGTTTAATGAGATTTAACAGTACATTTGTTGCTCTTTTTGTTCTTAAGGTGACCAAAATTATTTTAGATTTTTGTGAAATATTATATGAACGATTTAAGCTCAAATATTAATTGGACATATTTTGCATAAATTAAAAGGGAATACTTATGAAAACAGCAATATCGATTTTCCTTATTTTTCCTTTTTAAAATTCCAATTATGATGATATGCGTCGTTTGCCGCAATACGGGTTTTGATTAACTTCCTCCTTTTAGGCTAAGTATTTCAAGGCTATGTCTCGAACTTTTACTTAAATGGAACTAGCATTGTCAAGGTGAAATCCTTGTAAAAATTTAGACTTTCAGGTACAGTATTTGTGCAAGTTGTATTTGCAATTCTTAGATCCTTCTTAAAAGCCTTGTAAATATTAATTTGGCAATTATGTAAGCAAATTGTTAATTTTCCTTAAGATTTTAAGTTATTGCTTTAAATATGGAAGAGTTAACACTGTCTACTTGCAGCACTTATCACCAATTGAATTTTGCTGCGATCACTTGATTTGTTATACCCACTAATAAGAGCAAAAAGTAGTATGACGTGTTATACTTTTTGCTTATTTTTTTTTTTTTGCTTTTCAATTGCTGTTTTAACGGAACTCACATTCCTTTTGTGGATTGTGTATTTCTCCTCAGATAAGCTAGCCAAAATGCAATATTTTAAGCGTAATAAATAAACAAAACTGTGTGCGATCGAAGCTATCTCTTGATCTGTTAATGCATGTAGGGGTTTCAATGAACGAATTCCCATTCATGAATTCCTAAAATTATTATTGATTTAAAATAAAACACAGTTTGCAACACAATTACTGACAATGCCAATAAACTCATTAAACTCATTAATAAACTCGTTATACAAAATTCTTTTGTGAAATCAGGGTATTGAAGTAGTGTGGGTTTTATTAGAGCTTTTTTCAGATATTTGAATGCATTGTCACAATCTTTAGTCCATTCAAATTGTACTCCTTTTCTTGACAATTTCGTTAGATGTCTGGAATATTCTGAGAAGTTTTTGATGAATCTTCGATAATAATTACAAAATGCAACGAATCGTTTTGCACTATCCGCATCCTTAGGTGTTGGATAGTTTTCGATAGCTGCGTATTTACTATCATCAGGTAATATTCCTTTGTCTGTACATTTGTGTCCAAGATAAGTAACCTCTGTCCTGAAAAATGAACATTTTTCTGGATGAAGTTTTAAGTTGTGTTTTCTACACAAATCAAATACCTCTTTTAAATTCGAAAGCATATGTTTTTCTGAACAACCTAAAACCACTAAGTCATCCATGTATAGGAAAGCCTGGTTTGGTTTTAAACCAGCAAAAGCAAGTGTCATCATTCTTTGAAACGAATTTGGAGTTATTTTTAAGCCATACGGTAATCTAGTAAATCTGTATGAGCCATTGTTTGTTGAAAATGATGTTAAGTCCCTAGATTTGTTCTCCAAGCCAATTTGGTGAAAACCTGACATTAAGTCTAAACAAGAAAAATATTTTGCTCTGCCGAGCTGGTCTAGAATATCGTCTATTCTAGGCAATGGAAACTTATCTGCAATTTGTTTTTTTATTTATTTGCCTGTAGTCTATAACAAGTCTCCATCTTTTCTTATCAGAATTGGGCAGAGATTTCTTTGGTACGAGTAATATTGGACTGTTGTACTCAGAGTACGAAGGCTCTACAATTTGATCATCTATTAGCTTTTTGACCTGTTTATCTATTTCTTCTTTATGTGTATGTGGTATACGATAATTTTTAATGTATACCGGTTCTTTATCTTTTACCCTCAACTTTTGGTCATAAAAATTATTTATTGTTATTTTTTCTGATTCTAAACCGAAAATATCACTGTATGTTGAGCATAACTCTGTTAATGTATTTTTAAATTGTTCCGGGAAATTTTCCCTCAAAATTTTTAATATTTTTGATTTACTTGATATATTTTTGTTAAAATTTTCTTTTATTATATCATAATCAGAGATGTTTTCGGTTTTAATGTTATTTTTTTTTATTTTGGTATTAGTGTTATTAGTGTTTAAAAAACGAACGTATGCTTCATTAGTGTTAACTATTGTGTTTGGAATGAAGATGCCTGGTGCAATTTCTTGATTAGGAATTAGAATTTCACTGTTTAAATTTTTAAATTTTATTTGAAGTATTATTTCACATCTTGGTGGTATAGTTATTTCGCTATTGTTATTTGTAATTGGTATATTGATTGTGTGTGGCATATTAAATGGTCTTAGGATAAGGCAATCATTGTTTTTGTTAAAATCCAACATGCAATTATACTTTTTCATGAAATCCATTCCAATGATTCCATCGCATGGTATTGGAAAGTTATTGTATACCACTTGGAATTTATGTGGTATTAAAAATTTTTCGAATTTTAGATCAAAAAATATACTTCCCATTGATTTTATATTGCCCTGTCCTATTCCACTAAAAACTGTAGTGTCATTAGTATTTATTTTGTTTAATCTGAAAAATTTTGATTTTATTAGAGAAATATCAGCACCAGTGTCTACCAAAAGTGTGAGTGTAGTGTCGGTATTATTTAGTTGAACATTTATAAAGAAACTTAAGTTGAGGTTTAGATGATAGATATTTATTGAATTGGTCTTAGGGGAAATTCGGAGTTTTCCGAATCATTTTGATTAGATTCTGTTGCTCTTACGTAATTGTTGTTCCTACGGTTATTGGTGTATCTTTGGCGGTAATTGTCATTATTGTTGTTATAGCTGTTATTGCTATTATTGTTACGTGGGAAATTATTTCTTCCACGCAACCGTGTATAATTGCCACGATAATTGTTATTGGGTCTATTTTTTGCCCATAATATAGTATTGATAAATTTACTTATAGCATCATTCATGCTATTGAATTGGCCTGCCTTCATGATAAGCTTTACTTTATAAATGTTGCAGTTTTTGGTAAGTGCTTTTACATCGACTTGTGTTGAATATTTGGTTGCTAATTCTGATGGTAATCCATCTGTTATATATGCACTTTCTAATGATTTTGCTAAACTTTCAATTTCATTGCAGTAGGCATTCGCCGTTTTACTGCTTTGCTTAATGTTCATTATTTTCGCAGATATTACTTCTACTGATTCACCTTTAACGGTTTGTTGCAACTTATTTATAATGTTTATTATTGTTGCTTCATCGTTGATAAGATTTCTTGCAGTACCCTTTAATTTTGTTTTTATGAGGGATACTGCTGTGGATGCGTGTTCTCCTTTTATTGAATTTAGTAACGATAATGAATCTATGAAAGAGCGTAAATTTTCTGCTCTGCCATCAAAGTCTGGAATTAGCTTTGAGGCTGTATTTAAAAATTCCACTATTGTTTGGCCCATTTTAGCATTTATTGGTTTAGTTCTGAATTTATGAGGTGAATTTTCGTGGATGGATGTTGGTAGGTCAAGTTCTACCCCTTTCTTAGCTGCCAATTTGAAAATTTTTTCTTTTAAATCTGCAAAGAATGCATCTGCTGCTGTTTTGTGTGAAACTGTAAGTCTATTGTAGTGCACATTAAATAAAGTTCTTATTCTTTCCAAGCAACCTAAAAGTTTATCGAAATGTATTTTTATTGTTTCTTCTTTTGTAGGTCTGTCAATGTTTAGGCATTTATAAGAACGGTCAAAATCTTCCTTTAATAATCTGGCTTTGTTAAGTATTTCTTGCCATTCCATAAGTATAATTAGATTTAATGTCTTTAATTAGTTTTTCTATTTTTATTTTTCTGCCCTCTTTTTCTGTTTTCTATTCATTATAAAGGACCGTGTAAAAATTTATGTATAATAATTTTATAAATTTTTATTTTAATTTACTTTATTCTTATTTCTATTAAAATTATGATATTTTTAATTAATTTATTTTACTTCTATCCATCTTAAGGATATAAACATAAAAAATTTTTTTTTTTTTTATACATTAAAAAAATTTTTAAAACGTTGGTCTTATTTAGGTTTAATTTTATTCAAACAGAATTTTTGAAAATTATTCTTAAGTGTTACTTTTTTAATTTTTATTTAAGTAACATTGCTAAATTTCTTAATCCACTTTTTTGTGTTTTTGTAAATATGAGGTTTTTTAAAATATTTTAGCTACGAGCTATTTTGTAAACGCAATAAAAAAATGTTTGCCACGAGCGGTTAACGCTTACTGGCCCTAGTGTGCGACTTTAGCGCACCACTTTTAAAATAAAAGTTATTAATTACGAGTAATTAATTGTAAAATACATATGAAGAAAAATATATATATTTTGGTGATTTTGTGGTCTTCTTGGTTCTCTTCAGATCATTTTGGCTGGCTGATGGAGGTGATATTTGTATTGAAGATGTCGTCCTTCTTTGGCTACCTATTGGCCAGGCGGACCTTTATTTGCTTCTTTAATGCTGGGGTGCCTTTTGGCAAGGCGGACCTCTCCTTCTTCTGCTCTTGTTTCTGGGTGCAAATCTAGTAGCACTCCAAGAAAACTGACAGGCTGCTCTTGCTTCTTCAGGGTGCAGTTTAGTAGCACTCGCTGAAGAAGACTGGCAGGATCGCCATGTAATAAAATAGTTTTTATTTATTTTATTTTTGTCTTAGAGCTTGTATATTTGGAGCTCCTAAGACGGATGATTTATTAATTGTATTATAAACTAAATGACATTGGCTTATATACTAATTATGAGACTAATTCTTAGGGGTACCTTAACATAAGAGTAAAAGAATAGAAATATATATTATTGTTGGGTAAGCATATTTAGCTTCCAACTATTTATGTATGGCATGTGTTCAACAGTTTTAAAGTTCAACGAGTGCATACTTAAAAGCAACAGATACTTTGTGTAGCTTATATTTACAATCAAACAAATGCAGTTAATAAATGTGATTCATTTAAGTGCATTGTGCTGCTGCACTTGATTAACCGTACAAGTGTCAAATTACCGACACACACAAAATATCTTGCTTGCAGTTTGTCAATGCTTGCATGTTGCGGTACTATTGAATCGCAATGCATACTACACACTGTTGGCCACATGCTACAGGGTACATATCCAAGTTACCAGATATATTTATATCTATGCTGTCGGAATTCATTTTAACTCAAAATAATCTAGATTCTATATTTAAAACAATTAAATATTACTATATTATTGTTGTTTATTATTCGTTAATGAGAATTAAATTTTGTGTGATATTTTATATTGCAAACAATTTTCGTATTTTATTTATTGCAGTTTTGAACATGGTTTTGAATATGAAAGTTCACACAAAGTAAATTTTTAAATTTTAGCATTAATATTATTAGAAAATTTTATTCCAAATAATATTCTTTAATTCTTAACATATTTTTCCCATTTGAAGTTTTAATAAGATTTGTTGGTGGCCCTACAATATCTTCAAAATTTATGAGAACAAGTTTTCCGCAGGCACTTGGATCAATTTCATACGACGTGTAATGAGGATGATACTAAACAATTTTAATTTCTTGCGAAAAAATAAAATAGTTTTCAACATATTTAACAATATTTATAATTTTAAATATATGTAAGTCATTGCCAAACGTTGCTATATAATATCCATTTGCAAATGTAACTCCATTACATTAGGCCTTAGCATAATATTTTAATTCGTCTTTGGGCACATTTAATTCACTGCTTACAAGAGATGATAGAACACAGATTATTTCGTCCTTTTCATAAACAGAATGTTTGTTTAAACTATAATGTGAATTAAATAGTCTATTAGCAAAATTGAGTTGAAACTTGTTAGACAAAGTAAGACAAATGTTTTTCTCGATGTTATTGCATGGGAATATAATTTAAAACTTTTATGTTTTGCTACATATTTAAAACACCAAAATTGTCTTAGGGGGCCGGATTTTTTTAATATTGTTGGATAGTGAGTTAAAATATGAAACTTTGGTTTTAAATTATCTTGAAACAAGGAAATACACTGCTCATTGTGAGTATTTATCCGTTATTTTAAAGCAAAGAATCATATTCATTATTTCTAAAAAATTTTATTTCCATACCTCGTCGTCTATTGGAACTAAGTGTCCCACCATCAGGGGAAAATAAGTAACAAAATTCACCATTTCTCTTGCAGACATACGTAAACGTCGCTTTTGAATATGATTCATTGAAATTGCATTACAAATGTCACCAATTTCTATTGCAGCATACTCAAAGTTCTGTTTCCTCTCATTAAGTAATTCTAGGGTAAAATAATCCCTGTTATTAGTCATGTATAATATAATCTGGCAAATATCATAGTGGCATATGCCTTCAAAAATATTATGCATAGCATCAACACAAAAATTATCTACTGCATGAAATGAAGGAATAGCATTGAAACAGCATTCACTTTTAATTCCCGTTTCTTTTGAACATTGCGACAGAACATCAACGTTATAGTTCATAAAATTTCGCAGTTCGCACGGTTTTTCCTCACATATAATTTTGCAACTTTCCTTACTTAGTTTACAAAAACGACAAAATATATCAGAAAATGATGCATTAAAACCTAATAAAGAATTCAGACCAAGATTGTCTCCTAGAATAATACTTAAAATAAAATGAACGTGATATACAGTACCATCAGATGCTTCTATTCCAATCCCTTTTCTTCAAGAAACTTCAGTTCAGTAACTAATGCCTCCAAACATTTTTTATTACCATATGTTTTTTTTTATTACCATATGTGTCTAAAGGCAGACATGGAAATGAATAATAAAAATTGCAAATCGTGTGAGTTTTCGAATGGGATCCAAGAGGATTATTTATTTCAAACTCATCTGCATACTTATAAAAAATATGCAATCAATATTTTCTTACAATTACTGACAATGCTAATAAACTCATTAATAACATTAACATCCTGTATTTTATTCATTGCAAATTTTTTAAATATATTCAAAATGGGTACGACAATTAATGTGGAAACTTGTTCTTGAATTTGGTATATGTCTTTTCTAGAAAAATTTTAATTGGAGTGCAAACTTAGACTGAATTTTAGGGAATTCTCTCTTACTGCTTTGAGCTCTATTGCTGCTTCAAATTCCTTATTTATTTTTTCGCCGTCACTTATTTTCAACACACTGGTTTGTAAACTATTTTCGTATTTATCGCTATTTAATATGCTAGCAATGTTTACATAATTATCATCATAGTTCTCTTCATTACATTTATCGCCTTTATCAACATTTTCAGACTTTGATGCACCGTGTGCTCTTGTTATGTGTCTTTTATACCGAGATAAATTTGAAAAAACTAATGAGCAATTATCATCGTAGCAACGATATGTATTAAAATTATGTTTATGCTTAAAATGGCGAACTAATAAGTGTATGTTATTGAACTTTTGTTTGCAATCAAAGCACTTCATTTTTATGTACTAATTTTTAGTTTACTTTTATTTCTATGTATGTATATTATACAAATTAAGGAACGAGTTAATGAACAAGTTCATTGGCTCAAAACATCATTCAGTAAATTTATATTATTTTTTAAGTTTTATATTTACTACGAGTATGTTTAACTTTGAATTTAGAAGTTTCTTATACACATGTATTAATACCACTTAAGCGTTTTAAAACAATTTCTGTAATATTTAATTTACCAATTTGTTATTGCTATTACACTGGCTTTTCTTTCAGGTTACTTTAAAAAAAAAACACAACACTCCTTGTTGAATTCCAACCACAGATAACCAGAGATGACACGAGACGGAAGATTTTGCATACTGGTTTGTATACTCATACAATCCTTCGTTTTCGTTTTTTTCTTTGTGCTGTCTTTCTATCTAAATTAAAATTATAAATCACAAAACTAATAAAATATCCATATATTTCTATAATTTACATTCAAAATATTATTAATTAATTAATTTAAGTTGGTTTTCACTGATCGTTTGTATTTTATCACTATAATATCTGCAAAATATCAGAATTTATCAAGTATGTATGTATGTATATATGTGTGTATGTAAGTTAAAAACCACCACCATTTCGCAAATTTACATCATATATATATGTATGTACGTATGTATATAAATTTAATATACAGAATATATAACCACACACTAAATTGCTTTATCTCTTTATTTTCGAATTATATAATTTTTTTTAATTAGGACCAGCACTCAGGGGATGACCCCTACGTATGCAAAGCATTGAGCCGGCACTAGGAAAATAGGTTTTGGGAAGGAGGATAAAGGGAGTAGTGTTTGTGGACATTCGATTTGAACTCCGACACACTGATAGTGGCAGGAAAGACCTCTGCGGGGAGTTTATTCCACATACGAACAGTACGGCCAAACTACGAATTCTCTCTGTAATGCGTGGTGCGGTTCACTGACATATCGACCACAAAGGGATGTGCTCCTGATGAAAAGCGTGTTATACGTGAAAAGTGGCGGGTTTCAGGAACAAGTTCCCCGATTTCATTAGAGCACATTCCGTTGTAGTAGCGATAGAACAACGAAATGAGTCAATAGAGTTGGCTACCCTACTGTCACCGATAAGCTTCTTCGCCCTATCCTGTACGTGGTCGAGTAACTTCAAAATAGATTTTGAAGCACCGGCCCATACATGAGAGTTGTATTCCATTTTCGGTCGGATAAAGGTGGTATAAATATTAAGGAGATCAGATGGAGTGAAGTATGTCCTACACCGTCTTAGAAAGCCGAGGCACTTGAATGCTTCTTTTGAGACATGAAAAATGTGATCATTCCATCGAACATCACAATGAATTTTCATGCCAAGAACATCAAGAGCTTCTGATTCCTCAATATCTATACCATCCATGTTTACAGATGGAGCAGCATGTCCGGTCATACGTCTATGTGTGAGCATAGCACATTGGGTCTTTCGTGAGTTAAAATTTACCCTATTAGCATGACCCCAACTTGAAATTAACAGGAGATCGCGATTTAGCGTATCATTCATATTTTGCCGCATTGCCCGGATCTCCGACGGTTGTGGCCTGTTGCTGAATGAATACGAATGCACTAGGCTACTGTCATCTGCAAAAGAGTAGATAGGGTTGGAAGTTTGACGTAGAAGGTCATTAAGAAAAATAAGAAAAAGGGTAGGAGAAAGAACGGAGCCTTGCGGTACCCCGGAATTTAACTTGAACTCGTTTGATGAGACCCCATCTACAACAACTCGTATAGTGCGATCTCTGAGAAAGCTCGATACAAATCGAGTGAAGCCATCACCGACACCAAAAGCAATCAGTTTTGACAGAAGTGCTCCATGCCACACTCTATCAAATGCCTTGGAAATATCTAGAGCCACCACTTTACTTTCGCCAAAGTGATGTATGCTATTACACCACTTCTCCGAAAGGAAAGCAAGTAGGTCCCCCGTAGAGCGGCCTCTACGAAAGCCATACTGCCGGTCGCTAAGTAAACTGTTGAGCTCCAAATACTTCACAAGATGGAAATTCAACATACTTTCCATTACTTTGGAAAGCGCAGAACAAATTGCAATTGGGCGGTAATTTTCAGGGTTGTTGGCCTCCCCCTTTTTAGGGATCGGCGTTACATTGGCAACCTTCCAACACTTTGGAAATTCACCAGCATGGTACAAAGTGCTAAACAGGCGTGCCAATGGACGTGCTAACGTCGAAAAGCACTGTTTCAAGACCAGTGCTGAGATACCATTTGGCCCAGGAGACTTGTTTACGTTAAGCTTCGCTAAAACCTTTTTAACTGCACGCGCTCGAAAGAATATTTTTGGCATAGTTACAGATACTCCCTCGAGAACGGGTAGTGGTTGACTGCTTTCCGGCAAGTGAGAATTTCTTGCAAACATTTCAGCCAGAAGGTTAGCTTTATCAACCGGGTCAGTGAATACATGGTCGTCCTTTAAAAGAGGTGGAATTGAAGAACTAGCATTATCCTTGACTCTTTTAACGAATGACCAAAAGCTCTTGCTACCCCGTGGAGCATCAAGAACTTTAGTACGAAGGCGCTGCTCGTACAAAGCTTTTTCGCGCCTTAGTACTCTGACACATGAAGATCTCGCCTTTTTGCGCAGCGAATTAGTATCGGCGTTTTTATTATTACGCCAGGTACTAAATGCTTCCTCTCTGGATCTGATTGCATTTCTGCACGCCTGATTGAACCAAGACTTAACTTTCGGTTTAATCAAAATTTGCTTAGATGGAATGAAAGTTTTCATTCCCAGCAAAATGATATTTTCTACCATTTTCGCCATGGCATCGACGTTATTGTCTAGAAAGCATAGCTTCCAATTAAAATGCCGGAAAAACTCGTTGAGCTCAGCCCAACGCGCCTTTTCGTACATATATTTTAAACGCCTCGTAGCTGATTGGGAGACGTTGCGAAGATTAGAGAACGAAAAGGTGGCGGAAATGGTACAATGATCCCAGTTACCAAGAGGTGCATTTACACTCACTTCATACTTTTCAGGGAGCGAAGTGAGAAAAAGGTCGAAAGTGTTGTTATTGTGCCCTTCAACACATGAAATATGTGTTGGCTCATTCACTAGTTGCGCAAGGTCATTATGCGCGGCGAAAAGCTCAACATATTGGCCTTCTGGGGTTGTGTGGCTCGAATGGTGAAGCCAAGATGAGTTGTGAACATTGAAATCTCCAGCAACGACAATTTCACTGTTCGGACAGCTCTCAAGGATCTTTGAAATTGAATCGGAAAGGGAATCGAAGTGGGATAAGGTTTTATCCCTTGCCGCGTTTGGACTTCTGTAAAGAAACCCGAAATGTAAATAGTGTGTCCTGATTTTGAATTTAACCCAAAGACAGCTAAATTCAGGATCAGACGTGCGTAATGGTTGCTGGCACTGGTAGACAACTTCATTACGTATGTATATTGCAAGACCCCTGTGTAAATTAAAAAGTGATAGGAGGTGATAACCAGGTATATGAAAATCCTGTGGATCAGAGTCTTCAGACACCTGGGTCTCACATAAGGCGAAAACATCCGTCCGATGGAGACAAATGTGAGCATACACAGAGAAAAAATTGAACCTTAGCCCCCTAATGTTACAGAAGTCAATTCTGAATTGACCTACCATAACAGTATGCAAAATTCAAATCGGACGCTCATTCTGTTATGCTGATACCAATGGTATTAATTGCTGTCGTTAGAGTGCACAGTGACCAATGCTATGCCTTCGCCAATGAACAGTCAAACAGCAACCAACACAACGGCATCAGCACAACAAATGGTTTTTATTTATTTATTTATTTTTTTTTTTTTTTTTTTTTTTGGAAAATATGGAACGGCTGACACTAACTTAGAGCCATAAAAGCCCTGGGCTGGTCATTTATTATAATATGCCGTAAATACTTAATATTATCACATTTTATTAAATTTAAGCGTGCTTTCATGTAGCATTTTCCACTAAAAACTGAACTTTTTTTGCTTTTCCCCTTGTTTACTTTCATAACAAACACACTAATGTTGTCTCTATTTCACGATCGAATTTTTTTTTTGTCATCTCTGGTTATCTGTGATTCCAACTACAAACTAGACATCTTTATGTTCTCTTTTGTCTGATTTTTTCGTTTTGGCTTTAATTCCCGTTAGAATTATGAACGAGTACGTTGAGTCAATGAAAAATTTCATTGAATCATGATACACATTCTTTATATTTTTGTGTACCTACTCAGAATTTGATTTTCTGCTACCGAGTACACACACATATACACACTTTGTTTTGTTTGAGTTTTTATATATACATATGTAAAAAAATTAATGTACTGATACGTTGAGTCAAGGAACAGGTTCATTAACATTTTTTATATTTTTGTGTACTCAGAGTTTGATATTCTGTTACCGAGTACACACACTTTACAGACATATATACACACTTTCTTTTGTTTGAGTTTTTATATATATGTAAAAAAATTAATGTACTGATACGTTGAGTCAAGGAACCGGTTCATTAACATTTTGGATATTTATTGTTAATGAATGCTTTCAATGTACCGTTCATACGTACGTTAAATTTCATACTGAATTTCAATGAATACTTTCATTGAAACAATGTACATATCTGTACATTGAATCAACGTATTTTTATAAAAATTTGAATGAATCTGAGTCAATGAACTTCATTCATTAATATTATGTAAAATACTTTTTCAGTGTGAAAGAGTAAATAGGTCAATCAATGAAGCGCTTCGATCGTATGTTCGATATGATCAACGTCAATGGGACGAATATTTAGCAAGTATTAACTGCGCAATTCGTAGCAGCGTACAACAGACTACTGGTCGGAACTCGTGTTTATGAACTCGTGTTTGGGCAGAAGATGATTGTTCATGGGGAGGACTACAAACTATTACGGCAGCAGACACTTTTAGCGGAAACTGATACAAAAATCAATAGACAAGACCAATTTAAAATATTAAGAGATAATATTCGGACGAAGATTCAAGATGCTTAATAGAAGCATGTTAAAACTAGGGATGCCAATCGGGACTGGATTTGTGAATTCAAAAATTCCAATCCTGGAATTCCGGGAATTTTTCGGGGTCCCGGAATTTTTCGGGAGCAATAATCAGCAAAAGTGTATATTTTGTTGCTAGATTAGGAAAAGGCTATTATATTTTCATTTGACTCTCTTAAGAGCAATGGCACCAATGAACTTGCTTATCTGCTTATAGGGGAAATATATGTTGACTACTTTGTTTTAATAATATATATGTAGGTAGATATGAATAAAAATATATAAAAAAAAAAATTAGTAAACAATTTCGGTATTGACTGATCCCGAAAATCCCGGATTTAAAATAACGAGATTCGGGATTAAGCGAATCCCGAATAACCGGGGATTTTCGGGATCGGGATTGGTATCCCTAGTTAAAACGTAAAATTTACGATCCCGGGGAAGGGATGTAAACATTTGCCAGTCGGTAATACGCCGCAATTTGGTCCAAAGTTCAATGATAAATCATTTTAATTCCAAACTTGCTCCTACTGGGGTAAAAGCAGTAGTAAAAGGCGAATTGGAAATATAAACTATGAGCTGGAGGATGTATTAGAGGCAAAACAGGTGTTTATCATATTAAAGATATATGGATATAACTTTTGTACTTTTAGCCGTAATTTTTGTCGCTTGTTTCAGATTAAACTTTGCAGTAACGTTTGTTTTTAATCTGCGTTGTGATGGCGACTAGTTTCAGTAAATTTGATTTACTTATGTACATATGTTGTATTTTATGAATCTTTTTTGTGTGAGGCTAGAAAATTTTATTTGCTGAAACTTAAATGTATATATCTAATATTTTGAAATATTTTTTTTTAGCCATTGGTTTTTTTTAGAAATTTTTAAAATATGTATTTTCATTGATAAAAATTATAAACTTGAATTGTGAAATGTATGTATATATATAAATATATAGTTGTTTTATTGACTTAATTGTTTTAGAATCGTGTGTTTAGTGGTATTATTTACTTTTATTTGTGTAGCGATTTTCGAGTTCCACGCAGAATACTAAACTACCTGGGTTCATCTGTAAAATATCGCAGTTTTTAATTCAATTTCATCTTGGTTGTGTCGATAAACTACCTTCATATCTACATAATTATGACGATAAAAGCAATAAAAACGATTTGATTGATTATATCAAGATTGTGCTTGTGTCCGATTAACACCGATAGGCTAACGCAACGTTAGCAATTGGATATTTTTTTATACATAAATTTTGTTGTCAAATACAGTATATAGGTTTTCCTTTAAGACAATGTTCCGCAAAATTCAAAATATGGTTGTATTGCTGGTTAATTAGTACTAGTGAGTATGCGAATTCACCCAGCCAACAATATTAAGCGTTATTTTCCTTAGGAAATTATTTAGAACTTTCACAAAAAATTTAATTGTTGTAGGGTATTTTCATTTTTTACTTATATTATCACCATTATTTTCACTCACAGTCATATTATATCACTTACTTTAAATTGGAATTCTTGTCTGTAACAACAATTTATTTCTTTATATAATTGTTTTTATTTATATATATCGCTCCTTTGTTCTCATATCTCATATCATGCAATAAAGGAGCGATATGGTTATAATAACAATTTATATCTCTACTGGAAATATATTGGATATGTAAACAATTTAGAATAAGTTTAGAGTTAAGGATCCCGCTATTTTTGTATAAAAAGAAGTGATTGTGAAAATAAAGGATAATTCTGTTTTATGCCTAAAATCGACAATTTTATATTTTATTTAGAAGCATTCATCTGCTTCTAAAAAACTTGGCATATAAATCTGCCGATATCTATTCCTGCCAGTGGCGTTGATACGCCGGCAAACTACTCGGGCAGGTAGATTACTACTGTAAATAAAAATCACAAAAATCAAACATTACATGGCGATCCTGCCTAATCTGGCCGAAGAATATATTCCGGAGGAGGAATACAAACCAGCATCCTGGCAAACAGCAACAGAAATCTGGCGTGAGATTGACTCATTGAGCCACCAGATGGACGAGCACAAAAACAAAAAATACACCACCAACAATAATAAACAAAATTTATTAAATTTTTATAATATTTATTTTTTTATTAAAAAAAAAAATGAATTAAATTGCAAAAAAAATTTACACATTTTTTGCTCACTATTTTATTGTCGCATACATATGTCAAATTGAAAAAAAAGAGAGAACTTACAGCCTTACCTAAACAAGAGCGGAAAGCGGAACTTTTTCTACCGCGTAGCGTTAACGCTGAAATATCATACCTAAACAAGAGCGTCAATGCTTTGTCATAAAAACAGGGCTATTACAAAATATATAACAACCCTGATTATAATAGTATACTCATAACCTAATAATACATGCATCTCTACAACAAACACAACAAAAAAATTCCTCTGAAGTGAAAAGTATAAATGTGTATGTGGGTATGTTTCAACCTGTTACAAAAATATAAATAAAAGTTATTCATTCAAATACGAAAAAATAAATACAAATCAAAATTTAACACTTGAAATAAAAAACAAGTAATTTACAAGAATTGTCAGCTGGGCTTGTAAGACTACCTTATAGTCATTGTATCATGAGTGCTTGTCTTTTGCAGCTAACTTCACTATTAAACGCGCTGTCAAAATCGGATTTTCCAATTGCAAAATTTTGCCGCCGCGTTACCGCCGCGTTATTTCGGGATGCTCCATACAAATTGTATGGGCATGAGAACTTTTGACAGCTAAAAAACGCTTGCCGCTCTTGTTTAGGTATGGCTGTTAATGAAGAAGCTAGTGACATATTGAAACATATGTGACAAGGCATTATCGCAACGTATGTGACACGGCATTATCACAACAAGAGTTGTATTGTAGATATTTGAGGTAACTTTTTACTCAGTGTTGCCAGTAAATAATTTTTTTTATTAAAATAAATGTTAGCACTTTACCACTGTGGTATATACATATAAAAAGTTCAGCATTGCCATTTTGTAAACTTTAGTATAAAATATAGATTTGTAAATATAATAATTGTAGATTTATAAGTTAATGGATGAATTTAAAGAAAAAGTAAGGATAGAACTTACTCCACAGAGTTTAAGACTGAGAAACTAAATAGATTGAAATACATAGAAGAAGCGGTAAATAACATTTGCGAGGCTTTAAAAGAAGAAGAAGAAACCAAGTCTCTGAAATTGAAATTTAATGATTAATGTGCGAGGCTATTAGCTATACTAGAAAGTTTAGCCACAAAAAAGAGTAAAGATTTGGAAGTAGTTTTGCATAGCAATTCTGAAACGGAAAAGAAAGATTTAACTAATTGTAAGAATATGGCACAGTTCGACATATCGGTAGTAGGCAAAAACCTAAAAGTGTTTAAAGGTACATATGAGGCGCTGGAGGATTTTATAATCCAAACTGGATTTTTACATGACATATTGAGGGAAGCAGATAGGGAACTTTTCATTAAGTACGTCTACAACTTCAAGCTTACTACACAAGTCCGAAGTGTTTTAAGGCGTTTCAAAAGACCAACGACATTCGCTGAATTTAAGAAATTATTATCAGAGGCATACCCGAACCCCAGAACTTTGCAACAGGTCTTAACAGAATTTGGGATGATAAGACAAGGGAACATATGTATATCGTCATTTAGAGAGAAGATCACACTACTAGGTGACCAGTTGAATACATTTGAGATAAAGGCTATAGAGAATCCTACATCAGAAGCGAAATACGCTATTTTTAAGATGAGTGAGAGCATGGCTCTTAATGTGTTCATAAAAGGCGTAAACGTAGAATATCGGAGTATGTTAGTGGCATGTAGTCCTCAACGCTCAACGAAGCGGTAGAAAAGTGCATGACTATCGAAAGAAGTATGCAAACTAGTGATAGTACTATCTTTAGAATTTGGAGAAGAGAAAATGAACATAACTTCAATTCATATAGAGGTTACAGAAATTTTTCGACAAACAGAGATAATAGAAACCAGGTTTTTATGAATCAGGGTAATTATAGAAATAATGGCAACCACAATGGAGGGTACAATAACAGAAGTAACAACAATAATAGCAATGCGTATACTATGAACAATAATGGTAACAATAGAAACAACTACGGAATTAATAATGGTAGCAATAATAGGTATGCGAACAATAATTTCAATACTAATAGAAACAATACACCCAGGAACTTTAATGCTTCCAGAGCAAATAATCGTAGTAATGCTCAGGGAATCTGAAGAGACCGGATAACAAGATTTGTTATCCAGAGCAGCCAAAATTTTACAATCTTTCAACCAATGCAGACAATTCAGTCACTATCACGTGTAAAACTGTAAATGGAAGCCTTAAATTTTTGATAGATACGAGAGCAGATATTTCCATATGCAAGCAAGGGAATATAGAAAAAGGGAATAAAGAAATAGCGTCACTAAGTGGTATTACGCGGAAACTATTAAGAGTATTGGTACAGCGTATCTAAGCTTACAGTTTGAAAATTCGCAAATTAATCTTAAATTTCACGTAGTCGAGAATGACTTTCCGATTAATACAAATGGAATAATTGGAAGGGATTTGCTAGGAAACTTAAAATACAAAATAGATTTTGAGTCTTATATCATAACGTTCAATATATCGAGTGAAGAATTCATTGTGCCAATAAATCCTAAACGGATTTACAAAACAGAAATTTTGGTACCAGCACGCTCAGAAGCGGTTGTCCCAGTCAATATACGTACAGATGAAGAGCGCATAGTTTTAAACAAAGAGTTAGCTTCAGGAATATTCGTGGCAAATAGTATAATACCTGCTGTAGGTGTACAGCATGTCAAAATATTGAATACAACCGATAACAATGCGATTTTAACCAATTTAAATTTTGACGTGGAGCGTTTAGCTGATTATAATATATTTAGCTGTTACAGCAATAGATCGGTAGACAGAGAGCGAGTACAAACAATTTTGAAAGATTTGAATATTGAATCTACTCGTATAGGTCCGGCAGCTAGGCAATCACTGCTTAAAATTATTACAGAATGTAATGATATATTTCATATTGATGGTGATCAACTTACGGTAAACAATTTTGAAATGGCTGACTCTGCGCCAGTATACGAAAACCTTATAGATTGCCTGAAGCGCAAATGGATGAAATAAATGAACAGGTTGATAAACTGCTAAGTGATAACATAATTGAACCCTCAGTAAGTGCGTAAAATTCGTCATTATTAGTGGTACCAAAGAAATCAGTAAACAATACAAAGAAATGGCGATTGGTAGTGCATTTTAGAAAATTAAATGAAAAAATTATTAGCGATAAATTTCCATTGACAAGAGTGGAAGATGTTCTCGACAAATTGGGTCGGGCTAAGTATTTCACAACGCTGGATATGACTATTTCATTCCATCAAATTGGTTTGGAAGAAAGTTCAAGACCATTGACTGCATTCTTAACCAGAAATGGACCTTTTCAATACACTAGGTTTCCTTTTGGACTTAAAATATCGTCTAACAGTTTCCAAAGAATGTTGACAATAGCTTTAAGTGGATTGATGTCGATGACATTATCGTATTTGGGTGTAGTGTGCAACACCATAATGAGAATATAGCAAAAGTTTTTGAAAGGCTAAGATATTACAATTTAAAACTAAATACAAGTAAGTGTTGTTTTTTGAAGACCGAGGTGGTTTACTTAGGCCATATGATTACAGATGGGGGGATGTACAGTTATGAGAAAAGGTTGAAAGTTCTTGACTGCCATTCACTTGGGAATGGCCAGGAATGATTCATTTGTTGTACTGTAAAGCTGCTCACTACCTCCGGCCTCGGCCAGGTATTCCCCGGGCAATGGCTTTTGGACATCCGTTCATAGCTAGCTAGAGTGAGAAGGCGGCTAAATAACCTTAATGGTCAACTATAAACAGCGTTGCCATTTTGGTGCTTTTTGGGTATATTTTGGTGCTTTTTTACTCAACCAATACCCGAAATTTTATTAAATACCCGTTTTTGCAAAGCGGGTATTTATAGTGCTTTTAACAATTTCTCACAGTGCTTTTTAAATAGTCAACATTTTTGGCATTAATGCATTTTCCTACTACATATTCTTTAAATCCACCTAATACTTTTCTAACCATTATTTGCATCTATATTTTGATTAGTACGCGCAAACTGTTAAGAGTTTGAATTCTAAAATTTCTCAAGCATATTTTTTTTTTATTCGTGAAAAAATTTCATGATTTATTTCTTTAGCAACGACTTACATTTAATTTACATATCCGTTGATTTGTTTGTTGTGTAAATATAAGCAAGAAACTGCCAGTTATTAAAAGTAACTTCTGCATTCATTTTATGTGTGTTAAAATTCATTATCTTACAATGGCTTTCCTTTAGATGGAAAAACGGGCTGTACGTATTATCGCCCAAGTGAAAATCGCACGAAACAGCTAAATGAAGGAAAGCCCAAAATAGTTGGATGTTTCGTCATAGTGAAGAAACACCTAAAAAACAGTGCCCGATCGCCCAAAAGAGATGAAAGAAAATCCAAAAGTGTGAAATGAATAATCGCCCAAAGATTTTGGATGTTTGTTCATTATGTAAAATCATCCGAATTGAGAGTGAATAATCGCCCAAAAATTTTTTTTGGGTTTTTTAACTCTTTTCAAATTGGGCAATTATTCATTATGAATACCCAAATATCTGAAAATGTTGAATCGCCCAAAGTCGATGAACGATCACCCAATTTATTTTAAAACAATTTTTGGGCGATCCTACATATTTGTTATTCGGTCGATTTTCACTTGGGTGATTATTCGTACAGCCGGTAAAACGAATATATAGAAAAGCTTGGATGAAGCAAAAGATGAACTAAAAGCATATTGCATTTGTTGTAATTGTGAAATAAATGCACTATACAAGCGATTTACTCCGACTAAGTCGCACAAAAAAACATGAAAAGCAATACAATTTTTTCAGTACAGCCAAGGATGTCTTTTGATCCACCAGACCCAAAACAAAATTAGGTTAGTGCTTTTGTACCCGAAATTTTTTTAATTTTTACCCTTTTTCCATGGGCTCACAGTGCCTTTGATGTTGCAAGCGTTGGCATCACTGAATATAAAGTCGACGTCTTAGGAAATTTAGTTTACTACGGCGAACCCTGAATGGCCTGACAAAAGACAGCGTCTCAGGAAGTAGGAGGATGAAGAAAAAAGTTCCCTTTGAAATAAACTTCACCCACAGCCTGCCTGGAGGCAGCTGGCAGCCCCAGCACCAGGATCGGATGCGGAAGCCCAATCAGTTACCTCATCTTAAAATGAAAAGATTACAGAAACCGAAGCAAATGAATATACAATAAAACGATCTGATCCAATGATGACGACCTTTAGCATGAAAACACGGACAAGATTTGGAACATGGAATGTAAGAACGTTATCGGAACCATCGCGCCTGGCTCAGCTGTGCAAGGAGTTTTTGAGCTACAATTTACTATTTTTAGGTGTAAGCGAATTAAGGTGGCCACATTCGGATGAGCAAATGACGACGCAGGGCCTGCATATTCTTTAATCTGGAAAATCTGCAACCGAAAGTAGATCATCAGGCATGGGATTGTTGCTCTCTAAAGAGGCACGTAAAGCTCTAATTATCACTGCCAGATTTCGTACACGTGATCGAAACCTCACATGCATCAAATGCTATGCCCCCACTGAAGTCTCAGATTTCGCCGTTAAAGAAGAATTCTACAGTCTCCTTGATCGAGCAATTACATCCTCCAACCGTGGTGATATTCTCGTCGTGATGGGTGATTTTAATGCACAAACTGGCTCTATCAACACTGGTTTAGAAAGCACCATGGGTAAACATGGGTTAGGCCGTAAAACTGAAAACGGAGAGCTATTCGTAAATGTGTGTGCAGCTAACAATTTAGTTATTGGTGGTACCCTTTTTCCCCACAAATTGATACACAAGGTAACGTGGGTATCGTCGGATCACACAACGGAGGACCAAATAGACCACATTACCATCTCCAGAAAATGGCGTGGCTCATTATTAGACGTCCGAAACAAATGAGGCGCAGACATAGCTAGTGATCATCATTTACTTGTAGCGACTGTGCGCATTAAGATAGCAGCAATTAGACAGAAAACTTTATCTGTGGCAAGAAAATACGATGTTAAGAGACTGAAAATCCCCGAATCTCCCGAAAAATCGAGATTGGTACAGGAGTTCGCCAAGGGTGCGTTATGTCACCATTACTCTTCAATATCATGCTAGATAGTGTCATGAGTCACGCCATGGTATATAATCGCGGAATTTTATGGGGACTCCAAGAACGATTGGAGGACCTCGAGTATGCAGATGACATATGCCTTCTTTCCCACAGTTACACCGGCATGTCTATTAAGTTACAAAAGTTATCAGAAATATCAGCGAAAGCCGGACTAAAAATTAACATCAATAAAACAAAGGTTATGAGAATTCGTTCTGAAAACACAAATCCTTTTCTGATAAATAATGAAGTTCTGGAGGAGGTAGATTCATTCTGCTATCTTGGCGCCTACTTAACCAATACCGGCGGCTCCAGTGCAGACATCTCTAGCCGAATAAAAAAAGCTACGCAATCATTTGCACTGCTCAGCAGAGTATGGAAATCGTCTGCGATTTCCCGCCGTGTTAAAATAAACATTTTCAATTCCAACGTAAAATCCACACTGCTGTATGGCTGTGAGTCCTGGAATGCAAATGTTAAGGACATCCAATCACTTCAAGTGTTCGTAAATAGGTGTCTTCGCAGAATACTAAGAATTTTTTGGCCACAGACCATTTCAAATCAAAAGCTGTGGAACGAAACTCGCCAAACACCAATATCTACAGAGATTCGAAAAAGAAAGTGGAATTGGATTGGACACACCATCCGCAAAGAACCATCAAACATCGCTAGAAATGCTATTGAATGAAAACCGCAGGGAAGCCGCAGACAGGGTCGACCAGCTCACACATGGCGGAGGCCAATCCAAAACGAAGGCAGAAAAATGCTAAGAACGTGGAATGAAGTAAAAACTATTGTGATGGATAGATCCGAATGGAGAACATTTGTTGAGGCCCTATGCTCCTTATAGGAACGACGGGAATATATATATATGATTACAGATAAAGGAATATGCACCGACCCGTCCAAGCATAGCGTAGTAGAGAACTATCCTGTTCCAAAAACTGCTGACGAAGTCAGGCGTTTTATTGCTTTCTGTAATTATTACAGACTCTTTGTCAAAGATTTTGCGAAAATAGCAAGAAATTTGAATGTATTGCTGAAAAAAAAAAAACCTTTTAAGTGGGACGAGAACTGTCAAAAGTCATTTGAAATGTTAAAAAAAAATTAATAAATCCACCCATACTACAATACCCCGATTTTAATAAACCTTTCATATTAACGACGGATGCTTCTAATTTCGCGCTTGGAGCAATCCTGTCACAGGGCGAAGTTGGTTCGGATTTACCAGTGTCATATGCAAGCAAAACGTTAGGCAAACATGATTTGAACAAACCCGTTATTGAGAAAGAGCTTCTGGCCATTCATTGGGGCATAAATTTCTTCAGGCCATACTTGTATGGTAGAAAGTTTTATGTGGTTACTGATCACAGACCATTAGTGTCTTCGTTTTCGCACAGTAATCCCTCTTCTAAAATGACTAGGATAAGATTAGATTTATGCGATTATAATTTTGAAATAGCGTACAAAAAGGGCAAGATGAACACAAACGCTGATGCGCTGTCACGTATAGTTATTAATAGCGAATCGTTAAAAGCATTAATACCCACCGAAAGTGAGCAAAACCCAAAAATATTAGCAATCACTCGGAGCATGAAAAGAAACTTTAATATGCAGGATAATGATTGTATTCCTAGTAAAAAGCCTGATCAACTTTTTATGGGAAAGCACGTCGATATCAGACATAAAAAAGTAAAAAAAAGTGGTATAAAAACACCACAGGTTGTGATGAGCGGCATAGAGTTAGTAATCAGGTGTAGCGACAATCCAAATAGCACACATATGTCTTTGGAGAAACTAATATCGAGAATGCTATCGTTAGGCGTAGAATCACTCGCTTTAAAAGATAATGACAAAGTATTTCAAATAGTGCCACGTGAATAATTAAAAAATTTTTTTAATAACATAAAGAGGAGAGATACGGAAAAGTTAAAAATTTTAATATACAAAAAACCAGATCGAATAGTTGATAAAGTTCTACAGAATACGCTTATTACTGAATACCACAATACAAGTCTAGGAGGACATTTGGGTAAAAGAAAAACAACATTAAAACTGAAACAGAGATATATTTGGAAACACATGGGTAAGATGGCGAAGAAACATATAGCGAATTGTGATGAGTGCAGAATTAATAAACAAACGAAACACACGAAAGAAAGACTAACCGTAACAGACACACCAGGAGCTAGTTTTGAGGTCGTGTCAATAGACATTGTAGGCCCCCTTAAATTTTCTAATCAGTGTAGGTACATACTTACGATGCAATGTGATTTAACGAAATACATAGTACCTTGTCCTGTTGAAACAAAGGATGCTAAGACTGTTGCAAGGGCACTGGTGGAGAATTTAGTATTAATATACGGGCATTTTAAAATACTCAAATCAGATAGAGGCACCGAATTTTTGAATGAGTTGATGTCGGAGGTATGTAGGCTATTGGAAATTAAACAGGTTTTCAGTACGCCATACCACCACGAGAGCATAGGCTCCTTGGAACGAAGTCATAAAGTACTTAATGAATTCCTTTTGAACTTCTGTAAAAATGATGATTGGTACCGTTGGAACCCATATTTCTGTTTCGCGTACAATACCACGCCACATGTGGACACTAGCTACACGCCATACGAATTAATATATGGAAGATTGTCGAATTTGCCTTATGATAAAATACTACATTCAGAACCCGTTTACGATATAGATAATTATTCTAGAGAACTAACAGCAAGATTGAAATTTTCGTTTCAAAAAGCAAAAGAGTTGCTAGAAATAGCAAAAAGAAAGCGCGTTGAACAATTTACAAAGATTAATCCATTAAGTTTGAAGATAGCAGACATGGTTTTAGTGAAGAACTTCAATATAAAAAAAATCAACCTCCAACCACGGACCACATAAAGTTGTGGAAACAAAAGGAGTAAATTCTATCCTAGATATAGGAAATACACTTAAAGAATTTCACAATAATAACATAAAAAAATACTAAATACAAAAATTTTATATTATTTAAAAAAAAAAATATATAATAAAAATTTTTCTTAAGGGTGAGGGTGTAGGGTATTTTCATTTTTACTTATATTATCACCATTATTTTCACTCACACTCATATTATATCACTTACTTTAAATTGGAATTCTCGTCTGTAACAACAATTTATTTCTTTATGTAATTGTTTTTATTTATATATATATGTTTATAACAACAATTTATATCTCTACTGGAAATATATTGGATATGTAAACAATATCACTTTATGTAAATAATATTACAAAAACAATTTAGAATAAGTTTAAAGTTAAGGATCCCGCTATTTTTGCATAAAAAGAAGTGATTGTGAAAATAAAGGATCATTATGTTTTATGCCTAAAATCGACAATTTTAAGAAGCATTCATCTGCTTCTAAAAAACTTGCCATATAAATCTGCCTATATCTATTCCTGCCAGTGGCGTTGATGCGCCGGCAAACTACTCGGGCAGGTAGATTACTACTGTAAATAAAAATCACAAAAATCAAACATTACATTGTCTATTTCAAAAAATTTATGGGAATAAGTGAATTATTGAAGTAATGTTTTATAATAGGTATGTTAAATCGACTTAAAGAAATATTATTTTAGTGTACTGATATAAAATAATATATATAAAAGAAATCTAGGAATACCTTTTATATGTATGAATGAAAGTTAAGAATATATAAAATATATTCACTCTTATTTGTAAATGTTTTATAGCATAACAGGCATTGCATATTGCCAACAGCATTCGCATGCATGAAATATTTACCAACTTGCACCATTGTATTAAACCTGTAAATAAATGTTTGCTGGACAAATTGTCAAAAAAAAAAAAAAACGTGAAGACAAAACAACAAAAATCTAAAAAATTAATAAAAATTTATAAGCAGCCGCACCATGTGTACTCGTCCCTTGATAATCGACGACTGAATGAAAGAACATAAGAATATGTGTGACAAATGCCTGTGAGTTCGCTTTGCACTTTTGTGCAAAGATTTTATATGCAACTTAGTTGCAAATATGTACATATAATCTTTCGAAATTGTTTTTGTTTTCCAGTTAAACCTTTTATTTTAAAGAAGTTTATTTTTTATATAAAACATTAGACTTACATAAACCAGTTAAATGAAATCAAATATCTAATTTTAATTTTTGATTGTTCTGTTTCATATCTATATATATAAAAGAAAGTCGTGTTAGTTACTTCACTTATAACTCAAGAACGGCTAAACCGATTTAGCTGAAAATTGGCAGGGAGGTAGTTTAGAGCCAGGAGAAGGACATAGGATACTTATGGGCGGGATTGGACAAAGGGGCGTGGTACCTCTCATACAAACCACAAATTAAAAATCTATTATTTCTGCTCTTGATAACGGTATTTAAACAAAATTTGGTATGTCGGTTTGGTGTAAATTTCTTAAGTGCTGCTGCAAATATGGGCGGGATTGGACAAAGGGGCGTGGTACCTCTCATACAAACCACAAATCTATTATTTCTGCTCCTGATAACGGTATTTGAACAAAATTTGGTATGTCGGTTTGGTGTAAATTTCTTAAGTGCTGCTGCAAATATGGGCGGGATTGGACAAAGGGGCGTGGTACCTCTCATACAAACCACAAATTAAAAATCTATTATTTCTGCTCTTGATAACGGTATTTAAACAAAATTTGGTATGTCGGTTTGGTGTAAATTTCTTAAGTGCTGCTGCAAATATGGGCGGGATTGGACAAAGGGGCGTGGTACCTCTCATACAAACCACAAATCTATTATTTCTGCTCCTGATAACGGTATTTGAACAAAATTTGGTATGTCGGTTTGGTGTAAATTTCTTAAGTGCTGCTGCAAATATGGGCGGGATTGGACAAAGGGGCGTGGTACCTCTCATACAAACCACAAATTACAAATCTATTATTTCTGCTCCTGATAACGATATTTGAACAAAATTTGGTATGTCGGTTTGGTGTAAATTTCTTAAGTGCTGCTGCAAATATGGGCGGGATTGGACAAAGGGGCGTGGTACCTCTCATACAAACCACAAATTAAAAATCTATTATTTCTGCTCCTGATAACGGTATTTGAACAAAATTTGGTAAGTCGGTTTGGTATGCATTTTTTTAGTGCTGCTGCAAATATGGGAGGGATTTGTCTAAGGGGCGTGGTACCTCTCATACAAACAACAAATTAAAAATCTATTATTTCTGCTCCTGATAACGGTATTTGAACAAAATTTGGTACGTCGGTTTGGTGTGCATTTTTTAAGTGCTGCTGCAAATATGAGCGGGATTGGACAAAGGGGTGTGGTACCTCTCATACAAACCACAAATTAAAAATCTATTATTTCTGCTCCTGATAACGGTATTTGAACAAAATTTGGTACGTCGGTTTGGTGTGCATTTTTTTAGTGCTGCTGCAAATATGGGCGGGATTGGACAAAGAGGCGTGGCACCACCCATATAACCCAAAAATTTAAATCGCCATATTTTGGGCATTTTTTGACCTACGTCGATGATATTTGGTACATAATGGTATTGCCATAATTTGGAATACGTACCGGGAGAAAAGTGGATGGGAACACGCTCCTTTTTATTAAAATTAAAAATCGTAATATAGTCTTAACTACTGGATCGATCGTCACAATAGGATATATAAATACTTTTAATTTTATTTTATAACGAGGGGGTAGCGAAGTACACCGGGATCAGCTAGTAAGTTATAAACTGCAAACTGATGCAAAATGATAATTTAAATTTAATATAGTAAAAATTAACATTCAATTCACTCATTCATACAGCTATATACCCAAGTGGATTTTGTTATGATTGGAACAACGAGTTTGTGGTAATAACAGAATTCACTGAAACATTTATACGAACAGGAAGTTATTTATTTTTTAGCAAATATCATAACCAGACTACGCTCATCTTGCGCCAGCTGATATCGTGGGACAATAAATAAAGTAAGTTGTGTTCTTTAGATTTACTAACTCCTACGCATACTCTTAAATTGAAAAAATTTATTAATACATATTTAATTCGATGACGTCATTAATCATTTTTTTTGCTCTTGATATGTAATTTTTACATGTTATTTTAAAGTTTAAATATAATAAATTTTGGTGTGTTTATGAAGAACTGAGTTATAATATATTATTTTGTTATGAAAGGTGAGGTAAAGTATGGGGTAGATTTGTTTTCTTGATTAGAAATGGGCTGATAACTAAATTTTAATTATAGCATCATGGAGGAAGGGCTAGGCCCAGTGAAACAAATTCCATCACAAGTTACCCTCTAATCGTCAACCAATGTCTTCTTCTGGAATGGAATCGTTACGCTGTTATTCCTTTTTAAGAATTCAAAGACTTTAAAAATAATTCCGATTTTTTTTATCTGCTATATTAGTATTAGAACATTTTGTAATAAGATTTATGTGTGGCCAAATTCCCGTAGAGCTCATCAAAAATTTACACAATTTTAGTTTTTAAAATTTTATAGAAAACTTCTCAAATACAATTTAGAAATCGGACTTACGTAGTCAATAAGTATAGATCCTTGGCTTTAATTTCCAATTATTTCAAATGAGTGACAAACAAAAATGTGCCTACAAATGGGTAAATTCACTCAGGGGTCATTAAAAATTTACATAATTTTAATTTTCAAAATTTTATAGAAAAATTCTCAAATACCATTGAGAAATCGGACTGACATAGTCAATAAGTATGGATCCTTGGCTTTAATTTCCAATTGTTTCTAATGAGTGACAAACAAAAATGTACCCAAAAATAGCCAAATTCCCGTAGAGATCATACAAACTTATCTTAGTTAAGATACATTTATATCAACTAGTAAAGATGTATACCAAAAAGTTCCCTCAAACTATGTTGGCAATGTCCCGACTAAACATAATTAACTTTTGAGTTAAATATGTTATGACGTAAGCTCTTACGTAAAACATATTTAACTTGGCATATTTATCTTCACACACATATAAATTGAACTTAGATATTGGTATAAAAAGAGATATTAAATTTTCTTTTAATTTAGATAATTTAACACTAATTATTGAAGCAAAGTTTCTTGAATATTTTATAGATTTTTTTTACACGCATTGGAAGTTAGTGATTTAGGAACGCTGTCTAACAAGGAAAGACCATAAAAAATTTCTTAAAATAATGTTTTATTATCTTTGAAAGTTGTGGTATCTTACTGTTTTTGGGGTCAAGGAATTCATTTTAGATATTTATTTTTTCCTAAACCCGACGATAGGTTGCACTGTCATACAAATGGTGCTTACAAAAACAACTTTTTTATTTAAAAGTATTATATCTTATTATTAATCATCATCACTATCACTGTAAATTTGCATGTTTGAAGTAGTAAAAGGTCCAGAAATAGTAGGTTGTGGATCTCTGTAAGTTTCTGGTTCTTAGTCTTTGTCAGTATCCTCTTCATCGGTTATTCTCTTTAACCACCAGCATAAATCACCTAACATAGAATCTATTTTGTTTCCTCTGTATCTAGTTTCCATGGTTAAAGCTACTTGGTTAATACGTTCATCTTGCTCATCAATTCATTTCCCAATTAGTATCCACTTTACACAAGTTTGTAAAAGTGGACGAAAGAATGCTGATTAGAGGCGTAGCGGCCTTGAAATCGGTATACTAATACGTTTTCCTAGTCTGTTGTTCAAAATAAAAATCATAGCAATTTAAATTTTCATTAATTCAATAAAACTGAACTTAAGCTTAATAATAATAATTTCTCATTTATACTATTTATATATTTTAAAACAGAGTACCAAATATCCACTCACTTTTCACTCATATACATGAATAAGCATTTTAAATTTTTGTTGTGTTTCATTCTATTCGTGTTTGAAGAGACAAAAAATATTTTGCTTTATTCGATCATGTGAAGAATATAATGATTTTGTATTTATTCACACATGAATACGAACATCGAACTTTATTTTGCTGTAGCATTCAAAAATGAACAGCAAAATATTTCTTTATTGGACATTCATGAACAGAGTATCAAATATTCACTAACTTATCACGCATGTTCATGAGTAAGAATTTTCAATTTTAGTTGCGTTTCATTCTATTCGTGTTTGAAGAGACAAAAAAATTTTGTTTTATTCGTTCATGTGAAGAATATAAGGATTTTGTATTTATTCACACATGAATACGAACATCAAACTTTATTTTGCTGTAGCATTCAAAAATGAACAGCAAAATATTTCTTTATTGGATATTCATGAATCATGATCTGTATTGCCAGCAAGTTTTGTGCAAATATCTTCATTCGTCAAGAAAATAATCTTAATTTTAGAAAAAAAATCTTCAATCATATTTATAAATTTTTATCATGTCGGTGTTTTGTCAAGTCGGATTTACCGACAGTCCCTTTAAGGCTAATGTTACCTATTTTACAGTATAGTTTGTTTTCACCTGACGAATTTTTATTTTTTGTTAGCAAGTTGCCAAAAATCTTTAACCACCATGAATTTATTCTAGAGCAAAATAAAGTTTGATGTTCGTATTCATGTGTGAATAAATACAAAATCCTTATATTCTTCACATGAACGAATAAAGCAAAATATTTTTTGTCTCTTCAAACACGAATACAATGAAACACAACAAAAATTTAAAATTCTTATTCATGTACTCGTACATGACACATAAAAGAAAAATATATCTATTCATACATTAATTTTCGAATGTGATCATAAAAAAATTTTTTGTTAGATTCATTCATGACTATTTATCATGAATGTTTAAATTTGAGTATTCATATATGATTTTTTCTGAACTCTGTTTTAAAATAAGTTTTTTGTTATAATATTTTGAAAAGACATTTAATAACACTCAATATTTAATCCATTTTTGTAATATATGCCAAAAAGTTTTTTAAATTGCTAATAAAACAGAAATATGAAATGAAATACATATTAAAAATTTTTTTATTTATTTGTTGCAGATTAGCAATATCTAAATGCATTTTGTTGGTTGCTATACCTACTCATCAGTTGATGTTTACCATTTATGTTTGTAAATTTCCAAACTCATCTACTCATACATAAACTCTCAAATACAATTTGCGAATTACAAAGCACAAGCAAAATAGTTTTTCAAAAATTTTACAAACATCACAACAAATAATTTTCTTCATTTGTTATGAATGTGTTTACTTTTCTACAAACCTATATACAATTAGATAAGCGGTGGTTGACAATAAAAGCATTTATAAGGCAAAATGAAAAGCAAACCTCCCCTTTAAAAAATTTGACATTTATTCGAGCAAATACTGAAGAATTTATATTTTTAAAAACTTTAAGTAGTAGATAAGCAACCAACGAAATGCATTTAAATATTGCTAATCCGCAACAAATAAATAAGGTTTTTAAAAACATAAATTCTTGAATAAATGTAAAATTTTGATATCATAATTATGAATAAAAATCAATAAAACTTTAACGAAAATAAAACAGATTGTAGAAATCACGAAAATGGTTAATAATCGCAAAATCTTGGGTAAATGTAAAAGATTATAGAACTCAATACTGAATAAAAGTTCTGAAAAATCTAAAAAAACCAAAAACTTCGGCAATATTACACCATTTGCTATAATTTTGATTTAAAATTGCCAAAACTTTGATAAAGGAAAAAAAGGCATTGAAATTCGCCAAAATGGAAAAAATTGCTTAAATTTAAAAGATTTGAGAGCAAATGCAAGAAAGTAAAATCTTTAAAAAATTACGTACTCCAGTCGCAAAAACTAAAATTAGAAGGAATTTTCCAGCGGCGATCACACAAAAATAATTATGTAAATAGATGACTGCAACAGTGTTAGATAAAATATTAAAAATTCAAAAATTAATAATTTTGCGGCAAATATTTATTTAATTTTGTAAACAAAAGAGAAAACCTAAGTTTTTCTTAGAGACATGTGTGATATTGAAATAAAAATGAATGATAAAATCGATCCGATTTCCATCACACCTAAAAATATTTGATTCGATTTAAGTCTTTTTTTTCAATTTTATTATTTATTGAATCTTCAATATTATTTGAAAGAGAAAGAGTATCCCTACTCCTCAGCCGGATGTGACCTCTATACTGTAGAATATTGCGCGCAAGTGGATTTGGGTGCAACTAAAGTTTTTTTTACATATTTTTTCGCGTGTTTTGACAATACTGTCTTCTCTAACGGAACGTCTAGATCTTTATGAATTCGATGACTTCTGACATACCAGGGGGCTGCTGTAATTGCACGCAGGACTTTATTTTGTCGCCTTTGAATTTTTTCTGCACTCGATGCTGAGGCAGTGCCCCATAACTGGATTCCATAGGACCATATTGGTTTCAGGATCGCGTTTACAGTCTAGGCTTAGTATAGAATTCTCTTCAATAAGCCAATTCATTTGGGCTGTTTTTTATTTCATTTGTGTCAACTTTGCGTCTATATGCGATTTCCACGTCAAACGACGGTCAAGATGAACACTTAGATATTTCACTACAGTGAGTTGCGGTATAATCTCGGTGTTGATTTGTATAGGCGGGTATGTAATCCTGCGCAATGTAACAGTGACGTGTACACATTTCTGCTCATTAACTTTTATCCACCATTAAAACCATGGTGGAATAATAAGGTGCGCGTATCAACGCAACAACAAAATCGACATGCATTTTGTTTGTGTAAAATTAATTCAACATTGTCAAAACAAAGCTGTATACAAAACAAAACAAAAGTTGTTTTGTATGTATTTATTGGTTATGCAAAAACAAAAAGCATAACGTAAACAATAATATTCATGATGGCGGCCAAAAATGTAAACAACTTTTGACAAGACCGAATTAACTTACCATATTTTTGCAGATTATTTAACGGTCAAAACACAACCCTACAAGAAACCATATTCCTTCTTGCGCAGACCTGATTATTAGACCATGATTAAAACAATGTTTTAAAACAAACAGGATATTGGGTATTGTAGGATATAATTCATTGGTAACACTGTAATGTTTAATATATGGTGAAAGATAAAAAGTCACCAGCTTACACCATTTTAGTGAGTAGTCTCGTATTCTATTTGCATTCGAAATGTGTATAAATGGGATATGTAATCACGTTCAACAGAGCTACCTAACAAGTAGTGAAAACATTTACACATGAATACTGTCGAGGTTTAGTGGTTTCTACTGAAAACAACGCTTTTTTCTATTCAGCCGTGTAGTGTAAATCTAAGTTGATGTTGAGATATTAAATTTTTCCTTTTTTGTTTGAAATAAGTTAACAATGTCTTATGTTTTTCTGATTATTAAATTTACGAACTTTAGCATGTATACATATCAACAAATATTAATTGAAAAAAAAAAAAAACAATTTCACTATTATAGGTATTCAACATTATTATAGCATTTCGATGACGAATGTAAAGTCCACTACTGAGCATTTTTAAATTATTTTATTTAGAAACTTTCAGATTTATTTTTTCTAATACTGTTAGCGCTTTTAATCGTCATACGTGCAGTTTGGGAGAGCAAATTTCCACAGATGGTGCAGATAACTGTTCACATATTTAATTTTAATTTGGTTTCTTTATTATATCTTCTGACAAATTATACAATTTATTTTGTGATTCTATTTTTCTAAAAAGTAATATATGTATATACAGAATTATATTATATCGAAATATCGTTCTCTATATAAATATTCTGTTGGAAGTTGTATAAATCCCCCATAAACATATCATATATTTGCGGCTGTATGCAACACAATATAGTATCTTCTATATCCAACAAAATGTTTGTGCCTACACCTACACCATTATGTATACTCGTACATGTATGTCCGCTACACATTCTGAAACCATTCAAGCCATATGCTCCTAGACGGTTTCATTAGAAAGTTAATTTTATGAACATTTCGTTAGTTCTATTCCTGAAGCAGATTTTTGAAATTTCAATGCTTGAAAATATAAAAGTTTGCACACCTTGAAATTAATCTGAACTTATGCAAAAATTAAGTTGGCAGGTGTAATACACTTTCTGGTTTTTGTACTTTTAAGGTTATAAAATACGCGGATGCTGAACTTAAGTGGTTTCTTGTATTGATTGCTCCAGAGTTGGAATGTCGAAAATTCTTCATCTCAACACACCTAAAATATTGCTTTTTAACGTTATAACACACGCCGATTATCCGCTATTACAAGTATATCTATATATATGTATGTGCTTGTATGCATATACATAAACATTTAAACTGTTTAGTTCGACAAACAAATGTAATACACACTTTTTTAAACTGCCGCATTTAATATTTACGTGACGGGCATTTCTTTTGTATAATTAAATTCGTAATTCATTAATTCAAACGTATGCAGGAAAGTAGTAAAATAGAATTAAACCTGCTGTATCGCTTTATTTTTGTCACGGACTTCCTTCCTTTAACAACCCGAAATGTTTTAGTAACGAATGGTTTTGAAAGTTTTGTGATTAGAATTCATAATGCATATATGTATGTATGTATTTGTACAGGGAGAAAATTATTTTTGTTTTTCTAAGTGTGTTACTGTTTCAACGATCAAACTATTAAATACACACAAAAAAATGTGCATTGATAACTTGCAAGTAATTTTTCTGCATTCGCGTAATAATATTACTGGTAACCATTTCTAGAATCCCAGAAGATTACACAAAAATTGTTTCAATATTTAGGAATGTAGTGTTAAATGAAGTTCATTGAAATATAGCGAAACATTACCTTATGAAGGAACTAGTTGATTAATAGTCCAAAAAATTTTCATTTCGTATGTGTACAGCATGTATGTTTACTGATGTTGCGAATATCAATTTTTAGTATTCGCGAATACGATTATTTGAAACAATATTCGCCGAATACGAATATTACTTTTGAGGTTTAGAGCCACATAATATTTCAAATTTAATTGGAAAAAAACCCTTCATTTGCGTCAGTAACAATAAATTGAAATAAACTGTCACAATACTTTAGGTACTTATATAACATTATTATAACAATTTGAAGACCACTACTGAACATTTTTAAATTATTTTACCTACATACATACTTATATACATACTTTGAGATCTCGTTTTTCTTACCCTGCTTGCATTTTTAATTACTAATTCAGTGTTGGTTGGGAGAACATATTTTCGATAATGCCGCAACCACCTGTCTCGGTGGACTTTCACATAATAAATTTTAGTTCTTCCATTTTTGAAGTCCAACATTCCTCTACTGAAAATTGATTACTAACTTAACATGATATGAATTTACATATAAGACTTTTACTTTTAAATGATAGTTACGAAATATAATTTTCGTTTGTTTTTTTTAGAAGCTTATTATCTTGCGTCAAAGATAAAGGGCTTTCGTTCTTTAAATAAAAATAATTATAAATTAATATACTTTTGTATATTTTATGTACTTTTTTTACTATTTGTATGATTTTTTTTTTTGGGAAAATGTATGTGCAAATTATTCGAGAAATATTCGCTTGAATTTGGCGAATACGAATATCTTAAAATTGGCGAATAATCGAATTCGTAACATCACTAGTATGTAATAATGCCAAATCTCCGGCTTCAACCACAATTTGCGTCATTTTTGAATTATATAAGAATAGTGAAAAGCATATATGTATTTACATATGTACATGCTTAGTACGCAAGAAAAGAAAACTTTTTCAAAACAAAAATTACCACTGGAAGACTAAAGGCTCAGTTAGATAATGTTACCATTGTGCAACCAAACGGACATTTTGCCTCTTTTTAAACTGCTTTGCCTCTTTTTGTGACCCTTTTGCTCCGTTTTAAACAAATTAATATTTACATATCGTCAGCTAAAACGCAAACGGCCCTAACTAACATTTTTTAAATTTTTCAGGAGAAGCGAAATACTGTTTTAATCAAAAAGTATGGTTTCAATCAGCATGATTTTCACCAGTATTATTAAAAAAGATGTGACAAATTAATTTCTGGCAGAATAAAATCAAATTTTGTGATGTTTGAATGGCTAAGTTAGTTTTTTTGTATCTTAATTTTCTGAAACCAAAGGCCCTATCTACTTTTTAATGGAAAATAGTTTTATCATTTATTTTAATTATACACATTTTTATTATATATTAATTTATTTTAATATTGCATCATTAAAATAATTAATTTTTTTAATAAAATGCCTTAGGCTGTAGCTAATTTCATTTTCGTATAAGAAACAATTTCTTAAACGGTCAAATCTGGCAGTTTTTGTTTGTCATTTTTCAATGTTGCCCATACATACGATCACATAAGTCTTTTTGCGTTTATCAAATAAACGCTTTTGTAGATAGGGCCGTTTACAATTCGTTAATAAAATCGCTAATTTTGGTCAGACAAGCCTAAATTTCCTTGTGGTTGTGTATTTTGATGCAATGTATCAGAATCAACCAAAAACCCGATTTTGGATTTTTTGTTAGTTAGGGCCGTTTGCGTTTTAGCTGACGATATATAAATAATTTTTCTATTCAATTCGAATTAATTTTATATATTTTATTTCGATCTATTTATTAAAGCTTTCGGCAACTTTCTTTTTTATAAAAACCGTTAAAACTATTTATTAAACTGAGATATTTACCAATTCTTTTTGTGGCTTCATCATTGATGCTCAAACGTGCACCTATGCTCCGAACACCATTCGGCTTCATATATGTGAACAACCGAACACAGCCGAATGAAAAAAAAACTACTCACCAAAATGTAAAAAATAAACAACAATTTCATTCAGTTGCTGTTGCACAAGCAGATTTATGTCGCATTGCCTTTTTATATTTCTCTTTAATTTGTTTTTACTAGATACACAGCGAATATTTTCAAGAACTCACAATTACTTTATTTTATTTTAGTTTTCAATTTAATACTAGATTTTTAATAAAAAAATTAAGTAATAATGAGGATGATTGTAGGAAAGTAACTTTTTCTTTTGTTCAATGATATTTTTTAATATCTGCGACCATACCAATTTTAAATGTTGAACTTTTTAAGTTTTGGCATTTTTATATTGTTTCTGATAAAATACTTGTCTGATGATATTTATTAACTTATGGTGTTTTCTTTTCTGAACAAAAATATTGCCCTTTCAATGTGTAACACTTTTTACAGTTTGCACCTACCTTTAAAAAGTGGTACATTTTTTATTGCCACAATGGTAAAAAATATTTGAGGCTTAACATTAAATAATTAATTATCGTTTTAATTATAAGTTTTTTCGCTTAAGCAAAAAGAATGACAAAAATAAAAGTTCTTACTTGTATAAAAAGATACTTAACAAAGTTGTAAAAATGGGCAGACTTGATAGTAGAGGGTAAAACATGTTGCATATTTTGCCATTTATTGGTGCAACATGTTTAGAAAGGAACGAAATCGCTTTTAAATATGTCACAAATTTTTTAGAATAGATCACGAAAATTGAATAATGTAGCATAAGTGCAACACTTTGGTCAGAAAAGAAAACGCCATTAAACATTTGTTTATTTATATCAACTTTTATACACATCAAATTCAATGTCGGTGTTGTGTTATGTTAATGTTGCGTACGCATCACTGGATATCAAATGCAACCTTGTTATAATTATATTGTTAACGTTTATCATCAACCGAAAGAGTCGAGTCGAGTATGTTTTAGCATCGTCACGGCCATGGTCTAATAATCAGGTCTGCGCAAGAAGGAATATGGTTTTTTGTAGGGTTGTGTTTTGACCGTTAAATAATCTGCAAAAATATGGTAAGTTAATTCGGTCTTGTCAAAAGTTGTTTACATTTTTGGCCGCCATCATGAATATTATTGTTTACGTTATGCTTTTTGTTTTTGCATAACCAATAAATACATACAAAACAACTTTTGTTTTGTTTTGTATACAGCTTTGTTTTGACAATGTTGAATTAATTTTACACAAACAAAATGCATGTCGATTTTGTTGTTGCGTTGATACGCGCACCTTATTATTCCACCATGGTCACGGCGTGGTCGAGGTTTATAGCCTTTATTATATCAAACCTATTATTTTTAAATAAATGAATTATATTAATATTGATAACGCGTGTCTTTTTTAATAACACAAAGTTACAACAAATCGGCGACGAGGATCAAAGTGATCAGTGGGGAGAAATTTGTATAAAATAAATTTCAGCAGAAATTTAGTTTTACGACGAATTTTTGCCAGAGACGTACTGGAAGATGCACAAATAAATGAAAAAGAAAAAATATATTAGTAATAATTGTTTTAATATTTATATAGAGCTTTGTGATCAAATATTATCAAGATTTGATTTTGATTTCGGCCAAATTAATCCATTTAATATTATTAATGAAGAAAAAAGTTGTTTTTCTGAAATTATAAAATAATTTTCCTATTTTGTTGAAGAAAGTGAAAACCAAGAGCTAGAAACAGAGTTCAGACAATTGAAATTATTGTCCTGATAAAAACATATAACTATTGGATTTTTGGAAAAAAATATCAGAGATGCAAACGAGGGATTCTAGTCTTTTGTTTCCGATTTTAACTAAATTTATTACAAAAATCCTAGTTGCACCACATTCTTCAGCAAATGTGGAAAAATATTTAGTCAGGTAAACATAAATAAGACTAAAGTAAGAAATTTATTGCAAAAGTCGACTTTGGAAGCAATATTATATTCAAAAGATTATATAAAGCTAAGCAAATGTAGCTGCTTTGATCTAACAGTTGTACCTAAATTAATCAATATGATTAATATCAATCAATATATGTTTGTAAAATATATTATACAACTATTTATATACAAATCCATTTTCTTTAGAATTAATGCATATTTTAGCAAATTGAAAATAAATAACTAAAGGATTCGAATTTTTTTATTTTAGTTTCATACAATGTATATAAATATTTCAAAGTATTGAAAAACTTGCAATCTATTTATGTACATGTGATTTTATTGTGAATTCTAATTGAAGAATCTGATCTCCGTATTTAAAAGAATGCTGTTTTATTAATAAGATGTGTTGATTTAACAGTTTTGTTATGTTTTGCTTTTAATAAAATATGTTTAGTTGGTAAAAAAGCGGTTTTTTATTTGACGTTTTTATGACGATTTCAATAAGCTATATTGACGATAATGACGATTTTTGCCCAAAAATATGACGATATTACTTCTAAAAAAACTGGCTGCTATGCGCACGGGAGAAACTGAGCTGATTTGTTGCAGGACTCTTCTAAAACGCAGCGAAACGTACTTATATTAATCACAGAGTGAATCGTCTGGGAATCGTGCTGAGGTTATGTAACAAGTCTTTTACAAAACATGCCAAGAATCGTATGAGACTCATACAGAGATTATCTTACAACTGTTAATATTTATTAAAAACTATATTGTATACATATGTACATATACGTATGTATAATTGTTCTATGGCACTGTTATGTTGAAAGTTAATACACTATTATTTTTCTTTTATCTGTCAACTTTATTCTTACAAAACTCCAATATAGTCATATAATAAATACGGACTTCGCTTTTACAACTCTTCTACTATTTCTTAAATTTAGCTTATTTATACTTAATTACTATTCAATAATTATTCTATTTTAATATTGCACAACAATTCTTACTCAGCTTATTTATTAGGATTTAATAATTATTATTCTTTAATATTTTAATGTTGCACAATTATTCTTAATCAGCTATTTACTAGTATTAGTATTCTTCTGACCCAGTTTGTATTTAATAAAAATAGCTTAGTAAGCTTTTGGGCATTTCGCAATTTATCAATGCAAGCAGTTGCACAACTGGTCAAGTCAATGCACTGATCAAGTCAATGCACTGGTGACTGTTTGTGTTAACAAGTTGCGAAATGTTCATTTAGGAGGGTTGATCAAGTCTGACTCATAACATTCCTCCCCCTTTGCGGAAGAAAACATCCAATTATAGATGTTTTCTCAATGTATGGTTTTCCTTGGGTCAGAAGATTTTTATTCTAAATCTTAAATGTAGTTGGTCTGTTCTGAGGTTAAATCTATTGGAGCTTGTTGCTGTTGTTGGTCTTGATGCTGGCACGTGTATTTGGATACTTCAAACGTGGGGGTGATTCTGGTCCTGTAAATGGTTTCCAACAATTCTATTCAATTCTGCGTCACGTTCCGGGATTTCATTGTTTATTTTGACCCTTATTTGATTATGTCGTTTGCACAACACCCATATGATTATTATTGCTGCTGTCGTAATAACGATTATTGTTGTATATGTAATGTTATTTAAAACGTTCTGTTGGAATTTCAGTTCCCGGATCGTGTTGATGTTGCTCTGTTTTATGTGTAGATTCTCCAAGGTAGGTATACTTTCCGTGGCCAATTACTGTTACCTCTTACTAACAGAAACGTCTGGGTTACATCTATGACATGGCTAACGAAGGTTTGGTCACCTATTGTTATGCTGCAATTGAAAAACGAAAACAGGTAGGTTCCAGTGAGGTTTAAACGTCGGTCGTCGCAGTTTGTTGACATTGGTGTTTTGTATGCATTGCTGACTATGATCGTACCTTCTTCTATTAGCTCTACGGTTTCTCCTTCGTGTAGGATTAGGTTGCACTTTCCTCTGAAAAGCAGATTTTCGGTTGTCTTAAGCTTTTGAAATCTCTTTCACCCTTATACCACAAAAGGTCCTTGTCGTTCCTCACTACGTATTCTCTTTCGGCATCTTTTTGGTGGCGGCTGTCGTTTGGAATGGGTATTATCAGGGATTTTTTTAAACTCATGGTTTCGATGGGCAATCTGATTATGGACATCAGGCTGCTATGCCTATGTAATGCTACTCCCATCTGCATGTCTTGTATAGTTTCCACATTTATTTTGTACTCCTGAATTTCTTCAATGGTCAATAGTGCTGGGTTGAAAATTTTCATTTTCACTAATGCGATGGACTCTTGTACGGTCTTCACTTGGCTTTTCATCTCCATGAGTTTGAAAAGCTGGAAAATCGCAACGTCGCGGTAGTGCTGGAGCTCTGATTCCTGCTTGATCTGAGTCAAGCTGTTCAGAGTATTCCTGTTCTCATTTATTGCTTCCACCATCTGGTTAATTGACATATTGAATCTATTGTTTATGTGAACCTGTTGATTTGACTATTCGATGATTTGGTGCCCGTTAGCGTTAATCACCTCGAAATGTTGGTTTATTAGTTGCCTGTCCTCCTCATCTAGTGTGCCGTAGAGCCACTTCATCACCTTTCCTCCAATGTTCAGCAAACCACGTTTTACGTGGCCTGGCAGTAGTGTATGAATGCCGTTCTCAATTTCACTGAGTTCTTTTATGATGAGTTCCCTATAGGGCATCGGTAGTATCTTTGGTAGGCTCGCTGACAGAGTCTGCTATTTGTTGGATATCGATGTGATGTAGGATGTAGTAAAATTTTGAGGCTATTTCTACCGACCCCATGAGTATTTCAGCGTAACCATCAACTGACTCCAGCTTTTCAATGTGCATCTCTCCTCCGTGAACCAGATTCCCACCAGAAGAAGTTCTAAAATCTGAATTAAAATGTTAAGTTTAGAGGGCTCTCGTGTAATCGTCGAACTTGCTGTTCTGTAAATTCATATCGGCTGCCATGTACAACGCAGCTCCAAAAATATTTATGAAGTGTTAAAATTATTATTATTATTTGAAAACTAACTACTATTTTGGTTTTATAATATATTGCTATTATTATATATATATACATATATATATATATATATATATATATTTTATTAAAAATTTTGAACACAGGCTTCAAATTACAAATATATTTTTATATTTTTTCTTACATTACTTAGTGAATTTAAAATATTTTATGTGGGGGTTTTTTTCTTTTTTTATGTTAAATTTTCCAAAAAAAGTTCTTTTTATTTCTCTATTTTCTTCCCAATGTTTTTTATTCTCAATTTTACGTTTACTCTTGTTGGCACGTCTATAACTTCAAATGGCCCTAGCTATAAAGAAGCAAATTTATTTTTCCGAGTCTAGTTTTTTAAACAAACCCTTTGACCTATTTAATATTCTCGATGCTTTGAACCCCTATCATAATACTGCTTCGATCTTAATTTTGCCTTCTCCTGATTTTTTCCGACGATTTCATGTGAACGTTGAATTTGATACTTTAGAATTTTGCTGTAATCACCCGTGTTGTATAGGGGTGCAGGAGGTCTTTTCAATACTATGGGCATTTCGAACTCGAACCCGAATAAAACTCTCGTGGGTGTGTGTTTTGTTGTTGTATGTTTGCTGTTATTATACACATGTTTAGCGTGACTGAGCCATTCGTCCCAGTTGGTACCATCCAATTTGACGAAATTTCTAAGAAATTCGGCTAACGGTCGATGGGCCCTTTCTAGAGCACCATTAGCTTGTGGATGATAAGGCGTGATCAGTATTTTTCTTATTCTTAGTATTCTGCACGTTTCCTTAAAAAATTTTTAAGTGAAATTTTTTTCCATTATCTGTTACCAGAACCTTGAGAATAAAATATCTTGAAATTATTTCCTTAAAAAAGACTTTTGCTACTGTTGATGCTTCTGCGTCTGGCAAGGCGGCACACGCGAAAAATTTTGAAGAGTCGTCCTGGAATGTTACGATATATTTATTTCCCATGGACGATTCAGGTAGTGGTCCCACCAGATCCATGAAAATCTTCTCGAACGGTCTGCTGGAAGTGGTTGTTATTACCAAATGCATTTTTTCGACTTTTGAGCATTTATTTTTCTGGCACAATGAAAACGTTGCTACATATTTTTTAATCTGTCGGTACATACCGGGCCACTTCTACTGATTCCTGATGCGGGAGTAAGTTTTAATGTCCCCTGGTGTCCTCCTAAAGGTGTATCGTGGAATGTTTTTATAACCCTTTTGATATCTTCCGGATTTGTCAGATAAACGGCCATATTTTCGTGCCCAGGATCTTCGTCTGCTTCAATCTCATCCGTACTTTTTTCGTCTTTCTTATACTGGGTTTCGTGTATCTCTCTTGCTTTCGCTCTGGTTACTGCCCCTACGTTTATTTCCTCTACTGGAAGGCGACTAAGGGCGTCCGCGTTTTGGTTTGAATACCTCGAAATCGTATTCTAAAAGTTTCAGTCTTAGGCGGCCCAATCTGCTCTCCTGATTTTTTAAATTGGCTATGCCTTTCAGCGGCTTATGGTCTGTTAAAATTGTAAAATGTCTGCCCAGTAAATATGGCCTAAAAGTTTTTGTCGCCCATACGATGGCAAGCAACTCCTTCTCTATGGTGGAATATCGCCTTTCTGTTGCGCTTAGTACTATGCTTGCGGAACTGATTGGTAAATCGCTACTTAGCTCTGCTTGAAAAAGAATAGCTCCTAGTGCTGTATTGCTGGCGTCCGTAGTCAGAATAAATGGTTTGGTAAAGTCATGGTACTGTAGTAGAGGGGGATTTGCTACTGCCGCTTTCAGTTTGTCCATGGCGCTCTGGCACTCCTGTGTCCATTCCCATTTTACGTTTTTTCTTAATAGTTTGCTTAGTGGCAATGCAGTTTCTGACGAGTTCGGAATGAACTTTCTGTAGTAGTTTATCAACCCTAGGAACGCTTGAAGCTCTTTAATAGTCTTGGGAGGGGGTATGTCCCTTACAGCTTTAGTTTTATTGGGGTCTGGTAGTACGCCTTTTTCTGAGCACTTGTGGCCCAGACAAATTACCTCCATTTGCAGAAAGTGACATTTCTCGGGGTGCAACTTGAGGTTGTATCTTCTTAGGACGTCTAGTACACTTTTCACTCGTAGCTGATGATCCGCAAGGTTTCTCCCGTAGATGACTATATCGTCCAGGTAGACGAAGCAATTAAATCCCTGTAGTCCTGTTAATATTGACTTCATTATTCTTTGGAAAGCGGCTGGGGCCCCTGTTAATCCGAAAGGCATGCGATTGAATTCAAAATGACCCAAATTGGTACTAAAAGCGGTTTTCTGTCGGTCCTGTTTATCCATCAAAACTTGGTGGTATCCACTCGCTAGATCCAGAGTAGAAAAATACCGGCTGTATCCTAGTTGATCTAGGATTTCATCAATCCTCGGTATGGGGAATACTTGTTTTATTGTAGCATCGTTCACTTTTCTGAAATACACCACTAAACGCCATTTTTTTCTCTCCGTCCTTTCCTGCCTTCTTGGGTACTAACAGAATTGGGGAATTCCAAGGTGAAATGCTGGGTATGATGATTCCATCTTTGATCATCTGTCCTACTTGTCTATTAATTTCATTTCGGTGGACCTCGGGCAGCCTATATTGCTTAGTATTAATTGGAGGTTGCCTGGGGTCGGTTGGTATCTTATGGCTGAGTACATTTGTGTACGTTAGGTTATCCCCGGATAGATGAAACAAGTCGTCGTATGATTTCAAGGTGTTCTCGATCGAGCCCCGCTCTTCCGGATTTAAATCTGGGCTAAGCTGTAATGTTTTCAATAGTAATTCTGTTCTCGCCGTATTGTCCATGGTACCTGTGGTATTTATTGTTGCCGTTGATTCTATTCTGAAGTTTTCGGGGTTCTCATAATTCAGTTTTATTTTGTGGTCTGTGTTTACCGTGAAATCGTTGGTATTCAAGATAGGAATGAATGATGTTTTCCCTCTTTGATGGATGTTATGGTTTCCCCCACAAAGACCCCTGGCATGATTTCTGATTTTTTACTATTATTTTTCCCTTGGCTGTTGTTATTGCTGATACAACTCCCTGGTAGCGACCCTTGATAGCAGTTTTTTCTGCTATATATAACTGTGGTGGTTCCGGAATAAGTGGTAAGGAATCTATCTCCTGCTGGCGCTTACAAATTTCACGTTTTTTGTAATTGTGTCCATTATTGATTTATTCCACATCATATCTCTGCCCAGTAGCCCATCTGCCGGCAAATTGCTACCCTTTGGTACTACGTGCATTTTTAAAGAAAGTGTGTCTATGCTTTTATGGTTTACCGTTATGGTTCCCTCTGTACTTATGTTCCCTCCAAATGCTCCTAACAACGTCTTCCGCTCATTTTTGTTGATTTTTATGTGTGGTGCTAAAGCCTCATTCTTTAAAAGTGTAAAATCTGCTCCCGAGTCCACCAACAATAGTAGTGTTTCTTTTCTTGCTTCTCTGCAAGGAAAAGTTATGTATGCATCATCTGTCCCCCGTTCTCCGTTACTAGTATTACAGCTCTTCCGTCTCCGTTCTATTTTGGATTCTGTGTGGTGTGCATGATATCTTAGGAAGTTCCTTTTTCCCTTTACCTTGTCTTTTATATCATATTTTATGAATTTTATGTTACTCCATGCCACATTTACGTTGTGTACATTATTGCCATATAATTCAGGAATTTATTTAAAATTTCCCTATTAGCGCGGCAGATCGATTTTCCCTTTAACTTGTCATTTATATTATATTTTAATATTTTCATATTATTCCATGTCACGATTAGGTAATGTAACATCGTTGCCATACAATTCAGGACTTTCTCTAAAATGTTCCTACTTTCGTGGCATGTCGATCCTGTCGGTCTTGTGTCAGACGACAAGGTGATGCGAGTATTTTTCCTCCGACGTGGCTTTCTTGGTGAACTGCAGCGTTTTTTCTCTTTCGTTGCTTTGTTGGTTTGGGTTTTTTCCGTATCCGGTTTCCTGTTCTCTGGTTCTTCTGGTATATCTATTCTATTGATATCCAAATTTGTAATGTTGAACGTCTGATCTTGAGCGGCTACCAAGTGTGGCGTTCTATTTTCTTTCTGATTAGTTCTGGTTTGATTTGTGTTATCTCTGGATTTATTGGCGTTCCAGTCAGTTAATTTTGACTGGGCTATTCCCCGTTTCCCGAATCATTCGTATAGTTTCTATGCGTGTAATTGTTTCTATGCGTGTAGTTGTTTCTATTGCCGTTATTATTGCTTCTATTATTATTATTATTGTCATTTCTGCTGCCGATTTTACTATTTCCAGGGCAATTGGACGAAATATGTCCCTGTTGATTGCAGCTACAGCACCGTCGTTCTCTATCGTTGTTGCCTTAAATACGAGTTCTGTTTTGATTTAACGGAAAAATCTGCGGCTTGGATCTAGAGTTGTAATTAGCATACTCCTGCCATCTGCCTTGATTATAGTGGGTGCTGTTTCCTTTGTTAAAGCATTCGCTCAACGAATGACCTTGTCTGTTGCAAAAACTGCAGTATTTTGTGGGGTTCCTCTGTATATTATTGTTTGGTATGGAGTGGTAAATGTACTGTTGCGAATTCCTTATTGTGTAAATATTTGTATGCATTTCCAAACAGCCTCGTTTTTATACACCTAATTATGTCGACCAAATCACCTGTTTCCCCTAGTTTATCCTTCGCCAACATGCACCCTTCAATAAATTTATTCGCTTCGGTACTGTCTGGTGCATCTGTTCCATAGAAAATCAGTACCACATGGGAAATAGTTTTCAAAATTTCACTGAAACTTGTCATGTTGTTGCTGATTGTCGGGTTTTGTGTCTGAGTTATTTTTTGTTCCCAATGGCCTGCTGCAGCTGATCCGTAGTCAAATTAGGGTTTATACGTTGCACAAGATCTTTAAATACTTGCGTCTCTTCTTCGCTTTCCAGAATTTGCTGTTCCGCTTCCTCAACGGTTTTCTTTAAGCTGTCGTTTTGCTGCTTCAAGATCCTGTTCACTTGGGAATATTCTTGTATTTCCGCTGATATATTTGGATTTTTTTGATGTTCCTGCAGCCCCTGTAATTCTTCTAACAAAATATCTATCTTCTCGAATTCGGTGATGTTCCCTTGGCTTCTTATTTTATGCTTAATTAATTATGTATACTCTTTTGTGTCGTTAAGAAACTTAATGAGACTCCACACTCGTTCTAAAATTTCCTTTGACTCTTCTCTTTAGTTTCGCTTGTAAATCCTCCATATGACCTAAATCTCCCTAAAACTTTTATCCTATCTATTTAAATATATATTCTCATGTAAATGTAAATTCCATGCCAACGAGCTGTGTTTACTCCTTAGTTTCAAATAACCCAGTTTAAAAATTCTATTAATTTCATTACCAAATATACTAGTCCCATTTGGGTCAAGTAGCTTGTTTGGTCGTTGTTTAGTTTACCAATAGAATCGATACAACTTAAGGCAGCAAAAATAGCTAATTAAAACCTTTAGAAGTTGGTGCTATTAGCTTAAAAAACAAGAATTATGTAATATGAAATTAAATTGAGCTAAAATAGCTTTCCAATATCACAATACTTTTTTTTCCTGGTCGAAAGGTATCAAAGCTGTACTCTGCAAATTGAACTACCGGCAGCGCCAAAATGTTATGTTTAAAGTTAATACACTACTATTTTTCTTTTATCTGTCAACTTTATTGTTACAAAACTCCAATTATATGACTATAAATATGGACTTCGCTTTTACAACTCTTCTTCTATTTCTTAAACCTAAATTATTTATACTTAATTATTATTCAATAATTATTATATTTTAATATTGCACTACAATTCTTACTCAGCTTATTTATTAGGATTTAATAATTATTATTCTTTAATATTTTAATGTTGCACAATTATTCTTAATCAGCTATTTACTAGTATTAGTATTCTTCTGACCCAGTTTGTATTTAATAAAAATAGCTTAGTAAGCTTTTGGGCATTTCGCAATTTATCAACGCAAACAGTTGCACAACTGGTCAAGTCAATGCACTTATCAAGTCAATGCACTGGTGACTGTTTGTGTTAACAAGTTGCGAAATGTTCATGTAGGAGGGTTGATCAGGTCTGACTCATAACAGCACACAGAACAAAATCTATTGAGACCATTGTAAAGAAATAACATAATGTAACATTAACTTTAGTGCGGGAGCTTCGGGCTTGCCCCAATTTCTTAAAAAAATGTCCACGTTGTATGACGTCCTATGACTAAATTTTCTTATTTTTAGGGCCAATAATTCAGTGCTTATTTATATGCCATTTATTTTTAAATGCTATTTATACACAACATTGAGTTTTTCACTGCAAAATTAAGTCAACATTAAATAGCCAACATTGTGCATTTAAATACTACATAAGTTTTACGAATTTCCATATGTTTTTGACTGCTTGTTCTTCTTATTTAAAACGAAGACAATAAAAAAATTTGTGGCTGCTGGCAAGTTGCATATAATTTTGGCTTGTTTTGTCGCTATTATCCTTTTAATCATTCTGAAATGTGATTATATGCTATTAAAACAATCCAGCAGTTCTCAATTGTTCTTATATTTAGCTAAACTAAAAATATATTTTTTTTTTTTTGATTTTACTTTATTTGTTCTAGTCAGCTGTTCTGCAGGGAAATTTTTATATTACGTTGTGTTACCAAGTTTTCAATACAATTAATTAAGAACAATTAAATACGACTGGAAAACAGAAGTAGCACTTAAATGCAACATAAATTTAAATGAAAATTAGCTGAATGAGTATTTAAATACGAAGTCAATTATTGTCCCTTAGTCATCGTGCAATACACATTTCAAGAATTGAACATTAAACATTGTGTCTGAAAATGTTTTAAAAAGTAATATGTAATTAGAAAAAAATATTTGATGTTTTATTTGTTATTCGACAGATAATCACCGGAAGATTCTTTTAGGAGTTGTATACTAAGCAACAGTTGATCGTTTCAGAAGGACTTATTGAGGAGTAGAGTTGTCAACCGATTAAGAATAACACTGTGGAACAAATTCAGGTTAGCAAAAGTAAGGTCGATTCTGAGAGCTAGGGGTGAAAAAAAGGCTAAATTTAAAGACCCATATCGCGGCGTTTGTTTATGTTAGTTCGAATTTTTTTTTTTAATCGACCTTCGAACTTTGCAGTCAAATGCCGATTTTCAGCATATTGTTTATATGGTTTTTTGGCTGTAACTCGTCGACTAATTGATATTTTTAAATCTGTAAAAGCCAAATTATTGCTAGAGACCTGTGAAACAATTAAAATGTTTTTAAAAATTGATTTACAAAATTTTTGTGGTGCTTATGAAGCAAAATGTTGGAAAAATTATTTATGAAATGCTTATAAATGCACCATAGCGTATACTTACTATGCTTCTACATTAAATACTTCAATATTAATCATACGACTCCATGTATGGAGTGTTTTTTATAGAGTGTCACAACTTTGAGTTGCCATCACTGCTTTATTTGTGCACCCATTTCTAAATCTAATTTTTTAAAAAAATTTAATTGTTGCACAGGTCTCTAGCAATAATTTGGCTTTTACAGATTTAAGAAATATCAATTAGATTTAGACAGATTTAAGAAATATATATATATATATAAATATATATAAACAATATGCTAAAAATCGGCATTTGACTGCAAAGTTCGAAGGTCGATTAAAAAAAATTCGAACTAATTTAGCCTCTATTTTCACCCCTCAATCTCAGAATCGACCTAACTTTTGCTAACCTGAATTTGTTCCACACTGTAATTGCAGTTTCAAATATACAAATATAGCAAAGTCTCGCAAAATTAGTTATTTTAGGGCCAATAAATTGGTGGATGATAATGTTTCATTTATTTTTAAAACTCGTTTAAATATAAAATTTAGTTTTTCATTGCAATATTAAATCAACATTAAATAGCCAACGTTGTGTATTTAAACACTACATAAGTTTTACGAATTTCCATATGTTTTCGACTGATTGTACTTCTTATTTGAAAAAAAGCAAATAAAATATTTGTGGCTGCTGACAAGTTGCATAAAATTTTGGCATCTTTTCTCGCTATTACCCTTTTAATCGTTCTCTTATTCTTTTAAAACATTTCAGCAGTTCTTAATTATTCTTATTTATAGCTCAAAATAATAATATGTATATTTTTTTTAGATTTTTCTTTATTTGCTCTAGTCAGCTGTTTTTTTTTGGGAAATTTCTGGGAAATTTTTTATATTACGTAGTGCTACCATATTTTCACCTTAATTAAATAAGAACTTTAAGTTTGACTGAAAAAATGAAAGTGTGTTTAAACGAATTTGAATTTTTTATGAAAATTAACTAAAACTATAATTAAATATCCACTCATTTATTGGCCATTAGTTTAATATTAACAGTTTTAAACAATTAATTAAAAAAAAAATTTTTAGGAGCTCAAAATATAAGTTTTTCACTTTAGGGTTGCCAACTCCAATCACCAATGCGTTACGTATATACTTACACAAATATTCGGATACTTACATATGTATGTATAATAAGTAAATAAATATAACGGAACGTTTTACAATATCAAAACGAAAATTTAAAATTTATTTGTGAGTTCGATCCAATTGCATTGGGGTATTTATCAAGAACTGATATTACTTAGGCATTAAAGGAACAATTAATTTCATACATATATTATTTTCTTTTTCCAAAAGAACCGTAAATCACTGTAGCGAGTAACATTAAAATATGAAGTAGGCATGTCTGATATGGTTTTGTTGATGATCCCACGTCCCCATGGTACATTGCTGCTGGATTGTCACCTGAAATAGTACACAATTTACATACAAATTAGTAGTATTAAATATTTGTCATATTATATGTATGGAACAATAGATGATGTTCGCACTTATAGGCCTACATATCTCAATGCTAACTAATATTGCAAAAATTTTTAATACGTTGTTTATGATAAATTATTCTTTCTAAATGATGAAACAGAACACGTCCGCAACTTCAAGCAAAAACGCCTCTCAGAGAAAAAAGGCCCATAATTGAAGCGACGTCTGCAACTTCACGAACTGTCATTTAATTGTTTGACATTTCTATTGTGTAAAGCTACATATGTACATATGTATTAAAATATCAAGCTTGCTAATTGTGATTAAAAATATAGATTTACACTTATTTGTTAAAAAAATTACCACAACGAACACATTATCCACGGTAAAAAATATTGTTAATATTGTCGAGACTGCGTTCTCTATGTACAATGCGTGTGAAGAATCGGAAGCGGTTAGCTGCCGGAGATGGTGGGTAAGACCAGTTAACTTGTCCAGAGATTCCCATGGATTTTTGAAAACCTGCATAGAACAAATTAAAGACAAGGACGAGGAACACTTTTTGAGGGCCACAAGAATGAATGTCTTCAAATATAATATGTTACTGGCGTTACTGAAACCAAAATTAGAAAAGTTTTCGAGAAGAAAACCGATTGATCCAGAACAGCGTCTAGCCATCACATTATTGTAAGTATGTACATACATATGTATGTATATTGCTTTAACAAAACTTATATATATATATATATATATATATATTCTTATGTTCATACATACCTATGTTTTTGTATATTGTAGATACCTAGCTCACGGTTGCAGCTTCAAAGTATTGACCTGGGCATATAAAATAGGTATTTCTACCGCAAGGGAAATTGCTTACGAAACATGCGAAATCATCTGGGAAAACATATTTGAAGTACATATATTTGGAAAACCCTAACATGGTGGACTGGTCAACAATTTCTTCTTAATTTTTTCAAGAAACTAGGCTCCCTCACTGCCTAGGCGCCATAGACGGGAAGCATATTCGCATTAAATGCCCAAAACAAAGTGGATCATTATTTTACAATTACAAAAAATACTTCAGTATTGTTTTGTAGGCTGCATGTGGTGCTGATTATGCCTTTACTTATGTGGACGTCGGAGCTTTTGGGAGCCAAAGTGATGGTGGTGTGTTCCGTGAAAGTGTTTTTGGGCGAAAAATTATTAAAAGTGAAATTAATGCTCCACCTTCTACTTCATTACCAAATTCAAATATTGTATTCCCATACTATTTTGTAGCAGATAATGCTTTCCCACTTTTAAAAAATATTATGAGACCTTACCCTGGGAAACACCTTACAGAAGATAAACGAAATTTCAACAAAATGCTGTCGAAAGCTAGGAGCAGAATTGAAATTTCTTTTGGAATACTTGCAAACCGATGGAGAGTTCTCCATACTACAATAAATGCAGCACCAAAAAATGTTGACAAAATAGTTTTAGCAACAGTTGTCTTGCACAATTTTTTAATTTTCCATAAGGACAAACAATATTTCAATCCGGAAAGTATTGATGAAAATATAGACGAGCTAAATCGCATACGATTACTGCCATCGAATCATTCATCTCATGATGCCTTTACCCTACGTAATACGCCAAAAAACCATCTGTTTTCAAATATTACATAGCTTTTAATAAAATCTACTGATGAATTGGTATTTAGCAACAAACGAAATGCATTAGATATGCATATTGCTAACAAATAAATACAATTTTTTAAAAACATAAATTCATTTTTATTTAAAAAAATTAAATTAGTAATTTACATTACATTCATAAATAATTTATTATAATTATACACCATAGATTTTGTACTGTCTGTTTACTATTACCCCGTTTATACGCATTTCTTATTTGCAAATAAAACTATTTGCAAAAACTTAACTCACTGTTTATACGCAAATAGCATTCAGAAATATTGTTATATTTTTTGTAATGACACGCAGTAAATATATAGTCATCTGGTAGCATCACACATCTTATTTGCAAATAGCTTGTTATTTGCAAATAGTTTTCGAAACATGTTAAGTTACAATAAAAAAGTAATACGGCAACGCTTTCCACTCTTATATTCAAATAAGAAGTGCGTATAAACGTGGTATATAATAAGAAACTTATTGGTTAAATCAATTTTGTATTATAATATTAAGGAACAACCGCACTTTCAATTAAGCTGCTTCGTTAAATGAGCTTCTTGATATTTTACTTTTTTTTATTGGTTAAATTCATTAATTTTTGTGTAAATTAAAGAACAGACTGCACTTTCTATAACATTAATTTGCTCTGTTGTTCTGTTGAATTTACTTTTATTTGAGATGCTATATTATTGATAGACTCTGTTGCAGTATTTAAAAATGTCTCCATTTGATTTTGGATATCAACGCGTTTCTTTTTTTTTTTTTTAATGGAGTCAATTTGGCCACATCATCGCTGGAATCATCAACTGTGGTATCCAATAAGAAGTCATCCACATTACAAACAGTGCTGGATTAAATAAAAACACTAAAGTAAATAAAATACAGCATAATTGTACATTTTTATATTTCAGTACCTTCTTTTGCTTTGGATGTCGTCTAGAAAACGTAGACACTCAGCATATTTACATATATGGTTTGTAGAACACAGTCTCGCTTCCAGATGGTTGGTTTTCTCGTAGCTTGTACCTTTTATGCGAGTCCCGGACATTTTTCAACCTCTTCCTTGCATCATCCGCTAAAATAATCATAATATGTATATATGTATTACATTTTTAGAAAATAATAAAATACTATCAATACGAATTGCACTAACCTGTGATGCCGACAACATTTCCAATTTTTATCCACAAGTCTTGCTTAAAATAAAAGTTTTTGTACATTGGTGACTGCAAATTATATATGCAATCATGTTTATGTACTTCTGCAATTAATTTTTCCACAATATCACTCATTTTTTTACAAATTTAGAAAATTATACTTTTATTGCACTTTTAAATGTTCTTTTGATTTTCTTTTGTTCTTATTTTTCTTTGCGCCAAAACTTCGAAACCATATGGTTTTGTTTACAAATTGTATGAAATATAATAAAAGTGTGGTAGCATTGTTGAGAGCATTTTACTCTGAGAGTGAGAGCATAAGAAAAGTCGCTGGCAAAATAAAATAGACTCTATCTCACGACTGCTTTCAGCCGCGTCTTTTATATGCCAAATTGTGTGAAGAAAAACGTCAAGCCCCAGTTCTGTTTCATCATTAAGTATTTCTCAATATGGCTTTATGGCTGGTAGGTCTACTATCATAAACCTAGCAGTTTTCAATAAATTTTGTGTATACATTTTTGAAAACAGCTACAAGTAGATGTAATCTATACTGTAGCTCGTTTCTGTATTTCTCGCATCGTAAAGTTATCCGCATGAAACGAGTGAATTGCAACAAAAACAGTGTAAAATGAAACAAAATATGGTTTTTCTCACACAAGTGTTTCTGTATATGTACTTTGCGAGAATGATCTGTCATTTTAATAATTTTCCAGCAATTATTGGAAGTATGTGAGAAAAAGTGTTTCTGTAACAACATTTTGCGAAAAGTTTCTCACAAGAAGTGTCAAAATAACTCACATTTCAAATTGGTGCGAGAAAATCAAAGTTTAAATAAATATAAATATACATATGAAAAGTAAATCTTCTAATATATAAAATTCTCGTGTCACGGTGTTTGTTATCGAACTTCTCCGATTTTAATGAAATTTTTTATGCATATTTGGTAGATATGAGAATAGGATCTAAAGTATATTTTAAATTGCTTGTGGCACGAGGAGGTTAGGGAGAGGGCAATTTCTGTATTTACTAAACTATTAACCCAACAGATGGTTTATGTCCGCCTCATAAATAAATATAAATATTTTTTAATTCGTATGTATAAATGTGGAACAGAAATCAACAGATAATGTACATATGTATGTATGTACTTAATATGTACATATATATACATATTATGTATGTAGCAAATATTTTAAATAAACACAAGAATATGTTTTTAAATAATTTTTTTAATTTGAATGAAAACTAGCACTGCACTATACATTTGGGTTTTTATTTAAATAAAAAAAAATTATAAAGAACAATTGTTGTTTTGTAATTTAAAATTTTTTAGCCTTTCATGGTTTTGCTTTTGTTATAATTAATTTCCCTCGTTGACGTTTCTATTACATTTGACACTTAATTATTGGAAACATTCCAGTAAGAACAAAATCAGCGCAGTCTGTTTTCGCATGCAAATACAGAAACACTTTTTTCTCACAAATCCAGAAACGATGGAATTTTTTGTTTCACACTTTATGTGAGAAATTTTACGATGCGAGAAATACAGAAACGAGGTACTGATTATGCTAAGGCTTTTGATCGTGTACCGCATAAGCTTTTGATACTGAAGCTATCTAAATTAGGTGTTCATTCTCAGATGTTATCTGGGTTCCGTAATTATTTATCCGATAGGGAATCTGTTGTCTCTTTGGATGGTGTTTATTCTCATTCATTTATTAAAGCATCTGGTAGTATTAGGGGTCCTTTATTGTTTAATATTTTTATTAACGACATTAGTCTCTGTTTTAAACATGCTCAGTTCCTATTATTTGCTGATGACCTTAAAGTTTTTAAATTAATTTCAAGTCCTAGTTATGCTTTTAATTTTCAAGAAGATTTAATTAGATTGAGTTGTTGGTCACTGAACAATGGATTATCCGTCAACTAAAGTAAAAGTTTTACAATGACTTATCATAGATGTATTAACCCTATAATTACTCGGTTTTAGGGATTGTCTTTTAATAATCATTTGAATCTGTTTATTGCTAAAGGTTATTCCATGCTAAATTTTATTCGTAGAAACACCGACAATCTTTTTGATCACAATACGAAAAAAATTTTGTTTGCTTTTTTTGTGAGATCTATACTTGAATATGCGTCATTTATATGGAGTCCAGGTACTCAAATTTATAAACATCGAATTAAAAAAATTCAAGTAAAGTTTATAAAATATGCTCTTTCTTAAATTTTTCTTAGGAATAATAATTATTTTTTTCACATAAATATTACTAAAACAACTTATGCTACGAATGAACATTTAAATTTATGATTTTATTTAACTCCCATTCTACTAACTTAGATATGTAAATCTTTTTCAGAAGATAAGAATATGTTGAATAATATTATTATATAATAAATTTTATATTATATTCATTTTCAATTTAAAGATTTAATGTTCTAGTCCGTAAGGATTTTGTTGTACCCATAGACTGAATTATAAATAAATAAATCTAATATATAAAATTCTCGTGTCACGATGTTTGTTATCGAACTCCCCCGAAACGACTCGACCGATTTTAATGAAATTTTTTATGCATATTTGGTAGGTATAAGAATAGGTATAGTATAGTATATTTTAAACCGTTAGGGGTACGAGGAGGGGAGGGAGGGGGCAATTTCTGTATTTCATAATCATTTTTGTTGTTGAATGACAGATGGCGCTACGTCCGCTTCATAATTATTTTTTTTTGTTGAATGACAGATGGCGCTACGTCCGCCTCATACAGGAGAATCGTCGTCGTTCGTATTGCAAACCGAACAAAATTATTGTATGGTATATTTTTCATCGGCGGCGGCAACAATACATTCCCTATTTTTTTATATAACACCTAAAATATGCACTAGAAATATATTGTATAGCAAAAGAACGCTTTTAGTAAATATATATAAATATAAATAGTAAATATATACATACTCGTATGTATATTAATATTTAAGGCTGTTAAGCGACTGGAGTTGAATATCATTGTAACGAAATGAAACAGTTGATCGATTTCGGAGTTTAAGGAATTTAGAATTATTATGCATGTGTAATGTAACGTAACCGTAATGTAAAGAACTTTAAAAATAAAGTTTTCTTACATTTTTACCTAATATTAGTTTTTTTGGTAAAAAGCCTTATCTCGTTAATTGGAGAAAATGAGTTCTATGTAACTCCAATTAAGCGCGGGAATATCAATGAAACACAAATCCAGGTAGTGCAAGAAAGTAATTACCGAAAAATAGTTTCTGACTTTGAGTCAAAAAACAAAAATTTTTATACGTACCAATTAAAGAGTGCTAAAGGTCTAACCGTCGTAGTAAAAGGTATACACTGTAGCATGGATGCAGAAGAGGTGAAGTCTAGCCCTGAAAATAGTGGCTTCAAAGTTAAAAATGTTTCTAACATTCAAAATAGGGAAACAATCCCCAACCTATATTTAGAGTCGAGCTGCAGCCAGGTGACTTGAAAATAAAAAGGAATGAATCGCACCCAATTTATACTTTAAAGTACTTGTTACACAGAAGAGTTACCGTTGAGCTTCCACATAAAAAAACTGGACCTGTTTATTGTCTGAAATGCCAAGAATTTGGCCATAACAAAACTTATTGCAAGTTGTATACCATTTGCGTTGTATGTGGTGAGCCACACAGTTGCGCTAATTGCGAAAAAATTAAAGGTGATCCCAAGGCGAAACAGTGTGGCAATTGCGGCGGAAATCACACTGCCAACTATAGAAGCTGCCCTCTTTACTCGTTTTTTAAAAATTCGTCAAACAGAAAAACAAAGGTTATTCCCGCTCAGCCCAACACACACAGTTAGCGCAAAAATCGGTAACAGCAAACGAAGTTCCAGGCTCTAATTTTATTCGTATTGAAGCCTCAATTGAGAGCTTAATACAAACAGTAAATACTTTCACTCTCACCATGTGCTGTATGATGCAGGAATTGTTGAAAATGCAGTCTACCTTGGAGCAGGCTGTACTAAACAAACCATGAACTTGAAAATATGTTTTTGGAACGCAAACGGCATCTGCCAACATAAAAATAAAATAGAATATTTTCTTCTGGATAAACAAATCGATGTTATGCTTATCTCAGAAACTCATTTGACCTCTCGAAGCTTATTTAGAATTAATGGATATAATTTCTACGACACCCAAGGACCCTCGTGGTAGAGCTTGTGGTGGGTCGGGAATCCTAATAAAACGCAAATAAAGCACTACCTGTTAAATGATTTTTGTGAAGATTATCTTCAAGTAACGAACATCTGTATTAAAAATTATTATCAAAAACTTGTAATATCCTCTGTCTATTGCCCCCATGATTTTCAATTACCGAGAGTCAATATATGGCTTTTTACAATTCATTGGGCTCCAGTTTTCTAGCGGCTGGCGACTACAATACTAAACACACTTTTTTGGGCTCACGTCTAATCACTCCTAAGGGTCGAGTTTTGTTTAATTCAGTTTAATGGGTTTGAACGTAGTGTCAAGTGGTCAGCTAACATATTGGCCATCAGACTGACAAAAAATTTTTGATGTTATTGACTTTGAAATAGCGAAAGGTGTGCCCAACGTCATGATTGAAGTTGAAGCATCTTTCGATTTATCTTCAGACCACTCGCCTATAATTGTTATTATTTTCTCTCATAAAACTGCAACACCAACATCTGCACGTATTAACTGGCTGAAATACAAAAAATATTTGAGTGCTAATTGCTCGGAAAGAATGCCGCTGAGAACACCTTCCGATATAGACGATTCTCTCAGGTTGTTTGAAGCACACGTTAAACAAGCTTTCTTTAGTGCTTCTTCAAATAAAACTAATCAACAAGTGAAATTCAACACTATTTTTTTTGGAAGATATAGAAAGGCTATTGACTGAAAAGCGGAGAGCTCGACGAGAATGGCTACGCTACAAATCGCCTCAGCTCAAATAAAGGCTTAAGGAGTGTACCAAGCAGCTTAGAAAAGTTTTGCAAACACAAAAATCAGCTTCCCTTCAAAAATTTCTTCAAGAGGTAGATGCAACACCATAAATAGATTATTCGCTGTGGCGTGCAGCCAGAGAACTTAAAAGGCCGGTGATATGCAAACCTCCATTACGAGCTTCGAATGGTGACTGGGCAAGAACTGATGCTGAAAAAGGTGCTCTCTTTGTTAAACACTTAGAAAAAGTAGTTACTCCAAATATTTCTGTTGATATTCTTGAACTCCCACCAGTCGTCTCTTTACCAGAAATACCACTAAGATTTAACTTTATGGAGATTGAACAGGCCATTACAAGTCCTGACACCAAAAAAGCCCCAGGTGTCGACAAAATAAGCAACAAAATGCTTCAAGAACTGCCTTATATTTCAAAAAGAATAATACTATTCATTTTTAACAGTATTCTACTCCTAGAACACTATCCAAAAGAATGGAATGGAATGCCAAAGATCGGCAAGGATCATACAAAGGTAGAATCCTATCAGTCTATTCGTTTATTGCCTAACATTTCAAAACTATTTGAAAAGCTGTATATGAGCAAGCTGATGCCTATAGTGACTAGTAATGGATGCATTCCAGATCATCAATTCGGTTTTCGCAGACAACATAGCACAATTGAACAAACTCACAGACTTGTGAATGTCGTTCGAGACACTTTTGAAAAAAAGCAATACTGCTCTGCGCTCTTTATTGATGTCTCACAAGCTTTCGATAAAGTATGAGACGAAGGTCTTATACACAAAATAACGCAAAATCTACCCGAAAACATCGTCAGGCTTTTAAAAAGTTATCTAAATGAACGAAAATTTGTTCAGGGAAGGCAATTTTTAAGCTCACCGCAGTCGATTGAAGCCGGAGTTCTCCAAGGCAGCATCTTCGGTCCCTTACTTTATTTAATACATGCATCTGACTTACTGTTATGCAGGAACATTCACACGTAAACATTTGACGATGATACAGATGTTCTAAGCATTCATGAAAATCTAGTAGGAGCTTTCCGAAACTTACAAGGGTATATATCTAAATTGGAAAAATGGCTAAAGCAATGGCGTATTAAAGTTTTTTTTTTTTTTTTTTGGTGGTAGTTTTATTATTTATTGAATCTTCAATTATAAATTGAAACATCAATAAGTTTTTCAAATCTTAAATCTAAAAATACATAAATATATGTTTAGCCAGTGCTAAACAAAATTTTTAATTCCAACTGTTGATTTTTGATGTTTTACATCTCTTGTGTACGGATGAGAGAAAGAGTATCCTTCCTTCTCAACCGGGTGTGGCCACTATAATTTAGAATGTTGCGCGCAAGTGGATTTGGGTGCAATACTAGTTTTTCAATATATTTTTTAGCGTGTTTTGAAAATACTGTCTTCACCAACGGAACATCAAGATCTTTGTGAATTCGCTGATTTCGGATATACAAGGGGGCTGCAGTAATTGTACGTAGAATTTTGTTTTGTCGCCTTTGAAGTTTTTCTACACTTGATGCTGAGGCAGTGCCCCATAACTGGATTCCATAGGCCCATATTGGTTTCAGGATCGCGTTGTATAACAAAAGTTTACAGTCAAGACTTAATATAGAATTTCTTCCAATAAGCCAATTCATTTGGGCTGCTTTTAATTTCATTTGTGTCAACTTTGCGTCTATATGCGATTTCCATGTTAAACGACGATCAAGATGAACGCCTAGATATTTTACTATAGTTTGTTGCGGTATTAAAGTTAACGAGCAGAAATGTGTAAAATAGAGGCTATACCGCAACACACTGTGTTCAAATATCTAAGCGTTCATCTTGATCGTCCTTTAACATGGAAATCGCACATATACGCATCGTTGCCAAATGTGCAGATTTATTTATTTTTATTTCTAAATTTTAAGTTTATTTAAGAAAAATTATGGCAACATTGTATAGACGCAAAGTTGATCCAAATGAAACTAAAAGCATCTTGTGCTGTTGCGTTAAAATTTTCAGTTTTAAGCGAATGCATTGTATTCGGGTTATCCATAGTTATAAGCAAGGCAAGTTTAAATATGCACAAAATTAAAGAAAAAAAAGAGAGCAAAGAAGCACAAAATAAACGCCAAATAAGCCCAAGAATAAGCAAAAAAAAGCTGAAATATGCTTCCAAAAATTAATGGAAACCATTAACTGAAGAATGTAACCACTTTTCATTTATTTTATTGAATAATTTTTCCTGCAAAGCACAATCATATGTTTTTTTAGATTTTCAAAAAGAAAAGATTGATTATCGCATAAAACTGTAGAATAAATTAAAAAAAATCCATTCAACATCATTGGATATAGTGGGAGCGAACTTAAACAATAATAATTCGCTTGGAGATAGCAAATCAATGTATTCATCAGCTTTTGTTTTCAAAATTTTTCATCTTTTCTTCCACTTTTTCTATAATAGACACATTTTCTTTTAATTAAAGTCCTCTTCTTTCTAGTTTGATTATACCTCGGCAAATACACTCGAAATTTTCTTTTATGTACGGGAGATAAATTTTAAAGATGCATTTTTAAATAGAGCTTTTGCGTTATATATTGATTCCACATCATCGTCGGTGTTCAGTCACAACTACTATTAATGATTTAACATATTTTATTCTCTGTTGTTTCCATTCAATACATTCCGTGTCGATTTGCATTAGGTTTCTTTTTCTTATAATCTGTAACTGTTCCTTTTTGTACTTGCAATTCTTCACCCTTTTTTGTAACACAAATTAAACAATCATTCATTCTTGTCGTGATCATTAAAGCGAATAGTTAACTCAATATTACTGTGTTTTATTTTTTGCTTTACATCGCTTTTCGATTCTTCATTTGGCGACCGTGACAGGACAGTTAAGATTATAAGAAAATAACTGCACTTTTTTTTTTTTTTTTTTTTTTTTTTTTAGGACCAGCACTCAGGGGATGACCCCTACGTATGCAGTGCATTGTGCCGGAACTCAGAGAGAGGTATAGAGTAGATAAGATAGATGTTGAAAATGTAGAAGGCTTAACTCTTTTACAACTCTGCTTTGCGCGTTATGTTAATTTGTATAGCAGTGTTGTGGCGTCTCCGGTGTTAGGTAGACGCATTAACTTTGTTAAGCTATATTGGCAGGCATTTTATTAATTGTTTTACTTCGCCGATGTTTCTGCTAACCGACGAAGGAGGGCAATGTTGTGTACATTAGCTTAGAACATCATCAATCGCTGTCGGAACAGTTTTTTAGTGACCAGTGCTATGCCTTCATCACTTAAATAGTCCGACAACAATTAATACAATGTCTCACTAATATACATTAGAGAAATTAATGATGTTGATTGACTTGCTCTGGCCAGGGTTTGAACCCAGGCCCCACGTCATTGTTTGCTTAGTAGTCAACGCGCTAACCACTTCAGCCAACACCACCCTCAAATTAATTAATTAATTGTTAATTCACATATTAAAATTAAAATTGGATTGTTGGAATAAACTCAAGTAGAGTATTATTTATACAAATAATCGTAACATATGTACATACATACATACATATGTACATATAAACTGTACATATTGTCAAACAAAAACATTTTTTGTGCTGAAGAAAAGCAAAATCAAACTTTATCGTCATTATCATCAAGGTATCATCCTAATCATCGTCATCGTTGCTTACAAGGGCTACTCAACAAAAAATTCACATAATTGTCGACCTAAACATCATCATCGTCATTCACAACATTTTCATCGTCTTCGCTGTATACATACACATACATAGTTTGGTTACTAGCAGTATACAAGTCATAAACACCTACATTCTTCATCGTCATTCAGCAAAATCAACAAGTAGCTAAGTAAAATTCATTGCAACATTACTCCCGGCGATACTTGTATACATACATTCATTTATACAAGTGAATTGCAACACAACAGTTACCAACTTTACTCAACTTGTTTAGAACCCAATAAGAAAAAATGATCACTGAAAAAACCAACAATATGGGCAACGATAAAACTGATTCTGGAGTCAGCCCTCTTTCTGCTTTAAAGCAACAACGAACAACTATGAAGGGAAATATCACGCTAATGAAAACTAAAATAGATAAGGACGGCGGGCCATCAGATTATACAATTCTTGAATGTCGGCTACAAATCCTCGAATCCTATTTCAAGCAAATTAGCCACATTCAAGCACAAATTGAGAAGATGGATGAGTCTGATACCAACCGATCAGACATCGAAGAACTTTTCATATCTGCCAAGGCTCCATTGGTAAGTTTTATGAATGCGAAACGAAGTTTGAGTGATATAGATCAAAGTTTCTTGAATACAACTCAAACTTTAGTGTCACATCAAAATCGTTTGCCTCAACTTAAATTACCGAAATTTGATGGAAAGTATTCCGAGTTTGCTCGATTTATCAATACTTTCAATACATTAGTTCACAATGAGGCAAGCATTCCTATCATCGACAAGTTTAATTATTTACTTAATTGTCTATCTGGCCAAGCATTGGCGGTCATTGATGCTTTAACCGAGCGGTATGACAACAAATCATTAATTTTTGTCGATCATATCAATGCATTGTTTTCAATACCTTCAATGAATAAACCGAGCGCTGTTTCGCTACGCTCAATTCTCTATAACGTATCAGTAGTTCATTGCTCTCTTTAGGCTCGGAACAAGATGTAATGAATGCCATCATCATACACATTATTTTATCAAAAGTGGATACAGAGTCAAAACGGGTTTATGATGAAAAACAAGGTTTCAGTTCTCTACCATCATGGGGTGAATTTAATTCAATTCTCAGCCGTCGTTGCCAATTTCTTGAGAGCCGAGCCTCTGAAACTGAATCATGGCATGATATTGAACACAAATCTATACCTAAATTTAAACGTTCAGGTTTAACGCTTCTAACAGCGAACAATATATGTGATTATTGCCAAAGCAAAGAACATACCATTGGAAATTGCTTTTCGTACTTTTCATTACCAGTAGTTCGCCGATTCGACTTTATCAAGAGCGCTCAGCTATGCATAAATTGTCTTAGTAAGGGTCATAGGGTATCAAAATGCCAATCGAAATCAATATGCAAAACTTGTCGTGTTTCTCATCACTCAACACTACACAATCAAAGCTCACAATCATCGTCGGACCAAAAATCCTCTTCGGAACAACACCACTCAGTTTCGAACTCATCGTATCTTCATCGACCCTTATCGACTTTCCAATCGTCATCACTTCAGCCATCGTCAACATCGTTCAAGCCATCGTCGTCGTACCATTCCAATTTAACTCAGCAGGTTCCATCTTCAAATTTAACAATTAGTCCTGCAGCCATTCATTTAACACAAAATTCTGCCGTCACTCCGAGCTATCGTCGTCGGGTTTTGCTCCCTACAGCCATCGTTTTCGTTCAAGACATTTTCGGAATTTTACAGCCCTGTAGAGCCCTTCTAGATTCTTGTTCAGAGATCAATCTAATTACCCAAGAAGCTGCTAATCGTCTTCGTCTTCAACCAGTCAAGTTTATTCAAGAAATAGCTGGCGTTTCAGATATTCGTACTCATCTCAAATACAAGGTTACTGCAACTGTCAAATCTCGTATGTCGAACTTTGAATTTACTTCAATATTTTCGATCACAAAATCAATTTCGTCCCAACAGCCATCAGAGCGTATAAACAGCGAAAAGTGGAACATTCCAGCTAATCTGGAACTGGCCGATCCACAGTTCTGCGTACCTCAACGGATTGATTTGCTCTTTAGTTCGGAGATATTCTTCGATTTGTTGCTTGATGGAAAGCTTGACCTTGGAAATGGCTTGCCTTGCTTAATAAATACAGCTCTCGGATGGATAATTGGAGGTAAAATTAATTCTTGCGCACCAAATAATGTTTTGTCATGCAATGTAGTAACTTGTCAAGAATTAGATACATTACTCAAAGCTTTCTGGGAGATCGAAGAATTTACTGAAAACAAATCCGTTATGTCTGAAAAAGAAATTAATTGCGAGTCTCATTTTGTTAAAAATACAGTTTTTGATCAAAGTGGCAGAGTCAAAGTTCGTTTGCCATTTAAGGCCCCAGTTACAAAACTTGGCTCCTCATTCGAGGCAGCTCGTCGTCGTTTTATTTACATCGAAAAACGGCTTCAAAGGGATGAATTAATAAAAAGCATGTATACTGATTTTATCAATGAATACATTGCTCTTGGTCATATGTCTCTAGTGAGCTATGAGGCATTGAATAAACCCCATTATATAATGCCACATCATTCAGTTTTGCGTCTCCAAAGCTCATCAACCAAATTGAGGGTAGTTTTTGACGCTTCGGCTCGTACATCGACAAATATTTCGTTGAACGAAATATTAATGGTAGGTCCAACTATTCAACAAGATCTTATTATAACAATTCTTTGTTTTCGTTTTCATAAATTTGCGCTGTCAGCGGACATTTGCAAAATGTACAGACAATTCATGGTCCATGAAGAAGACAGAAATCTGCAACTCGTCCTCTGGAGGGACAACATAAGCAGTCCACTAAATTTATATCAGCTCAACACCGTAACGTACGGTACTTCGGCAGCACCTTTTCTGGCAATACGTAGCCTCTTATTTATCGCTGAAATATACAAGCAAGAATTTCCCATTGGGACCTGGGCGCCAAGCAAGATTTTTACGTTGACGATCTTCTCACTGGCGCATCAAATCTTGAAGAACTTTTAATTAAAAGAAATGAGATTACACAAATTCTAAGTAAAGCTGGTTTAAAATTATCTAAGTGGAATTCCAATTGTCCCCAGTTGACACATTCCAATGAAGAACTTATATTCAAAACAAATAATAAAACCATCACTAAGGCTCTTGGAATGTCCTGGAAGACTGATAAAGATGTCCTTTGTTTTCAATTCGACCTGTCACCCATTGAAGTGCCAACAAAACGTTTAGTTCTAAGTGTTGTTGCAAGAATTTTTGACGTACTTGGATTATTGAGCCCTATCGTAGTTTCCTGCAAAATCTTGATCCAAGAAATGTGGAAGCAGCAAATCGGTTGGGACACGCCTTTAAATGAGCAACTTGCAAATCGTTGGTTTCAAATCGAAAAAACTTTATCACATATTAATCAAATAGGAATTCCCAGATTTGTTGGACTATTCCCAGATCTAAATTTTGACATTCATGGCTTTTCTGATGCCTCACAATTAGCATATGGTTGCTGCATCTACATTAGGGTACCCATTACACATGGGTTTCATGTGAATCTACTCATTGGAAAATCGAAGGTAGCACCTGTCGCTCAACAATCTCTACCCAGACTAGAGCTATGCGCGGCATTATTATTGAGTCGCACATGGACAAAAATCAAAGACAAATTTCAACGATATAAATATCGAATATTTTTCTGGTCAGACTCCAAAATCGTACTGAATTGGCTCAAAAATCATTCCTCATCATACGTGAGTTTCGTCGCTAATCGGGTTTCAGAAATTCAGAATACGACTAAGAATATACCTTGGCGGCATGTTCCATCGAAAGAAAACCCTGCAGATGTTGTATCACGTGGTTGCCTTGCTAACGAGCTCAACTCCACAATATGGTTTAGAGGTCCAGAATTTCTCACGAAAGATGAAATAAATTGGCCTAAAGGCATGGTATCTAATACTGATTCTCCAATGTTAGAAATCAGAAAGACTTCATTCAAAACAACAATCATCGCTAACTCTATAATTTCTCAAATCATTAATAATCAATCATCGTATCTTCGAACTCTACACATCATCGTTTACATTCATCGTTTATTCCACAAAGAAATGCGAAATTTGTATATTACAGCGGAAGAGCTCAAATTGGCTTTCTGGAAGGTAATACATGATATTCAACAGACGTCATTTAAAGAAGAAATTGAGCTACTTCATAAAGATTTATAGGTAGACGTGGAATACCTCAGCGTTTATACTGTGATAACGCAACAAATTTTGTTGGTGCTCAGTCAAGGCTTAACGAATTCAGGCAACGCTTTTTTGAAGATAATAATACCAAAGCTCTCATGGAATACAGCGAAGTGATTGGCTTTCAATTTTCGTTTATCCCACCCCGATCTCCTCATTTCGGTAGCCTTTGGGAATCTGCTATTAAATCCACCAAAACAATTTTAGTCAAAAATATCTCTAACGCCAGAGTTACATAATTACAAACTGTATTAATCGAAGTAGAAGCAATCTTAAACTCTCGTCCTTTGGCACGAAGATCTGACGACCCGAATGATGGTGAAGCCCTGACGCCCGCTCACATGCTGATTAGCTCATCGCTGCTATCGTTGCCTGATGAAAACTTGGATCATTATACAAATATCAACTACTTAAAGCTTTGGCAACTCGTCACATACTTAAAGCAACAGTTTTGGTCACAATGGGTACGAGATTACGTCCTTAGTCTCCAACAGAAAGCAAAGTGGTTCAACCCCAAAGTCAATATTACAGAGGGAAAATTAGTTATTATACACGAAGATAACTTACCCCCGCAAAAATGGCTTCTTGCACGCATCGTAAAAAAAATTCCAGGACGTGATGGAAAAATCCGAGCAGTAGAGGTCCAAACACCTACGGGTAGATTAAGAAGATCCATTTACAAATTTGCTCCTTTACCAATTGACGAAACTGATTGAAAGAAGGCTTTCAATGGGGCGGAGTATGTTCAGTCACAACTACTATTAATGATTTAACATATTTTATTCCCTGTTGTTTCCATTCAATACATTCCGTGTCGATTTGCATTAGGTTTCTTTTTCTTATAATCTGTAACTGTTCCTTTTTGTACTTGCAATTCTTCACCCTTTTTTGTAACACAAATTAAACAATCATTCATTCTTGTCGTGATCATTAAAGCGAATAGTTAACTCAATATTACTGTGTTTTATTTTTTGCTTTACATCGCTTTTCGATTCTTCAGTCGGAAAGTGCATTGAACACATTGCAAATTTCTGTATAGTTTTCACAATAATAAATAGCACTTTTAAGCCAATCTAGTTTGCAATTTCAAGAGTTAAAGAATAGAAAATTGCATGTGTGAAAAAAGGACAAACTTTTGCTTTTTATTTGCAACAGAAATATTAAAAAATTATTTTCAAGGTCTGCCAAAGTGCATTATAAGCAAATTCAAGCAGAGTATATCAAATAAAGCAATTTTGCAAAAAAAGGTACAAAATAAGCGAAATCAAGCTTTTCCAGCAAAAAGCTAAAAAAACTTGCCTTGGTTATAAGGTCTAAATCTTGCTCGCTTTGTAATCTAATGGTATCATACGACAAATTTTTAGCGGAGATAGAGGACCTGGGAGGACTATGTACTACTGTTGGTGGCTTAGGAGTTGATAACGAACTATTTAAACTTATGGGTATATTGTTTCTAGATGGGGTAGTATTTCGTGACTTCCCCCTGTTTGATGTACTCCTAGTACTCAAAAAAAAAATAAAGTTTATTATTTGGAAAAAAGTAATAAAAATTGGAAAAAGTATAACTTTTGACTATATTGGAAAATACTCTGACGACAAAAAAAATTTAGTTGATTCAAGATCAAGGGAATGCAATTTAAAATGAAATTAACACAAAACAAAAACCCGGTACAAAAAAAATAATTTATAGAGAAGGATGCAACGAATAATTTTTGCTTTAAATAAGGTTTTTCATATTATTCAGACTATCCATCCAATAAAAAAAACTACGGGTAGCACTCCGGGAGTGCCGACAGAAGTGAAAACGTTTTGTGATTACAACAATACACGTGCTATTGCCAAAAAAATTATGCGTAGATATAAACAATTATATAAATACATGCCACAAATTTAACCACTTATTAAGGCGTATGCAACAGGTGAGCTTACTAGCACAGCTGACTGAGCACGCTTTATAGCAAATTTTCATACAAACTGATATAGTTCGAAGAGAGTACATACAAAATGGTTACAGATTGATACTCATACGTATGAAAATGCTTTTAATTTGTTTGTGTGTTTTGATATGAAGCGAGTGCTTTATACCAACAAAATACATGTTGTTTTTGGATTGTTGTACTTGTTGTTGCATACCTGCTAGTTTTGCCATGCCACTTATTGTAAACGCAAATGCAACTGCTCCCGAGAAGTTAACAACCTAAATTTTTTTCGGTCAAAATGAAGAGAGCGCCATCTTTGTGTACTCTTCTTAATCAGTTTCACTCAAATTGACGAGTGCGCCCTCTTTGGTGCACCAAAAAATTAGTGTTTTTCTCATATATGGCAACATCACGCTCGCTTCATTTTGAGCGAAAAAATTTAGGTGTTGGGCCTTACTACGGTTCTCGATTCGACTTCGCCTGCTGTAATAGATTAAAGAAAAATTTTGTGTGTTCCTTTAATCTAGTACAACAGTCGAATTCGATTCGAGAACCGTAGTAAGGCCCAACACCTAAATTTTTTCGCTCAAAATGAAGCGAGCGTAATGTCAAAAACTATGACGGTGTCGCGAAATCAGATATTTTAGCCCACCCAAAACCTCCGTACCGCGCAAATAGAAGTTTTCACTTCAAAAATATTACAAACTGATGAATTCAATTTTTTTTGAGGCACCTCAATATTTCTGAAGAAACATTCCGAGGCAACTGGCCTTACAGAATACAAAAAAAAAAAGTTTCCCACGCTAGGCAACTGCAACGCAATAATCCAAGTTCCTCTTAAATGTTTTGGACTAATTGAAAAGTGCGAAGAACTTTATAGTTTGTTGAAACAACATTTGTCCAATTGATGCTTATATAAATTAGACATACATAGTGTCTAGAATATATGACTCCTAAATGGAAAAATGTTATTAGATGTTAAGTATAAAGGTTGTTAAACTACACGTGAATTCACCAAAGAACTTGATTTGCAATTGAAAAATAAAGAAAAGACCAGAAATCTTATTGTTTGCAACAATATTGAATTTCTAAATACAATTAGGTGAAAAATTGGAATCAATGTTGGCCCCACGTTGAGCGCCATCTATATTGCACGTTTAGTTCAACGACTTTATCCAAAGCGAAGTACTTTTGGCATGTAAAAAAAATAAGGTTAAACCACCAGCTCAGTAAATCAAAGGCGTAGTTCTACACCCCAAATGGATATGTGCAATCATAGCAATTACATGTCTTATAAATGAAAAGCCTAGGAAGTGCAAAAAGGTTTCAATGCAAAAACAAGTAGATATATCTATGTTGTTAATGATATTTTTCTTCTTTAAGCTAATAAGGCCTAACGTAGTTAATGTTAATAAAACAGCTTTATTACATTTTTTACCCAACGTTTCGTCAATTGTTTGTTGACTTCTTCAGGGGTTTCGTCTATTTAAAATTGTTAAAAAACATTATATTATATTTTGAAAAGTTTTTTCACTGTACAATAATTACTTACAATAATACAAATGTTCAATTAAAAGGGATTGCAATATAAAATTATTTTTGACATTTTTTAATGCCGAAAATTTTTTTAAAAAATTAATAAATAAAAATATATTTTATAAACACAGTTGGTGCTGTTATTTGATTGCAACAATATAACTAGCGCTGATATTATTGGTGTCCTCTTTTATGTTCATCGTTCTCTCTATGTTCTTTTGTATGCGCAAGCTTTCGATTGTGTATCATTTTCTCTCTATATTTTCTCTGTCTAAAATTCTCTCATTATCAAAATCAACTATATGTTTGTTGTTGATGTTATGTGCTGACAAAGCTGTTGATGTTTTTTGTTTTTATACCCTTCACCAAAAATGGTAAGGGTATTTGTAGGTTTGTCATTACGTGTGTAATTTCCACAATATTTATATGAGGTTCATATGGTATATATATTCTGGATCCTTATAGATAAAAAAGTTAACTGAGCCCTGTCCGTCTGTCCGTCTATCCGTCTGTCTGTACGTGAAATCCATTTTCTGAAGACACTAGAAGAGCTAGAGAATTGTTTCTTAAAGTAAAATGTAGGGATTTTTCTAAGGATGCTTTGTATTGAAAATCAGCAAAAATAAAAGTATCGATTCTGAAATGGATACATATACAAATAAATAAAGATATATATATATTCATTGCAGAAATAAATTTATAAATACACTAGGTGCCTCAGTAGTATTGAATACGGGGTAAAGCGCATTGAATATTTGTCAGAGACAATAATTCAACACACGACCCATCGTGCTACTGAGGCTTGTTAGTTCTTTGTGTATATTAACTTAATAATAACTCAACGTATTTTTTCGTACAAACCCCTTTTTGTCACACAAATAAGCATGTGTGTATAAAAATACAAGGTATTTGCTTTTGAAAGATCAACACATTCAAATCGTTATTTGCTTTTAACATACCAAGCAGTGCTGCCACGACCAAAAAAATATTACAACCAAATTTTTTGAAAAAGTTACCAAATGTGAAAAAATAACCAAATTTAAAATGCATTTTTTATTAAAAAAAAAATTAAAATTTATTTAAAGTTGCATTACATACAGTTTATTTGCATTTTATACATAGTTAAATAATAATTGCAAAACAAGAAAACAAAAAAAAAAACAAATCATACTAATAGAAAATGAAAAGGAGAAACTTAAATTGAAATCAGTTTTTGTTTATTTGAGCCCTTATTCGTAAAAATAGTTTTTTCATAGGAGTTAAACCTGTCAAATGTTTATACAAAATTCATTTGATTGAAAGTTTATAAATTAAAATTTTTTTTGAATAGGATCATTACAATAAACAAAATTTTTACTGCACATTTATAAAAAATAAGAAAGGAAAAAAAGAAATTTTTTTTACATATTAATAAAATTCTTATTAATAAGTGAAAAACATAACAAGAAACTTAAATTTAAACAAACTTTTTAAAGTGTTTATTTATTTAAAATAAGCAATATTTGTAGTTCAGAAAAATATGTAATTGTTTTACAAAATTTTTCTTTTAAATCAAAAAATCAATAGATTTACAATTCACAGTATTGAGATTAGAAATTATATTCGAATTTTCAATTCATATCTTTGGCAGACCATAAATAATGGGCAACATTTTGATTTTTGCACAACTGTTTCGATTGGATAATATTGTTAATAGTTTTAAAATCAAGACTATTACGAAATTTGGTTTTGTTTAAATTAAGCTGTAAAAACATTCTTTCGGCTGCAGCAGAACTATGTGGCAATGATAATAAATTTTGTACGAAATAAAAAAGTTGTTGGAAAGTTTTTTCGTTCATCCCATTTTTGTTTTGAAAGTTGTCAGGTCTAGTTAGATGTGAATCACTGAATATTTTTTGATAACACAGAGCAGATCATTTAGTAGTACGGAGAGGTGTTGACAGTGTTGGGACCCAATCGTACTATGAACAGGTAATTAAAAATTTAAAAAATTGTTTTCAAAGTTTAACAAGTTATATATATAGTTAAAAAATATTCAAACGAAAAATATTCGCATCTCACATTGAAAAATAAAATTACCAATTTTGGTTAGAAATAACAAAAAACGGCAGCTCTGATACCAAGCACTATTCTACACACATAAAAAATTTCAATTTTTTTTCACCAAAGCACGTTATAAACATAAATATGTATGTATGCACACACATCGTTTTTAGAACACTATACGTACCAGACAAGTAAACTCTGTGGAAAAAAATGTCGCACACTGATGATTACAAATATACTCTGATGTATTTATATGTATGTTAAAAATGCTTTTGTATTTATCTTTTAAAATGTTGTATATTTGTCAATTTGTTTTTTCATTTTAAAAATTTAAATATATGTACATAGGCTTGTAACTATATTTGAAAATAATAAACAGGTTATTTTATACATATATATATATATATATATATATATTTAAATTAATATACACAAAGAACTATCCAGTCTCAGTAGCACAATGGGTCGTGTGTTGGTTTATTGTGAGCGACTCCTCAGTTCAATACTGGAGTATTTATTTTAAATTTATTTCTGAAAGGTTTATAAAATTGTATATACATACATATGTATGTAATCAAAAATCAGAACCGAAATTTTATTTTTGCTAAAGTAAATTAAAACGCTATGGTATGATACAGGTGTAGGTACTACACGGTAAATATACATTTGTGTATATATATGTATATATATATATATGTATTTTTCGGTTAATTGCACATCAAAATTTGCACAACTTTTTGTTCAATTAACCGGGGAACCAATTAGCCGATACCCGCTTAATTGAACAAATCGTTCAGTTACAAGAATCCGCATAATTGGAACTACTAATGAATTAAAAGAAATCGCATATGTATGTGCACTTTAAGTTTTTCAAAATAATTTTTTTTTTTACCTTAAACGAAAAAAATGCAGGTAACAGAAAAAAATGTACATATACATATGTGTATACGCAGGTATTTATTATTGTAAGTAGGTACATAATTACTATTAAATGCACTATTTATGTGCTCATTAGTTTTACAAAAAAATAAAATTTATAAACTAAAAAACAATTCATATATTGGTTTTACAAAAAAAAGACATCAACTTAAAGAATAAAAACAATTCATTTGCAATTAACCGGGTAAAAGTAAGAGGAAATTTATTTTTGATGACATGAATTTTGAACCAATTAAGCGGGAAAATCAATTAACCGGGTTCAATTATCCGAGGAAATTTACATGTGTTTTCGTATGCAATATTTTTTTGCCCGATCATGTGGTTCAATTAAGCGTGGAAACCAATTAACCGTAGGGTCAATTAACCGAAAAATACTGTATACATAATTGAAATGAGCCGTCGCTAAAAAGTATTTTGTCACCAGTAAAATAACTTTCCCTTTTATGAGGTGTTTTTTGATATGTACATACATACATAAGTACCTGTGTAATAGGTCAATAACGAAGAATAAATAACTTACATAATTACTATTTGAACTAGCCCTACGTTAGAACAATGAATATTATTTTAGCCTTCTCGAAATCGATAAACTGATACGTTCTGATTGGATAATATAAGTACATACATACATATGTACCTAATATGTATAATAGCTACATATTTCTACATATTTCATTTACAAATATTTCTCGAATAATTTGCACAGAGTAGGTACATTTGCCAAAAAAAAAAAATCATAAAAAAGTAGTACATAAAATGTACAAAAACATATTAATTTATAAATATTTTGTAACTATGTGTGTACATATATGTGTGTATGTTAAAAATGCTTTTGTATTTAGAAGTAAAACATATGTGATTTGTTTTTCATTTTAGATTCCTTTTAAACTCAGTGAGAAAAAAAGTAATGATAAAACATGCACACATACTGCTTACAGTATTATCAAAGGATATTAACAAAGGATATACAGGCTTATTATATTCTGCGAATCACATATATATGCATTGGTGAAGGGTATATAAGATTCGGCACAGCCGAATATAGCACTCTTACTTGTTCAATATCACTTCTATGTTCAGCCATTCTGTTCACTAAATTTCTTTTAGTTGTGCCAATTTATATAAGGTTGCATTGTTCTTCGTTGTTTCCCTTACATTGTAGTTCGTAAACTACGTTACATTGTTGTTGTTTATCAGTTTGCGCTTTTACTCGTGTAAAAAGTTTGTTTATTGTTGTGTTTGATTTGTATGCAAATTTTATGTTATTTGTTTCAACAGCTGCTTTTATTTCTTTTTTATCCGACAAGCCAGGAATAAATGATACACTAATATTTTGTTGTTATTATTTCCTTCGATATATGTTATTAGATTAGTGCTATTTTTTAATTTTATTTTAACGTCATTTATTAAGGAATTTATTAATTTGGTAGGGAAGCTGTTGTTTTTGAGTATTGTTATAATTTTTTGTATGTTTTTTGTGTGAAATTGTGTATCACTTATGTATGTTGAGAACTCTGAAAATAAGACTTTTGGCGGTATTTATAATTTGACTTTTAGGCTGCGTTGCATTGAAATTAATTATTCTGCCCGATGAAATTTCTTTCGAATACCAATCTAGTAAGATCTTGCCTTTTTCCCTGTGCAGGGTTATGTCTAGGGTTCCCACCTTTTTTTTTTTGCAATTAAAGTACATTGGTCGTTAAAGGTTAAGAAAAAAAGTACACAGTATAAAAATAAAGTACAATTTATATATATATATTATATCAAATAATTATCATATATAAATTAAGGTAAATAATTAATTAATTTTTTATCAGCTTCAGAGACGCTTTGTTTCTTTCGTCTTTTCATTTGCTCTTCTTTACAGAAAAACTCTCTCTGTGAATGCTGACGTGGCAGGAATAGAAATTAAAAATGAAATTACTTTACACAAATTTAATAAATTATCACCAGTCTTATTAAATAATAGCTGCCATTTACTTGCTGTAGATAATTCCGCAAAACCTTCAGAACTGTATATCTGATCATAAATTTTGTTTAATGACGCAATTTCTCCATAAAGATCATCCATATTTTTGCTGATTTAAATTTCCGTTTATTCTAACAATATTATCAAATTCAACTTTGCTCTTTAAAGTTTTATTGCTAATTGTAAATAACCAGTTTGTATTTTTGAAATCAAACCATTTATTCAGGTACTCTAAGGCTTTATCGATAAATAATAAAAAATTCATGTGAATTTCCCTGGTCAGTTCCGGTGCAGACAAAAGATTTATTTTTTTGCTTGTTTCATATCCAAATTGCCATGACATAGTCTTAAGAAAGATTCGCCACTGTAAAAAAACGTCAACAAATGACTAATATAACCCGAATCTATTTTGAATTGTAGATAAATCAAATCATGCGAAATAAAGTATTTTGGTGTGCCTTATTGTTTCTATAAAGTATAGAGTACAATTAATCAAAAAAACGTACAATACTTTATTATAAAGTACGGGTGGCAAACCTAGTTATGTCTAGATAGTTTATACATCTATTATTTTCTACTTCAGTGGTAAATTGAATTTTTTGGTGATATTTGTTGAAAACGTTGAGAATTGTATTATTGTCATTATGGTTTATAACTGCCAAGATATCATCTACATATTTGACTATGTATGATCTACATATATGACTATTTTTTGTTGTAATTCAGGAAGAGATGCGTCAAGAAGGTCATCTAATACAATATCAGCTATAGTGGGTGAAAGTGGACTACCCATTGGCATGCCAAATATTTGGTTGAAAACAGTTTTATCAAATACAAAGTAATTGTTGTCAATAAGACAGAATCTAAATATCTTTAGAAACATTCAGCCCAATCACGAATATTCCCTCGGAATTTATTTCTCACGGAAAACAATTTTCTCGAGAAAAAATTCCTCCTATCATAAACTTAAAGGGAGTAAAAAAATAAATAAGTGGCAGCATCGAATTTCGACGACATCGGTTTTACTTATTTACATTGTAGTTTTCTTTGCGAGACAAGTTTAAAGTTTTGTGTTAAGTGAATTGTTTATGTGAATTAAATGTAATAAAAAAGAAAAAATGTATTCTATAGCTTTCCGAATAGGAGGACCCATAGCATTGAGTTCAACCTCAGCTTTGCTCCAAAATCTAGCAAGTATTTCCTTGCCGCCTTTAAAAAACCCACAAGCAATGTCTAGGTTGGCTTCCATTAAAGACAGCAAATGTTGAATTTGTTGCTTATTTGTGCTTTTCGACCTTAAAATATAATTTTTATTTATTTTATTTCTTTAAATTCAATAAAAATACTTACACGTTTCACAAGCTCCCTTTAATATTGCAGGTGAATTTTTATTTGCGGAAAAACGAAAAACATATGTGCTTAGAATAAGTATATTTTTCCCGCGGAATATTTTTTCCCTTTCTTAGTTGATAAAACAGGTATGGTAAAAAAAATTTCTCACGGAATATATGATTAAAATAGGAGTAAAGGGAAAAATTTCATGATGAAAATTCGTTTATGATTGTTTTAGGTATTTTCGTGAAATTCTTAATAATGTCTATTTACCCATTATCGTTTTGATGGCAACGTCTAGTGATATATTAGTGAACAGAGAAACTTCATCAAATATTATAAAGATTTCACTTTCATTGATTTCTAGATCTTTTAATTGATTTTTCAAATATGAGGAGTTCTTAATGTTTTGCCAGTTGGTAGCAAGGTACTTTTACGGAAGAAACAATGGGCCTCAGAGGTGTTCTAACTTTGTGAATTTTTGGTAATCCATATATCCTTGGTGCTATAGCGGCGCAACATTGTAATTTACGTTTTTCATAAAGATTAATATGTTCTTTCTTCTTCTTCTTTCAGAAATGATGTTATTATTTTGTCGTTGTAATTTTGTTTTAGGGTCTATTCTCATGGGCCTGTAAATCTCTCTGTTTTCAAGTAATGACTCCATTTTTGTATTGTATTCATCTTTATACATTACTAGCTGATCCCGGTGTACTTCGCTACCCCCCTCGTTATAAAATAAAATGAAAAGTATTTATATATATGCTATTGTGACGATCGGTCCAGTAGTTAAGCCTATATTACGATTTTTAATTTTCCTAAAAAGGAGCGTGGTCCCATCCACTTTTCTCCCGGTACGTATTCCAATTTATGCCAATACCATATGTACCAAATATCATCGACATAGGTCAAAAAATGCCCATAATATGGCGATTTAAATTTTTGGGTAATATGGGTGGTGCCACTCCTCTTTGTCCAATCCCGCCCATATTTGCAGCAGCACTAAAAAAATGCACACCAAACCGACGTACCAAATTTAGTTCAAATACCGTTTTCAGGAGCAGAAATAATAGATTTTTAATTTGTGGTTTGTATGAGAGGTACCACGCCCCTTTGTCCAATCCCGTCCATATTTGCAGCAGCACATAAGAAATGCACACCAAACCGACATACCAAATTTTGTTCAAATACCGTTATCAGGAGCAGAAATAATAGATTTTTAATTTGTGGTTTGTATGAGAGATACCACGCCCCTTTGTCCAATCCCGCCCATATTTTCAGCAGCACTTAAAAAATGCACACCAATCCGACGTACCAAATTTTGTTCAAATACCGTTATCAGGAGCAGAAATAATAGATTTTTAATATGTCGTTTGTATGGGAGGTACCACGCCCCTTTGACCAATTGGACCGAATTGTAAATCTAAACCATCCAGGGACCAACTCAAATACACACAAAAAATTTCATCGAAATCGGCCCAGCCGTTAAGGAGGAGTTCAGTTACTAACACACTTTCAGAAGAATTATATATATAAAGATAATAATTTGATTTATTTCCCTTATCTGAAGTGATAATAATAATGTTGTTATGTCTTTTAAAGAATATTTTAGTTTTTCCATAAACAGTGAGAATAAATTTCTCCTTGGGTGTGTTAATAATTATCTTCTTAAAGGATGTGATGTTGTTAGCTACCATATTTCGAGCAATTTCTTTACCCCTTTCCAAATTATCATCCATCGCTTGAATGCATTGTTCGATGTCAGCAACAATGTGTAATGGCGAGAAATTTCTTTTATCTACAGCTGGGAAAACTTTTTCCCCAATGAGAGAAGCCATTTGCATTCAATAGGCAATATCACATTTGTTTTATTTTCTAACCAATTTTCATTATAGGAAAAACCATGCATTTTGAAATACTTTTCTTCCAGTGTAGCTAGTTTTTGTATTTGGTTTTCGTTTGCAATTTTTGTTATTTGTTTTGTTCTATCATTTTGTTTCCTTATAAAATTCGTATAATCATCATATTGTAACATGTTATTGATAAACAAATCCATGTGATAAATTTTTGTTTAATTAATTAAATATTGGTATATGTTTGGGCAATTTCTAAATTAATTATTTTTTTGTGGAAATTGTTCTCAATTTTTCCTAATTTACCTTTAATAGTGTTGCATTTAAAAAGTGTTTTTACCTTAGTGGTTGTGTTTTTTGTATGGTTAGGTATAATACCATAACTTCTACATAATATTAATCTTAGCTGTTGTTGTTGCTGAGCTAGTCTTTTAGTTTCGTTGCAGAAACTCTTTTAGAGCTCTCGATGTATCAATGTTGTATTTAAGTTGTATGTGTTTGGAAAAACCTTTCATGTTTGGATTTTGATTTGTGTTATGTTCTGTTTAATAAATAAATATATATGATTGTTTTTCGGCAAGCTACTCGATGTTTCATATGTGTTGTAGGAATTGTTTGGCCAATGATGCAATTTTTGTTGTTAATTATATTTTTCTTCTTTAAGCTAATAAAGCTTAACGTAGTTAATGTTAAGAAAACAGCTTTTTTACATTTTTTACCCAACGTTTCGTCATTTTAAAATTTTTAAAAAACATTATATTATATTTTGAAAAGTTTTTTCACTGTACAATAATTACTTACAATAATACAAATGTTCAATTAAAAGGGATTGCAATATAAAATTATTTTGACGTTAGGCCTTATTAGCTTAAAGAAGAAAAATATCATTAACAACAAAAATTGCATCATTGGCCAAATAATTCCTACAACACAGATATATCTATGCCAAGAGAGTGATGACTTTCTCTTGAAAGGTGCAGTGTTTCCCCCCCTTATCATTACAAAATGTAATACGCCTTCAGCCAATTTACACACCGTATATTTTACATTAATTGCCCCTTCAAATATTATATGCAGCAGGCGTTAGTCAATATTAATCCATTCAAAAGACATTCCCTTTTTATTGTTTCAATTTAGAAATACATGTTAAAAAATACATTGGAAAAAATAATAGTAAAAAAAAAATATATGAGACAGTTCTGTTATTTACTTATAAAATTACTATGATTAGCCATTTTTAATTCAATACTTTTAAGCTAGGACTTAATTAAATTTTGAAACTTTAAATGAAAGCTTCTTATGACTGGATATAATTTAGATATATTCAGAATTAATTTGATAAAAAAAATAAAGCAAAATTTCGTAAATACCTGTAACATAATTTAAACGGTTCTTTATCGATGGTGACGAAATTTGTTGTTTATATGTACGTATATTTAACATGGTGTTGTAAAATGAAAATCTCGTTTCCAGAGTAATAAGAATAAAATCCACAATATTATGAAGCGCTGAATGGCCATTACAACGATCATCATGAATCAACATGGCACAACCTCAGCATCGAGTGTAGAAAAAATTCAAAGGCTACAAAATTAAATTCTACGTACTATAACAGCAGCCCCCTGGTATATCCGAAATCAGCGAATTCACAAAGACCTTGATGTTCCTTTGGTAAAGACAGTATTTTCAAAACACGCGAGAAAATATATTAAATAATTTTGTTGACCTAATATGTATACGGTGACCATCCGTCCTTTTTTAAAAAGGACAGTCCTATTTTTTGACACAACGTCCATTTAAATTTAAACAAAATAAATTGTTCTTTTTTTAATTGAGCTGTCCTTTTTTGTCCTCTCTTTTTGATGGCTAATGTTCTTTTTTTAGTTTCCAAAATTAAAAGTTTTACTTTCTCAAAATACCGAAATTTTAAACTCAATACAATTATAAATTTATAACCAAGAATTGCCTGGCAACACTGAAAAGTGTATGTTCAATGTGTCAAATTTTCTGTCGGCTTTCAAATGGACTGTGCAGAATTTTAATTGTTTTTATCAAATAACATTGATATAATAAAAGAAATACATTCTTTAGAAAAATATCAATAAAAGATAATTATCTACATATGAGGATTATAATCCTAAACTATTGTTTTTAGTTATTTTTATTTATTGAATTTTGTTATTTTTGTATTATTGCCTAAATTTAATTTCTTTGTTAGTTTTAATTAATTAATAAATTTTTTGTTTTACCGACGTGTGAACTTCTAGGCATATTTAATTTCTGTTTTAAACATTAAAATAAGTACATACATATGTAACTACTTGTACTAGTTACTAATGTTACATTGTTTAAATTATATATTAATTTTGTTGATATAAAATATACATAAGTATGTATCTATGTAATTAAGTTAATACCAATAATTTTTATTTAATGTTGAGTGTCCTTTTTTTTTTGAAAAATATGTTCACCGTAAATATGTACTACATTCATCAAAGCATAAGGTTTTGTTTGGTGGATAGCTCGGCAACTCAGCAACACAAAGCAATCAAAAACGAAACACTAACATACATACATACATATATAGGTATTCATATGAGTATATTTTACATTTTGTTTTTGTTATTGCAGTTGGATGTGAGTAACACTCCATATACATACATATTTTCTCGTCTTGATTTTAAAAAACAACAACAAAGTCGCTTTTAAAGGAAAAGCAAATCAAAATAAAAAGAATAATATAACTGTAACAGTGTCGTTTATTATGTTACGAAAAATAAAATTCAACCCCCATCGCGCAATAAAGAGCATAGCTCCAAAAACTAAAGTTACTCCCAAATCCACTTGCGCGCAATATTCTAAATTATAGAGGCCACACCCGATTGAGAAGGAGAGATACTCTTTCTCTCAGCCGTACGCGAGAGATGTAAAACAACAAAAATAAACCGTTGAAATAAAAAATTTTGTTTAGCATTGCCTAAACACATTTTTTAGTTTTTTTTACACATTTTTAGTTTTAAGATTTTAAAAACTTATTGATGTTTCAATCATAAATTGAAGATTCAATAAATAATAAAAATTATCAAAACAAAAAAAAAAATCTCGAATGGATTGCAATTGTCTCTCAATTTCCGCTTTTCAATTCTTGACTCTGCATTCTGGGGCAAGTTTTTCTCCTCTTCCAATAAGAACGCCGCTGCTTTCGATTCCATTTCTACTCCAAATTAAAATAAATTTTAGTTTTCTTTTACAATGATGTATAGAAAATAAAAATATCACTTCCGACGCTACGAGATTCTTTACACTGGAATAGTTTGGCCTCAAATAACGCTTACTTAAATTCTGTTTTTTTTTTCTTTCTTTCTTTCTTTTCTGCACTTAACTGACGCGTTTATTTATTTATATTTATCACAATAGTTAGTTTACATATATGCACTTATCTCTGTTTTTTCCACTAAATTTGACTTTTTACAATTTAATTTCATACGTTTCATAGCAACAGCAGCTTGTTTAAACATACTCTTCTCTTCTTCTTTTTCTTTCGATTAGGTTTTTTTCAGAATAGCATTTTTCGATTCGAGCGTAACGGAATGCGGGAACGTAATCGAAACGCAAAAAATCAGAATTTATTAAGTATGTATGTGTATGTAAGCAAAAAACCACCACCATTTGGAAAATATACAGCATACGAGTATATGTACGTATGTATACAAGTATATTATACAGAGTATATGAGCACACACTAAATTGTTATATCACTTTATTTTCGAATTATATGCCGTAAATATTAACGGACTGTTTCACACTGTCGACAAGTCGATGTCGTTCTCTTATTTATATTAAAAACAAAAACAAATTTTAAAATTTTGTTTTTGTTTTCAATATAAATAAGAGAACGACATCGACTTGTCAACATTGTGAAACAGGCCGTAAAGATTATTATATTTCTTTATATTTAAGCGTGCTTTCATAGAGCATTTTACACAGACGCTCTTAATAACAAACAATGTATGATCGAAGATTTTTTAACTCATTTTCGTCATATCTAGTTTCCTGTGAGCTGGCGAATACAATGCTTAGCACACGTTCTTGGACTCACGTTTAATCAGTCGTAGGGTCATGTTTTGTTTGACACATTTTCAAATGGACATCCAACTTATTGACCAACAGATCGGGAATAAATTTCTGATGTTATCGACTTTGGAATAGTAAACGGTGTGCCGCTGCTCTTAATGCTACTGCTGCAAATCATCAAGTAAGATTCAACAATATATTTTCGGTGGACAAAGAAAGGCTAGAGATCCCTTCAGTTAAAATTAAAGCTTAGAGAATGTACCAAACAGCTCCAAACAGTTTTACCAACACAAAAACCAGCTTCGCTGCAAAAATGTAGCTATGGCATGCAGCCAGAGGAATTAAGTGACATGTTATGAATAAACCCCTATTACAATGTTCAAATGGTGACTGGGCAAAAACAGGTGCTAAAAATGTGCTCTTTTCGTTAATTATTTAGAAAATGTATTTACTTCAAATATTTCAGCAGATATTTTGAAACTGCTACCAATCTAAGGAGTTTCCTTGAGTTTCAATATTATTCAGATTGAAAAGGCTATTGCTGGCTTAAACTCGAAAAAATCCCTAGGTGGCGATAAAATGCTTCTAATTCTAATAAATTAACTCAAATATTTCCAGCAAATATTGTAAGGATTTTAAAGAGTTATTCATTCAAACATAAACATTGGCTGATGATCTACATAGCTTTTCAGAGTATTCACGAGAATCCCTTGAAGCATTTTGCAGCTTACAAAAGTTTATATTAAAACTGAAGAAATTGCTAAAAGAATGGCGCATATATATAACTTAATATAACGAGAAAAATGGATACATTTTTTAAGCTATTGCATAGCTCCTATCGCGGGCTTTGAGGCGACCGAATCAAGAAATTTTGAAAAGTTTGTTTCTTAAGTCTTTTTTGTTTATGAAACGAAAAAACCTGGAAAAAATCTGTCATTTGTTTTTGAAACGAAAAAACCAGGAACTAAGTTTGTTTCTTAAGTCTTTTGTTTTTTGAAGTGAAAACTTCTTTTTTGTATAGCATTGGTGCCCAGGCCCTATGCTCTTCATGCTCATTTGTTTTTGTAATACTCTTAGCTTTAGGCTGTGTGTTTTAATATACTCATACAGCACTCAGCAACCTAAATGCGAAATACACAAACAACTTTGTCTTATTAGTTGTTTTTGTCGTTCTTCACTGTATACACGCAAGAACAAAGCAACAACACTTTCGTATGATTCGCTTTGACGACAGCGATCATCAATGTACATTTTCTTTTTGTTTAACGTATGATATGAAATAAATATATGAAATAAATTTTTGTGTTTTCTTTGCATGTATTTGTTTTTACAACAAAAAATTTTGAATAAAAATTAGTTTTTCTTTAAATGTATTAGTGTTTGCTCTTCAATAAGGACCTTGTGGGAAACGCGGTTGTATAGTCTATGTATGATAACTATACAGCGTTGCCGCTTTGGAAATTTTTTAAATTTCCAGTGTTGCCACTTTTCCCGGGAAACTTTCCGAGATATCTGGGTTTTTTATATATGTATATAAAAGAAAGTCGTGTTAGTTACACTATTTATAACTCAAGAACGGCTAAACAGATTTGGCTGAAAATTTATGGGCAGGTAGCTTAGAACCAGGAGAAGGACATAGGATACTAAGGTAAGGCACTTTTTACCTGGGGGGACGACGGTGCACTTCTTTGTATGGGGCACTTCCAGTATAGCTAGAAACCTGAAATTGAAATTGCATAAGGTGATAAAAAAATGCTATGCAATAGCTTTACCGCGGCAGTCCCTAAGTGCCACACGTCTTTTTTTTTAAATTAGGACCAGCAATCAGCCGATGGCCCGTACGTATGCAGTGCAATGTGCTGGCACTCAGCGAGAGGGATAGGGTAGAGAAGATGTTAAAAATTTAAAAGACTTAACTCTTTCACAACTCTGCTTTGCGCGTTATGTTAATTTTTAAGGCAGTGTTGGAGCGCCGCCGGTGTTAAGTAGACGCATTAACTTTTTTAAGCTGTATTAGCAGGCATTTTATTAATTGTTTTACTTCGCCGATGTTTCTGCTAACCGACGGAGGAGGGCGATGTTGTGCACATTAGCTTGGAATAGCGTCAATCGCTGTCGGAACAGTTTTTTAGTGACCAGTGCTATGCCTTCATCACTTAAATAGTCCGTCAACAATTAATACAATGTCTCACTAAAGTACATTAGAGAAATTAATGATGTTCATTGACTTGCTCTGGCCAGGCTTTGAACCCAGGCCCCAAGTAACTGTTTGCTTAGTAGTCAACGCGCATATAAATGCAAAGCTGATCCAAATGAAATTAAAAGGATCCCAAAATAATTGGTTTATGGGAAGGAACTCTAAACTAAGCCTAGATTGTATACTTTTATTGCACAATTAGATTCCAAAACGAATATAGTCTAATTACAGCTCCCTGGTATGTCAGAAATCAGCGAATTCATAAAGACTTATATGGTGACGACTGTGTTTCCAAAATATCATACAAAAACTTCATAGAGATGGGAGGATTCTCTATATTCCAGCTGTACACAAATATTTTGTTGTTCGTTTAACATTAAATAAAAACTTATAGATTTAAGATTATATTTCTTTTAGTTACCCCAATGTATAATGACGACTCAATAAATAACAAAACCACATAAAAAATAATAATATTCATATAATAAACGCATTTTTTCAGCAAAAAAAACGGCATCATATCCTTTTAATTTTAAGTTAAACTGCATATAGCTAAAAAGAGATTTTTTAAGATCTTATGGATTTGATGAATAAAAAAAAACATATAAAATTTAGAGAAATGTATGAAATATTTATTTGAGTCGATAGAACGATATATATAATTCAATGTTTAAAGATGATTTCATGTAAATGTTTACCTCCGCTACGCCGCAAATGGCTCATAAGCTGGGTCCAATTTTGGCATACTGTCTCCATTATATCAGGTATCTCACGAATAAACTCTTCAATATTGGCGTCCAGTGCGTCAACCATTGCGGGTTTCTTCCTATAGACATGAGCCTTAACATAGCCCTACAAAAAATAGTCTAAAGGCATTAAATTGCACGATTTAGGCGGCCAAATGACCGGCCCCAAACTTGAAATAAACTGTTCACCGAACTCGCCTATTAATTGGGCCATTGTTTCGCGTGCCGTGTGGTTTATGGCACCGTCTTGTTGAAACCTCATGTCGGCTAAGTGCAGCTCTTGCATTTTAGAAAAAAAAAAAATTTGTAGCGCATGCCATTTACAGTTACGTTCCCGCCTTCGTCTTTGAAAAAGTACAGTCCAATAATGCAACCGCCCCATAACCCACACCAAACACTGCGTTTTTCGGAATGCATTTTCAGTTATTGCAATACTTCTGGCTGCTCTTCACACCAAATACGGCCAGAAATGAGCTTCATGGTCGCTAAACACAAATTTCCGATAAAACATTTTCTTAACTGAGCATGAATTTTAATAGTAAAATTATATAATCTGCGAGCGTTTGTCGTTTGTAAGTCTATTTATAGTTATATTATAGATCAAACTGAACATTTTTACCAGTAACATACATATATCACGAAAACTGCTGAGCTGCCAAAAACAGTGTTGCCGAAAAGAAAGTCGCTAAAAAATCACCCTTTTTTGATTTTTTTTAAGTATTAGAAACGTTGTTCTTTAGATCAGTTATATTACATTTGGACTACATGCTTAGAAACTGCAAACTTATTTCTATTTTTTTGTAAACCCTCAAATGTTCTACGTTTTTCGTTGTTTGGACATTAATTGTACAAGGGCACACTTTGTTTCATATATATGCGAAAGAAAGTTTAAGTACCCAGAAAATATCAAATGTGTTGGTAATTTGAACGGTTGAGCACGTTAAACATTTTTAGTGAGTTAAAGAAGAACAGAATTCTGCATTTTAATAATTTATTTATTTTCATAAGAACTATACGAAAACGGATGATACCGAATGGATTTAGTTTAAAATTTTGCTTAATAAACTGACGTTTGATAAAACTTAACGAAACTTTTTGTTGAGTACATTACAGTTTATCTATGATTTATACTCGTATATATGCGTAGTTGCTTAAGCTTAATTCTACATGTACTAGGGTTTCTGTACTAAAATCAACTTAGAGTTACTATTCGACTTAGGCGAGAAGAATCATTCTTAAGCAATTCCCGATCCCGACCGACATTCACTCATGATGGATAATTGCTTGTATGCTTAAGGCTAGTTACATGACACACCTTTAAGTGGTCATATACGCCGTCCATACATCGATGGTCCAACGCCTTACGTGCTTACTCGTAGGAAGAAAAATAAATATAATAAAAATTCAAAAACAAAACAACAAAAGCATTACTAAAATTAAGGCAATCTGTCGAACGGCTAAAACTGCATCGCGCGAGGCTGAAGTTGGTCCCGGATAGCGAAACAACAAAACCATTACTAAAATTAAGGCTATCAGTGGAACCGCCAAAAGGGCATTGCGCGAGGCTGAAGTTGGTCCCGGTCAGCGAAACCCTGATTTAACAATCAAAAACTGGTGGTGGTCTAGCGTTTGAAATGGTGGGTGTGAAGAGGAAGTTGACCGTTGTCAACTATGGTTTTATGTGTTTCAGGCTTTGTTTGTATCGGGCTGATTGCGAACGTGATGCCGCAAGCAATAGCATCCAACTAGTATAGCCAAAAAAGAGGAAACTAGAAGTGCAATTTACTCCTCGTATTCTGTCAGAATTCCTTATTTTGGGAAAGAAGAACATGCACTCTTGAATCCAAGTTCAGGTGATGCCGAGGCCAATGTTAATTATTGACAATGATGAAAGTGCTGCACATTAATTTGCATTATTCCACAGCAGTCTGCTGCATTAATCCTCCGACTAGTTGAGAAAGGGGATTACTGTGAAATCCTTAGCGTAACGGGCTAAAATTATTGGATTCAACAACAGCAGGTAACAATGACAAAAATATTCGATCCTGTATCTTAGCGAAAGCAAAAGTCAAACGATAAAAACGCTCATCATCATATCTGGGGTAGCTCAGATACCAACGAAAAAGGTGAGTGTATATTTGACTTCATTATATATTGATAATAGTCTAGTAGTGTTAAATCAGTGTTCAGAACCAACTTTTGCTGTCTCAAATAGACGGGAAGTGCTAGAAATCTCACTCGTTAGCGTGAAACATGCTTGCTTAGCTAATTAATTGATGGAGGGTCTCAGCAGACTGTTCCTTCTCCAATCAGCACTATATAGAATTTCTTATCAGCATAGCAAACAGAAATACCGAATATTTTTTGAAAACCCGTTTTACGAGGAACAGAAAAATATATTCACCAATATAACAGCACAAACTCCAGTCATAGAGGAAGTGGCAGATATAGACACAGTCGCGAACAAGCTAACCAATGCTTTTATAAAAACTTCCGTTTAAAGCAGATCCACGACTGTTTTCTTTATACAGAGCATGTCTTGCGAAGTAATTTTTATAGAAAAAGGGAGAAATAATCTTCATGCTTGAGTAACTAAAGTCTTAACGGCAATTTATGTTTGCAAGAAACCCATTGGATCCTCTAGGAGTATTTATCCTAAGCGAATAAATTGGTTAATCGCATAATAATAACTGGTACCCTAAAATCTACGCATAAAAAGGCTCTCTTTACTGTGTTTGGCTGTCTTCCAGTTGATCTGTTGGCTTCCTTCTTCAATAGCGAATTTCATTACTTTTTGTCGGAGGACTTATCCCTAACACTACACGATGCATTATGTTTGTATACAGATGGCTCCAAGCGGGCAAGTGAGTTGGCAGGTGTTTCTATATTGGGGAATTCGGGATGAAGATTTTGTTTAGGCTCCCGGACGAGTGTAGCATCCTACAAGCAGAAATATCCGCCACTGAAAAGTAATGTATAGTACATCAAGTCAAGTCCTGGAGTGCCAGAAGTTAGTAAACACGGCGGGGAATCATTTAGATGTTTCGCTAATATGGGTACGTGGACATGCAGACACTACGACAATATTATTACTGACACGCTAGCAAAGCTGTAATTTAGATTCTCTTCTAATGAGTACTGAATTAATTGTATCATCAATAAATCACATGCTATCTTTTATTAGTATTTAGTGACAATATCGCACAAACAATAATGAAAAGTGCAGAGAACCAGGTTTTTTGAATGCCTATAATCCATCTTTAATTATGTAACTACTTCATATTTGTTATTAAAACCTCGAAAATTTTTAAAGCAGACATCATTCAACAAAGGCATCAGTGTCATAAAAGTATACGGAGAACGATAGAAAAAAAACATATATTACATCTTACTGAAGGATGTATAGAGATTTTATGTTCTATATAAAATACGATCAAATTTATATAAGTAACATAAGGTTTAGTTGATGCAGGATTATATTTGAATAAAATGTAGGAAAATCGCCTCTACGACACTGCTTAATTTCGCAGTGGGAATCGTCCACATGGAAGAATATACACTTTTTCGAGTCCTGTAAGTATACGAAGTAAAAACAGGTAATTAAAATTATCCTTGGTTTTAACTGCAGGACAATTGCATTCAAATCCCCAACATAAATCCCATCAAATTAATGGTACTAACAGGGCTGTTAGGATTTTTTCTCCAAAAATCGTCAAAATTTTAAAAAAAAATTTGTCAAAATCGTCAAGAACATTCAACAAAATCGTCAAAATGTCATATTTTGTAAAAGGGAGGTTTGCTTTTCATTTCGCCTTATAAATCTTTTTATTGGCAACCAACGGTTGTCTAATTATATACAGGTTTGCAAAGAAGTAAGCAGATTCATTTTTGTTGCGATGTTTGTAAAGTTTTTTAAAAAAATATTTTGCTTGTGCTTTAGTAATTCGGACATTTTATTTCCGAGTTCATGAATGCATATAGATTAGCTAACCCATAACAAATAATAATTTTTGAAAACATAAATTCTGAAAGTAAAAAATTCAATAGATATTTTGCGCAATTTTAGTTTCCTAATATCCTGTGTTCTTAATGATGCACTTGCACAATCTTTTAGTATTATATGCACCAATACCTTACTTAAACTTGTTTGTATACTTTTCACGAGAGGGCTAAAAACATAATGGTACATGCATATGTGTCCTATTCGTCGTCAATGGTAAAAATAACGCTGATTGTTTTTCCTTGCATTTTTTATTTTATTTAATATTTTATAATTAAAAATCAAAGCAAACCGAAACAATTTAGTTAAAGACTTAACAAAAACTGAAAAGATAAGTAAAAAATTGTGAAATCATATTAAAAGTAAAATTTTTGTTTATTTTTTTTGTTGATACATGTACACATACATTAGAGTTGTCAACCGATTAAGAATAATTCGATTAATCGGTTAAAGAAAACCAAACTCTTATTCGAATAATTTTAAAATGCCGAATTTCGAATAACGAATAAATCGATCAATTAATGTCAATTAATCGAACAAATTTTTGCATACGTAAAATATATGTTAAATTTGTTAGTGTGATTTGAAACAAAGCGAATACTTTATATCAACCAAATACATGTTATTTTAAATGTTTGTAGTTGTTGTCGAACTGCGCATACGTAGTAGTCGTGCTATGTTTTAAATGAAACGTTAAACAATTTTAAAGAATGGGTTTTTTTTCACTCTCAGGTGAATAAGTTAGAAATACACTAAAAGCCAAAAAAGAAGCAATTGCTTTATATAAATCTTATCATGTAAGTAGTAAATATTGTTATTGTATTCTATTTTTTTAAATTATATAATTGGGTCATTCTTTAAAAACATGACCAATTGGTGTCCCCAGACTTTACTATTTTATATTTTGTTTCTCCAAAAAGAAAATAGAAAAATATCTGCATTTTTATAAATTATTATTGATTCTACGTAACTATATTATAAAAAAAAAATAACTAATTATCTGAAAATAACTTAAAAAATATTTTTAATGTCACAGGTTTAGCAAAAACCTGTGTCCCGAGCCAATTTATAAAAATTTAATAGTTATTTTCAGCTAAAATAAAATTGAAAAAAAATAATATTTACAATTTTTGTTATTCAGTTTGTATATATTAATACCATATATAGAAAAGAATGATGAAAAATAATTTTTTTGTATAATATTTTTGAAGAAAAATCTTGTCCCCAGGTTCAGGTCCCCACTGTTACGTCCACTCATTTTATTGAAAAAATTTTGTTAAACGTTATGACGCGTATATTTCACTTATGCTTCTCCATCATAACTTAGCTAAAATCAACAAAATGTGCTTTTTATAAATATTTTGTGTACACTAATTAAGTGGACAAATAAATTCTACAAAATTCTAATAAAAAGCTAAAATATGGTATTTTTGAGTTAATTTGTCCCCTCTGTTACCGGTCCACTCTGTGACTTTTTTATCTGTAAAAACTCCAAAAATTTAAAAAACTAATGATGGTTATGGATTCTTATTGTTAATAAGATCCGTAACCACATGAGGCCAATTATAAACATATTCGGCCAACTTAATTTTTAAAAATTACAAAATTCAGAATGGTCATGTTTTTTAAGAACGACCCAATTATCTTTCCGAATGAACTCTGTTTGGAAGTATTTTACCAAGAATAAAAAAGAAAAAATCAAAGTCACATATAACAAGTGTTCTAAAATATTCAAAATTGTTGGATCAACAACAAAAAAATTAATTATTCTTTTGCAACAGATTTAATAAAAAGCAATGAAAGTTTTTAAAATATTCTTCAAAAATTTAAACTAAAGAATATGCAAATGAATTATACTCTAGATTATTATATATTAAAAGTAACCACAATAATTCAGATAAAAGTAATGATATAGAAGAAGTTATTAGTAATGAAAATAACAATCTTTTATGCGAATTAAATAATTTTATTCTTCTATTTTTTGTACTAATAAAATTCAGAAAATAAAAAAAGAATTTAGGGATACATACGAAAAGTAATATTATCAGGCTCAAGTTCAGTTTTATTGAATTAATGAAAATTCAAAATTACTAAGAGTTTTTTTTTGTGTTTGAAAATATTATTATTTATATCCAATCAGTTTTTAGCAGAACGTATCAGTACTGATTTCAAGGCCGCTACACCTCTCATCAGCGTTCAATTGTCCATCTTTACAATTTTCGTAAAGTGGATACTAATTGAGAAGAATATCAACTATTTAACCAGTTTTCAACAGAAATAGAATATGAGAATTAATTTTCAATTCAATTTTTATTCTACAATGAAACAGTGCTGGTTAGTACGAAATTCCCTCATTACTGTTTGGAACTAATAATCAACACAAACTCATAGTGAATCATATGTGAATTTCCCTAATATAGAGTAAAAACAACAAAAGCGTTAAAATACAAAGTAGAATACTTTGATAATAACGGACTAGGAGTTTGTGTTAATTATTAGTTCCAAACAGTAATGAGGGAATTTCGTACTAACCAGCACTGTTTCATTGTAGAATAAAAATTGAATTAAAAATTAATTCTCATATTCTATTTCTGTTGAAAACTGGTTAAATAGTTGATATTCTTCTCAATTAGTATCCACTTTACGAAAATTGTAAAGATGGACAATTGAACGCTGATGAGAGGTGTAGCGGCCTTGAAATCAGTACTGATACGTTCTGCTAAAAACTGATTGGATATAAATAATAATATTTTCAAACACAAAAAAAAAACTCTTAGTAATTTTGAATTTTCATTAATTCAATAAAACTGAACTTGAGCCTGATAATATTACTTTTCGTATGTAAATCAATATAAGTTCAAATAATAATTACGTTTATTCGTAATAATAATAATATAAAAATATTAATTCCGCTTGGGCACGAGCTATAAATACCCTAATAGCAGGGGTCACAGTAATATGTGAATTTCCCTAATATAGAGTAAAAACAACAAAAACGTTAAAATACAAAGTAGAATACTTTGATGATAACGGACTATGAGTTTGTGTTGATTATTAGTTCCAAACAGTAATGAGGGAATTTCGTACTAACCAGCACTGTTTCATTGTAGAATAAAAATTGAATTGAAAATTAATTCTCATATTCTATTTCTGTTGAAAACTGGTTAAATAGTTGATATTCTTCTCAATTAGTATCCACTTTACGAAAATTGTAAAGATGGACAATTGAACGCTGATGAGAGGTGTAGCGGCCTTGAAATCAGTACTGATACGTTCTGCTAAAAACTGATTGGATATAAATAATAATATTTTCAAACACAAAAAAAAAACTCTTAGTAATTTTGAATTTTCATTAATTCAATAAAACTGAACTTGAGCCTGATAATATTACTTTTCGTATGTAAATCAATATAAGTTCAAGTAATAATTACGTTTATTCGTAATAATAATAATATAAAAAAATTTAGGGATATATTAGACGATATGGTATATTTGGAAAAATCTAAAAAGAGAACAAAAAAATTAGATATGTAAACTATTTTATGCTCTTCTCACTATATCATCCACCTCGACATTAGCGAGAGTTTTATCAAAATCGAATTTAATAAAAACAAAAACGATTTTTGGTTTGAAAGCAAAAAAAATTGTTTTTAAAAGATTATTTCTTATGAACAACCTAAATTGTCTGATTTAACAAAAAAAAAAAAAAAACATGTGATATATTTTGACTGAATAAAACATGTGTATTTGAAGTATTTAAATCGGCATACATCAGTTATTACATTTTGAAGTTTTTTTATGTATTATTAATTTTATGTATTATAAAAATATTAACTATTTTATATATAATTTATTTTGGTTATATATGTATGCATTTTTGTGTTAATAGCAAATATTAATTTTTTGTCAATAAATAATTTTAAAGCATTTTTTATTCGTTGTTCTCATCGATTAATCGAATAATTTTTTAGCTTTAATCGTGTGATCGAACGAACAAAAACTATTATGTGAATTATTCGAACAAATTTGAAAGGCGAATAATTGACAACTCTAACATACTCGTACATACAATTCGAAACAGTTTCTTTCTGAAGTAAAGCGGATTGGGCTTTCACATGTAAATCAAATTGTATTAGTTTGACTTTCAGTTCCGTTTTTTGTCCAAACAACACATCGCTTTGTTACTCTTCCTTCAATCCTTGAGTGGTAATGCTCAGTTAAATTCGATACTGCCCCCAGCTTTGAACGAATAAATCATTCTCGTGGTGTCGAGGCTATATCAACTTACTCCAAAAGCCAGCTACTAACTGTTGCCAAAATCATATCATATCATTCTTTACTTATAGAAAATATTATATTTTTCTGTTTACAATAAAGTTTTGCTTGAGAAATTACATGTGCTATAAGTGTATCGCACTCCCAAACTGCATTAAGAACAGTTAGGCTTACCTTTGGGTTTAAAACTTGCCCATATATGAAATAATAATATGAAATATTAGCATCACTTTACTATCAAAATGTTGCCTTTCTAAGTAAGAATACCCAATATATGTTAAAAAATTTCCAGCGGAAAATTCTTTGTCGTCAAAGGGTTAAACTTATGTGAGTGATGCCGGAAAGTCGTCACATTAGAAAAACTTTTATCAAAAAAATCGTCAATCGTCATTTTACAATATTTTGTCAAAAAAAGCGTCAAAGTGACGTAAAAACATCACATCTAACAGCCGTGGGTACTAAGCAGATTTCAGAAGATCCGAAGTGTTTTATTTTCTGGCATATAAAGCCAACATAGATATTGGATCCAATAATGTATCTAGTTAATTAATTATGTGCGGAAGAGTTTAGTTATTAAGAGAAAAGTGGAACTATGTCAGTAAAACGAGTGTATATCATTGGACGAAAGGTATTCCGACGAACATAACCAGAGTCCCATAGAGAAAAAAATAAAAAAAAACAATCCAACTAAGCAATCCTAAATAACACTCTTAAGGGTGAAAAATAAAACCTCTAACTAACTACAAATAATATACTACTTTATATTTCTTAATAATCGTACTTTAACCAGACGTCTTTATCATTAAGTTCCATGTTTTAAGTGAATATGAATTGTGCCGCCGTGGCTGATAGGTGGCAATGCTAGCCTAGTAGTACGGAGGTTGTCGGTTCGATTCCTGCCAGAGATCTTAGGTGTTTTCTGCAGACAAGCTAATCGCTTTGCGGGGTTGTGTTTGTTTTTATAAAAAACAAGAATACCCAACAAGAAAACCTGAAGTGGTTAGCGTTTTGACTACAAATCATACTGGTCATAGAATTTAATCAACATCATAAATTTCTCTAATAAGTGCGGCATTGTATTAATTGTTGTTGGACTATTTCAGTGATGAAGTCATAGCACTGTTCACCAAAAAAATTCCATAGTTACGGCTCCAGCTAATATACACCACAGCATCCTCATTCGAAGGCTAGCAGAATCATCGGTGAAAAACAACCAGGGTTATGCAGGGTTGCAGGGTTATTATAAGATGGAACAGTTGTATGGATTCCTTTGAATGTCGTGTCATAAGTGTTAGAGCTGACGCATGATAAGTTCCCAAAGGTAGAGTAAGGTCATGTTCATGTGCAATTACGAATGCTGTTGTTCCCTTTTTGGCTATTATTACATATGGACCATCTCGCTTTGGTGTGAATTTGGATGTAACTCCTTTTTGACTATTACTTAACACATGTGTTGTTACCTGGGACTAGGCTTGCCAGATCCAATTTGCCAAAAAGCTTGACATTGACCAAAAAAAAACTTGATTTTGAAAAAAAAAAACTTGACAAATAAATACACTCATACTATTGGTTTTTATTTAATTTTTTATTATTTTTTTTTCATAAAAATTATTAGAATAAAAACAAAAATATCATAAAAAGTAAATATAACAGAAACAATGTAAAAGAAACAAAAAACAATATAACAATAAAAATTCAGTCTTTACATATTTTAAAGAAAACTTAGGCGTTATTTAAAAAAAAAAAATATAGGTACTATCTTAAGAAAAAAAATATATGTAGGTTCTATTTATTTTGCCACATATATTTCGTATTCTTAGATACAGAATTACTCTACCATCTGAGTAATGGGGTAAATATCAGTGTTGGCACTTTTATTATAATTGTACATATGTACCTAAAGAGAACTATATTTTTTAAATTATAATTGCACAGAAAAATATATGTATCATATTAGTCCTTAAATGTATTGATAGTAAAAATATGCTCTTTCGATGTGTTTTATAGAAATTTAAACTTACTTTTTTTAAGTATTATTACATATGTAGATAGAATAAATTTGAGAAAAAAAATTACTTACAAAAAACATTGACAAATCACTTTTTCACTAGACACTTGACGCGCATTAAAAAACTTGACAATCAGGCCAAATCAGGCCTGTCTGGAAACCCTACCTGGGACCGAATTTAATTGTTCTTTTTTTATTTCTGATAAAAAGGTTACAAGAAATTTCGTTTTATTTAATATTGGGAATTTTTAACCATTATCACTGCATATATATTAAATTAAAGTGAGAAATATTTTTTTTTGGTTATAAGTAACCATTATATCAACCAAAAAAAAATTTATTTTAAATAACCATTTCCTCAACAAAAAAGATTTTTTGGTTAGAAATAACAATTATAAAAAATAATTTCTTTGTTTTGGTTATCATTGATGGCACAACTCAACAAATTCGTAAACGATTAAAATCGCAATCTTAGCTTTAAAAGTAATAAGTTAGCACTATTGAAATGTTTGTACTTAAAATTGTGTTTTTTTGCGTTCCAGCAGTTCCAGGTAATTTTTAGAATTTAGGAGTTAGTGTCGAGCGCGCATTCTCAGCATCAAGGTTAGTACTAAGTGATCTTAGATGACCTTTCAGACGATTCCTTAAGATCGCTTATCGACCATATAGGGAACGGTCTGAATTTGGAAATCTGTTGCGGTAGTAACAAAACTAAGCACAGATAACGGCGATGTATATTTTTTATATTTTAAAACCATTACACAAAACCTAATAAAGGTTACATACAGGCAATTGCAATTTTTATAATGATTTTAATGGATTTAGAAATCCCTATTCAACATTTTCAATGGGAGAAATATTCCCACTAAAACTTCATGAATTAATTTTTTATTATAAATTTTATGCCTGATAACCAAAAAAATTCATTTTATTTTTTATTGGTTATTTATAACCAAAAAATCTTTTTGGTTGATTTAATGGTTATTTATAACCAAAAAAACAAAACACTCACTAAAATTGGTTGCGATGACCAAAATAAAATATATCTTATAAAAATGCTTAATTATAACCTTTTTATAAATTCATCAATATTAATGGTTAAAAATGAGTTTTTTGTCGTTTATCTTATAATTGTTAAGTCCCTGTTTGTTACCAATATTTTGGAACCAATTTCTAGTGGCGGTTGATTACGTGGATGATTATTGCTGTATTGTTTATTGTGGTCTTGTTGTTGATACACATTTTCCTTGATATCCTTCAATACATCTGCTATTGTGTGAAGGTATGAAGTGCTTTCAGTCACAAAATTTTATTTACTTCGCCGATGTTTCTGCTAACCGACGAAGGAGGGCGATGTTGTGTACATTAGCTTAGAACATCATCAATCGCTGTCGGAACAGTTTTTTAGTGACCAGTGCTATGCCTTCATCACTTAAATAGTCCGACAACAATTAATACAATATCTCACTAATGTACATTACATAAATCAATGATGTTGATTGACTTGCTCTGGCCAGGGTTTGAACCCAGGCCCCACGTCATTGTTTGCTTAGTAGTCAACGCGCTAACCACTTCAGCCGACACCACCCTCATTGTGACCCATTATCGGTAATTACTTTACGAGGTACTCCATATCGAAAAAATATTTCGTCTATCAATGCTTTGGCGTATGCTTCTGCTGATGCAATTTCCAAGGGAAGGAGTTCCACCCATCTACTGGCAATGTCTTCTACAATAAAAATCCATTGGTTTCCCTTTGGTGATGTAGGCAAAGGACCAAACAAGTCTATAGCGATAACTTCAAACCTTTGATTACTGGATACACTTTGGTATAAACCAGCAGGTTTAAGATTTGTTGCCTTATATCGTTGGCATTCAACACATTCTTTCACATATTTTGCTATGTCTTTACGAATTCCTAGCCAATAATATCTAGAAGTAATTTTGTTTATAGTTCTATTGATACCATAATGACCAGCCGTGTCTTCATTGTGATAGTGGTTTAAAATTTCTGCCCTTTCGTCCCTGAGCACTAAAAGTTGAGCATTATCGGCATCATCATTGTTGTAGCAATACAAAATACCATCGTTCATAAAAAAACCCCTTCTAGACCAGTGTGAAATATCTTCCCTATTATTTTCGAAACAATGAATAATTTCCTTGAGATCAGAATCCTGTTGCTGGCTTTCTCTTATTTCTCCGGAGCTTTTTCTTGGAAATTCTATAGAAAAAGCACAAATTTCGCAAGAGGATGTATTGGTGTGATCACTCTCACATGGCGGTCTAGATAAAGTGTCAGCGATGACATTAGTTTTGCCAGGTTTGTATTCAATCTATATGTTGAATGGTTGTAATGCAAGGGCCCATCGTGCTAAGCGACCGGTTGGAGACTTAATATTCATTAACCATTTAAGTGGTTGATGATCAGTTATGAGTTTCACATTCGCACCTTCGATGTACCCACAAAATTTTTGAACGGCCCATATGATAGCTAGAGCTTCTCGTTCTATAGTGGAGTAGTTCTGTTCAGCTGTAGAAAGCAGTCTGTTGGCGTATTCTATGGGATGTTCATCTGCACTCTCCCCCTGGAGCAAAACCGTCCCAAGAGCGTAACCACTAGCATCAGTTTTTATTGTGAAGGGTTGATCATCTAGAGCTTGTCTTAAAATAGGCGCAGATGTTAACAATTCCTTCAGTGTATCGAAAGCATGCTGTTGTTCTGACGTCCAGGTCCATAAGGCTTTTTTCTTTGATAGAGCGGATAAGGGTTTGGACACGTCAGGAAAAGAAGGTATACCAGGAGCAGGCTTGCAAAAATGAGAGTAGCTCTTTCACATTTCTAGGTTCTTTACGTTGTCGTACTGCTGATACCTTTTCTGGATCCGTCATAATCCATTTAGAAGTAAGTATATGACCCAATTACTTAACTTCGTTACAAGCAAATCGACATTTTTCCAATTTCGCTTTTAGACCAAATTCTTGAAGACGTTGGAAAACTAATTCAAAGTCTATCAAATGTTGTTCAAACGTGGATGAGCACAAGATAATGTCATCTAAGTATGCCAGTAGACTCGTATCTCCTAAAGAGGTCTTTATACGATCAATAAGCCGTTGGACTGTTACAGGAGCATTTCGTAAACCAAATGGCATCCTGGTAAATTTGTACATGCCGAATGGGATAACAAATGCTATTTTCTCTTGGTCATCCGGATAGACTCCAATCTGCCAGTAACCACACTGAAGATCAAGGGTTGACATAAAGCTTGTAGCTTTAGTTTCATGTATAATGTCATCTACCCTTGGTAATGGAAATCGGTCGGGTGTAGTGATATTGTTTAGTTCGCGATAGTCTATACAAACCCTTATTCCACCAGTTTTCTTAGGAATGATGACAACAGGAGCAGCCCATGCTGATTGACATTCGACAATGATACCCTGTTTAATCATTTTGGTAATTTCTTCTCTGAGTGCTGTTTTTCTGCTAGGTGATAAGCGATATGGAGGAACTGCAATCGCGGCATGCTGCTCAGAAGGGATACGGCGTACAGTGTAGCTCTCACAGGTTCTGAAAAAACATCCGTATGAGCTGTCAGCAATTTATCCAATCTTTGTTGGCTAGGTGAATACCATCGGATTCTTTTAATATTTGGATATCCAATGAATATAATGGTATGAAGATGCTGTCAAGGTAAGCATCCCGGTCCGTTTTTCAGATTTTTATGGGAGGTGCGAGCAGTGTTGAAATCTTCTCAGGTGTTGTCTCTGTATTAGGTATTGCATCTCTGAAAATATTTTGAATCGCGTGTGGAGAATAGTCATTCGAATTTTTTGGTGTATGCATCAATGGTGAAATAAGTTTCTTTTTTTCTACATAGCTGATGAATTTAGATACATCCTTTATAGCTTTGGTGCATGGGGAAGCATTATCATCATTCAGGTTCATACCAAAAACTCCTAATTCATGGGGATTCGTGAACAAGAATCTGTTTTTTGGTGTATCCTCAAAATACCAGCATCTTTGCGCCATATTGAGAACAATTCCTGCTTGTTCTAGAAAATCTGCTCCCAGAAGCGTTCGGCTTTTTTCAGCATTTGGAAGATAAATGAGGCGTATTTTGCGTACTCTGTCTCCAATTACGACATTACATATAGTATGTTCTACATTACCCGTAGTGGTACATCCGTTGGCTAACGTAATCTCTGCACGAACCTGTTGGAATATGCTACCATTTTTCACCAAAATGTTCCTCAAATTAAGACTGGCTACACTTGTTTTTGCGTGACCAATGATGTAGACGAGATCGAATTAAAAGCTAGATACTGAGGGCTTCCTTTAGAGTGGGTACTACACGTCGTACAATTTGAACGATACACCCCTGGGGTATCACATCCATAGCATAAGAACGCTGGTTTCTTTTGTATGGTAGGGTTTGGTTGACTCACTTGCTTTTGTTGATTTCCCTGTTGTTCTTCTTCCTTAGCTCTCTGCTCATCTCGTTTCTTCTTTTTAAAACTGTCCTCAATACCTTGGCCTTTTAAACGGCAAAAACCACAGCGGTTGCTAGTTGATGGTTCCTCTTTGATGACTGAATTTTTTGCTGTTGGTTGAGTTTTTGTTGTGAAAATTTCTGCTTCTCTACCTGCAGAGATGAGGTCACTAAAGGTTTTTATATTTTCGCGGTGAACACGCTCACGAATGTTTATATGAAGTAGTCCATAGATCATGTTGAGCTGAATTTCCTCATTGAGAGACTCTTTAAATTGAGAGAACAACAGTCTCTTTTTGCATATAAAGCTGTCTGTTGGTTCTTTTATTTGTTGTTTCGCTTCAAAGATGTTAGCAAAAATTCGCCATTCCGGTATTGGCGGTGAAAACGTTGTACGGATAAGTGCTTTAGTTTCTTCAAAACTATTCACTGTTTCCTTTACACCAATCCACCATGCAGCAGAAGGGGCATCCCACGAACTGCATCTTCGTCAGAAATTTTTTCAATGTCCTTATAGACACTAACGGCAGCTAAAAACTCTTCCACTGCAGCAGGATCTCTCTACCCTGTTATGGGTATTTTTATTAATATATTATTATCCTTGATAGGATCCAAATAAATAAACACTTTTTATTTTAAATATATGTATATAACTTTATTTATTATATTATATTATTCAGCCTTCACAGGGACCCGCTTTTTAAGGCTGGTGTTTGATCAGGTTTTACTGTATTATTATGTTAAACTATTTGTTAAACGACTTCTCACAAGACTTTTCACACTACTCGATACACTCTCTCTACACTGCAAACACCTTCCGCTTTTATATCTAATTTGTGCTGCTCGATGAACGGTGCTGCTGACGTTCGCTGCCGCTGGCGTGGTTGTTCCCGCGATACTGCTGAGTGTGCGATTATTGCAACTTCAGCATATCCATACCCGTGGAACTTCCAGCCGATTGCGGTTCTCACGATAATGCAATGTCAGCATATATCTGTAGGAAAATTACTGGTAATAACGTCAGTAATGTATGCAGCGTTATTGCAACGTCAGCATATGTCTGTGTATGTATGCAGCGTATGTTATGCTGCTGTAGGTATTTTTTTGTTGGTTGAGGGAAAATAACTCAACGTCAGTATATGTATGTAGCTTATGTTCTACTGTTGCCGACACTTTTGTTGGTTGGGGGAAAACGACTCATAACATCCCTCCCCCCTTACGGACAAGAAACATCCTGTCTGAGGATGTTTCGTCGCTATACTTCTGGAATCAAGTCAAAAATAGATGTGTGTATGCATCCGACTACCTTGGCGATACAGCTTTGGCAGCTCTCGGAGTAATATGTAATGATCTCCCGAGCCTTGATTGCCTGAAGGTTCGCAGTTTACCATTAGTTGGTTGCTGCTGAGTGTCTGTCGACTTGGTACGTTTGCTGCGTCACCAAGGAAAAAATGTGATATTGTTGGTGAAATGTCGAGGTTGTTACTGACGTTGGGGTGATTTCCCATTTTCTAACGGAACTGCGTTTTCCGTCCATGTATGTGTTGTGCCATCGCATATAGCATTAACTGTTGTCTAGGGTTGCGTAAGGTTGATAAGCTTTAATTGTTGATTATGGTTGTGTGTGGTTGAAGGTTATGGGTTGCTTGTGAAACATCGGTCGGGTTTTTTTAGTCTTATAACTAACAATTTCTTTGATCACAAAGGGACCGAATTAACGGACCCAAGTGCGTCACGTCTCAGATGTGGCGGCCCTCAAAACCTAACAATTTCTTTTCTTATTTGTACTTATATGTCTTATATACATATATGTATTTCTCTTTTTTTTTTTTTTTTTCTTACTTATTATTAATTAGACATGTTTTGGAGGTAATTTGCATGATATAAGATTTTAATATTTGAATTAGATTTTCTGTTTGTTAAAATTTCTTATTACTTTTATTTTTAATATGTATATTTTTCTTTAACTATTAGCTATATATGTATATATATATATATATGTTGCTAGTTTCTACATGAAACTATTTTGAAAAGAGTTTTCTAACGTAATAATTCTTTGTGTTTTTTTAAAAATCCCCCCTTTTTAAATAATTAAATTGAATCACTAACAATTATTTATATTAATTTTAAAATTTTTACATGTTTTTAATTACTTTGATCTAAGATTTCAATTTTCAAATACATGTGATTTGTTTGTTTAAGTGTTTAGTTAGCCACTATTAAATGATTTTCTATTTGTTCCATTTTCCAATATTTATTTTAGAAGTAATTTTTCAATATAATCATGTATGTATATATATGTGTATTGGTAATGGTATGTTTTTTTTATTTTCAACTTAATATAAAATTGTATGTATGTATGACATACAAAAAATTATAATAGTTATGCATTTACAAGTTAGTTGTATAATTATTGCGATGTGTATTGATATCTATATATATGTATGTACTCTTATATTAACCTTGAAATAAACTTATACGAGAAATTGAAAATTTTTAAATTATTTGAAAACGTTGCAAAAATGAGTAGGAAAAAAAAAAACTTCATTACATTAAGTACTATATACATATATCAAATTTCAACTTATTTAAACATTTTTTCCTCTCCTTTTTTTTATATATAAAAAAAAATGAGTTCAGTTTAGCTTGTATTTATCCTTGTCTTTGTGAAAGAAATTTAACACCTTTGCTGTTTTAATGATTTGAAAGAAAAATTATTCACTTGCGTATAATTTTTTTAAATCAACAGCAAAAATGGAAGAAAATTAGGAAAGTTTAAAATTGCAAATAGTTTGTTTTTTAGAAGAAAGACAAAAATAAATATTAATAGGAAATTTGTTGAAATTATTTCATAAGTTGCATGTTCTTCTTTATTTGAAAATTAAATTTTAGTTTCTGTACTTGAAATTTTTATTCATTGTTCATTGTTCACTATTCATTTTAGCTTAAAAGCTTACATTCAGACATAGATTAATTCGTGCTTTTTATTATTATTGTTAGTATTACTGAAATACCATGCATGTATGTATGTTTGGCTTTTATTTTTTGTTTCAATGTCAATGCCAAACTTATTTGTATTCTCACACACATACATGCATGTGTATATCTGTTTATTCAGTTGTACCCGGCTCTGAAATAGTCTGGCAGAATTTTGCTGTGTAATCATATTTCACAGCCAAGTACACAACTAAAGTCATGCAAAAAAAAATGAAAAAAAAAAAAAAAATTGTAGAGACCATCAAAACTGTATTTCGTCTCAGTTTGGATATATTGCATTCATTTTTACCCTGCAGTTGTAAGCATGGGCAAACATTAAAAATGCTTGCAATTGCTTTATACATGTTTCTATTAATGTGCATAAAACTGCAGGGTTTCATTGTGTTTTTTCTTTTTCTTTTTTTGTTTGTTTTAAAGTTGAAGCTAATGTGCATTGCATGCATAAATCTATTGCGCATATTAGAGTGCATATAGAAATTAATTTTCATTGTGCAATCCATAATCGTGATTTGTCTAAAGATGCTGGATGTTGATTGTTGTTACAACGGTATAAATATTGTGATTTTTTATATAAAAAAAAAAAATTTTCATGAAAAATAAAAATGATAAAGTTGCCACAATTAGTCAAAGTGTAAATAGTACTAGGAATTATAATAAAAACTATAACAAAACCAAAAACGATACCACAACAAATTCGGGTGTTAAAATATTACTACTGATTATAATGATGCCTTTTTGAAAATGTTGCCCATGATTAAGGAGCAACGAGAAAAACCGCAACATAATTTTGTTAAAAATTATTTATTGAAAAAGAACCTGATGAAACTATCCTATATGGTGATCTCTTAGATAGTTTTCGGGGTACACATTGTTTGTCACACCACCAATGTATACGAATGAATTTGCTGTGCATATACCGGCTGGCGACGGAATTGTTATGAGTCATTTTCCCCTAACAAACAGAAGTATCAGCGACAGCAGAACATACGCTGCACACACATACTGACGTTGAGTTATTTTCCCTCAACCAACAAAAAATACCTACAGCAGCAAAACATACGCTGCATACATACACAGACATATGCTGACGTTGCAATAACGCTGCATACAATACTGACGTTATTACCAGTAATTTTCCTACAGATATATGCTGACATTGCATTATCGTGAGAACCGCAATCGGCTGGAAGTCCCACGGGTATGGATATGCTGAAGTTGCAATAATCGCACACTCAGCAGTATCACGGGGACATCCACGCCAGCGGCAGCGAACGACAGCAGCACCGTTCATCGAGCAGCACTAAAGTGGGTATAAAAGCGGAGGGTGATTTGGCATTCAGCCGCATTCAGTTTATTCAGTCTATCCAGTCCACTACTATTATTCAGTCTATTAAGTCAGCTCTAGTCGAGTCAGTTCGTAACACATAACACACATAATAACAACCTGATCAAACACCAGCCTTAAAAAGCGGGTCCCTGTGAAGGCTTAACATATTAAACAAACAACAACCTGATCAAACACCAGCCTTAAAAAGCGGGTCCCTGTGAAGGCTTAATATATTTAAATTAGACTAAGAAAATAAAAATAAAAGTAAATAAAAGTAATAACTAAAATCCTAATAGTCTCTTGTGTTCTTAATTTCAAAAGGAAGTTACGAAATAAAACATAACATTTTGGCATTTTGGCGTGGTTAATAATAAAAATAAATAATAAAAATAAGTGTTTTAATTTAAACATAACATTTTGGCGCAGCCGGTAGCCGCGTAAATAATAACATCAAGGAAATATAATTATGCTTGTGTTGATCTTGCTCAAGAAAAAACTGTCAGGTGTAGCAAAACCAACAATACATAAAAGTCTAAATTCTAGCTACCTTGTATTGTTGCATCCTACATTCGACGGTGTAGAACTGCACAGGACAAATACATAAAAGTCTAAATTCTAGCTACCTTGTATTGTCGTTGCAGGACTAATCGCTAAAGCGGATCAGGGCAAAAAGGAGAATTACCTTGATTGTAAAAATTCTGCGCGGTTGCGAACAAACTTATATAATAAAATAATAATAATAATAATAATATAAAGTGAAAATAAGCCTAAACCACAGACCACTATGAGGATAATAAACAGCGGAATATGGGTAAGTAGAATACAGTTTTAATGGCCAATCCACAGACACAGACAGACAAATTAATAAAACGACAAGTATAGTTATTAAATGGACAGTCTACAAGTTCTCGCGTGGACACAGCCCACTACCAAGATGATTACCAGCGGAACATAGAAAGAAGATCACAGTCACCACAGCAAAACCATACTACTGAGAGAGCGGAAATTGAAAGGATCAAAATGCCTTCGCTGTATGTGATTATTAAGATCGTAAACAACACAGTCCCATCATTTTTCGGGACCGATGGACCTGACTTACCATCAGAAGTATGCAGGTACATACAAGGATGCAAGATGGTAGAAAGAGAAGTACTCACAGGTGCAAATAACGTTCTAACACAAGATGTGATACAGTGCCTGAAATTGCGACTGCTGGGGGGTGCATACTCAAAAATATCCCAGATGACTTTTGGTTCAGTGGACGCATACTGTAACACCATCAAGAAGTTATACCTAAAAAATAAAAGCCTGGATAAAATAAGGGAGCTGATCTTGGGTTGCAAACAGAGCATCAGAGAGTCAGCATGTAAATTTGGAGAACGCCTGGATAGCCTATTGAATGAGGCAAAGACAACAATAGAGAACGAATGGCCGGTGGGACCTGGCCGGGAAACCATGCTGAAGGACTTCAAGAGGATAGCAGTGAGAAGTTTCATCAAGGGTCTGAAGGACCATGCTCTTAAAGCTCGATTTGTGGGGCAGGAGGAGGAAGAGCTCACAAAGTTGATAGACATAGTGGAAAATGCAGAAGAATTGTTTGGAGAACCAGCGCACAGTATCAACATAATTGATTCAGACGTCCCTTGTAGTTTTTGTAACAAGATGGGACATGAATGGAATAGCTGCAAAAAGCGGCTAAACACACCATACTGTATGAGCTGTGGAAAATACGGTCATGAAATGGGGCCACTGTGCAGGAATGTCGTGAGCTGTACGTTCTGTGGAAACAGCGGGCACGATGTGGAAAACTGCAGGAAGAGATTAGGCTCCTTATACTGCCGATTGTGTAGAATAAATGGCCACAAGGAAACCCCTTTCTGTGAGCCAAGAAGAAACCTACCCAACCAAAATCAATTGGATAGAAGGACGACGGAAAGAAATAAGAGGATAACAAACACAGAATTCCGTGGAGGCCCACAAATAACGACGGGACAAAACATGAACAGAGGGGCAAACAGAAACAATGGTATACGCCCAACCTGTTTTAAATGTCAGCAACAAGGACATTTTGCACGGGACTGCAGCAGTAATATTAGACAGACTGAAGCAATGGGTGCAGGGATCTACCAACAGGCACGAAATAGTAACAACGGCAGGGACCTAGCTAACTATGCCGTAGAGGCCCATAGCAACACAATTTGGACAAATGCTCAGGGAAACGAAATTCGGCCCAGTTATCGCCAATAACTGGGGTCCGACAAATTAACAGAAAATTAGATTGGCATAAAAAAGAGAACAAATACAAGTATAATAAAGAAACAGAAACAAAGAATCGGGTAAATAAAGATGATACGGAGACTGACTCAGAAACAGAGCAGCCAACCAGGATAGTAACCGAGGCAGTTGTACACTCGGTATATAAGGAGAACGGGCACACTATAGAAGAAAATACTGCGAAAGATAATAAATTAAACAAAAAAAAGGAGGAAAAAAGTGAAGAGATGGTACGAAATATAGAAGATAGTGCTGAATCACCGGGCAATGTGGACACAGTTTTCATTACGCTCCCCTGCCAAGAAGCAAGGGGGGGAGGATTGGTCCTACTTGTGGATACCGGAGCAGATTTCAGCATAATAAAAGAAGACTCAATGAAGATTTTTCTCAATAAGAACAAAAGGCAAACAAAAATCCTTTCTGGAGCCTTCGGAGGAAAGACTACGACACTGGGCACTACCGAGATCAGGATAGGAGATAAAAGGCAGTTGCCGTGGGTGTTCCATATTGTGTCACGAGAAATACAAATCCCTGGAGATGGTATTCTCGGAAGAAATAATATGTGGAACCGATGTATAGTGAACACCATAGACAGAACCTTGAGCATATTTGATAGCGAACATTGGGTGAAGACGTTTACCCTTCGTACGGAAATAGAGTGTCAAACAAATCATCAACAAGGTGTCTGTCTGAGGAAAAGAGCAGTCACTATAGTACCGGTCAACATTATATCGAGAGACAAAACTGTGGTTGTGCATAAACAGGAGATTTCCCCTGGAGTTTATGTTGGAAATACTGTGGTCAACATTAAAAATGGAGGCACAGCCGTGCCCATACTGAACGCAACCGAACAGGACATACCATGGAGGAAGGACATTAAAGTGAAATTTTCAAATTTCAGCCACTACACGCAATATGGAGGGCGAGATCAACCCCTTTCGTCGGTGACAGATCAGGACGATAGAATAAGGCGTCTAAAAGACACTATTATGACGGAGAGGGATTGGAACATGGAAGAAACAGAGTCAATGAACCGGATATGCGAGGAATATCATGACTTATTCATGTTGGAAAATGACAAATTGCCATTCACCACATTGGTGAAACATAAAATACCAATAAAAAGTGAACAACCACCCATTAATCAACGACAGTATCGCCTACCTCACGTCCATAAAGAAGAAATCAACCGGCAAGTGTCGGAGCTACTACAGGAAGGTATTATAAGTCCAAGCATATCCCCATGGAATTCACCAATATTGTTAGTGCCCAAAAAATCTCAAGACGGTCAGAAAACCTTTAGACTGGTAGTCGATTTTCGAAAACTAAATGAGGCTACAATAAAGCAGGTATTCCCTATTCCTAGAATTGATGAAATTTTGGATCAATTAGGAAACAGCAGGTATTTCACTACCTTAGATCTGGCGAGTGGATATCACCAGGTACTAGTTGACGAAGCAGATAAGGAAAAGACTGCCTTCAGCACCGATAAGGGTCATTTTGAATTTAATAGAATGCCCTTCGGCCTAACAGGAGCACCAGCCACATTCCAGATGGTCATGAACACGATCCTTACAGGCTTACAGGGCCTGGACTGTTTTGTGTACCTCGACGACATAGTCATATACGGAAGAAACGTGGCAGATCACGAAACAAAGATCATGAACGTTCTATCAAGACTACGAGAGGGTGGTCTTAAACTAAACACGAAGAAATGCCAATTCTTACGTAGAGAAATAGTTTACTTAGGACACAAATGTTCCAATGAGGGAGCACTACCAGACCCCTCGAAAGTGGAATGTGTCAAACAACTTAAGCCACCAAGAACAATAAAAGAAGTACAAGCACTCCTGGGCTTGATTAACTACTACCGAAAATTTGTGGCAGGAATGGCAAAATTGGCTTCACCAATAACAAAGCTGTTAAGAAAAAACGCTAAGTTTGTGTGGACGCCCCAATGCCAAGAGGCCCTGGACAAGGTCAAAGAAAATATTGCAAACCCTCCAATATTAATTTACCCGGATTTCGAACAACCCTTCAGAGTAACAACGGATGCAAGTAATGAGGCCTTAGGAGCAGTCTTGTCACAAATACGAAACGAAATGGATCATCCGATAGCATTTGCCAGCCGTACTCTCAGTGACACCGAACAAAGATATTCAACAATAGAAAAAGAAATGCTTGGTGTGGTGTGGGCAACACATACTTTCCGCCCATATCTCCTGGGGCGACACTTCACCGTATTTACTGACCATCAACCCTTAAGGGGGATAGCAAACCTCAAGGACCAAACCTCAAGACTTGCACGGTTTAGGCATAAATTATCAGAATACGAGTTTGAAATTGTGTACAAACCAGGGAAGACTAACTTGAATGCAGATGCATTAAGCAGGTTACCAACAAAAAATCAAAATATCGGAGTGATAACTAGAGCTCAAACAAGCTCGAGAAAATTGGAAGAGGATAGAATAAAACAAAAAGAGCAACAGAAAGCTCTTGCGGAGGAAAAACAGAGTGAAAATAGTGACAAAACCTCCGCGGCGACATTTCTATCTGAGAAAAAAGATATCGAAGAAGTTCTTAGAAGCTTTCATGACTCACCGCTGGGCGGACATCAAGGAGTCAGGAAGACCTACCATAGGATAAAAAAACAGTACAAGTGGAAGGGGATGCAATACGATATCAAGGACTACATCAAAAAGTGCCCTAAATGTCAGAAAAATAAAAGTGGACTTCTCAATAGAGAGCCCATGGTCCTCACAGATACAGCAACCAGACCGTTCGAAAAGGTATATATGGATATGGTGGGGCCCCTGCCGACGACCACCATGGGAAACAAATACATTCTTACCCTACAGGATGATTTATCAAAATTTTTTGTCTGCGCACCCATGCAAGACGCCGAGGCAGAGACGGCAGCAAGAGTCTTTTATAACGAGGTAGTAACAAAATATGGTATTCCCAAAAAATTAATTACAGACAACGGAACAAACTTCACCTCGAAATTGTTTGGAAGTGTGTGTAAGCTTTTGAGAATTAAGAAGCAACATATTTCTCCCTATCACCCTCAAGCTAACGGGTCATTAGAGCGAAGTCACAGACCATTAGCAGAATATTTGCGAAGTTTCGCAAAAGAAGATGGTTCGAACTGGGATCAGTGGCTTGCTCCAGCAATGCACGTACACAACCATACGGAGCACACGGCCACAAAGCAGACACCATTTAAAATACTATATGGATTTGATGCACCGCTGCCATCAAACCTACAAACACGCATACCCTTATATAACCCCTACGATTATCCCAAATTATTGAGACATCAAATACAAAGGGCTTACGAGATTGCCAAGGAAAATCAAGAAAGAGCTAAGGCAAGGGCAAAGAAGCAGTACGACAAACAGTCAAGGTCTTATACTTTAAAAATAGGAGGCAGAGTCCTAGTAAAAACACAAGCACGTAAAAACAAATTCACGCCCCTATGGGATGGACCCTATGAAATTAAAAGTTTCCCCACACCAGTAAACGTTCAAATAATGGTGAGGGGAAGACTTCGAACCCTACACCGTAATTTGGTGAAGCCATACAGTCAATAAAGGAATTTTAAAAAAAAAAAAAAAAAAAAAAAATATATATATACAAAAATGAAATAATAAGAGGAAAACTCACCACAAAATCGACACTGGTGCAGTGTTGTAATACCATGCATTTCATGGTCTTGGGGTCTTCAAGGGCTGAAATAGAAAAATAAACACATATTTATACAGCACTATAATAAGGGATAATGGAACTTCACATACCGGAAATAAAAACGGACGCAGACCGAAGGAGGTTCCTGGGATAAAAGCTGAGCACTGATGACGGACATTGAAAACGATCAATAATCGGCTACATAATTCAAACCCAAGCAGGGAGGGTTTTCGATATGGAGCATGAAACTTAACACAGAAGTAGTGGAAGCTCATGCTCGAAGATTGTTAAAGGAACCTATAGTCCTGCGCAGTTGAAACGCTGATTGGACACGTGAAGTTCGAAACCTTCCCAGGTTTGTACCTTAAGAACTATCGCTCCACATGTGTCAGAATACTTCAACCCAAAAAGGAATTTTCACCAGCTACAAATCAGCAAACACCAACAGCCGATCGTCTGGAAGCAGTAGTACACAAAATCTGCACAGGCACATCCCCGACAGAAATTGTCCGGAACCCAGGTTGACGTCAAGGATCTGAAAGAAGCAAAATAATTAGTAAAAGCAAAAGGTTAAAAAAGGATGGAACGCTACTGACCCGGTATCGCCTTCTAATCGACCAACGAATACTGCTCTAGAAATAAAAATTAAGAATAATTTGATTAATCAATCAATCAGAGCAAAATATATAAAAAAAAAAAGAGAAAACAAGGTCACATGTAAGTAAGTAAGTGTCCTAAAGTATATAAAATTGTTGGATAAACAACATAAAGAAAAAATAAAATTAATAATTCTTTTGCAACAGATTTACGAAAACGTATTAAAATAAGAATAAATAAGAGACGTATAAATTTTTTTTTAATAATATTTAAATTCTAGAAATTTTGCGAGCAATGAAAGTTTTTAAAAAATATTCTTCAAAAATGAAACTAAAGAATATCCAAATGAATTTCACTCCAGATTATTTTGTGTTGAAAGCACGAATTACACTCACAGTCTTGCGGGACATGAAGAAAAATTGGAAACCGATAATCACGAAATCACGCCCGATTACTTATTTAATTATTGCAAAGCACGTCCGATCACTTATTTATTTTTGTTTTTGTTTTCTTCTCCCCAAATAAATTAAAAGTATAAATCAAAACAAAATAACATTATTTTGTTGGACAATAACATTGAAAATTTTTATAGGAAAATGCAGTAAATGAATTCAAGAAAAATTTTAACAAAGAACAATATGTTGAAATTAAAATATTTAAAAGTATAAATCACAACAAAATAACAATATTTTGTTGGACAATAACATTGAAAATTTTTATAGGAAAATGCAGTAAATGAATTCAAGAAAAACTTTAACAAAGAGCAATATGTTGAAATTAAAATATTTAAAAGTAAAAACCAGATAACATTAGTTTGATGGACAATAACATTGAAAGTTTTTAAATTGAAGAGAAACTATAAAAGGGAAAAGGAACAATATTTTGAAATTAAACTATTAACAGGTATGAATCAAAGCGAAAAAATATGACAACAACAAACTTAAAGGAAACCAAGAGAAAGTAAAATGAAAGATTTGGGCAGACACCCAACTTACCTGTGTCCCCTCGCAGGGTTAGAGATGGCGGTGTTGTTGTGAATGTTTTTTATTATTCCATGAATATAAACGGGACCATTACCTCTAATCAAATTGAATGTAGCTGAGGTTTCACATTGAATTCATCCTCCTTTGCTTCTGCACCCAAAAGAATTTGTCTGATGATTAATTTTTGGCCGCGGGGATAATCCTCATCATTGGATAATACTCCCCATTCAACCGAGTCGTTTTCGCCTTTCAAAGTAACACCATAGAATGATTCGTCAGACATTGTGATTTTAGGGATTCTTTGGGATTGGATTTGTATAATGAATTATTCACGTAACTCGTGTTATTTGCACACAAAATGATATTTTCCACACACACATTCAAAATTATTTTTTTTCACTTTGGCTTGTGGTTTGTCACTGGCAGTATTAATGTTACAATTTATTTTAATAGCAATTGTGCTAGAATATATATTTAATGAAATTGTTATTAAATCTCCACATATGAACTGTTTTCTAAAAATTTGGTTTTTTAATCACCAAAGTTGCATTAAAATTTTTAAAAAAAAAAAAATAGGAATTTAAAAACGGCAACCGCACCGTTTCATGCCGTTTTTAAGACTGCACGATGAAATTTAATTTTTAAATTTGTGCATTAGTGCAGTTTTAATGTTCTACAAAATTATTGTATGAAATACACTAGAACTGCAATACATGAACAAAAGCGACCCAATTGGCATAGACATCCAATTGAGTAAAAAAATTAAAAAGATATAACATATGTATAGTAAAAATATACATACACATTTATAGCGATAATCGCTAAATTATTGAACCAAATAGTTCTTACTAAGTTATGGTTGAGTCATGGCGCAATAAATACAAAATTGTTATACGTATTGCATAAAACTTGAAATGCAAAACTGTTCACAATTATGTTCAGTGACAAAAATTGTCGGCCATTTATGCATCAACAATGACAACGGTTAACGACATCAATTAAGTTTAGGTTTAATTTATAAATTTGAAACAAAGAATTGAACTCAAATTAACTTCCAAAAATTTCCAACTGGGTTATATACGTTTTTTTTTTTGGCATGAGTACTTGGTTATGAAACATGATTCCACGGCAAAATTTTGCCAGACAATTTCACGGCCAATGACAACTAAATCAAACTGCATAGTTTAATGTACGTATGTGCATATGTATATGTACGTATATGTGTGCATATGGATATGCAAACAGTAACAAAAAAAAAAAACTTTTCGATTTTTTTTTTCTGTTCGTTGTTGATTTGAAAATAATTATACGCATATGTATAATTTTTCTTTCAGATCAACGGAAACAACAAAAGTGTTAAATTTCTTTGACTAACAAAATACTACCAAATACAACTGAACTCACTTTTTAATAAAAAAGTGCTTTAATCAGTTGAAATTTTGTAAAAATTTTTCCTACTCATTTTTGCAACGTTTTAAAATGTTTTTAAAAAGTTTTCAATTCCATGTAAACGTAATTTTTAATGTTTGCACATGTTTACAACTACAGGGTAAAAAATGAATGCAACATATCCAAACTGAAACAATTTTTTTTTCTCTTAATTTTTTTTTTTGCATGACTTTAGTTAAGTACTTGACTGTGAAATATGATTACACAGCAAAATTCTGCCAGACTATTTCACAGCCGGGTACAACTGAATAAACAGATATACACATGCATGTATGTGTGTAAGAATACAAATAAGTTTGGCATTGACATTGAAACAAAAATAAAAACCAAACATACATACATGCCATGGTATTTCAGTAATACATACTAACAATAATAATAAAAAGCACGAATTAATGAAATAATTTCAACAAATTTCCTATTAATATTTATTTTTGTCTTTTATCTAAATAACAAACTATTTGCAATTTTAAACTTTCCTAATTTTCTGCCATTTTTGCTGTTGATTTAAAAAAAAAATTATAAGCAAGTGAATAATTTTTCTTTTAAATCATTAAAACAGCAAAGGTGTTAAATTTCTTAACAAAGACAAGGATAAATACAAGCTAAACTAAACTCATTTTTTTTATATACATATAAAAAAAGGAGAAGAAAAAATGTTTAAATAAGTTGAAATTTGGTATATGTAGTACTAAATGTAATAAAGTTTTGTTTTTCTTACTCATTTTTTTGCAACGTTTTCAAATAATTTAAAAATTTTCAATTTCTTGTATAAGTTTATTTCAAGGTTAATATAAGAGTACATATATATAAATATCAATACACATACACAATAATTATACAACTAACTTGTAAACAAATTAACAATACACATATACATATATATATATATACACATATAACTAATAGTTAAAGAAAAATATACATATTTAAAATAAAAGCAATAAGAAATTTTAACTAACAGAAAATCTAGTTAAAATATTAAAATTTTATAAATAACCTACAAAACATGTCTAATTAATAATAAGTGAAAAATATATAAAAAAAAAAAGAGAAATACATATATGTATATAAGACATATAAGTACAAATAAGAGAAGAAATTTTATATAAGTATACGTAAGAAAAAATTGTTAGTTATAAGATTAAAAATATTAACCAGCGTTTTAAAAAACAACCAACAATCATCACCCCGTTAACATGAAGAATCCAACAATCAGCAACAGCAGCCTATACCTATCAACCTCACGCAACCGCAAAACCTACATACGATACTACAACGCATACATGGACGAAAAACCCAGTTCCGACAACAATAAAGAATCCAATCCAACTATCAACAGACAGACAGCCATAACCTTCAACCTCACACAACCATAATCAACAGTTAAAGCTATATGCGATGGCACAACACATACATGGACGGAAAACGCAGTTCCGTTAGAAAATGGGAAATCACCCCAACGTCAGTAACAACCTCAACATTTCACCAACAACATCATATTTTTTCCTTGGTGACGCAGCAAACGTACCAAGTCGACAGACACTTAGCAGTCACCAACTAATGGTAAACTGCGAACCTTCAGGCAATCGATGCTCGGGAGATAATTACATATTACTCCGAGAGCTGCCAAAGCTGTATCGCCAAGGTAGTCGGATGCATACACACATCTATTTTGACTTGATTCCAGAAAGATAGCTACGAAACATCCTAAGACAGGATGTTTCTTGTCCGTAAGGGGGGAGGGATGTTATGAGTCATTTTCCCCTAACAAACAGAAGTATCAGCGACAGCAGAACATACGCTGCACACACATACTGACGTTGAGTTATTTTCCCTCAACCAACAAAAAATACCTACAGCAGCAAAACATACGCTGCATACATACACAGACATATGCTGACGTTGCAATAACGCTGCATACAATACTGACGTTATTACCAGTAATTTTCCTACAGATATATGCTGACATTGCATTATCGTGAGAACCGCAATCGGCTGGAAGTCCCACGGGTATGGATATGCTGAAGTTGCAATAATCGCACACTCAGCAGTATCACGGGGACATCCACGCCAGCGGCAGCGAACGACAGCAGCACCGTTCATCGAGCAGCACTAAAGTGGGTATAAAAGCGGAGGGTGATTTGGCATTCAGCCGCATTCAGTTTATTCAGTCTATCCAGTCCACTACTATTATTCAGTCTATTAAGTCAGCTCTAGTCGAGTCAGTTCGTAACACATAACACACATAATAACAACCTGATCAAACACCAGCCTTAAAAAGCGGGTCCCTGTGAAGGCTTAACATATTAAACAAACAACAACCTGATCAAACACCAGCCTTAAAAAGCGGGTCCCTGTGAAGGCTTAATATATTTAAATTAGACTAAGAAAATAAAAATAAAAGTAAATAAAAGTAATAACTAAAATCCTAATAGTCTCTTGTGTTCTTAATTTCAAAAGGAAGTTACGAAATAAAACATAACATTTTGGCATTTTGGCGTGGTTAATAATAAAAATAAATAATAAAAATAAGTGTTTTAATTTAAACATAACAGAATGGCCGATGTGATTGCTAATAAATATGATTTTATTAATATGGGACAGATTTTTACTCACACCTAACAAACTTCATTACTGTCTCAACAATAGTTTTAGCAACGAAAAGACGCTTAAAAACTCAAAAATTTAACGAAATATCTTAACCCTCTGTATAAAAACATCTGTATAAAAAAAACCACTACAGGATAAACGTAAGTAAATTATATCTATTAGAAAAATGTTTTGTTTTTTAATTACATTGTTTTTATTTGCAAAAAAGTTTTCTTTACAAAGGCACTTGTTTTTAGAAGATTTCTTGATACTGACTACAATTTAAATTAAAAACCGATGAAAATCGAAAATCATCATGTCTACTCCAGGATATCAACTACCCAAAAATAAGACGTGCTATTACTGTAGTGTTCAAGTATGGTAAGTCAATACACCAAAAAAAAAATTTTATTTAGTATCTTTAGTAATAAAAATTCTTGAAAAATACATAGGCAATTAGTCATGATTCCGAATTATGTCATCCTCAAGACTTCCTCTCCCCTCTTGCTTATCACGATTCTGTAAGCCTTTCCCTGCACTACTATGTTTTTACGCATATGCTTGTTCGGCTTCCAATTCTTCTTCATGTCCCGCAAGACAGTCGTGAGTGTAATTCGTGCTTTCAACACAAAATAATCTGGAGTGAAATTCATTTGGATATTCTTTATTTTCATTTTTGAAGATTATTTTTAAAAACTTTCATTGCTCGGAAAATTTCTAGAATTGAAAAGAAAGAATTTCTTTATTTGAAAATTAAATTTTAGTTTCTGTACTTGAAATTTTTATTCATTGTTCATTGTTCACTATTCATTTTAGCTTAAAAGCTTACATTCAGACATAGATTAATTCGTGCTTTTTATTATTATTGTTAGTATTACTGAAATACCATGCATGTATGTATGTTTGGCTTTTATTTTTTGTTTCAATGTCAATGCCAAACTTATTTGTATTCTCACACACATACATGCATGTGTATATCTGTTTATTCAGTTGTACCCGGCTCTGAAATAGTCTGGCAGAATTTTGCTGTGTAATCATATTTCACAGCCAAGTACACAACTAAAGTCATGCAAAAAAAAATGAAAAAAAAAAAAAAAATTGTAGAGACCATCAAAACTGTATTTCGTCTCAGTTTGGATATATTGCATTCATTTTTACCCTGCAGTTGTAAGCATGGGCAAACATTAAAAATGCTTGCAATTGCTTTATACATGTTTCTATTAATGTGCATAAAACTGCAGGGTTTCATTGTGTTTTTTCTTTTTCTTTTTTTGTTTGTTTTAAAGTTGAAGCTAATGTGCATTGCATGCATAAATCCATTGCGCATATTAGAGTGCATATAGAAATTAATTTTCATTGTGCAATCCATAATCGTGATTTGTCTAAAGATGCTGGATGTTGATTGTTGTTACAACGGTATAAATATTGTGATTTTTTATATAAAAAAAAAAAATTTTCATGAAAAATAAAAATGATAAAGTTGCCACAATTAGTCAAAGTGTAAATAGTACTAGGAATTATAATAAAAACTATAACAAAACCAAAAACGATACCACAACAAATTCGGGTGTTAAAATATTACTACTGATTATAATGATGCCTTTTTGAAAATGTTGCCCATGATTAAGGAGCAACGAGAAAAACCGCAACATAATTTTGTTAAAAATTATTTATTGAAAAAGAACCTGATGAAACTATCCTATATGGTGATCTCTTAGATAGTTTTCGGGGTACACATTGTTTGTCACACCACCAATGTATACGAATGAATTTGCTGTGCATATACCGGCTGGCGACGGAATGGCCGATGTGATTGCTAATAAATATGATTTTATTAATATGGGACAGATTTTTACTCACACCTAACAAACTTCATTACTGTCTCAACAATAGTTTTAGCAACGAAAAGACGCTTAAAAACTCAAAAATTTAACGAAATATCTTAACCCTCTGTATAAAAACATCTGTATAAAAAAAACCACTACAGGATAAACGTAAGTAAATTATATCTATTAGAAAAATGTTTTGTTTTTTAATTACATTGTTTTTATTTGCAAAAAAGTTTTCTTTACAAAGGCACTTGTTTTTAGAAGATTTCTTGATACTGACTACAATTTAAATTAAAAACCGATGAAAATCGAAAATCATCATGTCTACTCCAGGATATCAACTACCCAAAAATAAGACGTGCTATTACTGTAGTGTTCAAGTATGGTAAGTCAATACACCAAAAAAAAAATTTTATTTAGTATCTTTAGTAATAAAAATTCTTGAAAAATACATAGGCAATTAGTCATGATTCCGAATTATGTCATCCTCAAGACTTCCTCTCCCCTCTTGCTTATCACGATTCTGTAAGCCTTTCCCTGCACTACTATGTTTTTACGCATATGCTTGTTCGGCTTCCAATTCTTCTTCATGTCCCGCAAGACAGTCGTGAGTGTAATTCGTGCTTTCAACACAAAATAATCTGGAGTGAAATTCATTTGGATATTCTTTATTTTCATTTTTGAAGATTATTTTTAAAAACTTTCATTGCTCGGAAAATTTCTAGAATTTAAATAAAAAAAAAATTTATACGTCCCTTATTTATTCTTACTTTAATACGTTTTCGTAAATCTGTTGCAAAAGAATTATTAATTTTATTTTTTCTTTCTGTTGTTTATCCAACAATTTTGTATACTTTAGGACACTTACTTACTTACATGTGACCTTGTTTTCTCTTTTTTTTAGATTTTTGCTCTGATTGATTGATTAATCAAATTATTCTTAATTTTTATTTCTAGAGCAGTATTCGTTGGTCGATTAGAAGGTGATACCGGGTCAGTAGCGTTCCATCCTTTTTTAACCTTTTCCTTTTACTAATTATTTTGCTTCTTTCAGATCCTTGTCTCCTGATGCCGACCTGGGTCCCCGGTTCCTCAAGTTGGAACCATCTTGACGGAAATTTTTTCATTGTCCCTTTAAGGTATGTTCCCTTGTTTCTTATTATAATCTTGTATAAATATGTATTTCTTTTATATTTCAGCCATTGAAGACCCCAGCATCAATACCGTCGATATTGCGGTGAGTTTTTCCTTCTTCTCTTTTTCCAATTCATTTCCGTCATAATGTTGGTTTTTAGACGTCTTATTCTTTCCTCCTGTTTTGCCAATGACAATGTGTGTTGTTGTGTTCCTCCATACTGCGTGTAGTGGTTGAAATTTGAAAATCTCGACTGGTTTTCCTTCCTCCATGGGATATCTTTCTCGGTTGCGTTCAGTATGGGTGATTCAGTATGCTCGGTGATTTAGTACTATTATTTATATTTGGCATTATCTCTTCACTTTGTTTCTCTTCATATTTATGTTTTAATACTTTGTCTTTTTCTGCTTTCACTTCCAAAGTTTGCCCGTTCTCTTGATTTGCCTGTTTATGCACAACCACGGTTTTATCTCTTGATATGATATTAACCGGCACTTTAGTTACTGCTCCCGTATCTACAAGTAAGACCAATTTTCGCTCCCTAGCTCCTTGGCAAGGTAGCGTAATAAAAACTGTGTCCACATTGCCCGGTGATTCAGTACTACTATTTATATTTGGCATTATCTCTTCACTTTTTTCCTCCTTTTTTTTGTTTAATTTATTATTTTTCGCAGTATTTTCTTCTATAGTGCGCCCGTTCTCCTTATTTGCCGAGTGTACAACTGCCTCGGTTACTATCCTGGTTGGCTGCTCTGTTTCTGAGTCAGTCTCCGTATCATCTTTATTTACCCGACTCTTTGTTTCTGTTTCTTTATTATACTTGTATTTGTTCTCTTTTTTATGCCAATCTAATTTTCTGTTAATTTGCCGGACCCCAGTTATTGGCGATAACTGGGCCGAATTTCGTTTCCCTGAGCATTTGTCCTATTAGTATTGCTATGGGCCTCTACGGCATTGTTAGCTAGGTCCCTGCCGTTGTTGCTATTTCGTGCCTGTTGGTAGATCCCTGCACCCATTGCTTCAGTCTGTCTAACATTACTTCTGCAGTCCCGTGCAAAATGTCCTTGTTGCTGACATTTAAAGCAGGTTGGGAGTGTACAATTGTTTCTGTTTGCCCCTCTGTTCATATTTTGTCCTGTCGCTATTTGTGGGCTTCCACGGAATTCTATGTTTGTTGTCCTCCTATTGTTTTCTGCCGTCCTTCTATCCAATTGATTTTGGTTGGGTATGTTTCTTCTTGGCTCGCAGAAAGGGGTTCCTTGTGACCGTTTATCCTACACAATCGGCAGTATAAGGAGCCTAATCTCTTTCTACAGTTTTCCACATCGTGCCCGCTGTTTCCACAGAACGTACAGCTCACGATATTTCTGCACAGTGGCCCCATTTCATGGCCGTATTCTCCACAGCTCATACAGTATGATGTGTTTAGCCGCTTTTTGCAGCTATTCCATTCATGCCCCATCCTGTTGCAAAAACTACAGGGGACTTCTGAATCTATTACGTTGATACTGTGCGTTGGTTCGCCAAACAATTCCTCTGCATTTTCCACTATCTCTATCAACTTAGTGAGCTCTTCCTCTTCCTGTCCCACAAATCGAGCCTTGAGTACATGGTCCTTCAAACCCTTTATAAAACTCCTTACCGCTATCCGTTTGAAGTCTTTCAGCATGGTTTCCCGGCCAGGTCCCTCCGGCCATTCGTTCTCTATAGCTGTTTTTGCCTCATTCAATAGGTTATCCAGGCGTTCTCCAAATTTGCATGCTGACTCTCTGATGCTCTGTTTGCAACCCAATATTAGTTCCCGTATTTTATCTAAGCTCTTGCTTTTTAGATAATATTTCTTGAGCGCATTACATAACGCGTCCACGGAACTGAAATTCATCTGGGAAATTCTTGAGTAGGCGCCCCCTAGGAGTCTCAATTTCAGGCATTGTATTACATCTTGTGTTAGAACGTTATTAGCACCTGTGAGTACTTCTCTTTCTACCATCTTGCATCCTTGTATGTACCTGAATACTTCTGATGACAAGTCTGGTCCATCGGTCCCAAAGAATGATGGGACTGTGTTGTTAACGATCTAAATAATCTCATACAGCGAAGGCATTTTGATCCTTTCAATTTCCGCTCTCTCAGTAGTATGGTTTTGCTGGGGTGACGGTGATCGTCTTTCTATGTTCCGCTGGTAATCATCTTGATAGTGGGCTGTGTCCACGCAAGAACTTGTAGACTGTCCATTTAATAACTATACTTGTCGTTCTATTAATTTGTCTGTCTGCGTCTGTGGGTTGTCCATTAAAGCTGTCTTCTACTTACCTATGTTCCGCTGGTTATCATCTTCATAGTAGTTTGTGGTTTTGGCTTATTTTCACTTTATATTATTTTTTTTTTTATTTTTTTTTTGTTCGCAACCGCGCAGAATTTTTACGATCAAATTGATTATCCTTTATTCTGATCTCCTTTAGCTCTTAGTCCTGCACTAAGCCATGACAATATGACGGTTGCTAGAGTTTAGACGTTAATCAATTTGTCGGCTCTTGTAAAGTTCTACACTGTCTAATGTAGGATGCAACAATACAAGGTTGCTAGAGTTTAGACGTTATGGTATTGTTGGTTTTGCTACACCGGACAGTTTTTTCTGTTGCAAGATCAATTACAAGGATTATTTTATTTGATGTAATTATTAACGCATCTACCGGCTGCGCCAATTATGTTATGGGTATTTTTATTAATATGTTATTATCCTTGATAGGATCCAAATAAATAAACACTTTTTATTTTAAATATATGTATATAACTTTATTTATTATATTATATTATTCAGCCTTCACAGGGACCCGCTTTTTAAGGCTGGTGTGTGATCAGGTTTTACTGTATTATTATGTTAAACTATTTGTTAAACGAGTTCTCACAAGACTTTTCACACTACTCGATACACTCTCTCTACACTGCAAACACCTTCCGCTTTTATATCTACTTTTGTGCTGCTCGATGAACGGTGCTGCTGACGTTCGCTGCCGCTGGCGTGGTTGTTCCCGCGATACTGCTGAGTGTGCGATTATTACAACTTCAGCATATCCATACCCGTGGAACTTCCAGCCGATTGCGGTTCTCACGATAATGCAATGTCAGCATATATCTGTAGGAAAATTACTGGTAATAACGTCAGTAATGTATGCAGCGTTATTGCAACGTCAGCATATGTCTGTGTATGTATGCAGCGTATGTTTTGCTGCTGTAGGTATTTTTTTGTTGGTTGAGGGAAAATAACTCAACGTCAGTATATGTATGTAGCTTATGTTCTACTGTTGCCGACACTTTTGTTGGTTGGGGGAAAACGACTCATAACAACCCTTTGTAACGTGCTGTACATTGCGTATATGACCCTCCTCTGTAGTTGTTGCTCATAGCTGCTAAAATTTGCTGAAATTGTTCCGTTGAAAATGTTGCCATGTTGTGTTGTTGGATGTCTCCGTTAGGTACAAAAAATTCTTCCTCACTTTCACTTGCTTCAGATAATGTGGATTTATTGGCTTAGGATTCTTCTACGTGAGTTTTTGTAGCCCCACGTTAGGCGCCACTGAAACAATCTTATTGCGAAGATTGTATGGTAATTTTATCATTAAGAAAACAATAAAATATCGTTTTAAAATAAACACTTTATTGGGTTGTTGAAATGTCAGCAGTGCACACAAGTCCGGTACTTCAAATAAGTCTAGACAAAGATGTGTACTGTTTGAATCACAAAGGCCAATTGAATTCTTTAAGCAAATGTCTCTGCTTTTATAGCAATTCTAAACGTTTGGATTTTAACAGTTGTCAAAATAGTAATAAAATTGGTATATACACAGAGTTATTAAATTTACAAATAAGTGCAGGGTTGTTATAAGAATGGAACAGAGTTCCATTCGAGTAACCGTTAAATTTAAATATATTTTTTAAATAATGGTTTAAATAATGTAAGATGCTATAGTTTTTATTAGAATTACCGAGCTCTCCCTCGAGGATCCTTTGTGTCGTAAAATTTATATCCACTAATTCTGAAATAGCTACGAGACGTCAAATGAATTTCTAAGATGAGAAAAACATCGATTTGTTTATCCAGAAGGAAATATTATATTTCATTTTTATTTGGCATTTGCCGTTTGCGTCTCAAAAACAGATTTTCACGTTCATGGTTTTTTTAATACAACCTGCAACAAGTTATACTGCATTTTTAGCATTTCCTGCATCATACAGGATATGTTGAGAGTAAAAGTATTTACTGTTTGTAGTAAGCTCTCTATTGAGGCTTCAATGAGACTAAAATTAGACCCTGGAACTCCGTTTGCTGGTACCTTTTTTGCGCTGTATTCTGGTTACTTTTTAAAATGTTAGCGTATGAAAATTTACTACTAGGTTGTTGCTGATCAATAGTCGTGTTAGATTTCAATACGTTTGAATATTGTTTCTGACTGGTTAACTGGTGAGGTAACTGTGGGCAGCTTAAAAGAGTGATAGGCTGAGCAAGGATATTATTCTCTGTTTTGTGCGACGAACGCGAGTTAGAAGTGTGATTTCCGCCGCAATTGCCAAATTTTTACGCCTTGGGATCACCTTTCATTTTGTCGCAGTTAGCAGTAGTTAGGCTTTTGCACTAAGTACATTTAAATTCAAAAACATTTGCTTTTTTAAAAATTCTCGAGAGTAATTCCAAGTACAAAAGGGGATCAAAGCAAGTAAATACAAAACGAAAAAAAAAACAAACACAACATTTATTCTCTTTATACGCTCAGAGTATTTGTATTTACTCATTCTTATTCACTATAAGTAGAGTAAAGTAAACATTTTTTTTTGCTAATATTCTGTAAGTATTTTGCAAGGTTCTTATTTTACCATGTGGGTATTTTAAGCATTTTCTTGGTTTTTATTTTTAGCATTAATTTAGCAGTTAATTTTATGGAATATACATATGTACATACCTATCTAAGTATATACAACTATTGATATGTTGATAAGTTGATCTTAACATCAAATTAAATAAAAGCGAAATTTCATACAAACCAAATTAAACTTACAAAAATACTCGAGTATTTTAGCAAATAGTTTAAGTAGTGGTTGTCTTTACTTAATGTGCTTGGTTCTTATTATGCTTAGTTCTTACATGCTTTAATACTTGCTGTATTTATTTCGTACAAGAACCGTATTTATTGTGTTTGTTTCTTATAATAGAGAACAGAAGAAGGTATAGTAAAGAGAGGGTATAATAAAACAAATACACGAAAAAAAGAGAATGCATTTAAGTATTTGTTTTTTGTACTTTTGCAAAAGCCTAGCAGTAGTGTATACATAGCTGCCAGATTTTTTGAGTTAATATCGTCATAATTTTGGGCAAAAATCGTTATTATCGCCAATATAGGTTACTGAAATCGTCATAAAAATGTCAAATGAACAAACCGCTTTTTTACTAACAAAACATATTGTTATTAGAGGCAAAACATAACAAAACTCTTAAATCAACAAATTATTTAAAATACAGAGATCAATTACTGTACTTAGAATTCACAATAAAATCACATATAAATAGATATCATGTTTTTTTTTAATACTTTGAAATATATTTATATATTGTATGGAAAAAGATAAAAAACTTCAAATCCTTTAGTTATTTTTTTCAATTTAGTAAAGTATGCATTTTAAATTTCATTTTGGGAAACACTTAAAAAGCTACAATAAAATTTATACAATTAAAATATGAGTTTTTAAGAAAATTGACATATACATATGTATATGTATAATATATTTTACAAACACATTTTGCGATTAAACATATTGATTAGTTCAGAAACAACTGTCAGATCATAGCAGGTACATTTTTTAGCTTTAAATAATCTTTTGAATATAATATTGCCTTAAAGACGACTTTTTCAATTACTTATTTTAGTCTTATTTACGTGTACCTGACTAAATATTCTTCCCAGATTTGAGTAATAATGTGTTAAACTAGGATTTTTGTAATAAATTTAATCAAAATCGGAAACAAAAGAGTAGATCCCCTCGTTTGCATCTCTGATAGTTTTTTCCAAAAATCCAATAGTTATATGTTTTCATCAGGACAATAATTTGAATTATCTGGGGGTAGATTCTGCTTCTGCGATAACGTGAAATGTAAACATTTTTCTCGTTTACATTTTGTTTCTGATTCCCGTTCTGTGAAGAAATTCAAACAAATTAAAATATTTTCACAATCAGAGAAACAAATGGAATGAAACAATTTTTTTCTCAGTTTCACAGCAAAACTGATTCTCGTTTTATGTAACTGCGAAAACAACTGTCAAAACATTTTCATATGACGCGTTTTTTTTTCACTTAAAAATTTTCAGCGAAAATGGAAAAAGCAGCAAAAGGCATGCGCACAAGCATAAATCAAAAAGAATTTTTATTAATTTTTAGAACATAAATGTCGATATTTCAAACGATAAGTATGTATGTAAGTATGTAGATACATACATACATATGTATAGAGTTCAAAAATAAAAAAAATCATTTGAATAATTGATTTATGTATACATGCGTATGTACATACATATGTATATGTATTTACAGATTTGTTACTACATTTAAAAAAAATAATGCATACATTTTCAACTTTTATACATTTATCCCAATGTACAACGTAATTTATTTTTGTTGTTTGACAATTGTAGAGACCCAAGCAGAGAGAAAGTTGGTGTCGGCTTAAAAAAAATAAACTAAGAGGCGGCTTAAACTTATTTTGGAGCCGCCTGCTTAAAAAATACATAAGGCGATAGAAAAACGAAAAACTTATTATGTAGTAAAAGTCTCGGAAGCGCATAAAATTGAATATCTAACACATTTGAATAAACTCGGGCCAAAACTAGAAAGCAATTAGCATATGTTATGGAAAATGTATCAATAAATAGAAATAATTAAAAAAAATATATATTCGACTTAGTGCTATTTTTTCTGCTATTGATATTTCCGATTTTACTATCGATTGAATGTTTGTACTTATGTAAGAAAATTTTACGTAATTATAACTATTCAGGCAATTTGTTGTTATTACTTTATTTAAATTACTACCTGCAACCGCGGCGTCGCCCGCTCGGCACTAAGTTTTGATTTACTACTTATAAAGTGCCCTGGATACGATCGTAGAAACTCGTCAATCAGTGCAAATGTGTGAGTATCCTGTTTTTGTCGTTTAAAGGGAGACGTACAAATAAAATCATCAATCATAATTTTTGTTGTGACTTCGCGACGTCTTGTGCAATTTTGTCAAAAAACAAAAAAAATACATGTGTTTGACACTGTTTATACACAAAAATACCAGAACATAAAATTAACAAGTATTCGTGTGCTGCCATCTTTTTACTCATTACACTTCGATACAAAACAACTGACATTTTCTTTGTCAATCACAATTGGAGACTATCAAAATAATATAACAAAAGATTATGGTTTTCATCAATCAGAGCCGACAACGTATACGTGTACGTTGATGTATTTTTTATCATCTCCAGAGGGTACAAGAGAAAGGTTAAATAAAACATTTTTAAAACATCTAGCATTAATCTCGTTTAAAAATTTGTTACTCTTCGCAACATGCATACATACGAGTATGTAATTTGAAAACATATCATTTTATTAAAAAAAAATAAAAAGTAAATAAATAGAATTAAACTAAAGGAACGGTTCAAAACTGTATTTTAAATATTATCGATACCGATATTTATTCCTATCTATATTTTCGATATATTTAAACTATCGACTTTTATTTTCAGAGTTTTTACCATCTGAAATTATAGTACATATAAAAGTGTGATTATACACTATTTTTCGATTATATTTTTTTGTCAATAAGACATTAAATAATATCTCCGATTATATATATATATATATATATATATATATATATATATATATATTCCTTATGTATGGTTAACTCAGTATCTGTAGTGATAGACCATTGATAAAATTGCCTACTTATGTAATTCATACAATTTCTTCACCACCGCTAATTTGTTTATTTAATATTTTCTAATTTTTATTAAATTTTCTATAACATAAGCTATGTACATATTACATATTATGTAATATACATATGTTGAAAAATCAACTTCAAAATTTCAATGAAGAATATATGCATGTTGTAAAAGCCGCAAAAGCAAATATATATTTGCATGCGGCCTTGCACTGCATCGAAGTAGTTCAACTTCGTTCTCTGTGTATGACATTTCAAGTTGAATAACATGGATATAAAGTTACACTGCAACAGATGGAATGAAACACTTTTTCATATTATAAACGGGAATCGCATTTTGTGCAACTGCGAAAAGATACTACGTAAAGTTGTAATGAAAACGAAAATGAAAATTTTTTTTACATTTCACGTTATCGCAGAACAAGAATCTACCCCCTGCTGAACTCTGTTTCTAGCTCTTGGTTTTCACTTTCTTCAACAAAATAAAAAAATTATTTTATAATTTCAGAAAAACAACTTGTTTCTTCATTAATAATATTAAAAAGATTAATTTGGCCAAGAGCTTTATATTTAATTTCAAAATAAAATCTTGATAATATTTGATCACAAAGCTCTATATAAAAATTTACACAATTGTTACTACTATCATATTTTTTTTTGCATTTATTGGTGATTCTTCCAATACGTCTCTGGCAAATATTCCTAAATAAATGTCTTCAAAATTTAAAAAATTGTTTTTGTTTTTATAATCAATTAAATAAAAGTTTTTAGTTTTAAGCAAACTAGTTTTTAAAAAGTATCTCATTACAATTTTCAGCAGTTCAAGATTGCTCTAATAGTACAAATATATGTTGTTAGATTGAATTATTTAAATTCGTCAAAATTAGAGTATAAATCGTCCCATCGTCACTATGTCACTTTTAGGACCCACATACAACGGAAGCGGTAGGCAACTTGCAATATGTTTTATGTTGTTTTCTTTTCTACAAAAAAATGGTACATCTCCATGTAATAAGTGTACTTTTGTGTTCGTTTCTTAATAATGTTTTACTCTGTAAAAGGGTGGGGTGTTTTATTCTAAAAAAATTACCCTCACTAGCTGTTAAAAACAGGCGGTTCTACTTTTTCATAAATTGCTTTTTGTTCTAGTGAAACAAGAAGTTGCATTATTACAGGGTGGGCTATGCATTTTATGCATGTACCTTTTACCAGGGCGTGCAGAAAAGAAAACACCATTAGTGTGTCCACATTCTTGGCAGTTCAGGTATTGGACAGGCCCACCCCTTTTGTGTGGCAGCTCAACGGTAACTCTTCTGTGCAACAAATACCTCAAATTATATGTGGGGTATGCTTCATATTTTTTATACCAAACCTAATTATTCCAAACCTAAATATTGATCGAGAAGCAACAAAAATTGCACCTATTAGCAAACTTGTCAGCTTAGCTGTACAATCACACAAACAAACAATAAATACCCAGGTGACCAACGTGCACAAAATTAATAAAATTATAGAAAGTGAAAATACTGATAATAAAATTCAAACAGGTATGGACAGATACATTACCGTGCTGAAAAGGGGAAGAAGTCCCAAATCTGCGCAAATAGCCTTATCTCATTAATTGGAGAAAATGAGTTCTACGTAACTCCAATTAAGCGCGGCTAAATCACCGAAACAAAAATTCAGGTAACACAAGAATTATAGAAAAATTGTCTCAGATTTTGAGACTAAAAACAAAAACTTTTATACATATCAACTGAAGAGTGCTAAAGGCCTAACAGTAGTTATAAAAGGAATAGATTCAAGCGTGGATCCGGAAGAGGTAAAGTCTGGCCTTGCAAATAGTGGCTTCAAAGTGAAAAATGTTTCAAACATTAAAAACAGGGAAAAAATCCCCCAACCTATTTTTAGAGTCGAGCCAGGCGACTTGAAAATTAAAAAAAAATGAATCGTTCCCAATCTATAGCTTAAAATACTTGTTGCATCGAAGAGTTACCGTTGAGATGCCACATAAAAAAACTGGACCTATCCAATGCATGAACTGTCAAGAATTTGACCATACCAAAACTTATTGCAAGTTGCCTACCGTTTGCGTTGTATGTGGCGAGTTACACAGTACCGCTAACTGTGACAAAATAAAAGGTGATACCAAAGCAAAAAAATGTAGTAATTGCGGCGGAAACCACACTGCCAACTATAGGGGCTGCCCTCTTTATTTATTTATTTTTTTTTTTTATTTATTGTTTGTAAAGTAATATAAAGCCTTCAAGGCCAATCATACATATTACTAAGGTTTAAATAATGCCTAAGCAAGATTAAATTTAAAAATTTATAAAATTCAAAATTTTAATAAACTATGAAAATAAATTTATTTTATTAAATCATAAATCATAACACTAAAGTTAAATTATTTATTGGTCCCCCAACCATAACAATACAAAATACACAGTGGTAAAAAATTTAATTTTTATGATACCAATTAATAGCGGTGATGCATGAACAATAGTTTACTCTTGTTAAGAAAAGAAAAAAATATTTAAAAAAATATATATATATACGAGTATGTAATTACCAAGTTAAGCTTACTATTACAGGTCAAATCAAATAATATGAATCGAGAAATAATATAAAAGTTTAAGACGAAATGCATTATTAGATTGAGAAAAAATGCGAAGTTCAATCGGTAGGTGATTCCAACATCGAGCTATCCTTACCAGAAATGATTTCTCGTAGAATGAATTTGAAATTCTATGGATCATAACCTAGGGGTTTCTTGTAGAGTGACAAAATGCAAACCTTCTGAATAACGACAGTGGGCACCCAGCCCTCACAACTCTGTGAAAAAAAGTCAGACAACGCACCCTTAGGAAATCAACAAATGTACAGCCTAAAAATTGTATCACATATTGAGAAATATGCTCCCGACGTCCCAAATTGTAAACAAACCGTACAATTGTATTAACAACTCGATTTAGTCTTGATACTGCACTCAAAACTGTTGCTGATACAACTTCAATCGCATATAGTACCTGTGACATCATTAAGGAATAAGCCAAACGACGCCTAACATGTAGCGGGAAAAGTGCATTGGTAGAATATAATCTTCGCAAAACGAGTAATATTCTGCCTACAACCTGATCAATATGCGATTTGAAATTTAGTTTCCTATCCAGTACAACACCCAAGAACTTAATCCGATCTAAGAATTCTATTGGTACATTGCTAATACAAATATTTAAAGCGACATGGAACCGATCATAAGGGCTAAAAATAATTGCCTTAGTTTTTGTTGCATTTATAGCCAAGAAATTACCGCCGTCCAATCAGACACTATCCGAAGGCAATATTCAACATTACTTTCCAATACATCAGGGAAACTTCGATCACAGGTAAAAAGTAGAGCAACATCATCTGCAAACAAATATGATTTACATATGGATGAATTAACAACAGAGGGAAGTTCATTAATATACAGCATAAATAGCAACGGACCAAGTACCGACCCCTGCGGAACACCAGAGTTAAGACATAATAAATTTGAATTCACATCATTTAGGACAGTAAACTGAGATCTTCCAATAAGGTAGGACAAAATGAGTTTGCAAGCAAAAATCGAAAACCCAAACTCAACACGCAGTTTATCAATCATCCTGCCATAGTCAATGGAGTTAAAAGTCTTAGTAAGGTCAAGCGAAACGAGGAGACTAAATTTATCCTTATTGATATCTTCCCTTATAGAATCTGTTAGATCAAGTAGAAGTGATGTTCAAATGCCTTGGAGAGTGCAGGGAGAATAGAAATAGGTCTTAAGTCACCAGGTCCAATAACAGTCTTTGACTTAGGTATGGGAAGAACTCGGGCGGTTTTCCAACCAGCAGGAAACTTAGATGTAGTCAAGATGGTGTTGAACAAATGAGTCAAGTAGCCAGAAATATACGGGAAAACTAACTTAATGAATTTAACTGGAACATCATCAGTACCAATGGCATTGGATTTAATCTTATTCAAAGCCAACCACACTTCTAACAAACTGACACATCGAAAAGAAACACCACTCTCTGAGAATTGGAGATCTCCAAGCTCAACATTTGCACCCCCATTGTTAACGCCACTAGCATTAGCAAAGTAATCATTAACCACATTCGCATCCAAACCAAAGGAGAGATCATCATCCCCTAAGCAACCAGAATTCCTAAGCACCCTCCATATTCCTGCACTATCAAGCCTATGGAATAGGTTTGCAAAATATCGACTTTTCTCTACTCTCATAATCCTTTTTGCTCTATTACGACATCTGCAAAAAATTCTCCAATTATTAATAGATTTATTAGACCTATAAGCCGAGAAAGCTAAATCTCGAAGAGATCTAGCTAGTACAACACGATTCGACCTCATCCATACATCAGTTTTAACTTTAACTCTCCTTCTGATAGTAGGGACATAGTAAAACAGCGAATGTAATAAGGTGGAAAAATTATAGCATAGAATATCTACATCATTATTATTATAGAAAAAACTTGAATCAAACTCGGACAAAAAACCCAACATACCATAGCAATCAATTGCGCTATAGTCACGGTATTCAAAGTAAACTGTTTCATAAACTGGCTTAACTACAAAACATGCGCATATCAAGGCATGATACGATAAAGAGATATACTGATACTGTTCAGAAAAAGATAATGATGTAGAGCCACCCAGCAGCATAAAATCAATCAAAGACGTAGAGCAGTGAGCAATGTTAAAGTGAGTTGGTTTACAGTTATGTACCATACTTAGATCTAGTCTAGTACATAAAGAACGGATGTTAGCCGATTTTGCGGCATCAAATAAGTTGTAATTAAAGTCCTCAACTATAATTACATTGGAATAAGTCGACAAAAAATTAAAGTGTTGATCCTCGAAAGTAGCGATATCACCATACGGTAAATATACAACACCCAGCGCAATTTTAACCTTTTGAAAACAAAGTTCTATAAACAAAGTTTCACAAGAACCAGCGATGGAAGTCCTAAATAACACTTTAAATTTTAAACTATTGGAAACATATATGCCGACACCACCACCCCTACCATCAATTCTATCATTTCGACAAAAAGTATAACCTTGAATAAGAACTGACTTGTTTGCATTTTGTGGCTTTAACCAAGTCTCTGAGATAGCAAAGACATCAAGCCGCGATCCACTTAACAACACTTTAAGATCATCAAATTTATTAGAATTAGCCGACGGCCTGATAGTCTGGCAATTCATATGTGCAACTTTAAGATCATTCATATAAGGCTGTAAAATCATCTTTAGATTAGCACCACTATTAATTATTGGACCAATGTTATCTTTGGAACCCATCAGAAATCTTGCATAATATTATGGGGGGGAACAAATAAGTAATTAACGAAAAATAATATTTTACAGTTATTAATATATACATATTCATAATCATAAAAACTAACTACCTTTGGTTGAAGCTAGTCTAAGCGAGTATGAGCATCATGAAACAATGACCGTAAGGCATATGCCAAAAAATATTATTATCCCAACATATCACAAACTCTAAGCACAAACCAGACTTTGACAATGTAAAAATTCTGGACAAAGTAAACAATACAAGAAAGAGATATATAACAGAAAGCTTAAGAATACAGCAAAAAATAAGCAAAACAATGAACATCAAAGAGGACACAGACAATTTGAGCACAAGCTATAAAATTGCAATCAAATAAGTTAAATAGTTGTTTTTTACTCTTTTTAAAAAATCTGTTTAAATTAAATTGATTCTTATATATAATGTTTTTTAAAAAAAATTAAATTTAAAAGTGATATTCAACACACTAAATATTTAAAAAATTATATTCATGTGACGTCATAGTGTAAGCTATTGTACATTATTCTTTAATATTATTCAAAAATTGTTGATGTTTTTCTTTTTAATAGAAATAAAAAATATCCCTTGAAAAAGTGAACATACAATTCACGAAACGTCGGGAAAAATATGGAATAAAAATATTTTACTTTTATTTACATAAAATACGGTAGGCCAATAGCTAAATTTATAAATAAAAAATGACAAAAGGAATTACATCTGGCCAATAATAATAATACAAACAAAATAATCTGATCCTCGGACAGCTAGCCGATTAATCAATTTTCTATTTAAAAATTGGGAAACTTCAATGGTTTTTTATTTTGAATTTAATAATAAAAAAACACAAACATGAAAGGGTTTTTTAAATATATAGCCTATAAATATGATGTTGAAACATGCAGAGCCATGAAAGAATACAGTAATGGAAGAAAAAGACTGGCACAGAAACAACAAGGACTAAGGTTCCTTTTAGCATGTAGGAAATATGGCATAGTGCCCAATCATACAAAGAACACAACAACTAAAGTCAAAAATATGTTTGAACTTAAAACTATCAAACAACAATTAAGCAAAATTGAACACAAGTTTCACACAAAAATACTAAATTTAGAAATATCACAGCTAAACACAGATTTAAAATTAATTAAGAGAAAATTACACCATCTTAAAATGGGCATACAAAATTTTATTAGAAATGAAGATTTCGAATCATTTATTAAAAATCAAACAGAAAGAGCTAACAATATAACTAAAAATACAAAGGAAAAACAAATTAAAAAGTTGAACACACTCAAAGAAATATTTTTTGAGAAAGAGGGACTAATCTACAACGAACATTGGTTTGAAAACAGAACCGAAGTGGAAATACCCTGGGAATGTCAATGGTTGATGTCTCTAGGAAAAAAGTTTTCTTTACCGATTAGTCGCCAAAGTTTTTCACCTATCGAAATCATAGCTGATGTAGAAAACTGCATACAGAAAATGGAAGAAAACACACATGGGGAAAAAGAGGAGAGAAGAACAAATGTTGCAAATATGATAACGTATTTTAAAAGAAACATTAAAAATAGTCCAAGAGAAAAGTTCATCTTAGCAATTTTTGAAAAAACAAAGCTTTTCCTAAAAAAACATAAAAATATAATAATAACACAAGCAGACAAAGGCAACAAAACAGTTGCATTATACAAAGAGGAGTATAATTCCAAAATGGAGAAAATACTAGAGGATAAGCAAACTTACAGAGTTATGAGAACAGATCCAACCAATAAACTTTTAAAAACTAATAATTGCATCATTACAGAACTTTACAAAAAAGAATATATTGATAAATGGCAAAAAAAACATATTAACTTGTTCCGCTAGTACTGCATCAAGAATTTATGGATTACCAAAAATCCATAAAAAAGATATACCCCTACGACCCATAGTATCATCCATACAAGTACCATGCTATCAGCTCAGCAAATACATAGGACGAATCCTCAAAAATATAGTTTCAACAAAATACAATGTCAAAAATTCCTTTCAAGTAAAAAATCAATTAAGCACTTTAAAACTTAATGCAAAAGACACACTAGTTTCTTTTGACGTAGTCTCGCTCTTCACTAACATCCCTATACATACTGCAATAAATAATATAATGGAAAAATGGCCAACAATAAAAGCAAACACAGCAATACCACGCTTAAAATTTCTAGAAATTCTAAAATTTTGTCTATATGACAATAACTATTTCGTGTATAAAGACCAAATATACAACCAAATCTTCGGTATGCCCATGGGCAATCCTTTGTCCCCTACAATAGCAGACATAGTACTAGACAACCTACTAGATGCTGCCTTAGACGAACTCAAACGTAAAAATATCCGCGTAAAATACATAGCAAAATATGTAGATGATATCTTAGCTATTATTAATTTCGACGACAAAGAGGAAATATTAAAAACACTCAATAGCTACCATCCCAAAATAAAATTTACTATTGAAGTGGAACAAAAACAAGAACTAGCATACCTGGATATCAAACTACACAAAGCCAATAATAAAATATTATTTGACTGGCATACAAAATGCACATCAACAGGCAGAATTATAAACTTCAACTCAACACAACCAAAATCACAAATAATCAACACCGCAAAAAATTTTGTTCAAAGAGTACTAGATATCAGCGACAAACAATTTCACACGCAAAACATGATGAAAATTACAAAAATATTAACAAATAATAGTTTTCTTATTGGAATAACAAAATCATTAATTAAATCCTACAAACCGACAATAATTAACAATCATTGCAACTCTAACCAAGATAAACTGTATTTCAGTATAAAATATATACCTGACCTTACCGACAAAAACACCATAAAAACAGCAATAGATAATAATAATATAAATTTTGGTTACAAACCAAATAAAACACTTAATACAATTTTTTCTAAAACAAAAACACCAATAGAGCTATTACAACAAAACAACGTTGTATACGAGATACCATGTAATGGCGCAGACAATAACAGCTGTAATCTTGTGTACATAGGCACAACAAAAAGAAGTTTGGAAACAAGAGTAAAAGAGCATCAAGCTGACATAAACAAACACAAAGAAAACACTGCATTATCCCAACATATCACAAACTCTAAGCACAAACCAGACTTTGACAATGTAAAAATTCTGGACAAAGTAAACAATACAAGAAAGAGATATATAACAGAAAGCTTAAGAATACAGCAAAAAATAAGCAAAACAATGAACATCAAAGAGGACACAGACAATTTGAGCGCAAGCTATAAAATTGCAATCAAATAAGTTAAATAGTTGCTTTTTACTCTTTTTAAAAAATCTGTTTAAATTAAATTGATTCTTATATATAATGTTTTTTAAAAAAAATTAAATTTAAAAGTGATATTCAACACACTAAATATTTAAAAAATTATATTCATGTGACGTCATAGTGTAAGCTATTGTACATTATTCTTTAATATTATTCAAAAATTGTTGATGTTTTTCTTTTTAATAGAAATAAAAAATATCCCTTGAAAAAGTGAACATACAATTCACGAAACGTCGGGAAAAATATGGAATAAAAATATTTTACTTTTATTTACATAAAATACGGTAGGCCAATAGCTAAATTTATAAATAAAAAATAATATTATATATTATTATGTAGGTAGAAAAATTTAGACTTCGATTTCGGATGTCAAAATAAAAAAAACAAATACATACTAAGTGTGTGTTTACGTTTCAACCAGTGGCAAAGAGAGAAAAAATAAAATAAAATATATATTAATCATACATAGGAGTAATTAAATAAATTGACTAATTAATTGTTGATTTCATCGGCATTGACTTATAAACAATGCCAATTAAATTTTAAGAATTATCAATTTTTGAACAATGCCAATGCTTTTCAATGGAACAATTTCATTATTAGTTATTTAAAAAGTAAAAGCATTATAAATAATCAATGATAAAGTTTTTAAAAAGCAATATCAATATTAAAGGTCAATATTATTTCACATATTTATTTACATATATGTATATTAGGGTGACATTAATTTTCAAAAGTTTGATTTTACCAAGTCTCACCCTTCAAATCGGTTCAGTTTTATGAAAAAAAAAATACAAAAAAATTTCATAGCGATAAGTTGAGATTTGGGCGTGCGCCCGCCCTTCAAAGTTTTATACGAGCCATGGTACAATAATATACAGGTAGTCTCGCAACGCCAGCTGACTATTTTTTTTTGTGGCTAGGTGTTTCAAAAGTTGTAAACCACTTTAAAATTTTTGTAATTTTTCTTTTTTTCCTTTATTCCTATTGACACATCTAGCTCATAAAAATAGTTGTGCGACTACCTGGTATATTATTGTACCATGATACGAGCCTACACATATGAACTATATTGATATTTTGTTCATACATTTTTTTTTTATTTAAATTCTTTTACAAGAAAGTAGAAAAAATTCTATATTCATTTTTTATAAAATGTTTATTAAAATTAAAGTACTTTTGATATAGTCGATTTATTTGAATTTGGGAAAAGTTTGCGATAGTCCGTCACAACTTGCAAAAGAAATTGTGTTTGCTCTTCGTTTTTAGTCAGAAGTTTATTGTAATCTTCTATTAATTTAACTCCTCTTTCTGCCACATCATTTACTACTTTTAACTTGTTTAGATATACAAATGCACTTTGATAGCATTCATGGGTTGGCCATACTGAAGGGTCTAATTCCAAAAAAGATTTATCAATATTAAATCTTTCGAAAAATCTTGCTGTTGTGGAAGAAACAAATTGTTCAAGTCCATTAGCAATTACATCTGCAATTCTTTCTTTTTTTAAAATCACGCGTTTTATTATTTTTGCATTTTCATTTTGCAAAGCAGCTTTCATTTTTTTTTTGTGTCAGCAGAAACATTATTGTCAAAGAAAGCAAATGCTATAGATTCTGAGCCTTAGTACCATAGATGATTTAAAAACTTTTTTATAGATACTTGCGATATATCTGTATCAATTTTTTCGAAATTATGAAGTCTATTTAAAAATGTAAAGTCCGTATTTGGTGCTTTTATGGCTGAAGGAGCAGAAAACCAAGCCTCTATGTATATTTGGATTATAAAAATACAAATTTTACGCAATCCTGCCAGTTGAATCTCTGATAAAGCAAATTCCTTCCGCAACAAAAATATTTTCAAGCTATAAATGGCTTTTGCCATCCACCGTGCATGACGAAAAGCTTCTGGTGATCGTATCATTACGCTTGCTTTGGACTTGTTCAATTTTTCGCCAAGAAACATCAGGACAAGCTCCAAAAGCTCTTTATAATCTTCTCTAGGCTGCTTCTCACTCAAAACATTATTTACAAAATTTATTATTCTGGTTTTTGACCCTTGCAAATGGTACACAGCTAATTCATCTTGAATTCCAGCCTGCCAATTGTTTATATTCAAATTGTTCCACGATTTTTTAAAATTTTCAAATAATTTTACGAAGGGACTTGTACTGCAGTCAAATTTGGTTTCAAAAACACTTTTTAATATAATTTCGTAAATGTGATGTCTACAAGGCAGCCAAAAAAGTTCTCTATTTAAGGATTTTTCAAGTAACGTGCATGTACCTTTCAAGCGCCCAGTATTGACCGCAGTTGTATCGAACACAATGCATTTAATTTCTCTTTGTAGACCCCATTTGGAAATACAATTATAAACAGCATCAGCTTGTTCTGTTCCTGAACCACATTTCATTGCAGGTATTTCCAACAACTGTTCCATCTCTCCACTAGATATGACTATAGGAAGTCTATCAACATTTGCATTGCCCGTTAATGCTGGTAAAAGTTTACGATCCCAATGTAATGTTAAAATGTCTTGTTTATTCAATTTAAAATTCTTTTGTAGTTCCAACGCTCTTTTCTTACGCATTTTTTCTCTTGCCATATGAATTGAAGATCTATTAATGATGTAGTCAGCAATGTCTTTTCCTAATGATTGCAATACAGCAGAAATAATGTGAACAGCATTTCTGTTACTTATTTTGCAATAATCTAATGCAATAGCTAATTTTGGAGTAATAAATGTTTGTTTTACTCTTGCATTTTTTGAGCGAACTTTAACAGTTTCATCGTGGGACTCTGTGGCTTGAAAACTTTGATCACTTTCAGATGATGACTGAAATTGCACGGTTTCACCTTGAAAAAAAATTACCTCTATTATAGAAAAGTTCATTAATAATCTAAGTTCATTATTAATCTTACTTATAATATTTTGTTCACGTTTATTACGTTCAACTCTCTTTAACTTAATCTGTTCTGAATCTCCATTTGAAGTGTCTTATAATCAACTCCGTACATATGTCCTGGTCGACCTTCCTGCCTCTGGCTTATCAAGAATGCTTTATCTTCCTCCACAGTTATTAATTCTAAGGCATTTGCATGCGCCACGTCAAAAATTTGTTCTAAGCTTTCAACCCAGGTCTTTTCTTTGTTTTTCTGGTTATCGGTATTTCTTCCACAACTTTTTTTTAAATTCGTCCATTCTGTATGTAATTTTTCAAGTTTTGCAATGCAATGTTGCTTTTCTCTTGTGGTTATGCGCGCTTTTTCCCAAAAAATCAAAAGTTCTTCAATAACTAACTTAGCACTTTCTCGTAAACTCATATTTACAACACGCCAATTAAAAAACAACACCTTTATTACTTCTTTTTTTGAAGGTAACTTGGAACCCGTAAGTTGATTAGAGGCATAGGTTAGGTTAGGTTAGCAGGCTGCTGGTAAATGGAAGATTAGATTCCAGCTCACTTGGGTCCTGATATGGTCCCATTGTGCTACCTGTAGTGAAGACGAGTGATGGTGGAAAGGAGATTAGAAGAGTCGGAAGAAGAGTAGATGAGGGAAGACCATAGAAGAGCAAGAGAAGAGTAGAAAGCAGAAAACAGGTGGGAAAAACCAAAGCAAGGAGTTGCCTTGCAGAACAGCCAGGATGTCGAGCCCCCTATTGGGCGAACCATCCACTGCTCCTGATGAAGGAGCTAAGACAACCGAGTTCCGTATTTGAGAGCTCGGAGAGGGTACTGAAGGATCTGCTGCCTAGAAAGCGGAGGCGGTGATCCTCCATAGCTGGGCAGAGGCATAGAAGGTGTGCTATGCTTTCTTCTTCTTCCTCGTCATTACAGCTGGAGCAATACTCATTGTATGGTAGACCCATGCGTCTGGCATGGGTTCCGAAGGTACAGTGTCCCGTGACCGTGGCCACAAGATTGCGCAGTTGCGGTTTTGGAAAGTTCAGCAGATTTTTGGTTCTGTTGATATCAATGCAAGGCCATAGGGTCCTTGCTGTGGTACAGGATGGTTCATTAAACCATCTTGTTTGTGCCTCTTGCATAAGGGCTTTCTCGATTCGCCTCCAGCAGGCCAAGAGCGGAAGACCACAGAAATTGTCAATTTCAGCGGCCTCCAACTCTGTACCTCTCCTGGCCAGATTGTCAGCGATGATATTGCCTGTGTTTTCTCCGTGTCCCCGCACCCAAATAAGGGTAACACTAGAACAATTAGCCACTGTATTAAGTGATTTCCTGCATTCCAGGGTAAGGAGGGATGTTGTGTACACACACGAAATTGCTATTATTGCAGGTTTGCTGTCGGTTATAATATGAATAACTCTATTTGTTATCCTATAGTACCGTAGCCAGTTTGTTGCCTTTTTGATGGCGGATATTTCAGCTTGTAAAATACTACATTCGTCCGGGAGTCTGAAGGAAATCCTGATCCCGAATTCTTCAATGTAGACACCCCCGCCAACCCTGGAGCCCCGTTTGGAGCCATCCGTGAACACTCGTAGGGCCCCGTGCGGTGTAGGGGGGAGGACCTCCGATAGAGAGTAGTTAAATGCTCTATAAAAGGAAGGTCTTGGAATGCAATAGTCGATGAGATTAGGGATAGTTCCCATGGTCTCTACAATGCTGGCGTGACCCCATGGTCGATATTTCCATGCGTCAGTTGTACTAAGTCGCACCGCAGTGCGTAGAGCTAGCTTCCTAGCCAACAGATCGACTGGAAGCCAGCCCAGCATAGCAAAAAGGGCCTTTGTGGGCGTAGTTCTAAGGGCACCAGTTATCATGATTGATTAGAGGCATAGCCAATCAAATAATATTTTTGGCGTAATGATCTTGCACTCATTTTAGTAATCTTATTTTTCAGAACAATAGGAAAGAATAAACTCGAATGAATTAATCATGAAATAAATCAAAATTTTTGCTACGTTTCTTTTGCTTCAATGGAAAATAGCGGTAATTGCTTTTTGTTAACATTATTGCTTGCTCCTTTTTTGCGTATTTAACATAAAAATAATTTTGTTTTTTTCATGTGTTGCACAAAATTTTTTTTTCCATTGAATGGCAGACGTCATTTATACAAGTCGCGCTTATAACGTTTATTTTAGGGTTGGAGGGGGGCTATAAATGATTTGAAATCTTGCTGCCTTTTGACTAGAAATTAATTAAATAGTTTAAAAATCAAAGGTACAACTTATAATAATACCATTTTAGGCTCAAAAGACATTTTAAAAATATATGACCAAAATATCAATATAGTTCATACTGTAAGGCTCATATAAAACTTTGAAGGGCGTGCGCACGCCCAAAACTTAACTTATCGCTATGAAATTTTTTTGTAATTTCTTTTTCATAAAACAGAACCGATTTGGGGGGTGAGACTTAAAAAATTTGATAAAAAAAATTTTTCCATATAACAGAATGTCACGCTAATGTATATGTATGTATGTGTATGTATTGAAAAATATGTACATAGCTTGGTTTGTATTTTAATTTAATCTTATTTTTTGCTAGTAGAAAAAGGCTTTAAAGCATTAGCTATAAATTTGACACCCGAAATATAAAAAAAACAAGTGGTTGAACATAATTGTCAGCCGAGCTTGCGAGTTTGCATCATGTATGAGAAAAAAATAAAAATATAAAGAAAAAGGTAAATAAAATATATATATAGAGGTAGACAATTTACATTTCAATCGACAGGTTTCGTGACATCATCATCTTTCAATAGGGCCGCACACTCTGTAGCATCGTATGTTCTATCTTCACCGTTCGCTAGCACCAGTTTTACCTTCAACTTGCCAGTATTCAACACCCTGAATTTCCTTATGATTTTAAGGCGAAGTAGACGCCGACAAATTGAATTAAGTTTGCCCGCAGCAGGAGAGAAGTGGTCATTAAGGTACACTCGACTATCAATATCACCATCCACTAAATTACACACTTTGAGCAGGCGGGTTTTAAAATACTCCTTCATTATATTATCTCTCAGAAAAATGTTGTTGAACTTTACCAATACTGTCTTACGATTAAACATATAAGATGCATGTTGAATATCACTGCGAGAAATGTTATTAATGCTGTAATGAGGCGCAAGTTTGATGATGATACTAGGAAGGTCATCTATCCCTGATGGCAATCAACTTGTTTACAAAGCTTATTACAGGCTGGTATGTCGTTTTGTTATGCCTTGCGGTATAACAACATATCAGCTTTAAACTCGGCCATGGCAACAGAGCACGTCTCTTTGATACCGTCAATCTCATTCGCCTTGTGTTTCATAAAAACATCTATCTTTTTGTCGATGCTAACAATTTCATCACGCAATCTTTTTTCCATGTCGATTAAACATGCGGGCGATTTCGCACTAGCAGTACATTCCTCGCACATGAAAACGATTGATTTACTTTCTTTTAGGAGTTTAAAGGCATCCTCGCCAATTTTTGCACATTCAGCATGGTGCCATGCATTACAAGATCGGCAAAAGACACCACTCTGCGTTTTTCCAATAGCAAGTGCACACTTTCCACATTTATATGTTTTATTAGGCGCCATTTTTAATTGCAAAACAAATTAAGTCTTATACCTATGTATGTATGTATGTATGTATGTATGAATCTAGAAATCAGGCAGGTACAAAGCCAGTCGCAGGTACAAAAGCCAGTGGCAGGAACAAAGCCAAATGCAGGAACAAAAACCAGTAGCCGAAGTATGGCAGACACGTTCCTAAGGTTTCAATATATATGTATGTATATATATAGTCTCCAATCACAAGTGCACAATTTTTATTTCTCACGTGCAAGCCACATACGATTTTGGCAATTAATTGTAAAAATGCCACACTAGTTTTCAACAAGAAGTTAATAGTTTTCAATTAAATTTATGTCAGCAACGAAATTCATATATTTAATTAGAGCAAAATGTAAGCAGAATCAACCAATTTCTTTTATTTAAGTAAATTAAAAAGACTAGCCGTCAAAAAACACGCTTAAATAGACAGGGTTGCCATTATATTTTTTTTTATTCTCTTTTTAAAAATTCGTCAAACAGAAAAACAAATGCTACTCCCGCTCAGCCCAACACTGCTTTAAACTACAAACAGTTACCTCAACCGTCGTCTAGCCATAATCAATACTCAAATGTTTTAAAGTCTAACACGACTCTTACTCAACAAAAACCTAATAGTCAATTTTCATACGCTAATATTTTAAAGAGTAACCAGATTCCGGCGCAAAAAACTGTACGAGTAAATGAAGAATCAGGGCATAATTTTAGTCGTATTGAAGCCTCGATAGAGATCCTAATACAAACAGTAAATACATTTACTCTCAACATGTCCTGTATGATGCAGGAAATGTTGAAAATGCAGTCTACCTTGTTGCAGGCAGTATTAAGCAAACCATGAACTTAAAAATCTGATTTTGGAACGCAAACGGCATCTGCCAACATAAAAATGAAATAGAATATTTCCTACTGTATCAACAAATCGATGTAATGCTCATTTCTGAGACTCACTTGACGTCTCGAAGCTATTTTAAAATTAGTGGATATAATTTCTACGACACCAAGGACCCTCGAGGTAGAGCTTGTGGTGGCTCGTTAATTCTAATAAAATCGCGAATAAAACACTACTTATTAGATGATTTTTGTGAAGAATATCTTCAAGCAACAAATATTTGTGTTGAAAATTATTATCAAAAACTTGTAATATCATCTGTCTATTCCCCCCCTCCAGATTTTCAATTACCGAGAGCCAATATATGGAATTTTATAACTTACTGGGCCCCCGTTTTCTAGCAGCTGGTAACTACAATGCTAAACACACATTCTGGGGTTCACGTTTAATCACTCCTAAGGGTCGTGTGTTGTTTAACACAATCTCTAAAATGGGTTTGAATGTAGTTTCAAGTGGCCAGCCAACATATTGGCCAACAGATCGACAAAAAATTCAAGACGTTACCGACTTTGGAATAGTGAAAAGTATGGCCAGCGAAATGATTAAAGCTGAAGCATCTCTGGATTTATCTTCAGATCACACACCTACTATTGTCACTATATTCTCACACAAAACTTCAACACCTACAAGTGATTTACCGATGATATCTGCACGTATTTACTGGTTGCAATACAAAAAATATTTGAGCGCCCATTGCCCGGAAAATATGCCGTTGACAACACCTTCTGACATAGATAACTCTATTAGGTTGCTTGAAGCATATGTTAAACAAGCTACTCTTAGTGCTTCTTCCAATCAACCAAATCAACAAGTGAGATTAACCAACATTTTTTGTGTGGATATAGAAAGGCTTTTGACAGAAAAACGTAGAGCTCGACGAGAATGGCAACGTTACAGATCGCCCCAGCTAAAATTAAGGCTTAAGGAGTGTACCAAGCAAATTAGAAAAGTTTTACAAACACACAAAACTCCAAAAATTTCTCCAAGAACTAGATGCAACACCTCAAACAGATTATTCGCTATGGCGTGCAGCCAGAGGACTTAAAATGCCAGTGATATGCAAACCTCCGCTACGAGCTTCGAATGGTGACTGGGCAAGAATTGATGCTGAAAAAGGTGCTCTTTTTGTTAAGCACTTAGAAAAAGTATTTACACCGAATATTTCTACTGATATTGTTGAACTGCCACCAGTCATCTCTTTACCTGAAATACCGTTAAGATTTTACATTGTGGAGATTGAAAAGGCCATTACTAGTCTTAACACCAAAAAAGCCCCAGGTGTTTATCTGTCGACAAGATCGGACGTGTTTTTTGAGAGCTCTGCGTGTTATTGTAATAAACACTTATTTTTCGCACAATAATTAATTCATAAGGTCTTAATCATCCTGTGTACTTTAAACTTTTTAATAAAATAAAATAAAATAATTAAAACAAAAATAAAATTAAAAATATAAAAAGAACCAATCCTTAAACAATAATAAATACCTTAATAACACAAACTTTCTTAATAATAAACAACAACAATCTCTAATATACATATATGTATGCTTACTTACGAAATATAATATCCAATTTAAAGCAACATGAAACTGCTAAAATTCTTTTCGCTCTTGTATAAAGAAAAATTACAAACTCTAATATAATAAACAAAATTCCAATAAAAATATAATTTGTGCATTAAAACCAGTTTTTCTCTCTTATCAGTTAACAACCCAAACACACATACCTACATACATTTATTAAAACTAACACAAACATATGGGATTATACCTGTTTTGCTTTAAATAAATAAATACAAAACTAAATTAAAATTAAATAATAATAAGCACTAAATTGAAAGCCGAAAACTGAAATATACAAGTACTATTACAAGGTACCTGCATAACTAAGTTCCTAACTCTTAAATTTTAATCTAAAACAACAAAAACTGTAACAACAACAATCACTTGTGTTCTCTAAATTTTTAATAATCATACACACATTTCAACAACCTGAACCTGTTTTTAAATAATTACACATATACCTCAATTTGCGTACTTAATCTTATAAATAATTCTTAACAATAATATAATGGATTGTTTACATGATAAATGCAATGTTACTGGTAATGATCGATTGGTATCTTGTTGGTTATGCCTTGATAGTTATCACATGAAGTGTTCTGGACTTAAGGCGCGTGATGCTGATGCTCTTGCGGACCAGGCCAAATCCCTGCATTGGACTTGCCCTCGTTGTAAAAATATCAAACTTTTTGTCGGTCCAATCAAAACTTTCAATATTTGGCGACTTATTTTCGAAATTTCCAAATTTGGATGAAAAAACTTCACTCCCCATTGGAAAAACTAAGATGGTTACATCTCCACCAATTCCTTTAGTTCCAAATCCGGCGGTGACTTTAAACTCCGTTTGCGTGGATGATATATCTATTCTTCCTTCGACTTCCTCTAATGCGGCGTCCTCCCGTGAAATTTTATCTCCACTACTAAGTACTGAAACCGGATCTTCCAACATCAGATCATCTTTAACATTTCCAACAATAAATAATTCTAACGTTTCAACTAACAATCAAGTGATCAAGCTGTTAGAAGCAGTTCCGCCAAAAAAAATTGTTTTTGTTTCTCGCTTGGCTAGTGGAACTTCATCGGAGGATGTGGAATCTATATATATAAAATACAAAAAATGTTTGTACCCATGTTCGCTATAGACTCGGAAACTATCCAACCGATTTGACCCAAACTGGTGTCATTCAAAAGGGAATTTATAGAGGATGGTTTTAGGCTTTTAATATTTCAAGTGGGCGTAGCCCCTCCCACATAAATTGAATAACATCATATATCTTGACTATTGTGATAGCAAGAGTTTTGAAACATTGCAATAGTTCATATGTTACTAATGTGAGTAATCAGGACAAAAATGGGCGTTATCGGACAAGTGGGCGTGGCAGCTCCCATATAACCCAAAAATTGAAATCGCCACATTTTGGGCATTTTTTGACCTACGCCGATGATATTTGGTACATATAGTATTGACATAATTAGGAATACGTACTAGGAGAAAAGTGAGTGGGACCACGCCCCTTTATAGGAAAATAAAAAATCTTAATATAGTCTTAACTATTGGACCGATGGTCATTAAATTTTCACAATAGGATATATAAATACTTTTAATTTTATTTTATAACGAGGGGGGTAGCGAAGTACACCGGGATCAGCTAGTATTACATAAAATCTAAAATTAGCCAGCATGCGGATATTGCGGTCGATAAATTTAGATTTACCCATCCAAGATCTATTTCATCCTTTAAGGTTTACGTTCCTAGTACTCTTTTTGAGCATATTATTGATCCTAACTTTTGGCCTGTTAACACTCTGGTGAATACTCCTATAAAGAAAGACATAAACCTAGAAATATTGGTTCTCTTCCGCAAAGAGAGGGATATGTTTCAAAAAACTAAATACTTCTGCTGTTAAACCCACTGTAAATCAACCTGTCGCAAGCTGCTTAAATGCTGGAAATTTTACATATAATACTTTTACAACAACACCCACCCCTAGTAATAAGTCCCATTCTCTTTACTCTATTTATTATCAAAATGTTAGTGGAATGAGAACCAAGGCTCGTGAGTTCTCATTATTTATATCGGCGCGTGAATATGACATTATTATTATTACCGAAACGTGTCTTAGTGATAAATTTAACAGTGCAGAGTATTTTGACAATTATTACACAGTTTATCGTCATGATCGTTGCTTTACATTATCTGAGAAAGATAAAGGTGGTGGTGTTTAAATAGCAGTGAGAGCTGACATCAAATCGGAATTTGTTTCTCTTAATTTTACCAATGTTATAGAACAGTTATGTATAAAATTATCTTTTGCTAACAATTATTGCATTTTTATTTTTAACTCTTATATTCCACCTAATAGTAATTTTGATACCTACCGACATCATTTAGAAAATATTCAAACATTGCTGGATGCATTAGACTTAAACCAATATGTTCTAGTGTTTGGAGACTTTAACTTACCAAATATTTATTGGAATTTAGAAGATAATGTCATACTACCTTATAACATAACCAGTGATATAGATGAATTTGTAACTGGATTCTTCCTTTTAAATGACTTAAAGCAGCATAATTATTTCAAGAATATCGGTAGGATACTTGATCTAATCTTTGCGAATGATATTATTAAAGTATCTTGCAATTTGGCGGGTTCTTTAATTTCTCCCGTGTGGAGAGGTGGTAGTCTCCCATCGGGCGCGTCCCCAGGTGGCGGATAGGGGTAGAGAAATGTCAATGGCTTATTAATCAACAAACGGTTGATAAGTCAACGACATGACTCGGGTCGGGTCTAATACTACGTGTGCTCAGCACACCAGGTGTACACGTGGTATTATGCCAGGCCGAGGTCCCAGGTGCTTTTAGATCATCCTAACGAAACATGAGGGCACTCGTCTCAAGCAGGCAGCTCATGCTGGTGCTTGGTACGAGTGTGGTCATGAGGGAGGGTCATCTCCCAGCGGCCCCTGAGCAAGACCGGCATTCCATCATGAATGAGTTCTTGCTGAGGGGCTGCTGTACGACGTAGGGTCGACGGTGGTCTTGCGGCAGACCTCGGGTCGTGGGCATGACTCTCCTACACCCTCGTGACGGTGACTAAGACTACCGGACCCGCGGACCAAAACAAATCTACTCCACTTGTAAGTACAAGGTGGCTGGAAGCCGTGCCGAGGTACGCATGGCCAGTAAGTGGTTAAAGAGAACTGGGCCCTAACGGCTCCCCTCCGATGCCAGGAATTTCTCAAAACACAGTACATCATAAGGCCTTGGAATTTAATTTTGAGTTTTATTCTTATGATAAGGTGATTTATAATCCCTTATTGGAATATAATTTTAATAAAGCTAATTATGATGGTTTAAATGATTACTTAAAAGCAGTTGATTGGTCTTATTGTAATGAAATTGATGATCCGAGCAGAATTTACTCGTTTATATGCCACCACTTTGATATGGCCATAAGCCTGAACGTACCTTTATTTGAACCTAAATATGGCAATAAGCCTCCGTGGTTTAATGCAAGATTATGCCATATGAAAAATGTTAAGAATAGAGCATATTTGAATTTCAGAACCTCTAATAGTAAGCTTGATCGCAAACATTTCCTCTTAGTACGAAATGAATACAACTTCTTTAGAAATTTTCTATATAAACAGTATATTTTTGAAATTGAGAATAAAATTAAAACAGATTCTTCGGCCTTTTGGCAATTTTTAAATAACAAAAAGGACAACAATGGAATTCCTAATCGTATGCAATACAACAATATGCAATCCCATAACATTACCAGCACATGCGATCTTTTCTCGAGCTATTTTCAGAGCACATTTGTTAAACCGGTTATTAGCAATTGCACCTCTCAACTTGATACACTAAATAACTGTGAATTCGATTGCAATATTACTATTGAAGATGTAACTGAAGCTATAATTGCCTTAAAAAATAGCACCAAAAGTTCAATTGGAGTGTATCCTTCTATATTTTTCAAGAAGTGTTGATCAAATATTGTAGTAACTATTGGTAATCTTTTTAATATGTGCCTCAAACACGGAAAGTTTTTAAATCAATGGAAGCTCTGTTGTATTGTTCCAATTTTTAAATCTGGAGATCGTAGCCTCATTACTAATTATAGGCCCATAGCCAAGCAAAGCTCATTTGCAAAAATTTTTGATAGTATTTTAAAAAATAAACTTTATGACCACGTATAGAGTTTTATTTCTTGTAGGCAGCATGGTTTTATGCCGAACAGATCTACTACTACTAATTTACTTTTAATAACTCGAGATATCGTAACTGCAATGGAACGTAGGTCTCAATGTGATGTTATTTACACTGACTTTGCACGCATTTGATACCGTTAGTCACTATCTTTTGTTACGTAAGCTAAATAAGTTTGGTATTTCCGGAAAGCTACTATTGTTTTTTCAAAGTTTTTTGCATGACAGGAAACTTTAGTAAAAATTGGAAATACTTCCTCTTCCGTAGTGATTGATGCATACTCTGGAATCCGTCAGGGAACACATATTGGTCCATTGCTTTTTATACTTTTTATTAATGATTTACCTCTATGCTTTAAATTTGCGAAGTGTTTGTTATTTACCGACGACTTAAAATTATATTCTAGTATTGTCAATCAATATGACTGTAAAAAATTGCAAAGCGATATAGACAAGCTGTCAGTTTGGTGTTCTGAGAATAATTTAAATATAAATGTCTCGAAATGTTGTATAGACTCGTATACACATATTATCATTCCAGCTGATTTTGTTTATTCTATTGGTGGCTGCCAACTTAAACGAGTACTTGTTGTCAAAGATTTAGGCGTAATATTCGACAACAAGTTAAGTTTTAATAAACATATAGATTTTATTATTTCTAAGGCTCATAGTATGCTTGGTTTCATTAGGAGGAATTCTATAGATTTTAAGGACGCATAGACTCTTAAATCTTTTTACATTTCTTTAGTTCGAAGTATTTTGGAATATTGTTGTGTTATCTGGAATCCATATCAAGTTGGATCATCCAATCGTATTGAGCGCATTCAAAAAATATTTACAAAGACTGCTTTAAAGTTAATATGGACTTTTGAAACACCATCTTATGATGTTAGGAGGAGGTTTCTTGGTTTGCAATCTTTAAGCGATCGTAGAACTTGCTCTTCATTAATTCTTGCTTATAATATATTATCTGACAATATTAATTGTCCAGAAATTAAAAATTATTTTACCATATACAACCCTCCTAGAGATTTGAGAAATAACCGTATGTTCGAGGAACGCATTCTTAGAACGAACTAAGGAAATAATGAACCAATTGCAAGATGCTTACATTTATGTAATAGCTTTACTCCGCTTTTAAATTTTAATATAAGTTATAATATGTTCAAATTGTTGTTATTTAAATATTATAATTAACCACGATAAGTAATCTGTAAGAATATGATTGTGTAGATGAATAAATAAATAAATAAATAAATAAAATAAGCAACAAAATGCTTCAACAACTGCCTTATATTGCAAAAAGAATTATACTATTCATTTTTAATAGTATTCTGCGGCTGCAATACTATCCTGCAGAATGGAAGGTTTCGATGCTTATTATGATACCAAAGCCCGGCAAGGATCATACGAAGGTTGAATCCTATCGGCCTATTAGTTTATTGCCCAACATTTCAAAACTATTTGAAAAGCTGTATATGAGCAAGCTGATGCCTATAGTGACTAGAAGTGGATGCATTCCAGATCATCAATTCGGTTTTCACTTGTGAATGTTATTAGAGACACTTTCGAAAAGAAGAAATATTACTCTGCGCTCTTTATAGATGTCTCTTAAGCTTTCGATAAAGTAAGGCACGAACGACTTATACACAAATTAACGCAAAATCTACCCGCAAACATTGTTAGGCTACCTAATGGAACGAAAATTTGTAGTTAGGGAAGGCAATTTTTTAAGCCCACCGCAGTCGATCGAAGCCGGAGTTCCCCAAGGCAGTATCTTCGGACCATTACTTTATTTACTGCCTGGTCCACGATGTCGATCGACAACTTAAGCGAGCGACAGCAAGTCACTCACTATCGATCGCTTAAGCGCTCCACTAAATATCGACTTGTCGGTCGTCTGGCTTTACGTGTTTAACGTAATCATTGTCAAACGACTATATTGCCACATCAAATATTCCATGTTAGTTGAGCCATAAATATGGCCATTTGAACGTGGCACAACTACCAGGTATGCACACTTCGATAACAAGTACAACAAACAAAAAACAACTAGTATATTGTTGGTATAAAATACTCGCTTTTTTTATTGAAACAATCAAATAAATTTAACAATTTCTTAAAAATGCTTTACAAACTGTAACAATTATTTGTGTATGCTGTAAAACTGTATCAGTTAGTATGCAAATTTGATCTAAAGCTATCTGAGTCAGCTGTGCTAGTCAGCTCACCTCTTGAATATGCCTTGCTTCAAATGTAAACACAAACCACATGTTTTCAATAAATCAATTTTGTGAAAAATAACTTATAGCAAAATAATTTTTTGATATTGTGTATATTTTACAAATTCAACTAGAACCTGCATCTGCTCCAGATTTGCCTTTTTAAGGCTGAAAAATGTTGTTGGTAATAAATAATTATTAACTGTACAAGAATATTTTTATCAAAATACATATTTATATACATGAATACCTACATATCAATTCTCCATCATGAAATTTCTAAAATTATTTATAAAATAACCAATTTTTTATATATTTTGTCAAATTAATTTCTCAGTCGACAACCAAAAAGCAAGTGACTGATTTTGACAGTTGTCGTACAATATTTGTTAGTGGGGCGCAAATTTGTACAAGAATGCTTACGTTATCGCTCGCTTTGATTGTCGATCGACTTGTCGTGCTGAAAACTCTTAGTGGGGCGCAAATCAGGTGTTTGTCGTCACAAAAGCAGGCGAGCGATAGCGGTCCACATCGTGGACCAGGCAGTTAATATATGCCTCTGACTTATCGTTAAGCAGTAACATTCATACATCAACATTTGCCGATGATACAGCTTTTCTAAGCGTTCAAAAAAATCCTGTAGAAGCTTCCTGCAATTTAGAAGGGTATATATCCAAATTGCAAAATTGGCTCAAACAATGGCGTATTAAAGTTAACGAGCAGAAATGTGTACACGTATCTTTTACGTTGCGCAAGGAAACATGCCCGCCTATACAAATTAACACCGAGACCATACCGCAACACACTGTTGTCAAATATCTAGGCATTCATCTTGATCGTCGTTTAACATGGAAATCGCATATAGACGCAAAGTTGATGCAAATGAAATTAAAAACTGACCAAATTAATTGGCTTATTGGAAGAAATTCTATACTAAGCCTAGACTGTAAACTACTTTTATACAACGCGATCCTGAAACTAATATGGTTCTATGGATTCCAGTTATGGGGCACTGCCTCAGCATCAAATGTCGAAAAAATTCAAAGGCGACAGAATAAAATGCTACGTACAATTACAGCAGCCCCCTGGTATGTCAGAAATCATCGAATTCATAAAGATCTAGACGTTCCGTTGGTGAAGACAGTATTTTCAAAAAACGCTAAAAAATATATAAAAAAAACTTGAGGTGCACAAAAATGTACTTGCACGCAATATTTTAAATTATAGAGCCCACACCCGGTTGAAAAGTGGGGATACTCTTTTTCTCAGCCGTACACGAGAGATGTAAAACAACATAAATTAACCGTTGAAATTAAAAATTTTGTTTAGGATTGGCTAAACTTATATTTAATATGTTTTAGATTTAAGATTTGAAAAACTTATTGATAATTTCATCTATAATTGAAGATTCAATAAATAATAAAATTTATAAAAAAAAAAATATATTTTTTATTATTAAGTCAGCTGGCTGTATCTCGACTCTAAATATAGGTTGTGGCATTATTTACCTATTTTTAAGTTTGAAACATTTTTCACCTTAAATCCACTATTTGCAAGACTAGACTTTACATCTTCTATGCCTTTTATTGCGATGGTTAGACCTTTAACACTCTTTAATTGCAACTTATGTATAAAAATTTTTGTTTTTTGTTTTAACTCAAAATCTGAGGCTAGTTTTCAGTAATTTTTGTTTCGTAGATTTTGCCGCGCTTAATTTGAGTTAAATAGAACTCATTTTCTTCAATTAATGAGATGCTTTTCACCAGCAAACTCGAATTCTGTTCTCTTAAATATATGGGTTGTGGTTTACCCGACCTTGTTGTAGTTGTGTCTTTATCGCCTTCTTCAGTTAAAATCGCGAAATGGCTTTCGGATTTTTTTTTTATTATTTTTCCCGTCTCTGGGAACTTTCAGGTTTAATTTTAATTAATTTTTCTTAGGTTGTCGTCATCAGCAACCAAAGTTAAATAAACTTCCTACTGCTTGTAGGTTTATTGTTGTTGTCAGAAGATGAACTCATAGACAGTTCTCTTAATTTTATGTTCTCTATATGAGTTTTTGTATGCAAATATTTATGTATATTACACGCAAGCAAAAAATAAAATAAAACTATTAAAATAACTGTTTAAAAATGTTTTATATTTTATTTTTTTGTGGCTAACTTTTGATAATTTATTATATTCAGTTGCGACGATTTTAAAAAGCGTCTGTACACTGCAAGAGTTGAAACTGAATCAATATATGTAGTTTCTTTTATATCATAATCATGTAACTATCGTTACAATATTGTCTGCAATTTTTAATTTCACGGGAAGGATCCTTTGTTCTTAAAAATCTTATCTTATTAATTTATACTTTTAGCACACATAAATTTTCTAATTCGTTGTTATTTTATGCGAAGAAAATAAACAAATGAAGGGTACGTTTTGGTAAAGTCTTTACAATTGGTTGGTGAAACGTAGATGGGGAAAAGGTAGCGGTTACATAAAGGGCTGAACTTCAAATATATGGCCTTCAGCAGGTAGGGTGGGCATCGCGGACCATGATAAATAACACCTTTTTCCTTTATTTTTTTAGTAGAAGTATTAAGTGGTCACGATAGTAGGTAAATTTTTGTTTTCTCGTTCATATACAGCATTTCATCTTGTATGCATGTGACGTGCACCCCCAATTTTAGTACCAACACCTAAATCCTTGAGCTAGACCTAAACAAAGCTAGGTGTGCAGACCGGTGATAAGTAGGGACAGTTCGGCTGTTCGTTATAGGAGGTCGACATTGCGATTTCTTCGGCCTTCTAGTCTCATCCTGCTGGAAGCGTATTGATGTTGCTGTTACACAGATAGCTTAAACTAGATGGTACGATGACCCAGCCTGCTCCACAGCGAGAACATTTAGGCCTCGCCTGGATGTTAACAGAACTAAGACACTCTTGAATTTCCCTGAAATACAGTTGAACCATTGCACCCTCGGTACCCACGCTAGACGCATCTATCTACGTAATAATGATTATTGCTCCAGCTGTCATGGCGAAGAAGAAGAAGAAAAGAACATGCACCTTATATGCGTCTGCTCAGTTCAGCAACGGAACTTGGAATTTTAAAAACCTTTCTCAGGAGCATTGGGTGGTTTCCGTCACTGACTACCCAATAGCGGGCTTAGTATGTACGTATCTCTTATATATATTGGTGGATCAAATTCTGGACAACAATTTGTTTAATTGATAACAATTCAAAGCTGTAAGGTCGAATTATTGTTGCATAATAATTAAGATTTGGTTGTATTCAGAATTTTGTAACCAAAATTATACATTTCTGTGTGATATGAAAAGTAATATTATCAGGCTCAAGTTAAGTTTTTTATTGAATTAATGAAAATTCAAATTTCAAAGAGTTATTTTATGTGGGAAAAATATTATTATTATATCCAATCAGTTTTAGCAGAACGTATCAGTATACCGATTTCAAGGCCGCTGCACCTCTCATCAGCTTTCAATTGTCCATCTTTACAATTTTCGTTAAGTGGATACTGATTGGGAAGAATATCAACTATTTAACCAAGTTCTCAACAGAAATAGAATACGAAAATTATATTGGTTACTACGAAATTCCCCACCACTGGTTGGAAATTAATAATAATCAACACAAACTCAAAGTCCGCTATCTTCAAAGTATTCTACTTTGTAATTTAACTTTTTTGTTGTTTTTAGTCTGTATTAGGGAAATTCATATATTACTGTGACCCTTGTTTTCATTTGTACATCAATATAAGTTCGAATAATAATTACATTTAATCGTGTGAATATAGATTTTATTTTGAGATTTAGTAAAACAAGTCATGGCAATGGCATTCTTATGATATTGAAAAAAATTTCTCCTTAGCTAACTTACCTTTAAAGATGTGAATCAACACGCTAGCAGGATGTGTATTACTCGCTACGCAAGTATAGTTTCCGGAGTGTTCTCGGCGCGATCTTAATATAGTCAGTTCCGATGACTGGAAGTCTGTAAAATAATAAAAAAAATTATAATACAATATGGCCAATTTGGCCATAAAATAACAAAAAAAAAATTTAATTGCTTATAATTATTATTATTGCTAAATTTTGTTTTCTGAGGTCATTACCATTATTTGTGCATGAATTTTTATAATACTTCACAAATGGTTCAATAGAGTTGTGTAAAACACATTTAAACGCTCTTTTTTGACACAAACCAATGATCAAACCCATGAATTTCAAATTTGCCTAATTCCATATTAAAATACTGTTCTTGTCTAAAATAATGATATGTATTTTATAATAATGAATAAATTATAGGTAGTAATGCATGTTTAAAATTACAGCAAATTTTTTCTAACTACATATTGTTAATTTGAGGACTCCAAAAATTAAAGGTTTTCAAAATCAGATAAATCGATCCGGACGTTCTCAAGTGATGTTATAACATATATGTCCTGTTTCATTTTTATACATATAAATTATCTATCAATAACTTTATTTTCTAATGTCTTAAATTTCTTTACTTCTGGTGTTTTCATACTGAATCTTAAAATCTGAATTTAAGATTAAAACCAATAGCAGCTGACTTTGTGCTTACATTACAAGTTTATTAAATTCAAGATTTAACATACAAGTTGTATAATAAATAGGTCTGTTTCTTTACTCAACAATGGGATCCCGCGGGATCCAAATTTGCACGCATTCCCGTACTCTTAAATTTGGCAAATGAGAGTGATTTTGAGACAGCAATGTGCTTCTTCTTCTTGCACGAAACTGCCCGTACATTTTCTTCGGGCTAGTTTGTGCAAGTAGTTAATCAATCAGATGTTTATGAAATAAGAAATTTGAATTTTACCTAACAAGAATAATGATTAAATAATTGTTACTTTTGCACAATGCAAAGCAAAATATGTATGTTTGGAGGTACAAACTAGTGCTGGCAAATTCTACTACTTTTCATTACTCAATAATATTCAATACTTTTCATTTGGGTACTCAATATTACTCGATACTTTTAACGGATTTTTTGAATTTGTAGCGCATAGTTTTTATCTGCAAATTAAAGTAGTTTGTTCAAAAATTAAAAAATAGATCTTCAACTATTATTGGTTTTGTATGTCTTTTATTATTAAATTAAAAATAAATGTAAAGCTAACTTTTAATTCAACGTTAACAACTTAAGAAATAATTTAATTTTTATCAAAAAAAATTTAGTTATGCATATAAGGGTTCATTGGAAAATTAATGTTTTGATTTGATTAAAGCATTGAAAATATTTACATATGCGTGAACATACATATGGGCCTGCATGTGTAATACATTGTGTATGTATATAAAAATTAAAATAAAATATTTACATGTATGTATAATAATAATACATATAACAATATTACATAATATACATTTTTAAGTACTTTTAAAATGTAATTTATCACATGTGGTTGTTCTATTTTATTGACAGCTTTATTTCGGCGGTTGGTTTAATTTTATAGCTTACACATTGTTGTCTTTCTGTATTTTTATACACTATTTTAGCTTCTCAGCTTGCTTAAAAATACAACTCTGAAAGTATCGAGTAACTAGTTTTGAGTATTGAGTATCCAAAAAAAAGGGCAAATAGTCGATACTCGGTACCCACAACTCAATACTTTGCCAGCACTAGTGCAAACATACATATGTATGTGGCATCCCGCCCGAGGTATAATACCCGGTCGATAAAGATACATAGCACACACAAAATAACATTCACATGCACATAACAAAGAGAGACCGTAACACAGTCATAACAAAACAAACACACACATCGACAACCGAAACAAGACAGAGTATATTAGCACTTATGAAAAATGAGTAAGTTAAGTTAAGTTGTAGCGTTCAAACAAGAAGCACACAAACCGCTTATTGTAATACATTATTATTACACACTTAATGTTTTTCACACATTAGCTCTGTTTCTTTACTTTTCTGGTAAAGTTCGGTAAAATGAGCGTAAACTATAATTCTTCTCAATTGGGGATAAAAATGCACAAAAGTACGGAAACGCACAAAACCAAATTTTTAGCCCAAAAGTTTGTATGAAATTGTTGTAAAAGTAAACAAAAAAAATAAATACTGTTTTTGATTAGTATTTCACTTTTTAAGAGATTTTAGTTAGTACACACATACATGTAGGAGAATTTATTGATTCGCCCGAGTTTTATCCCTTTAAACCATAGATCGTCAAACTAGCCCCTAGGCACTGCTGCCAATTCAGCTATTTTCTCGTCAAATCTAGCTATTTTTCATTACATTTTGCGGGAAAAAATATGATTTAGCTATTAGCGGGAAATCTGGCGATTTTTGGTTTAATGACTTCTTACTTTTCGAGCGTGTTTTTAATAATATAATTTTGGTCAACATTATCAAAGAGTTGTTACAAAGCACTAGAGAACCTGACAGCATATATGTACTTAGTCGATTGATGAAATTATCATCATATCATCACCTCCTTTCGACTATCAAACTCCTTATAAATATTCCCTTCTTTACGGCATTTGACATTTTTTTAAACTATTTCACTATTTCAATGTTTTTTGACAGCCACAGAGTAATTTCTACTACAAGTTTATTATTGTTGTAGAAATGGGTGTGAGTCTCGAATAACTAATCAAAAACAGTATGAATTTTTTTTTTTTATTAATTTGTGAAGTTTTTTTTTTTTTTTTTTTTTATTCGAACTGAGTGATGTTTAATCAAAGAAATTTTTAATTTTTCAGGCTTAAGTTCGTTTTCTCTAAATTTATTTTTATTATAAAAATAATCTAGGCGCACAATAGAGCGCCAGGCCAAGTTCGGCCACACACTGTGTATATTTACACGAAACCATTCGAGCTGTTTTTAGCCCCCTCATAACTTTTCTCCCCCTGATCATAATATAATGGGACTTGAAACGTAAGGTCTCCCCACAGGGATGACCTCACAGGTTAAATTTGAAAGTTCTACCACAAAAGCTTCCCGAGATATTAAGGTGTGAAAAGTCCATATTTTAGTACATATTCACTGACTCACTGACTCATCAATAGTATTGGGCACTTCCAGTAAAGCTAGAGAGCTGAAACTTGGTACAGAGGTAGGTCTTGGCGAGAAAATAACCAGAAAAATCTGAAAACAGGAACTTTTTACCCGGGGGGAAAATGATTTTCTAACGGGTACTTATCATCTGGGGGGACAATCATGCGCTTCTTTGGGCACTTCTAGTTGAGCTAGAAAGCTTAAATTTCGTACACACGTAGGTCCTGATGAGAAATTAACAAAAACAATTTTTAAACGGGCACTTTTCACCTGGGGGACTAGGGTTCCCTTATTTGTATGGGGCCTTTCCAGTATAGCTAGAAAGCTGAAATTTGGTACACTGGTAGGTCCTGATAAGAAATTAACGAAAATGATTTTTAAACCGGCACTTTTCATCTGGTGCGACTATGGTGTCTCTTCTTTGTATAGGGCACTTCTAGTATAGCTAGAAAGCTGAAATTTTCTACACAGGTAGGCCCAGATAAGCAATACATATAAATATTTATACAAAAACAACTTAGAAAAAAGAAGTGAGATCCGCACAAAAACATAAATGTGAAAATAAGTCCAAGTTCCTATCCAAAAAATTTCGGCCGTAAAAAGTACTGAGATCAATATAAGGACCAAGTTCTTGATAGGTACAATTCCATTTCATTTCTAGGCAACCTGTAAGCTTGGCAAAATTTTTTGGCCTTTATAATATGGGATTGCCTAGAAATGAGATGGAATTGTACCTATCAAGAACTTGGACCTTATTTTGATCTCAGTACTTTTTACGGCCGAAATTTTTTGGATAGGAACTTGGACTTATTTTCACATTTATGTTTTTGTGCGGACTATTATTTAAATTAGAAAGAAGGAAAAATCTAGTGGCTTTTAATACTTGAAACAGACAAAGAAAACGTTTTTTGACTGCGCGGAGGGTTGAACTGACATCGATGTTTCGAGACTAACCATAGTCTCATCATCAGAGTTGTCTACCGCTTAGACCTCACTGCCACCACGGCAGCTGCCATCACACTAGTTAAACATCCTCTACATTAATTGAATCTGCTGAATTACATGTATGTTTTACACTACAGCTTTTTATCATTTTTAATGGGTTGGAACTTTACTATACTTTTTTAAAGTTTATCTTGTTCAAGTTGAGCTTTATTCTAGTGTCTCTTATTTCATGCCCAGGTGGTAGCCTGGTTTTTATTTGGAATGCGCTTATATATACAGTGTTTTTTTTTTAATTGTATAAACAACTGTATAAACACATTCCTAGCTATAAGTTCGAATAATAATTACGTTTATTCGTAATAATAATATAATTCGTAATAATTAATAAAAATATTAATTCCGCTTGGGCACGAGCTATAAACACCCTAATAACAAGGGTCACAGTAATATGTGAATATCCCTAATATAGAGTAAAAACAACAAAAACGTTAGGTTACAAAGTAGAATACTTTGATGACAACGGACTATGAGTTTGTGTTGATTATTAGTAATTTCCAAACACTGAAGAGGGAATTTCGTACTAACCAGCACTGTTTCATTGTAGAATAAAAATTTAATTAAAAATTAATTCTCATATTCTATTTCTGTTGAAAACTGGTTAAATAGTTGATATTCTTCTCAATTAGTATCCACTTTACGAAAATTGTAAAGATGGACAATTGAACGCTGATGAGAGGTGTAGCGACCTTGAAATCAGTACTGATACGTTCTGCTAAAAAAAACTGATTGGATATAAATAATAATATTTTTCAACATAAAAAAACTCTTCGTAATTTTGAATTTTCATTAATTCAATAAAACTGAACTTGAGCCTGACAATATTACTTTGCATATGAATATTTTTTTTGTTTACTTTCACAGCAATTTCATACAAACTTTTGGGCTAAAAATTTGGTTTTGTGCGTTCCCGTACTTTTGTGCATTTTTATCCCCAATTGAGAGAAATTATAGTTTACGCTCATTTTACCGAACTTTACCAGAAAAGTAAAGAAACAGAGCGAATGTGTTCGAAACATTAAGTGTGTTCGAGTACGCAAAAGTTTTTACTAGTTTTTACTGAACTTTACTGCATTTTACTAAATTGCGTTCGTTTACACAAAATAAAGCAATTGAGAACACAAATTGAGTGCGTAAAGTGACTGTTCTTAATTGAGAACTTGCAAATTTTTACTACAGAAAATTTTCGCAGTAAAGCTTAGTAACACAAGAAAACATATGATTCAAAGGGTAAACAAACAAAAAGTGTACAATTTGTGACTAAAATATTTACCAAACTAAGAATTTAAGTAAAAATATAATAAAAATAAAAAACGAAAAAATACAACTAAGAGTTAATTGACATCAAATTGAACTTGTTTGTGGAACAATTACCTACATGCCTTTTAATGGAAAATAAAAGTTATTTTAGTTTTGTGGAGTTGTTATTTTAATTCTTTGGAGTTGTGAAATTCTAAAGTTCTTGGTTACTTAGTACTGAACTTCTTTTTATGATAGTCAATAGCAAAAACAAATATTCATGTACTTTGGATAAATTTAACCACACACAAACATGCAAAGTCAAATAAAATAAAAAAAAAAGAAATGGGAAAGGTTACATAAATTAAATTGTTTATATTTTCTTAACATATATGTGTTATAAAAAGTATTTAATCGAGTACCGATGAATAAATTGTTCAAATATCCAAAAATGTAAAACTTTTTCAACACTACATTTATTTTCCATCAGCTGTTGCCTAAATCTTACGAATTTTTACAATTTTTCCGTTCGCGTACTTTTTTGGGGCAAACATTTTTTTGGAGAGTACATTCTGCTGTTTATTCAATTAATACTCATTTACTGCATTTTACAGTAAAAGTAAACAAACGGACCTATTATAAATCTCCCAAAGAAATAAGTGAATTTGTTCTACTTGTTACAACAATTACACTGTGGAACAAATTCAGGTTAGCAAAAGTTAGGTCGATTCTGAGAGAGAGAGAGCAAACTTTTGTGGTGCTTAAGCATTAAACACATTCTCCACAGCAGACTACAGACTACCACCTGTCAAAATTAGAATACATGTGTGCATATGAGAATGATTATATTGAAGACAGCAAGGCAACACGGCAACCGGTTTTTGTCCATGCTACTTTTGTCGTGTAGTCGAATTAAACTAATTTCTATTTCTGATGGCCACAAAACCAAAACAATGTTGACAATATAACAAAATTTGTAAAGCAAATTAGTGATTAGAAATATTTTTTATTGTAAAATAAAAAAGAAAATTACAAAATTTAAATGTTGTAAAAAATATGCATCAAGAATTTTTATTAGCTTTATTGTTATATATAATAATGACTTGAGTTAAAAATACCAACATTTTAAAGATTAAGAAACTCACAGGGTAATAGCCCTTTTTTACCTAAAAATTTTTGTGTAATATTTTCGGGGTCAAAAACTTCAATATATTATTGATCATAAGTCCTACAATATAGAACGAATATAAACGACATAGGTATCACTTCAAAATGCTCTAAATAACTCATTTAATTAAATTATCGGTGACAGCTTTCAAGTATACACCAAATAAAAGCATGGTAAGTTCTCTGTAAAAGTGAAAAGTCAGATAAAAAAATTTTAAAATTGAATTTCACTCGCAATGGGTAAATTGTTTTAAAAAATTTGTATACCAGTATATGTGACAGCGCATAGAGAAAGGGACCTAAGGGTAAAAAATAAATTTTCACTTTTTTTTGATGTGGACAATATCTGAGCATCGAATGAGACCGATCCCATGCCCCAAAAGTGTTCCCTCCCAGAGATATGCGCGTTCTATGAAAGTGATGGTACACCAAAGATACACGTATTTAAATCTTTAAAATGGCTCTCCTAAACAAAACCGGGTTTTACCCTTAGGTCCCTTTCTATTTTTCGCGTCACATATAGGTATTTTAGAGAAGATTAGAGTGATATCCACATCGCTTATATCCGTTCCATATTTTAGAAGTTATGGCCAATAATGAATAAGTTTTGAACCCCGTAACTCCGGAGCCAAAAGAGATCCATGAGATGAATTTTTTCGGTCAAAGCGAATCCATACAAAGTGATGTGAGTGGCGAATTCAATTCGCCGTATTAAATTCGCCCCAGCGAACTTTAAAAAAGTAAAAGCGCTAAATATGCACCACTGTAATATACACAAATGAATCGTTGCAACAATTCAGGATCAGCTGTTGACTGTGTAGCTGTCGTTCCCAAAATAATTAAGTAGCTGGCTACTCGGCTACATCGTTAGCTAGCAGCATTTGTGTTCTTGTGTTCGTGTAGTCTGCTGTGGCGAATGTGTTTATCCCTTTATAAAGCAAAATGTTGGAAAAATTATTTAACAAATGCTTATAAATGCACCATAGCGTATACTTACTATACTCGTACATTAAATACTTCAATATTAATGATACGACTCCATGTATGGAGTGTTTTTTATAGAGTGTCACAACTTTGCGTTGGCATCACTGCTTTATTTGAGCACCCATTTCTAAATAAATTTTTTAAAAAATTTTAATTGTTGCACAGGTCTCTAGCAATAATTTGGCTTTTACAGATTTAAAAAAATGTTAATTAGTCGACAAGTTATAGCCAAAAAACCATATAAACAATATGCTGAAAATCGGTATTTGACTGCAAAGTTCGAAGGTCGATTTAAAAAAACGGCGAACTAACATAAACAAACGCCGCGATACGGGTCTTCTAATTTAGCCTCTATTTTCACCCCTCACTCTCAGAATCGACCTAACTTTTGCTAACCTGAATTTGTTTCCACAGTGTTATTTGAAAACTGCTTTTGTTTGTATGAATGAATGTACATACGTATACAGTCAAGTCCCGATAATTCGTAATCGCAAGGGACCGGCCATTTCTTTTTTTTTTTTTTTTTTTTTTTTTTAATTAGGACCAGCACTCAGGGGATGACCCCTACGTATGCAAAGCATTGAGCCGGAACTAGGAAAATAGGTTTTGGGAAGGAGGATAAAGGGAGTAGTGTTTGTGGACATTCGATTTGAACTCTGACACACTGAAAGTGGCAGGAAAGACCTCTGCGGGGAGTTTATTCCACATACGAACAGTACGGCCAAAGTACGAATTCTCTCTGTAATGCGTGGTGCGGTTCACTGACATATCGACCACAAAGGGATGCGCTCCTGATGAAGTGCGTGTTATACGTGAAAAGTGGCGGGTTTCAGGAACAAGTTCCCTGATTTCATCAGAGCACACTCCGTTGTAGTAGCGATAGAACAGCGAAACACACCCAACATTGCGTCGATGCTCCAATGAGTCAATAGAGTTGGCTACCCTACTGTCATCGATAAGCTTCTTCGCCCTATCCTGTACGCGGTCGAGTAACTTCAAAATAGATTTTGAAGCACCGGCCCATACATGAGAGTTGTATTCCATTTTCGGTCGGATAAAGGTGGTATAAATATTAAGGAGATCAGATGGAGTGAAGTATGTCCTACACCGTCTTAGAAAGCCGAGGCACTTGAATGCTTCTTTTGAGACATGAAAAATGTGATCATTCCATCGAACATCACAGTGAATTTTCATGCCAAGAACATCAAGAGCTTCTGATTCCTCAATATCTATACCATCCATGTTTACAGATGGAGCAGCATGTTCGGTCATACGTCTATGTGTGAGCATAGCACATTGGGTCTTTCGTGCGTTAAAATTTACCCTATTAGCATGACCCCAATTTGAAATTAACAGGAGATCGCGATTTAGCGTATCATTCATATTTTGCCGCATTGCCCGGATCTCCGACGGTTGTGGCCTGTTGCTGAATGAATACGAATGAACTAAGCTGCTGTCATCTGCAAAAGAGTAGATAGGGTTGGAAGTTTGACGTAGAAGGTCATTAAGAAAAATAAGAAAAAGGGTAGGAGAAAGAACGGAGCCTTGCGGTACCCCTGAATTTAACTTGAACTCGTTTGATGAGACCCCATCTACAACAACTCGTATAGTGCGATCTCTGAGAAAGCTCGATACAAATCGAGTGAAGCCATCACCGACACCAAAAGCAATCAGTTTTGACAAAAGTGCTCCATGCCACACTCTGTCAAATGCCTTGGAAATATCTAGAGCCACCACTTTACTTTCGCCAAAGTGATGTATGCTATTACACCACTTCTCCGAAAGGAAAGCAAGTAGGTCCCCCGTAGAGCGGCCCCTACGAAAGCCGTACTGCCGGTCGCTAAGTAAACTGTTGAGCTCCAAATACTTCACAAGATGGAAATTCAACATACTTTCCATAACTTTGGAAAGCGCAGAACAAATTGCAATTGGGCGGTAATTTTCAGGGTTGTTGGCCTCCCCCTTTTTAGGGATCGGCGTTACATTGGCAACCTTCCAACACTTTGGAAATTCACCAGCATGGTACAAAGTGCTAAACAGGCGTGCCAATGGACGTGCTAACGTCGAAAAGCACTGTTTCAAGACCAGTGCTGAGATACCATCCGGCCCAGGAGACTTGTTTACGTTAAGCTTCGCTAAAACCTTTTTAACTGCACGCGCTCGAAAGAATATTTTTGGCATAGTTACAGATACTCCCTCGAGAACGGGTAGTGGTTGACTGCTTTCCGGCAAGTGAGAATTTCTTGCAAACATTTCAGCCAGAAGGTTAGCTTTATCAACCGGGTCAGTGAATACATGGTCGTCCTTTAAAAGAGGTGGAATTGAAGAACTAGCATTATCCTTGACTCTTTTAACGAATGACCAAAAGCTCTTGCTACCCCGTGGAGCATCAAGAACTTTAGTACGAAGGCGCTGCTCGTACAAAGCTTTTTCGCGCCTTAGTACTCTGGCACATGAAGATCTCGCCTTTTTGCGCAGCGAATTAGTATCGGCGTTTTTATTATTACGCCAGATACTAAATGCTTCCTCTCTGGATCTGATTGCATTTCTGCACGTCTGATTGAACCAAGACTTAACTTTCGGTTTAATCAAAATTTGCTTAGATGGAATGAAAGTTTTCATTCCCAGCAAAATGATATTTTCTACCATTTTCGCCATGGCATCGACGTTATTGTCTAGAAAGCATAGCTTCCAATTAAAATGCCGGAAAAACTCGTTGAGCTCAGCCCAACGCGCCTTTTTGTACATATATTTTAAACGCCTCGTAGCTGATTGGGAGACGTTGCGAAGATTAGAGAACGAAAAGGTGGCGGAAATGGTACAATGATCCGAGTTACCAAGAGGTGCATTAACACTCACTTCATACTTTTCAGGGTGCGAAGTGAGAAAAAGGTCGAGAGTGTTGTTATTGTGCCCTTCAACACATGAAATATGTGTTGGCTCATTCACTAGTTGCGCAAGGTCATTATGCGCGGCGAAAAGCTCAGCATATTGGCCTTCTGGGGTTGTGTGGCTCGAATGGTGAAGCCAAGGTGAGTTGTGAACATTGAAATCACCAGCAACGACAATTTCACTGTTCGGACAGCTCTCAAGGATCTTCGAAATTGAATCGGAAAGGGAATCGAAGTGGGATAAGGTTTTATCCCTTGCCGCGTTTGGACTTCTGTAAAGAAACCCGAAATGTAAATAGTGTGTCCTGATTTTGAATTTAACCCAAAGACAGCTAAATTCAGGATCAGACGTGCCTAATGGTTGCTGGCACTGGTACACAACTTCATTACATATGTATATTGCAAGACCCCTGTGTAAATTAAAAAGTGATAGGAGGTGATAACCAGGTATATGAAAATCCTGTGGATCAGAGTCTTCAGACACCTGGGTCTCACATAAGGCGAAAACATCCGGCCGATGGAGACAAATGTGAGCATATACAGAGAAAAAATTGGACCTTAGCCCCCTAATGTTACAGAAGTCAATTCTGAATTGACCTACCATAACAGTATGCAAAACCCAAATCGGACGCTCATTTAGCTATGCTGATACCAATGGTATTAATTGCTGTCGTTAGAGTGTTCAGTGACCAGTGCTATGCCTTCGCCAATGAACAGTCAAACAGCAACCAACACAACGGCATCAGCACAAAAAATGGTTTTTATTTATTTATGTTTTTTTTGGAAAATATGGAGCGGCTGACACTAACTTGGAGCCATAAAAGCCCTGGGCTGGTCATTTATTATAAATAATTTTTTTTGATTATAATTAATTTTTATTTTTTTTTTTTTATTTTGTGTCACGGGGTCCACACTATTCACTGTGCCAACACTGGTGCCCGTTAATTATTGTTTTTGAGTTTTGTTGTTATTTCTTTGTTTTGGAGTTTTATTATTATATTAAGTATATGTATATTGGAATGTATGTAGCTTTTTTTTTTTTTTTTTTGTTTTTGTACAGAAATATGCAGTGTAAAATTTTTATTTTTTATTTATTTATTTTTTTTTTAAGTATATATGTAAGTATGTATTAATGTATGTGTGTTATGGCGTTTTTTTTGTGTATTTATTTATTAAAGTATTTCCACATTAAAAAGGAGTAGATTAAAAAAAGAAATATGTTTGACGACAGAAGAGAAACTGGACGACACGCGGACAACATGTTTACACAGCAAAGAACAAAACACTACGAATTATAGGGGTTTTCGATTTAGCGGGATTTCGATTTAACGGGATTAAAATAAAATAAATACGAATTAACGGGGTTTTTCAATTTATTTAATAAAACGATAAAAAAACATAAACAACAATTGTTAAAAATAAAATATAAAATAAATATATAAAATAAAATAGCAAATTCATTTACTTAGCTTAGATGTAACAAACTGATCTTAAGAAAATATGTAAACACACACGCAAGCAAAAGTAAAAACCTACGCAAAAAAATAGCGGTAAACAAAAAATCATTCTTTTCATGTTTCTGTTGTTTTTATTACGAATTATAAGTGGTAGTTAGCAAACAATTACGATTTATAAGAGGTAAAGAAGATTTTATTTTCAAAAAAAATTACGAATTAGCGAGGGGACCAAAATGTATGGAAATTTTGCGAATTAACGAGATTTTTTCAAGGGACCGACAGTTTATTACGAATTATCGGGAATTACGATTTATCGGGGTACGAATTAACGGGATTTGACTGTACATATATATATTTTTATTAACTGGCATAAACGTCATCCGGTTGTGCCAATTTGATTTTAACTTCGTAAGCGTTGCATTTTATACAGCGAAAACATGATGGCATTTGATAAAACGAACTTAAACCCAATTAAAAAATTATTTAAATGTTGGCTGAAGTAGTTAGCGCGTTGACTACTAAGCAAGCCAATCAACATCATTAATTTCTCTGATGTGCATTAGTGAGACATTGTGTTAATTGTTGTTGGACTATTTAAGTGATAATATGCCTTTTATTCACTGGTCACTAAAAAACTGTTCCGACAACGATTGATGATGTTCCTAGCTAATGTACACAACATCGCCTCCTTCGTCGGTTAGTAGAACCGTCGGCGAAGTAAAACAATTAATAAAATGCCTGATAATACAGCTTAACAAAGTTAATGTGTCTACTTAACACCGGAGGCGCCTAAACACTGGTATAAAAATAGATTTAACTTTAAATTCAGAATTTGTTTAATTTATGTCAGTGTAAAAACATTATTCGATAAAAAAATAAAAAATCGAAAAAAAACTGATGATTTTAAAAAGCTTTGACGAATTTTATAATAAGCTAAAGGCCTAAGAAATTCCACTTTCGCATGGACTGTTTCGGGCTAATGGATAGAATTGTTGATGCAATAACGTATTAAACATATTTTTCGTTGTGCTATATAGGGTAGCTCTAGAAGCATTTTATTGCTGATTTTTACGGTGGTCTGATTTTGGTCGCATAATTTTAAGTTGTGATGATCTGTGACGTTGTCATCCTGTTATTTTGACACAATATCCGTTTTGCATTTTAGAATTAATGTTAGTCAATCTTAATGAGTGGTAGACGTATCATTTTGACCAGCTTACTTAAGACTCTAATCGATAACATTTTAATTTCCCAAGTAAAATGTGCCATATATATACTACATATATCCAAGTAAAATAACAATATAATGGTTCCGTTGATAAAGGGAAGTATGCCACTTTAGAAACAAATAACTCATGTATGATGTATAACTTTTTATTATATGATCATATTTACCTGGCTCTGTGGAAACATTAATTCCTCGGTCCAAATCATAATTAATCATTCGATTATCATGATACCAAAATATAAATTCTGAACTCTCTGTGTTTTGTACTACTCGACACTGTAGTCTCAAAGTTGAACCTGGTGTGAGATACCTAATGTTTGGTCCAGATATTTCTGCTCGAGCTTCTATAAAGATATAAAGTAATAAGTTTTTTAATTCACTCTAAAAAGTTTTCATCCTCTTCTCTACTCTTTCGAAAAAAAAAAAACTTTTAGTTCTATGCAGATTTATGTAACATGCTATTTTCAGTAAGTAGACCCCTGTTCCAGAAAAGCCACTATTAATGTAATAAAACTTAATTTTTTGATGATGGCGTGTTCAAATGATAAACGTTGTTCAACTGGTTTAACTGATGAAAACTTCTCTTTTCCGGACAATAACAAGGACAGTACCGCAGATCCATTCAAGGAAAACTCAGAAAACAATTACATTACAAGCAGTTTCTAAAAGCAGCTCTTCGAGCAGTGCAATGCAAAAAAAGAAACAGTTGGTCAAAAAAGAAACAGATCAGGAATGATTCCCAGAGAAATAAAAAGCAAAAGCAAAAAAAAAACTGTGATGTGTCGAAAAACTAACAGAAAAACATTGGTCAAGTAGTAACCTACAAAAGCAAAAGAGTTTATAGCTTTATATATAGAGTTTATAGAACCAGTAATAAGGGGATGATCCCTACTTATGCAGTGCATACAGAGGGAGTAGTAGTGTTTGTGAATATTCGAATTGAACCCTACCATAATATAGGAGTTAGGAAAAAACTCTGCGGGGAGTTTATTCTACATATGAACTATTCGGCGAAAGTACGAATTTTCTTTGTAATGCGTAGTGCGATTCACTGGCATATCCGCAACAAACGGATGTGCTCTAAATTTTTTTTTTTTTCAATTTTATTATTTATTGAATCTTCAATTATAAATTGAAACATCAATAAGTTGTTCAAATCTAAAATCTAAATAATAAAATATGTTAAATATATATTAAGCCAATACTAAACAAAATTTTTAATTTCAACGGTTGATTTTTGTTGATTTACATCTCTCGTGTACGGCTGAGAGAAAGAGTATCCCTCCTCTTCACCCGTGTGTGACCACTATACTGTGGAATAATGCGCGCAAGTGGATTTGGGTGCAACTCAAGTTTTTTTACATATTTTTTTGCGTGTTTTGAAAATACTGTCTTCACAAACGAAACATCAAGTTCCTTATGAATTCGATGATTTCTGACATACCAGGGGCTGCTGTAATTGCACGTAGAATTTTATTTTTATTTTGTCGCCTTTGAATTTTTTCTACACTCGATGCTGAGGCAGTGCCCCATAACTGGATTCCATAGGACCATATTGGTTTCAAGATCGTGTTGTATAATCGAAGTTTACAGTCTAGGCTTAGTAAAGAATGCCTTCCAATAACCCAATTCATTTGGGCTGCTTTTAATTTCATTTGTGTCAACTTTGCGTCTATATGCGGTTTCCACGTCAAACGACGATCAAGATGAACGCTTAGTGTGTTGCGGTATAGTCTCGGTGTTGATTTGTATAGGCGGGCATGTTTCCCTGCGCAATGTAAAAGTGACGTGTACACTGTACACATTTCTGTTCATTAACTTTAATTCGCCATTGTTTTAGCCATGTTTCCAGTTTTGATACGTACCCTTGCAAATTCCGGGATTTTGTATTAGTTTGTTGATAAGACCATCGTGCCATACTTTATCGAAGGCTTGAGAAACATCTATAAAGAGCGCAGAACAATATTTATTTTTTTCAAAAGTTTCTCTAACTGCATTCACAAGTCTGTGAGTTTGTTCAATAGTGTTATGCTGACTGCGAAAACCGAATTGATGATCTGTAATGCTTCCACTTCTACTCACAATAGGCATCAGCTTGCTCATGTACAGCTTTTCAAGTAGTTTTGAAATGTTGGACAATAAACTAATGGGCCGATAGGATTCAACCTTCGTATGATCCTTGCCGGGCTTAGGTATTAGTAATCATCGAAACCTTCCATTCTGTATTGCAGCGGTAAAATACCGTTAAAAATGAATAGAATTATTCTTTTTGCAATGAAAGGCAGTTCTTGAAGCAATTTGTTGCTTATTTTGTCGACACCTGGAGCTTTTTTGGTGTTAAGACTAGTAATAGTATTTTTAATCTCCGCCATGTTAAAACTCATCCGTATTTCTGGTTAAGAGACGACTGGTGGCAGTTCAACAATATCAGCAGAAATATTCGGTGTCAATACTTTTTCTAAGTGCTTAACAAATAGATCACCTTTTTCAGCATTCAGTTGCCCAGTCACCATTCGAATTTCGTAACGGAGGTTTGCAAATCACTGGCCTTTTAAGTCCTCTGGCTGCACGCCACATCGAATACTATGTTTGTGGTGTTTCATCGAGTTCTTTAACAAATTTTTGCAGCGAAGCTGTTTTTTGTGTTTGTAAAATTTTTCTAAGCTGTTTGGTACATTCATTCAGCCTTAACTTTGACTGAGAGGATCTGAAACGTAGCCATTCTCGTCGAGATCTCTGTTAATTCTTTATGATTTTTTTTGTTTGTTAACAAATTAAAAAAGAATCATCATTCGAATTAATCCTCAAATATTTATATTTCTTGTTTTACTTAACACGCGCGAACTTATTGTCTACGTTTTATTCAAAGCGTGAGATTCAATAAGTCAGCAGAATTTTTTGATTTTAAATTTAGTTTCTTTTACATTTTTTTTGTTTTGTTACCGTTTAGTTCCAGACAGAATGAAATTGGATATTTGTCTTTTATTCTGCTAGAGCTGAACGTGTGAGAAAAAATTTATTACAACGGCAGCATATGAATGAACGATTTCCGGCTACCAGCAAATATTTCTTTCTTTTATTTTTTGTTTGTTTTATTTTGTCTACATTGCACTTTATTTATTTATTTATTTGATAATTTGCAATTTAATTTTATTATATTTTTTGTTTATGTTTTTCTTTAGTTTTAGTATAAATAATTTTGAATTTTAATAAAAATCATCATAACTGATCAATCAATCAACCTGCGTTTTGCATTAATTCACTACAAGTTATTCTGGTGTACCACTCGGATAACTTTCATTTCTACAAAGTTACTATATAATAGTTTGGTGAACTACCAACCTATTAGTCCTTTTTTGTTATTCACTTATTTATTCCGTTAAGCAAGGCAAACGAGCCTATGCATTAACATTTTTGGCGACCGTGACAGGACACGAACCTGCAATCTTCGGATTCGAAGTCAGAAAGCACCCACCGCGTAAAGAAATTCCAAGCCATCAACTACAATCCTTAAACACAACTATTATGGAAAAAACCGCTGCGAACCTCCTTCAACAGCTGAAGGAAATCGGGGAGCAGATTGCCTCGATTATTCGAAACTTCAACAAGGATTCTGCCAGTCGTAAAACTCTAAGCTATTACCAAGAGCGATTGTCCCGTCTGACGACAGCATGGACAGAGTTCGAACGTACTGATAATGAGTTGCGAGAGTTAAAGGATATAGACACGTCTGATGAGTACTTCACGTCAGACTTCTATGCCCGAATCGAGAGCATGACGTCAAAGCACATCGCAATAATGGAGCGAGAGCTCGGTAAGCTCGACCAAGAATCTGCAAGTAAAGTACTGCCTGCTTCAAAACCTACAAAGCAGCCACAAGCAGGTGCAGCTGGTGGTCACGATGGACTTATCAGCCGGTCTCTTGGGAAGATGGCAGCGCTTACCAGGCAATTAGAAGGCCTTCATCAGCAACCAGGACAAGATAGGTCTTACTATGAAGTTAAGCAGGCCACGATTACCCAGCTTTGGCAACAAATAGAGCAGCTCAATGATGAAGTATTGGACAAATATCCCAACCCAGACATTGCCGGCTATGATTCAAGCAGATACATTCACCTTGAACAAGCTGCTCAGTCAGCAATCATTCAGCTCAGCGCTGCTAATAGAAGCCACCATTTTCCAACCCCAGATACTTCAGCAAGAAACTCTACTCTTCCATTACCCACTATCACAATTACCAAATTTGATGGTGATTACGTGAAGTGGATATCGTTCTCCGACCTATTCAGAAGGGTTGTTCATGAGCAACGAATGTCCGATGCTCATAAAATGTGGTACCTAAAGAATCATGTCGCTGGAGAAGCAGCAAATCTCATACGTCATCTTGCCATTACTGAGGAGAATTACCAAGCTGCTTGGCAATTGCTGCAGGATCGCTACAACAACAAGAGGTTGATGGTGTCAACAGCAATCCAGAGACTGCTCGACCAACCATCAGGTGCGTGTACGCTGAGTGCTGTCAAGCGATTGCACGACACCACAAGGGAGTGTTTAGCAGCCCTCTCCAACATGGGGCTCCAAACTACGTCATGGGATCCGCTTTTATTTCACCTTCTCGTTAAAAAGGTCGACAAAACAGTTTACACTCAATATGAGCAATCCATATCTAACCCAAAGGAGTTACAACCAATCAGCAGATTTCTTGCTTTCCTCGAAAAATATTTCCAAACTCTAGAAGCAATAGGACAAAAAGAGAAAACCTCTTTCTCAAATCACAAAACATGCACTCTGGTATCACAACCTCAACCGGAGATTCGACGATGCATAATTTGCAAGCGAGACTATCATCCCATATATCGGTGCAAGGAATTTCTACTATTAACACCGGCAAATCGACTCAGCATTGCACAAAAACACAAGCTTTGTGTGAACTGTTTCAACCATAATCATTCAACTAAACAATGTACGATGTTAGGCCGCTGCCAGAAATGTGGAAAAAAGCACCACACTCTAGTTCATTTGGAATCAACCACTCAATCAAACATGTTATCCTCTAACGTAAATAAATCTCCTAGTAAGGAAACTCCTGCAACAAGAGGAGAATACAAACCCCCGATACAACCATCAACGCTGAATTGCCAATCAACCGAACACGCGGCATCTTTGGTCGCCACGCCAAAGGTAGAAGTCAATGGTATGGCAGTAAACTATGCAAACAAGAGACCGTATGTCCTCTTGGGAACAGCACTGGTCAAGGTCAAAACAAATGATTTAACAATCGAATGCAAGGCTATTCTCGATTCAGGATCACAAGTTAACCTTATAACCGAAAGATTAGTAACACGACTTAGGCTCCCAATAAGACCATCATCCGTTTCTATCAATGGTATTGGAAAAAATAGGACCAAGGTTCAACATCGAGTCAACATAGAACTTCAATCTCGAGTGAATAATTTTTCGACGCGATTGGAGGCCTTTGTACTTCCACAAATCATTGCTCCCCAACCAGCGCAACCACTTTACATCGAAAAATGGTCCATTCCAAACAATGTCACCCTGGCAGACCCAACCTTTAATCGACCGGACAAAATTGATCTACTATTGGGAGCGGAATATTATCACCAATTACTCACCATCGGCCAAATCAAATTGGCTGATGATCTTCCAGTATTGCAAAATACAACCTTCGGCTGGATAGTAGCAGGAAAGGTATCTAGCGAGCAACTATCAGCGGCAACATGCGGTATATGTACTGAAGACGATACAATGACGATGGCAATTGAACGTTTTTGGAAACTTGAGGAAATCGAAAATCCACAGCAGCAACTATCCCCCTTTGATGCACAATGTGAATCACACTTTAGTCAGCATACTCGACGCAATGAAAACGGAAGGTTCGTAGTTCGGCTTCCATTTTGTGATGATACATCTATTTTGGGAGACTCACACAGTATCGCTTTTAACCGTTTCCTCTCATTAGAGCGTCGTCTAGCAAGAGACCCTTCATTAAAGGAACAATATACCCAATTTATGAAAGATTATGAAGCGTTGGGACACATGACGAAAACTAATTTAGCTGATCTCGAAGGATCTAAGTACTTTATTCCTCATCACTCAGTGTTACGTCCTGAAAGCAGCACCACCAAACTTCGGGTTGTTTTTGATGCCTCATCAAAAACATCGTCAGGAACATCACTAAACGATATATTGCATACTGGACCACCTCTACAGAATGAACTGTTTACTATTTTGCTTCGATTTAGGCTGCCACGTTTCGTTTTTACAACAGATATAGAGAAAATGTATCGCCAAATCATAATCCATACCGACGACAGGCGATTTCAGATAATCCTATGGCGACAAAATATCACTGAGCCTATAAGTTATTTCAAGCTAAATACAGTTACCTATGGAACCAGGCCAGCCCCGTACCTTGCCATTAAATGTTTAAAAGAAATAAGCAAAACTGTCAAGAGTCAATTCGAATTAGCTGCTACGTTTTTGGATAAAAACTTTTATGTTGATGATGGATTGGGGGGAGCCGACAGTCTGACTACAGCACTAGAAACTCAACGCCAACTGCAACACGTCATGGCAATGTACGGCTTTAACTTAAGAAAGTGGTGCGCTAATCATCCTCAGCTCCTTCACAATATCCCAGGTCATGATCAAGAATTTAATTTAGATCTCTCAACCGACGATAGCGACTATACAAAAACATTAGGGTTAGCATGGTTACCTAAAAATGATTTGCTAAAGATTAAAGTAAGCCTTCAACCAATAAAGGCTGTAACTAAACGCAGTGTAACTTCAGATCTGGCTCGGATATTTGACCCACTCGGGCTCCTATCCCCAGTAGTAGTCAAGGCAAAAATGTTCATCCAAGAACTATGGATGCTGAATCTATCATGGGACGAAGCTGTTCCTTTAGAATTTGACACTCGCTGGCGGCGGTTCCGAAATAGTCTAAGTGAGCTTGAAAACTTTCAAGTCCATCGCCATATCTACAAAGGAGAGACTCCTTCCAGTACCCAGCTACATGTCTTTACCGATGCTTCAGAGAAGGCATATGGAGCAGCAATATACGTCCGAACTTCTCTTTCAAATAAAATTCTCAGTGTATACTTACTTTGTGCGAAAACTCGCATAGCACCACTTAAAAAACAAACGTTACCTAGGCTGGAGTTGTGTGCTGCTCAGTTGGGAGCTAATCTAGCTGCAAAAGTCAAAAGCAGTTTGGATATGGCCTCTACACCAACATTTTTCTGGTCTGATTCAAAGATTGTGCTGACATGGATAAATTCAAGATCTTCTTCATTTCACACCTTTGTAGCAAATAGAATCGCTGCTATTCATGAATCTACTCTCCCCGAACAATGGCGACATGTAAGCTCACAAGACAATCCAGCAGACATTATATCCCGAGGATTGGACCCACCACAGCTACAGCAAACGCCACATTGGCTCTATGGGCCCTTCTTTCTCCATGGAAATGAAAACCATTGGCCAGCTACATTTACTTTGAGCTCCGAAGCAACAATTATCGAACGAAAACAGAATCCTCACAACTTACTTGCATCTTTCCAAGATGAGAATCCGCTACACAGTATAAATCACCGAAATTCGTTTAAAACCCTTCAGCGAATTATAGGATATGTTTTCAGATTCATAAAAAACGCCAGAACTCCCAAAGCAGACCGACAAACTCGACGAGCTCTGACTCCCCTTGAGCTCCATGATTCACTTCTTATCATCGTTAGAGCGACTCAAAGGTTTGCATTTCCTGAAGACATCAAGCAGTTACAAAGACAGAAGGGACTTAAAGGATCAAGTCCGATCAAAAGTCTGTCACCATTTTTCGATGAAAATTGCATCTTAAGAGTTGGAGGCAGGCTCGAAGAGTCAACTTTGCCATTCGATACAAAACATCCAATGCTCCTACCGTATAATGACATAGTCAGCAGACTAATTTATGAGTCAATACACAAGGAAAATAAACATTGCGGAGCCCAAGCCCTCCTTGCAGCCGTCCGGCAACGGTTTTGGACCATCAAAGGCAAACACTTAGCACGAGAAACCATTCATAAATGTGTTTCCTGTGCAAGATCAAGGCCAAAACTGCTTCAGCAGATTATGGGAAATCTACCGGCAACAAGGGTAACCCCAGCAAGACCATTCATAAATTCCGGAGTTGACTATTGTGGTCCTATATGGGTTCACTTCAAAACCCGAGGGAAACGACCACAAAACGCATATATTGCAGTATTTTGCTGTTTCACCACGAAAGCAGTACATCTAGAACTCGTCACAAACCTTACAACAGAGGCGTTTATCGGAGCACTAAAACGATTCATCAGTCGCAGGGGGCACTGTCAGAATCTGTACTGCGACAACGCAACCAATTTTGTCGGAGCTCGAAACCAGCTAGCGGAATTATCAACAGCCCTCTTTACTACAACAGCTCAAGAAACAATCCAACGGGAATGTGCGAGTAAAAACATTACTTTCCATTTCATCCCTCCACGAGCACCGCATTTCGGAGGATTATGGGAGGCAGCAGTTAAGTCAGCCAAAAAACTATTAGTCAAAGAGCTGGCAACTGCGTCCTTAACGTATGAAGAAATGGAGACTGTGGTCATAGAGGTCGAGGCTATTCTTAATTCCAGACCTCTTACAGCACTATCAAATGACCCTAATGATGCAGCTGCTCTAACTCCTGGCCATTTCTTGATTGGAGAACCTCTCACGGCACAAGTCGATGCAACTGCACAATCGGCATCACTCGCCAACCGTTGGGAGCTGGTATCAAAAATCAAGCATCAATTCTGGAAACGATGGTCCCACGAGTACCTCACTGAACTCCAGCAGCGCAACAAATGGCAATCCAGGTCTCAAGGCTTACAAGTGGGTACTATAGTTATAATCAAAGATAGCACTCCTGTCATGACGTGGCGACTCGGGAAAGTGATCGAAACATTCCCTGGGCCCGATGGAATCGTCAGAACGGCAACGGTTAAAACATCTACTGGTATCATTAAACGGGCAATTCATTTACTTGCTCCACTTCCTCTGGACATACCCCCAACCACTACTGGCAGTGAACGTGCAGAAAACAGTCCTCTTCTCAAAGGAAACCATCAATCCACCAACCCAAGTAAAAACACTAGCTCTGGACTCAAAAGAAACCAATCCTCCACTGACAAAACTGCCACACCATCCCCAAAACGGTTCAACTTAGCTACAACAAGCCTGCTATTTATTCTCGCTCTATTCTTTCCACTAGCGACATGCCAACAAAGTCTTTACACAAAAATCAGTAGCACTCCTGGGCTGCACTTTGAACAGATTGGTCAAGTTAAACCAATTATCTCAGACTGGAAACTCCTAGTATATTTTGAACTTGCACCATTCCTCAATGAATTACAACTTCTAACAAACGGAACCAATACTTTAATGAACTCTTGCAACAATTCAGACCTCAAGCATCAATGTATCGGCCTTGCGACACACTTTAACAACATTAAAGGCAAAGTAGTGGCCAGTTTCGAAAACCTCATAAGAAGAAAGAAGCGAGGAGCAATTGATTTCGTTGGAAATGTAGCAAACTCATTATTTGGAGTTCTTGATTCACAGTATGCCGAAAAAATGACCAGCACTATCAACAGTATAAAAACCAACGAAGACCACTTGTCGCAGCTCTTACGAAATCAAACATCATTTCTTGACTCTACACTTAATATTATGAAGCAAACTGAAGCTCATACTCAAGCTATCCTTGAAAAATTCAATTTTAGACTGAAAAGGCTAGAGAACTTCACAGTCAATGATACCCATCAATCACAACTCATTCTGTCGCTTAGCATTCAGTTAATTGTTATTGCAGACAATGTGCAAACAATGCTAAAGGCCATAATGAATCTACTAACCGATACATATCATGGTAGAATAAGTCCCTCTGTACTGACGCCACAACAATTCGCTACAGAAGTTGACAACATCAAGGCAAATCTTCCATCGGATTTAGCACTACCAGTCACGGATATACTTCATCTATACGGGATAGTGACAGCCCATGCAGCCGTCTCAAATCAGCACATTATTTGCACCTTGGTCATCCCAGTAGCACATACAGAGGAATTCGACTTGTTCTATATTACTCCAGTTCCACAGCTAGTAAATGGTTCGTTGGTTGCCATCATGCCAACAACCAAAATGATGGCTCTTAACGCTCACCGAGACGAATATTTCCCGATTGATGATACCAAGCTTCATGATTGCAACATACTTGAGCATGATATTTTCTTATGCCCGAATATCCAAGCTACACATTCCAAAAATTCACCAATGTGTCGCTGTGAAATACATTTATTCAATAATGAATCAGATTCAAGCTGTAATCCAGAGCTAATAGCCAATGATAATGTATGGTACCAGCTCCATAAAAAGAACCAATGGATATTCGCAACTAAAAATCCGCTCAAATTAAGTACTGTATGTAATGGCGAAAGCAATTATCAAGTTCTGCAAGGAACTGGATTGCTTACCTTAGCAGCAGGATGTACAATGAAAAACGAGGTAATAACCATATATGGCCACCAAACCATCACCTCGACTCTGCATCAATCCTACACAAGCACCGGCATTTCATTTCCACATTTACAACAGAAAGTTATCAATTTAACTCGAGCATCGCCAAGCCTAGAGAGCATTGAGAACATAACCAGGCTGCAAGAGGAAGTAAGGGAACAGATGCGCAATATACCTACCCCAACTATCAACCATGGCGTGCACAGTCTTGCAGTGAGCTATGGAGGACTAGCTCTCATATTGACTGTAATTATCGTCATTTCACTAAAACAAATACGCAAAAGAAAAATTAAAGGCCCACCTACAATACCAACTCCACAGCCACGGCCAAGATCGAATTGGGATATTGCTGTAGAACCATAAGCTTAGATATCTCACACACATATATGATAACAAGCCGCATTTCGTTCATTTCTTAATACCACTGTATTATGTCGCACCCCCTGGAGGCCGCAGTATGTTAATTCTTTATGATTTTTTTTGTTTGTTAACAAATTAAAAAAGAATCATCATTCGAATTAATCCTCAAATATTTATATTTCTTGTTTTACTTAACACGCGCGAACTTATTGTCTACGTTTTATTCAAAGCGTGAGATTCAATAAGTCAGCAGAATTTTTTGATTTTAAATTTAGTTTCTTTTACATTTTTTTTGTTTTGTTACCGTTTAGTTCCAGACAGAATGAAATTGGATATTTGTCTTTTATTCTGCTAGAGCTGAACGTGTGAGAAAAATTTATTACAACGGCAGCATATGAATGAACGATTTCCGGCTACCAGCAAATATTTCTTTCTTTTATTTTTTGTTTGTTTTATTTTGTCTACATTGCACTTTATTTATTTATTTATTTGATAATTTGCAATTTAATTTTATTATATTTTTTGTTTATGTTTTTCTTTAGTTTTAGTATAAATAATTTTGAATTTTAATAAAAATCATCATAACTGATCAATCAATCAACCTGCGTTTTGCATTAATTCACTACAAGTTATTCTGGTGTACCACTCGGATAACTTTCATTTCTACAAAGTTACTATATAATAGTTTGGTGAACTACCAACCTATTAGTCCTTTTTTGTTATTCACTTATTTATTCCGTTAAGCAAGGCAAACGAGCCTATGCATTAACAATCTCCGTTTTTCAGTCAATAGCCTTTCTATATCTACAGAAGAAATGTTGTTTAATCATACTTGTTGATTTGAAGAAGCATTAAGAGCAGCTTGTTTAAGATGTGCTTCAAACAACCTAAAGCTGGAGTTACATACCACGCGTTATACGCGTCGACGCGTTTCATGCGTCTGTCAGAAAAGTAGAATCAGTGCATTTGCATGTGATAAGTTACACAGCACGACGCGTAGAACGCACGCGACGCATGCGACGCGAAAAGTAGATCTACTTTCTACTTTTGTACGCGTCAGACGCATCATATAAATAAACACAGCTGTATTTGTTAGTCATGGATGGTAAATAATATTCAATTTCCAATGTTATCGATAAATATTTTTGTGTCGTGGATAAATTGTTTAATTTTTTTTTCATAAAAAGTGCTGAATATACAAAAATCTTTTGTAATTAAGCTTGTAAATATTGAACACAATAATAAAATGCATTTTAATGCACATTTTACTACAATTATGTAATCAACAAAATTTGCATTTAATTATCGATAACTTTTAAGTTGTTTGTATCATCTCCATTGCATGTTTATTAAAAACAAGAGTAAAATATTGTGTGAAATGGAAGAGCAATTAATAAATTCTATTAATTCTTTTAAAACATCGATTTCACTGTCCATTTTTGCCAAAACAATTTACTTTATTTAACTGGTATGTATGTATAAGTAAACAAGTTCACTTTACTTGAACAACAGCTGATCAATACGAACAGTTTGGCGCATAGAACGCGTTGCATGTAACTTGAATTTCAAAAAAGTGTACAACGCGTACAACGCGTAAAAAGCGTAGAACGCGTGACGCGTAGGTCGCGTGGTATGTAACTCCAGCTTAATAGAATTTTCTATGTCAGTAGGTGTTCTCAACAGAATACTTTTCGTGCAATGAGCACTCAAATATTTTTTGTATTTCAGCCAGTTAATACGTGCAGATGTCAGCGGCAAATCACATCTGGATGTTGCAGTTGTGCGTGAGTATATAGTGATAACAGTAGGCGAGTGATCTGAAGATAAATCCAATGACGCTTCAACTTCAATCATTTCGCTGGGTACACTTTTCATATCCCCAAAGTCGATAATATCAGGAATTTTTTGTCGATCCTTTGGCCAATATGTTGGCTGACCCCTTGAAGCTACATTCAAACACATTTTTGAAATTGTGTCAAACAAAACACGACCATTGGGAGTGATTAAACCTGAACCCCAAAATGTATGTTTAGCATTGTAGTCGCCAGCTGCTAGAAAACAGGAGCCCAGTGATTTGTAAAAATTCGTGTATTAACTCTCTGAAATTGAAAACCTGGGAGGAGAATAAACATATGAGTTCACAAGTTTTTGATAAATATTTTCAATGCAGATGTTTGTTGCTTGAAGATAATCTTCACAATAATCATTCAAGAGGTAGTGTTTTATTCGCGTTTTTATTAGGATTCCATAACCACATAAATAATAATATAATATAAAAATAATATAATTTAATAATATAATATAATATAACCAAAAAAAAAATAATATATAAAATATATAGTACACTACACTGGTACCGGTTTTTGCGCTGTGTTCTGGTTACTTTTTAAAATGTTAGCGTATGAAAATTGAGTATTAGGTTGTTGCTGAGCAATAGTCGCGTTTGATTTCAATACGTTTCAATATAGTTGCTGACTGGTAGACGGTTGAGGTAACTGAGGGTAGCTTAAAAGTGTGATAGGCTGAGCGGGGATATTATTTTCTTTTTTGTTCGAGGATCGTTTAAAAAACGAGTAAAGAGGCAGTCTCTATAGTTGGCAGTGTAATTTCCGCCGCAATAGCCACATTTCAGGCATTGGATAGGTCTTTTATGTGGCTGCTCAACGGTAACTCTCCGGTGCAACAAATACTTTAGATCATAAATTGGATGAGACTAATTTTTGTTTATCTTTATGTCACCTGGCTGTAACTCGACTCTAAATATTGGTTGGGGATTTTTTTTCTCTTTTTTTTATGTTTGAAACATTCTTCGCCTTAAAGCCACTATTTTCATCTCTTCTGGATCCACGCTAGAATCTATACTTTTAGCACTCTTCAGCTGATATGTATAAAAATTTTTATTTTTTGTCTCAAAGTTTGAGACTATTTTTCTGCAATTATTTTCTTTAGATACCTGAATTGTTGTTTCATTGATTTTCCCACGCTTGATTGGAGTTACGTAAAACTCATTTTCTCCAATTAACGAGATAAGGGTTTTTACCAGAAAGCTAGAGTTCTGTTCTCTTAAATAAATCTTTGGTGGTTTACTCAAACTTGTAGTAGTTGTGTTTTCATCACCTTGTTCATTTAAAATCGCGAAACGATTTTCGGAATTTTTTATATTTTTTCCATCTTTGGGAACTTTTGCCGTCGACGCAATTTGAGCAGATTTGGGACTTTTAACACAGTTATATATCTATCCATACCTGTTTGAATTTTATTATCACTATTTTCACTTACTGCATCTATAATTTTATTAATTTTGTGCACGTTTGTCACCTGGGATTGTTTGTTTGTTTGATTGTACCTCTAAGCTGACAAGTTTGCTAATAGGTTCAATTGTTGTTGCTTTTTGATCACTATTTAACATGTACGGAGAGCATGATCGCGCAGGAGTAGTTGTGTTTTGTGTATAATTCAGGTTTATGTTTAACTCAATTTTTTTATCGTCGTCATTAGCAACAAAAGTTAAATAAGCATTCCTACTGCTTGTAGGTTTATTGTTGTTGTTGGTGCCAGAAGAACTCATTTAGAGTTATCATTTTTTTTTTTCACTTATAAGAGTTTGTGCATGCAAATGTGTTATACACAAGCAAAAAAATAAAATAAAACCAGTATAATAACTGTTTAATAAATGTTTTGTTTTTGTATTTTTTGTGACTTTAAATTTTTGATAATTTTAAATAACCTAAAATGCAATGAGTATTATTTTCTACATAAAAATACTTACCCACAACTAATAAATGAAAAAATATTGAGGTTGGAGGATGTGTCGATACTTGGCACTCATATATTCCCGCATCACGTTGCTGCACAAATTTTATTTGCAATGTCCAGTCCTAAAATCATTCATTAAAAATTTTCTAAATTAGCTTTAAACAGTTTAAACCCAAATTTTCTCATTTTTAAATACATCTACTTCAAAAACATATTTGCCGTTAAGAGTTAAATGTAGGATAATTCTGGCAAAATAAAAACCGACTTCAATACAAGAACCAATTGAACATATTAGGAAAAGTATAATTAAACAATAAATATATCATAAAATTATAGAGTAATTGGATAATATATATACGTACTAGCTGCATCCGGTGTGCTACGCTGCCCAAATTTGTTATAAAATAAAAGCAGCACTTATGTATAATAAGTATAAATAATTTATTCTGCAATCAGTTTTGTGAAATTTCTTTACAACTTAAGAAAACCCACCTTATAAATCTATATACGTATATAAAGCCGAATGTGTGTTTGTTTATTTGTTTGTTCCTTATAGGACTGATCCTTGGACCGATCTTCCTGAAATTTTTACGGTATTTAACTGGAACTCTCGGATGAATTATAGGCTATATGAAGTTTTGATTGGGCAAAGGGGTGTGGCACCGCCCATATAACCCAAAAATTTAAATCGCCATATTTTGGGCTTTTTTTGACCTACGTCGATGATATTTGATACATATGGTATTGGCATAATTTGGAATACGTACCAGGAGAAAAGTGGGTGGGACCACGCCCCTTTTTAGGAAAATTAAAAATCGTAATATAGTCTTAACTACTTTACCGGTCGTCATTAAATATTCACAATAGGATATATAAATACTTTTAATTTTATTTTATAACGAGGAAGGTAGCGAAGCACACCGGGATAAGCTAGTTTTATATAAAAGTAAAATATATATGTACATATAATGGTATCTATATTATATCTGTAGCAATAAGAAAAAAGTACGTAAGTCATATTTTATAGTTATCTAGAAAAGCAGTTTCAAATGATTATATGGTTTGATAAAAATGTAATCGCGTTGTACTAAAAGTTGATTATTCGTTTTTCGATTCTTTCGATTTTTGAACACATGGTTCTGTCCACTATAACATATATATTCTACTTGAAATATAATATGTAAAAGAGTAAAATAAGATGTTATTCTATATGGGATAATTATTAAGAATAAGAAAAGCACCAAGTAACTGTACCAGAACTTCGTTAAAAATCATTCAATAGTGATATTAACTCAAAATCAGCTTATCTCGACTTAAGCACTTTTTCCTTTTTGTCACAGATATTAATGATTCAAGTAGTTTTATTAAGAAATTCAATAAGTTTACACTTGAATGAACTTGAAGATGGTGAAAAGGACCGTAGTCCTCTAGGTAAATTATTGTAGCATCTAGAAGCTATGTATTACCAAAAATTATCTATCATAAATAGCACAATTAATTCGCGATATAATAATTTAAGGATTTCTAAGAGTTCTTGTCATGGTAATCATGCGTACAATACGTCCAGGCCATTCTCTAAAGGTAAATTAATAAATGAAATTTAAGGTAATCCTCAAACGCAAATAATAATAATAATTATAATTTTTTTAGGTGACGCTAGATATGAGCACTCAGTCGAAGTTCATAAACGAATCTGATTTAAAGACATTCTGTGCTTTAGTTGCACAGATAAATGAATATTTATAATTTATTTGTAAGAGGGGTTGCCGGTCCCCTCATCTTAACACCACAAAATTTAGCTCAAAGTTGCGTTTTGTTTTTAAAAAACGCACTCCGAATTTGAAAACAATCCGTGCTCAAGTTGCACCTTGTCCTACCGCTCCAAAAGTTAGCCGGAAGATGTTTTTGTTCTTAAAGTAATACACGCCGAATTTAAAAACATTTCGTACTTTAGTTGCACAGATATGTATATGACAATTAATATTTTATTTGTATGGGGTTTCCTATTCCCCTCGTCCTATCGCCCTAAAAATTTGATATATAAATAGTAATATATTATTTGTATGGGAGGTGCCCCTCCCCCATCGAATTAAAAAATAGCCTATTTTACTTTCCCTGTCAATAGTAATATGATTCCGAAATTTCAATACGATCGGCTTCCTATAAGGTACATACAAACAGACATACAAATTAAATTTATTTTTATATACATATATAGATGTATATATTGGACCGGACAAAATTTCCAACAAATTTGAAAAAACATGTATGGGATCAAACTGCATGGAAATCCGTTGAAGCACTGAAACTGCTAGCAACCATTTTTAACATAAAAGAATTTTGAAAATCGTTTCATAAATAATAGTGTTATGGGATAGTCCATATTTCTTTTGTGGGATGACAATTTCCTTCGATATTGTTGAATTAACGTTTATTAACAGTTATTTTATTTTTAAGAACAGCCGCTTATGCGACTGTTCTGTCTTAGATACAATTATAAACCATAGACTATACAACTACACTCGACACCTATAAAATCTTCACGGCGTTTTGCAGTGAAGGACAACAATTCTTAGGTATGGTATATATCTGTCTCTCTCTGTAAATCGCCTGATTTGACATTTTATTTTTTTTTACAATAGTGAAATAGTGAAATTCTGGAGAAGAATTTTGGTGCAAAATGGAATAAAATTCATTTTTCGCCGTTGGTAATTTGTGGAAAAAACGTCACTTACTATTTTTTCCACATATTACCAACATATAGTCGTAGAAAAATACGTTGGAAGCAGTAGAAAAACAGGCGAGAAGATGTAAGTATCAACATTTTTTTCGATTAAAAAAATATAACATAAAACTTAATATTTCTTGTTTAAACTTTTTCAGGAGTCGACGGACGATGTGCAATGGGCTGTCCAGACTGGGAGAATCTACACCAGTTTCCCAGCGATATAAACAGGTAAGTGAAATATAAATGCAGCGTCAAAAACCACTCTTATTTTTTCACACTTTTCTGCAACCAATATTGTGGAAAAGTGTGAATTGACAAGGGGTACAAGCAAACTAGTGTCTTTTTAAAAAAACATCAACTCCCAAACAAGATTGGGAATAACTAACAATGTCTTAGCAATGTATTAAAATGAAAAAAATTATATGTGCTATACAGCAACATACAACAAAGAAATAATGTTTGTAAAAGTGAAGTGAAACATTTAAAAACAACCAACATTAGCAGCAACAGCAGTGGCCAAGTGTGGAATAATTTAAGCTTTTAGTGTGCAAAACAAAAAAACATCAACAGCCAAAGGATGAAGTCTGTAAAAGTGAAGTGAAAATTTAAAAGCAACCAACAGAAGCAGCAACAGCAGTGGCCAAGAAAGGGCAACGTAATGATTAGCACAAATCAGATATTTCTGCTAATAGTGGCAACGGAAGCAGCAGCGATCATTTCACAAATTCTATCTCAAATTCTTCCGGTCGTAAAAAATGGATTTATAATGGTTTAGGCCTACTGGGGAAGCCAGCCATTAAAAATAATTGGCAGCTCACTGAGTGCAGTACCTCAATGGTTGTGTGGAAACCTGCACAATTAATAAAAACTGAGGGTTGTATAGCTTATTATTGTTTTTATTTTGTTTGAAATACTGTTTTTCATATACAACAATAAGTGATATAAGTTGGGTTATGAATAATTCATTTAATTATTTATTAATAATATAGCACATATCTAATATAAAAACCTTGCAGTATATTCTAATCCCCTTTTTAATAAAACCACTTGAATGTCTTTTGTTTTTGTAACTACCATTTATTTAAATAAAATTTAAAATTTTTACATTTTTGGATATTTGAACAATTTATTCATCGGTAATCGATTAAATACTTTTCATAACACAAATATTTTAAACTAATATATAAAATTCTCGTGTCACGATGTTTGTTATCGAAATCCCCCCAAAACGGCTCGACCGATTTTAATGAAATTTTTTATGCATATTTGGTGGGTATGCGAATAGCTCCTAAGGTATATTTTAAATCGCTAGGGGCACGAGGAGGGAAGGGAGGCGGCAATTTCTGTATTTCCGAAACGGCTTGACCGATTCTTATGAAGTTTTTTATGCATAATAAGTAAGTCTGAGAATCGGCTACTATCTATTTTTCAACCCACTAGTGGCATGAGGACGGGAGGGAGGGGGCAATTTCTGCATTTCCGAAACTGTTAACCCAACAGATGGCGCTATGTCCGGCTGATAATTATTTTTGTTGTTGAAAGACAGATGGCGCTATGTCCGCCTCATAATTATTTTTGTTGTTGAATGACAGATGGTGCTACGCCTCATGCAGGAGAATCGTCGTCGTTCGTATTTCAAACAGAACAAAATTATTGTTTGTATTTTTTTCATCGGCGGTCATCGTCACACACTTACCGTACATTCGCTTTTTTTTTATATAACACCCAAAATATGCACTAGAGATATTTTCTATGGCAAAACAACGTTTGCCGGGTCATCTAGTAAAATATAAACTATTTAATTTATGTAATCTTTCCCTTTCAAAGTACACTTTTTGTTTATTTACCTTTTGAATCACATTTATGTTTTCTTGTTTTACTAAACTTTAGCTATTGATAACAAATTAATATACTCGTAAGTATGTTCCTGTTTACAAACGTTATTGTTCATGAAAATTTGTAATGATTTATATATAGGCTCAATAAAACATAAATTGAAAATTAAAATTACTTTTAGTTTTGTTTTATTTTATTTTTACTTAAATTTTTAGTTTGATAAATATTTTAGTCACAAATTGCACACTTTTTGTTCATTCACCTTTTGAATCACATTAACGTTTTCTTGTTTTACTAAACTTTAGTGCGAAAAATTTCTGCATAAAAATTTGCAATTTCTTAATTAAGACTGTCACTTTATTTGATCTTCGTTAGAAAATGATACAATATTGTTCGAACCCCGCTTGCCGTAATTGTAGCTGCTGATGCTGCAACACCATATCATTAATGTCGGTCTTAACTTCCACCGGGTCCAGGACATTGTACTACCTGCATTGTTGGGTCCAGCGGATTGCTGAAAGTTCTTTGTTATCGGACAGGGATTTAAAAAATTGATACCATAATTTGTGTTCACTGAAGCAGTTGAAGATGCAACCATAGGATGAAACACTGGATAAGTTCGTCAATCGATTCAGTGGTAAGTTTTAGAAATAAAAATTTTCATTTCATACAAAATGTGTTGTCACGAAACGCAAATGATCTCCCAACTAGCTCGCGGATGTCAGGGGAGGTAAGGCCCGCGACTTGCAGAACAGGGATGGACAATAAAAATTTATATAAAACAAAAATAAAAAAAAAACAGAGATTGAAGTAAGAAATGACGATAGAAATACACTACAAACTGAACTGTGACGATAACCAGACAGAAGGTGGAATTTTTGTTTGGACTAGTTGCCCTCCCTACCTTGGTAACAAAACTAAGTAGACTTTGTTATCCCACACAACGCAGAATGTTTGGTCACTTCACTACATACTTACGCTACACACCACACAATTGATTTTAGCCAGACATTATCGGGAATTTACTCAGCGATAAGAGAACATACTATTTTAGTTTTTTACGTTATAATAAAAAAATTGAAATAGTTTTATTAAATAAAAATAGTAATTAATATGGATTTTAATGTTTATAAAAATATTATATGGACCAAAAAGAATGGCTAAGTATGAAAATTCCAAAAATATTATAATTAAAATGCTAACAATAAACTTACACTAGCGACATCAATTGACTTAATTATCCCAAAAATACTATATGTTTCCTGGATTTTAATCTCAAACAGAATACGCGAACAACAAAAACAAAAATTCTAACTACTTGAGAGAGCTCTCTAAAATGGTTTGCTTTCTAAAAAAAAAATGCTTTTATTTATTTTAATTTATTATATCTCTACTTTAATCACGACCTGTCATTTTTGGGCTAACACTATTTATCACTAACTTAAAATACAACTAACACTAACCAAATAATTATCACTTAACTATTTTCTTTAAATATTTTCTTAAACTGTTTTTGTTTTTTTCAAGTACCAGAAGCTTTTAACTATTTTCTGTTGGATTTAAAAATTCCTTATTTTTTTCTCTTTAACGGGATTTGTTTCTTTAAATTTTCTTTGCTATTATTTCAACGTTATTTTTTTTTATGTTACGGTATGTAACGCTTAAAGTATTTTATATACCGTTACGTTCTAATAAAATTTTTTTCTCTATATATATATAAATATTTTTTTTATAATATCAACATTTATCCATAAATAAATAATAATAAATTTAAATGGCACGGACTCACCAAACAATCTTTTATCTTTAATTTCTTGGCTTACCAGTGAATAGTGTATGTATATATTTTATGTTGTTGCATACAATCACCACTATAATGGGGCCTCTACCATAATCTCCTGCTTCATATTGGCTGATGAAATTATGTTCGTAGAAAACTCTTCCACTTGCTAGGCTTATCCTCAAAAAAAAAAAAAAAATATCCCGGAATCCTATTTGGCTATTCTGAAATATTCCAGAGTATCTTTCCTCTTGGCTCAAAAACAAAGTGTTTTCCGCTTTTCTTTTCTTGATCTATGTATATATTTAGTATTTTCTTCTAGGACAAATCCAACTTATCTCTTCGGCTGCTTTCAAATAAATCTCCTATCTTCTTTATTTTCCTCTTAAAACTACCTGCATCTCCTGAATTCGCCCTAAAAATTGTAGTTCTGTCGAAACAATCTTTCACCATCTCTCGCTAATTACACGGACATTTTCTCTATTTTTTCTATTCAAGGTATCTAATTGTTGCAACAATTTACACTAATACATATACTAATTTTCCCAACATGAACTCTGCCATTGTGACCCTGAACTTAGGCACGTATGTACCTTAAACATGGAATTAAAAAATTTTTATTTACATACATATTAAAAACAACATTAACCTGAGACAAATATACTAAGCTAAATAACAACCTAAAACTCACTAACACAATTATTCCGGACAAATAAACTGGGTTATACACAAACATAGATTTGGCCTAATTATTAGGTCATCATCAAAAAAAAAAAAAACAAGTGATCTTCATCACTAAAATCTTATTGTTCAATATGACTAGTTATACTTTTTCGCATTTTACTTAACTCGTTATTTTATTTCCTAAATGCACTAAACCTAACTCGCAGTCTACATTAGCTTATTATTTGTTATAACATTAACATAGCGCCAGCAGAATAACAGTACTAAATTTGCTCATGTTGTTCTATGTGGGGAATATTAGCAAATGTTCATGTGCTGTTTTACCACAATTTTAAAGTGGAGTGGCAGAGACAGCAAATAGCTTATGTTTGTTGTCTCGTTTTTTCATATTGGAAAATGACATTTGATGTCTGACATCGTTGTTCTGATAACTATGTTATATGAGTAACATCTGCGGTCTATACTAGCAAAATTTTTCTCTTGATAAATGTTATAACAAACATTAAGCTAATGTAGACTGCGAGTAATACACACGTTCTATAAAATTAAGCATTCACACAAATAAAAATATCAAACATTCATTCAAGAAGCATACGAAATATTCACTCAAGAAGCACAACCAGTCAATCCGTACATCAGCAGAACAAATTGAAGACCATCTTGAGACAACCTAGACGTCCACAAATGCACCCAAACAAGCATGTACACATAAGCACATACATACATAACTACTGCATCCGATTTCTACTAGGAATCTCGCAGCATCCAAAACAACAGTGTCATTCTATCTGCTGTAGACGTGTACCAGTGTACATATTCAAAAGTGTGATAACTCAGAAAGAAATTTTTTTTAATTCCTGTGCAAAGCAAAAAAAATTGCAAACCTACTTTTCCCTTTGAGAAACGCAACGAGTGCAGCAAAGGCTCCAAACAAAGACTATAGATATATAAAGATGTTGCACTGTCATACATTGTTCTGCCACTGCTAAATTCATGATGTGATTTTGCGAAAATCACCTACTGATAGAATTCTCATCAACGGAGAGCAAAATACCAAAATGGAAATAAACTCTCCGCAAAAGCAATTTATAGTTATGAACATAGTTTATGTATGTGTGTTTACATTCCCTGTAGTAAACTCGGGGCCAATTGTCTCCAAGTCACCACTTTTGTCTACTTGTTTGGTGACTTCTTACTGGGCTTATTGCTGACAGGTCACCAATTTGACGACTAGCTCTGCCTTCTTGATGACATTGTCAATGATACGTCTACACTTTTTAGTTTGTTTTAACAGCTAGACTAAAATTATATAAATGTACATTTTGGTTTGAATGTCTCCACTTGGTCCCATTAGAACTACGTAATCACTACCTAGTCAACACTCTTAATGTTAGTAGTATATTTTCAATGACAATCACATGCTAAACGTCTATAGCACAAAGCATTGTATGGGGGTTATTAGAGCGAGTCAGTATAATTTCACTAACGACATTTCCTGCAGGGTTGCCCACATTTTGCCCACCAAGCAAACATTTTTGCTTTCAGATAGGTATCTACTAATTAAAAATATTTTGTGATCAAGCCTTCTTAGTCCACTAGCATATAAAAAACAATTAATTTCTTTTTATTTTCTAAACAAGAAAAAAAACAGTTATTATAAACTTAGCTTCAGATTGTAAGCTAAAATTATATACTATAAATACGATTAGTAATAAACAACGTAGGTACATCAACGTTTTCATATTGTTTGTTGGGCTCTTTATATTGTGTTCGTTGGGCTTTACAAATTCGAATAATATTATCACGTATTGTATGCTAAACAAATTGGTTCTTCTGCGTTGCCGTAGCAAAACCATACAGTTTGTATTGTGTAAATAAAACAGCATGGTCTGTCGTCGAATTTTAGATGACATTAAGGCAGTTGATATTGTGATATTTTTCAAACTTTCCATATATTGAATTTTACTAGCGGTATTTTAATTAAATTATTAAATTTAATCAGTCTTATTTATAAAAAAAATTTCAAGGGCTTTATTAAGGCATATTTTGCCGTAATAAGGGATTTCTTATTTTCGAAAATTTTATTTTTTTATGAATCTTCTTAAATAAATTCTAAATATTTTTATATTATTATTATTACGAATAAACGTAAGTATTATTGGAACTTATAATGATGTACATATGAAAAGTAATATTATCAGGCCCAAGTTCTAAAAGAAATACGGCAAAAACTAGCATAATTCTTTTCGCAAAAATTAGTCCATTTTTCAAACCCAAAAATTTTCGTTTTTCTCTTTATTATCACCGAATGTTAGAAATAATTTTCTTTATTTATTAACCCGTTTCTGCCACAAAGATTTCCTAAAGATATTAATAAAATGTTTCATTTGACCTAAGTGGATGTAAGTTACCTTCAATTCACACTGATTTAGTTTATATGCTCAAGTTGTTCCCAAAAATGTAAAAAAAAAAAAAATTTATACATTAGTGGTACTTTTTATAAGTGAGCGCATAACAATGCGCTTGCAAAAATGCCCTACTATAAAGTAGTTAAAGACAGCGAATATTTATTTAAATAATTTTCCAAAATTAGTATTTTTTCCAAGCGCTACAATTCAAATCTTCGCAAATTCTAACATATCCATCAGAAATGTATATTCACACAAAAAACTATGAAAGTGACTCAGATTTCGGAAGTTTATGTGCACCCTCTTCCAACTTTGTAAGATTCCCATAAAAGTTTTCGAAAAGCTTTTTTCTACCAATAAAGCAATGAAAAATATTAAAAAAGTCATGATTCAGCAATGCATAGAATGTACTTTTGGTTTGACGACAAGAATGCTTGTTACAATCATTGTAGGCTGGAAATTTTAAAATTGCTTATACTAATATTACTAAGAAGTAGAGTTGTCAATTATTCGCCTTTCAACTTTGTTCGAATAATTCAAATAATTGATTTTGTTCGTTCGATCAAACGATTAAAGCTGAAAAATTTTTCGATTAATCGATGAGAACAACGAATAAAAAATATATGAAATGTTTTTTTTTTTTTTGTGAAATCAGACAATTTGGGTTGTTCTTAAGAAATAATCTTTTACAAATAAAAGTTGACTAAATTTTTTAGCTTTCAAACGATTTTTGGTTTTGGTTTTTGAAATAAATCTTTCGCTAATTGTCGAGGTATGTAGGTGATATTGTGAGAAGAGCATAAAATAGCTTATCTAATTTTGCTCTTCTTTTTTTACATTTTTTCAAATATACCATATCGTCTTATATATCGCTGAGGTCTTTTTATATTTTGAATTTTTAATACTTTTAATATAATTATTTAATTCGTATAAAAGATTGTTAATTTCATTACTAGTAACATCTTCTTTATCATTACGTTCATCTGAATTCTTGTGTTTACTTTCAACATAAAATAATCTGGAGTATAATTTATTCTTTAGTTTCACTTTTTTAAGAATATTTTAAAAAACTTTCATTGGTCGGAAAATTTCCAGAATTTAAAAAATATTATTAACGTATTTAAAAATTTTATACGTCCCTCATTTATTCTTATTTTAATACCTTTTCGTAAATCTGTTGGAAAAGAATTATTAATTATTTTGTTGTTGATCCAACAATTTTGTATACTTTGTTACGTGCCGTCTTGTCGCCGTGCTTGCGATGCCAGCCAGCTCATTAATATTTCATCATTCGTACTGGACACACCACATTACATTAAGAACTAACACCCAATTAATAAAATAAGAACGACGAATTACTTATAAAAACAACTAAGACCACAAATATAAACATATCCATCATTCATACCACGACAAACCAAACACACCGCTAAGCACACAACCAAGTCACTCCCAATCATCCACCAAAGATCGCAAACCCGGACATAACCTCACATAATCACACCATACCATTCATACGTCACCAGCAAGACGATCATTATTCCCACCGACTGCCTTTCACCCATTCGGTCGGCCAATCACAACCCTTCAACAACAAGGTTGCTAGTCCCATTTCGTTGGGGTGTACGGCGACCAACGCAACAATACTCCGGTGGCTCCAAGTTTACGCCGGAGGAAACGGTGTGCGGGTAGCCTTGATCAGACCCAACGTGGGGAACACCCACACCCTGAATGTCTCCAGCCGGGCAAAACTTAACCTAGGTAAGTACTTTTAGGTTGAATATATGTTTTTATATACGTTTTTATTTTTATCATTAGGGTTTCCCTATTCGATGTGTGGTGATTGCAGTTTTTTTGTTTTACTACCCTTTTTTTATTATATTATTGTACAACCCCTATTAATACATTAAAATCGTATTTATATTACTAATCCAATCTTGTTTTATTTAAAAAAAAATGGATTTATTGAGCTTAGTGGACAAGTTATTTGACACTTAGTGCTAAAGTTCATTATCTGTAACAGAAGTCAGGTTTGTAAGATAAAACGGGACAGACACGAACATAAACTTAGTCTATATTGTATCTTACCCTAATATCACAGACCTATTATAATTTACTAACCTAAGTATCACAGATGGAAAAATTATTGCACTCGTGTTTCACATTTTAATATCTTTCGCATGAAAGGGACTAAACTTTACTACTCGCGCTCTATCGTTGTACCTGCGTGCACTTTTCTCATAGGCTTGTGTCAGATTGCTTTTGATTTTCTCGCGAATTAAAATAAATACTTTCTGTCGAGATTTACCATCTGATGTTCTGACATTGATTTTAGCTTTCTGGCCAACCTGTAATCTGCTCCATTAGAGTAAATATTGTGTCCGAACAAGGCAAAAAATGTACTGACTCCTTTAGCAGCGTGTACGGAGGTGCGCAACGCACATTCTATTTCAGGGAGGTATAAATCCCAATCTCTGTGATCATTTTCTAGATAGGTCCTAATAGCAGCTAAAACTGATTGATTTACTCGTTCAGCCGCGTTAGACTGAGGCGAGTAAAACGCAGTTTTTAGGTGTTTTATGTCATAAGTATTTATCATTTCCGTAAACGTTGCGGAAGTGAATTGTTGCCCATTGTCGCTATGAAGCACTTCCGGTACTCCAAACTTTTGAAACACTTCCTGTACTAGGAATTGTACCACATTTTTAGCCGTTGCTTCTTTCATGGCTTTTAAAAAACAAAATTTCGAAAAATGGTCTACCACAATAAAAATGTAAGCGTTTCCGGTTTTCGATCGCGGGTATTTACCTAAAAAATCTACGTATATTTTCTGGAATGGTATGTCTGTTTGAACTTCAGCCCCTATAGTAGGCATTGTATGTTGATTGACTGACTTAGTCTCTTTGCAAGTTTTACAGTTTCTGACGTAATATTGTACTTGCCATTTTTGGCCAATAATAAAAACGTTTTAGCCTATCTAATTTTTTTCGCATGCCACCATGTGCTGCTGTAGTGCAGTCATGAGCCTTTTCTATTAAGACATATGTAATATCTTGTGGAACCCATAACTTCCACACTGATTCGGCCAAATCATTTTCACCATCAAAAATGGTTTTTTTAAATATTTTATTGTCCTCAATACGCAAGTCAGGCAATTTTGCCTGATTTTGTTCAACATTTTTGACTAATTCTAAATACTCTTCGGATTCGAAAGCTGTTGTTTCAAAATCAAATAAACTTTCATTTGTTATTTCGGCTACTTCTATCGGATTGCGTGACAACATGTCCGCCACTATATTTTCTGCCCCTTTACGGTGTTCGATCAGAAAATCGTAGGCCTGCAGCTGTAGTGACCACCTGGATAGGCGTCCACTTAGGTCTTTTAATGTCATAAGCCATTTCAAACTCGCGTGGTCTGTTATGACTGTGAAATTCATCATCTCGACATAAGGCCTGAAACGTTTTACTGCCAAAACTGCTGCAAGGCATTCCTTTTCTGTGACCGAATAATTTTTTTGACATGCCGTAAGTTTCTGTCTATAAAATGCGATAGGGTTTTCTTCACCCGCCAAATTTTTCTGGAATAAAACAGCTCCGACTCCGTACTCAGACGCGTCACATTGGATGAAAAATTGCAATCTAAAATCAGGATGTCGTAGCACAGGAGCAGTTGTTAAAGATATTTTGAGCGTTTCAAATGCCTCGATCGCTTCAGGTGTCATTTCAAACTTTTTACCTTTTTTTAATGTATCTGTTAGGGCTGCAGAGATAGAGGCAAAATCTTTTATGAAGCGCCTGTACCAACCTGCGGTCCCTAAAAAACTTCTGACATCCCTTGGCGATTTTGGCAGCGATATTTGTTGAATTGCTCTTACTTTTTCGGGGTCAGTCCCCAATATACCGCCTCCTATGATGAACCCTAGGTATTTTAGTTCCTTAAAGCAGAACATGGATTTTTTTAGGCCTATAGTTAAGTTGGCCTTTTGTAAGCAATCGGCTACTTGCTCTAACAATCTTACATGTGTTGAGAAATCTTCTGAAACTATGAGCAAATCATCTAATAAATAAACACATTTGATTTGAGCCTTGCAGGTATCACTCTGTCCATCAGCCGGCATAGACGTTGCGCCGCGTTGCATAGACCAAACGGCATCACGCGAAACTGGTACAGCGGTCGACCTGGCACTGTAAAAGCAGTGTATGGCTTGGCTTCTTCTTCTAGCTCAATTTGCCAGAAGTCATACTTCAGGTCGACGCTGCTTATGTAATGCGTTTGATCTATGCGACTCAGAATTCCGTCTATGTTTTGCAGCGGATACGCGTCTTTTACAGTGACCGCGTTTAATTTCCGTGCATCAAGACAGAAGCGATTTTTCCCTGGCTTTCGCACTGCTGTCGTCCTATGAGACCAAGGGCTGTTGCTCTCTTCAATAACATTAAGTCGCAACATGTTGTCGAATTCTTCATAAACAATAGACTGTACCGCAGGAGAAATTGGGTAGTGTTTGTCTTTAACCGGGTTTGTTCCAGCTACCAATTTTATTTCATGTTTCTCTAACTGCGTACAGCCTTAACCTTTTTCCTCGAATGATGGAAACTTTTTCACGACTTCATCTAATTTTTGTTGTTGTTCTGTTGTTAGCATATGTTTGTTCATATTTTTCGTGCCGTGCTCATTGCTTACACTTTGAGCAAGTTCCAAACTAATTTCGGCAGATACTATTTGAGGCGCTACTTCAAAAGCTTGCCAAAAATCCACGCCTAGGTATAGTTCCTGGTCTAATTCTGGACATAAATAAAATGTTAACGTTTTGTTTTTACCTTGATATTGTACGTTTAATATGCATTTGCCTAACACCCTATGCTGCTGACCTGTGGCCGCACTTATGTTACTATAAATTGGAAAAAATTTTGCTTTAATTTCACTAATAGTGTTTCTACAATTTCTCCCTAATAAACTGACCGAGGCGCCAGAGTCTAAAAGGCCTTTTAAGACTTTTCCATTTAAAAGAACTTCCGCGTATGGCCTCGGATCTTTATTTACATAGCAATGTTTAACAGATGCTGCTAATAAACAACGTTGCCGTTTACGTTTTAAAAAATCTGCCCTCAATTTAAGAATGTGTTGCCATTTTGCGGGATTTGTGTTGGAATTTTCCCTTATTATGGGTTTACTACTCATGGCTTGAACCTGACTAATGTTATTGTTTTTATCTGATGGATGAGAGGAGTTAGTGTTCTTTATTTTGTTAAAAATACGATTTCGAACTTTTAGATAATTTTCTTCCCGAATTTCAATTGGTAACAAATGTCGGATTTTTGAAAACTCGGGAGATTTTTCTACAATTATTTCGGGGCTACTATTTTGGACCGCGACTCCCCGTTCATAGCCGCGCCCCTCACAAAGTTTCCCGGGTGTTGTGCACACTGAGGACATTTAGGTGTGATTGTATTTGGTCTGCCACATTTGTAACAAAACAATGCCCTTTGTGTTGAAGGGCATTCCTTAAAAGTGTGTCCTTTTTGTTGACAATTCCAACAAATTTGTGGGGTAATAATTTCTGCGATTTCGGATATTTGTTCAGCCTCGTTTTCGTCTGGATCGACGATGACCTCGCTGACAAATCTTGGGGCTCTATTGGGCTGTGGTGGAATAGGCCGAGAGACGTTTCGAGAAAAAGTTCTTTCCGCTTCTAAGCATTCCATGCGTAGGTTTTCTACGGAGCTTACATTCATAGGATAAACAATTCTAGATATTCCCTCACGCAGATTTCTTTTAGCTATTTTCACCATCTCCCCTTCTAGGACTGGGGTCTCTAGTCTTGCCCTTAAGATTTTTAGGCTATGAAAGAAATCATCAATAGATTCACCTGGCATTTGCTTTCGCTCTACAAGCTCTTGCATGCGTTCCCAATTTGAACGGACGGTTTTGAATCTATTTAGCAGGGCTAGACGTAGAGTGCTCCAGTCAGTGATAAATGTTGTTTGAAGGAGTGCCCAGTACCACTGTTGTACTGTCCCTGAAATGAGCAGATGGAAATCTCGTAGGATTTCTTCCCAAGGTATACTATATTGCCTTTGCATGTGCTCTAATCTAAAAATTAACTCTTCTATCGATAATTGATCGCGCCCCCCTTGATTGCCTTTAAATTCAAGTCCGAACTTATCGATCCTAATTTTCCAGGAATCTTGAGGCTGAATAGGTACTCGTGGCGGAGGAAAATCGTATCTATGCTGTTGTTGGTTACGTATATTTCTACCATCCATTTGATCAACCTGTGCTCTGACTTCTGGGCGATTTATTTCTCTGTCGGTCAGGAGTTTAATGGCTGCGGAAAGTTGAGATATGTTTTCGTTAACTTTTCTCATTTCATAGCCAATTCTTTCCTCGACAAATTTATTTATGTCTCGGTCCAATCTAACTTTAATTTCACTCACGCTTTCCTGTACCATTTCCCTGACCGACGGAGAAAGTCCAGCTTGATCATTTCTGTTCACGGATGCTTTTGGAACAGCGCCTGGATTCTGTGCTTGAGCATTAATTGTTGCTGATAAATCTTTTATCGTGGGACCCGTAGCCATTTTATTGGATCTATTGTCCCTTGAATATTTTTCTTTTACCTGCGGCGATGATCGGTTTAAATCGAACGTAAAATTTCGCTCAAGATGTCTCTTTGCCCTATATGATTTTCTTTCAAACTTTTTATTTTGGCTACCAGAAGGTTCGGCCATAAACTTTAAAAATCGCTATACAAAAATATTAAAAATTATTCCTCACAAAAATCAGAAAAGCAATTAGATAAATACAAATGCCTATTTCTATGTATTAATCAAAAAAAATTTTAATTTTTCTTTGATGAAAATCCCAATAATAATATCGGACGAATCGAATATAAGAAAATAAAAAAAAATTCTTGGCAACACTGACACTTTTCAAGTTCCCTGACTACACAACAATCGTACGTAAACAAAATAAAAACCTTATATACTTAAGGTGTCATTCATAAATTATTATTAAAGTTATAGTGGCGTTAATGTACGATTTTTGTATGAGAAAACCGGTTTTAATGTGCACATTAACTTTATGAATCGTTTATGAATTACACCTTTATTAAATAGACAACCAGAAAACAGATGTTATTACTTAATTTAACACTATTACTACCGAATACTTTAACACTATAACTACGTGACAAATTATTAACAAATATAATTTATTCAAACAAATATAAATTATTACTTGAATTATTAGAATTTGTACTATGATTAATTTATATATAAAAAAAACTACGATAAAACAAAAATATAGATTAAATATAATTAGGCTTTTTCTATAAATATATATTTTTCTATTTCAAAAACACTTATTACAAATACTCGGGTTCGGATATTTGAGCAGTTGTCGTTTGTGTGTGGTTTCTATTTTATTAAATTATTTATTTATTTATTTTTTTTTTTAAGTACCCTTACCAGGGTCTCCTAAATTGTTCCTAAAAAAAAAATTAAGCAAGTGCAATGCAGATGTTGCAAGGCTAATACTGGAGCCAAAATCTCTGATTTTACGTATTACACGCCGCTAAGTATCTGCTCAGTGCGGATACTAAATCTCTAGATTTAGGAACCGGACCTAAAACATCGCTTGTCCCTTTTTAATCGGGTATTTCACCTCCAACTGTGTCGTAGATTTCTATTAAAAAAAATAAATCAGGCTTCTGATCAAATACAGAACGGTTTTTTTAACAAAAATTTTCTACACATTTAGAACTCAAGCTGAAACTAATACAAAAAAAACTATTCTATTATCACTATTCAAAAGTCCAATATGATGTTTTTGGCTAACATAAACACAAAAAAAAACTCATGAGCTAACAATTAACGGTGATGATTGAACTGTTAGATAAACACTAAAGTAGACTGACACATAACAAAATTCAAGATCTGCTCAGCAAACATTAGTTTATAACTACGCTTACGTCCTATAATCTTCAAAAGAAATAGGGTAACAAAAATTAAATTCTAAACACATCAGGTACAATGTGGGAATCTTTGGTCTATTATTTAAACTAAACACAAAAAAAAAACTATGGATACGGTGTACTTAGATTTTCTGTACACACAAATCTCTTAAAAATTTCATTTGATTGGGCGCCATATTGTTACGTGCCGTCTTGTCGCCGTGCTTGCGATGCCAGCCAGCTCATTAATATTTCATCATTCGTACTGGACACACCACATTACATTAAGAACTAACACCCAATTAATAAAATAAGAACAACGAATTACTTATAAAAACAACTAAGACCACAAATATAAACATATCCATCATTCATACCACGACAAACCAAACACACCGCTAAGCACACAACCCAGTCACTCCCAATCATCCACCAAAGATCGCAAACCCGGACATAACCTCACATAATCACACCATACCATTCATACGTCACCAGCAAGACGATCATTATTCCCACCGACTGCCTTTCACCCATTCGGTCGGCCAATCACAACCCTTCAACAACAAGGTTGCTAGTCCCATTTCGTTGGGGTGTACGGCGACCAACGCAACAACTTTAGGACACTTGTTACATGTGACTTTGTTTTTTTTCATTTTTGTGCTTGGTAAAATACTTCCAAAACGAGCTTAATGTTTTGGCTTTAGTGTATTTCTAATTTATTCACCTGAGAGTGAAAAACCCCATTCTTGAAAATTTTTTAACGTTTCACGAAAAGAATCATGTTCGTTCCCTATTTATGTTGAACATCCATACAAGCTGTATGCTGCGTACATTAATAAAGTAGCTAGCGAAGCTAAATTAATTTTTAATTTTTAAACAGAATAAAAATGTACGAAATAAAAAACAAATGGGAGATACAGTGAAACTTCGATATAACGAACTTGATGGGGATCCGAAAATATTTCGTTATAGCTATTGCTTCGCTATAAATATAATCCGCAATGCCTTGATATAACGAAATTTGAAGAAATACGTAAAAATTCCTTATAACAATAGTTTACTTTATTCAAATCTATTTAACATGAGATTGCTAATAAAACCTTATATTTCATGAGGTAAATAAGATATTATGTTAATTTTGTTTGTTTTCGCAAGTTCCAAATACAGTTATCAATACTTAAGCAATCGAACGATCTACGGCCTCAATTATAGAATTTTGTTCTCGAATAGATATTGATTTACGCTTTACTTTACTCATTTTGATAAGAATCAAGTCAATACCGATTACATACGATTCTAGACGCTTTTTGTATTTTTTGTATTTTTGTATTATAGAGGCTTTTTTGCAATTTTGTATGAAAAATTTTGCAATAAAGAGGTTTTCTCAAGGGACTCAATAAAACATACGTTATATTGAGTTTTTCGTTATAACGAAGTTCGTTATATCGAAGTTTCACTGTACCAAAAACAATACACACCCAAACACAAGTATTCATGGTAAACATATACATGAATAAATGTGTGTTTCTGTGTATAAAACCCAGCAAACATGAAGTCAAACCTTTGAAATAAGATGGCTTTATCATTTGATATCAAGCACAATTCTCAAATGTTTTTCAAAGGTTTGTGTTTAACACTTGAATTCAAGTTGATAATGATGTCAGTATAAACATTTGACAATCAGTTTTTTATCAATTTGTTGTCAAGTTGAGGTCAAGTGGCATTTTCAAATTATAAATACACGTGGCAATCGAAGCATATTTATGACAACACTACTTACAGCACAATATAAATTTTAAACATTTTAAAAATATGGCGATCAAAGTGTGTTAAGAGTGAAGAGAAAAGTATATATATTGCTTGAGAGTAAAAAATTACTTATGAGTAAGAACGCAAATAAGAAAAAGATAAAACGGGAAAGTGAAGAAATAATATGTTTGTTATATGAAAGCATGGACAATCTTGAAAATGAAGAGGAGCTTAAGGTGAGGACTTAAATAGGCTATATATTTAGTTAATAAAAAGCATAAATTCATATGTATATTCTTTCCAGGTAGAAGAAGGATCTTTAATCATATCACAGTCCCCAGAAACATTTTTAAAATTAGCTTGGCGTAAAATTTTTACCGACGAAGTTGCTCAAAACCTGTGCTGGAAAGGTGCAACGACAAAAATGACGGTTAGAGCTTTGAGCGTTACAATTACTATAAAAAGTAATATAATTAAGCTTATTTAAAGAAATAACTTAATAATTTTTAAAACCTCTAGGTTCATTTTCCTCTAAATTTCCTTCTGCAACAGATGCCTTATTTCCAAAAAATTTCAATAAGTTTCTTCCAACATGCTATGACGAAAGTGCAATACATGAATAAGAAATTACATCGAAATGATTAAAAACTTCAATTAATTAAGATATTGTTATTTTATTTATATGCAATACTATTTTCTTATACCTTTTCACATACAAGTACATAAATATATCAGTCAATAATGAATTCCATGAATTTATATATTAAACATGAACTTACAAAGCAAAAATTGTATTTTATTTATCTTCCACATCATATTGCAATCCACATTTGAGAATAACGTTTGAAAGTAAGTTAAGAATAAATAAATTTCTCAATTTGAAAATAATTTCCCCTTTTTGTTGAGAATGCTATGTTTTTCAAGTTATTTTCAAATCATTTTCAAACGTTTGTCGTTTGAAAAAAGGTTTTATTTCAAATCATTCTCAATTTGAAATCAAGCCTTCGTGTTTGTTGGGAAAATACTACTCCCTTTTCTGTTATCGGTTTTGCTCAATGCAAAGACAGTATTTTCTATTTACCCTTTAAACTTTCCCCCCTCGTCCATAGAAGCTTAAAATTTCTGTTTATGTAAAACAGTGTAGGGCGCACACACAGTGTAGCCAGGTGTGGGGATTTCTCCCCAAATTGGGGATTTTAGCTGGTTTTTTCAGTATACCTATTATCAATTTTGCTTTATTTTACCATTTTCTTTCATACATATATTTACATACATATATTTACATACATATATGTTTATGTATCTTGGAGTTTTTCTTCTCTATTTCTTCTTTTAAAACCAGAATTTATTGAATTCGATATTGCCAAAATGGATGTACTAATTGACGATAAGGTAAGTAATTTGGTTGTTGCTAAAATTGATGTTGGCATAGAATGTTCAAAGGAATTAGAAGCAAAAGGAGTTCAAACAATTTTTTTAGAATTTTTAACTATACTACAAAAATAAATGCTTAAAATATTCATATTATATTACAAATATACAACTCGAAAGCATAGAAAAAAAAAATAAATTTGATTTGATTTTAATATTCCATACACGGATGGAATTTTAAAATATTTTATGGATTCAAAAGTTCCATTGAGCACATACGAATGCATTAACTTAAATAAATGTATGTAATAGTGATGTTACGAATACTCGTATTCGTATTCGACTATTCGCCTGTTTTAAGATATTCGTATTCGTATTCGCCAAATTCTAGCGAATATTTTTCGAATAATTTTCCCATACATTTTCCAAAAAAAAATCATACAAAAGTTTAAAAAAAGTACATAAAATGTAAAAAAATATATTAATTTTTATTAAAGAAACCCATTGTATTTCACGCAAAGTAATAACCTTCTTAAAAAACAAACAAAAATATATATAAATTATAATTTAAGTTGCCTCAAATGTATTAATAAAATTAAAAATGCTTTCGCAGCAGTGAATTTAACAAAGTAAATCATCTATCGGCAATAAATTAGAATATACTCGTATAACTTAAATGCATGATATTTAAAGAAACTCGCTGAGATGTTTTGATTCTGTTTATATGTAAATGTATAAGGGTAGGAAGCTACAGGAATCAAACTAAAACTTTTTATATATGAAATTCCACTGACACAGGTGGATGCGCCTTCTGCAAAAATATGTTCGCTAAACAGCACTGAATTATTAATTAAAAACCCAAACAGAGTAAGAAAAACGAAATCTGAAAGTATGTAAGTAAAATAATTAAAAAATGTTCTGTAGAGGTTTTCAAATTCGGCATCTTAATGCAATAATAATGTTAAATCACAAAATTTTTTTTTTTCATTTATAGTTACTAACGCAAAGGCAGGGATTTTTCCAATTAAATTTGAAATATAAACCTCAAAAGATATAATCGTATTCGTATGCGTATTCGTATTCGTATTCGGCGAATACTGTTTTAAATATTCGTATTCGTATTCGCGAATACTAAAAATTGATATTCGTAACATCACTAGTATGTAATAAAATTAATAAAAAAAAGGTTTTTTATGATGCTTAGTATACATACATATATTTATTGGGGACAAAATTGGGGATTTCCAGTTTTAAAATGGGGGTTTTTGGGGACAACACTCTTTAATTTGGGGACTTTAGACAATATTTACCTGGCTACACTGCGCACACATACTCTCTCATATGTTTTGGTATGGGAAGCAGCAAAAAAACGAACGACCGTCAATAATAATACACTCGAAAAATTTTTCTGTTGCCAAAAGTAAAATACATTTCTTGCCTTTTAGTATTTTTATTTGATTTGAATATTTTTTCAATAATACTTTTTATGTTAATATAATAATAACGAAAACAATATTCATTTAATAATAAACTAGTGACACAACGAATGAAATAAAATACAATATTTAATAAGTAAAGAAATATCGAGAAAACATAATAAATAAAAATGAAATTTATTAAAAACGAAGCCCTCAAGCTTGATAATTTGTTAAATTCGATAATTATAATAAAAAGTTCGAATAAAAACAAAATTATAGAAAAAAATCATTTTCCCATTCTTCATTGAACATTTTGCTTTGAGTGTAAACAAAAAATTGTAAAGCTGAACTAATTTTTATTTTAATGGATAGATATTTAGTTCAGCTTGACTCAGTTTTAATTACATTAAAATTGATTGAAGACTTTTTAAGGAATTCTAGGTCAAAGTTGAACTTTTGAATTTTTTTAACTTTTAGAGTGAAATAAGGGTTTATTATTTTTTTATTTATTAAAAAATTTAATATATGGAAATTAATAATAATTATAAATATTTTATGTAATAATGGAGTTTTTTTAATGTTACACTCAAAAAAATTTTTACACAAAAAAAATAGTAAAATCAACTGGAGATTTTCATAATTACAGAAAAATTAAAAATTTTTTGCTGTCAAATTTGCAAATTTGTTTACACTCAAAGAATAGTTAAGGTATAAACACATTCGCCACAGCAGACTACACAAACACAAGAACACAAATGCTGCTAGCAACCGTTGTAGCCGTTTAGCAGCTACTTAATTATTTTGGATACGACAGATACACAGTCAACAGCTGATCCTGAATTGTTGCAACGTTTCATTTATGTATATTACAGTGGTGCATATTTAGCGCTTTTACTTTTTTTAATAAAGTTCGCTGGGGCGAATTGAATACAGCGAATTGAATTCGCCACTCACATCACTTTGTATGGATTCGCTTCGACATAAATTGAAAAAATTCATCTCATGGATCTATTTTGGCTCCGGTGTTACGGGGTTCAAAAATTTTTTTTTATTGGCCATAACTTCTAGAATATGAAACGGATATAAGCGATGTGGATATCACTCTAAACTTCTCTAAGATACCTTTATACTGGTATACAAATTTTTTAAAACAAATTACCCATTGCGAGTGAAATTCAATTTTAAAATTTTTTTATCTGACTTTTCACTTTTACAGAGAACTTACCATGCCTTTATTTGGTGTATATTTGAAAGCTGTCACCGATGAAATACGTAAGTTATTCTTCTTTAATGATGATTTTAGGAATTAAATGAGTTATTTAGAGCATTTTGAAATGATACCTATGTCGTTTATATTCGTTCTATATTGTAGGACTTATGATCAATAATATATTAAAGTTTTGAAACCCGTAACTGCGGAATCAAGAGAGACCGCCGGAAAAATTACACAAAAATTTTTAGGTAAAAAAGGGCTATTACTCTGTGAGTTTTTTTTTTAAACTTTAACAATGTTGGTATTTTTGACTCAAGTCAATATTCTATATAACAATAAAGCTAATAAAAATTCTTGATTCATATATATTATAACATTTAAATTTTTTAATTTTTTTTTTATCTTACAATAAGAAATATTTCTAATCACTAATTTGTTTTACAAATTTTGTATATTGTCAACACTGTTTTGGTTTTGTGGCCATCAGAAATAGAAATTAGTTTAATTCGACTACACGACAAAAGTAGCATGGACAAAAACCTGTTGCCGTGTTGCCTTGCTGTCTTCAATATAATCATTCTCATATGCACACATGTATTCTAATTTTGAGAGGTGGTAGTCGGTAGTCTGCTGTGGCGAATGTGTTTAATGCTTTACACTTAAAAAAACTTTAATAATATTATCTAAAAATATTGATATTACTACAGAAAAATTTATTAATTTTTGCTGTCAAATTTGATCATTTTAAAAAACATATTAAAAATAAAAACTGTAATAAATTTTAATAGCATTTGTAACAATGGTAGGTTCTATTTATTATTATTTTTTACTAATACTATGTTTTTCGTACTTAAATAACAATGAAAGGCAATTATAAGTATTATTCATTTGACTCAAATATTGATTGCAAATATTCCATATTTTGTTCTGTGCTATTTCTGTTCTTTAGTAGTTTTTTGGCTTCTTCATCTAAATCCCGAGGTTCCACTTTCCATTGATTTCGAATACTGGAGATGAACGGATCTTACGTTGCCAATAATATATTAAATAGATCTTTATTTGTTGAATTTCGTGAAATTTTTCTAGTATTGTGCTCTCTATAAAATCTGTAATCCTTGTTCCTTTTTTCCTGACCTCCTCTGATAGATCTCCAAGTGGCACCAAATGATATTTAATGACATCTTCTCCATGATAAAGGATTTTGTGAACTGTTGCAGCAGGTTGTATATATTTTTGCAGTTTCCTTAGCATAATCTCCAAATTTTCTAGAGTCAATTTCTTCATTGCACGCAAGTACTTCTAGGATTATGTTAAATTTGGAAATAAGGTTTAAATCCACTCCTGTTGTTTCAGATGCTGTTTCTGGATCTGAAAAAAATCTTCTTGCGGTATTGCCATCATTTGTATTGCCTGACCCTTGTTTTGGCTGATCTATAATCAATCCAAATTTGCGATATTCATCTTGAACATGTTTCTTTTTTGAACTTCTTAACTCTTTGTTGATTTCGTTGTTTCTCATTGATCCTGAAGACCCGAAATCCAAATCATAACTGATTTTTAGTATGTGTTCCATAAGTCGTATTCTTGCATGTAGTGGTGATAATCCAAATTCATATGCATCGGTATTATCTAATGATTTTATCGGGACTTGGTTTAATTGGGTTGATGTTGCTTGGCATATAATGCAGCTGGATGCAGCCTTCGTGTTAGTCAAAGCCTGACCTACTTTTCCATCTATCATTGTCAGCACTAATTGGTAGCTTACTTCAATTTGCTGCCCATCTAACTGTAATTGTAATGGCTGTAGTGTTGCAATTTGGGCCTTGATATCACTAACTTCTTTGTTAATGGCATCCTGTGTTTCTTTTTTGAATTCAAATTTGATTGGCCTGCAGTATTTCGTAGAAGATGGTGTCTCATTTTTCCAAATATACATTGTTTGCGTTGTACTAGTCGAAGGCTCTGAATCTTCCAAAATCTTTTTCAATCGCAATGGTACAAATGATACCATGAACATATCTGAGTCCGAAATATTTTCACATGCAGCTTGTTTGTATTGTTTTTGTCCCGAAGAACCATCACATCCCCATTTACAAAAAAGAATTAACTTTGTGTTTCCATATTTCTTTAACTCATTTCCTGTTATTTATTGCAGCAAGCGTTCGGCTGTGTGATCAAGTAGAGATTGTAGTTCTACCTCTGCCAAAATTGGTGTGATTGTAATAGTGTCCTTTGATGGCAAACATTCCATTTTAGCAGCGGTTATGTAATGATATGCTGGATACATATTTGAGCCTTTTTCAATCGCACGCAGCCTGAGCTTAATATATTGCTGTTTTGTTAATTTCAAATCCAGAAATAATGCTAATGCCTCCTCATTTGTGTACTGTATCACTCGGAGTTGGTATACTTTTAAGAATCCTTTTGTTCTCACTGGACTAGCTTTAATAACTTTTTCAATGATATCCACTTTTGTTAATTGGTTCTGTGATCGTAATTGATGTAGAAAGATTCTTTTATATTTGTACAACCAATTGCATCGTTAATATCTTTAAGTTTCCGCCTCTTAGATCTATCGCTGCAGTTGCCCATTAATGATTTGCGTGGTAGATAATTGCTCTTGCATTTCGGTGCTACACGAATTTAAGTTTAATTTTATTTTAACGTAACTAAGAACATCTTCCTGGTTTTTGTTTCTAAAATACTCTTCGGCCAGTTCTTTATAACTGAAGCTCTCCATATTTTTCTGAATATTTTTATTTGCGTCTTTTATGTTTTATCCATACACTTAAAGGATTAACTTATTACTGAGTAATCCCTTATCGAATCCTTAGTTTTATAAATTTTTAGATACATGTTATTCACACATTGATCTTTAATTTCATAGCAGGTAGTGCTTAAATTGAACAAAACTGCACATGTTATCCAGACCTTAATATCAGGTAAAACTGATTAGTATCTCGCTAATATGGGGTTGCTTTTTATCTTTAGTGGTTTAATGTCGCGATTATTGTTATAAAATTGTTTATGACTTTGGTTGACCCTAACATTTGATAACAGGTAAATTAAGAAAGAGATCATATGTTTACTGTTGAACCTATTGTGATAATTTTATGACTTATTTTTTTCTGATCAAAACAGGTATTATATTTAATTTTTTTAGTTTTACGTAGTCTAAAGTAAAAAAACATAAACTTTTAGGCAAAAAAGTGAAAATTGAATACACCATTGTATACGAGTTCTTATAGGGCTGTTTAAATTAATTTTAATTTTTTTTTAGAGTAATTTCATTAAAATGACCCACGGGTCGTCACGGGTGCAAAAGTATATATAGCGTTAAAGAGGACACTTTCACCTTTCTCCTGGTGGTATACGTTTCTTGTTCCCTTTTGTTCCCTAGAAGTTCTATTCCACTAAATTTGATAAAAATATAGTAGTTTCATAAATATTTCGTAACGCCCCTAATATTAAACGCTAGAGCTGTGACCACTTACAACAACTAAAGACTATAATCCTACCAACATTATAAAAAGGCCCCAGGCCATTATCGATGATAGCTTGCGAGTAGTAACCATTTATTTTTGATAAAAAACAAAAGAAAAACACCTTTTTCTGAAATTAAAAAAACAGTCGAGTTTGACAGCATGCCACGCCCACAACTATCAATAGTTTAACCTAATTTTTTGGCTACCTTAATCAGTATATATTAGCTACAAAAAGGCGTAAAAATTTTAAAAATCGGTGACGAAAAAAAATTATACTTTTGGCCAATGCAAAACGATTTTCAGCCACTGTGCGTCGCGCAAACAGAATTTTCTTGCTAAGCACGCGTGCTTAGCATTTCAAAAATCGCCCTTCACTGATGTAAAATGTTCGCAGTGCAACATCTGTATATATATATATATATATATATATATATATATATATGTCATATTGCATGTAACAGAACAGGACGCTGATTACGGATTCTTAGCGGCGTCCAAAAAAATTTATTTCACGTGAAGCAATTCGAATTGAATATTACGTGGATGCAGTGGCTAATTCAGGCGAATTTATTCAACACACACTGTCAAACTTAGAACATATTTAACGGCAGCATTTTCATGTAATTTTTAGAGCTATGCACTTAACGGCGCGATGGGGGTTGAATTTGATTTTTCGTAACATAATTAATCGATACTATGACAGTTATATTTTTCTTTTTGTTTTGATTTGCTTGTCCTTTAAAAGCGACTTTGTTGTGGTTTTTTTAAAATCAAGATGAGAAAATATGTATTTATATGGCGTGTTGCTCACATTCAACTGCAATAACAAAAACAAAATATGAAATGTACTCATATGAATACATATGTATGTATGTATGGTAGTGTTTCGTTTTTGTTTTGCTTTGTGTTGCTGAGTTGCCGAGCTACCCACCAAACAAAACGTCAAGCGTTTGAACTATTATGCTTTGATGAATGTAGTACATATTAGATCAACAAAATTAATTGAAAATAACTTTGTTTTTTCTATTAAATAAATATTATATTATTTAAAAACTTAACAAAAAATTTTTAAACTATGGATTAAATTTCTTAAAACAATGTCATAAACTCAGAAAAATTATTAAATTTTCACACATTTCATGTAGGTATATACCTAATGAGCAAAGCTCTAACCGGGTGTCCTAAGACACCTCTCTTTTTTTATAATATCGATAAATAATTATAAACCTTTATAACTCCTGGTTCACAGATGAACGTTTTCTTTCATGAAATTTCTGAGATTCTCCTTTAACACTGAAATTTAATTTCATGAAACTAAACGTTTTTATATTTTTAATTTCATATGAATTGTAAACATACAACAACAAAGGTACGTGTTGACGTATTACAAAGCAAAACAGAATTTCAGAAGCCATGCAAGGGTATATAGCAAAGTATATGAATATCAAGTATACATATGTAACTTAGCTACAACATAAAAAAATGAAAATAAACAATCGGCCATCTGCCTGTGCGAAATGAATTGCATTTGTCCAGAATAGTTCAGTAGTAGAGCTTCAAGAAAACTGGGTATAAGGAAAATAAACAAAAATTTTAACAATAGTCAATAAAAATATGTATAGACTAAACGGCCAGCCGGGCTCTTGCATGTACTTGCATCAGTATATCTTGTGAAGGGGTTCTCACAGGATATAATGGTTAAATATATATATTTTTTTCTTTTTACAGTTTATTTGGAGCTTCATTCTTTATGATCTCGCACGCTACAAACATATTATTTTTTTCTTATTTCCTATCTTTTATTAAAAAACGAGCGCATAGATGTGGTATATTTTTTTTTGCTTTATCCCATGGTTGTATTGGCATTATAATGTATACTCATGCAATCAAATAACAAATTTATTTATTGATGAGCATGCATTTGTTAAGTAGTACAACCATTAATTCTTAACTACAGTAAAGAACTCTGGTTTTTATCAGTCTGCCTTCAGATTATCGTTTATTAATTAAATCAATCACTTCATTACATTTTTTTTAGATTGGCTCTCGATCCCTCTTCTATATGTAAGGGAGGCATGCGACGATCTTTTACCTATGCCCTTTTATGATACTACTTTTTTCTATTTACCTTAATATTCAATAGCTATTCGGTCCTAATTATTTGTTCAAAATTTTCAGATAAGATGTGCGTTTTATCCACAATCTTGGCTAAGAGGAAGCACGGAGACTGAAGGAGTATTCCCAAGTACTGCTACAAACTTCGTTTCAATGTTATTGTTTTACGGGAAGTAAATTTAATTGATTCCTTTAGAATATGGTACTTTGTTTGAAAATTTGCACATTATTTTCTTTTCAGGTACATATGACTCACTGAACAGATCAGTTACGGAAAAATATCACATATGTTCTTAAAATTATGGAAATTTTCATCAAAAGAATTGTCAATTATTTAAAACGGGACATCACTTACAGGAAAATAAGGTAATATAATCTGTTAAATAATCAAACTTTAAAACTGGACTACACAAACATGAAAATATATCAGCCTAAACTAATATTGCACATTTTCTTAGTCCTAATTAAAATCTAACTATCACAGATTATTGCTTAATGTCTTTGGCATGAAACATCCCTAGACTTCTTCCTTGAAGCGCTCCCAATTCATACGTACTATTTCCAATAACTATAAGTACCCTGCATTTCTTAAATTTTGGTGCAAATTTTGCATTAAAGTTTTTAATAAAGTCACTTTGAACAAAATTTTTCACGAATACTTCCTGTCCAATAGTGAATCGTATGTCCCTACTTCGCTTATCATAATGTTTTTTACTTCTTTCATTTGCGTGATGTAAATTTTTAATTGTTTCATTTCGATTAATTTTTAATTCGTCTCTTCTTTCGAGAATATCAAAATCACTGTCCTCTAAAGATTTTAATTTTTTAAAAAGCGCATATTCCGTTCCCGATCTTAGCATTTGTTGACCGAATAGTGCTCTATATGGGCTAGTTCCAGTAGCTTCATGTCTAGCTGAACGTATAGTACATTCAATCTCGGTGGTATTTGTGTCCCAGTATCTATGATCACCAGTCAGGTAAGCTCTTACGCCCGCCGAAAAAGATTGGTTGACTCTTTCTGAGGCATTTGATTGCGGTGCATATGCTGGAGTCCTGAGATGATTGATATACTTTTTAACCAGTTTTTGAAATTCTTGGGACACAAATGGTTTCCCATTATCGGAATGGATAATTTCCGGTACCCCAACCATGGGGAATACATTCTGCACTAGGTACTCGACTACTAATTTCGATGTGCCTTTTTTCTTGGGCTTTAAAAATACAAATTTGCTGAAATGGTCTTGTACTAGGGAAACATAAGCATTTCCCTTTTTCAACCGCGGATATTTTCCTAGAAAATCTATGTATATTTTCTGAAATGGAGGATAAGTTTTCACTTCGTCTCCCATTCGTGGTCATGTTTCGATATTTGTTGGTTCGATTTCTTTGCACTTTTGGCAGTTTGTAATACAATTTCTTACATATGTTACCATTTTCGGCCAATAATAAAAACGTCTCACACGGTTTAATGTTTTTGAAATCCCGCCATGGGATATTGTTTCCGCATCATGAGCCTTTTAAATTATTGTTGTTATTAGGTTTTCTGGTATCCATAGCTTCCATTCTACTCCACTATCATCCTTTGCAAAATGAGCTTTCTTAAAGACCTCATCGATTTTCAGATCTGGTAATTTATCTTTATTATCCTCTATTGTTTTAATAAGCTCTGTGTATTCTGGTGATTCGAACGCTATGGTCTCAAAATCTCATAATTCGGTGTACAATTTTAGAATTAAATGCCTGTAGCTGTAATGACCATCGAGCTAATCGGCCACTTAAGTCTTTAAAACTCATCAGCCATTTTAAACTGGCATGGTCGGTGATGATGATGATGGTGAATTCCATGAGCTCTATGTATGGCCTAAATCTCTTGACAGCAAGCACGGCTGCCAACCATTCCTTTTCTGTCACAGTGTAAATACACTATGCTCCGTTTAGCTTCTGTGAGAAGAATGCTATTGGCCTATCATTGTTGTCGTCGTCCTTGTGGAATAGAACGGCTCCAACTCCCACATGTGATGCATCACACTGAATAAAGAATGGCCTCCTGAAATCAGGGTGTACTAGAAATGGTGCTGTCGTAAGTGACTTTTTCATGATCAGTTTTTAATTTACCACCTCCTATTATAAAACCCAGTTATCTCAACTCTTTAAAACAAAATACACTTATTGACATCCCTATTGTTAAGTTGGCCTCTGACAGACATTTTGCAACTTCCATTAATAATATCATGTGGCTACCAAAATCTTTAGAAATGATCAATAGGTTGTCCAAATAAATAAAAACATTGTTTTTCAGCCTCTGGGGGATAACCTTATCCATTAGACGGCAAAGGCGTTGGGCCGCATTACAGAGGCCGAATGGCATTACTGTGTATTGGTAATGTGGCCTACCAGGTGCTGTGAAAGCTGTATAGCCACGACATTTCGGATCCATGTTGATCTGCCAAAATGCAAACTTTAAATCAACATTACTGATATAGATCGTTTCCTCTATTCTACTTAGAATGACTTCCATGTTTTGGATCGGATACGCATCTTTAATTGTTAAATCATTTAATTTTCTGGCATCTAGACACAGTCGATTTTTTCCTGGTTTTCGCACGAGTGTTACACGACTTTGTAAGGACTTTCACTTACCTCAATTACACCTAGTTCTAACATTTTATCGACCTCGTATAACAAGTTTTGTACTTTGAGATAAACGGAGTAATGTCTTTCTTTAAACGGCACTGAATCGGGTATCAATTGTATGGTATGTTGCTCTAAGTGGGTTTTTCCTAAACCATCTTTTTCATATGTCTTAAATAATTTTTTTACTTTCTCCAGTTTTTCTGCTTGTCTCAAGGATAATTTGTGTTGTTCAGGACTTTGATTAGAAAGGGGTTCTAAACTTTCAAATAAATAAAAATTTTACCAACATACACCCAATTTTACCTAATTCTAAATAACAACTCCCTTTCCCTCATTCTAAACGAACTTCGAAAATGGGAAACTCTTCCCCGGGAAAAAAGTAGGTATTATGAATGTCAATTAAAGGGAGAATGTGATAACGAATTTTGGGAATAATTCCGCCAAAAAATTGCCAGGGAGTTGTGCAAAAAAATGTAAGTATTTAATATTTTTATAAAAAATGCAATAAATATCCCTTATTTTTACTTTCAGGTCAAAAACAACAAACAAAAAACAATTCGACATTCTCTTAAACAAGATGCAAATGCACCCAGGCATTGCGTGTGGATGGTTTAAGGGATGTAAAGATGATCTAAACCGGGTATGGCGCAATTTGGAGGCGGAATTGAATGCAGCAGGACCACCATTAAAAAGTATGGCCGAGTGGAAGAAGGTATGGATAGTGAAATTAGTCATTTGTAATATACACAAATGTTAAAAGTGCAAAACATTTTTTAAGTATGGTGCGACCAGAAAAAATACATACGGCACAAAGCGGCACAAAACCTAAAGTTTTCTAGAGGTACTGGTGGTGGACCCAATATGGAGCAGAAGTTTTCGCCAAAAGAAGAGGCGATTTATAACTTAATTGGTATGAAGGAGTCTGTGGAAGGTATGGCCAACAAGTTTGGGTTAGGGTCATCAATAACCACAAAACAAACTCCTGAGAGCGTTCCAACAGCATTGCTAGAGTTGTTAGACGTAGAGGAAAGTGAGTGCGATACACCCCAAAAGCCACCGGCGAAAAAAATTAAAGTAAGCGTTCCACCTGCATTGCTAGAGGGGTTAGACGTAGACGAAAGTGAGTGCGATACACCCCAAAAGCCACCGGCGAAAAAAATTAAAGTAAGTGGTTTAAGCGCACACGTCTCTCCTAGCGATGTACTTGCAGAGGAGATCTGCATCCAAAAAAAAAAAAAAATGCTGAAAGCGATGATAGAACAGCAGCAAACTACTAAAAAATTATATCTCCCTATCGATCGACTTTGCGATTTAAAGAAGGACGAGTTGAAGGAGCAAAATCGGCACAACTTAGTGATGGAACAATTGCGAATAAGGGAAGTGGAAGATAAAATTGAGAGAAACCGGCGACTGTTGGAAATAGAAGACTTACGAAAACTGTGATAAAAGTGAATTATAGCCTTAAATAATTAATAGTTTTGTTTTGTAGTTTTAAGATATTCATAAGTCTTATTTTGTTTTTCTTCTTGTATTTTGTATTTTATGTTCTTAGTTTTTTTTTTAATAAAATGTGCGGAATTAGTGGTTTTGTTTTGTAGTTTTAAGATATTCATAAGTTTTATATTACTTTTTGTACTTTATGTTTTTAGTTTTTAATAAAATGTGATGAATTGAATTTAGTAAATGGATTTAGGACTGATTAGGAAATGAATTTATAAAAGATTGTTTCCAATATTGTTCCTAATATTTTGGGCAACGGACAAATACTGCGGTGAAGTTAAAGCTACTACATCAGTATCGTGTTCGCTTAAACAGTCAAAATGTTATACTTCGTTCAGAGATCTGGGAGGGATGGGAGGCGTCAACGAACTGAATCCGCAGCTCACGATCACAGACCTGTAAATATATTTTAATTTTTGTTTAAAAATTAATTATTGATCATCCCGATTAAAGTTATATAAATCAAAATAGAAAATCAGCAAAAGTACTTACCAGCATTACATTCAAACTGTAGTACCCCTTCCTATTGTAGTATAAATGCTTTTTATTAGCGGAAGCAATAATGCGGACATGGGTTCCGTCAACGTATCCTATATCGCTAGGAATGCCATGTTTTAAATAAAATCCTAATGAAATTTTTCGTTTTTCCTCTTCCGTTTTGCAGAAAGTTATCCATCTTGGACATAAATGTTCCTCAAATACATTAACCACTTCAGACAGAAATTTGCTCAGACTACACTGGGCCACAGACACGTCGCAATCTTTCCCTATACCCGTTTGGTACCCACCTTCGGCAAAGAAACGTAGAGCAGCACTTAATTTAACGACTGCGGATACTGCAAACGACTTACGAGTTGGGTGGGAAGTGGGAAGTTAACACGTCCAACAGATATGTGAAGGCCGGTTTGTTTACCCTGTAATATTTTTCAAACCTTCGAAAAGGAAGATTCTCATTATTAAAATGAAATAATAATTTCTTCATGTACTTACAAAGTTTGAGGCAACTCAAGTGGGTTGGTGGCATCACGTAACTTCCTCCTTGCTACCCTTTGTTCATTTTTATGTTGCTTCTGCGCTTCAACATTTTCTCCTTCAGCTGCCATTATAAATGCTGCACTAAACATTTTAAATACTTTTTAAAGCTTTTGTTAATTATATTTCAATTTTTTTAATTATATTTCACTTTTAACACTTGCTATTTCTTGAAAATATTTGCAAATTTTAAGTAAAATGAACACAGCTTAAAGCAAAACAGCTGACTGCGAAAATTCGAATTCCCTCTCCCCATTTATGCAATTCCCCGTCTGTTTAGAATAAGAGAGTTTTATTCCCGGGAAAATTAATTCCCCGGGAATATTCATAATTGGGCTGATAAATTTTTGAGTATTTGCCCGAATAAATGTCAAATAGCAGCTATGTATTTATTGCTTACAAACTTGCTTATAAAAACCGCAAAAGAATTGCAAAGCTATCGTACGTATGTATGTATAAAAAAGCACAAATTGCACAAAACATGTAAACTACACAAAATCAAACAAGTCCATGGTATAATAAAAACAGGTAAAGCCTTCCTGCCTGCTGTAGAAGAATATTTTTGTTTTACAAATGTCAAATTGTATGTAGTAGAGCAACAAGATGATTAAAAATTTGTAGCGGCGTCTAAGCAAAACAATTTATTTCAATCCGCCAGTGAAGTATAAAATTTTATTTGGAAATTTTATATATTAAATAAAAAAATGGCTGTAAAGAAATGTCCAATATCACATTAAGAAACTTAAACCTAATAATGCATTTTTAAGAGCGGAAATACCTGTAAAAGCAGTAAAAAATCGATGTGCTTGGCAGCGGTCGAATTCACAAAAGCGGCGATGATGTTCGGCTTCGATGCGATCGGCATGTTTCTCTGCTTTTGACACACATAAAACATTTTGCACTAAAAAAATGCCTGTCGTTTTTGTGACGTAGTATTTGTTTTAAGGGCACTATACATTCGTCAAAATCACATAAAGCATTATGGTGGTATAAGTAAAAATTTGTTTGTATGAGTGACACCGACGATGCTGGATGAAAAATCCAAAAATTTTGATTTTTGGCATGCTTGACGAGTGATTTTGATGGTTTTACTCTTCAAGCACGTACACATTTTTAAATTAAAACGAAATTTCAAAGAGAACAAACGCTAACTATGTCGGATGAAAAAAAAAACAATACATTCAATAGCAATATATCATTGCATTGCATTTAAGGAAATGAAAATATAAATCAAAAAAGTAGATTATTAAATTCAATAAAAAAAATACAATTTAAATAAAAAACTAAAAAAAAAGTTAATTATTATTGTTGTTGTAACATACAAGACATGTATTTTTTCTATTTTGTTCATAAACATGTTATTTTTTTAGTTCATATTCGACGTTCCGTCGGCAACAGACATATTTAACACCCTTTCTCTATACCATCTCGTTGTGAACTCTTCAAAATAAAATGCAAAATGAATGCTGGGCAAAAACAAACAAAACATTTATTCTCTATACGCTCAGAGTATTTGTATTTACTCATTCTTATTCACTATAACAGCCATACCTAAACAAGAGCGGAAAGCGGAACGTTTTCTACCGCCTAGCGTTAACGCTGAAATATCATACCTAAACAAGAGCGTCAACGCTTTGTCATAAAAACAGGGTTATTACAAAATATATAACAACCCTGATTATAATAGTATACTCATAACCTAATAATACATGCATCTCTACAACAAACACAACAAAAAAATTCCTCTGAAGCCAAAAGTATAAATGTGTATGTGTGTATGTTTCAACCTGTGACAAAAATATAAATAAAAATTATTCATTCAAATACGAAAAAATAAATACAAATCAAAATTTAACACTTGAAATAAAAAACAAGTAATTTACAAGAATTGTCAGCTGGGCTTGTAAGACTACCTTATAGTCATTGTATCATGAGTGCTTGCCTTTTGCAGCTAACTTCACTATTAAACGCGCTGTCAAAATCGGATTTTCCAATTGCAAATTTTTGCCGCCGCGTTACCGCCGCGTTATTTCGAGATGCTCCATACAAATTGTATGGGCATGAGAACTTTTGACAGCTAAAAAACGCTTGCCGCTCTTGTTTAGGTATGGCTGTAAGTAGAGTAAAGTAAACATTTTTTTTTTTTGCTAATATTCTGTAAGTATTTTGCAAGGTTCTTATTTTACCATGTGGGTATTTTAAGCATTTTCTTGGTTTTTATTTTTAGCATTAATTTAGCAGTTAATTTTATGGAATATACATACATATGTACATACCTATCTAAGTATATACATACAACTATTGATATATTGATAATTTGATCTTAACATCAAATTAAATAAAAGCGAAATTTCATACAAACCAAATAAAACTTACAAAAATACTCGAGTATTTTAGTAAATAGTTTAAGTAGTGCTTGTCTTTCCTTAATGTGCTTGGTTCTTATTATGCTTAGTTCTTACATGCTTTAATACTTGCTGTATTTATTTCGTACAGAAAGAGTATTTATTGTGTTTGTTTCTTATAATAGCGAACAGAAGAAGGTATAGCAAAGAGAGGGTACAATAAAACAAATACACGAAAAAAAGAGAATGTATTTAAGTATTTGTTTTTTGTACTTTTGCAAAAGCCTACTGGACAGGTCTTCAAGCAAATGAATGGGTTAACGTCAAGCACTCGTACACGAGATTGATGTCAAGCATTTTGGCGAATGTATATTGACCTTAACAAGTCATTGTTATTAAAGATGCCACATATTTACTTACTTCATATTAAAAAATTTTTTTCACTCAAATTGAAGAGAGCGCCCTCTCTTGTGCACTCTTCTAAATCAGTTTCACTCTAATTGACGAGTGTGCCCTCTCTTGTGTACAAAAAATGAGTGTTTTTCTCATATATGGCAGCATCACCCACAACGATGCTGTCAATATACGGAGAAAACAAGATATTTTTCTTAATAAAAAAAACGCGGAAGTTAACAACCTAATTTCTAGATACTGATCATTCTACATACATACATATGTATATATACTAATTCTAAATTTTAAATGAAAAGGACTACAAAGAGAAAAATGTATCAAAAGTGTCGCAAAAAGGAAAAGGCAGAACAACTTAAAAAGATAACACAAACGACGATGCTCGAAGCAACTGCCACTAATTGCTATAAGTACAACAATAACATAAGAAAAAAACACAAAATAAATCCCACCAACAATGCTCAGAGGAATTTTTCATTTAGTCCAATTACCTCTTATTCGCAAGGATTGCAGTTATGATGGCAAACCTATTGATCTGCCATAGAGTTTCATACCAAACAACAAAAGGTTTGGCATGCTGACACTCAGGAAGACAAATTGATGCTTTTGGAGAAATATGCAAATGAATATGAAACATCGTCGGAAGAAGAGGAGGAATATGATGCAGCGCTTGAGTCGAGAAGTAAGAACACAAATTTCGATCATCGTTGCTTATTGATTTTCATTTTCTAATATGAAGACATTTATTGTTAGCAGGCCAAAGTGAAAATATGCAAAAGCTAGCTTACTTATTTGGAAAACATTTGTCTCTGGCCTGGCAGGCTTGCTTAGAAGCCTAACCATTTCAAAGTCCGACATTATCTTTTGGTAGGTTATATTTCTTTATAAGTATGTTGACATTGTTATTCAGTCGTTTAATTTATTTTAGATACTTCATTTAGCATAGTAAGTGCTCCTGTACTCTTTCATCTGGAGTATGACCCTAAGTTATATGATGAAATCGAAAAAGGAAAAGTATCGGTAGAAAATGTTGATTTTGTTAAGATACACAAGGCTAGATTAAATGGCCCAGGTCTAGAAAGAACCAAAGAACTGCAAAGTAAACATACTACGGCAGCTTTGAGAGTACTGCAAATTTTTCCAGCGAATGATGCAAGAACTGTTTTGGAAAACATAATTTTGGCCATGCAGGATCTATAACAAACAATTTGAAGCATATACAATAAAGTTCTAAAGCGGTGGCAATTCGATAGGGATAGTAATACATATTTTATTAAGTATTCAATACATATTTATAAAAATAAATAATTTTTTAAATTTTATTTGTTGCTGGTTAGAAATAACTAAATATGTATATACATATGTATGTATTTCGTTGGTTGCCATACCAACTCATCATTAGAAAAGTAAACACATTCATAATGAAAAATTATTTGTTGTGTATGTTTGAAAAGTTTTTTTTAAGACTATTTTTATGCTTGTAATTCACAAATTTGTTTGTGAGATTATATATAAATAGACGGGCTTTGAAACTTTTTAAACATAAAGAGTAAACATCTACTGATAAGTTGGTATGGCAAGCAACGAAATTTATATTTAGATATTGCTAACCCGAAACAAATACAATTTAAAAACATAAATTCTTGAGTACTTGCTCAAATAAATTATTTATTTTTATTACTACGAACATGTTATTTTAATAAGCACTAAAATGTTTACAACGTTCATATATAAAGTATTTTACTTTTTAACTAACTAATCATGAAATTATTTCATTGAAAAGCACTATCATTGTTCAAAATAATGATAACAAGAAAATTATTCAGCAGCATGTTACGAATTATTACGTAAATAAATAATAATTATAGATTATTGAAAGCTGGATAACTAAATACTAAAATTGAGATTTTCCTTCTAATTGGGTACCACTGCATTCATGAAAATAGTGGCAATATTATAAACTGCTAGAAATGTGAAATCGCGCGATTTTTAAAACCAAAACTGTACAATTATTCGGGTTATTAAAATCAATAAATAAATTTTTCAATCATAGTTCACATAAATATGTACATACTTCAAATATTAATAAATTAGACAAGAAAAATTAATAATGTCGGCACTTTTTACGAATACGCAAAATGAGTCTGGAAATTTTCATATCAAACAAAGGTAAACAAAAACTTAATTTGAATGGCTATTCCTACCATTTGGAGAAAGCAACAGAAAAAGTGTCCTACTGGTGTTGTGCAAATAGAAAAGAAAAGTTCTGTAAAAGTCGTTTGCACACAATCATAGTTAATAATGAACATTTATTAAAAAAGGAGCCTTCTGACCACAGTCATGAGCCCGCGGCTAATGAAAAACATGTGATTCTTTGTAACAACTCGTTAAAAATAAAGGCAAAAAACAGTATGGAAAAGCCACCTTCACAAATTATAACAGATACTATTGCTGACACCAATAAAAATTGTCGTGTTTATTTGCCAACCAAAGTTGCGCAAAAAGCTAAAATCAAGCGCATTCGTTCAAATGAAGTACAAGAGCCGCAAACATTGGACGAAATCAAAATTCCGGAAAACTTAAAATTCTTGGAAGGCGAACTTTTTGTTTTAGATGAAAAGGTATTCGGCGGAGAGAAAAACATTTTATTGGGTACGCAGTCCAGTATGAAACTTTTGGCAGAAGCGCAATGTTGGTTGATGGACGGTACGTTTCCGGTTGTGCCTTCTATTATGGCTCAACTGTTTAGTATTCACGGTTATATTCAGGGGCAGATAGTACCCTTAGTCTTCTGCTTGATGAGTCGCAAGACCGCGGAGGCCTATTCGGAAGTATTGTTAAGTCTTACCAAACTAGCTTGTGAATGGAACATAGACTTAAAGCCATTAAAGATTATTTCGGATTTTGAAAAAGCTATCATTAACACAGCAAAAGAATTTTTTCCGTATGCTGAGTGCAAAGGATGTCAATTCCACTTTGGCCAAATAATTTGGCGCAAGATTCAGAAGGAGGGTTTAAGTACAAAATATGGCCGCTCTGAAGAATTTAGCTTGCAAATCCGGATGATAAGGGCCCTTGCTTTTGTACCAAGTGCTGAAATTCCTGAATATTATGAAGCTTTATACCGCAACTTTGCTGATAAAGATTAAAAAAAAATAGCCCGTTGGATAAATTCCAATTATATTGAAGGAGGGTATGATACCGCATTTTGGTCGGTCTGTGACATGCTGCAGGAAAACTTCCCACGCACACAAAACTCTGTCGAGGCTTGGCATAGACGCCTTAAAGTCGTTCTGGGCAAAAAGCATTCCGGACTTTACAGACTAATCGAGAGTCTAGCCAAAGAGCTAATTGTTGCTAAAACAGCAATCGAAAAAGTAAAATCGGGGAACACAGTACCCCGAAATAAAAAAAATTGTTTAAAAAACAAAAATTTAAAATCCGTGCTTGAAAACATAGAATATATGGATAAAGCAGAGTATTTAAAAGCCATAGCAATTAATCTTGCCTTTTAGATATCAATTGAATTATATATGTAAATAAAAATTAAATAAATAATATGAACAAATTAAGATTTTTATTTTTCGAGGTTTTCTTAATCCGGGATTTGATATCGGGGTTTTTAAATTTAAGATTTCAAAATTCGGAATTTTAAAGTTCGGGATTTTGAGATTCATAATTCTGAAATTCGGGATTTTTAAAAATTCGGGTTTTTGACATTTCGGGATTTTAAAACTAGGGATTTTGATTCTATTCCATATAATAATAATACAAATAATAATAAATGTTAGCACTTTCCCCAAAAATGTGCCTATATGATAAACTTGGTAACTCTCTGCTCTCTTCTCTTTCTTTCTGGTTATTTTTTTTTTTAATTTGAGAAGGAAACGAATGTACTCAAGTTACTCGCAGTCTACATTAGCCATCGATTTGTTCGGCCAATGAACAAATGCTTGTTCCCACATTATTTTAGCTAATGTAGACCACTGTTGTTCATGTTTTGTTTATGGTCTAACAACGTTGTCAGAACATTTGTTCGTACAACCATGTTCAACCATCAAATGTCATTTTCCAATATGAAAATTGAGACAACAAACAAAAGCTATTTGCTGTCTCTGCCACTCCACCTTAAAATTGTGGTAAAACAGCACATGAACATTTACTAATATTCCCCACATAGAAAAAAATGAGCAAATTTAGTACTGTTATTCTGCTGGCGCTATGTTAATGTTATAACAAATAATAAGCTAATGTAGACTGCGATTTAACGCTTCGGCAACATTTTGAAAATGAAGTGGCATGCCACTGTGTAAACACAAAATCAAATGGCAAGAGACTCGACTTTTTCGAACAGTTTTTCGTTGATAATACGTATACAGCAGAGATGATCAAAAATAAAAATGAGATGATTATCGCTCGCTCTCGCAACCCTAACTCCCAGCAAACATATTGGCAAACACCTAAAACAAATTTCATAATGATATGAATAAAAAGGTGTTTTTAACAGAGACAGTAACCATTATAATGTTTTTTCAAATAAATTGTTTTTTAATGATTAGCTTTGATGTAATATTGTATTGTATTGTTTTGTAAAATAAATTCAATAATGATGATTTTCGGTCTCTGATTATTAAAACGTAATTGTATTACATTTTTTAAAATCGCTTTGAAGATTTTAAATTAAACTTTCCGTGTTAATACTTGCATGACAATTGCGAATTAGCAAAATATTTTTTTAAGTTCACCGAGGTCATGCGATTGCGCTGCTAGGAGCATATGTTTTTCATGTCTGAAAAAATTTGTTCACATAAGTATGTTGAGGAAAAAAATGATAAATATTTTAAATGCATTCGTTTGAGCTGAGGACATAAGGCACCATCTACATTTTTCCAAAACTCAAGAGAATTAATTTTATCGAAAGCTTTTACATCAGATCTAAGTATTATTATCTCTGATTGAATGTGTAAATCGAACTTGCTTATGTCACAATTTAAAGGGTTTTTGAATACATCAACCAAAGGCTGTATACATTCAAAATCGTTAAATCGGTCTTCAAAATTAAAAAAAAGGGTTTCTAATAATGATACATAATCAAGTTTTTTAGTATAATTTTGTTTGTTATATATAAGAGAAGTTTTGGTAAAACTAGAGAAATCGTCAGATCGAATTTCTGTTAGCAGCAAAAATAATTTTGTTTTAAAATTCAACAGAAATTCAGACATATCAAGTATACTTTTATCTTTTCCTTGAAGAAGTTAGTTATATCTAACAAAAATGCTAAATCTAAGATGAATTCATATTCTTTTAGTAATTTTACTTCACATATATCTATATTTTCTAGCTCTAAAAACTCTACCACCTCTTTTCTGAAGTCAAACAGTCTATTTACGCAATCACCTCGGCTAAGCCATCGAACGTCAGTGTACATTTTAAGGTCATGATATGCAGCTTTTATAGTTTTTAAAAAAGTTATACATTTCCTATGCGTAAGGGAATTATGTCCATGACGTATTCTATTAATTATGCGCTCTGCTGATTTCATAGCAGAATGTTCTGAAAGAAATTTTGATGCAAGAGCTACTTGGTGGATTATGCAGTGAAAATTTTGAACTGACAAACCATGTTTTTGTAGTTGTCCGATAAAGCCTTCATATCTACCAGTCATTACGGTGGCACCATCTGTACAAACTGCTGCAAACTTGTTTGTGTCTACAATTGAAAATAGTTTGTCACTAACGATGTCGAACAATAGCTTGCCTGTTACGTTTGCATAAAAACTTTCAAGGGTGAACATTGTTTCAAAAACGTTGTAATTGGCATCTATACAACGAATACAAATTATAAGTTCACAAACGTCGTTAATGTCGGTACTTTCGTCTAGACAGACTGAAAAGAATTCGCAACTTTTCAATTTTTCAGTAATAAAATGTTCTAAAGAAGTTCCTATTTGTGTAGTGCGCCGAACTAGAGTAAATCGGGATAAAGGAATAGATTTAATGAAGTAAGTACTGTAGCTTAGCTTTTCAAAAATCTTTATAAGAACTTCTTTAATGAAGATCCCATCAGAAAAAGGTCTTCCATGCCTGACGACATTTAAACTTACTAAGCTTGATATTCCACTTTTTAGGTTCTGATTTTCTGAATTGTTTTCAATTCCATTAAGCCATTCCTTTAATTGGAAAAAATAAATTTTCTTCTTTTCATTAAGAAGCTCCTCCTTTTCTTTACAATTTATTTTTTCAATTTCATAATGATATGAATAAAAATGTCTTTTCAAAACGTTTTCATTTCCAGCCTTAAATATTTTGTAGCATAAACGGCATTGAATGTTATGAAAAGCATCATTTATCATAAAATACCGTTCACATCTCATTTCGGGTAGCTTTTATTTTTTTTACTTTGGTTTTTGTGTGTTCAATTGTAATTGAATCGTGTGTGTTTACTGTGCATTGTTCAACAAAAACCAACAACAATGCTTTTCCTGAAAAAAATGACGATACTCGGACGCATGTGTTTTCGTCGCTTCCTCAAGGATGAATGAATGAGTTTTTAAAAGAGCGTAACAAATGTGTATGAAGTTTTTTCAAACAATTGTTGTATGGGTTGAACATCATTGGTATACAGCAGCGACAGGCAAAAACAGGGCGCCGCGCCTTTTGGATTCTCTTTTCTTATGTACGTGTGTACACGCATTGTAGAGAAATAAACAACTTTACAGCCATACCTAAACAAGAGCGGCAAGCGTTTTTTAGCTGTCAAAAGTTCTCATGCCCATACAATTTGTATGGAGCATCCCGAAATAACGCGGCGGTAACGCGGCGGCAACATTTTGCAATTGGAAAATCCGATTTTGACAGTGCGTTTAATAGTGAAGTTAGCTGCAAAAGACAAGCACTCATGATACAATGACTATAAGGTAGTCTTACAAGCCCAGCTGACAATTCTTGTAAATTACTTGTTTTTTATTTCAAGTGTTAAATTTTGATTTGTATTTATTTTTTAGTATTTGAATAAATAATTTTTATTTATATTTTAGTCACAGGTTGAAACATGCACACAACAACATTTATACTTTTGACTTCTGAGGAATTTTTTTGTTGTGTTTGTTGTAGAGATGCATGTATTATTAGGTTATGAGTATACTATTATAATCAGGGTTGTTATATATTTTGTAATAACCCTGTTTTTATGACAAAGCGTTGACGTATGGTATTTCAGCGTTAACGCTAGGCGGAGCTTTCCGCTATTGTGTAAGGCCCAACCATAATATGCATAATCTAGCTTAAGTCAGCTTAAGCAACTGTGCGAATACATGTAAATCGTATGTGGCAACTATAATGAACTTAAGCAAAATTTTCGTTAAGTTTTATGAAACGTCATTTGCTTAAGCAAAGTGCGAAACTGAACGCACATTCCGTACGGAATCAGCTTTTCTACTAATACATACATACATATAAATGTTTGTACGTAAAAATAAATTAATTTTGAAAATGGAAAAAGAAGACGAAATAGTTTACATATAAAATTTAATAGAAAATGTGGAAGAAAAGAAGTGTCTGTACACGAAAGTGACATTTCATATATTTTATTTAACATATTTTATTTCCACTAATGTATATTTTAGTACTTTTGCCTTTAAATAAAATAAATACTACAAAGTACATAATTTCGGTTGTATCTTTTCTTATTATTAGTAAAAATAATAATATATGTACATACGTATATTTTAGCATATTTTTTTTTTAATTACAATCGTTTTATATACATTTGTGCACAAGACTCAATTTGTTTAGGATAAATAAGAAGATACAAATTTTTCGAAAAATTATTTATGCTACATATGTATGTATGTGTGCAACTATGACTACTTAAATTTTAAGTCGCATAAGTATATTATAGCCACCTAAAAGTCTCTGCAAATTTCCTTAAGCATTTGACAGACTTTTCGTTCAATTATGACATTAGCTTAAGCCAGCTTATGCATATTATGGTTGGGCCTTTAGGTATGGCTGTTAATCAGTGAAACTTGAGCATTTAAACAGACAGGATGTGTGTATCGCATTCTTTAACAATCTCAACGTTGCCAGAAAAAAAATTTTTTACAATTTTTTTTGTAGGTAAAATAAGAAAAGATGTGTGATGAACAATATGCAATGAAATTTTTATTTTCTTTAAATTATATTGGCAAACCACAATGTTTAGTTTGCCAACGTGCGTTATCACGTACTAAAAAACATGATATGCAAAGACATTTTCTCGCATATCACAAGGAATACGAAATTTTCTATGATTTAACGCATTATGGCCTACTCGTATTTTATTAACAATTTGAACAAGAATTTTCATTGTATTCACTACATTTGAATTTTTTGTAAACAATGCCTGTTGATGTATAATACAATGAAAAACATTAATATTCAAATTAGTTTTAAGTAAATGCCCTACAAAACCATATTTTCTACCCATCATTACATTGGCACCATCGGTGCATACAGAACTAAATTTGTTCTTATCAGCTAAAGAAAGAACATTTTCATTAACGATATCAAAAATAAGTTTTCCTTTTACACTGCCGTGTAAGCCATGCAGAGAAAACATTTCTTCATGAACTTCAAAACTTTCATCTACAGTTCTAATACAAATAATAAGCTGGGATATATCGGTGGTTTCATCCAAACATATTGAGAAAAATTTGCAATTTAGCAATCTTTTCTTAATATTTGAAAAGATAAATGCACTGATTTGCTCAGTGCGACGAGCAATTGTGCGAGAAGACAGTGGAATATCCCTTATGATTTTCAGTACCAAAACATTTAAGGAAATCATTGCTCTTTCAAAAATTCGCATAAATGACGGCAAGGTTTAGCGAGAGACGTAGCAACAACAAAAAAATAACAAAAATAAAAATCTAAGAACTTTGCACTAACGAAATGTTTATAGACATTCTTAATCCAGAAAAAACCGTACTTACCCATGGGCATCAAACATTACCAGTGGCAGCACCGTTTTATTGTGAGAGGGAGAATAAATATAACTCACACAGTAGCAAAATGTAATAGTATAGGTTGCCTATCGCGGGTATACAGCAATGGCATGCCACTAATGGCATGTGCAAATGCAGCGTTAGATTTTTAAATATTTTAAAGTTCTTTTTCTCCTAATGATTTTTAAGTTATTTATATTTATTGGGGGTATTATTATGTTTTATCAATATTTATTAAAGAGCTACGCAAAATATTCTAAATGTTCTGTGTTCTATTTCACACTACTTCCAATCACTGTATTTCACTGTAATCTTCAATACCGAAACAAACAAAACAAAACATGAGTCTCACCAAAATAAATCAAACATCATTCGAAACGTTTTTCTCTACAGCTTTGTTAGTGCTTGTGTTTTCAAAACAAATAGAATACCAACACAAACACAGCCAATGATATAAAGTAACGGTAAATCATAGCAAAAGCATCGAGTGAAGTAGAACATTTACAACAGGTGTGGGCAAGCCCTATGCTCTTGATGCTATCGGCTGTGTGTTTTAATACGTCTGTTTCCACTTATGATAGGAGATCTGATAGCTGAAAATGATAATGTTTGGTATTTTTTTAAAATTCTGCTGAAAATTAATAATCTACTTCTGCAAAGTTGTTTAACTACTAATGATATTTCACTTCTTAGAGAATTGATTTCAGAACATAATGAAAAATATATAATATTGTTTTCAGACACACTAAAGCCAAAACATCATATATTAACACACTATCCAACTATAATAGAAAATTCCGGTCCGCCAAAATATTTTTGGTGTTTTAGATATGAGAGTAAACATAAAGAAGTTAAAACATATGCTAATGTTACAACTTCAAGAAAAAATATTTTGCTAACTTTAGCTAAGAAATATCAGTTAAAATTTTTGCATCTCATTATGTCACCTGAAAACGAAGACATAATATTCGAAGAATCACATGTCATTGACAGTAAGAATTTTAATACAATATTTACAAAACTAAAACTAAAACCCCAAAAACATATTGCTCTAACTCAAATAAACTATAAAGGAACAACTTTTCAAAAAGGTAATATTTTGACAAAGTTTGTAGGGAGCCTAAGTGTTTTCGAAATAAACGAAATATATGTTTTGCCAGAATCCTCGGAAATAATCTTATTAACAAATGAACTGTTAGTTAAAACTTATAATACTCACTATGATGCTTATGAAATTGATTTTCAGAAAACAGTAATAAGCGAAAGTTTACTATTTAATATTAAAGAATTTAAAGTTAAACCTATTAATATACACTATACTATAATATGAAAGTTAATGATTCGATTAAAGGAATATTTTTAAATATATTTATTCTAATTTTACTAAAAATAATTATTATATATTTACACACATATATTAATTACTCCTAAGTTTTTTTTTTTAAGTTTAGTTGAATAAGAATATAATATTTATAGCTCTTTAAATTGTAGACGAATAAGTTAAATATTAGAAAACACATTTATAATTAATTGTGAAACATGGATGGACCATTCATTGTATATAACACATGCGAAACAGAGACAACCGATGATTCCAATCACCAAAATGAAAATGTTAATTACGAGTATGGAATTAATAATGCCCAAGTATTTTATAACAATAATTCAATGCCGCCTATGCGTATCAAAAGCAACTATATAGCAGAGAATTTAAACGTATGTGCAAACTCATGGATGACTCCAGCTGCAAAAAATGAACTTGAGGAGCTACTAAATAAATTGAATTTTGGAAGCCTGTTACCAGTATTTTACGGTATAAATAATTGCATATGAAAATACTTTCATTTTAATTTTATGTATGTTTTTACAGATGAATGTATAGAAGTGGAAGCATTAAAATTAATGACTCCTCAGCACATTAAACAGTTGGGGAAAAAATTGAATATCAAATTGGGTATTCAAATCAAATTTGAAAATTCTTTAAAGTCTTGGAAAAAAGCAATCAAAACACTACTGGCAGTGACCCAGATTATAATAATTTAAATGAAAATTATAATTCTGAAGATACCGTTATTTTATCTGCGAATATAAATCCATGTGAAACAGTTGATATTGAAAAAATTATCAAGTTATCATCTCAAGGAAGATCCGTTTTGGATTACTATAAAACGAACCTAAAATTAAAGGAAGGATCTCGTTCCGTTATTGTTGATCTCATAATCAATTATTTAATTCAAAACGATATTCGAATGAGTGTATTATTAGCTCAAACAATAGCAGACCATATTGTTGAAGTTTTTCAAACAGAGTCCTTGGTTAGAATACGTTATACTTTTTGTTTACATGATAGTAATAAAAAAATTTTCTTTTTTAGGAATATTACTACCTCAAGCAACCTGGAAAAAAAACCTCAAGGAAAGCTGTACGACAAATATTTTAATACAGTGCGAAAACTTAAAAAATGTGGTGTGATCCAAAAAAGGCCTTATCTTAACAAAAGTGCACCAGGTGATCAAAAACGTGCTTTAATTTTAGGTAAAAGATACACATATTTACATTTTCATAGACGTTAAATTATATTTTATAACCATATATTTGTACTCATAGATCTTCCAGAAGAAAACATCGACGATAATATTGAGGCGATTCTTCTCGATAACTGCTCTTGGGCGGAAATTGAAAGTCATTGGGAAGCAACAAAAAACTGTCGATTAAATGAAATATCAAATTCGAGCTGTACGTCTGATATAATGAAGAAATGGTCACAGTATCGAAAGCCACTTGGTTTTAAATTGGTACGTTGCTTGTATTTACAAAAAAATAACAAATAACCTTTTGAATGTTCCCTAAAAAATGCTTCTGTTATTTTAAGTTCATGTTGTGAATACAGTTTGTTTTTAATATTGAACTCTCTTTAATTACGTTTGTTTAATTTTTGCAGATAGAAATGGATTTTATGCATTTATATCCAAAAGCTGAGTGTCTCCGAACCAATTTTTCAACGTTTTGCGTAAAAATCTATTCAGTTTTTGAAGATCGTATGAAAGACCCAGCCAGTAAACTTTTATTTCATAATATGTATGAAAAAAATTAAAACATAAGTGAAAGTAAGTTTAACTAACTACATACATAATTGTAAAATAATCAATACTTACATATATGGATGTGTAATTACAATTTCTTCTTAGACGGTCGTTTTATTGGGACTTTTTACCTACTACACAGTCTTTTGGTGCCATCAACAAAAACTTTCAACGTTGCCAATGGAAAAAAAAATATGTACACGATTTTCCATTCGGGACTCGCAAAAGATAATAGATGGAAATACAGTTGCTGCCTGCGAGGAAGATTTGTTAAAAAGATACGAAGCGAGAGTACAAATTCAACCATTAATATTAGTTTCAGGTTCAATCTTGGAACCAAAAGAAATTGTAGTATATTTTGAAGGCATAAAATATCGCATGCACTCTGCATTAAATGCCATAGATATTTGTTTTAAAATATTTTTTGTATTTAATTTAGAGTATCCCAAAGAATCTATATTAGTTTGGTCTTTCATTCAAAAGTATTTTTATAAAATTGTTACAAATACTGACTGTAATAGCCCCCAGATTAATTCAATAATTTATGCTTTAAAATAGTTAAAATTTAAGCATAAGATGTAGCGTTAAGTTTAGAGTTAGATGAAAATTTAAAAGAATTATTTGATTATCTATTGTGTTGTATTCTGAATTTTAATGAATATGGTTCCTTTATTTTATATGTATGCATATATGCATTTAATATATGTTATATTAAAATGAAATACATACATACTTCTCTATTTTACCATAAACATAAATGTACCTACATGCATATGCAGTTTATTCTTACTTATGTATTATTGAATTTATATACATATATAATTTTTATTTTTTTTTTCTAATACCTACCAAATATTTCTCTGATTATAAACATTTACGAACTTTAGCTTGTCCATTATTAACATATACATAATTTTTTTAATAAAGTTCATTTTTTTTTTACTCTAAAATTTGTATTATGTAATTTTTGTATGTATAATTTACTTAACTTTCAATCATTAAAAACATTGTTAATGCTTATTCGTATTGAAGAACTTTAAATCTATTAATTAATTTAAATAATTAATTTTGAGGAACTATTAATCATTTAAAATTTTCCATTATATTGAATTCTTTTGCCACGTAAGAAAAATTTATATATATGTACATATTATTTAATGTAATATTTAGTAATTTGTAATCAATATGATTTCACGTACATATAAATTACATAAAATTGTGTTAAAGCGAAAAACAAATATTCTAATTAATTTTTAAAGTGGCTTAGGAAGTGAATAAAATGGAGAAGTTAAAATGAATATAATTCTTCAACGTGAATAAAAAAAAATTCAAATTAACTAAATTCATTAGTTAGTTTGAATAAAAATTCTTCAATATGAATACAAAAATATTCAAATTAACTAAATTCATTAGTTAGTTTGAATAAAAATTCTTCAATATGAATACAAAAATTATTCAAATTAACTAAATTCATTAGTTAGTTTGAATAAAAATTCTTCAATATGAATACAAAAATTATTAAAATTAACTAAATTTATTAGTTATTTTGAATAAAAATTCTTCAATATGAATAAAATTTTACTAAAATTATTAGTTAATTTTACTATTTCTTTTATTCATATTAACAAAATTTCGTCATATTTACACCACTTCAAAGAACTAAAATATAATAGTAATATTGAATAAATTTCTTCAATATAACTAATTTACTAAAATTAAAAATTTTTACGAAAACTTCCCGTAAAATTGAATAAAAAGTTTGTTAGCTGATATTTAACCTACTTTTCTTCAATTCTACACCCCATTTTACCTTATTGAGTTAAATTTTTGGTTGAGTGTATGTCATTCACAAAAAATTAAACTGTCAATATGTATGTATCTGTCATTTTGCTAGAGATGACATTAAAATTATCGGAATATGTTGATTGGGACAAAATGATTTAGGAACATCTCTTAAAGATGTTGACTTTTAGTACTGTGTATTTCTTATGGGAAGATGTTAACATCTTCTCAAATTGATGGTAGATGTTGCGTAGTGGAAAAAGGCTATAAGCAAATGATTGCAACCTATGGCCGACATTCATGCAAAATGTTTATCAAAGCTAATTCGGTTTGGTTACAAGTACTGCTGTTTGGCGTCTGACGAAGGCTAATTGTATCAGTTAATTCCATACGCTGGTGCATCGGACCAGGATTGTTCACACTTACAGTTAGGAGAAAGGCTGGTACTATCGTGGTACAGTAGAGCAGCTCCAGATAAATCAAAAATCGCAAAGGCTAAATAATTTATGACTTTAATTAAATAACTTTAGTTCACAACCCTAACTATAATGTAATATATCATATAATAAATTTTTTAAATCTATAACGGGTGGGTGTTTTCTGCTTTTCGCTCTGTCCTTTAATTGGCAACGCTTTTTCCGATCATTTTCCGACTTAGAAAAAATCTTAATAGGTAAACTATATGGATGATTAAGCAAAACGTAAAAATTTAGTTTTTAAATTTTTTCTAAGCTACTCAATCTCTACTTGTAAATAAAAACGCAATTGGAAACCATAAAATATAATCTTGTCGTCACTAGAATATTTTTACTGTCGTCACTTTTTTGGGTATTTAAATACCCATTAGGGAGGAATGGGTTCAAAATACAAAAAAAAAAAAACTGTTAAAAAATATTACTTATCAATAACAAAATAATAAACACAAAACAAACTATAAACTTGTTTTGTAATTTTTCTTTTTTTCCTTTAGTCCTATTGACACATCTAGCTCATGAGCAACAATAAAAAGCACTCTTGTTTTTTTTTTTTATTGTTGCCTTGTTGTAGTTGTGCGGCTACCTGTATATTATTGTACCATGAATAAACCAATTAACTTCGTTTTAAACTATATAAAATTTATTAAAGCGAATAAAAATTGTGTGAAACAGAGACTTGCACCGTATCGGCTATTAGCAGCGTTGTCAACTTGGTGCGTTTCGCACCTTTGGTGCTTTTCTAAATGTTTTGTGCGAAAAATATCTGAGTTGGTGCGTGGTGCGCTTTTTCTTTAATTTTGGTGCGTTTTTTTTATTTTTGGGTAGCTCCAAATCATATTAAACACAATTTTTTGTTTCAGTATAGGAAAAAAGAATTTTGTACAAAAAATACAACTGTTTCAATACCATTTCATTCAATTGCGTACAATGTTTACATTAAATTTTACAGACCATAATAAGAGAAAAAGTTGCTGTCAAGTCTGTTAAAGAGCTTAGCAAAAACAAAGTATTCTCGAGACTATCGATCATTGTTCGAATTTTATAAAATGTATAAAAAATGCGTTTATAGAAAGTGTTGTAACACTAAAATTAATAAAATTTCTACTTACTAAAGAAATATTTAAAATTAGTGTCAATAATGGAGTCTGAAAAAGGAGATACGCGAAATACAAAAAGATTTGGGAATCACAATGTGAGTTTAAGCAATGGATTCGGCCTTGACCAAATAATTACACAAAAGCAAGATGTTTTTATTACAAATGCCATATCACGCCTAAATATCCAACCTTGTTCGGCATGCTGGAACACGGAAACACATTGCAGCTTTAAGCCCTTTACAAATATGATATCATACCATTAGCAGTACAATTTGAATCCGATGTCGAAATATTATCTAGTATTGAAAAAGGGTGGAGAATGATTCACTTCATGCAATGTCAATATTATACCAACATTAGAATTTTGGACTAAATTTAAATGTTGTAAGGACGCAAAATTAATTCAATAAAAACATTCTGAACTTGGTGCGTTTTTTGTTGAATGGTGCGTTTTTCTCTCCATTTTGGTGCCTTTTGAAATTTCAATGTTGACAACGCTGGCTATTAGCCGGCTTAGCCAGCCGCCGACGGTTTTTGATAGCCGCCGCCGCCGAGGATTTTCGGCTGAACGTCGGCTAAATGTTAGCCGCCGATAAATTTTTTATATTTCTGTAGACTTAATTTATATAAAAAATAAACGAATAAGTTTATCCAAGGCGAATTTATTTAATTCGTCTTGAATGTACCTGTTGCATACATATCGCTCCTTTATTGCAACGTAGTCATATCTCAAAAAACAAAATTTTTCAGTTACTGACGAAAAAGAGTTTCTAAATACCTTCTTTATTTATAAAAAAAATTTGCATATACACATCTCTATCTAAACCCAAGTTATAACCGCTTACATGCTCAAGCCGTCCATATAAATGCTTACGCTTTGAAAACTTTAAATGCATTTTGGCACGTTTGAGTTTTTTGAGATATGACTACGTTGCAATAAAGGAGCGATATGTGTCGAATTTACATTGACAACACTTGAAATTTTTGGCGTGTAGGCTGTTTTGACATAGCTGCCAGATTTGACGAATAATCGTAATTTTGACGACTTTGGGTCCTAAAAAAGACATGGGGACGATGGGACGATTTATACCCTAAGTCTGTGTTCAGACGATGCAAGTCTTATTTTTAAGCTTCTTAGCTTTTAAGAGAGAGAGAGTGACAGGGGGAAAAGAAACGAGTACACCCTCTCATGAATTCATGAAATTAGTTTTGTTGTCTTATTCGTAGTGTTAAGTAGGTATACATACATACATACATTCATACAAAATAAGCAATAAGACGAGTGCTGTGTGAACGCCAATGAAAGTTCAAAGAAGAAATCGTGATAAGTTTTGCAATAAGACTTGGATAATGTGAACACAGACTAATTTTGACGATTTTTAAGTATTCAAATTTGCAACATTTATTTATACTACTAAAGCAAGCTTGATAAAAAAAACTGCTGAAAATTGTAATGAGCATTTTTTTAAAAACTATTTTGCTTAAAACTAAAATTTTTTTTAACTTATTATAAAAACCAAAAAAAATTTTTAAATTTTGAAGACATTTATTTAGGAATATTTACCTGGTATGTATTCCAAATTATGCCAATACCATATGTACCAAATATTATCGACGTAGGTCAAAAAATGCCCAAAATATTGCGATTTAAATTTTTGGGTTATATGGGCAGTGCAACGCCTCTTTGTCCAAATTTTTTTGTCTACAAACCATTCGGGGTCAACAGTGAACGAAATTAAAAACGAATCAGCCAAATCCGTCACTCCGTTCTTTAGTTATGTTGTCACAAACACACGCCAACTCATTTTTATATATTAGATTGTATTAATTTTTATATAGAGATTTGTGATCAGATATTATCAAGATTTCATTTTGAAAATAAATAATCAAATAAATCCATTTAATATTATTAATGAAAATGTAGCTGCTATGATCAACTGAACCTGAATTAATCAATATGTTTAATTGCAATATATTTATATTTATGTATATAAGTCTATTTTCTTTAACTATTATATTTTTATTGTAGTTTTTATACATTTTTAGAAAAAGTGTTTCCAAAATGAAATTTAAAATGCATATTTTACTAAATTGGAAAAAAATAACTAAAGGATTGAATTTTTTATTTTCTTCTATACAATGTTTTTTCAATGCATGTTTTCAAAGTATTGAAAAACATGCAATCTATTTACATGTGATTTTATTGTGAATTCTAATTGAAGTATTGAATCTCTGTATTCAAAAGAATGCTCTTTTATTAATAAGATTTGTTGATTTAAGAGCTTTGTTATGTTTTGCCTCTGATAAAATATGTTTTGTTGCAAAAAAAGGGTTTTTTTCATTTTACGTTTTTATGACGATTTCAATAAGCTATATTGACGATAATGACGAATTTTGCACAAAAATATGACGATATTACCTCTAAAAACCTGGCAGCTATGTGTGTTGCATGTAACAGGGATGAATTGAGTACAATTGTACAATTTTAAGTACAATTGCCGTATCGAAAGTGTTTAATGATATTATTATAATTTTACATGTTCAAACAACAAAAAGAGCAAAATTTTTATGAAAAGCACTGTTTTTTATGATTGCCATACAAATTTTTTACTTAAAATTAGATATCCGCCATATTAATTGTTTTTTTATTTATGCAACTTTTCAATTGCCTTGGTCCGCAATTGTATTCCCACCAAAATTACTTAAAAGAATATTTGCTTTAACAAATTTTTTTTCAAAATGAATGAAATTCATGCTTAAAAATACTATTAAGATGCGTTGTTGTATAGATATGCTCATTTTTGTTTTTATTTTTTGTAAATACACAGAAATTCAGCTATTAACAAAATTTTTATTTTACTAAATACTGGTAAATTGTTATAAAAGTCATTATCGGTAACACTGTTTCTTAACTTTTCATTTTACTTGCCGTAAGTGTCAAAAATTTACTTACAAGCATATTTTCTTGTAAGTATAGCTGCAAGTTCGAAAATTATGCTTGTGTTAGTGAAAAAGTGTGAGTGTATTGAGTTTTTCGCACTTGCACTTGCATGTGTAAACGGCAGGTAAAGTTAAACATCAATCAAGTGAGATAAATAAGTGTAAAGATAATAAATTAAAAATGAATGAAAATCTAAGAATTACAGATTATTTTACAAATTCTGTTTCCAATAATTCTAATTCAGAGGAATTATTGGAGGAAGTTGACGAAATAGAATCCGATTTACAAAAATATCAGGACATCTTAAGCAAAAAGGTACATATGTAAGACATTTTACATTATTTTTTTTGTTTTTGACCGAATCCATTCAGAAATGTATTGGATATTCCGTTTTATATGAAAACTTCACATGTATTTTAACAAATCCATTAAAATCTAGTCAAAAGCTTCCAAACGAAACCAAAATTGGCCTTATGTATATACATATGTACGTTGAAAAATGCAGTCAATTCGCATATACATACATACATATATGTATATGAAAACTTCAGAGGCCAATAACTCGAAAACTATGCGTTTCCGAGAAAGTTACACCAATAAATTTTCGTCTTATTTTTCGTTTTTCTATCGCCCTATGTATATTTTTTTCATTTGGAACTGCGACTCTAAACTAGATTTAAGCCGGTAAGTCATATTTGTATTTACATTCATTCATACATACATATCGTCAGCTAAAACGCAAACGGTCCTAACTAACAAAAAAATCCAAAATCGATTTTTTGGTTGATTCTGCCAGAAATTAATTTGTCACATTTTTTAAGCTATTGCATAGCTTCTATCGTTTGTTTTTGTTTTTGAAACGAAAAAACCTGGAAAAAATCTGTCATTTGTTTTGAAACGAAAAAACCTGGAACTATGTTTGTTTCTTAAGTCTTTTGTTTTTTGAAGTGAAAACTTCTTTTTTGTATAGTCTATGTATGATGACTATGAGGTGTTGCCGCTTTGGAAATTTTTAATTTTCCAGTGTTGTTTGTCCAAGTTTTTGGGAATTCCCGTCCAGTGTTGCCACCTTTTCCCGGGAAATTTTCCGTGATTTCTGGGCTTTTGAGGCGATTTTTATATATGTATATAAAAATAAGACGTATTAGTTACACTATTTATAACTCAAGAACGGCTGAACAGATTTGTTTGAAAATTGGTGGGCAGGTAGCTTAGAACCAGGAGAAGGGCATAGTTAAATTTATCTAATTTGTGTTTATCAATTTTAAAATTATTAAAATAGGAAGAGCTAAAGAGCAAAACAAAAGTTGCGCAGGAGGGTCTCCAGTATGGAACCATTTTGGACAGTTGATTACAAACAACAAAGTAGTGCTTAAAAAGTACTACGTTTGTAAAAACTGTTTTGAAGGGACGCCAAGCCGATTAAAAGGGTAATTATAATATATGTATATACATACTTATATTCATTATATACATACATACATACATACATACATATCGCTCATTTACTTGAATAACGTCATATCATACCCATTTACGATTGCTGTAGATTTGTTATTCTATTTTCAATAAATCACCATGCCATTGAAATCAAATTGATTTTAAACAAAGTGATTTCATTCTTTGATTTTAAAGTGATTTTAGATTTCCAAATGAAATAAAAAAAATGCAATATTTTATTATTGCAATCCATGATACAATAAGTCCGTTTGCATATTTGTATGCTTAAATTTATTCAAAGTACATGAATATTTGTTTTTGCTATTGACTATCGTAAAAAGAAGTACAGTACTAAGTACCCAAGTACTTTAGTACTTTACAAGGTATGTAGGTAAACAAGTTCATTTTAATGTTAATTTACTTTTAAGCTATGTACTGACGATTGTCAGATCTTACAATATTGTCAGAAAAATGTTCAGAAAATGTCTGACAACCGTCTGAACTTACAATTTATCTTTTGGTAATAATTTTTCATTGTCAGTACGTTGTCAGCATATTGCCATATCTTAAAATATTGTAAGATCTGCCAATCGTCAGTACATAGCTTAGTTTTGTTTTATTTTTACTTAAATTTTTTAGATTGATAAATATTTATAAATCGTGGAAAGAGGGTCTTCAGAAAAAATTTTATAGTTTATTCGTTTTTTGTTTTCTTATTTGAATAAATAATTTTTTTATAATTTGAAACATTCATATATACATATGTATAAAGTAAAAAATATTTACTGCATGGCACACGATGTCGAACGAATTTTCTTTTGTACAAATTACAAAAAAAAAACAAAATATTTAAAATTGTTTGTGTTTTGAATGTAACTTATACGAGAGAAAAATTCGTTCGACATCGCGAGCCAGGCAGTTATTGTTATAAGTTCAGGTTAAAAAAACTTAATTTATACACCCAAATTCGGAATTTGCACATCCACTTCAAACTTCAGCCATCATTTAAGAAGCGTTCATGACATAAATCTCACATCTAAAAGAATAGCCATATCAAACGCTAAAACAAAATGCATTCTTTCCGGAAACGGTAAATTGCTTAACAATAGCAAAACACATAAATTTGCAAATTTCCGCCTTCTTGTTGAAATGTGTTGCAAGGATCTTCGACCCTTCAATATAGTAGAGCAAGCTGGATTTATCAAGTATATGGAAGCCATCAAACCCAACATCGAAATGCCATCTGCTGCAACTTTGAGTCGTACAGCCTTAAGAGACGTGTACTTAACGTACGAAAGTACAATTAAACAATTACAGGCTTTCAATTTGCAAAACAAAGAAATTGTTGTCGTCAGTGATGGCGCAAGCAATATTGTTGCTGCCATGAAAATTACTGATATGAAGAGGCTTGGTTGTTGTAGTCACAGTTTGCACAGGTTAATTGTGCATGATATTTTGCAGAATCCAGATTTCGCCGTTTTTCGTGATATTGTCCACAAACTTAAAACAAAATTTACAAATATTTAAATTACAGTACGGAAGTCGTACTTAAAATTCAAAATACATTTGAAGAACACGAAATATACAATGCATTAAACGAGGCTGCCGACCTTTATAATGTAATAGAGACGGAGGAGCAGTTTCATTTCTTTGATGATTTCGATCTTTCGAATAAACAGCTGGGAACACTTAAAAACTCCAATGACACTAGATGGAATACATTATGCACAATGTTTCGAAGTTTTTGTAAAAATGAAAAAGTTGTAAATATCGCTTTGGTCGAAATTGACAGGACAGATTTGGCTCTTAACAAAATGGAAAAGCTATTGCTAGCAGAATTTTTAAAATTTTTGGAAGTGTTCGAAAATGCTACAAAGCACTTGCAAGGAAGAAAATATCCTTCAATAAGTTGCAACATTGTGTTTCATGAGCAAATCTCCGACTCTTTAGAAGAAAATAGCATAGGTGCCAGCTTTGAAGAAACTATAAAAATGTATGACTTTCCAATTCATAACTTTCCAAGAAGGTTAAATATATTTAAAATCCATGTAATGGCGGCTTTATTGGACCCGGTTCAAAAAAATTGGCAAAGGTTAGACAAGTGGCTGAAAAAAATTTCTAGTAATCAACGTGTTGACTTATATGAGGAATTGAAAGACGACGATCCCGATGCTGGTATTACTAGATCGGAGTTAATTTTGAAAGGGTTGAACGAGTTTTGTAACTATGAGGATATGCCAACATCATCCTGTGTACTGAAAAGACGAGTAATATTCTGGGAAATAACTGTTTGTTAAATAAATTTTCAAGTCCGACTATTTTTCAGAAAGAAACAACTACCTCTAAAGGGACTGTTGGCGTCGATATTTAAATTGAGCCGGCTTTCAAAATAATACAAAACTTTTAAGAGCAATCCTTTGATTTAGTATAATACGCTTTATTTATTAAAATTTTATAATAAAGTAATACGACTGCGGGAGCGCTTTAAAACAATTTTGTATGCTTGCTATGCTTTTACTCATCGACTGCAAAAAACTCTTAAATTCTTTTCTACTAATGACATGTTAAATAGATGGGACCGTTAATTAATAATATATATTTGTTACATATACGAGTACATTGTATTTATGTAGTTAGTAAGATACATACTTATGCATGTAATTATGTACTTTTAAAAAACAGGTATAAACCGTAAACTTGTATGTACATATATATAAATTTGTATGCAAATAATAAAATGCACTTGAAATTTTTTAACAAAGAATTTTAAAGGGAAGTGCCCCACACAAAGTAATTTTCTTTAGGTAGTAAAATATTAATAAAATTTAATATATCATTTTGTTTGGATAATATTGGCTGCAACAGGGACCATTGCATCATTTGTCACTGCTACATCGCACACTATTATAGAAGATCCGGTAAAACAAGAAGTTAAAAAATATTTTAATGCAATTTGTGGCGATGATGATGCAGACTTACAGACCACTTACAAATGGTGGGAGAAAACTGAAAAAGTAATTATTACTACAAACTTTTAACATCATATTTATATTTAAATTTTTAACAAATTTTACATACATATGTTTGGGTGTGTATTTAAGGAGTATCCGAAAATTTCTAAGCTTGCATCTAACATATTAAACATCCCATCCACAAGTGCATCTGCCGAAGAAGCATTTTCTAGCGCTGGATCGCTAGTATCAGCAAAACGCTCTAACTTAAATCCAATCACCGTGAAGCAGGTTCTCTTCGTCCATGACAACTATGATTTAGTTACCACAATTATAAAAGACTAACTTCATATGTATGTATGTATATCAAACTGACTCAATTAAAACTATTTGTATTGGTAATTTTTCGAATAATGTAATACATTTACATACATACATTTTTTAAATTTATTTAGAAAAACAAACATAAATTTTTTAATCACATATTTTTTGTGGTTCTACCGTTTTTTTGAATTATTAAATTTAATTTATGCTTTTGAATCAAATATGTATGAACAAAGAAATATAAATAACGATCTCGTGCACTTTCTGTGCATTTATTTTTGTGATATACACATAGGAGTACATATATACATTCATATATTACATCCCTGCTTTAACTAAAATTAGTTACTTAAAAATGTGTTTGACTTCCTACAGGGTATATGAATATAGAATTATTAATTATTTGTTCATCCCAACAAAATAAAAAGATTTAAAAATTTATTGTACGCTATTGTAAAGCGTAAAATTTAAAATCACTAATTAAAATTTAATATTTAATATGTATATTATCTAAAGCTACGTTCGCATTTATCAAATATTTGTCGAAAAAAAAGTAACCAAAAATTGAACTAATAATTTACTTACTTTAATTCTAATATTTTCTTAATTATGGGTTCGCATTTTTAAAAACTGTATAAAAATACTTTTATGCAGAATAATTATGTAATTTTATTTTGTACCATAAAAACCAAGTAAGCAAAACTACTGGTTACGTTTTTTTGAACAAATATTTTATATACATTTTATGTACAGATTGTGAATGAGTATACGTCAGCACCTGCCTTTACGGCTTAAATCTGACGGTGTACTTAAACACTTAGTGTAGATTAAGCGTTCACCATCGCCCCTGAGCCACCCCACTCAGGAACCCGAAGGCACCCCCGAGGGGATGACAACAGGTAGCAACTTCTCAGACATGACCAAGGCACGTCATGTCCAAACACCTTGCTAAAGTGAGCGAGCTACCTAAACTCTGGAATCCTGTTGTTTCACAACAGCACATAGAGGCTTCGCATCGGTAGACACGAAGTCCACAAAGCGAACATCAGTCTTTAAACCGACACCTCTCCCAGCTTTTGGTAACAACCACTACGTGAACTCTCGAAAGAGACCTCAACCAACAAGCCTCAGCCGAAAGCCGCACAAAAAACGGCTAGCCGATCAATTAACGGCTATTAGCCGGCTTAGCGAGCCGCCGACCATTTTCGGGTTAGCCGCCGCCGCCAATGAAAACTGTTCGGCGCAAGTCTCTGGTGTGAAGTGCTTAGGAAGTTGCAAAACAAAGAAAAATAATGCAAATGCAAGCAAAAGAATAGTAAAAAATCAAGTGAGAGTAATGGAAAATTTAAATTTTTGTGTGGTTAATGAAATTTGTATGTGTTATCGCTTTAGGTAGTGGAAAGTCTGTACCTTTTTATTGTTTCCCGAAAGATACTGCACAAAGGAAACTATGGATAAAATTTTGTAGTCGGAGCAATTCGTAATGCTCAAAATGAGAGAGTTTGTGCTTTACATTTTAAACAGGAGGGTTTCGAAAGGAATTTAAAATCAACAACATACGACAAATCAACAGACTCTACGCTAGCACCCGCTAATTATATCCAGCAGCTATATTCTGTAACTAGCTAAAGCTAAATCTCCATCGCTAAAAATGTCTAAAATCGTTTTAGAGATTTTTAGCTACATATTGAATTCTGTAATTCGTATTGCTAAAGTAGGCAATGTCATAAAAATTAAATTCGCCGTAATTTTGGCGTTTGCTCTGAGAGCAAATAATGTTCTCTCTCATCGCTAAAATGTTATACATTTGTATTCTCTAAGCACATTTAAGCAACTTTTCTAGCTAGAAACGCTAAAATTTAAGCAACGATATTTTGAAGGCGCTAAAAAGTAATTTAAGCAAAATATTTTTATATAATTGTTATTTAGCCTTTATTTAGAAAAATAATGTAGCAAACTACAAAAAGGAATAGTATTTGGAATAGCATAAAGAGTTTGTCCATGATAGGTTGAAGTGTTTTAGCTATTATGAGTAGTTTAATTTAAATAAAACTCAAATACTAAATTTTATATAAAAATGTATTTAATAAAAAAAAAAAGAATTTTACAATATTAAAAAATTAATCAAAACTCTATACACAAATTTTAAATTTATTATGATCAAAAATATTTTTGTACAAATAAATACTTTCAAATAAATACGCCACAGTACCGCCAGCTAATACCACATAAAAAAAATTTCAATTGTTTATTGAAATTATTTCTTAACAGTGATGCCATCTCTTATAAATATTCCCATAACTTTCGAACGTAATGCTTTCTTTAGAAATTACTACGCAAAAATCATGCGCTTTACAATTTTCAAAATGCCTTTGCTGCAAAAAAACAATAAGTTTTGACTAGAACTTTGTGAAATAGCTTTAAAAAATAGACGTTTTAAAACATATTTTAATTTTTTTTTTTTTAACAAAAACACAATTATTGTTACGGAGTATAAATTATAATGTAAGGTAGCACTAATATAAAATGCCAAATATACACGCATATATATTTGTCTCTTTTTAATGTTATATTATCAAATAAGAAAGAGAGGAATGGTCTAATGATAGCAAATTAGCTACGGCGAAAAGAGTAAATTTTAGCTAAGCGATTAGAGTTACAGAATACCTTTTTAGCAAAATCGCTAAAATTTTCGCCCTAAAAATTTTAGCGATCGAGATTTAGCTTTAGCTACGATAATTACAGAATATAGCTGCAGGTGGCTTTATTGAGAGGTATAGTATTTATTTATTGTTAATTGTTTTTAAAATTCATTCATTATTGTTTTAAAAGGATTAATTTCAAAGTGGAAGCAACCGATATATTATGATTTCGACTGTCAAATGACTAAAATTATTTTATTCAATATATTGAAAACAATGAAGCAGTGTGGTTTTTTTATAGTGGCAATTGTTAGCGATTTAGTTGGTGGAAACAGAAAATTGTTCAATGAACTTGAAGTAGATTTTAATAAGCCTTGGTAAGATTTTCACAAATATGATTTTTCGGTTTATATTTCTGTTTTTCTCGATTTTTAGGTTTTTGTATAATGACACAAAAATATGTGTGTTCAATGATGTTCCGCATCTGATTAAACTGTTGAGAAACCATTTTATTGATAGTGGATTCGTCATAAATGGCAAGGAAGTTAAAAAAGACATAATTCTGAATCTTTTTTTTGTTCTCTCCAAGATCACACATAAAATCTCAGCACATAATTTATGTGTTGTTGGAGCCGAGAGACAGAAGGTCAAACTGGCTACAAAGCTTTTTTCACACACAATAGCACAATCGATTTCGCGAGCTGCCAGTTTAGGATTTTTAAAAGACCTAAATTGGAACGAATGTTATCAGTAATTCAAAATGGTAATGACTTACTATTATATTTAATTTTTCCATATAATTAAAAAAAACATTCTTATTATCATTTTTTACAAGACAAATGACTGGTTTGATGTTATGAATTCAAGGGTGCCGAAACAAGATACCAGGGAGCGAGTTCATGCATATGGCTTGACACTAGACACACAAGATAATATTTTCAATAATATGTCGCAAATGATATCACAGATGCGTGTGATTGGCAAAAATACACTCTTACCATTTCAAAAAGGTTTGAAACTTTTCTACAATTGTATGGTTGAATTATATATATGTATGTAAAACATTTATTTTACAGGTATCATTCAATCAAATAACGCTTTAAAAGTTCTACATACTGAACTGAAAAATCGTTATAATGTTAAAAACGTTTTAACATATCGCCTGAATCAAGATGTACTGGAAAACTTTTTTGGAATTATTAGAGCTAAAGGCGGTCTTCACGATCATCCCGACCGTCAAGAATTTAAATATAGACTTCGGTCATATATTCTTGGATACAACGAAGGCCTCTTAGCTACTAATGCAAATGTAGAGGTCGATAATACGCCAGATTTGGAAGATTTACATAATTCTTTATCAGGTAAATTCGAACATGATATTTCAAATAAGACTGTGCTTAATTCTTACTTACTCTTTGTTGATAGCTATCATCATATAAAAAAATTTGTAAACAAAGATAAAATTTTTTTAATTTTATTACTTACTCTACTACTTTCATTAGGTACTATACTTAAGAGTGTTAATCCAATCGTTCAAGAAGAAGTATCAAAAAATGAAAGTAATGAAGATTTGGAAAACTTGCAATATGACGGTTTGGAGAATTTGGACGGCTATATTTGCCATAAATTAAAAAATAATAACTCTACTCTTGCGGTTAATCCATTAGAAGACTTGGACTACTAATGGGTTAACCATCTAAGTGAAGGTGGGCTAAGTAAGCCATCAAATACATTGATGGAAACGCTCATTTCGTGTGATGCAATTTTTAAGACTTTAAATGAGGAGAAGTTGTTGCTCACAAGTGGTTATTTAAAAAAACATTTAACTGAAACAGAGAATATTAAAGGTAGTGAGGAAGTAAATAAACTATTTTTTAGATGCAGAATGTATTTCAGATTAAGATCCCTCAATACAGAAATTGCTCAAAAACACGAAAGCGAAAATTAAATAAAATAATAACGTAATTTAATAAATATTTATTTATATTTCTAATTTTTGTATTATAATAATAACAAGAAAAAATAATAAATTGCCCCACTGTTATGTTTACTCAATTATTTTGTGTTTGAGAACTAAAAATTATCAACCAATAGGAAAACAGTTTGCGTGACGTCACACGTGAGACGTGCGCAGTAAATTTAAATTTTGTGCGCAGGATGTCGTAATCTTTATTTCTATCATTCTTGGTATTAGCTATAGGGTGTGTGTTTTAATACACAGGCTGACTTCCAAAACGTTCGTATACAAAGTTTGTATTCAGTATTGTATTTAAATCACATACATATACAAAGTTCCGAAACAATGCAAAAATTATTAAACCGATGCCTTGGTTGCTTTCTTACTGCGTTAAAAATACTTGGCGGCAGCGTTTTGAAACGGTATGGGTTGTATAATAATAGTGCTGCGGCGTTATGAAATGTTTTGTTTTGTTCAAACACGAAGCAATTGATGTTTTGGAAGTCAGCCACACATATGTACAGCACTCAGCACTAGCAATACGAAATAAATTTGTTTTTTGTCGTTCTTCACTGTGCAAAGCAACAACACTTTCGTATGCTTTGCTGGTAAACATTGACGACAGCGATCATGAATGTACATTTTGTTTTTTGCACATTCAAACATGTTTTGAATGTTTATTTCAGTTTTAATGTTTTATACTACGTTCACACGGAACATGCTTCGCTCTCTATTCATGCTTCACACCCCAATCATGAGCGAAGCAACATGCTTCGCCATACAAAATTTTGAGAGCAAAGCATGTAGATTCATATTGAATCTATGTACTTGCGAAGCATGAAAAATTGCTGTCTTCTCTAAATTTTATCGGAATTTATCGGAAGTTTATCTGAACTAGCTGCAAAAAAACAACAAAAACTTAAATTAAAAGTGAAAAATTGAATTAAAACAATTAAGATATAACAACAATGGAAACAAAAAATATGTTTCTACGTTTTTAAAAATGCATAATAGTTTTAACTATTTTTTTTTTTTTTTGTACATTTTAGATTTTATTTGTAATTAAAAAGAGAACTGTCAAATCGAAGCAAGTACATGAGTCGTATAAACAGCTAGATTCATAAACATGCTTCAGAAAGCGAAGCAAGTGCTTCATCTTGTCGTGTGAACATAGTGTTACTTCATCTTTGTTCTGATTCAGCTTTATTTTATTGCAACATTGTTCTATTGCAGTGTTGTTCTATTCTTCAATATTTTTATCGTAAAGCTAAACAATTGGTTATGGATAGACTTGCCACCCGTACTTTATAAAAAAAGTATTGTACGTTTTTTTGATTAATTGTACTCTATACTTTATAGAAACAATAAAGTACACCAAAATACTTTATTTCGCATGATTTGATTTATCTACAATTCAAAATTGATTCGGGTTATATTAGTCATTTGTTGAAGTTTTTTTACAGTGGCGATTCTTTCTTAAGTCTATGGCATGACAATTTGGATATGGAACAAGCAAAAAAATTAACCTTTTGTCTGTACCGGAACTGACCAGGGATATTCACATTCATTTTTTATTATTTATCGATAAAGCCTTAGATTACCTGAATAAATGGTTTGATTTTAAAAATACAAACTGGTTATTTACAATTAGCAATAAAAATTTAAAGAGCAAAGTTGAATTTGATAATTTTGTTGGCATAAACGAGAAATGGAGAAATTGCGTCATTAAACAAAATTTATGATCAGATATACAGTTCTGAAGGTTTTGCGGAATTATCTACAGCAAGTAAATGGCAGCTTTTATTTAATAAGACTGATGATAATTTATCAAATTTGTATAAAGTAATTTCATTTTTAATTTCTATTCCTGCCACGTCAGCATTCACAGAGAGTTTTTTCTGTAATGAAGAGCAAATGGCGAGACGAAAGAAACAAAGCGTCTCTGAATCTGATAAAAAATGAATTAATTATAAAAATAATTATTTACTTTAATTTAAATATGATAATTATTTAATAAAACTTGCGAAAAGCAATAAAAAATACGTTTTCAAATATAACAATAAAGAAAAATAAATTGTACTTTATTTTTATACTGTGTACTTTTTTTTTCCTAACCTTTAACAACTTTAATTGCAAAAAAAAAAAGGTGGGAACCCTAGTTATGGACCCTGTCGTCAGAGTCTGAACACAATGTTTGCGGTGCGGTGCGATTTCTCGTTGCGGGAGAGAAAAATAAATATAATACAACGGAAGACGGCGACGGCAATACATTTACATTTTTAATAATTTTTAAGTGCATACATTCAAACATACTTCAAAATCATGTTTTTTGTTTACAATAATGTTGTGAACACCGCCAATTATTCAAAACCTATGGCAACATCAGAAAGAGAAAGAGTAACAAAAATTGAGAGAATAAGAAAGTCCGCAATGAAAATAAAATAGATTTTAATTTTATGCCGCTCCGCACTGCGGTTTTTTACTTCAAAATCGTATGAAAAACCGCACCGCAATAAATTATCGCAACATTGTGTTCAGATTCTCAAATGTGTAGCTAGCTACAAGAAAAGCTAACTTTTAAATTGATTTTTCTAGACTAACTATAAAGCTAACTACAATACAATGCAGAACGTAACCAAAATCAATTATAATTGAATTTATAATTGAATATGGTGATCGCCAACAAATTTACTAATTTAGGAACTCTTAAAATTATTTCAAGTATTTCATAACTTCTTGCTGTCAATATTTAAGTTGTACCTTAGCTGAGTGGTATCGCGTTGACTGTTAATCCAATGACCTGTGGTTCAAGTCCCAGCACAGCACCGGTGAAAAAAAATTTTAAGAAAAATTTATTATTACAATATTACTATAAAACTACTGAATGTATAATTGAGAAAATAAAATAAAAATGAAATATATTCTTTTTTTATGTATACTAACTAACTACATTTAGACTTTTTAAAACTAACTTTAAAGTTAGCTACAAGTAGTGCAAAGTAAACTGATTACTTCCTAGGACATCGCAATGTTAAAAAAGTTAGTTTTGTTTCCGACAGGGGAAGTATGTGTTTTATAATGAGAGAGTAATTTACACACTATTTAAATTTAATGAAATTGCTTGTAAAGCTGCCCACACACGAGTGATTTGTGCGTGTGATTTGTTCGCGTACCATTTCTCCACAAACGACGAACAAATCACAATAATAATATAATAATACGTCAAGAAGAAAACGGGAATTGAGAAGCGGATGATGCAATTTCTCTTTTGATTATATCGTCAAAATGGTTTGAAATACGACAAAATGCATGCAATTGTCGCTTATATTGTCCTCAATAAAGTCTTGCTCAAGACAAGATGAGCGACAATTGGTTTACTTTTTCAGAGAGAGAGAAAAAAAAAACAATAGATGAGAGACAATATCTCAAATTTGCGTGAACTATTTTCCAAGTTCTCGTTTATGCTTGATGTTGAGAAAAATAAAAATAACGGGACAATAACGACAAAAAAAAACAACAAATATGATAAAATGTAAAATTATTCAGTTGAATCTTGAAAGTGCGGGTGAAAGGTAGTTTTTTTTATTAAAAGCTATTTTTGTTTATAATTGTGATTGTTGAATTTACAAAATGTACTTTATTAAATTCTACTTTGTTTTTATTATATCGAGCCCTTAGAATAACAAGGTTCCATGTAACTTTATATCAGTATCGAGAAAAACGTGATCAAAGTTTTGAATCGCAATAATTTTGTTATATGTATATGCAGTTTTAATATTTTTTTTCTTTTATATATTAAGCAATGTACTTATGCTATTAGTCTTATCGTAAATATGATGTATAATTTGCATTTTATTGGCAATTTAAAAAATTAGAAATGCGAGTTCGAACCTTTTTAAATCAAGTTTGAACACGAATTGTAATTTAAAAAGGTCCCAAACGCACATAGAACCTTTATATGTTATAACTGTAAGAAATTATATTAAGAAGACTTTTCGCCTTACTACTACCAAAAAACAAACTTCATATATATAATTTTATATCTTTTATTTGAGACTTTTTCATTAAATATTAAGCATCGTTTTATAAATTTGCTGATCAATAACAGGCATAAATTTTAACATAGACCTAATATCTTTCTTTTTATCATTCGAAATGATCGGTACTTTTCTGTAGAGCTTTGGGGTTAGGTCAATGTTAGTTTGAGAAAGTTTCTGGCTTCTAGTGGGTTTATCCTTTGCTCTCAAATTGCACATTTTGAAATTTGAATCCGCGAAGGAGGTTAGAAAACCTACTTGAACCAAATTTTCGGTAAACTTAAGGCAGCATACATCAGTAAAACGGACATCTTTAAAATTCATGGACTTTGCCAAAACAGCATAATCTTTAAAATCGTTTTGAAGCATTTCAATAACCCTAAAAGGATGTTTGGTATTTATCACTTTCAATAGCCTTATTAGTCCAGCAGGTGAGTAAATCTCAGTTGATAACATAGCCTTCTCAATAGCACTATGAGCACTGTCTACTTCTTGGATACAGGAGTGTCCTGGGGTGGAATATTTCATAGTAATTTCAGATACATGGGAATTATCTCGAAGAAAGTGTAAAACAGCTGAACTAATATATGAATTTCGGGTCTGTGGAATACACGAATCACTCCAAGTAATAAGTTTTGTGAAGTGATTTTCTTCAGCAACTTTATCTAATATTTTTTTGAATGCACTAGCCAACTCATTACCTCCACGGCCTGAAGCGCACTCTGTCCATATTGCACAGTATTTGGTTTTTGTTGTGGAGAGATGAGCAGTTAAGTTATAAACTGTTAATTTCCTTTTGTAAAAAAACGAGCTTATCTCTGCTCGTGGTAATGTTATGACATTCTGTAAATCAAAGCAGAGGACAGGAATTTCAGTATTCATCCTATCTTTTTCTCTTTCGGCACGCATAGCCCTCTTTTTAATAATATGTTCCTCATATTTAGTTTTAAGTACATTTGAAGCTGTATTTTCTTTTCTTGCAATATCATATTCTTCGCAGAGATCACACCTATCAGATTTCCTCATATGAAAGGATAAATTGAACTTTGTATTGAAAATGAATCTATACATAGAAAATTTAACAGGTTCCACTTCTGTTTCCTTACATTTTTCAATGTAAAATTCATACATTTTTCTTAAAGTCAAAGCAGATTCTAAGTATTCTCGATTAGTTGAACTTCTACAGTAGTGAGATTCAATCCTGGGAAATGAGTTAATATGATCTTTAACCATCTTTACTTTATTTTCTGGAATTTTACGGCTACTGGTTTTACCCCTACCATCTGCTTTTGGGATATTAGCACCATCTTTCCCATTGTGAACATTATATACCGGTTTCTGAGATATACCTAGGTTACCCAAATAAAAGTTTTTTGCAAACTTGTAATTTTGCGTTATTGAGATGTACGTAGTATGAAAAAGAATATTTTCTTTTTGAATTATTTAAGTTTTTATTTGGTCTGACTGTAGAACAACGTGTAGTTGTGTTGAGAATAAACAAATGTTTTTCATTTTGTGTAAGTTTGTAATAACTTGTAAAAATGAGCAGCCGTTCCGATCAGAAATTTTTTTGCTGCAACTAAACTTGCAGGAATGCATACAATCTTTTGAAGATTTTACTCGTTTTGCAGGTATAAACGAACCTCTACTATTTATGTATTCTTGACCGAACTGATGTTTCTCTTTTAACACGTTGATCTTCCATTTTTTTGGCTGTCTATTTCTTTTTCGAGTCCTCTTCTTTGGTTCGTCACCAGTATCTAATAGCGGTAAGTTATCATGTGATACTTGGGCATTTTCAACTTCTTTCCTTAAAAGTGGAAAAACGAGGTATTGGTGGTAGTTTTTTAATTACTTATATGATATTCGTCATAAGTAGTAGTACATACCCATCCGTTTAAGATCCATCATCACTTCCGCTTGCTTGACTAGGTTTGTAATATGAGCAAGTTGATTCACTCCCAAATGGGTCAATATCACTAAAAGGACTTGCAGACATAACGTATTTATTTGTAATTAATTTTTTTAATGACGTTTTCAGTATCTGCTTGCCTACGTGCTTTGTACGATCTGACAGTTAAACTTTAACTTAAAAGACAAAGCCAACCAACAACAGATGGAACTTATTTAATACATTCAAAATCGTACCATTTTAAAATAAAGTAAAACAAAGTTCTAACTGCCAAATAGAACCTTTTTAACTGAAAAGATTCACCAAATCTCTAAGTTAGAACTAAGTTAAGCTAGTACTTTCATTTTAAGATAGCATGTGAAACATTTTGTTAGCGAAAATTGTAATACAACGTAGTTCGAACTATTTTTAACTGAAAACGGCGTTTTTGCCAAAATGTTAGTTGGAACCCTTTTATTCTAAGGGCTCGATATATGTAAATTAACTCGTTTGTTAATTTGTTCTAGATTTTAATCACAGCACATAAACTGGATTAATTTTAAAATTGCTAAAACAACAAGCGGCACTTGAAACCGAGTTGTTTTCCAAAATGTAAATTAACTCTTTTGTTAATTTGTTATAGATTTTAATCACAGCACATTAACTGGAGTAAGGTTAAAATTATTAAAACAACAAGCGGCACTTGAATCCGAGTTTTTTTCCAAAAGAAATGATTGAGGAACACTCTTCAATGTTCAAACACAAAAAAGGCGATCTTTATTTAAATTTTACTTCTTTTATACAATATTTATTCTTATTAATTTTACATACTTGGCATTTTTAAATTTAAGTTCATTGGCTGTGTGGCCATGAACATGAGACAACCAAAAAATACCTAGAATGCAATTTTGTATATATATGTAGGTGAACGCACTACATAAACATTACAAAAAAATAAAAACTGCATAATAAACAATCGTCAATTACAAACAAATATATAATAAACGAAACTAATAAAATTGCATTCTAAGTATTGTATTACAATTTTATGAACAAGACAAATAAAATAATGCATGATCCACAAAAAGAATTGCTCAATTTTATGGAAAAGAATGAAAACTAAAAATTAATAAATTTACAAAATTGTACAACAAACAAAAATAATACAACTATGAACATCCTCCCCCCGTTGAGCGCAGCTCAAAAGCCTGTGTTTAAGATGCTGTTGGTGGTAGTTTATGATATTCTGAGTTGAAGTGGCGGGTAAAAAAAAATCTTCTTGTTTAAATATGTACTGTGAAATCCGATGTTGTTTGAAGGTTGCGAGGAGCTGGAGTTGGTGTTGGTTTGAAGTTACATTTCCCTTTGATGATTAAAAAGACCACGATGCATCCGGTAATGATTAATGTGGAATAGCCGATCGTTATGTGGTGGTAGTTGTGTGCATCAATTTGGTTTGGAAGCTGGAATATCTTTTGTTCTGCTAATGAAGTTTGTAATGCTGTTAAGTTCTGTATTTGTGAGATGTACTCGCTTTTATGCATTTCATGTAAAAGCGGTTTGACAAGTTTCGTATGTGTTTCTTCCGTGATTTTCCAGAACTTGATGTATGATGTCTTTATCGAACTGGATATTCTCTGCCGTGCCGGTATGGTTTTGGAATTGTGCTGCAGCACGCATTCTGGTTCCAAACTAAGTAAGCCTGATCCTTTTAGAGTTAAATGCGTGATCTCCTTTTTGCATACGGCAGTTGCATGAGATGAAGATTGTGTTGCATATATCCACTTGTTCTGATGCCGTAGTGAGACCCACGCAAAATTTGCTGTTAACTGCTGTAATGTACAGTCTGACTTTGTTTTATTTCTAAACAGATTAACTTCACAAGCGCATGCTGCTGCACCTTGCCCGTGTTGAATTTGACCCTTGGAGCATATATACATTTCTTCTTTGAGAGTGATGCACCCATCGAGTTCCGAGTTAATCATGGTAAAATGTTTGTTTTGAAAACTATTGATTGCTAACAGCGGAGAACATGGTTTTATTGATACCAGCGTGTTGTTAATCCACCTTGGTATTGGTATCAGATTGAACAGATCGAATTTTTCACTCTCAATTAGTGGTAAGATAACACTAAAAATTGCTGTGGTATTTGTTAGTCCTCCTGTGACCTTCATGAGTTTTTATAGTTGTAGGAAATCTTCTCTTTTTGCAGGAAAGTGAAGTGATTCGGGCAGATGAAGTGATATTTTGTCTTTTTCATGTTGTAGTTGAATCGGAGTAAGTAATGACGGGCTTATAATACCATGATGTGTATTTGTTAGAATATCTAGAATTAAGGATTGCGTTTGGTCTAAACTTGCTGCCATAATTGTAAGTTGAATGCTTAATGACGAGAAAATACGATAGGTTCTGTCTTCTTCATTGTTGTCACGTATCCGGTTGTATATTTGTGTTATTTGGAAATCCATGTTGTCAAACTTTTTCTTCACGGCTTCTTGGTCCAATTTAATAATGTTAATTGTAGAATCAATAATTGACGTTTGATTCTTTAATAGGTTGAGTAAATGGGCTTCATTTTTTTTAACTTGCGCTATTGTGTGTGCCATTGTTTTTGCATATTCGGAGTGTAGTACTCCAAATAACGTATGCGCAATATTTCCGACAAGATCAATTGCAGCTCTTTTATGCCTTTTCCCTGAAAGTAATGTGCTGTCCATTAGTAGCCTAGCCTCAGTATGTTCAAAATAATTGACTAGATCTGTGCATAGTGTCTTTTGCTGCATTTCTTTGCATAAATGACTAAGTGCCTTGGTTCCACTTGAGAATAGAGCTAATTCAGACCAGAACCCTTCCAACTCATAATAAATTAAAAATTGCCATTCTGTAGGAGAGATAAGTGTTGTTCCAATTCCCTCATAGTAAATGCCAGGCTGTGTTCCAAATTCTTTATTGTAGATATTTGTTCCTAGTACCAGTGGTAACAGCATAAGAGTCATTATCATCGTAGCAAGGTTGAATTGATGATTGGACGTGCGTCTCCTTTTCGTTGGGCTTTCAGATTCATTATTGTTTTGGTGGATGTTTGATTCAATTACTTGATCTTGTGCAGATATGTCGTTAACGGGGGGCTAAACGTGTAATTGGCCTTATGTAGCAGCCAATTGAGGTTTTACCGTCGGCTACTCGGACGAGATCGTCATCTCCTTGATGTACCTTTATGACTCTGCCCAAGGGCCACTGTAGCGGAGCTGTGTTGTCTTCTTTGATTATTACCATGTCCCCGGGTTTAATATTGATTGCTTGAGTTTTCCATTTGTGTCGATATTGTAGTTCATTTAAATATTCCCGTGACCATCGCCTCCAAAACTCGTTTTTTAGATGAGTTACTAATTTCCACCTGGTCAGTAAGTTACCTCGTTCTTCTGTGCAATTTGCGTCAACTTGAGCATTTAGGGGTTCCCCAATCAGGAAATGTCCCGGAGTTAACGCTGCTAAATCATTCGGGTTTTCTGACATCGGGCTGATTGGCCTTGAATTGAGAATTCCTTCAATTTCAATTACTACTGTGTCCAGCTCTTCATAAGTGAGCGATGCTGTTGTGGCACTTCGGACAAGAAGATGTTTTGCTGACTTTACAGCGACTTCCCATAAGCCACCGAAATGTGGTGCTCTTGGGTGTAAAAAATGAAATGTTATTCCTCTCGATGTACATTCTCTGCTAATTATGTCTTGAGCTGAGCCAGAATGGATAGTTTCTGATAGTTCTGTTAACTGATTTTTTGCCCCTACAAAATTGGTAGCATTGTCACAATAGAGTTTCCGGCACTGACCTCGCCTACTTATAAATCCTTTTAATGATCCTATAAAGGCTTCGGTGGTAAGATCACTAACTAGCTCCAAGTGTACTGCCTTAGTAGCAAAGCAGCAAAACACTGCGATGTACACCTTTTGAGGCTTCTTCCCTCTCAGCTTGTAATGAACCCGAAACGGTCCACAAAAGTCAACCCCAGAGTTGATGAATAGTCCAGCTGGTGTGACACGCGCAGCTGGTAAATTGCCCATGATCTGATTGCGTAATCTTGGCTTGGCCTTGGCGCATCGAACACAATGTTGTACAATAGATCTGGCTACTGCCTTTCCCTTGATTGGCCAATATCTCTGTCTCATATGTGAAAGGAGTGCTTGGAGACCGCAGTGTCTATTTTGATCATGCACCATTTGCATAAGTAATTTTGAAATTGGGTCATTGTAGGGAAGCAGCATTGGATGTTTGGCATCATATGAAAGCAAAGGTGTGCTTAATCGTCCTCTTATTCCGTCATCGACGTAAAAATTATTGAGTAGAAACTTGGCTCCAAGAGGGTACCGTCCTATATTCTTATTTGCAATTTTCTGCAGACATTTAGTTGCGAGGTACGGTGCAGCTCGTGTACCGTAGGTTATTGTGTTCAATTGATAATACTTGATTGCTGCAGTTGGATTCTCTCTCCAAATAACAGTTTGAAATTTCCTGTCTTCCGGGTGTATAAACATTTGTCGATACATTTTTTCGACGTCCGTGGTGAAAACAAAGCGTGGTAGTCGAAAACGGAGTATGATGGAAAACAGTTCACTTTGAATTGTTGGACCAGTATACATTAAGTCGTTGAATGATATCCCAGTAGAGGTCTTAGCCGAGGCATCAAATACTACTCTTAATTTTGTGTCGAACTTTCAGGCTTGAGTATGCAGTGGTGAGGAATGAAGTAGTTAGGTTTAACTAAGGAATTGACATCTATTTTGGTCATATGACCTAGTGACTCATACTCTTCCATGAATCGTTTGTATGTATTTTTAGTTTCTGGTGCTTTTGCAAGTCGGCGCTCTAATGCAAGAAATCTGTTGAAGGATTACTGCAAAATGGTAGTCTAACAACAAATCTTCCATTTTGATCAAATGTCTAATTATTTGCGAAATGATTTTCACAAAGCTTTTCTGAAAGAGAAAGCGTCCTGTCTGCTGCTTCCACCTTTTCTAGTTCCCGTAGTTGAGTAATGGTTTCTTCTAGATTGATTTCTTCTTCAGTACAGATCCCACAGGTTGCCGATGATAGCTGACTTTCACCAACCCTTCCTGAAATGACCCATCCTAATACCGTATTTTGCAAGGTCGGCAACTCATTACCCAATTTTATTTGTCCGATTGACAATAATTGGTGATAGAATTCTGCACCTAGAAGCACATCTATTTTATCAGGGCGATTGAACTCCGGGTCTGCAAGTTTGATATTTTTGGGAATTAGCCAATTATGAATGTCAATTATTTGTAAAGGCTGTGAGGAGACTATTTGAGGAAGAACAGCTGCTTCAATTTGCGTAGTGAAGTTGTTGAGCCTCGAATATAATGCGATATTGACTCTGTGCCGAACCTTAGTGTTGCTTGCTCCAATGCCGCTTATACAGATCGGAGCTGGCTTTGTTGAAAGGTCTAAGCGCTTAACTAATCGTTCGCTGACAAAATTTAGTTGAGATCCTGAGTCGAGAGTTGCTCGGCATTGTATTTCTTTTCCGCTTGCTTTAACGATGATCAATGCTGTTGTGGTGGATGGTAGCAGCGAATTAAAACACTTGTTGCTGTTTCAGTGGTTATAGGCAAACTCTTCAAGTTTATTTAAGTTTTCTTACTTCTACTTATTCTTAAAATGTGTTATACTTAAAGTGTTACCTTAGTGTTAATAAAAGTAGTAACAAGGTTGTATTGTTTAAGTGTACTAAATCGTTTATAGCCAATGTTGCCATTACACCTCCCTTCCGGGGGAAAAATGTTGAATCAACACAGTTGATCAGGCTGTTTTGATTCAAAATTTTTTCTTTTTTTCTTTTTATATATGTATATTATATGTATTTTTGGAATTTAAATACTAGATCTATATCTAAGTTTATGTTTAGTTATACTTTTAATATAAAAAGCTATATAATTTAATGCTTTCAATTTTCATTACTTATCGTAGATTGTTTTAGTTTTTTTTCAATATTTTTCTTTCTTTTTTTTTTTTTTTTTTTTATCCTTATACATTCTAAAATTTATATTGTATTCATTAAAAATAGTTTATACTCAACAACAATACTTGGGTTTTATTTGGATTCTTCTTTTCTACTATGCACTACTATTTGTTTAAATTTTTAGAAAAGAAAAACAAAATTGTGTTTTTATTAAATCGTGAAAAATTACGTAGTACATACATAAATGGTTTGTAAAACAAAATTCAATTAGTTTTGTTTTAAAGCAAATATTTTGTTGTTTTGTTTTTTTTTTTTTTTTTTGACAATTTTGTTTTAAAAATATTATGAACTTAATTGAAATCCATTTTTAGTTTGCGATTATGTTTTAGTTTTATCTAGTTTAAATAAAATTATTATTTTTTTCGATATTTTAGCAATATTTTATGCTTTTCTAATTCTATTTTTATGTATGTTTTTTTCTTTTTTTAAATTTTCATTGTATATAATGACATTTACACCATTAATATTTTTTACAATGAATGGACCATCATAGATGGGTTTAAATTTATCATACGGTTCTTTTTTGATATATACTTTATCATTAATTTTTAAATTGCACGGGTTTGCAAATTTATCATACAGATTTTTATTTCTTTTCTTATGTTTTTCTAACAGTTCGTTTGCCATAGTGTGCGACTTTTGTAATCTATATTTAACCTCTTTGCTATAACTTTCTACATTATAAATAGGATCAATTTTATCCAGTTTCAGTTCATTTGGCATAATTGCTTCTTTTCCAAATACAAGTTCAAACGGTGTATATTTATTATCAAAAGTTGAACTTAAAGTTGTGTTATGGAAGAAAGTAAAATATTTTAAGTAAGTATCCCAGTCCGATATGTTTTCGCTGATATAAGATCTTATGTACTCATTAAAAACTCTATGATTTCGTTCAGCTGTTCCTACGGTTTGATGGTGGTAAGCGGTTGAAAAATTTAACTCGATGTTTAAATATTTGCATAGTTCGCAAAAAATATCATTTTTAAATTCAGTACCTAAATCAGTTTTAATTGAATTCATTCTACCGTAAATCAAAATAAAATTTTCAAAAATTGCTTGTGCAGTACAGTTTTTGCACTTTTATCTGGTATAGGTATAGTAACAAGATATTTTGTAAAATCGCATATTAATGTTAAACCATATTTATTTCCATATTTTGATGTTGGTAACGGACCAATTGTGTCCAATACTACCACTTTAAAAGGTTTAATCGGTGTGGGTGTAAGTGTGAGTTTTTCTTTTGTTCCGATTCTAACTTTATTCGTATTACATTCTGTGCAATTTTTAATAAAAAAAGCTATGTCCCTAGTCATTCCTTTCCAGTAATATTTTGTCTTTAATTTTGCATATAATCTTTTTCTGCCACAATGACCACCTAAAATCGGATCAGTGTGATGAATTTTCAATAGTTTTGTCTGTTTTTCTTTATCAAATACCATTTCTATTGGTTCCACTAACATTATTTTCAGAGTTGTTAATACTCTATTACCATGGGTTTTTAATTCATCAATTTTGTATTTGCTAAAAAATGAATCGTCCTTAGACCATTCTAATATATAAATATTATGATTGTTTGCTTCCCTTTGAAGCATCAAAAGCATTTCCTCGAAATTCAATGTTTCGTTGACAATCTTAATATTTATTAAAAATTTCAATTTAAATCTGTTAAATATTTTAAATTTTATGTTAGTTAAATCATTATGTTCATAATTTATTTCTGATTTGATTTTCGAAATGGTTTTGTTAAAATTCTGGGAAAATTTGTCGTATACTTGTAACTTAATTTCATTGTAATTTTCTGAAGTTGGTTTGTTTATATAATTCCGCTTGGACATTGCTCGAGTTGTCACGGCGAGAATTTGTTCAGTATATATCTCTTTTTTCAATTCGTCAATTGAAATACGAGATAATGCATCTGCACCAACGTTATCTTTTCCTTTTATGTATTCTATTAAGAAATTATATTCTGAAAGTTTAAGTCTTATATTCGTTAGTTTGGATGATGGATCCTTCATATTAAATAAGTAGACTAACGGTCGATGATCAGTTCTGACAACAAAATTTGTTCCATAGACATAAGGTCGGAATTGATTTATGGCAAAGTATATTGCGTAAAGTTCTTGTTCTATTACTGGTTTTCTTTGTTCTGATTTACTAAACGCCTTAGATGCGTAATACACTGGCAAATCATGTCCATCAAATCTTTGAAGCATCGACGGTAATTATAAATTCTTTCGTAAAATCGGGGTATTGGAGAATTTTGGGTGATATAAGTTCTGATTTTATGGTTTCAAAGGCTTTCTGACAATTGTTGTCCCAAATAAAATTTACTTTTTTTCTTGTTATGTAATTAAGAGGCGCAGCATGTAAAGCAAAGTTAGGAATAAATTTCCTGTAATAATTAGCAAAAGCTATGAAACGTTTAACAGCGTCTTTGTCTGTTGGTATTGTGTATTTTTGTATTGCATTTATTTTTGAATCATCAGGTAAGAGCCCGTTCGAGGTACATTTGTGTCCTAAGAATGTGACTTCGGGTCTAAAAAAATTGCATTTGTAAGGGTTAATTTTCAAATTGTACTTTCTTAACGTTCTAAAAACACTAGCCAAATTCTTTAAATGATGTTCCTTACTGTTTCCTATAACAATAATATCGTCCATATACAAAAATGCTTTATTTGGTTCTAAACCTGAGAATGCTATAGACATCATCCGAGAAAAAGAGTTCGGAGCTACATTCAGTCCGAATGGTAAAACCTTCCATCTAAATGCTCCTTGATCTGTACTAAATGATGTTAAGTCTCTTGAGTCTTCGTGAAGCGGTATCTGGTGAAAACCAGAGAAAAGATCGATTATCGAGAAATGTTTAGCTCTACCAAGATTGTCGAGTATATCATCAATCCTTTGCAAGGGGAATTTGTCAGCTATGAGTTTTTTATTAATTGCTCGAAAATCAACGCACATACGATAAGATTTGACATTATCTGGACTTTTCTTCGGAACTAAAATTAAAGGACTGTTATAATTTGACGTGCTGGGTTCAATCAAGTCATTTGCTAGTAAGTTCTGAACTTGCTTTTTAATTTCGCTTCTTTGTGTATATGGGAGTCGATAGTTTTTGATATACACAGGTGATGTATCATTGAGTCGCAGTTGCTGTTCATAAAAATTGTTTATGGTCATCTTATCACTTTAGAGAGTAAAGATATCTGCGTATTCCTCACATATTTGCATTAGATCTTCCTTGACATAGTTTGGCATTTTATCATTCAAGATAATTTTTAAGTTTTCAATACGTTCCTGTTTCAAATTATTTTTATTAATTGAATAAATATTATATTCTGAAAGTTTTTCAGTTTTAAGTTTATAGTTATGCACGAATTTCGTTCCATCCGTTGTATTTAAAATACGTAAAACAGGTGTTTTGGTGTTTATAATGCATTTACTTATAAATACACCCTCACAAATTTCTTGTGAATCAACAAAAAGCGGTTCAGTTACATTTTCTAACTGAAATAATCTAAATACTTCACACCTTGGTGGAATGAAACATGAGTTTTTACTAATACCATGAGAAATAGGAATAATTAGTCTTTCGCCATATACATGAAATGAAACCGTCATTGAGTTGTAATCTATTTGACACTTATTTGTTTTTAAAAAATCTTTGCCCAGAATACCATCAGATGGGATATTGTAGTGTACCCATGTCGCCATACATCTTGCACAGTATGTAAATACCAACTTTAAGTGTGTAGCGCGACAAGCGATAATGTTACACATGTTGAAGTGGGTCAAAAGAGTATTGTTTGCTTGCATTATTGTTGGCACATGTAAATTTAAGATGTAATATAATATTTGATAATTGTAACTTTAATTTCTATTTTCTTTTATTTATGAATTTGTAAAATATTGAGTGATTCAGAAATCACTCAATGACCTAAGAAATTTTAGTATATAAGCTAGAACAAATTGTAAATAAAATAAGATTATTACAAGCAATTGAATTCGGCACTTGTTTGCCTTTTGTATTTGTTTTAATCTCCATTAATTCGGCAGTTCCTTTGAACGCCTTGCAAATCAGCTGAAACCCTGACAGCTACTAAAAATAACCAAGGGCTGTAGGGAAATATTTAAACACTACACATTTCACAATAAAAACTACACATTTCATGGCGATCCTGCCTACAAAACCTGAAAACTGATCCTGCCGACACCACATAAAGATGATTTATTTACAATGCGTATTTACAATTCAAAAAGTAGAAGAGAAGAAAACCCAAAACGGACACAGTCGTAAAATTGTTTAAAAGTATTGTTTGATTAAAAATAAATTGTCCAGAATAAAGAATCCAGAAATTAAAAATTTGCTAGTAATAGAAAGTACCAATCATGACTCGTGGAAATCAACGTGACTTAGCCTGTCAAAAGAACACCAAAAATTTGGCTGAACAAAGCACTGACAATCTAAAACGACGTAAACACGTTTGGGTTTGGTTTATAAAAATAGCAAATGTAAGATGTTCTCTAGTTTCAATATTTTAAGTTTTGCTTAAATAATTTACAATTATACATACATACAAACTTAACTTAAAACAGCATTAAAATAATATAAAAATTAACAAAAAAAAAAAAAAAAAAAAAAAAAAAACATACAAAAGAAATAGAATTATAAATACATACATACGTTAATTTTACTTACAAATTAATTAATTGAATATATAAAAACAAATGGGAATTTAATTAAAGAATGAATATTTAAATGAAAACCTCTTGAATATTATTATATATATGTAGTTTAAAATATAAAATAATTATACATACATATATACATTTTTATTTATTTCTTAACATTTTTAACTTACACACAAATACACACAACTTCCAACATTCATGTACACATACTCTTTACTTAACCATCAACAAAGCAAGTCTTCTTATTAAATAAATCAAGTTAAGATATTACAAGATATTATTAATTGAAATCATACAAGCATTAAAATTATATCTAAATAGAGACAGACGGAATAATAGGGAGAGACTTCTTAAGAGAATACTTATGCAAAATAGATTACGAGACATTCACAATTTCTTTGTTTACCAATAATGAAACCATAATTCTGCCAATGCAACCAAAAGCATTCGACACATTAAAAATAACTATACCACCACGAACAGAAATCATACAACCATTGAAATTAAACCTTACAGAAGATTGCGTAATACTTAATAATGAATTAAAAAGCGGTATTTTTTTAAGTAATTCAATAGCACCAAAAAACGGAATGACACACATTAAAATTTTAAACACAACAAATGATACACAAATTTTACAGGGCATTAAACTGCATACTGATCCACTAAAAAACTATGACATATTAAATTTCAACAATATAAACGACAACGAACGGTTCAACAAATTTTTGGATGACTTGAAATTAAAACATAATGACATACATATAAAGAAAATAAAGAGACAAATAAAGAATATAATGAGGCAAATAATAAAGAACATAATGAGGCAAATAACAATTTTAGTGAAACACGTGTAGAAGAAAAGAGTATGGAAAAATGTAATTCTCAGAAGCCTGATCAACTTCAAATATGGGAATGCACATCCATAAGTGATATAAAAAACATTAAGAAATTGCAATTTAATAGAATTGAAAACATAAAAGAAGTCGACATATATATTGAAAATAATATTGTGCACATTGGACATAATGATAATTCATCGAAACCAGTTTCGACCATGAAGAAATTGTGTACCCAAAATAAGAATGCTATGAATATAGGATGTAACGATAATTCATCGAAACAAGATTCGATTATGAAGAAGTTACATACCAAAAATATACATGATAATAATATGCATGCAAGATTCAGCGATAACTCAGCGAAACTAGATTCGATACTGAGAAAACTGATATCAAAAATGAGTAAAGAAAATATAAAAGAATTAGCGCTAGCAAATAACGATAAAATATTTAAAGTATATACGAAAGAAGAATTAAAAGAAGCATATGCAAAGATAAAAATAAATAACAAAAGTCCTCAACTAAAAATATTAATATACAATGCCCCAAAAAGAATAACAGATGATATTCTAAAATATAAACTAATTGACGAATTCCACAATACCACAAACGCAGGCCACTTAAGAATTAGAAAAACAATTATTAAACTTAAACAGCGATACATATGGAAAAACATGAATAAAATGGTTAAGAAGTTTGTATCATACTGCGACAATTGTAAGAAAAATAACCAAACTAAAATACTCTCTAAATAGAGCTAATAATATGCTATTAAGAGCTAAAAAAAAAAAAAAGAATTAACAATACAAAATACACAAACAAATTAAATCTAAAAATAGGAGACCTAGTGTTAATCAGAGTAGAAAATAGAAAGAAAAATCAAAGTCCATATAAAGGACCCTATACAATTTTAAAAAGAAACAATGTAAATACTATAATAGACTACCACGGAATTGAAAAAGAATTCCATAATAATCAATTAAAACCATATATAGGCTTTAGAAACAATAATTAAGTACACAATAAACACTAAAAATTATAAGAATACTATTATAAAAATTATAAAAATATAAAATACTACGTTAAGAATTATTATAACTATATTAAGAATTACTTTGTAAAACTATAACATATGTAAATAGAAATTAAGAATTATTTTACAAATATTGTCAGTACTATGAATATCAAGAAAAATCAATCCCCTAATTTTTCTCTTAGCGGTGAGGGTGTAGTGTACCCATGTCGCCATACATCTTGCACAGTATGTAAATACCAACTTTAAGTGTGTAGCGCGACAAGCGATAATGTTACACATGTTGAAGTGGGTCAAAAGAGTATTGTTTGCTTGCATTATTGTTGGCACATGTAAATTTAAGATGTAATATAATATTTGATAATTGTAACTTTAATTTCTATTTTCTTTTATTTATGAATTTGTAAAATATTGAGTGATTCAGAAATCACTCAATGACCTAAGAAATTTTAGTATATAAGCTAGAACAAATTGTAAATAAAATAAGATTATTACAAGCAATTGAATTCGGCACTTGTTTGCCTTTTGTATTTGTTTTAATCTCCATTAATTCGGCAGTTCCTTTGAACGCCTTGCAAATCAGCTGAAACCCTGACAGCTACTAAAAATAACCAAGGGCTGTAGGGAAATATTTAAACACTACACATTTCACAATAAAAACTACACATTTCAATATTAAAGCTGTCAGGGACTATATGAAAAACTTGTGAAATTGAATAATTAGCAATTAACAATTTTGTAGCAATTGTACCTAACGACTTTGTTGTATCTGTTGTTATGCCAACAATGTTAACTTTATTCGACTCATTGATTGCTATGAAATTTTTTACAGAAGAAAATTTCAAAATTGATATATCTGCTTGCGAATCTACTAAAAATGTGTTTTTTTTGTATGATGCCGTACAATTTAAACGTATAAAATCTGAAAAATTAAGGTTGAAGCTGTATACTGATTTAAAATGATTCTGTTTATCTACAATTGACTCTCTTCCACCCTCACCATATCCTGCTGAGGGACTTCCGAGTTTAAAGTTCTCACTGATGCATTCTGGTGAGAAAAATTTCGCCCCGAATTCCGATTATACCTGGAATTGTTATTATAATTGAAATTGTTGTTGTTTCTACCTCGGTTGTTGTACCTATTATTTCGAGAATTATTTTGACTGTTACCTCTAGAGTTATTATTGTGCGCATTCGACCTATACGATTGTTGATGATTATTATTACCACGGGGGAATCTAAAGTTCGACTGATGATTTTGGTTAAAGTTTGTTCTATTTCTGTTGTATCTCATCGTCAAAACATGTCTATCTTTTTCTGTGTTTGCTTCTTCTACTATTAGCTTTGCTACTACATCCTTGGGTTCTTGGAAAACTGTAGACGCTAAAATAGCTTTGACTAGATCTGATTTAGCATTGTTTCTGCAGATGTTTACCGTCTGCTCTATAGCCATTTCGTGCGCTTTTTCTTTTGTAATGCCCTCTATAACAAGAGAACGCTCTAAAGCATCCGCCAAATTTTCGACATCTTTTGAAAAATCTACATAATTATTTTGCTTGACATGCATAGCAGCAATTCTGCCCGCTACAATTTTAGAATTGTCCGGTTTTATTCTGGATTTAAGTGAGTTTTTTATTTGAGCTATGCTTGAAATATCATCGGGTAAAACCTCTCTAGCTTTTCCGTCCAACTTAGATTTTATAAAAGAAATGAAGCATGTAATCATGTTTGGAGCGGTTATTTCCTCAATCAAGTTGATTTTATCTAAAAATGAATTTAGTGTAAGGGGATTTCCGTCGTAGTTTTCCCGTATAATATTAGAGCACATCGATATAAATTTCGTTTTTTCTTCTATGGACGCCATTGTTAAATTTAGTCTATTACCGCTAAGTGTATTAATTGTACCTTTGATATTTGATGATTTTGTATCCGTATCTATACTCGTATCCGAGTTATCAGCGTCACTATCGGAACTAAAATCTGTTAAAATTTCTTCCTTAACAACTTCAAACAAATTTTCACCAAATGGGATTTTAACTTTACATTCTAACTTGATAAAACTTCTCAACAGTAACTCTCTGCAATGTACAATTTTATTATGCACTTTTTGTTTTGTCTCACTAGGCAAATGATTACTAAAAGGTTTTGTAAATATTATTATATTGTTGTAATTTTTAATAACAAGTTTAATATATTCTTGAATTTTATTTTGGTTGCTTGAAATTGGTCTGTTTTGCAATATTCTTTTCTTTACTTTGTCAAATTCAGATACTAGTTCATAAAACTTTTTAATGTCGAAATTATTTGTTGACATCTACCCGTATAATTTATTTTAAATATGTCATCTTTTTATAAAAGTGATAGCAAATTCAATTTAATATTTTATAAATTAAAAATTGTTTATATAAAATAATTTTATACATTTGTATGTATGTATATATTTTTGTTTATATATATTTATCTTCCTACATACACTCGTATGTATGTATATATGTAGTTTATCTGATTATATGTATGTTTTTATTGTAATGTTTTTTGTTGTTTGTTCAATGTTTTTGTTAAAAACAACCCTTAAATTTTGTTTTTTTTTCTTTCACAGCACATACCTGTGTACATATAATTTGTATACGTATACACAGTTTCCCACATAAATCAACGCAAGACTTTTTTCATTTCAAATTGTTATTTATTTGTATGTACTTATATTACAAATTTATTTGCAATGTACATATGTATATTAAAAGTAAACAAATAAAATTTCAAGATTTTATTTTAATTTAATTTGTTTTAAATATTCTTTGTGTTGTTTATGTGTGTATGTGTTTGTGTTTTTGATTGTGTTAGAGGGTTTTTGTACCCTGCAGGAAGCCTGGGTGCAAATGAAGGCAAGTCAACACCTTAAGAACCATTTATGCTGTCAATGTCAACAATAAGTCTACACTTTTAACTCTGCCGCCGTCATTGAAATTGTGCCGGCTTCATTCTGTGACTGCGTTTCTTCTTATTTTGTTTTGTTGTGTCATTTTCTTTAGTGGAAAAAAAATTTAAGTGAACAAAGTTAAACGCATTTTGTGTAAAAAATTAAAAAGTAAATTCATTTCATTAAATTGTGATTAAAATAAGAGTAAGTATTAGTGAAAGTTTTAAAATAAAGAAAATGTACATAATATGCATGTACATATGTACGAAAATGCACATCTTTTATTGCAAACTTAAAGCAAACAAAACAAGTTAAAAATAGTGGAAAATGTCTAAGATGATTGGAAATAATAATGTTCGTATGTTAGCTACCTTCGTCAAAAGTATTATATAGTACATATGTATTATACATTACTAATTTTGTTTAACGGATTCCAAAAGTACTCTACAAATAAGAGCTGCATCATTTTTTATTGCATTATACTTTTATTCAAATATTGCGCTATATTAATTGATATTGTCGTCGTCGAAAAGTATGAAATTGTTATAAATTAACAACCGAGCAATAGATTTTTTAGCGATATCGTCCATTTGTTTGCAGGGACTAAGTATGAGCAAGAGAAACTATAAAAGATTAGTGAAGAAGCAGTCAATTATATATATAGAGTACCTAGTCAGTAGTAACAATAGAAGTACCTAATCAGTAGTACCGGCGCCTATAGTTAATATCTGGTCCCAAGTAGAGTACCTAGTCAGTAGTAACAATAGAAGTACCTAATCAGTAGTACCGGCGCCTATAGTTAATATCTGGTCCCAAGTAGAGTACCTAGTCAGTAGTAACAATAGAAGTACCTAATCAGTAGTACCGGCGCCTATAGTTAATATCTGGTTCCAAAAGGAGTACCCAATCACTAGTACTAATAGAACTAGTGCATTCGCAATGACACGTACATGTTAAATGTCTATTGCAGCCAACATTGCAAAAGGGTAAGTCAGTAGTCCTGGTGACAATGTCAGTAGTGATTCAGTACTGTTTCACTATTGACATTTCCTACAGGGTATATTTGTGTAAGTGTATTATAAATGTAAAATGTTAGTAAAAATGTATACATACTTATGTATATGGATAAATATATTAGTTTTTTTTTCCAATATACGTTTTTCATTGTTGTCATCTCTTGTTGTTTTTATGTAGTTGCTACTGTTTATATGTAGGTTTGCTGTATGTTTCTTCGCGCTGCTTCTGTTGTTTTCCCTTTGTTAATTTTCGGCCTTTTTTTTTGTGCTGCTTCTGTTGTTTTTTCCTCTGTTTTATTTTACTCTGCTTCTTCGTTCTGTTATATTTTTCTTCTTGCACTCGTTATTTTGCTTTTAAATGTTTTTGTTGTGTTGTTTTCTTATTGTTGTTGTGTCTGAATTATTTTTTTTTTGTTAATTTTGTTTCTCTTTGTTGGTTAATGTTGTATACTACCCTACCAGAAATATATGACCTGTACTAACACACTCAAACATTTTTACTAACACTTTCGCAATAATTTTACGTTGAAGAGTTGTATTTATTTGACAATTGTCATGTTAGACATTCGAATTGTAATTTTATGGTAATTTTACTGGTTATTTGACTGCTCGTTTTACTTATAAATTGATTGGCAAATTTACGGATAATAACTTTCATAAATTTATAATACGTGGAAAATGAAAAATTATCTTCAGCTGATGTAAAAAATATATTGGACTATTGTCCAAAAGGCGCATGTTTTCGTTTTCGGTCTGTGGCGCTTCATTTTTGTGTGCTTATATGCATTCTGTTAAAAAGGTAAGGAAGGATTTAATAGTTTTCCCTTAAATAATTTTGTTTTGTAAATTTTACTTATTGAAAATATTGCGCTTTTGCAAATTTTTGTCTCTAACTTAGGACGAACTTTTAAAGCCATTAAATATGCTTTAGCAATTTCTATCACCTCCCGGCACTGAGGAGATATCTTCTCAAAAAAACTTCAAAGAGCGTTTAGGGTTATCACTACAAATAATACGTAAAATTCAATACGATGTCCATCCCACTTGCAATCTAAAGTCACGTGGCCTTACACTTACACAAAATTTAGTATTTTGAAAAGGATATGATGAAAACGATGGATATAATATTTGCCATATTAGATTTGGATATTGAAAGAACGACAGAGGCTTTGTTAAAAAATGTGCCCTATATTGTACACATCGTCAAGGGTATTTTTTATACATTCCCAAATTCATACGCATATGCATATAATATACATACATATGTACATATTATTAAATAAAATAATTTATAAATTTGCAAGATAATTAGAAGTTCGTTTATTTAATATCAACTAGCGGTCATCTGTGACCGTTTTATACATTATCAATGAGTGGTAAACTGTGGCTGCTTTATCCCTAGTCAATGATTGGTAATCTGTGACTGCTTGTTGACTAGCAAAAAGTATTAGAGTGAGCAGTACAGATATATGTTACTTACTCGAGAAAAATTCACAAGTGCGAGAGAAATACAAAATCACACGTACACAAAATAAGTAGTCAAATTCTTCATATTGCTCTTAAGAATGTGACTTGAGGTTGTGACCACTTGAGGGGTTATCAATGACAGCAAATTTACTTATCAATAACCCTTCACGTTCTGGTAGGGCTATGTATATATGTATTTGTTCCATGTTCGCAAGTGTTGTTTTCAGTTTTTTCTTTGAAGTTTCGATTTGATTTTGTAGAGATGTTGTAATTTTGTTTCATTTTTTTTTTCATTTAGTGTTTCTTTTTATTATATAGTTTCTTTTGATTTTGATTCTCTTTATAGATTATTTTATTATTCATTTTTATATCATTTCATTGTCATTTTGTTTCATTTTCATTTTGTTTCTTTGAATTATTTTCCATTTTTTTTGTTCTTGTTACTAGGTGTAATTTGTTTTCACTATACCTTTTTCGTATTGTATATTTTGTGTTCTTTTTGTTTTCAAGTTTTTAGTTTAAAGAAGTTGCAATTTTGGTACAGTATTTCCCAAAAGTTGAAAATATATGTATATACATATTTCTATTGAAATTTTTGTTTTTGTTGCTTTTAAATTTCAAATTCTTTTATTTTCGTGTTTTTTTCAATTTTTTTTTGTTTCATAATCATATATATGTATGTATGTATGTCTATAGTACAGTTTCTGTAATTTTCTAAACGTTTTGCAAAAAAAAAGATTTTTATATAAAATTTTCTGTAATTATTTGTAACTGTTTGTGTTTGTTTTTTTTTTATTTGTACATAGTACCGTTTTCAAAACTTTTTACAAAATTGTTATATGTATAAAATTTGTCCACTGTTATTTTCAGTATTTTTTGATTTTACTGTACTTTTTGGGTTTTGATTTTATGCTTTTTTTTGTTAACTCTTTGTTTTTTTATTGATTTTGTTTTTTTTTATTTAGACATATATGTATGTATGTAACAAATCTTCCAATTCACTGGGTAATCTGGTATGAAATTTTACTGCCGTACCTTCACTATAATCTCTTTGTATGAAGACTTTATTAAATCCATTTGGTAAAGTTGATGTGCCACCACCTTGAGACATTTTTAATCAATTACAATACTTTGTATTGCACAAACGATTATTCTAATATTTTTTATATTTTTCACCAAAGATTATTCAAATTTAGATTTTCGCTTCAATATATACAATTTTCTTTCAATTAGTTCTTTTCTACTAATAATATTTTAATTTGATTGAATTTTTCTTTTTTTATATTTTATCCGTGCTTATCTTTATGCCTCCACTGTCACGGTCGCCATGTGGTGGATGGTAGCAGCGAATTAAAACACTTGTTGCTGTTTCAGTGGTTATAGGCAAACTCTTCAAGTTTATTTAAGTTTTCTTACTTCTACTTATTCTTAAAATGTGTTATACTTAAAGTGTTACCTTAGTGTTAATAAAAGTAGTAACAAGGTTGTATTGCTTAAGTGTACTAAATCGTTTATGGCCAATGTTGCCATTACACTGTGCTGAGGAGAATGTAATTGCTTGAACTGGAACTTTTTGCTGTGGTTAATGATGCAGCTTCTTGTGCTGCAAGAGTTAGGCTTCCTTCAGATTCCCGAATTGTTTTTGAAGCCAACTTGCCTCTGTTTTGTTCTGAGGCTTCTAGGTGAAGAAGTGTGTTGTGCCTTTTGTTGCACTTCATGCAGCTTCTAGAAATGTAATTCTTTACGTTATGGCCCGTTTTTAAGCACTTAAAGCAATATTATTTCTCTTGAACCAATTGAATCCGAGCTGACGGTGATAATTGAAGGAACATCTTGCAAGAAAATAATGGGTGTTTATCGTTTTTGCACATGACACAAGCTTGGTCTTGAGTTAGCACGGATGTAAAAACTTTCGGTTGTGAAATTGGGCGTTTCTTTTTGGCTCCCATTGCTTCCATCGACTGAAAGTGTCTTTCCAAAAACTTCAAAAATTCCTTAATTGTTGGAACTTCTCGTGGTTGTGATAGCGATTGTTCAAAGCGCAATCGTGTGACTTGGTCTAAACTTTTCAGTAATAAGTGCAGCAGAAGCGGGTCCCAAGATGTTGTATCAATTTGAAGGTTGTGTAGTGCTAAAAGGCACTCTTGAGTCTTGTCATGAAGCTCTTTAAAGTTGTCATTACTCTATCATCGACCAATTCATTAACAAGTCTGCTGACTAGTAGCCGCTTGTTGTTGTAGTGGTCTACGACCATCTTCCATGCGGGTTCAAAATTATCTTCCGTTGCTGCAAAATGTTTTATTAAGTTTGCTGCCTCTCCTACCAAGTGCGTTTTTAAGTACCAAATTTTTTGAACTCTTGTGATCGGCTGGTTGACGACCAGTGATGAAAACAAATCATGAAACTCCTGCCATTTTAAATGATTTCCATCAAATTTGGGTATAGTGATTTTTGGCATTGGAATAGTTTCTGCCTGATGATGAACGAACTCTGATGGCTGTGTTGTGGACCTGTTGGTTACCTTTTTCATCACTTTCCTTACTTTGGTTTCCATTTCTATGAATCGTTCCATATTATATGCATGGTCTGTTGGATCATCGCACAATTCGACAATCTGTAAATGTACATCTTCAATATTTTGCCACAATGTAGTGGCAGTGGAGACATCTTTTTCTGTAAACTCATCCGTCATTAAGCGCTCGAGAGCTCCCATCATCGGACCCTGTCTACGAATTAGTTTTGTTATTCCACTAGAAACCTTTGCTTGAATCCCACTAGCTTCTGTTGATGTTGCTTCTGCACCTATTGCATGAGCCTCTTGTCCTAGCGGTTTGCCTGATGTTTGTGTAATCTTCAACATTGCTTGTTGTAGTACTTCCTTGTACTGCTGAACGATATTTCGTATAGCTTCGTAGTATTCATTGACGAAATACTCATGATCCAACGGTGGAGCTTTTAAAAAACGGATTTCGTTGTCGTAAGCCTTAAATGCCGACCACTCGTCCTCCAAACTTTTCACTCGCTCTTGAAAATAACTTCTAGTTGTTTTCCTTAATGACGGGTCCTTCTTGTAATTTCGGACGACCGTCTCAATTCTTTCACCGATGGCCATTTGTTTAATGATTAGCTCTTCAAATGTTGCCATAGTTGCTGATCTCGATTAGTTGGCTTCTGGAAATTCGCACCAAATGTGGCCTGTTGTACCCTTCGGACTGATGTCCTGATGCCGGACTAAAGAATTTGCAAAAAGTTGATTTGGCTCTAGGACTGTTGATGTCCTGTTGTAAGGACTGATGATGTCCTTGTATGCGAATTTGAAAGAGGATCCTGTGCCTTGTCACAGAATCACGTCGGGGTCACCAAAATGTAAATTAACTCGTTTGTTAATTTGTTCTAGATTTTAATCACAGCACATAAACTGGATTACACTTAAAATTGCTAAAACAACAAGCGGCACTTGAAACCGAGTTGTTTTCCAAAATGTAAATTAACTCTTTTGTTAATTTGTTATAGATTTTAATCACAGCACATAAACTGGATTAAGGTTGAAATTATTAAAACAACAAGCGGCACTTGAAACCGAGTTGTTTTCCAAAAGAAATGATTGAGGCACACTCTTCAATGTTCAAACATAAAAAAGGCGATCTTTATTTAAATTTTACTTCTTTTATACAATATTTATTCTTTTTAATTTAACATACTTGGCATTTTTAAATATTACAATAATACATATACTTAATATAATAATAAAACTTCAAAACAAAGAAAAAGAAATTACAACAAAACTCAAAAACAGTAATTAACGGGCACCAGTGTTGGTACAGTGAATAGTGCGGGCCCCGTGACACAAAATAAAAATTAATTATAAACAAAAAATTATTTATAATAAATGACCAGCCCAGGGCTTTTATGGCTCTAAGCTAGTGTCAGCCGTTCCATATTTTCCAAAAAAAAAAAAATAGATAAATAAAAACCATTTTTTGTGCTGATGCCGTTGTGTTGGTTGCTGTTTGACTGTTCATTGGCGAAGGCATAGCACTGGTCACTGAACACTCTAACGACAGCAATTAATACCATTGGTATCAGCATAACAGAATGAGCGTCCGATTTGAATTTTGCATACTGTTATGGTAGGTCAATTCAGAATTGACTTCTGTAACATTAGGGGGCTAAGGTCCAATTTTTTCTCTGTGTATGCTCACATTTGTCTCCATCGGCCGGATGTTTTCGCCTTATATGAGACCCAGGTGTCTGAAGACTCTGATCCACAGTATTTTCATATACCTGGTTATCACCTCCTATCACTTTTTAATTTACACAGGGGTCTTGCAATATACATACGTAATGAAGTTGTGTACCAGTGCCAGCAACCATGAGGCACGTCTGATCCTGAATTTAGCTGTCTTTGGGTTAAATTCAAAATCAGGACACACTATTTACATTTCGGGTTTCTTTACAGAAGTCCAAACGCGGAAAGGGATAAAACCTTATCCCACTTCGATTCCCTTTCCGATTCAATTTCGAAGATCCTTGAGAGCTGTCCGACCAGTGAAATTGTCGTTGCTGGTGATTTCAATGTTCACAACTCATCTTGGCTTCACCATTCGAGCCACACAACCCCAGAAGGCCAATATGTTGAGCTTTTCGCCGCGCATAATGACCTTGCGCAACTAGTGAATGAGCCAACACATATTTCATGTGTTGAAGGGCACAATAACAACACTCTCGACCTTTTTCTCACTTCGCACCCTGAAAAGTATGAAGTGAGTGTAAATGCACCTCTTGGTAACTCGGATCATTGTACCATTTCCGCCACCTTTTCGTTCTCTAATCTTCGCAACGTCTCCCAATCAGCTACGAGGCGTTTAAAATATATGTACGAAAAGGCGCGTTGGGCTGAGCTCAACGAGTTTTTCCGGCATTTTAATTGGAAGCTATGCTTTCTAGACAAAAACATCGATGCCATGGCGAAAATGGTAGAAAATATCATTTTGCTGGGAATGAAAACTTTCATTCCATCTAAGCAAATTTTGATTAAGCCGAAAGTTAAGTCTTGGTTCAATCAGACGTGCAGAAATGCAATCAGATCCAGAGAGGAAGCATTTAGTATCTGGCGTAATAATAAAAACGCCGATACTAATTCGCTGCGCAAAAAGGCGAGATCTTCATGTGCAAGAGTACTAAGGCGCGAAAAAGCTTTATACGAGCAGCGCTTTCGTACTAAAGTTCTTGATGCTCCACGGGGTAGCAAGAGCTTTTGGTCATTCGTTAAAAGAGTCAAGGATAATGCTAGTTCTTCAATTCCACCTCTTTTAAAGGACAACCATGTATTCACTGACCCGGTTGATAAAGCTAACCTTCTGGCTGAAATGTTTGCAAGAAATTCTCACTTGCCGGAAAGCAGTCAACCACTACCCGTTCTCGAGGGAGTATCTGTAACTATGCCAAAAATATTCTTTCGAGCGCGTGCAGTTAAAAAGGTTTTAGCGAAGCTTAACGTAAACAAGTCTCCTGGGCCGGATGGTATCTCAGCACTGGTCTTGAAACAGTGCTTTTCGACGTAAGCACGTCCATTGACACGCCTGTTTAACACTTTGTACCATGCTGGTGAATTTCCAAAGTGTTGGAAGGTTGCCAATGTAACGCCGATACCTAAAAAGGGGGAGGCCAACAACCCTGAAAATTACCGCCAAATTCCAATTTGTTCTGCGCTTTCCAAAGTAATGGAAAGTATGTTGAATTTCCATCTTGTGAAGTATTTGGAGCTCAACAGTTTACTTAGCGACCGGCAGTATGGCTTTCGTAGAGGCCGCTCTACGGGGGACCTACTTGATTTCCTTTCGGAGAATTGGTGTAATAGCATACATCATTCAGCAACAGGCCACAACCGTCGGAGATCCGGGCAATGCGGCAAAATATGAATGATAGGCTAAATCGCGATCTTCTGTTAATTTCAAATTGGGGTCATGCTAATAGGGTAAATTTTAACGCTCGAAAAACCCCATGTGCTGTGCTCACACATAGACGTATGACCGGACATGCTGCTCCATCTGTAAACATGGATGGTATAGAAATTGAGGAATCAGAAGCTCTTGATGTTCTTGGCATGAAAATTCATTGTGATGTTCGATGGAATGATCACATTTTTCATGTCTCAAAAGAAGCATTCAAGTGCCTCGGCTTTCTAAGACGGTGTAGGACATACTTCACTCCATCTGATCTCCTTAATATTTATACCACCTTTATCCGACCGAAAATGGAATACAACTCTCATGTATGGGCCGGTGCTTCAAAATCTATTTTGAAATTACTCGACCGCGTACAGGATAGGGCGAAGAAGCTTATCGGTGACAGTAGGGTAGCCAACTCTATTGACTCATTGGAGCATCGACGCAATGTTGGGTGTGTTTCGTTGTTCTATCGCTACTACAACGGAATGTGCTCTAATGAAATCAGGGAACTTGTTCCTGAAACCCGCCACTTTTCACGTATAACACGCTTTTCATCAGGAGCACATCCCTTTGTGGTCGATATGTCAGTGAACCGCACCACGCATTACAGAGAGAATTCGTACTTTGGCCGTACTGTTCGTATGTGGAATAAACTCCCCGCAGAGGTCTTTCCTGCCACTATCAGTGTGTCAGAGTTCAAATCGAATGTCCACAAACACTACTCCCTTTATCCTCCTTCCCAAAACCTATTTTCCTAGTTCCGGCTCAATGCTTTGCATACGTAGGGGTCATCCCCTGAGTGCTGGTCCTAATTAAAAAAAAAAAAAATTTAAGTTCATTGTGGCCATGAACATGAGACAACAAAAAAATACCTAAAATGCAATTTTGTGAATATATGAAGGTGAACGCACTACATAAACAGTACAAAAAAAATAAAAACTGCATAATAAACAATCGTCAATTACAAACAAATATATAATAAACGAAACTAATAAAATTGCATTCTAAGTATTGTATTACAATTTTATGAACAAGACAAATAAAAAATAAAAAAATGCATGATCCACAAAAAGAATTGCTCAATTTTATGGAAAAGCATGAAAACTAAAAATTAATAAATTTACAAAATTGTACAACAAACAAAAATAATACAATTATGAACAATATAATTTATTTTAATCAATGAAGTTAGTTTTTATATGTTTGTAAATACAAAAAATATTTTTCATTATTAAATAGAACACTTTTATAAAACAAGGTCAAGGGTTCTATAATTTCAATAGTGATTTTGATAACTGAGCCATTTTAATTATTTGTTTTAATTGGTAAGTAATAACTAAAATGTTAAAATCTAGATTATTGCGTAAAGAAATCGCACACACAAAGCGAGCTTTTCTACAAAGACTTAATAAAAATAAAGTAAGTGATACATTAAACATGAGCCTTCCTACTGAAAATTTGGTAGATGAAAGTGAAAATATAGATGACTTAAATGAAAACGTTGTTGAAATAAGTGTTGAAAATATCGAAAACTGCGAGCCGCAGAAATCAAGTTTAGCAACACAGCTAAAAGATATATTTTTGAAGCACCAAGTTGGTAGGAAGTTAGGGGACGACATTCTTAAAGTTTTGCGCGAAAATGGTATAGATGTTCCAAATACCACTAATAAACTTTTAAAACGAAAAACAACACCACTTGTTGTTCGAACCGTGAATCCCGAAAGTTATTATCATTTCGGGTTAAAAAATCAATTAATGAAATTAAACGACTATATCCCTGATATCGATGCTATTGAGCTGGATATCGGAATAGACGGCTTGCCACTTTTTGGTAGTAGCACTAAGAAAGTATGGCCGCTTTTAGGTACAATAATAAATTTAGAGGATAAGTGCATTTTTCCTATTGGAATTTATTTTGGGGAAAAAAAGCCAATGAACATTAACTCTTACTTGCACGAATTTGTGAATGAGTTAAAAGAATTAACTGCTACTGGAATTTTTATCAAAAATAAAAACGTGACTCTAGTTATTAGAGCATTTATTTGTGATGCACCAGCTCGGGCCTTTGTTACAAGGTGTGTAGGCCATAATGCATTTCAAGGTTGCAGTAGATGTTTACAAGTGGGAAGAAGAGTAGAAAAGGTTACCGTCTATTCCGCTATTCCGGGAGAACAACGAACAGATGGCTTATTCAAAAATAGAATTTGCCCTAGATATCATTTGAAAATATTTCCAAAGTGCTGGTGTTAACATGGTGAGTCAATTCCCTTTTGACCCTATGCACCTAATTGATTTAGGTGTAATGAGAAAAATGCTTAAATTAATAGAAAAGAAAATGAGTGAGCAAACAAAAATTTTAATGACAAATTGCTTGTTGTCGATAGTTGGTTTTATTCCAAAAGAATTCGGTCGAACACCTCGACCAATATATCAGTTGGATAGATGGAAAGCCACAGAATTCCGAGAATTTTTGTTGTACACAGGAATTCTCATTTTAAAAGATTTTGTAAACGATGACATGTATTATTATTTTCTTTTAATTCACTGTGCCTATAGACTTCTCTGTTGCTCGTGTAGTGCCATCTCTGATGACACTGCGCAGCACTGGCAATACTTACTAACCTTAAGCAACTATGTATAAGCAACTATGTATAAACTAACGAGTAGAGAAAGATAATTTAATAAACTCACTCTTTACTTGACTTCTTAAACAAAAGGTTGTTTCAATATTACTACGGATCATTTAATATATTACATTGTTTCAATATTACTACGGATCATTTAATATATTACATGGCGACCGAGACGGCTGAATTTGCAACGGCAAATTAAATAAGTAAAAAAAAATAACATAAAAAAATGAATTAAAATTAAAAAAATGAAGACCAAAAAAGAAAAATGGAAAAGAAGAAAAAAAAAAGAAATTTAAGCTAACAATAAAAAAACCATTAACAAAACTTACAAAACTTTCAACAAAGCATTTATATTAAATTACATCTACAGTAAAACTGAAAAAAAAAACGAAAGAAGAATTGAAATTTTTGTTAACGAAAAAAATGAAAGCATAATTCATAAAAATAGTTGTGCGGCTACGTAGTATATTTTTGTACCATGAGTACAGTCAAAACTGTACCAAAAGACAAATTAAAAAAACAGTAAAAATGAAAAAATGGTATTCGAAAAAAAAAGAGATGAAACCGTGGAAAAACTGTATTCAAAAAAAAAAAAAAAAAAAAACAGGTACAGAAAAAACGCTTAGTAACGAAAATACAATAGAGAAAAAAGCTGAAAAGAAATATATGGAATGAAAAATTAAACGAAAGGCAAAAGAAAACAAAATGAAATTGAAAAATTATATAAAATACATATAAAGGAAACTAAATGAAAAAAAATACTGTGCAACAAATATAATACAACATCATTTCACTGTAACAAACAAAATATACATACATAAGAACAACAAAAGCAGCACATATCCAACAACTCAAAACAAAGAAACCAAATCAACAAGAACACAGACACAACAACAACAACAACAACAACAACATCAACAGCAGCACGAAACTCAACAGCAAAAACAACAATGAAATATTAATACATCAACCATAGCAACACTAGGAGAGATGATATCAAAAGGCCTAAGCAACAGACAACACCATGATGGGCATCATTAAGTATTGTAATATAAAATATTTATACATATACATACATATATGTATACATACTAGTGATGTTGCGAATATCAATTTTTAGTATTCGCGAATACGAATACGAATATTTAAAACAGTATTCGCCGAATACGAATACGAATACGAATATTTCTTTTGAGGTTTATATATCAAATTTAATTGGAAAAAATCCCTGCCTTTGCGTTAGTAACTATAAATGAAAAAAAAAATTTGTGATTTAACATTATTATTGCATTAAGATGCCGAATTTGAAAACCTCTACAGAACATTTTTTAATTATTTTACTTACATACTTTCAGATTTCGTTTTTCTTACTCTGCGTGAAATACAATGGGTTTTTTTAATAAAAATTAATATATTTTTTTTCATTTTATGTACTTTTTTAAACTTTTGTATGATTTTTTTTTGGAAAATGTATGGGAAAATTATTCGAAAAATATTCGCTTGAATTTGGCGAATACGAATACGAATATCTTAAAACAGGCGAATAGTCGAATACGAATACGAGTATTCGTAACATCACTAATACATACATTATTTTATAAAAAAATTTTTTTTTTTTGGAATTTATTCTTTCACACATGAATATACACATACTCCACAATACACAAAAACATACAAACAAATACTACAAAAAAAGAAACAACAATAAAAACCAAAAATAAGAGAAAAAATCTTTGGCATTTTTTTAATATTGAATAACTACTGACATTGTCACCAGTACTAGTGACTTATCATATCCTAGACAATGTTATTTAGTCTATAGACATTTAACATTTGCGTGTCATTGAAAATCCACTACTGACATTGGTACTATTGACTAGGTAGTTCTTTTGGGACCATATGTAGACATTGGAACCATTGATTCACTAGTTCAATTAAGAAATTATAGTCTACGCTTTTGGTGCTTTTCTAAAGCAGGGGGTAGATTCTGGTTCTGCGATAACGTGAAATGTAAAAAAATGTTTCATTTTCGTTTTCATTACAACTTTACGCAATATCTTTTCGCAGTTGCACAAAATGCGATTCCCGTTTATATTATGAAAAAGTGTTTCATTCCATCTGTTGCAGTGTAACTTTATATCCATGTTATTCAACTTGAAATGTCACACACAGAGAACGAAGTTGAACTACTTCGATGCGGTGCAAGGCCGCATGCAAATATTTATTTGCTTTTGTGGCTTTTACAACATGCATATATTCTTCATTGAAATTTTGAAGTTGATTTTTCAACATATATTACATATGTACATAGCTTATGTTATAGAAAATTTAATAAAAATTAGAAAATATTAAATAAACAAATTAGCGGTGGTGAAGAAAAATTGTATGAATTACATAAGTAGGCAATTTTATTAATAGCCTATCATTACAGATACTGAGTTAATCCTACAAGTTGAATAAGGAATAAATATATATATATATATATATATTTGTATATATAATCGGAGATATTATTTAATGTCTTATTGGCAAAAAAATATAATAAAAAAATAGTGTATAATCACACTTTTATACTATAATTTCAAATGGCAAAAACTCTGAAATTAAAAGTCGATAGTTTAAAAATATCGAAAATATAGATAGGTATAAATATCGGTATCGATAATATTTAAAATACAGTTTTGACCGTTCCTTTAGTTTAATTCTATTTATTTTTTTAATAAAATGATATGATTTCAAATTACATACTCGTATGTATGCATGTTGCAAAGAGCAACAAATTTTAAAACGGGATTAATTCTAGATGTTTAAAAATGATTTATTTTACCTTTCTCTTGTGCTCTCTGGAGACGATAAAAAACACATCAATGTTCTAAGTGTGTGCGTGCAGTCGTGCTTTTTCGGGTACACGTATACGTTGTCGGCTCTGATTGATGAAAACCATAATCTTGTGATATATTACTTTGATAGTCTCCAATTGTGATTGACAAAGAAAATGTCACTTGTTTTGTATCGAAGTGTAATGAGTAAAAAGATGGCAGCACACGCATATTTGTTAATTTTATGCTCTGGTATTTTTGTGTATAAACAGTGTCAAAGGCATATATTTTTTTGTTTTTTGACAAAAGTGCACAAGACCCGCGGTTGCAGGTAGTAATTTAAATAAAGTAATAACAACAAATTGCCTGAATAGTTATGTATAATTAGGTAAAATTTTCCTACTTAAGTACAAACATTCAATCGATAGTAAAATCGGAAAAATCATTAGCAGAAAAAATAGCACTAAGTCGAATACAATTTTTTTTTTTAATTATTTCTATTTATTGATACATTTTCCATAACATATGCTAATTGCTTTCTAGTTTTGGCCTGAGTTTATTTAAATGTGCTAGATATTCAATTTTATGCGTTTCCGAGATTTACTGCAAAATAAGTTTTTTTTACTTTTCGATTTTCTATCGCCTTATGTATTTTTTAAGCAGCCGACTCCAAAATAAGTTTAAGCCGCCTCTTAGTTTATTTTTTTTAAGCCGACATCAACTTTCTCTCTGCTTGGGTCTGCACAATTGTCAAAAAAAAAAATAAATTACGTTGTACATTGGGATAAATGTATAAAAGTTGAAAATGTATGCATTATTTTTTTTAAATGCAGTAACAAATCTTTAAATACATATATGTACATATGTATGTATGTATGTACATACGCATGTATACATAAATCAATTATTCAAATGATTTTTTTTTATTTTTGAACTCTATACATAAGTATGTACATATGTATGTACATACTTACATATTTATCGTTTGCAATATCGACATTTATGTTCTAAAAATTAATAAAAATTCTTTTCGATTTATGCTTGTGGGCATGCCTTTTGTTGCTTTTTCCATTTTCGCTGACAAATTTTAAGTGAAAAAAAACGCGCCATATGAAAATGTTTTGACATTTGTTTTCGCAGTTACATAAAACGAGAATCGGTTTTGCTGTGAAACTGAGAAAAAAATTGTTTCATTCCATTTGTTTCTCTCATTGTGAAAAGATTTTAATTTGTTTTAATTTCTTCACAGAACGGGAATCAGAAACAAAATGTAAACGAGAAAAATGTTTACATTTCACGTTATCGCAGAACCAGAATCTACCCCCAGATGTCGATAATGAAAATGCATATTTTTTAACCTTAACCGATACATTATCTGCCATCTTTCGCCACCACAAATTTTTTTTGTCATCAAAGCCAAATTTAAATTTGTAGACGCTTTATGCTTGGGCATCTTGGGAACTTTTCGCAAAAATGGCCGAGATGATGAATAAACAATAGGAACCATAAGAGGTATCGAACTCATTCCTTCGCCATGCGATACGTACGTAAGAGTAGCGTACATACGTCAAATTTCATTAAAATCGGAGATGGTAAAAATATAAACTCTTGACTTTGTGTTGAAAATTTTTAAAAAATTTCTCTATAGAGGTATATTGAAGTCGTTTCCGGGTCCATTAAGAGTTATCGGATTCGCTCCAAATTTTACCTAATTAATTTTTAAACATAAAGGAACCAAAATCGGGCCGGCGAACTGGAATCAAAACATTTTGAAATTTCGCCATACTAATAAGAACACCTCTAATGTACATAGATACATATATGAATAAATACCCAGTTGGCCAAATGGTCATAGACGCAAATGTCGTCAACGATGTCCTCAGGATATTTTAGAATTTGTCGCCCATAAATTATTGATGAAGACAATTTAAGTAACAAAAACGTGTACTTTGTAGTGTTTAAAACCGTATTTACGACTTTTTAAGCAACAATATCTTAAATTTGTCATGAATTAGACTCACTGAGGACAACATAAACGACCATTGCATGTATTTTGTCGTCAAATCGGTTTGAAATACGACAAAATGCATGCAATGGTCGCTTATCTTTTCCTCAATAAAGTCTTATTCAAGACAAGATGAGCGACAATTTCTTTACTTTTTCAGAGAGATAGAGAAAAAAACAATAGATGAGAGATAATATCTCAAATTTGCGTGATCTATTTTCCAAGTTCTCGTTTATGCTTGATGTTGAGAAAAATAAAAATAACGGGACAATAACAACAAAAAAAACAACAAATATGAAAACATGTTGTAATAATTTAGACCTACCTTGTGTATAAATGTATTATAATATACTGTCTTTAAAGTTACTTTACTCTATCCTGAAGTTATAAAGAAAGCTTTGGCTTTATAAACAGTTTTTTATTTATTTGATTGATGTAAGAAAATTAGTTTTAGAAAAAACTTTGTAGTTAAAACATTTAAAAATAAAAAAAATAGATTTGAATATTAAAATGTAAAATTATTTATTTTTATATTATTATTATTACGAATAAACGTAATTATTATTTGAACTTATATTGATTTACATATGAAAAGTAACATTATCAGGCTCAAGTTCAGTTTTATTGAATTAATGAAAATTCAAAATTACTGAGAGTTTTTTTATGTTGGAAAATATTATTATTTATATCCAATCAGTTTTTAGCAGAACGTATCAGTACTGATTTCCAGGCCGCTACACCTCTCATCAGCGTTCAATTGTCCATCTTTACAATTTTCGTAAAGTGGATACTAATTGAGAAGAATATCAACTATTTAACCAGTTTTCAACAGAAATAGAATATGAGAATTAATTTTTAATTCAATTTTTATTCTACAATGAAACAGTGCTGGTTAGTACGAAATTCCCTCATTACTGTTTGGAACTAATAATTAACACAAACTCCTAGTCCGTTATTATCAAAGTATTCTACTTTGTATTTTAACGTTTTTGTTGTTTTTACTCTATATTAGGGAAATTCACATATTACTGTGACCCCTGTTATTAGGGTATTTATAGCTCGTGCCCAAGCGGAATTAATATTTTTATATTATTATTATTACGAATAAACGTAATTATTATTTGAACTTATATTGATTTACATATGAAAAGTAATATTATCAGGCTCAAGTTCAGTTTTATTGAATTGATGAAAATTCAAAATTACTAAGAGTTTTTTTGTGTTGGAAAATATTATTATTTATATCCAATCAGTTTTTAGCAGAACGTATCAGTACTGATTTCAAGGCCGCTACACCTCTCATCAGCGTTCAATTGTCCATCTTTACAATTTTCGTAAAGTGGATACTAATTGAGTAGAATATCAACTATTTAACCAGTTTTCAAGAGAAATAGAATATGAGAATTAATTTTTAATTCATTTTTTATTCTACCTTGAAACAGGGCTCCATGAAAAATGGCCCCAATGAAAAATGGCCCCAAACTAAAAATGAAAAATGGCCCCAAACTGAAAAATGAAAAATAGCCCCAAACCAAAAATGAAAAATGGCCCCAAAAATAGGAAAAATGGCCCCAAAAATAATTATTGTTGTTTTCAATGTAAAAAGTTTGGGGCCAATATTCATTTTTCAGTTTGGGGCCATTTTTCATTGGGGCCATTATTCCCCCCCAAACTGAAAAATGAATATTGGCCCCAAACTTTTTACATTGAAAACAACAATAATTATTTTTGGGGCCATTTTTCATTTTTATTATTCGAATTTGGGGTGATTTTTCCTAATTTGGGGCCATTTTTCATTTTTGTTTGGGGCCATTTTTCATTTAACGAAAAATGAAAAATGGCCCCAAACAAAAATGAAAAATTATTATTATTATTATAATTTTATTATTTATTGAATCTTTAATTGTAAATTAAATTATCAATAAGTTTTTCAAATCTTAAATCTAAAAAATATTAAATATAAGTTTAGCCAATGCTAAACAAAATTTTTAATTTCAACGGTTAATTTTAGCTGTTTTACATCTCTCGTGAACGGCTGAGAAAAAGAGTATCTCTTCTTTTCAGCCGGGTGTGGCCTCTATAATGAAGAATATTGCGCGCAAGTGGATTTGGGTGCAACTCAAGTTTTTTTATATATTTTTTCGCGTGTTTTGAAAATACTGTCTTCACCAACGGAACATCAAGATCTTTGTGAATTCGCTGATTTCGGGTATACCAGGGGGCTGCAGTAATTGTACGTAGAATTTTGTTTTGTCGCCTTTGAATTTTTTTCTACACTTGATGCTGAGGCAGTGCCCCATAACTGGATTCCATAGGCCCATATTGGTTTCAGGATCGCGTTGTATAACAAAAGTTTACAGTCAAGACTTAATATAGAATTTCTTCCAATAAGCCAATTCATTTGGGCTGCTTTTAATTTCATTTGTGTCAACTTTGCGTCTATATGCGATTTCCATGTTAAACGACGATCAAGATGAACGCCTAGATATTTTACTACAGTGTGTTGCGGTATAGTCTCGGTGTTGATTTGTATAGGCGGGCATGTTTCCCTGCGTAAAGTAAAAGTAACGTGTACACATTTCTGCTCATTCACTTTTATCCGCCATTGTTTTAGCCATGTTTCCAATTTTGAGATGTACCCTTCTAGATTCCGGGAAGCTTCTACAGGATTTTCATGAACGCTTAGAAAAGCTGTATCATCAGCAAATGTTCATGTATGAATGTTATTGCTTAACGGTAAGTCAGAGGCATATATTAAATAAAGTAAAGGACCGAAGATACTGCCTTGAGGGACTCCGGCTTCAATCGACTGCGGGGGGCTTGTAAAATTGCCTTCCTTAACTACAAATTTACGTTCCATTAAATAGATTTTTAAAAGCTTTACAATGTTTTCTGGTAGATTTTGTGTTAATTTGTTGAAAAGACCTTCGTGCCATACTTTATCGAAAGCTTGTGAGACATCAATAAAGAGCGCAGAACAGTATTTCTTTTTTTCAAAAGTGTCTCTCACAACATTCACAAGTCTGTGAGTTTGTTCAATTGTGCTATGTTGACTGCGAAAACCGAATTGATGATCTGGAATGCATCCACTTCTGCTCACTATAGGCATCAGCTTGCTCATATACAGCTTTTCAAATAGTTTTGAAATGTTAGACAGTAAACTAATAGGCCGATAGGATTCAACCTTTGTATGATCCTTGCCGGGCTTTGGTATCATAGTAATTAGCGAAACCTTCCATTCTTTAGGATAGTGTTCTAGGCGTAGAATACTGTTAAAAATGAATAGTATTATTCTTTTTGCAGTGTAAGACAATTCTTGAAGCATTTTGTTGCTTATTTTGTCGACACCTGGGGCTTTTCTGGTGTTAAGACTAGTAATAGCCTTTTCAATCTCCACAATGTTGAATTTGAGCGATATTTCTGGTAAAGAGACGACTGGTGGCAGTTCAACAATATCAGCAGAAATGTTCGGAGTGAAAACTTTTTTTAAGTGTTTAACAAAAAATGCACCTTTTTCAGCATCAGTTTTTGCCCAGTCACCATTAGGGGCTCGTAATGGGGGTTTACATATTACCGGCCTTTTTAGTCCTCTGGCTGCACGCCACAGTGAATAATCTGTTTGTGGTGTTGCATCTAGCTCTTGAAGGAATTTTTGAAGGGAAGCTGTTTTTTGAGTTTGCAAAACTTTCCTAAGCTGCTTGGTACACTCCTTAAGCCTTAATTTTAGCTGGGGCGATCTGTAGCGCTGCCATTCTCGTCGAGCTCTCCGTTTTTCAGCCAATAGCCTTTCTATATCTACAGAAAAAATATTGTTAAATCTCACTGGTTGGTTTATTTCATTTGAAGTAGCATTAAAAGCTGCTTGTTTAACATGCGCTTCAAACAACCTGAGAGAATCGTCTATGTCTGAAGGTGTTCTCAGCGGCATTTTTTTCGAGCAATGAGCACTCAGATATTTTCTGTATTTTAGCCAGTTAATACGTGCAGATGTCATCGATAAATCACATGTTGTGTGTGAGTAAATAGTGATAATAGTAGGCGAGTGATCTGAAGACAAATCCAAAGATGCTTCTACTTCAATCATTTCGCTGGGCACGCCTTTCATAATCCCAAAGTCGATAACATCAGGAATTTTTTGACGATCCGTTGGCCAATATGTTGGCTGACCACTTGAAACTACATTCAAACCCATTTTTGAAATTGTGTCAAACAAAACACGACCCTTGGGACTGATTAAACGTGAGCCCCAAAAAGTGTGTTTTGCATTGTAGTCGCCAGCTGCTAGAAAACGGGACCCCAGTGTTGTATAAAATGCGGTATATTGACTCTCTGAAATTGAAAACCTGGGAGGAGAGTAAACAGATGATATCACAAGCTTTTGATAAAAATTTTCAATGCAGATGTTCGTTGCTTGAAGATATTCTTCACGAAGGTCGTTTAGTAGGTAGTGTTTTATTCGAGTTTTTATTAGGACTCCAGAGCCACCACAAGCTCTACCTTGAGGATCCTTGGTGTCGTAGAAATTATATCCACTAATTCGAAAATAGCTTCGGGACGTCAAGTGAGTTTCTGAGATAAGCATAACATCGATTTGTTTATCCAGAAGAAAGTATTCAATTTCATTTTTATGTTGGCAGATGCCGTTTGCGTTCCAAAAACAGATTCTTAAGTTCATGGTTTGTTCAATACAGCCTGCAACAAGGTAGACTGCATTTTCAACATTTCCTGCATCATACAGGACATGTTGAGAGTGAATGTATTTACTGTTTGTATAAGGATCTCTATTGAGGCTTCAATACGACTAAAATTATGCCCTGATTCTTCATTTACTGGTACAGTTTTTTGCGCCGGAATCTGGTTACTCTTTAAAATATTAGCGTATGAAAATTGACTATTAGGTTTTTGTTGAGTAAGAGCCGTGTTAGACTTTAAAACATTTGAGTATTGATTATGGCTAGACGACGGTTGAGGTAACTGTGGGTAGTTTAAAGGAGTGTTGGGCTGAGCGGAAGTAGCATTTGTTTTTCTGTTCGACGAATTTTTAAAAAGAGAATAAAGAGGGCAGCCCCTATAGTTGGCAGTGTGGTTTCCGCCGCAATTACTACATTTTTTTGCTTTGGTATCACCTTTTATTTTGTCACAGTTAGCGGTATTGTGTAACTCGCCACATACAACGCAAACGGTAGGCAACTTGCAATAAGTTTTGGTATGGCCAAATTCTTGACAGTTCATGCATTGGATAGGTCCAGTTTTTTTATGTGGCATCTCAACGGTAACTCTTCGATGCAACAAGTATTTTAAGCTATAGATTGGGTGCGATTCATTTTTTTTTATTTTCAAGTCGCCTGGCTGTAGCTCGACTCTTAAAATAGGTTAAGGGATTTTTTCTCTGTTTTTAATGTTTGAAACATTTTTCACTGTGAAGCCAGTATCTTCAAGGCCAGACTTTGCCTCTTCCGGATCCACGCTTGAATCTATTCCTTTTATAACTACTGTTAGGCCTTTAGCACTCTTCAGTTGATATGTATAAAAGTTTTTGTTTTTAGTCTCAAAATCTGAGACAATTTTTCTGTAATTATTTTCTTGTGTTACCTGAATTTTAGTTTCGTTGATTTTGCCGCGCTTAATTGGAGGTACATAGAACTCATTTTCTCCAATTAATGAGATAAGGCTTTTTACCAAAAGGTTGGAGTTCTGTTCTCTTAAATATATCGGCGGTGGTTTAGTGGACCTTGTTGTACGTGTGTCCTCATCGACTTGTTCATTCAAAATCGCAAAACGATTTTCAGAATGTTTAATATTATTTTTCCCATCTTTGGGCATTTTCGCCGTTGACGCTATTTCAGCTGATTTGGGACTTCTTCCCCTTTTTAGCACGGTTATGTATCTGTCCATACCAGTTTGGAATTTATTATTACTATTTTCACTCACTGCATTTACAATTTTGTGCACGTTGGTCACCTGGGTATTTATTGTTTGTTTGTTTGATTGTACAGCTAAGCTGACAAGTTTGCTAATAGGTGCAATTGTTGTTGCTTCTTGATCGATATTTAACATGTTCAAAGATAATGATCGCGCACGAGTATTTGTGTTTTGTGTAGTATTCAGGTTTGTGTTTACTTCATTTTTTTTATCGTCGTTAGCAACCAAAGTTATATATTGTACATTCCTACTGCTTGTAGGTTTATTGTTGTTGTTAGAAGGTGAACTCATTTAGAGTTCTCTCTTTTGTATTTTCACTTATGTATATTAGTTTGTGTATGCAAATATTTATGTGTATTGCACACAAGCAAAAAATAAAATAAAACCAGTAAAATAACTGTTCAATAAATGTTTTGTTTTTTTTATATTTTTTGTGACTTGAAAATTTTTTTTTTCTTTTATATTTTTTTTATATTCAGTTGCGACGATTATAAAAACGCGTCTGTTCACTACGAGAGTTGAAACTTTTCATTTTTGGTTTGGGGCCATTTTTCATTTCACGAAAAATGAAAAATGGCCCCAAAATAGTGTAAATGATATAAATACCACAAAAAAACTCATTACATCAAATAATGCATTTTCAAAACATGTATTATTATTAAACGGCGACGTTGCTCGAAATTCTATGGAGTAGAGCTACCTTGAGCCCCGTCGAGCGGCCTAGAATGCAAAAACCCGTTAGTAAGCTACTGCCGCTGTGAGCCAACATGAAGAAAAAAGTGGCTGCGCCCAACAATTGCCCAAATAATTTAAGTCCCCAGATTTGCTGCAGTGCATTGGGGTGCTAGGTCACAATAAAATTAGGTACGTATGTATTGCAATGCAGAAAATCTTTACTAAATATCGCCGTGTCGGGAAATACCATGGTGGAGAAAATCCCTAAGCCCGGCCGGAGGCCGGCTACGCGGAAAAACTTTAGTAATAAAATTCAAATATTTTAAAATATTGGATTATTTTAAAAAAATTGAGTTGCTTACTAAAGATTCCTTGCATAGCGGGCCTACGGCCGGGCTTAGGGATTTTCTCCACCATGGTATTTCCCGACACGGCGATATTTAGTAAAGATTTTCTGCATTGAATTACATACGTACCTAATTTTATTGTGACCTAGCACCCCAATGCAATGCAGAAAATCTTTACTAAATATCGCCGTGTCGGGAAATACCATGGTGGAGAAAATCACTAAGCCCGGCCGGAGGCCTGCTACGAGGAAAAACTTTGGTAATAAAATTCAAATATTTTAAAATATTGGATTATTTTCAAAAAAATTGAGTTGCTTACTAAAGATCCCTTGCATAGCCTTAGGGATTTTCTCCACCATGATATTTCCCGACACGGCGATATTTAGTAAAGATTTTCTGCATTGCATTACATACGTAAGTAATTTTATTTTGACGTAGCACCCCAATGCACTGCAGCAAATCTGGGGACTTAAATTATTTGGGCAATTGTTGGGCGCAGCCACTTTTTTCTCCATGTTGGCTCACAGCGCCCACAGCTTATTTACGGCTTTTTGCATTCTAGGCTCCTCGGCGGGGCTCAAGGTAACTCTACTCCATATAATTTCGAGCAACGTCGCCGTTTAATAATAATACATGTTTTGAAAACGCATTATTTGATGTTAAAGAGTTTTTTGTGGTATTTATATCATTAACACTATTGTGGGGCCATTTTTCATTTTTCGTGAAATGAAAAATGGCCCCAAACCAAAAATGAAAAATGGCCCCAAACTTTTGTATTAAAAACAACTACACGAAATTTGGGGCCATTTTTCATTTTTTATTTTTAAGTTTGGGGCCATTTTTCCTAAAGTTTGGGGCCATTTTTCATTTTCGAGTTTGGGGCCATTTTTCAATTAAAGAAAAATGAAAAATGTTTAAAATATTGTTGTTATTTGGTTTTTTTGTTACTAATCCTGAAGAAGCTACACAAAGGAGTAGCGAAATATCGATAAATAAAATTTTATAACGTTTTTTATAAAAAAAAAAATTGACCTCAAGCTCATCAATCAAATAAAAATAACTTCAAGAAAAGGTCGAAAAATTAGCAATACAAATCAAAACAAGAAGAGCACGTCTATTTATCAAGAATTGAGTGAAAGGTTTTGGCTGAAATAGAAGAAAACAGAACTTACAATTTAAGAATTATGAACTACAATTACTTGAAGAGAAACCAAGAGATTAGAATTAATTAAGTAATTAACCGTTTCAAAACAGTCAGGGATAAGATAATTAGATTTAAAGCGAATATAACGTTCCTTATTCGCTGCATGAATTCAGGTATTATTCCTAAGTTTGGCAAAAACTCAACTAAAAACATTTCCAATCTTTTTCATATACATGTTCAAAAAACTTGTACGAGATATTTGGAAAACATCCACAACAAAATTCTGAATTTGGCAATTAAAGATAGACACCAATTACTAAATGAGGCGAAAAGGGAGACACATTTTATTACAATTAGATTAAGAAGATGTTTGAGTGATGCGGAAATGAAAAGGTTTTTTGAATTTGAAAACATAATGGCAGATTCATTAACAAATAGATTAAAACAGGTACATATAAAGAAATTTGAAAATTTGCAAAATTTACAAAGAAGGGAATTAGGAATAAAATTTAATCAGGGGTGGTTTGTAAATAAGACAGGTGTAGACATTCCCACAGACATTCAATGGACTCTTTCATTAGGATAAAAATATTCATTACCAGTTAGAAAAGAACATTTTCCGGTATTAAAAATGATTTCGGACGGAGAAGATCTTGTTCAGACTATAGAAGGAAAAGAAAATCAGGAAATAGCTAGAACAAAATTAACAACCATAACAGATGACCATATGAACAAAATGAAACTGACTGGTAGAGATAAGTTTGTATTAAATAAGGTACATGATACTGAACAGTTTTTGAAGAATAACAGGGAAGTACTTATTTTAAATGCAGATAAGGGAAACACAACAGTAGCCATGAATAGACTTGATTATGTTTCGAGGATGGAAAATATTGTTAATGACATCTCAACATATAAGATTTTAGAAAAAGATCCAACAAGCAAATTACAGAAGGTAAATAATGAAATTGTAGGAAAACTTTTCAGATTAGAATTAATTACACCTTTAGAGAAAAATAAATTAGTAACGAATATAGCTACAGCACCCAAATTATATGGAGTACCGAAATTCCATAAGGAAGGTTTCCCATTGAGACCGATTTGTTCATTTATAAATTCACCTTCTTATGGACTTAGTAAATACATTACAGGAATTTTAGAAAATTTAACTAAAGACTCAAGATATAACGTGAGGGATTCTTTTCAATTTAAGGAAAAGATAAAAAATGTAGGAATGGGAAATGATGAAATATTGGTCTCATTTGATGTTATTTCATTATTTCCAAGTATACCTGTAGAATTAGCGATTAATGTTATAGAAGCGAATTGGAATAAGATTGCAGAACATACTAATATAGAAAAGGACTTATTTTTAAGAATTTTAAGATTTTGCATTGTTGATAACAGATTTTTTCAATATGATAAAAAATCATTTATGCAACAAAAGGGACTTCCTATGGGATCTCCAGCATCTCCAATAATAGCTGATATTGTTATGGAAGAATTATTAGATTGTTGCTTAGGTAGTTTGTCGGTGAAACTAAAAATTATAACAAAATATGTAGATGATATTTTTTGTATAATTCCAAATTCTGAGATAGAGAATGTTTTAACATCATTTAATTTATTTCATAATGATATACAATTTACATTTGAGAAAGAAAAAGATAACAGAATTTCTTATTTAGACACATTGGTAATTAGAAATGGCAATAATTTGTTAGTGGATTGGTATAGAAAACCAACAGCTTCAGGTAGAATTATTAATTATTATTCAAAGCACCCAAAGAGAATAATTATTAATACAGCGAAGAATCTTATAGATAAAGTTTTGACTATTAGTGACGTACAATTCCACAGGAAGAATAAAGATATTTTAAGGAATTATTGGTTAGGAATGATTTTCCAATCGGTCTAACATGCAATTTAATACGACAGTATAGTAGACGTGGAAATACTCAAGCGGATGTAGTAACTCAACCGACAATATACAAATCTCTAACATACCTTCCTATAATTTCAGAACGGTTAGAAAAGTCAGATGTTTTCGATACTAACAGATATAAAATAGCACATAAATCATGTAACACGTTAGGTAAATTGTTTAGCAAAACAAAAGATGGATTACATAAATTAGAAAAATCTAATGTAGTTTATAAAATACCTTGTAAAGGAAATGATAGTGAAATTTGTAATAAAGTCTATGTAGGTACTACAAAAAACAAACTTAAAACTAGATTAGCTGGACACAAAACAAATTTAAAATATAGAAACTATACATCATCACAAAAGACTGCATTATCTTTACACTCTCGTGATTCAGATCACTATCCAGATTTTGAAAAAATATCCATTTTAAATACAGAAAATATATATAAACGCAGATATATGTTAGAAATGCTGCAGATAATTAATATACCACCAGAAAAAAGAATTAACTTCAAAGCAGATACTGATAGTGTAGCTCAGAGTTATAGGCATTTAGTATATAAAGCTAAAGGGCAAAATAAATTATAAAGATTAATATTTAAATAGCATTATGTTTTCAAAATTTATAAACCCTTCTAATTTATTTAAAGTTTTTCCAAAACTTTTTCATTTCCTCATGTTTCAAACTAAAATATTTTTTTTTTTCAATTGACAACTTGGAAAAAATTATTTAATTCAAAAACCATTTGAAATATAAAAAACAATTTTTAATTTATTTCAAAAACCGGGAAAAATTCAATTTAAAGCGAATATTGTTTTGTTTAAAATATTGTTGTTATTTGGTTTATTGTTACTAATCCTGAAGAAGCTACACAAAGGAGTAGCGAAATATCGATAAATAAAATTTTATAACGTTTTTTATAAAAAAAAAAAAAATTGACCTCAAGCTCATCAATCAAATAAAAATAACTTCAAGAAAAGGTCGAAAAATTAGCAATACAAATCAATATAAGTTAAAATTATTTACAATACAGAAAACAAAAAGGTGTTGATAGATGTATGTATAAAATCAGGATGTGTCTTTTATTTGGGTACTTGGAACAACTTTCCTTCCCCCTTTGCAAATTTTTTTTTACATACACGCATTTTAACCGATATTTTTAATTTTAATTAAATATTAAAAATTTTTCACGCTTGTTTTTTCACTTTTTTAAATTTTAATTAAATAAAAAAAAAATGTCACAATAATTTTATAAAAACATAACAAAGTTTTGACAACAAAAAATCAATCAGCTGATGTCAATTTTAGCTAATGCGACTACCTTATAATTAATATACCTTGCACCGTACATTATTTACTTACAATAATACAAATGTTGAATTAAAAAGAATTGCAATATAAAATTGTTTTTGATATTTTTTAATGCCGAAAAATATTTTTAAAAAATTAATAAATAAAATTATACTGTAAAACCACACACAGTTGGTGTTATTATTTGATTGCAACAATATAACTAGCGCCGATATTGTCGCTGTCCTCTTTTATGTTCATCGTTCTCTCTATGTTCTTTTGTATGCGCAAGCTTTCAATTGCGTATCTTTTTCTCTCTATATTTTCTCTGTCTAAAATTTTCACATTATCAAAATCAACTGTATGTTTGTTGTTGATGATATGTGTTGACCAGCGTTGTCAACTTTGAAATTTCAAAAGGCACCAAAATGGAGAAAAAAACGCGCCATTTAACAAAAAACGCACCAAGTTCAGATTTTTTTTTATAATTTTTATTGAATTAATTTTGCGTCTTTACAACATTTAACATTAGTCCAAAATTCTAATGTTGATATAATATTGTGCCAATGCATGAAGTGAATCATTCTCCACCCTTTTTCAATACTAGATAATATTTCGACATCGGATTCAGCAGTAGCTAATGGCATGATATCATATTTGCAATGGAATAAAACTTTTTGTACAATGCTGGTTGTTGATGTCGGTTGTAGCTAAATGGGCTTAAAGCTGCAAAGTGTTTCCGTGTTCCAGCATGCCGAACAAGGTTGGATATTTAAGCGTGATATCGCATTTGCAATAAAAACATCTTGCTTTTGTGTTATTATTTGTCAAGGCCGAATCCATTGCTTAAACTCACATTGTGATTCCCAAATCCTTTTGAATTTCGCTTATGATCTCCTTTTATAGACTCCATTCTTGACACTAACTTTAAATATTTCTTTTAGTAAATATAAATTTTATTAATTTAGTGTTACAACACTTTATATAAACTTTTACGCATTTTATAAAAAACGAACAATGAGCGCAAGTCTCAAGAATACCTTGCTTTTGCTAAGCTCTTTAACAGACTTGACAACAACTTTTACGACAAAAAACAATTATGTACTCTGAAAATCTAAAAGGGACAACAAATTTCTTATAAAGAAATGTTATAAATTATCTATAACAACAAGACGGTTCAACGGTTTTTGTGAATGTGTTGTGGTACCTCTTAAACATCATTAATGGTTGCTCTTATTATGGTCTGTAAAATTGAATGTAAAAATTGTACACAAATTGAATGAAATGGTATTGAAACAGTTGTATTTTTTGTACAAAATTCTTTTTTCTCTCATACTGAAACAAAAAATTGTGTTTAATATCCACCCAAAATTAAAAAAACGTACCAAAATTAAAGAAAAAGCGCACCACGCACCAACTCAGATATTTTTCGCACAAAACATTTAGAAAAGCACCAAAAAAGGTGCGAAATGCACCAAGTTGACAACGCTGGTGTTGACAAAGCTAGTTTAGCCAAACCGGTTCAAAAGAAATAAAAATTAGCTCATGTTGTAAGTTAGCTGCGACCCATATTTTTCGAGTAATAAGCTTCTGGGGGGTTATTATGTAGTTCGATTCGAATCGGAAAATTTACGAATGGTATTACATCGATTTTCGAAAATTTATATCCGAACTTTCTTAATTTATGGAAATTGTTTTAATCCCTTTCGGAAAGCAATAAATTCCTTTCGAAAGCATTTTCGATTCGAATCAAAATGCATAATAACTTCCATGAAGTTTTCATATGAAAGTTGAGAAGATAATGGGATAATATTGGTGTCTTTTAAAAGATACTTATGTACAGAGAATCTTTTCTAAATAGCCCTGCGTCGGGAAATACCATGGATGAGAAAATCTTTAAGCGCAAATTTTTTATTTACATTTTCTTATTATTTTTCAATTTCCAACACCATAAGGAAAACTAGATTTGTTACGAAAAAATTTCTGTATACATATATGCATATACATATATGTATATGTACATATGTATATTGTTTTTCTTGAAATGTATTTTCTTTTTGCCATTTTTGGGAAAAAAGTTACATTACAAATTTTGAAACGTTATCTCTTTGAATAAAGTTAACTTCTGGCTAAATAGTTTTGTAAAGAAGCAAAACTTTTCGTAATTTAATATTATGGTTCTACGCTAGAAGTAACATCACTGTTGGCAACAGCTGTCATTTGCCAATGTTTGTTCTTACAAAAATTTTGTAAGATTAAATAAATTTTTGACCAAACAGACGAAATATGTTTGACATAGGGTGGTCACACTATGTTCACATTAGAGAAATTTTTGTTTTGCCGTCAAACAAATTTGCTTTCTGTAAATATTGTTTGCCTTCAAAAATATTTTATGGTCAGATTTACGGCAATCAAAAATTTCATGTTTTGTCAAATGGTCTGACCGTACCTTTAGTAAAATTATTTAGTTGAATATTAAAAGTGCGGATGAAAGGTAGTTATTTTTATTAAATGCTATTTTAGTTTATAATTGTAATTTGCATAACTGCGCCTTTAAACGTTTTTAACTTAATTATTTGTTTTTGATTGGTAAGTAATAACTAAAATGTTAAAATCTAGATTATTGCGTAAAGAATCGCACGCACAAAGCGATCTTTTCTACAAAGACTTAATAAAAATAAAGTAAGTGAGACAATACACATCTGCCTTCCTACTAAAAATTTGGTAGATGAAAGTGAAAATATAGATGACTTAAATGAAAACGTTGTTGAAATAAGTGTAGAAAATATCAAAACTGCCAGCCGCAGAAACCAAATTTAGCAACTCAGCTAAAAGATATATTTTTAAAGCACCAAGTTGGTAGGAAATTAGGGGACGACATACTTAAAGTTTTGCACGAAAATGGGATGTTCCAAATACCACTAAAAAACTTTTAAAACGAAAAGCAACACCACTTGTTGTTCGAACCGTGAATCCCGGAAGTTATTATCATTTCGGGTTAAAAAATCAATTAATGAAATTAAACTACTATATCCCTGACATCGACGTTATTGAGCTGGATATCGGAATAGACGGATTGCCACTTTTTGGTAGTAGCACTAAGCAAGTATGGCCGCTTTTAGGTAAAATAATAAATTTAGAGGATAAGTGCATTTTTCCTATTGGAATTTATTATGGGGAAAAAAAGCCAATGAACATTAACTCTTACTTGCACGATTTTGTGAATGAGTAAAAAGAATTAACTGCTACTGGAATTTTTATCAAAAATAAGCACGTGCCTACAGTTATTAGATCATTTATTTGTGATGCACCAGCTCGGGCCTTTGTTACAAGGTGTGTAGGCCAAAATGCATTTCAAGGTTGCAGTAGATGTTTACAAGTGGGAAGAAGAGTACAAAAGGTTACCGTCTATTCCGCTATTCCGGGAGAACAACGAACAGATGGCTTATTCAAAAATAAAATTTGCCCTGGACATCATTTGAAAATATTTCGAAATGATCCTACCATTTTAGAAAGTGCTGGTGTTAACATGGTGAGTCAATTCCCTATTGACCCTATGCACCTAATTGATTTAGGTGTCATGAGAAAAATGCTTAAATTAATAGTAAAGAAAATGAGTGATCAAACAAAAATTTTAATGACAAATTGCTTGTTGTCGATAGTTGGTTTTATTCCAAAAGAATTCGGTCGAACACCTCGACCAATATATCAGTTGGATAGATGGAAAGCCACAGAATTCCGACAATTTTTGTTGTACACAGGAATTCTCATTTTAAAAGATTTTGTAAACGATGACATGTATTATCATTTTCTTTTAATTCACTGTGCCTACAGACTTCTTTGATGCTCGTACAGTTATCAAAATAATTTGGAGGCAGCAGAAGTTTTATTGCGAGATTTTGTGGCTTTTTTTCCCCAATCTATATGGGGAGAAAAAGCTTACATACAATGTACATAATTTATTGCGTATTTGTGAATGCGTAAAAGAAATGGGGCTTATAACAAACTTCACAGCGTATGACTTTGAAAATTTTATGCAACCAATAAAAAAATGTATAAAAAAATCTAGTCAAATTTTGCAACAACTAAGAAATAATTTCGAATCCAAATCGACTATTCAAAATAATACTGAAATTAATTGCGATAAAAGAAAGGGTAAACTAATTTAACTCAATGGTACAAATTGCTACTTAAGTTATTGCTATCCCAAAAATGTTTGTTTGTTAAAAGACGAAGGTAATGGGAATATGGGTACGATTATTAAAATAACACGTATCCAAAAAATGCATTTTACTGTGTACCAATTTTGAATCCTGAGAGCTTTTACACCCTTCCTATTTCTTCAAAGCAATTGGGAATTGCATTGTTTGAAAGTTTAGAGGGTGATAACGAATTGCAATTGGATTTAAAAATTATTATTTTATATTTCTTAGTTTAAATTTTTCAACGCTTATCCCCTAATTCTGCTGAATTTGCATTCAATAATTAAAACTTAAAAATGGAGCAAATGCAAATAAAATCTCAGCACTTAACGCCAAATTTGATCTCGTAATACAACGCCAGGATGAAATAACAAAAATACTTGCTAAAAATAACGTATTGCTTCGACGCAATATGGGCCTTTTTGAAGTAACTCAAACACCATAGATTCAAGCCAAAATTTAAAAAAACTAGAAAAGCAATTAAACTCAGACAAGAGGATGGATATTGTAAGTATATACAAAAAAATAATGTAGCTGCGTATTAAATTAACACAAAAAAAAATATAGTAGCTCCAAATATAGTGAATCCAAACGGTGTATACCAATATACTTTAGTGGTCTCCGATTGAGATTTAAAAATTTAGGTAGCACATTTACAAATTTCATTCTTATAAATTTCAGATTGCTGTATTGAAGCGCATGTTATCTGGTGGATTGCAAAATTTAGATCGAATATTTGATAAAAATTCTATTATAATCAATTATAACTACGATGGCGTTAGAGGCAAAAAAAGACTGAATAAATATGAAAATATAATTAATGCTCTTTATGGTAAGTAAATATAAAAAAAGTACATCTAAAATGTTAAGAAAAAATTAAAAAGGTGAAATATGTATCTTCTTTTTATTAAAGAATCCATCAAATCGGAGGGAACAATTGTCAAAGAATTCTTAAAACAACTGCGTTCAACATTGCATCGTTTCAAAAATACTATAAATAGAGCAAAATACCGAAAGGAAAAGAAGGGAAGTTTGGACAATGAGGAAGATAAAGAAAATAATAAATTTTTTATTATTTAAGTTTACTTTTATTTAGATATCAATTTTAATTTCATTAAATATTTTTTTTTTATTTTTGCATTCTTAAAACTATTTTTTTTAGTTTTTAACTCTTAAAATGTGTTTCTAAAAATGGTTTAGGTTGTTTTTTAATTCATAAAATGAATTTATGTTATTTTTTTTTAATTTACTTTTTAATGTAATAAATATTAAAAATATAAATGAAATAAAGTTTAAAAACGTAAGTTTGACTCTTATTTTAAAGGAAAATAAAATTTTTGATATCTATGGCGTCAATGTCGTTGATAAATCGCCAACGACAATATGGACGACATTTTCCCCCATATGAACGACATAATAAGCGATATTGTCGCCCATATGATCGTCAACGACATTCTAAACGATAATGTCGCTCACATTGTCGTGAACGATTTTCCGGCCCTTTGTGTGAAAAAGTCGTTAACGATTTCCTTGGGCTGTCGCCTACGCGTCGTCAAGGATTTTCTACGGTCGTTTACGCGTCGTCGAGGATTTCTTCAAGACATGGCCAACTGGGTACATAAGTAAAGAATAAAAATTAAAATTTTATAATTTTAAATTTATAATTTAATAAAAATAAATTTTAAATATATATATATATATATATATATATATATATATATATATATATATATATATATATATATATATATATATATATATATATATAAAATAAAAATTAAAATAAATAATACTAATAAATAATTTAATTGAAAATAAAAACTATTAAATAATTTATAAATAAATAAAATAAATTTATATAAAAAGAATTAAAAATAATAATAACTCGAAAATTCCGAATTTTTGTAAATTTTTTTATATAAATACATACATACATATGTATATGTATGAAAACAAAATTTTTTTATAACACACAAAGAAAAACAGTGAAGAGCAAAACAATGCAACACTGAAAATTTATGATTTCCGAAAAAATTAGAACAAAAATAATCAATATGATGAAAACAATAAAATAATGCGCATAAATTTTTACAGAAAATTTAAAAGACTGCTATCTGTCGATTTTAAGATTATTAGCGAAACAAATAGACTAGACTATTTGCTTTCGAGGCTCCGAACTATAGCCAATAATCACAATATCTACATGGCAGAATGGCCAAAATATGATTTATTTATCATAACAGATATACAATTTAAGGAAGTAAAAGATCATGGCACTAAGATGTTAAAAAAAAAATTTGAAATCATTTAAAAAAAATGTCTTTTTCTTTATGTCATTTAAAATACAGCACTGAATAAACAATTGGGTGAAGGCGCTTCCTGGTGGGGCCATTGGCTCACCAGTCGAAGGGGTGGTGTCTCGTGGGCACTATCCCCTGATCCCAACATCCCAACGTGTAACAACACGGTGTCTGATATATAACACATGTCTAATAAAACATGACCTATTCAAAAAAAAAAAAAAAAAAAAACAATAATAAAACAAAATCTGTAATAATTTTACAAAACTTTTTATTTAAAAAAATCAAAAAAAAGAAGAAAAAAAAACAAACGATACATACATATATGTAGTAAAAATGTAATTAATTTTTTTAATTGAATTACATAAAAAAAAAATACATAAATAAAAACATTGTACAGATTTTTATTATTATAAACTTAACAAATTTTCATATAAAAAAAAGGAAAAAAAGAGAAAAACTAAAACAAAATTTTTGCGCTTTTATATATAAAAAAATTAAAACCATTAGTACAAAAAAAATTCTCCATACAAATATTATTAACTATATCTATATACATATATTATTAAACATATTAACATATATATAAAAAAAAAACAAAAACAAAAAAAAAACTAAAATTAGTATAACTAGAACAAATCAAACTTTCTATTTCATATTCCTAAAACAAGTTTACCATTAAAAGTTAAACATAATTTTTATTAAAAAAAAAAAAAAAAAAAACTAAAATTAAAACAAAATTTCTTTTTTCCCTCATATACCTATTATTAAATATATCTTTATATAAGAATGAATCCTAATTAGATATACAATTAAAAACAAAAAAAAAATCTCTACATACATATATACAATTGAAACTTACTTTTTTTTTGCAATTACTTAAAATTACTTAAAAAAAAACTATACAAAATCTTTAAATTTGCTTATTTAAAATAAAACTTGATAAATATATGTATATAGATACTTACTTTTAACCTAATTAATTTAATCACATCACTTTAATCATATTACTTTTAATTACATTACTTTCAATCAAATTACTCTAAGCATATTACTTTAAAACAAATTAATTTAACCAAATAACCTTAAATCAAATTGCTTTAAAATTTTTCTACTTTTAAAATTTAAAAGAAACTAAATTTTGTTTACATATTTTTGGAAAATGTAATATTTTGTAATTTCTAAAAACATACTATAGAAAATATTGAAGCAAACAAGATTGATCACCTTGTTTGTTTCAACATTTTTTTATAAAAAGGGAGGTGCATAGGTAGGTGGACAATGCCTATGTTCCCAAACTTAAAAAAACAAAATATAAACATTTACAAATATAAACATTTAAATTTTTCAACATTTACAAATATTAACATTCAAACTTTTAAACATCTATAAATATAAACATTTACAATCAAACAAAATTGTTACACAATTTTTATAAACGAAGGTAGGTGTAGTGCAATCGCTGATGACACTGCGCAGCACTGGCAATACTTACTAACCTTAAGCAACTATGTATAAGCAATGTAGTGTGTTTGACCAACCACTACTGCATGCCGTCTGCATGCAGCAAGTGACATAACACTCTTGTTATTGTTTAAATTTTTGTCCATGCTATGACTGCATGATCAGAGTATACAGAATGTATTATGCTGATCATGCATATTCCCACACATACCCTGTGTGTGTATTAGTATTAAAATATAGAATGTTTAAGCTAGACTTAAGATACTAAATAATAATTTGTACAGTTAAGAAATGTAAATAAAAGCGAACAGTCGCACAAGCGGCTGTTCAACCAATTAATAAATAAATAATAAACTATTGGAAATCAAATAATTCAACTAAAGACTTCAACATTTATTACATTGAATATATTAATGAACCTTGATTAAGGATAATATAAAATAATAAAATCATTTATATAACAGCAACTATGTATAAACTAACGAGTAGAGAAAGATAATTTAATAAACTCACTCTTTACTTGGCTTCTTAAACAAAAGGTTGTTTCAATATAACTACGGATCATTTAATATATTACATTTGCTGAATTCACAACAATTTGTACCGTCTATCTTGTATGAAATACACTTTTGTTTATATGTTTGTGAACACCTAGTGTATATTGTATCGGCTTGAATCTTGTATTGATGGACGAAAGAAGAACAAGCAACATACAAATACTCTCTGAGAGTATATACATATAATCTCTGAGTATTGTATGAAATACGATTTTTGCAAAACATATAAAATAAAAGTGTAATTGTGTATTTCCTTTTTATATATATGATACTATAATACACTCGATACAATGATACAAGAGGTTTTGTGAATTCAGCTGCAGCCTTATGCTGCACTTAGGGTATCATATGGCACCGAACATCGGAGGGTTAAACAAAAGGTTGTTTCAATATTACTACGGATCATTTAATATATTACACTCGTACAGTTATCAAAATAATTTGGAGGCAGCAGAAGTTTTATTGCTAGATTTTGTGGCTTTTTTCCCAAATCTATATGGGGAGAAATAGCTTACATACAATGTACATAATTTATTGCATTGCATATTTGTGAATGCGTAAAAGAAATGGGGCTTATAACAAACTTCCCAGCGTATGACTTTGAAAATTTTATGCAACCGATAAAAAAATGTATAAAAAAATCTAGTCAAATTTTGCAACAACTAAGAAATAATTTCGAATCCAAATCGATTATTGCAAAAAATACTGAAATTAATTGCAATAAAAGAAAGGGTAAACTAATTCAACTTTGTTTGTTAAAAGACGAAGGTAATGGGAATATGGGTACGATTATTAAAATAACACGTATCCGAAAAAATGCATTTTACTGTGTACAAATTTTGAATCCTGAGAACTTTTACACCCTTCCTATTTTTTCAAAGCAATTGGGAATTGCATTGCTTGAAAGTTTAGAGGGTGATAACGAATTTCAATTGGACTTAAATAATATTAAGTGCAAAATGATGTGTTTACCTTTTAAAGATAAATTCGTCGTCATGCCGATGTTACACAAATGTGTATTATTTTGGTTTTTATATTTTTTTTATTTTTTAGTTAAAGTTGTTCAACGCTTGTCCACTAATTCTGCTGAATCTGCATTCAATAATTAAAACTTGAAAATGGAGCAAAAGCATAATGAAATCGCAGCACTTAACGCCAAATTTGATGTCGTAATACAACGCCAGGATGAAATAACAAAAATACTTGCTAAAAATAACGTATTGTCTCGACGCAATATGGGCCTTTTTGAAGTAACTCAGACACTTTTTCCCATAGATTCAAGCAAAAATTTAAAAAAATTAGAAAAGCAGTTAAACTCAGACAAGAGAATGGATGTTGTAAGTATATACATACAAAAATATAATGTAGTTGCGTATTAAATTAACACAAAAAGAAATATAGTAGCTCCAAATCTGCAACCCACATTTTTACATTACGTTAGGATTTTTGATTGGAAACGGTGTATACCAATATATTTTAGTGGTCTCCGATGGAGATTTAAAAATTTAGGTTGCACTTTTGCAAATTTCTTTCTTATAAATTTCAGATTGCTGTAATGAAGCGCATGTTATCTGGTGGGTGGATTGCAAAATTTAGATCGAATATTTGATAAAAATACTATTATAATCACTTATAACTACGATGGAGTTAGAGGCAAAAAAGACTGAATAAATACGAAAATATAATTAATGCTCTTTATGGTAAGTAAATATAAAAAAGTACATCAAAAGTGTACAAAAAAGTAAGTGTAAAAGTACAAAAACGTGAAATATTTTTTTTTTATTAAAGAATCCACTAAAACGGAGGGAACAACTTTCAAAGAATTCGTAAAACAACTGCGTTCAACATTGCACCGCTTCAAAAACACTATAAATAGAGCAAAATACAGAAAGGAAAAGAAGGCAAGTTTGGACAATGAGGAAGATAAACAAAATAATAAAATTTTTATTATTTAAGTTTACTTTTATTTAGATCTCAAATTTAATTTCATTAAATAGTTTTTTTTTTTATTTTTTCATTCTTAAAATGTGTTTATAAAATATAAAAATGGTTTTTAATTCATAAAATGAATTTATGTTATTTTTTTTAATTTACTTTTTAATGTAATAAATATTAAAAAAATATAAATGAAATAAAGTTTAAAAATGTACGTTTAACTCTTATTTTAAAGGTGAAATAAAATTTTTGATATCTATGGCGCCAATGTCGTTGATAAATCGCCAACGACAATATGGGTGACATTTTCCCCCATATGAACGACATAATAAGCGATATTGTCGCCCATATGATCGTCAACGATATTCTGAGCGACAATGTCGCTTACATTGTCGTGAGCCCTTTCTATGAAAAAGTCGTTAACGAGTTGCTTGGGCTGTCGCCTACGCGTCGTCGAGGATTTTCTACGGTCATTAACGCGTCGTCGAGGATGTCTTCAAGACATGGCCAACTGGGTAGAAGCAAACTAATATTATTAAAAAACATGTATGTATGTATGTACGAGTACGTAAATATGTAATATAAGAAGAAAACATTTGACCGAATTATTTTGTTCTTCATTTCTCCCTTTACATACATATATTTTTAAATTTTGTTTTACCAAATGACATTTTCTTCTTTTGAAATCTTAATACATACACATATTAAATTGAAAAATTCCTTAATAACCATCTTTAAACATATTCAACTCGACCACAAACAATGTTTGAATATTTCATAGTAAATAAAAAATGCAGAAGAAACTAAAATTTTTTTGCTTGGTACTCATCTCCGCAGTGCATACATACATACATGTTGTCTCTTTTACGTTTCGTTGTGCACTAAAATGAAACATTTTAAAATGTTCGCGCACAAGTCCGCTAACAATCGCACAAATCACAAGAAATTGAAATTTATTATGATTTATGCGCAAGTTATGTTCTTCACCCACTCGGCACCCAATAAAAAAACACAAGTTGTTCGTTTGACAACAAATCTTATAATTCCACTTTATTCTTCGAAACAATCATTCTTATATTAAAACAAAAGAATGCAGAAAATTGCTCTATCGATCTTCGACAAAGCAAACAGAATTTTTTATAACTCAAAAGTTTTACAATAAATCGATTACCAATCGAATTCTTCACAACACAAAGTAGAACAAAATTTAATGGTGTTACGATAAACTGACTACTAATCGAAAATTCTTTGTAGTAAAATAAAATTCTTCTTGAGTTTAATGGTGTTATGATAAATTGTTTACAATTGAATTTTTTATAGTAAAACATAATTAAATAATGTTTATAATAAAACTGAATTTTTAAATAGCTAAATATTTGTTTATGTGATTGTATGTAGTAAGAAGTAAAGTGTGTCAACTTAAATATGTGAGCTAAATATTTGTTTATGTGAATGTATGTAGTAAGAAGTAAAGTATGTCAACTTAAATATGTGTAACAAATATAGATGTTGTTGTTATAGTTGTTGTTGTTGCTGTCTTGGTGGTTTTGGTGGTTGTGCTGTTATGGTTGTAGGGGTTTCCATAACTTCTCCCCCCTTAGTGTGGAGCGATGGCCAAAAGTATTGACGGTCAGGAGCGATTACAGCTGTAGTAGGAAGTTCTTTCACAACAAATTTTGTTTTCTGTTTAATCGTGAAAATGATAATTATTATGCCAATTATTAAAACGAAGACACTGTAGTTAACGTATCTGTGTAGTTGTGTATTATTAGATAAGAATTCGATGGCCAACTTATTCTTCAAGTGGTATTCTTTAAGTTTGGGTATACTCAAGCTTTCTATTGTTGATAAGGGTTTTATATTTACTTGTGTGGATGGGCTTAGAATAAAATCATCCCAGTGTATATTGGGGTTATTTTTGTAGGTAATTTCATTGATGATGAGATCGCAGTTCTTAAAATGTATCAATAAGTTTCCTTCAACAGTGTTCTTTTGCGTCGCAAGATGTCCTCATTACCGTTGGTGGTAAATTTTTTATTAGCACAAGTCCTTGTTCTGGTTGAGAGACTTCAGATATTTGGCCTATATCGTTGAGTTTACAGTTGGCTTCCATATCGTTTATGATTTTACCAAAGCATGGAGATTTTTCTATTGTTTCTTGTTGTGAACTTTCTTTGCAGTAATACAGGTTCTCAATCTTTTTGCATAATTCGTCGAAATACTGTATTTTCTCATTGTTATAAATTGTATATGGTTTTATTATTATTTCTTTTGTTTTATTTATTGGTATGGGGATTGTATGGGAAATTATGTATTGATCGTGAGGGATGTGAGGAATGAGAATATTGAAAATGATATTTGTGTTATTGTAGTAAGCCTAGGAGTTCATACAAATGTTCTATGGTATCTATGTCGATAGATTGGTTTTTCAGATTGCTTTCGATTTCTTTCAGTTCTTCTGTATTCAAAATCATTTTTGGTATAATTCTAAGACTGGACAAGGTCAATGCTTCGGAAATACTTGAAATATGGTTTGATAATAAATCGATATGAAAATTAATTTGATTTAGATATTGAATGTCATTAAGAAGTTTAGAATTGGTACTAATGCTGTTTTGTGAGTGTTGTAGTGCCCGAACTATAACATCTTGTTGATTATTTATGTGATTTGTAATGTTCTCTATTCTTTCGATAATTTTGGTATTGAGTAGACTTTGTTCATTTGTGTCAGTTTGTATTTCTGATGTCAAGTTAAATATTACTTGGTTAATTCGAGATGCATCGTTGCTGTCCATGTTCCCTGTTATGAATTTCACTGCCGATCCTATCCCATTAAACAATCCTCTTCTGTTCCGATATTTAGGCGTTATTGTGTTTAATTTATTTTTTGAGGTCTATTAGTTTGTATTTTGTCATATCTAGAGAACCTCTGTTATAATATGAAGGTGTAAAATGCTTCAGTGATCCTTCGATTTTCATAATATTGCTATCATATGCATCGAGTTTTATGATATGTATGAGATTGGTGTACCCTGTTATTATTTTGGCTGTTCCTAATTTTATTCGCAACAAACCCTGTGCATCGCTCAGTTTTCTTATGTTCAATGTTTGCGCATTGATTGCGATTGTTAATCTAGAATGGGCATAAGGTAATATAATTTTAGTCTTCAAAAGCGTCTTTTCTTAATTTTAGATTTGTGCAGTTTTTTGTTTTGTGTAGTTAATAATGTTGCTTTGTTGTTTTGTTTCACTTTGTGTTTAGAAAATCTTGGTGTTAGCTTATTTCTTCTACACTCTTTTCTATAAATGTCATCGTTTTCTTTGTAAGTTACCGGGTCTTGTCTATCTGTATTAAGCTGTTCTATGCGTTTGTCTGTGTCTGTTTCTAATTTGCTTTTAATAGATTCGTAGAGTTGGGTTTGGAATTGATTAATTTTAGAGAGATATTCGTGTTCATTACTGAATGTGATTTGACGGTCAAATTTGTAGGTTCTTCCATAGAAGAGTTCGAAAGGTGTTAATTTTGTAGAAGAGTGGATTGCATTATTGTACGTTATTAGGGCCTCTGTTATAATATCATCATGATCCATTTCTAACTTTTTGTCTTTAATTTTTTCTACTACTAACCTGTATATTTCAGTTAACGTTGAATGGAGTCTCTCAACTGGGGCATTGCTGCTTGATTGTTGAAATGACGTAAAACGTAAGTTGATTTGATATTGATTGCAGAAATCTTTAAAGATATTTGAATTGAATTCGGTTCCCTGGGCACAAATGATTTCGTTAGGAATGCCATGCAGGCTCAGAAAGTGTTTTAGAGATTTAATTACGCAAAGGCTATTTTTTGCTGTTAAAGTGTATGCGGCGGCAAATTTGGAAAATTTATCTATAATTGTTAAAATACTTTTCCCACTAATTGTATAAATGTCTATATGTAGTATATCTAAAGGTTTAACAGGTGTTGGGGGTTTTTCAAATTTAGTTTTTGGAGGGTTTCTGTCATACTTTAATCTTTGGCATAGGGCACAATTATTTATTGTTTGGGTTATTTTTGATTTCATGTACGGAAAATAGTACTCGCGTTTAAGGTGATCATATGTTTCTTGTATACCTCTGTGATTGTTGTTTTCATGATAGTCCTGAATGATTTTATCTTGGTTATCGTTGTCTTTTATGTCTTTTACTATTTCAGTACACCTAACTAGACGGAAAATTTTGCTTTGTGCAAAATGGTTTGCATATACATTTTGTATTATGCGAAAAACTTCGTCATCTGTATAAATGGCTGTGGTTTTATTAGGGGCAAGATGATTTTTTAAAATGTCGGTTATAATTTCTTCTGTAAAAATGGGGAATGTAAAAGTTTTTCTTTGTTTATTTTTGAAAATTACCTCGAGCTTAGTATGAGGATTTGAGTTTCCTTTCTTAAACACAGTTTGCAAACTAAAGTCATTTATTGGTTTTTCCGATATAGGAATACCATCATCAAAACTTTCTTCTACTGAGTGAATAGTGCTACCTGAAGTGGCTTGATTAGATATTGTATCAAATGTACTTATATTTTGAATTTCGGAAGGTCCAGTTTTTATTCGGCTAAGGCGTCAGCGTTTGTGTTTAACTTTCCCTTTTTATAAATAATTTCGTAGTCGTACTCTTCCAGCTTTAATCGCCACCTAATTAAGTTTGAATTTCGATCTTTAAGACTCATAACCCAAGTAAGGGGTTTATGATCCGTTATGATTCTGAAACGGTGACCGAATAGATAAGGACGAAAATACTTGGTAGCCCAAACTATGGCCAATAGTTCTTTCTCTATGGTAGAGTAATTAATTTCCGATGTTGTGAGTGTGCGACTTGCATAGCAAATCGGTTTATCACTGCCGATGGGACCTTGTGACAATACGGCTCCTATCGCAAAATTACTTGCGTCTGTTGTGAGGTTAAATGACTTCGAGAAATCTGGATATTGTAGGATTGGGTCGTTAGTTAGGAGGCTTTTACAAATTTCAAAAGTTTTTTTATATTTGTCATCGATTATAATAGTTTTATCTTTCTTTAGACATGCAGTGAATGGTTTAGTTATTTTAGCAAAGTCTTTTATAAACTTACGATAATAACCTAGGAGACCCAGAAATGACTTTATTTCTTTTTGGTTTGTAGGTATTGGAAAATTTTGAATGGCTGATATTTTATCTGGATTGGGTTTCACTCCCTCAGTGGTTACGATATGGCCCAGAAATGCACATTCCTTATGAAGAAATTCCGATTTGTCCAATTGGACTTTGAGGTTGGCATCCCTAAGGGCATTAAAAACCTTTTTTATATTTTCAATATGTTCTTGGAGCGAAGTCGAATACACGATGATGCCATCTAAATATACCAAGCCCACAGTTCCTATTAGGTCTTTCAAGACGCAATCCATTACTCTTTGGAACGTTGATGGTGCGTTTTTGAGGCCAAATGGCATTCTCACGAACTCATAGTGACCTCCTTCTACTGTGAAGGCTGTTTTTGGTATATCTTTGGGGCTCATTTCAATTTGATGAAACCCACTTGCCAGATCCAGTGTGCTAAAGTACATACATTTACCCAATTTATCGAGTATTTCATTAATGTTCGGTATTGGGTATCTATCAGATATTGTTTTTTCATTTAGCTTTCTATAGCCTATCACCAAGCGGCATTTACTCTTCCCACCAGCATCTATTTTTTTGGGTACAATCCACACCGGTGCACTCCAAGGTGAATAGCTTTCACGTATAATGCCTTGGCTTAACATATCAATGATTTGTTTTTTTACTTCTGCTTTGTGGATATCGATATGACTTAGTGTAAATTGGGATATCGTCATTTGTAACTATTTTATGTTTAATTTTATTTGTGAAAGTAAGTAGTTGGTTTTCTTGTAGAAAAATATCTTCAAACTCTCTACATAACCTTATAATAATTTTCCGTTCCTCCGAATTCAAATGGTCGGTTCCAAGATTTTTTCCCAATTTGCAACATTGATCGAGGGAATAATCAAAGTTAATGTTGTTAATTTCTATACAATGGGAGTTTATAAGGGGGTCTACTTTTATTGGGCTTTCTATTAAAAAAGTTCTGTTGACATTTGAGTTATTGTTAACTACGACCAAACTATACCAATTTTCCGCCTTGTATGCGCCACTAGAAATGGTCAACTCTGGTTAAATCGAAATAGTAGGGATTAAAAAATCTCCTTTTTCGATATCTACAGGCACCTTTATAATAGATCTAGTTTTCGGTGGTATTAGGAATTTACCTGAAGTAAGGTTTGGTTTCAAAAGTAAGGGAATAAGTGAACTTTTTGTTATTAGTTGTTTTTTCTCTAGGTCTATTTTCGCGCCTAGTTGAGTTAGTATGTCTAGTCCAATAAGTCCGTCAAAGTAGTTGTGGAACTTAAATACAAAAAATTCCAAGTTTTTATTTTCCAGAAATTCTATGAAAGAAGGTATATTTACTTTTGTGTTCAATTGATGTTTATTAAGAACTGTAGTTATTGTTATTGGTGTACATTTTTCTATTTTCAAATTTTTAGTGTATTCAGGATTAATAAAAGATGCCGATGCACCTGTGTCTATTAAAAAACGGAGTGGGCGTCCAAAAGGGGAAGATATGTTTATATATGGGAGGTTAGTGCCGTGCTTGTTAACGTCTAGGTATCCTCTTGATTCGTGGAGGCATTGAATTGAAAATTTCCCTCATCTTCGACTTCATCGAAACTGTCCATATTAGGTACATATTCAGGGACGCTATAATCTTCATTGTTAGAATAAGTATTTTCAATGTCGTGGTCAATGTGGTGAACCTCTCTTGGAAATCTTCGTGTTTGTCCACTAGTCTTTCTATGGTGAGTGTATCCTGAGGCAGTGTCCATAGCTGCTGGTGTCTGATAGTTTGTGTTGGTATTTAATTGTGGTTGTTTTGTGTTGTTAAATTGATTTTGATTTTGGTTAGCTGTGTGATAGTATATTTGCCTAGGTGTTGATGTATTAAAGTTTTGTGTTAATTGGGGTCTAGTGAATGCTTGATTAATTGGTAATTGTGGTTTATTGTAATATGTGGGAGGAATATAATTCATGTTCTGTTGTGGTCTTGGAACAAATTGTTTTTGATAGTTTAGGTAAACATTTTGTGGATTATATCGCTTAGGGGTTTCTTGTTTCCTTATTATATTTCTATTTTCTTGTTTTATATAAAACATATTTTGTTCTGTAACACAGTATGAAAAAGCTACTGGTAATGATTCCGGTTTCATAGCTCTAATTGAGGAGCCCAATGGTTCTTTTAGACCGGATAAGAATGTGTTGAGTCACATCTTCGCGAACAATTCTCTTTTAGCGTGATTTATATTGTGATCTACCTCATGAATCATCAAGTGATTATTTATTGTAGCTTGAATTTCTATTACCGCACTATAAAATTCTTCTAATGTTTTATTATTTTGTTTCAGGAAATGCAAGTCTCGAATCAACGAGGTCTCATTTCTTTTGTCTGAGTAATGTAATATTAAATTATTTTTAATGCTTTGCCAGCTCAAATCTGTACTGTACATGTTCAATATCTCATTTGTTTCACCCTCTACTTTGTTACGTATAGCTCTTAAAATCATTTTTGCAAAAGAGGTGCCATCAATGGGCGACAATACCGAAAGTATTTCCTCCACATTGTTTATAAAATCGTATAACAATCTGGGATTTCAATCAAATTTAGGAAGATCCTTGACAGCATCTGGGATTCTTAAGGATTCCAGAATATTTTTAACTGTTGAGGATGTATTATCTGTGGGATTCATTATGTTTTGAGTATCTTGGCTTACACTAATATCAATTTCTACCTCTGGAATAGGAACAAGTGTTCTAGGAATAGTGTAGGGACGAAACTTAGGCACATAAAAATTATATTATATTTAAAGCAAAAACATATGTTTAAAGAGATTACAGGAGGGTCTCATGAGAATCGCTGGTCCTTAAAAACATATGAATTTTTCCAATTCGTTATACAAAATAATGAATCTTTGCACAGGTAAATTATTTTATATATGTCGAATATATGTATCTATGTTTCTTTTTGTATTTAATTATTAAACTAGTATTTATCACTTTTATTAAATACTTTCACTTTATGTTTATTTCTTTTATTGTATTAAATTTCTTTTTAATTTATTAATATATTATTTTTTACATTTATTTGAGCATGTACTCAAGTATTTATGTTTAAAATTTTTGTTATTTGTTGCGGGTTAGCAATATCTAGATATATATTTCGTTGGTAGCTATACCAATTCATCAGTAGATGTTTTACCCTTTATGTTTAAAAAATTCCAAAGCTCATCTATTTATACAAAAACTCACAAATATATTTTTGTGAATTACAAAGCATAAAAATAGCCTTTAAAAAATTTTTTCAAACACACACAACAATAATTTTTCATTTTATTAATAATTTTTAATTTCATTGTATAGGTATAGAAAAGTAAACACATTCATAATGAAAAATTATTGTTGTGTGTGTTTGAAAAAATTTTTTAAAGGCTATTTTTAAATAAAATTTTAATATATTATTATTTTTTTTTTTTTTTTTCGTTTGACTTACGCAAAAATAATTGATAAATGCATTACTGCGTATGGTTCTGTTCACGATGATCCTTCGTAAGTGTGTTGCTCCTTGCACAATTTTCTTGGTGATAATCCGTCACTTAGGTTTTTAGCGATAATCCGTCGCTTTATCCTTTAATTTGTACAGGAACTGCAGGAACTACCCGGCTGCGCCAGTTATGTTCTTCACCCACTCGGCACCCAATAAAAAAACACAAGTTGTTCGTTTGACAACAAATCTTATAATTCCACTTTATTCTTCGAAACAATCATTCTTATATTAAAACAAAAGAATGCAGAAAATTGCTCTATCGATCTTCGACAAAGCAAACAGAATTTTTTATAACTCAAAAGTTTTACGATAAATCGATTACCAATCGAATTCTTCACAACACAAAGTAGAACAAAATTTAATGGTGTTACGATAAACTGACTACTAATCGAAAATTTTTTGTAGTAAAATAAAATTCTTCTTGAGTTTAATGGTGTTATGATATATTGTTTACAATTGAATTTTTTATAGTAAAACATAATTAAATAATGTTTATAATAAAACTGAATTTTTAAATAGCTAAATATTTGTTTATGTGATGGTATGTAGTAAGAAGTAAAGTGTGTCAACTTAAATATGTGAGCTAAATATTTGTTTATGTGATTGTATGTAGTAAGAAGTAAAGTATGTCAACTTAAATATGTGTAACAAATATAGATGTTGTTGTTATAGTTGTTGTTGTTGCTGTCTTGGTGGTTTTGGTGGTTGTGCTGTTATGGTTGTAGGGGTTTCCATAACTCGCGCAAGTTACGTACTTGCCCCACAGGCAACCCGAACCAAGTATTATTGCAGACAACAATGATATCAATGTCATAGTCCAAAGATATATGAAACAGTAAACTACATTTTTAACCCAAAAATCCATTGAAACTAAAATCCCACGTTTATTAAATGTCGACTAGACAAAACCCAAAAACCCACTTCAATTTACTTTACTTCATTGCCGCTCTTGGCAATTAAATAAAAAACCGAAACAAAAACTCATTACGTAAATTCAAATGTAACCCGAATCCATATGCAAACAAATCTACAAAAACACCAACAATACTATTCACATTGTCGCTGGCTTTGTAGACCACCCAAAATAAACTCAAGTGCATGAAAACTGTAACACTTGACATAAAATTGTAACCCAAATAAATTATAACAAAGAACTAACACAAAGAAATATAAATATATGAAAACTGTAACACTTGACATAAAATTGTAACCTAAATAAATTGCAACAAAAAACTACCACACTAAGCAACAAACGATGACTCTGCATCGTCGCTGCTTATGACAAACCATAATGTAAAATTTACTATAAGTATCTAGAGTAAGATTATTGTAAAGTTAGTCTTAAGACCGATGTTAATCAATAAAGAAAAAGAAAAAATTTCTCTCATCTTTATTTAATTGTTTTCTTAATAAAAAGAAAAACGTAATTGGCGCATTCGCGGAAATTAAATTCTTAAGAATTTTTTAAAAAGAACTTACAAATTAATTTAAAAGTAAAAACTCTAAAGAGAGCAAAGAAGTGAATCAAAATCACTAAAAGTACAAAATATTTCACCAAAAATACACAGTGAAAGTGCAATTATTGAAAAATCAAGATGTCGAGACAAGACAGATTTAATGAAAATCGTGACCTCGGTAACGCTGAGGAACTCAATGAGGTTATCAGAAGACAAGAGGCAGCGATCCAGCAGTTGCAACAGCAACTCCAGCAGCAGCAACTCGAGCAACAACAGGCCCAACAAAATCTGATCCAGCAGCAGCAACAAATCCAGGCCCAGCAACAGCAAGGCTTACTGCTAACACCCAAAGAATTGCTTACACAATTCCGGCAGCTAAGAAACCTAGACAAGGACCATGATGCAACAGCTTTTATAGCATCGGTAGAGGCAGTATTGGCACTGTGCCCAAGGGAGAATCAGCAACTAATGGACCTAGCGATAGCCATAATCAGAAATAAAAAGATCAGCGGAGATGCAGGCGATTATATAGGGTTTAGGGACAAACGCAACATGGGACCAAATTAAAGGAAAACTCATAGACCACTTCAGGCCGAAAACAACATACGCAGATATATTCACCAGATGCAGAAATGTCAAAGTGAGTAACTTAAGAGAGCTTTTTTGGTATTTCGAAAAATCAAAAGCAGATTTAAATAAAATTTATATGTACGATAACACAAGGCCAGAAATTTATGAGCGAAATCGGGTAGATAGGGATCTGGTTAATATATTAATAGAAAAAATTGATGTACCACTAAGATGTCATAGCAAGCGAAACGATACTCTAAATGAGATCATAACAAGATACACTAGGATTAAGGCTCTAGACGATCCTAGGACTATACACTACCATCACAGAAAAAAAAACCCACAGACACAAAATAGCACTAACAAACCACAACAAACGCAATACAATAATAACAAACCACAACAAACGCAATACAATAATAACAAACCACAACAAACGCAATACAATAATAACAAACCGCAGCAAAGACAATACAACAGTGACAAACAACAGCAACCTCAAGAATATAATAAAAATAAATATGGAAATAACAGCAATTATAAGAAGAATTCAACACAAACTAGGTTATCCCATATGAGCGTTGATACATATCAACCCAACCAACCTACGTATATAGAGGTTGACACAATTCAGGAAGTCGAATCCGATACAGAAGAAGTAAATTTTACAGCGTTGCCTCGAAATCGACACTCCCGGTAATAAGTGTCACGATAGGCAAGCAAAAAATCAGATGCCTAATTGATATAGGCTCTACAACTAGTATATTAAAAACTAATACACTAACAGATCAATTTCCTGAAACAAAATTAGAAAAACCTCAGTATTGTAAAACTCTTAACGGATTGAACGAAGTAAAATACGTCGTCACCACTCCATTTCCAAAAGAATTCAAGTGTCTAGGGACCCTCAAATGGAAACTAGTAGACTTTTCTAACCCTCTCTTTTCGGGCATAATAGGGCAAAATTTTTTAAAAGCATTAGGGGCAAAAATCTATTGCGAAGAACAATATCTAAACATATTGGGAACAAAATTGTACTTTGAAGAATACAATTACCCAACTGAATTTGAAAATATATGTACGCTGGAAGTATTACCAGAAAAAAATAATGAAATAATAAAAAACTTTAACTTTGACCACCTCAATTTTGAAGAGGGTGAGGCAGCAAAAAAGTTACTTCTAAAATTCAAAGATCTTTTTTTTAAAGAGGGTGACATCCTCTCAGCAACAAATGATAAACCCCTATATTCAAAGATATATAGGTACCCGCAAGTACACGAAGCGGAAATAAACCGCCAAATTAAAGAAATGCGCGAACAAAATATAATAAAAAAGAGTAACTCACCCTACAACAGCCCATTATGGATTGTGGAAAAGAAATTGGATAATTCAGGTATAAAGAAGTATCGGCTCGTCATTGATTATCGCAAACTTAATCAATTCACGATAGACGACAAATGCCCAATTCCAAATTTAAACTCTTTGCTGGACAAGCTTGGCAGATCACAATACTTCACCACTCTTGATCTGGCCAAAGGCTTCCATCAGATACTGGTCAAAGAAGAAGATAGGAAGAAAACAGCTTTTTCAACCCCATCGGGACACTATGAATTTGTCAGAATGCCATTCGGATTGAAAAACGCCCCCTCTACCTTCCAGACGTTAATGAATGAAGTCCTCAGGGACCACATCAACAAAACATGTGTCGTTTATATGGATGATATCCTTATATTCAGCACATCCTTACAGGAACACATAACTACCTTAGAGAATATATTAAAGCTTCTGAGAAAGGCAAAATTAAAGATCCAGGTTGACAAAAACAAAAAAACTGAAAATACCAACCACCGCGAAGCAGATAAAATCTTTCTTGGGAATGACCGGCTTTTACAGACAATTCGTAAAAGATTATTCAAAAATCCGTACCCAATGTCTAAGTGCCTGAAAAAGGACCAAAAGATTAACACTAATGATCCGGCATATTTGGTAGCATTCGAAAAACTTAAAGATCTAGTGACAAACTCACCAATATTAAGATACCCCGATTTTAACAAAAAATTTAAAGTAACAACTGATGCAAGTAATTTCGCAATGGGAGCAGTACTCTCACAAGAGGGACACCCAATTGCATATGCATCACGAACCCTAAATAAACACGAATATAATTACGCAACAGTCGAAAAAGAATTACTAGCAATCGTGTGGGCAGTTAAATACTTTAGACCATACTTATTCGGAAGAGAGTTCGATCTAGAAAGTGACCACCAACCACTCAAATGGTTAATGACGAAGTATTCAGGAAGGGATATAAATCCAAGACTCCAAAGATGGCTTATAAGCCTAGGAGAATATAACTTTTCACTCGAGTACATAAAAGGGAAAACCAATAGTATAGCCGATTTCTTAAGCAGAATAAAAAACGACGAAATACACCATGGAGAACATGAAATACATATCGAAGAAGCTTCAGAAGAGCGAGAAGATAACGACAATGCATCAATAGAAGTACAAACCGTCCATTCTCAAGAAGAGGACTTAGGTTATAATGTACCTATTCTAGAGACAGTCATCAATAGATTTAAAACACAAATAATACTAATAAAAGATAAAAATGAAACAGAACAAACAATTTTTAAAAACAAAAAATTTTCATAGAGAAAAACGATATGGACAAAGGCTATGCCCTCGATATTCTACGTAGAGAGTTGGCGAAAGGGAAGGTGGGGATATACTGTCACCTCAGTGACCAGGAATACTACCAACTCTACAAAATTATAGAAAGGGAATATTCAGAAAATCCCCACATAAAGTTTGTAAAATGCACTAACATAGCTAGAGACATAGAGTCCGAAAACGAACTGAAAGTTCAAATTGCACTTTTCCACAAACACGAAAGCGGCCATTGCGGTATAACGGCAACATATGAGAAACTTAAGTTACTCATATATAACCCAAACCTGAAAACGCAAATCCACAAAATTATCAACAATTGCTATATATGCAATGGAGGGAAATATGATCGATATCCGATCAAAAACAAATATTATCTAACGGAGACACCACAAACAATCAATGAAATAATTCACGTAGATAATTACGTGAATAGCAAACATTCATTTATTGTTTTCATAGACAATTTTTCGAAACATGCCACTTGTTTTCATCTGCCAGATAGAAACCAGAGAACCCTTGAAAACAAAATTCAGGAGTTCATCGCGTTAAAAGGAAAACCAAAGAAATTCGTATTTGATAGCGAATTTAACATAGCAGCAATAAGGGACTTTCTACAACAGCAAGGTATTCAATACCATGCTACAAAGCCAAATAGCCACACAGGTAATAGTGACATAGAAAGATTCAATAATACACTAACAGAGAAAATCAGAACACTCAACCTCGAAGAGATATTACCAATTACAACACAAATTAACAAAGCAGTCACATTTTACAATAGTAACTTCCACAGCACTATAAAATGCTCACCACTCGATGTACAGAATTTTAAAGTAGATCATAACACTATTTTCCAAAGATTAGAAAAAATAAAACTAAAAAGGTTAGAAAAAATTAACGCAAGAGGAGAAACATATAAAGAGAACAGGGACATCGGGTTTATCAAAAACTATAAGAATGTTAGGCACAAGGAACAGCCAAAATATAGAAAAGCAAATTTACAAAATATCCATACCACCAATATAAAACGACCATCCAAATTTGCAGGTACTAATCTTACTAATGCTAACGATGACAATTCCCCTAACCACAGCATCGATAATGTAGTGTACACATGTCATACAACTTGCACAGTAGGTAAATACCAACTTTAAGTGTGTAGCGCAACAAGTGATAATGTTACACATGTTGAAGTGTGGCAAAAGTTATTTGGAACAAATATTGAATTACAAAAATTACTGTGTGCAAGTTGATGACACATGAAAATTTAATTCAATTTAATTTTATGATATTTTGTTTTTCTTTATTAATAAATTGAGTGATTTACAAATCACTCAATTCTAGATTATCATATAGCTTCTCACAAGTAGTATTTAAGCTAGAATATTTTGTAAATAAAATCAGACTTAAACTATCAACATAATTCGGCACTCGCTTGCCTTTGTTTTTAATTTAGTTTCAAGAATATTCTGGCAGTTCTTTTGAACGCCTAATTACTAGCTGGAACCCTTCCAGCTGTTTAAAATAAACCAAGGGCTATAGGGAAATAAAATATAAACATCCTTATTACCCCATATGGCGATCCTGCCATAACATTCTCATAACATTATTACACCACATCCTTTCACACTCCACATGGCGATCCTGCGGATTTCGAACTGATCCTGCCGATTCGGACCAACCATACAAAAAATTTATTATCAAAAATTTTATGATCCTGCAAAAATCTTACGATCCTGCGGATTTCGAACTGATCCTGCCGATTCGGACCAACCATACAAAAAATTTATTATCAAAAATTTTATGATCCTGCAAAAATCTTACGATCCTGCGGATTTCGAACTGATCCTGCCGATTCGGACCAACCATACAAAAAAAAATTTTATTATCAAAAATTTTATGATCCTGCAAAAATCTTACAACCCTTCGGACTTCGAACTGATCCTGCCGACACCACATAAAAATGATTTATTTACAATGTGTATTTACAATTCAAAAAGTAGAAGAGAAGAAAACCCAAAACGGACACAGTCGTAAAATTGTTTAAAAGTATTGTTTGATTAAAAATAAATTGTCCAGAATAAAGAATCCAGAAATTAAAAATTTGCTAGTAATAGAAAGTACCAATCATGACTCGTGGAAATCAACGTGACTTAGCCTGTCAAAAGAACACCAAAAATTTGGCTGAACAAAGCACTGACAATCTAAAACGACGTAAACACGTTTGGGTTTGGTTTATAAAAATCGCAAATGTAAGATGTTCTCTAGTTTCAATATTTTAAGTTTTGCTTAAATAATTTACAATTATACATACATACAAACTTAACTTAAAGCAGCATTAAAATAATATAAAAATCAACAAAAAAAGCAAGCACAACAAATAATATGAATGAATTGCAAAAAAAAAAAAAATATACAAACGAAAATGGAGACTTGTAGTAGACTTTAGAAAGTTAAATGACAAATTTCCACTAACTAGATTAGAGGATATTTTGGATAAACTAGGAAAAGCTAAATGGTTTTCGACTCTTGACATGACTAGCTCATTTCACCAAATTCAGTTGGACAAGAATTAGACTAAATTTAAGCGATTATGACTTCACGATAATTTATAAGAAAGGAAAAATTAACACTAATGCGGACGCATTATGAAGAATAGAAATAAACTCAGACATACTAAAACAAATGATACCGTTGGAAAATGATGAAAAAGAAAAGAGAATTCTATCAAGCACAAGGGCAATGACAAAGAGAAGTGAAAAAGAGGCAAATAAAGTTACAAAAAACAAGGCAAATAAAGTTGATGATAATAAAAAAATAGATAAAGCGCACGCGAATAGGAATAACATGAGAAGATGCATCACTCAGGAGTCTGATCAACTTCTAATATGGGAATGCACATCCATAAATGACGTCAAGAATATGAAGAAATTACAGTTTAATAAAATTGAAAATACAGAGGAAGTCGACATAACAATTGAAAATAATACTGTACACATAGGACGTGCCGATAATTCATCGAAACAAGATTCGATTATGAAGAAATCACGTACCCAAAAGAGTAATTATATGAATGAGGGAAGTAACGATAATTCATCAAAACAAGATTTGATTATGAAGAAGTTACATTCCAAGAATAAAGATAATATGCATGCAAGATTCAGCGATAACTCAGCGAAACTATATTCGATTCTGAGGAAACTGTTATCCAAAATGAGTAAAGAAAATATTAAAGAATTAGCGCTAGCAAAAAATGATATGGTATTTAAAATATATACAATCAAGGATTTAAAAGAAGCATATGCAAGGATAAGAATAAACAACAAAAGACCTCAGCTAAAAATATTAATATATAACGCCCCAACAAGAATAACAGATGACATACTGAAATATAAACTCATCGATGAATTCCACAATGCCACACACGCAGGCCACTTAGGAATAAGAAAAACAATTATTAAATTAAAACAGCGGTACATTTGGAAAAACATGAATAAGATGGTAAAGCAATTCGTAAAATACTGTGACAAATGTAACATAAACAAACAAACCAAACACATTAAAGAACCACTTACATTAACGGACACCCCAAGCAACAGTTTTGAGATAATATCAATTGATACTGTAGGACCTCTTCGTATTTCAAACGGATACCGATACATATTGACAATGCAATGCGAACTAACGAAGTTCGTTATTGCTCACCCAATGTCAACAAAAGACGCACTTACAACTGCCAAAACACTAGTAGAACAATTAATTTTGAAATACGGTAAATTTAAAGTGCTCAAATCAGACAACGGGACAGAATTTAAAAACGAACTAATGCGCAACATATGCTCGTTACTTGATATCAAACAAACATTCTCAACCCCCTACCACCATGAAACAATGGGTGCGGTAGAAAGAAATCACAGGGTTCTCAATGAATTCTTGCTTACATCAGCAAACGATTACGAATGGGATAAGTGGATAAATTACTTTACTTTTGCCTACAACACGGCACCACACATAGACACTGGTTACACACCATTTGAATTGGTATATGGTAGATTGCCATGCTTACCATCAGAATTGTATGACACAGAAAATAACAAAATATACAATTATGATGACTATGCAAAAGAGCTGAAACAAAGATTAAAATATTCTTTGAATAGAGCTAAGGAACTTACAGATAAAACAAAAGAGAAAGGAATCATAGAAAATAGATATAGTAATAGTTTAAATCTAAAAATAGGAGATTTAGTTTTAATAAAAGTAGAAAATAGGAAAAAGAATCAAAGCCCGTACAAAGGCCCATATAAAATAATTAGACATAACGGTGTAAATACTATAATAAACTACCACGGAATTGAAAAAGAATTCCATAATAATCAATTAAAACCATATATAGGCTTTAGAAACAATAATTAAGTACACAATAAACACTAAAAATTATAAGAATACTATTGTAAAAATTATAAAAATATTAAATACTACATTAAGAATAATGTAAATTATAAAATTATAACTATATTAAGAATTACTTTGTAAAACTATAACATATGTAAATAGAAATTAAGAATTATTTTACAAATATTGTCGGTACTATGAATATCAAAAAAAATCAATCCCCTAATTATTCTCTTAGCGGTGAGGGTGTAGTGTACACATGTCATACAACTTGCACAGTAGGTAAATACCAACTTTAAGTGTGTAGCGCAACAAGCGATAATGTTACACATGTTGAAGTGTGGCAAAAGTTATTTGGAACAAATATTGAATTACAAAAATTACTGTGTGCAAGTTGATGACACATGAAAATTTAATTCAATTTAATTTTATGATATTTTGTTTTTCTTTATTAATAAATTGAGTGATTTACAAATCACTCAATTCTAGATTATCATATAGATTTTCATAAGTAGTAAGTAGTCGATCGAAGCCGGAGTTCCCCAAGGGAGTATCTTCGGTCCATTACTTTATTTAATATATGCCTCTGACTTACCGTTAAGCAGTAACATTCATACATCAACATTTGCCGATGATACAGCTTTTCTAAGCGTTCACGAAAATCCTGTGGAAGCTTCCCGCAATTTACAAGGGTATATATCCAAATTGCAAAATTGGCTCAAACAATGGCGTATTAAAGTTAACGAGCAGAAATGTGTGCACGTAACTTTTACGTTGCGCAAGGAAACATGCCCGCCTATAAAAATTAACACCGAGACCATACCGCAACACACTGTTGTCAAATATCTAGGCGTTCATCTTGATCGTCGTTTAACATGGAAATCGCATATAGACGCAAAGTTAATACAAATGAAATTAAAAGCAGCCCAAATGAATTGGCTTATTGGAAGAAATTCTATACTAAGCCTAGACTGTAAACTACTATTATACAACGCGATCCTGAAACCAATATGGTTCTATGGAATCCAGTTATGGGGCACTGCCTCAGCATCAAATGTCGAAAAAATTCAAAGGCGACAAAATAAAATTCTACGTACAATTACAGCAGCTCCCTGGTATGTCAGAAATCATCGGATTCATAAAGATCTAGATGTTCCGTTGGTGAAGACAGTATTTTCAATAAACGCTAAAAAATATATAAAAAAACTTGAGGTGCACAAAAATGTACTTGCGCGCAATATTTTAAATTATGGAGGCCACACCCGGCTGAAAAGGAGGGATACTCTTTTTCTCAGCCGTACACGAGAGATGTAAAACAACATAAATTAACCGTTGAAATTAAAAATTTTGTTTAGCATTGGCTAAACTTATATGTAATATTTTTTAGATTTAAGATTTGAAAAACTTATTGATAATTTAATTTACAATTGAAGATTCAATAAATAATAAAATTTATCAAAAAAAAAAAAAAAAAAAAAAAAAAAAAACAAATTAACAAATACCAAATTGATTTTTTGAAAATAAAACTTAGTAGGGTAGGAGTCATGATGTATAACGACTCACTAATATTAGCAATTAAGTTACCAACTAATACTATACAAGTAACACAATATACAATTATACCAATTATAAACCAAAAACATATGAAAATAGATGAAACAATAGAAAAAATTGCAAAATACAAAATAAAACATACTCTTTCGTAGAAAATAAAATGCTTAATGAACTTAAACTAAGCAACAACTGCGTAATTAAAAATAATTGTAAGCTAATCAAAGATTTGGATAATAAAGTAGAAATAGTGAACGATGGCACATTGCTAATACAAAATTCAGAAGTAATATCAATAAATGCAAAATGTAACGAAACAGAAACAACCTATAGAATACAAAACAATACCCTCATAGAATTTGTAAACTGTACAGTTTCATTCGAAGACAAACAATATTCAAACAAACAGGATATATACATCCAAACATACTACGAAGATAAAACAAACACAAGTTATAACTTTAAAAACAAACCATCATTTAAAGAAATCATAATAAAAGAAGTAGAAAACATTAAAGAAATACGGGAATTAAGAATAAGAAACCTAATTTCAGACACAAGCTTAGTAGCCATAATAATAATTTTAAGCATAACAATAATATATGGCTATATAAAAATTAACAGAATTCAGGAGAATCCCATATCAAAAGGGGGAGGAGTTACGTACTTGCCCCACAGGCAACCCGAACCAAGTATCATTGCAGACAACAATGATATCAATGTCATAGTCCAAAGTTATATGAAACAGTAAACTACATTTTTAACCCAAAAATCCATTGAAACTAAAATCCCACGTTTATTAAATTTCGACTAGACAAAACCCAAAAACCCACTTCAATTTACTTTACTTCATTGCCGCTCTTGGCAATTAAATAAAAAACCGAAACAAAAACTCATTACGTAAACTCAAATGTAACCCGAATCCATATGCAAACAAATCTACAAAAACACCAACAATACTACTCACATTGTCGCTGGCTTTGTAGACCACCCAAAAAAAAACTCAAGTGCATGAAAACTGTAACACTTGACATAAAATTGTAACCCAAATAAATTATAACAAAGAACTAACACAAAGAAATATAAATATATGAAAACTGTAACACTTGACATAAAATTGTAACCTAAATAAATTGCAACAAAAAACTACCACACTAAGCAACAAACGATGACTCTGCATCGTCGCTGCTTATGACAAACCATAATGTAAAATTTACTATAAGTATCTAGAGTAAGATTATTGTAAAGTTAGTCTTAAGACCGATGTTAATCAATAAAGAAAAAGAAAAAATTTCTCTCATCTATATTTAAATGTTTTCTTAAAAAAAAGAAAAACGTAATTGGCGCAGTCGCGGAAATTAAATTCTTAAGAATTTATTTAAAAAGAACTTACAAATTATTTTAAAAGTAAAAACTCTAAAGAGAGCAAAGAAGTGAATCAAAATCACTAAAAGTACAAAATATTTCACCAAAAATACATAGTGAAAGTGCAATTATTGAAAAATCAAGATGTCGAGACAAGACAGATTTAATGAAAATCGTGACCTCGGTAACGCTGAGGAACTCAACTTTAACTTTAGAAAGTTAAATGACAAAATAGTTAATGACAAATTTCCACTAACTAGATTAGAGGATATTTTGGATAAACTAGGAAAAGCTAAATGGTTTTCGACTCTTGACATGACCAGCTCATTTCACCAAATTCAGTTGGACAAGAATTAGACTAAATTTAAGCGATTATGACTTCACGATAATTTATAAGAAAGGAAAAATTAACACTAATGCGGACGCATTATGAAGAATAGAAATAAACTCAGACATACTAAAACAAATGATACCGTTGGAAAATGATGAAAAAGAAAAGAGAATTCTAATAAGCACAAGGGCAATGACAAAGAGAAGTGAAAAAGAGGCAAATAAAGTTACAAAAAACAAGGCAAATAAAGTTGATGATAATAAAAAAATAGATAAAGCGCACGCGAATAGGAAAAACATGAGAAGATGCATCACTCAGGAGTCTGATCAACTTCTAATATGGGAATGCACATCCATAAATGACGTCAAGAATATGAAGAAATTACAGTTTAATAAAATTGAAAATACAGAGGAAGTCGACATAACAATTGAAAATAATACTGTACACATAGGACGTGCCGATAATTCATCGAAACAAGATTCGATTATGAAGAAATCACGTACCCAAAAGAGTAATTATATGAATGAGGGAAGTAACGATAATTCATCAAAACAAGATTTGATTATGAAGAAGTTACATTCCAAGAATAAAGATAATATGCATGCAAGATTCAGCGATAACTCAGCGAAACTATATTCGATTCTGAGGAAACTGTTATCCAAAATGAGTAAAGAAAATATTAAAGAATTAGCGCTAGCAAAAAATGATATGGTATTTAAAATATATACAATCAAGGATTTAAAAGAAGCATATGCAAGGATAAGAATAAACAACAAAAGACCTCAGCTAAAAATATTAATATATAACGCCCCAACAAGAATAACAGATGACATACTGAAATATAAACTCATCGATGAATTCCACAATGCCACACACGCATTCCACTTAGGAATAAGAAAAACAATTATTAAATTAAAACAGCGGTACATTTGGAAAAACATGAATAAGATGGTAAAGCAATTCGTAAAATACTGTGACAAATGTAACATAAACAAACAAACCAAACACATTAAAGAACCACTTACATTAACGGACACCCCAAGCAACAGTTTTGAGATAATATCAATTGATACTGTAGGACCTCTTCGTATTTCAAACGGATACCGATACATATTGACAATGCAATGCGAACTAACGAAGTTCGTTATTGCTCACCCAATGTCAACAAAAGACGCACTTACAACTGCCAAAACACTAGTAGAACAATTAATTTTGAAATACGGTAAATTTAAAGTGCTCAAATCAGACAACGGGACAGAATTTAAAAACGAACTAATGCGCAACATATGCTCGTTACTTGATATCAAACAAACATTCTCAACCCCCTACCACCATGAAACAATGGGTGCGGTAGAAAGAAATCACAGGGTTCTCAATGAATTCTTGCTTACATCAGCAAACGATTACGAATGGGATAAGTGGATAAATTACTTTACTTTTGCCTACAACACGGCACCACACATAGACACTGGTTACACACCATTTGAATTGGTATATGGTAGATTGCCATGCTTACCATCAGAATTGTATGACACAGAAAATAACAAAATATACAATTATGATGACTATGCAAAAGAGCTGAAACAAAGATTAAAATATTCTTTGAATAGAGCTAAGGAACTTACAGATAAAACAAAAGAGAAAGGAATCATAGAAAATAGATATAGTAATAGTTTAAATCTAAAAATAGGAGATTTAGTTTTAATAAAAGTAGAAAATAGGAAAAAGAATCAAAGCCCGTACAAAGGCCCATATAAAATAATTAGACATAACGGTGTAAATACTATAATAAACTACCACGGAATTGAAAAAGAATTCCATAATAATCAATTAAAACCATATATAGGCTTTAGAAACAATAATTAAGTACACAATAAACACTAAAAATTATAAGAATACTATTGTAAAAATTATAAAAATATTAAATACTACATTAAGAATAATGTAAATTATAAAATTATAACTATATTAAGAATTACTTTGTAAAACTATAACATATGTAAATAGAAATTAAGAATTATTTTACAAATATTGTCGGTACTATGAATATCAAAAAAAATCAATCCCCTAATTATTCTCTTAGCGGTGAGGGTGTAGTGTACACATGTCATACAACTTGCACAGTAGGTAAATACCAACTTTAAGTGTGTAGCGCAACAAGCGATAATGTTACACATGTTGAAGTGTGGCAAAAGTTATTTGGAACAAATATTGAATTACAAAAATTACTGTGTGCAAGTTGATGACACATGAAAATTTAATTCAATTTAATTTTATGATATTTTGTTTTTCTTTATTAATAAATTGAGTGATTTACAAATCACTCAATTCTAGATTATCATATAGATTTTCATAAGTAGTAAGTAGTCGATCGAAGCCGGAGTTCCCCAAGGGAGTATCTTCGGTCCATTACTTTATTTAATATATGCCTCTGACTTACCGTTAAGCAGTAACATTCATACATCAACATTTGCCGATGATACAGCTTTTCTAAGCGTTCACGAAAATCCTGTGGAAGCTTCCCGCAATTTACAAGGGTATATATCCAAATTGCAAAATTGGCTCAAACAATGGCGTATTAAAGTTAACGAGCAGAAATGTGTGCACGTAACTTTTACGTTGCGCAAGGAAACATGCCCGCCTATAAAAATTAACACCGAGACCATACCGCAACACACTGTTGTCAAATATCTAGGCGTTCATCTTGATCGTCGTTTAACATGGAAATCGCATATAGACGCAAAGTTAATACAAATGAAATTAAAAGCAGCCCAAATGAATTGGCTTATTGGAAGAAATTCTATACTAAGCCTAGACTGTAAACTACTATTATACAACGCGATCCTGAAACCAATATGGTTCTATGGAATCCAGTTATGGGGCACTGCCTCAGCATCAAATGTCGAAAAAATTCAAAGGCGACAAAATAAAATTCTACGTACAATTACAGCAGCTCCCTGGTATGTCAGAAATCATCGGATTCATAAAGATCTAGATGTTCCGTTGGTGAAGACAGTATTTTCAATAAACGCTAAAAAATATATAAAAAAACTTGAGGTGCACCCAAATGTACTTGCGCGCAATATTTTAAATTATGGAGGCCACACCCGGCTGAAAAGGAGGGATACTCTTTTTCTCAGCCGTACACGAGAGATGTAAAACAACATAAATTAACCGTTGAAATTAAAAATTTTGTTTAGCATTGGCTAAACTTATATGTAATATTTTTTAGATTTAAGATTTGAAAAACTTATTGATAATTTAATTTACAATTGAAGATTCAATAAATAATAAAATTTATCAAAAAAAAAAAAAAAAAAAAAAAAAAAAACAAATTAACAAATACCAAATTGATTTTTTGAAAATAAAACTTAGTAGGGTAGGAGTCATGATGTATAACGACTCACTAATATTAGCAATTAAGTTACCAACTAATACTATACAAGTAACACAATATACAATTATACCAATTATAAACCAAAAACATATGAAAATAGATGAAACAATAGAAAAAATTGCAAAATACAAAATAAAACATACTCTTTCGTAGAAAATAAAATGCTTAATGAACTTAAACTAAGCAACAACTGCGTAATTAAAAATAATTGTAAGCTAATCAAAGATTTGGATAATAAAGTAGAAATAGTGAACGATGGCACATTGCTAATACAAAATTCAGAAGTAATATCAATAAATGCAAAATGTAACGAAACAGAAACAACCTATAGAATACAAAACAATACCCTCATAGAATTTGTAAACTGTACAGTTTCATTCGAAGACAAACAATATTCAAACAAACAGGATATATACATCCAAACATACTACGAAGATAAAACAAACACAAGTTATAACTTTAAAAACAAACCATCATTTAAAGAAATCATAATAAAAGAAGTAGAAAACATTAAAGAAATACGGGAATTAAGAATAAGAAACCTAATTTCAGACACAAGCTTAGTAGCCATAATAATAATTTTAAGCATAACAATAATATATGGCTATATAAAAATTAACAGAATTCAGGAGAATCCCATATCAAAAGGGGGAGGAGTTACGTACTTGCCCCACAGGCAACCCGAACCAAGTATCATTGCAGACAACAATGATATCAATGTCATAGTCCAAAGTTATATGAAACAGTAAACTACATTTTTAACCCAAAAATCCATTGAAACTAAAATCCCACGTTTATTAAATTTCGACTAGACAAAACCCAAAAACCCACTTCAATTTACTTTACTTCATTGCCGCTCTTGGCAATTAAATAAAAAACCGAAACAAAAACTCATTACGTAAACTCAAATGTAACCCGAATCCATATGCAAACAAATCTACAAAAACACCAACAATACTACTCACATTGTCGCTGGCTTTGTAGACCACCCAAAATAAACTCAAGTGCATGAAAACTGTAACACTTGACATAAAATTGTAACCCAAATAAATTATAACAAAGAACTAACACAAAGAAATATAAATATATGAAAACTGTAACACTTGACATAAAATTGTAACCTAAATAAATTGCAACAAAGAACTACCACACTAAGCAACAAACGATGACTCTGCATCGTCGCTGCTTATGACAAACCATAATGTAAAATTTACTATAAGTATCTAGAGTAAGATTATTGTAAAGTTAGTCTTAAGACCGATGTTAATCAATAAAGAAAAAGAAAAAATTTCTCTCATCTATATTTAAATGTTTTCTTAAAAAAAAGAAAAACGTAATTGGCGCAGTCGCGGAAATTAAATTCTTAAGAATTTATTTAAAAAGAACTTACAAATTATTTTAAAAGTAAAAACTCTAAAGAGAGCAAAGAAGTGAATCAAAATCACTAAAAGTACAAAATATTTCACCAAAAATACATAGTGAAAGTGCAATTATTGAAAAATCAAGATGTCGAGACAAGACAGATTTAATGAAAATCGTGACCTCGGTAACGCTGAGGAACTCAATGAGGTTATCAGAAGACAAGAGGCAGCGATCCAGCAGTTGCAACAGCAACTCCAGCAGCAGCAACTCGAGCAACAACAGGCCCAACAAAATCTGATCCAGCAGCAGCAACAAATCCAAGCCCAGCAACAGCAAGGCTTACTGCTAACACCCAAAGAATTGCTTACACAATTCCGGCAGCTAAGAAACCTAGACAAGGACCATGATGCAACAGCTTTTATAGCATCGGTAGAGGCAGTATTGGCACTGTGCCCAAGGGAGAATCAGCAACTAATGGACCTAGCGATAGCCATAATCAGAAATGAAAAGATCAGCGGAGATGCAGGCGATTATATACGGGGATTAGGGACAAACGCAACATGGGACCAAATTAAAGGAAAACTCATAGACCACTTCAGGCCGAAAACAACATACGCAGATATATTCAGCAGATGCAGAAATGTCAAAGTGAGTAACTTAAGAGAGCTTTTTTGTTATTTTGAAAAATCAAAAGCAGATTTAAATAAAATTTATATGTACGATAACACAAGGCCAGAAATTTATGAGCCAAATCGGGTAGATAGGGATCTGGTTAATATATTAATAGAAAAAATTGATGTACCACTAAGATGTCATAGCAACCAAAACGATACTCTAAATGAGATCATAACAAGATACACTAGGAGTAAGGCTTTGGACGATCCTAGGACTATACACTACCATCACAGAAAAAAAACCCACAGACACAAAATAGCACTAACAAACCACAACAAACGCAATACAATAATAACAAACCACAACAAACGCAATACAATAATAACAAACCACAACAAACGCAATACAATAATAACAAACCGCAGCAAAGACAATACAACAGTGACAAACAACAGCAACCTCAAGAATATAATAAAAATAAATATGGAAATAACAGCAATTATAAGAAGAATTCAACACAAACTAGGTTATCCCATATGAGCGTTGATACATATCAACCCAACCAACCTACGTATATAGGGGTTGACACGAAGTAAAATACGTCGTCACCACTCCATTTCCAAAAGAATTCAAGTGTCTAGGGACCCTCAAATGGAAACTAGTAGACTTTTCTAACCCTCTCTTTTCGGGCATAATAGGGCAAAATTTTTTAAAAGCATTAGGGGCAAAAATCTATTGCGAAGAACAATATCTAAACATATTGGGAACAAAATTGTACTTTGAAGAATACAATTACCCAACTGAATTTGAAAATATATGTACGCTGGAAGTATTACCAGAAAAAAATAATGAAATAATAAAAAACTTTAACTTTGACCACCTCAATTTTGAAGAGGGTGAGGCAGCAAAAAAGTTACTTCTAAAATTCAAAGATCTTTTTTTTAAAGAGGGTGACATCCTCTCAGCAACAAATGAGGTACGTCATGAAATCATAACAACAGTTGATAAACCCCTATATTCAAAGATATATAGGTACCCGCAAGTACACGAAGCGGAAATAAACCGCCAAATTAAAGAAATGCGCGAACAAAATATAATAAAAAAGAGTAACTCACCCTACAACAGCCCATTATGGATTGTGGAAAAGAAATTGGATAATTCAGGTATAAAGAAGTATCGGCTCATCATTGATTATCGCAAACTTAATCAATTCACGATAGACGACAAATGCCCAATTCCAAATTTAAACTCTTTGCTGGACAAGCTTGGCAGATCACAATACTTCACCACTCTTGATCTGGCCAAAGGCTTCCATCAGATACTGGTCAAAGAAGAAGATAGGAAGAAAACAGCTTTTTCAACCCCATCGGGACACTATGAATTTGTCAGAATGCCATTCGGATTGAAAAACGCCCCCTCTACCTTCCAGACGTTAATGAATGAAGTCCTCAGGGACCACATCAACAAAACATGTGTCGTTTATATGGATGATATCCTTATATTCAGCACATCCTTACAGGAACACATAACTACCTTAGAGAATATATTAAAGCTTCTGAGAAAGGCAAAATTAAAGATCCAGGTTGACAAATGCGACTTTCTAAAGAAAGAAACTCAATTCCTGGGTCATGTCCTCACCCCTCAAGGTATTCGACTAAACCCTAATAAAATCTCAGTTATACAAAAACTGAAAATACCAACCACCGCGAAGAAGATAAAATCTTTCTTGGGAATGACCGGCTTTTACAGAAAATTCGTAAAAGATTATTAAAAAATCGCGTACCCAATGTCTAAGTGCCTGAAAAAGGACCAAAAGATTAACACTAATGATCCGGCATATTTGGTAGCATTCGAAAAACTTAAAGATCTAGTGACAAACTCACCAATATTAAGATACCCCGATTTTAACAAAAAATTTAAAGTAACAACTGATGCAAGTAATTTCGCAATGGGAGCAGTACTTTCACAAGAGGGACACCCAATTGCATATGCATCACGAACCCTAAATAAACACGAATATAATTACGCAACAGTCGAAAAAGAATTACTAGCAATCGTGTGGGCAGTTAAATACTTTAGACCATACTTATTCGGAAGAGAGTTCGATCTAGAAAGTGACCACCAACCACTCAAATGGTTAATGACGAAGTATTCAGGAAGGGATATAAATCCAAGACTCCAAAGATGGCTTATAAGCCTAGGAGAATATAACTTTTCACTCGAGTACATAAAAGGGAAAACCAATAGTATAGCCGATTTCTTAAGCAGAATAAAAAACGACGAAATACACCATGGAGAACATGAAATACATATCGAAGAAGCTTCAGAAGAGCGAGAAGATAACGACAATGCATCAATAGAAGTACAAACCGTCCATTCTCAAGAAGAGGACTTAGGTTATAATGTACCTATTCTAGAGACAGTCATCAATAGATTTAAAACACAAATAATACTAATAAAAGATAAAAATGAAACAGAACAAACAATTTTTAAAAACAAAAGAATTTTCATAGAGAAAAACGATATGGACAAAGGCTATGCCCTCGATATTCTACGTAGAGAGTTGGCGAAAGGGAAGGTGGGGATATACTGTCACCTCAGTGACCACGAATACTACCAACTCTACAAAATTATAGAAAGGGAATATTCAGAAAATCCCCACATAAAGTTTGTAAAATGCACTAACATAGCTAGAGACATAGAGTCCGAAAACGAACTGAAAGTTCAAATTGCACTTTTCCACAAACACGAAAGCGGCCATTGCGGTATAACGGCAACATATGAGAAACTTAAGTTACTCATATATAACCCAAACCTGAAAACGCAAATCCACAAAATTATCAACAATTGCGATATATGCAATGGAGGGAAATATGATCGATATCCGATCAAAAACAAATATTATCTAACGGAGACACCACAAACAATCAATGAAATAATTCACGTAGATAATTACGTGAATAGCAAACATTCATTTATTGTTTTCATAGACAATTTTTCGAAACATGCCACTTGTTTTCATCTGCCAGATAGAAACCAGAGAACCCTTGAAAACAAAATTCAGGAGTTCATCGCGTTAAAAGGAAAACCAAAGAAATTCGTATTTGATAACGAATTTAACATAGCAGCAATAAGGGACTTTCTACAACAGCAAGGTATTCAATACCATGCTACAAAGCCAAATAGCCACACAGGTAATAGTGACATAGAAAGATTCAATAATACACTAACAGAGAAAATCAGAACACTCAACCTCGAAGAGATATTACCAATTACAACACAAATTAACAAAGCAGTCACATTTTACAATAGTAACTTCCACAGCACTATAAAATGCTCACCACTCGATGTACAGAATTTTAAAGTAGATCATAACACTATTTTCCAAAGATTAGAAAAAATAAAACTAAAAAGGTTAGAAAAAATTAACGCAAGAAGAGAAACATATAAAGAGAACAGGGACATCGGGTTTATCAAAAACTATAAGAATGTTAGGCACAAGGAACAGCCAAAATATAGAAAAGCAAATTTACAAAATATCCATACCACCAATATAAAACGACCATCCAAATTCGCAGGTACTAATCTTACTAATGCTAACGATGACAATTCCCCTAACCACAGCATCGATAACCTTAACACCAATCTCTGCAACAAACGGATATTGCATGTTACCAACAACAACCGTGGAAATAGTCAACGAGACTAGTTTAATATTACACATAATACAACCACGTGAATTAAGCAAAATATTGAATGACATACCAGAAAATATAATAAATTTATCAATAAGTACAAAACAACATCTAATTACCCAAATAGAAAAAATAAAAACAAAAATCGGATCCATAACACCAAATAACACAAGACAAAAACGAGGCATCTTGAATATAGTGGGAGATGCTCAAAAATGGTTGTTCGGAACTATGAACGACGACAACAGACAACAAATTGAACAACGTCTTACCACAAACAAAATTAACAATCTACAGACAATAAACGAAACGAAACGAAATCCTAAAATTCATAAACCATGTACAAACACATAACAACGACATAAACAGTAGACTAACGTACTACGACCAACTGCTTAAACTGCAATACCTAGAAAATAAAGTGGACGAAATATTAGACAACATAGCCTCAGCAAAATACAACACTTTACATCCATCCATATTAACAGCAGAGGAAATTAACAAATACCAAATTGATTTTTTGAAAATAAAACTTAGTAGGGTAGGAGTCATGATGTATAACGACTCAATAATATTAGCAACTAAGTTACCAACTAATACTATACAAGTAACACAATATACAATTATACCAATTATAAACCAAAAACATATGAAAATAGATGAAACAATAGAAAAAATTGTAAAAATACAAAATAAAACATACTCTTTCGTAGAAAATAAAATGCTTAATGAACTTAAACTAAGCAACAACTGCGTAATTAAAAATAATTGTAAGCTAATCAAAGATTTGGATAATAAAGTAGAAATAGTGAACGATGGCACATTGCTAATACAAAATTCAGAAGTAATATCAATAAATGCAAAATGTAACGAAACAGAAACAACCTATAGAATACAAAACAATACCCTCATAGAATTTGTAAACTGTACGGTCTCATTCGAAGACAAACAATGTTCAAACAAACAGGATATATACATCCAAACATACTACGAAGATAAAACAAACACAAGTTATAACTTTAAAAACAAACCATCATTTAAAGAAATCATAATAAAAGAAGTAGAAAACATTAAAGAAATACGGGAATTAAGAATAAGAAACCTAATTTCAGACACAAGCTTAGTAGCCATAATAATAATTTTAAGCATAACAATAATATATGGCTATATAAAAATTAACAGAATTCAGGAGAATCCCATATCAAAAGGGGGAGGAGTTACGTACTTGCCCCACAGGCAACCCGAACCAAGTATCATTGCAGACAACAATGATATCAATGTCATAGTCCAAAGATATATGAAACAGTAAACTACATTTTTAACCCTAAAATCCATTGAAACTAAAATCCCACGTTTATTAAATGTCGACTAGACAAAACCCAAAAACCCACTTCAATTTACTTTACTTCATTGCCGCTCTTGGCAATTAAATAAAAAACCGAAACAAAAACTCATTACGTAAACTCAAATGTACCCCGAATCCATATGCAAACAAATCTACAAAAACACCAACAATACTACTCACATTGTCGCTGGCTTTGTAGACCACCCAAAATAAACTCAAGTGCATGAAAACTGTAACACTTGACATAAAATTGTAACCCAAATAAATTATAACAAAGAACTAACACAAAGAAATATAAATATATGAAAACTGTAACACTTGACATAAAATTGTAACCTAAATAAATTGCAACAAAAAACTACCACACTAAGCAACAAACGATGACTCTGCATCGTCGCTGCTTATGACAAACCATAATGTAAAATTTACTATAAGTATCTAGAGTAAGATTATTGTAAAGTTAGTCTTAAGACCGATGTTAATCAATAAAGAAAAAGAAAAAATTTCTCTCATCTTTATTTAATTGTTTTCTTAATAAAAAGAAAAACGTAATTCGCACAGCCCCATTAACTTGTAACAAGACGTCGAGCACGAACAAATCACACGCACAAATCAATCGTGTTAAGCCTTTTTTCTTGTGCTTGTGCAGCTCTTTAATATTTATTATTATTCCAGTCCATCAATTTGTTCTGTTTCGTGGAAAAATTAATGTTTATGTGCTAATTTCACAAATAAAGTATTTAAAAAAACTCCGTATATAGCAAAAATAATATATATTTTGTCGGTTACGTATTAGGTTTTTTCGTTGCTGCAAAGTTATAAGTATGATCAAATATATATCCTGAACTATTACTTTTATTATTTGCAAATAAAACTACATATTTGCAAAAACTTAACTCGCTGTTTATACGCAAATAGCATTCAGAAATATTGTTATATTTTCGTAATGACACGCAGCGAAAATAGTCATCTGGTTCGATTTGCTAGTTAGTTAAATATACATATATTTTTTATGGAGAAGTCAAGCACTCAGGCGATGACCCTACGTATACAGTGCACTGTGCCGGAACTCAGGGAGAGTGACCAGTGCTATGCCTTCATCACTTAAATAGGCCGACAACAATTAATACAATGTCTCACTAATGTACATTAGAGAAATTAATGATGTTGATTGACTTGCTCTGGCCAGAGTGTGAACCCAGGCCCCAAGACATTATTTGCTTAGTATTTGCAAATAAAAAGTGCGTATAAACTGGATATATGACTAGGAAATAACAAACTATATTTAGAGCTAATAAAGAGGCCTTTCTATCGGTGCAACAAGCTTTTCGTAGTGTGGACTGGAAATATGTAATTCGGTTGGAGAAAAAGGATTTTTGACCGAATATTTTTATCTCATCTACAATATCGTGAAAAATCAAGTACAATACACACTTTTTGTACATATGTATCCTAAAATCAAACACAATCAGATCTCATTTTATGTACAATATGCTTGAGTAAATAAAGAAAAGAAATATAGGGCAAATAGTTTTTAATTTTTGTGCCCCACTCTCACGAATTTTGGTGAGGCCGATGAACAATACTATCAGTTTTGCAAATTTTTTTTATTATGATAGATAATAAACTTCACTCTGTATTATAATAAAACAATTACTTATTTTAAATAAATAATTTGTATAGTAATTAAACAAAAAATCACCCCTATCGTGAAAACGTTTTCCCTCGTAATTTTTTCACTTTTCCCGTAATTGCATTCGTGAACAACTCCTACGAAAAAATTTTATTCAGTCCAAATTAATAACGTGATAAAATGTTCACTTAAAAAAAATTCCCCTTATCGTGAATAATTTTTTTCCCACGAATTTTTTCACTTTTCCCTTCAATTTATTAACTTTATTTTTGATGGGGAACAGGACAAAACATGTATGTACGTAGTTCTTCTTATAATCCGAATATTAAAGTTTACAAAGTTTATTTTACGAAAAATATCTGATAATAAGGCACAAACTGATGTATTGGTCAACAAAATGCAATACAACAAGTCTATTGCCTGCAGATTTGTGAAGCTTTAATTTGTTGGAATTCTTTGGCTTTGTTGGCTTTCCAAAAAGTAGCGTAATTATTTAAACACATAAAAGTTAGAATGCAATAAATAAACGCTGCAAGTAAACTATCGCTTCAATACAGTGTTGCCGAATCGCGGAAAATTACCCGAATCAGGTGTAATTTTTATGTGCATGTGTTGCGCGTTGGTAATTGCTCTGAGGTGTAGTTCACGGGAAATTTGAAGTTCTTTTGTTTAATAACAATATTTTTATATAATATTGTTTAAACTTAAGCTGAAATTTTACAAACATTATATTCAAATTATATAAAGATGGACGTTTTAAAGTATAGCAGCTTATGGGAAGTTAACAATGTAGACAAAAATACTTTTTCAAATGTTAATGAAATTTATGTTAGTATTGCAGCACATGAATCTTTAGCATTGTGTTCTAATTTCGAAATTTTTCATACTTAAAAACTGTAGAACATTTTATATAGAAGTGAATACTCAAATCATATCAAGATTTAATTTTAGTGATGAAGTTTATAGTATTATCGACTTTGTGGATCCAAAAAATGTACAGTCCTTTCAACCAAAATCTCAATGTTTTTTCCAAAAAATGTTTCTTTTTTTTATATATATATATTATTTATTGAATCTTCAATAATAGATTAAACCATCAATAAGTTTTTCAAATCTTAAATCTAGAAATATTAAATATAAGTTTAGCCAATGCTAAACACAATTTTTAGTTACAACGGTTGATTTTTGTTGTTTTACATCTCTCGTGTACGGCTGAAAGAAAGAGTGTCCTTCCTCCTAAGCCGGGTGTGGCCTCTATACTCTAGAATATTGCGCGGAAGTGGGTTTGGGTGCAACTCAAGTTTTTTAATGTATTTTTTCGCGTTTTTCGAAAATACTGTCTTTACCAACGGAACGTCTAGATCTTTATGAATTCTATGGTTTCTGACATACCAGGGGGCTGCAGTTATTGTACGTAGAATTTTACTTTGTCGCCTTTGATTTTTTTTTACATTCGATGCTGAGGCAGTGCCCCATAGCTGGATTCCATAGGGCCATATTGGTTTCAGGATCGCGTTGTATAGTAGAAGTTTACAGTCTAGGCTCAGTATAGAATTTCTTCCCATAAGCCAATTCATTTGGGCTGCTTTTACTTTAATTTGCATAAACTTTGCGTCTATATGCGATTTCCATGTTAAACGGCGATCAAGGTGAACGCCTAGATATTTGACTACAGTATGTTTCGGAATAGTCTCAGTGTTGATTTGTATAGGCGGGCATGTTTCCCTTCGCAACGTAAAAGTGACGTGTGCACATTTCTGCTCGTTAACTTTAATACGCCATTGTTTTAGCCATTTTTCCAATTTGGATATATACCCTTGTAAGTTGATGGAAGCTTCTACTGGATTTTCATGGACGCTTAAAAAAGCTGTATCATCAGCAAATGTTGATGTATGAATGTTATTGCTTAACGCTAAGTCAGAGGCATAAATTAAATAAAGTAAGGGACCGAAGATGCTGCCTTGGGGAACTCCGGCTTCGATCGACTGCGAAGGGCTTAAAAAATTGCCTTCCCTAACAACAAATTTTCGTTCCTCTAGATAGCTTTTTAAAAGCTTGACGATGTTTGCGGGGAGATTTCGTGTTAATTTGTGGATAAGCCCTTCGTGCCATACTTTATCGAAAGCTTGAGAAACATCTATAAAGAGCGCAGAGCAATATTTATTTTTTTCAAAGGTGTCTCTAACTACGTTCACAAGCCTGTGAGTTTGTGCAATAGTGCTATGTTGTCTGCGGAAACCAAATTGATGATCTGGAATGCATCCACTTCTAGTCACTATAGGCATCAGCTTGCTCATATACAGCTTTTCAAAGAGTTTTGAAATGTTGGGCAATAAGCTAATAGGCCGATAGGATTCCACCTTAGTATGATCCTTTGGTATCATAATAATCATCGAAACCTTCCATTCTGCAGGATAGTATTGCAGCCGTAGAATACCATTAAAAATGAATAGTATAATTCTTTTTGCATTATAAGGCAGTTGTTGAAGCATTTTGTTGCTTATTTTGTCGACACCTGGGGCTTTTCTGGTGTTAAGACTAGTAATAGTATATTCAATTTCCGTCATGTTAAATCTCATCGGTATTTCTGGTAAAGAGACGACTGGTGGCAGTTCAACAATATCAGCAGAAATATTCGGGGTAAATACTTTTTCTATGTGCTTAACAAATAGATCACATTTTTCAGCATCAGTTCTTGCCCAGTCACCATTAGAGGCTCGTAATGGTGGTTTGCAAATCTCTGGCGTTTTAAGTCCTCTGGCTGCACGCCACAGCGAATAATCTGTTGATGGTGTTGCATCGAGTTCTTGCAGAAATGTTTGCAGCGAAGCTGTTTTTTGTGATTGTAAAACTTTTCTGAGCTGTTTCGTGCATTCCTTAAGCCTTATTTTTAGCTGGGGGGATCTGTAACGTTGCCATTCTCGTCGAGCTCTCCGTTTTTCGGTCAATGGCCTTTTTATATGTGCAAAAAAAAATATTGTCAAATCTCGCTTGTTGATTTGGTTGAATCGAAGAAGCATTAAGAGCAGCTTGTTTAGCATGTGCTTCAAACAACCTAATAGAATTTTCTATGTCAGTAGGTGCTCTCAATGGCATATTTTCCGTGCAATGCGCACTCAAATGTTTTTTGTATTTCAGCCAGCTAATACGTGCAGATGTCAGCGGTAAATCGCATGTTGGTGTTGCAGTTGTGTGTGAGTAAATAGTGATAATAGTGGGCGAGTGATCTGAAGACAAATCCAAAGATGCTTTTACTTCAATCATTTCGCGTGGCACACCTTTCATAATTCCAAAGTCGATAACATCTTGAATTTTTTGACGATCCGTTGGCCAATATGTTGGCTGACCACTTGAAACTACATTCAAACCCATTTTTGAAATTGTGTCAAACAAAACACGACCCTAAGGACTGATTAAACGTGAACCCCAAAATGTGGGCTTAGCATTGTAGCCGCCAGCTGCTAGAAAACGGTACCCCAGTGTTGTTTAAAATGCAGTATATTGACTCCCAGAAATTGAAAACCTGGGAGGAGAATAAACAGATGATATCACAAGCTTCTGATAAAAATTTTCAATGCAGATGTTCGTTGCTTGAAGATATTCTTCACGAAGGTCATTTAGCAGATAGTGTTTTACTCCAGTTTTTATTAGGATTCCAGAGCCACCACAAGCTCTACCTTGAGGATCCTTGGTGTCGTAGAAATTATATCCACTAATTCGAAAATAGCTTCGGGACGTCAAGTGAGTTTCTGAGATAAGAATAACATCGATTTCCTTATCCAGAAGAAAATATTCTATTTCATTTTTATGTTGTCAGATGCCGTTTGCGTTCCAAAAACAGATTCTTAAATTCATGGTTTTTTCAATACAGCCTGCAACAAGGTAGACTGCATTTTCAACATTTCCTGCATCATACAGGACATGTTGAGAGTAAATGTATTTACTGTTTGTATTAGGATCTCTATCGAGGCTTCCATACAACTAAAATTATGCCCTGGTACAGTTTTTTGCGCCGGAGTCTGGTTACTCTTTAAAATATTAGCGTATGAAAATTTACTATTAGGTTTTTGTTGAGTAAGAGTCGTGTTAGACTTTAAAACATTTGAGTATTGATTATGGCTAGACGACGGTTGAGGTAATTGTGGGTAGTTTAAAGGAGTGTTGGGCTGAGCGGGAGTAGCATTTGTTTTTCTGTTCGACGAATTTTTAAAAAGAGAATAAAGAGGGCAGCCCCTATAGTTGGCAGTGTTGTTTGCGCCGCAATTACCACATTTTTTTCCTTTGGTATCACCTTTTATTTTGTCACAGTTAGCGGTACTGTGTAACTCACCACATACAACGCAAACGGTAGGCAACTTGCAATAAGTTTTGGTATGGCCAAATTCTTGACAGTTCATGCATTGGATAGGTCCGGTTTTTTTATGTGGCATCTCAACGGTAACTCTTCGATGCAACAAGTATTTTAAGCTATAGATTGGGTGCGATTCAATTTTTTTTTATTTTCAAGTCGCCTGGCTGTAGCTCGACTCTAAAAATAGGTTGGGGGATTTTTTCCCTGTTTTTAATGTTTGAAACATTTTTCACTTTGAAGCCACTATTTTCAAGGCCAGACTTTACCTCTTCCGGATCCACGCTTGCATCTATTCCTTTTATAACTACTGTTAGGCCTTTAGCACTCTTCAGTTGATATGTATAAAAGTTTTTGTTTTTAGTCTCATAATCTGAGACAATTTTCCTGTAATTATGATCTCGTGTTACCTGAGTTTTAGTTTCGTTGATTTTGCCACGCTTAATTGGAGTTACATAGAATTAATTTTCTCCAATTAATGAGATAAGGCTTTTTATAAAAAAGTTGGAGTTCTGTTCTCTAAAATATATCGGCGGTGGTTTAGTGGACCTTGTTGTACTTGTGTCTTCATCGACTTGTTCATTCAAAATCGCAAAACGATTTTCAGGATGTTTAATATTATTTTTCCCATCTTTGGGCATTTTCGCCGTTGACGCTATTTCAGCTGATTTGGGACTTCTTCCCCTTTTTAGCACGGTTATGTATCTGTCCATACCAGTTTGGATTTTATTATCACTGTTTTCACTCACTGCATTTACAATTTTGTGCACGTTGGTCACCTGGGTATTTATTGTTTGTTTGTTTGATTGTACAGCTAAGCGGACAAGTTTGCTAATAGGTGCAATTGTTGTTGCTTCTTGATCGCTATTTAACATGTACGGAGGCAATGATCGCTCACGAGTATTTGTGTTTTCTGTAGTATTCAGGTTTGTGTTTACTTCATTTTTTTTGTCGTCGTTAGCAACCAAAGTTATATATTGTACATTCCTACTGCTTGTAGGTTTATTGTTGTTAGAAGGTGAACTCATTTAGAGTTCTCTTTTTTGTGTTCACTTATGAGTTGGTGTATGCAAATATTTATGTATTTACACACAAGCAAAAAATAAAATAAAACCAGTAAGATAACTGTTTAATAAATATTTTGTTTTTGTATTTTTTTTTTTTGTGAATTTTCTTTCAATAAATTTTTAATATTCCGTTGCGACGATTATAAAAACGCGTCTGTACACTGCAAGAGTTGAAACTGAACTTAATATGGGTTCCATCTTTTAAAATAAACTTTCAAACACTTGATAATGAGTGGCATCAACATGCGTTTTTAGATTTCGCTAAACTGGAGCTGCATAATAATTTAGAGCCTGAAATTTAAACTCCAAAATTCGCTTGAGGAAAACATATTTCCCACATTAGAAAAAGTAATAAACTTTATTTTTATTTTGCCATTTTCAAATGCTTCTGCGGAAAGGATATTTAGTAGTTTTAATAATTGCAAAACAGATCTAAGCAACAAATTATCGTCTGATACCGTTGCTGCAATTTTATTTACGAAAAAAGGTATACAGAAAAACGGGAATAATAATTTTGAACATCTCCTAAACAATAGTAACAAAAATTTAAGTTTCAATGATTTTATTAATTTAAGATTTTTATGCTGCTTTTTATTATATTTTACTATTATAGACTTTTATAAAATAAAATAGTTATCTAAAACGTATTGTTTGTTGTGTGTTCAGCTGGTATATTTGTTGCATTTCATTGGGGACGATACCAAATCATAGTTAGACCTTAACCAAGGTTTTTAAAATGTGTTAAATATTTATTTTAATATTGGGTGTAATTCCATTGAAGTCGGGTAATTTTGCTCCTACGAGGTGTAATTCTGAATATACATTTTGGTAACACTGCTCCAATACGAATATTTAGCTTTCCTTTTTTTAAGTTTTCTTTAAAATATATTGTATGTATGCCCAAGTATATATTTGAACAAAAATTTCTTTTATTTTTTTTTTTTTTTTTTTACCTTATTTCTTATTTTACATTCACAACGAATTGATAGCGGGAACAAACGTTCCCATGAAAATCACGATAACAAATTTCCCTTCATGGGGATTGAAAATTTCATGGGAACAAAAATTTCAAATTTTGTTCACGATAGGGGTGAATATAAATTATTTATTAACTTTGCAATAATTAATTTTTTTTTTTATTTCCTTATCTTTAATTTGATATATATATATATATATATATATATATATATATATATATATATATATATATATATATATATATATATATATATATATATATATATATATGTATATATATATATATATTGTTACATTAACAACTCTGTTTTTGTTTTGTAGCCATTAAAAATGGAAATTAATAGCAGTTTACAACATCAGCATGGACAACAACCTGCAGCCATTCTGCGTTGTAGTCGTCAAAATAATTGATATCATATAAACGTGTGTATATTATTTTTGACACTCTGTAGTCGGTATTCTGCTGCGATCTATGTGTTTAATACTAAAGAAGAAAATATGTCAAACGTTCTTGTTTGTCCGTTTTCATTTATGTCATTAAAGTATGCGAGTGTAAGGTGTTTTTTGTCATCTTTTAAATCAATTCATCCTCAAACGTTTTAAATGCCAAAAAAAAGTTCCGCATTTCTTACCTCTGAGTGTTTTAGATGGGTTGCACTAAACCGTTCATCGCTACTATATGTAGTAAGACCAACTGTCAACAAGTGATAATCTGTTTTCCTGATCCAAGACACCTGTGGTAAAAAAAAGAAATTTGTGTGTAAATTAATAGTCATACTTATATGTACATTATATCTAAATATTGCACTTAATTAACAAGAAATTTTAATATATTTAGAAGTGATAGAAAATTAAAACTTTTATATGGTACTGAATTTCAGCAATACAGTCATCGATTTACTTTCAGTAAGCAGGAAAATATTTTGATTCTTATAGTTAATAGACAATTGCTTTTTTTTTGTGATGAAATGAGATGGAATTGTACCTATCAAGAACTTGGTCCTTATTTTGATCTCAGTACTTTTTACGGCCGAAACTTTTTGGATACGAACTTGGCCTTATTTTCACATTTATGTTTTTGTGTTGATCTCACTTCTTTTTTCTAAGTTGTTTTTGTATAAATATTTATATGTATTGCTTATCTGGGCCTACCTGTGTAGAAAATTTCAGCTTTATAGCTATACTAGAAGTGCCCCGTACAAATAAGGGAACTCTAGTCCCCCCAAGGTGAAAAGTGCCCGTTTAAAAATTATTTTTGTTAATTTCTCATCAGGACCTACCTGTGTACGAAATTTAAGCTTTCTAGCTCAACTAGAAGTGCCCCATACAAAGAAGGGGCATGATTGTCCCCCCAGATGAAAACTGCCCGTTAAAATATCATTGCTTGTGTACCAAATTTCAGCTTTCTAACTATACTGGAAGTGCCCCATACAAAGAAGGGGAACCCTAGTCCCCCCGGGTGGAAAGTGCCCGTTTTCAGATTTTTCTGGTTATTTTCTTACCAAAACCTACCTGTGTACCAAATTTCAGCTTTCTAGCTTTACTGGAAGTGCCCAATAATATTGATGAGTCAGTCAGTGAATATGTACTAAAATATGGACTTTTCACACCTTAATATCTCGGGAAGCTTTTATGGTAGAAATTTAACCTCTGAGGTCACCTCTGCGGGGAGACCTTATGTTTCAAGTTTCATTTTATTATGATCAGGGGGAGCAAAGTTATGAGGGGGTAAAAACAGCTCGAATGGTTTCGTGTAAATATACACACTTGGCCTGGCGCACTACCGTGCGCATAGATAGTAATTCTAAAATAATTTGTAAGACACTTAGGGGCTGTGCAAATATTACGTAACGCTGTTTTTAGAGATTTTCTGAACTATTGTTGGAATCTGCACGTTATTGGAACCCAAGAATTAAATACAACAACCTTTTATGTTCAGTTACAAAAGTAGAATTAATTTATTTACTGAAATAAAATTTATGACAATTGAATAATTAATGATTACTAGATTAATAAATAAATACAAAAAGTATTTTTGTTGACAAGTTAAATTTATAGTATATATTTAGAGACTATGCACATATTACGTAACGCTCCAAGGGCGGGGGGGGGGGTGGTTAAAGATTTGTTACGGATTGGAAATTTTGCACTGAAAAATTAGTAAAGAGCGAATTGGGGGGGGGGGGGGTCATAAAATCTGTGAAAACAGCGTTACGTAATATGTGCATATCCCCTTACTTAATTTTTGAAATTTAGGAAATGGTAAAGCTTTCGTGAGAAAATCTGCTACTTACTCATCTGTAGGACATTAAGTAACGATAATGCCATTGTCATGAAGACTCTTTATATGGTGGTACTTTACTTCAATATGTTTAGTTCTTGCACTAAACTTAGCAGACTCAATTATTTTAATACAGCTCTGGTTATCTTCATAAATTGGAATGGGTGTCCGTGTACGAATATACATATCTTCAAGCAATTGTTTAATCCAAAATAATTCTTGAGCTGCACAAGAAGCAGCTATGAATTCTGCTTCAGTAGACGACAATGCAATTGTCGACTGTTTTTTTTAGATGACCAATATAATCTCCAGCCCAATTAGCATCGGTGTAACATTTTAGTTTTAGGTCTGATTTTGCTCTAATTTAAAGTCGTTTATGTATTGTGCCTTTAAGATATTTTGCTACTTTCTTTGATGCTTCCCAATCAAATTTTCTGTGATTTTCAACTCTTCTGCACAATATTGAAACCGCTATTGCAATATCTGGCTTTGGAGTAATTGATAAATGAAGTAACATACCTAAAATAGGTCTATAGTTTTCATTACTAAGTAATAAATTTTCATTATGACAAATTTTAACAAATTCTGGATCCATTGGAATAGAACTCAGTTTTCCATCTTTCAATTTTATTTCTTTTATCATTTTCCGGATTTTATTTTGATGATGAATGAGAAAGTCTCCGTTAGCATTTCGTTCAGTTTTTGTGCCCAAATAATTTCTTACACTTCCAAGATTTTTACAATCAAAACGTTTATTTACTCGTAATTGAGTATGAAATTCATCTATATTCTCTTCTTTTTTAGCACAAACTAAAATATCATCTACATAAATCAGTAAACAGACTATTTCATTGTTAAATATTTTTTAATATAGACATGTATCTGATTTTCCAGCTTTAAACCCAATTTTTAACAAAACTTCATGTAATTTGTCATACCAGGACTTTGCAGCTAGCTTTAATCCATACATTTTTGTAATTTGCAAACAAGTTTTTCTTTACTTACTTCAATGTAACCTTCAGGCTGTTTCATATATATTTCCTCCCCAATATCACCATTCAAAAAGGCTGATTTAACATCTAAATGTTTAACGATATACTTTTTAATTGCACTCACTGCCAAAAAAGTTCTCAACGTAAAAAATTTTCCTACTGGAGCAAATGCTTCGTCAAAGTCTTCTCCAAAAGATTGTGTATAACCCTTCGCTACTAATCTAGCTTTATATTTTGGTTTATTCATTATATCACCTTTCATTTGATATAACCATTTGCATCCAATAACTTTCTTTCCTTTTGGTACTTTCTATATTCCTGTATTTTTTAAATAATTGATCTCTGAATTGGCAGCTGCCATCAATTGGTTCCTTTTTGATTCAGATAAATTTAGCATCTCATCCCACGTACCAACTTTGCTTGTAATTATGTTTTGTTTTACTCTTAAGTCGTTCGGACTGTCGAATTGTAGATTGGGGAATAGGTAAATCTATATTATACGTTTTATTTCCATCATCATTAACTTCATATAGATCTTCTAATTCATCAGCAGATTGAAAATTGGATTCTTCATCCTCTGTGTCTTCTGTTTCTTTTAACATATCTACAAGAACCATATCATCAATTTGTTTACACTTCTTGTTTGGTGTATCAAAATCTTCTACAAATTTTACATCTTTGGTTACAACAATTTTATTACTGGGTGTTTCCAAAGTAACGGTCGTTACCGATTTTCGGATATTATTTAAATAAAATTGCAACCTAAGCAAATATGACACAAGGATTGCTTAATTTTGGACCTATGAAAGTTCAAGCATCGGTAGCAACCGAAAGAATTCATAAAAAATGTAGTTTCAATACTTTTTTTGACCATTAAAAAGGTAACGGTCGTTACTTTATAAATGTGCTGTTTTCAAATTTCGGAAATGTGTTGTAAAATTTTTCACAGGATGTGTCAAGTAAAAAATCTTATTAAATTCTTTGAAATGTTTTTTTTTAAGGAATGGGTTTATTTTCAAACCAAAGGAAATTAGTTACCAAAAAAAAAAAAAATTTTTTTTAAGTAACGGTTGTTACATTATAAAAAAATAAACGTTTTTTGTGTTTGAATTCATTTATTATGGGTAACAGAAAAAAACATAAACGAAAAGCTATATTATATTGCTTAAAATTAGTGTGTTGAGTTTTCTGCATAGTTTTATTCGCTTTCAGATGAACAATAAACGTCATTATAATGTAAGCGTTTAAGACTGTTGACTTTTCTTTTCGTTTTTTTTCTGTATTTTTACAACTTGGTAAGTTGCTCCATGTTTTTTCAGCTAAAATCAGTAAGAATCCAATTAAGTAAGACGAAAACAGTTCAAATGTTACATCTTTAAAAAAATGTTTAAAAAATCAAAATAGGCTTTTGATGCTTATTTGGCCATACAAAATTCTTGATCTTACTTACCTTCTTATTTTCCGCTACTATAAAATTAAATCGTTTGAATGAATTACGGAAAAAACAAACTTTTGTGCTTTTGGGGTAACGGCCGTTACAGTCGGTGAGGTTGTTTTGAACTATTCACAAAAAATTAAATTTTAACTTGTCGCCTTCAAAATTGTTGCTGAGCATGAAGAAAATTTTCAACTTTCAGCTGGCTTTTTTGTTCTTAAACTAAGGTTAGAACAGTGTTGCCAAAGTTAGCGGTATTAGCGGTAAAATAAATTAAAAATAATAATTTTATTTTTGAGCTGTAAGGGGTCATTTTCTGTGGAAACACCATACTTTCATTTCGCAAAATTATATATACTTTACAGTTTTCAGCATAACCAACTAACACACCTTCAACTGCAACATTGTCGAGTTGACGATGCTTACACTTCGGTACTTGTTCATATGCTTTACTTTTATATACTTTTATATTGCTCAAGTCAGGGGGTAGATTCTGGTTCTGTGATAACGTGAAATGTAAAAAAATGCTTTTTCGGGTACACGAATACGTTGCCGGCTCTGATTGATGAAAATCAAAAACTTTTGATATATTATTTTGACGTGTAATTATTTTAATAGTATCCAATTATTATTGACAAAGAAAATGTCAGTTGTTTTGTATCGAAGTGTAATGAGTAGAAAGATGGCAGCACAGGTATACATGTTAATTTTATGCTCTGGTATTTTTGTGTATAAACAGTGTCAAACGCAAGTATTTTTTTTACGCCGCGAAGTCACAACAAAAATGATTATTGATGATTTTATTTGTACGTCGCCCTTTAAACGACAAAAACATGATACTCACACATTTGCACTGATTGACGTGTTTCTTTGATCGTCTCCAAGGCACTTTATAAGTAGTAAATCAAAACTTAATGCCAGGCAGGCGACGCCGCGGTTGCAGGTAGTAATTTAAATAAAGTGATAACAACAAATTGCCTGAATAGTTAAAATTAGTTAAAATTTTCATACTAAACTACAAACATTCAATCGATAGTAAAGTCGGAAATATCAATAGCAGAAAAAAATCAATAGCATCCCAGCACTAAGTCGAATACAATTTTTTTTAAATATTTCTATTTATTGATACATTTTCCATAACATATGCTGATTGTTTTCTAGTTTTGGACCGAGTTTATTCAGATGAGTTAGATATTCAATTTTATGCGTTTCCGAGACTTTTACTGCATAATAAGTTTTTCTTACTTTTTGATTTTCTATCGTCTTATGTATTTTTTAAGAAGCCGGCTCCAAAATAAGTTTAAGTCGCCTCTTAGTTTTTTTTTTAAGCCGACCTTAACTTTCTCTCTACTTGGGTCTGTACAATTGTCAAACATCAAAAATATTGTAGTGTATCGTACCACCCTCGTATTCACATTCCTTTCTACAACAACTATTGTTATTAATATTGTTATTTCACACTACAAATGTTATGTACAACGACTATTATTATTCTTTACTACAAATATGTTTTATAATTAAGGAATTTTTGTAGTTTTTAAGTACTGTTATTTTAGTATATAAGAAGTAAATTTTGTGAAAATAAATTAATTTTAAATCAGCCTTGAATCGGCTTCTTTTTAATTAAACATAGGCATTACATCTGCCTTTAAAATCTTTTTAGCCAGTGCCGTTTTTAAACGCCGGCACACTCCTTTTTAAAACATACACTTTTAAAGTGACACTCATCACAGTGGCACTCATCACAATATATTGTACATGTATGTATATAAGAGTTGAAAATGTATGCATTATTCTTTTTTAATGTAGTAACAAATCTGTAAATAAAGATACCTACATACATATGTATGTACATACTTATTTACATATGTATAAATGAATTATTCAAATAATTTTTTTTATTTTTGAACTCTATACATAAGTATGTTTGTATGTATGTACATGTGTATGTACATACTTATCGTTTGCAATATCCACATTTATTTTCTAAAAATTAATAAAAATTCTTTTTGATTTTTGCATGTGCGCATGCCTTTTGCTACTTTTTCCATTTTCACTGACAAATTTTAAGTGAAAAAAAAACGCGGCATATGAAAAGGTTTTGACTTTTGTTTTGGCAGTTACATAAAACGAGAATCAGTTTTGCTGTGAAACTGAGAAAAAAATTGTTTCATTCCATTTGTTTCTCTCATTGTGAAAATATTTTAATTTGTTTTAATTTTCTCACAGAACGGGAATCAGAAACGAAATGTAAACGAGAAAAATGTTTACATTTCGCGTTATCGCAGAATCTACCCCCTGGGGGTTTCTTGTTAAACCACATTTCGTAAGGAGTTTTACTACTACATTTGGAAGGTAATCGGTTTTGTATATAGTTAGCAGCAATTACACATTATGCCCATAACTTTTTAGGTAAATTCGTTAAGCATAACCCTAACCATTTCCACTAAGGTACGGTTCTTACGCTCCGCTATTCCATTTTGTTCTGGGCAATATGGTACTGTAGTGTATGATACCATGTTTTTTCATAAACAGCCCAATTACGAATAATTATTCTGGGGGAATTTTTTCCCTTTTCCCATTCCTCCTATTCCTAGGGAATATTCGTTATTGGGCTGAAAGTCTTTCATTTTGGAGTTTACGAACTCTGCGCCATTATCGCTTCGAAGTACTTTAAATTTTTTACTCGTGAAATTCTCAGCTTCTATTACAAATTCTTTAAATTTATCGAACACCTCAGATTTCATTACAATAGAATATACTTTTGAGTAGCGTGAAAAATCGTCAATAAATGTCAAGAAATATCTTTTACCTGTATGAGAACTAACTTGAAATGGTCCACATACATTTGAGTGCACGAGATCAAGCACTTCTTTAGATTTAGTGCTACTTTCTTTAGGAAATGGTATTCTTGTTAATTTACATTTTGCACAAATATGGCAAAAGTTTTCTTTAAGTCAACATTTAATCTCAATACCAACAGCTAATTCTTGTAATTTATTTATATCTGCTAAATTACGGTGACCTAATCTTCTATGCCACAAATGAACACATTCAACTGGATAATGTGCAGTATACGCTTCATTTTTATTAATTTCGTTCAATAGATACAAATTTTCTTTAAACATTCCATCAGCAATTATTTCGTTATTTTTAAGAATTTTGCATATATTATCTTCAAATACAATTTTGCATCCCTTTCTAGTCATGGCTTTGACCGACATTAAACTGCCATTCAAATTCGGAACATAAAGCACCTTTTGAAGCAAAATCTGATTATATTTACCACATATTAAACCTTCATCAATTCCTGTTGAATCCAAAGCTCTGCCATCTGCTATGTGAACTCTGCTTTCTCTCGTCTCCACTTTTAGAAAGAATTCCAGATTATTTGTCATGTGAATGGAAGCAATTTCCTATCCACTTTTCATGTAACCTACGTTCAAACAAATTTGAGTTGACGCTACATTGCTGAAATCTGTCTTTTCCCGTTTTAATATATGTATAGCAATCCTTTTTTAAATGACCAAGTTTTTGACAATGGTAACATTTCAACTGCTTTCTTTTCTTGAATCTTACGTGCTGACTTTTCAATGTTTCGTTTTCAGGATCATTTGTTAAGTTTTCGGACTCACCTCTTCGTTCCGCTTCATCTAACAGCTTTTCTTGAACATATTCTAATTTTATTGAATCCTCCGGCTGACCTTCTATTTTACCCCTTAAACGTCCGAATTTCGAAAAAGTACCAAATTCGTATTTGGATTTTTTAGATAAGTTTCAAATGTGATATAACCCTTATTTCTATGTTTATGGGTTTAAAAGATAGATGGGGTGACAAAAAACTACCAAAATGCAGGTTTTACTCCGTTAAAGGTCTGAATTTCCAAAAAGTACCAGACACCTGTCCGCTTATTTTTCTAAAGAACAACGATAAGCATTAAATTTTTTTTGTATCTTTTTTAGTTTTAGAGATATAAGGTTACCGTTTTTGCCCTTTTTTACCCCCTAAACATTCGAATTTCCAAAAATCCCGTCTTAGTCGATCGGTTTGGAGAGAGACCAAGCCCTGGTCCAAATTTCAAGTTTTTGCCTTCAGGCGTTTAGGCTGTGCGATGATGAATCAGTCTGGCAGTAACGTTACAATTTTATATACTTATATAGATGAATAATAAATAAATAAATAAAATGTAACAGAAGAACCTTTAATTCAAAAAGAAAAAATTTTTCTACCGCCTCTTCGTATAAAGCTAGGCCTAAAGAAATATTTTCTTAAAGCAATGAACAAGGATGATGAAGGCTTTCTATACATTAAGAGCAAATTTCCTAGAATCAGCGATGCAAAAGTAAAACAAGGCAAGAAGGTCCACAAATACGAGAGCTTATGAAGGACGCAGTCTTTACAACGAAATTGAATGATGTGAGAAAGAGCATGGACGGCTTTCGTGAATGTGTGTCACAGTTTTTTGGGGAACAGAGAAGCTGAAAACTACCATGAAATTATCGAAGAACTGCTTTCTGCCTACAAGGCTCTAAAATGTAATATGCGTCTTAAAATTAATTTTTTTGGCTCGCATCTAGTTTTTTTCCGGAAAATCTTGGTGCTATATCAGATGAACATGGTGAAAGGTTTCACCAAGATATGTTGCATATAGAAAAGCGTTATAATGGCAACCCATCAGAAGGAATAGTTGCAGAGTTTTGTTGGTCGATTTGGCGAGAAACTCCAACTAACAAAATTATTTTTCTTTTTGAATTAAAAGTTCTTCTGATACATTTTTTCTCCTGGAATAAAATTTACTCTTGAAGGCGAAGTTTGGGGGGACTAGGGTTCCCCTTCTTTGTATGGGGCTTTTCCAGTATAGCTATAAAGCTGAAATTTGGTACACAGGCAGGTAGTGATGAGAAATTACCGAAAATGATTTTTTAACGGGCACTTTTCATATGGGGGGATAATCATGCCCCTTCTTTGTACACAGGTAGGTCTTGGTGAGAAAATAACCAGAAAAATCTTAAAACGGGAACTTACCACCCGGGGGGGACTAGGGTTCCCCTTCTTTGTATGCGGCACTTCAAGTATAGATAGAAAGCTGAAATTTGGTACACAATCAGGTAGTGATGACAAATTACCGAAAATGATTTTTTAACGGGCACTTTTCATATGGGGAGACAATCATGCCCCTTCTTTGTACACAGGTAGGTCTTGGTGAGAAAATAACCAGAAAAATCTGAAAACGGGCACTTTCCACCCGGGGGGACTAGGGTTCCCCTTCTTTGTATGGGGCACTTCCAGTATAGCTATAAAGCTGAAATTTGGTACACAGGCAGGTAGTGATGACAAATTACCGAAAATGATTTTTTAACGGGCCCTTTTCATATGGGGGGACAATCATGCCCCTTCTTTGTATGGGGCATTTCTAGTTGAGCTAGAAAGCTTAAATTTCGTACACAGGTAAGTCCTGATGAGAAATTAACAAAAATGATTTAAACCGGCACTTTTCATCTGGGGTGACTATTGTGCCCTTCTTTGTATAGCGCATTTCCAGTATAGCTAGAAAGCTGAAATTTGGTACACAGGTAGGTCCTGATGAGAAATTAACGAAAATGATTTAAACCGGCACTTTTCATCTGGGGTGACTATTGTGCCCTTCTTTGTATAGGGCACTTCTGGTATAGCTAGAAAGCTGAAATTTTCTACACAGGTAGGCCCAGATAAGCAATATATACAAATATTTATACAAAAACAACTTAGAAAATAGAAGTGATATCCACACAAAAACATAAATGTGAAAATAAGGACCAAGTTCTTGATAGGTACAATTCCATCTCATTTCTAGGCAACCGATAAGCTTGGCAATATTTTTCCAAGAATTCTTTCCCATATTAGAAAGGCAAAAAAATGTTGCCAAGCTTACAGGTTGCCTAGAAATGAGATGGAATTGTACCTATCAAGAACTTGGTCCTTATTTTGATCTCAGTACTTTTTACGGCCGAAACTTTTTGGATATGAACTTGGCCTTATTTTCACATTTATGTTTTTGTGTGGATTGGCATTTTCTTTTTATTGCACTTTTAAAGTTAAAAAAAATAACGACTTTTGCAAGAAAAAAAATTTTTCCCCTCTAAAATTTTTGAATAATTCCAAAACGATAATATATAGAAAAAAACTATATTGAATTAAATTAAACATAATTAATAATTTTACGCATCGTTTGGTGTTTTGTTTATGAAAAGAGGATGAGTCGTTCTCGAGTTAGGCTGAAATATGTCTTCATACCTGATTAATTTAGGGGGAAAAAATTGCCACGCCCATAAAAAAAACCGCACGTGATGGAGAAAACCGAAATTGGATATGAGTTTAGGAAATTAAAATCCATATAGTCCACATAGTTTTATATAAAGGGGGATTTTGCTGCTGAGCAGTGTTATTAATTTCGTATTTGGAAATAAAATTAATAGTAATGGTTCTGTGTTGTTGATTTTCCCAGAAACAACATTTTCTGAAGTGTAACTGTTTAACATATTTAAAGTTTTATTTTCAAAACTAAATGTAGTTATTAATGAATCGAAAAATTTTAAATAAAAGTATGCGGCGATTTCATTTTAAAACCATTTCCTTATTAACTTTGTGAGTTTCTATAAATATGCCGAATGCAGGTTCACAAAACAACTTATTCTAAAATTTATTCGTATTATACACAGCATTTGTTTTCATAAAAATGTTTGCCACTAGTAAAAATGAAAAATCCACTCTGTGTAATACAAATAAAAAAATAAAAAATTTTTGTTTCGGTTTTTAAGATTTCATCTCACACTACTCCACAAATCCTGCGATAACAGCATGCGACGAAAACTATTGGGTTTGAGAATATCTTAAAATTGCGAAATTAACTGGAGAAAAATATTCTAGATATTTGATAAATTCCTGTTTATGGCTTGAACTATTGCAGAAGTAATAAATTTATTTCAAAAGGTGACATACATATGTACGAGTATATGTACATTAGGCTTGCCACCCGTAATTTATAATAAACAGAGTTGGGCAAAATACATGGTTTGCGGTATTTAAAATACAAAATACAAAATACTTGCTGATCATGTATTTAAAATACAAAATACAAAATACTTTCAGGTTATGTATTTAAAATACAAAATACTTACACATCATGTATGTATTTAAAATACAAAATACAAAATACGTATTTGTATTTCAAATACGTATTTCAAATATGTACATGTATTTCAAATACTGCGCAACGCTGAAGATGTATTCACTTTACAGGTGGTGTTACTAACACAGGCTCACACAATTCTTGCTAGTGAGAGGCACGTACATACGTTGAAAATTGTTCGCCCTTATGTTGACTCCCAATGCAAAAAGAACCATGCTATTTTTTTTTATTGTTAAACTTGTTGTCGTAACAGTACTACCTGCAAAATAAAATCGCATTGTGAAAAAATGCTTTAGAGTTGACAGCTGAATTGCGTTGATGCCAACTCTAAGAATTTGTATAGTTACGTTTTTTAGCGATTCTAGTTTTTGGTTATTGGTTTGACGCATGATACATTAAGGATAATCACGATGGGTAGTGCAAAGTGTGCAAACGATGCAAATGTGTGCAAATATACACACATTTGCACAACATAACAACAAAATGTATGTATTTGCAATTTGCTTAATTTTGCTTCGTTTGGACTAAAAAAACCATGAGCAAAGATAGTACGAGTAGTGCATATTTTATCAATTGCAAACGAAAATAAACAATAACTTGTGACATACAGACTATCATATTTTTATGTTTAGAAAAAGAAAATTTAATTTTGTAACTAATTTTAATTTAATTTAAAAAGTTTTAGTCTTCTTTTTTTAATTTATTAGTAAATTATAAATTTATGCATTTGTAACTTGACATCTGAGGTCAGTGTTGCCAGAATTTTTGATGGGCTGCCACATTTTTGTGAACAAAATTACATGCTCTTCACAAAAATTCAATAAATTAAATAAACGCTCACGAAGTACACTAATATGCACAGCAAATTTGCAAAATGCATATTTGCACAATCACCATCGTGGTTACCCTTATTATAAATAGATCAAAATGCAAACAACCATCACCGCGCTATCCTACACAGTCGCGCGATTTGCAAAATATGACATGTGTGCTAAAAATGTATAGTAGTGTGGACTAAAAATGCAACTGTGTGACAGATTTTTTGGCAAGTCGTGCGATTTGTAAAATTTTATGAAAATTTTCATAAAATCATAGTTTTCATGCGATCAGAGGAGTATTTATTGTCAACCAGATGTTTTGGCATCAGATTTCTATGATAGTGTGGCACCTACAACACCACTTTGAAACGATTTTTTAAAGTCGGTCAGATTTTTGCAAGATTTTCCTGTGAATGAATCGTACGATTGTGTAGGATAGTGAAGCACGGTCTTAAACTGACAAAATATATTTTGTTAACTATGTTTTTAAAATACAAAATACTGCAATTTTTTGTATGTATTTAAAATACAAAATACAAACTACTTCTATTTACTGTATGTATTTAAAATACAAAATACAAAATACTTGCAGGACATGTATTTAAAATACAAAATACAAAATACTTTCAGGTTATGTATTTAAAATACAAATACAAAATACGTATTTGTATTTTAAATACGTATTTCAAATACATGTATTTCAAATACTGCCCAGCCCTGATAATAAAGTATTGTACGTTTTTTTGATTAATTGTACTCTATACTTTATAGAAACAATAAAGTACACCAAAATAATAATAAATAAATGGTTTGATTTTAAAAATACAAACTGGTTATTTACAATTAGCAATAAAAATTTAAAGAGCAAAGTTGAATTTGATAATATTGTTAGTATAAACGAAAATTTAAATCTTAAAAAACTTAATATAAATATGGATGATCTTTATGGAGAAATTGTGTCATTAAACAAAATTTATGATCACATATACAGATCTGAAGGTTTTGCGAATTATCTACAGCAAGTAAATGGCAGCTATTATTTAATAAGACTGATGATAATTTATCAAATTTGTATAAAGTAATTTCATTTTTAATTTCTATTCATGCCACGTCAGCAGAGTTTTTTCTGTAATGAAGAGCAAATGGCGAGACGAAAGAAACAAAGCGTCTCTGAATCTGATAAAAAATGAATTAATTATTTACTTTAATTTAAATATGATAATTATTTGATAAAACTTGCGAAAAGCAATAAAAAATACGTTTTCAAATATAACAATAAAGAAAAATAAATTGTACTTTATTTTTATACTGTGTACTTTTTTTTCCTAACCTTTAACAACCAATGTACGTTAATTGCAAAACAAAAAAGGTGGGAACCCTAATGTACATCCACTCAGAAACAAATTTGCTACTACTTTTCCTAATCTTGCCTGAACACCATTATGTGACCCATCATTACACTGCAGTTATCAGACGTATTCCCTAATAGATTATCACAGGGATATTGCATGTTTTTGAAATTTTAGCCCTTCTGGCAATCAATTAAGAATTTTTTTGCTATTTGGGGGTCGTAAATTCCACATTTAATAATGTTGTTAGGGTCATCTAGAATCAAAAATGATAGATTGTGTTCCACTACAAATAAGCACAACAATATTTTAAAAATTTTTATTGCATCAGCACATGAACAACGTAATAAATTAATTTTTAGGGTATTCATTGCTATTTGCAACTTTTTGACGTAACACTCTAGGCTTGCATGACGTGGACATATGAATCAAACCACCAACAATTCCAATATTACATATGTTAAATTTTTTTTCCATTCGACTTGTCTTTTAATAACCATGGATACTTTTTTCTCGAAATATACCACAATAATATGTTTTAATTTTTAAAATATAACATTAGTACGTATGTATATTTTTGTTAAGATGGAATTATGTATATTTAAAGGAATATTATATAACTAATTTATCTATTTGAAGAAGAATCCGTTACTATTTATTTTATGTTACTATTTTTACATGTGCTTATCAATGGTAAGTAAAGCTCTCGTTATCGAAACCATCGAGAAATAGAGCACAAAGCAGTCTAAACCTATACTATTACATTTTGCTACTGTGTGAGTTATATTTATTCTCCCTTTCACAATAAAACGGTGCTGCCACTGGTAATGTTTGATGCCCATATAAAAATATGGGTAAGTTTGGTTTTTTCTGGATTAAGAATGTCTATAAACATTTCGTTAGTGCAAAGTTCTTAGATTTTTAATTTTGTTATTTTTTTGTTGTTGCTACGTCTCTCGCTAAACCTTGCCGTCGTTTATGCGAATTTTTGAAAGAGCAATGATTTCCTTAAATGTTTTGGTACTGAAAATCATAAGGGATATTCCACTGTCTTCTCGCACAATTGCTCGTCGCACTGAGCAAATCAGTGCATTTATCTTTTCAAATATTAAGAAAAGATTGCTAAATTGCAAATTTTTCTCAATATGTTTGGATGAAACCACCGATATAAACGATATATCCCAGCTTATTATTTGTATTAGAACTGTAGATGAAAGTTTTGAAGTTCATGAAGAAATGTTTTCTCTGCATGGCTTACACGGCAGTGTAAAAGGAAAACTTATTTTTGATATCGTTAATTAAAATGTTCTTTCTTTAGCTGATAGGAACAAGTTTAGTTCTGTATGCACCGATGGTGCCAATGTAATGATGGGTAGAAAATATGGTTTTGTAGGGCATTTACTTAAAACTAATTTGAATATTAATGTTTTTCATTGTATTATACATCAACAGGCATTGTTTACAAAAAATTCAAATGTAGTGAATGCAACGAAAGTAGTTGTTCAAATTGTTAATAAAATACGAGTAGGCCATAATGCGTTAAATCATAGAAAATTCAAAGAATTTAAATTTTAATCACGTTAATTAAAAAAAAAAAATTAATTCTATTATTGGTATTGCATAAAGTTATCAATATTTATTTCGTATGGGCAACATTTTATCCGTAATAAGCTTTCTAAATGCTTATCTGTTAAACGATTTCTATTTTTATTTTGAGTATGTCGCAGTAAAGAAAATGTTGATTCACATATATAGGTCGACCCAAACATAGAATATAGTTTTAAAATTTAATTTTTTAATGTTGGGTATGTATCTGTTGAAATATTTTTAAAGAAAATAAAAAGTTCATTGCATATTGTTCATCACACATCTTTTCTTATTTTACCTACAAAAAAAGTTGAGAAAAAATTTTTTTTCTGGCAACGTTGAGATTATTAAAGAATGCGATACACACAACCTGTCTGTTTGAATGCTCAAGCTAGACTGATTAAAGTTGTTTATTTCTCTACAATGCGTGTACACACGTACATAAGAAAAGAGAATACAAAAGGCGCGGCGCCCTGCTTTTGCCTGTCGCTGGTCTAAACCTAACTTCAAAGGACTAACTTTAAGATTAATGCAATAAACTCACTGACCACAGCAAGCTACATGAACACACGACATCAAATGTCGCTAACTTTATTTGCCACCTAACATCAACTACATTATTTTGAATCTGGCAGCTACATAATAATATTGTATTTCAGTGATATCTCATTAATTTATTTTAACGTTTCTTAAAAGAAGCACTCTTTCAATACCTTTGTAAAAGGCTATTATAAGAGTAAAACATTTTTATTTGTTTTCAATTTTTTTTTTTAATTAGGACCAGCACTCTACTCAGCACTCACCCCTACGTATGCAAAGCATTGAGTCGGAACTAGAAAATAGGTTTTGGGAAGGAGGATAAAGGGAGTTGTTGTGACTATTTCTCTTCCCTGTGTAACTAGAAGTACGGCAACACCATCGATGGTTTTGACAACTATGTGGTAAGAATCTATTGACGTTTCTCTTTGCTATTCATTCGATAAGTTGCCTCCAGAAAGTTCGGTCACCATTTTATAATTATATTGAATTTAGCCATTTTGTAAAATAAGTTGAATAAAACACATCATTGAATTAAATATTAATACAGACGCGTATTATTTCATCATTTATTTTCTAATTGAGATTGCAAAAATACAACAGTTTGGCGACGAGTGTGAAACTAAGTACCAAATTAAATTTGTATAAAATAATATATTGGATTTTCTTTTCTTCTTGAAAAAAAAAATAGCGAGAAATATAAGAACATGAATCCAGAACAATTTTCAAATTTCAAGAAATCGCAACAAGATTTAGTGGCGCAATTATCCAGGATGACAGTTGCCGGTTCTACAAGTGCAGTGCAAAGGGTGGTGTTGGCTCAAGTGGTTAGCGCGTTGACTACTAAGCAAACAATGACGTGAGCAAGTCAATCAACATCATTAATTTCTGTAATGTACATTAGTGAGACATTGTATTAATTGTTGTCGGACTATTTAAGTGATGAAGGCATAGCACTGGTCACTAAAAAACTGTTCCGACAGCAATTGATGATGTTCCAATCTAATGTACACATCATCGCCCTCCTTCGTCGATTAGCAGAAACATCGGCGAAGTAAAACAATTAATAAAAATGCCTGCCAATACAGCTTAACAAAGTTAATGCGTCTACCTAACACCGGACGCGCCTCAACACTGCTATAAAAATTAACATAACGCGCAAAGCAGAGTTGTAAAAGAGTTAAGCCTTCTACATTTTCAACATCTATCTTCTCTACTCTATCCCTCTCTCTGAGTTCCGGCACAATGCACTGCATACGTAGGAGTCATCCCCTGAGTGCTGGTCCTAATTAAAAAAAAAAAAAAAAAAAAAAAAAAAAAAAGCAGTAATAGCAACAGTATCAAAAATATCAACACAGCTTTAGTACCCAATTTTGATGTTTTCGACTCCAGCAAGGAGACATACAGGAATTATGTTCAGCAGTTCAAAAATTATGTTAATATGAAAGGTGTTGGTGGCAATAAGGAGTACTGTACGAAACTCCTTTTAAATTCGATTGGGGAAAAACATTTTAATAGAGTGTCAGCATTAGCAGCGGCAGATCTGCAGTACGACGATCTGTTGAAACTATTGGAAAGTCATTTAGCTCCAAAAAGGAATGTTCTTGTCGCACAACACAAATTTTTAACAAAATATCAGAGTGAAGGCCAATCCGCAGCTGATTTCGTGGCACTTCTTCGCACTGATATAAATGATTGTGACATTTTTTTAAGAGCGCAATTCATATGTGGCCTTAATGACAACAGCTTTTGTGAACAACTGCTTCAATCAGATTCTGCAAAATTTGAAGAAATTATTTCAAAAGCATTGGCGCTTGAAGCAGCTAAGCTTGATGCAAAGGAATTAGGGCAAGCTACTGTAACTTCATCTGGCACAAACGTAAACAAAATTTTCAACAAGAAAAACGTACCAAACAGCTCTAGAAGCTAGCAAAGTAAAACGATACGCAACATTAATTACGAACAATTGGGCGTTGCTGGATTATGCTTACGCTGTGGCAAAAATGACCACTTCGGAGTACCGTTCGAGTTCAAAATTGAAGTGCAATTTATGTTCAAAATATGGACATGTAGCAAAAGTCTGCATTACGTCACTTTTGGCAGATAGTCCTAAAGCCGGACCTAAAACAAAACCCAGTACGCGGGTGAATTCAACAAACCAAGTGCGAAATAATGATTCCAATTACGGAATTTATAAAGTTGTTGATATATACTGCAACGACAATTCGAACACAAGTGCTGACCGTTACTATGCGAAAGTTCTAATAGAAGGTAAAATTGTCATATTTGAGGTAGACTCCGGGTCCGGGTATTCATTTTTACCCAAAAGTACTTTCGAAGCCCTTAAATTACCAAACAAATTAAATCCAACAAATATCGTTTTCCGCTCCAAACACAAATTAATTTTTTGGGCCATACTGTGGACCGATAGGCGTTGGCAATTGTGTATGCTGTTCAGCACTTTCATGAATATTTATTCGGCCGATTTTTCAAGCTTGTTATGGATAACAACCTCTTTCATGGGTTTTTCATCAAAACTCCAAGTTACCACTGATGACGGCTTCCAGACTTCAGAGATACGCAGCGTTTCTGACGGGATACAATTATGAAGTAGTTACAAAAAAAAGCGAGGAAAATGCAAATTCTGATGGCCTATCGAGAGCACGAGTAACTAAAACCCCCGTTTCTGCCAACTTTATTGACCAAGAAGTACATTAAATTTGTGATTCAATCCTTTTACAAATCAATTCGACAGAGCTACACTACCAGACAATCCGGAATGCCACACACATAGATGAGTACCTTTCAAATATTTTAAAAAAGCTACGTAATTCTAATGTAGCCAAGACGGAGTACACCATTGATTGAGATGTTTTGTTCAAAGGGAACAGAGTCGTAGTCCCAACGTGTCTTCAACAAGCTGTCCTCAAAGAATTTCATTATACGTGTAGTGTATCTCACTAACTCATATTGCTTGTACTATGAATGCAGCAGAACCATTAATAAAGTATCAATTACAGTTCTTTCGCTGTATGCATAGTGCAATGCTAAATTGCTTACTAATAACTATTTAAGTGACACATTTTCATTTGAGTGCAATTCAAAATACAAATTATTATGATTGGTCAAATGGAAATGTGAATACGATCCTTCATGGTATTGAAAGAGAAAGAAGCAATAATTGTATGATTAGCATAAGTTAGAAAAGCTAAGATTAATTTTCATAATTAGTGTTTAAGTCAAATAAATTAAAATAAAGTTATCATTAATTCATGATCAATGCGCTTGTGTTTCATTTCTATAAGAATTAAAACATTACATGGCGATCCTGCGAACCTAAATTATTTTAGAATAACAGCAAAATAAAGGAATAAATAGCAAAATTGCTTATCCTTTTTGCTACATCTAAAATAAAATAAGGACAATAGACCCCAACATACATAGCTTATGCTCAGTTGGGACCTATCAAGCAGAAATAAATAATTTTTCTCTTTTAATGGAACAACCTTTGGAGGACATCCTGAAGGAAATCAAAGAAGCCGAAGAACGCTGGGCACGCTAGCTGCAGGAAGCCAACGAGCAACATCAAAAGCCACAAATACTGGATGTAGGCCCGAAACCGAGAAGAATAAAAATAAAAAAGCAGCCAGAAGAAGTGAGGTACGAGATTTTTCCGTTGCCCAACACAAAGAAGAGCAGAGGCGGGAAAATCAACAAGGCGAAACGGGAACTAAGTATATTGAACCACGAACTGTCATGAAAAAGACACAGAAAATATTGCACGAAAGATAAATTTATTAAAAGTAGAAATAAAAATGTTAAAACAAAAAAGTAAACAAAAATTAAATTAAATAAAATAATTTTACTATTATTCACTTTAAATATATAAGAACATATATATGTACATGTATATGTATGTATATAACTAAACTTTGCTCATTAAAAATATAAAATAAAATTTTAAAAAGAATAGAAAATATATGTACATAAATCTAGAAACAAACTTCCTATCGTAACAGAGCAATTAACTATAGAAGAAGAAATACCTATGATAAAACAGATAGAAAACTTAGCACAATTATGGAAAATTATAGGTATGGGGTTCCCAACTGAAGATGATATTTTAAATAGAACTAGAATAGAGGAAGAAACAGTTCGTTGCATAAGATGGTCAGAAAAAATAGAGAGAAGCAAACTAAATCAAAATAAATAAAGAAAACAATAAAGAAATTTTAATTGTAAAACAACTATTTAAGAAACATATCGCACTCGTTCAACAATACTGTATTAACTCAAAATTTTTAAAATTTCGTTTTTTGCAAGAAATCGATAAACAGTGGTCATATCTATCCACTGTAAAAATTTTACACCATTTTCTCCACTCTTTCACCCAAAAAAATACAGTTGTATCTCTCTTTGTGATAGAAGAATAGTATAAAAAGAAAAGTTTTTTGCCTCTACTGAAAATTTTAAAATTTTGAGTTAATATAGTATTGTTGAACGAGTGCGATATGTAAAACAAAAATTTAAATTCAGTTAATATATCCCTTTTCATTAAACATGCAAATAATTTTAAGAATTTCATAAGAATAAAAATATTGTTATAACAGATGTCAAAAAAAAAACTACTATTATTCACTTTATATAAATGCAAAAAAAAAAGTATATAATAAAACTCAACAATTATAAAATATATTCTAATGGAAGAAAACATTATTGAATTAAAAGAAGTATTGAAAAATTTAAAGAAAACTCCAGGAAGAGTATATACTGAAAAGACAATTAGAAACAAACTTGATTATATTCAAGAAATAAAAGAAAATTTTATTACTGCTGAAACCGAAGAAAAAGACAAAGAAAAAGTAGTATATTTAACTAAAAAACAAAAAGAAGACAATATAATGGCAGCATTTAATCTTGAAACAGCTTCAAAAGCACTACCACTATTCACTGGTATTTATATAGAATTAGAAAGTTTCCTAATAACAGCAAAACTAACCAACAAAACCCTATCAGACACAGCAAAAATAGATTTTCTTCAATACATTTATTATGCCAAACTAACATCCAATGTTAGAACAGCAATAGGAAGTTATAGCAAACCAGAAAATTTTGAGACTCTAAAAAATTTGTTAGAACAAAGATATAAAAGCAATAAAACAATACCAGAACTACATAATAAGTTAAACACCTTGTACCAAGGAAAGATGTCAGTTAATACATTTAAAGAGAAAATATTATATCTAATAGATAGTTTAAACAAATTAGGGACAGAAGAATTAGGAAACACTGCGTCAGTAGCAGAAAAGAACGTAATAATTAGATTAAACAATAAACTAGAGTTGGACACTTTCAAGAAAGGTTTAAATGAATACTTTAAATCGACCATATATGCTGCTCGACCAAGTACTTTACAAGAAACATCAGATCTTGCAATTGAACTTGAAAATGAAAAGAAAGCGACCCATAATGAAATTTTACATATCAGAAGAGAGAAACCACGGCATCAATCACAAAATTATACTAGAAATAATAACACATTCTCTAACTACAACAATAACAGGCCACACAAGAGCCAGAACTCTAACATGAACAACTACAATAGACAAAACAACTATAACAATAACAATTCACGAAGAAACCTTAACTTTTCTACAAATAATCACACAAATGAAAACTTCAACTCTAACATTTTTAATAATAATTTCAACAACAACCACCAAAATAACAGACCCAATAACACAAGAAACTTCAACAACAGTTACAATAACAGCAACAGAAATACCAACAGACATATAAATACTATCCAAGATTCGGGAAACGCAACAGGCCCGGAATACATAACTATTCCGGACGGCCAAATTTAAAAATACACAAAGTATCTGACAATAACACAAACTTCATAATCACAAAATACAAAAATAAACAACTAACATTTCTTGTGCAGACATATCAGGCTCCATGAAAAATGGCCCCAAACTAAAATATGAAAAATGGCCCCAAACTAAAAAATGAAAAATGGCCCCAAACTGAAAAATGAACAATGGCCCCAAACCAAAAATGAAAAATGGCCCCAAAATAGGAAAAATGGCACCAAAAATAATTATTGTTGTTTTCAATGTAAAAAGTTTGGGGCCATTTTTCAGTTTGGGGCCATTTTTCATTGGGGCCATTATTCCTCAAATAAGAAAAATGGCCCCAATGAAAAATGGCCCCAAACTGAAAAATGGCCCCAAACTTTTTACATTGAAAACAACAATAATTATTTTTGGGGCCATTTTTCCTATTTTGGGGCCATTTTTATTTTTCGAATTTGGGGTGATTTTTCCTAATTTGGGGCCATTTTTCATTTTTGTTTGGGGCCATTTTTCATTTAACGAAAAATGGCCCCAAAAAAATTAAAAATGGCCCCAAAATAGTGTAAATGATATAAATACCACAAAAAACTCATTACATCAAATAATGCATTTTCAAAATTAGTATTATTATTAAATGGCGACGTTGCTCGAAATTCTATGGAGTAGAGTTACCTTGAGCCCCGTCGAGGGGCCTAGAATGCAAAAACCCGTTAGTAAGCTACTGCTGCTGTGAGCCAACATGAAGAAAAAAGTGGCTGCGCCCAACAATTGCCCAAATAATTTAAGTCCCAAGATTTGCTGCAGTGCATTGGGGTGCTACGTCAAAATAAAATTACTTACGTATGTAATGCAATGCAGAAAATCTTTACTAAATATCGCCGTGTCGATCCCTAAGCCCGGCCGGAGGAAAAATGGCCCCAAACTTAAAAATTAAAAATGGCCCCAAACTTAAAAATTAAAAATGGCCCCAAAAAATAGGAAAAATGGCCCCAAAATTCGTGTTGTTGTTTTCAATACAAAAGTTTGGGGCCATTTTTCATTTTTGGTTTGGGGCCATTTTTCATTGGGGCCATTTTTCATGGAGCCGACATATCACTATGTCGCATGTGTACTGAATTCAAAGGTGAACAATATAATCCAGAAGAAAAATGTAAACTCACTGGAATAACTACAGAAGAAATCGATTCTTTAGGCACAATCGATTTAGAACTAATTTTAACAGACGAAAAATGCAAACATTCTTTTCAGTTAGTAAAATCAAATTTTCCAATAGAAACAAACGGCATATTAGGTAGAGACTTTTTAAAGAAATATCTCTGTAAAATAGATTATGAAACATTCACAATATCTTTATTCATAAATAATACTACCATAACAATTCCAATGCATACAAAATCATTTACGTCATTACAAATAAAAATACCTCCAAGAACAGAAATCATACAAGCAATAAAACTAAATTTAACATAAGACTGTGTAATTCTTAATAATGAAAGGTGTATTTTAAAGTAATTCAAAAGCAGCATGACACATTTAAAACTTTTAAACACAACGAACGAAGAAATTACTTTACAGGGCATTAAACTCCAAAGTGAACTACTGAAAAATTATGACATATTAAATTACAAAAATGTAAACACCAACGACCGATATAATAAAATACTAACAGAATTGCAATTAGACCTTAATGACGAGTATGCAAAAACTCAATTAAAAGAAATAATAAAAAAATATCAAAACGTGTTTCATATAGAAAACGAAAAATTAAGCGTCAACAATTTTTACAAACAGAAAATTTCAACTTCGGACAATAACCCTGTTTACATAAAAAATTATAGATTACCATACTCACATACTGACATAATAAATGCACAAGTACAGAAAATGCTTAATGACGAAATAATAGAACCATCAGTTAGCCCATATAATGCTCCAGTCCTTTTGGTACCAAAGAAAAATATAGAAGACAAAAAGAAATGGAGACTTGTTGTAGACTTTAGAAAACTTAATGATAAAATTATCAATGATAAATTTCCATTAACTAGATTAGAGGATATTTTAGACAAATTAGGTAGAGCGAAATGGTTTTCTATACTCGATATGACTAAGTATTTTCATCAAATTGATTTGGATAATGACTCCAGACCGTTAACAGCTTTTTCCACACCGCACGGACATTTTCAATTTAAAAGACTTCCATTCGGACTAAAAATTTCTTCTAACAGTTTTCAAAGAATCCTTACAATAGCATTATCCGGACAAGAATCTGAGGCATTTCTCTATGTAGATGATATAATTGTATACGGTTGTAGTTTAAATCCCCACAACCAAAATTTGGTAAGAGTTCTCGATAGATTACAACAATATAATCTAAAACTTAATCCATAGAAATGTTGTTTTCTAAGACCAGAAGTAGTTTACTTAGGACATTTAATAACAAAGAACGGTGTAAAGACCGACCCATCCAAATACGAAATAATAAAAAATTATCCAACACCAAAAAACGCTGACGAAGTAAGACGGTTCGTTGCATTCTGCAACTATGATAGAAAATTTATACCAAATTTCGCGGACATTGCAAGAGACTTAAACTTACTCTTAAAGAAATCAACAAAATTTACATATATGGACGGAAAAATGCCAGAATGCCTTTGAGGAATTGAAAGAAAAATTAATGAATCCACCCATATTACAATATCCAAATTTTGATAAACCTTTTATTTTAACCACCGATGCATCAAATTACGCATTAGGAGCAATTTTATCCCAAGGAGAAATAGGACAAGATTTACCCATATCATATGCCAGTAAATCACTACAAAAACATGATATAAACAAACCGGTGATCAGAGACTTGCGCCGTATCGGCTATTAGCCGGCTTAGCCAGCCGCCGACGATTTTTGATAGCCGCCGCCGCCGAGGATTTTTCGGCTGAACGTCGGCTAAATGTTAGCCGCCGATAAATTTTTTATATTTCTGTAGACTTAATTTATATAAAAAATAAACGAATAAGTTTATCCAAGGCGAATTTATTTAATTCGTCTTGAATGTACCTGTTGCATACATATCGCTCCTTTATTGCAACGTAGTCATATCTCAAAAAACAAAATTTTTCAGTTACTGACGAAAAAGAGTTTCTAAATACCTTCTGTATTTATAAAAAAAATTTGCATATACACATCTCTATCTAAACCCAAGTTATAACCGCTTACATGCTCAAGCCGTCCATATAAATGCTTACGCTTTGAAAACTTTAAATGCATTTTGGCACGTTTGAGTTTTTTGAGATATGACTACGTTGCAATAAAGGAGCGATATGTGTCGAATTTACATTGACAACACTTGAAATTTTTGGCGTGTAGGCTGTTTTGACATAGCTGCCAGATTTGACGAATAATCGTAATTTTGACGACTTTGGGTCCTAAAAAAGACATGGGGACGATGGGACGATTTATACCCTAAGTCTGTGTTCAGACGATGCAAGTCTTATTTTTAAGCTTCTTAGCTTTTAAGAGAGAGAGAGAGAGACAGGGGGAAAAGAAACGAGTACACCCTCTCATGAATTCATGAAATTCGTTTTGTTGTCTTATTCGTAGTGTTAAGTAGGTATACATACATACATACATTCATACAAAATAAGCAATAAGACGAGTGCTGTGTGAACGCCAATGAAAGTTCAAAGAAGAAATCGTGATAAGTTTTGCAATAAGACTTGGATAATGTGAACACAGACTAATTTTGACGATTTTTAAGTATTCAAATTTGCAACATTTATTTATACTACTAAAGCAAGCTTGATAAAAAAAACTGCTGAAAATTGTAATGAGCATTTTTTTAAAAACCATATACCATATGTACCAAATATCATCGACGTAGGTCAAAAAATTCCCAAAATATTGCGATTTAAATTTTGGGTTATATGGGCAGTGCCACGCCTCTTTGTCCAAATTTTTTTGTCTACAAACCATTCGGGGTCAACAGTGAACGAAATTAAAAACGAATCAGCCAAATCCGTCACTCCGTTCTTTAGTTATGTTGTCACAAACACACGCCAACTCATTTTTATATATTAGATTGTATTAATTTTTATATAGAGATTTGTGATCAGATATTATCAAGATTTCATTTTGAAAATAAATAATCAAATAAATCCATTTAATATTATTAATGAAAATGTAGCTGCTATGATCAACTGAACCTGAATTAATCAATATGTTTAATTGCAATATAAAATTTTTACATTTATTTTTTTTTTTTTTTTAATTAGGACCAGCACTCAGGGGATGACCCCTACGTATGCAGTGCATTGTGCCGGAACGCGGAGAGAGGGATAGAGTAAAGAAGATAGATGTTGAAAATGTAGAAGGCTTAACACTTTTACAACTCTGCTTTGCGCGTTATGTTAATTTTTATAGCAGTGTTGAGGCGCCTCCGGTGTTAGGTAGACGCATTAACTTTGTCAAGCTGTATTGGCAGGCATTTTATTAATTGTTTTACTTCGCCGATGTTTCTGCTAACCGACGAAGGAGGGCGATGTTGTGTACATTAGCTTGGAACATCATCAATCGCTGTCGGAAGTTTTTTTAGTGACCAGTGCTATGCCTTCATCACTTAAATAGTCCGACAACAATTAATACAATGTCTCACTAATGTACATTACAGAAATTAATGATGTTGATTGACTTGCTCTGGCCAGTGTTTGAACCCAGGCCCCACGTCATTGTTTGCTTAGTAGTCAACGCGCTAACCACTTCAGCCAACACCACCCTCAAGTATTTATGTTTTATATTTTATTTATTTGTTGCGGGTTAGCAATATCTAGATATATATTTCGTTGGTAGCTATACCAATTCATCAGTAGATGTTTTACCCTTTATGTTTAAAAAAATTCCAAAGCTCATCTATTTATACAAAAACGCACAAATATATTTTTGTGAATTACAAAGCATAAAAATAGCCTTTAAAAAATTTCTCAAACACACACAACAATAATTTTCCATTATGAATGTGTTTACTTTTCTACACCTATACAATTAGACAACCGCTGGTTGCCATTAAAAGTATTTTATAAGGCAAAAATAAAAAGCAAATCTCCCCGTTACAAAATTTTTACATTTATTTGAGCATGTTCTCAAGTATTTATGTTTTATATTTTATTTATTTGTTGCGGGTTAGCAATATCTAGATATATATTTCATTGGTAGCTATACCAATTCATCAGTAGATGTTTTACCCTTTATGTTTAAAAAAATTCCAAAGCTCATCTATTTATACAAAAACTCACAAATATATTTTTGTGAATTACAAAGCATAAAAATAGCCTTTAAAAAATTTCTCATATATTTTTTTTTTTTTTCTTTGTTTGAAAAAAATTTTTTAAAGGCTATTTTTATGCTTTGTAATTCACAAAAAATATATTTGTGAGTTTTTGTATAAATAGATGAGCTTTGGAATTTTTTAAACATAAAGGGTAAAACATCTACTGATGAATTGGTATAGCTACCAACGAAATATATATCTAGATATTGCTTACCCGCAACAAATAAATAAAATGATTGCAATATATTTATATTTATGTATATAAGTCTATTTTCTTTAAATATTATATTTTTATTGTAGTTTTTATACATTTTTAGAAAAAGTGTTTCCAAAATGAAATTTAAAATGCATATTTTACTAAATTGGAAAAAAATAACTAAAGGATTGAATTTTTTTATTTTCTTCTATACAATGTTTTTTCAATGCATGTTTTCAAAGTATTGAAAAACATGCAATCTATTTACATGTGATTTTATTGTGAATTCTAATTGAAGTATTGAATCTCTGTATTCAAAAGAATGCTGTTTTATTAATAAGATTTGTTGATTTAAGAGCTTTGTTATGTTTTGCCTCTGATAAAATATGTTTTGTTGGAAAAAAAGGGTTTCTTTGATTTTACGTTTTTATGACGATTTCAATAAGCTATATTGACGATAATGACGAATTTTGCCCAAAAATATGACGATATTACCTCTAAAAATCTGGCAGCTATGTGTGTTGCATGTAACAGGGATGAATTGAGTACAATTGTACAATTTTAAGTACAATTGCCATATCGAAAGTGTTTAATGATATTATTATAATTTTACATGTTCAAACAACAAAAAGAGCAAAATTTTTATGAAAAGCACTGTTTTTTATGATTGCCATACAAATTTTTTACTTAAAATTAGATATCCGCCATATTAATTGTTTTTTTATTTATGCAACTTTTCAATTGCCTTGGTCCGCAATTGTATTCCCACCAACTTAATTCAATCTAATAGTTCATATATGTACATATATATATTTATTTACCTATATTCAATTTTTTAACTACGTGCTTGAAGATATTTAGCCGATACTCGAAATAAATTTTGATTTACAATTCATCATAATATATTTATACCGCGGGGGATTTTGGTACAATTGGAGTTCACAAAGTACTGTTTTTTATTCAAAAAGTACAATATAAAAGTCAATACTAATCATCCCTCACATTTACGTACGTTCAGTTTTTGTGCCGTTATTTTGAGGAAGTTTCTAGCATTCATTTTAACCCCGCAATTACACATGTAAGTAATTACTTGCAAGTAGTGTATACGTACTATCAACGAAAATGTCGAGATTATAGCCGAAAGTCTTGCAAGTTGATCGAGTGTTTACACAGTCAGTTGTAAGTTCATTTTAAAAATGTTCTCGAAGCGTCAGCTTGCTATGAAGATAGATTTAAGGCTCCGTTAGCCGAGCGCTGCTCTACCGTACCCGTACTGCACCGTACTGTTAGCCCGTTGGTGTACTTATAGAATATTTAAAAACGTGTTTGACTATACATAAACAAAACAGAATTACCCAACAAACCAAAACGATTTAGAAATCCCTTGTAACAAGGGCTGGCTTCCTAAACGTCTTTATGCAACGTCAAAGCAGTGTTAAAATCAAGCAATTTTATTTTACAGCTCTGTAAATCAAATACATTATCATTAGAAACACTTCTTTGCTTTGCATACTTAAAATTACAATGACACCGAGACAAATTATTTTTAAAACTTTTGGAGCAATATAATTAATAGCTTTTTTGTTTTAAAACGAAATCATATCATCTTGCACCTATCCTTTTCCACCATTGTTGTTTATACAATAGAGATATATAATTTACTTTTCTTTATTTAATTAAGTAAATTTATTCTTGTGTTACAAACTTGTTTCATGCGGTATTCTTTTTAACTTAAGTTCGTTTTCTCCTACTCCAATTGAATTTAAACGAAAAATTTTAAAAGGAAATAGTTATGCAATTTGATATGCATATTATATGAAAAACATATTTTATTTCTATAGCTCCATTTGCACTCAGGCTACGCACACTCTTCTTCTTTTTTCAATAACTTATGAACTATTTACTCTTTCCGGTAACAAAAAAAAAAAAAACACACATAACTATGGCAAGACTCATTTGCGAATATATGTGTTAAATTGTTATATAAACAATTAAGTGTATAAAAATTGTAAAGTATTTGAAAACTGCATTTTGTATATAAAAAGTTTATAAATATCATGCTTATTAAAAGTTCTAGTAAATCTGTTATAAGTTTATTATACGAGTTACATTTTGCTTATGAAATGGTTTGCTGGGTAGTATATATAAAATAAATAAATAATTTATGAAAAATTAACAGCTGTTTACAACACAGTGATGGGCATTAAAAATTTTCAAATTGTTACTGTTGTGAAGAAAAAGTACCTAAGATATATATTTATATATACATATATGGTATAAAAATGTTCAGTATATTTGTGTTCATATAAAAATAATTTATATCCAAATCAAAGTTTATTAAACCAAGTGGCATCGCCAAGCCATGTGATAATTTTTTGCTTCACGAAATTCAATGAATCAATATATCAAAAGCAATTTTCGTTCTAAAAAATTAAATTTTTTTATTACACAATGATCCCAATAATATCATAGAACTATAATATATAATATATGTATATGTATGTACATATATATGTATATGTATATAAAATTCTTTTTACATGTGCATATATAAAATATGTTTTTGCAGCCATTGAAATGTCTATTTGTTTATTTTATACATCTAAGCATGAATATGTGTGTACATTTACATATATATATGTAATTATGTGTATATTTACATGTTTGGATTATTTTAAGTTGTTTATTCATAGTTTATCATCATTATAGAATAGTACCAAAAAAAAGAGCGGAAATACCCCCTTAGCATAAAACAAACTAACAGCCCATCACTGGCTTACAAATGTCACTTAACGGCCGTATGAAATTCTATTTTATTTAAACCCATACATTACGGGTACGTTAGTTATAAATTCGGTAAGCTTTTGTATGGCTTTTCCCATGCTATAGACGAACAGCTGACACATTACGGTACTGATGCGCTCGGTAAGTGTCAAAAATTTACTTACAAGCATATTTTCTTGTAAGTATAGCTGCAAGTTCGAAAATTATGCTTGTGTTAGTGAAAAAGTGTGAGTGGATTGAGTTTTTCGCACTTGCACTTGCATGTGTAAACGGCAGGTAAAGTTAAACATCAATCAAGTGAGATAAATAAGTGTAAAGATAATAAATTAAAAATGAATGAAAATCTAAGAATTACAGATTATTTTACAAATTCTGTTTCCAATAATTCTAATTCAGAGGAATTATTGGAGGAAGTTGACGAAATAGAATCCGATTTACAAAAATATCAGGACATCTTAAGCAAAAAGGTACATATGTAAGACATTTTACATTATTTTTTTTGTTTTTGACCGAATCCATTCAGAAATGTATTGGATATTCCGTTTTATATGAAAACTTCACATGTATTTTAACAAATCCATTAAAATCTAGTCAAAAGCTTCCAAACGAAACCAAAATTGGCCTTATGTATATACATATGTACGTTGAAAAATGCAGTCAATTCGCATATACATACATACATATATGTATATGAAAACTTCAGAGGCCAATAACTCGAAAACTATGCGTTTCCGAGAAAGTTACACCAATAAATTTTCGTCTTATTTTTCGTTTTTCTATCGCCCTATGTATTTTTTTTTCATTTGGAACTGCGACTCTAAACTAGATTTAAGCCGGTAAGTCATATTTGTATTTACATACATGCATACATACATATCGTCAGCTAAAACGCAAACGGTCCTAACTAACAAAAAAATCCAAAATCGATTTTTTGGTTGATTCTGCCAGAAATTAATTTGTCACATTTTTTAAGCTATTGCATAGCTTCTATCGTTTGTTTTTGTTTTTGAAACGAAAAAACCTGGAAAAAATCTGTCATTTGTTTTGAAACGAAAAAACCTGGAACTATGTTTGTTTCTTAAGTCTTTTGTTTTTTGAAGTGAAAACTTCTTTTTTGTATAGTCTATGTATGATGACTATGAGGTGTTGCCGCTTTGGAAATTTTTAATTTTCCAGTGTTGTTTGTCCAAGTTTTTGGGAATTCCCGTCCAGTGTTGCCACCTTTTCCCGGGAAATTTTCCGTGATTTCTGGGCTTTTGAGGCGATTTTTATATATGTATATAAAAATAAGACGTATTAGTTACACTATTTATAACTCAATAACGGCTGAACAGATTTGTTTGAAAATTGGTGGGCAGGTAGCTTAGAACCAGGAGAAGGACATAGTTAAATTTATCTAATTTGTGTTTATCAATTTTTAAATTATTAAAATAGGAAGAGCTAAAGGGCAAAACAAAAGTTGTGCTAGTTAAAAGAAGCGCAGGAGGGTCTCCAGTATGGAACCATTTTGGACAGTTGATTACAACCAACAAAGTAGTGCTTAAAAAGCACTACGTTTGTAAAAACTGTTTTGAAGGGTTGCCAAGCCGATTAAAAGGGTAATTATAATATGTATATGTATATACATACTTATATTCATTATATACATACATACATACATACATATCGCTCATTTACTTGAATAACGTCATATCATACCCATTTACGATTACTGTACATTTGTTATTCTATTTTCAATAAATCATCATGCCATTGAAATCAAATTGATTTTAAACAAACTGATTTCATTCTTTGATTTTAAAGTGATTTTAGATTTCCAAATGAAATAAAAAAATGCAATATTTTATTATTGCAATCCATGATACAATAAGTTCGTTTGCATATTTGTATGCTTAAATTTATTCAAAGTACATGAATATTTGTTTTTGCTATTGACTATCGTAAAAAGAAGTACAGTACTAAGTACCCAAGTACTTTAGTACTTTACAAGGTATGTAGGTAAACAAGTTCATTTTAATGTTAATTTACTTTTAAGCTATGTACTGACAATTGACAGATCTTACAATATTGTCAGAAAAATGTTCACAAAATGTCTGACAACCGTCTGAACTTACAATTTATCTTTTGGTAATAATTTTTCATTGTCAGTACGTTGTCAGCATATTGCCATATCTTAAAATATTGTAAAATCTGCCAATCGTCAGTACATAGTGTAGCATATGGCCAACAGTGTGTGGTATGCATTGCGATTCAATAGTACCGCAACATGCAAGCATTGACAAACTGCAAGCAAGATATTTTGTGTTACTGTAATTTAACACTTGTACAGTTAATTAAGTGCAGCAGCACAATGCACTTAAATGAATCACATTTATTAACTGTATTTGTTTGATTGTAGATATAAGCTACACAAGGTATCTGTTGTTTTTAAGTATGCACTCGTTGAACTTTAAAACTGTTGAACACATGCCATACATAAATAGTTGGAAGCTAAATATGCTTACCCAACAATAATATATATTTCTATTCTCTTACTCTTATGTTAAGGTACCCCTAAGAATTATTCCCATAATTAGTATATACTTTGCCTTCAATCGGCATTACTAATTCATACTGGCATTCATCTGCCTTTTACTTTTATTTGCCAGTGGCGTTTATTAGCGCCGGCAATTTAAATACTTCCAAGTACAATAAAAATACTACCCAAACACTAAGAATAACTAAATTGTTTTAATCATATTACATGGCGATCCTGCCAGTCCTGGATAACAAAGTGCTTTAAAATTAGCACCAAACGGAACCTGACGGACAGCCAAGTCTCCGTCAGAAGAGTGTTTAAGCCAAAAAAAAAACACTGAGGTGGAAGCGCCTGGCCAAAAGGCGTCAATATAACAAACTAATGGAATGCTAACCAAACTCCACCACCATCCTGGGTCATTGCATCCGAAATATGGACACAAATCGGCCGACTTGAAGCCGAGATGGAACAACACAAACACAAATAGATTTTTTTTCACTATATTTTTTTTTTTACAAATTAAATTTTTTAATATAAATAAATAATGAAATCCTTTTTACACATGTATGCATACATACACTTATAATGAAGTATGTATATGAAAATAATATATTACAAACATATACAACATGAATTTTTAAATCACATGCTGAAATACACATAACAATATTATATTCAATATAAAAATAAAAAAAAAAAAATCACAAAACTTTTTCACTAAAACTAAAAAAAATACACTAACTATTACCGTGCTAATTAAATAAATTACAATTATGAAATAGAATTTCACAATAAAAAGAAATGTCAAAAAATTTAAGAGTTGCCACATTGAAGTGAACAAATGAAACACTATATCTATATATATAAAAATGAATGTTTGTTGGTTGGTTGGTTGGTAAGCGATAAACTCCTACATTGCTCATCCGATCGTGTTGAAACTTGGCATGTATAAGTAATTTTTCATAGAATAAATTTTTGGACTATCAATTTTTCCGTAACTCTCCGCTAGGTGGCGCTGTAGATAAACTTCTACACACTGAAAACTGCTTGACTTAGAAACTTTTTTTTTCGCCAATCTATTATAAATATCGGTCATGTGTTTGCTATTGAAATTCAGCAATATCGGTTCACGGGTAGCGGAGATATATCCAAAAAACCTGTTTTTTGGGGTCAAAATTATGCATTTTTTTGATAAATTTTTTGAAAAATTTTTTTTTGCGCCAAAATTGGTAATATCACTTCTTATGGAGATTTGAAGGCAAAAAAAAAATTTTCCCGATATCGGTCCATATAAAGCCGAGATATAGCCAAAACCGATTTTCGATATAATTGGCCCTGGAAGCAAAGTAAAACAATTTTTGGTGATAAAAAGTAAATCTGATAATAGAAATAGGTCATTCAACCAAAAAAAAAAAAATTTGGGAAATCGGTCCATATATAGCCGAGATATAGCCAAAACCGATTTTCGATATAATTGGCCCTGGAAGCAAAGTAAAACAATTTTTGGGAATACAGAGTAAATCTGATGATAAAAAAAGTTAGAAAAAAATGAGAATTGGGAAATCGGTCCATATATCGCCAAAACCAATTTCGAAGAAATCGATTCTGGAAGCGAAGTAAAACAATTTTATCTTTTTACTCAATCCGATGGAAAAAATATTTGCTAATTTTTGAGCAAATATTTTGCGAAATTGAGCACTAAATTAAGTTAGTTGCAAGATTTTGTGAGTTTTTGCCTTTATTGAGCTAATTTTAAGTGTAGAATATGCTTTTCTTCCATATTTTTGAAATTCGTTAATAAGACTAAAAAAACCTTTAAACAAACTTCAGCTGACTGGACCGATTTGCATAAATTTTTTTGTAGGCGTTTGGGTGGCGCCCGGGTGGTTTAGATTTACAATTCGGTCCGATTGGACAAAGGGGCGTGGTACCTCCCATACAAACCACATATTAAAAATCTATTATTTCTGCTCCTAAATACGGTATTTGAACAAAATTTGGTACGTCGGTTTGGTGTGCATTTTTTTAATGGTGCTGCAAATATGGGCGGGATTGGACAAAGGGGCGTGGTACCTCTCATACAATTCACAAATTAAAAATCTATTATTTCTGCTCCTGATAACGGTATTTGAACAACATTTGGTATGTCAGTTTGGTGTGCATTTCTTAAGTGCTGCTGCAAATATGGGCGGGATTCGACAAAGAGGCGTGGTACCTCTCATACAAACTACAAATTAAAAATCTATTATTTCTGTTCCTGATAACGGTATTTGAACAAAATTTGGTATGTCGGTTTGGTGTGCATTTCTTAAGTGCTGCTACAAATATGGGCGGGATTGGACAAAGGGGCGTGGTTCCTCTCATACAAACCACAAATTAAAAATCTATTATTTCTGTTCCTGATAACGGTGTTTGAACAAAATTTAGTACGTCGGTTTGGTGTGCATTTTTTAAGTGCTGCTGCAAATATGGGCGTGATTGGACAAAGGGGCGTGGTACCTCTCATACAAACCACAAATTAAAAATCTATTATTTCTGCTCCTGATAACGGTATTTGAACAAAATTTGGTAAGTCGGTTTGGTATGCATTTTTTTAGTGCTGCTGCAAATATGGGCGGGATTGGATAAAGGGGCGTGGTACCTCTCATACAAACCACAAATTAAAAATCTATTATTTCTGCTCCTGATAACGGTATTTGAACAAAATTTGGTACGTCGGTTCAGTGAGCATTTTTTTAGTGCTGTTGCAAATATAGGCGGGATAGGACAAAGGGGCGTGGTACCTCTCATACAAACCACAAATTAAAAATCTATTATTTCTGCTCCTGATAACGGTATTTGAACAAAATTTGGTACGTCGGTTTTGGTGTGCATTTTTTTAGTGCTGCTGCTAATATGGGCGGGATTGGACAAAGAAGCGTGGCACCACCCATATAACCCAAAAATTTAAATCGCCATATTTTGGGCATTTTTTGACCTACGTAGATGATATTTGGTACATATGGTATTGGCATAATTTGGAATACGTACCGGGAGAAAAGTGGATGGGACCACGCTCCTTTTTAGGAAAATTAAAAATCGTAATATAGTCTTAACTACTGGACCGATCGTAACAATAGGATATATAAATACTTTTAATTTTATTTTATAACGAGGGGGGTAGCGAAGTACACCGGGATCAGCTAGTATATATATATAAGTTAAAAAATATGAAAAGTAAGAAAATAAATAAGAGTTGCCATAATGGATCAAACCAAAAAAAAAAAAAAAAAACTAACTACATAACTAACTTTTATAACCTTCATAATAAGTAAAAATAAAATTAAACTTAATCAAAAATAATTAAATTCAAAACTAAATTTTTAATAAAGCAAATTGATATTCCATACAAATAATTCAATGTAAACGGTCACTTATATTGTCAAAATACGTAGAAATAAGAATAAAATGGGAAAACCGCAATCCAAAATAGAAAAACCAAACGCTAACGTAGTAAATAATTTAGAAATTATTGACCATACAGAACACATAGGCTCGTTATGGACACTACTATTAATATTGGTGGTAATAAACACAGTTAGTCTTCTATTAAAAATTTACTTGTTACATAAAAGATCCCTAAGGAAGCAATATCTAAGCAGAGCAACTGATCTAGACAAAGTATAAAATTTTCACATGGACTGGTTAGACATCCTAGAACACTGCAGAAAAATCAAAATTGAATTTGAAAAAAGTTACAAATGCCTCAATATAGACAGACCAATAAAAGAGGACACAATTAATAAACAATATAAAAAACTTATACAATATTTAGAAGAAATAAGGGTTATTTTAAACGTAAATTATCAAAGATTAACACCTTCACATAAAATAGCAGCCGAAGCATTTTTCCAAGATATAAGGAATAGAGTAATACAGATAGGGGAAAGAAAAACTATTAAAATACAACTACCACAAACATTGCACGAAAAAATAGATCTGCAACAAATTTGTACATCAAACACATCCATAATGGCACAACAGCAATAGATTTTCTAAACACAGCTGCAAGGCTAATTATAGATTTCGATGGTAAATCTGAAAATTTACGGCCATTTCTAGACTCACTGTCTTTAGTTGATTTTAAAAGACATAAATATAAAAACTAATACAATATTGAAAATTACAACAAGATCTATGGCATATAAAAAGAAACAACAAAGTAATACCGAAAATATTCAGCATAAAATTAAAAATAATGATAAAGAGCCCAATATATACATATGTACCACTAAAGAACAGTGACGTCAGAAAGTACTATCAATTGAAGATTACTCCAGTAAAATGTTACATCAAACGAGGAAAATCTGTTATTACATATATAAATATAAATGATTTGTTTACTAATGGGAATATTGACCTAGGACAATTTTTCCCAAGGCTTGAGAAAGTGGCCGGTAAACTTAGTGTAGAGACACTACAAATGGCACCCAGTGAGAAAATTTTCGAATTTATCTCCATAAATGAATTTAAAAATATGGGCAATAAATATTTAAATAAATTAAAAGTAGCGCTACTTAATGAGGTGACCAATATAAATGATAAGAATGCTAAGGCAATTCTTGATATAATGCTGAAATACCACGATGATCCGATAGAGGGAGGACATTGTGGAATATATAGAACATTAGAAAAAATAAAGAGGTATTACTATTGGAAAAATATGATAAAAGATGTAACAAAATATGTGAAATTATGTAAAAAATGCCAGAAGTCAAAAATAATAAGCCATAATAAAAGTCCTATGACTATAACAGAAACACCAGAAAAAGCATTCGACACGGTGTATGTAGATACAATAGGGCCATTTCCGAAATCGATTAATGGAAATGAATATGCAATCACTTTAATATGTGATCTTACTAAATATTTGGTGACAATACCAACACCAGATAAATCTGCAAAAACAATCGCTAAAGCGATATTTGAAAATTTTGTATTGACCTATGGACCAATGAAGACGTTCATCTCGGACATGGGAACAGAGTACAAAAATTCTATACTGACGGAACTATGCACACTACTAAAAATTGAAAATATAACTTCCACGGCACATCACCATCAAACACTAGGAACAATAGAAAGAAGTCATAGAACTTTTAACGAATATGTTCGTTCTTATATATCTGTGGACAAAACGGACTGGGACGAATGGTTAAAATATTTCACTTACTGCTTTAATACGACGCCATCAACGGCACATAACTACTGTCCTTATGAGTTAGTATTTTCAAGATTACCAAACAATTTTAGACAATTTGCTAAAGTAGATAGTGTGACACCACTATACAATGTGGATAACTATGCCAAAGAGGCAAAATTTAGGTTAGAAGTAGCACATAAGCGCGCGCAAATACTTTTAGATAAAAATAAAATAAAACAAAAATTAAATTATGATAGGAATATTTTAGAACATAATTTTAAAATAGGAGATTTAGTTCTACTTAGGAATAATTCAGGTTATAAATTGGAAAATCAATATAAGGGTCCGTATAAAATAAAAAAAATAGATTTAAGAAATAATGTTACCATAGAAGATAAGAAAACAAATAAACAACAAATAGTTCATAAAAATAGACTTAAGATGTTTAATAATAACTAACATTTAATAGTATTGTTTGGCCGAACTAATATAAAATTAGAATATATGTACATTTAAATATTATAATTTTTTTTTCTTTTCTTTAAAAACAAAATAAATATTATATTACACTTATACTTAGGCTAATTAAAAACTAATTGTAAAAGAATGTCCATAAAACTAACGTTATATGAACATTCTTGTAAAGGATGGAGGTGTAGCATATGGCCAACAGTGTGTGGTATGCATTGCGATTCAATAGTACCGCAACATGCAAGCATTGACAAACTGCAAGCAAGATATTTTGTGTGACTGTAATTTGACACTTGTACAGTTAATTAAGTGCAGCAGCACAATGCACTTAAATGAATCACATTTATTAACTGTATTTGTTTGATTGTAGATATAAGCTACACAAGGTATCTGTTGTTTTTAAGTATGCACTCGTTGAACTTTAAAACTGTTGAACACATGCCATACATAAATAGTTGGAAGATAAATATGCTTACCCAACAATAATATATATTTCTATTCTTTTACTCTTATGTTAAGGTACCCCTAAGAATTATTCCCATAATTAGTATATAAGCCAATGTTAATTAGTTTAAGGAATCAATTAATTCTTTACCTTCAATCGGCATTACTAATTCATACTGGCATTCATCTGCCTTTTACTTTTATTTGCCAGTGGCGTTTATTAGCGCCGGATTTTTATGTAAATACTTCCAAGTACAATAAAAATACTACTCAAACACTAAGAATAACTAAATTGTTTTAATCATATTACAATAGCTTAGTTTTGTTTTATTTTTACTTAAATTTTTTAGATTGATAAATATTTATAAATCGTGGAAAGAGGGTCTTCAGAAAAAAATTTTATAGTTTATTCGTTTTTTGTTTTCTTATTTGAATAAATAATTTTTTCATAATTTGAAACATACACACATACAAATCCACATAATATCTACATACATTCATATATACATATATATAAAGTAAAAAATATTAACTGCCTGGCACACGATGTCGAACGAATTTTCTTTTGTACAAATTACAAAAAAAAAACAAAATATTTAAAATTGTTTCTGTTTTGAATGTAACTTGTACGAGAGAAAAATTCGTTCGACATCGTGAGCCAGGCAGTTATTGTTATAAGTTCAGGTTAAAAAAACTTAATTTATACACCCAGATTCGGAATTTGCACATCCACTTCAAACTTCAGCCATCATTTAAGAAGCGTTCATGACATAAATCTCACATCTAAAAGAATAGCCATATCAAACGCTAAAACAAAATGCATTCTTTCCGAAACGGTAAATTGCTTAACAATAGCAAAACACATAAATTTGCAAATTCCCGCCTTCTTGTTGAAATGTGTTGCAAGGATCTTCGACCCTTCAATATAGTAGAGCAAGCTGGATTTATCAAGTATATGGAAGCCATCAAACCCAACATCGAAATGCCATTTGCTGCAACTTTGAGTCGTACAGCCTTAAGAGACGTGTACTTAACGTCCGAAAGTACAATTAAACAATTTATATGTAATCATTGTCCAAGAAACGTTGCAATTATCCTTGATATGTGGACAGATTCCTACAAAAGAAGAAGTTTCATAAATGTTCGAGAAATTTTTCTTAATCAATTTAAACCAGTTTGCAATTCATTGAAAACGGAAATATTTCCCCACCCGCACAATAAACACACCATATCACAAAAATCCAATACAACATTACAGGCTTTCAATTTGCAAAGCAAAGAAATTGTTGTGGTCAGTGATGGCGCAAGCAATATTGTTGCTGCCATGAAAATTACTGATATGAAGAGGATTGGTTGTTGTAGTCACAGTTTGCACAGGTTAATTGTGCATGATATTTTGCAGAATCCAGATTTCTCCGTTTTTCGTGATATTGTCCACAAACTAAAAAAAAATTACAAATATTTAAATTACAGTACGGAAGTCGTACTTAAAATTCAAAATACATTTGAAGAACACGTAATATACAATGCATTAAACGAGGCTGCCGACCTTTATAATGTAATAGAGACGGAGGAGCAGTTTCATTTCTTTGATGATTTCGATCTTTCGAATAAACAGCTGGGAACACTTAAAAAATCCAATGACACTAGATGGAATACATTATGCACAATGTTTCGAAGTTTTTGTAAAAATGAAAAAGTTGTAAATATCGCTTTGGTCGAAATTGACAGGACAGATTTGGCTCTTAACAAAATGGAAAAGCTATTGCTAGCAGAATTTTTAAAATTTTTGGAAGTGTTCGAAAATGCTACAAAGCACTTGCAAGGAAGAAAATATCCTTCAATAAGTCGCAACACTGTGTTTCATGAGCAAATCTCCGACTCTTTAGTAGAAAATAGCATAGGTGCCAGCTTTGAAGAAACTATAAAAATGTATGACTTTGCAATTCATAACTTTCCAATAAGGTTAAAAATATGTAAAATCCATGTAATGGCGGCTTTATTGGACCCGGTTCAAAAAAATTGGCAAAGGTTAGACAAGTGGCTGAAAAAAATTTCTCGTAATCAACGTGTTGACTTATATGAGGAATTGAAAGACGACGATCCCGATGGTGGTATTACTAGATCGGAGTTAATTTTGAAAGGGTTGAACGAGTTTTGTAACTATGAGGATATGCCAACATCATCCTGTGTACTGAAAAGACGAGTAATATTCTGGGAAATAACTGTTTGTTAAATAAATTTTCAAGTCCGACTATTTCTCAGAAAGAAACAACTACCTCTAAAGGGACCATTGCATCATTTGTCACTGCTACATCGCACACTATTATAGAAGATCCGGTAAAACAAGAAGTTAAAAAATATTTTAATGCAATTTGTGGCGATGATGATGCAGACTTACAGACCACTTACAAATGGTGGGAGAAAAATGAAAAAGTAATTATTACTACAAACTTTTAACATCATATTTATATTTAAATTTTTAACAAATTTTACATACATATGTTTGGGTGTGTATTTAAGGAGTATCCGAAAATTTCTAAGCTTGCATCTAACATATTAAGCATCCCACTACAAGTGCATCTGCCGAAGAAGCATTTTCTAGCGCTGGATCGCTAGTATCAGCAAAACGCTCTAACTTAAATCCAATCACCGTGAAGCAGGTTCTCTTCGTCCATGACAACTATGATTTAGTTACCACAATTATAAAAGACTAACTTCATATGTATGTATGTATATCAAACTGACTCAATTAAAACTATTTGTATTGGTAATTTTTCGAATAATGTAATACATTTACATACATACATTTTTAAATTTATTTAGAAAAACAAACATAAAGTTTTTAATCACATATTTTTTGTGGTTCTACCGTTTTTTTGAATTATTAAATTTAATTTATGCTTTTGAATCAAATATGTATGAACAAAGAAATATAAATAACGATCTCGTGCACTTTCTGTGCATTTATTTTTGTGATATACACATAGGAGTACATATATACATTCATATATTACATCCCTGCTTTAACTAAAATTAGTTACTTAAAAATGTGTTTGACTTCCTACAGGGTATATGAATATAGAATTATTAATTATTTGTTCATCCCAACAAAATAAAAAGATTTAAAAATTTATTGTACGCTATTGTGAAGCGTAAAATTTAAAATCACTAATTAAAATTTAATATTTAATATGTATATTATCTAAAGCTACGTTCGCATTTATCAAATATTTGTCGAAAAAAAAGTAACCAAAAATTGAACTAATAATTTACTTACTTTAATTCTAATATTTTCTTAATTATGGGTTCGCATTTTTAAAAACTGTATAAAAATACTTTTATGCAGAATAATTATGTAATTTTATTTTGTACCATAAAAACCAAGTAAGATAAACTACTGGTTACGTTTTTTTGAACAAATATTTTATATACATTTTATGTACAGATTGTGAATGAGTATACGTCAGCACCTGCCTTTACGGCTTAAATCTGACGGTGTACTTAAACACTTAGTGTAGATTAAGCGTTCACCATCGCCCCTGAGCCACCCCACTCAGGAACCCGAAGGCACCCCCGAGGGGATGACAACAGGTAGCAACTTCTCAGACATGACCAAGGCCCGTCATGTCCAAACACCTTGCTAAAGTGAGCGAGCTACCTAAACTCTGGAATCCTGTTTGTTCACAACAGCACATAGAGGCTTCGCATCGGTAGACACGAAGTCCGCAAAGCGAAAATTAGTCTTTAAACCGACACCTCTCCCAGCTTTTGGTAACAACCACAACCACTACGTGAACTCTCGAAAGAGACCTCAACCAACAACCGGCCCATGGGATCCTGTAACCGGTATAGTAGAGGAGAACTCTACTTCCCGGTGTTAAACATTCCCCCATGTGGGCTGCCGGACCCGTAGTACCAGTTCAAACTACTGGTAAAGTTTCGAAAGGAAATCCCAAAAGGGATTAACTTTCTATTGGTTTTGGTCATGGGCTAGACCTTAGGTACCCTTACACCTTCTATGTAGACTTACGTGGGAAGCCACTACGTTCATTATAAAATATATGCACATTCCGTTACACTGTTAATTCAGAGATTGGTCCGAGCATATAAGTTTTATGGGTAACTGACAAAACGTTATGTCTACAAAAATCAGTTACCCTATACCCCGGGGAGTATTGCATCTTGTTGTTGAGAATCAACAAGATGAACTATCTACCCCCCGGGGGGACATTTTATGTACATGTGAACGCTAGTCTATTTCAGCCGAAAGCCGCACAAAAAATGGCTAGCCGATCAATTAACGGCTATTAGCCGGCTTAGCGAGCCGCCGACCATTTTCGGGTTATCCGCCGCCGCCAATGAAATCTGTTCGGCGCAAGTCTCTGGTGTGAAGTGCTTAGGAAGTTGCAAGACAAAGAAAAATATCGAAAAAAAAAAAACGTAAACATGAAGTGTGCAGTGGGCAAATGCAACCAAAACAATAATAAAAAATCAAGTAAGAGTAACGGAAAATTGAAGTTTTTGTGTGGTTAATGAAATTTGTATCTGTTATCGCTTTAGGTAGTGGAAAGTCTGTATATTTTTATTGTTTCCCGAAAGATACCGGAAAGGAACTATGGATAAAATTTTGCAATCGGAGCAATGCGGTAAATGCTCAAAATGAAAGAGTTTGTGCTTTACATTTTAAACAGGAGGATTTCGAAAAGAATTTAAAGTTTTTTATGGGTAAGTCGAAACAAAAAAAATTTTAAATAGGATTTAGTAGTCGATATACACCAAAGTTGAAACCGGGAGTTGTTCCAACCATAGAGACCATCGATAATGTAAATGAACCTCATACCTTCACGAGGAAAACTCTCCAATATCGACTAGTCTTAACGAAGACAGTTTGCCAATACACATAAAATGTTTGGAATGCAAATGCAAGTAAATTTTTAAAAACTGCAGAAATACATACTTACATATATAAAATCGTATCTAGAGCTGAATTTCATCAGGAGAATGATAGCCTTAAAGTGCTGCAAGCTCAGTCTGAGGCCACAATTGTAGATTTGATTTCTAAGGTTCAGAGCTTGACTTTTAGCAATGATAATTTTGAGAAAGCACTGAAACGGTTGTTTACAGATTTTTTTTTTTTTTGATAATTTTATTATTTATTGAATCTTTAATTATAAATTAAATTATCAATAAGTTTTTCAAATCTTAAATCTAAAAAATATTAAATATAAGTTTAGCCAATGCTAAACAAAATTTTTAATTTCAACGATTAATTTTTGTTGTTTTACATCTCTCGTGAACGGCTGAGAAAAAGAGTATCCCTTCTTTTCAGCCGGGTGTGGCCTCTATAATGAAGAATATTGCGCGCAAGTGGATTTGGGTGCAACTCAAGTTTTTTTATACATTTGTGTGTTTTGAAAATACTGTCTTCACCAACGGAACGTCTAGGTCTTTATGAATTCGATGGTTTCTGACATACCAGGGGGCTGCTGTTATTGTACGTAAGATTTTATTCTGTCGCCTTTGAATTCTTTCGACATTCGATGCTGAGGCAGTGCCCCATAACTGGATTCCATAGGACCATATTGGTTTCAGGATCGCGTTGTATAAGAGAAGTTTACAGTCAAGGCTTAGTATAGAGTTTCTTCCAATAAGCCAATTCATTTGGGCTGCTTTTAGTTTCATTTGTGTTAACTTTGCGTCTATATGCCATTTCCATGTTAAACGACGATCAAGATGAACGCCTAGATATTTGACTACAGTGTGTTGTGGTGTAGTCTCGGTATTAATTTTTATAGCGGGCATGTTTCCCTGCGCAACGTAAAAGTGACGTGTGCACATTTCTGCTCGTTGACTTTTATACGCCATTGTTTGAGCCATTTTTCCAGTTTGGATATATATTCTTGTAAGTTGCGGGAAGCTTCTACAGGATTTTCGTGAACGCTTAGAAAGGCTGTATCATCCGCAAATGTTGATGTATGAATGTTACTGCTTAACGGTAAGTCAGAGGCATATAATAAATAAAGTAAGGGTCCGAAGATACTGCCTTGTGGGACTCTGGCTTCAATCGACTGCGGAGGGCTTAAAAAATTGCCTTCCTAACTACAAATTTACGTTCCATTAAATAGCTTTTTAAAAGCTTTACGATGTTTGCTGATAGATTTTGTATTAATTTGTTGAAAAGACCTTCGTGCCATACTTTATCGAAAGCTTGTGAGACATCAATAAAGAGCGCAGAGCAGTATTTCTTTTTTTCAAAAGTGTCTCTAACAACATTCACAAGTCTGTGAGTTTGTTCAATTGTGCTATGTTGTCTGCGAAAACCGAATTGATGATCTGGAATGCATCCATTACTAGTCACTATAGGCATCAGCTTGCTCATATACAGCTTTTCGAATAGTTTTGAAATGTTAGACAGTAAAATAATAGGCCGATAGGATTCAACCTTTGTATGATCCTTGCCGGGCTTTGGTATCATAGTAATTAGCGAAACCTTCCATTCTTTAGGATAGTGTTCTAGGCGTAGAATACTGTTAAAAATGAATAGTATTATTCTTTTTGCAGTGTAAGGCAATTCTTGAAGCATTTTGTTGCTTATTTTGTCGACACCTGGGGCTTTTCTGGTGTTAAGACTAGTAATAGTATTTTCAATCTCCGTCATGTTAAATCTCATCGGTAAGGTAAGGAGACGATTGGTGGCAGTTCAACAATATCAGCAGAAATATTCGGAGTGAAAACTTTTTCTAATGGTGTTTTCTATTCTACAAAAAAATGCTACATCTCCATGCAGAAAGTGTACTTACATACGTGTTTGTTTCTTAAAAATGTTTTGCTCTTTAAAAGGGCAGTGTGTTTGATTCTAAAAAAATTGCCCTCAATAATGGTGGAAGGCATTGCACTTTTTGCCCCGTTAAAATCGGCAGTGTTGTAAGTGCCCTGTAAAACAGATGGCAAAGCGAATGTATACCAAGTGGCTTTATTAGTACAACAAGATCTAGCATTCACCAAACTGTAATGTTAAATGCATATACAAAAAGTTGTTGTTTAGCTTTTCATATAGAGTTTGACACTTTGGTTAGAAAGCTGCAGATAATCTCTACTAATAACGCCACCTGGTATTAATTCGCCTTAACATGGGGTTTTTGTTTATAAATAGTGTTACCAGACGAAGTTGAAAAAAATCGCCTGGAATTGGGAAGTAAAAAAGTTAAGGTTTTAAAGTTAAAATTTCTATTGTTTCATAGGCCAGCCATGAGAAAACATTACATTGTTAATGCTAGATTTTCAGTAATATAGAATCTTACTGGATTCGGTGTTATAAAATTGCTCTCATAACAAAATCTTCATATGAAAAAATCGTTAAAAGTTCAGATCGATAAATCAGCTATCTGGCAGCTGTATTTTCATGTTTACGTATTGTATGAAAATAAATTGGTGAATTTTTTAACATATTCAGCAATTTTAAACAAAAATGTTAAAAATATGGATATTGCCGTATCTATTATATGTGCAGAAATGACTGTCAGTCAATTATTGGATTCATTCTCCTCATGTGATGAGGAAGATATGTTAAATTTATTAAGTCGTAGCCCTCATCCGCGTGTCAAAGGATTTGTTGAATTTTTTTTAATTGTGTAGAAAAAGCTTCGCTGTCAGCTGTTAAAAACAGTGCGTTCCACTTTTTCATAAATCGAGTTTTATTCTATTGAAATAATGACTTGCATTGTAACAGCGTTGGCAAGACATTTTATTCATGTGCCTTTCAACAAGGTGCCATTTTGTGTGTAGAAAAGAAAACACCATAAGTGTTTAACAAAAAGTGCACCTTTTTCAGCATCAGTTTTTGCCCAGTCACCATTTGGGGCTCGTAATGGGGGTTTGCATATTACCGGCCTTTTTAGTCCTCTGGCTGCACGCCACAGCGAATAATCTGTTGATGGTGTTGCATCGAGTTCTTGAAGGAATTTTTGCAGCTAAGCTGTTTTTTGTGTTTGTAAAACTTTTCTGAGCTGTTTGGTACATTCCTTCAGCCTTAACTTTAACTGAGGGGATCTGTAACGTTGCCAATCTCGTCGAGCTCTCCGTTTTTCAGTCAATAGGTTTTCTATATCTACAGAAAAAATATTGCTAAATCTCACTTGTTGATTGGTTTTATTTGAAGTAGCATTAAAAGCAGCTTGTTTAACGTGCGCTTCAAACAACCTGAGGTAATCGTCTATGTCAGAAGGTGTTCTTAGCGGCATTCTTTCCGAGCAATGAGCACTCAGATATTTTCTGTATTTCAGCCAGTTAACACGTGCAGATGTCATCGGTAAATCACATGTTGGTGTTACAGTTGTGAATGAGTAAATAGTGACAATTGTACGTGAGTGATCTGAAGATAAATCCAAAGATGCTTCAACTTCAACCATCTCGCTGGGTACACCTTTTGCTATTCCAAAGTCAATAACATCAGGAATTTTTTGTCGATCTGTTGGACAATATGTTGGCTGACCACTTGACACTACGTTCAAACCCATTTTAGAAACGACGTCAAACAAAACTCGTCCCTTAGGAGTGATAAAACGTGATTAAATGTGTGTTTAGCATTGTAGTCGCCAGCTACTAGAAACCGGGGGCCCAGTGATTTATAAAAAGCCGTATATTAACTCTCGGTAATTGAAAATCTGGGGGGCGGGTAGACAGATGATATTAAAAGCTTTTGATTGTAATTTTCAATGCAGATATTCGTTGAATGAAGATAATCTTCACATAAATCGTTCAACAGGTAGTGTTTTATTCGTGATTTTATTAGAATTCCCGAGCCACCACAAGCTCTACCTCGAGGAACCTTTGTGTCGTGAAAATTATATCCACTAATTCTGAAATAGCTTCGAGACGTCAAATGAGTTTCTGAGATAAGCATCGATTTGTTTATCCAGAAGAAAATATTCCGTTTCATTTTTATGTTGGCAGATGCCGTTTGCGTTCCAAAAACAGGTTCTTAAGTTCATGGTTTGTTCAATACAGCCTGCAACAAGGTAGACTGCATTTTCAACATTTCCTGCATCATACAGGACATGTTGAGAGTAAATGTATTTACTGTTTGTATTAGGATCTCTATCGAGGCTTCAATACGACTAAAATTATGCCCTGATTCTTCATTAGCTGGTACAGTTTTTTGCGCCGGAGTCTGGTTACTCTTTAAAATATTAGCGTATGAAAATTGACTATTAGGTTTTTGTTGAGTAAGAGTCGTGTTAGACTTTAAAACATTTGAGTATTGATTATGGCTAGACGACGGTTGAGGTAACTGAGGGTAGTTTAAAGGGGTGTTGGGCTGATCGGGAGTAGCATTTGTTTTTCTGTTCGACGAATTTTTAAAAAAAGAGGAAAGAGGGCAGCCTCTATAGTTAGCAGTGTGGTTTCCACTGCAATTGCCGCATTTTTTTGCCTTGGTATCACCTTTTATTTTGTCACAGTTAGCGGTACTGTGCAACTCACCACATACAACGCAAACGGTAGGCAACTTGCAATAAGTTTTGGTATGGCCAAATTCTTGACAGTTCATGCATTGGATAGGTCCATTTTTTTATGTGGCATCTCAACTGTAACTCTTCTATGTAACAAGTACTTTAGATTATAGATTGGGTGCGATTCATTTTTTTTAATTTTCAAGTCACCTGGCTGTAGCTCGACTATAAAAATAGGTTGGGGGATTTTATCCCATTTTTTTATGTTAGAAACATTTTTAACTTTAAAGCCATTATTTTCAAGGCCAGACTTAACCTCTTCTGGATCCACACTAGAGTCTACACCTTTTATTACGACGGTTAGACCTTTAGCACTCTTTAATTGGTACGTATAAAAATTTTTGTTTTTTGACTCAAGGTCAGAAACTATTTTTCGGTAATTACTTTCTTGCACTACCTGGATTTTTGTTTCGTTAATATTTCCGCGCTTAATTGGAGTTACATAGAACTCATTTTCTCCAATTAAGGAGATAAGGCTTTTTACCAAAACACTAGAGTTCTGCTCTCTTAAATATATCGGTGGAGGTTTACTCGACCTTGTTGTAGTTGTGTCTTCATTGTCTTGTACTGATAAAATCGCGAAACTATTTTCGGAATTTTTTATTTTGTTTTTTCCATCTCTGGGAACTTTCGCTGTTGAAGCTATTTGAGCTGATTTTGGACTTCTTCCCCTTTTCAACACGGTTATGTATCTGTCCATTCCTGTTTGAATTTTATTATCATTTATTGTACTCACCGCATCTACCATTTTGTGCACGTTGGTCACCTTGTTACTTATTGTTTGTTTGTTTGTTTGTACAGCTAAGCTGACAAGTTTGCTGATGGGTGCAATTGTTGTTGCTTCTTGATCACTATTTAACATGTTCAAAGATAATGATCGCGCACGAGTATTTGTGTTTTCTGTTAAATTCAGGTTTTTGTTTAATTCATTTATTTTATTGTCGTCATCAGCAACTAAAGTTATATATTGTACATTCCTACTGCTTGTAGGATTATTGTTGTTTTTATCAGAAGATGAACTCATCAGAGTTCTCTTTTTTTTATTTTCACTTCTATTAGTTTGTGTATGCAAATATTTATGTGTATTGCACACAAGCAAAATATAAAATAAAACCAGTAAAATAACTGTTCAATAAATGTTTTGTTTTTTTTTATATTTTTTGTGACTTGAAAATTTTTTTTTTCTTTTATATTTTTTTTATATTCAGTTGCGACGATTATAAAAACGCGTCTGTTCACTACGAAAGTTTAAACTGAACTGAAGAATACTGTTAAAAATGAATAGTATTATTCTTTTTGCAGTGTAAGGCAATTCTTGAAGCATTTTGTTGCTTATTTTGTCGACACCTGGGGCTTTTCTGGTGTTAAGACTAGTAATAGTATTTTCAATCTCCGTCATGTTAAATCTCATCGGTATTTCTGGTAAAGGGACGACTGGTGGCAGTTCAACAATATCAGCAGAAATATTCGGAGTGAAAACTTTTTCTAAGTGTTTAACAAAAAGTGCACCTTTTTCAGCATCAGTTTTTGCCCAGTCACCATTTGGGGCTCGTAATGGGGGTTTGCATATCACCGGCCTTTTTAGTCCTCTGGCTGCACGCCACAGTGAATAATCTGTTTGTGGTGTTGCATCTAGCTCTTGAAGGAATTTTTGAAGGGAAGCTGTTTTTTGAGTTTGCAAAACTTTCCAAAGCTGCTTGGTACACTCCTTAAGCCTTAATTTTAGCTGGGGCGATCTGTAGCGCTGCCATTCTCGTCGAGCTCTCCGTTTTTCAGTTAATAGCCTTTCTATATCTACAGAAAAAATATTGTTAAATCTCACTGGTTGGTTTATTTCATTTGAAGTAGCATTAAAAGCAGCTTGTTTAACATGCGCTTCAAACAACCTGAGAGAATCGTCTATGTCTGAAGGTGTTCTCAGCGGCATTTTTTCCGAGCAATGAGCACTCAGATATTTTCTGTATTTCAGCCAGTTAATACGTGCAGATGTCGTCGCTAAATCACATGTTGTGTGTGAGTAAATAGTGACAATTGTAGGCGAGTGGTCTGAAGATAAGTCCAAAGATGCTTCAACTTCAACCATCTCGGTGGGCACGCCTTTCACAATTCCAAAGTCGATAACATCAGGAATTTTTTGTCGATCTGTTGGCCAATATGTTGGCTGTCCATTAGAAACTACATTCAAACCCATTTTAGATATTGTGTCGAATAAAATTCGTCCCTTAGGAGTGATTAAACGTGAACCCAAAAATGTGTGTTTAGCATTGTAGTCGCCAGCTGCTAGAAAACGGAGGCCCAGTGATTAATAAAAAGCCGTATATTGACTCTCGGTAATTGCGAATCTGGGGGGCGAATAGACAGATAATATTACAAGTTTTTGATAGTAAGTTTCGATGCAGATGTTCGTTGTTTGATGATAATCTTCACAAAAATCATTCAACATGTGGTGTTTTATTCGCGTTTTTATTAGGATTCCCGAACCACCACAAGCTCTGCCACGGGGATCCTTGGTGTCGTAAAAATTATATCCACTAATTCTGAAACAGCTTCGAGATGTCAAATGAGTTTCTGAGATAAGCATAACATCGATTTGTTTATCCTGAAGAAAATATTCTATTTCGTTTTTATGTTGGCAGATGCCGTTTGCGTTCCAAAAACAGATTTTTAAGTTCATGGTTTGCTTAGTACAGCCTGCAACAAGGTAGACTGCATTTTCAACATTTCCTGCATTATACAGGACATGTTGAGAGTAAATGTATTTACAGTTTGTATTAAGCTCTCAATTGAGGCTTCAATACGACTAAAATTATACCCCGAATCTTCATTTACATTTACGGTTTTTTGCGCCGTACTCTGATTGCTTTTTAAAATACTAGCGTATGAAAGTTTGTTGTTGGCTTGTTGTTGAGCACTAGTCGCGTTAGACTTGAAAATATTTGAAAATTGATTTTGGCTGGTGGACGGTTGAGGTAACTGTGGATAGTTAATAGGGGTTTTAGGCTGAGCGGGAGTAGCATTGGTTTTTTTGGTTAATGAATTCTTAAAAAGAGAATAAAGAGGGCAGCCCCTATAGTTGGCATTGTGGTGTCCGCCGCAATTACCACATTTTTTTGCTTTGGTATCACCTTTTATTTTGTCACAGTTAGCGGTACTGTGTAACTCGCCACATACAACGCAAACGGTAGGCAACTTGCAATAAGTTTTGGTGTGGCCAAATTCTTGGATAGGTACATTTTTTTTATGTGGCATCTCAACTGTAACTCTTCTGTGTAACAAGTATTTTAAGCTATAGATTGGGTGCGATTCATTTCTTTTAATTTTCAAGTCGCCTGGCTGTAGCTCGACTCTAAAAACAGGTTGGGGGATTTTTTCCCTGTTTTTAATGTTTGAAACATTTTTCACTTTAAAACCACTATTTTCAAGGCCAGACTTTACCTCTTCCGGATCCACGCTTGAATCTATTCCTTTTATAACTACTGTTAGGCCTTTAGCACTCTTCAGTTGATATGTATAAAAGTTTTTATTTTTAAATTCTAAATCTGAGACAATTTTCCTGTAATTATTTTCTCGTGTTACCTGAATTTTAGTTTCGTTGATTTTGCCACGCTTAATTGGAGTTACATAGAACTCATTTTCTCCAATTAATGAGATAAGACTTTTTACCAGCAAACTGGAATTCTGCTCTCTTAAATATATGGGTGGGGGCTTACTCGAACTTATTGTAGTTGTGTCTTCATCGCCTTGCTCAGATAAAATCGCGAAACGATTTTCGGAATTTATTATATTATTTTTTCCATCTCTGGGCATTTTCGCCGTTGACGCTATTTCAGCTGATTTAGGACTTCTTCCCCTTTTTAGCACGGTTATGTATCTGTCCATTCCTGTTTGAATTTTATTATCATTTATTGTACTCACCGCATCTACCATTTTGTGCACGTTGGTCACCTTGTTACTTATTATTTGTTTGTTTGTTTTTACAGCTAAGCTGACAAGTTTGCTGATGGGTGCAATTGTTGTTGCTTCTTGATCACTATTTAACATGTTCAGAGATAATGATCGCGCACGAGTATTTGTGTTTTCTGTTAAATTCAGGTGTCTAATTAATTCATTTTTTTTATTGTCGTCATCAGCAACTAAAGTTATATATTGTACATTCCTACTGCTTGTAGGATTATTGTTGTTTTTGTCAGAAGATGAACTCATCAGAGTTCTCTTTTTTATATTTTCACTTATATTAGTTTGTGTATGCAAATATTTATGTATATTGCACACAAGCAAAAAATAAAATAAAACCAGTAAAATAACTGTTCAATAAATGTTTTGTTTTTTTTTTATATTTTTTGTGACTTGAAAATATTTTTTATACTTTTTTTTTTTTTTATATTCAGTTGCGACGATTATAAAAACGCGTCTGTTCACTGCGAGAGTTGAAACTGAATTGTTTACAGATGGCCAGATAAAAAAGCTCAAAAACGGCGATAAAAGGCAAAACTTTACGGAAGCCGATATTGCCCAATCAATCACACTGTATCCACAAGTGCCAAGGCTTACAGATTGTTAAAGACGTAGCATTTTCCTCTTCCGTCGGTAAGAACATTGCAAAGATGGTCTCAAAATTTAGACGTATCAACAGGTATTTTGGAGCCTGTGGTAAAATTATTGGCTGCAGCTAACCAAATGTCAGGATGTACTGGAAAACTTTTTTTGAATTATTAGAGCTAAAGGTGGTCTTCACGATCATCCCGACCGTCAATAATTTAAATATAGACTTCGGTCATATATTCTGGGGTACAACGAAGGCCTCTTAGGTACTAACGCAAATGAAGAGGTCGATAATACGCCAAATTTGAAACATTTACATAATTAAGAGTGTAAATAAAATCGTTCAAGAAGATGTATCAAAAAATGAAAGTAATGAAGATTTGGAAAACTTGCAATATGACGGTTGGAGAATTTGCCCGGCTATATATGCCATAAATTAAAAAAATATTAACTCTACCCTTGAGGTAAATCCTTCAGAAGGCTCGGACTACTCATGGGTTAACCATCTATGTGAAGGTGGGCTAAGTAAGCCATCAAATGCATTGATGGAACTGCTCATTTCGTGTGATGAAATTTTTAAGACTTTAAATGAGGAGAAGTTGTTGTGGTTATTTAAAAAAACATTTAACTGAAGCAGAGAATATTAAAGGTATTGAGAAAGAAAAAAACCGATTTCTTAGATGCAGAATGTATTTCAGCTTAAGATCCCTCAATACAGAAATTGCACAAAATTTGAATACACGAAAGCGAAAATTCAATAAAATAATAACGTAATTTAATAAACATTTATTTGTATTGCTAATTTTTGTATTATAATAATAACATGCAAAAATAATAAATTGCCCACTTCCATGTTTACTCAATTATTTTGTGTTTGAGAACTAAAAGTTATAAATCAATAGGAAAACAGTTTGCGCGATGTCACACGTGATACATGCGTAGTAAATTTAAATTGTGTGTGCAGGATGTCGTAATCTTTATTTCTATCATTCTTGGTACTTACCGATTTGATAAGTTTCTATGTTGTAATTAGAGTTCCAACCTTTTTTTTTGCAATTAAAGTACATTGGTCGTTAAAGGTTAAGAAAAAAGTACACAGTATAAAAATAAAGTACAATTTTTTTTTTCTTTAGTGTTATATTTGAAAACGTATTTTTTATTGCTTTTCGCAAGTTTTATCAAATAATTATCATATTTAAATTAAAGTAAATAATTAATTCATTTTTTATCAGATTCAGAGACGCTTTGTTTCTTTCGTCTCGCCATTTGCTCTTCATTACAGAAAAAACTCTCTCTGTGAATGCTGACGTAGCAGGAATAGAAATTAAAAATGAAATTACTTTAAACAAATTTGATACATTATCATCAGTCTTATTAAATAATAGCTGCCATTTACTTGCTGTAGATAATTCCGAAAAACCTTCATAACTGTATATCCGATCATAAATTTTGTTTAATGACGCAATTTCTCCATAAAGATCATCCATATTTATATTAAGTTTTTTCAGATTTAAATTTTCGTTTATGCTAACAATATTATCAAATTCAACTTTGCTCTTTAAATGTTTATTGCTAATTGTAAATAATCAGTTTGTATTTATATAGTCAAACCATTTATTCAGGTACTCTAAGGCTTTATCGATAAATAATAAAAAATTTATGTGAATTTCGCTGGTCAGTTCCGGTGCAGACAAAAGGTTAATTTTTTTCCTTGTTTCATATCCAAATATCCAAATTGTCATGACATAGTCTTAAGAAAGCATCGCCACTGTAAAAAACTTCAACAAATGACTAATATAACCCGAATCTATTTTGAATTGTAGATAAATCAAATCATGCGAAATAAAGTATTTTGGTGTAGTTTATTGTTTCTGTGAAGTATAGAGTACAATTAATCAAAAAAACGTACAATACTCTATTATAAAGTACGGGTGGCAAGCCTAGTTGTAATGCGTTGGCGTTGTCAAAGTTTTTATTGTCATACACCTTTTGCTTCGCGCTTTTTCATAAAACTTAGAAACGTCACACAAAGCGACAAATTTGGACATACATACATACATACATACTTATATTGTATTTTACACAAAGAATTCTAATTGAAGAGAATGAAATTTTTTAATCTGATTTATTTTTGATTGCAATTACTGGATTTGATTACAACTAAATAGTTGCAACCAAAAAGATTGCAATTAAATTTCCAATCAATTAATGTTGATTTCATTTGATGATTTTGAATACAATCAAAATCATGTGACGTGAAAAATAAAGTGACACTAGGTATTAATGAATTTCTGAATATCATACCTTCCGCTCAAGGCGAATTTATATAAGGTGGGAGCTAGAATAAAACAAATACAACACGAAAAACAACAGGCATTTTGTTTGTGTAAATTTCCAAACGATTGTCAATTTGTTTTGTAAAGAAAGTGAGAAATAAAGAAATGAAATTATGTATTAGTGCTCCCATCTATAAGGCCATATCCAAAAACTGGGGATATTTTTTTGTAGTTGGGATTAAAAAATGTACTCTATACATACAACTTTTGCAATGTTCATAAAAACATAAAAAGTTAAATAATTTGAAATATGTACACGTTTTAATACAAAATGTCCATTAAAATTTTTTTTGTAAAACAAATCAAATTTATATTGATTTGTAATGAATACTTCAGCTAGCATCTAAATGTTACATATTTACCTCTCTATATCCTTTGAAAAATTTGCGTCGATTAAATTTAGAAATATTTTTAATGCTATTGCATAACAAATAAATAGTTTACAAACAAGCATAAACTACGTAATTCTCTTTTTTTGGCATATATGTATGTACATCAATGATGTTCAGCCCATACAACAATTGTTTGAAAAAAATTCATACACATTTGTTACGCTCTTTTAAAAACTCATTCATTCATCGTTGAGCAAGCGACGAAAACACATGCGTCGGAGTATCGTCATTTTTTTCAGGAATTTATTAAGCATTGTTGTTGGTTCTTGTTGAACAAAGCACAGTAAACACACATGATTCAATTACAATTGAACACACAAAAAACAAAGTAAAAAAAATAAAAGCTACACGTCTACGAAATGAGATGTGACCGGTATTTTATGATAAATGATGCTTTTCATAACATTCAATGCCTTTTATGCTACAAAGTATTTAAGGCTGGAAATGAAAACGTTTTGAAAAGACATTTTTATTCATATCATTATGAAATTTGTTTTAGGTGTTTGCCAATATGTTTGCTGGGAGTTAGGGTTGCGAGAGCGAGCGCTAATACATCTCAATTTTATTTTTGATCATCTATGATCAGCGTTGTCAACTTGGTGCGTTTCGCACCTTTTTTGGTGCTTTTCTAAATGTTTTGTGTTAAAAATATCTGAGTTGGTGCGTGGTGCGCTTTTTCTTTAATTTTGGTGCGTTTTTTAAATTTTGGGTGGCTCCAAATCATAACACAATTTTTTGTTTCAGTATGAGAAAAAAGAATTTTGTACAAAAAATACAACTGTTTCAATACCATTTCATTCAATTTGTGTACAATTTTTACATTCAATTTTACAGACCATAATAAGAGCAACCATTAATGATGTTTAAGAGGTACCAAAACACATTTACAAAAACTGTTAAACCGTCTTGTTGTTATGAATAATTTGTAACATTTCATTACAAGAAAATTGTTGTCCCTTTTAGATTTTCAGAGTACACAATTGTTTTTTGTCGTAAAAGTTGTTGTCAAGTCTTTTAAAAAGCTTAGCAAAAACAAGGTATTCTTGAGACTTGCTCTCATTGTTCGTTTTTTATAAAATGCGTAAACACTAAAATAAATAAAATTTATATTTACTAAAAGAAATATTTAAAGTTAGTGTCAAGAATGGAGTCTAAAAAATTAGATCATAAGCGAAATACAAAAGGATTTGGGAATCACAATGTGAGTTTAAGCAATGGATTCGGCCTTGACCAAATAATAACACAAAAGCAAGTTGTTTTTATTGCGAATGCGATATCACGCCTAAATATCCAACCTTGTTCGGCATGCTGGAACACGGAAACATATTACAGCTTTAAGCCCATTTAGCTACAAACGACATCAAGAATCAACATTGTACAAAATGTTTTATCCCATTACAAATATGTTGTCATGCCATTAGAAGTACAATTTGAATACGATGTCGAAACATTATCTAGTATTGAAAAAGGGTGAATGATTCACTTCATGCAATGGCACAATATTGTATCAACATTAGAATTTTGGACTAAAGTTAAATGTTGTAATTCAATAAAAATTTTCAATACAAAAAAAAATCTGAACTTGGTGCGTTTTTTGTTAAATGGTGCGTTTTTTTCTCCATTTCGGTGCCTTTTGAAATTTCAAAGTTGACAACGCTGTCTATGATGTACATATATCTTATATAAAAAATACATATATTTAATCGGATACTCAACTCATCTTTTAAAATTCCACATCAAAATGTTTTTGTTTTGAAGATTTCGATGTCCTAAGTATTTAGGTATATGTAAGTTGTGTGTATTGAGTTAATCCTAATAGGAATTTTCTAATGACTAAAAAATATTATTTTAGTAAACAATATAAATTTCTAACAAAGTCAATATTCTTCATACCTATTATTGAATTTGTTTTCAAAAAACAAATTTGGGGATTTTAGGAGATAATGGAATGAAAGTGTACAATAAAAATTAAAAAAGGTAACCCAGAAACAAATAAAATTTTCTATTTATATACAATATGTTTTTATTAATTAATTTATATCAATTACATAAAATTAAATGCATGAGGCCAAGTGCAAGGCTCATGAACGATAAATTACATATAAGCACTATTTTAAAATATATCATCAGTCATTCTATCCACGGGGACCATGCGTTTCAGTGACTTCTGGTGGCCTTGAAATACAAAGATTTAGTTTGTGATTCTTCAGAATGCTTCCAATTATATAAATCTTACCTAAACTTTGAATTCCATATCCTTTTTCGCTTTTTCACGTTTGCTTCCTTTTTTCACAATTATTTCCTTTTTTGCATACAGTTTTTTAATTCATATAAAAATTTTAGCTTTAAAAATTTTAATTTACAAAAAATATCATATTTGTTTGTAAACAAAGAATTTAATAGAAAAGGAAATACTAAAAAATTTGACAATCGTTTGGAAATGGCGAATTTTTGAATTCGCCATTGCTCCCACCTTGTATAGATTCGCCTTGCTTCCGCTATAGCGGAATATAGCGTATATGTATGTATGCAAGTGTATACATACAATATACAATACAATATTTGTATGTTTTTTTATTTTGACTTTGAGACTAGGCTTGCCACCCGTACTTTATAATAAAGTATTGTACGTTTTTTTGATTAATTGTACTCTATACTTTATAGAAACAATAAAGTACACCAAAATACTTTATTTCGCATGATTTGATTTATCTACAAGTCAAAATAGATTCGGGTTATATTAGTCATTTGTTGAAGTTTTTTTACAGTGGCGATTCTTTCTTAAGACTATTGGTGTTTTCTTTTCTGAACAAAAATGTTGACCTTTCAATTTGTAACACTTTTTACAGTTTGCACCTACCTTTAAAAAGTGGTACATTTTTTATTGCCACAATGGTACAAAATATTTGAGGCTTAACATGACTTAACATTAATTAATTAATTATCGTTTTAATTATAAGTTTTTTCGCTTAAGTAAGTAGAACGACAAAAATACAAGTTCTTACTTGTATAAAAATATACTAAACAAAGTTGTAAAAATGGGCAGTATATCACCCCGACTTGATAGTAGAGGGCAAAATATGTTGCATATTTTGCCATTTATTGGTGCAACATAATTAGAAAGGAACGAAATCGCTTTTAAATATGTTACATATTTTTTAGAATGGATCACGAAAATTAAAGAATGTAGCATAAATGCAACACTTTTTTCAGAAAAGAAAACGCCATATGTCATGGCAATTTGGATATTTGGACACAGATATACAGATGCGACTCGAGACGGAAGATTTTGCACACTTGCTTGTATACACATATATTAAAATTATAAATCACAAAACTAATTAAATATCCATATATTTCTATAATTCACATTCATAATATTATTAATTAGTTAATTTAAGTTGGTTTTCACTGATCCTTTGTATTTTATCACTATAATATCTGCCAAATATCAGAATTTATCAAGTATGTATGTATGTATGTATGTGTATATGTAAGCAAAAAACCACCACCATTTGGCAAATTTACAGCATATATGCACGTATGTATATAAATTTAATATACAGAGTATAATAAGCACACACTAAATTGTTTTATCACTTTATTTTCGAATTATATGCCGTAAATACTTAATATTATTACATTTTATTAAATTTTCATGTAGCATTTTCCACTAAAAACTAAACTTTTTTTTGCTTTTCGTTTTGTTTACTTTCATAACAAACACACTAATGTTGTTTTTTTTTCACGATGCCTCTTTATGACAAGTAAAATATGGTCCAAGTCCAATTTTTTTTTCGTCGCACAGGTAACCATGTGATTTGGATATGAAACAAGCAAGAAAATTAACCTTTTGTCTGTACCGGAACTGACCAGGGAAATTCACATGAATTTTTTATTATTTATCGATAAAGCCTTAGAGTACCTGAATAAATGGTTTGATTTTAAAAATACAAACTGGTTATTTACAATTAGCAATAAATATTTAAAGAGCAAAGTTGAATTTGATAATATTGTTAGCATAAACGAAAATATAAATCTGAAAAAACTTAATATAAATATGGATGATCTTTATGGAGAAATTGCGTCATTAAACAAAATTTATGATCGGATATACAGTTATGAAGGTTTTTCGGAATTATCTACAGCAAGTAAATGGCAGCTATTATTTAATAAGACTGATGATAATGTATCAAATTTGTTTAAAGTAATTTCATTTTTAATTTCTATTCCTGCCACGTCAGCATTCACAGAGAGAGTTTTTTCTGTAATGAAGAGCAAATGGCGAGACGAAAGAAACAAAGCGTCTCTGAATCTGATAAAAAATGAATTAATTATTTACTTTAATTTAAATATGATAATTATTTGATAAAACTTGGGAAAAGCAATAAAAAATACGTTTTCAAATATAACAATAAAGAAAACTAAATTGTACTTTATTTTTCTACTGTGTACTTTTTTTCCTAACCTTTAGCAACCAATGCACTTTAATTGCAAAAAAAAAGGTGGGAACACTATTTGTGACATATGTGTTTCAGTAAGTCTATGTTCACACACGACGATTTTAGTTGGGCAATTCTTGAGTTTATAGATGTTTTTTTCAGTTTGCGGTGAGGGGAATAAAAAGGGAAAAATAATCGCCGGTACCCGGCTACTTCAAGCAATTCTCTCATTGTTTTTTTTTTTTTTTGAATATTTGACATTCCTTTTCATTCGGTGTTTCGCTTCTTTGTGTGTACATCATTTATAATTTCAATTAAATGCAAAAATTACACGTTTTAAATATGTAAAAATAAAATAATTATTATAGAGTAAAAATTTTTAGTAAAAGCATACTACATTTTGTATATTTTATTGAAATTGGTTATTTTATGAAAGCACAAATGTCAAATTGTAAGAAAATAAAAACTAAACAAAACAGAAGAATTGCCCAACTAAAATCGTCGTGTGTGAACATAAAAGCAAGTTCAAAAGAGAATTCTGAAAAAGTTGGGCAATTAAGATCGTCTTGTGTGACCCTAGACTTAACAAAAGATTCAAAAATGTCATGCCACCAACCACATATTGCTACATTCAACATTACTATTTTTGTACTTACCAAACAATCTCCTATATGGTGAACCACACATGAAATATGCGCAGTTGTGCCTATTTGAGTCGCAATAACCGTCGAGTTTTCTGTGCCAAAATACATTGGTGAGTTAAATCCGGGCTTTTTTTGTGTATCACTGGCGTTATTGGTATGAAAGTTGCTCCCAAAATTTGGACTTCCTAAATCTATATGTGTAATATGACTACCAGATAATCGTTTAGAAAATTGCTCGCTGGCATTCGAAGTAATGGCAACGTCAAACTGTTTTTCAATTTCCAGAGATGTTGTCTTACTAGTATTTTGTGAACTGTATTTCCTTACACTGATGCCTATTGTCTGGTAGGCTTCGAAATTTTTATATTTTTTGCTTTGTACTGTAGACAGTGAAGGTGGCACCAACGATGAACTATCTAAATCATCAAAAGCACTACTTGTTAAAACAATTTTTGGCTTAATGCCGGTAACTAGCTCCTTATTTCGATGTGTATTATCCATGTGTACGTATGATGTTAAACCTAAAAGTAACAATATTGTATTTTTTAAAAGGCTTGTTCAAAGTGTGAATTGTATTCTAAAATGTTAATGAGAAAAAACTATTAAAAACAAGTAAGAGAGCTACTCGTATAATCGGCTGTATGTTTACAATGACATAAACATTTAAAACATTATAAAGAGTATCATTAAAATTAAGAATGTTTCCTTTTTAGAAAAAAAATATAGAACCAATAAATAACCATTTCGAGCGCTGACTGATGTAAGTATAACTTATTAAGTCTTAAAGAAACTTCATATATCGAGCCTTTGCTGCAATAGCGTGATAACTCCATAAAAGTATTTTGAAGAAAAGAGAGTTTGTATAAAGTTTTGCCTTCGCAAACAATTTAATGGTAAAAGAATATTTATGTACATATGTTATTTTTCTCACAAAAGTAAAGATTATACGATTTTTTAAAATGAAATTTTTGCCCATTATGAAAAAAGATATGACAATCGAATTCGCTTAATCGAATAAGAATAATTACAAAAGCTTTTGCCAAAATTTTTATCGGCCAAATGTAATGATTTTTTAATAAAAAATCTTCATTTCGAAAAATCTTAAAAACACTTTAATTTATGATATCGATTTGAGCAAATCTAGAAATATGCAGTGTATCTTATTTTTATATTTTAAATAACATTTTGTAAGCAATATTTTGATTACGGATTCGTTTTCCAAACGATTTTAGATTCACCTGACTAAATATTCTCTCAAAATTTAAAACTTAGTTAGAATAGGAAAAGCATAATCGGAACAAGAACATTGTATTTCAGATATTTAAAAAAAAATACATATACATACATACATATACATATATATATATATATATATATATATATATATATATATATATATATACTAGCCTATACCGGTGTGCTTCGCTACCCTCTTCGTTATAAAATAAAATGAAAAGAATTTATATATCCTATTGTGAAAATTTAATAACGAACGATCCAGTAGTTAAGACTATATTACGATTTTTAATTTTCCACTTTTCTCCTGGTACGTATTCCAAATTATGCCAATAACATATGTACCAAATATCATCGACGTAGGTCAAAAAATGCCCAAAACATGGCGATTTAAATTTTTGGGTTATATGGGCGGTGCCACGCCTCTTTGTCCAATCAAAACTTCATATAGCCTATAATTCATCCGAGAGTTCCAGTTAAATACTGGAAGATCAGTCCAAGGGTTTGGCCTCCTATAAGGAACAAACAAACATACAAACAAACAAACAAATAAACAAACACACATTCTGGCCATTCTGCCCCTTTGTGCGACGTAGGTCAAAAAATGCCCAAAATATGGCGATTTAAATTTTTGGGTTATATGGGCGGTGCTACACCTCTTTGTCCAATCAAAACTTTATATAGCCTATTATTCCTTCCAGAGTCACAGTAACATGCTGTGAAAATTTCAGGAAGATCGGTCCAAGGGTTTGGTTTTCCTAAAAAAGGGGCGTGGTCTCACCCACTTTTCTCCTGGTACGTATTCCAAATTATTCCAGTACCATATGTAACAAATATCATCGACGTAGGTCAATATATGCCCAAAATATGGCGATTTAAATTTTTGGATTATATGGGCGGTGCCACGCCTCTTTGTCCAATCAAAACTTCATATAGCCTATTATTCCTTCCAGAGTCACAGTAACATGCTGTGAAAATTTCAGGAAGATCGGTCCAAGGGTTTGGTTTTCCTAAAAAAGGGGCGTGGTCTCACCCACTTTTCTCCTGGTACGTATTCCAAATTATTCCAGTACCATATGTAACAAATATCATCGACGTAGGTCAACATATGCCCAAAATATGGCGATTTAAATTTTTGGATTATATGGGCGGTGCCACACCTCTTTGTCCAATCAAAACTTCATATAGCCTATTATTCCTTCCAGAGTCACAGTAACATGCTGTGAAAATTTCAGGAAGATCGGTCCAAGGGTTTGGTTTTCCTAAACAAGGGGCTTGGTCCCATCCACTTTTCTCCTGGTACGTATTCCAAATTATGCCAATATCATATGTACCAAATATCATCGACGTAGGTCAAAAAATGCCCAAAATATGGCGATTTAAATTTTTGGGTTATATGGGCGGTGCCACACCTCTTTGTCCAATCAAAACTTCATATAGCCTCTTATTCCTTTCAGAGTCACAGTAACATGCTGTGAAAATTTCAGGAAGATCGGTCAGTAACATGCTGTGAAAATTTCAGGAAGATCGGTCCAAGGGTTTGGTTTTCTTATAAAAGGGGCGTGGTCCCACCCACTTTTCTCCTGGTACGTATTCCAAATTATGCCAATACCATATGTACCAAATATCATCGACGTAGGTCAAAAAATCCCCAAAATATGGCGAAGTTATTTGATAATCAATTATTGTGGCGGGCCATTTGCAACGCCCTACCGCCCCCTCCCCCTCCGTTCGACACAACAAACAATTTCTGCAAACAAAAAAAATATTCTGGAATTTTGAAAATTGGCTCAAAAATGGCGAAGTTATTTGATAAACAATTATTGTGGCGGGCCATTTGCGACACCCTGCCCCTACGCACAATTTTCAAAAACAAAAAAATTTAATGCACCTTTTCCATATGCTGAAAAAATTTTGAAAATTGATCCACAAATGGCGAAGTTATGCTCACTTTACATTATAAAATCTGTTAAAAACTACGTGGTAGGAGTAACATAATTTAAAAAAGTGGGCGTAAAAGTGGGTGTGGTTGAAAAAAAAGTAGCCTATAATTCATCCGAGAGTTCCAGTTAAATACTGTGAAAATTTCAGGAAGATCGGTCCAAGGGTTTGGCCTCCTATAAGGAACAAACAAACAAATAAACAGACACACATTCTGTTTTATATATATGTACATAGATTAGAGCTTTTAGTTGAACAGTTTAATTTCTCTAAAATCAAAAATCCAAACTTGACATTTTAGGGTCATAAAATCTGTAAAATTCAGATAAATCTTGAATTCTAACATCTGTGATTAAAGTACAGGTAATTTTCTTCGTTAAATAAGCTCAAATTAATATTGCTCTATAAAACGAAGATATGGCAATAAAAGTTAGACATTCATATGTGAATTGATATTCATTTTAAATCCATTTTACAAAATGATATACATATACATAAATTTGCGATCTAAAAAAAAAATAATTATTGTTTATATTTTGTTAAGTGATTCCGGAGAAGTTAATTACTTTTCTGGACATGGTTGCTTTATCAAGCATCTCCACCGTATGGGAAAAACAAGAAGCCCTGGATGCATATACTGCAGTGCGACAACCGATTACGTTGAACACACACACAGCTGTGACAAATGGCATGCTGCAAGAAACGCCTTGCGGTAGCAAATGGGAGATTTCACTCCTGAAAACACTGTAAATAAAATACTCGAAAGGGAAAGTGAGTGGAATGCTGTAATGCATTATATTGAATATGTTCTAAGAAGAAAAAAGAGCAAAGCGAATACCGAGAGTAGCACAAGCCAGCAGTAATACGCTGATAATAGATGACGGTCCCAGACGTGCGTAAACGGAGACAAGTCCTGTTCTAGGAAGATGATTCTAGGCCTTCCCGAAGTAATGCAGATAGCAGCCCCGGGAAGTCGTTCTTCCCCTGAAAAAAAAGAGAGAAAATGTCTTAGTGGTCACTCCACTCAACGCAGTTGACGACGCTCAGTGTAAATGCGAAGGCATTTTCAACCCTACCTCAACGGCTGAGTTTTTGTTGATTTACGTCTCTAGTGTACGGCTGAGAGAATTAGTATCCCTCCTTCTTAGCCGTTTATGGACTCTATAATTTAGAATATTGAGCGAGTTAACTATTATCCAAGATCACTAAAAAAATAATTACAACTTCTTCGTTTTATTCTAAATTAAGATTGATTTTATTATTGTTTTCTTTTATAAATGAAACATGAAAGCTTTGTTCATGTAGTACATATATTATAAAATTATTTACAAATATTATAAGCAAAATAATAAGCTTGGCTTATGTTTTACCCATAAGTGTGTTGACATGATTCGACCAAGTAAGGTTGTTATTAAAAATTATACCGAGGTTTTTAGCAGTCTTTATGATCTCAATTTTTTCTCCATTTATTAAAATGACAACATTAATAATGGTGTTACTCGTTTTTTTCTAAATTATTAAACACTTGGATTTCAGCGGATTTAACAGAAGTTCATTTGCAGAAGCCCAGCAATGTACATTTCATAAATCATCATTGATCTTCATAATATTTTGGGTAACAGATTGCAGCGGACTGCTTAAATAAAATTGAACGTCATCTGAATAACTAATTTTAGAGGACGAGATTGTTTACTGGTCGTAGAGACAGACTGCCTTCGGTCAGTTAGATTAATGATTAAAGACGTGTTTATGTTGTAGAAAAATTAAAAAAGAGGGTACTATGGTCTACCTTATCATATGCTTTCGAGTAGAGATGTGCAAATGTCGTGAATTGTTCGTGTCACTCGTGACTCACGCGTGAATCACGTGATTCGTGATAACAAATTGAAAAAATCACGCGTGCGTGCGTGATCGTGATTCAAAAATATAATACCGTGCGTGATCGTGTGTGAGTTTTTAATACAATTTTCACGCACTCAAAACAATTCTCTATGTTCAGCGTTTTCTTCTGTTGAATTTTTGATCTTTGCTAAAATTACATCCATTCATACATACATATGTAATTACGTACATATGTATGTATGATTGTGTCTTCATACATTAAAATCCCTGTTACAAATGCAGAAATTCATCAACATACATACATACCTTTGGTAATCTTGCGTTAACCTAAACCTAACAAGAATAGTATTCCTTTTCCATTCCTTTACATATATGTAAGTAATAAATTTAAATATTAAGTTGTAACGACACGTTTTCTCGCTTTGAAGCTGGGGTAGGCTCAGCGTTGTCCAGGGTCGTTACTAGATTGTGTTTTATTCGGTTTTTGAGTAAGAGTAATAAAAAGACTTTGGAATTCTTTAGAATACGTTATAAATCTTATCACTTTATTTACTCTTCTGTTTATGTATATATGTATATATAAATACTGCTTCGGTATGTGGTTATTTTCTCTGAGAGTTGTTTATAGTCGTTCTCTTCATCTCTGGTGACGTCTCTTGATTGGATAACGATATCCCTATTGTAGCCGTGCTTAGACCCACCACAATAGAGCACGTTCGATGAAAGAGAAATGTGACGAAATCTCTACCGTAGCCGTACTTAGACCCACCACAATAGAGCACGGTATTTCTCTTAGAGTTAATTACAACCGGTTGTATCGAAGGATGTTGCCTACCGATGCCGTGCTTAGACCCACACCGCTAGTCAACCTCCTTCTACTAAAAATCCAATTGTGGCCGTGCTTAGACCCACCACAACCGAATCCTTAGTCTATACAAAAAATGTATTAATCCCTCTTAGCAAATAAGTCTACTAAGAGCTCTTACCACTTTTGCAGCTGTCAACCAACTCAACTCAATCAACGAATGTGTCGCCTTTTATAGCAAATTACTGGCACACACAAGATACACACACAACCGCACCCATACGTTGTGCACGAGTTGTGTACGTGATCAGTTGTTCGATGATTGTGTTGTTCAGCGCTGTGTATAAACGTAAGTTACTATTTATGTATATCATGACTACCAGTGATGGTAGTTAATTTTTCCGTTAAGTTCAAATGATTAAATATAATTATCTTAATACTACCATATCGAGTATTATTTCTAATTAGTTCATAAAATAGTATTTGTATTCATTAATAAAAATTATATAATTCATAAAAATATTAAAATAATAAAATAAATAAATTCATTTCCAAAGGTTAAGCAATCAATGTGGCAAAAACGACTTTAGGGATTTTTGTCGTCACACTGCCTCTCCCCTCTCAGCGACCAGGGTCCGCCAGATCTGACAACGCCCATCTCGGAATAAAGTTATCCGGAAGCATTGGTTGTGGATGCATCGACATAACTTTTCTCTTGTAGGTCGTAGTGGTCGAGACATTCTTTCTTTCAGCTCCCTCTGCAGGACTTCTGGGAGTTGATGGCGCGTTATAGTGATGGGTTTTGTCGGTAGGGGTGGTGTTGTCGGTCGCGATGATGCTTCCGGCAGCCCTACACTGTCCTTCGATTGCGCTGAACATCCTGACGACTTGGCTGTGGATGTTATCGATGTCGACGAGGAGGCTGATGAAGTTGTTGCAGATGATGAGGATGATGAAGTTGCTGTAGATGATGAGGCTGATGAAGTTGCTGTAGATGATGAGGCTGATGAAGTTGCTATATTTATTGATGAAATGGTTTTAATTCGCTAATGTGCGCGGTGCGCCGATTGTTAGTTTCAATACTACAAATTTCTAATATTACGGGGGAGGTGAATTTTTCAATCACCCATGGCCCCCCTTATTTTGGTGCTAATTTGGCTGCAAAGTTGTCTATAGCCTTGGACAACGGATGCTGTTTAACTAAAACATACTCTCCAATCTGAGGTTGCCAGTTGCGGCGGCGCAGATTGTAGTGGTGGCGTTGTTTATTAGTCGCTTTGGATAGGTTGTTTCGAACAATGTCGAAAATTTCTTTTAGTTCTGTGGCCCGTTCTTCGGGCGACAGCTGATGAGCTCCTCTACCGACCGTGACTTGGTCGTACAGCGCATTTGGTAACCGTGGTTGCCTCTCTTGTGTAAGGTATGCCGGACTGTATCCTGTGGATTCAGTCATGCTTGTATTGATGGCGAGCATGATTTTGGGTAAGAGATCATCCCATGAAGCATGTTGTTTTCCGGCGAACTGTGCGATGATTGTTTTAATAGTGCGGTTGGCCCTCTCCGTAGGATTCTCCTGGGGAGTGTAGAGGGCCGTAAACTGCTGAGTAATACCTACGTCGTGTAGATATTTTTGAAAAACGCATGATGTGAATTGAGTACCGTTGTCCGTGATGATGGCTTTAGGCACGCCATATCGGGCGAGGATCCTCTCACGGAAAGCTTTCACAGCCCCTTCGGCCGTGGCTTTTCTCATGGGGATTAATTCACACCATTTCGAAAAATAGTCGAAGAACACTAGTAATGTAGTGTTTCCGTGACGAGTACGGGGTAAGGGTCCGACAAAGTCGGCACATACAAGTGACCATGGTTCATCGGGTACACGTGTAAGCATCTTACCTGCCGGTTGTTGTTGGGACACTTTATATTGTTGACAGCTGACACAATTCCGCACATAACGGCTGACGTCACGGGCCATACCTGGCCAGTAATACCGTTGTGCTATCTTGTGGAGTGTTTTCCTTATGCCGAGATAGCCTCCAGTAGGCCGATCATGGTTTTCTTGGAGTATCTGTTGACGCTGGGGTGTGGCCACGCATAATTTCCAGGGGTAACTATCTTCATTATTCAATTCTCTGGCAAAATGCCTGTAGAGTTGGTGATTGATAACGCTGTAGTCAGGAAATTCTTCAGGGCGTTGACGCACCCCCTCGAGCAAGCTTTGGAGCAATCGGCAAGCGTGGTTGTCTTTTGTATTAGCGCTGTTAACTTCAGCCTGTGGTTGTAGGGAAAGTCCATCCGCAACCTTGTTGAGTTGGCCTTTTCTGTAAATAATTTCAAAGTTAAACTGTTGCAATTCTAACGCCCATCTGGCAAGCCGGCCCATAGGGTTGTCAATTGTATTCAGCCACTTGAGGGCTAGATGGTCGGTGATAACTTTAAAGTGGTACCCCTCCAGGTATGGACGCATTTTCCGAATGCCCCATACGATGGCCAGACACTCTTTTTCCGTGGCTGAGTAGTTTTTCTCGGCGGCGTTTAGATGGCGGCTAGCGTAGGCGATTACATGTTCAGTCCCCTCTAGTTCCTGAGTGAGGACTGCTCCTAATCCGAAGTCACTAGCATCGGTTTGTAGCACAAACGGTTTGGAAAAATCGCCAGTACTGGTGCTTCTGTCAATTTATTGCGGAGAGTTTCGAATGCCTTTTGTTGTTCACTTCCCCACTTCCAGTGTTTGCCTTTTTTTAGTAAATCAATGAGTGGTCGAGATATGGTGGAGAAGTCGGGCACAAAACGACGATACCAAGACGTAATTCCTAGGAAGCGTCTGACGTCTTTTACGTTGGTAGGGGGGGTCATCTGTGCCACGGCCTGAATTTTTTCTGGATCAGTTTTTATGCCGTCCTTTGTAACAATTGAATGTGATGTTGCCGTAGAGAAGCGTTTAAGTTGTTGAAATTTTGGTAACTCGTGTGCGAGAAAATCATCGATCTGTTGCTGCAGTATAGCCTGCTTGTTGATCGGGGTTGTGATTTCCGCTGATGGAGTAACCATGTCAATAGGGCTTAATTGGTCATCTGAATTACCCTGACACCAGTGTACCGTCGCACAAAGTTTGGAGTTAGCGGTTTAACCGGCACAGGATATGCTGGTCTCGAAATTTTTCAGAAAATCTAGCCCCAACAAAATATGTTCAGTCGCCCCAGGTAATATGAGAAATTCGTGGAAGGCAGTCCGATTTCCCAGGGTTATAGGACACTTCACTGCGCGTGATACTATCCTTTTAGAGCCATCGGCCAAAGTGACGTCGATGTCAACCTGTAAATATATTGGCTTCTTTACCAGTCTGATACATGCTGGTCTGATGAAGCATCGGGTTGCACCCGTATCAATTGTGGCGGTGACTAAGATCTTGTCAAGACAAATGGTGGCTTTTACTTTGTCATCTTCCCATCGTATTGACGTCCCATTTCTTCGAGACGGAGATTCGGGTTCAATATGTGGATTTGTTGTCGAGTGGTGGAGTACCATACGGTTATGTTCGTTGCGGGGTGGAGCAGAGTTCGTGGGGATGCTTTCAAAATCTGTGGCCAGTCGTATTAACTCTTCGAGTGTTGAAAAATCGATTCTGCGAATGTATCGTTGGTAGTCGGGTTGGGCATTGCGGAAAATGCGTTCCACACGTTGTTCAACCGTGAAGTTTGTGGGGCGCATTAAATTTTGCAATGCCAAGACATACTCTTTGAACGGCTCACGTGGCCGCTGGACTCGCTTTCGGACTTCTTCTTCTAGTTTTTCAAAGTAGCGTGGCGGTAAAAAGAAATCACATAGATCGTTTTTAAACGCTTCCCACTCTGTCCAGTTTTTTTTTATTGTTCCTATACCACAGCAATGATTTATCTCGAAGAAACTCATTGATTACTTTTAAAACATCACGTAAATTTATTTGATGCGTACCCGCTAGTTCTTCCACTCGCTCGACGAATTCTAAGGGATTCTTACCTCCATCGTATTTCAGACCCCATCTTCTGATGGTATCAATTACCATAATCCGATGTTCTACGGTTGTCTTCTGGGGAAAATCGTGGGGTGTGTTTTGGTGGGATGTCCCAGGTAGTTCGTATTTAGCTGGTGAATCTGGTGTATTATCCGTCGCACCCTCGGGTAATTGTAGCTTAGTTGATGAAGTAGTGCCACAATCGTGTTTTAGTAACTTTACCACTTTCTTTATTAAAAATGAAAGTCTCTCTTTAAAGCTTTTTATTTTATTCTTTTATTAACAAACGTTTTTCATAGACTGTGTGTATTATTCAACTAAAACTAAATTTATATATTAATAATAAGTAAAAAGTGCTATGAATGCATACCAAATATTTAGGTCACTTCAAAATAATAATTTACTGCATATACATAATATTAATGAAATTTAAGAAGGAACGATTGTTTAAAAGAAAAGGTACAATGACTCCTCATGTGCAGCAATGCACTTTGAAGAATGTTGGACATTTGAGTAATGCAATGAAATGTGATTTCGGTAAAAGCAACAACTATGAATTGTTGTGACACATGCATTCATAACACCTCCCGTTTCGAAAGAATGGTTTTATAATTGTTTGAACAATTCTAAGACCATTCTTAAAAATATTATCATTTTACATATACACTTCATATTAGGATTTTTTTTTTTTTTTTGTTTTATATGATTCTTTTATTTTTATATGTTTTTATGTGTAATTATTGGAGAACTTAAACGTTGTATGTTGTATGTTTTAAATATAAATGTATTAGTTGGTAAAAAGTTTTAGGGGATCCTCCTAACTATAGTTAATCCTTATGAAATAATTTAACTCTATTTTTGTGAACCGTAGAGGTCTTATTGTTTTTTATTCTTATTACTATCTTCTATTGCAATGACCTTATAAGGCCCTGTGTATAATTGATCAAATTTGCGTCCAGACGCATTCTTTACTAGTACCATGCCATTAATTTGAATGTCTTGTGGACACGACATTTTGTCATAAATTTCCTTTTGCTTAAGTTTCGTCCTTTCAATTAACAATTTGGCTCTTTGGTGTGCCAATTGTAGCCTATACTTAACCTCCTTATCATAGGCTTCAATATTATATATTGGATCTACCACCCCTTTCAGAAGAAAGTTGAGTGGTGTGGGTGGTTTTCCGAACACCAGCTCAAATGGGCAATACCCATGTACGGATGAAGGGGTTGTGTTATAGCAGAATTCAAAGTATGCTACCCATTCATCCCAGTCTGTTTTGTTGGGTGATAAATAAGTTCTTAGGTACTCGTTGAGTGTTCTATGAGACCGCTCAACGGCACCTAGAGTTTCATGATGATAAGCTGTGGAGTGTAATTGCTTTATACTAAGTAATTTGCAGAGTTCTGCAAGTACTTGATTTTTGTATTCCGTGCCCATGTCTGTGAGAAGTGTTTTCATGGGTCCAAATTTTAAAATGCAATTTATAAAAATTGCTTTTGCCACATGTTTCGCAGATTTATCGGGTATGGGGACGGCTATTAGATATTTAGATAAGTCGCATAACATTGTAACTGCGTACTCATTTCCTGCGTTTGATTTTACAAATGGTCCTATTGTATCTATAACGACGATATCAAAAACCTTGGCAGGGGTTGGTGTAATTGCTAAATTTTCTTTTTGTTTTGGACGTACTTTGTTCAATTGACATTGCACACAATTTTTTACATACTTTGTGACTTGTTTAGTCATGTTTTTCCAGAAGTAGTCCTTTCTGAGCTTATTTAGTAATCTTGTGATCCCTGGGTGGCCACCGAGCAGTGGATCATCATGATTTTTCTTTATTATTTCAAGTTTTTCTCTTCCATTAGTTATTATTTTTATTTTTGGTGTTAGCGCAATTTCTAGATTGTTTAATTTGTTGTTCGCGGTTTCCTTAAAATCATTTACTCGAGTATTTTCAAATATTATATCATTGAGCGATAGTTGCAACTTTAGAATGCCTATATTATTAGCCATATTTTCTAGCTTTGGCAAGAATTGATCTAAATCAATCTTTCCATTAATAATAAATTCATCCATCGCGGTTTTAATCAATATATGTTTCCCTTTTATTAGTGAACACCTAAGTGTATCTGCTATTTGGGTAAACTTCAAACGAACTAATTTTCTAACATAATTTTTGTTAGTAATTTCATATGCGCGGGGCTTATTGCCTATTTGTTCAGTATTGCTATTTATATTAGTGGTATTAATATTTTTGTCTTTATTTTGTGATCGTGTAGTGACTTATTTTTTCTCGTTAATCTTGTGAGATGTATTGAATACTTAGCAAAGTTTTTTTTTGAACCTGCGATAATAGTTGCAAAAAGCAACAAATCTTCTTGCATAGTCAGCATTTTTGGGTGCTGGGTAGTTTCTTATTATTTCAAATTTTCCGTCATCTGGGTAAATGCCTTTGTCAGTACATTTATAGCCTAAAAATGTTACCTGATGTTTAAAAAATATGCATTTGTCAGGGTGTAATTTTAAATTAAATTTTCTACAAGTTTCGAAGATATCTTTAAGATTTCTGAGCATATGATTTTCTGAGCATTCTAGGATAACAAGGTCGTCCATATACAAAAATGCTTGAGACGGCTTTAGACCTGAGAAAGCCATAGTCATCATGCATTGGAAAGAATTCGGGGCTATTTTAAGTCCATAATTATCCAGCATTAGTGGAGAAAGAAGTGATGTCTCTGGAGCTTTCTTCAAGCTCGATTTGATGGAAACCCGACATAAGATCAAGACATGAAAAATATTTGGCTCTTCCTAGCTGATCTAAAATGTCATCAATTCTAGGAAGAGGGAATTTGTCCGCTACGAGTTTTTTATTGACTTGTCTATAGTCAATGACTAGCCTCCATCTCTTTTCGTTGCTATTTGGTAACGATTTTTTTGGCACAAGCAATACTGGGCTATTGAATTCAGATACGGAAGGTTCTACAAGGTCATCACTAATGAGTTTTTCTACCTGACTATTTATTTCATATTTTTGTGATTCTGGAATCCTATAGTTTTTTATGTAAACTGGTGTTGTGTCTTTTAATCTTAATTTTTGGTTATAAAAATTATTACAAGAAATTTTTTCACTTTCTAAACCAAAAATGTCTGTGTATTGTGAACATAGTTTTGTTAAATTATGATATGCAAATTTTGGGAAATTGGATTGAAGTTTTTCTAAAATTGTCTTTGATCTCGATTCACTATTTTTATGTTGGTTATTTGAACATTTAACTAGGTTGTAATTATCTAAATTTTCGGTGATAACATTCGTATTTGAAATGAATGCATTTTCTTCTGTCGTATTAACGATACGTACGTAGGGTAATTTGTTTGATGTGATGGAGTTGGCTATGTATATACCGGGTGCTATTTCTTGTGTGGGTACAAATATAGAGGTATTTTTGGTTTCAACATCTATTCTTCTAATGACTTCGCTTCGTGCGGGTATTGATAAAAGATTTTGCGGTGTAGGTTGACTTCTTAGTTTGAAGGTTATTTCATTTGGGAAGTCGTCTAGTCTAAGTACCAAAACTTGATTATTTTTGCCAAAATCAAGGACACAATTGTATTTTGTGATGAAGTCAAGGCCTAGGATACCATCAGTAGGTATTGGAAAATTATCATTGACGACAAGAAAGTCATGTTTAATAAGAATATTTTTGTTAATTAAATCGCCCGTGATTTTCCCTGTTGTATAGACTGAGCTATTACCTATACCCGTAAGTTTACATTTGTATGTAAGATTAAGGTTTTCGTGATTTTTAATACAATAGTTTTTTAAGATTGATACATTGGCACCGGTGTCTATTAAGAACGTATTGACATTTTCGCTTAGTGTGTTGTTAATAGAGCAGTAGCTCGATAAATTTAGATTGAAGTGGTAAATGTTGTTTTTAAAGATTGTGGAGTTGACGCTAGTATCTTTTGTGTTTAATTTTCCCCCAGATGGGTGGTCAGGGGGTTCTCGCCGTTTCCCTGAGTATCACTAGTAATAAGACGAACATTTCTATTAAAGTTGATGCGTCCATTATTATTATTATTGCGGGTATTATAGTTGTGGCGGTTATTATTGCGATAATTTCTGCCGTTATTGTTATTTCGGTAATGATTATTATAGCTATTATTAGTTTGGTTATTATGATTTCTATAATTGTTGCGATTATAATTTCGATTATTACCAGTTCTTTTTCTATATCCTACAAACATGACAGAATTATTTTGGTGTTGTTCTATTTCCAAGAATTTGGACGTTACTTCCTCGATTGAGTTGAATGTGCCCGCCTGCATTATTAATTTTACTCGTTCAGAGTTTGTATTTTGTATGAATGACTTTGTTGCGGCTCTAGTAGCAATTTTATTTGCTGCCATTTCGGTCATACCATCTGACATGTAGGTATTTGCCAGTTCATTGGAGAGTTGTTCAACTTCTTTTACATATTGTGTTTTATTTTTGTCATACTGTTTGATCGCGTTAAGTTTTGTTATCAAGGTGTCAGCAGAGTCCCCCTTGATAACATATTTTAATTTTTCAATGATAGATTCAATTGAACTGAACCCTTCTATTTTACTGCGTACATTGCTAGTAATTTTTGTATTTATAATGTTTATGAGGAGAGAATCTGGATTTGTTCCTTTAATTGAAACTAATAAATTAATAGCATCAATAAATTTACGCAAATTTGTGAAATTTCCATCAAAATCAGGCAAGATTTTACTAGCCGTTTCCAGAAATTTGATAGGGTCAGACATGATTAACTCTATTTTGTTACTAAGAGATAGATCCAATTTTGGAAGCTCTATTTTTTGGGTATTGGGAGGTAGAGTAAAAGCCAATTCAAGTTCTTCAAGAATTTTTGTAATTTTTTTTCGCAAGTTATCTAAAGTTGTTTCGCATTCATTAAAATGCTCGTCAGTCAACTTGTCCTTAATTTGAATTATTAAACTGACCGTTTTCTTATAGTTCAATTCCAAAAGTTCCAAATGCTTATTTATAGTTTCTGTGCTTGGTTTTTGTGTTTTATTTATGCATTTGAAACTTTTATCAAATTCAGCTTTATAACTATCTAATTCTTGAACTATAGCTAACCATTTTTCCTGAGCCATTAAAAGGACAAAAATTAACAAAAGGGAATATATATACATATGTATATATATTTTATATTTTTTTTTTTTTTTACATTATTGAATGCTCTTTAATATTTCTAGTTATTGCTTACAATTACTTACAATTTTTTTTTTTTGTATATATGTATGTATGTGTTTTTCGGATATGTATAAAAGGTTTTAGCAGCACATCTTTGGTTGTCCATGAAGTGAATTTATCAGCAATTTACCTGCATCTTTTGTTGTCCAGTAGATAAATGATGATTCGGAAAAATATAAGACTTTCTTTACCAGCATCTCTTTGTTTGATCATGAATTATATGTAGCATATATAGATGATAATTGTAGAAATAAGGTAGTTTGTTGCACAATTATATTGATATTTTTTTCTTATATTCGGGTCTGGGGACGATTGTTTATTGCTATATTTATTAATTTTTTTAACAATATTGAGATTACGACTATGAATACCAGCACTCCCAATGTTAGTTCGATAATTAGATGTTTGTTGGTTTGTTCATCTTGGTTTACTTTAATTATTATTTGTTTATTTTCACTACTTTCTTCATTAAGGTTTTTCCCTACCTCGTATCCTGCGAAGAGTACAGGTATTGTTTGGAGGATTTTTGTCCACCAGCCCATTTTTTTTTTTTTTTTTTTTTTTTTTATTTATTTCACTTATCTTATGTGATTTACAATATTTTGAGCCACCACTTTTTTTTCATTAATTTAATTTTAATTTTTATTATTTGGCTCGGTCGCCATTTAGTAACTTTACCACTTATGATCTTCTTTATTAAAAATGAAAGTCTCTCTTTAAAGCTTTTTATTTTATTCTTTTATTAACAAACGTTTTTCATAGACTGTGTGTATTATTCAACTAAAACTAAATTTATATATTAATAATAAGTAAAAAGTGCTATGAATGCATACCAAATATTTAGGTCACTTCAAAATAATAATTTACTGCATATACATAATATTAATGAAATTTAAGAAGGAACGATTGTTTAAAAGAAAAAGTACAATGACTCCTCATGTGCAGCAATGCACTTTGAAGAATGTTGGACATTTGAGTAATGCAATGAAATGTGATTTCGGTAAAAGCAACAACTATGAATTGTTGTGACACATGCATTCATAACAGTGTTTATTTTGAAGTGCCAGTAAAGTTGTACGTTGAGCATCCTCGTGGTCTGATGAAACAAACTTGGCGAAGCGTTTTCTCAACTCTTCGACTGTGCCTGTTATCTCGAGTTCGAACTGGGTCAGGTATTGTACCAGTTCATCCTTCTTGAGGGAGTAAATCCACGACGTCTTTAACATGGTGATTATAATCAAAATTTTTCCTTGCTGGTATTTTGTTTTGCTGATTGTCCAAAAAATGAGTTTTATTTTATATACATATATGTATGTATATACAATTTATTTTATTCGTTGTTAGTTGATTTTCCGATGATTATCAAAAATGTAGTTTATTTAGGTATATATGTATATATCTATGTATATACCTACATACATATATGTATTATATTGTTTCTTTCTTGTAGAATAATCTGCTTTGCTGCTGTATTGCTGTGTCTCCCTCTATATATATCTATGTAGATATAGCAGTTGGTTTGTACACGTAGGCAAATAAAAATATTTGTGTGTACCGTTGTAAATTCTTGTAGCGATGTACAGTTGAATCAAAACTACGTTGTGGAATTTTTTTTTTATTTCATACAATGTTTGACTTTTGTACGTAACTCAAAAGTTTTACCGTTTGACTTCAAGCAAAAGCAGTCGCTGGTTTATTTTAAATTTCTTCTTTAAAATATTTGGCTGTCTTTGTCGTTGTTGTTGTTTGTCAAACTGCGTCGCTGACAAGTATAAATTATAAATACAGTGTTTTACTTTTGTTCGTGACTCAAAAGTTTTACCGTTTGACTTCAAGCAAAAGCAGTCAGGCTGGTTTATTTTAAATTACTTCTTTAAAATATTTTGTTGTTGATGTTGTTGTTTTTTTTTTCTCGTTGTTGCGTGACAAACTGCGTCGCTGACAAATATCAATTTTTTGTGGGCAGCATACAGTTGTAGCGGGAATTTTTTTTTCTTTAGCACAATAATTGTTTTTAATTATTTATGACTTCTGTAGGTACATTCTCGGCAAAAAGTTTTCGTTGACTGTTGTATATATTTTTCAATAATATTAAATTTTTTTTTTTTGTTTGTTGTTTTTGGTTGTTTAGTTTTTATAAAGTTTTTTTTTTTTCTTGACGATGCAAAGTCGATGTTGATTGGACAAATGCAAAGTCCCTGCTCGGGCGCCACTGTAACGACACGTTTTCTCGCTTTGAAGCTGGGGTAGGCTCAGCGTTGTCCAGGGTCGTTACTAGATTGTGTTTTATTCGGTTTTTGAGTAAGAGTAATAAAAAGACTTTGGAATTCTTTAGAATACGTTATAAATCTTATCACTTTATTTACTCTTCTGTTTACGTATATATAAATTCTGCTTCGGTATGTGGTTATTTTCTCTGAGAGTTGTTAATAGTCGTTCTCTTCATCTCTGGTGACGTCTCTTGATTGGATAACGATATCCCTATTGTAGCCGTGCTTAGACCCACCACAATAGAGCACGTTTGATGAAAGAGAAATGTGACGAAATCTCTACCGTAGCCGTACTTAGACCCACCACAATAGAGCACGGTATTTCTCTTAGAGTTAATTACAACCGGTTGTATCGAAGGATGTTGCCTACCGATGCCGTGCTTAGACCCACACCGCTAGTCAACCTCCTTCTACTAAAAATCCAATTGTGGCCGTGCTTAGACCCACCACAACCGAATCCTTAGTCTATACAAAAAATGTATTAATCCCTCTTAGCAAATAAGTCTACTAAGAGCTCTTACCACTTTTGCAGCTGTCAACCAACTCAACTCAATCAACGAATGTGTCGCCTTTTATAGCAAATTACTGGCACACACAAGATACACACACAACCGCACCCATACGTTGTGCACGAGTTGTGTACGTGATCAGTTGTTCGATGATTGTGTTGTTCAGCGCTGTGTATAAACGTAAGTTACTATTTATGTATATCATGACTACCAGTGATGGTAGTTAATTTTTCCGTTAAGTTCAAATGATTAAATATAATTATCTTAATACTACCATATCGAGTATTATTTCTAATTAGTTCATAAAATAGTATTTGTATTCAATAATAAAAATTATATAATTCATAAAAATAATAAAATAATAAAATAAATAAATTCATTTGCAAAGGTTAAGCAATCAGTGTGGCAAAAACGACTTTAGGGACTTTTGTCGTCACAAAGTTTATCCGCTGTATTGCTAATTTTTCGGGAATTTCCTGATTTTTTTTTATAATTTAATTAATGATCGTGAAATAAATAAAGAAATTAATTACAAAATAATATTTTTTAGCATATGCTAAATCTTTTATTGCAAAATTTGTATTTCATCGAGAGCATGCGTGCAAAATTATTCCCGACGTGCGAGAAAGTACGTGATTAAACATATTGCGTTCATGAGCGTGCGTGATCGTGAAAGTTTTAAATCATGCCGTGCGTGAGCGTGCGTGAAAAATATTTATGGTTCGTGATCGTGCGTGATCGTGAGCGTAAATTTACTCACGCGCACATCTCTACTTTCTCGCTATCAAGTTCCCGCCGAATGTTTTCTGATACATCAAGCAATCCAGACGTGCAACTATTATTAGAGCGAAAACCTGAATGCTTGTCGTACAATAAAATATTACCAGATATAAACGAAGACATCTAAATATAAAGAATTTTTTCAATAACTTTTGACAGATAGCATAGAATAGCAATTGTCCTGAAATCTGATTCAGTATTTGGCAGAGGTATTATATTACCAATTTTCCAACTGGATAGAAATACACAAGACATGAGAATGGTGTTAAATAGATGTGTTATATCTGGTAAAATAAGTGGCAACATACTATTTATTATAATGCGTTTGACTTAACAAGCCCGAAGCATGAAAGAACTTCTGATTGACTAACAAAAGAATATTTAAAAGTTTTAGTTTCAGTAGCAGTAGAGTCAACATTAGAGAAATTGTAGAAGATTTTGTCTATTGGGACAAAGGGAATGTTAGTGAAATTTCTATTGAGCTCATCAGCATCTACTTGACAGCGGTAATTATTCTCCGTGGAGCAAACGTCAATCTCCAAAGTATATCCTTGTCTGCTTGGAACCAATTGCTATACTAAATCGACTGGTAAAGTATTCAGATTTACCCTTTCTAATACTGGTGTTGACATTCCTCCTGGCGCATTTAAATTCAGATTTAAATTCAGCAGTTCTGAACCATTTCCACTAGAGTAAGCTATATCTCTCATATAAATAAGGTGTTTAGTGGCAGGAGAAAATCAGGGTTTTACTTTGGTAGATGTAAGCATAGACTTAATTGGAACTGAGACGTCATATAACTGTTGCACATTATTTTGCAAAAATAGTGACTGCTCGTCAACTAAGGTCATATAGAATATTTGACTCCAATCAATGCAATTAAATTTTTCTGATAGCACGTTTAAGTCGAGATTTTTGTAATCACGAAAGTACACCAAATGTTGTGTTGGTGGAATATTGAAATTGTACGTTAAAAAAATTAAATCATGTCTAGAAAAACACGGCGCTGAAACTTGGTCGTACAGTACAATAATTGATGGATTAGCTGCAAAAAAATATATCAAGTAACGTACTACTGGTTGCAGTAAAGTGCATTGGATTAATAATGTTTGTTAAAGCAAATGTAGCCATATTTTTAATTAAAATATATTCTGGAAGAATGTTAGAATTAAAATCCCCTGCAATAATTTCATCATCATATTTGACTGGAAGTGTATCTAAGGTAGAAAACAACTTGTTAAAATAAATTCTTTTGTTAGATCTTTAACACAATCTACTAAAAAAATTTTGCCGTGGGAGTTTTTTCTATGAAAATAGTGGAGTTTATTTATTTCTTGATAAAAAATACATTTGTTGACGATTTAAGACAAACTTTGATATATTGTTTCTCACAAAAATGTAGCTATTTTCGACAGCATTACCAACCCTATCCCCCCTCAAAACATTGTAGTTAGTAGGGGAAACAAGACTGTCCGGTGTAAAAGATGAAAGCCAAGTCTCAGATACACAAACAACATCAACGCTGGAATTCTCAAAAAAATCGGTATACATCAGTTTTCTTGTCGAGACTTTGAGCATTAATGTGTGTAAGCGAGAGCCCTTTTTTGTTTAGCCAAAATCCTAACCATATTCATCGTATTCTCTTTGGAATAATCGTTAATCATGTTATGGTTAACCATTGCCATAAACAAAATATAAATAAATAATGTCCCTAATAGCAACGAAAGAAAAGAAAAATATTATCGAATTTAAAGCTAAAGTTTGAATTAGGAAGCAAAGATTATTAAAATTGCAAAATTTTGTCAGATACAGTGAACTGCCAAAAATGTATTAGTTAAAATTACGCTAAACGAAATAAGAAAATTTATCCTAATTACGAAAAAACACCTTCAACTGATCCATGTTTTCAATTTTTGTTGGTTCATCACTCTCATTTTTGGTTACGTAGACTAGTCCACGTAGTGTGTAAACTTTTCTTAAGCAGTTCTTCTTTGTCAGGTGCATTGCAGATTTAAATATCTCGTGATTGTGCGGCGTAAGATTTACAGTTATATAAAAAGGCTTATCACTGTTAGGAGACGTGTGTACTTCTTTTTACGCCGATGCGCGGCAGCTATTTTTAAAAAGGAATTCTTCACATATAGGGAATCCAATTTTATAATTAGTGGCGATCCATTTACGTTACGGATATTTTTAAAATGCTGTACCCGAAAAATTTTCTTGTAGGGAGGAACTACTGTGTTGAGTGAGGTACAAATGCTCTCAAATACTATATGTAAGTCCTGCTTATCATGTGAAGGTATGTCCGTTATTCTAATATCAGATGCAACAGCTATATTATCGTGCGAAAGGATTTTGGATTTAATCATGTGTATTTCTTTTTTCAGCTCTACTAACTCGATATTAGCAGTAGCTAAATCAGTTATTCTGCCGTTGAGCTAACGTATCTCCTATTTCAAATCGTTTAAATTTCAACATCTTCGAAAATTGATAGGAGATGTTAGATGTTTATAAATTTCAAAAAGCTATTAGAAAATTTTTGTGTAAAAAAAGATTGTATGTTTTAAAAAGAGAATTTTTATGTTTTAAATTTGGTTGTGTGCAATAATTGTGTAAATTTTATTCGTCGCACAATAAACACGTGTTTGCAAATATAGGTACACAGAGAAAACAGAGCCTAATAATTATCTAATAAAATAGAACAAAATTAATAAGATATCTCTACGGTTTTTTTTCAAGAAGGAAGTCTTATTATTTTAATAAGGAAAACCTTTTTGAAAAAATCAAGAAGGAAACTTATGGTTTTTATTAGGTATTCTTATTGATTTTTTCAAAAAGATTTTCTTCTTGATTTTATTAGGCTATCTTATCTCTTTTCTCTGTTGTGATGTTAGGAAATACAAATTTGATGTCATCAGAACGTCAAGGTACATCCGGAATGCTTATTTACAACATGTATTTGTATTATCTGGATGGAGGGGTGATGAAAACATTTTTATAAAACTTACGTATTCAGGGAGTTATACCAAGGAACTTCGGTTTAGTAGATTGGCACTGTAACCACCTCACTACTAAAACTTACTATAGTATACATGTTAGCAGCCAGTTTAAGAATATGATTTATTGTAGCACAACAAAATTATGAAAAAATTGTTCCTACGTTGATTCATATGTATGAAATAACAAGCAAACTAATATAATCAAGAAGATATTCTTATTAAAAAAATTAGGAAGATGATTTACTGTAAGGTTTGGTGAATGAATAGATTTTATTGTATTGGAAATAGCAGGCGCTAATAAACGCCACTGGCAAATATAAATATATGGCAGATGAATGCCAGTAATCCACTTGCCGATTTAAGGCAAAGATAAAAAACTTAAATGTTTTGAATTAGTAATGCCGATTGAAGGCAAAGTAATAATTAATTTAGAAAAAAAAAATGGTGCCTGATTTTTTTTTCTGTTAAATTTTCGAACGAGTACTAAATCTCCTTCTTTTAAATTTAGGGGATTAGTTTTTAAACATTTTTCTATTCTTTTTTGTTTCGACTTTTCTAAATATTCTCTTGCTTTAGTTATAGAATATTGTAATCTGAACCTCAATTCTTGGGCATAAATTTCACGGTTGTAAATTGGTTTATTACTTGAAATTTCTTCATTAGGAAAGTTCGGTAATTTGCCAAATACTAGCTCATATGGCGTGTAATTTGTGTCTATATGAGGTGTTGTGTTGTATGCGAAACAGAAGTAAGGAATCCATTTGACCCACTCATCATTCTTAAAATAATTTAAAAGAAACTCATTGAGTACTCTATGATTTCTCTCTACTGATCCTAGAGTCTCATGGTGATATGGTGTGCTAAAAACTTGTTTAATTTTTAAAATGTTGCATACTTCAAACAATAATACGTTTAGAAATTCAGTACCTCTGTCAGATTTGAGAACTTTAAAGTGTCCATATACTAAGATTAAATTTTCTACTATATTCATAGCAATTGTTTTTGCATCCTTTGCTTCTATAGGACATGCTACAATATATTTTGTCAGATCATCTTGCATTGTTAAGATATATCTGTACTGGTTTGAATACCTCAATGGGCCTACAGTATCTATTGATATTGTTTCGAAACTTGTTTGTGGTGTATCAGTAATAATTAGTTTTTCTTTTGTGTGTCTGGTCTGTTTATTTATTTTGCACTCGTTGCAGTTTTGTATATGTTTTTTGACCATTTTTCCCATGCTCTTCCATATATATTTTTGTTTAAGTTTTAGGGTAGTTTTTCTTACTCCTAAATGACCTCCTAAAATTGAATTATGATATTCATTAATTAAATTGGTTTGACGATTTTGTCTGTGATTCTTATGGGTTCTCTATATAATAAAATATTTAAATTCTCACACTCGTTTCTTTTTAATTTATTAAAAATATTCTTATATTTGTATGTTCGATGGATTGTCGCTGCACCTAATTACTATCTCTACATCACTAATTGCAATATCGGGTTTTTTGATTTTTGAATCTAATTCTAATTTTAATTTTTTCATATTTTTGATATCTGAGATTGACGTACATTCCCATATAAAAAGTTTATTAGGTTTTTTATTTAAGCCGTTATTGTCATTCTCGTTGTTACATTTTTGGTTAAGATTTTTTTTCATGTTTCGCGTTATTGCAAAGATGTTTTCCATGGGTACGTTGTCTGATGGAATCATTGATTTCAAAGTGTCGATATTTATACGTATTCTAGATAATGCGTCAGCATTTGTATTAATTTTTCCTTTTTTGTATGAAATTTCGAAGTCGTAGTCGCATAAATCGAGTCTAATTCTTGTCATTTTGGACGATGGGTTTTTGTGGGTAAATGACGATACGAGAGGTCTATGGTCTGTAATTACGTAAAATTTCTTACCGTAAAGGTATGGCCTAAAAAAATTAATTGCCCAATGTATGGCTAAGAGTTATTTTTCTATGACTGATTTATTAAAATCATGTTTTGATAACGTTTTACTGGCATAGGATACCGGTAAATCTTTACCTATTTCTCCTTGAGACAATACTGCTCCTAAAGCAAAATTTGATGCATCCGTAGTTAAAATAAACGGTTTTTTGAAAATCGTGGTATTGGAGAATTGGTGGATTTATGAGTTTGTTTTTGAGCATATCGAATGATTGTTGGCCAGTTTCATCCCAAACGAATTGTTTACCTTTCTTTAATAATTGGTTTAAATTTCTTGCTTTTTGTGCAAAATCTTTCACAAAACGTCTGTAATAGTTACAGAAAGCGATAAATGTTCTTACTTCATCAATATTTGTTGGTATCGGGTAATTTTATATAACGTGTTGCTTGTTAGGGTCGGTTCGGATTCCTTCTTTTGTTATTAGATGACCTAAGTATAGTACTTCTGTCTTTAAAAAACAACATTTCTTTGTATTTAGTTTCAAATTATATTTTTTTAATCTTTCAAAAACTTTCTCTAAGTTGCTATTATGGTGTTTTATGCTACATACAAATACGATAATATCGTCCACATACAAAAATGATTCGGCGTCTAAGCCACTTAGTGCTATTGTTAGCATGCGCTGAAAACTATTTGACGATATTTTAAGACCAAACGGTAATCGTGTAAATTGAAAATGACCATTTCCTGTCGAAAATGCTGTCAAGGGTCTGGAATTTTTATCCAAATTAATCTGATGGAATGAGCTGGTCATATCCAATGTGGAAAAGTACTTTGCTCTACCCAATTTATCTAAAACATCTTCGATTCTTGTTAATGGGAATTTGTCATTTACTATTTTTTTGTTTAGTTTACGAAAATCTACTACTAGTCGCCATTCGCATTTGTCTTTCGCGGATTTTTTTGGTACTACCAATAAAGGTGAATTATAAGGAATTATTGACGGTTAATAATTTCATCTTCTAGTAGTTTTTCTACTTTTCTCTTTACCTCGCTTGTTTGTATTTGTGGTAACCCGTATGGTTTGACATATACACCGGTGTTGCATCTGTTGTGTGAATTTTTTGTGAATAAAAGCTATTTGCTGTAAGTTTCTCTCCTTCCACGTGAAAAATTTCGTTTTTCCTGACAATTATATCAGTTAGTGCTTGTTTTGCTACGGGGTCTATTGATTCAATGTTTAATTCTTGTAAAACTCTAGATATCCTGTTTGTATTCGTTGCAGTGTTATTACTTGTGTATTTATATATTTCATAATTTGTTAGGTCTTTTCTATCAAGTTCTAATTTGTTTATCGTTACATCATGATTATTTGTGTTTAAAAATCTAATATGTTTTGTGCCTAAAGCTGGTATTATACTATTGGCTACAAAAACGCCTGGAGTTATCTCCTTGCTTAAAATGATACTTTCTTTATTTGTAAATATATTTACTGGTGCTATTAATTCTGAACGTGCGGGTATGCATATATCAGTTTTATAGGTACATTTGGTATTCATGGGTATGGTAATTTCTTCATTTTCTATATTAAATGTTGTTGTGTATGTTTCGAAATCTATTCTACATTTGTATTTTTCCAAAATATCTCTTCCAATTATTCCATCAGTGGGAATAGGGAAATCGTTGGATACTATGTGAAATTTATGGTTAATATGCTGATTTTCAAAATGTATATTTAAATGGGCTGAACCAATGTTATGCCGCTTAAAATTGAAATATCCCTGTGGTTTATTTCTTTTAAATTTCCTTGTTTGCATATGGAAATATCTGCACCTGTGTCTAAAATGAAATACTGATTTTTATTTGTAATTTTGCAATTTAATATTATGGAATTTGGCGTATTTATTGAAAAATTGAAATATCGTCGCTTCGGATAACAATTTTCGTTATCCTGCCTCTCTGTTATGTTGGTTATTGTCTCTAATATTATTATTGTTGTGGTGAAAGTTGGGATTTTCATGTCTGCGATTGTTATTAAAATTGTGGTGTGTACTATAATTTGCACGTTGGTAGTTGTCTCGGCTAGTCATGTTACTGTGGTTAAATTATTATTTCTACCACTATATTGGTATTCGATGTTGTCGCGTTGGCGAAATCTTTGGGGTTTTGAAAGTTGTTGGGTATTCTGCCGCCAACTCTAAAAATGTTATTGTTGTTTTGTTGATTACCTTTTTCTAATGTTATGCATTTTTCTGATGCATCATTTAATGTTTTTGGACTACACGCTATCAATAGGGTTCTATACTGTTCATTTACGCCTTTCATAAATATATTAAGTCCCATGCTCTCAGTCATTTTATATATGGCATTTTTAGCCTCTTGTGTCGGATTTTCTAATGCCTTTATTTGAAAATCGTTTAATTGTTCACCTAGCAGGACAAGTTTTTCTCTGAACGAAGCTATGTTTGAATTATTTTGTTTTTGTGTTCCAATCTAATTTAAAACTTGTTGTAGGGTTCTTGGATTAGGATACGATATCACCAATAAGTTTTTTAGATCAGTAAAGGTTGTTGGTCTGTTAGCACGTCCAATGGTGCTACGAACATTTGCAGTTAATTTGAAATTGTAAACATATTTTATAAAAAGCTCTCTCTCTGCTGCAAGAATCATATCATGCAATAGTTCTGTTTGCAACAAAAAGTCTTCCAACGCCTCATACGGACCCTTAAACACATGTAGATTTTTACCTACGACGTTTATGTCAAAATGAGCCATATTTGATATATTACCTACTTCTTCGTCTGATTATAAATTGGTGTCTTTGCTTTCTTTTGTTAGAAGATTTTTCATAAGTGGTAACACTCTACCATATATTTCTTCAGATTTCTAAATTAATTTTTCGTAATTTTCTTTAATTAATGATTGAGAATATTTTTCGAATTCTTTTTTTTATTAATTGCAAACGTTTTAATTTTTCTAATTTATACTCTTCGTTGTAAACTCTATTTTTACTTTTGTTAATATTTCAATTTTCTCTAATTCATTTATAAATTTTTCTATAGTTTCCATTTAATACAGAAAAGGTTTTACTCGCATATAAATACTATTTTTAAATTCGATTTTAGTTTGATCCACTATGGCAACTCTTATTTATTTTCTTACTTTTCATATTTTTTAACTTATATATATAGTGTTGCATTTATTCACTTCAATGTGGCAACTCTTAAAATTTTTTGACATTTCTTTTTATTGTGAAATTCTATTTCATAATTGTAGTTTATTTAATTAGCACGGTAAAAGTTAGTGTTTTTTTAGTGAAAAAGTTTTGTGGTGTATTATTTTTATATTAAATATAATATTGTTATATATATTTCAGTATGTGATTTAAAAATTCATGTTGTATGTGTTTATAATATATTCCCAATAAACATTATTGTTTGATATCAACTTGAGATGCATTTGATATCAAATACCATTCTCAAATCTCCAACGTTAATTCTCAAATGTACCGCAATAGTCCGATTATATCTAGTCTTCTCAACTTAAAAGGCTCATTTTTAATATGGTGATTTTCTTAGTTATCAAATTGAGAAATTTGTGATTCTCAACTTGATATCAAAGATATTTCTCCAATTGGTTTCAAATGGATGGTACGGAATTGCCATATTAAAGAAAGCCCATTTATATAAATTTAGGATATAAACAATGTTTTTTACTTAGTTTTGTAATTTATTATATAAAAAAAAAACATAAAATAATGAGATCATAAAAAACAATTCATTTGGGTTATTTTTAAGTAATAACAAAAAAACATCATAAAAAAGATCATAAAAACAATTGATAAAAAACAATTCATTAAAGTTATTTTTAATAATAAAAAAACATTAATTAATTTGGGAGATATTTTCCTTTTTTCCATTTACATAATTTATCTTCTTATGAAGGCGGTTATTGGCGTGTTGGAAAAATGATATGAGAGTTCTTTCGAACTCGCTGTCCGAAGATGCAGCTGCAAATTTTTGATTGTAAGTTTCTGGAAAGATTAATTAGATTTAGTTAATATTAATTTTAATCATAACATAAAAACATAATTACGTTTTAATGCCGCTGTGACACTTAGAGCTCGTACAGGTTGTTTTGTCTTAGTTCCTTGCCAGGAATATTTGATATCTACCTCATCCGTTATCATTTTCCGCCAAGCTGTTTTTAAAAATTTTATGGAATTGCCACATACTAACGCCATAAGTTCGGAAACCTAGTAGATGAATTATTAAACTTTAGTATTTGGAATTTTGTTTATATTTTTGTCAAACTTACCAGGTCGTTAAACTTGTTTTCAGATGCTTGAATTTTATCTTCGAATAGGCTGAAGTCCGACACTAGCTGAAATGGTGTTTTTGGCAAAATTGGCTTTCGCTTTAAGGTCGTCTTATTTCCCCCCGATTTTACCTCTTCCAGTACTCTTTTTAGTAATTTCTGAGTGATTTCATGTTCTAAAAATATTGGAAATGTGCATTGTGTTTTTGTTTTCAGAAATATGCTTAATGCGTTATACCTTTGAGCACATTTTTTTGAAGTTGTCAATCTTTTGATTTAACTTATCCCAGTCTAAAAAATTAAAAATAATTCAAAATTATAATTGACATTTAATATAATTATACTAATAAAAAAAATAAAATTACTTATGCTCACCTTTTTTGGTTACATACTCTTCGGTTATTGTTAAAACGTACTGTTTAGATCCATCTACATGTGAATGAAGGGTATAAATAAAAATTGATTAGATTCGAAATTACTAAATATAATTATTTTTTGTGATATTAGTTCCACTAAATGTTGATACTGTGAATTCGAAAATTGCAAAGTGTCGCAAAATTTAATATTAAAATTGGCTGATTTTATTGGAATAGTGAAAAAGTCCTTTAAATTCAAAACTTCCTTTCCTATAATTTCTATATCGCTTTCATTTTGAAAAAATAGACATTACTTTAAATATTCTATTGTTCATACTATAAAAATTATAAGGTCTTTTTGTAGAAAAATAAAACAAATTGGTATAAATTGATTTAATTGTCCCATTATTAAGAAGTTTTTTATTTTTATTGTCATTTGGAGGTTTGGGCAATCTTTAGCTATCCTCCACCTATCTTTTATATAGCTGAACTGCAATTTGATGATTTTTTTACATTTCCTTTTCAGTTTAGACAAATAGTTTTCAAATTTGAAAGCAATTATGGATTCTAGGCCCCCATAATTAAATGCATCATTTGCTAAGTGCGTGAGGCAGTGAAAATTAAAAGTTAAAAAAGTATCATCGTAGAGGCGAGATACATTTTTAACAAACTCAGACAAAAGAACTTTTGCACATTCGTTATTTTCCATACAAGATTTTTCATCTAACAGAATTCTAACTCCCAAAATGAGCAATAAAAAATGATTATATCGTTCAACAGAGAAATTCCGCTAAGATTTAATATTGTGGATATTCAAAAGGCTATTACAAGTCTAAACTCAAAAAAAGCCCCAGGTATTGATAGAATAAGCAACAAAATGCTGCAAGAATTGCCTTTCATTGCAAAACGAATAATACTATTCATCTTTAATAGTATTTTACGACTGCAATACTATCCGGCAGAATGGAAGGTTTCGATGATTACTATGATACCAAAGCCCGGTAAGGATCATACAAAGGTTGAATCCTATCGGCTTATTAGTTTATTGTCCAATATGTCGAAACTTTTTGAAAAACTGTACATGAGCAAGCTGACTCCTATAGTAACTAGCAGTGCATGCATTCCAGATCATCAATTCGGTTTTCGCAGACAACATAGCACTATTGAACAAACTCACAGACTTGTGAATGTTATAAGAGAAACTTTTGAAAAAAAGATATATTGTTCAGCGCTTTTTATAGATGTCGCACAGGCCTTTGATAAAGTATGGCACGAAGGTCTTGTCCAAAAATTAACACAAAATCTACCCGCAAACATCGTCAGGCTCTTAAAAAGCTATTTAGAGGAACGAAAATTTGTAGTTAAGGAAGGCCATTTTACAAGCCCCCCGCAGTCGATTGAAGCCGGAGTCCCTCAAGGCAGTATCTTCGGTCCTTTACTTTATTTAATATATGCCTCTGACTTACCGTTAAGCAGTATCATTCACACGTCAACATTTGCTGATGATACGGCTTTTCTAAGCGTTCATAAAAATCCTGGAATCTACAAGGGTACATCTCAAAATTGGAAACATGGCTAAAACAATGGCGGATAAAAGAGAATGAGCAGAAATGTGTACACGTTACTTTTACTTTACGCAGGGAAACATGCCCGCCTATACAAATCAACACCGAGACTATACCGCAACACACTGTAGTAAAATATCTAGGCGTTCATCTTGATCGTCGCTTAACATGGAAATCGCATATAGACGCAAAGTTGACACAAATGAAATTAAAAGCAGCCCAAATGAATTGGCTTATTGGAAGAAATTCTGTATTAAGTCTTGACTGTAAACTTTTGTTATACAACGCGATCCTGAAACCAATATGGGCCTATGGAATCCAGTTATGGGGCACTGCCTCAGCATCAAGTGTAGAAAAAATTCAAAGGCGACAAAACAAAATTCTACGTACAATTACTGCAGCCCCCTGGTATATCCGAAATCAGCGAATTCACAAAGATCTTGATGTTCCGTTGGTGAAGACGGTATTTTCAAAACATGCAAAAAAATATATTGAAAAACTAGTATTGCACCCAAATCCACTTGCACGCAAAATTCTAAATTATAGAGGCCACACCCGGTTGAGAAGGAGGGATACTCTTTCTCTCAGCCGTACACGAGAGATGTAAAACATCAAAAATCAACAGTTGGAATTAAAAATTTTGTTTAGCACTGGCTAAACATATATTAATGTATTTTTAGATTTAAGATTTAAAAAACTTATTGATGTTTCAATTTTTATAATTGAAGATTCAATAAATAATAAAACTACCACAAAAAAAAAAATATCGTTCAACATCTAAAACGTCAGCAAGGACGATAATGCCTGTATATAAAAGAAACGATCTTAATTCTGTAGCGTTGAACCTTTCAATTTCATTTAAGCTTCGAGGATGTCTAGCAAATTCTTTTGGCACTTGGTTGCTCAAAAAAGTAGTTTTGAATTTAATAATTTAATTTCTGACGGTTTTAAAGAAAAAATGCAATTTCTTTTTCTGATCCAACCAATGAGTAAAGTTTTCATAACGCCAAGGCACACTACATGCATATAATCATTAGGAAATGAATTCACGATATCTATAGGTAATTTTTCTATAGCCAGTGGCTCTAGCAGTTTGTGATGGTTGGCATCTATTCTTAAGCGAAAGTTGGAATCTGTTCTGAAATTATGTACCGCACTTCTAAAAATCATTCTATGATTAACAGATTCTCCTTTCTGGGTACATTTGAGACAACTAAAGAACCCCGTATGCGCTTTGATACCAAGAATATGCGATCTTGCTGGTGCATCGCATATAAATGCGCGACAATTGACAGGAAACAATTTTTCCTCAAAAATTAAACCCACATCAATCAGTTCACATAAATCATTAACAAAACTTGTTAAATATGTATTTGGACACAATGGTTTACTTTTACCACAATAAGCGCCTACAACCATAACGTCTGGCGTCCCATTGACATTTATTAAAATAGGCCAAGTTTGCAAATTGGAACTCTTTGCTAAAGGAAGGCCATCAATATTTATATTCAGGCTTAGTTCGCCAGAAAATGAAGAATTTTTTAGAAAAAAATCGGTCAATGTGTCTTTAACGCTGTAATGTACATATTCACCTAACCCCATTTTTTCAACTGGCGCACTTTTGGGAGTAGACTTTAAGGTCCTCACGTCTTTAGGAAGTCCACAAATGTGGGTACTCAAAATTTTTAGAAGACTATTAGCAGCTGCGTTTGTAATATTAAATTGAACTGCCCATGACGCAAGCTCATCCCTCAATTCACCTAAATTTTCTACTATTTCCTCCTTTTCACTTTCGCTTTCCGATTCAGATGAATTGCCCTCACTTCTAAATTCCTCAAAAGACACGTTTCCACAAGCATTTGATGTCGAAGGTCCCATTGCCAAAGTTTCATCGGCAAATGAGCGCTCCGACAGCAAAGCCACCACCTGCCTCACCTCACTTTTAACTTTCTTTGATCTATTCATTTTTATATTAATTATTTAAACTTTGCTTACCTTTAATTGTCTTTCCTTCACTTAAATGCACTTTTATTTATTTATATTTTTTAACACTTGCTTTTTTTCACTATTTTCACTTCTTTCACATTTGCACATTTGTAATAAATGAATAAATGCAGCTGCAACATGTGTTTTTCAAACGCTACCAGATCTGTAAGCGATTGCACAAAACAGCGCTGCAATACGAGAATAAAAAAATTAGAAAAAAATCTCAAATTTATCACAAATCGTATTCAAGTTCAAAAAATGTTTGGTCTCAAGTGGAGAAGTGTTAGATATCCACTTGAGATTTAAAATTTTTCTCAAAGATTGGATAAAACATTAAATCTCAAATTGATGTCAAGTTGAAAACAAAAAAAGAGAAAAATGTTTCAACTTAAGTTGAAAACTACATTAGAAATCAACTTGAGAATTAAGCTTTTCTCTAACATTGGAGAAATAATTTTTCAATGCATATTGGGTTATTTTAATATACTCCATTCAAAAATTATGTGTGTATGTATGCATACATATGTGAAAGAAAAAAATTCATTATTTATTTATGTACATGAAAATATTGTAAAAAAAAATCTATTTGTGTTTGTGTTGTTCCATTTCGGCTTCAAGTCGGCCGATTTGTGTCCATATTTCGGACGCAATGTCCCAGGATGGTGGTGGAGTTTGGTTTACAGTATTTCTGAGTGCTGCCAGTTTACGGCGCAAACTTACAATTTTTCCTCCTCTCCGGTGTCGTGGCCTGATGACAGCAGGAATCTTTGGCAGCTCGATTTCCTTTTTGTTGTGCTGTCTTTTCCGGTATTCCACAATAGTTAGTGGTTTGGGGCTTGTATTTGTTGCTTCAGTCTCAGGTGCTCCTTCTCCGGGTAAATTTTGGTCGCCAATGTTTGGCAGGATCGCCATGTAAGGTTTGGTGAATGAATAGATTTTATTGTATTGGAAATAGCTGGCGCTAATAAACGCCACTAGCAAATATAAATATATGGCAGATGAATGCCAGTAATCCACTTGCCGATTTAAGGCAAAGATAAAAAACTTAAATGTTTTGAATTAGTAATGCCGATTGAAGGCAAAGTAATAATTAATTTTATTTTCAAAAATTTGTCCCTTATATTCTAAACTAACTGTATTCTAAAACTACAAAATTTCTTATTCACTAAATATAATTGTAGTTTGAGAAAAAAATATAAAATACATTGAACATAATTGTTGTATAACAATAACACACATTGCAGTATTGAACAATACAATTGTTGTAATAAAAAAAATAACAATTGTATTAAAGGTATAAATGGTTGTTGTAAAAATGGTAGTAATATTAATAGAGTGCCGTGTGCAAAAGTAATAATAAGAACAGTGTGTGTAATAAGTTTACTTACATATGAAATAATGATAAATATAATAATAGATTATTTAGGATGCACTACATTACACATGATCATACAGGAACCTAATGAAATCAATAAGGAATATCTTTTTGAAAAAAACAATAAGATGGCCAATAAAATCAAGAAGATATTCTTATTAAAAACAATTCATATGAAAACCTAATAGAATCAAAAAAATTTTCTCGATGGATTGTTTTTTTGATGCCAAATATAACGGAAATTTGGTTAAAAAAATTATGAATAACAAGTTTTCTTCTTGATTTTATGTGTTTTCCTTATTGAAAAACTTAAAAATATTTACCGATTAAAAAACAATCGATGTATAAAAAACATCGATGTATTTTATGAAAAATCGATGCAACTATGTATGTTTGTTATGTATCGCATCGAAAAAAACATCGATGTTTTTATACTGTGTCCATCTCTAAGTAATTTAATTTAACGTAATTTATATATTCCCACATTACATAATCCATGTAAATTGAGCAATAAATATGGCCCTTTGAACGTGCAACAAATCATTGCACAACAACCATGTGTACAAGTACAACAATCCAGAAACAACATGTAAATTGTTGGTATAAATTACTCGCTTTTTATCAAAATTAGAGTTGTCAATTATTCGCCTCTCACCTTTGTTCGAATAATTCAAGTAATAGTTTTTGTTCGTTCGATCAAACGATTAACACAGAAATGCATTAGTATATAACCAAATTAAATTAAAAATAAAATAGTTAATATTTTTATTAACCAAAAAAAAAAATACATCAAATTAGTAATACATACATAATAAAACTTAAAAATGTAATGACTGAGATTACTTTGAACTGATGTATGTCGTCGATTTTAATACTTCAAATACACATGTTTAATTCATTCAAAATATATCAAATGATATTTTTTTTTTAATCAGACAATTTAGGTTGTTCTTAAGAAATAATCTTTTAAAAACAATATTTTTTGCTTTCAAAAGATTTGTGGTTTTTGTTTTTATTAAATTAGATTTAGAAAAAACTCTCGCTAATTGTCAATAGTGAGAAGAGCATAAAATAGTTTAAATATCTAATTTCTTTGTTCTTTTTTTAGATTTTTCAAAACATACCATATCGTCTAATATATCGCTTAATTCTTTTTTATTTTCTGAATTTTTAATACTTTGAATAGAATTATTTAATTATATAATTAATTTTCATTAATAATAACTTCTTCTATATCATTACTTTTATCTGAATTATTGTGGTTACTTTCAACATAATTCATTTGCATATTCCTTAGTTTAAATTTTTGAAGAATATTTTAAAAACATTAATTGCTCGGAAAATTTCCAGAATTTAAAAAATATTATTAAGGTATTTTAAAGTTTTATACGTCTCTTATTTAATTTTATTTTAATGCGTTTTAGTAAATCTGTTGCAAAATAATTATTAATTTTTTTGTTGTTAATCCAACAATTTTGTATACTTTAGGACACTTGTTACATGTGACTTTGTTTTATTTTTTTGTTCTTGGTATATACCAAGCTCATTCTAAAAGATAATTATATATTTAAAAAAATATAATACAATAACAACATTTTCTACTTACATGATAAGATTTTATAAAGAAATTGCTTCTTTTTTGGCTTTTAGTTTATTTCTAACTTATTCACCTGAGAGTCAGAAAACCCCCATTCTTGAAAATTGTTTAACGTTTCATTTAAAACATAGCAATACATCTAGATATGGTATAGTTTCGACAACAAGTACAAACATCCAAAATCACATGTCTTTGGTTGATATAAAGTACTCGCTTTGTTTCAAATCATACTAACAAATTTAACATATTTTTTACGAATGCAAAAATTTGTTCGATTAATTGACATAAATTAATCGATTTATTCGTTATTCGAAATTCGGCATTTTAAAATTATTCGAAAAAGAGTTTGATTTTCTTTGACCGATTAATCGAATTATTCTTAATCGATTGACAACTCTAATCAAAACACACAAATATATTTAACATTTTCTTACGAATGCATTTCAAATTGTAATAATTTCTTGTGTATGCTTTAAAACTATATCAGTTAGTATGATTATAAAGTTAGTATAATATAAAGCGAGTGAGGTAGCTGTGTTAGTAAGCTCACCTTTTGGATATTCCTTGCTACAAATTTAAACACAAAAAAATTTTTTTTTTTTTTTAAATTTTATTATTTATTGAATCTTCAATTATAAATTAAATTATCAATAAGTTTTTCAAATCTTAAATCTAAGAATATTAAATATAAGTAATGCTAAACAAAATTTTTAATTTCAATGGTTAATTTATGTTGTTTTACATATCTCGTGTACGGCTTAGAAACAGAGTATCCCTCATTTTCAGCCGGGTGTGGCTTCTATAGTGTTGAATATTGTGTACAAGCACATTTGGGTGCACCTCAAGTTTTTTTTTTTATATATATTTTTAGCGTTTTTTGAAAAAACTGTCTTCACCAACGGAACATCTAGATCTTTATGAATTCGATGATTTCTGACATACCAGAGGGCTGCTGTAATTGTACGTAGAATTTTATTCTGTCGCCTTTGAATTTTTTTGACATTTGATGCTGAGGCAGTGCCTTATAACTGGATTTCATAGGACCATATTGGTTTCAGGATCGCGTTGTATAATAGTAGTTTACATTCTAGGCTTAGTATAGAATTTCTTCCAATAAGCCAATAAAGCTTGAGAAACATCTATAAAGAGCGCAGAACATTATTTCTTTTTTTCAAAGGTGTCTCTAACTACATTCACAAGTCTGTGTTCAATAGTGCTATGTTGTCTGCGAAAACGGAATTGATGATCTGGAATGCATCCACTTCTAGTCACTATAGGCATCAGCTTGCTCATATACAGCTTTTCAAATAGTTTTTAAATGTTGGACAATAAACTAATAGGCCTATATGATTCAACCTTCGTATAATCCTTGCGGTACTTTGGTATCATAGTAATCATCGAAACCTTCCATTTTGTTGGATAGTATTGCAGCCGTAGAATACTATTAAAAATGAATAGTATAATTCTTTTTGCAATATAAGGCAGTTGTTGAAGCATTTCGTTGTTATTTTGTCGACAGCTAGGGCTTTTTTGGTGCTAAGACTATTAATGGCCTTTTCAATATCCAAAATATTAAATCTTAGCGATATTTCTGGTAAAGAGATGACTGGTGGCAGCTCAACAATATTAGTACAAATATTCGGGGTAAATACTTTTTCTAAGTGCTTAACAAAAAGACCACCTTTTTCAGCATCAGTTCTTGCCTAGTCACCATTCGAAGCTTGTAGCGGAGGTTTGCATATCACTGGGCTTTTAAGTCCTCTGGCTGCACGCCATAGCGAATAATCTGTTTATGGTGTTGCATTGAGTTCTTGAAGAAATTTTTGCAGCTAAGCTGTTTTTTGTGTTTGTAAAACTTTTCTGAGCTGTTTGGTACATTCCTTCAGCCTTAACTTTAACTGAGGGGATCTGTAACGTTGCCAATCTCGTCGAGCTCTCTATTTTTCAGTCAATAGCCTTTCCATATCTACAGAAGAAATGTTGTTGAATCTTACTTGTTTATGTGGTTGATTTGAAGAAGCATTAAGAGCAGCTTGCTTAACAAGTGCTTCAAACAGCCTACAAAAAAAAGGGGCCCTGAAATTGAAAAACTGGGAGGAGAATAAACATATTATATCACAAGTTTTTGATAAAAATTTTCAATGCAGATGTTTGTTGCTTGAAGATAATCTTCACAAAATTCATTTAACAGGTAGTGTTTTATTCGCGTTTTTATTAGGATTCCCGAGCCACCACAAGCTCTACCTCGAGAATCCTTGGTGTCGTAGAAATTATATCCACTAATTCTAAAATAGCTTCGAGACGTCAAATGAGTTTCTGAGGTAAGCATAACATCGATTTGGTTATCCAGAAGAAAATATTCTATTTCATTTTTATGTTGGCAGATGCCGCTTGCGTTCCAAAAACATATTTTCAAGTTCATGGGGTGTTTAATACAGCCTGCAACAAAGTATACTGCATTTCCAACATTTCCTGCATCATACAGGATAAGAGTAAAAGTACTTACTGTTTGTATTAAGCTCTCAATTGAGGCTTCAATACGACTAAAGTTAGACCCTGGAGCTTCGTTTACTGGTACCGGTTTTTGCGCTGTGTTCTGGCTACTTTTTAAAATGTTAGCCTATGAAAATTGAGTATTAGGTTGTTGTATATAGTTGCTGACTGGTAGACAGTTGAGGTAACTGAGGGTAGCTTAAAAGTGTGATAGTCTGAGTGGGGATATTATTTCCTTTTTTGTTCGAGGAGCGTTTAAAAAAAGAACAAAGAGGGCAGCCTCTATAGTTGGCACTGTAATTTCCGCCGCAATTGCCAAATTTTTTCACCTTGGGATCCCATTTTGTTTTGTTACAGTTAAGCTACGTTCACATTTATCAAATATTTGTCGAAAAAAACGTAACCAAGAAAAAAAATAATAATTTATTTCCTTTAATTCTAATATTTTTTTAATTTTGGGTTCGAATTTTTTAAAAACTGTATAAAAATACTCTTTTGGAGAAGAATTAATTTTATTTTATAATATAAAAACCATGTTAAATGCCACTATCCCTAAGCAAAACTATTGGTTACGTTTTTTTGAACAAATATTTGATAAATGTGAACGTAGCTTTAGCGATACTGTGTAACTCACCACATACAACGCAGACTGTAGGCAACTTGCAATAAGTTTTCGTGTGCCCAAATTCAGCCAGTTCAGGCATTGGATAGGTCCAGCTCTTTTATGTGGCTGCTCAACGGTAACTCTCCGGTGCAACAAACAATTTCGATCATAAATTGGATGAGATTAATTTTTTTTTATCTTTATGTCACCTGGCTGTAACTTGACCCTATATATTGTTTGTTAGATTTTTTCTCTATTTTTGATGTTTGAAACATTTTTCACCTTGAAGCCACTATTTTCAAGGCCTGACTTGACCTCTTCTGGATCCACGCTAGATTTCATACCTTTTATTACAATGGTTAGACCTTTAGCACTCTACGCTGCTATGTATAAAAATTTGTATTTTTTGTCTCAAAGTCTAAGACTATTTTTCTGTAACTATTTTCTTTAGATACCTGAATTTTTGTTTAATTGATTTTCCCACGCTTGATTGGAGTTACGTAAAACTCATTTTCTACAATTAACGAGATAAGGTTTTTTACCAGAAAGCTGGAGTTCTGTTCTCTTAAATAAATCTTTGTTGGCTTACTCAAACTTGTAGTAGTTGTGTCTTCACCACCTTGTTCAGTTAAAATCGCGAAACGATTTTCGGAATTTTTTATATTTTTTCCATCTTTGGGAACTTTTGCCGTCGACGCAATTTGAGCAGATTTGGGACTTCTTCCCCTTTTTAACACAGTTATATATCTATCCATACCTGTTTGAATTTTATTATCACTATTTTCACTTACTGCATCTATAATTTTATTAATTTTGTGCACGTAGGTCACCTGGGTATTCATTGTTTGTTTGTTTGATTGTACAGCTAAGCTAACAAGTTTGCTAATAGGTGCAAATGTTGTTGCTTCTTGATCACTATTTATCATGTATGGAGAGCATGATCGCGCACGAGTAGTTGTGTTTTGTGTAGAATTCAGGTTTGTGTTTAATTCAATTTTTTATTGTTGTCATCAGCAAAGAAGCATTCCTACTGCTTGTAGGTTTATTTTTGTTGTTGTTGCCAGAAGATGAAATCATTTAGAGTTCTCTTGTTTTTTTTTTTCACTTATAAGAGTTTGTGCATGCAAATATTTATGTATTATACTCAAGCAAAAAAATAATATAAAACCAGTATAATAACTGTTGTAGTTCTTACTGGACCTTAATAAAAATTTTTTTCTAATATACAGTATAAAATTTAGAACTGTTTAGATCATAATTAAAAAGTAAATAAAAAATTTTAACACTCTAGCATCAAATTTTGCGTTTCTAAACAATTGCTAATTTATTAATTTTCCGGTGCAAAAAAAGGACTTCATACAGCTTTTTTTTTACAAAAGTCTGAAATAAATTTTTTAAATTTTTTTTTACAAAAACTTGGGGAAACGTACATATATATTAATAATTACAATCATAATTAAAAAAAAAAATTTTGAACTGGATCCGTAGTATTTTTTTGAATTTATATGATGCCATGTGGCGTCAAATCTATTCAAGGGGTCTAAAATATGTTATAAAAAGTAACGACTTTTTTGTGCCTCAATAACAAACAATCTCAGTTGAAGTTGGTTTTTCACAGTGAAAAGAAGTATAAAATGGCACGGAAATTTAGAAACTGCGAAATTGAAAAAATTTTGAATGATTTCGATGAATCAGATATTTCTAGCCTAGATGACTCTGATCACTCGGACATTGTGGATGCACTAATAGGGGCCTTAGAGAAAAATAATTATTTTATTATAGAAGAGCCCCCAAGAATTTGTTGCTGAGAATATTGAGCTGAATGATGTTCGAGAAGAGTCCATTGAAGTTGAGGAAGAAATATTGGAACCAATTAAAAAGTTAAACGACTATCGACGGAAAAAGACAACAGAGTGGGCTCCCCCGAAGCATTCTTTGAAATCGTACCTCCGAAAAATACTGTACAGGCTCCTTTAGAATATTTTTTGGAATACTTAACAGATGAGCTCCTTACTGAAATAGTAGGAGCAACCAACCAGGCGTCACACATACATGCGGGAACATCAATAAAAATAAGCAATAATGAGCTATTGCAATTTATTGCTCTTGAAATAATGATGGGAACAATTGGTTATCCCCAGCTAATGATGTATTGGTCGAAGGATACTGAGATACCTTCATTTCATCAAAATATGACCAGAACTCGTTTTCATGCTCTACGCAATAGTTTGAAATTCTCAGCAGTTTCAAACAACAATGATAAGCTTTCCAAAGTTCGACCAATTTTGGATGCATTCTGCAAAAAGTTATATTCAATACCTGAGAACCTTTGCGTTGATGAAATGATGGTTCCATTTAAAGGAAGAATGGCACGAAGGCAGTATGGCTGACTTCCAAAACGTTAGTATACAAAGTTTGTATACAGTATTGCTACTGTATTTAAATCACATCCATATGCAAAGTTCGGAAACAATGCAACAACTATAAAACCGATGCCTTGTTTGCTCTCTTACTGCTTTAAAAATACTATGCGGCGTCGTTTTGAAATGGTATACATTGTATAATTATTGTACTGCGGCGTTATGAAATGTGATGCTTTGTTCAAACACAAAGCAATTGACGTTTTGGAAGTCAGCCTATATGCCCAAAAAGCCCATTAGGTGGGGCATGAAAATATGTATTTTGCCTTTGTAGTACAATAATTGGGGAGAAAAATATTGGTTTCTGTTCTGACATTGTCATCCATCTAACAAAAACAATACCTGATAACCAAAACTTTAAAATATTTTTTGACAATTTCTTCACAACACTGGCTCTAGTGAAATATTTAAAGCAACGTGGAATATGGGCAACAGGAAAAATTAGAAGTAATAGGACAGGAAAAGTGCCTCTTCAGTCTGAAAAAGATCTCAAAAAAGTCGGTCGAGGTAGTTTTGACTTCAGTGTTGAAAGAAACGAAAATATTGTTATCGTCAGATGGCTTGATGGCGGCATTGTGCAACTTTTGTCGTCGATTTATGGTCCAGAAAAAGTTAATACGGTGTCGCGCTTTTGTAGTACTAAAAAGCAGAAGATTGAAATTGAACAACCACAAGTTGTTTCCGCTTATAACCACAACATGGGCGGTGTTGATAAATTGGATTTCCTACTTTCGCTCTATCGTATATCAATTAGGTCAAAAAAATGGACGCTTCAAATTTTTGATCACTTCATTGATCTTGCCGTATGCAATTCTTGGGTAGAGTTTAAAAATGACTGTGAAGTAAACAATACGAAAAAATCTGAAATCATGGACCTTCTGGCATTTCGAAATGATATATCAAATGCACTTTTAAGCTATGTAGACAAAACCATAAGCACACGTAAACGTGGACGTTCAAAAGCACCACAAAATGAAGACAACTAATATATCGGAACAATCTAGTCCCAGTACATCAAAACGGAAGTTTGAAATTGCTCCACCCATTTCTGTGAGATATGATGGAACCAATCATTGGCCGGAGTATACATCGGAAATAGTGAGATGTAAAACATCCAATTGTTCAGCGTATTCCAGATACAAATGTTTCAAATGCAATCTGCATTTGTGTATTCCAAATGCTTCCAGAAACTGCTATAAGCTGTACCATACTAGTCAGCCATAATAGCATTTAAATTTAAAACCGAACTAATGATATTTCAAAAATATTTTGATCATTTCCATAGTTTTAAAATTTATTTATTTTTATGATAATTTTTATTTTAAAAAGTTTATACTTTTAGTATACTTTACAATGAATTCATTTAATTTATTTTTTTATAAGTTTTTGTTATGTTAGATCATTTAAAATGAATTAATATTTGAAAATAATAATTACCATTGCCTTAAAAAAATCTTGGTCTTTACACCAACAAGTACAAATATGACATCATCCTAAAAAACCACTTTAGACCAAAATTTTTAGTAAAATCTCTTTTACGTTGTATTATTAAATACATTATAAAGCAAATAACAACGTAGTTTGATTTTTATTATACAAAAATAAAATTTTGTACCGAAAGGGTTAATAAATGTTTTGTTTTTTATTTTTTGTGGCTTTAAATTTTTGTTAATTTTTAATATTCAGTTGCGACGATTATAAAACGCGTCTGTACACTGCGAGAGTTGAAACTGAAACACAAAAAATATGTTTTCAATAAATGAATTATGTGAAAAATAATTAATTGCAAAATAATTTTTTTGGTATTGTGTTAATTTCACAAATTCAACTAGAACCTGCGGCGGCTTTAGATTTGGCTTTTTAATGTTGAACAATGTGCTTTGTAATAAATAATTATTAGCTGTACAACAATATTTTTATTAATATACATATGTACAATATGTATGTTAATATTTACATAAATACCTACCAATTTCCCATCATGAAATTTTCTAAAATTATGTACATAAAAAATAAAATTTTTTTTTAATTAGTTTGTCAAATTAATTTCTCTGTCGACAACCAAACTTGCGTGACTGATTTTGACAGTTGTACTCGCATGATATTTCATAGTGGGTTCAAAATTTGTATGAAAATCCTTACGTTATCGCTCGCTTTCATTGTCGATCGACTTGTTGTGCTGAAAACATTTAGTGGGGACAAGCCAGCTGTTTGTCATTGAAAATAAAAGCTGATAGTTTAAAACAAAATCATAATATGAAACGATTTAATAGTACCTTTCCATATAAGTACGTAATTTAGGGCAAATTATTTGATTTGACCAGATTAAGTAATTTGTGACATTCCGTCCTATACATTTTTCATATGAGCAAATTATTCAAATGACTTTATTTGGTCCAAATTATTTCGAAATGCCTGTGCAACACTGCGCAGCTGCTATTCTTACAAATGCAACCTTGGGCATCTGTTATTAGTGACTCAAATAAGAAAAGGTGACATTTAAGTACGAATAAAATTGGAGTTGACTTTGACACGAAGTTGTAGTACTTAAAAAGTAATTACATACTTTTGCAATTAAGTACTCGTACTTGTTGTGTTGAATATAATTTAATAAAAACTCCAAGTTAGCTTCCAATTTTATAAATTTTTTTTTTTTGCTACTTAAAATTTTTTATGTTTAAGAATAAATAAACAACACAAACGTCAAATTGATTTTGAAAATTCGAACACAAAATCACTTATAACATAATGGAATCACAACGACATGATTTCCTCAAATCAACTTGATTTGCGCATAAAGTAAACGTATTATAAGCAAGCAATATAAGAAATCGTAATTCAGATATGAATTTCACCTTACTTACTTACCTCTATGGAAGTTTACGAGACTTATAAGAATTATTATTATTGTTCGAAGAATACTGTTCGATATTGTTATTGTAAAATTTAATGGTTCATTAAACCTCATATTGAACTGCATTTACGAATATTTGCATATTATTGAAGCACATTTTGAAACAATCAATCCATTTTTTTAAAGCAGTCAACTAGCGTTGCATCACAATTCTACCGTTTATGTGGAGTATTTAATTCTTTCATGTTATTTGGATGTTTGTTACATACATAGTTATTGTAACGCCATAGCAAAATGAATTTAGTCAGAACGCTAAAAAAAAACAGAATTGCATTAATAATGAATGACATAAATTCTTAATGATATATGTATGCACATATAAAGGTTTCTATTAAGTCTAGCCATGTTCTTAATTTATTTTCTTGTTTTAAAAATTTACAACAAAATGTTAAACAAAATTTTGTTTATTTTTTTCCATAATTTAGTTTTGTGTGTACTTTTGTTATACAACGTACATACTAAAGAGCTGCACAAGCACAAGAAAAATGGCTTACAAGCACCCTGTCTTAAACAAAACTAACTTTAATGTATGGAAAAAACTAACTTTTTTAACATGGTGATGTCCTAGGAAGAAGTCAAATTTTTTTTTTGCATTACTTTAAGTTAGCTTTAAAGTTAGTTTAAAAAAATCAAAATGTAGTTAGTTAGTATACATAAAAAAATTTATATATTTCATTTTTATTTTATTTTCTCAATTCTACAATCAGTATTTTTATAGTAATATCCCAATATGCATTGAAAAATTATTTCTCCAATGTTAGAGAAAAGCTTAATTCTCAAGTTGATTTCTAATGTAATTTTCAACTTAAGTTGAAACATTTTTCTCCTTTTTTGTTTTCAACTTGACATCAATTTGAGATTTAATATTTTATCCAATCTTTGAGAAAAATTTTAAATCTCAAGTGGATATCTAACACTTCTCGACTTGAGACCAAACATTTTTTGAACTTGAATACGATTTGTGATAAATTTGAGATTTTTTTCTAATTTTTTTATTCTCGTATTGCAGCGCTGTTTTGTGCAATCGCTTACAGATCTGGTAGCGTTTGAAAAACACATGTTGCAGCTGCATTTATTCATTTATTACAAATGTGCAAATGTGAAAGAAGTGAAAATAGTGAAAAAAAGCAAGTGTTAAAAAATATAAATAAATAAAAGTGCATTTAAGTGAAGGAAAGACAATTAAAGGTAAGCAAAGTTTAAATAATTAATATAAAAATGAATAGATCAAAGAAAGTTAAAAGTGTGGTGAGGCAGGTGGTGGCTTTGCTGTCGGAGTGCTCATTTGCCGATGAAACTTTGGCAATGGGACCTTCGACATCAAATGCTTGTGGAAACGTGTCTTTTGAGGAATTTAGAAGTGAGGGCAATTCATCTGAATCGGAAAGCGAAAGTGAAAAGGAGGAAATAGTAGAAAATTTAGGTGAATTGAGAGATGAGCTTGCGTCATGGGCAGTTCAATTTAATATTACAAACGCAGCTGCTAGTAGTCTTCTAAAAATTTTGAGTACCCACATTTGTGGACTTCCTAAAGACGTGAGGACCTTAAAGTCTACTCCCAAAAGTGCGCCAGTTGAAAAAATGGGGTTAGGTGAATATGTACATTACAGCGTTAAAGACACATTGACCGATTTTTTTCTAAAAAATTCTTCATTTTCTGGCGAACTAAGCCTGAATATAAATATTGATGGCCTTCCTTTAGCAAAGAGTTCCAATTTGCAAACTTGGCCTATTTTAATAAATGTCAATGGGACGCCAGACGTTATGGTTGTAGGCGCTTATTGTGGTAAAAGTAAACCATTGTGTCCAAATACATATTTAACAAGTTTTGTTAATGATTTATGTGAACTGATTGATGTGGGTTTAATTTTTGAGGAAAAATTGTTTCCTGTCAATTGTCGCGCATTTATATGCGATGCACCAGCAAGATCGCATATTCTTGGTATCAAAGCGCATACGGGGTTCTTTAGTTGTCTCAAATGTACCCAGAAAGGAGAATCTGTTAATCATAGAATGATTTTTAGAAGTGCGGTACATAATTTCAGAACAGATTCCAACTTTCGCTTAAGAATAGATGCCAACCATCACAAACTGCTAGAGCCACTGGCTATAGAAAAATTACCTATAGATATCGTGAATTCATTTCCTAATGATTATATGCATGTAGTGTGCCTTGGCGTTATGAAAACTTTACTCATTGGTTGGATCAGAAAAAGAAATTGCATTTTTTCTTTAAAACCGTCAGAAATTAAATTATTAAATTCAAAACTACTTTTTTGAGCAACCAAGTGCCAAAAGAATTTGCTAGACATCCTCGAAGCTTAAATGAAATTGAAAGGTTCAACGCTACAGAATTAAGATCGTTTCTTTTATATACAGGCATTATCGTCCTTGCTGACGTTTTAGATGTTGAACGATATTTTTTTTTTTGTGGTAGTTTTATTATTTATTGAATCTTCAATTATAAAAATTGAAACATCAATAAGTTTTTTAAATCTTAAATCTAAAAATACATTAATATATGTTTAGCCAGTGCTAAACAAAATTTTTAATTCCAACTGTTGATTTTTGATGTTTTACATCTCTCGTGTACGGCTGAGAGAAAGAGTATCCCTCCTTCTCAACCGGGTGTGGCCTCTATAATTTAGAATGTTGCGTGCAAGTGGATTTGGGTGCAATACTAGTTTTTCAATATATTTTTTTGCATGTTTTGAAAATACTGTCTTCACCAACGGAACATCAAGATCTTTGTGAATTCGCTGATTTCGGATATACCAGGGGGCTGCAGTAATTGTACGTAGAATTTTGTTTTGTCGCCTTTGAATTTTTTCTACACTTGATGCTGAGGCAGTGCCCCATAACTGGATTCCATAGGCCCATATTGGTTTCAGGATCGCGTTGTATAACAAAAGTTTACAGTCAAGACTTAATACAGAATTTCTTCCAATAAGCCAATTCATTTGGGCTGCTTTTAATTTCATTTGTGTCAACTTTGCGTCTATATGCGATTTCCATGTTAAGCGACGATCAAGATGAACGCCTAGATATTTTACTACAGTGTGTTGCGGTATAGTCTCGGTGTTGATTTGTATAGGCGGGCATGTTTCCCTGCGTAAAGTAAAAGTAACGTGTACACATTTCTGCTCATTCTCTTTTATCCGCCATTGTTTTAGCCATGTTTCCAATTTTGAGATGTACCCTTGTAGATTCCAGGATTTTTATGAACGCTTAGAAAAGCCGTATCATCAGCAAATGTTGACGTGTGAATGATACTGCTTAACGGTAAGTCAGAGGCATATATTAAATAAAGTAAAGGACCGAAGATACTGCCTTGAGGGACTCCGGCTTCAATCGACTGCGGGGGGCTTGTAAAATTGCCTTCCTTAACTACAAATTTTCGTTCCTCTAAATAGCTTTTTAAGAGCCTGACGATGTTTGCGGGTAGATTTTGTGTTAATTTGTGGACAAGACCTTCGTGCCATACTTTATCAAAGGCCTGTGCGACATCTATAAAAAGCGCTGAACAATATTTTTTTTTTCAAAAGTTTCTCTTATAACATTCACAAGTCTGTGAGTTTGTTCAATAGTGCTATGTTGTCTGCGAAAACCGAATTGATGATCTGGAATGCATGCACTGCTAGTTACTATAGGAGTCAGCTTGCTCATGTACAGTTTTTCAAAAAGTTTCGACATATTGGACAATAAACTAATAGGCCGATAGGATTCAACCTTTGTATGATCCTTACCGGGCTTTGGTATCATAGTAATCATCGAAACCTTCCATTCTGCCGGATAGTATTGCAGTCGTAAAATACTATTAAAGATGAATAGTATTATTCGTTTTGCAATGAAAGGCAATTCTTGCAGCATTTTGTTGCATATTCTATCAATACCTGGGGCTTTTTTTGAGTTTAGACTTGTAATAGCCTTTTGAATATCCACAATATTAAATCTTAGCGGAATTTCTCTGTTGAACGATATAATCATTTTTTATTGCTCAGTTTGGGAGTTAGAATTCTGTTAGATGAAAAATCTTGTATGGAAAATAACGAATGTGCAAAAGTTCTTTTGTCTGAGTTTGTTAAAAATGTATCTCGCCTCTACGATGATACTCTTTTAACTTTTAATTTTCACTGCCTCACGCTAGAGCTGCAAAACTATCGATAGTCGTCGCCATCGATAGTTTCGATAGTTTAAGTAAAACTATCGATACTAATGATACTATCGGTTTTTTTATGTGCTACTTCACAACAATACAACAATTCAAGTGAAAGGGATACGTTAGTAAACATACGCAGGTACATATGTACATTAGGGGTATAACCAATATTTTGGTATAGTACCATGAGGTCAACCAAGTCCTAGTAACCACGAAAATCATAGATAATCTTTTGTAATTTTTCTCAAAAAATTTCACGCACCAATTGGTTTTTCTAAACAGTTATTATATTGAATATTCATTATTTCATACGGTGTTTTTTATGCATTTTTAATTTTTTTCGTTATAAAAGTTTAAAGATATGTTTTGGTTTGCAGAAAAACCTCTTACCATCTCTATATATTAATGAAATTTCATACTTGAGCTATTTTTTGTTTCAACTGCCTGGCCCACGATGTCGAACGAATTTTTCTTTCGTACAAATTACATTGAAAACAAAAACAATTTTAAAAGTTTTGTTTTTGTTTCAAATGTAAATTGTACGAAAGAAAAATTCGTTCGACATCGTGGCCACGCAGTTAATATTTTTTCTTAACCAAAAAGAAAATTAAAAATTTTCAAAACTTCATCGCGGTTGGTGTGTGAACTTTTTTGACTTTAGCGAAAAAATAAATATACGTTCCCTTATAGTTTTTTATGCTCTATCGGACTGTGCTAAGCCAATTTTGATATTTTAAAAAATTGTTAAAAAGTTATGTCCCTAATGTACATACTTATGTATGTATGTATGTAGGTGTTAGCTAAAGTTTTTCAACTTTGTCAGTTATTTTTGCAACATTTAATGATTGAAAAAATTATTTTATTTAAATAAAAGAAAGTATTGATTGTTAAAACATAAATTTTATTTTGCCCATGAATAATATAAACAATTAAAAACTAAACAGACTAAACGTATCGCACTTGATCAACAAGAGGGTAGGTATTAACTCAAAATTTTAAAATTTACAGTAGAGGCAAAAAACTTTATTTTTTAATACTACTCTTCTATCAGAAAGAGAGATACAACTGTATTTTTTTGTAAATATAACCACTTAAAAAAAATTAAATTTTAAAAATTTTGAGTTAATACCCTCTTGTTTATCAAGTGCGATATATGTATATATGTATGTATAATTGTATAAAAAATAAGAAATCATAAAAAGCAAGTAGAACATATATTTAGTTCAACACATTTCTTGGGCTTAAATAAATTTTTATAATTAAAATCAAATAACAATTCAGGCAGATTTAGGTAGCTAGACGCGCTAATTTAGGTAGCGAAGTATAACTTGTTTGTTTGTTTGTTTGTTTGTTGTTTTTATCTGTAAAAGTATATAAATTTAAAGGCGGCTACGAACCTGCGTAGAATAAGTTGTTACAAATGTTATACTGGCTACATATAATCGGCTTCATATATTTAAAAAATATACTCTAAAAAATTGTCGATAGTATCACTATCGAAAAAAAACTATCGATAGTCAGTCCAAAAAAAAACTATCGATAGTACTATCTATTGTTTTGCAGCTCTACCTCACGCACTTAGCAAATGATGCATTTAATTATGGGTGCCTAGAATCCATAATTGCTTTCAAATTTGAAAACTATTTGTCTAAACTGAAAAGGAAATGTAAAAAAATCATCAAATTGCAGTTCAGCTATATAAAAGATAGGTGGAGGATAGCTAAAGATTGCCCAAACCTCCAAATGACAATAAAAATAAAAAACTTCTTAATAATGGGACAATTAAATCAATTTATACCAATTTGTTTTATTTTTCTACAAAAAGACCTTATAATTTTTATAGTATGAACAATAGAATATTTAAAGTAATGTCTATTTTTTCAAAATGAAAGCGATATAGAAATTATAGGAAAGGAAGTTTTGAATTTAAAGGACTTTTTCACTATTCCAATAAAATCAGCCAATTTTAATATTAAATTTTGCGACACTTTGCAATTTTCGAATTCACAGTATCAACATTTAGTGGAACTAATATCACAAAAAATAATTATATTTAGTAATTTCGAATCTAATCAATTTTTATTTATACCCTTCATTCACATGTAGATGAATCTAAACAGTACGTTTTAACAATAACCGAAGAGTATGTAACCAAAAAAGGTGAGCATAAGTAATTTTATTTTTTTTATTAGTATAATTATATTAAATGTCAATTATAATTTTGAATTATTTTTAATTTTTTAGACTGGGATAAGTTAAATCAAAAGATTGACAACTTCCAAAAAATGTGCTCAAAGGTATAACGCATTAAGCATATTTCTGAAAACAAAAACACAATGCACATTTCCAATATTTTTAGAACATGAAATCACTCAGAAATTACTAAAAAGAGTACTGGAAGAGGTAAAATCGGGGGGAAATAAGACGACCTTAAAGCGAAAGCCAATTTTGCCAAAAACACCATTTCAGCTAGTGTCGGACTTCAACCTATTCGAAGATAAAATTCAAGCATCTGAAAACAAGTTTAACGACCTGGTAAGTTTGACAAAAATATAAACAAAATTCCAAATACTAAAGTTTAATAATTCATCTACTAGGTTTCCGAACTTATGGCGTTAGTATGTGGCAATTCCATAAAATTTTTAAAAACAGCTTGGCGGAAAATGATAACGGATGAGGTAGATATCAAATATTCCTGGCAAGGAACTAAGACAAAACAACCTGTACGAGCTCTAAGTGTCACAGCGGCATTAAAACGTAATTATGTTTTTATGTTATGATTGAAATTAATATTAACTAAATCTAATTAATCTTTCCAGAAGCTTACAATCAAAAATTTGCAGCTGCATCTTCGGACAGCGAGTTCGAAAGAACTCTCATATCATTTTTCCAACACGCCAATAACCGCCTTCATAAGAAGATAAATTATGTAAATGGAAAAAAGGAAAATATCTCCCAAATTAATTAATGTTTTTTTTATTATTAAAAATAACTTTAATGAATTGTTTTTTATCAATTGTTTTTATGATCTTTTTTATGATGTTTTTTTGTTATTACTTAAAAATAACCCAAATGAATTGTTTTTTATGATCTCATTATTTAATGTTTTTTTTTTATATAATAAATAAGTTACAAAACTAAGTAAAAAACATTGTTTATAGCCTAAATTTATATAAATGGGCTTTCTTTAATATGGCAATTCCGTACCATCCATTTGAAACCAATTGGAGAAATATCTTTGATATCAAGTTGAGAATCACAAATTTCTCAATTTGATAACTAAGAAAATCACCATATTAAAAATGAGCCTTTTAAGTTGAGAAGACTAGATATAATCGGACTATTGGGGTACATTTGAGAATTAACGTTGGAGATTTGAGAATGGTATTTGATATCAAATGCATCTCAAGTTGATATCAAACAATAATGTTTATTGGGATTGCAATAATTCTTAAAATTTTTTTTTCACCGATGCTGTGCTGGGATTTGAACCACTGGACATTGGATTAACAGTCTACGCGCATACCACTCAGCTAAGGTACAATTTAAGTATTGACAGCAAGAAGTTATGAAATACTTGAAATAATTTTAAGAGTTCCTAAATGAGTAAATTTGTTGGCGCTCACCATATTCACTTATAAATGAGAGTATATATATATATATATATATTAAAAATATATATATATATATACTCAACCTACTAATTGATTTTGGTTACGTTCTGCATTGTATTGTAGTTAGCTTTATAGTTAGTCTAGAAAAATCAATTTAAAAGTTAGCTTTTCTTGTAGTTAGCTACTCATTTGACGACAGGGTAATTTCATTAAATTTAAATAGTGTGTGTATTTCACTTTCTCATTATATAACACATACTTCCATAACCAATTGTTTTGCTTTGCGATAAAACTATTGAAGAATAGAACAACACTGCAATAGAACAATGTTGCAATAAAATAAAGCTGAATCAGAACAAAGATAAAGTAAACAGTGAAGCCAACTCTTCCAACATCAAAAGCACTGTGAGCTCATGGAAATAGGGTAAAAAAGGGTAAAAATGAAACAAATTTCGGGTACAAAAGCACTAACATAATTTTGTTTTGGGTCTGGTGGATCAGAAGACAGCCTTGGCTGCAATGAAAAACTTGCATATGGATCTATTGCTTTTTCGTTTTTTTTTTTTTTTGTGCGTGTGGTGTTTGAACACAGTAAATCTTACAGGTCCCAAGGAATGTACAAAGGAATTTGCATTAGGGTTGTACTTATAAAAAAATTTTTTTTTTTTTTTTTTTTTTTTTTTTTCATAAAATCTAATTACAATTCATTATTAAATACTTTTTTATATTATTATTATGATATTCTTTTAAGTTATCGAGGACAGTGTTTACTCCTTTCGTTTCAACTACTCTAAACGGAGCTTGGTTTTTCTTTCTGTTAAAATTTCGAACAAGAACGAATTCGCCTTTTTTCAAATTTAGAGGATTATTGTTTGTATCTTTTTCTACTCTTTTCTTTTTAGAATTTTCCAAATATTCTTTTGCTTTTGTTAAAGAAAATTTCAAACGTACTTTTAATTCTTGCGCATAATTATCTGTGTTATATACTGATTTTGAATCTACTATACTATCATTTGGCAAATTTGGCAACCTTCCATATATCAGTTCGTATGGTGTATATGTTGTATCTACGTGCGGTGTAGTATTATATGCGAAACAAAAGTATGGGATCCATCGGTCCCATTCATCGTTTTTACAAAAATTCAATAAGAATTCATTAAGTACTCTGTGATTTCTCTCTACAGAGCCGAGTGTTTCATGGTGATAGGGCGTACTGAAAACTTGCTTAATCTTTAGTAGATTACATATATCAGACATTAATGTGTTTAAAAACTCAGTACCCCTATCTGATTTTAATATTTTTATGTTTCCATGTATCAAAATTAAATTGTTAGCAATAGCCTTTGCGACTGTTTTCGCGTCTTTAGACTCGATGGGGCATGCTATAACATATTTAGTCAGGTCATCCTGTATGGTTAGTATGTACCTGAATTGATTTGAGTACCTAAGAGGACCTACTGTGTCTATCGAAATAGTTTCAAAGCTACTCCCTGGTGTATCTGTAATGGTTAATTTTTCTTTTGTATGTCTTGTTTGTTTGTTTATCTTACATGTGCTGCAATTGGATACATGTGCCTTGACCATTCTACTCATGTTTTTCCATACATATCTCTGTTTCAATTTTAGAGTTTTTTTTCTAATACCTAAGTGACCACCTATACTCGAATCGTGATACTTAGTAATTAAGTCGTTTTGCATATTTTTATCTGTGACACGCGTTGGAGACTTGTATATTAAAATTTTCAAGTTCTCACTTTTTTTTCTCTTAATATTGCTAAAAATGTTTTTAAATTGTTCTATATGCGTTGTTTTGAAAATCATATCATTGGATTCTAAAGCAAGTTTCTGTATATTTCTGGACTTCATACTTGGTAAAAGTTTCTCCAAGGACAACTGTGTGCTCTGTGGATTATCGCCATACCTTATGAATATCTCTAAATCAGAAACTACTATGCGAGGTTTTTTACATTTGTTATCTAACTCAAACCTTAATTTTGTTATATTCTTAACATCTGATGTTGATGTACACTCCCAAATGAAAAGTTCATGACGCTTCTCGTTAGGAATGCAGTTTTCATCATTTTTGTCAATTTGTTGCTCCAATGTCTTCTTCCTGTTGCGTGTTATGGCCAATATATTGTGTTGATTGTTTTCTGTATTTTGTGGGATCAGAGTTTTCAATGTATCTGTATCTATGACTATTCTTGACAATGCATCAGCATTTGTATTCGTCTTGCCCTTTTTGTACGATATCTCAAAATCATAATCGCTTAAATCAAGTCGTATCCGAGTCATCTTGGAAGACGGATTTTTATGTGTAAATAATGACACTAATGGTCTGTGGTCTGTGACCACGTAAAATTTTTTACCGTAAAGATAAGGTCGGAAGTAATTTATTGCCCAATGAATGGCTAACAATTCCTTTTCTATGACGGATTTATTCATGTCGTGCTTTGATAACGTTTTACTTGCATATGATATTGGCAAGTCCGATCCGATCTCTCCTTGTGAGAGGACTGCACCCAGTGCAAAATTAGATGCATCTGTGGTAACTATAAATGGTTTTTCAAAATCAGGGTATTGTAGAATAGGGGGTTTCAGCAGTTTAGATTTTAGTGTCCCATACGAATGGTTTGTTCTTTTTTAACAATTGGTTTAAGTTTCTTGCTATATCAGCGAAGTCTTTGACAAAGCGCCTATAGTAATTGCAGAATGCGACGAATCTTCTAACGTCATCTGCATTTTTTGGTATAGGATAATTTTCAATTACGATATTTTTCTTGGGGTCAGTTCGTATACCTTTATTGGTTATTAGGTGACCTAAATAAACTACTTCAGTCTTCAAAAAACAACATTTGCTTGTGATTAATTTTAGATTGTATTGTTTCAAACGTTCAAAAACTTTTTCCAAATTACTGTGGTGATGCTTTATGCTACATCCAAACACGATTATATCGTCTACATAAAGAAATGCTTCTGCACTTAAGCCGCTCAATGCTATCGTCAGCATACGCTGGAGGCTATTGAAAGATATTTTAAGACCAAATGGTAATCTCGTAAACTGAAAGTGACCATTTCTTGTCGAAAACGAAGTCAAAGGTCTTGTATCTTTGTCTAAACCAATCTGGTGGAATGAACTACTCATATCTAGAGTTGAAAAATATTGTGCTCTACCCAACTTGTCTAACACGTCTTCCAATCTGGTCAACGGGAAGTTATCGTTTGCTATTTTCTGATTTAACTTTCGGAAATCCTCTACTAGCCGCCATTTACGTTTGTCATCTGTGGACTTTTTGGGTACGACTAGCAATGGTGAATTTTAAGGGCTTACTGAGAGTTCAATAATCCCATCCTTCACTAGCTTATCTACTTGTTCATTGATCTCTGCCATCTGCGTCTCAGGCAATCTATATGGCTTGATATATACCGGAGTATTATCCGTTGTTTGTATTTGTTGTGTATAAAAGTTGTTTATTATGAGTTGCTCACCTTCAATATGAAAGATTTCACTGTATTTTGATATAATATCCATCAATGATCGTTTTGCTGCTGGATCTATTGACTCAATATTTAAATTTTTCAAAACTTTTGCGACTCTATTTTCGTCTGTAGTATTATTACCTGTTCCATATACCTCATACTCATCCAAATTTCTTCTTTCTAACTCTATGTTTTTTAACTTAACCTCGTTGTTGGTGGTGTTTAAAACTTTAATGTGTTGTTTACCAACCGCGGGCATAGCTGCCAGATTTTTTTTGGTAATATCGTCATATTTTTGGGCAAAAATCGTCATTATCGTCAATATTACTTATTGAAATCGTCATAAAAACGTCAAATGAAAAAACCGCTGTTTTACCAATAAAACATATTTTATCAGAGGCAAAATATAACAAAACTTTTAAATAAACAAGTCTTATTAAAAAAAACAGCATTATTTAAATACAGAGATCAGATACTTTAATTAGAACTCACAATAAAATCACATGTAAATAGATTGCATATTTTTCACTACTTTGAAATATATATATATATACATACATTTTATAGAAAAAAATTCAATCCTTAAGTTATTTTTTTCCAATGTAGTAAAATATGCATTTTAAATATCGCACTTGATCAACAAGAGGGTATTAACTCAAAATTTTAAAATTTTCAGTAGAGGCAAAAAACTTTTTTTAATACTACTCTTCTATCATAAAAAGAGATACTGTATTTTTTTTTTTTGGTGAAAGAATGGATAAAATGGTGTAAAATTTTTACAGTGGGTTGATATGACCATCGATTTCTTGCAAAAAACGAAATTTTAAAAATTTTGAGTTAATACCTCTTGTTGATCAAGTGCGATATCATTTTTGGAAACATTTTTTTCTAAAAATGTATAAAAACTACAATAAAAATATAATTTTTAAAGAAAATATGTACATTGTACATATACATATATGTATAATATATTTTAGAAATATATAGTGCAATTAAACATGTTGATTACTTCAGGTACCACTGTGATCTTTTGTATATAATATTGCTTCCAAAGGGACTTTTTCAATGAATTTCTTACTTTAGTCTTATTTATGCTTACCTGGCTAAATATTATTTCTACATTTGCTGAAAAATGTGGTAAAACTAGGACTTTTGTAATAAATTTAGTCAAAACCGGAAACAAAAGACTAGAATCCCTAGTTTGCATCTCTGATATTTTTTTCAAAAAATCCAATAGTTATATGTTTTTATCAGGACTTGACTTTCACTTTCTTCAACAAAATGAAAAATTCTTTTATAATTTCAGAAAACCAACTTTTTTCTTCATTAATAATATTAAGGGGATTAATTTGGCCAAGAGCTTTTATTTATTTTCAAAATCAAATCATGATAATATCCGATCACAAAGCTCTCTATATAAAAATTAACACAATTATTACTAATATCATATTTTTCTTTTGCATTTATTTGTGCTTCTTTCAATACGTCTCTGGCAAATATTCCTAAATAAATGTCTTCAAAGTTTAAAAAATTGTTTTTTTTAAATAATCAGTAAAATAAAAGTTTTCAATTTTACGCAAACTAGTTTTTAAAAAGTTGCTCATTACAATTATCAGCAGTTGAAGGTTGCTTTACATAAAAGTTGCAAACTTGAATTATTTAAAATCGTCAAAACGAGGGTACAAATCGTCCCATCGTCACCATGTTATTTTTAGGACCCAAAATCGTCAAAATGACGATAAATCGTCAAATCTGGCAGCTATGACCGCGGGTATGATGCTATTTGCAACAAAAACTCCTGGAGCTATCTCCTTATTAAGCACTATGCTTTCTTTTTCTGTATATACATTATTTTGGACAATTGTCTCAGAACCAGCTGGTATGCAAATATCGGTGTAGTAAACACATTTTGGTGTTATTGGTAGAATGAATTCTTCATTTTCTATATTGAAAGTTGTTGTATATGTCTCAAAATCTATTTTACATTTATATTTATCTAGTAAATCCCTCCCGATGATTCCATCAGTGGGTATTGGGAAATCAGTAGGTACAACGTGAAATTTGTGTGTTATACTATGGTTATCAAAATTTAAAACTAAACTTGTTGTACCAATACTTTCGATTGTATCTGAAGTTATACCACTTAGTGTCGAAATGGTTGTTGTATCTATATCTTTTATTTCGTTGTTTTTACATATTGATATTTCGGCTCCCGTATCTATTAAAAATTTCGCGTTTCCCTTTTTACCTTTGCAACTTATTGTAATTGGATTATTACTCTCTATAAAAAACGTAAAAAATTTTGGCCTTGGACAACATGCAGTGTTGTGCTGCCTACCTAGTTTCCCTGTCTGTTGCCTCCTGTATTATTTCTATTGTTATTATTGCCACTGCTATTTCTTTCATAATTTGTTCTAAACCTATTGCTATTGCCTCTAGTGTTTCTTTCAAAATTTCTTTGATTACGATGTGGGTTATATTCTCGACTTATATTGCGAACTGTGTTATCATAATGATTGTTGTCTCTGCTAAAATTACAAATATCATTATTTCTATTATGGTTGTTGGCTTGGCTGTTGTTGAAATTTATATTATTTCTTCGAAAGTTGCCACCATTTCTAACATTTCGATCGTTCCTATTATTATTATAATTATTTTGATTGAATCTTCTGTCAATCCTGAAAATATTGTTATTATTATTACTTATGGTGTTTTCTTTTCTACACACAAAATGGCACCTTGTTGAAAGGCACATGAATAAAATGTCTTGCCAACCCTGTTACAATGCAACTCATTATTTCAATAGAATAAAACTCGATTTATGAAAAAGTGGAACGCACTGTTTTTAACAGCTGACAGCGAAGCTTTTTCTACACAATTAAAAAAAAATTCAACAAATCCTTTAACACGCGGATGAGGGCTACGACTTAATAAATTTAACATATCTTCCTCATCACATGAGGAGAATGAATCCAATAATTGACTGACAGTCATTTCTGCACATATGATAGATGCGGTAATATCCATATTTTTAACATTTTTGTTTAAAATTGCTGAATATGTTAAAAAATTCACCAATTTATTTTCATACAATACGTAAACATGAAAATACAGCTGCCAGATAGCTGATTTATCGATCTGAACTTTTAACGATTTTTTCATATGAAGATTTTGTTATGAGAGCAATTTTATAACACCGAATCCAGTAAGATTCTATATTACTGAAAATCTAGCATTAACAATGTAATGTTTTCTCATAGCTGGCCTATAAAACAATAGAAATTTTAACCTTTAAAACTTTAACTTTTTACTTCCCAATTCCAGGCGATTTTTTTCAACTTCGTCTAGTAACACTATTTATAAACAAAAACCCCATGTTAAGGTGGCGTTATTAGTGGAGATTATCTGCAGCTTTCTAACCAAAGTGTCAAACTCTATATGAAAAGCTAAACAACAACTTTTTGTATATGCATTTAACATTACAGTTTGGTGAATGCTAGATCTTGTTGTACTAATAAGGCCACTTGGTATTAATACGTTTTGCCATCTGTTTTACAGGGCACTTATAACACTGCCGATTTTAACGGGGCAAAAAGTGCAATGCCTTCCACCATTATTGAGGGCAATTTTTTAGAATCAAATACACTGCCCTTTTAGAGAGCAAAACATTTTTAAGAAACAAACACGTAAGTACACTTTCTGCATGGAGATGTAGCATTTTTTTGTAGAAAAGAAAACACCATTAGTAAATTTCTTTCTAGAGTTACGCATTTTTCTACTGCCTCATTTAAGGTTTTAGGGCTACTTGCCAACAGAATGTTTTTATATTCATCATTGACTCCCTTAGTAAAAACATTGAGAGCCATTGTATCGCTCATTTTGTAGATGGCGTCTTTCGCTTCTTGTGTTGGAGCTTCAGTTGATTTTATATGAAAATCACTAAGTTGCTCTGCGAGTACAGTAATTTTTTCCCTGTACGACGAAATATTCAAAACACCTTGTCTTGCTGCTCCTAATTCTGTCAATACTTGTTGCAACGTTCTTGGAATAGGGTATGTCTCTATTAAAAGTTTTCTTAAACCCGCAAAAGATGTCGGTCTATTTGTGCGCCCTATCACACTATGAACACTGTTAGCTTAAAATTGTACACATATTTGACGTATATTTCTCTGTCCTCGTTTCTTAGCAAATCGTGTAGCAGTTCTGCCTGGACAAGAAAGTCCTCTAAGTGCTCGTATGAACCCTTAAATGTTTGTAAGTTTTTACCAACTACTGATATATCAAAATGTGCCATTTTTGTTATTTTATTATCAGTGACTAAGGGTTTCACTGATTTAATGTTTAAATTTTTTATGGTATTTAACAATTTTGAGTATAAATTGTTAAATTTTTTTGCTAAAGATTTGCTTTCTTGATCCTCTAAATTTTCTAAAAGCTCATTAACTTCTTCTTTTATTTCAATCAACCGTGATAATTTTTCTTCTTTGTACTCTTCGGAGTAAACTCTATCCTTACTTTTTTTTATATTTTTATCTAACTTCTCTATTTCAATATAATATTTCTCTATTTTATCCATAAAAATAATTGGATTTACGATTTTGTTCTAAGTTGGCATATTTTAATCTTAGTGCTTTATAATTTTGTTTGTATGTGGCAACGCTATCACATATATGTTGCCCTCTACCGGTAAAATTTTTTTTTCTTTACTTATACATATTTTTGCTAACATTCGTTTGTGCATATTATGCTTCTTCTTGCTTACTTATATTTTGCTTTGTACTACTTTCGTGTTTTAGTGCTTTTCTTTTTAAATATAAAAATGCTATTTTAAAAATATAAAAAATGTGTAAATAAAAATGTATATATAAGTACATGTATATTTATAAATGTTCGTGTTTTTTATTTCATTTTGTTTTTTTGTGAATTTAAGATTTTGTTAATTGTATATATAATGTGTTATTCAGTGTTATTCATTTTTGTTTTTTTTTTTTTTTAATTTTGCTTGTCCATCGTGTTTCAACTCTCGTAGTGAACAGACGCGTTTTATAATCGTCGCAACTGAATATAAAAAAAAAAATAAATAAAAAAAAATATATTTTCAAGTCACAAAAAATATAAAAAAAAACAAAACATTTATTGAACAGTTATTTTACTGGTTTTATTTTATTTTTTGTTTGTGTGCAATATACATAAATATTTGCATACACAAACTAATATAAGTGAAAATAAAAAAAGAGAACTCTGATGAGTTCACCTTCTGACAAAAACAACAATAATCCTACAAGCAGTAGGAATGTACAATATATAACTTTAGTTGCTGATGACGACAATAAAAAAAATGAATTAAACAAAAACCTGAATTTAACAGAAAACACAAATACTCGTGTGCGATCATTATCTCTGAACATGTTAAATAGTGATCAAGAAACAACAACAATTGCACCCATCAGCAAACTTGTCAGCTTAGCTGTACAAACAAACAAACAAACAATAAGTAACAAGGTGACCAACGTGCACAAAATGGTAGATGCGGTGAGTACAATAAATGATAATAAAATTCAAACAGGAATGGACAGATACATAACCGTGTTAAAAAGGGGAAGAAGTCCAAAATCAGCTCAAATTGCTTCAACATCGAAAGTTCCTAGAGATGGAAAAAACAATATAATAAATTCCGAAAATCGTTTCGCGATGTTATCTGAACAAGGCGATGAAGACACAACTACAACAAGTTCGAGTAAGCCCCCACCCATATATTTAAGAGAGCAGAATTCCAGTTTGCTGGTTAAAAGTCTTATCTCATTAATTGGAGAAAATGAGTTTTATGAAACTCCAATTAAGCGCGGAAACATCAATGAAACAAAAATTCAGGTAGCTCATGAAAATAATTACCGAAAAATTGTTTCAGATTTAGAATCTAAAAATAAAAACTTCTACACGTACCAATTAAAGAGTGCTAAAGGTCTAACAGTCGTAATAAAAGGTATAGACTCTAGCGTGGATCCGGAAGAGGTCAAGTCTGGCCTTGAAAATAGTGGCTACAAGGTGAAAAATGTCTCAAACATTAAAAATAAAGAAAAAAATCCCCCAACCAATATTTAGAGTCGAGTTACAGCCAGATGGCATAAAAATAAAAAAGAATGAAGCGCATCCAATATATGACTTAAAGTACTTGTTGCATCGAAGAGTTACTGTTGAGCTTCCACATAAAAGAGCTGGACCTTTTCAATGCCTGAACTGCCAAGAATTTGGGCACACGAAGACTTATTGCAAGTTGCCTACAGTCTGCGTTGTATGTGGTGAGTTACACAGTACTGCTAACTGTGATAAAATAAAAGGTGATACCAAGGCGAAAAAATGTGGCAATTGCGGCGGAAATCACACTGCCAACTATAGAGGCTGCCCCCTTTACTCGTTTTTTAAGAATTCATCAACCAAAAAACCAATGCTACTCCCGCTCAACCTAAAACCCCTATTAACTATCCACAGTTACCTCAACCGTCCACCAGCCAAAATCAATTTTCAAACATTTTCAAGTCTAACGCGACTAGTGCTCAACAACAAGCTAACAACAAATTTTCATACGCTAGTATTTTAAAAAGCAATCAGAGTACGGCGCAAAAAACCGTAAATGTAAATGAAGATTCGGGGTATAATTTTAGTCGTATTGAAGCCTCAATTGAGAGCTTAATACAAACTGTAAATACATTTACTCTCAACATGTCCTGTATGATGCAGGAAATGTTGAAAATGCAGTCTACCTTGTTGCAGGCTGTACTAAGCAAACCATGAACTTAAAAATCTGTTTTTGGAACGCAAACGGCATCTGCCAATATAAAAACGAAATAGAATATTTTCTTCAGGATAAACAAATCGATGTTATGCTTATCTCAGAAACTCATTTGACATCTCGAACCTGTTTCAGAATTAGTGGATATAATTTTTACGACACCAAGAATCCCCGTGGCAGAGCTTGTGGTGGTTCGGGAATCCTAATAAAAACGCGAATAAAACACCACCTGTTGAATGATTTTTGTGAAGATTATCTTCAAGCAACGAACATCTGCATCGAAACTTACTATCAAAAACTTGTAATATCATCTGTCTATTCGCCCCCCCAGATTCACAATTACCGAGAGTCAATATACGGCTTTTTATAAATCACTAGGCCTCCGTTTTCTAGCAGCTGGCGACTACAATGCTAAACACACATTTTGGGGTTCCCGTTTAATCACACCTAAGGGACGAATTTTATTCGACACAATATCTAAAATGGGTTTGAATGTAGTTTCAAGTGGACAGCCAACATATTGGCCAACAGATCGACAAAAAATTCCTGATGTTATCGACTTTGGAATTGTGAAAGGCGTGCCCAGCGAGATGGTTGAAGTTGAAGCATCTTTGGACTTATCTTCAGACCACTCGCCTACTATTGTTACTATTTACTCACACACAACATGTGATTTAGCGACGACATCTGCACGTATTAACTGGCTGAAATACAGAAAATATCTGAGTGCTCATTGCTCGGAAAAAATGCCGCTGAGAACACCTTCAGACATAGACGATTCTCTTAGGTTGTTCGAAGCGCATGTTAAACAAGCTGCTTTTAATGCTACTTCAAATGAATTAAACCAACCAGTGAGACTTAACAATATTTTTTCTGTAGATATAGAAAGGCTATTGACTGAAAAACGGCGAGCTCGACGAGAATGGCAGCGCTACAGATCGCCCCAGCTAAAATTAAGGCTTAAGGAGTGTACCAAGCAGCTTAGGAAAGTTTTGCAAACTCAAAAAACAGCTTCCCTTCAAAAATTCCTTCAAGAGCTAGATGCAACACCACAAACAGATTATTCACTGTGGCGTGCAGCCAGAGGACTAAAAAGGCCGGTGATATGCAAACCCCCATTACGAGCCCCAAATGGTGACTGGGCAAAAACTGATGCTGAAAAAGGTGCACTCTTTGTTAAACACTTAGAAAAAGTTTTCACTCCGAATATTTCTGCTGATATTGTTGAACTGCCACCAGTCGTCCCTTTACCAGAAATACCGATGAGATTTAACATGACGGAGATTGAAAATACTATTACTAGTCTTAACACCAGAAAAGCCCCAGGTGTCGACAAAATAAGCAACAAAATGCTTCAAGAATTACCTTACACTGCAAAAAGAATAATACTATTCATTTTTAACAGTATTCTACGCCTAGAACACTATCCTAAAGAATGGAAGGTTTCGCTAATTACTATGATACCAAAGCCCGGCAAGGATCATACAAAGGTTGAATCCTATCGGCCTATTAGTTTACTGTCTAACATTTCAAAACTATTTAAAAAGCTGTATATGAGCAAGCTGATGCATATAGTGACTAGTAATGGATGTATTCCAGATCACCAATTCGGTTTTCGCAGACAACATAACACAATAGAACAAACTCACAGACTTGTGAATGTCGTTAGAGACACTTTTGAAAAAAAGAAATACTGCTCTGCGCTCTTTATTGATGTCTCACAAGCTTTCGATAAAGTATGGCACGAAGGTCTTTTCAATAAATTAACACAAAATCTACCAGCAAACATCGTAAAGCTTTTAAAAAGCTATTTGATGGAACGTATATTTGTAGTTAGGGAAGGCAATTTTTTAAGCCCTCCGCAGTCGATTGAAGCCGGAGTCCCTCAAGGCAGTATCTTCGGACCCTTACTTTATTTAATATATGCCTCTGACTTACCGTTAAACAGTAACATTCATACATCAACATTTGCGGATGATACAGCCTTTCTAAGCGTTCACGAAAATCCTGTAGAAGCTTCCAGCAACTTACAAGAATATATATCCAAACTGGAAAAATGGCTCAAACAATGGCGTATAAAAGTTAACGAGCAGAAATGTGCACACGTCACTTTTACGTTGCGCAGGGAAACATGCCCGCCTATAAAAATTAACACCGAGACTATACCACAACACACTGTAGTCAAATATCTAGGCGTTCATCTTGATCGTCGTTTAACATGGAAATGGCATATAGACGCAAAGTTGACTCAAATGAAATTAAAAGCAGCTCAAATGAATTGGCTTATTGGAAGAAATTCTATATTAAGTCTTGACTGTAAACTTTTGTTATACAACGCGATCCTGAAACCAATATGGTCCTATGGAATCCAGTTATGGGGCACTGCCTCAGCATCGAATGTCGAAAGAATTCAAAGGCGACAGAATAAAATCCTACGTACAATAACAGCAGCCCCCTGGTATGTCAGAAACCATCGAATTCATAAAGACCTAGACGTGCCGTTGGTGAAGACAGTATTTTCAAAACACGCGAAAAAATATATAAAAAACTTGAGTTGCACCCAAATCCACTTGCGCGCAATATTCTTCATTATAGAGGCCACACCCGGCTGAAAAGAAGGGATACTCTTTTTCTCAGCCGTTCACGAGAAATGTAAAACAACAAAAATTAACCGTTGAAATTAAAAATTTTGTTTAGCATTGGCTAAACTTATATTTAATATTTTTTTTAGATTTAAGATTTGAAAAACTTATTGATAATTCAATTTTAATAATTAAAGATTCAATAAATAATAAAATTATCACAAAAAAAAAAAAAAAAAAAATTTTGCTTGTAAAGCTTCTAACGCCGCAACCTGCAGCCACAGCTCTGAAGACACCTCCCAGGATGGTGGTGGGTCGCTGTTTAATGTGGCCCTTAAAGCTGCCAACCTCCTTCTTATGCGCACCTGCGCACCTCCTCTTTTATGCCTAGGTTTGGCCGTTGGTGGGATATGGGTGAGTTTTTCTTCGACTCTTTTGTTTTGCCTCTGCTTATATTCCTCTATTGAGAGCCTTTTGGGGCCTGCCTCTACTGGTGTCGCCTTATATTCTGGTGGTTCCTCCTTCGATCCACCGGCCGGAATGTACTCTTCTACGGGTGTTGTGATTTTGGTATTATCGGGCAGGATCGCCATGTGGTGTTTGAACACCAGAATTCAAACTCTTATTACAGTGTGGCCGCTTGTTGCCGAGCCGAGCTGGCTGAAGCTTATTGCGAGAACCAATGCGAGAAAACTGGTACTATACAAATTAGTACAAACAAGCGCGAACAGGTCATAGTGGGCGCCGAGCTGGTCAGAGCGCAAAGCTGATTGAATGCGAGAAAACAGTTCCAAAGCGTATTTCAGCGCCGAAAACATTATTTATGTTATGTTGTTATGATTTCAACTTGTTTGGAAAGCATAAAAAAAAAATAAAAACAAAAATTTAAGAAAAAGTAAATAAAACATGCAATCAAAAAATTAAAAAAATAATAAAAATTAAAAAGAAAATAAAAATGAAACAAAAAAATAAAAATTCAAATAAATTTACATATGGAAAGTAATATTATCAGGCTCAAGTTCAGTTTTATTGAATTAATGAAAATTCAAAATTACTAAGAGTTTTTTGTGTTTGGAAAATATTATTATTTATATCCAATCAGTTTTTAGCAGAACGTATCAGTACTGATTTCAAGGCCGCTACACCTCTCATCAGCGTTCAATTGTCCATCTTTACAATTTTCGTAAAGTGGATACTAATTGAGAAGAATATCAACTATTTAACCAGTTTTCAACAGAAATAGAATATGAGAATTAATTTTTAATTCAATTTTTATTCTACAATGAAACAGTGCTGGTTAGTACGAAATTCCCTCATTACTGTTTGGAACTAATAATCAACACAAACTCATAGTCCGTTATCATCAAAGTATTCTACTTTGTATTTTAACGTTTTTGTTGTTTTTACTCTATATTAGGGAAATTCACATATTACTGTGACCCCTGTTATTAGGGTATTTATAGCTCGTGCCCAAGCGGAATTAATATTTTTATATTATTATTATTACGAATAAACGTAATTATTATTTGAACTTATATTGATTTACATATGGAAAGTAATAGCTCAAGTTCAGTTTTATTGAATTAATGAAAATTCAAAATTACTAAGAGTTTTTTGTGTTTGGAAAATATTATTATTTATATCCAATCAGTTTTTAGCAGAACGTATCAGTACTGATTTCAAGGCCGCTACACCTCTCATCAGCGTTCAATTGTCCATCTTTACAATTTTCGTAAAGTGGATACTAATTGAGAAGAATATCAACTATTTAACCAGTTTTCAACAGAAATAGAATATGAGAATTAATTTTTAATTCAATTTTTATTCTACAATGAAACAGTGCTGGTTAGTACGAAATTCCCTCATTACTGTTTGGAACTAATAATCAACACAAACTCATAGTCCGTTATCATCAAAATATTCTACTTTGTATTTTAACGTTTTTGTTGTTTTTACTCTATATTAGGGAAATTCACATATTACTGTGACCCCTGTTATTAGGGTCCGTGGCAGCTTACACCTATTTTATTTTCTCAGCCAAAGTTGAAGCGAGCTGCCACATAATGTTATAAGTATGTATAATAAAAGCACATAGTAACTTATATCCAGTAAAATAACAATAAAGTAAAGCTCAATTGCTAGTAAAAAAACTAACTGACTTTTATTAATTTTTTTTAACATGTAATTTTCTTATTAAACAATAAAAAATAAGTGCGTTTGACATATAAAACACAAAATTTAATTCATCTGTCACTGTACTGCCACCTTATAAATTTAATAAAACACATGTATTTCATACGGTAGCTTTGATTTTCCAGACAAATTGTTCGAAATGAGTGAATCGAGTTGCAAAAATGTTTCAGAACAAAAAATTTTGTCCGGACAAAAATTTTGTTCGGAAACAATGGGTGAATCCAGCTTAACAGATTGCAAGTACTAATCAAAATATAGATGCAAATAATACGCAGTTGGTTAAAAAAGTATTAGGTGGTTTAAAGAATAGTAGGAAAATAGTTCAATGTTAAAAATTTGGATTATTTAAAACGCTCTTAAAAGCACTGTGAGAAATTGTTAAAAGCACTATAAATACCCGCTTTTCAAAAAGGGGTATTTAACAAAATTTCCGGTATTGCTTAAGTAAAAAAGCACCAAAAAATACCCGAAAAGCACCAAAATGGCAACGCTGGAAGTAAAACATTAAAACTGAAATAGAACTTTCAAAACATGTTTAATGTGCAAAAAACAAAATGTACATTGATGATCGCAGTCGTCAATGTTTACCAGCAAAGCATACGAAAGTGTTGTTGCTTTGCACAGTGAAGAACGACAAAAAAAACAAATTTATTTCGTATTGCTAGTGCTGAGTGCTGTATGTGTGTATTATAGCTAAGAGTTAAACAAAAACAAATGAGCATCAAGAGCATAGGGCTTGGCCAGTCCTTTTGTAAATGTTCTACTTCGCTCGATGCTTTTACTATGACTTACCATTACTTTATCTCGTTGATCGTCAAACTAGCCCCTAGGGGCCGAGCACCAATCGTCATTTACACATACACAACACGAACCAAACAGAAGAGACAAACTAATATACGAAACATAATCAGTTGTATCACAGAATACACAGAAGTGACTCGAGACGGAAGATTTTGCATACTAGTTTGTATACACTCATACATTCTCAAGTTTTCGTTTTTTTCTTTGTGCTTTATTTCACAATTTGCTTTTTTTGGTAAGTAAAAGGGTTGACAATTTTTTAATTTTATAAATTTTCTTTTAATTAGAGTTTTTTGTTAGTTTATTTGCAGAAAACAATTCATTGGACCAATATTTATGGTAAGTTTATTATAAAGTAGCAGAATAATTGATATATTTGTTTATTGACTGATTTTTATCTTTTCAGAAATTTTGCAGATTCCACTCGCCGGAAGAATAATAAGATGATGTTGACTTAGAAAATTATGACCCCAGTGCCTTATTAGCAGAAGGCTCTATAGGTATTAATAAAAACGAAAAAACAGTCTTATTAGCAGAAGATTGTACGGGTACAGACTTAAAGGACAAATTAGGCCACGGAGACTTATTAGCAGAAGTTTCTGTTAAATCTAATAGATTTGATTGTAATAGTTTTAGAAAAGTTAGAGACCTACAGGCTACAGTAGACCACTTCAATAACTTGTACCTAAAAGAAAGGCGGGAGAAAAATAAATTGAAGGCTAGTAACGTTAGGTTATCTAATGACGTACGCATTTGTCAGGCCAAAATAAAAATTCTTGAGGCGGAATTAGATAAAAAACGATTTTTCTAAAAATATGTCTAAGTCTATGTTGGTTTGTTGTAACAACGCTTTAAAAAACCACAAGCGTAGCACTAAGACATGCCGTTACGATCAAGCGACAAAGCTCATTTCTTTAGGAGTTTTATTTTTATCTCCATTAGTTTACCGACATTTAGGCCCTATGCTAGATTGGCCACATATTAGAACATTGCAAAGGTCCGTAGAAGATTGGCCAAAAACACCTGGAAATTTAGATGGCAGTTTTGAGGCACTTATAGTCCGGTCTCAATACTTCACTGAGAAACAGAAAATAGTTAGTGTTTCTTGCGACGAGATGTCGTTAAAATGTTATTTAGAATTTGACACACACAAGGACATGATAGTTGGTCTTCAAAATTTCAGGGATGGAAATCGATCAAATTCCTTGGCAAATAGTGTAGTAGTAATTATGGCAAGTGGAGTAGGTGGAGAGCGTTGGTCACAAGCAATTTCTTATTTTTTTGTGTATGGTAGTTGTCAGGGTTTAATTTTAAAAAAAATACATTTTTGAAGCAATTTCGAAGCTAGAAGCAATAGGCTTAAACCCTTGCCATTTCGTTTCCGACCAAGGTTCGAATTTTTTAAATTTTACCGGGATATTAGATAGGAGTATCTCTCGAAAGGCCATATTTTGTAATTAACAATAGAAGAATATTTTGTATGTTTGACTGTCCCCATCTTTTAAAAAGCTCCTGGAATTGTCTGCTTTCCCTTAAAAACAAAATTTATTTTAATAGCAAATGTGTGTCTTGGAATGACGTTGCTCATTTCTTTGCTGGTGATCCTTAAATAAATTGCGATGTGCTCCAAAGCTAACTAAGGATCATATCAATCCTAATAATTTTCAACGCATGCGCGTTAACTTAGCGTCTCAAGTGTTGAGTAATACGGTCTCCACAGGAATGCGAGATCTTTACCAGTCCGGAAATATAGACACCTCAAAACATTTAACATTTTTAAACACGGCTGAATATTTAAAATTGTTTAATGATTTATTCGATTTATTTAATATCCGGGCTGATAGCATAATTTTCAATTGTTCTGATGAACAGTTAAGCAAATTAAGAGAATTCCAATCCAAATTGAAAACATTTCGTATTATTGATGAGAAAGGCCTCGATATTACTAGGAAATTTAAATTTATTAACGGTTGGCAGCTTAATATCTCGTCCTTAAAATCTTTTTGGAGTCACCTTGAAAAATAAGGATTTCAAACACTAAAAACGCGTAGATTAACTCAGGACCTTTTAGAACATTTCTTTGGGCAAATCCGTAAATGCTCTGGCAACGCCGTTTCTATTACCGCCAGAAACTTTTCATCTTCGTTTCAAAAGCGATGGGGACTTCAATATATAAACGTCGTTGTGAACGGAAATTGCGAAAAGGAATCGGCAAATGACCAAATGGTTGATTTTACAATTGTTGATAAAGCCTTTAGTAGCAGCGACAATAACCTTTGGGAAAATTTTCAATATGCGTCCAATCCCTCTTCCTCCTTTGCAGTTGTAGTACCACCGAACGATAATGTGGTTTATTTACCTGAGAAGGAATTCTTAGACAAAAGTGCCTTCGTCTATGTTTCCGGCTACTTTTATTTAAAATTATATAACATGCATAAGTGCAAACTCCCGTTACCATATTTTGATGGCAAACCCATTTCAAGCGATTTCCTTTTTACCTTCGAAAAACAGTTTTCGAAATGCCATCTAGTGGAACCCCCCCAAGACTTTGTTGCTTATTTACGTAAGTTAGAAGATGAATTTGAGATTTTATTTAACAACTATTGTGATCGCGTTGGAATTCGACAAATTATTTTCGACAAACTAATTAAAATTGATCCTTTTTTGTGCTGTAATAACTTAAGCCACAAGGACATGGTGTACTTATTTATTAAAATAAGGATTTATTTTATGCTTCGGTTCTTTAACGCAGCACTTAAAGAACTGAATTTCAAAATTAAATATCTGTGCGTTGTCCATAAGTGATTTTTTAAACCCGTTTTATGGCTTTTTTAATCCTCTACGTTTCTTTGCAATATAGTAATTTGCTTTATCGTTTTATCGTAATCAGTTAATATATATGTGATCTCAATTTTTATTTTATTATTCTGGAATTGTTTACAAGTATTTATATATATATTTATACACATATATATATACATATGTGATCTCAATTTTTATTATTCTTGATTTGTTTACTATTATTGTTATATTGAGTATGAATTTTTGATTTTATACAAATATGTGAATTATGTGTTTTTTATTTTATTATTGGTGAATTGTTTGTTTTATTGAGTATGAATTTTTTGAGTTTTTCGATTTTATACACATATCTAAATTAATGTGCAATATGAATTAATATGTATTTATTTTATTATTGTTGGATTGGTGGCTATTATTGTTTTATTAAGTTTGAAGAAAATTAGTTTGTGGTTATATTTATATTAATAATAATTAATAATTTGTCATGCAATTTTTTTCTTCTCTTTTTATATGTAGGTTTTGAAGTAATCGTGGATGAAGATTGGCCTCAGTCCTTTTCAGGGCTACCGAAAGGTTTAAAAAAGAGAGAATTATTGTTTAAAACATGTTGGCTGAACCACTATCGGCCCTTATAAGGGCCACCAAAAAGGTTTAAAAAAGAGAGAATTATTGTTTTAAGATGTTGGATAAAACATAACTAATTCTTTTTCCAATAATAACAATTTTCCATGTTGTATTTGTAATGTACGAAGTATTTTTTTATTCATTTTTTATTTCAGTTTTATATTTATACATATGTATATAATTATATTTTATAATTATAGCTCTACAAATAACGATTAACATCATTAAAAAGATCAAAGGAAAATAAGAAGCAAAAATGTTTTATATAGATAAGTAGATAGATTGTAAGAAAGAGAGAATTTGTTTTTTGTATTTGTATTTGTTTCTTCGATATGGCATTTATTTTTTTGTAAAAAAATTATTAATAAAAATTTTAAATGTAGCCATCCATATACATACATACTTCCTATATATGCATTTGCATATATTCATAAAATAATGAAGAAATTACTTTTTATAAATTATTTATTAAACATCAATCCAAGCATGGTAGTGGTATAACAACTTCACGTACAAGTTTATTATCATTATTATCGTTTGAAACAATGACACGTTTGGGGGACATCTTTTTACTAGTTTTGGAAATAATTTCATAACGACTGCTATCCTGAGTTACTTCAGTTGTTTCAAAGGAATTTGGTGTTAATATTTGTTCAGTTACCTCTAAACTTTCAATAGCTGTTGTTTCTAAGCGGTAAAATCCATTTTCATCAATTCGATAGGTAAAACGCCGGTTTCCGGATGGAAGTTGGAAATCATGCTTTTTGATCAGATGACCGGATAGAGTTTTACCATTCTTAAATGCTTGTTCGCAGCAGTGACATATGAGACCGTAATAATTTTTTGCTTGCAAAATATTTAAAATACTGAGCACATTGATATTTTTGAGCTGGAAACAAAAATATTTTACAATCAATAAATGAAAGGCAAAAAATCTATGATGTGCAATACATGATGTCAAAAACAATCGAAAACAAAAATATTAAAAATACTATTCTACTTACTATTATTATCTGGCTGACGTCTAAGATGATCAAATAGTGTAGTCTTTGTCCTAAATAATTCACCGCAATGAAAACAGAGCCCTTTGTTCGAGTGTGTGCGTATGTGTTTTATTAAGCGATATTTGTTGTCCATTTGTTTTTGGCAAAAATTCCAATTACATTGTATTTTAGGCCTCTGGGGATTTTTGTATCTCATATTTTGTCGCTTTCTCTTGGTGGAGCATTACATCGTGGTATTTGTGTATTGCTTCGCAGCCCATGTTTTCCCAGAACCAAAAGTCCATTGTAGTAACCATGATAGAAAATATGCCGATGCATCTGTGTTATACAGTGCGTTTGATATTCACAATTTGTTCAGTTCACATACAAAAGAAAATCCAAAGAAGTTTGGTATGTTCGATGGTGTGCATATTGTAGCAATATATTAGTTACTTGCTCCAAATGCTCACTATTAGCTTTAGTTAAGCGACCAGAGTCCAAAAGAGCACCACAAACTAAAATTTTGCCAACAACAGCATCCGCGTCCACAGCCACAGGTAATATTTTTTGACCAAAACCAACTTCCAATTATTTTAACATATGTATATATACGCATATAACTATATATATATGTGTACATCGTACCACAAAATACCTATGCATTGTACATAAGCACACACTTAATTGTTTTATCACTTTGTTTTTAAATATTATTAAATTTTTTTTCAATTTAAGGGTGCTTTCATTTTACATTTTCTACTTGTGTTTTCTCTAAATACTGAAAATTTTTGGGTTTACGTTTTGTTTACTTTCATAACAAACACACTAATGTTGTCTCTTTTTCACGGAGTCTCGTTATGACAAATAAAATATGATCCAAGTAAAATTTTTTTTGTTTTCTTCATATCTGGTTACCTGTGAGTTGTATGATAGCCGTCAATGAATGAGGTTCTTTGTCGCTTTATTTTAGAATTTGCAACAACAAAACACAAGCAAAAGAGGGCAAGAAAATATTTATTTTTTTTTTAGTGTCTTTATTTGTTATTCACAGTACACTCTGAATACTTTAATTTTTCAGCATGTTGAATGTAGAATGGGAAGAAGTAGTGCTGGCAAATTCTACTACTTTTCATTACTCAATAATATTCGATACTTTTCATTTGGGTACTCAATACTACTCGATACTTTTAACGGATTTTTTGAATTTGTAACGCATAGTTTTCATCTGCATATTGAAGTAGTTTCTTCAAAAATAAAAAATCTACAACTATTATAGGTTTTGTATGTCTGTATTATTAAATCAAAAATAAATGTAAAGCTAACGTTTAATTCAACGTTAACAACCTAAGAAATAGTGCCAGCACTAGGAAGAAGCTTTTTTGTATATACATATATTTTTTAATGTAAATATGTTTTTAATTATGTAAATTCAATCATTCGTTCATTCTTTCGTCCAAAAACACGCTAAACCAATCCAGTTTGTATGCATACAAACTTTTAATATGATGTTAGGCTACAGTAAAAAATAAATGTAACAAGCAATTCCCAGCAAACACGAAGTCAAACCTTTGAAATAAGATGGCTTTATCATTTGACATCAAGCACAATTCTCAAATGTTTTTCAAAGGTTTGTGTTTAACACTTGAATTCAAGTTGATAATGATTTCAGTATAAACATATGACAATCAGTGTTTTATCAATTTGTTATCAAGTTGAGGTCAAGTGGCATTTTCAAATTATAAATACACGTGGCAATCGAGGCATATTTATGAATTCGCCTTGTGACAACACTACTTAAAGCACAAAATAAATTTTAAACATTTTAAAAATATGGCGATCAAAGTTTGTTAAGAGTGAAGAAAAAAGTATATACATACATATATTGCTTGTGAGTAAAAAATTAATTATGAGTAAGAACGGAAAGTGAAGAAATAATATGTTTGTTATATGATCGAGGTGCTACTGAAAGCATGGACAATCTTGAAAATGAAGAGGAGCCAAGGTGAGGACTTAAATAGGCAATATATTTAGTTAATAAAAAGCATAAATTCATATGTATATGGTTTCCAGGTAGAAGAAGTATCTTTAATCATATCACAGTCCCCAGAAACATTTTTAAAATTTGCTTGGAGTAAAATTTTTACCGACGAAGTTGTTCAAAAACCTGTGCTGAAAAGGTACAACGACAAAAATGACGGTTAGAGCTTTGAGCGTTGCAACTACTATAAAAAGTATTATAATTTTCCTCTAAATTTCCTTCTGCAACAGATGCCATATTTCCAAAAAATTTCAACTAGTTTCTTCCAACATGCTATGACGCGCCATCACAAGAAAGTGGAATACATGAATAAGAAATTACATCGAAATGATGAAAACCTTCAATTATTTAAGATATTGTTATTTTATTTATATGCAATACTATTTTCTTATAAATTTTCACATACAAGTACATAAATATGTCAGTCAATAATGAACTCCATGAATTTATATATTAAACATGAACTTACAAAGCAAAAATTGCATTTTATTTATCTTTTACATTATATTGCAATCCACATTTGAGAATAACGTTTGAAAGTAAGTTGAGAATAAATAAATTTCTCAATTTGAGAACAATTTCCCCTTTTTGTTGAGAATGCTATGTTTTTCAAGTTATTTTCAAATCATTTTCAAACGTTTGTCGTTTATTTCAAATCATTCTCAATTTGAAATCAAGCCTTCGTGTTTGTTGGGTTTCTACAAGTGTAAAATCACCAATACATTGATATTTCCTTCATGTTCTCTTTCCTAACACGAAGGCTTGATTCCAAATTGAGATTCCTATTGAGTGGAAGAGAGCTAAAATAGTACCTATAAGGAAGAAGCCAAATGATGTCGATATTAATAACCTGCGACCAATTTCTTTGCTTTCAAATGTAGGGAAGTTATTTGAAAGAGTATTACGTGATAAAATGGATATTGGTTTAGTTGAACCTTATATTCCAGACTTGCAATTTGGTTTCAAGAAAGGTCATTCTACTTCAGATGCATTACTTAAATTGCAAGATGATGTGGTAAATCATCTTCGTATTAAACAATGTACGGTAGTTGTTTCACTGGATGTTGAAAAAGCCTTTGATCGTGCTTATCAAAATGGAATTATATATAAAATGATCAGGATCGGGTTTGACTCTTCCATTATCAAATTATTTAAAAGTTATTTTTCCAATAGAAAATTCTGCGTTCAATTAAATAAATCATTTTCAGATTTTGGTAATGTCCTCTGTGGCGTTCCGCAAGGTTCGATTTTGGCTCCTCATCTTTATAATATTTTTATATATGACTTTCCTCATATTAGCTTAAATTCGATTAGTTTATTGTATGCTGATGACTCACTTGTTTATTCTCATAATGAATCTCCTCGTATTGCTTTAGAACAAGTTTGGGAACACTTGCAAATTGTTAACAAATTTTATGAAGATTGGGGTGTTAAATTAAAAATTTCAAAGTGTGAGGCAATATGTTTACGTAATGCATCAGGTAAGTGTAGGAGATTTGTTGTTCCTGAGAGTAAACAATTGAGTCTCCGCTTAAACAATGTTGCTATTCCTTTTAAGAATGATATTAAATACCTCGGAATAACTTTTAACAAGCTCTTGAAATTTAATAATCATGCTCGTTTGGTATTGGCAAAAGCATATAGGATGCTAGGTTTCTTTTCTAGAATACTATGCAATAAACATTTACCTGTTAAAACTAAGATTTTGCTTTACAAAACGAGCTTGAGGCCAATTATCCTATATGGGTTTCCCTTGTGGTTCAATGTTTCGCCAACAGTTATAAAGGAAATTTAAATTTTTGAGAGAAAAATTTTACGCAATTGTATTGGAAAACATTTTCAGTCTTTTTGTAAAAGATATTCAAACAGTTTTGTGTATAAAGAGTCTAAAGTTACACCTGTTGGACTCTATGTTTGTGACATCCTTCGAAAATTCATATCAAGAACTTCTTCTCATGAAAATAGAGTTATATCGGATATTTATGAAAACCAAAAACTTTTTAGTTGGTCAAATGTAAATTATTTATCCCCCATTGGGTATATGAATGAATCTGCACCATCTTTTGATTTTGTAACTAACATTAGACATAACTTTTTCTCGAAAAGTATTCTAGGCACACATAGAGGTTTAACCGAACATACATACATGTGTATACATGTATGTATTTATTTGCATTACTTTTTAATTTTATTATTATTATTTTTTTTTTTATTATTAATTTTAAGTTCATATTTAAATTAGTTTTAAGTTTATTTTTATATGGAGATTTTCTCTAAAAACATGTTAAGCCCCGGGAGCAAGGACGTAATTTTTCTGTATCATTTTAAAATCATTAGTTATTGATAATAAACTAACATATTTAAGTATGTTACTGTTTAAAATTTCTTTTAATTAGGATATTACTTTTTAGTCCTAAGTTCTTATCACCTGTTATTGTTCATTAAAAATTTGTATTGATTTATTTATAGGCTCAATAAAAAAATAAATTAAAAATTAAATTAAATTTATTAGCTGTGTTTGTGTTGGTATTCTATATGTTTTGAAAACACAAGCACTAACAAAGCTGTAGAGAAAAACTCTTCGAATGTTGTTTGATTTATTTTGGTGAGAGTCATGTTTTGTTATGTTTGTTTTGGTATTTAAGATTACAGTGAAATACAGCGATTGGAATTAATCTGAAATAGAACACAGAATATTTAGAAAGTTTTGCGCAGCTCTTTAGTACATACATATGTACAAACACAAAAAACAGCTTCGCTGCAAAAATTTCTTCAAGAACTCAATGCAACACCACAAACTAGTGGTCTGAAACTATCGATAGTCAGTACTATCGATAGTATGCGATAGTTTTAATAAAACTATCGATAATTATCGATAGTTATCGATAGTTCTCTGCACTTACATTTTAGCTATAAAATTTGTTTGAATATCTCAGAAAGCTGGTAGATACAAGTAAAATAAAGGGATTACAACAAACATAACTTCAGAGATTTATTAAATTCACAAAATTTATTTTTAATTATTAAATTATTCAAAGAAAAATAAATTATATAAATATGTACATAAATTTTATGTACATATTTCAATACGCTATTGTTCTTTAAATATTTTTTTCAATCCAATCATTTTTGTGCAAAAAAATTTGCATATTTACGTTCTTCGGTTTTAATCTGCTTCGCCGGTTTGAAATAATGAGTCCAGTTTTACTGAATGTTCTTTCAGATTCTGTCGAAGTTGCCGGTATACAAAAATATTTCAACATCAACATTTTCACATCTTCAAAGGCTTAAAGTCATCTGTAGACACCTGAATGAAAAAAATTTCAAATGAAAAAAATTATATTATACTTAAGAAAAAAAATACCTTCCAATAAAGAAGAGGGTCAGCATCGGAGGCAATATTTACCCTTTCCATGTATTGTCTAATTACTATAATTGCGTCAGATCTGGAGGTTTTATTCTTTGAATTAATTTTATTCTGCAGAAAGCCAAATAACGATGGTGTATTTTCTGAGCTTTCGGTGATACTGTAATTATTAGCTGAAATTTGTCTTAATTCGTTTTCTTTTGCAAAATCAAGGACATTTCTTCCTCCAGCTTAATAGCTGCTTGTGCAGCATTATTTGCCGACTCGAACCCCTCCTTTTTAAAGCGTGGATCCAAAATTGTTCCCATTCTTGTTACAGTACGTGTTTCATACGGAGTTAGTCGTTTTCGCACCGATTCTATTAGGCTACCACATAATAATAAACCTTCAGATGTTAGTAAACCTTTTTGTTTTAGACATAGTTGCTCATGCATCCCATATGAAATGGGAATGATAAGTGAAAGAGTTACGTAGTTATTGCCAGATACCTTAAAAACAAACATATGCATATTACATTATTAAGATAGGCAATATTAAAAAAAAGCTGAATTTTTTACCTTTTCTGTTGCCGTCTAAAAAATTTCAAGAACTGAAGCAACTTCTTTTAATCCATTAATTTCATCTGCGGTAAATGGTGTAGGCACTTTAGATGTTGATAACAAAACATTAGAAATATATTGATTTGTTTCAATTATACGTTTGATCATGGCATATGTGCTGTTCCATCTTGTTGGAACTTCCTGTATTAGGCAATACGGATTGCCGTTATTTTGTTCAATTTTAAATTTCTCATAGGCTATGACACTGGATTTAAAAAATTGCACAATGCTTCTACATTTTTTTCTTAAATTTTTTAAACTTTCATTTTGGGACAAGCCGTCTTGGACAACCAGGTTTAAAGTGTGTGCATAGCACGGAAGATGTTTTTTTTGTAAAATGTTACATGCACTAAGCATAACAGCCGCATTGTCCGTCACCACGCAGCAAACTTTATCGAACACATTCCATTCTGTTAAGGAAGCTCGCAAAGTTTGTGCGATATTAGCCGCTGAGTGATTCGTTGCTTCTAGTAATGGCTCTGTTGATAAAACCGCTGATCGCAATTTCATATCATTATCGATAAAATGGCAAGTAATTGATAAATATCCTTGATTTGCGATGCTCGTCCAACCGTCGCACGTGACTGCAACATGAGAAACTTTAGATAATATATTTTTTAGCTTCAGTTTCGCTGCATCAAACTCATTTTTTAAAAGAACTTCTCTTAAATACTTGGCGCTTGGAAGGACATAACGTGGATCTAAACATTTGGTGTATTTAACAAAACCCTCATTTTGAACAATATTTAAAGAACGCAGGTCGGTAGTCACCATATTAATCAATGCACGATCGATATCCTCTTTGCGCCTGGAATTGTTTTCATATTCAGTAGCTCGTTTGAAATATGAGTTAACGGATCTCATACTTGCTTGTGCACTGCTTGAATTTGAGAATGAAGCGCTTGGACTAGAACTTGTCTCATCCACTTTTCTGTCCAGTTTGGGATGGAATCTTTTACGATGATCTCGTAAGTTACTAGTATTTCCACTAGTTTTATATTCATTTACAAATTGCGTGCACTTAGCAAGTTTCTTGTCATCAGACTTCTTAAAATATTTCCAAACAGTAGAAAATCCCTTTTTCCGCTTCTTTTTATTTCCCGATTTCTCGGTATCATCAGAGTCAGTGCACATATAGATAGAGTTCTCATTGTCCCAGCTTACGGTGGCATCTTTTTTATTATTAGTTTTAATTTATATTTAATTTTATTTATTTTATATGAAATACTTGCCCTTTTCAATTCCTTTGATGAATCTATCCATACTTTTGCCAAACTAAATAGCTTTACAATCTTATAAACACTTTTTGATAAAAAAAAATTTGTAAATGTACGTTGAAAATTTTCTTGTAATAAAAAGTGCTGCCTACTTGTTTTACCGTCAATAGCGCATGCAAATAAACGATAAAACAGTAAAATAAGAAAAATAAAAACTATCGAAAACAATCGATAGTATTCAAAACTATCGATGGTAAAACGATAGTCAGCAACTATCGATAGTGCTATCGATAGTTTCAGACCACTACCACAAACAGATTATTCGCTATGGCGTGCAGCCAGAGGACTTAAAAGGCCAGTGATATGCAATTCTCCGCTACGAGCTTCGAATGGTGACTAGGCAAGAACTGATGCTGAAAAAGGTGGTCTTTTTGTTAAGCACTTAGAAAAAGTATTTACACTGAATGTTTCTACTGATATTGTTGAACTGCCACCAGTCGTCTCTTTACCAGAAATACCGTTAAGATTTAACATTGTGGAGATTGAAAAGGCCATTACTAGTCTTAACACCAAAAAAGCCCCAGCTGTCGACAAAATAACAACGAAATGATTCAACAACTGCCTTATATTGCAAAAAGAATTATACTAGTCATTTTTAATAGTATTCTACGGCTGCAATACTATCCAACAAAATGGTAGGTTTTGATGATTACTATGATACCAAAGCTCCGCAAGGATCATACGAAGGTTGAATCGTACAGGCCTCTTAGTTTATGGCCCAACATTTCAAAACTATTTGAAAAGCTGTATACGAGCAAGCTGATGCCTATAGTGACTAGAAGTGGATGCATTCCAGATGTTTACTGAAATTATTTCTTAGAGGCCACAACCGGCTGATAAGAAGGGATACTCCTTTTCTCAGCCGTACACGAGAGATATAAAACTACAAAAATAAACAATTGAAACTAAAAAATTTTGTTTAGCATTAGCTAAACATATATTAATGTATTTTTAGATTTAAGGTTTTCAAAACTTATTGATGTTTCAATCAACATATATTTGAAGATTCAATAAATAATAAAAGTATTTAAAAAAAAAAATTAAAAGAAATTAAATTATTTTTATTAATTACAGTTGGGACACACTCCGCACGTCCACTGTGGGAAACTAAAGGAAATGATTTTTGTAGTAAATATATATCTTTATATTATTATTATTACGAATAAACGTAATTATTATTTGAACTTATATTGATTTACATATGAAAAGTAGTATTATCAGGCTCAAGTTCAGTTTTATTGAATTAATGAAAATTCAAAATTATTAATTACTTGAAATCAGTACTGATACGTTCTGCTAAAAACTGATTGGATATAAATAATAATATTTTCCAAACACAAAAAAACTCTTAGTAATTTTGAATTTTCATTAATTCAATAAAACTGAACTTGAGCCTGATAATATTACTTTCCATATGTAAATCAATATAAGTTCAAATAATAATTACGTTTATTCGTAATAATAATAATATAAAAATATTAATTCCGCTTGGGCACGAGCTATAAATACCCTAATAACAGGGGTCACAGTAATATGTTAATTTCCCTAATATAGAGTAAAAACAACAAAAACGTTAAAATACAAAGTAAAATACTTTGATGATAACGGACTATGAGTTTGTGTTGATTATTAGTTCCAAACAGTAATGAGGGAATTTCGTACTAACCAGCACTGTTTCAATTCAATTAAAAATTAATTCTCATATTCTATTTCTGTTGAAAACTGGTTAAACAGTTGATATTCTTCTCAATTAGTATCCACTTTACGAAAATTGTAAAGATGGACAATTGAACGCTGATGAGAGGTGTAGCGGCCTTGAAATCTGTACTGATACGTTCTGCTAAAAACTGATTGGATATAAATAATAATATTTTCCAACACAAAAAAACTCTTAGTAATTTTGAATTTTCATTAATTCAATAAAACTGAACTTGAGCCTGATAATACTACTTTTCATATGTAAGTAAATATATATCTTTTCATATGTATATTAATTGTATTTTTTTAAATTACTAATTTATTATTATTATTAACAACACTGTAATGTTTAATATATGATAATAAATGAAAACAAAAATAAAAAATTCCCCAGCTAGCATCCATTAGTAGTGATAAGTCGCGTATTCTATTTGTATTTGTAATGGTGTCTAAATAGAATATGTAGTGAACGTTTAACAAAGCTACCTAACAAGTAGCGAAAGCATTTCCATATGAATACTGAAGAGGTTTAGTGGCCTCTACCGAAAACAACGTTTGTTCTATTCGGCCAGTGCGGTTGAAAAATCTACAAAAGGGATGTATAAATAGATATTAAATTTTTCCTTTGTTGCTCGAAACCATGGTGTAATAATATAAGGTGCGTTTATCAATACAACAATAAAAAACGACACGCATTTTCTTTGTGTAAAATTATCACAATATTGTCAAAAAAAACATGTATACAAAACAAAACAAAATGTGGTTTGTATGTTTTTAGTCGTTATGCAAAAACAAAAATCATAACGTAAACAAAAATATTCATGATGGCGGCAAAAATGTAAACAACTTTTGACAAGACCGTGAGACTTGCCATTTTTTTGCGGATTATTTAACGGTCAGTTTTAATTCTCGCAGTGTACAGACGCGTTTTTATAATCGTCGCAACTGAATATTAAAAAGTTAAAATCACAAAAAAAACAAAAATAAAAAAACATTGATTAAACAGTTATTATACTGGTTTTTAATTAACTTTTTGCTTGTGTGTAATATACATATATATTTGCAAATACAAACTCATATAGTGAACTAAGAAAAAGATAACTCTAAATGAGTTCATCTTCTACCAACAACAACAATATTAAACCTACAAGCAGTAAGAATGTTTATTTAACTTTGGTTCATGACGACGAAAATGAAAACCTGAATTCTACAGAACACACAACTACTCGTGCGCGATCTTGCTCTCCAAACCTAAATATTGATCGAGAAGCAACAACAATTGCACCTTTTAGAAAACTTGTCAGCTTATAGCCTTTTTCCACTACGTAACATCTACCATCAACTTGAGAAGATGTTAACATCTTCCCATAAGAAATACACAGTACTAAGAGTCAATATCTTTCTACATCATGTTCCTAAACCATTTTGTTCCAATCAACATCTTCCGATAATTTTAATGTCATCTCTAGCAAAATGACAGATACATACATGTTGATAGTTTAATTTTTTGTGAATGACATACATACATAATTGTGTAAGAAAAAAAAAAAAATTTTACATCAAAATGAGTGGCACACGTAAGTTTTTATTTTTTTTTTTTAACTTTATATGTTGTACATAAATAAGTATAATAATTTATTTTTGTTTTTAGTAAAGAAAAGCATAGGTCTCCGTATAGTATGGAACCAGGATTTTGAAAATATGTTGCTGGACTTGTGGCAGGACAAAATAGAAGAGTTGAGAGGAACAAGAAAGAACTCTCATGTCTTTCAGGGAATCGCTTTTTTTTGATATGCATATAAAAACTTTAAATAAATATATATTATATTTTTGACAGCTGAGAAGATGGTAGATGTTAGATGTTGCCAATGGAAACGCAAGTTTCACTTTTTCAACATATTCAATTCATTCCTCTAAAATGTATGCTAGTGGAAAAAGGCCATTAGCTGTACAATCAAACAAACAAACAATTAGTAACAAGGTGACCAACGTGCACAAAATTGTAAACGCGGTGAGTACAATGAGTGATATTAATAAAATTCAAACAGGTATGGATAGATACATAACCGTGTTAAAAAGGGGAAGAAGTCCAAAATCAGCTCAAATTGCTTCAACAGCGAAAGTTCCCAGAGATGGAAAAAACAATATAATTAATTCCGAAAATCGTTTCGCGATTTTATCTGAACAAGGCGATGAAGACACAACTACAACAAGTTCGAGTAAGCCCCCAACCATATATTTAAGAGAGCAGAATTCCAGTTTGCTGGTTAAAAGCCTTATCTCATTAATTGGAGAAAATGAGTTTTATGTAACTCCAATTAAGCGCGGAAACATCAATGAAACAAAAATTCAGGTAGCTCATGAAAATAATTACCCAAAGATTGTTTCAGATTTAGAATCTAAAAATAAAAACTTCTATACGTACCAATTAAAGAGTGCTAAAGGTCTAACAGTCGTAATAAAAAGTATAGACTCTAGCGTGGATTGTAGCATGTGGCCAACAGTGTGTAGTATGCATTGCGATTCAATAGTACCGCAACATGCAAGCATTGACAAACTGCAAGCAAGATATTTTGTGTGACTGTAATTTGACACTTGTACGTTTAATCAAGTGCAGCTGCACAATGCACTTAAATGAATAACATTTATTTACTGCATTTGTTTAATTGTAAATATAAGAAACCCAAAGTATCTGTTGCTTTTAAGTATGCACTCGTTGAACTTTAAAACTGTTGAACACATGCCATACATAAATAGTTGGAAGCTAAATATGCTTACCCAACAATAATATATATTTATATTCTTTTACTCTTATGTTAAGGTACCCCCTAAGAATTATTCTCATAATTAGTATATAAGCCAATGTTAATTAGTTTAAGCAATCAATTAATACTTTGCCTTCAATCGGCATTACTAATTCATACTGGCATTCATCTGCCTTTTACTTTTATTTGCCAGTGGCGTTTATTAACGCCGGCAATTTAAATACTTCCAAGTACAATAAAAATACTACCCAAACACTAAGAATAACTAAATTGTTTTAATCATATTACAGGATCCAGAAGAGGTCAAGTCTGACCTTGAAAATAGTGGCTACAAGGTGAAAAATGTATCAAACATTAAAAATAGAGAAAAAAATCCCCCAACCAATATTTAGAGTCGAGTTACAGCCAGATGGCATAAAAATAAAAAAGAATGAAGCACATCCAATATATGACTTAAAGTACTTGCTGCATCGAAGAGTTACTGTTGAGCTTCCACATAAAAGAGCTGGACCTGTTCTCAGTACTGCTAACTGTGATAAAATAAAAGGTAATCCCAAGGCGAAAAAATGTGGCAATTGTGGCGGAAATCACACTGCCAACTATAGAGGCTGCCCCCTTTACTCGTTTTTTAAGAATTCATCAACCAAAAAAACCAATGATACTCCCGCTCAGCCTAAAACCCCTATTAACTATCCACAGTTACCTCAACCGTCCACCAGCCAAAATCAATATTCAAACATTTTCAAGTCTAACGCGACTAGTGCTCAACAAAAAGCTAACAAAAAATTTTCATACGCTAGTATTTTAAAAAGCAATCAGAGTACGGCGCAAAAACCGTAAATGTAAATGAAGATTCGGAGTATAATTTTAGTCGTATTGAAGCCTCAATTGAGAACTTAATACAAACAGTAAATACATTTAAGGTGGATTCACCCATTATTTCCGAACAAAATTTTTGTCCGGACAAACATTTTTTTACTGAGAGTTTTCTGCAGCACGATTCACTCATTTCGAAATATTTGTCCGGAAAATCAAAGCTGCCGTATGTAAGCAAAATCAATTAGTTTCACAAGGTGGCAGTACTGCAGTGACTGATTATACTTTTCTTTGTTCATTTTGGTGTCTAACTACATATTTCAAGTTTTTTCCAAAGATTATTGTTAATAATGGACGAAAAGAGAAAATTACTTTTGCTGATGGCAATTGAAATGCATAAAGCATTATTATTAGCAAAGTACATATGTATATATAAATAAAAAACTAAAAAAAAAAAAATCGCAGTGAAAAAAATTTTAAAGCAAAGAAGAGCAATTTTTCATTTCTTGTATAAGTTTTTCGGCAATCGATTCATTTAGCTCCATTTTATTTTATTAAATATATTAAATATAATATTACACACATTTATATTTCACAAACACAAAATGAATATTAAAATATTGCATGATGGGGCAACTCAATTCAACTTTGTATGAAAACATTTAACCTATTGGCAGCTCCGTTCAAGTTTGTCCGGACAAAATATAAAATTAAACCAATTCAAGCTGAGAATGTTCCGAACAAAATTTGTTCTCTTTTTCTCTCACTCTCAAAAAGAGAAACGTCAAACTTCATATAAAAAAAATTTTGTCCGGACAAAAATTTTGTTCGGAACGAATGGGTGAATCCAGCTTTACTCTCAACATGTCCTGTATGATGCAGGAGATGTTGAAAATGCAGTCTACCTTGTTGCAGGCTGTACTAAGCAAACCATGAACTTAAAATCTGTTTTTGGAACGCAAACGGCATCTGCCAACATAAAAACGAAATAGAATATTTTCTTCAGGATAAGCAAATCGATGTTATGCTTATCTCAGAAACTCATTTGACATCTCGAAGCTGTTTCAGAATTAGTGGATATAATTTTTACGACACCAAGGATTCTCGTGGCAGAGCTTGTGGTGGTTCGGGAATCCTAATAAAAACGCGAATAAAACACCACCTGTTGAATGATTTTTGTGAAGATTATCTTCAAGCAACGAACATCTGCATCGAAACTTACTATCAAAAACTTGTAAAATCATCTGTCTATTCGCCCCCCAGATTGTCAATTACCTAGAGCCAATATATGGATTTTTATACTTTAATGGGCCTCCGTTTTCTACCAGCTGGCGACTACAATGCTTTTTTTTTTTTTTTTTGATAATTTTATTATTTATTGAATCTTTAATTATTTATATTAAATTATCAATAAGTTTTTCAAATCTTAAATCTAAAAAATATTAAATATAAGTTTAGCCAATGCTAAGCAAAATTTTTAATTTCAACGGTTAATTTTTGTTGTTTTACATCTGTCGTGAACGGCTGAGAAAAAGACTATCCCTTCTTTTCAGCCGGGTGTGGCCTCTATAATGAAGAATATTGCGCGCAAGTGGATTTGGGTGCAACTCAAGTTTTTTTATATATTTTTTCGCATGTTTTGAAAATACTGTCTTCACCAACGGAACGTCTAGGTCTTTATGAATTCGATGGTTTCTGACATACCAGGGGGCTGCTGTTATTGTACGTAGGATTTTATTCTGTCGCCTTTAAATTCTTTCGACATTTGATGCTGAGGCAGTGCCCCATAACTGGATTCCATAGGACCATATTGGTTTCAGGATCGCGCTGTATAGTAGAAGTTTACAGTCTAGGCTCAGTATAGAATTTCTTCCCATAAGCCAATTAATTTGGTCAGTTTTTAATTTCATTTGCATCAACTTTGCGTCTATATGCGATTTCCATGTTAAACGGCGATCAAGGTGAACGCCTAGATATTTGACTACAGTATGTTGCGGAATAGTCTCGGTGTTGATTTGTATAGGCGGGCATGTTTCCCTTTGCAACGTAAAAGTGACATGTACACATTTCTGCTCGTTAACTTTTATACGCCATTGTTTAAGCCATTTTTCCAATTTGGATATATACCCTTGTAAGTTGATGGAAGCTTCTACTGGATTTTCATGGACGCTTAAAAAAGCTGTATCATCAGCAAATGTTGATGTATGAATGTTATTGCTTAACGGTAAGTCAGAGGCATAAATTAAATAAAGTAAGGGACCGAAGATGCTGCCTTGGGGAACTCCGGCTTCGATCGACTGCGGAGGGCTTAAAAAATTGCCTTCCCTAACTACAAATTTTCGTTCCTCTAGATAGCTTTTTAAAAGCTTGACGATGTTTGCGGGGAGATTGCGAGTTAATTTGTGGATAAGACCTTCGTGCCATACTTTATCGAAAGCTTGAGAAACATATATAAAGAGCGCAGAGCAAAATTGCTTTTTTTCAAAAGTGTCTCTAATTACGTTCACAAGTCTGTGAGTTTGTTTAATAGTGCTATGATGTCTGCGAAAACCGAATTGGTGATCTGGAATGCATCCACTTCTAGTCACTATAGGCATCAGCTTGATCATATACAGCTTTTCAAATAGTTTTGAAATGTTGGGCAATAAGCTAATAGGCCGATAGGATTCAACCTTCGTATGATCCTTGCCGGGCTTTGGTATCATAATAATCATCGAAACCTTCCATTCTGCAGGATAGTATTGCAGCCGTAGAATACTGTTAAAAATGAAGAGTATAACTCTTTTTGCAATATAAGGCAATTCTTGAAGCATTTTGTTGCTTATTTTGTCGACACCTGGGGCTTTTCTGGTGTTAAGACCAGTAATAGTATTTTCAATCTCCGTCATGTTAAATCTCATCGGTATTTCTGGTAAAGAGACGACTGGTGGCAGTTCAACAATATCAGCAGAAATATTCGGGGTAAATACTTTTTCTAGGTGCTTAACAAATAGATCACCTTTTTCAGCATCAGTTCTTGCCCAGTCACCATTAGAGGCTCGTAATGGTGGTTTGCAAATCACTGGCCTTTTAAGTCCTCTGGCTGCACGCCACAGCGAATAATCTGTTGATGGTGTTGCATCGAGTTCTTGCAGATATTTTTGCAGCGAAGCTGTTTTTTGTGATTGTAAAACTTTTCTTAGCTGTTTGGTACACTCCTTAAGCCTTAATTTTAGCTGAGGCGATCTGTAACGTTGCCATTCTCGTCGAGCTCTCCGTTTTTCAGTCAATAGCCTTTCTATATCTGCACAAAAAATATTGTTAAATCTCGCTTGTTGATTTGGTTGAATTGAAGAAGCATTAAGAGCAGCTTGTTTAGCATGTGCTTCAAACAACCTAATAGAATTTTCTATGTCAGCAGGTGTTCTCAATGGCATATTTTCCGTGCAGTGAGCACTCAAATATTTTTTGTATTTTAGCCAGTTAATACGTGCAGGTGTCAGCGGTAAATCACATCTTGGTGTTGTAGTTGTGTGTGAGTAAATAGTGATAATAGTAGGCGAGTGATCTGAAGACAAATCCAGAGATGCTTCTACTTCAATCATTTCGCTGGGCACGCCTTTCATAATCCCAAAGTCGATAACATCAGGAATTTTTTGACGATCCGTTGGCCAATACGTTGGCTGACCACTTGAAACTACATTCAAACCCATTTTTGAAATTGTGTCAAACAAAACACGACCCTTGGGACTGATTAAACGTGAGCCCCAAAAAGTGTGTTTAGCATTGTAGTCGCCAGCTGCTAGAAAACGGGACCCCAGTGTTGTATAAAATTCGGTATATTGACTCTCTAAAATTGAAAACCTGGGAGGAGAGTAAACAGATGATATCACAAGCTTTTGATAAAAATTTTCAATGCAGATGTTCGTTGCTTGAAGATATTCTTCACGAAGGTCGTTTAGTAGGTAGTGTTTTATTCGAGTTTTTATTAGGACTCCAGAGCCACCACAAGCTCTACCTTGAGGATCCTTGGTGTCGTAGAAATTATATCCACTAATTCGAAAATAGCTTCGGGACGTCAAGTGAGTTTCTGAGATAAGCATAACATCGATTTGTTTATCCAGAAGAAAATATTCAATTTCATTTTTATGTTGGCATATGCCGTTTGCGTTCCAAAAACAGATTCTTAAGTTCATGGTTTGTTCAATACAGCCTGCAACAAGGTAGACTGCATTTTCAACATTTCCTGCATCATATAGGACATGTTGAGAGTGAATGTATTTACTGTTTGTATAAGGATCTCTATTGAGGCTTCAATACGACTAAAATTATGCCCTGATTCTTCATTTACTGGTACAGTTTTTTGCGCCGGAATCTGGTTACTCTTTAAGATATTAGCGTATGAAAATTGACTATTAGGTTTTTGTTGAGTAAGAGTCGTGTTAGACTTTAAAACATTTGAGTATTCATTATGGCTAGACGACGGTTGAGGTAACTGTGGGTAGTTTAAATGAGTGTTGGGCTGAGCGGGAGTAGCATTTGTTTTTCTGTTCGACGAATTTTTAAAAAGAGAATAAAGAGGGCAGCGCCTATAGTTGGCAGTGTGGTTTCCGCCGCAATTACTACATTTTTTTGCTTTGGTATCACCTTTTATTTTGTCACAGTTAGCGGTACTGTGTAACTCGCCACATACAACGCAAACGGTAGGCAACTTGCAATAAGTTTTGGTATGGCCAAATTCTTGACAGTTCATGCATTGGATAGGTCCAGTTTTTTTATGTGGCATCTCAACGGTAACTCTTCGATGCAACAAGTATTTTAAGCTATAGATTGGGTGCGATTCATTTTTTTTAATTTTCAAGTCGCCTGGCTGTAGCTCGACTCTAAAAATAGGTTGGGGGATTTTTTTCCTGTTTTTAATGTTTGAAACATTTTTCACTTTGAAGCCACTATATTCAAGGCCAGACTTTACCTCTTCCGGAACCACGCTTGAATCTATTCCTTTTATAACTACTGTTAGGCCTTTAGCACTCTTCAGTTGATATGTATAAAAGTTTTTATTTTTAAATTCTAAATCTGAGACAATTTTCCTGTAATTATTTTATCGTGTTACCTGAATTTTAGTTTCGTTGATTTTGCCACGCTTAATTGGAGTTACATAGAACTCATTTTCTCCAATTAATGAGATAAGGCTTTTTACCAAAAAGTTGGAGTTCTGTTCTCTTAAATATATCGGCGGTGGTTTAGTGGACCTTGTTGTACTTGTATCTTCATCGACTTGTTCATTCAAAATCGCAAAACGATTTTCAGAATGTTTAATATTATTTTTCCCATCTTTGGGCATTTTCGCCGTTGACGCTATTTCAGCTGATTTGGGACTTCTTCCCCTTTCTAGCACGGTTATGTATCTGTCCATACTAGTTTGGATTTTATTATCACTATTTTCACTCACTGCATTTACAATTTTGTGCACGTTGGTCACCTGGGTATTTATTGTTTGTTTGTTTGATTGTACAGCTAAGCTGACAAGTTTGCTAATAGGTGCAATTGTTGTTGCTTCTTGATCGCTATTTAACATGTTGAGAGATAATGATCGCGCACGAGTATTTGTGTTTTCTGTTAAATTCAGGTTTGTGTTTACTTCATTTTTTTTGTCGTCGTTAGCAACCACAATTATATATTGTACATTCCTACTGCTTGTAGGTTTATTGTTGTTGTTAGAAGGTGAACTCATTTAGAGTTCTCTTTTTTGTGTTCACTTATGAGTTGGTGTATGCAAATATTTATGTATTTACACACAAGCAAAAAATAAAATAAAACCAGTAAGATAACTGTTTAATAAATGTTTTGTTTTTGTATATTTTTTTTTTGTGAATTTTCTTTCAATAAATTCTTAATATTCAGTTGCGACGATTATAAAAACGCGTCTGTACACTACAAAAGTTGAAACTGAATGACTACAATGCTAAACACACATTCTGGGGTTCACGTTTAATCACTCCTAAGGGACGAATTTTGTTCGACACAATATCTAAAATGGGTTTGAATGTAGTTTCAAGTGGACAGCCAACATATTGGCCAACAGATCGACAAAAAATTCCCGATGTTATCGACTTTGGAATTCTGAAAGGTGTGCCCAGCGAGATGGTTGAAGTTGAAGCATCTTTGGACTTATTTTCAGACCACTCGCCTACAATTGTCACTATTTACTCACACAACATGTGATTTACCGATGACATCTGCACGTATTAACTGGCTGAAATACAGAAAATATCTGAGTGCTCATTGCTCGGAAAAAATGCCGCTGAGAACACCTTCAGACATAGACGATTCTCTCAGGTTGTTTGAAACGCATGTTAAACAAGCTGCTTTTAATGCTACTTCAAAAGAAATAAACCAACCAGTGAGATTTAACAATATTTTTCCTGTAGAAATAGAAAGGCTATTGACTGAAAAACGGAGAGCTCGACGAGAGTGGCAGCGCTACAGATCGCCCCAGCTAAAATTAAGGCTTAAGGAGTGTACCAAGCAACTTAGGAAAGTCTTGCAAACTCAAAAAACAGCTTCCCGTCAAAAATTCCTTCAAGAGCTAGATGCACCACCACAAACAGATTATTCACTGTGGCGTGCAGCCAGAGAACTTGTCTAACATTTCAAAACTATTTGAAAAGCTGTATATGAGCAAGCTGATGCCTATAGTGACTAGTAATGGATGTATTCCAGATCATCAATTCAGTTTTCGCAGACAACATAACACAATAGAACAAACTCACAGACTTGTGAATGTTGTTAGAGACACCTTTGAAAAAAAGAAATACTGCTCTGCGCTCTTTATTGATGTCTCACAAGCTTTCGATAAAGTATGGCACGAAGGTCTTTTCAACAAATTAACAAAAAATCTACCAGCAAACATCGTAAAGCTTTTAAAAAGCTATTTAATGGAACGTAAATTTGTAGTTAGGGAAGGCAATTTTTTAAGCCCTCCGCAGTCGATTGAAGCCGGAGTCCCTCAAGGCAGTATCTTCGGTCCCTTACTCTATTTAATTTATGCCTCTGACTTACCGTTAAGCAGTAGCATTCATACATCAACATTTGCGGATGATACAGCCTTTCTAAGCGTTCACGAAAATCCTGTAGAAGCTTCCCGCAACTTATGTTATGAGTCAGACTTGATCAACCCTCCTACATGAACATTTCGCAACTTGTTAACACAAACAGTCACCAGTTCATTGACTTGATCAGTGCATTGACTTGACCAATTGTGCAACTGTTTGCGTTGATAAATTGCGAAATGCCCAAAAGCTTACTAAGCTATTTTTATTAAATACAAACTGGGTCAGAAGAATAGTAATAAATAGCTGAGTAAGAATAATTGTGCAACATTACAATGTTAAAGAATAATAATTATTAAATACTAATAGATAGCTGATTAAGAATAATTTTGCAACATTAAAATATTAAAGAATAATTATTGAATAGTAATTAAGTATAAATAAGCTAGGTTTAAGAAATAGAATATTCAGTTGTAAAAGCAATCAGTTGAAAAAGCAATCTGTTGTAAAAGAAGACAGTTGAATACAGTTGTAAAAACAAAGAGTTATAAAGTTAATATTTATAGAATTTGAGTTTTATAATAATAAAGTTGAAAGATAAAAAGAAAATAATAGTGTATTAATTTTAAACATAACATTTTTGGCGCAGCCGGTAGTTCAATTTGCAGAGTACAGGTTTGATACCTTTCGACCAGGAAAAAAGTATTGTGATATTAGAAAGCTATTTTAGCTCAATTTAATTTCATAATACATAATCCTTGTTAAAAGAACTCGTTGTTTTTTAAGCTAATAGCACCAACTTCTAAAGGTTTTAATTAGCTATTTTAGCTGCCTTAAGTTGTATCGATTCTATTGGTAAACTAAACAACGACCAAACAAGCTACTCGAAGCAAATGGGACCAGTATATTTGGTAATTAATTTAATAAAATTTTTCAATTGTGTTATTTAAAAGTAAGGAGTAAACACAGCTCGTTGGCAGGGAATTTACATATTACGTGAGAAGAAATATTTAAATAGATAGGATAAAAATTTTAGGGAGATTTAAATCATATGGAGGATTTACAAGCGAAACTAAAGAGAACACAAGAAGAGTCAAGGGAAATTTTAGAACGAGTGTGGAGTCTTATTAGGTATCTTAACAACACAAAAGAGTATACAGAATTAATTAAGCATAAAATAAGAAGCCAAGGGAACATCACAGAATTCGAGAAGATAGATATTTTGTTAGAAGAATTACAGGGACTGCAGGAACATCAAAAAAATCCAACTATATCAGCGGAAATACAAGAATATTCCCAAGTGAACAGGATCTTGAAGCAGCAAAACGACAGCTTAAAGAAAACCGTTGAGGAAGCGGAACAGCAAATTCTGGAAAGCGAAGAAGAGACGCAAGTACTTAAAGATCTTGTGCAGCGTATTAACCCTAATTTGACTACGGATCAGCTGCAGCAGGCCATTGGGAACAAAAAAGAACTCAGAGATAAAACCCGACAAATCGAAACTCTGAAGGCACATATTCACGAATTGAAGGAAGGCAGAACGAGAAAAGAGATTTCCACTAACAACGTTACAATCAGCAACAACATGACAAGCTTCAGCGAAATTTTGAAAACTAGTTCCCATGTGGTACCGATTTTCTATGGAACAGATGGACCAGACCTCAGTACCGAAGCGAATAAATTTATTGAAGGGTGCATGTTGGAAAAGGATAAACTAGGGGAAACAGGTGATGTGGTCGACATAATTAGGTGTATAAAAACGAGGCTGTTTGGAAATGCATACAAATATTTACACAATAAGGAATTCGCAACTGTAGAAGCGCTTTGTATGGCTGTCCGAGAAAAATTTACGAAGACCAGATCATTAACAGAGGTACAGGAATTAATTTTTAATAGTAAGCAAAGTTCAACAGAAAGCGCGTATGAATTCGGAGAGAGACTGGAGGCACTCCTTAGTAATGCAACAGATCTAATTGCATCACAGTGGCAGGACGTTTCCCATCGAAAATCAATGATAGACCATTGTAACCAATCAGCTGTAAGAAGTTACATAAGAGGCTTACGAGATCCCAAGCTGGTATCAAACTTCATTGGTCACGAAAACAACGAGTTATCTACCCTGCTAAAAATAACCAAGAATGCTCAAAATCTATTGGATACTAGCATGTATTTTCCAAACGTCACAACAGTTCAAGGCGAAGAACCTTTACACGAAACGGTTAAACAACTGATAAGAGAAGTGCGACAACTATCCCTGAATAACATAACATTTAGCCACTCCATACCGAACAATAATATACAGAGGAACCCCACAAAATACTGCAGTTTTTGCAATAGACAAGGTCATTCGTTGAGCGAATGTTTTAACAAAAGAAACAGCACCCACTATAATCAAGGCAGATGGCAGGAGTATGCTGATTATAACTCTAGATCCAACCCGCAGAATTTTCCGTTAAATCAAAACAGAGCTCGTATTCAAGGCAACAACGATAGAGAACGACGGTGCTATAGCTGCAATCAACAGGGACATATTTCGTCCAATTGCCCTGGAAATAGTAACAACGGCAGCAGAAATGACAACAATAATAATAGAAGCAATAATAACGGCAATAGAAACAACTACACGCATAGAAACAATTACACGCATAGAAACTATACGAATGATTCGGGAAACGGGGAACGGCCCAGTCAAAATTAACTGACTGGAACGCCAATAAATACAGAGATAACTCAAATCAAACCAGTACTAATCAGAAAGAAAATAGAAAGCCACACTTGGTAGCCGCTCAAGATCAGACATTCAACATTACAAATTTGGATATCAATAGAATAGATATATCAGAAGAACCAGAGAACAGGAACCCGTATACGGAAACAACACAAACCAACAAAGAAACGAAAGAGAAGAAACGCTGCAGTTCACCAAGAAAGCCACGTCGGAGGAAAAATACTCGCATCACCTTGTTATCTGACACGAGACCCACAGGATCGACATGTCACGAAAGTAGAGATGTTTTAGAGAAAGTCCTGAATTGTATGGCAACGATGTTACATTACCTAATGGTGACATGGAACAATATGAAAATATTAAAATATAATATAAATGAAAAGTTAAAGGGAAAATCGATCTGCAGCGCTAGTAGGGAAATTTTAAATAAATTCCTGAATTATATGGCAATAATGTTACACCACGTAAATGTGGCATGGAGTAACATAAAAATCATAAAATATGATATAAAAGACAAGGTAAAGGGAAAAAGGAACTTCCTACGATATCATGCACACCACACAGAATCCAAAATAGAACATAGACGGAAGAGCTGTAATACTAGTAACGGAGAACACAGGACAGATGATGCATACATAACTTTTCCTTGTAGAGAAGCAAGAAAAGAAACACTACTATTGTTGGTGGACTCGGGAGCAGATACTACACTTATAAAGAATGAGGCTTTAGCACCACACATAAAAATCAACACAAATGAGCGGAAGACGTTGTTAGGAGCATTTGGAGGGAACATAAGTACAGAGGGAACCATAACGGTAAACCATAAAAGCATAGACACACTTTCTTTAAAAATGCACGTAGTACCAAAGGGAAGCAATTTGCCGGCAGATGGGCTACTGGGCAGAGATATGATGTGGAATAAATCAATAATGGACACAATTACAAAAAACGTGAAATTTTTTGAGAGCCAGCAGGAGATAGCTTCCTTACCACTTATTCCAGAATCCCCAAAGTTATATATAGCAGAAAAAACTGCTATCAAGGGTCGCTGCCAAGGAATTGTATCAGCAATAACAACAGCAAAGGGAGAAATAATAGTAAAAAAAGCAGAAATCATGCCAGGAGTCTTTGTGGGGGAAACCCTAACATCCATCAAAGAGGGAACAGCATTCATTCCTATCCTGAATACCAACGATTTTACGATAAACACAGACCACAAAATAAAACTGAATTATGAAAACCCCGAAAACTTCAGAATAGAATCAACGGCAAACATAAATACCACAGGTACCACGGACAATACGGCGAGAACAGAATTACTATTGAAAACATTACAGCTTAGCCCAGATTTGAATCCGGAAGAGCGGGTGTCGATCGAGAACATCTTGAAATCATACGACGACGTGTTTCATCTATCCGGGGATAACCTAACGTACACAAATGTACTCAGCCATAAGATACCAACCGACCCCAGGCAACCTCCAATTAATACTAAGCAATATAGGCTGCCTGAGGTTCACCGAAATGAAATTAATAGACAAGTAGGACAGATGATCAAAGATGGAATCATCATACCCAGCATTTCACCTTGTGAATTCCCCAATTCTGTTAGTACCCAAGAAAGCAGGAAAGGACGGGGAGAAAAAATGGCGTTTAGTGGTAGATTTCAGAAAAGTGAACGATGCTACAATAAAACAAATATTCCCCATACCGAGGAATGATGAAAAAAAAAAAAAGGGATATAAGAAAATAGAAAAATAAAAACTTTTTTGGAAAATTTAACATAAAAAAATAAAATATTTTAAATTGACTAAATAATGTAAGAAAAATTAAAAAAAAAAAAAAATATATATATTTGTAATTTGAAGCCTGTGTTCAAAATATTTAAATAAGAAAACAATATACATATGTATATATATATATAACAGCAATATATTATAAAACCAAAATAGTATTTACAATGTTAGTTTTCAAATAATAATAAACAAAACACTTTTATAAGTATATAATTTTAACACTTCATAAATATTTTTGGAGCTGCGTTGTACATGGCAGCCGATATGAGTTTACACAACAGCAAGTTCGACGATTACATGAGAGCCCTCTAATAAACTTAACATTTTAATTCAGATTTTAGAACTTCTTCTCGTGGGAATCTGGTTCACGGACGGAGAGATGCACATTGAGAAATTGGAGTCAGCTGATGGTTACGCTGAAATACACATGGGGTCGGTAAAAATAGCCTCAAAATTTGAATACATCCTACATCACATCGATATCCAACAAATAGCAGACTCTGTCAGCGAGGTCCGCCTTAACCTACCAAAGATACTACCGATTCCCTATAGGGAACTCATCATAAAAGAACTCGGTGAAATTGAGAACGGCATTCATACACTACTGCCAGGCCGCGTAAAACGTGGTTTGCTGAACATTGGAGGAAAGGTGATGAAGTGGCTCTACGGCACACTAGATGAGGAGGACCGGCAGCTAATAAACCAACATTTCGAGGTGATTGACGCTAACGGGCACCAAATCATCGAACAGTCAAATCAACAGGTCCACATAAACAATAGATTCAATACGTCAATTAACCAGATGGTGGAAGCAATAAATGAGAACAGGAAGACTCTGAACAGCTTGACTCAGATCAAGCAGGAATCAGAGCTCCAGCACTACCGCGACGTTGCGATTTTCCAGCTTTTCAAACTCATGGAGATGAAAAGCCAAGTGAAGACCGTACAAGAGTCCATCGCACTAGCGAAAATGAAAATTTTCAATCCAGCACTATTGACCATTGAAGAAATCCAGGAGTACAAAATAAATGTGGAAACTATACAAGACATGCAGATGGGAGTAGCATTACATAGGCATAGCAGCCTGATGTTCATAATCAGATTGCCCATCGAAACCATGAGTTTAAAAAAATCCCTAATAATACCCATTCCAAACGACAGCCACCACCAAATAGATGCCGAAAGAGAATACGTAGTGAGGAACGACAAGGGCGTTTTCGGGTACAAAGGTGAAAGAGATTTAAAAAGCTTAAGTCAACCGAAAATATGCGTTTTCAGAGGAAAGTGCAACCTGATCCTACACGAAGCAGAAACCGTAGAGCTAATAGAAGAAGGTACGATCGTAGTCAGCAATGCAGACAAAACACCAATGTCAACAAACTGCGACGACCGACGGTTAAACCTCACTGGAACCTACCTGTTTTCGTTTTACAATTGCAGCATAACAATAGGTGACCAAACCTTCGTTAGCCATGTCATAGATGTAACCCAGAAGTTTCTGTTAGTAAGAGGTAACAACAATGTGGCCACGGAAATTATACCTACCTTGGAGAATCTACACATATAGCAGATCAGCAACATCAACACGATCCGGGAACTGAAATTCCAGCAGAATGTTTTGAATAACATTACGTATACAACAATAATCGTTATTACGACAGCAGCAATAATAATCATTTGGGTTTTGTGCAAACGACATAATCAAATAAGGGTCAAAATAAACAATGAATTCCCGGAACGTGGCCCAGAGTTGAATAGAATTGTGGGAAACCATTTACAGGACCAGAATTCCCCCACGTTTGAAGTATCCAAATACACGTACCAGCATCAAGACCAACAACTACAACAACAGCAACAAGCTCCAATAGATTTAAACTCAGAACACACCAACTACATTTAAGATTTAGAATAAAAATCTTCTGACCCAAGGAAAACCATACATTGAGAAAACATCTATAATTGGATGTTTTCTTCCGCAAAGGGGGAGGAATGTTATGAGTCAGACTTGATCAACCCTCCTACATGAACATTTCGCAACTTGTTAACACAAACAGTCACCAGTTCATTGACTTGATCAGTGCATTGACTTGACCAATTGTGCAACTGTTTGCGTTGATAAATTGCGAAATGCCCAAAAGCTTACTAAGCTATTTTTATTAAATACAAACTGGGTCAGAAGAATAATAATAAATAGCTGAGTAAGAATAATTGTGCAACATTACAATGTTAAAGAATAATAATTATTAAATACTAATAGATAGCTGATTAAGAATAATTTTGCAACATTAAAATATTAAAGAATAATTATTGAATAGTAATTAAGTATAAATAAGCTAGGTTTAAGAAATAGAATATTCAGTTGTAAAAGCAATCAGTTGAAAAAGCAATCTGTTGTAAAAGAAGACAGTTGAATACAGTTGTAAAAACAAAGAGTTATAAAGTTAATATTTATAGAATTTGAGTTTTATAATAATAAAGTTGAAAGATAAAAAGAAAATAATAGTGTATTAATTTTAAACATAACACTTACAAGAATATATATCCAAACTGGAAAAATGGCTCAAACAATAGGTATAAACACATTCGCCACAGCACGCTACCAGCTGTCAAAATTAGAATACATGTGTGCATATGAGAATGATTATATTGAAGACAGCAAGGCAACACTGCAAAAGGGTTTTGTCCATGCTACTTTTGTCGTGTAGTCGAATTAAACTAATTTCTATTTCTGATGGCCACAAAACCAAAACAGTGTTGACAATATAACAAAATTCGTAAAGCAAATTAGTGATTAGAAATATTTTTTTTTGTAAAATAAAAAAGAAAATAACAAAATTTAAATGTAATAATATATATGCATCAAGAATTTTTATTAACTTTATTGTTATATGGAATATTGACTTGAGTAAAAAATACCAACATTGTTAAAGTTTTAAAAAAACTCACAGGGTAATAGCCCTTTTTACCTAAAAATGTTAGTGTATTTTTTTCGGCGCTCTCTCTTGATTCCGCAGTTTCGGTGTTCAAAACTTTAATATATTATTGATCATAAGTCCTACAATATAGAACGAATATAAACGACATAGGTATCATTTCAAATGCTCTAAATAACTCATTTAATTCTTAAAATTATCATTAAAGAAGCATAACTTGCGTATTTCATCGGTGACAGCACTCAAGTATACACCAAATAAAAGCATGGTAAGATCTCTGTAAAAGTGAAAAGTCAGATAAAAAATTTTAAAATAGAATTTCACTCGCAATGGGTAAATTGTTTTAAAAAATTTTAATACCAGTATAAAGGTATTTTAGAGAAGTTTAGAGTGATATCCACATCGTTTATATACGTTCCAAATTCTAGGAGTTATGGCCAATAAAAAATAAGTTTTGAACCCCGTAACTCCGGAGCCAAAAGAGATCCATGAGATGAATTTTTTCGGTCAAAGCGAAACCATACAAAGTGATGTGAGTGGCGAATTCAATTCGCCGTATTCAATTCGCCCTAGAAAACTTTAAAAAATAAAAGCGCTAAATATCACCACTGTAATATACATAAACAAATCGTTGCAACAATTCAGGATCAGCTGTTTACTGTGTATTTGTCGTCTCCAAAATAATTAAGTAGCTGGCTAAACGGCTACATCGGTAGCTAGCAGCATTTCTAGTCTTGTGTTCGTGTAGTCTGCTGTGGCCAATGTGTTTATAGCTAATGGCGTATAAAAGTTAACGAGCAGAAATGTGCACACGTCACTTTTACGTTGCGCAGGGAAACATTCCCGCCTATAAAAATTAACACCGAGACTATACCACAACACACTGTAGTCAAATATCTAGGCGTTCATCTTGATCGTCGTTTAACATGGAAATGGCATATAGACGCAAAGTTAACACAAATGAAACTTAAAGCAGCCCAAATGAATTGGCTTATTGGAAGAAACTCTATACTAAGCCTTGACTGTAAACTTCTCTTCTACAACGCGATCCTGAAACCAATATGGTCCTATGGAATCCAGTTATGGGGCACTGCCTCAGCATCGAATGTCGAAAGAATTCAAAGGCGACAAAATAAAATCCTACGTGCAATAACAGCAGCCCCCTGGTATGTCAGAAACCATCGAATGCATAAAGATCTAGACGTTCCGTTGGTGAAGACAGTATTTTCAAAACACGCGAAAAAATATATAAAAAAAACTTGAGTTGCACCCAAATCCACTTGCGCGCAATATTCTTCATTATAGAGGCCACACCCGGCTGAAAAGAAGGGATACTCTTTTTCTCAGCCGTTCACGAGAGATGTAAAACAACAAAAATTAACCGTTGAAATTAAAAATTTTGTTTAGCATTGGCTAAACTTACATTTAATATTTTTTAGATTTAAGATTTGAAAAACTTATTGATAATTAATAATCAAAAAAAAAAAAAAATTATTTAACGGTCAACACACAACCCTACATAAAACCATATTCCTTCTTGCGCAGACCTGACTATTAGACAATGCTCGAAATATGCTAACAATGTCTACCTAATATTTCTCTGATTATTAACATTTACGAATTTTAGCCTGTATAAATATTAACAAATATTCGTACATATATATCTTTTCTTTCCCTCTTATGTTAAGGTACCACTAAGAATTCTTCTCATAAGTAGTATATAAGCTAGTGTATTTTTGTTCAACTAATAAAACAATAGCCTTGCGAGCTCCTCGTAGAGCTCAGACTAAAACTAAAAAAGAAACAAACAATTTCTTTCAATTCTCTGCAAATATTCATATATTTATGTACATAGTAAATTTACATACATAAGCATTTTCCAAACAAGTTTTCTAATATAAACTACTAATAGAAACTATATTGGCAATTTTAGCTTTTGAAGTGCTAATATTTGACTCTTTACAAAACTTTAAATATATAAAATAACAATTATATTTCTAGATAATGTTCTTGAGAAAAAGCTATTACATATGTATTTTTTATTCAGCTTGTGTGCGTATATAAATAATTGCGAGTTAAGCAAAATTTATGAATGGGCAAATCCAAATCAATCAACCCCAATAAATCGAAATGTATTCTGCTTTCAAAACGTAGTAGAACCTTAAACAGTCCTCAGATAGAAATCAACGACAATAATATTGAATTTCTGACCTCTGCGCCAATCAATATATCATATTCTATAACAGACTAACCTGGTCTGATTATATTACTACATACTGTTGTAGAAAGAGTAAATGGAAAGCTTCGTAACTTGTGGACAGTCAAAGTTTCGACACCACATAAATGCAATGTCCAGTGCGCTACATCTTTCTGAAAAGACGAAGTGACTATATCTCCTCATCTTCCTACCAGATTTCTTCTGAAAATCAAATGCCTTATTTTTGCACACAAAATTATTATGTAGAGACAGCCTAAATATCTATACAGTATTTAACGGTTATAAGCACATCTCGTATAAGAAAAAAACGCTTGTAATAAAGAATTACAGAAACGCCATGACATTTTCTATATATTTTAATGTAAAAAGAATGTATAAGAAAACCGCGTATAAGAAAAAAACTGATATAAGACATATATTGCCATGCACCGTTAATGAAAATACATACATATAAAAAACATTTGTTATAAGAAATATTTTTACACGGCAATACTTTGTTTTCAAACAAAAATATCCAACTAAGACCGTATGTCCGGCCAACTGTGGATAATCCGGCCAACTGTAGATAACAAGGCACACGATGTTATTTTAATGACGTTGTGTGCGTTGCTATCTGCTCATGGGGAGCATAGCTGAGTGCTACCGGACGCGTTACAGGTTGCGGATAGTAATACGCTCCGTAGATATACGGAGTAGCTGCTATTTGTAGTAGCCGCGGACAGTCAGCGATTTCAAGAGGAGAGTCTCGGAGGGTCTTTCGAGTTCCCACAAATTCCGAGTATGCCGATGATCCTTGAAATGTCATGGCGAGTATTTGGCGCCATAAAACCAATAACCCACAGTATGTATGGATACTTTAATCGGCAGCCCCGTTACCACACTCGGATGCGATCGGCTAATTCCCGATCCATCTTAAACTTCCTTTATTAATGAACCCACAACAAATAAAAACATAAATGATAAAGTGGCCTTATGTTCCTCCATGGAATCCCAGGAATAAATATATACTCGTATATACAAGACCGTATGTATTTCCTTACACAAAATATCCAACTAAGCGTGTATGTACATACATGTGAACGTACAAACATATATACATATGTAGTAGGTTTTTAGTTTTTCATTTCATTTAAAAGAAACAAATTTCATACATATATCAGTATAAACGCTTATAAGAAATACTTTTCTTATAAAAAATAATTGCATAAAAGAAAAACACGCTTATAAGAAAAATTTTCGTTAAATTTTTTGAGTTTCTTATATCCGTTATGTACTGTACAACGGAATTATTTTTGGAAGATACGGTCGCGGTAAATTCAAGAGTCTATTATCTCAACGGCAATTTTCACTACCAGTCTCTGGAATAACCTACCTAACAATATCGAAACAATAGGCAACGCTAACACGTTTAAAAAGGTGTTATTTTAACTTTTTAAATAGTTTTGTACAATACAATTTATTTTAATATAGAATTTTAATTTGGTTAATATTCTTCTGTTGTTAAACAAATTGTTTTTTTTTATTACTTGTCTTGTAATTTATTTCTTATGTAATCACTTTTTATATTTTATTTGATATTTAACGTCACATTTATCTGAATTATTCACTAGCTATATAGCTTTTAATATTCTTCTCTGGTTGTGTTAGATAATATACAATAAACAACAACAAAAATCTAAAGTGAAATTGACTATTTACGGTTGGATATAAAAGGACATTTTCTCAATATAATGTATCAAATATGTATATGATCAAAACTTTTTTTAAAAGAAACAATCCCATTATTATGGAAGAAAATGGAGTTGTAACTCGAAAAATTATAAAACCAAACATCTTTTGAACTACCTTATTATACAGATTTATAATTTGTACCGGAAAACACATTAGATGTAATCTAGAAAACAAACTCGTTTATTATACTTCCATAAAATATTGTTTCCAATCTATCAAACATTTTCCAATCTATCAATTTATTTGCGTCAACTTATAATAAAAATTAATTCAAAATAAAGCTTTTGCCAATTTAATAAATGGAATAATTTAATTTAATTTTCATGATAAATACAGTTATTGATATAAATATGTAAGTATGCGTAGTATATAGGAAAAAAAATATACAAATCTACACTTACATATGTACATCCAAAGGTATGGATACATTATTTAACTTTTTATCCATATGCTTTCTTTAGACACATATCTAAGTTAATACTATTGCTAATGCAAAATTTTTAGCAATATAATCTTTTAATTACATATACATATGTACGGAAAAAATGTTTACATTCTTATAACAACAGATTTCACTTTTTAGTATTATTCACAATTTTTCTCAGTTTACATAATTTGACGTCAAATTAAAAATACATTTCAAACATTCAATTCAGTGCTTTTCACTTTCTTTCACGGTTTTACACTTTATTATGTTGGTTATTCTCCAAATGTTGCCTAAAATTCCGCACAATAAAATTCCGTAATATCCTTCTTTCTTTCGAGTTCAATATACATCTGTTTGGCTGTGGTGAAACATTATATTGTCAAGATAATTCATGATTTGGCAGTCCTTACGGTAATAAATGCTTGTGGAGAGCAAATAAATGCACGAAAATAATTGAGGAGAGTCAAGAATATTTATATTTTATTGCATGCAATAAATTTTTATTGGAAATAAACTTTTTGGGTTATGCGCAGGGCTTATTACAAATATTCCATATTACTGATAACATATGATAAAAATATGGGAGAATCACGGTCACAGCGTCTGTTTAGTATCAGCCGCAAAAATAGCTTAGGTGCCGTTTATACAAGACGAACGAGTGATTTGAGTGTATATTTTTTATGGAAAACAATTAAAAAACTGAGTGATTTTCATATAAAATTTACACTAAAATCACTTGTTCGTCTTGAATAAACAGCACCTTAATGTGCGGTTACTATAATACAAACAATTAGTTTGAGCATAAAATTTATATGAAAATCTCGCATTTCTTTGGGTGGTTCCCATACAAAATTTCTACACAAGTCTGCATTGTGGAAACAGCACCTAAAAGCGACGAGGTTTTTAATGTAATTTATTATTAATAAATGAATAATTGGCAACATTTGCATCATATCTTACAATTTTAGGAATTCATAAGTCTGATTAGAAAAAAGCGCTCTTTTATATAAAAAACAAGAGCTCCAATGTGGGACATCGCGAACAAAAATCATGCATGTTCGAAGCGCTTTACACAACAACAAAAAGCACCTCTCTCTTACAAACCTGTTTGGCCGAAGCTGTAGTTTTTTAGGTACTCAAACATTTAGAATGGAAACATTTTGTTTGATAGTGAAGAAAACATCGTTTTTATGTTCGGTACTCGGCGACATATTTGTTGGCATTTACTTTGCTTTTCGACATGTGCTTTATCCGTTTTTTCTGCCGTTATTTTAGGTGGTTTTAAAAAATTTCCCGGTAAAATAAGTTTTGTGGTAAAATAATTATATGTATATACGAGTATGTATATATATTGTGGAATATAAATGGGAGAGAAAAGATACATATAGAACAATTTATTTTACTCGTGCAGGATGGAGATTATCTGTACAGTGTGCGATCCAAGAAGTAAGTGGAGCGCATAAAAAAGGAACAGTCCTTTAATGAAATTAAAAATTATTTTGGATACAGAAATTGTCATTTATGGAACCACATGCCAGGTATAGTGAAGATAACATTAAGGTAATATTAACATATACAAATAGTTTTTCAAATTACAATAAATTTATAAAAATTTGTTCTTTAGACGGAGTGTTCTTCTTGAGGGCGGTGTTGGCTGAAGTGGTTAGCGCGTTGACTACTAAACAAACAAGGACTTGGGGCCTGGGTTCAAACCCTGGCCAGAGCAAGTCAATCAACATCATTAATTTCTCTAATGTACATTAGTGAGACATTGTATTAATTCTTGTCGGAATATTTAAGTGATAAAGGCACAGCACTGGTCACTAAAAACTGTTCCGACAGCGTTTGATGATATACAAGCTAATGTACACAACATCGCCCTCCTTCTTCCTTTAGCAGAAACATCGGCGAAGTAAAACAATTAATAAAATGCCTGCTAATACAGCTTAACAAAGTTAATGCGTCTACTTAACACCGGAGGCGCCTCAACACTGCCTTAAAAAAATGAACATAACGCACAAAGCAGAGTTGTGAAGGAGTTAAGTCTTCTAAATTTTCTACATCTATCTTCTCTACCCTATCCCTCTCCCTGAGTTCCGGCACAGTGCACTGCATACGTAGGGGTCATCCCCTGAGTGCTGGTCCTAATTAAAAAAAAACAAATTCGAAGAACAAGCTAGTTCAACATCGCTAACTGATAAAAGCTGCTTTGGCACCAACAGAGAACCCATGCAAACGTATAAAGGTAGTATAATTAATTTTAACTTCAACCTAGGTTAAAGATATTTACAACAACTATTAATTTATGAAATTTTTAACATACATACATGTAGGAAGTGGCCCTCAAGGGATAAGTCGATCGGACATACATATATAGACAGAATAGGGTTAGATAATTTAGTGAACAACATTGACCACAATTAAAGCGAGCGAGTAGAAATAGAATGAAAAGAAAAGAGACAAGACCATAGAGACAGGTTGATTATAAGATGTAAAAGCGTTAAGACTTGATTTAGGACAGTACAATGTTAATTAAATAATTATTACAATAGAGAGTAATAAATAATGAACTAAGTACTATTTAATATAAATATAAAATAATTATATACTTCTTAAACTAAATAATATTCATTAGAGCTACATACATCACTAAAGATTACATTTTAAACACAAAGTGTTAAGATTTTAATAAAAGTGAATTCTAATAAGCACTGTGTTTAATTTCAAATAAATAAAAAAGAGACATACATATGTATGTAATTTTGCATCAACAGGATTCTCTACATTAGGGGGCTCAACCGGGTTGCAAATTTCCAGAAGGTTCCGGAATAGATGAGTATAAAAGTATTTGAAAGTGAAAATTTAAACTTTGTCACTTGAATAAAACTTAATATAAAACAAACACCGTTAAAGAAGAGTGTATCGAATTAAAAAATTTTAAATTAAATCAATAAAAAATAAAGTATCATAACTAACTACAATTATTTTAAATTAATAGAAAGACAAAAAATTTAAACAAATGTATAGGGTATCTGCGTTCAATATTAAGTTTATATGTATGCTAAAAATAAAAAACTAACTGCCTATTTCAATATGTCGAAAAAAATTTTTCTATATATTTTCATTCGTATAATTACATTTGAAGCAAAAACAAATTCTAAAATTTTGTTTTTGTATGAACTGTATTAATTCATTCAGTTTCAACTCTCGTAGTGTACAGACGCGTTTTTATAATCGTCGCAACTGAATATTAAAAATTATCAAAAATTTCAAGTCAGAAAAACTATACAAAAACAAAACAGTTATTTTATTTTATTGGTTTTATTTTATTTTTTTGTAATGTGTAGAAAACATAAATATTTGCATACACAAACTCATGTAGTGAACACAAAAAAAGAGAATTCTAAATGAGTTCATCTTCTGGCAACAACAAAAAACCTACAAGCAGTAGGAATGTGTATTTTAACTTGGTTGCTGATGAGGACAACAAAAAAATAATTTAAACATAAACTTAAACATTACACAAAACACAAATACTCGTGCGCGATCATGCTCTCCATACATGTTAAATACTGATCGGGAAACAACAAGAATTGCACCCATTAACCAACTTGTCAGCTTTTCTGTACAAACAAACAAACAAACAAACAATAAATAACAAGGTGACCAAAGTGCACAAAATTAACAAAATTATAGATGCAGTAAGTGCAAATAGTATCACTATATAAAATTCAATCAGGTATGGATAGATACATAACCATGCTGAAAAGTGGAAGAAGTCCCACATCTGCTCAAATAGCGTCAACGGCAAAAGTTCCTAGATATGGAAAAAATATTAAAAATTCCGAAAATCGTTTCGCGATTTTAACTAAACAAGGCGATGAAGACACAACAACAACAACATCGATTAAACCACCACCCTACGTAACTCCAATTAAGAGCGGCAAAATCAACGAAACAAAAATTCAGGTAACTCAAGAAAATCATTACCGAAAAATAGTTTCTGATTTTGAGTCAAAAAATAAAAAAATTTACACATACCAACTTAAGAGTGCTTAAGGCCTTACAGTCGTCATAAAAGGTGTAGATTCTAGCGTGGATCCAGAAGAGGTAAAGTCAGGCCTTGAAAATAATGGCTTTAAGATAAATATGTTTCAAACATTAAAAATAGGGAAAAAATCCCCCAACCTGTTTTTAGAGTCGAGATACAGCCAGGTAACTTGAAAATAAAAACAAATGAATCGCACCCAATTTATGATTTCAAGTACTTGTTGCATCGAAGAGTAACCGTTGAGCTTCCACATAAAAGAGCTTGACCTGTTCAATGCCTGAACTGCCAAGAATTTGGCCACACCAAAGCTTATTGCAAGTTGCCTACCGTTTACGTTGTATGTGGTGAGTTACACAGTACCTCTAACTGCAACAAATTGAAAGGTGATCCTAAGGCAAAAAAATGTGGCGATTGCGGCGGCAACCACACTGCTAACTACAGGGGCTGCCCTCTATATACGATTTTTAAGAGCTCGTCAAACAAAACAACTAATGCTACTCCCGCTCAGCCTAAGACCCCTTTTAACTACTAACAACCATCTACCAGCCAGAATCAATATTCAAATGCTTTAAAGTCTAACACGACTATTGCCCAACAACAACCTTATGGTCCGTTTTCATACGCTAATATTTTAAAAAGTAACCAGACTACACCGCAAAAAACGGTACCAGCAAATGAAGATACAGGTTCTAATTTTAGTCGAATTGAAGTCTCAATAGAGAGCTTAACTCAAACAGTAAATACTTTTACTCTCAACATATGTATGTAGGATGCAGGAAATGTTGAAAATGCAGTCTACCTTGTTGCAGGCAGTATTAAACAAACCATGAACTTAAACATCTGTTTTTGAAACGCAAACAACATTTGCCAACATAAAAATGAAATACAATATTTCATAACGAATCAACAAATCGATGTAATTCTCATTTCAGAGACTCACTTGACGTCTCGAAGTTATTTTAAAATTAGTGGATTTAATTTTTACGACACCGAGGACCCTCGAGGTAGAGTTTGTGGTGGCTCGCGAATTTTAATAAAATTATACATGATTTTTATGAAGAATATCTTCAAGCAACAAATATTTGTATTGAAAATGATTATCAAAAACTTGTAATATTATCTGTCTATCCCCCCCCCCCCGCATTTTCAAATCCGAAAGTCAATATACGGATTTTTATAAATCACTGGGCCCCCGTTTCCTAGCAGTTGGCGACTACAATGCTAAACACACATTTTGGGGTTCACGGTTAATCACTCCAAAGGGTCGTGTGTTTGTTTGTTTTAAATTTAATATTTTCACATAAAAAAAAGACATGTGGCACTCGGGGACTGCCGCGGTAAAGCTATTGCTCAGCATTTTTTATCAACTTATGCAATTATATTATTACGTTTTGTTTAATAACTCCTTTGTTATTCTGGCAATACTGTAGGTTAATGATATCAATATGATGTCATATGTTAATGTTAATCAATAGCATACTTTAGGGGTTAACATACATTGGGCGATTTAAATACTTAACAAGACAAAAGACTTAAGAAACAAACTTAGTGATTTTTAGCGGTGATTTCATTGTTCTAAATCACGAATAAACAGCTGATTTTTTCTGTTTACGAACATTTTTTTTGTATCTTTAAGAAATTTATCACAAAAATATAATAAATTTACGAATTAAAGTTAAAGTTTTTGTAAATATATTGTAAAAATGCCTGAAGAAAGTTCGTTAGCAATAATTGATCTAAAACCAAATTTAAAAAGAAACTGCAAAAAATACATCGTCCCTAAAGTTGTAAATTTTTTAGGTTGTTCTAAGTAAAAAAATTAACTTTATTGCAAAAATAGATAAAGAACAAATCATTTTAAGTGTGCGTGATAATTTTATTGCAGATTTTAAAGAAAAATTATTAAAAAAAACTTAAAGTGATTTGAAATCGTCATGCTGTTAGCTGACCGGTCACGAAATTTCCAACATTTGTGCGGCCAGAACACCTTTTCAGTGATTTGAAATCACTTTACGAAAAAGTGATTTTCAGAACATGCCTGTATGTGTTTTATTTTAAATAAATTTAAACAAATACCACGAAATTTTATTTTTCAAAACAAATTTTATTCATCAAGAATTTTTTACCGTTAGTTAGACAGTCTACTTAGGTTTTTTTTGTGTTTACTTGATATTGGTACTAGCCAGGGCGAATTCATAACAAGTGATCGCACTAATAAAATAAGTACAACATGTAACAAAAATCCCAAGCATATTGTTTTTGTTAAATCATCGTACAATGTCAAACGCAAGAAGCAAATAGTGTATTTTGACATCCGATAATGATGAAAATGCAAAAAAAAAAATTTAAAGGCTGTACTTACAAGTTCACCTGTAATGAAATCGCCTTGGATACTAGCACAAGACTGGTTTCCAAATAAAAGTAAGGAGTTTTTTCTTGACAAACAAAACAATGTTATAAATAAAAGTATGGTTCGAAACAGGGAGAAAATTACATTGAAAATGTACTGAACGCTTTCAGTACATTTCAAACCGTTCGAACGATTTGAAGCAGTTAGTTGAATTTTGGGCCAAAATAGATTAGAAAATACCATCAAACATTCCAAAGTGCCACAAGTGGCCCAATTGTGCCATATTTTCCATCACTGGCCTGTAGTGCGAAAAATTGTGTTCCTACACAACAACGGCGAAAAAGAACGAAAAGGGGAAACGAACAATTTCTGTCTGCCTATTAATTTCCAATATGTAAAAGCTACATACAAGTTCAAAAGAGAATTACAAAAATGTCTGCCCTTCAGTTGCCAATATGTAAAAGGGGACTAAGCAAAACCACGGCAAAAGTTTTTAATATCATGCAGAAAATATGTTACACATACATCCCACTTTTATATCATCTGCTGCTTATCAATTCGCCTGGATTGTGTAGTACACAATGTGTACTATTGAATTTTATACCTTATAAGCTTACCAATGGTTATAGCTTATTTTGCCAATGCTTATAGCTTAGTTTATTATAAACGCTTTCTGACTACTAAAAACAGTTACATATACATATGTATTAGAGTTGTCAACCGATTAAGAATAATTCGATTAATCGATCAAACAAAACTAAATTCTTGTTCGAATAATTTTAAAATGCCGATTTGCGAATAACGAATAAATCGATTAATTAATGTCAATTAATCGAACAACTTTTTTTAGTTTAAAATGTTTAAATTTGTTTGTATGATATGAAACAAAGCGAGTCCTTTATATCAACCAAATACATACATATTATTTTGGATGTTTGCAGTTGTTGTCGAACTGTGCATTACCTACATAGTAGTCGTGCTATGTTTTGAATGAAACGTTAAAAAATTTTCAAGAATGGGGTTTTTTCACTCTCATGTGAATAAATTAGAAATACACAAAAGCCAAAAAATTTAGCTCGTTTTGGAAGTATTTTACCAAGCACAAAAATGAAAAAAAAACAAAGTCACATGTAACATGTCCTAAAGTATACAAAATTGTTGGATCAACAACAAAAAAATTAATAATTCTTTTGCAACAGATATACGAAAACGTATTAAAATAAGAATAAATGAGGGACGTATAAAATTTTTAAATACGTTAACAATATTTTTTAAATTCTGGAAATTTTCCGAGCAATGAAAGTTTTTAAAAAATTCTTAAAAACGTGAATCTAAAGAATAAATTATACTCCAGGTTATTTTATGTTGAAAGTAACCACAATAATTCAGATGAAAATAATGATAAAGAAGATGTTACTAGTAATGAAATTAACAATCTTTTATACGAATTAAATAATTATATTAAAAGTATTAAAAATTCAAAATATAAAAAGACTTCAGCGATATATTAGACGATATGGTATATTTGAAAAATAGTAAAAAAAGAACAGAAAAATTAGATAAACTATTTTATGCTCTTCTCACAATATCACCTACCTCGACAATTAGCGAAAGATTTATTTCAAAAACCAAAACCAATACAAATAAAATATTAATATTAAGGTGTAATGAAATTTCACGAAAAGGTTTGGGCAGCGAAGCGCACCGGATGCAGGCAGTACGTAATTAAGTAAATTTTCTAAATCGATTTTTTTTTTAATTTAACAAGAGACTTTGCTTATGCTATATACTTATTTTTTGCAGAAGTTATATGTTAATATTAAACATACTCGTATCTATCGTATAAAAATTTTTGTTTTTTGACTCAAGATCAGAATCTATTTTTCGGTAATTACTTTCTTGCACTACCTGGATTTTTGTTTCGTTAATATTTCCGCGCTTAATTGGAGTTACATAGAACTCATTTTCTCCAATTAAGGAGATAAGGCTTTTTACCAAAAAACTAGAGTTCTGCTCTCTTAAATATATCGGTGGAGCTTTACTCGACCTTGTTCTAGTTGTGTCTTCATCGTCTTGTTCAGATAAAGTCGCAAAACGATTTTCGGAATTTTTGATATTGTCTTTTCCATCTCTGGGAACTTATATACTAATTATGAGAATAATTCTTAGGGGAACCTTAACATAAGAGTAAAAGAATAGAAATATATATTATTGTTGGGTAATCATATTTAGCTTCCCACTATTTATGTATGGCATGTGTTCAACAGTTTTAAAGTCCAACGAGTGCATACCTAAAAGCAACAGATACTCTGTATTGCTTATATTTACAATCAAACAAATGCAGTTAATAAATGTGATTCATTTAAGTACATTGTGCTGCTGCACTTCATTAACCGTACAAGTGTCAAATTACCGTCACACAAAATATCTTGCTTGCAGTTTGTCAACGCTTGCATGTTGCGGTACTGTTGAATTGCAATGTATACTACACACTGTTGGTCACATGCTACACCGTGTTCCCATTTGAAAATGATATGAAGGTAAGTTCTAAAAAACATGAAATCAAAATGTTTTATTTATGTAACACAAATTTGGAGTTAAATAGCAAAACTCAATAATTCCACTTGAATAATTTTTTGGGTAAACCTAAAACTAATAAAATTAATTTAAGGTTTTTTTGTTAATAAATTTTACATTTATATGAGCATGTACTCAAGTATTTATGTTTATTTATTTGTTGTGGGTTAGCAATATCTAGATATATATTTCGTTGGTAGCTATTTTTTTGTAAAAATTTTGTAACGGGGAGATTTGCTTTTCATTTTTGCCTTATAAAATACTTTTAATGGCAACCAGCGGTTGTCTAATTGTATAGGTGTAGAAAAGTAAACACATTCATAATGGAAAATTATTGTTGTTTGTGTTTGAAAAAATTTTTTTAAAGGCTATTTTTATGCTTTGTAATTCACAACGTTAGCATTTGGTTTTTCAACTTTTGACTGTTCTTTCTCCATTTTAATTTTATAATAATATTTTTATTTATATTATTTATCTTAAAATTATTAAGATGTAAAATGTGATTATTAATTTACTTTCATTATTTTATTTTAATTATTAAAATTTAATTTAATTTCACAATTCACAATTTCACAAACATAATAAATTAAGTTCAATTTTTTTATCCATTATAAAGTTATAAAATTTTTTTTTTTAAAAATTTAAAAATAATTAAAAATATTCTTGAAGTGTTACTTTTTGTCTTATTTTATTAAGCTTTAATTTTTATTTAAGTAATAGTTTAATTATATTTTTATTTTAAGTGCCTTTGTTGGCGTTTTTGTAAATAAAAATGTTTTTTTTTTTAAGATTTTAGCTACGAGCTATTTAGTAATCAAAAAAAATGTTTGCCACGAGCGGTTAACGCTTATTGGCCCTAGTGTGCGACTTTAGTGCACCACTTTTAATATAAAGGTGTTATGATCTTATAAATACATATTTAAAAAAATATTGTTGTAGTTGATTTTTCTTTGTGTTGATGTCTTCCTTCTTTTATTAATGCCTTTTGGACGGGCGGACTTTTATTTTTTTCAAAGTTAGGGTGCCTTTTGGCCAGGCCTCTTCTTATTCTGCTCATTCCTAGGTGCTTAGTATTTTACAGCACTCTTGGAACTGGCTGGCTGCTCTTGTTTCTTTTGGGTGCAGTTTAGTAGCACTCGCTGAAGAAGACTGGCAGGATCGCCATGTAATAAAATATAATAGTTTTTATTTATTATTTGTTTTGTCTTAGAGCTTGTATAGTTGGAGCTCCTAAGACTGATGATTTATTAATTGTATTTTAAACTAAGAATAATTCTTAGGGGAACCTTAACATAAGAGTAAAAGAATAGAAATATATATTATTGTTGGGTAAGCATATTTAGCTTAGCCACGATTTACTTATGGCATGTGTTCAACAGTTTTAAAGTTCAACGAGTGCATACTTAAAAACAACAGATACCTTGTGTTGCTTATATTTACAATCAAACAAATGCAGATAATAAATGTGATTCATTTATGTAAGTGCATTGTGCTGCTGCACTTGATTAACCGTACAAGTGTCAAATTACCTTCACACAAAATATCTTGCTTGCAGTTTGTCAACGCTTGCATGTTGCGGTACTATTGAATCGCAATGCATACTACACACTGTTGGTCACATGCTACAGTCCATTTTATACATATTTGTTTCACGTAATTTTGTAACAAAAAAATTATTTGCATTTGAAATGAGAACTGTCAAGTCGACGCAAATACATGAGAAGTGTAAACAGCTAGATTCACAAACATGCTTCAGAAAGAGAAACAAGTATTATGCTATGTTTACACGGAACATGTTTCGCGCTCAATTCATGCTTCACACCACAATTATGAGCGATGCAACATGCTTCGCCATACAAAATTTGAGAGCGGAACAAGTTGGATTCATATTGAATCTTCTTGCGAAGCATGAAAAATTACCGTCTTATTTTATCCGAACTAGCTGTCGAACTAAATTATTTTGACAAAAAAACCCCCCTTTAATTAAAAGTGAACCATTGAATTAAAACTATAAATCTAACAAATCAATAGAAACAAAAAACGAGTTTTTGCATTTTGAAAAAAGCATAATAATTTTAACTTCCTTTTTTTGTCCATTTTAGATAAATCAAGAAATTTTGTGAAAAATTATTTGCTCTTATAGAACTGTCAAATCGAAGCAAGTACATCAGTCTTGTAAACAGCTAGATTCACAAACATGCTTCAGAAAGCGAAACCAGGGATTCATCTTGTGTCGTGTGAACATAGTATTACATATTTTTAGCTGTTGAACAAGTTATTTTTTATGTGTTTTACAGCATAGAAACAAAAAATCGATTCGTTAGGTATCGAGTCGAGTAGCATCATTAGAAAATCTCGCACTATGGAAATGAATTTCGATTCGAATGTAATTTCGCTCATAAGTGCCAGAATTTGCCTCCAGATTTTGCAAAGTAAATTTCCACTACTATAAACTAAGTTATAAATTATAAATGCTATAAAAACAAACAGCCCAATTTCCGCTACAAATATTTAGATGTAAGTACATACATATAAATGTATCATAGATATAAGAAAATACATACATATACATATGTACATGAATGCAAATCAAATGATATATGTATGTACATACATATGTACATATGTATGTACATTAGACCGTATCACGCTATATGGGGCGAAAAAAAAGTTCGCCGTACGCACCCTAATATGAAGTATTTTTGCAAGATGATTGGAAAAAATTTATTTTTTTTTTTTTGCCGAACGTAGGGGTCTCCATTTTACAATTTTCATTATAACTCCGGCATTTACTGTCGGATCTTAAAGTTTGATACGTCGATGTTTTTATCTCGAGGAGATCAATGTTTTGTGTAAAGAAGAATTTACGCCAAGTAACCCGTTCTAGTATTAACTCACTATATCTCAGTTCCTACCACCCTAATGTGCCACCTTAATGCCAATAAATTGAAGCTCGCAAAAAAGCATTAAACTTTTGCAAAGAAAGTTTTTCTCTAATTCCAGCAGAACTATTTATGTTTAATTGTTTTAGTTTTTTTTGTTGCCGAACGTAGGGTGGTTTTTGAGTTTTTAGTTATTTCTTATGTATTTACAGTCGGATCTTAAAGTATGATATATCAATTTTTTTTTACAACGATACCAATTTTCTGCATCAAAAGTCATTGATCTCAAGGATCTTTTTCTCGTACTTAAAGAGTAAAACCTATAAAAAACATATGAATACATATTTTATTGTAGTAGTGAATGCCGGAGTTATAATGAAAATTGTAAAATGGAGACCCCTACGTTCGGCAAAAAAAAAAAAAAAAAAAATTTTCCAATCATCATGCAAAAATACTTCATATTAGGGTGCGTACGGCGAACTTTTTTTTTGTGATACGGTCTAATGTACATATTTATTATTTTGTGAAACTGAAGACTAATTGCCAGTTTTTGGCTTCATATTTAAGTGCATACATACATATGTAGTTTGTTAATTTTTTATTTAAATTATGATTTAAATAAGATTTTATTTTTTCAGTAAGTAATTAAAGTTGTTATTTATTACTCGTACCTATGAATGTAAGTTAGCACTTTGTAATATAACAAATTTCTCAAAAGAACATCTGACTAGAACAAATAAAGAAAAAAAATATATTATTATTTATGAAATCTCGGAAAACGGCGTTACGTAATATGTGCACAGCCCCATAGAAGCTGGTGAGAAAACAATGTTGCTGACGTCTTTTATTGCTAAAATTGCGCCAAAAACCGTAAAAACATTGTAATGCAACGTATACAAAATTTTGTACCATTGTGACAATACAAAATCTACCCCTTTTTAAGGGTATTGGCAAACTATAAAAAGTGTTAAGGTAGGATCACACGATTGCCCCAATTCACCAATTACACGGTGCTACAGTGAAAATATACTTGGAAAGTGACCTAGTGTAAGTTGTAGGCATTATTAAGTAGATCACAAATCAATTTTTAAAAGTTCGGAAACACCCCCAAATTTCGGAGTTATTCCCAAAAAACTTTTTTCGGGTAGGTCCGAGTACTTATGAACACGTAACTCAGTTGATTTTAATCCGATCTTCAATTTTTGAACGCTTTATGAAAGACAAAGAATAGATCTTTCCAACCGTATACATTTTATGCGCTATTAATTAAATATTGGTAGTAATTTTCGTAATATTATCTGCAATTTTTTTATTTTTTTATGTTTTTTTTAACTTTGAGTTCTTTTTTTCAACAGGATAAGCCCTTTTTTTAAATATTCAGTCTTCTTCATCGGTTTATAGTAGGCAATCTGCTACTTTATTGTTGTGGTGCAGGTCCAGAAATTCTTTTGCGTAGTTATGTGGAATAATTTTTTTTTTACAAGACTTTTTAAATCATTGTATTTTTGGTAAGCAATCGGTAATTTAGTGGTACATAAATTTTCATTTGGTTTAGCGTTATTCACATTTCCAAGTGAAATTTCGGAATATTCAGCATCATCTGCCATAGATCTTTTTACAAAAATATCACGTTTGCTCTTTTTTAAAAGTACTATATTTATGGTATAAATATGAATATTTACATTCTTTTTAAAGAATTTGTTTGCGATGTCTTTAAAACCCATAAAAATTAATTAATTCTGTCCGTTGCGATCTTCTGGATTGTTCAATTTTGTTATTATAATTTAAAAAAAACACAATATTTTTCTTTTTTACCTAAAAATTATCACGAAGAGTTCCGATGCACTTGATAGAGATATACTCGTATGTACTTGGAATGAATAAATTTAATGCAAATATTTCTTTACCCTAAAACAAAAAATTCAAAACTACAATGATTAAAACTAAAATTATAAAAAAAGTATTTCACTGGGCACCTTCAGGATGAGCGTCACACTGTTAATATCTTGAATAATTTTTAAAATAAGTGATATTTATTTGTAATAACTGATACTTTATAATGAATCACATACGCAAAGAATGGCGTAAGTTTAGTTTGAAAAATTTTCCTGACGCAAAAGTGTCGTAAGCAACAAATGTAAAAATACTAATTTTTGTTAAGCTTACGACAAAGAAAACACTGGTATTTTTCAAGACGCAGACGGTGTAAGTGAATTTTTTTTCATTATACAAATATGAGACCGGGACCAATCGACGCAGTATTTTTTTCTGATAAAAATGATGCAAAAAAACGTATTTTAGATTTTTTGTCAGTTACAGCGTTCTTTAATTCTTGAGACGATATTTTAATTGCAGTTTTATTATGGAATTCGATGACTGTATTGAAATTGATGATTCTACTGAACTTGTGTACCTTTCCCTCGTTCAGCAACCACAAACACCTTTGCCCAAAAAAAGAAAAAACCATGTGTATCTTCATCTTGGACTTACAGTGGTATACAGGAGCTGATACAAGCCGTGAAACAGCATACATGTGTTTGGGAATATTCTTCCTCAGACTACAAGGATCGGTATAAACGGGAGCAGTCATGGCGGGAAATTGAAAAAATTTGTACAGGGCACACGGTGGAAGACAGCAAATCCAAATGATCCAATGTCAAAAGGGCCTTTCGAAATGTGAAAAAAAAACTTAAGGCAAAATCTGGCCAGCGAGCCGAAAACATCAAGCTACAATGGCCGCATCGGACTGCAATGCAATTTTATAATCACCATTCGACATCAAAAAGCTCATGTACAGTGTCAACGTTAGATTTGGAAGCTCAATTAGAGAGCAGTACGTCACAAAATTCTACCCTTCCTGAGATAGTCAAGCTAGACAAAACCAACATGTTGCAGCGTGCAGTCAAGTGTTTAGAGGCGGAAGAAGACAATTGGCATGCGATCGGGATGTATTTGGCATCACAAATGCGAGAAATTGCCAAGAAAAACATGAAGACTGCCAACAAATTGCACTTGCAGCTTGTTAAAGCCGTAATGGATGTAAATTTGGAAGCAGAATAAGAAAATTAAGCCTTCATGCATAAATGTGTTTCGTTGTTTTTATTTTTAATTTTAAAGTGTTTTTTTAGATATTGTTTTTGTTGTTGTGATATTAAAGTACCTATAATCCTCACAAAAACATAAATTTGAATGTGTAACAAAAGAGAACTTGGTCCAAATTTTGATCTCAGTACTTTTTATGGTAGAGCTTTTTTGTAACCACATTTATGTTTTTGTGAGGATCTCACTACTTTTTAAGTTATCTTTTATAAAAACTTTTTCAAAATTAAAGTTTCTAGTCTGTATTCTTTAAAACCTAAAACTTATAGCTTTCCATAAGTACAACTTGTATAAAACTTTTCAATAAAATCCCTTGAGTTGAAAATAAATGAATTTTTGGATATGAAATTAAAAGTTTAAATTTTATTTTATATATTTCATTATTTATATATATATATATATATATATATATATTGCCAAGGCAATTCTCCAGTTGGAGACATAAAATAATTTTCTATTTCTTCACGAACAGCCTTTGCTTCACTAATTATATAAGAACTTGGAACATTTTCTGTTCGATTCACAGCAGCCAGTGGAAAGTCATTTCCCCATGTGCCCGGAATAAAAGCACCGTTGTCATCATAGCGACCAGTAAGCAACGACGTTGTAGAATTTACCTTTTTTTTAACAAAAAATTGTGCAGAGCACAGCAAGCTAGAATTTAAGAGGTTTTTTTCTGCATTTAGCTTGGAAGGACATGAAAATATTTGGAAGCGCTTCGTCATAATACCAAATGCATTTTCTAAAATACGTCGTGCTCTGCATAGCCTGTGATTAAATATTCTCTGTCCTGCAGATAAACTTTTACCAGAGTATGGTTTCAGCAATTGTTTCTGAATGCGGAAAGCATCATCTGCAACCAAAACAAATGGAACGTTTGCTTGACGACCTGGCAAAGGTTTTGGTAGTGGCAAATTTAGATCATTATTATCCAAAGCACGTTGAAAAGAGCAGTTTCCGAAAACTTCACCATCCGACACGCGACCATTACAGCCAACATTAACATATAAAAAGTTGTATTCGGCATCAACAACAGTCATTAGCACAATACTGTGTGTACCTTTATATTTGTAGAATGTGTTTCCTGAATTCGGTGGTGCTACCATTTGCACATGTTTGCCGTCAACTGAGTTACATGATTGCCGCATACTGTGTCAACATTGAGAAACAGCTGTTTTGTTAAAATGCACTTTTTGTTTTGCTAACATAAATACCACAGAATACAATAAAGACTTATGATTTCTTCTGTAAAGAAAATTTCGGCAAAGGAGTTTGTGATTGCTGGTCGGGGCAGTAAACAAAATTCGCGTCCAGTGTATCATTTTGTTATATTATGCGGTCATCAAATTCAATATTTAAACTACAAATATATAATAATTAATACGTTTACAACAGTTAAAATTAATTTTACATACAGATATATTATTCCACGACTAAACAAAAAATAAATATTGGCGCGTATTGCCCACTTCGATTGCCGCACAAGAAACCAATATATGTATATTGGCGCAATTAAAACATTTTATTGTCGTATTATTGTCTATCGAGTAGTAACACGATTGTCGAAGGTTGCCGTATGAAGCAATAAATTGGGAAATTACACGATTGACGCATTAAGTAAACCAATAATTGGTGCATTGCGGCCGACGAAAATCGGTACATTGTGCCGATAGTGGGATCTAAGCTTTACACATTGGAAGCGCAACATTTTTGCTCAGAAAAGAAAACGCCATTAATTATTATTTATGGCATCGGGAATTTTAAAATTGTACCAAATAACTTGAAAATTGTACTTTTTTTACCCTAATTGTACTAAAATACATTTTTTTTTTAATTTTAAATTAGTTTTATTTAGATTTATTAAGAATATATCAAAAAGGGTACATTAAATTTCATTTGTATTATAATATAACAAAAAGCAATTCAGCATTGAATATGTATAAATCAATTACATATAGAGAAAATTAAAGTACTACGTACTAGCTTTCAAATCGATTTCGATATCACAATTAGAATTTTGATAATAGCTTTCTTGATATACATACATATTTATATTATAACAATTCCAATTTTGTGAATTCAGTAAATCCTTTGGATAAAGCCGCAAAGTGTTGCAGTTTGTAATCTGTTTCTCTCTTTGCTTTTAATTACATTTAGGTAAAAAAATATTATTCCTCTTACAATTTTTGAAAGTTCTGGAAACATGATCTCATTTGCTTCATTTTTTATTTTAGCAACTGTCGCCCAGAAATCGCTAATATACGAATCTTTGTAAGATTTTAATATTTGAACATCAGCAAGAGCTATTGCGAATTCATAAATTTTTTCTGTTGAAAACTGGTTAAATAGTTGATATTCTTCTCAATTAGTATCCACTTTACGAAAATTGTAAAGATGGACAATTGAACGATGATGAGAGGTGTAGCGGCCTTGAAATCAGTACTGATACGTTCTGCTAAAAACTGATTGGATATAAATAATAATATTTTCCAACACAAAAAAACTCTTAGTAATTTTGAATTTTCATTAATTCAATAAAACTGAACTTGAGCCTGATAATATTACTTTTCATATGTCCAATGTAAAAAAATTTTTTTTAACTCCTTTTGCTTCTAATTCCTTTGAACATTCTATGCCAACATCAATTTTAGCAACAACCAAATTACTTTCCTTATCGTCAATTAGTACATCCATTGTTATAAAAACCAACATCCTCAATACCATTGCACTGTGGTCGTCCCCATTGGCCAAAAGTAAAAAAAAATTAAGTCAAAATTCTGGGTAAAACTGTGGCAACACTATCTCACAATAGATTTTGCTCTATCAAATTACTTTTGTTTTTGCTTTATTCCACCCATCCTCTTTAAGAATAGCTGCAAAAGGCAGACCAATAAAATAATTTTGTTTCACAGCGTGAGTAACTGTCAAGTGAAGGTCCAAAATAAAACGTTAAAACCTCTTTAAACAAGATTGCTTAAACAATTGAAGAATTAAATATTGTAAAGAAAGGTATTAACTATTATTTAAAAGAATTAAAAACTTCTAAGCATGTTGTGTATATTTTATTAAATCAATTTATTATATGTGCCTATTCATTACTAACTCGTGTGTAGACTTAAATTTCACTTCGAGTTTTAGTTGCGAAGTCGATCGAAGTCGACAACCAAATTTTTTGTAAAATGTTTATCAATATTTACAGATTATATGATGTAAATTTCAGCTGCGGAAATTTGTGATGTGTTGAGTTATCTTCAATAGATGATATATTATCTATTACTATACTATAATAAAATAAGATACATACATAACATACATTCTTTATTTATTATGGTGATTTTATAGAATTTTAGAAAAAAAAATTATGGAATGAGGATAGGATCTCCGGAATGCCCTTTAATGCTTTTGCCGATTTTAACCAAAACTTATTTTCAGGATCTAAGAGAGGTCCTTGAATCCTTTTACAGATTTTAACCAATTTTGGAAATTGGTGTCATTTAAAGATACTGAGATGTGCCAAATATTATTCACCTATGATAACTCCTTCTATTTTTGGCCGCTCTTTGTATGAAACGGCAACCACTGTGCATCGCCTTGAAATCATCGAAATATAGATGAGAAAAACGCCGCCAAGATACATAAACATATATGTATGAAAGATAATGGTAACATAACGCAAAATTGATAATAGGTATACTGAAAATGTGAAATCCCCAAATCCCTCCCCACGATAATCTGTCCACAAAAACCAGCTAAAATCCCCAATTTGGGGAGAAATTCCCACACCTGGCTACACTGCTTCGAATCACAGTATTTCATTCATGGTAAAACTAACAGGTATGCACAGTTGGACAACAACTACAATAATCCAAGAAACAACATGTATTTTGTTAGTGTAAAGTACTCGCTTTAGATCAAAATACACAAACAAATTAAAAGCATTTTCTTAAGCTAGATTTACACGATTGAAGGTATTTTGAAGTCTTATCAAAATTTTGAAAATTAATTTTGATGTTCTATTTACACGTTTCAAAAATTTGATCAAAATAATCTTTCAATATATTTCAAAATCTTTTGATAAAAATTTGATCAAAATTTGTTGAAGTTAATTTACACTATTGGTAAACTTTTTATATTGAAAATATTTCATACAATACTCAGAGAGTATATGTATATACTCTCAGAGAGTATTTGTATGGTGCTTGTTCTTCTTTTGTATATCAATACAAGATTGAAGCCGATACAATATACACTATATTTCACAAACACAAACAAAAGCGTATTTCATACAAGAAATGGCAATACAGGCATATTTATTAAAAATTAATTAAAACCCAATAAATCGAAATAAAAAGTTATTTATTTTGCAACTTAAAATAATCACATTCTGTTTCTATGTATGTATGTATATAAAAAATAAAATTAAAATATTAAAAAGAAATCACATTCTGTTCACATATACATACATACATAAAATATTGAATCAAAAGAATGAACATGCTGTCAAATTATTTATAGTTATCAATATTGCCAGATGCGATTTTGATGCTTATTTACACGGCATCAATAAAATCTTCAAAAGTTTTGTTCAAAAAGTTTTGATCAATATATTTTGAAGAAATTTTGCTGTTTACACGAGTTTGAAGCATTTTGAAGAGGAATTTTGAAGAAAATATCAATCGTGTAAATCTAGCTTTACGCATGAGTACCATTATTTATGTACTCTCTTCAAACTATATCAGTCTGTATGAAAATTTGCTATAAAGCGAGCTCAGTCAGCTGTGCTAGTAAGCTCACCTGTTGGATAAGCCTTGATTTTAATGTAATCTTACGCTGCCTTTACACATGAAAGTAGTTTCATGAAATTTCTGTATACGTATTATAAATAAAAATTGTGATAAAATAGACGACTTTCTTGAAAATTTCTTGTCTGTTTACACAGGAAAGTGAAAGTTCATTTAAAATATGTCGTCTATGAGAAAGGTTGCTAAAATTGTTATTCTTGATACGCAATGAGCGAATTTTCTTCTTCAGCTACCATACACATTTCACTTGCAATATTTTCATATGCTTTATTTTTTTAAATCGTTCCGCCTATATGATTTATTGTTCATATCCCATAATATTGGGTATGACCGGTATAAATTAATTAATTTTATAGTATTTTGTAAACTTAATTTTTCCTCCATTTTGATCGTTTTGTGTACTACATAAAAAGAGTTGCCAATATACATACACATAGACATCAATAGGGCAATAGTTGGAAATAATTACAATTGATAATATTTTAATGAATTTATTATTACAAAACAAATGAAATGGCTTAGTTTTGTATATATAAAGAAAAATACTGTAATTATATTCATATATATGTACAAAATAACTAAAATGTTGAATTATCCGTTTAACACAATCCTGTAACTGTGTACAAGTCTGTTTAGTGGGCAACACTGTTTCCCGTTCTGTCATTTTACTTTCAGAAAGTGTCAGAAAATTACTGTCTTGAAAAATTCGTTGAAAGCTGAGTGGAAAGTAGAAAACGTTTAAGTGTGTTAGTGAAAAAGTGTGAGTGTGTTGCGACTTTCTTGCAATTACTTTCATGTGTAAAAGCTATGTTAAACACCAAAACAAACATAACAAAACATGACTCTCACCCAGTGTAGCCAGGTAAATATTGTCTAATGTCCCCAAATTAAAGAGTGTTGCCCCAAAAATCCCCATTTTAAAACTCTAACTCCCCAATTTTGTCCCCAACATATATATGTATGTATATTAAGCATCATAAAAAACATTTTTTTTTATTAATTTTATTACATACATTTATTTAAGTTAATGCATTCGTATGTGCTAAATGGAACTTTTGAATCCATAGAATATTTTAAACGTCCATACACGGGATCAAATTTATATTTTGTTCTATGCTTTCGAATTGTGAATTTATAAATAACTCAAAATTTTCCATACTCTCAATAAATATTTTAAGCATTTATTTTGCTAGTACAGTTAAATAATCTAAAAAAAAATGTTTCAACTCCTTTTGCTTCTAATTCCTTTTAACATTCTATGCCAACATCAATTTTAGCAAAAACCAAATTACTTTCCTTATCGTCAATTAGTACATCCATTTTGGCAATATCGAATTCAATAAATTCTGGTTTTAAAAATTTTGAAGAAATTGTTATACAAACCAACATCCTCAATACCATCGCCTTGAAATAATCGAAATATGGAGAAGAAAAACGCCAAGGTACATAAACATATATGTAAATATATGTATGGAAGAAAATGGTAAAATAAAGCAAAATTAATAATAGGTATACTGAAAATGAAAAATCCCCAAATCCCTCTCCACGATAAAATCCCCCAATTTGGGGAGAAATCCCCACACCTGCTCACAAACTAAGAAAACTCGATCCAATCAGAAGCAGTAAGCAAGTATTTTTAATTTTTTTTATTGACTTTCAAATTCGACATAAATATTCAAGAATTTTGCAAAAAGACGTATTGTACTCAATGCAAGGCAGAGGTAACTAAAATCAATCAATAATATTTCACATTCGCTAGTTTAGCATGGTATAGACGACATGTAATCAAAGTCAAAGACGCAAAAAAGGGACGAATTGGATCATTTAGGAATATTTACTCACGTTCACTATCATCTTAACCTACAAATATTTCTTCGGAATTATGTGGTTTCGCCAACATAATCCTTTTTTATCCTCACCACTTTTAGTACTATTTTTTACTATTCCCATATCACTGAGTATTGCTGCGTTGACCACCGTGCCGCCTTCACTAATAACTTTATTTTGGCTACCTTTAAAACTTTCATTACTGGTGCATGCCACTGGGATTTGTAACAATAGATCTTTGATTTTTTTAGGAACGGCTTTTACGCGTATGTGATGTTTTTCTCTTGTTTTAGGCTGCAAATAAAAGGCTTCATACTATTGTCTTATCGCCCGTTCTGCAGATTCTTTATTATTGAGCAACGCTTCATACTTCTTCATACAATTTCAGAAAACAAGAAACAAAATTACCTGTCGAATACTTTTTAGCAGGGCTGTGGAGTCGCTAAAAAAAATTCGCGACTCCGACTCCGACAAAGAATTTTTAAATATTTTCTATTTTCAAATATTTGCCTTTTTACAGAAGTTGACTTAATCTTTTTAATGAATTATTTTTTAGTTTATTTAATTTGAATTATTAATTTTGTTGATTTTTTGTTGTGTGTTTGATTAAATAAAAAATTAAAAATGTGAGACTTTTCGTTAAAAAAAACGACTATTTTGCTCCTTTTTCAAAAACTTCAACATTAACCCTATTTGTCACTCATAAACTTATTTTCTCATGATTGAGAAGAAACCGAAGCAAACAAAAGCATTAACGTTCTCTCCCAAGTAAAAGCAATTTTGAAAAGTCACGGTTAACATAGTGAAATTGTGACAACCAAAAGTCGGCCCTCGTTTTTGGTTCATCGCACGTGATTAAAATTGAATTACTATTTTTATTCTTATCTTATTATATACAAATATTATTAAAATTGAATTAATATTTTTATTTCTTATCTATTATACACACTACTAAAATTTGTTCTCCCTCTCTCTCTCAAATTTCGGGTTAAACAGTCGTTTGGTTTGTACCGTCGCTACCTCGCACGTAGTTTATATCGTATATATTTCTTTTGTCTTTCTATATACTAATATTTAAAAGAAGAATTACATTACAACGGTACCAGAAGAGTACCGTACAATTTACCGTAGAAACTTAAAGAAAAATTGTTTAAATAAATTTATTATTAGTGAAAAGAAAAAGATTTATAAGAAAATATTTGTGTTTTCATTATTTTTGCAATGACTCTGAGCCCCGCTGAGTTCTACCTCAGCACCCAACGAAATCGTGTCGTTACAAAATTTCATTACAAAAATTTCAGTGTGCAGGCACGGATGAAAGTGTAGGTTAGGTTAGGTAAGGTTTCGAGGGCCGCCACATCTGAGACGTGACGCACTTGGGTCCGTTAATTCGGTCCCTTTGTGATACCCTAGAGCAGACAGAGCTCAGTCAATTGCCTGTAGTTGCCCTGTCGCCGAATCAAACCATCCTGATTGTTGCAAGAAGGAGGATATGTTGGTTAGCCCCATGTTCGCCAGACTGTCGAGGTCTGGCAGAGTGTTGGAGCCCATGGTAATCGCCCTAATGCTGTTAAGCGCGGGGCATTGACATAGAAGATGAAGAACTGTTTCTTCTTCCTCCTCATCGTTACAACTTCTGCAGTAGTCATTGTAACTTAGGCCCATCCTTTTGGCATGAGTACCGAAACACCAGTGCCCCGTTAGCACTGTTACTAGTCGTCTTGTGTGACATTTACCAAGCCTGAGCAGATCGCGAGTTCTGTGCAGGCTGTAGCGGGGCCAAGTGGACCTGGCGACTCGACAGGTGTGCTCTTGTTCCCACCTTTCTTGAGCAAGATTGTATGATTCCTGCTGGATCAATCGCTTGCAGTGAGATGGAGGAATGCCAACGAAGTGACATATCATCGAGTTGCTCAATGATGTTCCCTTTTTGGCAGTTTCGTCCGCAATATCGTTTCCAGTGCACTCTGAGTGCCCTGGAATCCAGACTAGTGTTACTCTTGAATGTCTCGCTATCTCGTTTAGAGACTTCCGGCATTCGTTTACCACCGTCGATGTAGTGTATACACCATTGATAGCAGCAATGGCCGCTTTGCTGTCGGTAAAAATATGGTTGTCTTCCGATATCCTATAATACCTAAGCCATCTTGCCGCCCTTGTAATGGCCGAGACTTCGGCTTGCAGGACGCTACAGCCAGAGAATAAAAAAAATTCATAAGAAATATTTCACTATGTAAACCCGGACTAAAATCTAAAAAGAAAAAACTTCGCTGCAAGCGTTGTCATATTCATTCTAAAGCAGTGCCGACCAAACCAGCCTCTGGCCACCGAAGTTTTTTTTTTAAATATTGACCATTTAAATTTTTTTTTACAAAAAAACAACGTAACTTCAAATGTTTATTATTATAATAATTTTCAGCACTAACGACGTATATAACAACACACATTAGAACACACGTTGTTGTTTTTGAAAGAAACTCTGACTCCAACTCCAATGCTAAATGTGTATGGGCATTAGGGTGTCCCGATGATTGAATCGCGTTAATCATTAGCAGGGGAATTTTGTGCTGATTACGAAATGTTCAACTACTTTTTTTTGGAGGGTACTTATGGACCTCTAAACGGGATTGAAGTTTGAGATTTCGCGAAAAAAAGGTTGTTTGTTTTTACAAATTAATGCTGAATTTTTTGGTAAAATAGTGCTCATTAAAGGAAAAATTTCAAACAATCGGTAGTGCACCGATTTTGATCCATAATTGCATTTTTAATACATATTAATATTTATTCATAAAAACTCCTTTTTTCCACAAAAAAAAAAAAAATTTTTGCAAAAAATTGCATTTAATTGCAAAATATTATAGTTTGATTATATTTTATGAGAATGTTTTTAAATTTGCTTAAAACGGCAAAAAAAAATCAATGAAAAATATGTTTTTGTGAAAATTCTTTTTTAAAATGCAATTATGATTCAAAATCGGTGCACTAAAATTTGTTTGTAATTTTTCTTTTAATGACCACTATTTTACCAAACAATACAGCCATATTTTGTAAAAAACAAACAACTTTTGATTCAGCTTTATTTTGTAATATTTATTTTTATGTTTTTTCGCGAAATTCCAAACTTCAATCGCGTCCATAAGTACCCTCAAAGAAAAATTGTTGAACATTTCGCGATTCAATTATCGGGAATGTCCATATACATTTAGCATTGGAGTTGGAGTCGGAGTCGGAGTCGTACTTTAAAAATTTCGGCGGCTGGAGTCGGAGTCGCAACTATTTTTTCACGACTCCACAGCCCTGCTTTTTAGAGATTTTCTTCGAAACATTGTTTCTTGGACAAATCATATGTCACTTGTCAAGAGCGGTAAATCTATTAATATTAGTCTTGAAGAACTACTTAAGTTTTTAGCATTAGAAATATTTATTGGAACCATAGGTTATCCTCGCACTGAAATTTATTGGGCCGTTGGTACACAAATTCCTTCCTTTCGAGAAAACATGAGTAGACAACGATTTCACAACATACGTAATATTTTGCAATTCGGAATGAATGAGGCCCAAAATTATAAGCTGCATAAGGTTCGTAGTCTTATAAATATGTTTACTCAAAAATCATATAGCCTTCCTAGAGACGAAAATTTGAGCGTAGATGAAATGATGGTGCCATTTAAAGGCAGAACCACTCTGAGGCAATATATGCCAAAGAAACCGATAAAGTGGGGCATAAAAATATTCTTTTTGTGCAGCTCTAAAGGAATGGTTTATGATTTCGAAATCTATCAGGGAAAAGGTACAATTGTAGGTAGATCATCGTTAGGGTTTTGTTCAGATATAGTTATTCATCTAACAAAAACTGTTCCTCCTGTTGCTCCCGTAAACGAGGACGACCATCAGAAGCAAGCCTAACGGAAGACGAACCAGTAAGTCCATCGACATCCAGTAAAAATCAAAGAACGACTCCGGCAATGCCCGTACGATATGATGGCAACCAGCACTGGCCGGAACACGTTACTAATAAAGGAAGATGTAAAATAGAAGTTTGTAAGGGACAAACCAGATATATATGTTCCAAGTGCGATGTTCTGCTATGCATTCCAAACGGATCGAGTAACTGTTTCAAGGATTACCATTATATAAAAAATATATAAATAAAAGCCATTACTATCATTTATGTACATACTTATTACATACATACATATATATATGAAAAATTTTATGTTTTCTCTTTATTTTATTATTATTTTCTTTAAAAATATATAATTATTTTAAGTTAAAATCTATAATTTCTTGTAAAAATTAAAAAAAAAGTAATAAAAATAAAATAAAAATTATCGAAACAAATTCATAGATTTTTATTACCACAAAGTTAATATGTATCCATATGGATACATTGTAAAAATCACACTTAGGAAAAAAAAAATTTTTAAACTGAATTCATTTTACTATTCCTAAGGGCAAAAGAAGTAAATATCCTAAAAATTGGATTTTTTGAACCATCCAATAAAAACTTGTACTGAAAGGGTTAAACATGAAATCTGCAATTTCTTCATGGTAGGTGTATTTTTTGAAAAAATCAAATGATACAGGAATATTGTTTGTTGCCATATTTTAAGTATTCATTTACTCTATTATATTTTTGTGTTTTTATATACAAAACGCGTTTATAAGCATAAGTATTATATCACAATTATAAATTAATTAATCACAATCAGAACAAACTTATTTTTTTTGTTTTTTTTTTAGTAGTAGTAGTATTAAAAATACTTTTGATTCTCATTACATTACTTACATAGGTAGTATTGAAGTTAACATTTATGGAAGCTTTATGCTGAATTATTTCTCACAAAAGTTATAATTTTTCTATTAAAAATGTTAAAATTTCTCTCATTTTTTATATCATTGGGTAGCATATTATACAGGTTCAGTCCTTTGTAGAATAGTGATCGCTGCATAGCTGTTTTTGAAACTCTCTGAAGCCTAAAATTTTGTGAATATCTAAGGCAATATGGTTGTACTTCTCCAACATATTCTATTTGGTCACACAAGTATTGCGGTGCATCTCCCGTTTTCATTTTTCTAATAAATTTCAGCGTGTTCAATTGTATCCGTTGTTGTATATTTAGCCATCTCAACGCGTCGAGCATAAACCACAGATAACTAGAGATGACACGAGACGGAAGATTTTGCATACTTGTTTGTATACACTCATACAATCGCGGGTTTTGGTTTCTTTCTTTGTGCTTTCTTTCTGTCCAAATTAAAATTATAAATCACAAAACTAAGTAAATATCCATATATTTCTATAATTCACATTCAAAATAATAATAATTAATTTAAGTTGGTTTTCACTGATCGTTTGTATTTTATCACTATAATATCTGCAAAATATCAGAATTTATCAAGTATGTATGTATGCATATATGTGTGTATGTAAGTTAAAAACCACCACCATTTAGCAAATTTACATCATAAACATATGTATGTACGTATGTATATAAATTTAATATACAGAGTATATAAGCACACACTAAATTGTTTTATCACTTTATTTTCGAATTATATGCCGTAAATACTTAATATTATTACATTTTATTAAACTTAAGCGTGCTTTCATGTAGCATTTCCAACTAAAACCTGAACTTTTTTTTGCTTTTCGTTTTGTTCACTTTCATAACAAACATACTAATGTTGTCTCTTTTTCGGGTTATGACAAATAAAATATGATCCAAATCCAATTTTTTTTTTTTTGATGTGTAAACATCTATACGGTAGGGGGTAAAATTGATTTTCACAATACAATCACAAATTTTTGGTGAGATGTGAGATTTTGATAACACGGTGTAAGCTGTGTATGAGTGTATTAGTGTAATCATATGGACATTGTGGTTTCAACTCTTGCAGTGTACAGACGCGTTTTTATAATCGTCGCAACTAAATATTAAAAATTTATTTAAAAAAAGAAAATTCACAAAAAAAAAATAAAAAATATACAAAAACAAAACATTTATTAAACAGTTATCTTACTGGTTTTACTTTATTTTTTGCTTGTGTGTAAATACATAAATATTTTCATACACCAACTCATAAGTGAACACAAAAAAGAGAACTCTAAATGAGTTCACCTTCTAACAACAACAATAAACCTACAAGCAGTAGGAATGTACAATATATAACTTTGGTTGCTAACGACGACAAAAAAATGAAGTAAACACAAACCTGAATACTACACAAAACACAACTACTCGTGCGCGATCATGCTCTCCATACATGATAAATAGTGATCAAGAAGCAACAACATTTGCACCTATTAGCAAACTTGTCAGCTTAGCTGTACAATCAAACAAACAAACAATAAATACCCAGGTGACCAACGTGCACAAAATTGTAAATGCAGTGAGTGAAAATAGTGATAATAAAATCCAAACTGGTATGGACAGATACATAACCGTGCTAAAAAGGGGAAGAAGTCCCAAATCAGCTGAAATAGTGTCAACGGCGAAAATGCCCAAAGATGGGAAAAATAATATTAAACATTCTGAAAATCGTTTGCGATTTTGAATGAACAAGTCGATGAAGACACAAGTACAACAAGGTCCACTAAACCACCGCCGATATATTTAAGAGAACAGAACTCCAACTTTTTGGTAAAAAGCCTTATCTCATTAATTGGAGAAAATGAGTTCTATGTAACTCCAATTAAGCGTGGCAAAATCAACGAAACTAAAATTCAGATAACACGAAAAAATAATTACAGGAAAATTGTCTCAGATTTTGAGACTAAAAACAAAAACTTTTATACATATCAACTGTAGAGTGCTAAAGGGCTAACAGTAGTTATAAAAGGAATATATTCAAGCGTGGATCCAGAAGAGGTAAAGTCTCGCCTTGAAAGTAGTGGCTTCAAAGTGAAAAATGTTTCAAACATTAAAAACAGGGAAAAAATCCCCCAACCTATTTTTAGAGTCGAGCTACAGCCAGACGACTTAAAAATAAAAAACAAATTAATCGCACCCAATCTATAGCTTAAAATACTTGTTGCATCGAAGAGTTACCGTTGAGATGCCACATAAAAAAACCGGACCTATCCAATGCATGAACTGTCAAGAATTTGGCCATACCAAAACTTATTGCAAGTTGCCTACCGTTTGCGTTGTATGTGGTTAGTTACACAGTACCGCTTACTGTGACAAAATAAAAGGTGATACCAAAGTAAAAAAATGTGGTAATTGCGGCGGAAACCACACTGCCAACTATAGGGGCTGCCCTCTTTATTCTCTTTTTAAAAATTCGTCGATCAGAAAAACTAATGCTACTCCCGCTCAGCCCAACACTCATTTAAACTACCCACAGCTACCTAAACCGTCGTCTAGCCATAATCAATACTCAAATGTTTTAAAGTCTAACACGACTCTTACTCAACAAAAACCTAATAGTCAATTTTCATACGCTAATATTTTAAAGAGTAACCAGATTCCGGCGCAAGAAACTGTACCAGCTAATGAAGAATCAGGGCATAATTTTAGTCGTATTGAAGCCTCGATAGAGATCCTAATACAAACAGTAAATACATTTACTCTTAACATGTCCTTTATGATGCAGGAAATGTTGAAAATGCAGTATACCTTGTTGCAGACTGTATTGAAAAAACCATGAACTTAAGAATCTGTTTTTGGAACGCAAACGGCATCTGCCAACATAAAAATGAAATTGAATATTTTCTTCTAGATAAACAAATCGATGTTATGCTTATCTCAGAAACTCACTTGAGTTAGTGGATATAATTTCTACCACACCAAGGATAGAGCTTGTGGTTGCTCTGGAATCCTAATAAAAACTCGAATAAAACACTACTTACTAAATGACCTTCGTGAAAAATATCTTCAAGCAACGAACATCTGCATTGAAAATTTTTATCAAAAGCTTGTTTTATCATCTGTTTACTCTCCCAGGTTTTCAATTTCAGAGAGTCAATATACGGCTTTTTATAAATCACAGGGCCCCCGTTTTCTAGCAGCTGGCGACTAAAATACTAAACACACATTCTGGGGTTCACGTTTAATCACTCCTAAGGGACGTGTTTTGTTTGACACAATTTCAAAAATGGGTTTGAATGTAGTTTCAGTTTGGGATTATGAAAGGCGTGCCCAGCGAAATGATTGAAGTAGAAGCATCTTTGGATTTGTCTTCAGATCACTCGCCTACTATTATCACTATTTACTCACACACAACTGCAACACCTACATGTGATTTACCGCTGACACCTGCACGTATTAACTGGCTGAAATACAAAAAATATTTGAGTGCTCATTGCACGGAAAATATGCCATCGAGAACACCTGCTGACATAGAAAATTCTATTAGGTTGTTTGAAGCACATGCTTAATAAGCTGCTCTTAATGTTTCTTCAATTCAACCAAATCAACAAGCGAGATTTAACAATATTTTTTGTGCAGATATAGAAAGGCTATTGACTAAAAAAAGGAGGTCTCGACGAGAACGGCAACGTTACAGATCGCCTCAGCTAAAATTAAGGCTTAAGGAGTGTACCAAGCAGCTTAGGAAAGTTTTGCAAACTCAAAAAACAACTTCCCTTCAAAAATTCCTTCAAGAGCTAGATGCAACACACAAACACTGTGGCGTGCAGCCAGAGGACTAAAAAGGCCGGTGATATGCAAACCCCCAATACGAGCCCCAAATGGTGACTTGGAAAAAACTGATGCTGAAAAAGGTGCACTCTTTGTTAAACACTTAGAAAAAGTTTTCACTCCGAATATTTCTGCTGATAATGTTGAACTGCCACCAGTCGTCTCTTTACCAGAAATACCGATGAGATTTAACACGACGGAGATTGAAAATACTATTACTGGTCTTAACACCAGAAAAGCCCCAGGTGTCGACAAAATAAGCAACAAAATGCTTCAAGAATTGCCATATATTGAAAAAGAGTTATACTCTTCATTTTTAATAGTATTCTACGGCTGCAATACTATCCTGCAGAATGGAAGGTTTCAATGATTATTATGATACCAAAGCCCGGCAAGGATCATACGAAGGTTGAATCCTATCGGCCTATTAGCTTATTGCCCAACATTTCAAAACTTTTGAAAAGCTGTATATGAGCAAGCTGATGCCTATACTGACTAGAAGTGGATGCATTCCAGATCATCAATTCGGTTTTCGCAGACAACATAGCACAATTGAACAAACTCACAGACTTGTGAACGTAGTTGGAGACACCTTTGAAAAAAAGAAATATTGCTCTGCGCTCTTTATAGATGTTTCTCAAGCTTTCGATAAAGTATGGCACGAAGGTCTTATCCACAAATTAACACGAAATCTCCCCGCAAACATCGTCAAGCTTTTAAAAAGCTATCTAGAGGAACGAAAATTTGTTGTTAGGGAAGGCAATTTTTTAAGCCCTTCGCAGTCGATCGAAGCCGGAGTTCCCCAAGGCAGCATCTTCGGTCCCTTACTTTATTTAATTTATGCCTCTGACTTACCGTTAAGCAATAACATTCATACATCAACATTTGCCGATGATACAGCTTTTTTTAAGCGTCCATGAAAATCCAGTAGAAGCCTCCATCAACTTACAAGGGTATATATCCAAATTGGAAAAATGGCTCAAACAATGGCGTATAAAAGTTAACGAGCAGAAATGTGTACACGTCACTTTTACGTTGCGAAGGGAAATATGCCCGCCTATACAAATCAACACCGAGACTATTCCGCAACATACTGTAGTCAAATATCTAGGCGTTCACCTTGATCGCCGTTTAAAATGGAAATCGCATATAGACGCAAAGTTGATGCAAATGAAATTAAAAGCAGCCCAAATGAATTGGCTTATGGGAAGAAATTCTATACTGAGCCTAGACTGTAAACTTCTACTATACAACGCGATCCTGAAACCAATATTGTCCTATGGAATCCAGCTATGGGGCACTGACTCAGTATCGAATGTAGAAAAAAATTCAAATGCGACAAAATAAAATTCTACGTACAATAACTGCAGCCCCCTGGTATGTCAGAAACCATAGAATTCATAAAGATCTAGACGTTCCGTTGGTAAAGACAGTATTTTCAAAACACGCGAAAAAATATATAAAAAAAACTTGAGTTGCACCCAAATCCACTTGCGCGCAATATTCTTCATTATAGAGGCCACACCCGGCTGAAAAGAAGGGATACTCCTTCTATCAGCCGTACACGAGAGATGAAAAACAACAAAAATCAACCTTTGTAACTAAAAATTATGTTTAGCGTTGGCTAAACTTATATTTGAAAAGTAATATTATCAGGCTCAAGTTCAGTTTTATTGAATTAATGAAAATTCAAAATTACTAAGAGTTTTTTTGTGTTGGAAAATATTATTATTTATATCCAATCAGTTTTTAGCAGAACGTATCAGTACTGATTTCAAGGCCGCTACACCTCTCATCAGCGTTCAATTGTCCATCTTTACAAATTTCGTAAAGTGGATACTAATTGAGAAGAACATCAACTATTTAACCAGTTTTCAACAGAAATAGAATATGAGAATTAATTTTTAATTCAATTTTTATTCTACAATGAAACAGTGCTGGTTAGTACGAAATTCCCTCATTACTGTTTGGAACTAATAATCAACACAAACTCATAGTCCATTATCCTCAAAGTATTTTACTTTGTATTTTAACGTTTTTGATGATAACGGACTATGAGTTTGTGTTGATTATTAGTTCCAAACAGTAATGAGGGAATTTCGTACTAACCTGGTTAAGTAGTTGATGTTCTTCTCAATTAGTATCCACTTTACGAAATTTGTAAAGATGGACAATTGAACGCTGATGAGAGGTGTAGCGGCCTTGAAATCAGTACTGAAACGTTCTGCTAAAAACTGATTGGATATAAATAATAATATTTTCCAACACAAAAAAACTCTTAGTAATTTTGAATTTTCATTAATTCAATAAAATTGAACTTGAGCCTGATAATATTACTTTTCATATGTAAATCAATATAAGCTCAAATAATAATTACGTTTATTCGTAATAATAATAATATATAAACTTATATTTATTATTTTTTTTAGATTTAAGATTTGAAAAACTTATTGATGTTTCAATTTATTATTGAAAATTCAATAAATAATATACATATAAAAAAAAAATCATACGGACAACAAGGAGTACCGAGAAACTTAACAGCTGCATAGAAATACACTAACACCATCTAGTGCGCAATAATATAAACACTAGATGGCGCAATAGGAGCTACTAATTTTCACTAACATATAATTATGCTAGCGCTGTACAGTTCGAAAACCATTACTGTAAAATAACTACATGCTCTACATTTTAGTAAACAGCTAAAAAATGTTTCATTACTACATGTTTACACGTGGTAGACGAATACCATAAGTTTATGGATTCGCTACCAAGTACGTCCAAAAAGGCACCGCTCTCCCAGCAAGAAGTTAAAAGCTCCAAAAGAAACCGCTCTCAGACAGAAAGCGGTCAGTCACCCAAAAAAAGGAACGTCGCACCAAAGGGGTCCCCTCCTCAACAACTTACGTCGTCATCCATCCGAAGACACTTTAACGAGGTAGTCAAGGATCGACTTCTGATGGCTCTGGCGAACCATAAAAACGGCAGATTAATCCCTGTAACAACGGAGTGGGGTGCCGTCGAATCCAAATTGGCTGAGCTCGTAATGGACTAAGTCCTCACCAATAAGGATAAGCCGGCACCTCGCTTCGACTCCAGTGAGATACACCGGGGTTACAGGGTAATCAAGTGCTTGGACGCGTTCTCAAAGTGACACTTGGGATGGGCTAAGCCTTAAGCTTATCCCTGCGGAGGAAATTCCGATGAGACCGCGAGCAAGAGTTTGGTTACCTCAATTGGGCAAGAACGGTGGCAGAATGCTGGAGTGTCTGAAGCTTCAGAACCCCAGCATTCCAATGGATGACTGGTCAGTTATCCGCACCGAGGACCACGGCAGCAGTGGTACTTGCCTAATGCTGTCCATAACGGAGCAAGGAGCAGTGGCGCTAGAGAAAGCGGGCTCCAAATTGTTCTTCGGGGTGAGAGACGCCAAGGTCAAGGTGTTGCGCCCAAGCGGTTCTGAAGCCGACGTTGTCGAGGCTGCAAACAACCTTCTGGTTGGAATGCAGCTGTCAGAACCGCAATAAAGAAAACGAAGAACACTCCGCCATGGCGATAAAGGTTGTTCAAATAAACCTCAAGCACTCGAAGTGTGCAACAGACAACCTAAAGGTTCTCTTAGCCGAAGAGAACCTCGATATCTGCGCGGTACAGGAGCCGTGGGTAGCAAACTCCGAGGTTAAGGGGCTCCCGAGGTCCCTGTACAACGTACTATATGCTAAAGGAAATGGTAAGCCAAGATCATGTCTAATAGCCAAAAAACATATTAATATTTTTCTTTGTACTCAGTTTAGCTCAGAGGACCTTACAGTTGCGAGGGTCGAGTTGTCAGATGGTAAGAGCTTCCTTATCGCATCATGCTATATGGCACACGACAAAGAAGCACCGCCAGCCGAAGCGAAAGCTGTCGTGTCATCCATTGGCGCCAATGAAGACATCATCCTCTGTTGTGATGCCAATGCCAGGCATACAATATGGGTTAGCAGTGAGATCAATGACAGAGGTGAGCATTTCTTAGATTTCATTAACCTTAATAAACTAACTATATGTAATTCCGGCACTTCGCCGACTTTTATCTTTCCGAGTTCGGATCGATTTAGCGGGTGGGAAGAGGTTCTCGACATTACTCTCATTAATGACAAATTCAAGCTTTCAATTGACAAGTGGAGGGTATCCAATAAGAGATCCTTCTCCGATCACAATTGGATACTCTTTGAGGTCATATTACAAAACAAAGAAAAACAATGCTTTAGAAACCCGAGGAGAACCGATTGGAACAGGTTCAACGGGATTTTGAAACAAAAATTAAAAAGAGTTCCAGAAATCGACAATACGATTGGACTTGAACACAATGTGGAGGTCTTCAACAAGGCTATTAGCAAAGCCTTCGAGATTTCCTGCCCCTTAACGAAAGCTAAGAAGAGTTACCCTCCATGGTGGAGCTCGGAACTCTCTAAGCTACGCAAGGAGGTACGTAGAGCCTTCAACACTTGCTACGAGAACAAAATCTGGCAACCATATCGCGAAAAGCTAGCAGCGTATAAAAAAGCTATAAAAATCGCCAAAAGAAAGTCATGGAGGAATTTCTGTGAGTCAATAGATAACACTAGAGACTCTGCAAGGCTTAGTAGGGCTCTGTCCATGAGCCATTCCTGTCCAACCTTCGTCAAAAGGGCGGACGGCTCCTGGTCAGACTCCTCTGCAGAGTCACTAGATATCCTCCTTAACACCCACTTCCCGGGCTGTACGGACACGACTAGGTCAGACAGTTCATCTAGTGGGCAACAATATGCTGTCAATGAGAATATTTTATCCCCGGAGAGAATCTCATGGGCAATCGACAGTTTTTCTCCATTCAAATCGCCGGGTCCTGATGGCATTACGCCAAAGATGTTACAGAGCGCGAAAAGCTCTATTATACCCTGGCTTTTTAGGTTCTACAAACTTTGTCTCTCTTTAAACTACGTTCCAACCAGCTGGAGGAAGGTCAGAGTAGTTTTCATTCCCAAGATTGGCAAGAGAAGTCAAAAGAATTCAAAAGACTTCAGGCCAATCAGCCTTTCATCTTTCTTGGTCAAGACGCTGGAAAGATTAATAGATTCTCACATTAGACATCGACTTGCTGGGTCGTCTACTCTCTCAGAAAGTCAGCATGCCTACCTTAAGGGACGCTCTACTGAAACAGCACTACATGAGGTGGTAAGGTTCATAGAGATATCCCTTGAAAATAAACAATATACTTTGGCTGCCTTCCTAGACATAGAAGGCGCCTTTAACAATGTATCAGTGACAGCCATTCAACAGTCTCTCCAGGATGCCGATGTAGAAGAATACATTAGCAACTGGATCATCACCATGTTGAAGGCAAGAAACGTCACCGCAAAACTAGGAAACAGCGAGAAGTCAAAATGGGCATGCAGAGGAACACCACAGGGCGGGGTGATCTCCCCACTGCTATGGTTTCTCGTTGTTAACACAATTCTTCTCAGACTGAACACTGCGGGAGTGAAAGCTGTGGCTTATGCGGATGATGTAGTAATAATGGTATCAGGGATGTTCACGGACGTGATAAGCGATATCATGTCCAGTGCCTTGGGTACACTCAGCAAATGGGCTACAGGTTGTGGTCTAAGTGTGAACCCTAGCAAGACGGAGCTGGTACTTTTTACTACTAAGACCAAAGTCCAGAGCTTTAGACTCCCTCGGCTACATAATCTGTTACTGTCTCTATCGGACAATGCAAAATATCTAGGAGTCATCCTGGACACAAAACTATCGTGGAAACAAAATGTGCAACACAGGGTCAAAAAGGCCACAGTTGCCTATTACTCCTGTCGGAGGATGTTTGGCTCCAAATGGGGCCTAACCCCGAACATGCTTAAATGGATGTACACGGCAATTGTACGTCCTATATTAACTTACGGATCGGTAGTATGGTGGCCCGGCACAAATAAGAAATATGTGGTAGACCAACTATACAGAATACAGAGATCTGCTTGCATCGGGATTACTGGATGTTTACGTACTAGTCCTTCAGAGGCTCTGAATGCTATGCTAAATCTGATTCCGATCGACCTACATGTATTGGCGGCATCCTCAAGCAGTGCGGCAAGACTAGCGGCATCTGGGAGGTGGAGATCAAGGACCTATGGCCATGCCAAAATCCTAGATCAGCTACCACCGACACTGAGGAAACCCACCGATTACATGGTACCTCATCTGGACTTTGACAGTACGTTCAAAGTTCTTATTCCATCCAGACGGGAGTGGAAGGGGGAAACATAGAAAAAGACTTTAACTTCAGGACGTATACTGATGGATCAAGAATGATCTGCGGTGTGGGCTCTGGAGTATTTTCGAGTGGCCTTTGGAATAAAACTCTCATTCCGACTTCCTGATGAAGCTAGTGTATTTCAGGTGGAAATATTGGCCGTAAGGGAGGCGTGTAGGGTTTTGATTGGCAGGGGTGTCCAAGGAAGAGTCGGCATCTTTGTCGATAGCCAAGCGGCACTTCTGTCTCTAAGGTCACACACTACTTTTTCAACCCTAGTTAGCCAGTGCAAGGACGCGTTATCCAGACTAGGTAGTCAGACTGACGTCACCCTCATCTGGGTTCCCGCACATAGCAACTGCCAAGGCAACGAACAGGCGGATGAACTGGCCAGGGCTGGATCTGCCATGGACGTCTCCACTGCTGAATCGGTAGCCATGCCATTTGGCAGTATTAAAAATCTCATTCTCAACCATTTCAGGCAGAAAGCTGAAGACAGGTGGCGCAGGTTGAGCACGTGCAAGGTGGCTAAGAAAATGTGGCCTTGCTACAACGTTAAGCGCAGAACACAACTAACTAACAGAAACCGTAGGGACATCTCGAGGCTCGTCGCAGTATTGACGGGGCACTGGGTTATCGGGAGACACGCTAACAGGATGGGCCTTTCCTACAATGCGTTCTGCCGTAGTTGCCGGGATCAAAGCAAAGAGGAAACAGTCTTCCACTTTCTTTGCGAATGCCCGGCCTTACACCATTCGAGACTCAAATTTCTAGGCAACAGCATAATAGACGATCTCTCGGAGGTATCAGGGATAGGTCTAGGTGACCTTATTAGATACCTTAATTTGACGGGATGGATCTAGAATCTTACTCCGAATCTGAGGCCTGGATTCGGACCTAAATCAGGTTGACACTGACGAGTGGAGTGGTCTGTCAAAACGCTTGCGCGTAGCAGGCAGCCACGTAAACCAACCAACCAACCAACCAACATGTTTACATATCTACCCTGTGATCGGACTCACATAATTTTTTTTTTTGTCATCTCTGGTTATCTGTGCATAAACTGAGTGTCCGTGTATCTATTACATTTTAATATTGATCTCATTGCTTTATTTTGTAACTTTTGTAGACTTTGTATTTATGTATTTGTGCAGCACGTACATAGAATTGTCGAACCAAACTCGAAATGCGGTTTTATTATTTATTTCTCAAACGTTTAAAAAGTCCAATTTTTTTTACCAATCTTTTTGCATATTTACTCAATATGTTCTTAAAATTTTAAATCTTTGTCTATGATAAAACCTAGATATTTTATACTCTTTACTTTTTCTATTATTTTGTCATTAATTTTTATTACCAAATCACTATTCATGTTGATCTCCATTAATTTTGTTTTGGTTTCGTTCAGTTTTAATTTATTCATTTTAAGCCACTCATTTATTTTCGTTAAATCATACATTATGTTTTCCTGACATTGTATTTCACTCTTTGCCTCGGTAAAAATCAATGTATCATCCGCATATAGTACTATTTCACAATTCGATGTTATATTATTTATTATTTAGACTAAATAGTCTTTTGCTTTCTTTCCGTTAAGTAACTTTTAAACCAGCGCAGTTCTTTTTCTTGCACTCCATACATATATAATTTTTGTAGCAAAATATTTCTGTCTATTGTTTCGAAGGTTCTTTAAAAATCTAGGAATATCGCCATTACTTTGTAATTTTTATCAATTTTTTTCACCTATTTATTACATAATTGACAGCGGTTTCACATGAATAACTTTTTCGGAACCCCGATTGATAGTTTGAAAATTACTTATTTTTTTCCATATAACTTTCCAATTGCATTTTAACAATTTGCTCAATTATTTTTTCACATGTTTTTAACGTATTTATAGGACGATATTCTTCACTTTTTTGGATATTTTTAACTTTTTCAAATGGTGTTACTATTTACTCTTTAAATGATTCAGAAAATCTTCCTGTTTCAAGGGAACTGTTTATTATACAAAGTAGTTTGTTTCCGAGTATGTTCCAATTATCTAAAATATTGTTTTTTGTGACTTTGTTAAAGTCTGGTTTCTTTTTCATATTTTTACACACATCATAAAGTTCTTATATATTAATTGCACGAAAATTAAATTTGCTAGTTATCACAGGTACGTGATTTATATATTGCACATTTTCTATACTATCTCTTATATCTTTTATACTACTTATAAAAAAATGATTAAACTGATTAGCGATTTGGTAACTATCCTTAAATTCTATTTGATTAAATATCACAGATTGTATCACAGTTCGGTTTTTCTTGAGTACTAAATCTTTAATTTCTTTCCACATTTGTTTTTGATCACATGCATTGTTTAATCTGCAGCAAATGTATCTATTTTTTTCATTCACTATTTTGGTTTTATATATATTTCTTACTATTTTGTAATTGCTCCATGCTATGCAACTGTCTTTGCAACCTGATACTTTTTTTTTTTTTTTTTTTTTTTGATAAATTTTATTATTTATTGAATCTTCAATTATATATTGAAACATCAATAAGTTTTTCAAATCTTAAATTTAAAAATATTAAATATAAGTTTAGCCAATGCTAAACAAAATTTTTAGTTACAGCGGTTGATTTTTGTTGTTTTACATCTCTCGTGTACGGCTGTTAGAAAGAGTGTCCCTCCTCCTAAGCCGGGTGTGGCCTCTATACTCTAGAATATTGCACGCAAGTGAGTTTGGTTGCAACTCAAGTTTTTTAATGTATTTTTTCGCGTGTTTCGAAAATTTAGCTATTTTCTCGTCAAATCTAGTTATTTTTCATTACATTTTACGGAAAAAAATATGATTTAGCTATTATCGGGAAATCTAGCCATTTTCGGTTTACTGACTTTTTACCTTTCAAGCGTGTTTTTAATAATATAATTTTGGTCAACATTGTCGAAGAGTTGCTAAAAAGCAAGATGTATCTGGCAATTTAACGTACTAGAGCAGCTGGCAGCACATAATTAGTAGATTGGTGAAATTATCATCATATCATCAGCGGCTTTCAACTATCAAACTCTTAATAAATATTCACCCCTATCCTGAATATTTTTTCCCTCGTAACTTTTTCACTTTTCATGAAAAACTCCTATTAAAAAAGTTTATTCAGTCCAGAATAACGACGTGAATTTCCCTCGGAATTTTTTAACTTCTCCCTTTGATATTTTCACTTTATTTCTGATGGAGAATAGAACAGAACATGTTTGTAGTTCTTCTTATAATTTGAATATTAAAGCTTACAAAGTTTATTTTAAGAAAACCATCTGATAATAAGGCACAAACTGATGTATTGGTCAACAAAATACAAAACAAGTCGATTCCCTGCGGATTTGTTAAGCTTTAATTTGCTGTAATTTTTTCGTTTTGTTGGCTTTCCAAAGAGTAGACGAATTATTTTTTTCAAATAAAAGTTAGAATGCAATAAACAAACGCTGCAAATAAACTATCGCTTCAACACTGAATATATATATCACTTTACTGTTTTAAGTTTTCTTTAAAATATATATGCCTGTGTATATTTTTGAACAAAAATTAATCTATATATATAAAAGAAAGTCGTGTTAGTTACTTCGCTTATAACTCAAGAACGGCTGAACCGATTTAGCTGAAAATTAGCAGGGAGGTAGTTTAGAGCCAGGAATAGGCTATAGGATACTTATGGGCGGGATTGGACAAAGGGGCGTGGTACCTCTCATACAAACCACAAATTAAAAATCTATTATTTCTGCTCCTGATAACGGTATTTGAACAAAATTTGGTATGTCGGTTTGGTGTAAATTTCTTAAGTGCTGCTGCAAATATGGGCGGGATTGGACAAAGGGGCGTGGTACATCTCATACAAACCACAAATTAAAAATCTATTATTTCTGCTCCTGATAACGGTATTTAAACAAAATTTGGTATGTCGGTTTGGTGTAAATTTCTTAAGTGCTGCTGCAAATATGGGCGGGATTGGACAAAGGGGCGTGGTACCTCTCATACAAACCACAAATTAAAAATCTATTATTTCTGCTCCTGATAACGGTATTTGAACAAAATATGGTACTTCGGTTTGGTGTGCATTTTTTAAGTGCTGCTGCAAATATGAACGGGATTGGACAAAGGGGTGTGGTACCTCTCATACAAACCACAAATTAAAAATCTATTATTTCTGCTCCTGATAACGGTATTTAAACAAAATTTGGTATGTCGGTTTGGTGTAAATTTCTTAAGTGCTGCTGCAAATATGGGCGGGATTGGACAAAGGGGCGTGGTACCTCTCATACAAACCACAAATTAAAAATCTATTATTTCTGCTCCTGATAACGGTATTTGAACAAAATTTGGTACGTCGGTTTGGTGTGCATTTTTTAAGTGCTGCTGCAAATATGGGCGGGATTGGACAAAGGGGCGTGGTACCTCTCATACAAACCACAAATTAAAAATCTATTATTTCTGCTCCTGATAACGGTATTTGAACAAAATTTGGTACGTCGGTTTGGTGTGCATTTTTTAAGTGCTGCTGCAAATATGAACGGGATTGGACAAAGTGGCGTGGTACCTCTCATACAAACCACAAATTAAAAATCTATTATTTTTGCTCCTGATAACGGTATTTGAACAAAATTTGGTACGTCGGTTTGGTGTGCATTTTTTAAGTGCTGCTGCAAATATGAACGGGATTGGACAAAGGGGTGTGGTACCTATCATACAAACCACAAATTAAAAATCTATTATTTCTGCTCCTGATAACGGTATTTGAACAAAATTTGGTACGTCGGTTTGGTGTGCATTTTTTAAGTGCTGCTGCAAATATGAACGGGATTGGACAAAGTGGCGTGGTACCTCTCATACAAACCACAAATTAAAAATCTATTATTTTTGCTCCTGATAACGGTATTTGAACAAAATTTGGTATGTCGGTTTGGTGTAAATTTCTTAAGTGCTGCTGCAAATATGGGCGGGATTGGACAAAGGGGCGTGGTACCTCTCATACAAACCACAAATCTATTATTTCTGCTCCTGATAAAGGTATTTGAACAAAATTTGGTATGTCGGTTTGGTGTAAATTTCTTAAGTGCTTCTGCAAATATGGGCGGGATTGGACAAAGGGGCGTGGTACCTCTCATACAAACCACAAATTAAAAATCTATTATTTCTGCTCCTGATAACGGTATTTGAACAAAATTTGGTACGTCGGTTTGGTGTGCATTTTTTAAGTGCTGCTGCAAATATGGGTGGGATTGGACAAAGGGGCGTGGTACCTCTCATACAAACCACAAATCTATTATTTCTGCTCCTGATAACGGTATTTGAACAAAATTTGGTATGTCGGTTTGGTGTAAATTTCTTAAGTGCTGCTACAAATATGAACGGGATTGGACAAAGGGGTGTGGTACCTCTCATACAAACCACAAATTAAAAATCTATTATTTCTGCTCCTGATAACGGTATTTGAACAAAATTTGGTACATCGGTTTGGTGTGCATTTTTTAGTGCTGCTGCAAATATGGGCGGGATTGGACAAAGAGGCGTGGCACCACCCATATAACCCAAAAATTAAAATCGCCATATTTTGGGCATTTTTTGACCTACGCCGATGATATTTGGTACATATGGTATTGCCATAATTTGGAATACGTACCGGGAGAAAAGTGGATGGGACCACGCTCCTTTTTATTAAAATTAAAAATAGTAATATAGTCTTAACTACTGGACCGATCGTCACAATAGGATATATAAATACTTTTAATTTTATTTTATAACGAGGGGGGTAGCGAAGTACACCGGGATCAGCTAGTTAATTAATAAAACTTTCACGTGAACAAAAATTCCACTTGTTATTCACGATAGGGGTGATTCTCTTCTATACGGCATTTGACATTTTTTACACTATTTCAATGTTTTTTGACAGCTACAGAGTAATTTATACAACAAGTTTTTTATTGTTGTAGAAATGGGTGCACTTGTTAGTTGTGAAATGCCACAAAGTGAGTCTCGAATAACGGTATTTACAAAAATCTGTTAATCTGTTAATCTGTTAATGTGTTAATGTAAGTTTATGGATTCGCTACCAAGTACGTCCAAAAAGGCACCGCTCTCCCAGCAAGAAGTTAAAAGCTCCAAAAGAAACCGCTCTCAGACAGAAAGCGGTCAGTCACCCAAAAAAAGGAACGTCGCACCAAAGGGGTCCCCTCCTCAACAACTTACGTCGTCATCCATCCGAAGACACTTTAACGAGGTAGTCAAGGATCGACTTCTGATGGCTCTGGCGAACCATAAAAACGGCAGATTAATCCCTGTAACAACGGAGTGGGGTGCCGTCGAATCCAAATTGGCTGAGCTCGTAATGGACTAAGTCCTCACCAATAAGGATAAGCCGGCACCTCGCTTCGACTCCAGTGAGATACACCGGGGTTACAGGGTAATCAAGTGCTTGGACGCGTTCTCAAAGTGACACTTGGGATGGGCTAAGCCTTAAGCTTATCCCTGCGGAGGAAATTCCGATGAGACCGCGAGCAAGAGTTTGGTTACCTCAATTGGGCAAGAACGGTGGCAGAATGCTGGAGTGTCTGAAGCTTCAGAACCCCAGCATTCCAATGGATGACTGGTCAGTTATCCGCACCGAGGACCACGGCAGCAGTGGTACTTGCCTAATGCTGTCCATAACGGAGCAAGGTGCAGTGGCGCTAGAGAAAGCGGGCTCCAAATTGTTCTTCGGGGTGAGAGACGCCAAGGTCAAGGTGTTGCGCCCAAGCGGTTCTGAAGCCGACGTTGTCGAGGCTGCAAACAACCTTCTGGTTGGAATGCAGCTGTCAGAACCGCAATAAAGAAAACGAAGAACACTCCGCCATGGCGATAAAGGTTGTTCAAATAAACCTCAAGCACTCGAAGTGTGCAACAGACAACCTAAAGGTTCTCTTAGCCGAAGAGAACCTCGATATCTGCGCGGTACAGGAGCCGTGGGTAGCAAACTCCGAGGTTAAGGGGCTCCCGAGGTCCCTGTACAACGTACTATATGCTAAAGGAAATGGTAAGCCAAGATCATGTCTAATAGCCAAAAAACATATTAATATTTTTCTTTGTACTCAGTTTAGCTCAGAGGACCTTACAGTTGCGAGGGTCGAGTTGTCAGATGGTAAGAGCTTCCTTATCGCATCATGCTATATGGCACACGACAAAGAAGCACCGCCAGCCGAAGCGAAAGCTGTCGTGTCATCCATTGGCGCCAATGAAGACATCATCCTCTGTTGTGATGCCAATGCCAGGCATACAATATGGGTTAGCAGTGAGATCAATGACAGAGGTGAGCATTTCTTAGATTTCATTAACCTTAATAAACTAACTATATGTAATTCCGGCACTTCGCCGACTTTTATCTTTCCGAGTTCGGATCGATTTAGCGGGTGGGAAGAGGTTCTCGACATTACTCTCATTAATGACAAATTCAAGCTTTCAATTGACAAGTGGAGGGTATCCAATAAGAGATCCTTCTCCGATCACAATTGGATACTCTTTGAGGTCATATTACAAAACAAAGAAAAACAATGCTTTAGAAACCCGAGGAGAACCGATTGGAACAGGTTCAACGGGATTTTGAAACAAAAATTAAAAAGAGTTCCAGAAATCGACAATACGATTGGACTTGAACACAATGTGGAGGTCTTCAACAAGGCTATTAGCAAAGCCTTCGAGATTTCCTGCCCCTTAACGAAAGCTAAGAAGAGTTACCCTCCATGGTGGAGCTCGGAACTCTCTAAGCTACGCAAGGAGGTACGTAGAGCCTTCAACACTTGCTACGAGAACAAAATCTGGCAACCATATCGCGAAAAGCTAGCAGCGTATAAAAAAGCTATAAAAATCGCCAAAAGAAAGTCATGGAGGAATTTCTGTGAGTCAATAGATAACACTAGAGACTCTGCAAGGCTTAGTAGGGCTCTGTCCATGAGCCATTCCTGTCCAACCTTCGTCAAAAGGGCGGACGGCTCCTGGTCAGACTCCTCTGCAGAGTCACTAGATATCCTCCTTAACACCCACTTCCCGGGCTGTACGGACACGACTAGGTCAGACAGTTCATCTAGTGGGCAACAATATGCTGTCAATGGGAATATTTTATCCCCGGAGAGAATCTCATGGGCAATCGACAGTTTTTCTCCATTCAAATCGCCGGGTCCTGATGGCATTACGCCAAAGATGTTACAGAGCGCGAAAAGCTCTATTATACCCTGGCTTTTTAGGTTCTACAAACTTTGTCTCTCTTTAAACTACGTTCCAACCAGCTGGAGGAAGGTCAGAGTAGTTTTCATTCCCAAGATTGGCAAGAGAAGTCAAAAGAATTCAAAAGACTTCAGGCCAATCAGCCTTTCATCTTTCTTGGTCAAGACGCTGGAAAGATTAATAGATTCTCACATTAGACATCGACTTGCTGGGTCGTCTACTCTCTCAGAAAGTCAGCATGCCTACCTTAAGGGACGCTCTACTGAAACAGCACTACATGAGGTGGTAAGGTTCATAGAGATATCCCTTGAAAATAAACAATATACTTTGGCTGCCTTCCTAGACATAGAAGGCGCCTTTAACAATGTATCAGTGACAGCCATTCAACAGTCTCTCCAGGATGCCGATGTAGAAGAATACATTAGCAACTGGATCATCACCATGTTGAAGGCAAGAAACGTCACCGCAAAACTAGGAAACAGCGAGAAGTCAAAATGGGCATGCAGAGGAACACCACAGGGCGGGGTGATCTCCCCACTGCTATGGTTTCTCGTTGTTAACACAATTCTTCTCAGACTGAACACTGCGGGAGTGAAAGCTGTGGCTTATGCGGATGATGTAGTAATAATGGTATCAGGGATGTTCACGGACGTGATAAGCGATATCATGTCCAGTGCCTTGGGTACACTCAGCAAATGGGCTACAGGTTGTGGTCTAAGTGTGAACCCTAGCAAGACGGAGCTGGTACTTTTTACTACTAAGACCAAAGTCCAGAGCTTTAGACTCCCTCGGCTACATAATCTGTTACTGTCTCTATCGGACAATGCAAAATATCTAGGAGTCATCCTGGACACAAAACTATCGTGGAAACAAAATGTGCAACACAGGGTCAAAAAGGCCACAGTTGCCTATTACTCCTGTCGGAGGATGTTTGGCTCCAAATGGGGCCTAACCCCTAACATGCTTAAATGGATGTACACGGCAATTGTACGTCCTATATTAACTTACGGATCGGTAGTATGGTGGCCCGGCACAAATAAGAAATATGTGGTAGACCAACTATACAGAATACAGAGATCTGCTTGCATCGGGATTACTGGATGTTTACGTACTAGTCCTTCAGAGGCTCTGAATGCTATGCTAAATCTGATTCCGATCGACCTACATGTATTGGCGGCATCCTCAAGCAGTGCGGCAAGACTAGCGGCATCTGGGAGGTGGAGATCAAGGACCTATGGCCATGCCAAAATCCTAGATCAGCTACCACCGACACTGAGGAAACCCACCGATTACATGGTACCTCATCTGGACTTTGACAGTACGTTCAAAGTTCTTATTCCATCCAGACGGGAGTGGAAGGGGGAAACATAGAAAAAGACTTTAACTTCAGGACGTATACTGATGGATCAAGAATGATCTGCGGTGTGGGCTCTGGAGTATTTTCGAGTGGCCTTTGGAATAAAACTCTCATTCCGACTTCCTGATGAAGCTAGTGTATTTCAGGTGGAAATATTGGCCGTAAGGGAGGCGTGTAGGGTTTTGATTGGCAGGGGTGTCCAAGGAAGAGTCGGCATCTTTGTCGATAGCCAAGCGGCACTTCTGTCTCTAAGGTCACACACTACTTTTTCAACCCTAGTTAGCCAGTGCAAGGACGCGTTATCCAGACTAGGTAGTCAGACTGACGTCACCCTCATCTGGGTTCCCGCACATAGCAACTGCCAAGGCAACGAACAGGCGGATGAACTGGCCAGGGCTGGATCTGCCATGGACGTCTCCACTGCTGAATCGGTAGCCATGCCATTTGGCAGTATTAAAAATCTCATTCTCAACCATTTCAGGCAGAAAGCTGAAGACAGGTGGCGCAGGTTGAGCACGTGCAAGGTGGCTAAGAAAATGTGGCCTTGCTACAACGTTAAGCGCAGAACACAACTAACTAACAGAAACCGTAGGGACATCTCGAGGCTCGTCGCAGTATTGACGGGGCACTGGGTTATCGGGAGACACGCTAACAGGATGGGCCTTTCCTACAATGCGTTCTGCCGTAGTTGCCGGGATCAAAGCAAAGAGGAAACAGTCTTCCACTTTCTTTGCGAATGCCCGGCCTTACACCATTCGAGACTCAAATTTCTAGGCAACAGCATAATAGACGATCTCTCGGAGGTATCAGGGATAGGTCTAGGTGACCTTATTAGATACCTTAATTTGACGGGATGGATCTAGAATCTTACTCCGAATCTGAGGCCTGGATTCGGACCTAAATCAGGTTGACACTGACGAGTGGAGTGGTCTGTCAAAACGCTTGCGCGTAGCAGGCAGCCACGTAAACCAACCAACCAACCAACCAACATGTTTACATATCTACCCTGTGATCGGACTCACATAATTTTTTTTTTTGTCATCTCTGGTTATCTGTGCATAAACTGAGTGTCCGTGTATCTATTACATTTTAATATTGATCTCATTGCTTTATTTTGTAACTTTTGTAGACTTTGTATTTATGTATTTGTGCAGCACGTACATAGAATTGTCGAACCAAACTCGAAATGCGGTTTTATTATTTATTTCTCAAACGTTTAAAAAGTCCAATTTTTTTTACCAATCTTTTTGCATATTTACTCAATATGTTCTTAAAATTTTAAATCTTTGTCTATGATAAAACCTAGATATTTTATACTCTTTACTTTTTCTATTATTTTGTCATTAATTTTTATTACCAAATCACTATTCATGTTGATCTCCATTAATTTTGTTTTGGTTTCGTTCAGTTTTAATTTATTCATTTTAAGCCACTCATTTATTTTCGTTAAATCATACATTATGTTTTCCTGACATTGTATTTCACTCTTTGCCTCGGTAAAAATCAATGTATCATCCGCATATAGTACTATTTCACAATTCGATGTTATATTCACCCCTATCGCGAATAAACATTCCCATGAAAAAACTCCCAAATTTTTTGTTTTACTATCGTGAATGATTCCCATAAATTTTTTTGGGAATGAATTCCCATACCTTACAAATATGGCATCGCAAATGTTTACTCCCGCGAATAATTTGACTAAAAAAATTCACAACAACTGAAAGTGGGAACAAGAAGTGAACATGTAAGTAGCAATTTATTTTTTAATCCAAAACTTCATGTAATCATTTTTTTCTCTTATTTATTAACACAGGAGTGTTAATAAAGAACAAATTAATTGTCTGGTAGAAGCAATGTGTGCGAATCAAGACTATAGCAAAGGTTTCCAAGAGGATAAAAAAGAGGACGTGGGTAAATTTTGAAACGAGTTAAGCTTTTGTAAATGGTGTTAATTATTAGTTTTAATTATTAGTTTAATAAGCGTAACTTAAATTTTTCATGCATAGGTGTGGATCGACCAAAACCTGAATGAAAACAAAAAAAACCGCAACAAAACAATGCGGATCAAATTCATCACGTATTTGTCTTCGCTGCAGTCGTTCTATGGATTGATTTTCCTTTTCCAGCAACAGAAAACGCAAATAAACGCTATTCATAATTTTTACCTTATTAGCTTTAATTTCTTTTATTCATACACCACAAATAAATCCCGCAAAAATTTTTGTTAAATCAAAACAAACTATTAAAAATAAAAACTTTTATTCCCAAGTAATTCACAATAGAGACTTAAACTCCCAAAATATTCGCGATAGCAATTTGCTGGGGATGGGAATACAATTTTTCTCCCAAACAACTTACTCCCATAATATTCGCGATAGGGGTGATTATTTATTATTTAGACTAAATAGTCTTTTGCTTTCTTTCCGTTAAGTAACTTTTAAACCAGCGCAGTTCTTTTTCTTGCACTCCATACATATATAATTTTTGTAGCAAAATATTTCTGTCTATTGTTTTGAAGGTTCTTTAAAAATCTAGGAATATCGCCATTACTTTGTAATTTTTATCAATTTTTTTCACCTATTTATTACATAATTGACAGCGGTTTCACATGAATAACTTTTTCGGAACCCCGATTGATAGTTTGAAAATTACTTATTTTTTTCCATATAACTTTCCAATTGCATTTTAACAATTTGCTCAATTATTTTTTCACATGTTTTTAACGTATTTATAGGACGATATTCTTCACTTTTTTGGATATTTTTAACTTTTTCAAATGGTGTTACTATTTACTCTTTAAATGATTCAGAAAATCTTCCTGTTTCAAGGGAACTGTTTATTATACAAAGTAGTTTGTTTCCGAGTATGTTCCAATTATCTAAAATATTGTTTTTTGTGACTTTGTTAAAGTCTGGTTTCTTTTTCATATTTTTACACACATCATAAAGTTCTTATATATTAATTGCACGAAAATTAAATTTGCTAGTTATCACAGGTACGTGATTTATATATTGCACATTTTCTATACTATCTCTTATATCTTTTATACTACTTATAAAAAAATGATTAAACTGATTAGCGATTTGGTAACTATCCTTAAATTCTATTTGATTAAATATCACAGATTGTATCACAGTTCGGTTTTTCTTGAGTACTAAATCTTTAATTTCTTTCCACATTTGTTTTTGATCACATGCATTGTTTAATCTGCAGCAAATGTATCTATTTTTTTCATTCACTATTTTGGTTTTATATATATTTCTTACTATTTTGTAATTGCTCCATGCTATGCAACTGTCTTTGCAACCTGATACTTTTTTTTTTTTTTTTTTTTTTTTGATAAATTTTATTATTTATTGAATCTTCAATTATATATTGAAACATCAATAAGTTTTTCAAATCTTAAATTTAAAAATATTAAATATAAGTTTAGCCAATGCTAAACAAAATTTTTAGTTACAGCGGTTGATTTTTGTTGTTTTACATCTCTCGTGTACGGCTGTTAGAAAGAGTGTCCCTCCTCCTAAGCCGGGTGTGGCCTCTATACTCTAGAATATTGCACGCAAGTGAGTTTGGTTGCAACTCAAGTTTTTTAATGTATTTTTTCGCGTGTTTCGAAAATTTAGCTATTTTCTCGTCAAATCTAGTTATTTTTCATTACATTTTACGGAAAAAAATATGATTTAGCTATTATCGGGAAATCTAGCCATTTTCGGTTTACTGACTTTTTACCTTTCAAGCGTGTTTTTAATAATATAATTTTGGTCAACATTGTCGAAGAGTTGCTAAAAAGCAAGATGTATCTGGCAAGTTAACGTACTAGAGCAGCTGGCAGCACATAATTAGTAGATTGGTGAAATTATCATCATATCATCAGCGGCTTTCAACTATCAAACTCTTAATAAATATTCACCCCTATCCTGAATATTTTTTCCCTCGTAACTTTTTCACTTTTCATGAAAAACTCCTATTAAAAAAGTTTATTCAGTCCAGAATAACGACGTGAATTTCCCTCGGAATTTTTTAACTTCTCCCTTTGATATTTTCACTTTATTTCTGATGGAGAATAGAACAGAACATGTTTGTAGTTCTTCTTATAATTTGAATATTAAAGCTTACAAAGTTTATTTTAAGAAAACCATCTGATAATAAGGCACAAACTGATGTATTGGTCAACAAAATACAAAACAAGTCGATTCCCTGCGGATTTGTTAAGCTTTAATTTGCTGTAATTTTTTCGTTTTGTTGGCTTTCCAAAGAGTAGACGAATTATTTTTTTCAAATAAAAGTTAGAATGCAATAAACAAACGCTGCAAATAAACTATCGCTTCAACACTGAATATATATATCACTTTACTGTTTTAAGTTTTCTTTAAAATATATATGCCTGTGTATATTTTTGAACAAAAATTAATCTATATATATAAAAGAAAGTCGTGTTAGTTACTTCGCTTATAACTCAAGAACGGCTGAACCGATTTAGCTGAAAATTAGCAGGGAGGTAGTTTAGAGCCAGGAATAGGCTATAGGATACTTATGGGCGGGATTGGACAAAGGGGCGTGGTACCTCTCATACAAACCACAAATTAAAAATCTATTATTTCTGCTCCTGATAACGGTATTTGAACAAAATTTGGTATGTCGGTTTGGTGTAAATTTCTTAAGTGCTGCTGCAAATATGGGCGGGATTGGACAAAGGGGCGTGGTACATCTCATACAAACCACAAATTAAAAATCTATTATTTCTGCTCCTGATAACGGTATTTAAACAAAATTTGGTATGTCGGTTTGGTGTAAATTTCTTAAGTGCTGCTGCAAATATGGGCGGGATTGGACAAAGGGGCGTGGTACCTCTCATACAAACCACAAATTAAAAATCTATTATTTCTGCTCCTGATAACGGTATTTGAACAAAATATGGTACTTCGGTTTGGTGTGCATTTTTTAAGTGCTGCTGCAAATATGAACGGGATTGGACAAAGGGGTGTGGTACCTCTCATACAAACCACAAATTAAAAATCTATTATTTCTGCTCCTGATAACGGTATTTAAACAAAATTTGGTATGTCGGTTTGGTGTAAATTTCTTAAGTGCTGCTGCAAATATGGGCGGGATTGGACAAAGGGGCGTGGTACCTCTCATACAAACCACAAATTAAAAATCTATTATTTCTGCTCCTGATAACGGTATTTGAACAAAATTTGGTACGTCGGTTTGGTGTGCATTTTTTAAGTGCTGCTGCAAATATGGGCGGGATTGGACAAAGGGGCGTGGTACCTCTCATACAAACCACAAATTAAAAATCTATTATTTCTGCTCCTGATAACGGTATTTGAACAAAATTTGGTACGTCGGTTTGGTGTGCATTTTTTAAGTGCTGCTGCAAATATGAACGGGATTGGACAAAGTGGCGTGGTACCTCTCATACAAACCACAAATTAAAAATCTATTATTTTTGCTCCTGATAACGGTATTTGAACAAAATTTGGTACGTCGGTTTGGTGTGCATTTTTTAAGTGCTGCTGCAAATATGAACGGGATTGGACAAAGGGGTGTGGTACCTATCATACAAACCACAAATTAAAAATCTATTATATCTGCTCCTGATAACGGTATTTGAACAAAATTTGGTACGTCGGTTTGGTGTGCATTTTTTAAGTGCTGCTGCAAATATAGGTGGGATTGGACAAAGGGGCGTGGTACCTCTCATACAAACCACAAATTAAAAATCTATTATTTCTGCTCCTGATAACGGTATTTAAACAAAATTTGGTATGTCGGTTTGGTGTAAATTTCTTAAGTGCTGCTGCAAATATGGGCGGGATTGGACAAAGGGGCGTGGTACCTCTCATACAAACCACAAATCTATTATTTCTGCTCCTGATAAAGGTATTTGAACAAAATTTGGTATGTCGGTTTGGTGTAAATTTCTTAAGTGCTTCTGCAAATATGGGCGGGATTGGACAAAGGGGCGTGGTACCTCTCATACAAACCACAAATTAAAAATCTATTATTTCTGCTCCTGATAACGGTATTTGAACAAAATTTGGTACGTCGGTTTGGTGTGCATTTTTTAAGTGCTGCTGCAAATATGGGTGGGATTGGACAAAGGGGCGTGGTACCTCTCATACAAACCACAAATCTATTATTTCTGCTCCTGATAACGGTATTTGAACAAAATTTGGTATGTCTATTTGGTGTAAATTTCTTAAGTGCTGCTACAAATATGAACGGGATTGGACAAAGGGGTGTGGTACCTCTCATACAAACCACAAATTAAAAATCTATTATTTCTGCTCCTGATAACGGTATTTGAACAAAATTTGGTACATCGGTTTGGTGTGCATTTTTTAGTGCTGCTGCAAATATGGGCGGGATTGGACAAAGAGGCGTGGCACCACCCATATAACCCAAAAATTAAAATCGCCATATTTTGGGCATTTTTTGACCTACGCCGATGATATTTGGTACATATGGTATTGCCATAATTTGGAATACGTACCGGGAGAAAAGTGGATGGGACCACGCTCCTTTTTATTAAAATTAAAAATAGTAATATAGTCTTAACTACTGGACCGATCGTCACAATAGGATATATAAATACTTTTAATTTTATTTTATAACGAGGGGGGTAGCGAAGTACACCGGGATCAGCTAGTTAATTAATAAAACTTTCACGTGAACAAAAATTCCACTTGTTATTCACGATAGGGGTGATTCTCTTCTATACGGCATTTGACATTTTTTACACTATTTCAATGTTTTTTGACAGCTACAGAGTAATTTATACAACAAGTTTTTTATTGTTGTAGAAATGGGTGCACTTGTTAGTTGTGAAATGCCACAAAGTGAGTCTCGAATAACGGTATTTACAAAAATCTGTTAATGTGTGAATTGTGCTAGTTTTTTGCATTGTAATCTTTTACAGAGAGAAAGAAAAATATAAAAGATTTTAATACAATGCCTCCTAAATACAATCAAAAATTGCTAAACCATGGTCAATGAAAGTCTTGGCTGGTGCAGGATGAAAAGGATGATACAAAAGGATTTTGCAAATATTGCAGATGCTCACTTTCAGCAAAATTATATAATATTCTATGTCACGCTGAAATTAAAAAATTCAAATCGCCCGCTTCATGTTGGAGGAAATTGAATTTTGAGCAAAATGCAACTATCTATATATCTATATATATAAAAGAAAGTCGTGTTAGCTACTTCGCTTATAACTCAAGAACGGCTGAACCGATTTAGCTGAAAATTGGCAGGGAGGTAGTTTAGAGCCAGGAATAGGCTATAGGATACTTATGGGCGGCATTGGACAAAGGGGCGTGGTACCTCTCATACAAACCACAAATTAAAAATCTATTATTTCTGCTCCTGATAACGGTATTTGAACAAAATTTGGTACGTCGGTTTGGTGTGCATTTTTTAAGTGCTGCTGCAGATATGAACGGGATGGGACAAAGAGGTGTGGTACCTCCCATACAAACCACAAATTAAAAATCTATTATTTCTGCTCCTGATAACGGTATTTGAACAAAATTTGGTACATCGGTTTGGTGTGCATTTTTTTAGTGCTGCTGCAAATATGGGCGGGATTGGACAAAGAGGCGTGGCACCACCCATAGAACCCAAAAATTAAAATCGCCATATTTTGGGCATTTTTTGACCTACGTCGATGATATTTGGTACATATGGTATTGCCATAATTTGGAATACGTACCGGGAGAAAAGTGGATGGTACCACGCTCCTTTTTATTAAAATTAAAAATCGTAATATAGTCTTAACTACTGGACCGATCGTCACAATAGGATATATAAATACTTTTAATTTTATTTTATAACGAGGGGGGTAGCGAAGTACACCGGGATCAGCTAGTGTATATATAAAACACAAAAAATCTACCTATGTACGTTATAGACTTCGAAACCGTTCAACGGATGTGTCCCTAACCGGTTTCATTTGAAAGGGAATTATTCGATGATGGTTTAGAGGTATTATTCTTTTAAATCGGTTATGTTGGTTGGTTGGTTGGTTTACGTGGCTGCCCGCTACGCGCAAGCATTCAAGTAGAATCAATGAGATTCCGTTTTGACAGACCACTCCACTCGTCAGTGTCAACCTGATTTAGGTCCGAATCCAGGCCTCAGATTCGGAGTAAGAATCTAGATCCATCCCGTCGAATTAAGGTATCTAATAAGGTCACCTAGACCTATCCCTGATACCTCCGAGAGATCGTCTATTATGCTGTTGCCTAGAAATTTGAGTCTCGAATGGTGTAAGGCCGGGCATTCGCAAAGAAAGTGGAAGACTGTTTCCTCTTTGCTTTGATCCCGGCAACTACGGCAGAACGCATTGTAGGAAAGGCCCATCCTGTTAGCGTGTCTCCCGATAACCCAGTGCCCCGTCAATACTGTGACGAGCCTCGAGATATCCCTACGGTTTCTGTTAGTTAGTTGTGTTGTGCGCTTAACGTTGTAGCAGGGCCACATTTTCTTAGCCACCTTGCACGTGCTCAACCTGCGCCACCTGTCTTCAGCTTTCTGCCTGAAATGGTTGAGAATGAGATTTTTAATACTGCCAAATGGCATGGCTACCGATTCAGCAATGGAGACGTCCATGGCAGATCCAGCCCTGGCCAGTTCATCCGCCTGTTCGTTGCCTTGGAAGTTGCTATGTGCGGGAACCCAGATGAGGGTGACGTCAGTCTGACTACCTAGTCTGGATAACGCGTCCTTGCACTGGCTAACTAAGGTAGAAAAAGTAGTGTGTGACCTTAGAGACAGAAGTGCCGCTTGGCTATCGACAAAGATGCCGACTCTTCCTTGGACACCCCTGTCAATCAAAACCCTACACGCCTCCCTTATGGCCAATATTTCCGCCTGAAATACACTAGCTTCATCAGGAAGTCGGAATGAGAGTTTTATTCCAAGGTCACTCGAAAATACTCCAGAGCCCACACCGCAGATCATTCTTGATCCATCAGTATACGTCCTGAAGTTAAAGTCTTTTTCTATGTTTCCCCCCTCCCACTCCCGTCTGGATGGAATAAGAACTTTGAACGTACTGTCAAAGTCCACATGAGGTACCATGTAATCGGTGGGTTTCCTCAGTGTCGATGGTAGCTGATCTAGGATTTTGGCATGGCCATAGGTCCTTGATCTCCACCTCCCAAATGCCGCTAGTCTTGCCGCACTGCTTGAGGATGCCGCCAATACATGTAGGTCGATCGGAATCAGATTTAGCATAGCATTCAAAGCCTCTGAAGCACTAGTACGTAAACATCCAGTAATCCCGATGCAAGCAGATCTCTGTATTCTGTATAGTTGGTCTACCACATATTTCTTATTTGTGGCGGGCCACCATACTACCGATCCGTAAGTTAATATGGGACGTACAATTGCCGTGTACATCCATTTAAGCAAGTTAGGGGTTAGGCCCCATTTGGAGCCAAACATCCTCCGACAGGAGTAATAGGCAACTGTGGCCTTTTTTTCCCTGTGTTGCACATTTTGTTTCCACGATAGTTTTGTGTCCAGGAGGACTCCTAGATATTTTGCATTGTCCGATAGAGACAGTAACAGATTATGTAGCCGAGGGAGTCTAAAGCTCTGGACTTTGGTCTTAGTAGTAAAAAGTACCAGCTCCGTCTTGCTAGGGTTCACACTTAGACCACAACCTGTAGCCCATTTGCTGAGTGTACCCAAGGCACTGGACATGATATCGCTTATCACGTCCGTGAACATCCCTGATACCATTATTACTACATCATCCGCATAAGCCACAGCTTTCACTCCCGCAGTGTTCAGTCTGAGAAGAATTGTGTTAACAACGAGAAGCCATAGCAGTGGGGAGATCACCCCGCCCTGTGGTGTTCCTCTGCATGCCCATTTTGACTTCTCGCTGTTTCCTAGTTTTGCGGTGACGTTTCTTGCCTTCAACATGGTGATGATCCAGTTGCTAATGTAATGGCTGTCACTGATACATTGTTAAAGGCGCCTTCTATGTCTAGGAAGGCAGCCAAAGTATATTGTTTATTTTCAAGGGATCTCTCTATGAACCTTACCACCTCATGTAGTGCTGTTTCAGTAGAGCGTCCCTTAAGGTAGGCATGCTGACTTTCTGAGAGAGTAGACGACCCAGCAAGTCGATGTCTAATGTGAGAATCTATTAATCTTTCCAGCGTCTTGACCAAGAAAGATGAAAGGCTGATTGGCCTGAAGTCTTTTGAATTCTTTTGACTTCTCTTGCCAATCTTGGGAATGAAAACTACTCTGACCTTCCTCCAGCTGGTTGGAACGTAGTTTAAAGAGAGACAAAGTTTGTAGAACCTAAAAAGCCAGGGTATAATAGAGCTTTTCGCGCTCTGTAACATCTTTGGCGTAATGCCATCAGGACCCGGCGATTTGAATGGATTAAAACTGTCGATTGCCCATGAGATTCTCTCCGGGGATAAAATATTCTCATTGACAGCATATTGTTGCCCACTAGATGAACTGTCTGACCTAGTCGTGTCCGTACAGCCCGGGAAGTGGGTGTTAAGGAGGATAACTAGTGACTCTGCAGAGGAGTCTGACCAGGAGCCGTCCGCCCTTTTGACGAAGGTTGGACAGGAATGGCTCATGGACAGAGCCCTACTAAGCCTTGCAGAGTCTCTAGTGTTATCTATTGACTCACAGAAATTCCTCCATGACTTTCGTTTGGCGATTTTTATAGCTTTTTTATACGCTGCTAGCTTTTCGCGATATGGTTGCCAGATTTTGTTTTCGTAGCAAGTGTTGAAGGCTCTACGTACCTCCTTGCGCAGCTTAGAGAGTTCCGAGCTCCACCATGGAGGGTAACTCTTCTTAGCTTTCGTTAAGGGGCAGGAAATCTCGAAGGCTTTGCTAATAGCCTTGTTGAAGACCTCCACATTGTGTTCAAGTCCAATCGTATTGTCGATTTCTGGAACTCTTTTTAATTTTTGTTTCAAAATCCCGTTGAACCTGTTCCAATCGGTTCTCCTCGGGTTTCTTAAGCATTGTTTTTCTTTGTTTTGTAATATGACCTCAAAGAGTATCCAATTGTGATCGGAGAAGGATCTCTTATTGGATACCCTCCACTTGTCAATTGAAAGCTTGAATTTGTCATTAATGAGAGTAATGTCGAGAACCTCTTCCCACCCGCTAAATCGATCCGAACTCGGAAAGATAAAAGTCGGCGAAGTGCCGGAATTACATATAGTTAGTTTATTAAGGTTAATGAAATCTAAGATATGCTCACTTCTGTCATTGATCTCACTGCTACCCCATATTGTATGCCTGGCATTGGCATCACAACAGAGGATGATGTCTTCATTGGCGCCAATGGATGACACGACAGCTTTCGCTTCGGCTGGCGGTGCTTCTTTGTCGTGTGCCATATAGCATGATGCGATAAGGAAGCTCTTACCATCTGACAACTCGACCCTCGCAACTGTAAGGTCCTCTGAGCTAAACTGAGTACAAAGAAAAATATTAATATGTTTTTTGGCTATTAGACATGATCTTGGCTTACCATTTCCTTTAGCATATAGTACGTTGTACAGGGACCTCGGGAACCCCTTAACCTGGAGTTTGCTACACACGGCTCCTGTACCGCGCAGATATCGAGGTTCTCTTCGGCTAAGAGAACCTTTAGGTTGTCTGTTGCACACTTCGAGTGCTTGAGGTTTATTTGAACAACCTTTATCGCCATGGCGGAGTGTTCTTCGTTTTCTTTATTGCGGTTCTGACAGCTGCATTCCAACCAGAAGGTTGTTTGCAGCCTCGACAACGTCGGCTTCAGAACCGCTTGGGCGCAACACCTTGACCTTGGCGTCTCTCACCCCGAAGAACAATTTGGAGCCCGCTTTCTCTAGCGCCACTGCTCCTTGCTCCGTTATGGACAGCATTAGGCAAGTACCACTGCTGCCGTGGTCCTCGGTGCGGATAACTGACCAGTCATCCATTGGAATGCTGGGGTTCTGAAGCTTCAGACACTCCAGCATTCTGCCACCGTTCTTGCCCAATTGAGGTAACCAAACTCTTGCTCGCGGTCTCATCGGAATTTCCTCCGCAGGGATAAGCTTAAGGCTTAGCCCATCCCAAGTGTCACTAATCTTAGCGATACTAACGCTGAGGAACTCCTTTGAGAACGCGTCCAAGCACTTGATTACCCTGTAACACCGGTGTATCTCACTGGAGTCGAAGCGAGGTGCCGGCTTATCCTTATTGGTGAGGACGTAGTCCATTACGAGCTCAGCCAATTTGGATTCGACGGCACCCCACTCCGTTGTTACAGGGATTAATCAGCCGTTTTTATGGTTCGCCAGAGCCATCAGAAGTTGATCCTTGACTACCTCGTTAAAGGGTCTTCGGATGGATGACGACGTAAGTTGTTGAGGAGGGGACCCCTTTGGTGCGACCTTCCTTTTTTTGGGTGACTGACCGCTTTCTGTCTAGGAGCGGTTTCTTTTGGAGCTTTTTACTTCTTGCTGGGAGAGCATTGCCTTTTTGGACGTACTTGGTAGCGAATCCATAAACTTATGGTATTCGTCTACCACGGCCTGGTACCTCACCTTGTCCCCAGCATCAAGCTCATGCGTAACTCCATTCGCTTCATTCTTGGCAATCTTGTCTAGAATGAAGACGGCTTTGGAGTAACGGGACTTAAGGAGGTCTTTCTGACTCCTTTTTTTTAGGTTTGCCCTTTGGCCGGTTGTCAGGCTCGACTATCGGTGTTGGGCTTTTGAGGGTTTTTGTGTTTTGTTGTGCAGATAGAGGGGTACTTTGGATTTTACCCTCACCATCCGAGAGGCCGACTACTATCTCCTGGCTGGAGGCAAGAAGGTCGTCCTCTGAAGAGATGTCTTCCCTTCTCTGTTGTTTTTTGTTTTTGTTGTTGTTGTTGTTTTGTGTTGTTGAGTACATGTTGGTCCCACGAGTAGGCCAGTAAGGGGAGAGACCATCCACGCAGTGACGGCGTGCGTGAACTAGACAAAATAATTACAACCGGTCCGTGTCCTGGCACCGGAGGGGAGTTGTTAGGGACTAGTCCTCTTTAACCACTAACTAGCCATTCAGGTCCTCGGCACAGCTACCTTCCACCTTGACCTTACAAGTGGGGGAGTGAAGGGATAATTGGGAGAGGGATAGAGCTTGATGATGGAGATTATCAGGAAATGGGAAATGGGAAGGAGGAGTGGTTAACCTTTAGTTATGAAGGCCTTTTTATTTCCATATTCCAAGACAGGTCCTGTTTCTGCAGAAGCGTGGACAGAGCCTGGATTGGAATAGAAAACACAGCCGACACTTAAGCCACCACATCGCGACAAGATAGTTAACCAGGTGGCGGAATCGGTTATGTAGTTCCGAAGATTTAATATTTTTCATGTATTATTTTGTTTCATGAAAAAATTCAACATATAGTTTTCTTTTTTTACACTTTAAAGCCACAATCCGTTTAGGAAAACCAAACCCTAGGACCGATCTTCCTGAAATTTTCACAACATGTTACCGTGACTCTGGAAGGAATAATAGGCTATATGAAGTTTTGATTGGAGAAAGGGGCGTAGCACCGCCCATATTTAATTTTTTTTTTTTTCAAATCTTAACCCAGATATGCCGACGGGCACACTAGTGCAACAATCTTCGTAGTTTTCCAAAATATCGTTATTCAGATAGATTATATTACAAAACTGAAGAAAGAATTAAAAAAAATATTTTTTAACTTGGATTTTGAGCCCGTACTACATGTAGTACGCTCGGCACATATGGAAGCAAAAGACAGTATTTTCTTGTGATTTAATTCAAGCCATTTATTTATTATTCAGCAACTTTTGAGTACATAAGTAAATAAAAAACATATTAATAAAAAAATTATTTGGTGGTGTGGTACTCCACATTACACTTTACGTGGAGCGGCACATCACATTTAATGCAGCGTGTAGTGGTCTTATTGTGGCAATGATTACACCGTAGCTGTTTACATTTTCCATCGGCTTGACGTGTGTTCTCAGTAAGTAAATGATCTTTCCGATCAAATCTTATGTCGCATGATGATCCTGATGGAAGCGTTGCTGAGGGTTTCCCATAAGTGGATATTAGCAAGGTGGCAATGCGACGACGAAAAGACAAATGGTCCATTTTACCTCCCATATGTCTATGCAGTTGCCACGCATTGTGCTCTGCAAGATCAATGAGGTGTGTAAATATTGGGAAATACCATTTTTTACCCCGAATGGATACACGGTACAAGCTGATATTTTCATCTGCTCGATCAACACCACCCATATAGCGATTATATTCATGAATAAGGCGTGGTTGTTCAATATATATACGCTTTTTCTCTTTTCGAGACCAACGTGAAATATTTTTTGACGGTTCAACTGGATGGACGTTTGAGGCAACGTTTACTGCACTGCTGTCGTTCCAACAACATACAATTATATTGTTGGTAGAAATCTTACGGTGGTCATACCACCCTTTCTCTTTTTTCTGCAGCTCTTTTTTAGTTAGCAAAGGACAGTTCCCTAACCGATTGTGACGAATTGTTCCAGTGCCTTTCACGCGTCGTTCTTCTAACTCAGCCAATAAGTTGATTGTAGTAAACAAATTATCGAAATACAATCGGTGAGCAATGTCGGGTTGGCTTTGTGATAATATGTCGCAATATGTTAATACTACGCTTGGACCAAGTCCCATTTCTTTGTAGGTATTATTTGGGAAAGTCCCTGCACCCTGGTACGGCTCGAACCAAATAATGTAGCCTTTATAAGTTGCTCCAACCCAAAATTTATAACCATATCTTATAGGCTTTCCATGGATATATTGCTTACATCCGTGACTACCATAATATGGAACCATCTGCTCGTCCACTGCATGCTGTATGGTTTTCGGAGCATTACTTTGGAAACTCTTGTTCAACATTTGTAATAGTGGTCTAACTTTTGCGAACTTGTCTGTTTTATCCAGACTGTTGTTATCCACAAAGTGCAAGTTTCTTATTATGAACTCAAATCGATCCCTTCTCATTGCGTTCGACACGAAAGAATGATGAGTATCCCTATCATTTTGCCAATACATACGCCGTCTCGAAAGAGTATTGTAGCCACTCAGTAGCAAAATTCCAACAAAGCAACTGATTTCATCTGGAGTTATATTTGCAGTTGCATTTTGTTTCGACGCATAGTCATTGGAGTAATGAGTAATAACTTGCAGCAGGTCACCATCAAAAAATTTTTCAAACAATTCAAGAGGTGTAGGTAAAATTTCCTGTTCACATGTTGTAACAATAGGCTCCGTTTCTTCCAGATCGTGCTTTACCCATTTTACTGACGACTTAATACATTTAGGTTTCTTGGCCTGTTGCAATAACGCAAGTGGAATGTCGTCTTCACTATCCGAATCAGAAGAATAAGTATTACGAAAAAGCTCAGCCTCAGCATTTAATAATAGAGGTGGTAAGTTATCAAAATTCACTTCATCTTCTTCTCCAGAGTCTTCATCTGTGACGTAGTTGTTCGCACCTTGAGTGGGTACAATTGAGATGTCGTAAGAATTTTGCGGAAACTCTTCATCACTTTCCTCTAAGGCATTTATTATTTCATTTAGTGTTAAAAATCTAGAAAAAAATAACTTTTTGGTTTCACCATTTTTGCACACTAAAGCCGAACGTACTACATGTAGTACGTCAGCAAATATATCAACTAAAATCACACATAATTTTATTTTTCACATATTATTTTGCTACGAACTCATTTTTACAACTATTATTATTAAAAAAACATAGGAACGAAACAACAATAATATATGCATATAAAAGTTTTTCTCACCGATTACGTGCCATCATCACACTTTTGCCAATTTCACAAAACTGAAATCTCTGGTCCAAAAAAATAAACATAAGCAATTGTCGCAGACAAAATTTATCAACGCACACTTTGTTTACCGTTATATTCTGTAGCATAACAACAAGTAGATTTGATAATTTAAAGCACATTAAACGCAGAAACCTGAATATAACTTGTGTACTACATGTAGTACGGTCGGCATATCTGGGTTAAATCTCAAAAATATTAAATATAAGTTTAGCCAACGCTAAACAAAATTTTTAATTTCAACGGTTAATTTTTGTTGTTTTACATCTCTCGTGAGCGGCTGGGAAAAAGAGTATCCCTTCTTTTTAGCCGGGTGTGGCCTCTATAATGAAGAATATTGCGCGCGAGTGGATTTGGGTGCAACTCAAGTTTTTTTATATATTTTTTCACGTGTTTTAAAAATACTGTCTTCACCAACGGAACGTCTAGATCTTTATGAGTTCGATGGTTTCTGACATACCAGGGGGCTGCTGTTATTGTACGTAGGATTTTATTCTGTCGCCTTTGAATTCTTTCGACATTCGATGCTGAGGCAGTGCCCCATAACTGGATTCCATAGGACCATATTGGTTTCAGGATCGCGTTGTATAAGAGAAGTTTACAGTCAAGGCTTAGTATAGAGTTTCTTCCAATAAGCCAATTCATTTGGGCTGCTTTTAGTTTCATTTGTGTTAACTTTGCGTCTATATGCCATTTCCATGTTAAACGACGATCAAGATGAACGCCTAGATATTTGACTATAGTGTGTTGTGGTATAGTCTCGGTATTAATTTTTATAGCGGGCATGTTTTCCTGCGCAACGTAAAAGTGACGTGTGCACATTTCTGCTCGTTGACTTTTATACGCCATTGTTTGAGCCATTTTTCCAGTTTGGATATATATTCTTGTAAGTTACGGGAATCTTCTACAGGATTTTAGTGAACGCTTAGAAAGGCTGTATCATCCGCAAATGTTGATGTATAAATGTTACTGCGTAACGGTAAGTCAGAGGCATATATTAAATAAAGTAAGGGACCGAAGATACTGCCTTGAGGGACTCCGGCTTCAATCGACTGCGGAGGGCTTAAAAAATTGCCTTCTTAACTACAAACTTACGTTCCATTAAATAGGTTTTTAAAAGCTTTACGATGTTTTCTGGTAGATTTTGTGTTAATTTGTTCAAAAGACCTTCGTGCCATACTTTATCGAAAGCTTGTGAGACATCAATAAAGAGCGCAGAGCAGTATTTCTTTTTTTCAAAAGTGTCTCTAACAACATTCACAAGTCTGTGAGTTGGTGCAATTGTGCTATGTTGTCTGCGAAAACCGAATTGATGATCTGGAATACATCCATGACTAGTTACTATAGGCATCAGCTTGCTCATACACAGCTTTTCAAATAGTTTTGAAATGTTGGGCAATAAGCTAATAGGCCGATAGGATTCAACTTTCGTATAATCCTTGCCGGGCTTTGGTATCATAATAATCATCGAAACCTTCCATTCTTTTAGATAGTATTGCAGCCGTAAAATACCATTAAAAATGAATAGTATTATTCTTTTTGCAATATATGGCAATTCTTGAAGCATTTTGTTGCTTATTTTGTCGATACCTGGGGCTTTTTTGTGTTAAGACTAGCAATTACATTTTCAAGCTCCACAATATTAAATTTCAGCGGTGTTTCTGGTAAAGAGACGACTGGTGGCAGTTCAGCAATATTAAGAGAAATATTTGGAGTAAACACTTTTTCTAAGTGTTTAACGAAAAGAGCACCTTTTTCAGCATCAGTTTTTGCCCAGTCACCATTAGGGGCTCGTAATGGGGGTTTGCATATCACCGGCCTTTTTAGTCCTCTGGCTGCACGCCACAGTGAATAATCTGTTTGTGGTGTTGCATCTAGCTCTTGAAGGAATTTTTGAAGGGAAGCTGTTTTTTGAGTTTGCAAAACTTTCCTAAGCTGCTTGGTACACTCCTTAAGCCTTAATTTTAGCTGTGGCGATCTGTAGCGCTGCCATTCTCGTCGAGCTCTCCGTTTTTCAGTCAATAGGCTTTCTATATCTACAGAAAAAATATTGTTAAATCTCACTGGTTGGTTTATTTCTTTTGAAGTAGCATTAAAAGCAGCTTGTTTAACATGCGCTTCAAACAACCTGAGAGAATCGTCTATGTCTGAAGGTGTTCTCAGCGGAATTTTTTCCGAGCAATGAGCACTCAGATATTTTCTGTATTTCAGCCAGTTAATACGTGCAGATGTCCTCGGTAAATCACATGTTGTGTGTGAGTAAATAGTGACAATTGTAGGCGAGTGGTCTGAAGATAAGTCCAAAGATGCTTCAACTTCAACCATCTCGCTGGGCACACCTTTCACAATTCCAAAGTCGATAACATCAGGAATTTTTTGTCGATATGTTGGCCAATATGTTGGCTGTCCACTTGAAACTACATTCAAACCCATTTTAGATATTGTTTCGAACAAAATTCGTCCCTTAGGAGTGATTAAACGTGGTCCCCAGAATGTGTGTTTAGCATTGTAGTCGCCAGCTGCTAGAAAACGGAGGCCCAGTGATTTATAAAAAGCCGTATATTGACTGTCGGTAATTGAGAACCTAGGGGGCGAATAGGCAGATGATATTACAAGTTTTTGATAGTAAGTTTCGATGCAGATGTTCGTTGCTTGAAGATAATCTTCACAAAAATCATTCAACAGGTGGTGTTTTATTCGCGTTTTTATTAGGATTCCCAAACCACCACAAGCTCTGCCACGAGAATTCTTGGTGTCGTAAAAATTATATCCACTAATTCTGAAACAGCTTCGAGATGTCAAATGAGTTTCTGAGATAAGCATAACATCGATTTGTTTATCCTGAAGAAAATATTCTATTTCGTTTTTATGTTGGCAGATGCCGTTTGCGTTCCAAAAACATATTTTTAAGTTCATGGTTTGCTTAGTACAGCCTGCAACAAGGTAGACTGCATTTTCAACATTTCCTGCATCATACAGGACATGTTGAGAGTAAATGTATTTACAGTTTGTATTAAGCTCTCAATTGACGCTTCAATACGACTAAAATTATACCCCGAATCTTCATTTACATTTACGGTTTTTTGCGCCGTACTCTGATTGCTTTTTAAAATACTAGCGTATGAAAATTTTTTGTTAGCTTTTTGTTGAGCACTAGTCGCGTTAGACTTGAAAATGTTTGAAAATTGATTTTGGCTGGTGGACGGTTGAGGTAACTGTGGATAGTTAATAGGGGTTTTAGGCTGAGCGGGAGTATCATTGGTTTTTTTGGTTGATGAATTATTAAAAAAAAGTAAAGGGGGCAGCCTCTATAGTTGGCAGTGTGATTTCCGCCACAATTGCCACATTTTCGCCTTGGGATTACCTTTTATTTTATCACAGTTAGCAGTAGTGTGAACAGGTCCAGCTCTTTTATGTGGAAGCTCAACAGTAACTCTTCGATGCAACAAGTACTTTAAGTCATATATGATGTGCTTCATTCTTTTTCATTTTTATGCCATCTGGCTGTAACTCGACTCTAAATATTGGTTGGGGGATTTTTTTCTCTATTTTTAATGTTTGATACATTTTTCACCTTGTAGCCACTATTTTCAAGGTCAGACTTGACCTCTTCTGGATCCTGTAATATGATTAAAACAATTTAGTTATTCTTAGTGTTTGGGTAGTATTTTTATTGTACTTGGAAGTATTTAAATTGCCAGCGCTAATAAACGCCACTGGCAAATAAAAGTAAAAGGCAGATGAATGCTAGTATGAATTAGTAATGCCGATTGAAGGCAAAGTATTAATTGATTGCTTAAACTAATTAACATTGGCTTATATACTTATTATGAGAATAATTCTTAGGGGGTACCTTAACATAAGAGTAAAAGAATATAAATATATATTATTGTTGGGTAAGCATATTTAGCTTCCAACTATTTATGTATGGCATGTGTTCAACAGTTTTAAAGTTCAACGAGTGCATACTTAAAAGCAACAGATACTTTGGGTTGCTTATATTTACAATTAAACAAATGCAGTAAATAAATGTTATTCATTTAAGTGCATTGTGCAGCTGCACTTGATTAAACGTACAAGTGTCAAATTACAGTCACACAAAATATCTTGCTTGCAGTTTGTCAATGCTTGCATGTTGCGGTACTATTGAATCGCAATGCATACTACACACTGTTGGCCACATGCTACAATCCACGCTAGAGTCTATACCTTTTATTACGACTGTTAGACCTTTAGCACTCTTTAATTGGTACGTATAGAAGTTTTTATTTTTAGATTCTAAATCTGAAACAATCTTTGGGTAATTATTTTCATGAGCTACCTGAATTTTTGTTTCATTGATGTTTCCGCGCTTAATTGGAGTTACATAAAACTCATTTTCTCCAATTAATGAGATAAGGCTTTTAACCAGCAAACTGGAATTCTGCTCTCTTAAATATATGGTTGGGGGCTTACTCGAACTTGTTGTAGTTGTGTCTTCATCGCCTTGTTCAGATAAAATCGCGAAACGATTTTCGGAATTAATTATATTGTTTTTTCCATCTCTGGGAACTTTCGCTGTTGAAGCAATTTGAGCTGATTTTGGACTTCTTCCCCTTTTTAACACGGTTATGTATCTATCCATACCTGTTTGAATTTTATTAATATCACTCATTGTACTCACCGCGTTTACAATTTTGTGCACGTTGGTCACCTTGTTACTAATTGTTTGTTTGTTTGATTGTACAGCTAATAGCCTTTTTCCACTAGCATACATTTTAGAGGAATGAATTGAATATGTTGAAAAAGTGAAACTTGCGTTTCCATTGGCAACATCTAACATCTACCATCTTCTCAGCTGTCAAAAATATAAAAATACTTACAGCATAATTTTTTTGTGGAAAAAAATAAAAAATAAAATGGATTTTAAAGAAACATTAATAATTGGACTGGTTCATGCTTTACAAGAACAAACAGAATTGTTAATGTAGTGTTCAGAAAAAAGCATTAACACGAACTTCTTATATGAATTCTTTGGTTTTTTTATTTATTTAAAGTTTTTATATGCATATCAAAAAAAAGCGATTCCCTGAAAGACATGAGAGTTCTTTCTTGTTCCTCTCAACTCTTCTATTTTGTCCTGCCACAAGTCCAGCAACATATTTTCAAAATCCTGGTTCCATACTATACGGAGACCTGTGCTTTTCTTTACTAAAAACAAAAATAAATTATTATACTTATTTATGTACAACATATAAAGTTAAAAAAATAAAAACTTACGTGTGCCACTCATTTCGATGTAAAATATTTTTGTTTTTTTTTTTTTACACAATTATGTATGTATGTCATTCAAAAAAAAATTAAACTATCAACATGTATGTATCTGTCATTTTGCTAGAGATGACATTAAAATTATCGGAAGATGTTGATTGGAACAAAATGGTTTAGGAACATGATGTAGAAAGATATTGACTTTTAGTACTGTGTATTTCTTATGGGAAGATGTTAACATCTTCTCAAATTGATGGTAGATGTTAGATGTTACGTAGTGGAAAAAGGCTATAAGCTGACAAGTCTTCTAAAAGGTGCAATTGTTGTTGCTTCTCGATCAATATTTAGGTTTGGAGAGCAAGATCGCGCACGAGTAGTTGTGTGTTCTGTAGAATTCAGGTTTTCATTTTCGTCATGAACCAAAGTTAAATAAACATTCTTACTGCTTGTAGGTTTATTATTGTTGTTGTTGGTAGAAGATGAACTCATTTAGAGTTCTCTTTTTTTGTGTTCACTATAAGTTTGTATTTGTAAATATATATGTATATTACACACAAGCAAAGAGTTAATTAAAAACCAGTATAATAACTGTTTAATCAATGTTTTGTTATTGTTTTTTTTTTTTTTTTTTGTGATTTTAACTTTCAATAATTTTTAATATTCAGTTGCGACGATTATAAAAACGCGTCTTCTACACTGCGAGAGTTAAAACTGAATGCACCGCCCATATAACCCAAAAATTTAAATCTCCATATTTTGGGCATTTTTTGACCTACGTCGATGATATTTGGTACATATGGTATTGGCATAATGCAGAATACGTACCAGGAGAAAAGTGGGTGGGACCACGCCCCTTTTTAGAAAAATTAAAAATCGTAATATAGTCTTAACTATGGGACCGATCGTCATTAAATTTTCACAATAGGAATTTTATTTAAAACGAAGCGCACCGGGTATATCTAGTTATTGATAATTGTAAAGCGCAAGAAACCGTATGAGCTTTATTTATATGTCAACATACATACGTCAAATAATTCAATTGACCACCTCAGTGACTTGTGAAAAAATAATTTTGATGGAACTGGCAAAATTCGTATTCATAGAACAAAATGTACTGCAATAATAAAAAACGTTTTAGCCCCTCATATCGTAATTGAGCTTAGGAAGGATATTTCATCATCGAACTACAGCATATTAATGGATGATTATACAGATGTTGCCGAACCCAGCAAAAAATGTTTCTGGAAGCAGTAACAAAACTTCATGCTTTCAAGATGCGCAGTTTTGAAGCGCTTCCGAGGCTGCACAAAAAGAAGGCAGAGAGATCGCTCAACTTATTTTTAAGCACGTTGAAGTTGGTCGGCTATATACATTTAGTTGACAAGAATAAAAATGTAAACAGCGAATGGAAGATAAAATTTAATTTAGAGGCTCTCCCTTTCTCACTCTCTCTCTCTCTCTTATTTATTTAAACTTGAGTATTTGCCTACAGATGAATTATGTATGTTAGAAGATGACACAGTAAAACGAAGGCATAATTCAAACATGATTTTAGCGCACTTTGGATGATTAGAAAAAAACGCTCTTTTATGTAAAAAACAAGAGCTCCAAAGTGGGACATCGCGAGGAAAAATCATGCATGATCGAAGCGCTTTTCGCAGCTGGAGGCACAACAACAACACGCATCTCTCCCTTACAAACCTGCTTCGGCCGAAGCAGTAGTTTTTGCTGGGAAATTTAACTAGTTTTCTTAATTTTTTGTATATGTATATTAATTGTAATTTGCATTACTACGAACTGCTTTATTATTAATTTTTGTTAATATTTATACAGGCCAAAGTTCGTAAATGTTAATAATCGGAGAAATATTAAATAGACATTGTTAACATATTCCGAGCAACAAAAGAAAAATTTAATATTTATACATCCCTTTTTTAGAGTTTTCAACCGCACTGGCCGAATAGAACAAACGTTGTTTTCGGTAGAAGCCACTAAAACTCGTCAGCATTCATGTGCAAATGCTTTCACCACTTCTTAATGTTTTTGCAACAATCTATTATAGATAAAAATGTAGCTATTTATAGCTAAATTTTGATGTATTTTTCAAATTTAGCTATTTTCTAGCTATTTTCGATCCTAGTTTAGCGATATTTTTTGGAAAAAAGTTGGCAACGGTGTTTCTGACATACCAGGGGGCTGCTGTGTTATGAGTCATTTTCCCCTAACCAACAGAAGTATCAGCGACAGCGGAACATACGCTGCACACACATACTGACTTTGAGTTATTTTCCCTCAACCAACAAAAATACCAACGACAGCAAAATACCGCTGTATGCATTACTGAAGTAATTACCAGTAATTTTCCTACAGATATATGCTGACGATGCAATACCGCTGCATACATGCATATGTCAGTAACTTTCCTACAGAATATGCTGAATTTGCATACTGGCACACTTAGCAACGACCACGCCAGCGGCAGCGAACGTCAGCAGCACCGTTCATCGAGCAGCACAAAAGTGGGTATAAAAGCGGAGGGTGATTTGGTATGGAGGTCTATTCAGTAAAATCTAGTCAACTGTAGTCAGTGGAGTCAGCTCTAGCCTAGTGAAGTCGAGTCAGTTCTTAACACATAACACACATAACAAAAACCTGATCAAACACCAGCCTTAAAAAGCGGGTCCCTGTGAAGGCTAAGTGATATTTTAAACATAACATGTGGTTAATAAAAATAAATAATAAAAATAAATCTTTTAATTTAAAACATAACATTTTGGCGCAGCCGGTAGCCGCGTTAATAATTGCATCAAATAAAATAATCCTTTTAATTGATCTTGCAACAGAAAAAAATTCTGCGCGGTTGCGAACAACACATAATATAAAATAATAATAATAATATAAAGTGAATATAAACACAAAAACCACAAACTACTATGAAGATGACAAACAGCGGAATATGGGTAAGTAGAAGACAGCTTTAATGGCCAATCCACAGACACAGACAGACGACTTAATAAAACGGATAGATAAGTACAATTATTCAGTGGACAGTCTACAAGTTCTTGCGTGGACAGAACTTAAGGGTTTAGAAGCAGACAAAACATTCCTGGACAACCATAGGGAAACAATAAGATACCAAAGACTGACAAAATTAGAAGAAGTAAGCTATGTCCTACAATTAATAAGTGAGCTAAGTAAAGATAGATCACAGGAGTTTATAAAGAAGATCGAAGAACTAGAAGAAACAAAAACATTTCTAAAGGGCCATTGCGAGAAGCTAAGAGGACAAATAGAATATACAGACAATTTATTAGAGGACGTAGTAAAGGAAAATACGGAATTAGAGAAGCAATTGCAAGGGAAAGGACTTAGTGAGGAAAACTTTAAAAAACAATTGAAACAACAGCAGTTGATAGAGACACAAGACGACACTATCCAAAGGCTACAAACAGCATTGGAAAACGCAAGAAGAGAGTTGGATACAATTCACAGAGCTAGTTCACCAAATCCTTCACTGCACGAAGAACTAAACGAAGTAGGACTACCAACAATAGTCATATCACACGAGAAAGAAACACCTGCCTTGACGCTGTTGGAAAAAGTAAAAACCCTAATAAACAACGCAAGGAAAGCAAGTAGCAGAGGATACTCCGCTGAGACAATAGCAAGGAAAATAAACGAGTTAGGCGAAATTCAGCGAATTGGAAGAAAAAGAAGACATTGACAGCATAGTAGCGGAAGAATTCAATAGATTAATACCAGCGGCTCAGGAAATCCTGGAAAGACGATCAACATCACCCCGGCAAAACAATATTACTGATAGAACGGTAAACGAGAGGATAAGGATGACTTCGCTATCTGATATAATTAAGATAGTCAACAAGACGGTCCCATCATTCTTCGGGACCGATGGACCTGACTTACCATCAGAAGTATGCAGGTACATACAAGGATGCAAGATGGTAGAAAGAGAAGTACTCACAGGGGCAAATAACGTCCTAACACAAGATGTGATACAGTGCCTGAAATTGCGACTGCTGGGGAGTGCATACTCAAAAATATCCCAGATGACTTTTGGTTCAGTGGACGCATACTGTAACACCATCAAGAAGTTTTATTTAAAAAATAAAAGCCTGGATAAGATAAGGGAGCTGATCTTGGGGTGCAAACAGAGCATCAGAGAGTCAGCATGCAAATTTGGAGAACGCCTGGATAGCCTATTAAATGAGGCAAAAACAACAATAGAGAACGAATGGCCGGTGGGACCTGGCCGCCAAACCATGCTAAAGGACTTCAAACGAATAGCGGTAAGAAGCTTTATCAAGGGTCTCAAAGACCATGCTCTTAAAGCTCGATTCGTGGGGCAGGAGGAGGAAGAGCTCACTAAGCTGATAGAAATAGTCGAGAACGCTGAGGAATTGTTTGGCGAACCAACGCACAGTATCAACACAATAGATTCAGAAGTCCCCTGTAGTTTTTGCAACAGGACGGGGCATGAATGGAATAGCTGCAAAAAGCGGCTAAACACACCATACTGTATGAGCTGTGGAAAATACGGCCATGAAATGGGGCCACTGTGCAGGAATATCGTGAGCTGTACGTTCTGTGGAAACAGGGGGCACGATGTGGAAAACTGCAGAAAAAGATTAGGCTCCTTATACTGCCGATTGTGTGGAATAAATGGCCACAAGGAAACCCCTTTTTGTGAGCCAAGAAGAAACCTACCCAACCAAAATCAATTGGATAGAAGGACGACGGAAAGAAATAGGAGGACAACAGACACAGAATTCCGTGGAGGCCCACAAATAGCGACGGGACAAAACATGAACAGAGGGGCAAACAGAAACAATGACACACGCCCAAACTGTTTTAAATGTCAGCAACAAGGACATTTTGCACGGGACTGCAGAAGCAATGTCAGACAAGCACAGGCAGTGGGAACAGGGATCTATCAACAGGCGCGAAATAGCAACAACGGCAGGGACCTAGCTAACAGACCAGTAGAGGCCCACAACAACACAAATCGGACAAATGCCCAGGGAAACGAAATTCGGCCCAGTTATCGCCAATAACTGGGGTCCCGCAAATTAACAGAAAATCAGATTGGCATAAAAAGGAGAACAACTACATATATAATAAAGAAACAGAAACAAAGAATCGGATAAATAAAGATGATACGGAGACTGACTCAGAAACAGAGCAGCCAACCGGGATAGTAACCGAGGCAGTTGTACACTCGGTGAACAAGGAGAACGGACAAACTATAGAAGAAAATACTGAGAAAGATAGTGAATTAAACAAAAAAAAGGTAAAGAAATGATGCGAAATATAGAAGATAGTGCTGAATCACCGGACAATGTGGACACAGTTTTCATTACGCTCCCCTGCCAAGAAGCAAGGGGGGGAGGATTGGTCCTACTTGTGGATACCGGAGCAGATTTCAGCATAATAAAAGAAGACTCAATGAAGATTTTTCTCAATAAGAACAGAAAGCAAACTAAAACTCTTTCTGGAGCCTTCGGAGGAAAGACTACGACACTGGGCACTACCGAGATCAGGATAGGAGATAAAAGGCAGTTGTCGTGGGTGTTCCATATTGTGTCGCGGGAAATACAAATCCCTGGAGATGGTATTCTCGGAAGAAATAATATGTGGAACAGATGTATAGTGAACACCATAGACAGAACCTTGAGTATATTTGATAGCGAACATTGGGTGAAGACGTTTACCCTTCGTACGGAAATAGATTGTCAAACAAATCATCAACAAGGTGTCTGTCTGAGGAAGAGAGCAGTCACTATAGTACCAGTCAACATTATATCGAGAGACAAAACTGTGGTTGTGCATAAACAGGAGATTTCCCCTGGAGTTTATGTTGGAAATACTGTGGTCAACATTAAAAATGGAGGCACAGCAGTACCCATACTGAACGCAACCGAGCAGGACATACCATGGAGGAAGGACATTAAAGTGAAATTTTCAAATTTCAAGCACTACACGCAATATGGAGGGCGAGATCAACCCCCTTCGTCGGTGACAAATCAGGACGATAGAATAAGGCGTCTAAAAAACACTATTATGACGGAGAGGGATTGGAACATGGAAGAAACAGAGTCAATGAACCGGATATGCGAGGAATATCATGACTTATTCATGTTGGACAATGACAAATTGCCATTCACCACATTGGTGAAACATAAAATACCAATAAAAAGTGAACAACCACCCATTAATCAACGACAGTATCGTCTACCTCACGTCCATAAAGAAGAAATCAACCGGCAAGTGTCGGAGCTACTACAGGAAGGTATAATAAGTCCAAGCATATCCCCATGGAATTCACCAATATTGTTAGTGCCCAAAAAATCTCAAGACGGTCAGAAAACCTTTAGACTGGTAGTCGATTTTCGAAAACTAAATGAGGCTACAATAAAGCAGGTATTCCCTATTCCTAGAATTGATGAAATTTTGGATCAATTAGGAAATAGTAGGTATTTCATTACCTTAGATCTGGCGAGTGGATATCACCAGGTACTATTTGACGAAGGAGATAAGGAAAAGACTGCCTTCAGCACCGATAAGGGTCATTTTGAATTTAATAGAATGCCCTTCGGCCTAACAGGAGCACCAGCCACATTCCAGATGGTCATGAACACGATCCTTACAGGCTTACAGGGCCTCGACTGTTTTGTGTACCTCGACGACATAGTCGTATACGGAAGAAACGTGGCAGATCACGAAACGAAGATCATGAACGTTCTATCAAGACTACGAGAGGGTGGTCTTAAACTAAACACGAAGAAATGCCAATTCTTACGTAGAGAAATAGTTTACTTAGGACACAAATAATCCAATGAGGGAGCACTACCAGACCCTTCGAAAGTGGAATGTGTCAAACAACTTAAGCCACCAAGAACAATAAAAGAAGTACAAGCACTCCTGGGCTTGATCAACTATTACCGAAAATTTGTAGCAGGAATGGCAAAATTGGCTTCACTAATAACAAAGCTGTTAAGAAAAAACGCTAAGTTTGTGTGGACACCCCAATGCCAAGAGGCCCTGGACAAGGTCAAAGAAAGTATTGCAAATCCTTCAATATTGATTTACCCGGATTTTGAACAACCCTTCAGAGTAACAACAGATGCAAGTAACGAGGCCTTAGGAGCAGTCTTGTCACAAATAAGAAACGAAATGGATCATCCGATAGCATTTGCCAGCCGAACGCTCAGTGACACCGAACAAAGATATTCGACAATAGAAAAAGAAATGCTTGGTGTGGTGTGGGCAACACATACTTTCCGCCCATATCTCCTGGGTGACACTTCACCGTATTTACTGACCATCAACCCTTAAGGGGGATAGCAAACCTCAAAGATCAAACCTCAAGACTTGCACGGTTTAGGCATAAATTATCAGAATACGAGTTTGAAATTGTGTACAAACCAGGGAAGACTAACTTGAATGCGGATGCATTAAGCAGATTACCAACAAAAAATCAAAACATCGGAGTGATAACTAGAGCTCAAGCAAGCTCGAGAAAATCGGAAGAGGAAAGGACAAAGCAAACGGAGCAACAGAAAGCTCTTGCAGAGGAAAAACAGAGTGAAAATAGTGACAAAACCTCCGCGGCCACATTTTTATCTGAGAAAAAAGATATCCAAGAAGTTCTTAGAAGCTTTCATGACTCACCGCTGGGCGGACATCAAGGAGTCAGGAAGACCTACTATAGAATAAAAAAAACAGTACAAGTGGAAGGGGATGCAACACGATATCAAGACCTACATCAAAAAGTGCCCTAAATGTCAGAAAAATAAAAGTGGACGTCTCAATAGAGAGCCCATGGTCCTCACAGATACAGCAAACAGACCGTTCGAAAAGGTATATATGGATATGGTGGGGCCCCTGCCGACAACCACCATGGGAAACAAATACATTCTTACCCTACAGGATGATTTATCAAAATTTTTTGTCTGCGCACCCATGCAAGACGCCGAAGCAGAGACGGCAGCAAGAGTCTTTTATAACGAGGTAGTAACAAAATATGGTATTCCCAAAAAATTAATTATAGACAACGGAACAAACTTCACCTCGAAATTGTTTGGAAGTGTGTGTAAGCTTTTGAGAATTAAGAAGCAACATATTTCTCCCTATCACCCTCAAGCTAACGGGTCATTAGAGCGAAGTCACAGACCATTAGCAGAATATTTGGGAAGTTTCGCAAAAGAAGATGGTTCAAACTGGGATCAGTGGCTTGCTCCAGCAATGCACGTACACAACCATACGGAGCACACGGCCACAAAGCAGACACCATTTAAAATACTATATGGATTTGATGCACCACTGCCATCAAACCTACAAACACGCATACCCTTATATAACCCCTACGATTATCCCAAATTATTGAGACATCAAATACAAAGGGCTTACGAGATTGCCAAGGAAAATCAAGAAAGAGCTAAGGCTAGGGCAAAGAAGCAGTACGACAAACAGTCAAGGTCTTATACTTTAAAAATAGGAGGCAGAGTCCTAGTAAAAACACAAGCACGCAAAAACAAATTCACGCCCCTATGGGATGGACCCTATGAAATTAAAAGTTTCCCCACACCAGTAAACGTTCAAAGAATGGTGAAGGGAAGACTTCGAACCCTACACCGTAATTTGGTGAAGCCATACAGTCAATAAATGATATTTTAGGGAAAAAGGGGAAGAAAAAAAAAAACAAACAAAAAGGAAATAATAAGAAGAAAACTCACCACAAAATCGACACTGGAGCAGTGTTGTAATACCATGCCTCTCATGGTCTTAAGGTCTTCAATGGCTGAAATAGAAAAAGAAATACATATTTATACAGGTCTAAATTAAGGAATAACGGAACTTAACATGCCGTAGGGAATTTTTTTTTTTTATTTATCCCTCGCTTGTACTTTCCTATTACTTTTATAGGTTGACGTCAAAGGATCTGAAAGAAGCAAAAGGAAAAGGAAAAGGTTAAAAAAAGGATGGAACGTGACTGACCCGGTATCACCTTCTAATCGGCCAACGGATACTATTCTAAAAATAAAATTAAGCAGACAGATTAGTTAGATGCCGCAACAGATTTACGAAAACGTATTAAAATAAGAATAAATAAGAGACGTATAAAATTTTTTTTTAATAATATTTGAATTCTGGAAATTTTGCGAGCAATGAAAGTTTTAAAAAAATATTCTTCAAAAATGAAACTAAAGAGTAAATTTTAAATTTTACTTTTTCAAATTTGTTTGTTTTTGCAAGCAAATCATTAATGAATTGAAGATGAAGTGCACATACATAGATATGTACATGAATACTTTAACTACGCTGTAGTCTAGATATTTATTATTTTTTTAAAAAAAAGTGTTGACATAGCTTAAGCTGCTTGCTAGAGACAATAAAGCAGATGTATTGAGAATTTGTTATACAGATTCTTAAAGATTGCTCGAACATCGGGGATATTGCTTTGGCTTTTGCTTTTGGAAGAAAACGAGTGGAAAGTGAAACTTATAATTGCTTGAAGAAGATAATAAATGGAATCGTATGTAAATCTTTCTAATAGAAATTCAGTCATGGAAATATTTTTATAATTGCGTATTTGCACATACACATTTAGACAGGGCTGGGCAGTATTTGAAATACATGTATTTGAAATACGTATTTAAAATACAAATACGTATTTTGTATTTGTATTTTAAATACATAACCTGAAAGTATTTTGTATTTTGTATTTTAAATACATGTCCTGCAAGTATTTTGTATTTTGTATTTTAAATACATACAATAAATAGAAGTAGTTTGTATTTTGTATTTTAAATACATACAAAAAATGGCAGTATTTTGTATTTTAAAAACATAGTTAACAAAATATATTTTGTCAGTTTAAGGCCGTGCTTCACTATCCTACACAATCGTACGATTCATTCACAGGAAAATCTTGCAAAAATCTGACCGACTTTAAAAAATCGTTTCAAAGTGGTGTTGTAGGTGCCACACTATCATAGAAATCTGATGCCAAAACCTCTGGTTGACAATAAATACTCCTCTGATCGCATGAAAACTATTATTTTATGAAAATGTTCATAAAATTTTACAAATCGCACGACTTGCCAAAAAATCTGTCACACAGTTGCATTTTTAGTCCACACTACCATACATCTTTAGCACACATTTCATATTTTGCAAATCGCGCGATGGTTGTTTGCATTTTGATCTATTTATAATAAGGGTAATCACGATGGTGATTGTGCAAATATGCATTTTGCAAATTTGCTGTGCATATTAGTGTACTTCGTGAGCGTACTTTTAAATTTATTGCATTTTTGTGAAGAGCATGTAATTTTGTTCACAAAAATGTGGCAGCCCATCAAAAATTCTGGCAACACTGACCTCAGATGTCAAGTTACAAATGCATAAATTTATTATTTACTAATAAATTAAAAAAAGAAGACTAAAACTTTAAATTAAATTAAAATTAGTTACAAAATTAAATTTTCTTTTTCTAAACATAAAAATATGATAGTCTGTATGTCACAAGTTATTGTTTATTTTCGTTTGCAATTGATAAAATATGCACTACTATCTTTGCTCATGGTTTTTTTAGTCCAAACGAAGCAAAATTAAGCAAATTGCAAATACATACATTTTGTTGTTATGTTGTGCAAATGTGTGAATATTTGCACACATTTGCATCGTTTGCACACTTTGCACTACCCATCGTGATTATCCTTAATGTATCATGCGTCAAAACAATAACCAAAAACTAGAATCGATAAAAAACGTAACTATACAAATTCTTAGAGTTGGCATCAACGCAATTCAGCTTTCAACTCTAAAGCATTTTTTCACAATGCGATTTTATTTTGCAGGTAGTACTGTTACGACAACAAGTTTAACAATAAAAAAAATAGCATGGTTCTTTTTGCATTGGGATTCAACATAAGGGTGAATACATCTTCAGCGTTGGGCAGTATTTGAAATACATGTATTTGAAATACGTATTTGAAATACAAATACGTATTTTGTATTTTGTATTTTGTATTTTAAATACATACATGACGTGGAAGTATTTTGTATTTTGTATTTTAAATACATACATGATGTGTAAGTATTTTGTATTTTGTATTTTAAATACATAACCTGAAAGTATTTTGTATTTTGTATTTTAAATACATGATCAGCAAGTATTTTGTATTTTGTATTTTAAATACCGCAAACCATGTATTTTGCCCAACTCTGCATTTAGATAAGTGTACATAAAGATATCTTTATTATTTGATTTTTTCCTGAAATTATTATAGATAATCACACACACACATATATATACATATATATATATATATATATATATATATATATATATATAAAAGATAAAAAATTTAGGGATAAAATAGATATTTAATTAGTTTTACAAACTATTATAGTCTCTTGATTTTCTAAACATTATATATAGAACAATTTTCAACTAAACGAAAACGTGACTTGTCACAGCTGATAGTGGTGGTAATGGTGGCATAAAAGTGTCATATTTGAAGGAAAACAACAGTTTAAAATTCGAATTTTTTTTTAAAGATAAGCTTTTTGGAATTTTCTAAAATGTGTTGTTGTTGCTTTGGCATAAAAATAAATATATGTGTGTATTGAAAATGAAATACATATTGACATGGAGCAAAGCTGACACATCTTACGGAATACCAATATTCTCCTCTACTTCTGTTGATGCTGTCTGCACTTGTCATGTTTGTTTATTTGTTTCCTTATAACTTTTTTAATTCTTTTTACTTAAAAAAAAAAATTTTCCTCATTTGTGTTACTTTACTAGATTTTATGGGAAAAATGTGTAAATTTATTAACTATTATATAAAAGTCGTATCACTTAAGAGTTTTTCATAATACATACATACATACATATTTTTAAAAGATTTTTTTTTTTTGGGAAAAAGTTTTTGATTGATAAAGGAAGGAGGTTTGTTTGTCAAACGACATTTGTATGAAATCACGTTTTTTTTTTTATAAATTGTCATTGCTTAGGCTGTTGGATGAATGTGGCGCATTAAGTGTATTTGATTTTTGATTTGTTATCCATTAAATAAATTTGCGTTTATTTATTCTTTATATTAGTTTTTTTCACCAAAACAAAAGTATTTGGTACTTAAATGCAAAATAAATTTTTTTTGAATTTTGTTGCTCATTGGTTGGATTTTAAATCAAATTAATTTAGTAAATTTGTTTTGATCTGTATTATCTTTTTGTTTTTTTTTCTATTTGTTGTTACTCATAGTAAAATTGGAATGTTTCACATAAAATATAAATGAGTTAAATTAAAAAAAGAGTATGAATGATTTTGTTTTTGTTTGGAAAAATTCACCAATTCTTTGTTTTGTATTATCGTGTTTAAAATTTTTTTTTATTTTTACGGCAACCGTACCGTTTCATGCCGTTTTCAAGACTGCACGATGAAATTTAATTTTTAAATTTGTGCATTAGTGCAGTTTTAATGTTCTACAAAATTATTGTATGAAATACACTAGAACTGCAATACATGAACAAAAAGCGACCCAATTGGCATAGACATCCAATTGAGTAAAAAAATTAAAAAGATATAACATATGTATAGTAAAAATATACATACACATTTATAGCGATAATCGCTAAATTATTGAACCAAATAGTTCTTACTAAGTTATGGTTGAGTCATGGCGCAATAAATACAAAATTGTTATACGTATTTCATAAAACTTGAAATGCAAAACTGTTCACAATTATGTTCAGTGACAAAAATTGTCGGCCATTTATGCATCAACAATGACAACGGTTAACGAAATCAATTAAGTTTAGGTTTAATTTATAAATTTGAAACAAAGAATTGAACTCAAATTAAATTCCAAAAATTTCCAACTGGGTTATATACGTTTTTTTTGGGCATGAGTACTTGGTTATGAAACATGATTCCACGGCAAAATTTTGCCAGACAATTTCACGGCCAATGACAACTAAATCAAACTGCATAGTTTAATGTACGTATGTGCATATGTATATGTACGTATATGTGTGCATATGGATATGCAAACAGTAACAAAAAAAAAAAAACTTTTCGATTTTTTTCTGTTTGTTGTTGATTTGAAAATAATTATACGCGTATGTATAATTTTTCTTTCAGATCAACAGAAACAACAAAAGTATTAAATTTCTTTCACTAACAAAATACTAACAAATACAACTGAACTCACTTTTTAATAAAAAAAAGTGCTTTAATCAGTTGAAATTTTGTAAAATTTTTCCTACTCATTTTTGCAACGTTTTAAAATGTTTTTAAAAAATTTTCAATTTCATGTAAAAGTCATTTCAAGGTTAAGACAAAAGATAAAGCCAATGTTAAAAATTTTATCAACCAAAGAATTTGTCACACATATGTACATACAATTTAATATTAAGTAAAAATTAAGGTCATACTCATACACAATACACTTATAGAAAATTCATATAATTTTGAAAATAACTTGAATCGAAAAAGATTACACTAACATTCTTTTCTCTATCTGTAGGCAGAAGATCTTATTTTCTATTATTTAGTACTTACATTGTTAAGAAAAAATCTTACTTAATTCCTTTTTGAAGAGAAAACTGCCACATAAAAATAAGGTTAATAATTTTTTTAAATACCGGTAAATGTCCTGTAAATTAACAGTCAAGACTGGTATTAAGGCCGAAAATTCTTTTTAATAGAAAAAATAAAATACCTATGTACAATCGTAAAAGTAAATTACGAAAAATTGAATTTATATTAAATTTATGAAAAATGTTAAACAAAATATGATTTATTTCAGGCATACATACAGTTTAAAGTTGAAAATTATAGGAATTATATTTTTAACACAACTCTTCTCAACTAGTAATAAGTAATTGAGAGAAAAATATACAAAAATAAAAAAACCAACCAAATAATGATACGAACTTAACTTATAAAACTTAGAAACAACTAACAAATATTTTAAATTTTTGATCAAAATAAGTAGAATTAAAAAACGCAATAAGCAAAGATATGTAAGAAAATTTTTTTTTTTGAAATCATAATAATAAGATCCTGTAACTGGTTGAGTATAACAAATCCAAAATATTCAATATAATAATAATAAGAAATAATAGTAATAAGGAAAAATTGTAAGAAAAGAAAATTTTATATAAGTATACGTAAGAAGAAATTGTTAGTTATAAGATTAAAAATATTAACCAGCGTTTTAAAAAAAACAACCAACAATCATCAATGAAGAATCCAACAATCATCAACAGCAGCCTATATCTATCAACCTCACGCAACCGCAAAACCTATATACGATACCACAACGCATACATGGACGAAAAACCCAGTTCCGACAACAATAAAGAATCAAATCCAAATATCAACAGACAGACAGCCATAACCTTCAACCTCACACAACCATAATCAACAGTTAAAGCTATATGCGATGGCACAACACATACATGGACGGAAAACGCAGTTCCGTTAGAAAATGGGAAATCACCCCAACGTCAGTAACAACCTCAACATTTCACCAACAACATCATATTTTTTCCTTGGTGACGCAGCAAACGTACCAAGTCGACAGACACTTAGCAGTCACCTTCAGGCAATCGAGGCTCGGGAGATAATTACATATTACTCCGAGAGCTGCCAAAGCTGTATCGCCAAGGTAGTCGGATGCATACACACATCTATTTTGACTTGATTCCAGAAGGATGGCTACGAAACATCCTAAGACAGGATGTTTCTTGTCCGTAAGGGGGGAGGGATGTTATGAGTCATTTTCCCCTAACCAACAGAAGTATCAGCGACAGCGGAACATACGCTGCACACACATACTGACTTTGAGTTATTTTCCCTCAACCAACAAAAATACCAACGACAGCAAAATACCGCTGTATGCATTACTGAAGTAATTACCAGTAATTTTCCTACAGATATATGCTGACGATGCAATACCGCTGCATACATGCATATGTCAGTAACTTTCCTACAGAATATGCTGAATTTGCATACTGGCACACTTAGCAACGACCACGCCAGCGGCAGTGAACGTCAGCAGCACCGTTCATCGAGCAGCACAAAAGTGGGTATAAAAGCGGAGGGTGATTTGGTATGGAGGTCTATTCAGTAAAATCTAGTCAACTGTAGTCAGTGGAGTCAGCTCTAGCCTAGTGAAGTCGAGTCAGTTCTTAACACATAACACACATAACAAAAACCTGATCAAACACCAGCCTTAAAAAGCGGGTCCCTGTGAAGGCTAAGTGATATTTTAAACATAACATGTGGTTAATAAAAATAAATAATTAAAATAAATAATAAAAATAAATCTTTTAATTTAAACATAACAGCTGTTATTGTACGTAGAATTTTATTTTGTCGCCTTTGAATTTTTGAAGTGAAAACTTCTATATGCGTGGTGCGAAGGTTTTGGATGAGACAAAACCTCAGAACACGCGACACCGTCACGCTTTTTGACACTTGTAGCATCTCTGTTTGCGCGAATGCCTACCAAACAAATTACAGGTGTAGTAACGACCGGATTTGACACTTAACAGACAACTACATACCAGACATGGTAACACTAACAGGTATGCGCAGTTCGACAACAAGTACAACAATCCAAAAACAACATATATTTTGTTGGGTTGGTATAAAGTACTCGCTTCATATCAAAATACACAAACAAATTTAAAACATTTTCTTACGTATGCATACCAAACTGTAACCATTATTTATGTACTCTCTTCAAACTATATCAGTTTGTATGAAAATTTGCTATAAATCGAGCTCAGTCAGCTGTGCTAGTAAGCTCACCTGTTGGATACGCCTTGATAGCAGACGAAAGCACATTATATAGACTACAGACCAAGGCGAATTCATTACCAGGTGGATGCAGTGGCGAATTCGGGCGATTGTATCAATTGCCCACACTTGCAAATTTTGTACATATTTTCCGGCGCCATTTTTATGGAATTTTTTATGCATGGAGAATTTTGACAGCGTAGGATATGAATTCGCCGGTAAACAAACTAAATGCCTGTTGTTTGTTTTGTTGGTGAATTGTTGTAGTCGTGCATATGCCTGGTGATAAATTTGCCTTTATATAGACAACCTTAATTTTACTAAGACAATTTTCCAATAACAACTTTTTAATGATAACAAAGCCAGATACAAATCGAACATTATTGCATCGGTCAATATAAAAACAAAATAAAATAAAAGAAAATTTGCAAACGCAAATAAAACAAAGAAACAATGTATGAATTATGTTAATACCAAAACAAAAGAAAATCACACACCAAAAAAATAGAAAAACAAACTACAGAATAAAAAATAGAAATAAAACTAGACATCATAAAACAAAACTATTCGATCACAATAAACAAACAAAACTAGAATAATATACAACAATTCGCCAACAAAACAAACAACAGGCATTTACTTGTGTAAAAGGTGAATTCATATCCTACGCTATCAAAATTTACATAAAAATGGCGTCGGGAAATATGTACTAAATTTGACAGTGTGGGAAAGTTACAACTTCGTCCGAATTTGCCACTACATCCACCTGGTAATAAATTCGCCTTGATATTTAACTTAAACCTTTGAAGCCACTCTGTTTGTACCAATGCATTGCAAACAAATTACAGCTGTAGTAACGCCTGGACATTTGACACTTGACAGATAAGATGCTGCCATTTTTATTCAAGTTGCATTTGCGTTTACAGTAAGTGGCATGACAAAATTAGCAGGTATGCGCAGTTCGACAACAAGTACAACAATCCATAAACAACATGTATTTTGTTGGTATAAAGCACTCGCTTCATATCAAAATACACAAACACATTTAAAGCATTTTAATACGTATGAGTACCAAACTGTAACCATTTTTATGTACTCTCTTCAAACTATATCAGTTTGTATGAAAATTTGCTATAAATCGAGCTCAGTCAGCTGTGCTAGTAAGCTCACCTGTTGCGTACGCCTTGATAAGTGGTTAAATTTGTTGCATGTATTTATATAATTGCTTATATATTCGCATAATATTTTTGGCAATATCACGTGTATTGTTGTAATCACAAAACGTTTTCACTTCTGTCGGCACTCCTGGAGTGCTAACCGTAGTTTTATTCTATATTCGATGCTAAGCCAGTGCCCCATAGCTGGATTCCATAGGACCATATTGGTTTCAGGATCGAGTTATATAGTAGAAGTTTACAGTCTAGGCTTAGTATACAATTCATTTGGGCTGCTTTTAATTTCATTTGCATCAACTTTGCGTCTATATGCGATTTACATCTTAAACGGCGATCATGCTGAACGCCTAGATATTTGACTACAGTGTGTTGTGGAATAGTCTCGATGTTGATTTGTATAGGCGGGCATGTTTCCCTTCACAACGTAAAGGGATTTTCATGGACGCTTCAAAAATCTGTATCATCAGCAAATGTTGATGTATGAGTGTTATTGCTTAACGGTAAGTCAGAGGCATATATTAAATAAAGTAAGGAACCGAAGATGCTGCCTTGGGGAACTCCGGCTCGACTGCGGTGGGCTTAAAGAATTGCCTTCCCTAACAACAAATTTTCGTTCATTTAGATAGCTTTTTAAAAGCCTGACGATGTTTACGGGTAGATTTTGCGTTATTTTGTGTATAAGACCTTCGTGCCATACTTTATCGAAAGCTTGAGAAACATCTATAAAGAGCGCAGAGCAGTATTTCTTTTTTTCAAAGGTGTCTCTAACTACGTTCACAAGTCTGTGAGTTTGTTCAATAGTGCTATGGTGACTGCGGAAACCAATTTGATGATCTGGAATGCATCCACTTCTAGTCACTATAGGCATCAGCTTGCCCATATACAGCTTTTCAAATAGTTTTGAAATGTTGGGCAATACGCTAATAGGCCGATAGGATTCAACTTTCGTATGATCCTTGCCGGGCTTTGGTATCATAATAATCATCGAAACCTTCCATTCTTTTAGATAGTATTGCAGCCGTAAAATACCATTAAAACTGAATAGTATTATTCGTTTTGCAATATATGGCAATTCTTGAAGCATTTTGTTGCTTATTTTGTCGATACCTGGGGCTTTTTTGTGTTAAGACTAGCAATAGCATTTTCAATCTCCACAATATTAAATTTCAGCGGTGTTTCTGGTAAAGAGACGACTGGTGGCAGTTCAGCAATATTAAGAGAAATATTTGGAGTAAACACTTTTTCTAAGTGTTTAACGAAAATAGCACCTTTTTCAGCATCAGTTCTTGCCCAGCCACCATTAGAGGCTCGTAATGGAGGTTTGCATATCACTGGCCTTTTAAGTCCTCTGGCTGCACGCCACTGCGAATAATCTGTTGATGGTGTTGCATCGAGTTATTGCAGAAATTTTTCCAGCGAAGCTGTTTTTTGTGTTTGCAAAACTTTTCTTAGCTGTTTGGTACACTCCTTAAGCCTTAATTGTCGCTAAGGCGATCTGTAAGGTTGCACATTCTCGTCGAGCTCTCCGTTTTTCAGTCAATAGCCTTTCTATATCCGCACAAAAAATGTTGTTAAATCTCGCTTGTTTTTGTTTTGGTTGATTTGAAGAAGCATTAAGAGCATCTTGTTTAGCATGTGCTTCAAACACCCTAATAGAATTTTCTATGTCAGTAGGTGTTCTCCATGGCATATTTTCCGTGCAATGAGCACTCAAATTTTTTTGTATTTCAGCCAGTTAACACGTGCAGATGTCAGCGGTTAATCACATGTTGGTGTTGCAGTTGTGTGTGAGTAAATAGTGACAATTGTAGGCCAGTGATCTGAAGATAAATCCAAAGATGCTTCAACTTCAACCATCTCGCTGGGTACCCCTTTTGCTACTCCAAAGTCAATAACAATAGGAATTTTTTGTCGATCTATTGGCCAATATGTTGGCTGACCACTTGACACTACGTTCAAATCCATTTTAGAAACGACTTCAAACAAAACTCGTCCCTTAGGAGTGATTAAACGTGAACCCCAGAATGTGTGTTTAGTATTTTAGTCGCCAGCTGCTAGAAAACGGGGGCCCTGTGATTTATAAAAAGCCGTATACTGACTCTCAGTAATTGAAAATCTGGGGGGGAATAGACAGTTGATATTACAAGTTTTTGATAATAATTTTCAATACAAATATTTGTTGCTTGAAGATATTCTTCACGAAGGTCATTTAGTAGGTAGTGTTTTATTCGAGTTTTTATTAGGATTCCAGAGCCACCACAAGCTCTACCTCGAGGATCCTTGGTGTCGTAGAAATTATATCCACTAATTCTAAAATAGCTTCGAGACGTCAAATGAGTTTCTGAGATAAGCATAACATCGATTTGTTTATCCAGAAGAAAATGTTCTATTTCATTTTTATGTTGGCAGATGCCGTTTGCGTTCCAGAAACAGATTCTTAAGTTCATGGTTTTTTCAATACAGACTGCAATAAGGTAGACTGCATTTTCAACCTTTCCTGCATCATACAGGACATGTTGAGAGTAAATGTATTTACTGTTTGTATTAGGATCTCTATCGATGCTTCAATACGAGTAAAATTATGCCCTGATTCTTCATTTATTGGTACAGTTTTTTGCGCCGGAGTCTGGTTACTCTTTAAAATATTAGCGTATGAAAATTGACTGTTAGGTTTTTGTTGAGTAAGAGTCGTGTTAGACTTTAAAACATTTGAGTATTGATTATTGATAGACGACGGTTGAGGTAACTGTGGGTAGTTTAAAGGAGTGTTGGGCTGAGCGGGAGTAGCATTTGTTTTTCTGTTCGACGAATTTTTAAAAAGGGAATAAAGAGGGCAGCCCCAACCTGGTACTTAAAATTTTTTTCGTGTTTTAATTGTCATAGTTCATGATTAAACCAACGGCAGTCGTAGTTCTCTTTTATTTAAATTTTTTTTTTTTATAAAATTTTTAATTGTTCCTTCAATGCACGTATCAAAAAAATTCACATTATTATTTAAATTATCATTTTCATTGATCGCTAGTACTGCGCAAATTTCTCTGGAAAAGTGGTTTTTGTTGTATTTAAACTTTGTGCTTCTTTGTATTGTATACGTTCAATTCCGTTTACGTTACATTCGATATTAATGTTTATTGTCTCGTGATCCGAGATTTTATTGTCATGGTTAATGTCTACTGATATCTTGTCTTTGTTTGTTATAACGAAATCGATTATAGTTCTTGTATTTTCTGTTACTCTCGTATATTCATCAACGATTTGTTTTACGCCATTGTCATTGAAAATATTTTCTAGTCTTTGTTAATAAAATCCGTTTCCCCACCAATCTATGTTAAAATCTCCTATTATTATCATTTCAATGTTCTATTCACTAAGATCTTCGATGATTTTTTCAAAATGTTCACAAAATTCCGCTTCACTGTAAAATGGTGATCTATACACTGCTGCTATTATAAAATAACAATTTTTTTTTATTTTTCATAGTGCATGCACTTATCCAATATTTTAAGTTCTCTACTTTTTCAAAAATTTTCTTTACTTTCCAATTTTTCTTGATATACATTGTAACACCCCCGGTTCTTGCAGATTCTGAAACAGTTGTGATTTGTTCATACCCTTCTAATGCAATTTCTTCTTCATCAACTTCTTTGGTTACGTGAGTTTCTGATAGCACTATGAAATCAGGTTGCTCATTTTCAACCATAATTTCCACTTGATTATAGTTATTGATTAATCCCTGAAAAATACCCTGAGTTATATTCTTTGATTCTTAAAAGTTCATTCCAATTCTTCTTTGTTTCGTACCCAGTTTATTTTTATAAACTGGGCACTCACGATTAGGCTTGCCACCCGTACTTTATAATAAAGTATTGTACGTTTTTTTTTTATTAATTGTACTCTATACTTTATAGAAACAATAAAGTACACCAAAATACTTTATTTCGCATGATCTATGCGCACGGTAGTGCGCCAGGCCAAGTTCGGCCACACAGTGTGTATTTACATGAAGCCATTCGAGCTGTTTTTACCCCCTCATAACTTTGCTCCCCCTGATCATAATAAAATGAAACTTGAAACATAAGGTCTCGCCGCAGAGGACACCTCAGAGGTTAAATTTGAAAGTTCTACGGTAGAACTTCTACCATAAAAGCTTCCCGAGATATTAAGGTGTGAAAAGTCCATATTTTAGTACATATTCACTGACTGACTCATCAATATTATTGGGCACTTCCAGTAAAGCTAGAGAGCTGAAACTTTGTATGGGGCACTTCTAGTTGAGCTAGAAAGCTTAAATTTCGTACTCAGGTAGGTCCTGATGAGAAATTAACAAAAATAATTTTTAAACAGGCACTTTTCACCTGGGGTGGAATAGAATTTCCTTATTTTTTCTGGGCATTTCCAGTATAGCTAGAAAGCTGAAATTTGGTACACAGGTAGGTCCTGATAAGAAATTAACGAAAATGATTTTTAAACCGGCACTTTTCATCTGGTGCGACTATGGTGCCCTTCTTTGTATAGGGCACTTCTAGTATAGCTAAAAAGCTGAAATTTTCTACACAGGTAGGCCCAGATAAGCAATACATATTAATATTTATACAAAAACAACTTAGAAAAAAGAAGTGAGATCCACACAAAAACATAAATGTGAAAATAAGGCCAAGTTCGTATCCAAAAAGTTTCGGCCGTAAAAAGTACTAAGATCAAAATAAGAAAGACAAACAAATTTTGCCAAGCTTACAGGTTGCCTAGAAATGAGATGGAATTGTACCTATCAAGAACTTGGTCCTTATTTTGATCTCAGTACTTTTTACGACCGAAACTTTTTGGATACGAACTTTTCACATTCATGTTTTTGTGTGGATTTGATTTATCTACAATTCAAAATAGATTTGGGTTATATTAGTCACTTGTTGAAGTTTTTTAACAGTGGCGATTCTTTCTTAAGACTATGTCATGGCAATTTGGATATGAAACAAGCAAAAAAATTAACCTTTTGTCTGTACCGGAACTAAACAGGGAAATTCACATGAATTTTTTATTATTTATCGATAAAGCCTTAGAGTACCTGAATAAATGGTTTGATTTTAAAAATACAAACTGGTTATTTACAATTAGCAATAAAAATTTAAAGAGCAAAGTTGAATTTGATAATATTGTTAGAATAAACGGAAATTTAAATCAGCAAAAATATGGATGATCTTTATGGAGAAATTGCGTCATTAAACAAAATTTATGATCAGATATACAGTTCTGAAGATTTTGCGGAATTATCTACAGCAAGTAAATGGCAGCTATTATTTAATAAGACTGGTGATAATTTATTAAATTTGTGTAAAGTAATTTCATTTTTAATTTCTATTCCTGCCACGTCAGCATTCACAGAGAGAGTTTTTTCTGTAAAGAAGAGCAAATGAAAAGACGAAAGAAACAAAGCGTCTCTGAATCTGATAAAAAATTAATTAATTATTTACTTTAATTTAAATATGATAATTATTTGATAAAACTTGCGAAAAGCAATAAAAAATACGTTTTCAAATATAGCAATAAAGAAAAATAAATTGTACTTTATTTTTATACTGTGTACTTTTTTTTCCTAACCTTTAACAACCAATGTACTTTAATTGCAAAAAAAAAAAGAGGTGGGAACCCTACTCACGATTCATCGTGTGGTGATTTTCATCTAGTCCAAGATTAAGCTTTTTATTTATTCGTACACAATTAATACATTTTTCAATTATTTGCTGATCACACTCTTTGTTTCTATGGTTTCCATGGCATTTTATACAAACTTCTTGATTTCTTCACTCTTTAGCCATATGATTAAAACCTTTGCATTTAAAGCACTGTGTTATTTTAGTTCCATCGAAAACTCTACATTTTTCCCAGCCAATATTTACTTTTTGTTCTTCGACTATTTTTTTGTATGATTCATTATCAATATTAATTTTAGCACTATAAATTGTTCTGTTGTTCTTTTTAAAACTGTACAATTTAGAAATTTTAATTTTACTTTCCCGTACAATTGGATTTTGTTTTTTTAGTTTGTCCATTATTTCTTCCTCGGAATATTTAAATGACATATCCGTTATGGTAACACACATTTCTACTGGGTTGGGCCCCTTTATTTCGTAACCTTCACTCATTTGGTCTCTTTCTTCATCATTATCTGCTTGTATTATTAAAGTTCCATTTCTTTTATTTTCAACATTAGTTATTTTTAAGTTTACCGGGTTTACTTCCTTATTTAGTTCTTCTTTTGTTTTTTTGATTCCTTGTTTTTCTTTAGGTTAAGTTATTAAAGGCAATTTTTTAGTAGCACTGTTTTGTTTTTCACTGTTTCTGAATATGACATTTTATTTTTTGGCGCACTTGTTTCTTTTATAACTTTTTTTATTTCGTTGCACATTTTGTTGTTGTTTTCCTCTATTGATGTATATATTTGTTTGTTTTTATTTTCAAAGTCATTAACAGATCCATATAACTTTTGAACTTCTTGTAAATTTTTATCAAACATTTTTTGAGCATTATCCATTTTATTTAGCCTTTCTCCGTACCATTTTTCAATAGCTTCCAGTAACGTTTTAATACCATTTTCGTTCTCTTTTAAATTCCACTAAGTGTTGTTTGTTTTTGTCGACTCCATCTTGTATGCCTTTTAACACAAGTTTAACATTTAATTAATTTAAAATTTTTAGTTTTCCAAAGCGCTCAAACAAAACTACGTTCCAATTTAGAGGTGTCAAAATATCGATAGTACTATCGATAGTATCGATATTTATTTTTTTTTAGACTGTCGATATTTTTAGAAACTATCGATACTATCGGCAACTGTACAAAATTAAAAGAAAAAAAATTTTGATATGTTGCTTTTGTTATGAGTCATTTTCCCCTAACCAACAGAAGTATCAGCGACAGCAGAACATACGCTGCACACACATACTGACGTTGAGTTATTTTCCCTCAAACAACAAAAATACCAACGACAGCAAAATACCGCTGCATGCATTACTGAAGTTATTACCAGTAATTTTCCTACAGATATATGCTGACGATGCAATACTGCTGCATACATGTATATGCCAGTAACTTTCCTACAGAATATGCTGAATTTGCATACTAGCACACTTAACAATGACCACGCCGGCGGCAGCGAACGTCAGCAGCATCGTTCAATCAGACAGCGAAATTGGGTATAAAAGCGGAGGGTGATTTGGTATGGAACCGTAGTCAGTCGATCCTAGTCAAGTCTAGTCAGTCGAGTCAATTCTTAACACATAACGCACATAACAAAAACCTGATCAAACACCAGCCTTAAAAAGCGGGTCCCTGTGAAGGCTAAGTAACATTTTAAACATAACATGTGGTTAATAAAAATAAATAATTAAAATAAATAATAAAAATAAATCTTTTAATTTAAAACATAACATTTGGCGCAGCCGGTAGCCGCGTTAATAATTGCATCAAATAAAATAATCCTTTTAATTGATCTTGCAACAGAAAAAACTGTCCGGTGTAGCAAAACCAACAATACCATAACGTCTAAATTCTAGCAACCTTGTATTGTTGCATCCTACATTAGACAGTGTAGAACTGTACAAGAGCCGACAAATTGGTTAACGTCTAAATTCTAGCAACCGTCATATTGTCATGGCTTAGTGCAGGACTAAGAGCTAAAGGAGATCAGAATAAAGGAGAATTACTTTGATCGTAAAAATTCTGCGCGGATGCGAACAAACACATAAAATATAATAATAATAATATAAAGTAAAAATAAACACAAAAACCACAAACTACTATGAAGATGACAAACAGCGGAATATGGGTAAGTAGAAGACAGTTTTAATGGCCAATCCACAGACACAGACAGACGACTTAATAAAACGGATAGATAAGTATAATTATTCAGTGGACAGTCTACAAGTTCTTGCGTGGACAGAACTTAAGGGTTTAGAAGCAGACAAAACATTCCTGGACAACCATAGGGAAACAATAAGATACCAAAGACTGACAAAATTAGAAGAAGTAAGCTATGTCCTACAATTAATAAGTGAGTTAAGTAAAGATAGATCACAGGAGTTTATAAAGAAGATCGAAGAACTAGAAGAAACAAAAACATTTCTAAAGGGCCATTGCGAGAAGCTAAGAGGACAAATAGAATATACAGACAATTTATTAGAGGACGTAGTAAAGGAAAATACGGAATTAGAGAAGCAATTGCAAGGGAAAGGACTTAGTGAGGAAAACTTTAAAAAACAATTGAAACAACAGCAGTTGATAGAGACACAAGACGACACTATCCAAAGGCTACAAACAGCATTGGAAAACGCAAGAAGAGAGTTGGATACAATTCACAGAGCTAGTTCACCAAATCCTTCACTGCACGAAGAACTAAACGAAGTAGGACTACCAACAATAGTCATATCACACGAGAAAGAAACACCTGCCTTGACGCTGTTGGAAAAAGTAAAAACCCTAATAAACAACGCAAGGAAAGCGGGTAGCAGGAGGTACTCCGCGGAAAAAAAAGCCAGGAAATTAAAGGAGTTAAGCGAATACACCCTGAGATTCGGTGAATTGGAAGAAACCGAAGAAGTTGACAGCAGAATAGCGGAGGAATTTAATAGACTGATCCCAGTGGCCCAAGAAATTTTGGAAAGACGATCACCATCACCCCGGCAAAACCATACTATTGAGAGAGCAGAAATCGAAACGATCAGAATGACTTCGCTATCCGTGATTATTAAGATAGTTAACAACACAGTCCCATCATTCTTCGGGACCGATGGACCTGACTTACCATCAGAAGTATGCAGGTACATACAAGGATGCAAGATGGTAGAAAGAGAAGTACTCACAGGGGCAAATAACGTCCTAACACAAGATGTGATACAGTGCCTGAAATTGCGACTGCTGGGGGGTGCATACTCAAAAATATCCCAGATGACTTTTGGTTCAGTGGACGCATACTGTAACACCATCAAGAAGTTTTATCTAAAAAATAAAAGCCTGGATAAGATAAGGGAGCTGATCTTGGGGTGCAAAAAGAGCATCAGAGAGTCAGGATGCAAATTTGGAGAACGCCTGGATAGCCTATTAAATGAGGCAAAAACAACAATAGAGAACGAATGGCCGGTGGGACCTGGCCGCCAAACCATGCTGAAGGACTTCAAGAGGATAGCGGTAAGAAGCTTCATCAAGGGTCTGAAAGACCATGCTCTTAAAGCTCGATTCGTGGGGCAGGAGAAGGAAGAGCTCACTAAGTTGATAGAAATAGTCGAGAACGCTGAGGAATTGTTTGGCGAACCAACGCACAGTATCAACACAATAGATTCAGAAGTCCCCTGTAGTTTTTGCAACAGGACGGGGCATGAATGGAATAGCTGCAAAAAGCGGCTAAACACACCATACTGTATGAGCTGTGGAAAATACGGCCATGAAATGGGGCCACTGTGCAGGAATATCGTGAGCTGTACGTTCTGTGGAAACAGGGGGCACGATGTGGAAAACTGCAGAAAAAGATAAGGCTCCTTATACTGCCGATTGTGTGGAATAAATGGCTACAAGGAAACCCCTTTTTGTGAGCCAAGAAGAAACCTACCCAACCAAAATCAATTGGATAGAAGGACGACGGAAAGAAATAGGAGGACAACAGACACAGAATTCCGTGGAGGCCCACAAATAGCGACGGGACAAAACATGAACAGAGGGGCAAACAGAAACAATGACACACGCCCAAACTGTTTTAAATGTCAGCAACAAGGACATTTTGCACGGGACTGCAGAAGCAATGTCAGACAAGCACAGGCAGTGGGAACAGGGATCTACCAACAGGTGCGAAATAGCAACAACGGCAGGGACCTAGCTAACAGACCAGTAGAGGCCCATAGCAACACAAATCGGACAAATGCTCAGGGAAACGAAATTCGGCCCAGTTATCGCCAATAACTGGGGTCCGGCAAATTAACAGAAAATTAGATTGGCATAAAAAAGAGAACAAATACATGTATAATAAAGAAACAGAAACAAAGAGTCGAATAAATAAAGATGATACGGACTCTGACTCAGAAACAGAGCAGCCAACCAGGATAGTAACCGAGGCAGTTGTACACTCGGTAAATAAGGATAACGGGCGCACTATAGAAGAAAATACTGCGAAAGATAATAAATTAAACAAAAAAAAGGAGGAAAAAAGCGAAGAGATAATGCCAAATATAAATAGTAGTACTGAATCACCGGGCAATGTGTTTTTATTACGCTACCCTGCCAAGGAGCTAGGAAGCGAAAATTGGTCTTACTTGTAGATACGGGAGCAGTTACTAAAGTGCCGGCTAATATCATATCAATAGATAAAACCGTGGTTGTGCATAAACGAGCAAATCAAGAGAACGGGCAAACTTTGGAAGTGAAAGCAGAAAAAGACAAAGTATTAAAACATAAATATGAAGAGAAATAAAGTGAAGAGATAATGCCAAATATAAATAATAGTACTGAATCACCGAGTAATGTGGACACAGTTTTTATGACGCTACCCTGCCAAGGAGCTAGGGAGGGAAGATTGGTCTTACTTGTAGATACGGGAGCAGTTACTAAAGTGCCGGTTAATATCATTTCGAGAGATAAAACTGTGGTTGTACAAAAACAGGAGATTTCCCCTGGAGTTTATGTTGGAAATACTGTGGTCAACATTAAAAATGGAGGCACAGCAGTACCCATACTGAACGCAACCGAGAAAGATATCCCATGGAGGAAGGAGATCCAGTCGAGATTTTCAAAATTCAACCACTACACGCAGTATGGAGGAACACAACAACACACATTGTCATTTGCAAAACAGGAGGAAAGAATAAGGCGTCTAAAAACCAACATTATGACGGAAATGAATTGGAAAAAGAGAAGAAGGAAAAACTCACCACAAAATCGACACTGGAGCAGTGTTGTAATACCATGCCTCTCATGGTCTTAAGGTCCTCAATGGCTGAAATAGAAAAAGAAATACATATTTATACAGGTCTAAATTAAGGAATAACGGAACTTAACATGCCGTAGGGAATTTTTTTTTATTATTTATCCCTCGTTTGTAATTTCCTATTACTTTTATAGGTTGACGTCAAAGGATCTGAAAGAAGCAAAATAATTAGTAAAAGGGAAAGGTTAAAAAAAGGATGGAACGCTACTTACACGGTATCACCTTCTAATCGACCAACGGATACTTTTCTAAAAATAAAATTAAGCAGACAGATTAGTTAGAAGCCGCAACAGATTTACGAAAACGTATTAAAATAAGAATAAATAAGAGACGTATAAAATTTTTTTTTAATAATATTTAAATGCTAGAAATTTTGCGAGCAATGAAAGTTTTTGAAAAATATTCTTCAAAAATGAAACTAAAGAATATCCAAATGAATTTCACTCCAGATTATTTTGTGTTGAAAGCACGAATTACACTCACTGTGCGGGACATGAAGAAAAATTGGAAACCGATAATCACGAAATCACGCCCGATTACTTATTTAATTTTTGAAAAACACGTCCGATCACTTAATTATATTTTATTTTTGTTTTCTTCTCCCCAAAATAAAATCATTTTGTTAAACAATAACATTGAGGATTTTTATAGGAAAAAGCAGTAAATAAATTAAAGAAAAACTATAAAAAGGAAAAAGAACAATATTTTGAAATTAAAATATTTAAAAGTATAAATCAAAACGAAACACCAAATTTAAAGAAAATCGAGAGAAACCAAAAATTAAAAACAGCAACCACATAAACAGCATAATTTAACAGCAGAACCTATAGTCAAATACACACTAGTTTTTAGCACGAAGTTCAACAGATTCTACACCAATTTAATGAAACATATCGGAAAGATTAATTTAATAACAAATTTAAAAAAAAAGAAAGAAAAGACCGATATAATTTAGAGGAACGAGTTAATGCAGACATTCAAATTACCTGTATTACTGCGTTTTTTTTATTGCACTTTTTTTTTTTACTTCTAGACGACCGGCTGCTGGTGTTGGTTGATTTGCAGCTGGTGAAAATTCCTTTTGGGTGGAAGTATTCTTATCATTTTCTGTTGATATGTTTGTACACTTCACTTGTGTATAATTAACTCAATATTTGGCCATTTTATCCAAAAATTATTTCTTTTTGGTGCCCATCTTGTTTTTTTTTCAATGTATTTAGAACTTTTTGTCACAAAATTAATGACTACATAGCAGTAGAAACAGAAAGCAATTGCAAAAATTTTTAATGTTTGCACATGCTTGCGTCTGTAGATGTTTGAATAATAAAAACAAAACCCTGCAGTTTTATGCACATTAGTAGAAACATAAATAAAGCAATTGCAAACATTTTTAATGCAGTTTTATGCACATTAGTAGAAACATAAATAAAGCAATTGCAAACATTTTTAAGGTTTGCACATGCTTACAACTACAGGGTAGAAATGAATGCAATATATCCAAACTGAAACAATTTTTTTTTTCTCTTAATTTTTTTTTGCATGACGTTAGTTGAGTACTTGACTGTGAAATATGATTACACAGCAAAATTCTGCCAGACTATTTCACAGCCGGGTACAACTGAATAAACAGATATACACATGCATGTATGTGTGTGAGAATACAAATAAGTTTGGCATTGACATTTGAAACAAAAATAAAAGCCAAACATACATACATGCATGGTATTTCAGTAATACTAACAATGATAATAAAAAGCACGAATTGATCTATGTTTGAATGTAAGCTTTTAAGCTAAAATGAATAATGAGCATTGAACAATGAATAAAATTTTCAAGTACAGAAACTAAAATTTAATTTTCAAATAAAAAAGAACAAGCAACTTATGAAATAATCTCAACAAATTTCCTATTAATATTTATTTTTGTCTTTCTTCTAAATAACAAACTATTTGCAATTTTAAACTTTCCTAATTTTCTGCCATTTTTGCTGTTGATTTAAAAAAAAATTATAAGCAAGTGAATAATTTTTCTTTCAAATCATTAAAACAGCAAAGGTGTAAATTTCTTTCACAAAGACAAGGATAAATACAAGCTAAACTAAACTCATTTTTTTTATATATATAAAAAAAAGGAGAGGAAAAAATGTTTAAATAAGTTGAAATTTGATATATGTAGTACTAAATGTAATGAAGTTTTTTTTTCTCTTACTCATTTTTGCAACGTTTTCAAATAATTTAAAAATTTTCAATTTCTTGTATAAGTTTATTTCAAGGTTAATATAAGAGTACATATATATAAATATCAATACACATACACAATAATTATACAACTAACTTGTAAATGCATAACTATTATAATTTTTTGTGTGTCATACATACATACATACATACAATTTTGTATTAAGTTGAATAGAAAAAAAAACATACAATTAAAAATACACATATATATATATATATTGAAAAATTACTTCTAGAATAGATAGAACAAATAGTTTCATGTAAGAAAAAAAAATTTTGATATAAGTATATGTAAGAAGAAATTGTTAGTTATAAGATTAAAACTATTAACCAGCGTTTTAAAAATCAACCAACAATCATCATCCCGTTAACAATGAAGAATCCAACAATCATCAACAGCAGCCTATATCTATCAACCTCACGCAACCGCAAAACCTATATACGATACCACAACGCATACATGGACGAAAAACCCAGTTCCGACAACAATAAAGAATCCAATCCAACGATCAACAGACAGACAGCCATAACCTTCAACCTCATACAACCATAATCAACAGTTAAAGCTATATGCGATGGCACAACACATACATGGACGGAAAACGCAGTTCCGTTAGAAAATGGGAAATCACCCCAACGTCAGTAACAACCTCAACATTTCACAAACAACATCATATTTTTTCCTTGGTGACGCAGCAAACGTACCAAGTCGACAGACACTTAGCAGTCACCAACTAATGGTAAACTGCGAACCTTCAGGCAATCGAGGCTCGGGAGATAATTACATATTACTCCGAGAGCTGCCAAAGCTGTATCGCCAAGGTAGTCGGATGCATAAACACATCTATTTTGACTTGATTCCAGAAGGATGGCTAGACAGGATGTTTCTTGTCCGTAAGGGGGGAGGGATGTTATGAGTCATTTTCCCCTAACCAACAGAAGTATCAGCGACAGCAGAACATACGCTGCACACACATACTGACGTTGAGTTATTTTCCCTCAACCAACAAAAATACCAACGACAGCAAAATACCGCTGCATGCATTACTGAAGTTATTACCAGTAATTTTCCTACAGATATATGCTGACGATGCAATACCGCTGCATACATGTATATGCCAGTAACTTTCCTACAGAATATGCTGAATTTGCATACTAGCACACTTAACAATGACCACGCCGGCGGCAGCGAACGTCAGCAGCATCGTTCAATCAGACAGCGAAATTGGGTATAAAAGCGGAGGGTGATTTGGTATGGACCCGTAGTCAGTCGATCCTAGTCAAGTCTAGTCAGTCGAGTCAATTCTTAACACATAACGCACATAACAAAAACCTGATCAAACACCAGCCTTAAAAAGCGGGTCCCTGTGAAGGCTTAATATATTTTTATAAACAAAAACCTGATCAAACACCAGCCTTAAAAAGCGGGTCCCTGTGAAGGCTTAGTAACATTTTAAACATAACATGTGGTTAATAAAAATAAATAATAAAAATAAATCTTTTAATTTAAAACAACACTTTTTATTAACAAAAATAACTGGATGACTGATAATTTACCTGACACGAATTTTTTTAACATTAACATTAATATAATATGTAATAATTTTATATTAATAATTTCATATATATGTGTTTTAATTCTATATATATAATAATTTCATTTTTCTTATTTATTGAACTAAGAAATATAGTTCCATTTTGTTTTGTTTTGTTTAAACTAGATCTTTTATTTAGAATATGTACATATGTACAAATGTATATAAAAACATAATAGGTATGTACATATGTATGTATTACTTAAATGAAATAAAAATATTGTCTGAGAAAAACCACTTCGATACTATCGTCGATATATCGATATACTTGTGGTGCCACTATCGATAGTTTGACACTTATATTCCAATTTTGCGTCTCCATCTAAAGCTGCCCACACACGAGTGATTTGTGCGTGTGATTTGTTCATTCTCGACGTCTTGTTACAAGTTAATGGGGCTGTGCCACAGGTAACCAGATGCGACGAAAACAAAAAAATTGGACTTGGATCATATTTTATTAGTCATAACCCGGGATCGTGAAAAAGAGACAACATTAGTGTGTTTGTTATCAAAGTAAACAAAACGAAAAGCAAAAAATCGTTCAGTTTTTAGTGGAAAATGCTACATGAAAGCAAGCTTAAATTTAATAAAATGGAATAATATTAAGTACTTACGGCATATAATTCGAAAATAAAGTGATAAAACAATTTAGTGTGTGCTTATATACTCTGTATAATAAATTTATATACATACCTACATATGTATATGCTGTAAATTTGCCAAATGGTGGTGGTTTTTAACTTACATACACACATACATCCATACATACTTGATAAATTCTGAAATTTTGCAGATATTATAGTGATAAAATACAAACGATCAGTGAAAACCAACTTAAATTAATTAATTAATAATATTTTGAACTACTTGACCCGGTGCGCTTCGCTACCCCTGAATTGTAGTTTTAATGAGACAGAATTTTTTTTGTTTTTCATTTTATTCAAGTGCTGTAATATATGTATACAATAGCTGACCCGGCAAATTTCGTCCTGTCTTCAAAGGTGGTAAATTAAAAATTTATAATTTTCAGGATAGATGGTTCTATATTTAAATATTTAAATTGAGAAAGTAATTGTGTTACAAAAGTATGTTTATTTAAAAGAATGCTTTTAATATTATTTTTGTTAAGTTTTGAATTATTATTTTAATAAAGTCAATTTAATTGAGATTTTAAATTACTGCAACGCTTTCAGATGTACAACGTTCTTTGTTTGTCTGTCGGGAACGTAAACAAATAACGCCGATGGTTTGCCTACTCGAGAACATGCCACATAGAGCTGGCCATAAGAAAAGCATGGATACTCCAAATTGATGCCACAAATTTTTAAAGACTGTCCCTGCGCCTTATTAATGGTCATTGCAAATGCAAGTCTAACTGGAAATTGATGGCGTTTGAAATCGAATGGCAAACGTATCATAACCTCGTGTAGTATGAGCAGGCAATCAATATTGCGATTTTGTTTGCGAAAATATACATATGTAAAATTATGGAAATTTTTTTGTCTACAAACCATTCGGGGTCAACAGTGAACAAAATTAAAAACGAATCAGCCAAATCCGTCACTCCGTTCTTTAGTTATGCTGTCACAAACACACGCCAACTCATTTTTATTTATATTAGATGTGAATTATAATTTTATAATTTTAATTTGGATAGAAAGACAGCACAAAGAAAAAAACCAAAACCCGCTATTGTATGAGTGTATACAAACATGTATGCAAAATCTTCCGTCTCGAGTCAAAAAAATAAAAATAAAAGAAAATTTTCAATTTCTTGTGATTTGTTGGATTGTTAGTGGACTTGTGCGCGAACATTTTAACATATTTCATTTTAGTGCACAACGAAACGTAAAAGAGAGAACATGTATGCATGTATGTACCCAGCGGCGAACTTTGCATACCACATCACGTCTCTTCAATGAAGTATGTAACACTTTGTAATCACTGAATTCTAGCTTACAAAGTGTATGGCGGTAGTGTATGGAATTTATATTTATGTGCTATTTTGTTGTTTGTATATGTACTAGAGTTGTCAATTATTCGCCTTTCAACTTTGTTCGAACAATTCAAATAATAGTTTTTGTTCGTCCGATCAAACGATTAAAGCTAAATATTTATTCGATTAATCGATGAGAACAACGAATAAAAAAATGCTTAAAAATAATTTATTGACAAAAAATAAATATTTGTCATTAACACAAAAATGCATAAGTATATAATCAAAATAAATTAAAAATTATATAGTTAATATTTTTATCAACTTTCATTTATTTGTTGCGGGTTAGCAATATCTAAATATATATTTCGTTGGTAGCCATACCAACTCATCAGTAGATGTTTTACCCTTTATGTTCAAAAAATTTTAAAGTTCATCCATTTATACGAAAACTCACAAATAAAGGGTAAAACATCTACTGATGAGTCGGTATGGCTACCAGCGATATATGTATATATTTTATCTAAATAGCTAAACCGCAACAAATAAATAAATAAATTTAAAACATAAATACTTGTGTACATGCTCAAATAAATGTAAAATTTTATTTTTATCAACAAAAAAATATATATAAAATTAATAATACATAAAAAAACTTAAAAATGTAATTACTGAGATTACTTCGATTTTAATACTTCAAACACACATGTTTTATTCAGTCAAAATATCTCAAATGATTTTTTTTTATTAAATTAGACAATTTAGGATGTTCTTAAGAAATAATCTTTTAAAAACAATTTTTTTTTGCTTTCCAACGATTTTTGGTTTTTGTTTTTATTAAATTAGATTTTGAAAAAACTCTGCTAATTGTCGAGGTAGGTGATATAGTGAGAAAAGCATAAAATAGTTTAAATATCTAATTTTTCTGCTCTTTTTAGATTTTTCCAAATATACTATATCGTCTAATATATCGCTGAATTCTTTTTTATTATCTGAATTTTTAATACTTTGAATAGAATTATTTAATTCGCATAAAAGGTTGTTATTTTCATTAATAATAACTTCTTCTATATCATTACTGTATTATTATATTATTGTGGTTACTTTCAACATACAATAATCTAGAGTATAATTAATTAGCATATTCTTTATTTTAAATATTTGAAGAATATTTGAAAAACTTTCATTGCAAGGAAAATTTCCAGAATTTAAAAAATATTATTAACGTATTTTAAAGTTTTATACGTCTCTTATTTATTCTTATTTTAATGCGTTTTAGTAAATCTGTTGCAAAATTATTATTATTTTTTTTTTTTTTTGTTGTTGATCCAACAATTTTGTATACTTTAGGACTCTTGCATGTGACTTTGTTTTTGCTCATTTTTGTTCTTGATAAAATACTTCCAAACCGAGCTCATTCTGAAAGATAAATATATAATTTAAAAAAAATAGAATACAATACCAACATTTTCTACTTATATGATAAGATTTATATAAAGCAATTGTTTCTTTTTTGGCAACTAGAAACATCCAAAATAACATGTATTGGTTGATATAAAGTACTCGCTTTGTTTCAAATCATACAAACAAATTTAACACATTTTTTACGTATGCAAAAATATGTTCGATTAATTGACATAAATTAATCGATTTATTCGTTATTCGAAATTCGGCATTTTAAAATTATTCGAACAAGAATTTAAGGCCCAACCATAATATGCATAAGCTGGCTTAAGCTAATTTCAAAATTGAACGAAAAGTCTGTCAAATGCTTAAGCAAATTCGCAGAGACTTTTAGGTGGCTATAATGTACTTATACGAACATAAGGACTAAATGCACATTGTTGCACATACATAAATGTAATATTTGGGTTTTTTGTTAGTAATTCATATTGAAAAGTACCAAATATTACAGCAGTGTTTATTATTAAATTGAAAACAATCATTTCATACTAGTGAAAGTAAAAAATATCAATCAAAAAAAATATCATCAAAGTTTGGTGGTTTTTGTGATATAAAAAAATGGACAATAAAATAAAACAACTTAAAATAATGAAGCATGCACTGGAAGCATTGTGTATATTAAAAACAATTGCTGAAATAAAAGAAAGGAAAAAACGGTCCTGTTCAGTTAGAGAAGTTAATCGAGACAGGAGGAAAAATGGATTTTTCGTTTCGACATTTTTAAGGCTGAAAGAAATAGACAATCAACAATTTTTCATTTATACGAGAATGACACCTCATAAAGGCACTTCTTTTTTTCCACATTTTCTATTAAATTAAAAATAAAACTCGATTCGTCGTCTTTTTCCATTGCAATTTATTTTATTTTTATGGACACAATAATGGTCTAATAATATAAGGTCTGCTTATCAACACAACAATAAAAAAACGACATGCATTTTTTGTGTAAAAATTAGCCAATATTGTCAAAAATAGCTGTGGTTTGTATGTATTTAGTAGTTATGCAGCAACAAAAAGCATAGCGTAAACAAAAATATTCATGATGCGGCCAAAAATGTAACCAACTTTTGACAAGACCGAAGAAATTACCATTTTTTGCAAATTATTTAAAGGGCAAAACACAACCCTACAAAAAACCATATTCCTTCTTCCGCAGACCTAATTATTAGACCATGGAAACAATACACAAACAGCTGATTCCGTACGGAAAGTGCGGTCAGTTTCGTACTTTTCTTAAGCAAATGACGTTTCATAAAACTTAACGAAAAGTTTCCTTAAGTTCATTATAGTTGGCCGCATACGTTTTATATGTATTCGCACAGTTGCTTAAGCTGACTTAAGCCAGCTTATGCATATTATGGTTGGGCCTTTAGTTTTGTTTGATCGATTAATCGAATTATTCTTAATCGGCTGACAACTCTAATATGTACATGTTTCATACTTACATACTTATATGAACGTGCATTGTACAATTCTTGGACCTGTACATTCGCTAGCACATAAATATACATACGCACATAAATATATATGTATGTATGTATGTATTTTTGTTTTGTATCGTTATTTTTCATTTGTAAAGAAGTTTATTTTTTAGTTTTCTTCAGTTGTAAATCAAAAGTGTGTCGGCTGTTATTCAAAACGGATAGATTTAAAATCAGTTTGGAAAAGGTAAAAATGGATAAATATCCATATACATAGATCCAGAAATATAAGACATTTAATGAAAAAACGAAATCAAAGTAATAAACCAAAAAAATGAACTTAGTTGTATTGAAAAATCGTGAATAACACATTAGAAATATCTGATCGCAATTATGAAACGGTTGAAAATTTGAATAGTGAAAGTGCAGGAAATGTCAACATACTTAAGTGAAAAGTTAAAGTGCTGGTATTTAAATTTTTAAATGGAGCAATATTTGACAAAATTTTCACCCTCTATCATAAAGAATTTAGAATAATAATCAATTTTTTATTTTCAGAGGCAAATTCACGCGATGGTTATACCCAAAATCTATACATACAAGACATTCGTAATGCTTTTCGGTTGTCGAAGAATAGAATTTCAAAACGAAATTATGATAATCGACAAAAGAAAAATAAAGAAATTAAAAATCACCATGAAATGTCAATGTAACAATTATTTTATTATACATACATATGTATATAAATTAAAAATGAATAAATCTTTTAGTTAGTTTGAAATAAAAAAAATTTATATCAGAATAATTATTTGGAGTTTCCATTCTTTATAAGATTTGCTGTTATATAAAAAAAGATTATACTGCTTCTACTTGCCCACGAAGTAAGCGAGATTGTGTATAAACTGTCTACTGTTTACTTACAATGTGTGTGAAGTAGTGGGCAAAGCGCTTTGTACTTGCCCACGAAGGAAGCGAGATTGTGTATAGACTGCCTACTGCTTACTTACAATGTGTGTGAAACAGTAATGCGTTTATATTTATTGAATGAACACTTCACTATCCAGCTTACTTTGTGTGCAAGTGGTAGGTGTTCACACTCGTAATGCGGCAATGCATTCGAAAAAGTATACTAGGTTGTAATTGAGCTCGTGTGCGTTATAGGCTTTTTACACTGACCTACATCTTACATCTTTCATCAATTTGCAAAGATGTTAACATCTTCCCATAAGAATTATACAGGGAAAAAAGTTTACATCTTTCTACATCTGCAGAAGATGACCCTTTCTCATTTTGTTCCATCTTACATCTCTCGTTATTTTAAGTGTCATCACTAAAAAAATGGCAAAAAATCGATTTTCTTTGGGTCATCACTAGCAAAATGACATTGCAGAAAATAAACAAAACAAATTTATTCAACAGAAGAAAATGAGCGGTACATGTAAGTATTTCATAATTTTAATTTAATTATAAATGAATTCATGTATATTTTTAGTGAAAAATAAAGCTGTTGCTCGCATCACATGGTCGATTGACCTGGAAAATATGTTGCTGGATTTATGGGAGGAGAAAATTGAGGAATTGCGTGGAGCGAGAAAGAACTCCCACGTTTTCCAAGAAATTGGAGCTACAATGCAGCAAAATGGATTTCAGGGCAGCTGGATGGACGTTCGCAGTAAAGTGGACAATCTCACCCGCAAGTACAAGTGAGTTATTATTGATAAAGTTATTTTGGGAATGTTTGAAATTGTGAGATTTTTGGACTTACAGGCAGGAGAGAAATAAAATAGGGCCAACAGGCGGAGCACCTTCGGCGTGGTGCCATTATAATAAGGTCCACAGCATTTTGGGGGCATTCAAATTGCACAACGTGGAAGGGTCGATGCATGAAAGCACAGGTATATACATAATAATTATGTAAAGGTTAAAATTCGATGCCCATTTATTCAAATGTAATTTGTTTGCATATGACTATCTTCTTAAAAAAACATTTTACAAGAATATGATATATGGCAATATTGTAGCTCTTCTAGTCTACAACATTAGCCTTAAAGAAAGTTTTTTGCTAAAATTTATATTTTAGAAAATAACCAACAAAATAAAAAAATTATATGTACCTATATACCACAATTATATACATATGGAAATTATGTGAAAACTTATTTCCTTAATTATTTTCTAAAGTATTAATTTTAGCAAAAAACTTTCTTTAAGGCTAATGTTGTAGACTAGAAGAGCTACAATATTGCCGTATATCATATTCTTGTAGAATGCGTTTTTAAAAAGATAGTCATATGCATGTACATTAGCGTGGCCGTTATCAAATGTAATTTGTTTGCATATGACTATCTTTTTAAAAACGCATTCTACAAGAATATGATATATGGCAATATTGTAGCTCTTCTAGTCAACAACATTAGCCTCGAAGAAAGTTTTTTGCTAAAATTAATATTTTAGAAAATAACCTTTAAAATATGCATAAGGACCACTCTAATATACATACATTCGTACATCTACATACATTCATACATACATATACATACATACATATATTTTTTCAAATTACTTTTTTAATAAATATTTAACTTTTTAGACATGTCTACTTTAACGGACGAGCTGATTGAGTTCGATCCAAATGCCTCGTGCAGCACTCAGCAGCTCCATTGTTCGGACGATCAGTACCAACCTCCGAAAAAAAGAAAAGCCGGCGCAAGAACGCATTGAGCTACAGAGGCAGCAACAGCAAGAGAGGAAGGAGCAGGTAAATGAAATGCTGAAAAGGCTGGATGATATTGCATCTCAAAATGTAACTTTCCAAACGCAGTTGCTGGATATTTTGAGAGCAAAAAATAATTAAAAATTCAAAAATTAATTAATGTGATCAAAAGTGCCTTGCTAGTTTAAGAAACTTTGTTTTTGTTTTATAGTTTTAAAAACATTTAAAATAGTACAAACTTTGCCATTGAATTTTTATTTACTTTTTTTTTTATTTTTAATAATCTAGTTTTTATCTAGTATTTATTTATGTACATATTTTCTTTTGTGTAATTGAAATATGAAAATGAATTAAACACACAAATGAATTAAACACACGAATTTCTTGTTTTATTGATTAGTTAAATTATCTCTTTCAAATAAAAATTTACTAATAGCAGCTCTAATATTTTCTGCTGGAAGCGATTGATCCGCAGACATGTTATGATTTTCCGGTTGTGGTTGACAATTGTTCAGATTAATTTTCCAGCTTTCGTTTATATCGCAGTTATGTTGATTTAAAAAGTTGTGCAAAATGCAACAACACATAATTATTCTGCTATTGTACTTCTGGTGATTGTCTACGCCCTTTCCAATACGCCGAAATCTTGCCTTAACATGATCAAAAGCATTTTCAACTACACGCCTGGCTTTGGACAAATTATAGTTAAACGTTTGTTGTTCCAATGAAGCCGAAGTTGAAAATGGATAGGGTTTCATGAGGTTTGGGGAAAATTTAAAAGCTGAGTCCCCAATAATAACAACTGGAACTTGTGTGACGCATATTTCTTTTTTCTTTTCCTTAAGTAAATCTGATGATTCTATCATATGGCTTAATTTAGATTTGCGGTAAATTAATGAATCATTACAACGCCCGGGGCAACCTACATTCACATAGAGAAATCTGTAACTAAATGGGAAAATTTTGTATTTAAATTGTTAAAGGTTTAAGTTTCAATAAATCTTACCGGAAATCAACCAACGCAAATAAGACCACCGAGTACCAACCCTTATAATTATAATGATCGACAGCTTCAGCGGCTGATGGTTTGACCTCAATGTGGCTTCCATCTATTAAGAAATTTCTTATAGCAATTATCAGTTCATATAAAACCAAATATAACTACATATGTATTTCCTTACCAATCGCTCCTAAACATTGAGGAAATCCTATTGCGTTAAATCCTTTTATGCATTCTTCAACTTTGGATTCTGTAACAAACTCCGACGGAAGGTATTCTTCAGAAAGCTCTTCAATAATAGCTTTACAGAACTCATGCAAAATTCTACAAACGGCAGCAGTTGATACCCCAAAAAGTCGTCCAACGGTACGGTATTCAGCAGAGGATCCAAGGGTGTATAAAGCTATTGCTACTCGCTTTTCTAAAGGTATACAGCTCCTTAAATTTGTGTCCTTTTTTCTCAAAACTTCAAGTTTCTGCACCAATAATGAAAAATATTTTCGGTCCACCCGAAAGTTTTCTTTAAAAAATTCTCCTCCATTATTTGGGACATCCTTCTCCCAAAATGTTCCATAGCGATTCTAGAAATATATGTTCATATGTATATTTTGGTATTTGTTACATAAATATTCATTATTTGTAATATTTTTACTTACAAGCATCCAAACCTTTCGAGGAAGGGTCACTTCTACCAAAACTTCTTCTTCATCATCATCTTCCAGAATGGCGTTCAATACATGAATGCACTGCATTAAAATTTGGGTTTGTTCTTGCAAATTAACAACTAATCCAATGATTAATGCCTTCTCCATATCCATTTTTTCTAAATATTTTTTATTTTTAACAAAAGTTATGCGTCTTTTCTTTTATTTTTTGACAGATGAATAAATGAAAGATGAAAGATGTTGCCAATGTAAATTCATGTTTCACATTTTCAACATCTTCCATGCGTTTCACAAAGATGTAGGTCAGTGTAAAAAGCCTATTACTGTCTTACATGTGTGCATCACATCATTGCTTCTGTAATCGATAAATTCGCCCCTGGATATGTACTGCGGAGATGAGTAGCAAGCAAAAAATTTTTAGTTTCTTCCTCATTTTTTATTTACTATGAAATATTCAAATATTGTTTGTGCAGAGTTGCCATTTTGGTGCTTTTCGGGTATTTTTTGGTGCTTTTCTACTTAAGCAATACCTGAAATTTTGTTAAATACTTGCATTTGAAAAGCGGGTATTTATAGTGCTTTTAACAATATCTCACAGTGCTTTTAAGTGCGTTTTAAATAATCAAAATTTTTGGCATTGAACCATTTTCCTACTATTCTTTAAACACACCTAATACTTTTTTAACCAACTGCGTATTATTTGCATCTATATTTTGATTAGTACTCGCAAACTGTTAAGAGATTCTAGAATTTCTAAAGCATTTTTTTTAATTCGTGCAGAAATTTTTATGATTTATTTGTTTATCAATTATTTTACTTTTAATATACATATCCGTTGATTAGTTTGTGGTGCAAATTTAATCAAGAAAGTGCCATGTTTATTATAAAGCGGAACAGTAATTAAAAGTAAGTTCTTCATTGATTTTATATGTGTTAAAGTTTATCATCTTTCTTGGGAGTTCTTGGGAGAATGATCCAGCTTTTAAAAGGTGGCTTAGATCAGCAAAAGATGAACTAAAAGCATATTGCATTTGTTGTAATTGTGAAATAAATTCACGATAAAGCGATTTACTCCGACAAAGTCGCACAAAATTAACATGAAAAAGTAATAGATCCAAATGCAAGTTTTACATTGCAGCCAAGGCTATCTTTTGATTCACCAGATCCAAAACAAAATTAGCTTAGTGCTTTTGTACCCGAAATTTTTTCATTTTTACCCTTTTTTACCCTATTTCCATGGGCTCAAGTGCTTTTGATGTTGCAAGAGGTGGCATCACTGTGTTTGTGTTTGAGTTGAAATGTTTAACCTGCCGTTTACACATGCAAGTGCAAGTGCGAAAAACTCAATACACTCACACTTTTTCACTAACACAAGCATAATTTTCGGACTTGCAGCTCTACTTGCAAGAGAATTTGCTTGTAAGTAAATTTTTGACACTAACCCTGCATTTACACATGTAAGTAATTACTTGCAAGTAATGTATACGTATTATCAACGAAAATGTCGAAATTATAGCCAAAAGTCTTGCAAGTTGATCGAGCGTTTACACAGTCAGTTGTAAGTTCATTTGCAAAATGTTCTCGAGGCGTAAGCATGCTATGAAAAATATGTGAATCCAGTATTGCCGTGTTGTCGATATCATAAAATTACTGAAAAGAATATTTGGTTTAACAAATTTTTTTTCAAAATGCATGAAATTAATGCTTGAAAATACTATTAAGATGCTTTGTTGTATAGATGTGTCCTTTTTTGTTTTTTATTTTTTATAAATACACAGAAAATCAGCTATAAACATTACTTTTATTTTACTAAATACTGGTTAATTGATATAAAACTCATCATCGGTAGCACTGTTTCTTAACTTGTAATTTTACTTGCGGTAAGTGTCAAAAATTTACTTACAAGCAAATTCTCTTGCAAGTAGAGCTGCAAGGCCGAATATTATGCTTGTGTTAGTGAAAAAGTGTGAGTGCATTGAGTTTTTCGCACTTGCACTTGCATGTGTAAACGCTAAGTTACCGCAAGCAAAATGACAAGTGAAGAAACAGTGTTACCGAGAATGAGTTTTATATCAATTAACCAGTATTTAGTAAAATAAAAGAAATGTTTATAGCTGATTTTCTGTATATTTATAAAAAATAAAAAACAAAAAAGAACACATCTTAATGGTATTTTTAAGCATGAATGCATTTTGCATGAATTTTGAAAAAAAATTTATTAAACCAAATATTCTTTTCAGTAATTTTATGATATCGCCAACACGGCAATACTGGATTCACATGTTTTTCATAGCATGATTACGCTTCGAGAAGATTTTGAAAATGAACTTACAACTGACTGTGTAAACACTCGATCAACTTGCAAGACTTTCGGCTATAATTTCGATATTTTCGTTGATAATACGTATACACTGCTTGCAAGTAATTACTTACATGTGTAACTGCAGGGTAAAGATGGTTATTAAGGAATTTTCAATTTAATATGTATTTATGTACATACATATACATACATATGTATGTATTAAGATTTCAAAAGAAGAAAATGTCATTTGGCAAAACAAAATGTAAAAATATAAAGGGAGAAATGAAGAACAAAATAATGACATCAAATGTTTTCTTCTTATATTACATATTTATGTAGTCGTATGTATGTATGTATGTAATAATTTAGTTTGCTTCTATGTACATATGTATGTATGTATATATAATTTGGTTTTGCCTATACAAATACATACACACATATGTATGTATGTACATATGTAAGTATGTATAGTATAATCAAAAGAGAAATTGCATCATCCGCTTCACAATTCATGTTTTCTTCTTGACGTATAAGGTTATTGTGATTTGTTCGTCGTTTGTGGAGAAATGGTACGCGAACAAATCACACGTAGAAATCACTCGTGTGTGGGCAGCTTAACAGAGTGACTCATTAAAAGTTTTGTTTGCCAACAAGGCTGCCAGAATTTTACATGACTAGAACTATAAATACGTAGACCACAGCAGAACTCAAATGCAATTGCCTTCAATTGCTGCCATGTAGTTGGCTACTGATTTATTTTGAGACCGACAACAGTTGACAAATAAATTTGAAATTTCGATATTATTTTTCAATATTTGTTTTACTACATATTTCAGAGCTACCACATAAATATTTCACAAGAATAAAAATGAAATTACCAGCTAAAAAAGTTATAATATGGAGTAAAAATATAAAAGCACATCAATTTATTTATTTATTTTAATTTTGTTATGTAATTTTCGTTTAAATAACACAAAATATTTTAAGTTCTCATTGCCGTAACATTTATAATATATTGGCAGCTTTGTATCAGCTTATTGCTGCTTATGAAAATAGAAATTAGAAATTTGGCAGCAACAGCAAAAGTAGCATAGACAACAACCTGCCTTGCTTTCATCAAAATAATCAACTTCATATAGGCTCGTGTATTTTATTTTTGACACATTGCTGCCTGCTGCTCGCTGTGGTCTATATGTCCCGGTTCACAAGTTCAATTTGTTTTGCTCAAATACTTTTCAATTGCCTTTTAAAGTTGCCTTATAGTGCGTTTCCACCTACTTCATTTGCGCCAAATCATCTCATTTGCTCAAATGAGGTAATTTGCGAGATGATTTGCCAAATATTTTTCATATGAGCAAATTATATCATGCGTACAAGATAATCCGCTCAAAAATTACAATACAGGGCATTCGGACTTATCTTCCAATAAGCATGGTGGCAGATAAACACCAAATTTCATCTCACAACCCAAAGTGGTAGAATTTTGCCATTAAGTCATTGCTGTGTTGAATATAATTAAATAAAAACTCGGTATAGATAATCTTCCATTTTTATAATTTTTTTTATTTTTGTACTTAAAATTTATTTATAAAAAAAAAAATATAATCAACACAAACGTGAAACTGATTTGAAAATTCGAACACCAAATTACTTCAACATATAATGGAAACACTTCCAGATGATTTGCTCAAATTATCATAATTTGCTCATAGTGGAAATGTACTATAACTGTTATAAATTTGCCTTGTGTATGAATTTAAATCTTGCCTAAAATAATTATATCATATATAGCATAATAGATATAATTATTTCATTAACGTATCTATAGTGCCATAATATACTAAAATTTATAGTACTCAGAATTTCGGAAATTTACTTACAAACATGCAGCTATGATATATTTATGTAAGTTAAGATGAATAATAAGATAAACATGTGAGTTTGAACGAGAGTCAGCCATTTCATTGCTAAATTTGGCAAAAAAAAAAACAATTTACACGTATTCTTACGCTCTTTTATTTAATTGGTGATGAGACAGTAATTAATGCAGACATTGCGTTTGCAAATACATTTTTTTGTTGATTTTTATATACTTACAGAAGTAGGCCGACTTCCTAAACGCATGTTGCATAGCATAATTTGAAAAACTGCGTATGCAATACAAAGCATGTTGTAGCAGCAACCTTACATTGCAAGGAAATGCTTTGCATAAAAACGGCGTTAAGGAATACTACTATGCATTTTTTTCACTGTAACAACAGTTGTTCATAAAAATATAAAATTAAATAAAAGTTGGTTATAAAAATAGAAAATAAAAAATTAAAAACAATATACATATCGATGGCTTAATATAGAAAGGTCGTAAATCAACTTATAGCTACTTTACAGAAGAAGGAAAAAACTCAATAAAATCTTTAGTTAGTTAGTTAGTTTAGGCTTTTTTTAATTACTGTATGTATGTTATTCGTCAACATAGGAAACTGAACTTTTTAATGGAGGTGTATTTGAGTTTTGTCTACCAGAAAATGTAAAAAAACCGATATTGAAAAAAATTCGAGATATGACCTTTCTATATTAAGGAATCGATAAGTATTTAATTATAATAAATAAAATAAAATTACTTACTCCGCCATTGTCTAAGTATCAAGCGATTGCATACCAAATAAAATAGATGCAAGAATTTGACAGCTGATACTCATCAAACTGAGATGCCAATAGATTAGGAAGATAAGGCATTGCCAATAATTTTAGGTATGCGTTTAGGATGTGTCTGCATTGCAACGTGCGTTTAGGAAGTACGTTTATAAATATTGTTACCATGAACTATATTTTATTTTTCGTAGCTATATTTTTTTTCATAAAATGAATACATACATTTTCGAATTTTATATTTATTTTTATTTTAAAGTTATGTATATACCATATGATAAATTTTGTTTTCTCTTGCTTGTTTTTGGTTATATGTATGTACATACATATTTTTTATACAAATACTTTTAATGATAATGTTTGTTATCCTTTGTTTTTAGAAATGAAATGTTTTATTTTTTCTTGTTTTTGAAGATGCCCCTTTTTTTTCATAGAAATCTCCTTTTTGTGACCTTTTTTTTTTGGAAAATCCCCTTTTTGAATATTGTCAACGGTAACGCTGATTGCAGTGTTGTTCTATTCTTCAATATTTTTATCGTAAAGCAAAACAATTGGTTACTCGCAGTCTACATTAGCTTATTATTTGTTATAACATTTATCAGGAGGAAAATTTTGCTAGTATAGAAAGCAGTTTGTTACTCTTATAACTTCGTTATCAGAATAATTATCAGAACAACGATGTCAGACATCAAATGTCATTTTCCAATATGAAAAAACGAGTATGAAACGAAGTATGTATGTGTTTTATAATGAGAGAGTAATATACACACACTATTTAAATTTAATGAAATTGCTTGTAAGCATTGCTGCCAGATTTTACAATTTATCGTCATTTTGACGATTTTGGGTCCTAAAAATGACATGGGACGATTTATACCCTAATTTTGACGATTTTAAATTATTCAAGTTTGCAACATTTATTTGTACTAATAAAGCAACTGAACTGCTGAAAATTTTAATTAGCAACTTTTCAAAAACTAGTTTGCTTAAAACTGTAAACTTTTATTTAATCTATATATGTGACGCGCAAAATAGAAAGGGACCTAAGGTTAAAAACCGGTTTTGTTCAGGAGAGCCATTTTAAAGATTTAAATATCTTTGGTGTACCATCACTTTCATAAAATGCGCATATCTCTGGGAGGGAACACTTTTGGGGGATGGGATCGGTCTCATTCGAGGCTCAGATGTTGTCCACATCAAAAAAAAAAAAGTGAAAATTGATTTTTTACCCTTAGGTCCCTTCTCTATGCGCTGTCACATATATGAAAAATTGTTGCAAGTGTGTTGTGACTTTATAACGCACGAACGGTCAAACCGAATTCGATTAAATTTTTAGGGTTTGTTCGTATGGTAGTGTACATGGTTTATCGAAATCGGTCGACGCATTCGTGAGTTACGACTTTTGTGAAAGTCGTGATGTGCTTTGATTAGGTGAATCGAAATTTATAAACGTAAATACCTTCCGTGCGAAGCCGGGCGCTCAGCTAGTTGATTATAAAAACAAAAACAATTTTTTAAATTTTGAAGACATTTATTTAGGAATATTTGCCAGAGATGAAATTGAAGAAGCACAAATAAGTGCAAAAGAAAAATAACAATTTTGATGATTTTTATATAGAGTTTTGTGATCAGATATTATCCAGATTTGATTTTGAAAATAAATATATAAAGCTCTTGGCCAAATTATTCCATTTAATATTATTAATGTAGAAAAAAGTTGGTTTTCTGAAATTATAACTGAATTTTCCTATTTTGTTGAAGAAAGTGAAAGCCAAGAGCTAGAAAGTAAATTCAGACAATTAAAATTATTGCAGTGATAAGAAAATTTAACTATTGGATTTTTGGAAAAAAATATCAGAGATGCAAACGAGGGATTCTTGTAAATTAACTCGTTTGTTAATTTGTTCTAGATTTTAATCACAGCACATAAACTGGATTAAACTAAAAATTGCTAAAACAACAAGTGGCACTTGAAACCGAGTTGTTTTCCAAAAGAAATGATTGAGGCACACTCTTCAATGTTCAAACATAAATTATTATGTATTATTATTATTAATTTTACATACTTGGCATTTTTAAATTTAAGTTCATTGGCTTTGTGGCCATGAACATGAGACAACCAAAAAATACCTAGAATGCAATTTTGTGGATATAGGTGAACGCACTACATAAACAGTACAAAAAAATAAAAACTGCATAATAAACAATCGTCAATTACAAACAAATATATAATAAACGAAACTAATAAAATTGCATTCTAAGTATTGTATTACAATTTTATGAACAAGACAAATAAAAATGATAAAAAAAATGCATGATCTACAAAAGAATTGCTCAACTTTATGGAAAAGAATGAAAACTAAAAATTAATAAATTTACAAAATTGTACAACAAACAAAAATAATACAATTATGAACATCCTCCCCCCGTTGAGCGCAGCTCAAAAGCCTGTGTTTAAGATGCTGTTGGTGGCAGTTTATGATATTCTGAGTTGAAGTGGCGGGTAAAAAAAAATCTTCTTGTTTAAATATGTACTGTGAAATCCGATGTTGTTTGCAGGTTGCGAGGAGTTGGTGTTGGTTTGAAGTTACATTTCCCTTTGATGATTAAATAGACCACGATGCCTCCAGTAATGATTAATGTGGAATAGCCGATCGTTATGTGGTGGTAGTTGTGTGCATTAATTTGGTTTGGAAGCTGGAATATCTTTTGTTCTGCTAATGAAGTTTGTAATGCTGTTAAGTTCTGTATTTGTGAGATGTACTCGCTTTTATGCATTTCAGCGGTTTGACAAGTTTCGTATGTGTTTCTTCCGTGATTTTCCAGAACTTGATGTATGATGTCTTTATCGAACTGGATATTCTCTGTCGTGCCTGTATGGTTGTGGAATTGTGCTGCAGCACGCATTCTGGTTCCAAACTAAGTAAGCCTGACCCTTTTAGAGTTAAATGCGTGATCTCCTTTTTGCATACGGCAGTTGCATGAGATGAAGATGGTGTTGCATATATCCACTTGTTCTGATGCCGTAGTGAGACCCACGCAAAATTTGCTGTTAACTGATGTAATGTACAGTCTGACTTTGTTTTATTTCTAAACAGATTAACTTCACAAGCGCATGCTGCTGCACCTTGCCCGTATTGAATTTGACCCTTGGAGCATATATACATTTCTTCTTGGAAAGTGATGCACCCGTCGAGTTCCGAGTTAATCATGGTAAAATGTTTGTTTTGAATACTATTGATTGCTAACAGCGGAGAACATGGTTTTATTGATACCAGCGTGTTGTTAATCCACCTTGGTATTGGTATCAGATTGAACAAATCGAATTTTTCACTCTCAATTAGTGGTAAGGTAACACTAAAAATTGCTCTGGTATTTGTTAGTCCTCCTGTGACCTTCATGAGTTTGTATAGTTGTAGGAAATCTTCTGTTTTTGCAGGTAAGTGAAGTGATTCGGGCAGATGAAGTGATATTTTGTCTATTTCATGTTGTAGTTGAATCGGAGTAAGTAATGCCGGGCTTATAATACTATGATGTGTATTGGTTAGAATATCTAGAATTAAGGATTGCGTTTGGTCTAAACTTGCTGCCATAATTGTAAGTTGAATGCTTAATGACGAGAAAATACGATAGGTTCTGTCTTCTTCATTGTTGTCACGTATCCGGTTGTATATTTGTGTTATTTGGAAATCCATGTTGTCAAACTTTTTCTTCACGGCTTCTTGGTCCAATTTAATAATGTTAATTGTAGAATCAATAATTGACGTTTGATTCTTTAATAGGTTGAGTAAATGGGCTTCATTTTGTTTAACTTGCGCTATTGTGTGTGCCATTGTTTTTGCATATTCGGAGTCTAGTACTCCAAATAATGTATGCGCAATATTTCCGACAAGATCAATTGCAAATCTTTTATGCCTTTTCCCTGAAAGTAATATGCTGTCCATTAGTAGCCTAGCCTCAGTATGTTCAAAATAATTGACTAAATCTGTGCATGGTGTCTTTTGCTGCATTTCTTTGCATAAATGACTAAGTGCCTTGGTTCCACTTGAGAATAGAGCTAATTCAGACCAGAACCCTTCCAACTCATAATAAATTAAAAATTGCCATTCTGTAGGTGAGATAAGTGTGGTCCCAATTCCCTCATAGTAAATGCCAGGCTGTGTTCCAAATTCTTTATTGTAGATATTTGTTCCTAGTACCAGTGGTAACAGCATAAGAGTCATTATCATCGTAGCAAGGTTGAATTGATGATTGGACATGCGTCTCCTTTTCGTGGGACTTTCAGATTCGTTATTGTTTTGGTGGATGTTTGACTCAATTACTTGATCTTGTGCAGATATGTCGTTAACGTCTTCACTATATATTGGTAACGGGGCTAAACGTGTAATTGGCCTTCTGTAGCAGCCGGTTGAGGTTTTACCGTCGGCTACTCGGACGAGATCGTCATCTCCTTGATGTACCTTTATGACTCTGCCCAAGGGCCACTGTAGCGGAGCTGTGTTGTCTTCTTTGATTATTACCATGTCCCCGGGTTTAATATTGATTGCTTGAGTTTTCCAATTGTGTCGATATTGTAGTTCATTTAAATATTCCCGTGACCATCGCCTCCAAAACTCGTTTTTTAGATGAGTTACTATATTCCACCTGGTCAGTAAGTTACCTCGTTCTTGTGTGCAATTTGCGTCAACTTGAGCATTTATGGGTTCCCCAATCAAGAAATGTCCCGGAGTTAACGCTGCTAAATCATTCGGGTTTTCTGACAACGGGCTGATTGGCCTTGAATTGAGAATTCCTTCAATTTCAATTACAACTGTGTCCAGCTCTTCATAAGTGAGCGATGCTGTTGTGGCACTTCGGACAAGAAGATGTTTTGCTGACTTTACAGCGGCTTCCCATAAGCCACCGAAATGTGGTGCTCTTGGGGGTATAAAATGAAATGTTATTCCTCTCGATGTACATTCTCTGTTAATTATGTCTTGAGCTGAGCCAGAATGGATAGTTTCTGATAGTTCTGTTAACTGATTTTTTGCCCCTACAAAATTGGTAGCATTGTCACAATAGAGATTCCGGCACTGACCTCGCCTACTTATAAATCTTTTTAATGATCCTATAAAGGCTTCGGTGGTAAGATCACTAACTAGCTCCAAGTGTACTGCCTTAGTAGCAAAGCAGCAAAACACTGCGATGTACACCTTTTGAGGCTTCTTCCCTCTCACCTTTTAATGAACCCAAAACGGTCCACAAAAGTCAACCCCAGAGTTGATGAATGGTCGAGCTGGTGTGACACGCGCAGCTGGTAAATTGCCCATGATCTGATTGAGTAATCTTGGCTTGGCCTTGGCGCATCGAACACAATGTTGTACAATAGATCTGGCTGCTGCCTTTCCCTTGATTGGCCAATATCTCTGTCTCATATGTGAAAGGAGTGCTTGGGGACCGCAGTGTCTATTTTGATCATGCACCATTTGCATGAGTAATTTTGAAATTGGGTCATTGTAGGGAAGCAGCATTGGATGTTTGGCATCATATGAAAGCAAAGATGTGCTTAATCGTCCTCCTACTCTAATTATACCGTTCGAATCCAAGAATGGGCTAAGGTTGTTGAATGGACTTGACTTATTTACTTCATTATTTCTTTTTAGATGTTTTATGTCGTCTTCAAAATCTGACTGCATTGCTCGTACGATAACTACCAGAGCTTGTTCTAGTTCCATTACTGTTAAAGAGATTTCCGCACGTTTATCATTTATTTTTCTTGTGTTATTGATAAATCGTAGCATGTATTCTACAATTCTTTGTAATGTTCGAAAAGATCCTTTGTGGTTGATGTTGCAGATAATTGTTGTTGCATTTTCAATTGCAAGAACGGCAGCTGTTTTCTTTCGCTCCATGTTGTTTTCAAGTACTTCTGTGGCCCTTGAGTATTTTTGTGGCCAAGCTGCTTCATGCCCATGTAGGAATATAGGCCCATAAAACCATAGATTGCATGCTGGTAATGCTTTCGGAGATAGTCCTCGGGATATGATTTTCCTTTGAACTTACATGTCGCCATTGTTCGGGCATTGTCAACTCCTGAATTACGGATATTCGATTGGCTACAAACGTTTGATATGATGATGACTGTGAATTGATCCAGGCCAAAACAATCATTGAGTCTGTCCAAAGGAAAGTAGGAGTATCCTCAAGTTTTAAATCTCTTTTAACCCTGGCAGTTAGTTGAGCACCCAAGTGTGCTGCGCAGAGCTCCAGACGGGGAAGACTTTGTTTTTTTAAAGGTGCTACTCGTGATTTTGCGCATAGTAGTCTAACTATTTTTTGAGCATTTTTTATAACTGACCTTATGTATATTGCTGCCTCATATGCCCTCTCCGAGGCATCAAAAAATGCATGAATTTGTATTCCTGATGCAACCTGGCCTTGAAAAATATGTCTCGAAAACTTCAGGTTGTCTATGTGTTTTAAGTCGGGCCGAAAATTCATCCATCTAGTATGTAGCTCTGCTGGCAAGGCTTCATCCCATACAAGTTTCAACTGCCACAATTCCTGAATGAACATCTTTGCTGTCACTACGATTGGAAACACAATTCCCAGCGGGTCGAATAGTCGAGCCAAATCTGAGACTACTGTTCGTTTAGTAACACGACTTGTATCCCCCAAACGCAGTTGGATTCTCTCTCCAAATAACAGTTTGAAATTTCCTGTCTTCCGGGTGCATAAATATTTGTCGATACATTTTTTCGACGTCCGTGGTGAAAACAAAGCGTGGTAGTCGAAAACGGAGTATGATGGAAAACAGTTCACTTTGAATTGTTGGACCAGTATACATTAAGTCGTTCAATGATATCCCAGTAGAAGTCTTAGCCGAGGCATAAAATACTACTCTTAATTTTGTTGTCGAACTTTCAGGCTTGAGTATGCAGTGGTGAGGAATGAAGTAGTTAGGTTTAACTAAGGAATTGACATCTATTTTGGTCATATGACCTAGTGACTCATACTCTTCCATGAATCGTATGTATAGCTTTTTAATTTCTGGTGCTTTTGCAAGTCGGCGCTCTAATGCAAGAAATCTGTTGAAGGCTATACCCTGAGACTCCCCTAGTTCCTCAGGATTACTGCAAAATGGTAGTCTAACAACAAATCTTCCATTTTGATCAATTGTATAATTATTTGCGAAATGATTTTCACAAAGCTTTTCTGAAGGAGAAAGCGTCTTGTCTGCTGCTTCCACCTTTTCTAGTTCCCATAGTTGAGTAATGGTTTCTTCTAGATTAATTTCTTCTTCAGTACAGATCCCACAGGTTGCCGATGATAGCTGACTTTCACCAACCCTTCCTGAAATGACCCATCCTAATACCGTATTTTGCAAAGTCGGCAACTCATTACCCAATTTTATTTGTCCGATTGACAATAATTGATGATAGAATTCTGCACCTAGAAACACATCTATTTTATCAGGGCGATTGAACTCCGGGTCTGCAAGTTTGATATTTTTGGGAATTGGCCAATTATGAATGTCAATTATTTGTGAAGGCTGTGAGGAGATTATTTGAGGAAGAACAGCTGCTTCAATTTGCGTAGTGAAGTTGTTGAGCCTCGAATGTAATGCGATATTGACTCTGTGCCGAACCTTAGTGTTGCTTGCTCCAATGCCGCTTATACAGATCGAAGCTGGCTTTCGCTGACAAAATTTAGTTGAGATCCAGAGTCGAGAATTGCTAGGCATTGTATTTCTTTTCCGCCTGCTTTAACGATGATCAATGCTGTGCTGAGAAGAATGTAATTGCTTGAACTGGAACTTTTTGCTGTGGTTAATGATGCAGCTTCTTGTGCTGCAAGAGTTAGACTTCCTTCAGATGCCCGAATTGTTTTTGAAGCCAAGTTGCTTCTGTTTTGTTCTGAGGTTTCTAGGTGAAGAAGTATGTTGTGCCTTTTGTTGCACTTCATGCAGCTTCTAGAAATGCAATTCTTTACGTTATGGCCCGTTTTTAAGCAATTAAAGCAATATTTTTTCTTTTGAACCAATTGAATGCGAGCTGACGGTGATAATTGAAGGAACATCTTGCAAGAAAATAATGGGTGTTTATCGTTTTTGCACATGACACAAGCTTGGTCTTGAGTTACCACGGAAGTGAAAACTTTCGGTTGTGAAATTGGGCGTTTCTTTTTGGCTCTCATTGCTTCCATCGACTGAAAGTGTCTTTCCAAAAACTTCAAAAATTCCTTAATTGTTGGAACTTCTCGTGGTTGTGATAGCGATTGTTCAAAGCGCAATCGTGTGACTTGGTCTAATCGTTTCAGTAATAAGTGCAGCAGAAGCGGGTCCCAAGATGTTGTATAAATTTGAAGGTTGTGTAGTGCTAAAGGGCACTCTTGAGTCTTGTCATGAAGCTCTTTAAAGTTGTCATTCACTCTATCATCTGAATCATCGACCAATTCATGAACTGTGCGATGCTAGCGGTGAGTTGTGTGATCTTTCTATGATGGTTTTAGTCAATTCCTGAGGCACCCATAACTTCCATGAGAAATCCTCATTCATGACTACACCATCATAAGGTCGTACTCGCTTATAGGCAATGCCATCAATTACTTTTAAGTCCGGCAAGCGTTCAGAATTTGTCTCTATTGTAGAAACAAGTTCTAAATAATCACTGGACTGAAAAGCACTTGAGTCGAAATCGACCAATCCTACTTCTGCTGAGACTTCATCCATCTCGTAGCGTGATAGGGTATCGGGTACTACATTTTGTTTCCCCTGCCTATGTTCTATGGTGAAATCGTACGACTGCAGATGTAGACTCCACCGAGCTAACCTGCCAGTGAGATCCTTATGTGACATAAGCCACTTAAGGCTACTGTGGTCAGTTATCACAGAGAAGGGCATAAGTTCTATATATGGCCTAAACCTCTTAATCGCCAAGACGACCGCCAGACATTCACGCTCAGTAACCGAATAATTCTTCTGCGCAGATGTTAATTTATGGGAAAAATATGCGATCGGGTGCTCTTCACCAGAATCGTCTTTCTGGAAAAGAACAGCTCCGACGCCTACATCTGACGCGTCACACTGAACGTAAAAATGTCTAGAGAAGTCCGGATGAATAAGAAGTGGACTTGTAATCAGGGCACTTTTGAGCCGATCAAATGCCACCTTGGCTTCTTCGGAAAAATGAAAGACTTTAGCCTTTTTGAGGGTGTTGAAGATTGGAGCTGCAATCGTGGCGTAGTCTGGTATGAAGCGTCTATACCAGCCTGCGGCTCCCATAAAACTACGGACCTGTCTGGCTGTTTTGGGATATGCATAATCTCTTATGCTTTGGATTTTTTCGGGATCTGGCTTCAACTTACCACCACCTACAATATACCCCAAATAACGGAGCTCCCTAAAGCAAAACCTCGACTTTGACACGTTTATGGTCAAACCAGCTGCCGCTAAACAATCAGCCACCTGCTCTAACAACTCCAAGTGCGTGCTGAAATCTGGTGCCACCACCAAAAGGTCATCCAAATAGACAAAGACTCTATCACGAAGCGCCGCGGGAATCACCTTATCCATTAAACGGCAAAGCCTTTGAGCAGCATTACACAGCCCAAACGGCATTACCGTGAAATGGTAAAGTGGCCGCCCTGGTACCGTAAATGCAGTCTTTTCTCTACTTGAACTCTCTAATGGGATTTGCCAGAAGGCGTCTTTCAGGTCGACGCTAGAAATAAAATAAGTATCTCCCAGCCGACTGAGCAGACCCTCGATATGCGGGAGCGGGTAAGCATCCTTGATAGTGCGAGCATTGAGCTTACGTGCATCTAAGCACAGCCTATTCTTTTCGCCCTTTCTCACTAGAGTAACTGGATGACTCCAGGGGCTTTCGCTAGGCTCAATGACTCCCATATCAAGCATCCTGTCCAGCTCGGCATACATCAACTTCTGGACGGCTGGAGATACTGGATAAAACTTATCCTTCACTGGAATTGCATCGCCGGTGTCAATTGTATGGAGCTCCAGACTGGTTCGACCCAGCCCTTTCTTGGTGTAGCAAGGAAAATTCGCTATCGCCCTATCCAAGCGTTTCCGTTGTTCTTGTGTCAAAGTATGACTATTATCAGGCTCCGCCTCGTTTTCACTCTCCGGGCACAGCTCTACATTATTTGTGGTAATACTGCAGATGCTGGCAAGTAATTTAAACTTCTTCATGAAGTCAACCCCTAAAAACAAAGCTCTATTCAACGAAGGAACTAAATAAAATGTTATATCATCAGACATGCCATTGAACGTTATTCTGGTTTTAACTCAACCTACTATGCAGTGTGGACTGCCATCAGCTGTTCGGATTTGAGACGAAAAGTCACTCACCGCTAGGCCTGCTTTTTCCACGAATTGTATACAGCCTTTTCCCAGACATGTGATTGTGGCACCGCTGTCTAAGAGACCTAACACGTCGCAACCATTTATAGCTATATTCATAAAAATTCGCGGATCGTTGCCCTCATATAGGTAAGCTGAATTTATTTCATTCCTCAAACGTTTTCTTATCTTGTACCGTTCCCTAGCCTTTTTAATTCTAGAAGAAACCTCTCCAAAAATTCTTTTTCTAGCCTCATTGTATTCTTTAATGCGTTGATGCAATGGTTTTATAGCCCTGATGCAATGGTTTTATAGCAATTCCGGCTGATGTTGAACCGGGTTAATTAAAATTTTATTGGGCTGAGCTGGTGTATTTGTTGTTACGTTTGGCGGGCTTAGGTTTGTGTCGAACGAGTCTCTCCCGTACGAGACTGGTTCGGCGGCCGGTTTCCCTGGCATTTTGGACATTTCGGGGTTACAACGCCATCACGCATTTAAAACAAAAAATACGTCGATTAGGGGATGGACAATCCATAAAACCATGGCCTCGCTGCTTACAGTTCCAACAAATATAACGATCGGTACTCGAAATCGCTTCTACGTCTACTTGTTCGGGTAAATCTTCTTCATAATCAATTTCGTGTACCCTTGCTGGAGCTAACTGCCGTGATTGAAATTGTTGCCGGTGGTTCGCTACTAAGTTTTCAGCTCGTTTGGCCTGTTGACAGAAATCATTTAACCCTTCTATTGTCACCGCAAATAACAATTGTGTTAAGGCCGGTTTTAAATTGGCCTTCATTATCTCAACCAGGTCTCGTTCGGAATATGGATTCCGCTGCTGATTTCTCAGCTTCAACACTGCCTCGAAATATTCCTCGAACGACTCGTGGGGACCTTGTCGTCTATCCATAATCTTTTTCTGGAGCTGAAACTCGCTGTCATATCGCCGGTACTGGTTCAAAAATGCACTGACCAATTCATTCCAGGTCAATGCAGTATTTAGCTTACGTATATTCCAGTACCAGTTCAATGCCGGCCCTTCCAGAAGCAAATTAAAGTCTCGCCGAAGGTCTTCAAACGACACATTATGGTCCAGCCTCATTGTATCTACCCGGAAAATAAAATCTTCCGCACTTATACCCTTGGCCGTACCGTCAAACTTAATACCCCATTTGGACAAGTCTCGTTGACTGGGACGAGCATAATTAGTTGGGACTGTAGGTACTTGCCAAGGCGCTTGTGATGGTAAAATTGGCTGCCTGTACTGATCAGCAAACTGTGCTCCAAGAAACGGAATATTCGGATTAGGTAAGTTTTGACTGTTATTATTTTGTTGCCTATTTATATTTAATGCACTTTGCCTATTTACAGAATGGTGTGAACCAGACCCATCCCCATTGTTTATCGGTTGCGGACCTGAGGCTCGGCTTTCTGGTGGAGTTACCGATGCTATAATGTTACTTCTAATTGATGCTAAATTAGAATTAAGTTGTTGACCAACGGCGTGACCTACTGCTTGAGCTAATTCCTGCCGCAGAGTTGTTTGCATTTGCTGCATTTGGCGCGTCAACTCTTCTCGTATGAAATTAGTCATACTAAACTCGGGTGGTCCACTCCTGTCTGGTGCCATAGCTTGGCCCATTTGCGACAGAGCTCTGCTTGCACGCACCTCCTGCTGCACATTTCTAGCGGTGACGCTGCTAAATTCGGGTGAAGGTATTGAACTGTTCGTGCTGTTCAGTTGCCTCGAAAAACTGGCATCACCTTCTGCCCTAGCTAAAAATTGTTGTGCCTCTGGAGGAATTTGTTGCTCAACATTGTTGGCTTGGGCATTTTCCCCTGCGGTTGTCGGGTCTACGTTAGTAGGGTTGGTCGCATTCTCCATATTAGGATTTTCAACCGATCGTTGACTTCGGGATGATCGGGTTTCAACCATTTCTAGAAGCTAACTGAGGTAAATCTAACTATAAATTTATGTCTATTTTAACTATTAATTGTTTTTTTTTTTTTTTTTTTCACAGGCCTATTTTCTTCAAGCAAACCAAAAACCTATAGCTAAAAAAAATGAAAAATCTAAAACAATTGAAACTATAAAAATTCAAAACAAAATTTCGAAATAAAAAAAAATTCTCGAAAAATAAAAGAAAAGAATCCAATTCAAAGAAAAAACTTACCTAGCTAAAATCAAATCAAAATTAGTAATAAATAATAAATAAAAAAAATTCAAATCTAATAATAAAAAAAATTCAAAAATAATAATAGAAAAAAAATATATATAAGCAAAAGGAAAATGTAAATTCTAATCAAAACAAAATCTAAATAAATAAAGAAAAATATCCCAAAAAAAAAACGAAATCATATCTCAAAAAAAAATCTAATAAAAAAAAACAAAATGAAAAATGTATATAAAGAAGTTAATATGGCGGTAAGGCGAAAGTAGGATCTTCAGGCGAAGTTTATGGCGTTTTGACCCAAGCAAGGTGCGCGCGCATCGCGACGGAAACAAATCCCCTCCTATGATGTTGCTGAACTTTACACTACTGCAGAAAACTCAACTGATCGTCAACCACCACCGAAACCTGTAGCAACTTAGACTGTTTTCATACACTCTAAGGACTCAATAATTCCGAGGTAGTTGACGGTCAAGCCTCTGCAGAGCAAATCTTTATCCTTACTCATTTAACAATCTTACGGCTCCTGAGCTAATAAATAATCATACTTGTACAATAAATCAACTTTCATGTCTCAGGTTGCCGTCAGATAATTGAATGTTCAGAATCGATGAAAACCCACGATCCCATTGCTCACATGTATGTCGCAACGCGAACTTATTTTCTTACAAAACCAAGTGTCGGGACTTACATACATGTAAACAACGAAAATCATGGTACCTCAAAGATTCTGTTTTCATTCCCATTGGGTTCTCCGTAAACCTTTATTATTTCCCCTGGAATCGTCGCAACTGCTAGGGACTCTTATTTATCCTAGCAGGACATACGAATCCAGGAGAAAAAGTCGCCAGAATCCCCAACAGAAATGCTTCAGGACTTGCTTCGGGCCCCACGTTGGGCGCCATTTTTATTATCGTGCTGCTGGTGTTTTCGCTTGTTGACATTACGATATTAATTTGTGTTGCCAGATGATCGGCGGCGCTGGTATGCTAGCGGTTTGCTCCGGCTAGAAGCTCGCCGTCTTGGGGTGGTGTTCTTGCCGATCCATCGGGCTTTGGCTACCGCGATAATAAAAAATATCATACCAGCCAGTTGAAAAAAAAACTTCTATAAAAATTTATGGGACCCGAAGCAAGTAGAAGAGAATTCGGTCCACGCAGCCACACACACACACTCACCTGGGGTCACTTCCGGCGGATGTTATGCCGGGAATTTTGCCCTCCCTTTACAGAGGTCCATCCAACCTCTCCGTGACATGCGCCTATTGATTGGCATGTCCCAAACGCTCCTTCACCTGAAAATTAACCCTACCCCGCCTTACTTACCGCCCAAAAGCTTAGCAAATCATCTCACGAATGACGCAATTATTTTTCATTTTAATATAGTGCACATTAGGTAGTTATATTTATTTAAAAATTTTAATAACAATTTCGACAATACTGATTATTCCAAAGAAAAAAAATCTAAAGAAATACATATATATATATACGTATATGTTTGATTAATTACTCGATACAACTTTAATTCGATTTACTAATATTTATCCTGCATTTTCAGAAACTTTCGCGAAATCATCTTTACCTTTCCCTAGGATGAGCTCAACCTAACGGATGGGATTAACGAAACTAATTGACTAGCTTCTAGGAAACACCTAATCGACTTATTATTTTGCTTTCGATCAAATGAAAATTGTATCGCTTTGCGTGTAAATATAGGTATATATTGCTGATTATAAAAAAACAATTAAAAGAAAACAAATATATTTAATTATAACGATTTTAATCCCAAAAAGCTAAATTCATTTATGTACAGTTAATTATAAGGCTTTTAATCCAAAAGGCTAAATTCATTTACGTATATTTATATATATACCTACATATATATAGCTCACAGAGCCAATAAAATTTTAATTAATATCAAAAAAATACATTTTTTTTGTTTCAGGAAAATACCTCACAGGAAACTACTTTGCTTCGGCAGGCTTCTTTCGGAGATCCATTTTGGGTCGGCCTGTATGTTGTGATCGATGTGAGACGGGACGGTTTTACTGCTGCTCACGGATCATAAATTCTCCGTTCTATAATTGTATGCTGGACTAATTTTAATTTTGTGTAGGTTTTTATTACTTTTAGTCACTTTAATTTTTAGATTTAGGTTTGGTTTTTTTTCTTTTAATAAATGTCGATAAAAGTTTTCATGTTTTACTTTCTTTTTATCTTTGCAATTCTTTGAATGTATTTTTGTTTCTCGTAGTACATTTCTTTTATTTTAGCATATTTTTAAGTTTTCATGAATTTTTATTCTTTTTGCAAGATGTAATTTACTTATTCTTCTCATTAACTTTTTCTGTTATTACCCTTAGTTTTTTTTTATTTTTTTTTTTATTTAAAAAGTTTTCTTCAATTTTTCTTGTTTTAAACTTTAATTAACAATTTCCTTTAAATATTTCTTTAGTTTTTGCGGCTGCTCTTCAAAATTTTGTGTTTTCTTTTTCATTTCTCCAATCAGAATCCTCATTTTCTTCTCGGCCACCTCCTTATATCTCTTTCTGTTTCTCAGCACCACGTCAGTTCCCGCCAACCAAAAAAAAGATGGCTGTCCTGCCGAACGACATCTTGATTTTTCTGTTCGTCTCTTTTTGCACCATATGCACCCTGCAGCAGGACAAAAACAGCTGGTGTTTGATTCTTGTGTGGAGACTTTCGCCAACAGCTGATATCAGCTGTCTCGCACGGCCTTACCCACTGCTTTACCCTACTACAGGGCGCACATGACAGATAAGAAAATTTAACTATTGGATTTTTGGAAAAAAATATCAGAGATGCAAACGAGGGATTCTTGTAAATTAACTCGTTTGTTAATTTGTTCTAGATTTTAATCACAGCACATAAACTGTATTAAACTAAAAATTGCTAAAACAACAAGCGGCACTTGAAACCGAGTTGTTTTCCAAAAGAAATGATTGAGGCACACTCTTCAATGTTCAAACATAAATTATTATGTATTATTATTATTAATTTTACATACTTGGCATTTTTAAATTTAAGTTCATTGGCTTTGTGGCCATGAACATGAGACAACCAAAAAATACCTAGAATGCAATTTTGTGGATATAGGTGAACGCACTACATAAACAGTACAAACAAATAAAAACTGCATAATAAACAATCGTCAATTACAAACAAATATATACATATGTAATAAACGAAACTAATAAAATTGCATTCTAAGTATTGTATTATAATTTTATGAACAAGACAAATAAAAATTATAAAAAAAATGCATGATCTACAAAAGAATTGCTCAACTTTATGGAAAAGAATGAAAACTAAAAATTAATAAATTTACAAAATTGTACAACAAACAAAAATAATACAATTATGAACATCCTCCCCCTGTTGAGCGCAGCTCAAAAGCCTGTGTTTAAGATGCTGTTGGTGGCAGTTTATGATATTCTGAGTTGAAGTGGCGGGTAAAAAAAAATCTTCTTGTTTAAATATGTACTGTGAAATCCGATGTTGTTTGCAGGTTGCGAGGAGCTGGAGTTGGTGTTGGTTTGAAGTTACATTTCCCTTTGATGATTAAATAGACCACGATGCCTCCAGTAATGATTAATGTGGAATAGCCGATCGTTATGTGGTGGTAGTTGTGTGCATTAATTTGGTTTGGAAGCTGGAATATCTTTTGTTCTGCTAATGAAGTTTGTAATGCTGTTAAGTTCTGTATTTGTGAGATGTACTCGCTTTTATGCATTTCAGCGGTTTGACAAGTTTCGTATGTGTTTCTTCCGTGATTTTCCAGAACTTGATGTATGATGTCTTTATCGAACTGGATATTCTCTGTCGTGCCTGTATGGTTGTGGAATTGTGCTGCAGCACGCATTCTGGTTCCAAACTAAGTAAGCCTGATCCTTTTAGAGTTAAATGCGTGATCTCCTTTTTGCATACGGCAGTTGCATGAGATGAAGATGGTGTTGCATATATCCACTTGTTCTGATGCCGTAGTGAGACCCACGCAAAATTTGCTGTTAACTGATGTAATGTACAGTCTGACTTTGTTTTATTTCTAAACAGATTAACTTCACAAGCGCATGCTGCTGCACCTTGCCCGTATTGAATTTGACCCTTGGAGCATATATACATTTCTTCTTGGAAAGTGATGCACCCGTCGAGTTCCGAGTTAATCATGGTAAAATGTTTGTTTTGAATACTATTGATTGCTAACAGCGGAGAACATGGTTTTATTGATACCAGCGTGTTGTTAATCCACCTTGGTATTGGTATCAGATTGAACAAATCGAATTTTTCACTCTCAATTAGTGGTAAGGTAACACTAAAAATTGCTCTGGTATTTGTTAGTCCTCCTGTGACCTTCATGAGTTTGTATAGTTGTAGGAAATCTTCTGTTTTTGCAGGTAAGTGAAGTGATTCGGGCAGATGAAGTGATATTTTGTCTATTTCATGTTGTAGTTGAATCGGAGTAAGTAATGCCGGGCTTATAATACTATGATGTGTATTGGTTAGAATATCTAGAATTAAGGATTGCGTTTGGTCTAAACTTGCTGCCATAATTGTAAGTTGAATGCTTAATGACGAGAAAATACGATAGGTTCTGTCTTCTTCATTGTTGTCACGTATCCGGTTGTATATTTGTGTTATTTGGAAATCCATGTTGTCAAACTTTTTCTTCACGGCTTCTTGGTCCAATTTAATAATGTTAATTGTAGAATCAATAATTGACGTTTGATTCTTTAATAGGTTGAGTAAATGGGCTTCATTTTGTTTAACTTGCGCTATTGTGTGTGCCATTGTTTTTGCATATTCGGAGTCTAGTACTCCAAATAATGTATGCGCAATATTTCCGACAAGATCAATTGCAAATCTTTTATGCCTTTTCCCTGAAAGTAATATGCTGTCCATTAGTAGCCTAGCCTCAGTATGTTCAAAATAATTGACTAAATCTGTGCATGGTGTCTTTTGCTGCATTTCTTTGCATAAATGACTAAGTGCCTTGGTTCCACTTGAGAATAGAGCTAATTCAGACCAGAACCCTTCCAACTCATAATAAATTAAAAATTGCCATTCTGTAGGTGAGATAAGTGTGGTCCCAATTCCCTCATAGTAAATGCCAGGCTGTGTTCCAAATTCTTTATTGTAGATATTTGTTCCTAGTACCAGTGGTAACAGCATAAGAGTCATTATCATCGTAGCAAGGTTGAATTGATGATTGGACATGCGTCTCCTTTTCGTGGGACTTTCAGATTCGTTATTGTTTTGGTGGATGTTTGACTCAATTACTTGATCTTGTGCAGATATGTCGTTAACGTCTTCACTATATATTGGTAACGGGGCTAAACGTGTAATTGGCCTTCTGTAGCAGCCGGTTGAGGTTTTACCGTCGGCTACTCGGACGAGATCGTCATCTCCTTGATGTACCTTTATGACTCTGCCCAAGGGCCACTGTAGCGGAGCTGTGTTGTCTTCTTTGATTATTACCATGTCCCCGGGTTTAATATTGATTGCTTGAGTTTTCCAATTGTGTCGATATTGTAGTTCATTTAAATATTCCCGTGACCATCGCCTCCAAAACTCGTTTTTTAGATGAGTTACTATATTCCACCTGGTCAGTAAGTTACCTCGTTCTTGTGTGCAATTTGCGTCAACTTGAGCATTTATGGGTTCCCCAATCAAGAAATGTCCCGGAGTTAACGCTGCTAAATCATTCGGGTTTTCTGACAACGGGCTGATTGGCCTTGAATTGAGAATTCCTTCAATTTCAATTACAACTGTGTCCAGCTCTTCATAAGTGAGCGATGCTGTTGTGGCACTTCGGACAAGAAGATGTTTTGCTGACTTTACAGCGGCTTCCCATAAGCCACCGAAATGTGGTGCTCTTGGGGGTATAAAATGAAATGTTATTCCTCTCGATGTACATTCTCTGTTAATTATGTCTTGAGCTGAGCCAGAATGGATAGTTTCTGATAGTTCTGTTAACTGATTTTTTGCCCCTACAAAATTGGTAGCATTGTCACAATAGAGATTCCGGCACTGACCTCGCCTACTTATAAATCTTTTTAATGATCCTATAAAGGCTTCGGTGGTAAGATCACTAACTAGCTCCAAGTGTACTGCCTTAGTAGCAAAGCAGCAAAACACTGCGATGTACACCTTTTGAGGCTTCTTCCCTCTCACCTTTTAATGAACCCAAAACGGTCCACAAAAGTCAACCCCAGAGTTGATGAATGGTCGAGCTGGTGTGACACGCGCAGCTGGTAAATTGCCCATGATCTGATTGAGTAATCTTGGCTTGGCCTTGGCGCATCGAACACAATGTTGTACAATAGATCTGGCTGCTGCCTTTCCCTTGATTGGCCAATATCTCTGTCTCATATGTGAAAGGAGTGCTTGGGGACCGCAGTGTCTATTTTGATCATGCACCATTTGCATGAGTAATTTTGAAATTGGGTCATTGTAGGGAAGCAGCATTGGATGTTTGGCATCATATGAAAGCAAAGATGTGCTTAATCGTCCTCCTACTCTAATTATACCGTTCGAATCCAAGAATGGGCTAAGGTTGTTGAATGGACTTGACTTATTTACTTCATTATTTCTTTTTAGATGTTTTATGTCGTCTTCAAAATCTGACTGCATTGCTCGTACGATAACTACCAGAGCTTGTTCTAGTTCCATTACTGTTAAAGAGATTTCCGCACGTTTATCATTTATTTTTCTTGTGTTATTGATAAATCGTAGCATGTATTCTACAATTCTTTGTAATGTTCGAAAAGATCCTTTGTGGTTGATGTTGCAGATAATTGTTGTTGCATTTTCAATTGCAAGAACGGCAGCTGTTTTCTTTCGCTCCATGTTGTTTTCAAGTACTTCTGTGGCCCTTGAGTATTTTTGTGGCCAAGCTGCTTCATGCCCATGTAGGAATATAGGCCCATAAAACCATAGATTACATGCTGGTAATGCTTTCGGAGATAGTCCTCGGGATATGATTTTCCTTTGAACTTTCATGTCGCCATTGTTCGGGCATTGTCAACTCCTGAATTACGGATATTCGATTGGCTACAAACGTTTGATATGATGATGACTGTGAATTGATCCAGGCCAAAACAATCATTGAGTCTGTCCAAAGGAAAGTAGGAGTATCCTCAAGTTTTAAATCTCTTTTAACCCTGGCAGTTAGTGTAGCACCCAAGTGTGCTGCGCAGAGCTCCAGACGGGGAAGACTTTGTTTTTTTAAAGGTGCTACTCGTGATTTTGCGCATAGTAGTCTTACTATTTTTTGACCATTTTTTATAACTGACCTTATGTATATTGCTGCCTCATATGCCCTCTCCGAGGCATCAAAAAATGCATGAATTTGTATTCCTGATGCAACCTGGCCTTGAAAAATATGTCTCGAAAACTTCAGGTTGTCTATGTGTTTTAAGTCGGGCCGAAAATTCATCCATCTAGTATGTAGCTCTGCTGGCAAGGCTTCATCCCATACAAGTTTCAACTGTCACAATTCCTGAATGAACATCTTTGCTGTCACTACGATTGGAAACACAATTCCCAGCGGGTCGAATAGTCGAGCCAAATCTGAGACTACTGTTCGTTTAGTAACACGACTTGTATCCCCCAAACGCAGCTGGATTCTCTCTCCAAATAACAGTTTGAAATTTCCTGTCTTCCGGGTGCATAAATATTTGTCGATACATTTTTTCGACGTCCGTGGTGAAAACAAAGCGTGGTAGTCGAAAACGGAGTATGATGGAAAACAGTTCACTTTGAATTGTTGGACCAGTATACATTAAGTCGTTCAATGATATCCCAGTAGAAGTCTTAGCCGAGGCATAAAATACTACTCTTAATTTTGTTGTCGAACTTTCAGGCTTGAGTATGCAGTGGTGAGGAATGAAGTAGTTGCAAGTCGGCGCTCTAATGCAAGAAATCTGTTGAAGGCTATACCCTGAGACTCCCCTAGTTCCTCAGGATTACTGCAAAATGGTAGTCTAACAACAAATCTTCCATTTTGATCAATTGTATAATTATTTGCGAAATGATTTTCACAAAGCTTTTCTGAAGGAGAAAGCGTCTTGTCTGCTGCTTCCACCTTTTCTAGTTCCCATAGTTGAGTAATGGTTTCTTCTAGATTAATTTCTTCTTCAGTACAGATCCCACAGGTTGCCGATGATAGCTGACTTTCACCAACCCTTCCTGAATTGACCCATCCTAATACCGTATTTTGCAAAGTCGGCAACTCATTACCCAATTTTATTTGTCCGATTGACAATAATTGATGATAGAATTCTGCACCTAGAAACACATCTATTTTATCAGGGCGATTGAACTCCGGGTCTGCAAGTTTGATATTTTTGGGAATTGGCCAATTATGAATGTCAATTATTTGTGAAGGCTGTGAGGAGATTATTTGAGGAAGAACAGCTGCTTCAATTTGCGTAGTGAAGTTGTTGAGCCTCGAATGTAATGCGATATTGACTCTGTGCCGAACCTTAGTGTTGCTTGCTCCAATGCCGCTTATACAGATCGAAGCTGGCTTTCGCTGACAAAATTTAGTTGAGATCCAGAGTCGAGAATTGCTAGGCATTGTATTTCTTTTCCGCCTGCTTTAACGATGATCAATGCTGTGCTGAGAAGAATGTAATTGCTTGAACTGGAACTTTTTGCTGTGGTTAATGATGCAGCTTCTTGTGCTGCAAGAGTTAGACTTCCTTCAGATGCCCGAATTGTTTTTGAAGCCAAGTTGCTTCTGTTTTGTTCTGAGGTTTCTAGGTGAAGAAGTATGTTGTGCCTTTTGTTGCACTTCATGCAGCTTCTAGAAATGCAATTCTTTACGTTATGGCCCGTTTTTAAGCAATTAAAGCAATATTTTTTCTTTTGAACCAATTGAATGCGAGCTGACGGTGATAATTGAAGGAACATCTTGCAAGAAAATAATGGGTGTTTATCGTTTTTGCACATGACACAAGCTTGGTCTTGAGTTACCACGGAAGTGAAAACTTTCGGTTGTGAAATTGGGCGTTTCTTTTTGGCTCTCATTGCTTCCATCGACTGAAAGTGTCTTTCCAAAAACTTCAAAAATTCCTTAATTGTTGGAACTTCTCGTGGTTGTGATAGCGATTGTTCAAAGCGCAATCGTGTGACTTGGTCTAATCGTTTCAGTAATAAGTGCAGCAGAAGCGGGTCCCAAGATGTTGTATCAATTTGAAGGTTGTGTAGTGCTAAAGGGCACTCTTGAGTCTTGTCATGAAGCTCTTTAAAGTTGTCATTCACTCTATCATCTGAATCATCGATCAATTCATGAACTAGTCTGCTGACTAGTAGCCGCTTGTTGTTGTAGCGGTCTACGACCATCTTCCATGCGGCTTCAAAATTTTCTTCCGTTGCTGCAAAATGTTTTATCAAGTTTGCTGCCTCTCCTACCAAGTGCGTTTTTAAGTACCAAATTTTTTGTACTCTTGTGATCGGCTGGTTGACGACCAGTGATGAAAACAAATCATGAAACTCCTGCCATTTTAACTGATTTCCATCAAATTTGGGTATAGTGATTTTTGGCATTGGAATAGTTTCTGCCTGATGATGAACGAACTCTGATGGTTGTGTTGTGGACCTGCTGGTTACCTTTCTCACCGCTTTCCTTAGATTGGTTTCCAGTTCTATGAATCGTTCCATATTATATGCATGGTCTGTTGGATCATCGCACAATTCGACAATCTGTAAATGAACGTCTTCAATATTTTGCCACAATGTAGTGGCAGTGGAGACATCTTTTTCTGTAAACTCATCCGTCAATAAGCGCTCGAGAGATCCCATCATCGCACCCTGTCTACGAATTAGTTTTGTTATTCCACTAGAAACCTTTGCTTGGATCCCACTAGCTTCTGTTGATGCTGCTTCTGCACCTGCTGCATGAGCCTCTTGTCCTAGCGGTTTGCCTGCTGTTTGTGTAATCTTCAACATTGCTTGTTGTAGTACTTCCTTGTACTGCTGAATGATATTTCGAATAGCTTCATAGTATTCATTGACGAAATACTCATGATCTAACGGTGGAGCTTTTAAAAAACGGATTTCGTTGTCGTTAGCCTCAAATGCCGACCACTCGTCCTCCAACCTTTTCACTCGCTCTTGAAAATAACTTCTAGTTGTTTTCCTTGATGACGGGTCCTTCTTGTAATTTCGGATGACCGTCTCAATTCTTTCACCGATGGCCTTTTGTTTAATGATTAGTTCTTCAAATGTTGCCATAGTTGCTGATCTCGATTAGTTGGCTTCTGGGAATTCGCACCAAATGTGGTCTGTAGTACCCTTCGGACTGATGTCCTGATGCCGGGCTGAAGAATTTGCAAAAAGTTGATTTGGCTCTAGGACTGTTGATGTCCTGTTGTAAGGACTGATGATGTCCTTGTATGCGAATTTGAAAGAGGATCCTGTGCCTTGTCACAGGATCACGTCAGGGTCACCAAAATGTAAATTAACTCGTTTGTTAATTTGTTCTAGATTTTAATCCAGTTTATGTGCTGTGATTAATATCTAGAACAAATTAACAAACGAGTTAATTTACAATTCTAGTCTTGTGTTTCCGGTTTTGACTAAATTTATTACAAAAAACCTAATTTTACCCCTATCGCCAGCAAATGTGGAAATAATATTTAGTCAGGTAAACATAAATAAGACTAAAGTAAGAAATTCATTGAAAAAGTCGTATTTGGAAGCAATATTAATTACAAAAGCTGCTATGATTTAACAGTTGTACCTGAATTAATCAATATGTTTAACTGCAATATATATGTATTTGTAAAATATATTATACATATATGTATGTAAGTATATATATACAAGTCTATTTTCTTTAAAAATTATATTTTTATTTTATAAATTATATTTTAGTTTTTATACATTTTTAGAAAATATGTATGTTTCCAAAAATTAAATTTAAAACCATATTTTACTAAATTGAAGTAAAAATAACTAAAGGATTTGGATTTTTTTATTTTTTTCCATACACTACTTTTTCCATGCATGTTCTTAAAGTATTAAAAAACAGAATCTATTTACATGTGATTTTATCGTGAATTCTAATTGAACTATATGATCTCTGTATTTAAAAGAATGCTGTTTTATTAATCAGATTTGTTTATTTAAGAGTTTTGTTATGTTTTGCCTCTAATAAAATATGCTTTGTTGGAAAAAAGGGTTTTTTTCATTTGACGTTTTTATGACGATTTCAATAAGCTATATTGGCGATGACGATTTTTGCCCAAAGATATGACGATATTACCTAAAAAAAAATCTGGCAGTTATGCTGGTAACCCAATTTTCTTGTGCTTGTGCAGCTCTTTAGTAAAGTTATAAAAACATAGGCCAAACATAGCTGCCATATTTGACAATTTATCGTCATTTTGACGATTTTGGGTCCTAAAAATGACCTGGTGACGATGTGACGATTTATACCCTAATTTTGACGATTTTAAATAATTCAAGTTTGCAACATTTATTTGTGCTATTAAAGCAACCTTGAACTGCTGAAAATTGTAATGAGCAACTTTTTAATAACCAGTTTTCTTAAAACTGATAACTTTTAATTGATTATAAAAACAATAACAATATTTTAAATTTTGAAGACATTTATTTAGGAATATTTGCCAGAAGCAAAAATAAATGCGAAAGAAAAATATGATATTAGTAATAATGGTACTAATTTTTATATATGTAGAGCTTTGTGATCAGATATTATCAAGTGTAGAGAGTGAAAGGATGTTTAAATTTTCTTTACCTATAGCCCTTGAATTATTTTATACAGCTGGAAGGGTTCCAGTTAGTAATTAGGCGTTCAAAAGAACTGCCAGACTATTTTTGAAACTTAAATAAAAACCAAGGCAAGCAAGTGCCGAATTATGTTGATAGTTGAAGTCTGATTTTATTTACAAAATATTCTAGCTTAAATACTACTTATGAGAATCTAAATGATAATCTAGCATTGAGTGACTTGTAAATCACTCAATTTATTAATAGAGATAAATAAAATAAAATTGAAGTAAATTAAATTTTCATGTGTCATCAACTTGCACACAGTAATTTCTGTAATTGAATATTTGTTCCAAATAACTTTTGCCACACTTCAACATGTGTAACATTATCGCTTGTTGCGCTACACACTTAAAGTTGGTATGTACCTACTGTGCATGTTGTATGACATGTGTACACTACACCCTTACCCTTAAGAGAAAAATTTGGGAAGGAATTTTTCTACTCTTTTTATAGAATTGTTACAAAATTTTCTTATGGTCTATTTATTTGAATATTTATATGTATATATACATCTTATTTTTACGTGTGTGTATTTATATGAATTATAGCAAGATTTTTATTCTATAATGTTTTAAGTGGTTTTAAATGTGTTATATTTATATAATAAGTTTTTTATGCTGTAATGTATTAAATGGTTTTAAATTATTATTATGGTATGTTTTGTCTATCCCGTTGTAGTCTATCGTGGTGTTTACACCATCCCTACATATTATTTTAAATGGTCCTTTGTATGGACTTTGATGTTTTCTTCTATTTTCTATTTTAACTAATACTAAATCTCCTATTTTTAAATTTAGTTTGTTTTTGTATTTATCATTGATAATTCTTTTGTCTTTTGCTTTTATTAATAATTCTTTTGCCTTGTTTAGAGCATATTGTACCCTGACTCTGAGCTCTTGTGCATAGTCGTCGTAATTATAGAACTTTTGGTTGTTTTCTGTGTTGTCCGAGGGTAAACATGGTAACTTTCCGTAGATCAATTCAAAAGGCGTGTAGCCTGTGTCTACAAGCCGTATTGTAGGCAAAAGTGAAATATGGAATCCATTTATCCCATTCATAGTCATTTGCAGTTGTCAATAAGAACTCATTGAGAACCCTATGATTCCTTTCTATTGAACCTAATGTTTCATGGTGGTATGGTGTGGAAAATGTTTGTCTGATTTGTAATAATGAGCATATGTTTTTCATAAGTTCATTTGTGAATTCTGTCCCTCTGTCGGATTTAAGTACTTTAAATTGACCATACTTCAAAATAAATTGTTCGACCAATGTTTTTGCTGTTACAAGTGCATCTTTTGTTGGCATTGGATAGGCAACGACAAATTTTGTTAGTTCGCATTGCATTTGTCAAAATATAGCGGTAATCGTTCGATATCTGAAGAGGACCTACAGTGTCTATTGAAATGACTTCAAAACTATTGCTTGGTGTGTCTGTTTGTGTAAGTGGTTGTTTTATGTGTTTTGTTTGTTTATTTTTGTTACAACTCTCGCAATATGATATAAATTTCTTAACCATCTTGTTCATGTTTTTCCAAATGTATCGCTGTTTTAGTTTAATAATTGTTTTTCTTATTCCTAAGTGGCCTGCATGTGGAATTCTTCAATCAGTTTGTACTTTAAAATATCATCTGTTATTGTTTTAGGGGCATTGTATATTAATATTTTTAATTGAGGACTTTTGTTATTTATTTTTATGTTCGCATATGCTTCTTTTAATTCTTCTTTTGTATACATTTTAAAAATTTTATCTTCATTTGATAGCGCTTTATTCATTTTAGCTATCAGTTTCCTCAGTATCGAATCTAGTTTCGCTGAGTTATCGCTGGATATTGCATGCTTATTATATTCAATTTCTTCATATGTGTTTTTGGAGCGCGATTTCTTCATAGTCGAAACTGGTTTCGCAGAATTATCATCACGTCCTATGTTCACAATATTATTTTCTATAATTACATCGATGTCTTTTATATTCTCAATTTCATTAAGTTACAATTTCTTCATGTTTTTGATATCATTATTTATGGAGGTGCATTCCCACATTTGAAGTTGATCAGACTTCTGAGAATTACATTTTTCCATGTTGTTTTCTTTTACGTACGTTTTATATTCATAATTATTTTCTTTATTATTTGCCTCGTTATATTCTTTGTTAATTGGCTCATTATATTCTTTATTTGTCTCTTTATTTTCTTTATATGTATGTATGTCATTATGTTTTAATTTCAAGTCATCCAAAAATTTGTTGAACCGTTCGTTGTCGTTTATATTGTTGAAATTTAATATGTCATAGTTTTTTAGAGAGTCAGTTGGTAGTTTAATGACCTGTAAAGTTACTTAATTGTTCGTTGTGTTTAAAATTTTTAAGTGTGTCATGCCGCTTTTTTGGAGCTATTGAATTACTCAAAAATACACCTGGGGGCTAATTCTCGCACTAGTATACGAGCGACATCCTACTCGAACGTTCGTGTTTTTTTAATTTTTGGGATTCTCTGACACGCTATCGATTAACTCGTAGCGAAATTTCTAATGATGACACTCGATAGCGAGTAATCGTTCGCACGCAAGCGTGCGACTTTTTGTTCATAAGCAAAAAACCATTCGTAAACAAAAAATCAGTAACGTTTTTATGTGAAAACAAGAATAAAAAAGAAAATGTAAGAAATTTTTTTTTTAAATTAAGAATAAAATTGTAACTTAGGTCAAATATGTCAAAAATTAATCATTCTCAGAAGGAAATTCTTGGAAATTTTATGACTCAACACACAGACTTGGCAAATTGCATATTGCCAAATACTTTGTAAAGGCTAACCACCTTTGGGAACAGCTCATGGCCAAACTTTAGCCGTACTGTTCGCATGTGGAATAAACTCCCCGCAGAGGTCTTTCCTGCCATCTTCAATGTGTTAGGGTTCAACGGATCAAAAAAAGTGAAAGATCTGTCACAAGATGACGAAAATTTTGCGTCTACATCTCAAAAAATCAGTACTAGTCATTTGTGCACATCGCACGGTTATTGGTTGATAATGAAGATCATATACATAAATAATATTTCGTATTTTATAGAAAGTGAAGAGCTAGAAAAATCAGTGCCAATTAAAACAAAAGTTGCTTACAAAGAACTACCAAATATCAACCAAAGGCTTAAAACAAAGTAAAAAAACTTTATTGGAGCAAAATTTAATGTCTACAGAACTGTATCAGAACGAATTGTTGAGCAAATTAGATAAACTAATTGAAATAAAAAGCTTAAATTAAAGGAAAAATGGTCGTCGTTTTAAATTGTCAGTGCTTTTTTCAGCAAAATTTTTGGTGTTCTTTTGACAGGTTAAGTCACGTTGATTTCCACGAGTCATGATTGGTACTTTCTATTACTAGCAAATTTTTTTATTTCTGGATTCTTTATTCTGGACAATTTATTTTTAATCAAACAATACTTTTAAACAATTTTACGTCTGGCCCGTTTTGGTTTTTCTTCTCTTCTACTGGTTGGTCCGAATCGGCAGGATCAGTTCGAAATCCGCAGGATCGCCATGTGGACAGTGAAAAGATGTTTAAATTTTCTTTCCCTATAGCCCTTGATTTATTTTAAACAAATAAAAACCAAGGCAAACAAGTGCCGAATTATGTTGAAAGTTTAAGTCTGATTTTATTTACAAAATACTTTAGCCTAAATACTACTTATGAGAATCTAAATGATATGTAATAAAATAGTTTTTATTTATTTTATTTTTGTCTTAGAGCTTGTATATTTGGAGCTCCTAAGACGGTTGATTTATTAATTGAATTATAAACTAAATGACATTGGCTTATATACTAATTATGAGAATAATTCTTAGGGGTACCTTAACATACGAGTAAAGGAATAGAAATATATATTATTGTTGGGTAAGCATATTTAGCTTCCAACTATTTATGTATGGCATGTGTTCAACAGTTTTAAAGTTCAACGAGTGCATACTAAAAAGCAACAGATCCTTTGTGTAGCTTATATCTACAATCAAACAAATACAGTTAATAAATGTGATTCATTTAAGTGCATTGTGCTGCTGCACTTGATTAACTGTACAAGTGTCAAATTACCGACACACACAAAATATCTTGCTTGCAGTTTGTCAATGCTTGCATGATGCAGTACTACTGAATCGCAATGCATACCACACACTGTTGGCCACATGCTACACCTCCACCCTTTACAAGAATGTTCATATAACGTTAGTTTTATGGACATTCTTTTACAATTAGTTTTTAATTAGTCTAAGAATAAGTGTAATATAATATTTATTTTGTTTTTAAAGAAAGAAAATAATTATGTAGATGTACTTATATTCTAATTTTATAGTAGCTTGGACGTCCAATATTATTGAATGTTAGTTATTATTATATATCTTAAGTCTATTTTTATGAACTAATTGTTGTTTATTCGTTTTCTTATCAATTTTGGTAACATTATTTCTTAAATCTATTTTCTTAATTTTATACGGACCTTTATACTGGTTTTCCAATTTATGGCCTGAATTATTCCTAAGTAGAACTAAATCTCCTATTTTAAAATTATGTTCTAAAATATTCCTATCATAATTTAATTTTTGTTTTATCTTATTTTTATCTAAAAGTATTTGAGCGCGCTTATATGCTACTACCTAACCTAAATTTTGCCTCTTTGGCATAGTTATCCACATTGTATAGTGGTGTCACACTATCTACTTTAGCAAATTGTCAAAAATTGTTTGGTAATCTTGAAAATACTAACTCATAAGGACAGTAGTTATGTGCCGTTGATGGCGTCGTATTAAAGCAGTAAGTGAAATATTTTAACCATTCGTCCCAGTCCTTTTTGTCCACAGATATATAAGAACGAACATATTCGTTAAAAGTTCTATGACTTTCTATTGTTCTTAGTGTCTGATGGTGATGCGCTGTGGAAGTTATATTTTCAATTTTTAGTAGTGTGCATAGTTCCGTCAGAATAGAATTTTTGTACTCTGTCCCCATGTCCGAGATGAACGTTCTCATTGGTCCATAGGTCAATACAAAATTTTCAAATATCGCTTTAGCGATTGTTTTTGCAGATTTATCTGGTGTTGGTATTGTCACCAGATATTTAGTAAGATCACATATTAAAGTGATTGTGTCTACATACACCGTGTCGAATGCTTTCTCTGGTGTTTCTGTTATAGTCATAGGACTTTTATTATGGTTTAGTGTTTTTGATTTTTGGCATTTTTGACATAATTTAACATATTTCGTTATGTCTTTTATCATATTTTTCCAATAGTAATACCTCTTAATTTTCTCTATTGTTCTATATATTCCACAATGTCCTCCCTCTATCGGATCATCGTGGTATTTCAGCATTATATCAAGAATTGCCTTAGCATTCTTATCATTTATATTGGTCACCTCATTAAGTAGTAGCGCTACTTTTATGCCCTTTTATTTATAAATTATTTAATTGAGATAAATTCTAAAATTTTCTCGTTAGGTGCCATTTGTTCACCGGCCACTTTCTCAAGCCTTGGGAAAAATTGTCCTAAGTCAATATTCCCATTAATGCACATTATATACATATAATTTACCGGCCACTTTTTCAAGCCTAGGGAAAACTTGTCCTAAGTCAAGATTCCCTTTAGTAAATAGTTTTCTTCTGACGTCATATTGGGCTTTTTATCATAATTTTTAATTTGATGCTGAATATTTTCGATATTACTTTGTTGTTTATATGCCATAGATTTTGTTGTGATTTTTAATACTGTATTAATTTTTTATCTTTTACTGCCACAAAAATGGGTCTTATGTTTATTTATGGTGACTTTTTATTTCTAATATTATTATTTGATTAACTACAGATTTTAGCATCAGGCTATTAATGCCTTCGCTGTATAATTGTGACTTATATCTTAATTTTGGCATATTTAATATATATAGGTCGTTTACACTAATACATTTTTATATTATGTCAAATTATTTTTATTATTATTTTCTAAAACTACTAGCAATATTTCGTCAATACATGTATTAAACTTTATCCAAATCATTTGCTCTACTAACATATTTCTTCCATAGAGCTCTTTTATGCAACAGATATATCTTAAGTAATAGACTTATTGCTGATATTATTACCAATGTTAGCAATAGTAGCCATAATGAATTTATTTCTGACTTATGGTCTATGATTTCCAAATTGGTAATCACGTTTGCACTGGGCTTTTCTAATTTTGATTCTGTTTTGCCCATCTTTTAATTTTATAATAGTATTTTTATGTATATTATTTTGTCTTAAAACATTAAAAAGTTAAATGTAATATTAATTTACTTTCATTATAAAGTTATAAAAATTTTTTTTTAACTTTTTAAAAATAATTAAAAATATTCTTGAGGAGTTACTTTTTGTCTTATGTTTATCCCGAATGCCTTAACAACATATGTACGTGAAAGCTTTTCTCTACACTATACGAAGGCTGATTTTTACGCGTTAGATATCGAGCTAATGTACTAAGTATCTATCTCTTTTCGTCTAGAATCAAACTTTAGACAATCTGGTAGCATGTCGGAGATACTATTTCCGGAATTTGTACAAACCTTAGTATTATTCGCTTCGTTTTCTGATCATAGTCAAAGTAAAAGGTATTCCTTCATTTAATAAAGACTAGAATATAAAACCCTAATAATTGTCTTTTATTCATTTACTTTTATTTCCGATTGGGGTTTTCTTCAAATATTCTGAGAATATAAAATAAGTTAAACTTATTTTATTTATTGGCTCAGAAGAACAACGTGGTTTCCACATTTCTCTCCAGTTTCCAGACCTTCCTGATTTGAGCTAATCATTTGGTCCTTCGAGCCGGATTGGAAACAAGGAAATTATAAGCTCTCTGAGATTGCATTCTGTTAATTGGATTGTCAGCTATAAATTACGTTCCGTATAATACATTTCAACTTTCCAGTACATCAAAAGTACTTAACAAGGTACGTTTAGTATTTTGCTTAATTTCTGTCTCAGTGCATTTCATTCGGGTGATTAAGTGAGGTTCGTCACATGTAAAAAAAAAAAAAAACCATACATATAGAAACCAAAAAAATAAATCGGATATTTATTCTTTGGTAGAAACAAAAATATTTAAAATAAATATATGTAAGTGTTTAAAAGACGGCGAAAAGTTGTGGCAAGAATAAATTATTCAGAAGGTGAAAGAAAATAAGGAAAGGTTGGTGCAACAGAAACGAGCAAAACGTCGGCAACCTCAAAATTAATACAAGGCGAAATAGGTGAGCATTAGTGCCATTGTTTTTTATCTCCAGTTTCCACCAAATTCGTGATGAAAATCTAAAATTGTTAGAAGTGACACAAGGTTTTATCATTAGAAGTGCCATAAAATTTTCGCGCTTTTTTTTCGTATTCTTCCATAACCTACATATATATACATATCTATATAATATATGTATATATACGTTTACATACATACGGTTAAGTGGTTATATTCCACTCATTTATACTTGGTATAATTTACATACATATCTACTGTTTCAAATTTTCTATCGACTCCTTCTCTTACTTCCCCTGAAAGTTCTGTCATTATCCAGTGATACATAAGCGATATAAGCCACAGGAGAACGCCTGATGTATTATATATGTGACATCTCCTTTGAATATATATATATATATATATATATATATATATATATTACTATATTCGGGGAAATTAAGAGTTAATTCGTTTGCTCTTTACTTCCATTGATGTTCACAGGAGAAGTGTTAATAAAAAAAGAAAGAGAGAAGAGAAACTTGTAGTACTGAAGCATTCCATTAAATTTTAATGAACATACATACATACATTCTTCCATCACAATCATCAGCAGTAAAACAAATTAACAATTCAACAATAGTCTTGGTCGTTAAAATTTTCTACCTCTTATTTTATGCCATTGGTGATAAAAGCTAAAATATTTTTTTGTTATTGCACTACGCTACATATATTTTTTGGTAAATTAATATTCTTTCGGCTCAAAGTGCAAGATGTTTCCATACTTAAAATATTGAAAATCAATTTGCTCTAATCGCCACATCAATATTATAAATATTTTACTATAAATTTAGATAGCTGGCTACAAAACATTTAAAAGGTCGTCGTTTTAGTTCTACATACCATACCATAACTTTGTTCGGCATCTGCAAGTTCAATGAAGAGACCTATTAATTTCACATTCTTTATTAATTACTAATTAATTAGTCCATTCTTTATTGAATTAATATACTCTTTATTTAAACACTTGCATTCGAAAACTGCTAAAACCTTTCTCATATGTTTGAATATTTGCTTAAAGTCAATTAGTTTATAATACATATATACAAGAGTAATAGGATCAATAAATATTGAATTGTGTTTTTACTCACAGTCTATTTCCAATTAAAAAGTTAGCTCACTCTCGTATATTTACATATTTGGGGCAAATTACAATAACCTATTGTACGGTTTAAATTGCTCTAGTCTTGATTTTAATAAACATTTGTGCATTTAGCTACATATATTTCTTTTGAAGTTCAAGCCAACAAGACAATAATGTCATTAGATGATTTTATCCGCTTATGTGACAGTATTGTGGAATTCGAGACTGATCTGAATGAAGATCAGTACCCATTAAAAGCTGTGCATCATATTGATATCCACATTTCTGAATTGAAATCTACCTGGGCTCGTATTAAGAATGTTTATGAAAAAGTTTTAATAGAAACCGAACTAGAGCCAAAAAAGAAAGGCGATACAAAAGAATCAAGCCTTGAGTCTTATAAAAAAAAGTATAAAAATACTTATACTACTTTCTGCAATTGTCTAACTAAGCTTTCCGAAACGTCAGATTTACTCCGCCAAGCCGCATGTCTTAAAATTTCGACATCCCCTGGTACTTCCGCTACATCTGACTTTCCCATAGATAGCAACCCTATAGTTTCTAGGTCCATAGATTCTCATAGCCTTCATCTTCCCCCGATTGAAATAGAAGCCTTTCACGGAGATTAATCCTGCTGGCCTACATTTCGTGACTTGCTCCCTGCGGTAGTGGGAAACTCTAAGGCTAGTAACATTGAAAAATTATTCTACCTTATACAAAAGACTGCGGGTGAGCCTAGAGAAATCGTTAAGAAGAGTCCACTAACCCAGCAAGGGTTTGACTTATGTTCGAGGTATGAGAACCGGAGAGTACTAGTAAACGGCCAATTAAAAGTATTATTCAATCTTAAGGTTATTTCCATAGAATCCGGGGAAGCTCTTAAACAGATCCAAAGAAGTATTAATTCTTGTATTTCCATACTTAAACTATACAATATTGATGTTACTAGTTGGGATCCAATTTTTATATTCATCTGCACAAATCGTCTTCCGGAGACCACATTGACTTTGTGGGAACATCAGCTTAAGAACAAAACTGAGATTCCAAAGTGGCCTGAGTTGGACGCGTTTCTTACAAATCGCTACCGTACCTTAGAATCGGTTTCGGAAATTCGTAATACCTGCAGTTTTAGCGAACGCAACGTCAAAATAAAAACCACATCTAATGCACAACAAAAAAAGGGTTCATAGTTTTCAAGTAAATATTTCTGGTCCCAGATGTAAATTATGTCCTCATGAAAATCATGCAATTCGAAAGTGTCCAAAATTTCTTCAGATGAATTACCATCAGAGACTTGACGAAGTCAAGAAAGAAGGTTTGTGCTTGAATTGTTTTTCAGGAACACACAGTGTCCGCAACTGTACAAGCAAACATAGTTGCTATAAGTGCAACAAAAAACATAATACGCTTCTTCATCAGGAAAAAGCAAATTCTAGACAAGTATCAAGTATAAGCCGTAATTCAAATCTCAATCCTAATTATATTCCTTACACTCAATCAAATCCTAATAGTATACAGTCCACAAACCCTTCTACTTCCAGTGGTATCCAATCATGTTTTGCTACTAAAGGTAAAAGTGTCTTACTAGGCACAGCCATGGTAACTATCTGTCACCGAGGGGTGATATATAGGGCACGTGCTCTGATCGATTCGGGGTCAGAAGGAACTTTTCTTTCTGAACGCTTATTCAATCGACTCAAGCTTCCTTCCCAGCGCACAAAAGCACAGATATCGGGATTAAACCTTTCCGTTTCTGCCAACGTAGAACGACAATGTTCCCTTGTTCTGGGGACAGAATTAGATAAAGAAGTACAGATACCAGATAAAGAAGTACAGATACCATGCCTAGCACAACGTTTTCCAATCTTCCTGATATCCCCCTCGCAGACCCCAACTTTCATTCTAGCTCAAACATAGATATATTAATTGGCGGTGATATTTTCCCATCGATCATACTCTGTGGCATCAGGCATAATGTGTGTGACACACTAATTGCTCAGGAGACCATCTTCGGATGGATTCTTACTGGCCCAGTACATCAGAGCTCCCGCCCAAGTATTAATATAAATTCATATTTTTCTGAAATTTCTTTAGATAAAGAAATTTCACGCTTTTGGGAGGTGGAAAATCTTCCAAAGAAGAACTTTCTATCCTCTGCTGACCGTGCTTGTGAGGATCTTTATGTCCGGACTACAAGACGAAATTTAGATCCAGCGCAATGGCCCAATTTTTCCGCAATGAGGCCAGGCTTATTCGATATCCTGAGCTAAAAGTTGAATATGATAAAGTAGTTCGGGAGTATGAGGAACTTGGTCATATGACTAAAATTCAAACAAATAATAATCCCAAAACTCAAATAAGCTACTATTTGCCACATCATCACGTGGTCAAACCTGATAATACCACTACCAAAGTCCGAGTAGTTTTCAATGCGTCTTCTCCCTCTTCCAATGGGCTAAGTTTGAATTCCCTTCTCCATGTTGGACCTGTGCTTTAGAATGACCTAGCATTATTGGTCATGAATTGGCGTGTCTACCAATTTGTGTTTAATGCAGATATCCAAAAAATTTATAGGCAAATTTTAGTCGATCCGACTCAAACTCATTTCCAAAGGATTTTATTCCGAGATGATCAAAAAAGTTAGTTATCTGACTACGAACTAAAAACCGTTACATTCGGTGTGAATTGCGCACCATACCTCGCAATTCGAACACTCTTAAAGTTAGCTGACGATGTTCAAGAAATATATCCAAAGGCAAGTGCAATTCTGCGCAACTCCATGTATGTGGATGATGTTTTAGCAGGAGCTCATTCCAAGCCTGAGGCTATAAGCGCTAAAAATGATCTTATCCATGCACTAGAATCAGCTGGATTCTCGCTAAGAAAATGGACATCGAATGCCAAGGACATTTTGTCTGATATTATCCCAGATCACCTTCTTTGTGCAGACTTATTGAAATTTGAAAATAACAGTTCTGCGAAAACTCTAGGTATCAGATGGAACGCGTGCTCTGATGAGTTCTATTTTGTTACAAGTTCGATACTAGAGTCCCAAAAATACACTAAAAGAAGCGTTTTATCTAAGATTGCAAAGTTGTTTGATCCCGTGGGCTGGCTAGCGCCTTTCATTGTGGTATCAAAAATCCTAAGGAAAAAAATGTGGACTGACGGAACTGGGTGGGATGAGGACCTTTCTCCTGATACATTTAATCAATGGAAATCATTTGAATCCAGTTATCAGTATATCAACTCCATACGTATTCCACGATGGATTGAGTACTCGCCAAAATCTGAAGTTCAATTCCACGGGTTCTGCGATGCTTCTGAGAAAGCATACGCAGCAGCCTTATATATCCGTATAGTATCCAATAATTCCGTTCGAACGCATTTACTAGCTTCCAAGACTAGAGTTGCACCGATAAAGACGCTGTCAATTCCTAGACTGGAACTGTGCGGCGCTGTTCTATTTGCAGAAATGGTTGATAGTTTGGTGCCACGCTTAGAAGTGGATAAGTATTCAGTTTTCTGTTGGACGGATTCAACGATCGTACTTTCCTGGCTAGCAAAGTCTCCCCATCAATGGCAAACTTTTGTTGCCAACAGAGTCGCAAAAATTTCCCAAATCGTGCCTTTCATCAGTTGGGGCCATGTTTGCTCTGAGACTAATCCAGCGGATTTGGCGAGCCGGGGAGTATATCCTCAAGAGCTGAGAGACAGTGACTTGTGGTGGCATGGCCCACCTTGGCTTACGAGTGGGAGTTCCAAACATTCATCCATCAAACATTCCTTCGACAGATCAGGAAGCCAAACATATACAAGTTCATTTTTCCTATTTTTCAGATTACGACGATTTACTAGAGAGATTCTCCTGCTTTTCCAAGGCAATGCGTGTTATGGCATATGTCTACAGATTTTACTTTAGAACCCATCCCTCTTTTCGTTCTAGTTTTTATAAAGAGACTACTCAACTATCTAGCTCGGAAATTGTTTTAGTTCGCGATCGCCTCATTTCCGTCTGTCAAAAGGCAGCTTATCCAAAAGAATACAAAGATTTATCATCCAAGCAGATTATTCCTAAGTCCAGTTCCATATTAAACCTGAATCCGTTTCTAGATTCAGAAGGTTTAATTAGATCGTGTGGGCGGCTTGAATTAGCGCCAGGATTAACATATAATGAAAACCATCCGATCATTATTCCTTATAACTGCCAGTTTTCTAGGCTATTAGTAAAATTTATCCACACTATCAGCCTGCATGGTGGAAACCAATTAGTTCTGCGACTAATTCGAATGCAATATTGGATTCCTAACGCCAAAAATCTGATAAAAACTACTATCAACAAATGCAAACCATGTCTGATATACAAGAGAAAGTGCCAAAGACAAATTATGGCTGCATTGCCTCCTGCGCGATCTGAGTTTACACGTCCATTTACAAATACAGGGTTAGATTTCACTGGGCCGTTTGATGTGAAAAGCTACTCTGGCCGAGCTTGTCGCATTAGTAAAGGATATGTCTGTTTATTTGTGTGCTTCTCGACGAAAGCAATACACTTGGAGGCTACATCCGACCTCTCAACTCCTGCGTTTTTAGCCGCGTTTAGTCGGTTTGTGTCACGACGTGGGTGTCCATTAAATTTATACTCCGACAACGGAACAACCTTTATCGGAACCTCGAAAGTCCTAGCAAAAGAATTCTTAAAAACCTCTCAACAACGACTTCTTTCAGAGTATGCTCATCAACACCTTAATTGGCATTTTATTCCAGCAGGTGCACCCCATATGGGTGGACTATGGGAAGCTGGAGTAAAAAGCTTTAAAGCCCATTTCCGAAAAACGGCAGGTTGCTATAAGTACACGCTAGAGGAATTATCCACCCTATTGGCAAAAATTGAAGCCTGTCTAAATTCTCGACCGATATCACCAATGTCGTCGAATCCTACTGATCTATGCTCCTTAACGCCAGGACATTTCCTTATTGGGGCTCCAATTTTAACCCCGATAGATCCACAAATACAAGAACCCACTGCATCCATAACGAATCGATGGCAAAGACTACAAGTAATTCACCAACAATTTTGTCTCCGTTGGAAACATGAGTATTTAAAAGAATTCCATAAAAGAGTAAAATGGAAACATCCCGAGGAAAGTCTAAAAGTAGGTGCAATGGTAGTTATTAAGGATGAGAACCTTCCACCGAATGCTTGGCGACTTGGCAGAGTGGAAAAGGTATACACTGGTGCGGATAATCGTGTTCGTGTTGCCGACGTATTAACACAAAGGGGTGTTATTACCAGACCCGTAGTAAAGCTCGTAATTCTGCTCACGCAACCTTAGGTTTTTTTATTATTTTTTTTTACTTAAACCTATCCTGACAATACCACCTACCTTAAAACACCTTAATTTGTTCCAGCTAAACATGCCAAAAATGTCATCTACCTCCTCCAAGTCCAGAAGAGCCTCGAAGGGTCAGCTAACAAAATACACTAAGTACCAGTGCCGCATCTGCCGGAAACCTCATCCGTTGCGAGCTTGCAGGAAGTTCTTAGCCTTGAATATAAAGGACCGTATACAGGTTGTGCGAGAAAATAAATATTGCACGAACTGTCTAGCTCACGATCATTCCCAAGGCAAATGTCTGTCCCAGCATGGCTGCAAGCGTTGCCAATAACTCCATCATACCCTTCTTCACATTAATTCAAGATTATCAAACGACTTATTACATGATCGATCCAGCCTGCATCCCTCTACCACACGACGAGATAGTCAATCAACGAAAGGGCATTCCTCGGTCAGTAAAGTAACTAAAGAAGTAAAGTTGAAATTAAAAATTTTGTTTAGCATTGGCTAAACTTATATTTAATATTTTTTAGATTTAAGATTTGAAAAACTTATTGATAATTCAATTTAAATAATTAAAGATTCAATAAATAATAAAATTATCAAAAAAAAAAAAAAAAAAAAAAAGTATCTTTACCAACGACCACGAAAGGCTCATCCTTAACGGCGATCATACGTCAGAATTCTATCGTTCTTTTACCAACGGTTCTCGTGAAGATTGCGTCAGCCACAGAACTCGCCCGATGCTTACTGGATTCTGGTTCGCCTATTAGCCGCGTATCTAAGAAGTTGGTGGACAAGCTCAATCTTACTGCCTACACTCTACGTGAAGAAACTGTTTGTCCAATGGTGTTAAAGTCCCGATTTGATTCGTCTTCAAAAATTGAGGGTACTTTCCGAGTCGATAACCGCATCACCCTGCGAACTCCGACTGAATCCCTTCCAGAATCATACAAAAAGAATTTCCGAGATCTTTTCCTTGCTGACTCTAAATTTTATGAATCTGCCGCAATCGACATTATTATCGGGGTCGACCTCTATCCCAGAATCATGTGTGAGGGAGTCTTCACTCGAACTGGTTTTCCTACCGCACAAAGTTCTATTTTTGGATGGACAATTTATGGTCCATGTACCCTCTAACCAAGAAATGCACTTTCAGGCGTAGCAAAATACGAAACATACTTTTCCTAATACTATTCTATATCTGAAATGAATTATATCCATAATAACATGAATTATATGTACTTAATAAAATTAATACCCGTTCTATTTACCTATACTTCCAGAAGCAGTATCTTTGACATCGCTAAAACCATTAAATGAACTGTTCAATTTAAATCTATAACTCTGTCAAGGTGGGCGGTAATGTTTATGCCGAATGCCTTAACAACATACATATGTACTTGAAAGCTTTTCTCTACACTATACGAAGGCTGATTTTTACGCGTTAGATATCTAGCTAATGTACTAAGTATCTATCTCTTTTCGTCTAGAATCAAACTTTAGACAATCTGGTAGCATGTCGGAGATACTATTTCCGGAATTTGTACAAACCTTAGTATTATTCGCTTCTTTTTCTGATCATAGTCGAAGTAAAAGGTATCCCTTCATTCAATAAAGACTAGAATATAAAACCCTAAAGTGCGGTCTACACCTGACATGAAAACACGGACAGAAACAGCAAAATCCTGTTACTGTCAGGTGTGGACTGCAAATGTTAATGTTTTCTAGCCGTCTTAACACGGCTGTTAAGACGTCTGTCTTGAAAGCTGCGTCTTAACAGAAAATGACGTTTAGCTGTCAAAGTTTTGTTTTCGCTGTTATTTTAAGGGAAAAAACTGAAATAATATTGTGGAAAAAGTAATAGTTGTGTATATTTTATAAAAAAAAGTGTGAAGCAAACTGAATTTAAAAATACATAGGAAAATACATAACAAAAATAATGTGAGTTTACAATTTTAGTTAAAAAGAATTAAATTATACATATGTAGATATATACTACATATGTACAAATGTATGTATGTATTTTTTTTCGACACAACCACAAACAAGAGACAAAACTAGCGTAGTTAACTCGTTGACGAAACAAAAATAATGAAAAATTATGACATTCGTATACTCCACCATTAAAAGATTCGCGTGTTTTAACAGCACGTCTTAACAGCATGTCATGTCTAATGTAGACGTGCAGTAATAATTGTCTTTTATTCATTTACTTTTATTTCCGATTGGGGTTTTCTTCAAATATTCTGAGAATATAAAATAAGTTAAACTTATTTTATTTATTGGCTCAGAAGAACAACGTGGTTTCCACATTTCTCTCCAGTTTCCAGACCTTCCTGATTTGAGCTAATCATCTTATTTTATTATGCTTTAATTTTTATTTAAGTAACATTTTATTTATATTTCTATTTTAAGTGCCTTTGTTGGCGTTTTTGTAAATAAAAAAAATGTTTTTTTAAGATTTTAGCTACGAGCTATTTAGTAATAAAAAAAAATGTTTGCCACAAGCGGTTAACGCTTACTGGCCCTAGTGTGCGACTTTAGTGCACCACTTTTAATATAATAGTTATTAATTAATTAATTGTAAAATACATATGAAGTAATATATATATATTTTTGGTGATTTTGTGGTCTTCTTGGTTCTCTTCAGATCATTTTGGCTGGCTGATGGAGGTGATATTTGTATTGAAGATGTCGTCCTTCTTTGGATACCTTTTGGCCAGGCGGACCCTCTCCTTCTTCTGCTCTTGTTTCTGGGTGCAAATCTAGTAGCACTCCAAGAAAACTGGCAGGCTGCTCTTGCTTCTTCAGGGTGCAGTTTAGTAGCACTCGCTGAAGAAGACTGGCAGGATCGCCATGTAATAAAATAGTTTTTATTTATTTTATTTTTGTCTTAGAGCTTGTATATTTGGAGCTGCGAAGACGGTTGATTTATTAATTGAATTATAAACTAAATGACATTGGCTTATATACTAATTATGAGAATAATTCTTAGGGGTACCTTAACATACGAGTAAAAGAATAGAAATATATATTATTGTTGGGTAAGCATATTTAGCTTCCAACTATTTATGTATGGCATGTGTTCAACAGTTTTAAAGTTCAACGAGTGCATACTTAAAAGCAACAGATACTTTGTGTAGCTTATATCTACAATCAAACAAATACAGTTAATAAATGTGATTCATTTAAGTGCATTGTGCTGCTGCACTTGATTAGCTGTACAAGTGTCAAATTACCGACACACACAAAATATCTTGCTTGCAGTTTGTCAATGCTTACATGTTGCAGTACTATGAAATCGCAATGCATACTACACACTGTTGGCCACATGCTACAGATAATCTAGAATTGAGTGATTTGTAAATCACTCAATTTATTAATAGAGATAAATAAAATAAAATAAAATTGAAGTAAATTAAATTTTCATGTGTCATCAACTTGCACACAGTAATTTCTGTAATTCAATATTTGTTCCAAATAACTTTTGTCACTCTTCAACATGTGTAACATTATCGCTCGTTGCGCTACACACTTAAAGTTGGTATGTACCTACTGTGCATGTTGTATGACATGTGTACACTACACAAGATTTGATTTTGAAAATAAATATAAAGCTCTTGTCCAAATTATTCCATTTAATATTATTAATGAAGAAAAAAATTTTGTTTTTTTGCGTGTTTAGCGAGATGTTTAAATCTAAAACTATGAAAAAAATAGCAAACAAAAACAAACAGAGTTGGCATACATAAACATGAATGACCTTAAAATGTTTAATAACTATTAATCTGACATTAAGCTATTACATATGAATACGAATCTCTTATAATAGTTTATAAGAACACAAACCTTTAATAACTATTATGGTTTAAACATGAAATAAGACTTTTTTATGAATACGGCTGTAAATTTTTGGTGCACAAGAAAAGGCACTCTATTCAATTTGAGCGAAACTGATTTGGAAGAGTGCACAAGAGAGGTCGCTCTCCTCCATTTAATTGAAACTGAAACTATAAACACATTCGCCACAGCAGACTACACGAACACAAGACTAGAAATGCTGCTAGCTACCGATGTAGCCGTTTAGCCAGCTACTTAATTATTTTGGAAACGACAGATACACAGTAAACAGCTGATCCTGAATTGTTGCAACGATTCATTTATGTATTTTACAGTGGTGATATTTAGCGCTTTTACTTTTTTAAAGTTTGTGGGGCGAATTGAATTCGCCACTCACATCACTTTGTATAGATTCGCTTTGTCATAAACCGAAAAAATTCATCTCATGGATCTCTTTTGGCTCCGGAGTTATGGGGTTCAAAACTTATTTTTTATTGGCCATAACTCCTCGAATTTGGAACGGATATAAGCGATGTGGATGTCACTCTAAACTTCTCTAAAATACCTTTTTATACCGGGATACAAATTTTTTAAAACAGAGTACCCATTGCGAGTGAAATTCAATTTTAAAATTTTTTTATCTGACTTTTGTTGCGGGATGAGAAACCTGCAGAGAAATAGTAATAGTAAAATTTTTGTTGCATGTCTTTTCTTATGATGAATGTTCTGTATATCTTTAAGTAAACAATAGTAAAATAATATGGTAATACTTTCCTGTTTGAGTAATGGGCAGTTAGCAATTGCGACAGGAACAAGCCACCGACAAGAACCCAGAAATAGCCAGTCCAAATGATTGCGAATAAAATGGAAAAAAAAATTAATAGAAACTTACCTGGATGTGAAATTGTTCCACTGCAGGATTGAAGTATATACGTGCTTTTTTCAATGCAATAGTCTTCGTTTTGAGAGCAATGTATAATATTGTATGTAGTCGCTTATTTTTTTTTATATTTTGAATATAATCCTATAAAAGTGTAGTTTCGTGCACAGCTGAGAAGATAAAATAATGAACAGTGCTAGCAACATGCGATGTACGAAATATTATACAGACATGCATAATTTGTTACACTACTCAAAATAAAGTTGAATGAAAGTAGTAGGTATTGCGGCGAATTCAAAACAGGGCAGTTAAATTCATTCAGTAAGATGCGGTTAATTTAAAAAGAAAACAGAAAAGAAAAATCGGAATATCAGACAATAATTATTAAGACGCAATAAAACTGGTTCTTATATATATTAACATTAACAGTTGAAACGGCAAGTTTAATCTAAGGAATTGGAATTTTCGAGAAAAATATATAGAAAGGACTGGAAAATTGGAAAAGTTTGGAAAATTTTAAGGTTTCATAGTAGCGATAGGATGAGTTAGTGAGCAGAAGAAAATTGGCATTGTGACTAGATAGTCGAAAAAGAAAAAAAAAAGGAAAGAACGAACAAGTCGGAGTGAAAAATATATAAAGGAAATTACACCAGAAAAAAAATAAAAAAGTAGGTGATTAAATTTAAATTAGAGTGAAAGCATACGTGTAAGTGTGAGGTTTTTCTTTTAATTAGAGAAAGGGAAATGCAGAAAAATATTGAGTGCCTGGCTATAGAGAAGTCCTACAACGGTCCAAAATAAATCCGTGGAATCAAACGGAACGTAAGTCCCCCAAATAGAGGCCAACAAAATAGAAGAAACCGAAACTGAAGGTTCGGCATCAAAATAAATTAAATATAAATAAAAAAAAAATTAAAAACAAAATAAAGGAATAGCCAGGTAACCAAATTATTATATCCTCCGAATAAGGTCACAAATCTAATATACTCCGTAGAGTCCAAGAAAGAAAATTTTTCCTTGTTTAAATATAATAAAGCGTTATAATCGCAACAACAAAAAAAAAAAAAAAAAAATTTTTAAAAGAAAATTTATAGAATTTGAAATATGCCAAAAAAAATTAAAATAATCCGTTATTTGTTCGGTTATAGTTATACCGCTGTTAGATAGTGCTATTGTAATATCATTTATTATGTAGTTATGTTTTAATTTATTATATATTGTAGTTATTAGTATATTATATTTACTCACCCTTTTGTTTATATAAGTTTTAGTCTTTGTATATATCAGGTTTGTTTAAGTCAATCTGTTTATAACACTTGAGTTACCCCTCAAAATATGTAAAGAAAAAAACAAAAAAAGATTTGGGCAAGAAAAAATTGTAAAGTATTAAATAGCCAAAAGAGGGCACGAAAGTGTTATATTTCCGATTTAGGTTTGATAAACCGGAAAACATTCCCAAATATATAACAGGCCAACAGTATCTAGCGTTGATTTTTTTGATAAAAAAGTCGAAAAGAAAAGAATTTTGTAAGTTTTCTAGCCTTAGGGAGCTCCTGCAGGGTGGATTACAAAAAATAATAGTAATTCCAAAAAATTTGAGGATTTTTTGTTAGAGTAAGGCAATAAATATATGATTGGGAATTTTTTTAGGTAATAAGCAATTTTTTTTTAATTATCATATACAAAAAAAAAAAAAAAATATATATAGTAGAAAGTAAAGAGTATATAGTATATATAGGGTAAAATAAGTATTTGAATATGTAAAATAAAAGATGTTAAGAATCAATATGAAAATTTTGAGCTAAATTAACTAATTTGGTGATGCTGGAAAGGTAAGGAAGGTAAAGTGTGCAAAAGGTGGGTCGCTGGAAAATTAATGTTATGAGGAAATGTCGCGACAAGGTTGGGAGGGCGAAATAGGGGAAACCACATCTGTCTCCTATAGCGGTTCCAAAAAGAAAAAAAAATGGTATTATTGTGATAGATGTTTATTTTATTTGATTTTGATTTTTTTTCCCTATAAATATATACTTTGTTTTATGCCCAGACACGCGACTGGCGGGAAGGGTTGAGAACCTCCTGAGGTGTGTGCGAAGCCGACAAAACGATTATTGAGCTAGTTGGAAACCTCGCCAGGTCAACCGGTCTGCAACATAAATGGCGCCCAATTGAAAAAAAAAATATTTTTTTAGTGAGCTAATTAGCACGCAAGTGAAAATAAGAAGATTTTTCATAGGTTAACTAATTAGCGAACTATTTAAAATCAGCACTAACTAATCGTGTAAGAACATCTAGGCACGTGGAAATAGCCCAGTAAATTTAAAATAGAATATCTTCGCCAATTGGAAGAGGAAAACTTTTCTGTATGTATCCACTCTGCCGATAAAGTGTGAGTTGTAGTACATAGAGATAAGTCAGAAACATCCAATTGGTCATTAATACGCTCAGTATAGGAACAAAAGAAAATAACTTATGAAATCTAAAAAATCATAATCGTATTGGAATTTGTATCTTATGTCAAATAGTCAGATTTTTTTTTTGTGTTTATGTGTTGTAAAACCGTGCCTTGAGCCGAATTTTTTTTTGGGATTCACTCGATAGCCTCTCGTCGAGATAAGTCGAGGTTAGATGTGTCGGATGAAACCCAAATTACCACTCGTATCTCACTGGAAAAAAAAAAAAAACAGAATGAAATTGATAGTATGAGTGGCGACGTAAAAACAACATGTAGAACATTTATATAATTTTTTTCATCTATCCATACCATTTGGAACATATATATGTATACACGCTTGAACCTTCCGCTCCGTCCATCATCGCCTAATTCAAAAATTTAAAACATATTAATAAATTGAGTTTTGTGTTTAGATATAGTATCGATAATATTATTAAACATTAAAAGTATAAACTAATATTTTTATTTTTTTTTAAACGTAAACTAAAATCTTGTATACCTAGTTTGTTTATGTATTAGCGAACTATTTATTGATTTTTCCTACTAATTATTATTCGTTATTTTTGTATTTATACTAATTTATTATTTTATTGATTAGTTTTTTTTTATATATATAATTATTTGATTTATAGTTTTTAATATTATTATTTTTTTTAAGTATTCATCCGTTGGATTTTTTTTCGTCTTGATTTGATTTGATCGATTTTTTTTGGAGATTGTAATTATTTCGTATATTGTCACTAATCTGAGTAGTTACGCAGATTGGATAGTATTGTCCCACAAGGTATGAGTCAAAATACTCCCACAAAGACTCCTACGAAAATTCCTACACATCAGTCAAGAAAAAGAGATAGGCACGTATTATTCGATCTTAATAGATCAACTCCACACGTTGAGTTTAAAATACACAAAAAGTTTGAGCCAAAATTTAAGCACAGACCGGAAAAAATTTCGAAAATGGCCGAGGGTAGTCAACGAGATGATCAGATCAGAGATTTGTCAGGAACTATAATTTCCAATGTGAATAGGTTTCCTCCAACTCAAAACGTGTTACCCACGGACAACGATCCTAGTACTAGTGCGCAGGCGGCTAGAATGAGAAATGCAGGGAATCGTGAAGAATCAGTTAAACAAATAGTAGAACAGGGAATTAACTCTCAGGTACTAGAGATGAGAAACTCCATGATGCAATTAACCGACACAGTGAATAGGTTGAGTTTAGTAGTTCAGCAAACTCAGCAAGAGAATAAAAAATTATTAGAGTTAAATCATGGAAACATCTCCAAAAGATTCAACCATGACCGGATAACGACAGAAGCATTGGACAACAATAATAGTCAATCATCACATTCCTCGAGAGCATCATCGATTAGCTCGGGCCATAATTCAAGAAGCTATGATCGACCTCGCATCGAGAAATGGGGATTAGAATTTGATGGAGACCAAAATAAGCTTACCATTGAAGATTTCGTTTTTCGACTGGAGAAATTACGAAACCAATATGGCGTTTCTTGGAGAGAAATCCTTGATAATTTTCATCTATTAGTAAAAGGCAGCGCAGAAAAGTGGTACTGGCTTTTCATACAAACCAACTGGGTGACTGAGTGGTCCACATTAAAACTTGCTCTTCTAAAGCAATACCAATCAACCCGATCATGCTTTGAATTAATGAGAGACATGGTAGAGAGAAGACAGCAACCCGGAGAATCAATTGATACATTTTTCTTTTCGATGACACAGCTTCGATCAAGACTGAATACCTCCATGCCTGAAGAAGAAATCATAAAGTTAATTAAGAGGAATTTAAGAGAAAGCATCGGAAGAATAGTTTACCCAATGAATGCAACATCCGTCGAAGAGTTAAGAATATTTTGCCTGGATGCCGAGAAAACTTTCCTGAGGCGAGAAATTAGGCCACAACAACATATAGGTAGAAATTATCCAAGACAAATTAATGAAATTTAATAAGAGGTTACAGAATCCGATCCGGGAGAGGAACAATATGTAGAGGAGATGTCAGCCGTAAAGATGATTAGCGGAAAGAATAATGTAGAGAGAACGCAGTTAATTTGCTGGAACTGTCGCAAAAATGGACACGTGTTTATAGACTGCCCAGCTGATGAAAGAAAGATTTTCTGTTACCGGTGTGGAAAACCGGAAGTAATCGCACCAAACTGTGTTTCCTGTAGAAACAAAAATTTTTCCAGGAACGACGGGAAAGCGGGAAACCATCGTTCGACCACATCCCCGCACATAGAGAATGCTCGAAATTGAAAAATAATATTAACCTTATAAAAGAAACAAAAAAATTTAATAAGATAATACCACAAAATAGACATTTATACACCCTGGAAGAAAGAAAAAGAAATTATGAAAAAATTAAAGAGCAAATATATAATGCCGAACTTACCCAAAGGCCAACACTTTCAAAGAGAATCAGAAAAGTAAGAGATAAGTTTGCTGAAAAACGGCGCATGCGAAAAATAGTCTTAAACACAATCAACGCAATTACGATGAAAACAACAGATCCTAGACCATACGCCGAATTCAAATTACGGGATGAAACTATAAATGGTTTACTAGATTCTGGCGCATCTGTTAGCATCCTGGGTAAGGACTGCAGAGAACTGATAGAAAGGCTTAATATAAATATAGAACCAATTTTTTCAAATATTACCACTGCTAGCGGTCAGAGCCACAGATTGTTAGGAAAGATAAATGTCGAAGTAGAGTATCAGGGAAAGATAAAAAAATTAAGATTTTATCTCTGCCCAGATTTAGAACAGAGAGCTTACTTAGGCGTAGATTTTTGGAAGACGTTTGAATTGGCTCCAGAGATTATAAGCATAGATCAAATAAAAATGGAAAATTCGTTAGAAAAATTCAAGTCTGATGAAAATAAAATAAATCCACACATTTTAACAGATTCACAACAGAAAAAATTAAATAGTGTTATAGATTTGTTTCCGGCATTTGAGAAACAAGGTTTAGGTAGTACGTCATTAGAAAAACACAAGATTATTTTAGTCGAAGATGCTGAACCGGTCAAGGATAGATATTACCCTATTTCACCAGCAGTTCAGAGTATAGTTTATAAAGAAATCGATGATATGATAGCCTTAAATGTAATAGAGGAAAGTGAAAGTCCGTGGAGTAACAGGACAACAGTTGTGAGGAAACCGGGTAAAAATAGGTTCTGTTTAGATGCCAGGAAACTTAATAAGTTAACGGTTAAAGATGCATATCCTTTGCAAAATATTGAGGGGATTCTTAGCAGGATTGATGAAACATATTACATTAGTAGTGTGGATCTCAAGTTTGCATTCTGGCAAATAGAACTTGACGAAGAAAGTAAGCCATACACTGCATTCACCGTCGCGGGTCGTCCACTCTACCAGTTCAGAGTGATGCCTTTCGGTCTTTGCAATGCCGCTCAAAGACTCTGCCGATTAATGGACAAAGTGGTACCTCAAAGGCTGAAACAAAATGTCTTCGTCTATCTTGATGACTTGCTAATCATATCCGATAGTTTTGAAAAACATTTAGAATTATTAGAAGAAGTCGCTGAATGTCTGAGAAAGGCCAACCTTACAATAGGCCTAAAAAAGTCCCAATTCTGTTTCCAACAACTCAAATATTTAGGTTTTATTGTGGGCGGTGGAATGTTGAAAACAGACCCCGATAAAGTAAAAGCAATTAAAGAAATAAAGATACCGAAGTCACCTAGAGAAGTGCGTAGTTTTTTGGGAACGGCCGGCTGGTATCGCAGGTTTATTAAAGATTTTGCCTCTATATCATCATCTCTTACAGACACTCTTAAAAAGTCAAATAAATTTATCATGACCTCGGAAGCAGTAACAGCGTTTGAAAATTTAAAGCGAGCCCTGACATCTGCCCCAGTCCTGAAACACGCTGATTTTTCCAAAAGATTCTTTATCCAGTGTGACGCTTGTGAATATGGTATTGGAGCTGTCTTATATCAACTCAGTGAAAACAATGACGAAAATCCAATTGCTTTTTATTCACAGAAGTTTAATAGCTGTCAAAGAAACTACAGCGTAACTGAAAAGGAATGCCTAGCAGCAGTAATGGCCGTAAAAAAATTCAGGCCATATGTGGAAATGATGCCATTCACTATAGTGACAGACCATGCGAGTCTCAAGTGGCTCATGTCACTTAAAGACTTAACAGGTAGACTAGCACGATGGTCTTTACAATTACAGTCATTCGATTTCGAAATTATGCACCGAAAAGGTTCGGAAAATATAGTGGCAGACATGCTGTCGCGACTACCTGCTGAAGAAACTGTGGAAGAATTAAACATGGATGATATTTTTGATTTTGAGACAACTGAATTCGAGAGTGATGAATATCGAGAGCTGAGGACGAATATCGAGGAAAATAAAAATTATTTACCAGATCTGAAAGTGGAAAATGGAATGGTTTTCAAAAAAGAATCATTTGAACAGGAAGAAGACGAACACAAATGGAAACTGTGGATTCCTTCAAATATTACCCAGGCGATTATTGAAAAGGCACATACCGCATTAACATCAACTCATGGAGGCATGACAAAAACGATAGAAAGGGTAAAAAGATTTTTCTATTGGCCAAAAATGTCATTTCAAATTAAAATGTTTATAAAAAACTGCCAAACATGTAAAGAAACTAAGCCAACAAACTATAACATGAGACCAGAGATAGGTAATCAAGTAGTCACAGAAAGGCCATTTCAAAAGTTATATATAGATTTCATGGGTAAATATCCCAGGTCAAAAAATGGTAACTGTTTCATTTTTATAGTTGTTGACCATTTTACCAAATTTATATTCTTAAAGGCAATGAAAGAAGCCTCGGCAAATAACGTCATAGAATTCCTAGTTCACGAAATCTTTCATAAATTTGGAGTTCCTGAAATAATCCATAGTGACAACGGCACTCAATTCACAGCAAAAAGTTTTGAAAAATTGATGAGAACATACCACATTCAACATTTAAAAACAGCAGTATACTCGCCACAAAGCAATGCCAGCGAAAGAGTAAATCAGTCCGTACTAAATGCCATCCGCGCATACCTAAAAGATGACCACAGAGATTGGGATCTCTATTTGTCAGAAATAGAATGTTCTTTAAGAACATCAGTACACGCATCAACAGGATATACCCCTTTCTTTGCGCTTTTCGGATACCATATGTACTCCAGTGGGGCAGAATACAAATTAGGAAGAAAATTACAATCGCTTACTGATCATCAGATAGTTGAAATGAACAGAGCAAACAAAATGGATGTAATGAGAGAACACATTAAGGAAAATATGAGGAAAGCGTATGAAAGTAGCGCGAAGGCGTATAACAAGAGAGCCCGAAAGATAACATTTGCCCCGGGTCAGGAAGTCTATCGGCGGAATAATGTCTTGAGCGATTTTGCAAGGAATCGGAATGCGAAATTCTGTCAAAAATTTTTAAAATGTAGAATAGTACGTCCCGTAGGCAATAACATGTACGAGCTAGAGACCGTTCAAGGAAAAAGCTTAGGCATATACCATGTAAAAGACATTAGGGTATAAGTTTGAATTTGAATTAGAAATACTCAGGTCAAAACAAAATTAGAAACGAAGGGTAAAGAAAATGGTATTCGTAAATGATAATTTAAAATCTGAGATAAAACATCTGCGACTGAAAGTATCTGACATACATATACTATTTTTGTAATGATAGTCAGTGCAATATAGCTATTCTAAAGCAATAAAAAAAAAAATCCCGTGAGAAACAACAGCTGTGATAAGTCTTAACATAAGTACCTGATAAATTTCAAAAAAAAAAAAAAAAAAATTTTTTTTTTACATACCAGCCAGTGCAATATAATTGTCAAATCAATAAAATCCCCGTGATAAACTTCTGTGATATGAATAGGTTAAGAGTGATGTCCTTCTCTGTTAATAGTGCAATACGGATTGAAAATCTAATTGTGCTGGAAGCGAAATATTCAGGCTAGCCATACCTGAAAATAAAGAAGGTTCCACAAAGTAACAATTCACATTATAGAATGCGAAAGAGTATACTTCCCGTAAAATACCAAGCTGCAACATAAAAACAGGTTTTAAGAATTCTGAATCTTTTTATAAAAGAAACAGAAGTCTATACCCCTCCGTGGGCAATCAGTCATCCGGTTTGGATAAAAACAAAAAGAAAAAAAATATAGAGGCGTAACCCGACAGCAAATCGACACAGTTAATTAACTAAGTTTTATTTTTTTTTTTGCCTCAAAGGGCGTTCGAATTTCATTTAATTGGTACGATGTCGTACCCTACCAATCAACAAAAATTGGTAACAAGAAAACATTAATAAAAATATAAAAATGGGTGCCTCTACATTTTTGTTTTACCAGTAAAACATTTTTGGAAGAGTGCTGTCTGCAAAAAGGGGGAGAAACTGGATTTTATAAAACGCGTGCTTGGGGAAGTAGGATTGCTGGCGAGGTCTATAAAAGGGGAAATAACAAAGAAATAAAATTAGAACAACAGGAAATATAAAAATTAGGGATTTGTACCTGGTGTGGCCCGGCGAATGTAGTAGAACATGAGACTCTTCAGGGTCATGGGAGTTCCCCACGTTGGATCATAATAGATACATACAATCCCGCACACCGTTTCCAGCGACGTTCTGTCATCGGACTCGGAGTATTGTTGCGGGATGAGAAACCTGCAGAGAAATAGTAATAGTAAAATTTTTGTTGCATGTCTTTTCTTATGATGAATGTTCTGTATATCTTTAAGTAAACAATAGTAAAATAATATGGTAATACTTTCCTGTTTGAGTAATGGGCAGTTAGCAATTGCGACAGGAACAAGCCACCGACAAGAACCCAGAAATAGCCAGTCCAAATGATTGCGAATAAAATGGAAAAAAAGATTAATAGAAACTTACCTGGATGTGAAATTGTTCCACTGCAGGATTGAAGTATATACGTGCTTTTTTCAATGCAATAGTCTTCGTTTTGAGAGCAATGTATAATATTGTATGTAGTCGCTTATTTTTTTTTATATTTTGAATATAATCCTATAAAAGTGTAGTTTCGTGCACAGCTGAGAAGATAAAATAATGAACAGTGCTAGCAACATGCGATGTACGAAATATTATACAGACATGCATAATTTGTTACACTACTCAAAATAAAGTTGAATGAAAGTAGTAGGTATTGCGGCGAATTCAAAACAGGGCAGTTAAATTCATTCAGTAAGATGCGGTTAATTTAAAAAGAAAACAGAAAAGAAAAATCGGAATATCAGACAATAATTATTAAGACGCAATAAAACTGGTTCTTATATATATTAACATTAACAGTTGAAACGGCAAGTTTAATCTAAGGAATTGGAATTTTCGAGAAAAATATATAGAAAGGACTGGAAAATTGGAAAAGTTTGGAAAATTTTAAGGTTTCATAGTAGCGATAGGATGAGTTAGTGAGCAGAAGAAAATTGGCATTGTGACTAGATAGTCGAAAAAGAAAAAAAAAAGGAAAGAACGAACAAGTCGGAGTGAAAAATATATAAAGGAAATTACACCAGAAAAAAAATAAAAAAGTAGGTGATTAAATTTAAATTAGAGTGAAAGCATACGTGTAAGTGTGAGGTTTTTCTTTTAATTAGAGAAAGGGAAATGCAGAAAAATATTGAGTGCCTGGCTATAGAGAAGTCCTACAACGGTCCAAAATAAATCCGTGGAATCAAACGGAACGTAAGTCCCCCAAATAGAGGCCAACAAAATAGAAGAAACCGAAACTGAAGGTTCGGCATCAAAATAAATTAAATATAAATAAAAAAAAAATTAAAAACAAAATAAAGGAATAGCCAGGTAACCAAATTATTATATCCTCCGAATAAGGTCACAAATCTAATATACTCCGTAGAGTCCAAGAAAGAAAATTTTTCCTTGTTTAAATATAATAAAGCGTTATAATCGCAACAACAAAAAAAAAAAAAAAAAATTTTTTAAAAGAAAATTTATAGAATTTGAAATATGCCAAAAAAAATTAAAATAATCCGTTATTTGTTCGGTTATAGTTATACCGCTGTTAGATAGTGCTATTGTAATATCATTTATTATGTAGTTATGTTTTAATTTATTATATATTGTAGTTATTAGTATATTATATTTACTCACCCTTTTGTTTATATAAGTTTTAGTCTTTGTATATATCAGGTTTGTTTAAGTCAATCTGTTTATAACACTTGAGTTACCCCTCAAAATATGTAAAGAAAAAAACAAAAAAAGATTTGGGCAAGAAAAAATTGTAAAGTATTAAATAGCCAAAAGAGGGCACGAAAGTGTTATATTTCCGATTTAGGTTTGATAAACCGGAAAACATTCCCAAATATATAACAGGCCAACAGTATCTAGCGTTGATTTTTTTGATAAAAAAGTCGAAAAGAAAAGAATTTTGTAAGTTTTCTAGCCTTAGGGAGCTCCTGCAGGGTGGATTACAAAAAATAATAGTAATTCCAAAAAATTTGAGGATTTTTTGTTAGAGTAAGGCAATAAATATATGATTGGGAATTTTTTTAGGTAATAAGCAATTTTTTTTTAATTATCATATACAAAAAAAAAAAAAAAATATATATAGTAGAAAGTAAAGAGTATATAGTATATATAGGGTAAAATAAGTATTTGAATATGTAAAATAAAAGATGTTAAGAATCAATATGAAAATTTTGAGCTAAATTAACTAATTTGGTGATGCTGGAAAGGTAAGGAAGGTAAAGTGTGCAAAAGGTGGGTCGCTGGAAAATTAATGTTATGAGGAAATGTCGCGACAAGGTTGGGAGGGCGAAATAGGGGAAACCACATCTGTCTCCTATAGCGGTTCCAAAAAGAAAAAAAAATGGTATTATTGTGATAGATGTTTATTTTATTTGATTTTGATTTTTTTTCCCTATAAATATATACTTTGTTTTATGCCCAGACACGCGACTGGCGGGAAGGGTTGAGAACCTCCTGAGGTGTGTGCGAAGCCGACAAAACGATTATTGAGCTAGTTGGAAACCTCGCCAGGTCAACCGGTCTGCAACACTTTTCACTTTTATAGAGAAGTTACCATGCTTTTATTTGGTGTATACTTGAAAGCTGTCACCGATGAAATACGTAAGTTATGCTTCTTTAATGATGATTTTAAGACTTAAATGAGTTATTTAGAGCATTTGAAATGATACCTATGTCGTTTATGTTCATTCTATATTGTAAGACTTATGATCAATAATATATTAAAGTTTTGAACCCCGAAACTGCGGAATCAAGAGAGAGAGCGCCGAAAAAATTACACAAAAATGTTTAGGTAAAAAAGGGCTATTACCTGTGTTTTTTTAAAACTTTAACAATTTTTGACTCAAGTCAATATTCCATATAACAATAAAGCTAATAAAAATTCTTGATGCATATATATTATAACATTTAAATTTTGTTATTTTCTTTTTTATTTTACAATAAAAAATATTTCTAATCACTAATTTGCTTTACAAATTTTTTTATATTGCCAACACTGTTTTGGTTTTGTGGCCATCAGAAATAGAAATTAGTTTAATTCGACTACACGACAAAAGTAGCATGGACAAAAACCTTTTGCCCTGTTGCCTTGCTGTCTTCAATATAATCACTCTCATATGCACACAAGTATTCTAATTTTGACAGCTGGTAGACAGTATCCTGCTGTGGCGAATGTATGTATTTATACCTTGATTTAGGTTTTTAACTTCTCAGGCGCTGTTTTTTCACGATGGTTTTCAAAGTTATCGCCGTGAACAAAACAACCTTTTTATTTTCACTTGGCCATATTTTTCTGTCACGTAAAAAGCGATTGAAAGAACAATGCGCATTACACTTTTTAAGAATTTAATTAATTAACAATATATCTATTGGCTAATAAACTAATAATGTTAAAAACAAAAAATCCAATCGATAAAGCGTGAAATAATAAAAAATTTTGGCTGTCACTTTCTTAAACAGTTGCATTCAAAAGTTAAACCCAACAAACTTTTCAAAATAAGGGGCTGTGCACATATTACGTAACGCTGTTTTCAGAGATTTTATACCCCCTTCGTAACGCTTTTTACTAATTTTTCAGTGCAAAATTTCCAATCCGTAACAAATCTTTAACCCCCCCTCCCCCTGGAGCGTTACGTAATATGTGCACAGCCCCTAAGCGAAAAACAGGGAAAAGTGTTACATCTGTAAAACGAAAAATATTCTTTGTGCACAAAATTGAATAATTGTTGTCGATAAGGAACCCTCATACAATTTTTTGGGTGGAAATGTCACATTCCAAAAGACTTGCATTTATAAGTTATTCCCAGCAAACATTGGTGTAATTAGCAAAATTCGCTGAAAAATGTTTTTGCTTATAAAACGAGAAATTGTTTGAAGAGTTGAAAAACTAAAAACGCCAATCGATAGAGCGTAAAAAAACAATAAAAACTGTATGCTGTCATTTTCGAAAGCACCTGCATTCAACAGTTAAATGCAACAAACTTTTCAAAATTAGCGACAAACAGGGAAAAGTGTAAATTCTGTAAAACGAAAAATATTCTTTGTGCACAAAATTGAACAATTGTTGTCGATAGAGGACCCTCATACAATTTTGTGGGTGGAAATGTCACATTCTAAAAGACTTGCATTTAGAAGTTATTCCCAGCAAACATTGGTGCAATTAGCAAAATTCGCTGAAAAATGTTTTTGCTTATAAAATGAGAAATTTTTCGAAGAGTTGAAAAACTAAAAACGCCAATCGATAGAGCGTGAAAAAAACAATAAAAACTGTATGCTGTAGTTTTCGAAAACACTTGCATTCCAAAGTTATGTGCAACAAACTTTTCAAAGTTAGCGAAAAACAGGGAAAAGTGTACGTCTGTAAAACGAAAAACATTCTTTGTGCACAAAATTGAACAATTGTTGTCGATAAATGACCCTCATACAATTTTGTGGGTGGAAATGTCACATTCTAAAAGACTTGCATTTAGATGTTATTCCCAGCAAACATTGGTGCAATTAGCAAAATTCGCTGAAAAATGTTTTTGCTTATAAAACGAAAAATTGTTTGAAGAGTTGAAAAACAAAAAACGCCAATCGATAGAGCGTGAAAAAACAATAAAAACTGTATGCTGTAATTTTCGAAAACACTTGCATTCCAAAGTTATGTGCAACAAACTTTTCAAAATTAGCGAAAAACATTATTATATTGTTAGCGAAAACTTTTTCATTAATTTATTATATTAAAAAAAGTTTTCTGTATATTGACCTTGTACTCACAAAAAGGTGCAAAAAACGCTGCATCTCTACATTAAAAATGTTTGCAAGTATAAGTACGGTTTTATTGTCTCTGAAAAAGTTTTTTTAGTGGTACTACTAGTTTTTTCAGCATGGAAAAAAAGTTTGCCATGTACTACTGCACTTTTATCAACTCTGTTTGCCATTTTTCCAAAGTTTGTTTTCTTCTCATTCGTTTCACAGTTTGTTTATTTCTCATGCGTCGATATATGTATGTCTACGCACTACTGCGTTTATTCTATAATTTCAAATGCATCTCTGGGTCATCCATTATTGGTGATTTACAAGTATATACTCGTTATCAAGGTGAATTTATTACGAATTCTCCTTGATTAAAAAAAAAAAACAATATTTATACCAAGGCAAATTCATTACCAGGTACTTATATGTTTATGACTATGATATGACTACAACAATTCAACAACAAAACAAACAACTGGCATTTTCTTTGCGTAAACGGTGAATTCATTACCTACGCTGTCAAAATGCTTAATACATAAAAAATTATATAAAATGAAGCCGGAAAATATGTACCAAATTTGAAAGTGTGGGTATTCGATAAATTCGCCACTGCATCCACTTGATAATTAACTCGCCTTGATTTATACTCTTGAAGGGCTATTAGACACGCATACTTGTCTGCAGACATGTGTGAATTTAATTCCAGGTGAATGCTGCGGCGAATTCGCCTATTTACTAATGTAGTGAGTTTCTGAATTTCGAAGTTTAAAGCCATGGTACTTTATTATTGTACCATGTTTACAGCGTTGGATTTTATTATTTGCGGCTGGCATCACTGCTTGTTTGCCATTACTAAACGTCGCGTATTGGCATATAAGATACACAGCCTATGGTATTTAATTAATCAAGTTATAGTAAATTGTAAAAGTAACTTTATATATTGTTAAAAAATTAAACAAAACATGGGTAAAAGACGAAAAAACGCTTTAGTGGAGTTAGATTCAAGTGACAGTGAATCAGCATCAAACATAGAATCTGTATGAAAATATATATATTAGAATAAAACGATATTATGATTTAACAAATTACTTCTTTAAATAAGTGTTATCCAAAATAGTATATTTAGTGCAATAACCATTACGGATTCCAATCCTTGTTAGATACGCCTTGATACTTTAAATACATATATATTTTAATTTTTGAATGGCAAAAACCGAGAGTATACAAATGTGCTTGCATATGCATGTATGTATATGTACACTCAGTGCCTTCAGTGGGTATTCGGACAGTTTGTGTTTGGCAATGATAATGATACTTCATTCAACATACTAGAACAAATTAAAGGTGGCACGAAATAAGCCCCAAACAATTTTCAAATTTTTTGTTTGGGCTTTATTATTTTTTTGGGTCTTATTTCAATTTTTAAAAATTTGGGGCTTATTTCATATCCGTAAAATACATCTAAACACATTTTGAGGAAAATTGCATGTTATTTTCAAGTTTCAACTGTGTTATAATAAAGTCCTTGCGGCCGACCGTAGGCCGGTTATGCCGAAAATACTTTGAACGCGAAGCCGTTGTTGAATATACCATAGAGGATAAAGTCCTTACGCCCGGCCATAGGCCGGTTATGCAGAGAGTACTTTGAATGCGAAGCCGGATATTCGTTATACCGTAGAGGATAAATTCCTTGCGCCCGGCCGTAGGCCGGTTATGCAGAGAGTACTTTAAATGCGAAGCCGATGTTCGATATACCATAGAGGATAAATTCTTTGCGACTGGCCGTAGGCCGGTTATGCAGAGAATGCTTGGAACGCGAAGCCGGTGTTCGATATAATTTAGAGGATAAAATTCTTGCATTTTATGATTTCTTCTTAAGCTTCATCAAGTTAACAAATTTGGGGCTTATTCCATTTTTTTGGGGTTTATTTCATTAAATGAAAAATTTGGGGCTTATTTCATTTTTTATTTGGGGTTTATTTCATATTTTTTGGGTCTTATTTCGTAAATTTTGTTTGGGGCTTATTTCGTGGTGCCCAAATTAAAATGTAATTCAAGGTAAACAATTGTACCATTGATATTATTTTGATGTAAAGCGAATAACATACGGATGTGTCAGAATCTAAAACACCTAACTCCACAAAACAAAAAGTAGAGAAAACTAGTAATGTTTGCAAAATTGAAAATTAATAAGAAAATAAAATTACAGAAAAAATTGGCGGCGGGGCTTAGTATCCGATTTCTGAGCCTCTGAAGTTCCAATACAAAATTTTGATTATATGGTGTATATTTCATAATATGTGGTTAATAATAGTATCATTTAAAAACTTTTAAGAAAACGCAAAATATTTGTAATCTATACCGACGTGTCGGGAAATACCATGGTGGAAAAAAAGATTAAGCCCGGCCCATGGCCTTGTGATAGTATCTCCAGAAACACCGGTAGTGTTTGCTTATATGTTAATTAATAATTGAAAACTAGCATAATACGAGGCAAAGCATTTGCTAAAAATATAAATTTCATAGGAACACACAAAATATTATGTTGTGGCAGTTTATAGATCTAATATGCAAAATTCCCCCGAACACCATTTCATTGATTTTTTAAAGAAGAATTGGATTGTATCGAGAAAAGTAATAATCAGGGCAAGTTTAAATATGCACAAAATTAAAGAAAAAAGCAAGCAAAAAAGCACAAAATAAACGCAAAATAAGCCCAAGAATAAGCAAAAAAAGCTTAAATTAAACAATGTAACCACTTTTCATTTATTTTATTAAATAATATTTTATTGCAAAGCACAATCATATGTTTTTTTAGATTTTCAAAAAGAAAACTTCTTTTTATAACTTCTTTTTATAACCATCACTGATCTAAATTGTGTGGTTTTGGGATCGACTTGGATGAGGTATCTGAATTTATTCATGATTTTGGAATTTTATTTTTTACTACTTTTTTGTTTTATATAGTAACCTAATGTATATATGTAAATATTTTCGCTTTTTATAACTATAATACATATTATTAATGGCCAAGAGGCTAATGTATTATGAATGAATTAAATAAATAAATAAATAAAAGATCGATTGTCGCAAAAACTGTAGAATAAATTGAAAAAATTCATTCAACATCATTGGATGTAGTAGGAGCGAACTTGAACAATAATAATTCGCTTGGAGATAGCGAATCAATGAATGTGTCAAATTTTGAAAAATCTCACTTAACCCATTTAGAGTGCCTCAATCGAGTCAAAATGTATGACCGGCCCCCACTAACTTTGGAGGGCCGACCCACCTATGCCAGTAGCACACCCCCTGGATCCACCCCTGGGGGGTTCCCCATACAAACATTTCCAAAAATTACAATTTTTGGCACTTTACAAGAAAAAATCAGCGAAATGGTTTTTTTTTTTATTTTTGGAGTTTATTTTTCTCTTTAGAAATTTATTTAGTCAGAATGAAATGTAAAAATGAATTTTACTTAGTAATAGAAAAAAAATAAAAAAAAAAATTATTGTCTTTTTTGCTTTCAAGTCTGGGCAATTTCGCACGGCTCTCTAGTCGCCATAACAGCCTCTTAGTAATTTTTCATTAATTCAATAAAACTGAACTTGAGCCTGATAAAATTACTTTTCATATGTACATCAATATAAGTTCGAATAATAAGCAAGCATTGTGAAAACTAAAAATTCAATGCTTTCCCAATATTATAATTTTGATTAGTAAAACATTTTCCCAACACTATAATTTTGTTTAGCAAAACATTTTCCCAGTACCTGACTCTGCAAAACTACAGTATTTGCCCAAAATGCCAATAAATATAAACATATGAAATTTTAACGGGAGCTTCTTCCTCCATACCGATCTTTGGCTGTGGCCAACCATCAGCTTTTTTAAGACAAAATCGTACATTCATTACTGCCGGCAATACGTTGCCTATACATAGCTTCGTGGAGTGTTTTTGCTTTTGTCTTGTATGCCAGAAATTCTCTCTGCAAAAAAAATATTTGATATATATATATGTATATATAAGATGGAAATTTGATTGTTGACAAAATTAATAAATAGTACTTACTAAGTGGTTTGTGAATTCTCTGTCATTTTTAATTTGGCCATCAAATTCATAAAACTTCGCAAGATCGTTTATGGGTTCTTCAATTTTCAGTTTTACCTTAATGTCTTTTAACAAACAAGACCTATTTGATGATGAAAAGTGCATGTCCACCTTTTCTTCTAACTTATTTATATTGTATAATATACTTCGATGTAGCCGTTTTATGTTAATAAAAATTATGAAAATAAAATAAAATGAAGCAGAAATTTACCAGATATAGGAAGAGAAATCATATCAGTTTGGGAATGAACATTTTTAGTTTCTTTATGAATTAAACCGTTGTTTTCGTCTATTGCATCTAAATTTTATATAAAAAGATTTTCAAGGCTATCTGTACTTGTATACATATATGTATGTAAGTAATATGTAAGCGCAATTTATACCTCTACGTTGTATACATCGATCCTTTACGCCCTGTTTCTGAGCCTGTGCAGAACAATTCACGACTGATTTAGATTCACCTTTTAATAAAAATATTTAATATAGTAACGCCTCTTAAATTGTAGTATTTTTAAAATTTTGCTCTAACACTGGCGCTTCATAAAGCAAAAATAGCAAAATGAAGACCAAATACATAAATACCTAGATTTTAAATTTTTCTTCCGCTAGTTTTGTGGTAATTTCTTTTCATGTTTAATATTAAAAGCGAATTTGAAGCTGATAAAATATATTTTTAATACTTTTTTTTTAGTTTTTACACGGGTTATTGCAAATCAACTTTTCTAACTGTTAATTTTTTGTATTCTGATGCTCTTCTATAAAGACATATTCGCCCCTATCGTGAATAAGAAGTGAAATTTTTGTTCACGTGAAATTTTAATTCCACTCGAAGGGAAAAATGGTATCGTGAATCTCCCGTGAAAAATTATTCCCGCTATCAGCTGTTAGTGAATGTAAAAAAGGGAAGAAGATTAAAAAAATTAAAAATCATACAACTTTTTTTTCAAAAATATACACGGACATATTTATTTTATAGAAAACTTCAAAAATCAAAGTTAAATATTCAGTTTTGGAGCTTTAGTTTGGTTGCTCCGTTTGTTTATTGCATTCTAACTTTTATATGGTAAGTAATTCGGCTACGAAAAAATGCCAACAAATTAAAGTTTCACAAATCTGCAGGCAATCGACCTGTTTTTTTGCATTTTGTTGAGGAATACATCAGTTTGTGCCTTATTATCAGAACTTTTCATTAAAATAAACTTTTTAAGCTTTAATATTCGAATTATAAGAAGAAATACATATAATTACTGTTCTATTCCCCATCAAAAATAAAATGAAAATATCAATGTCAGAAGTGAAAAAATTCCGAGGGAAATATTTATTTACGATAAGGGGAATTTTTTTCAGTGAACATTTTTCACGTTGTTATTCTGGACTGAATAAAATTTGTTCATGCGAGTTGTTCACGATTGCAAATACGTGAAAAGTGAAAAAATTTCACGTGGAAAATTATTCACGATAGGGGTGATTAAGGAGTAAGTGCATTACCACTGGAAGGAAATTTTCTTTTAATATCGTACCATCGAATTCCATATCTAAAATAAATATTCACCCCTATCGTGAATAAGAAGTGAAATTTTTGTTCACGTGTAATTTTAATTCCACTCGAAGGGAAAAATGGTATCGTGAATCTCCCGTGAAAAATTATTCCCGCTATCAGTTGTTAGTGAATGTAAAAAAGGGAAGAAGATTAAAAAAATAAAAAATCATACAACTTTTTGTTCAAAAATATACACGGACATATTTATTTTAAAGAAAACTTCAAAAATCAAAGTTAAATATTCAGTTTTGGAGCTTTAGTTTGGTTGCTCCGTTTGTTTATTGCATTCTAACTTTTATGTGGTAAGATAATTCGGCTACTTTTTGGAAAGCCAACAAAATGAAAAAATGCCAACAAATTAAAGTTTCAAAAATCTGCAGGCAATCGACCTGTTTTTTTGCATTTTGTTGAGGAATACATCAGTTTGTGCCTTATTATCAGAACTTTTCATTAAAATAAACTTTTTAAGCTTTAATATTCGAATTATAAGAAGAAATACATATAATTTCTGTTCTATTCCCCATCAAAAATAAAGTGAAAATATCAATGTCAGAAGTGAAAAAATTCCGAGGGAAATATTTATTCACGATAAGGGGAATTTTTTTTAGTGAACATTTTTCACGTTGTTATTCTGGACTGAATAAAATTTGTTCATGCGAGTTGTTCACGATTGCAAATACGTGAAAAGTGAAAAAATTTCACGTGGAAAATTATTCACGATAGGGGTGATTATTATCCATGTATGGTGTTTGACAGTTTCGCATTAAAAAAAATCAGTTATGGTAGTTATGCATTCACCTTGTTTATTATATTTGAGCAATATGTACATAGCATTTTGACGGCAATGCCAGACTGTAAATTGGATATTTATGTACAGTCGAAACTCTCTATAACGAATTCCAAGGGACTGGATATTTACTTCGGTATAAAGAAAATTCGTTATGTAGAAAAGCAAAACAATTTTGTTCCTTTTAACTTTTTTATTTGTAGTAGTCAGTTATTTTGGTTTGAAGTACATTTTTCCACTTTTCTTCTTCTATATAATTTTCTAATACATTTAGAGAAGTAAACACAGTATCTGGTACGTTGGTTTTCATTTCCAAATAGGTACGGAAACCTTCAACTGATGAAGAAAGTTGTCCATATGTGGGTAATGGTTTCGCAATATCGGCAGATTCTTCTTCGTATTCATCTGAATCTGTTAAAAGAGAAATTATAATGTACATCAGAAAATTATTAGCCACGGATTTTCTTTATTATTGTTTCTTTACCTTTACGATTCAGACTCTGCTTCTGAGTAGTGAAAGCAACAAAGTACATACAGAGCAACAATAACAACACCAATAACACACAACAAATCGACGTCGATTTCTTTTTTGTGTGCGTGCGTTCGGTTTTACCTACCACTGATATAAATAATAATGAAAAATTATTTGAATAAATTCGTTATATGGAGATTGAAAACGCTTCAATCTTGAAGTTACGATCGCAAAAATGCTTCGTTATAAGGAAATATTCGCTATAGGGAAATTCATTATATGGAGATTATAATACACTCAAAGTAGACCCAAAATACAGTGTCCTTATAATTGCTTCGCAAATAAGAAAACTTATATAGGAGTTCGTTATAGAGAGTTTCGACTGTATTGGGAATCTAAAGCTACAATATATAAGAAAAATGTGTATGTACATGTATTTGAAAGACAGGTATCAATAATAATTTTGCTAGATATTTAAACCATAGAATATACATAGATGCCCATTTTTTGCCAATTTGCCCCCAAATTAAAAATTGTGGCCATTATTCATGGACCCATAACGCTGCATTTACACATGCCATTAGTGGCATGCATTCCTGTATGCGTATTATCAACGAAAAACTGTTCGAAAAAATCGAATCTCTTGCCATTTGATCTTGCGTTTACACAGTGGCATGCCACTTCATTTGCAAAATTACGCCGAAGCGTTAACTTGAGTACATTCATTTACTTCTCAAATTAAAGAAAAATAACCAGAAAGAAAGAGAAGAGAGCAGAGAGTTACCAAGTTTATCATATAGGCACATTTTTGGGGAAAGTGTTAACATTTATTATTATTTGTATTATTATTATGTTGTTATTAAATTATTAATGCGCTATAATTAACAATCTTCCATTTTTATGCGTATTTAACAAATAAAACATAAAAATACATTTAAAATATTAAAACTTCATTTAGAATTTTACAGCAATCCGGTAAAGTTGCATTAAATTTTGAACAGGGTAACACTGCAACATCGTTTTGACATTTAGTGGCATGCAAGTGCCAAATTTTCAGTGGCTTGCAAAATCTGCTGCCACTGGAGCTGCCAATTCGAAAAATTTGTGTGTGTTAGTAAAAAATCCTCAATGTATTGAGTTTTTCGAAATGTTGTGGCACGTCAGTGGCATGTGTAAACGCTAAGTAAGATGCATTTAGCAAGTTAAACGAGTACCCTTGGTTATATTTCAACATATCATTCAGGGGGAAAATAATCTGTGATGTGGCAGGATTAGTGATTTTGCAAAACAAAAGTTTTAAACCAAGGTAGTGTTTATTTTAAAACAAGAACAAAATTACAAAAACAACATGGCATTTTATTGTTGGTTTCTGCCTGCTTCTGTCAAAACAGCTATGAGACCTTTTACTTTGTTTTCACACTCTCTTTCTCACAACAACAATTTGGTAGAAATTTGACAGCAGCCGGCAAATCTTATTGAAATCATCTGTGCTTACGACACTACCTGTAATATAAATGCACCTTGTTTTAAACACAGTCCTGTGACGTTAATACAAAAATTTTTAACAGCAGAAAAATCTTTGTATTATAAACTTTAACATAATGTCTTACCAACGACTTAAAAAACACAGATTTTTAAAAATGGAACTTTGTTCAGAAACAAGTACATATGTGCATATCAATTTTACGATAAATTTTTTTTATTAATTTGGGTGCGTTTCTCATAGACTTCGATGCCAATATTCCCGCTAATATCAATAATGTCGAAATTAAAGAGGATGATCAGTCAATAACTGGAGCGTGCTACAACTCAGAAGATTCAGAAGGATTTATTGGATTCGAAGATCTAAATTCTTCAGATGAAGAGGAATTTATTGAAAATCTACAGGACAACACATCGAGTGAAGCAAGTTCAGACGAGTTTATTCCTCAAACTACAGGGGATGATCGGAGCGACTTAGAAAATGGTCCTCTAGAAGACAAAATAAAAAACTGGGTTTTAAGAAATACTCAAACTCTTACACAGAAAGCAATCGATGAGGTTCTCATTATATTTAGGTCCGAAGGCTTTACATCGCTACCTAAATCCTCTAAAACCTTGCTAGGAACGTCACAAGTAAAGAGCGATGCAAAAATAATGAAAAGTTTGGACGATACCTTTGGGAGTTTTCAGTATTTCGGTAGGCGGCAGGCAATAACCCCCAGGAAATAACCCCAAAAAAAAAAAAAGAAATTAATACTCCAAAAAATGGGGGTTTATTTCATATGTAATAAAGCCCCAATTTTTAAAATGAAACAATACCCCAACGAAATGAAATAATACCCCAAACAGAAACGAAATAATACCCCATTTTTGGGGGTATTATTTCATATGAAATAACACCCCAATTTTTAAAATGAAATAATTTCCCAAAATACATTTTGAATTAAAGGTGAACTTTTAATGTAAATGTTTATGAAAAAATTGCATGAAGATGATTAATGAAATACTTGAATAGTATCTTTAACTATAGCGCGGCAACATGGACAGCTGTAATTACAAAGCTGTAATTCAAAGGTACATACGTACCTTATTTTTATTTTGACCTAGCACCCCAATGCAATGCAGAAAATCTTTACTAAATATCGCCGTGTCGGGAAATACCATGGTGGAGACAATCCCTAAGCCCGGCCGGAGGCCGGATACGCGGAAAAACTTTAGTAATAAAATTCAAATATTTTAAAATATTGGATTATTTTCAAAAAATTGAGTTGCTTACTATAGATCCCTTGCATAGCCGGCCTACGGCCGGGCTTAGGGATTTTCTCCACCATGGTATTTCCCGACACGGCGATATTTAGTAAAGATTTTCTGCACTGCATTACATACGTACCTTATTTTTATTTTGACCTAGCACCCCAATGCAATACCATGGTGGAGAAAATCCCTAAGCCCGGCCGGAGGCCGGATACGCGGAAAAACTTTAGTAATAAAATTCAAATATTTTAAAATATTGGATTATTTTCAAAAAATTGAGATGCTTACTAAAGATCCGTTGCATAGCCGGCCTACGGCCGGGCTTAGGGATTTTCTCCACCATGGTATTTCCCGACACGGCGATATTTAGTAAAGATTTTCTGCATTGCATTACATACGTACCTAATTTTATTGTGACCTAGCACCCCAATGCAATGCAGAAAATCTTTACTAAATATCGCCGTGTCGGGAAATACCATGGTGGAGAAAATCCCTAAGCCCGGCCGGAAGCCGGCTACGCGGAAAAACTTTAGTAATAAAATTCAAATATTTTAAAAAATTGGATTATTTTCAAAAAATTGAGTTGCTTACTAAAGATCCCTTGCATAGGCGGCCTACGGCCGGGCTTAGAGATTTTCTCCACCATGGTATTTCCCGACACGGCGATATTTAGTAAAGATTTTCTGCATTGCATTACATACGTACCTAATTTAATTTTGACGTAGCAACACATACATATGTATATCTATTTTTAAAATTTTAATAGTTTTTTACGACTACTTCAAATTAATAAAATTAACGATATATAAAATGCTTTATACTTTACCTATTCGTTTTTAATTAAAATGAATTAAACCCCCAAATATATTTTTGGGGCTTTATTTCATTATTGATTATTGGGGGATTATTTCATATGAGATAATACCCCAAAACAATTAAAGGAAATAATACCCCAAAGTGTGAAATAAACCCCCAAAAATCGTTGTTGTTGGCTTCAGTACATTTTTTGGGGTATTAATTCATTTTTTTATTGGGGGGGTTATTTCCTGGGGGGTTATTGCCTGCCGCCATTTTGGTATCGATGCAAACCTTAATGCTATAGTAGATCCTAAAGTGTACAAAGAAGACCAAATAAACCTGTTAATACATGTTGGTGGCATGGATATTTTCAATAAATCGAAAAAAGGATTGTGGTCAATAATGGGAAAAGTATATTCCGGTTTTTATACGGCAAAGCCATTTCTAATAGCACTTTAGTTTGGAAATGCAAAGCCTTTTTCAGCTAGGCAGTTTTTAGCAGAATTCGTTTTAGAAGCAAATAATTTCATTAGCGCAGGTATAAATGAAAAACTTTCAAGTGTTATGATATTTATATTTTTACTTTCTACATAGGTATACAATTGAAAGGTAAACTTTTTAAATTTGGAATTTTAGCTTTTTGTTGTGATATGCCAGCCCGAGCTTTCATTAAATGCTGCAGAGGTCACAGTGGATTTTTCTATATATACTAATAGCCCATTAGTATATCCTCTTGTTGAAAATAAAATATATTCAGTTCATCCTGATAATATTTGTTTATTAAGTAATGGAAATGTTATGGTTGTATCAGAAATTTTCAGTAGCAAACTTTCTATATACAAATGGGATAATATATATTTAAAAGGAAATTTTTTTAACAAAATGCTTGATTTTTTTGAGTACCCATTGTAATCCAGGGACATAGGATTATATATCGTTAAAGATTTAGACCAGAAAAAAACTGAAATGTACTTAAATATGGTGGATGTTAAGTGTATTCTTAGCGAATTTCAAAATGAAACAGTTGTTATCACTCTTTTGCATAAATAAATTAATATATATACATTTGTATGTATGTATGTATTTAAATAAATATAATCGAAACCAAATAAAAAGGACAAAACAATTTTTTATTAAAAAGCATTGGCAAATCGTTTTGGTTTCTTGTTTAAAAGTACTGTCCCAATGCTGCAATTTTTGTACGGTTGGCAATTTCTGCCTGGGAACAGACCGAATAACACAAGAAACTTCAACAACAGTCACAATAACAGCAACAGACATATACATACTATCCAAGATTCGGGAAACGCTACAGGCCCGGAATACATAACTATTCCGGACGGCCTAGATTAAAAATATACAAAGTAACTGACAATAACACAGATTTCATAATCACAAAATACAAAAATAAACAACTAACATTTCTTGTCGACACAGGTGCAGACATATCACTATGTCGCATGAGTACCGAATTCAGAGGTGAACAATATAATCCAGAAGAAAAATGTGTAAACTCACTGGAATAACTACAGAAGAAATCGATTCTTTAGGCACAATCGATTTAGAACTAACTTTAACAGACGAAAAATGCAAACATTCTTTTCAGTTAGTAAAATCAAATTTTCCAATAGAAACAGACGGCATATTAGGTAGAGACTTTTTAAAGAAATATCTCTGTAAAATAGATTACGAAACATTCACAATATCTTTATTCGTTAATAATACTAGAAAGAGAAAGAAGCAATAATTGTATGATTAGCATAAGTTAGAAAGGTTAATATTAATTCTCATAATTAGTATTTAAGCCAAATAAATTTAAATAAAGTTATCATTTATTCATGATCAATTCAAAGGATTGTGTTTTTACTCAACAAGTTAAAACATTACAGAATAATAATTACGTTTATTCGTAATAATATAAAAAAATGTTTTCCTATAATGTTTACTACAATAACTAATACCTATTTTAAAATAAAATATTATAAAATTATGTTTATGACACTTACAGGAAATTATGACAATGGTAAAAAAGCGCAAAAGAAAAATGAGCAATACACAACTATTATCTGTGCTGTCAGGTTCAGAGAGCTACTCCGATACTGATGTTGGAAAATTGCTGGATGATGTCAAGGAAAACGACAAAAGTAGAAATACATATGAAAAAGAAGATGTTGCACAATTACAAAGACATGATCACGAAGATGGTGAAGTTACAGAATCCGAAGAAGAATGCAAAACAAATGATAATTGCGTATTATCTTATAAGAATTCTAATGAAATAGAGTCATGTTCGTCGTCTGAGACAAGTTCCGATTCGGAATTTGATGACGGTTATGACGAAAATTTAATGGGCGATGAAGCAGATCGCATGAGACTTTCATGTCTATCAGAAAAGGAACGCGAAACAGAAATATTCAAACGAATTGAACAAAGAGATATAATGCGAACTCGCTGGGAAATTGAAAAAAAACTAAAGTTAGCAAGAAAATGTGAAAAGGCTAAAATAAAGCCAAAAAGTGATTGTAAAATAAAAGATAAAACTAAGAAAAAAAAAGATAAACTTTCTTATTCCCAAGAAGAAGACAACTCATCGGATAAAGAGACGGAAAAACATCAAAATGCTTTACAACAGTCTTTGGTAACAATTTCTTCTGCGTCTTCATTATCAACGGACCGGATTATGAGATCTGTGTCAAGTGATGATCAAATCAGCACATCAGCAGAATACTTTGACCATAAAGAGAGATCAAAGGAGAGAAAAAAAAATGTGGAAATGAATAGAACCGATGATAAACGCAGTAATGCCATGGCACTTTTAAAAGCAAAACGAGAAGGAAAAGCAAAACGAGGTATTTGATGGAATTCAAATTTCATAAATTTGAATATATGTATGTATGTATGTATGTACGTTAGGCTGGTTAGGGCGAACCTTAAAAATATTAAAAGTGTTGGGGTTCAGACCTAACTTTCCTTTTAATAAAAATCAGAGTTTATTTTTCAATTTCAATTCAAAAAAATAATGTTTATTGCCTTCCTGGCCAGTGTTATTATTCAATTAGCTTAACTAAGTAGTAGCTTGAAAAAACGATAAGACAAAGATGTCATTATTTTTTTTTTTTTTATTTATTATTATTAGTATTAAAATACTTTTACAATTGGGGTGTTCACACTGTTGTCATATCAGTCATATTGTCATAATGTCTTATTATTTTACAATAGTTTAAAAAAATTGTTGTTGTGCTTCAAGCAAATAAGTCATATAATAATAAGACATTTTGAGGTATGTTTATGGTTTGTCTTAAAATAACAGTAGAAATCTTAGTCGAGCAGCAGCAACTCCTTATTCGAGCCGGCGATAATTTTTACAAGCCGCCGCTAGTTTTATATAACACAAGAATGAAAACAAGGCAAATTCATATGCACGACCAAGGCGAATTAATTTAATTATAAGGTTAATGCAGTGGCGAATTCACGTGAATTTATACATTGTGGGCTGTGCACATATTAAGTAACGCTGTTTTCAGAGATTTTATACCCTCTCCCCCCTTCGTAACGCTTTTTACAAATTTTTCGGTGCAAAATTTCCAATCCGTAACAATATTTTTCTTATAAGTTCTAAGCAAAACTTATGGCAACACTATAAGTTTGTTTTGATTATTTATTATCACGATGGGCGACAAAAATAGCGCGAAATTTTTTGATATGCTCCAAAAGCATAAAATTATATTTAAAAATTCGCAAGTGCCGTCAGTGAGAGTGGCAAAAAATAATGCCTTGTTTTCACTCCATGAAGATTATTGGGAACAGTTTGGCCAGGAAATTACAATTGGTCAATTGAGAAAACAAATTCAAAACATGAGGAATGATCATAATTAATTAATGCAGTCATTATATTTAAATAAAAACAAACGAAAATGCGCTTTTTGACCAATAAACCAACAATAAACTTATTTCCAGCACCTCAATGACATGCTTACAAAAATTCAAGTTAAAACTAGTAATTTTTAGTACTTACTAGTTTTTATTCACACATATTTTCAGCAAACGCTGGAAAAACTAGCTTGTGTTAGACTGCAAAAAGCATTTGAATGTAATTTTCGTGCAAAAGGCAAATTCATTACGACTGCAATAATTCAACAACAAAGCAAACAACAGGCATTTTGTTTGTGTAAACGGCGAATTTATTACCTACGCTGTCAAAATTCTCCATGCATAAAGAATTACATGAAAATGGCGCAAGAAAATATGTAAAAAATTTGACAGTGTAGGTAATGTATAAATTTGCGTGAATTCGCCACTGCATTCAATTAATTCGCCTTGAATGAAAATATATGCTTGTGTAACTGATCTGCCTGGCAGCTTGTGAACGTTTTTCCACTTGCCGCCGTCCAAAAAAATAGTTCAGCTCATGTTACCGGCAACAGCTGTTTTTGATTATATTTATTTCGTATAGATAAAAAAATTTAAAATTTTAATTGATAATGGACATTTTAGAAAATTTACAGGAAATTTATTGTTTTCTTTATTAACAATTAAAAAACATTTACATTTAAGCCAAAATGCAAACGTATGCGCAATAATCCGACTAAAAACGGAGTGTTGCTAAATGTTTATCAGCTGGCACAATTATGACATAGCATACTTATTTATGACGGGGTGTTCACACTTGACATATTTTGGTGTGCTATTATTTTATGACATATGACTTATGACTACGGTGTGAATACCCCAAATATATTTACATTTCTGTTTCCTATCATTATAAATTAACATTAAATCTTACAAAATTAATACATTTTCTTCTAAATATATTTTCATTATTTTTATTCTTCATATTATTTGGTAGTGTATTATATAGTTGCAAGCCTTTGTAAAACAGAGATCTCTGCATCTGTGTTGACATCACCCTGTTTACTCGAAAATCGTTCACATTTCTCAGTCCGTATGGTTGGCTTTCACCTACATATCTTATTTGTTCACAAAGGTATCTTGGTGCATCGCCTTCTTTCATCATTTTAATAAATCTTTTTTTTTTTTTTTTTATTAGGACCAGCACTCAGGGGATGACCCCTACGTATGCAGTGAATTGTGCCGGAACTCAGAGAGAGGGATAGAGTAGAGAAGATAGATGTTGAAAATGTAGAAGGCTTAACTCTATTACAACTCTGCTTTGCGCGTTATGTTAATTTGTATAGCAGTGTTGTGGCGTCTCCGGTGTTAGGTAGACGCATTAACTTTGTTAAGCTGTATTGGCAGGCATTTTATTAATTGTTTTACTTCGCCGATGTTTCTGCTAACCGACGAAGGAGGGCAATGTTGTGTACATTAGCTTTTTAAAACATCATCAATCGCTGTCGGAACAGTTTTTTTAGTGACCAGTGCTATGCCTTCATCACTTAAATAGTCCGACAACAATTAATACAATGTCTCACTAATGTACATTACAGAAATTAATGATGTTGATTGACTTGCTCTGGCCAGGGTTTGAACCCAGGCCCCACGTCATTGTTTGCTTAGTAGTCAACGCGCTAACCACTTCAGCCAACACCACCCTAATAATAAATCTGAGCGTGTTGAATTGAAGTCTTTGTTTCACGTTTAACGATTTCAGACTATCAAGCATTGTATTTATGTCCGAATATCTATCACATTTTAATATTATTCTCATCGCTTTATTTTGAAGTTTCTCCATTCTTGCTAAGTAGAGTGTGTTGCTGCAGGTATATAAAATAGTAGACCCGTACTCGAAATGTGGTTTTATGATGGTATTATATATATTTATTGCCGTATTTTTTGATATTTTGTTTCTGATTCTTCCAAGAAAACTGATTTTTTTACCGATTTTTTTGCATATGTGCTCAATATGTTCATTAAATTTTAATTTTTTATCAATTATAAACCCGAGATATTTTATATGCTCTATTCTTTCTATTACCGAATTATTTATTTCAAAAGATTCGTTCGAATTGATGTTAATTTCTCTCATCTTTGTTTTATTTTCATTAAGTTTAAGTTTATTCATTCTTAACCAGATATTTATTTTATCTATATTATAGTTCATATTTCTTCGACATTCTTCTTCATGGTCTGCAATGGTATATATTAAGGTATCATCTGCGTATAGGACTATGTTACATCTTTCTAATATATTTGGCAAGTCATTAATATATATAATAAAGAGCAGTGCGCCTAATATGGAGCCTTGCGGAACTCCAAACTCATTCACTATTTCCTGCGATACTACATTATTTACCTTCGTTGTCTGTTTTCTGTTTTCCATGTACGATTTAAACCAATTCAGCTCTTTTCCTCTTATTCCATACATAAATAGCTTTTCCATCATTACTGCCCTATCAATGGTTTCGAATGCTCTTTTGAAGTCAAGAAAAATCGCAATCAATTTCTTATCATTTCCTATGTCTTTCCATTTACTAATGACATAGTTAACAGTTGTCTCACAGGAGTGTTTTTTACGGAACCCTGATTGATATTTAGATAGTATATTATGTTCCTCTATATATATCTCCAATTAAATTTTCACAACTGTTTCCAGTATCTTTTCACAGGTTTTTAAAGTGTTAATAGGTCGGTATTCATCGCATTTCTTTGTATTTGCAATTTTTCTAATTGGTGCTACCATCGTTTTTTTCCAATTTTCTGGAAAACATCCAGTCTCCAACGATGTATTTATTATTTTTAATAATACGCTGCCAGTTGCATTCCAGTTATCCAATATAATCCTATTCGATATTTTATCATAGTCAGTCTTATTTTTCATTTGTTTTACTAGATTATATAGTTCTAAGTTATTTATTACACGAAATGTAAAATAATCAGTTACATTGAATGTTATTCGGTTCACATATTGCACATTATCTATCGATTCCCGTATATTACTAATGCTGTATATAAAATATGAGTTAAATTTATTAGCAATATTATAGCTCTCGTTATATTCTACATTGTCAAATATCGCAGATTTGATCACGCTTTTGTTATCGTTGAGTACTAGATTTTTGATTTCCTTCCACATTTGCTTTTGGTCCGTCGTGCTACTAATTTTGTTGTTGATATAATTATTTTTACTGATTTCAATTTTTTGTTTATATTTATTTCTGATTATTTTATATTCTGCCCATTTTTGATTAGTGTTTTCTGTTTTAGCTTGTAGATATCTCATTATCTTTTCTCGTTTCATTAACCGTAATTCATCAGTAAACCAATTATAAACATATTTATCCTCACGAATCTGTTTTTTAAACGTGCATTTTTTAGCAGTGTTTTTTAAGCATTTATCAAAAAAATCTACATTTTCATTTAAATCTTTGGCGTTATCGTATTTAAGGCTATTAGATAACTCGGTATTAAAAATTTCTTTATTATATTTGAATAGTTCGATTATTTTTCTTTCCTTTTGTATTTGGTTATTTATATTTGGGATTGTTATATCTATGATTTCGTGGTCTGAGATCTTATTTTTTTCATTATTTTTCACTAACGTATTAAAGTTATTAGTTATTACATAATCAATTATTGTTTTAGAATTGTCTGTTACACGCGTGCATTCATTTACTAATTGTCTTAGACCGTTATCATAGATTATACTCTTAATTTTATTCTTATATGTGTAGTTCCTCATCCAATCGATATTAAAATCACCGGTTATTAAAATATCACAGTTTTTTAAGTAATTATCACAGATATCCTCAATTATTTCTTCAAATATGGTACAAAACTCGGATTCGCTATGACTAGGTGATCTATAAATTGCCCCAAATATGAAACTATAGTTTCCAAATGTGGCTCTGCAAAATAAAATCCAGTACTTCATATTATCTACCTTTTCAATTAATTTTGTGATATTCCAATGACTTTTAAAATATATTATGACACCTCCAGTTCTAGAGGATGTAGATAACACATTGATATATTTGTATCCTTGCAACTGTATTTCTTGTTCTTCATTTTCCTCAGTTAGATGAGTTTCCGATAAAGTAATAAACTCAGGTTCTTCTTCTGCTGTAATAATTTCAAGTTGGTTATAGTTATTAATAAGGCCTTGTATATTTGTATACATTATGCTAAATTCATTTAATTGTTATGCTAATATGCCAATATTTCTCATTTAGTTTTTTAGCTTGTTTTGATACACCGGGCATTCTCTATCATTTGTAAAGTGATTTTCATCCAATCCCACGTTTAGTTTTGTGTTTTCCCTTATGTAATTGATGCATTTCATTATTCGGTCTTGAGTTTCACAATCTTTAGTTCTATGCTGTCCGTGGCATTTTAAACATACTTCCTGGTTCTTACATTCCTTTGCCAGATGATTGTAACCTTTACATTTCAAACATTGTGTGATCTCTGTTCCATCATATACTCTGCATTTTTCCCAACCAATATTTATTCTTCCTTCTTCTATAATTTTATTATATGATTCGCTATCAACTTTTAATTTTACATTTGGGGTATTCACACTGTAGTCATAAGTCATATGTCATAAAATAATAGCACACCAAAATATGACAAGTGTGAACACCCCGTCATAAATAAGTGTACTATGTCATAATTGTGCCAGCTGATAAACATTTAACAACACTCCATTTTTAGTCGGATTATTGCGCATACATTTGCATTTTGGCTTAAATGTAAATGTTTTTTAATTGTTAATAAAGAAAACAATAAATTTCCTGTAAATTTTTTAAAATGTCCAATATCAATTAAAATTTTAATTTTTTTTTATCTATACGAAATAAATATAAGCAAAAACAGCTGTTGCCGGTAACATGAGCTGAACTATTTTTTTGGACGGCGGCAAGTGGAATATCGTTCACAAGCTGCCAGGCAGATCAGTTACACAAACACATATTTTCATTCAAGGCGAATTAATTGGATGCAGTGGCGAATTCACGCAAATTTTAATATTACCTACACCGTCAAATTTTTTACATATTTTCCTGCGCCATTTTAATGTAATATTTTATGCATGGAGAATTTTGACAGCGTAGGTAATGAATTCGCCGTTTACACAAACAAAATGCCTGTTGTTTGCTTTGTTGTTGAATTATTGTAGTCGTAATGAATTTGCCTTTTGCACGAAAATTACATTAAAATGCTTTTTGCAGTCTAGCACAAGCTAGTTTTTCCAGCGTTTGTTGAAAATATGTGTGAATAAAAACTAGTAAGTACTTAAAATTACTAGTTTTAACTTGAATTTTTGTAAGCATGTCATTGAGGTGCTGGAAATAAGTTTATTGTTGGTTTATTCGTCAAAAAGCGCATTTTCGTTTGTTTTTATTTAAATATAATGACTGCATTAATTAATTATGATCATTCCTCATGTTTTGAATTTGTTTTCTCAATTGACCAATTGTAATTTCCTGGCCAAACTGTTCCAAATAATCTTCATGGAGTGAAAACAAGGCATTATATTTTGCCACTCTCACTGACGGCACTTGCGAATTTTTAAATATAATTTTATGCTTTTGGAGCATATCAAAAAATTTCGCGCTATTTTTGTCGCCCCATCATGATAATAAATAATCAAAACAAACTTATAGTGTTGCCAAACTGTTTTACCACAAGTTTTGCTTACAACTTATAAGAAAAATACCTTTTTTTAAACAGAGGCAACTCCCAAACAGTTTCTATTAGCTATCACTTTTCATTACTACCTACGTAGTACTAGCAAAGATTTATTCACACTTTTTGTAGTTTATACTTTTCAACATAGCTAGTACTGAAAAGTTAAAGCTAGTGCTAGTACTTAGTACTTAGTACTATGTAGTACAAACTACCATTTTATTCACACTGCCCAAGGGGCTGTGCACATATTACGTAACGGTCCAGTGGTGAGGGGGGGTTAAAGATTTGTTACGGATTGGAAATTTTGCACTGAAAAATTTGTAAAAAGCGTTACGAAGGGGAGGGGGTATAAAATCTCCGAAAACAGCGTTAAGTAATATGTGCACAGCCCCCAATGTATAAATTCGCGTGAATTCGCCACTGCATTAACAATTATAATTAATTCGCCTTGGTCGTGCATATGAATTTGCCTTGTTTGCATTCTTGTGTTATATAAAAGTAGCGGCGGCTTGTAAATATTATCGCCGGCTCGAATAAGGAGTTGCAGCTGCTCGACTAAGATTTCTACTGTTATTTTATGACAAACCATAAACATAACTCAAAATGTCTTATTATTATATGACTTTTTTGCTTGAAGCACAACAACAATTTTTTTCAACTATTGTAAAATAATAAGACATTATGACAATATGACTGATATGACAACAGTGTGAACACCCCAATTGTTTTATTATTTCTTTTTACTTTATATTTTTCAATAAATTTAAAATTAGCATCTATCAAATAAGAATTCTGTTTTTTTATTTTCTCAATTATTTCACTCTCATTATATTCAAAAGTCCAGTAATTTTAATTTTATACTCTGATGTATTTCGAACTTTGATTTCATATTCATCCGATATTTTATCTTGAATTGTGCTCTTAATTTTTTCCCGTTCTTCGCCATTTTTACTCTGTATCACTATTGTTCCGTTTCTCCTACTTATAACGTTTGTTATTTTTAAATCACCTGGATTAATTTTATTTAACTCTTCTTTCGTTTTATCCACTGATTGCTTTTCCCTTGGTTTTACAATTAGGTGCACTTTTTTGCTCAACTCTGGTAACACTTTGTTTCTAACTGCTTCTGCATACGAGGTTTTTTTGCATGACTCATTTATGACTTTTTTGATCTCTTTACACATACATATGTACATATTTTCATTTTTTTGTTCTATTGTTTGATAAAGTTTTTGTTGTTGTTATCCATTTCGTTTACATTTCCAAATAATTTTTTAACGTCTTCCATATTTTTTTCACAGGATTTTTAAAATTTAATAATTTTATTAATTCTATCTTCATAACGTAACTCAATGGCTTCTAATAATTTTTTAATTTCGTTTTCATTCTGTTTTAGTGATGTTTTAAATTCATGTTTATAGTCTATTAGGTGTTGTTTACTTTTAATAACTCCATCTTGAATTTCTTTTATTACCAAGTCAATGTTTTGTATATATTGCATGCAATCATCACACATATACCTGACAAATTTATTATCGTTCATAATTTTCACCGAGTATTGGTCTATTCCCGCACATTTTTTCGTGATATGGAACACTTTACCGTACACTCCACTGCAACTTATTCCACTTTGACCCCGTATTGCTGATCTGCATTTATTGCATTCAGCCATATTATTGTTTTTAGTCCACGATTAGTTAGTTTTATTGTTTTTATGTATTAACAAATTACCAGTCTATTATTGTTTATATCAGATGTGTTTATTTGTTATAAAACTTATTTTTATTAAGTGAATGTTGACAGAATATAGAGCAACAAAACTTTGATAGTAGGACGAATTTAAATGTCGCAGTACTCTAAATATTTAAAATACGGTTCAACATCCTCCCGACTGAATTCTGAGCACGAGGTGGGTTTCGGAAGTCATTCCTTTTAAAAAAATTTGCCATTAGGGCGTGTCCAATTACTCCGTCGATAGCACGGCATGAAGCAAACTTGGTGTGGGCTTTGGGTTTCAGGGTTTCGAAGTTTTGCTCTAACGCTGGGTCTTCTATGGGAGGTGGTAGTACAAACTGCGGCTGAGTCCGGATTTCACACGTCACGGGTGTTGTGGCCTCATGCATTGCGGCCACTTGAAAGTCAGCGTATAGGGCGCCCTTTGGTGTACGATGTCCCTGAAAGTTTGGGAACATGCATGCCACATCGTACAGCAGGAAATTTTTCTTTGTGGATGTCTGCACCAGGACCGTGACCCACATGGTCAAACCATTGAATCTTAAGTGCACCCGTATTAGGGACGGGATCAAGAAATCACCTGGTACCGCTTGGGGCGCATTATGTAAAGGTAATGGGCTGTTTTGGAGCGCTTCGTTTACTGGACTCATAGCCTTTGCTACATCCTCCTCATCTAATCGTACATGCAGCATGGTATGGTGCTTGGTTCCGCATCGTTGGCACCGATTTTCCGATTGGCAGCAGTAGAGCTAGCAAGCAATTTTAGCAATACCCGTGGTTGAATACATGTAACATCCGCTGGTGGACAGACCCCGGAATTTTTAACAATACTTTACTGGGTGGTTGCGGCGACATAACTGACATGAAGATTATTATTTCGTAAACGACTAGAGTTTCTAAGATCGTGTTTATAAAAATTGGTGTGAAGTGAAATTATTGAGGTTGATGGGGAGTGCAATTAGGTAATTTGCGCAGTTTAACAATCGGACAGCGAACAATGCCATTGCTGGTTAAGATTTCAGACACTCTAACTCCGCTTTCTTGCCCGTACACAACGTTTTGTACTCTGCCAAGACGCCACTCAGTTGGGGGTAATAGCTCATCATGAACGGGTACGAAATCATTTCCCTTTAAGTTATCTTTTTCAATTTTCCATTTACTTTGACGTTGTAATTCATATAACCGAACGGTAATGAGAAATTGACCTTCTCACGTGGAAGTGCCCCCATTATTTGATGTTGTAGCTTATGCTTATATATGGTACAAGCCTTGCAATTTCAAATACATTCTCTAATGGCATTTTTTTACTCTTGGATAAGTGTAGCGAAGCGCGATTTTTGCGGAATTATTACACAGTGCAACAACCAAAATTTGAATTGGGTGAAACCAATTGCATTATCCACAACAACACTTTTAAAGGTTTATTTTTTAGCTCAGTGTGAGATTTCATTTTACACCCATTTAAAGTTGGTGCTATCGGAACGTTGTCTAACAAGGAAACATCATTGAAAATTTGATAAATACCTAAAATAAATAAAAAGTTGACAGCGCCATATAGCGTCAGTTTTAGGTAAACAGAGTAAGATAGCACAACTTTCCAGGATAATCTGCTCCACAGAGCTCCAATTTAGGAATATTAGTCCTCTTTAAATGTGCGACCTTAGATTTTGCAACTAATAAGTTACTGAATATGCTTCCCTCTGGGGTTTTGACTCTTACATAAAAAAATTCACCTAGGAATCACAGAATCCCAATCTCGTCCCAAATAATCTAGTAGAAAGTGGTTATTGGCAGTTACTTTTTTCAAAGGGAAGCCGGCAGATTACGATTATGTACCCAATACATAAATTTTTTCTTTTATAATATCGAAAGATAATGGGTATAAGTTTCTTCAATCATCGCTTAACTCGAGAAGTGTACGTATTGCTAAATATGGTGAGCTATCGACACCGAACGCTACTGTTTAGTTGAAAGAACCATGAACTTAAGAATCTGTTTTTGGAACGCAAATGGCATCTGCCAACATAAAAATGAAATAGAATATTTTCTGCTGGATAAACAAATCGATGTTATGCTTATCTCAGAAACTCATTTGACGTCTCGAAGCTATTTTAGAATTAGTGGATATAATTTCTACGACACCAACGATCCTCGAGGTAGAGCTTGTGGTGGCTCTGGAATCCTAATAAAAACTCGAATAAAACACTACCTTCTAAATGACCTTCGTGAAGAATATCTTCAAGCAACAAACATTTGCATTGAAAATTTTTATCAAAAACTTGTGATATCATCTGTTTATTCTCCTCCCAGGTTTTCAATTTCAGGGAGTCAATATACTGCATTTTATACAACACTGGGGTCCCGTTTTCTAGCAGCTGGCGACTACAATGCTAAACACACGTCGTGGATCGTGTTTTGTTTAACACAATTTCAAAAATGGGTTTGAATGTAGTTTCAAGTGGTCAGCCAACATATTCGCCAACGGATCGTCAAAAAATTCCTGATGTTATCGACATGGAATTATGAAAGCTGTGCCCAGCGAAATGATTGAAGTAGAAGCATCTCTGGATTTGTCTTCAGATCACTCGCCTACTATTATCACTATTTACTCACACACAACTGCAAGACCAACATGTGATTTTTCCGCTGACATCTGCACGTATTAACTGGCTGAAATACAAAAAAATTTGAGTGCTCATTGCACGGAAAATATGCCATTGAGAACACCTGCTGACATAGAAAATTCTATTAGGGTGTTTGAAGCACATGCTAAACAAGATGCTCTTAATGCTTCTTCAATTCAACCAAATCAACAAGCGAGATTTAACAATATTTTTTGTGCAGATATAGAAAGGCTATTGACTGAAAAACGGAGAGCTCGACGAGAATGGCAACGTTACAGATCGCCTCAGCTAAAATTAAGGCTTAAGGAGTGTACCAAGCAGCTCAGAAAAGTTTTGCAAACACAAAAAACAGCTTCGCTCCAAAAATTTCTGCAAGAACTCAATGCAACACCATCAACAGGTTATTCGCTGTGGCGTGCAGCCAGAGGACTTAAAAGGCCAGTGATTTGCAAACCTCCATTACGAGCCTCTAATGGTGACTGGGCAAGAACTGATGCTGAAAAAGGTGATCTATTTGTTAAGCACCTAGAAAAAGTATTTACCCCGAATATTTCTGCTGATATTGTTGAACTGCCACCAGTCGTCTCTTTACCAGAAATACGGCTGAGTTTTAACATGGCGGATATTGAAAATGCTATTACTAGTCTTAACACCAAAAAAGCCCCAGGTGTCGACAAAATAAGCAACAAAATGCTTCAACAACTGCTTTATTTTGCAAAAAGAATTATACTATTCATTTTTAATAGTATTCTACTATCCTGCAGAATGGAAGGTTTCGATGATTATTATGATACCAAAGCCCGGCAAGGATCATACGAAGGTTGAATCCTATCGGCCTATTAGTTTATTGCCCAACATTTCAAAACTATTTGAAAAGCTGTATATGACCAAGCTGATGCCTATAGTGACTAGAACTGGATGCATTCCAGATCATCAATTCGGTTTTCGCAGACAACATAGCACAATTGAACAAACTCACAGACTTGTGAATGTTATCAGAGACACTTTCGAAAAGAAGAAATATTGCTCTGCGCTCTTCATAGATGTTTCTCAAGCTTTCGATAAAGTATGGCACGAAAGTCTTATACATAAATTAACGCAAAATCTACCCGCAAACATTGTCAGGCTTTTAAAAAGCTATCTTATGGAACGTGAATTTGTAGTTAGGGAACTTGAGCCTGATAATATTACTTTTCATATATACATCAATATAAGTTCAAATAATAATTACGTTTATTCGTAATAATAATAATAAAAAATTTTAATTCCGCTTGGGCACGATAATAAATAAATACCCTAATAACAAGGGTCACAGTAATATGTGAATTTCCCTAATATAGAGTAAAAACAACAAAACGTTAAAATACAAAGTAAAATACTTTGATGATAACGGACTATGAGTTTGTGTTGATTATTAGTTCCAAACAGTAATGAGGGAGGACTTAAAAGGCCAGTGATTTGCAAACCTCCATTACGAGCCTCTAATGGTGACTGGGCAAGAACTGATGCTGAAAAAGGTGATCTATTTGTTAAGCACCTAGAAAAAGTATTTACCCCGAATATTTCTGCTGATATTGTTGAACTGCCACCAGTCGTCTCTTTACCAGAAATACGGCTGAGTTTTAACATGGCGGATATTGAAAATGCTATTACTAGTCTTAACAGCAAAAAAGCCCCAGGTGTCGACAAAATAACCAACAAAATGCTTCAACAACTGCTTTATTTTGCAAAAAGAATTATACTATTCATTTTTAATAGTATTCTACTATCCTGCAGAATGGAAGGTTTCGATGATTATTATGATACCAAAGCCCAGCAAGGATCATACGAAGGTTGAATCCTATCGGCCTATTAGTTTATTGCCCAACATTTCAAAACTATTTGAAAAGCTGTATATGACCAAGCTGATGCCTATAGTGACTAGAACTGGATGCATTCCAGATCATCAATTCGGTTTTCGCAGACAACATAGCACAATTGAACAAACTCACAGACTTGTGAATGTTATCAGAGACACTTTCGAAAAGAAGAAATATTGCTCTGCGCTCTTCATAGATGTTTCTCAAGCTTTCGATAAAGTATGGCACGAAAGTCTTATACATAAATTAACGCAAAATCTACCCGCAAACATTGTCAGGCTTTTAAAAAGCTATCTAATGGAACGTGAATTTGTAGTTAGGGAAGGCAATTTCTTAAGCCCTCCGCAGTCGATTGAAGCCGGAGTTCCCCAAGGCAGCATCATCGGTCCCTTACTTTATTTAATATATGCCTCTGACTTACCGTTAAGCAATAACATCCATGCATCAACATTTGCTGATGATATAGCTTTTTTAAGCGTCCATGAAAATCCAGTAGAAGCTTCCATCAACTTACAAGGATATACATATATCCAAATTGGAAAAATGGCTCAAACAATGGCGTATAAAAGTAAACGAGCAGAAATGTGTACACGTCACTTTTACGTTGCGAAGGGAAACATGCCCGCCTATACAAATTAACATCGAGACCAGAGAACGGCGCGATCACACCGCAACCATAAATACACCGCATATGATGAATTTCATGTAAAAATCGAGATGCATTGAACCCGACCCCCTCAGATATCGATGAAATTTTGTTCATAGCTAAATTTGATCAATACAAACAAACTCTCCTTTTTAGAAATAACTGCTGTGGCACAGTGGGAAAGTTTTCGAAAAAACGCGAAAATGGTCAAAAAGAGCTCCATTTAAACTACAATAACTCAGAATCGGCTGAACCGATTTACATGATCTTGGATATTTTAACAGGCTTTATGACACATTTAAAAAAAAAATTACACTAAAAAATTTATAACAAGAAGAAAATTTTAACTATCGAAAAATCCAAAAAGATCAAGGGTTTTTACAGTGTATTATTTTTTTAGAAAGGTTTATCCTTCACCTATACCATATCAAAAAATAAAAATGGGTTCTTTTTTATATAATTTATTAAGTAGTGCCACTTCTAGTAATTGCCCTTATATTTTATATTTACAGGTAAAATAAATAAACATTGTCCCAGGAAAATTGTGAATATGTTTTAACCCAAATTTTTTAAGTAGTGCCACTTCTAGTAATACGTACCGAAAGTTTTCGAAATAATTCGAATAATGATTACATTTTTCTTAAGTTAATTGTTTGTAAGAAATTTTGCGCTGCTCAAATTTGGCAGTCAGAATATCTGCGCACATGTACAAAAGTTTCATTTATCGGAATGAATGAATGAAAGCCTTGAGTTCCTCTTATAGTTTGAGCTTCTTTATATCTTGAAAATAGCTTTTCTTTAACGTTGTTGTATTCGTCAGCATCTGCGTAAGCAACTTGTATGGTGGTCTTATATGTTTCTGATGCCCAATGATAGAGTTGCCTCGTTGTCTGGATTTCATTTTATTTGCAATACTATAATTTCGAGCACCTCTCTTCAATGTTCCTCCGATTCGATCACATGCAGATTTTCCGTGACTGGTAGCATAAAAGTGCCATTCAGCGTCAATACCAAAATCAGATTTGTGATGGCATAAATTAATGAAGTTATATTTATTTTTATATTGTGCTCCTGCACCATCTGATACGTAAAGGATTTTATTAATATTGTTGGTTATATTGTCCTTCACGAACTGTATCATTTTTGAAATATATAGATGAACTGCTATACTATCATGGGTATTGCAATCAGATATTATGGCAAAGCTTTTATGAGTTATGAGAAACAAAGGAAAAAAACAAATAAATAAAAAATATTAAATATGTTGATGAGTGTGGATGGATGTGTTTACTAATACCAAAATATTAAAATAATTACCTTTTTTTTATTTTTATATTATTATTATTACGAATAAACGTAATTATTATTTGAACTTATATTGATGTATATATGATAAGTAATATTATCAGGCTCAAGTTCAGTTTTATTGAATTAATGAAAATTCAAAATTACTAAGAGTTTTTTTATGTTGGAAAATATTGGCTGAAGTGGTTAGCGCGTTGACTACTAAGCAAACAATGACGTGGGGCCTGGGTTCAAACCCTGGCCAGAGCAAGTCAATCAACATCATTAATTTCTGTAATGTACCTTAGTGAGACATTGTATTAATTGTTGTCGGACTATTTAAGTGATGAAGGCATAGCACTGGTCACTAAAAAACTGTTCCGACAGCGATTGATGATGTTCTAAGCTAATGTACACAACATCGCCCTCCTTCGTCGGTTAGCAGAAACATCGGCGAAGTAAAACAATTAATAAAATGCCTGCCAATACAGCTTAACAAAGTTAATGCGTCTACCTAACACCGGAGACGCCTCAACACTGCTATAAAAATTAACATAACGCGCAAAGCAGAGTTGTAAAAGAGTTAAGCCTTCTACATTTTCAACATCTATCTTCTCTACTCTATCCCTCTCTCTGAGTTCCGGCACAATGCACTGCATACGTAGGGGTCATCCCCTGAGTGCTGGTCCTAATTAAAAAAAAAAAAAAAAAAAAAAATCAGTTTTTAATAAAACTGAACTTGAGCCTGATAATATTACTTTTCATATATACATCAATATAAGTTCAAATAATAATTACGTTTATTCGTAATAATAATAATATAAAAATATTAATTCCGCTTGGGCACGATAATAAATAAATACCCTAATAACAAGGGTCACAGTAATATGTGAATTTCCCTAATATAGAGTAAAAACAACAAAACGTTAAAATATAAAGTAAAATACTTTGATGATAACGGACTATGAGTTTGTGTTGATTATTAGTTCCAAACAGTAATGAGGGAATTTCGTACTAACCAGCACTGTTTCATTGTAGAATAAAAATTGAATTAAAAATTAATTCTCATATTCTATTTCTCTTGAAAACTGGTTAAATAGCAGGGCTGTGGAGTCGTGAAAAAATAGTTGCGACTCCGACTTCAGCCGCCGAAATTTTTAAAGTACGACTCCGACTCCAACTCCAATGCTAAATGTATATGGACATTCCCGATAATTGAATCGCGAAATGTTCAACAACTTTTTTTTGAGGGTACTTATGGACCTCTAAACGCGATTGAAGTTTGGGATTTCGCGAAAAAACATAAAAATAAATATTACAAAATAAAGCTGAATCAAAAGTTGTTGGTTTTTTACAAAATATGGCTGTATTGTTTGGTAAAATAGTGGTCATTAAAAGAAAAATTACAAACAAATTTTAGTGCACCGATTTTGAATCATAATTGCATTTTTAAAAAAGAATTTTCACAAAAACATATTTGTCATTGATTTTTTTTTGCCGTTTTAAGCAAATTTAAAAACATTCTCATAAAATATAATCAAACTATAATATTTTGCAATTAAATGCAATTTTTTGCAAAAAAAATTTTTTTTTTGTGGAAAAACGGAGTTTTTGTGAATAAATATTAATATGTATTAATAAAGCACAAGTTTATGAGTGACAAATAGCGTTAATGTTGAAGTTTTTGAAAAAGGAGCAAAATAGTCGTTTTTTTTAAACGATAAGTCTCACATTTTTACGTTTTTATTTAATCAAACACACAACAAAAAATCAACAAAATTAATAATTCAAATTAAATAAACTAAAAAATAATTCATTAAAAAGATTAAGTCAACTTCTGTAAAAAGGCAAATATTTGAAAATAGAAAATATTATAAAAAAAAAAAAAAAATCGCAGATTTTTTGTTATGGAAATTATTTAAAAATTCTTTGTCGGAGTCGCGACTTTTTTTAGCGACTCCGACTCCGGCAAAAACAGTGCAACTCCGACTCCACAGCCCTGTTAAATAGTTGATATTCTTCTCAATTAGTATCCACTTTACGAAAATTGTAAAGATGGACAATTGAACGCTGATGAGAGGTGTAGCGGCCTTGAAATCAGTACTGATACGTTCTGCTAAAAACTGATTGGATATAAATAATAATATTTTCCAACATAAAAAAACTCTTAGTAATTTTGAATTTTCATTAATTCAATAAAACTGAACTTGAGCCTGATAATATTACTTTTCATATAATAATTACCTTTGTAATAAATAACGAACGGATGTATTGTACCCTGATCATTATTCCAATGGTATCCTTGCACGCCATCTTGTACAAGAAATGCATAATTTTCAGCAAAGTCCATTTGAATTAACATTTCTCCTGATAACACCGCCGCTCTTTTATTGCTGATAAATTCAGATTGTCGCTTTGCTATGAAATGATGCGGAATCAGAACTTTGATGTGTTCAGTAAAATCGCTGACAAATGATTCTGGGTTGGCGGTTAACGTTTCCAGAACACATCTAATCGTTGTATTCCACTTTTTGTATATTATTTCTTCAGTTTGGTTATTTTCAAAATGTTTTAGCATATGCGTTTTTAGGTTATTTAAATTTTTGAAGCAGTGACCACACATTGAAACGCAACACTCGCTTTTTTCTATGTCACCATTACAAACAACGAATTTGAGAACATCTTTGTAGTCGGTAAATGTGCATTCTCCTTCAATACAAATTGATTTTAAGCCCCTTTTTTCAAACATCAATTTCATATTCTGATGCAATGTGCATACACAGATATTTAGCTGGTTTCCAACTCCAAGTTTCATACAGTTTTTTGGCCTTAACATTGTAAATTTTGTAAAACCCACTTTGGCCAAGGTGTTTTTTTAAATTCGTAGTAAGATTCGCGTAGTGAAGATAACATCAGTATTTTTTTAACTTTTTCACGTAAGTTTCCTTGTTTAATAGTAATTGAATCTTGCGATCGGCTAATTTCATCATCTTCATAAAATAACTTAACTGTGCTTAGAGTTTCGGTTGGTAAACTACGTCTGCTCATTTTTAAAAGATTGATATCTGCAAACTTCGTTTTATTCCTTTGGATATCTTTACTTTTTTTGATACAATCGTGAGATATATCATCCCCAAAACGATCTTTAATTTCTGCGTGACTCATATTGATTGGTAAGAGAGATAAACGTTTTTGCTGTTCCAAAAGATTTGAGCTGTTCTCTATTTGATATTTGATGTTTTGAAAAATTTCTTCGTATGGCTTTGACGTTTTCAAGTTGCGCTGACAAATCAGACAATGGATCAGCTCCAAGTGAATCTGCTACATTTTCCAAAATTTGCAGAGATTTTCTATTTCTGTATGCATTTTGTTTCATATATTTCCTTTTAAGAGGCGACATTTGGTTTGGTAGATGAGGAATAATATGATCATTTATATTTTCAATGAGTTCGTTGCTTTCGATGTTTGTATTACGGCTGGTACAAGTTGGAAGTTCATTCAATTCTTCGCTAATTTCATCGCTGGGCGTTGTTGGTAAATAATTTGAGACTTCAGTCTGCTCCACGTTGGATTCATTACGACTGCGCGCTTTTCTCAGTGTATTCCGGCAAGTTTCGCAAAGACGGCTACATAGCTGCCAGATTTTTTTTTGGTAATATCGTCATATTTTTGGGCAAAAATCTTCATTATCGTCAATATAGCTTATTGAAATCGTCATAAAAACGTCAAATCAAAAAATCGCAAAACCTATTTTTATTAAAGGCAAAACATAACAAAACTCTTAAATCAACAAATCTTATTAAAAAACAGCATTATTTAAAATACAGAGATGAAATACTTCACTTAGAATTCACAATAAAATCACATTAAATAGATTGCATATTTTTCAATACTTTGAAATATATTTATACATTGTACGGAAAAAAAAACAAAAAAATCAAGTCCTTTAGTTATTTTTTTCAATTTAGTAAAATATGCATTTTAAATTTCATTTTTGGAAACACTTTTTCTAAAAATGCATCAAAACTATAATAAAATTTATACAATAAAAATATAATTTTTTAAGAAAATAGACATATACATACATACGTATACGTATAATATATTTTACAAATATATAGTGCAATTAAACATATTGATTAATTCAGTTACAGCTGTCAGATCATAGCAGGTACATTTGTTTAGCTTTAAATAATCTTTTGAATATAATATTGCCTCCAAAGACGACTTTTTCAATTTCTTATTTTAGTCTTATTTACGTTTACCTGACTAAATATTCTTTCCATATTTTCTGAATAATGTGGTAAAACTAGGATTTTTGTAATGAATTTAGTCAAAATCGGAAACAAAAGACTAGAATCCCTCTTTGCATCTCTGATAGTTTTTTCCAAAAATCCAGTAGTAATATGTTTTTATCAGGACAATACTTTCAATTGCCTGAACTCTTGGTTTTCTGTTTCTTCAACAAAATAGAAAAATTATTTTATAATTTCTGAGAACCAACTTTTTTTTCTTCATTAATAATATTAAATGGATTAATTTGGCCAAGACCTTTTATTTATTTTCAAAATAAAATCATGATAATATCTGATCACAAAGCTCTATATAAAAATTAACACAATTAATAATAATATCATATTTTTCTTTTGCATTTATTTGTAATTCTTTCAATACGTCTCTGGCAAATATTCCTAAATAAATGTGTTCAAAATTTAAAAAATTGTTTTTGTTTTTATAATCAGTTAAATAAAAGATTTCAGTTTTAAGCAAACTAGTTTTTAAAAAGTTTCTCATTACAATTTTCAGCAGTTCAAGGTTACTCTAATAGTACAAATATATGTTGCAAACTTGAATTATTTAAAATCGTCAAAATTAGGGCATAAATCGTCCCATCGTCACTATGTCATTTTTAGGACCCAAAATCGTCAAAATGACGATAAATCGTCACATATGGCAGCTATGGACGGCTACAATGAATGCTGGCGACAGCTGGAAAATATTCAATTATATTTGCAGCCTCGTTTTCACTTATTTTACGAAGCGAAGCGCAACACTTATTAGATATTTTTATGCATCTGTACTTATTGTTTGAATTCATATTCACTCAAATTTTTAAAATATACGCGTAAAAATTGTAATGGGATATCTTGGCTTGTGAAAATCGCTTGTACTTTTCGCGTTCGTTGGCACTTGTTGAATGACAAAAATCGATAAGGAACACCTATAATTAGTACGTATTTTTCAATACAATGTTTATTTATTTTACCTGTAAATATAAAATATAACGGCAATTACTAGAAGTGGCACTACTTAATAAATTATATAAAAAAACTAAAAAAGAACCCATTTTTATTATTTGATATGGTATAGGTGAAGGATAAACCTTTCTAAAAAAATAATACACTGTAAAAAAACCCTTGATCTTTTTGGATTTTTCGATAGTTAAAATTTTCTTTTTGTTATAAATTTTTTACAGTGTATATTTTTTTTTTTTTTTAATGTGTCATAATGATACCAAGATCATGTAAATCGGTTCAGCCGATTCTGAGTTATTGTAGTTTAAATGGAGCTCTTTTCCACCATTTTCGCGTTTTTTCGAAAACTTTCCCACTGTGCCACGCCCAAAAAATCGCAAAACACTCATTACTAAAAAGAAGAGTTTGTTTGCATTGATCAAATTTAGCTATAAACAAAATTTCATCGATATCTGAGGTGATCGGGTTCAAAATTTCAGTTTTATCTCGATTTTTAAATGAAATTCATCATATGTACTCTATACTTTACACATCCGAGCACTTTAAACAACGCAAAAAAAATTTGCGGTGTTGATTTGACTCGCCGTTTATTTACAAAGATTTGATGCGATCAAAATATGCTCGCCACTTTGCGATGTGTGCGTACCAGCGTTACCGTTCACCCGACTAAAGTCGCAATTTGACCCTTTTTCGGCGGTCTGAGACTTTTTTTTAAGACTTTCATGTTCTCGCAAAGTTGCTTTATTCTTCGTTCGTCGTTTATACATACATAGTTATAGTTGTATATGTATGTATGTACGTATGCATAGAGAAATAAAAACAAACACCAAGAAGAACAAAGAAAGGAAACAGAATTTGTAAAACAAAACTTTGTGCGCCTTAAAACCAAACAAAGTTTAAAAGAAAACTGAAAAAACTTTGTCAAAGTAAACTTTTTTTTTTTTTTTTTTTTTTAATTAGGACCAGCACTCAGGGGATGACCCCTACGTATGCAGTGCATTGTGCCGGAACTCAGAGAGAGGGATAGAGTAGAGAAGATAGATGTTGAAAATGTAGAAGTCTTAACTCTTTTACAACTCTGCTTTGCGCGTTATGTTAATTTTTATAGCAGTGTTGTGGCGTCTCCGGTGTTAGGTAGACGCATTAACTTTGTTAAGCTGTATTGGCAGGCATTTTATTAATTGTTTTACTTCGCCGATGTTTCTGCTAACCGACGAAGGAGGGCAATGTTGTGTACATTAGCTTAGAACATCATCAATCGCTGTCGGAACAGTTTTTTTAGTGACCAGTGCTATGCCTTCATCACTTAAATAGTCCGACAACAATTAATACAATGTCTCACTAATGTACATTACAGAAATTAATGATGTTGATTGACTTGCTCTGGCCAGGGTTTGAACCCAGGCCCCACGTCATTGTTTGCTTAGTAGTCAACGCGCTAACCACTTCAGCGTGTGCAAAAGGGGTCTAAGACTTGCATCGTCTGAACACAGACTAACACTATACTAATTCATCTGGCATAAAATGTATACGTGTACTCAGCTTTGTGTGTGTTAGTGTTTTTTTATTCATTTGAAGTTTGTCTTTCGTTGTATACACATTATTATTATTATACGCATTAGGGGCTGTGCACATATTACGTAACGCCGTTTTCAAAGACTTTATAACGCTTTTTAATAATTTTTCCGTGCAAAATGTTCAATCCGTAACAAATCTGTAACCTTCCCCCCCTTGGAGCGTTACGTAATATGTGCACAGCCCCTTACGGAACATACATACTTACATAGTTGGCAGAAATATGGCGAGAATAAGTGATGATGAATTTGCATTTATTTTATGAGGAATTACAAGTATAAGAAGCGAATTTACTAAATATTTTTGCAATGAGGGAAAGTTTTAAACATCAATATTAAAAATTTTTAAATTGCTTCACAACTTCTATACTAATAAAAAAAAACTTTAGCCAACATTTGTCAAAGTTTTTAGTTTATTTGTGTATGTAACTTATTAATTCTCTTAGAACTTTTGTAATTTTTTAAGTAAATTCTGAGAATTTTTATAATTAATCGTTAAAAAATTTTATGGTTTTTAAAAGATTTATTGACAAATTTAATCAATTAATAAACATAAACCGCTTATTTACAAAAAAATAAAAACATAAAATACCAAAATATAAAATTTTACATTTATTTGAGAATGTACTCAAGAAAAAAAAACAAATTTAAAAACACATAAAATACCTATAAAAAAATTAAAAATGAATTGAGAATGCTTCATACTGTTTTATTAAAACATAAATGCATAAATTTTGTTGGCGTGACCAATCCCCTTCTTTTTTGTAATTCATGTTAACTCGACGATTGCTAACTAACGACTGAATACGGTAGAGCTGCAAAACAATCGATAGTACTATCGATAGTATCGATAGTTTTTTTTTTGGACTGACTATCGATAGTTATTTTTCGATAGTGATACTATCGACAATTTTTTAAGGTATATTTTTTAAATATATGAAGCCCTTTATATGTAGCCAGTATAACATTTTTAACAACTTATTTTACGCAGGTTCTTAGCCGCTTTTAAATTTATATACCTACTTTTACAAATAAAACCAAGTTATTTAAACTGCGCTACCTAAATCAGCGCGTTTAGCTACCTAACTCTACCTAAATTGTTATTTGATTTTAATTATAAAAATTTATTTAAACCCAAGAAATGTGTTGAGCTAAATATATGTACTACTTGCTTTTTATGATTTCTTATTTTTCATACAATTATACATCGCACTTGATAAACAAGAGGGTATTAACTCAAAATTTTTAAAATTTAATTTTTTTAAGAAATTAAAGTACAGTGTTTATATTTACAAAAAAAAAAAAAAAAATACAGTTGTATCTCTCTTTGTGATAGAAGAGTAGTATTAAAAAATAAAATTTTTTGCCCCTACTGAAAAATTTAAAATTTTGAGCTAATACCCTCTTGTTGATCAAGTGCGATACGTTTAGTATGGTTAGTTTTTAATTGTTTATATTATTCATGGGCAAAATAAAATTTATGTTTTAACAATCAGTAACTTTCTTTTATTTAAATAAAATAATTTTTTTAATCAATAAATGTTGCGAAAATAACTGACAAAGATGAAAAACTTTAGCTAACACCTACATACATACATAAGTATGTACATTAGGGAAATAACTTTTTAACAATTTTTTAAAATATCAAAATTGGCATAGCACAGTCCGATAGAGCATAAAAATCTATAAGGGAACGTATATTTATTTTTTCGCTAAGGTCAAAAAAATTCACACGCCGTTTTGAAAATTTTTAATTTTCTTTTTGGTTAAGAAAAAATATTTAAAACAACAAATAGCTCAAGTATGAAATTTCATTGATATTTAGAGGTGGTAAGAGGTTTTTCCGCAAACCAAAACGTATCTTTAACCTTTTTTAACGAAAAAAAAATTAAAAATGAATAAAAAACACCGTATGAAATTATGAATATTCAATATAATAACTGTTTAAAAAAACCAATTGGTGCGTCAACTTTTTTGAGAAAAATTACAAAAGATTATGATTTTCGTGGTTACTAGGACTTGGTTGACCTCATGGAACTATGCCAAAATATTGGTTATACCCTAATGTACATATGTATCTGCGTATGTTTACTACCGTATCCCTTTCACTTGAATTGTTGTATTAATGCCAGAAGTAGCACATCGATAGTTTTTCTTAAACTATCGAAACTATCGATGGCGACGACTATCGATAGTTTTGCAGCTCTAGAATACGGTCTGTAAAAAAGAAAACACAGAACCTGTGTATTCGTAAGTGTGCCAACGAAAAAACGATCTCTTCACCCCTCTCGCCTAAAAACTGCCATATTATGCCAGCATAATTAATCCAGTGTGAAAAACACCAATGAGTCTGCTCGCATGTTCGTATAAAAATATTGTTTTTGTTGTGTACGTTAAGTATGAGTACGAGTGCCGAATGTATGAAAAAAGTAAAGCAGAGCAGTCACCGCGGTCGCATATGACTTTGTATGCTAGAAGCTCAAACGTAGCGGATATGGCGAATACTTGAGCAAAAGCAATGCGGTGGCGATCACACCGCATCCGCATTTAAGACGAGTATACCTAAATCACGAAAAATTCTATACTAAGCCTAGACTGTAAACTTCTACTATACAACGCGATCCTGAAACCAATATGGTCCTATGGAATCCAGCTATGGGGAACTGCCTCAGCATCGAATGTAGAAAAAATTCAAACGCGACAAAAAAAATTCTACGTACAATAACAGCAGCCCCCTGGTATGTCAGAATTCATCGACATCGAATTCATAAAGATCTAGACGTTCCGTTGGTGAAGACAGTATTTTCGAAACACGCGAAAAAATACATTAAAAAACTTGAGTTGCACCCAAACCCACTTGCGCGCAATATTCTAGAGTATAGAGGCCACACCCGGCTTAGGAGGAGGGACACTCTTTCTATCAGCCGTACACGAGAGATGTAAAACAACAAAAATCAACCGTTGTAACTAAAAATTTTGTTTAGCATTGCCTAAACTTTTATTTAATATATTTAGATTTAAGATTTGAAAAACTTATTGATGTTTCAATATATAGTTGAAGATTCAATAAATAATAAAATTTATCAAAAAAAAAAAAAAAATTTAGTTGAAAGATCTTAACAGCTTCATTTCTGGCAACGCCGAAATGAAGAGATAAGAAAAATTAACGTGGTCGTTAAAGAAAACTAAAAAGCTAATTAGGAAGTAATAAGATTGGGGTTTAATTACTTAATCTGTATATCTAATAAATTATTTTGCTGGTCTTATTGACGTTTAAAACGTTTGCAAAATATAATACGTTGAACAAAAATTAAAAAAAAAGAAACTAACCAAAGTGCATACATATACGTACATACGGTATATACAACTTTACATACATACACACTACAAATGAGTTATAATGCCTCAAAAGGCGTCATTCGAGTGCCCAAAGTGCAAGTTAAATGTTACCAAAACCCAGCTCAGTGTTGGTTGTGGCAGCTTTGGGGTTTATTATCACGTGAAATGTGCAGGGGTCTCGGATGATGTCCTCACCTCAATTCGGAAAAACATCACAAAATTTACATGTGCTGAGTGCAAACAACATGAGAACAACAACTGTGGTAATGGTGATATACTTAAACATCTATTCGAAATTCAAAAGTCAATTGAAACTAAATTGGAAACTACCAAATACGACATTGAGTGCCGAGTAGATAGTGGTTTTACAAATTTTGAAACCAAAATAAATCAATAATTTCCGTAATGAAATAAATAATGAAATGACAAAAGTCAAATCTGATGTTTCTCGCTGTGCTTCAAATATCCAAGAAGCGGAAAAATCTAACGAAGCTAAGTACCAGCTACTACTGGCTAAGAATAATATGCTTGAGAGGCGTCGTAATAGATCTGACATTCTGATTAGTGGACTGACATGCTCCCTAAAAAACGTATGTGAAAATATGATTAAGATTGCTAATCTTGTTGGTGTGGCCTTAAATGGTTCAGACATTTACCATTGTTGTTATGTCAGCAGACGCAAACAAATTCTAGTAAAATTTAACTCAGTACAGCTGCGTGACACCATAATGAGAAATTACAACCATTGCAGTTGAACAAAATTATCGGCGGTTCAATTGAGTTAAGGGTTTGTCTTAACGAGAATCTATCTCCTGCATCGTCAAAATTACAATATCTTTGCCGAAAATTACTGTCAGCAAAGAAAATAAAAAAGTTCAACATTCTCAATATGGATATGCCGAAGGCCAGGGTTGCCAAACTGGATGGTAAAAGCGTAGTGTTGGATGCAGTGCAGTGTACTATCTTATCGGATGCGGATGGTGAAGTGAATGCTGCCTTATCATAATTATGGTCCGTTATGTACATATATTCTTTATCATATATATGTAGATATTTTTTATCATGTTCATATTTTCTCTATCCATTATCATATACACAGAAAGGGGGAAAAACTTTATGAATTCTTACTAACTTTTTGTTGTATTCCATAATAATAAAACTAAAGTAAACTAAAATGTAACTTTTGCTGATTTATGAACTATTTGCTGAAACATAGAAATTTATTTCAACAGTCGCTTGTAATTCATTTTTTTTTTCTGTGTGTATTCTTACTCCTATTACTTGCGATCTCTGCTATGATTAAATGAATTGTACAACAATATTTCTTAACGGGGGTTATATTGATTTCTCTTTTTTTTTTTTTTTTTTTTTTTTTTTTTATCACATACTCAATAATTCCGCTCTTGAATGGAGTTGATTGATAACTTGGGCGAAGTTGCCTCAGATGCCAGTGTAATTAATGCTGTCGTATGGTCCAATAACATGAATGTTCTTCACTTTAATGCGCAGAGTCTAGTACCGCGTGAAAATAACATTAAATTTGATGAGATCCGACTGTTAATGGAAGGATGTTTGGTGGATGCTTTTGGTGTTTCGGAGACGTGGTATAAAGTCAATTGATGACTCTGCTTTATCAATAACTGGTTATAAACTATTCAGAAACGATCATATGAATAAAAGAGGTGGTGGAGTATGTCTATATATTCGTGAGAACTTAAGGACAAGATCCATTTACGACCAACAATATGATGTTAACATTGAATGCCTTTTTGTTGAAGTTGTCCTGGACAATAATGATATAATGCTACTAGGTGTCGTGGACCTCCCTACTGGAAGTTTCTCTCTTTGTGAACGTGTACTTAACAATTTTTCTGATAGGTACAGCAACATTTTGATTATGGGGGACTTTAATACAAACATGTTCACTAAAAGCACATCTGTTCGTGAAGTTTGTGATCGCTTGTCCCTGACTGTGGTGCATAACTCACTACCAACGCATTTTTTCCCTCAACAGACAACCACTTCACTCATTGATTACTACCTCGTTTCCAATATTGATTTAGTAACACACAAATGCCAATTACAAATTCCTGCTTTGAACTCGCATCATGCTGCTGTATTTATATCTTATAATGTTTATGGCAGTTATGCTTCTAACATTTTTTCGATGGTATCTACAACAGCGTGAATATAAATGACAGCGTTGAATGCCTTAATTCAATTATACATAGGATTTTTGATGATAATATGCCGGTGCGCAGAGTAGTTAGGAATGGTGATAACGATTGGATTAGGGACAGTCGTATCAGTAGTGCGAAACGTGAGAGGGATTTAGCATATCGTGCGTATCGAAAACTTTAGAACTTATTGCAGATACAGAAACAGACTAAAATATATTATGCGAAAAGTGCGAAGGAGCTTCAGCCTCAGATTTTTTTCAACATGTGATAATAGAAAATTGTGGAATAAATTAAGACAAATTGGAGCTCTCAAATCGCCTCAAATTACCCAGGCTCCAATCAATGTGGATGATTTTAACGAGTTTTCTAGAATGCTTAGCCTCGCAGAAGACGGTTTGGTCAATATTCCTGTTGCGGAAGGGTTTACATTTAGAAATGTTAATGAAAGTGATGTTTTTAAAGCAGTTTCAGTAATAAAATCACAAGCTGTAGGCCCGGACAACATTCAAATAAAATTCCTAAGGGTTATATTCCCCATGATATCAAAGCAGTTGACGTTTATTATGAATAAAGTTTTGACAACATCCTCCGTTCCAGATATTTGGATGGTTGGTAGAGTTACTCCGATTCCAAAAAATTAAAAATCCTACTTGTTGTGCGGATTTTCGACCTATTAGTATTCTGTCAGTGTGCTCTAAGATCTTAGAAATACTTGTTAGGGACCAAATGTTATGTCATCTAAGAAATAATAATTTAACTCATGCCAACCAGTCCGGTTTCAAGAATGGATATAGTACAAGGGGTATTCTTTTGGATATCACCGAAAAAATAAGAAATAATTATGATAAATCCAGGACTAGTGTGCTGATCTTCCTTGACTTTAGGAAGGTATTTGATTCAATTAGTCACAAAATTCTACTTAATAAGCTTGTGCGGATATTCGGTTTTAGTTCCAGTGGATGTAAGCTCATTTGGTCTTTTTTGTCAGGGCGTAAACAATTCGTCCAAGTAGGTCGGGAAATCTCGTCAACTATTCCGGTCTATCGTGGTGTACCCCAGGGTTCCATCTTAGGTCCTTTATTGTTTCTTCTGTACGTGAATGACGTCTTTAGGGTGTTGAATTTCTTAGATGCTTATACTTATGCTGATGATATCGAACTTCTTGCATCTTGTGACTCATTGACTGTTCATGCTGCTCAGGAAAGAATAAACTGTGAATTAGCTTGCGTCGAGAGGTGCGACATATTTTTGGAATAAATAAATAAATAATTATGATCTAAATAGAATCTGTTGATATGGCTTATGGTCTTCATGCACACAAATTTGACGATTTATCTTTTGGATGTCGCCTGTCAACACATATTGGTAATATCTCCATGATAAAATTATTTGCATTAGGACTCTTTGAAGAGTTAGACCTTGATATAAAATGTCGTTTAGTGGCAATCCACTAGAGGTCTCCTGGGACGCGTTGAACTCCACTCGTGTTTTAGTACAGATTTACTCTCTGGACGGATGACTGCCTGATGAGGCAGGAAAAATGAAAATTGCTTTTATGACTTACTGCTGGTTCCATGTGATCCATATCGATGTATTCTTGGAGAACATTAATCAATACCAATTTTGTAACTGCATATCTTTATCAAGCCTCTTTGCCATTTGAGTATATTGAGCGCAGGCTTTATTTTTGAAGCCCCTAGAAAAATTTCGCTAGGAAAATTTTCTTTAAATGGGAAGCGTATCATATACCTGCCTTCTGGCCGGCGTTGAGTAGTTATCTGATAGAATTGTTCACAGTATAAGTCCTGCTCAGCTTCAGTACGCTCTTTCTCGACTTAGTCCATTGTTTTAGCCATATTTCCAGTTTTAAAATTTACCCTTCTACCCTTGAAGCTTCTACTGCATTTTCATAAACACTTAGAAAAGCTGTATCGTCAGCGAATGTTGACGTGTGAATGTTACTGCTTAACGGTAAGTCAGAGGCATATATTAAATACAGTAAAGGACCGAAGATGCGACCGTGAGGGACTCTGGCTTCAATCGACTGCGGAGGGCTTAAAACATTGTCTTCTCGAACTACAAATTTTTGTTCACTTACATAGCTTTTTAAAATCCTGACGATGTTTTCGGGTAGATTTTTCGTTAATTTGTGTATTAGACCTTCGTGCCATACTTTATCGAAAGCTTGTGAAACCTCAATAAAGAGCGCGGAGCAATATTTTTATTTATTTTTACTGCATTTCCAACATTTCCTGCATCATACAGGACATGCTGAGAGTAAAAGTAATTATTGTTTGTATTAAGCTCTCTATTGATGCTTCAATGCGACTAAAATTAGATTCTGAATCTTCCTTTACTGGTACCGTTTTTTGCGCTGTAGTATGATTACTTTTTAAAATATTAGCGTATGAAAATTTACTATTAGATTGTTGTTGAGTAATAGTCATGTTAGACTTCAAAACGTTTGAATATTGATTAAGGCTGGTAGACGGTTGAAGTAACTGTGGGTAGCTTAAAGGGGTGTTAGGCTGAGCGGAAGAATTCTTAAAAAACGAATAAAGAGGGCAGCCTCTATAGCTAGCAATGTGGTTTCCACCGCAATTGCCACATATTTTTGCCTTTTGATGCTCGAGTAAGCAAGCTGTAAATAATTATTTATTATGTAAATATATAATAACAACACTTATACTATTTTTGTATTTCAGAGGAGGAAGAAGCTAAAAGGCAAGCACAGAAGGAAAGAGAAGATGAAAAAGATGAGCTAGAAAGTGTAACAGGTGGAAAATCATCTGTTAAACTTAAAGCATCAGAAATTTATTCCGATGATTCAGGCAGTAGTGATTGGGAAGATGAGGAAAAGCCGTCAGTGAAACTAACACCGTCTAATAGTAGCAAATATTCGAGTGAATCGGAGGATGGAGAGTTAGAGGAGGAGACAAGGTTTATTAACACTAGGGATGAATTAAATAAAATACGGATGTCACGATTTAAGATGGAAAGATTTATTAACTTACCAATTTTCGAACGAACTGTTCTTAATAGTTTTGTTCGTATTAGTATTGGAAACAATGGTCAAAAACCTGTGTATCGTGTTGCAGAAGTTGTTGGAGTAGTTGAAACTGCAAAAATTTATAACTTGGGTAAAACTCGCACAAACAAGGGCTTACGCTTAAAACATGGTAATCAGGAGCGAGTTTTTCGACTTGAATTCATTTCTAATCAAGAATTCACAGAGAGTGAATTTTCAAAATGGCGTGAAATGTGTATACTACACAATGTTCAGATGCCATCATCAACTCTAATTGAAAGGAAATTATCAGATATTAAAGATGCTTTAAATTATGAGTTTAAAGATGAAGACGTCGATAAAATAATAGAAGAAAAAAATAGATTTCGGAACAGGCCTACAAACTATGCAATGAAAAAAACATGTCTGATGAAGGAAAGAGATGCTGCGATGTTACGTGGCGACTATGAAGTTTCCCAAGATTTAAGCCATCAGATAGAAGAACTTGAGTGTCGGGCCTCTGAATTAGATAAAAAAAGGTCTAGCAGCATAAGTTTAATTTCATATATAAATGATAGAAATAGAAAACGCAATGTCGAAGACGCTGAAAAGGCTATTTTGGAAGAAGCGCGTGCAAATAAAGGATTACGGATATCAGACCCATTTACCCGTAGAATTACACAACCACGGATGGGATTTAAGCAGCCAAGTGAAAAGAAAGAAATGGAAGATATAAATGATAAAACACCTTTATCAAGAGACAAACTGAAATTCCAGCAAATAGATAAAATCAACCAAAATCGTGACCATACAAATTACAATCTTTACTCACTGCATGATTTCGATATCGATTTAGACGTAGCAGTACCAGGTAGGTACATTTTATGATATATTTGTAAAGCATAACTACTCAACACAAATGTCGATGGAACGTTACCAAATAATCAAAATTAAATCTCTCTGCTGATTGATGCGTAAGAAAATTATATTTAATTTCATTCAATATAGTTTTTAGAGCTATGCTCTTTATGACACGATGAGGGTTGAATTTTATTTTTTGTAACATAAATAATCGACACTATTACATTTATATTTTTCTTTTTGTTTTTATTTGCTTTTCCTTTAAAAGCGACTTTTTTGTTGTTTTTTAAAATCAAGACGAGAAAATATGTATGTAGATATATGTTGTGTTACTCACATTAAACTGCAATAACGAAAACAAAATATAAAATATACTCATATGAATACATATGTATGTATGTTAGTGTTTCGTTTTTGTTTTGCTTTGTGTTGCTGTGGTAGAGCTACCTACCAAACAAAACGTCAAGCGTTTGAACTGTTATGCTTTGATGAATGTAGTACATACCTATTACGTCAACAAAATTAATTGAAAATATTTTTTTTGTTTTTTCTATTAAATAAATGTTATATTATTTAAAAACTTGACTAAAATTTTTAAAATATGGATTAAATTTCTTAAAACAATGTCATACTCAGAAAAATTATTAAATCTTCACACATGCAAACTAAACTTAGTTTATTTACACATATGCCCCTATTACGGTTTACAACTCAACCAAGTTGAGTTGAAATTGAAACAACTCAACTTTTGTTATTATGAATTACAACTCATTCTAGTTGAAGTTGTATTGATGTTGCCAGCCTCAAAAGCAACGATTTGACAGTTGATAAAGCAGTTTATGGTATTTTTTGAGGCAAAAACAAAAAAAAAATGGTTTCGTGTTAAAGTGAGCTTTTTGTTTTGTTTAATAAATTATAAAATTGTACTAAGTGAAAAAAATGGATATCTCATATGATTTTTTTGACTCTGAAGAAAGTGATGATGCTAAAATTGATGAGTTGGGCATACAAAAAATCTTCGTAATTACTCCAATCCCTTGGAACTTCCCGATGCTATATAAGAAAAAAATTAAATTATAATTGAATGGCTTTTTAATTGTATATTTAATATGATTTTATAATGAGCTGAAGGAACATTTCCAGAAGCCTGTGCGAGGTACGGGTATACCTCACATAATAACACTATATGAAACTCATAGGTTCCTTGCTGACTGCAGTTATGTATCAAAAAAGTTGTGGAAATGATGTTAACGTTGTATTGGCACATCCTACAATATGTGTAGTGATTAAAGAAGTATTAAATATCTTCGAGCTATATGTTTGTTCAAAATGGATAATAACAAAAATGATTGAAGAAGATCAAAACGCTCTGTTTTCTCGTTATAACTCTATTGTATCTATAAATAACTTCTCAATCGTTAATAAATTCATGTAAGACATTTAAAAAAAAAAACTTGACTTACCCCATATCCATTTTATTTGCTTAAGATTTTTTTAACAACTGCTACTGAGCAGTTGTAATTTCTTTGCATTTTAGACAACCTCACTATCACTGAGTTGTAATCGATAATACCACAAAAAAGTTGTAATGCGAAATAATTTCAACTTTTACATATTTGACAGGTTGAGTTGTAATCGATAATACCGATTTGAAAAATTTCAACTGAATTACGGTTGAGTTGTAAAACGTAATAGGGGCAATAATTGGCATTTACAGGTAATAGAACTTTATTAAAAGAAAATAAAGTCAATGAATTTATGTATAAATAAGTATGTTTATTCAATTTGTTTGCTGGTCTCATCGACAACCAAATGAAAAAAGAGGGTACGAATCAGTGGTGCCGCTTGGTTACATTTGTTACATTTTTCGTAAAATTTGAAGGCCCAATGTAAAATGTATAATTTTGTTATATTTGGCCAAATTTTTTTAACTTTTGGTACATAACACAGAATAAAGAAATATTGGAGAAGTAATTGATTCATTATTTTATGTAGGTATGTATATACCTAATGAGCATAGCTCTAACCGGGTGTCCTAAGACACCTCTCTTCTTTTTTTTCTATATATTATTGTTTTGGAATTATTCAAAAATTTAAGAGGGGAATTTTTTTTTTTTTGCAATATTTGTTTTTTTTTCAGTTTAAAAATGCAATAAAAAAAAAGAAGAAGCAAATATTTTATATTTTGCACATTGATTCAGTTTCAACTCTCGTAGTGTACAGACGCGTTTTAATAATCGTCGCAACTGAATATTAAAAATTATTGAAAGTTAAACTCACAAAAAAAACCAAAACAAAACATTTACTGAACAGTTATTTTACTGGTTTTTAATTTATTTTGTGCTTGTGTGCCATATACATAAATATTTGCATACACCAACTAATAATATAAGTGAACACAAAAAAAGAGAACTCTAAATGAGTTCATCTTCTAACAACAACAATAAAAGTACAAGCAGTAGGAATATTTATTTAACTTGGGTTGATTTTCGAAAGGTGAATGAAAAAATCATAAGTGATAGTTTCCATTAACAAGAATTGAACATGTATTAGACAAGCTAGGTAGGGCTAAAAATTTTTCTACGCTAGACATGACCAGTTTCTTCCACCAGATCAGTTTAGATAAAGATTCTAGACCATTAACATCGTTTTCTACTAGAAATTGTCATTTTCAATTTACTCGTTTACCCTTTGGATTGAAAATATCGTCTAATAGTTTTCAGGGGATGCTCACAATCACATTGAGTGGAGTAGATGCTGAAGCTTTTTTATATGTCGATGACATTATTGTGTTTGGTTGTAGTATACAACACCATCATGATAATTTAGTAAAAGTTTTTGAAAAGTTGAGGCAATATAATTTAAAAATTTCACTTGTTATTCACGATATGGGTGATTAATTATTATTTCTTAAACATACACTTAATTCTTTGCTTTATGCAATGTTTACACGGAACATGCTTCGCTCTCTATTCATACTTCACACCCCAATCATGAGCGAAGCAAAATGCTTCGCCATACAAAATTTAAGAGCGGAACAAGTAGATTCATACTGAATCTTCTTACGAAGCATGAAAAATTGCTGTCTTCTCTTATTTTTTTATCGGAAGTTTATCCGAACTAGCTGTCAATCTAAATTATTTTGACAAAAAAAAACCCTTTAATTAAAAGTGAACAATTGAATGAAAACTATAAATCTAACAAAACAATAGAAACAAAAAACATGTTTTTGCATTTTTAAAAAACGTAATGATTTTAAGTTACTTTTTTTTGTCTATTTGAGATATTTTCACGAAATTTTGTTACTAAAAAATTATTTGTATTAGAAAAGAAAATTGTCAAATCCAAGCAAGTACATGAGTCGTGTAAACAGCTAAATTCATAAACATGCTGCAAAAACTAGAGCAAGTGCTTCATGAACATAGTATTAGGATTCGATAGCCTTGATCCCCACCAAGGAGATTTAGCATTATAGTCACCTCCAACAATAAGGCCCTAATTTTGAAAAAAGCATCAAGTATTTGAATTTTTGTTTTTGCTTTCCATATAAAAGTCACTTCGGTGATGCGTTTTACAAAATTAGAGCTTAAATCTCTTACCCAGAGAGTTAAAAAACTGGTGATAATTAGTATTTTTTACAGTATGTCTCGGAGGAAAATATATTGAAATAATGAAAACATCTGATTCGTTACATTTGAGTTTAATATTAGTTGCCTGTAAACATTTTTTCTTACTTTTCTCATTGTATCGTATTTTATTGAAGACTTTATTAAGTTACAAAAACCTGCATGAGCGTAGTTATCCGGTTAGTATTTATCAAATCGTAGCCTCTAAAATAAAAATAGGATCTACTTGTAAAATGAGTTTCTGAAACTAAGAGAATATCAATGTAGTTTGTGTTGAGGAAGATTTCAATTTCTTGCATATGATTTGAAAGGCCGTTCGCATTCCATATTGATATACGTAGGTTTAGTTACATAATTTGGTTGCAAGTGCTGACATCATGTTAAGTAATGTGGTGGTTGTTTCAAGCTGCTTTTCCATTAGAACTTCAATTCTTTGGTTAGATAAATTTTCGTATTGATGACTGTTACTCTTAACAGCTTGCAAGTATGGAAATTGTTTTGAGATATTCCTATGTCCATTATTACTAGTTTTTATCCCATTATTACTAATATTTGGAAAATTATCAGCATTTGTACTAAAGTTTTGTTCTCCATTGTTAGTATAATTATATTTATTTCTGAAGTTTCTTTTATTCATAGGCTGTGCGGTTTGCACATCCTCTAACTAGCAGTGTGTGCACACTGTGGAATAGTGTTTTCATCTTTAGTGCACTGGGATGTTGGATGATTTAACCCGCACTTTACGCATATAAATATTCATCTACAGCATTGTACAACATCATTGTTTTTCAAAGGCGGTTCTATTTTAACAACACCATTAAAAATAAATTGGATGTCATATATATCTTCATTATTTTCATTTGGTTCCAGATCTACAAAAAAATAGATAGTGGGCTTTTCGTATTGTCGAAATAATATTGTCCAGTAACTGTAAATCGTTTTCTTGAAAGTAAACATACGACCAAACAGTTTTAAATGCAAATGGAAATTGTTTTCACTTTATTAAAAACAGACTTTACTAATAATTAAATAGTGTTGCTAATTTAGCGTTTATATAAATATTACATTTACACATCAATCAGAGAAATATTAAGTAGACATTGTTAACATATTTTGAGCACCAAAGGAAAAATTTTAAATCTAAACATCCATTTTTAGATTTCAACTGCACTGGCCGAATAGAACAAAAGTTGTTTTCGGTAGAACCCACTAAACCTCGTTAGTATTCATGTGCAAATGCTTTCACTACTTGTTAGGTAGCTCTGTTGAATGTTATTACATATTATATTTATAAACCATTACATACATATAGAACACGCGACTTCTCACTAATGGATGCTACATGGGGAATATGTCATTATACATACTCCCGTTAATATCTAACTGAAGGAGTTAGCCACAATGCAATACAATACACATTTAATTTCAATGCATATTAAATAAATAATATTTCGCTGAATAGTTAAATATTTATTTGAATAGATTACGTTTTGGATTAAAGTAAATATATTTTTGGAATAATTTTTGTTTGTTAAGGTAACTTTCACACAGTACAGTAATAGTAAAACTTTTCATTACAGAAATTTCTTTTACATAAAATAAGTGCAAACAAATTACATAATGAATCTCTAATTTTAAAATTATTTTGTTTTATTTTATTTTAGTTAACACTGCCAGCAACCTTCTAAAACCAGTCCCGAAGATAACGGAAACTGCAACCAAAAGGTCATTAAATTTAGAAGACTACAAAAAAAAACGAGGTCTTATATAAGCTCTTATATTATTTATGCAAAATACACATTATAAAAAAGAAGCTAAATAAATACAAATAGAAAAACTTTTTAGCACGACAAATGTTAACGAGTAATTTTGTTTTCTACCATTGTGTACAACGCTGCATCGAATGAATTTTAAAATACTTATTTTAAAATTGCCAGTTGTAGGAAAAAGGAAAATCATATAAGAAATACGTTAAACATACACAATGACTAAATCGCAAAAAAGAAGGCAAAAAACTCTAAAAAATTTACTCTAAAAATTTACATACATATATATATAATAATGGATGAATGTCAAAAACAGATGAGAACAACATGAAGCAAACAAAAACAATTTGTAGTATTATGTATAACAAAGCATAACAAACCAAAATGGCGTACGAAAATTGTAAACAGCTTTTGACAGTCACACATTACCACTAAACGAGAAAAAAATTAATCAGCTGTTTAGATGCATATACATGGAATAAATTTACTTTGTCTGATAACAAATATATTTACAGTTTTCTAAAAAAAAATGTTATACTTGCAAACTAAATAAAATATTAAGTAGCTTACAAGCTAGCAATATCTGCATAGACATTAATTTAATTAAATAAACCATTAAACAAGTTGAAAAAAAAACCAAAAAGGTTAAACAAAAGGCAAAACCAAAACCAACATCAAAGTACCTAAGTGGAGGTAATAAAAATACTAAATACATACATACATACATACTTAGATTAGATAAGTGATAGATCTGGTCCAAGGACCGGCACTGCGACATCTATTGGCACTTTTGTGCCATGGATCTCTAAATTAAACCAAGCGCTGAATGAATCTCCTTATGAAAGTCAGTACAGAAAAGCCCGCCTAATATCATCCGAACACACAAATTCAGAAAGAAAAACACGCCTTCTATTATTACATAAGACTATACATTCACAAAGAATGTGTGCCGGCACAAGAGTGAGCGAACTAAGTAGGTTACTTCTCCAAAGATGGTAGTTCAGTCCATAATGACCGGAGAGGAAACCAGTAACTAGCCGTAAGTCGTTCCTGCTGAAATTCAGGATGCCACTGTATGAAAATGGATCTCAATACATACTTACCTAATAGAGGGTGGCTTTACTCCACTCATATGTATGGACCAGTGTTTAAAAAACTCAAGTCAAAAGTTAAAAAGTCGCAAAATTTTAACTTTTCACTGCTTTTACTTTTCTCTGCTTTTTAAAATAAAACATTGGTTCTGTTGAAACTTATGAAAATAGCGGCAGTCGTATTCTAAATGAGAAGCAGAGAACTTATTCTAAAAACTTGTACAGTGCTTGCAACAATAATAAACATTTTCAACTTCATTTTTCTTCTGCATTTGTTCAGTAACAAAAGCAAAATCACAAGCAGTATATTTGTTTTTAAAAGTTGTCAGCAGTCGCAGTCTTATAAGCAAGCGTTCTTTTTGTTTTGTACATTTTTAGCAGAAAAATCTTCTCTTCTTAAATTTTTTACAGTTATACTTACTCATATACATAAGTACATAAGTATGTATGTATGTATGTTTATTTTATTAAATTTACTTTTCGAAAACGCAAAAATAGTTAAAAGAACAAAGTTTTTATTTTCATGAAATATGTATGTAAGTACATATGTATGTATTTACAATGTACATATGTCATGTTAAATATTACCAATCCGATGTATGACCTTAAAATTGTTTTTTATTTATTTCAATTTTAATTCTTTTTCTTTCTAATTGTTTTCGCTGCATTATTTGAGAAAATCGAGGACTCTGATTGAGACCGCTCTTCATTTAAATTATTTTATGCAATTTAAATAAATGCGTCTTTAAATTGGAAACTCCATTACTTTTAAATTTATGTTCCCATAATTTAAAAAATTTCATTTTTTGCCGCCATAGTATAATTATGTACATACTTACGCACATACATATGTACATACATATATTGATATCCCAAATGAAACTAAGAGTTCATTGTTAATCGTTATGTTTAAAAAAGCAGAATGAATTCTTTAAAAAAAAATCATTCGTCTAAAACACGAGAAGTAAGATCCAAAAAATAGTTTTTGCTTCTGCGACTGTTTGCGACTTGCAAAAGCAAATAGACTGATTGGACTTTTAGTTGTGATACCGATCAAAAGAAAAAAAAATCAAAATTTTTAAAAGCACTGCTGGGAAAAGCATCTCTCAACTGTTGCTTATTCCTTTTGTGATTTTGCTTCGAATGTAACTGTCGCTAATTTCAGAAGCACAAGCAGAAGTCAAATCAAAAGAAATGAAAGTTATTGCAGTTTTTTAAACACTGGTATGGACATAGTACTGTTAACAGTGTGTAGACACGACAATTTGAACATAGTGTTCAGTATTTATCGTGTATAGTATTTTTGAGAGAGAACTATATAACTATTTTTAACACTCAAAGAGAAATAAATGTATACATTTAATAATATCGTTCTCCTTATATGAATGACAACAATAATCCTACAAGCAGTAGGAATGTACAATATATAACTTTAGTTGCTGATGACGACAATAAAAAAAATGAATTAAACAAAAACCTGAATTTAACAGAAAACACAAATACTCGTGCGCGATCATTATCTCTGAACATGTTAAATAGTGATCAAGAAGCAACAACAATTGCACCCATCACCAAACTTGTCAGCTTAGCTGTACAAACAAACAATAAATACCCAGGTGACCAACGTGCACAAAATTGTAAATGCGGTGAGTACAATAAATGATAATAAAATTCAAACAGGAATGGACAGATACATAACCGTGTTAAAAAGGGGAAGAAGTCCAAAATCAGCTCAAATTGCTTCAACATCGAAAGTTCCCAGAGATGGAAAAAACAATATAATAAATTCCGAAAATCGTTTCGCGATTTTATCTGAACAAGGCGATGAAAACACAACTACAACAAGTTCGAGTAAGCCCCCACCCATATATTTAAGAGAGCAGAATTCCAGTTTGCTGGTTAAAAGTCTTATCTCATTAATGGGAGAAAATGAGTTTTTTGTAACTCCAATTAAGCGCGGAAACATCAATGAAACAAAAATTCAGGTAGCTCATGAAAATAATTACCGAAAAATTGTTTCAGATTTAGAATCTAAAAATAAAAACTTCTACACGTACCAATTAAAGAGTGCTAAAGGTCTAACAGTCGTAATAAAAGGTATAGACTCTAGCGTGGATCCAGAAGAGGTCAAGTCTGACCTTGAAAATAGTGGCTACAAGGTGAAAAATGTATCAAACATTAAAAATAGAGAAAAAATCCCCCAACCAATATATAGAGTCGAGTTACAGCCAGATGGCATAAAAATAAAAAAGAATGAAGCACATCCAATATATGACTTAAAGTACTTGCTGCATCGAAGAGTTACTGTTGAGCTTCCACATAAAAGAGCTGGACCTGTTCACAGTACTGCTAACTGTGATAAAATAAAAGGCAATCCCAAGGCGAAAAAATGTGGCAATTGGGGCGGAAATCACACTGCCAACTATAGAGGCTGCCCCCTTTACTCGTTTTTTAAGAATTCATCAACCAAAAAAACCAATGATACTCCCGCTCAGCCTAAAACCCCTATTAACTATCCACAGTTACCTCAACCGTCCACCAGCCAAAATCAATATTCAAACATTTTCAAGTCTAACGCGAGTAGTGCTCAACAAAAAGCTAACAAAAAATTTTCATACGCTAGTATTTTAAAAAGCAATCAGAGTACGGCGCAAAAACCGTAAATGTAAATGAAGATTCGGAGTATAATTTTAGTCGTATTGAAGCCTCAATTGAGAACTTAATACAAACAGTAAATACATTTACTCTCAACATGTCCTGTATGATGCAGGAAATGTTGAAAATGCAGTCTACCTTGTTGCAGGCTGTACTAAGCAAACCATGAACTTAAAAATCGGTTTTTGGAACGCAAACGGCATCTGCCAACATAAAAACGAAATAGAATATTTTCTTCAGGATAAACAAATCGATGTTATGCTTATCTCAGAAACTCATTTGACATCTCGAAGCTGTTTCAGAATTAGTGGATATAATTTTTACGACACCAAGGATCCCCGTGGCAGAGCTTGTGGTGGTTCGGGAATCCTAATAAAAACGCGAATAAAACACCACCTGTTGAATGATTTTTGTGAAGATTATCTTCAAGCAACGAACATCTGCATCGAAACTTGTAATATCAAAAACATCAAAAACTTGTAATATCATCTGTCTATTCGCCCCCCAGATTCTCAATTACCGAGAGTCAATATACGGCTTTTTATAAATCACTGGGCCTCCGTTTTCTAGCAGCTGGCGACTACAATGCTAAACACACATTTTGGGGTTCACGTTTAATTACACCTAAGGTACGAATTTTATTCGACACAATATCTAAAATGGGTTTGAATGTAGTTTCAAGTGGACAGCCAACATATTGGCCAACAGTTCGACAAAAAATTCCTGATGTTATCGACTTTGGAATTGTGAAAGGCGTGCCCAGAGAGATGGTTGAAGTTGAAGCATCTTTGGACTTATCTTCAGACCACTCGCCTACTATTGTCACTATTTACTCACACACAACATGTGATTTAGCGACGACATCTGCACGTATTAACTGGCTGAAATAGAAAAGGAGTGTACCAAGCAGCTTGGGAAAGTTTTGCAAACTCAAAAAACAGCTTCCCTTCAAAAATTCCTTCAAGAGCTAGATGCAACACCACAAACAGATTATTCACTGTGGCGTGCAGCCAGAGGACTAAAAAGGCCGGTGATATGCAAACCCCCATTACGAGCCCCAAATGGTGACTGGGCAAAAACTGATGCTGAAAAAGGTGCACTTTTTGGTAAACACTTAGAAAAAGTTTTCACTCCGAATATTTCTGCTGATATTGTTGAACTGCCACCAGTCGTCTCTTTACCAGAAATACCGATGAGATTTAACATGACGGAGATTGAAAATACTATTACTGGTCTTAACACCAGAAAAGCCCCAGGTGTCGACAAAATAAGCAACAAAATGCTTCAAGAATTGCCTTACCCTGCAAAAAGAATAATACTATTCATTTTTAACAGTATTCTACGCTTAGAACACTATCCTAAAGAATGGAAGGTTTCGCTAATTACTATGATACCAAAGCCCGGTAAGGATCATACAAAGGTTGAACCCTATCGGCCTATTAGTTTACTGTCTAACATTTCAAAACTATTTGAAAAGCTGTATATGAGCAAGCTGATGCATATAGTGACTAGTAATGGATGTATTCCAGATCATCAATTCGGTTTTCGCAGACAACATAACACAATTGAACAAACTCGCAGACTAGTGAATGTCGTTAGAGACACTTTTGAAAAAAAGAAATACTGCTCTGCGCTCTTTATTGATGTCTCACAAGCTTTCGATAAAGTATGGCACGAAGGCCTTTTCAACAAATTAACAAAAAATCTACCAGCAAACATCGTTAAGCTTTTAAAAAGCTATTTAATGGAACGTAAATTTGTAGCTAGGGAAGGGAATTTTTTAAGCCCTCCGCAGTCGATTGAAGCCGGAGTCCCTCAAGGCAGTATCTTCGGACCCTTACTTTATTTAATATATGCCTCTGACTTACCGTTAAACAGTAACATTCATACATCAACATTTGCGGATGATACAGCCTTTCTAAGCGTTCACGAAAATCCTGTAGAAGCTTCCCGCAACTTACAAGAATATATATCCAAACTGGAAAAATGGCTCAAACAATGGCGTATAAAAGTTAACGAGCAGAAATGTGCACACGTCACTTATACGTTGCGCAGGGAAACATGCCCGCCTATAAAAATTAACACCGAGACTATACCACAACACACTGTAGTCAAATATCTAGGCGTTCATCTTGATCGTCGTTTAACATGGAAATGGCATATAGACACAAAGTTAACACAAATGAAACTAAAAGCAGCCCAAATGAATTGGCTTATTGGAAGAAACTCTATACTAAGCCTTGACTGTTAACTTCTCTTATACAACGCGATCCTGAAACCAATATGGTCCTATGCAATCCAGTTATGGGGCACTGCCTCAGCATCGAATGTAGAAAGAATTCAAAGGCGACAGAATAAAATCCTACATTCAATAACAGCAGCCCCCTGGTATGTCAGAAACCATCGAATTCATAAAGACCTAGATGTTCCGTTGGTGAAGACAGTATTTTCAAAACACGCGAAAAAATATATAAAAAAACTTGAGTTGCACCCAAATCCACTTGCGCGCAATATTCTAGAGTATAGAGGCCACACCCGGATGAAAAGAAGGGACACTCTTTCTATCAGCCGTACACGAGAGATGTAAAACAACAAAAATTATCCGTTGAAATTAAAAATTTTTTTTAGCATTGGCTAAACTTATATTTAATATTTTTTAGATTTAAGATTTGAAAAACTTATTGATAATTTAATTTAAATAATTAAAGATTCAATAAATAATAAAATTATCAAAAAAAAAAAAAAAAAAAATTAAATGAATGAGTTTTTGATATTGCACACAGAAGGAGAAAAAAAAACACAAGTTATTCGTGTAATTGGTGTTGGTTATTCGCAGCAAAATATGTAGTTTATCTTTTGCATGCCGGTCGCAAATACTTAATACGTGTTTGTTATTATTGAAATAATTACTTTCAGATATAAGAAAATGAGTTGCGAAAGTGCCTCGGAGAATGTAAGTATTTACTCGTAATATGCAATTAGTGTATTTAATTTTTGGATTTAGTAAATAGTGGCAGTTTGATTAATAATTTTATAACACTAGGCAACAGCCATTTTGTTATTTGGCTCTAGCATACTTTTTCTCATGGATTTGGACCTACTGAACACGAAAATGAATTTTAAAAATTTTTCTGTCGATTGGTTTGCGAGATACAAATTTTTTAATTTTTTTTTTTTTAATTTTTGGAGGTACACTTACTATTTTGAGCATATCTTAAGTCTTCTTTGACCTATTTTATCCTACTACTACTCAAATTAAAGACAATTGAGCCGTCTACAACTTATTCTCAGAAAATTTTCAAATCGGGTTAGTAGTTTTGATGTTGGCGGCCTAAAAAGGTTAAAAAACTGCGTTTTTTTAGTAAAAATGTGGCTGAAAAATTCATATAAAAATTCATAGAAAATATAAAACGCGATGTTAACAGCGATTTTAATTTTTTTACGTATAGCTGACACTTTTCCAAAGAAAATAAGCCCTTACTTAACAAAATCTGATGACAAATGGCCGACTTATTATTTTTTTGGTAAACGACCGAAATTCCGCTATTTCACGATTTTTTGATTTTCATTATTTGCACAGCTTACCTACCCAACGCAAACGAATAAATACATTTGAACTTAATTTAAAATAAACAAATTAGTCTTCGTATATTATTTTTTAATTTATTTTTAAATTAAGCAAATCAACGCACAAAAAAAATGAGTAAAAACAAAGATATAAGTGTACATTTTACGCCATGTGGAAAAACTGCTGACTTCTTCTTTGTTTTTTGTATTCGCTGCAATCGGTCTCACGTATTAGGGTCCAAATATAGTCACCCATCATAGCCGTGTCATAGATGCCCTGATAGCGTCGTTCCATAGCCTTCAATTCCTGATGAAAGCGCTCGCCGTGTTCGTCGCTCACGTCTCCTAAATTCTCAGGAAAAAAATCCAAATGAGAATGCAGAAAGTGTATTTTAAGTGACATGTGCACTCCCATGGCTTCATAGTTCTTTACCAGATCCTCAACTATGTCCTTATAATTCGGGCTTTTGTTGTTTCCTAAAAAGTTTTCCACAACAAGCCTGAAGGAATTCCATGCTGCGGCTTCGATGGGTGATAACAGCTTTGGGAATTTTTCATCTTTCAACATTTTTTTTATCTCGGGTCCTGCGAAGACTCCTTCTTTAATTTTTGGCAGCGAAAGGTAAGGGAAAATTGACCGTAAATAGGCAAAAGCTTCACCTTCTTTGTCTAATTTTTTGACAAAATTTTTAATCAAACCCAATTTATGTGCAGCGGCGGAAGTATTATATTTTCACGGTTCTCTATTAGTGGTTTGCGCTGAACATTCGCTTCTCCAACTACAGGTTTCGTTCGTACCGGCCATTTTTTTTTTATATAATGCTGATCATCAGCGCGGCTATTCCAAAGGCACAGAAAACAGCAATGTCGCGTATAGCCTCCTTGGAGTCCACACAGGATGGCCACAACTTTAAGGTCGGCGCATATTTTCCAATTGTATTTCCTATACTCTATGCATTTCAGCAAAATGTCCATAGTTTCATAGTTCTCCTTTGAATGAACCGCATGAGCAATAGGAACAGATGGCTTTTCATTCCCATTATGTAAGAGAACTGCCTTCAAGCTCTCTTTGTTGCTGTCAATAAACAACCTCCATTCGTTGGGGTTGTGAATTTGGTGAAGCTCTTGGAACAAGCCTGAAATGTCGCTGCAAAAACATATTTGGTCTTTCTTTGTATAAAATTTTGCATACTCCTTGTGACGGTTTCTGTACGCTGATACTTTCACTTCTGAAGCCGCAAATCCACACTGTATCATCCGAGACGCAAAAACTTCGGATTTCTCCTTAGTGAGACCAAAATCGCGCACCCAATCGTTTAGTTCGGCCTGTGACAGTAATTTTCGCTTTGCACCCGGCTCAAATTCGCTTGCATTTGACTCGGACTCTTCTTCTGACGATTCTGCTTTTTGAAGAGATGCACCAGGGCACACTGGATATGGCACATCATGCGAATGTGGTACTGGAAGCGCAAACGATCCCACTTGAGCGTAGTTCCATTTAAAAAATCTTCCTACCCCACTGTTTGTGGTGAGGCAAAAATAACAGTCTGTGGAATGGCATAGCGGCTTTTTCCACATCATTGGTGTATCGAATTTCATATGGCGGCTAAAATTAAAATAAATTACTATATTCGCTATGTATAATGTGTTTAAATAAAAATTCTTACCTTCCGCCAGCTGCCCAGTTGGTTAAGATTATATAGCAAAGATCACACAGCGACTTAGGTGTCCATGGTTCTGTGATATTTGGTGAAATACCAAAATAATTCAAATAGTGCAATTGTTCTGCTGGAGTAAACTTGTGTGCGTGATTTTTTTTTATAAACTGGCCACAAACATTGCAGAAATTGTCTGGATCGTTCAAACACTCGAACACACGTAGTCTTTTACTCATTGTCTTCCTTGCGTTTTCTAAATATTAACTTCTTTACACTTTCACAGACAGTTTTGAAATGCAATTGATAACCGTGTCTCCTTATGTTTAAATATGTATGAGCATGTAGTGCTGTAAATAAATTAAAAAATAATATACGAAGACTAATTTGTTTATTTTAAATTAAGTTCAAATGTATTTATTCGTTTGCGTTGGGTAGGTAAGCTGTGCAAATAATGAAAATCAAAAAATCGTGAAATAGCGGAATTTCGGTCGTTTACCAAAAAAATAATAAGTCGGCCAGTGTCAGCTATACGTAAAAAAATTAAAATCGCTGTTAACATCGCGTTTTATATTTTCTATGAATTTTTATATGAATTTTTCAGCCACATTTTTACTAAAAAAACGCAGTTTTTTAACTTTTTAAGCCGCCAACATCAAAACTACTAACCCGATTTGAAAATTTTCTGAGAATAAGTTGTAGACGGCTCAATTGTCTTTAATTTGAGTAGTAGTAGGATAAAATAGGTCAAAGAAGACTAAAGATATGCTCAAAATAGTAAGTGTACCTCCAAAAATTAAAAAAAAAAAATTAAAAAATCTGTATCTCGCAAACCAATCGACAGAAAAATTTTTAAAATTCATTTTCGTGTTCAGTAGGTCCAAATCCATGAGAAAAAGTATGCTAGAAACAAATAACGGACAAAAGTTTGTTATTTGTGACCTAGTGTAAGTATCTCTGTAAAATTTTTAATGATCTAAGACCCGATTACACCCAAAAAATATAAAACACAATATATTGCTAAAATATCAAAAAATCGCAAGATATCGCTAATAAATTATATCGCAATATATATCTGAAAAATTATAAAAACGCAATATATCGCAAAATATTAACTGTTGATACCCCTGGTGAACGTTTTCTATATACTCACATAAGAGTGAAACACTAACAAAAAAACTCAATATTAAGAAGAGCGAAGTATATACTATACATAGTGAATTAACAGTGTATGAATTGTAGGCTGTGTGTCTAAACTAGAAAGCTGCAAAAATTGATGTGTAACTAAGAAGTTCACGTGTACTTCCAAAGCATGAACACTTACTCGAAATGAATTACAAGAAACAATGTTCATATTTTTGAGAACACCAAAAACTTGTTGTCACTTCTTGTTGTTACTCGACTTAGCGTGTGTAAGTTCACTGCTTGTGTGTTTTGCTATCATACTCGCAACATGTATGAACAGAACGAGGTGAACATAATGCGACAGCCAAACTTCACTTGGTACTTGCAGTACTACGTGAAGTTTGGCAAATAAAAAAAAAAATTCTTTCTGTTGAGTGTAGTAGAAAAATGGAATTAAGTGAGGCAAGTTTATACATAATCCGGATACCCGTGAAAATAACAAACTTTTGAGCAAACTTTTCGATTTCGAGGTGAGAGAGAAAAAAATCCTCTCTTGCTCACATCGAAATAAGCGTTTTTGGCTTTGCAGACTGAAATGTGTGAGGCTGCCATATCTAAATCCGTAGTTATAACTCGAAATTTTTAGTTTTACGGCAACTACTTGTAATTAGTTGATAATTTAAGGCGTATTTTTGCACATTTTTGCTTTAACAAACTTTTTTTGATGCATTTAACAAACTTTTAGTGGTTTTAAAATATTTTAAAATAAAACTTTATATAGAACAAAAAATGTTATCGATATTACTCTAAAATTATTAAAAGACAAAATAAATGTGTAAACATAATATTTTTGTACAAACAGTATTATACATATATGTAATGCTTGTAAAAAACAAACTCGGACCACTGTTGACCAAATATATGGAAAATAGGGACCTGTGCCAAAAAAGCGCATATGAGCTATTAAAGAGGAAGGTCTTGGCTACATTTTGGCGTTTTTAGTTTTTTCAAATTGACTTATTGTTTCGAACAAAATTTTTCAAACAAACTTTCACTTCAAGTCACGCACACCACTGTTGACCAAATATATGGAAAATAGGGACCTGTGCCAAAAAAGCGCATATGAGCTATTAAAGAGGAAGGTCTTGGCAACATTTTGGCGTTTTTAGTTTTTTCAAATTGACTTATTGTTTCGAACAAAATTTTTCAAACAAACTTTCACTTCAAGTCACGCACACCACTGTTGACCAAATATATGGAAAATAGGGACCTGTGCCAAAAAAGCGCATATGAGCTATTAAAGAGGAAGGTCTTGGCTACATTTTGGCGTTTTTAGTTTTTTCAAATTGACTTATTGTTTCGAACAAAATTTTTCAAACAAACTTTCACTTCAAGTCACGCACACCACTGTTGACCAAATATATGGAAAATAGGGACCTGTGCCAAAAAAGCGCATATGAGCTATTAAAGAGGAAGGTCTTGGCTACATTTTGGCGTTTTTAGTTTTTTCAAATTGACTTATTGTTTCGAACAAAATTTTTCAAACAAACTTTCACTTCAAGTCACGCACACCACTGTTGACCAAATATATGGAAAATAGGGACCTGTGCCAAAAAAGCGCATATGAGCTATTAAAGAGGAAGGTCTTGGCTACATTTTGGCGTTTTTAGTTTTTTCAAATTGACTTATTGTTTCGAACAAAATTTTTCAAACAAACTTTCACTTCAAGTCACGCACACCACTGTTGACCAAATATATGGAAAATAGGTACCTGTGCCAAAAAAGCGCATATGAGCTATTAAAGAGGAAGGTCTTGGCAACATTTTGGCGTTTTTAGTTTTTTCAAATTGACTTATTGTTTCGAACAAAATTTTTCAAACAAACTTTCACTTCAAGTCACGCACACCACTGTTGACCAAATATATGGAAAATAGGGACCTGTGCCAAAAAAGCGCATATGAGCTATTAAAGAGGAAGGTCTTGGCTACATTTTGGCGTTTTTAGTTTTTTCAAATTGACTTATTGTTTCGAACAAAATTTTTCAAACAAACTTTCACTTCAAGTCACGCACACCACTGTTGACCAAATATATGGAAAATAGGGACCTGTGCCAAAAAAGCGCATATGAGCTATTAAAGAGGAAGGTCTTGGCTACATTTTGGCGTTTTTAGTTTTTTCAAATTGACTTATTGTTTCGAACAAAATTTTTCAAACAAACTTTCACTTCAAGTCACGCACACCACTGTTGACCAAATATATGGAAAATAGGGACCTGTGCCAAAAAAGCGCATATGAGCTATTAAAGAGGAAGGTCTTGGCTACATTTTGGCGTTTTTAGTTTTTTCAAATTGACTTATTGTTTCGAACAAAATTTTTCAAACAAACTTTCACTTCAAGTCACGCACACCACTGTTGACCAAATATATGGAAAATAGGTACCTGTGCCAAAAAAGCGCATATGAGCTATTAAACAGGAAGGTCTTGGCAACATTTTGGCGTTTTTAGTTTTTTCAAATTGACTTATTGTTTCGAACAAAATTTTTCAAACAAACTTTCACTTCAAGTCACGCACACCACTGTTGACCAAATATATGGAAAATAGGGACCTGTGCCAAAAAAGCGCATATGAGCTATTAAACAGGAAGGTCTTGGCAACATTTTGGCGTTTTTAGTTTTTTCAAATTGACTTATTGTTTCGAACAAAATTTTTCAAACAAACTTTCACTTCAAGTCACGCACACCACTGCTGACCAAATATATGGAAAATAGGGACCTGTGCCAAAAAAGAGCATATGAGCTATTAAAGAGGAAGGTCTTGGCTACATTTTGGCGTTTTTAGTTTTTTCAAATTGACTTATTGTTTCGAACAAAATTTTTCAAACAAACTTTCACTTAGAGTCACGCACACCAATCTCTGTTGGTGCATAACGAATATATCAAATAAAATACTAATACATGTCCCAGTTTGTATTTTAGAATAAAATTGTTATGGTAGTATTAATAAAAAATAAAACAGATATCAAATGTGTTTTAGTAAAAAATTTTTAAAGGCCCTTATTTTGTAAAACGCATCACAGAAATGCATATTTTTAAAAATTTTGTTCATTGCTTTCATTAAAATTTTAGATGTTGTATGAAAAACAAAAACAAAATTTTTAAATATTGAATTTTTGTTTTTGCTTTCCATATAAAAGTCTCTTTGTGATGTCATTTTCAAAATTATGCCCTTAAAATTAATATCAAATTCGTTTTAAAGTTTAGTTAAGTTAATTTGTATAATATATGTATGTATAACAACCTATATAATATCAAATCCGTTTTAAATTTTAGTGAAGTTATATCTATAATATATGTATTATAACAACTTTTATAATTCCTTTCGTATTTTTTGTGACGATTTGTTGAAAAAAAAAGGTTTCCAGCCCTGTGCGCATGGAAAGTCGCTTTAATTGTCATGAAAAGCGTCCATATGCATCACATTTTCTGCAAATATATAGCAAGTGGTGTCAATATACTTATATTTCTTTTGGCTTAAATATAGTTTATTTATGTACCTGAAATATTAAAACTATTTTTAAGAATAAATTTGTTTAAAAATTAAAAATAATATCCTATCCGATGAAGAATCTAAAAATAGGGAAAAAATGTTATATACAAAAATTTCCGGCGATGTATAGTTTCCGAGTTATGAGCAATTTATATTCCAGTACAAGAGAATGATTATATGGTGTATTTTTAAAAAAGCTCATATGTATATATTTTATATAAAATTATTTTTAATTTTTTTTTGGTTTACTTATATTGAATTAAAAAATTTTAATTTGTTTTAGTTTTGTTTTTTTTTTAATAAAAATATATAACAATCATTGTGTACATATCTACTTAATTCATAAGAATAATATAATATAACGATTGGTGGCTAATGTGGGGATTTTTTTCAAACTCCTTTTCCATGTGTTTATATCAAACAAATATTGGTTTTTATTTCCGAATTCGGTAGATAAGATATCAAACTTAAGTTCAAATAAGATTTTTTGCAAATTTTAGTTTTATTGTGTAGTAAATGAGATTCTATTTGCTTTCACACAGATTAATGCAGTCGGAATTAAAACAAAAAAATGTTCGGAAGTGAATATTAGGACACAAAAATATTCGGAAGAGATTCACTTTCACACGGATGTGAAACTCATGACAGACACAATTGTTTTTCAATAAAATAATTTCAATAATTACACAGGTCAACAGTGAAAATGGACTTGAATAACACTATATAAAATGTAATATATTGTGTGTGCACTTTTTGTCTTCTTTTTTTTTTAAGTAATAAGCTATTATTATAATTCCGAAACCGTTGAGTGTTATTAGTAAAAAGTAAAGCATTACATATAATTAATTATAAAGTTTTGGTATCGAATGAAAAATTATTTCTTGTGCCGCTAAAAAGTATTGTCACCAGTAAAGTATAATGTTTGTTTTATATAAATTAGTTTATTTTTAACCAATAACAATTTTAATTAAGCGGGTTTTATTTCAAGAGTAATCGTGCCTGTCATGAGTACCGAACATTTTCAATTAGAATGAAAATTTCCGAACCACATGAAAGACACGATTATTTCAATATTTAAAAAATGCATAGTTTTCCACACAACCCAAGAGGTACTATGCTAAGTGCGTTGCCAATTATTTTTTATGGCTGGCGTCCCCAGTAGGCCTACATACCATATTAATATTATAAATAACTACTTATTTCTATATCACAGTATTTTTCATATTGCTAATATGTTTTGTGAAATTATTTTACATTTATTGCTATTTTCTAGCCAATGTTTTTGTTTGCATCTTTCGAAAATATAGTAATGACATTCTTTACATACAGTTATTGTACTTATCTTTGTGGATTTTAAATGTCCACATTGTACACAAAATCTAGTTTTGCAACCTTGATGTTTTATCAGTAAGTTTTTCAAATTTATCCGATAATTAGATAATTATCCGTTCTTAAGAATTTTGCAAGCATACATTAAAACAAATACGCCACAACTTGTTTTATCTCTTTGTAATTTTACTACTATCGACTTCATTATATTCATTCAAAGAAGTAATAGTATCTTGAATTTCCCTTTTCAGCAATGTCATCTGCAGCATCCAAAATTTGCTGTTTTCTGAACAAATATGCTTTACATTTCTTTAGTTTACTTTTTACAACATGCCTTTTTACGCCTCTTATTTGACCTACTTTTACCTCATTTTCAGCATGATGTAAGTTTTTTGTTCTATAAACAATTACTTCGCCTTGAGGTCTGACATTAAATCGATAAGTAGTACAATCACTAAATTTGCAGTAGGCATATAACAATATTTTTTTGAGACCATACTTTATGTTGTAGAAACATAAAATACAAACATTATTGTGTTTCAAATACTCTTCTCTTACTAAATCTTCAAGCAATTTTTTCTTGGTAAATTTATCTAAATTTAAAACTTTTTCATTCTTTAGATTAACACGAAAGGAACAGTCATTGATATTAGCTTTGAATCTTCTGTTAAGTTTCGTGTGTTTAGATTTACTACGTATAACATTTCTATTACACTTTTCATACGGATTTGGATTTTTCCTGTATTTAATGAAATCAGAAACATTTTCAGAATTATCTGTTAAGTTAAACGGTCCAAGGGTATGATCACGTTTCTCGTTTTTAGATATCGAAATTTTTTCCAAATCCTTCGAAAAAGAGTTTTTCCCAGATATTTTACTATCTGCAGAATGCTCGACAATTTTAAAATCTTTTTCAAACTTGCTCTCTTCTAAAATTTCTTTTAAATAGGTTTTAATTTCTCCTAGATTACTCTCATTTTTTGCAAAGATTTCTTTAATATTATTTTTAATATCGATAACAAATGATTTTAGGTCTGTAGCTAAATCTTCATTTGATTTTTTAATAATATTTTCTGTGATATTCTTTACAATATTTCTCAATTCTGAATTAACACTTATTGATTTATAATCATTATCTTCCGATTGTTTAATACTTATATGAGAATTACTTTTAACTTTTATAATTTCTTGAGTTTCAGACTTAAAACTATGCTGTTGTTTATTAGCATTTCCAATTTTATTTGAGTTATCTTCAATTTGCAAACTTTGGTCAAGATCGGATAACAAAGCCGATATTAAGGTTTGTTCCATTGGAAAACTCTCAAAATTTTTTTTTCATCATCTAATAAAACAATGTTTTCAATATGTTCAGGTATATCGAAATCTGAAATTCTCAAATCTCGACTTTCTAATAAAACATATTGTCCTATATTTTCATTCGTTTTAGAATAACTTCTCAAACTTTCTAAATTTGAGCAATTTAAAATAAAATTTCTTAAAACTAAATTCTCCAACTTTGGTTCTCTCATGGTTCCTATAATTGATAAAAAAAAATCATATAATATGATAACGTTTACATAAAACTGCTTTCTTAAAAAAAATTAACATAAAAATATTTCGCATAATTGAATAACATTCATTCTTTAGTTTATCAATATTCATGGACTTTGATTCTAATAACAATATACATACATACACACATATTTCACCATTTTTAATGGCTTTTAATGTTACCATTTTCATGGCTTTTGAATTTGACCATTTTATGGGATTTTTAATTTTACCAATTTAATTGGTTTTTATTTCACCATTTTAATGGATTCCGATTTTATTTTTTTTAATAAGAAATTAGATTCCAAATTTATATTAAAAACTAAAGTTATAAAAAAATTTTTGGTTGATCTCTATTATTCGTTATAACATGCTTTGACTTTAATATATGTACAACGAAACAATTACCAGTTTTAAACATAGGTTGTTTAATAATATTTCAAATTAAAATTTCTAGCTGTTATGTTTTGTATTTTTTTTATTATTTCCATTCTAACACCCAATTCACACCATGAAATAAAACTCACGATTTTTCTTTAGTTCTCTTCAAAAGTTGCTTCTAAAAACTTTACAGATTCATACAATGATTTTTCCCCATTATTTAAATGTTGATTTTTTTCTCCGTAATCGGTTATTCTTCTTTACTTTATTATTTGTATAAAAACAATCTGACATGTGTACATATGTACATAAGTATGTATGTACATCAATTTGTTATTTCCGTACAAACTTCGTGCAAACGAATATGCGTATTGCCACATGAAAATGAAATATGAAATAAAGCAAAATAACAAAAAACGAATATGGGTAAAGAAAAATATAAGAAAAACTCACGGAGAACTGACAATGTGAATTTTTTGTTACCCCTTTTGCTTCTCTACCCCGTTCGCTTACAAACACAAAATATCGTGAAATAAAATTCATATAGAATTTCATGGTGTTAATTGGGTGTAATATGCTTAATTATCATAATTCGTGATAATAAGGTTTGACTGTAACATAAGTACAACGAAACAATCACCCCTATCATGAATACTTTTTCCCACAAAACTTTTACCAAAGACTATAAATATATAAAGATGTAACACTGCCATACATTGTAAGGCAAATGCTTAATTTGCTGTTGGTTTTAGTACAAAAACCATGCTAAAACCACTTTTTTCAAGAGAGTCATTTATTTTCTCTGTGTTCATACGTTTGTGTCTTCGCATACACAAGTATGTGTGCATGTGTGTACATTTAATAAACAAACGAAAGAATCCATATAAACAAACAAAAAAACTTTAAAAATTATTTAATTATTTAAAAATTATTAAATATGTACCAATCACCAAAAATAATTACATTTCTTGTGCTTAGATTTTAATAAATAGTTTTCTAATTTTCTTGACCTTTTTAATTTAATTGTATAATAATTTAATTTAGATTTAGATTTTAATAAATTTTATAATAGTTTTGTAAACAAAATAATAAATTATATGGTTTTCGAACTCAGGTAAGCTTACGTTTTATTTGATTTATGCATATATGTACATAGATATTCTAACTACATATACAATTGAAAATTCTAAAATAAAATATTTAATAAAACAAATGAGTATACATAGTTCGGTGCGCATCAACATAAATGCAATAGTACAATAACAAAAAACGTAATTTTACCCTACAGCCATAGAAATCGGTCGCATTAGCTTTGCACTGTTTATTTGTACATGATTTATATGAAAACAAGAAACTGCTTTTAATTGTTAATATTGAATGTGCTTTGCACAAGAATTATAACACACACAAACACATTTCTCAATAAGCATCATTTATATGTGTAAACAACAAAAAAAAACACAATTTCTGAAATCAGAGATGTAAAGGAATGATTAAAATTTAGTTTTTAATTCAAAATGATTTACAAAAAGTTCAATTGATTAATTTTACACAAAATGTGAATTGAATTAAAACACGAATGCATTCCTCATGAATTAAAAATTCTCGCATTCATTCACATTACTAAAGAGATTAATTGGATTAAAGTTTGAGTGAATTCATTGGTGATTTATAGCAAATCGATTTTTTAATTCAATGGTTTTACTAGGATTAGGATCATTAGTAAAAAAACTGTTGAATGTTTTAACAAAAATTTCAAAAGCGTTTCTGATTCGTAGATTCTTTCAAAAATGAATCATTCCTTTACAGCTCTGCTACTGACCTATTTTTGAAAATTGTAAATTTATTTTACACAAACAAAAAGCCTGTTGTGTTTTTATTTTTTATGTTGTTGCCGAGATTCATATACTTGTATAAATATACTTTGAAACAAATCTAGTTTACCGACGCAGCTCCAAATGAAAAAAAAGAATAAGATCCTTATTAACAGAGTTATGTGCATTTGAAGAATATATAGAACAGTGTATGCACTTAGTACTTCCCGTCACGACGATACATAGAACATAATTTTTTTTAATATCACTCAAATCTTTTGCATTTTAACAAATCCATTAAAATCTAGTCAAAAGCTTTCAAATGAAATTAAAGTTGGCCTTATAGTACGTTGAAATATGTAAAGCGAAATCTTTTTTTCATTTGGAGCTGCTTCGGTAAACTAGATTTAATATTTTTTCTTACACTTTTCTTTTTCTTAAAGTACGAAATCTTTCTTCCCGGCCTCTCAAAGTTGTTTCCACGGCTTTATTATTTCGCTTGACGTCCTTCCCAAAATTTTACGCGGCTTTCTTCTAAAAAGTATAAAAATTATGTATTAAAAATTTATATTTTAAATTACACATCTATACTTACTTACATACAATTAGTTGTTGCCTTCTTAACGATGCAAACGTCCTTCAATTAATTGTTTTCTTACACTTTAATAATTTTTGTAAATGTTTCTTTTCGGCTTTTTCTTTTTGCTAATATGTAGATATAATTATATGTACTCTGTTTATCGTAAAAATAAACTTTGCAGGATCAGTGGTGTTAGCTTAGAGGTTTTCAATCATAATTTTATTATGTATATTCAGTTCTGAAAATCGCTAGCAGCTACTACTGTTTGTCTGGCAGCACCTTTTTTGAAACAGAAGAGAGCAAACAAAATTTCTGTACAATTGCCATGTTTGCTCTCTCAGTTTCGCAAAAAGTTTGTTCAAAAGTTTGTTATCTTCTCGCAGGTATAATCCGGTATGTTCTACATTCCGAGTGAAATTTTCACTTCTGAATTGTCAAAGCATTGTTGCTGTAAATTTTTATTTTTACCAACAATGCTTTGAACAATTTAGAAGTGAAAATTTCACTCGGAATGTAGAACATACCGGAATATTATTTATTTAGATTTTTGTTACTTAGTTACTAATTACTTATGTTTAAAGGTATTAAAAAATAGGCATTTTTTCCTTTTCAAAAAATGTTAATTGAATTTATGAAAAAAAATCATGCATATGTATGAATAATTTTTCCATTATTTATTTTGAAGACTTAAAACGCCGGCATATTAGCCAATGTGGATATAAAGGCTAAAATTAAAAATTTTTAATTTTCAGCATTGCATGAAAAATTCTTGAAGTACCACATGAAGTGAACATATGTAGTTTTTAAGGTACTTCTTTTTTGTTGGCTACGGTTTTGTATGTTCATATTTTTTCGGTACTCATTTAATTTGCGGTTGCTACTGGTTAGTACTAGTAGTTGCTACTGGTTAGTAGTATTTGTCAAACAAACAATCTCTTCTCTTCACTGCTTGTGCTTTGAGCAACAGAGCAAATATCTACTGTATTCGACAGCGAGTTTCACATATGAAGAAAAAAGTTACTCGTTGCAGCCCTTTAGTCTAAAGGTATAAACACATTCGCCACAGCACGAACACAGGAACACAAATGCTGCTAGCTACCGTTGTAGCCGTTTAGCCAGCTACTTAATTATTTTGGAAACGACAGATACACAGTAAACAGCTGATCCTGAATTGTTGCAACGATTCATTTATGTATATTACAGTTGTGCATATTCAGCGCTTTTACTTTTTTAAAGTTCGCTGGGACGAATTGAATACGGCGAATTGAATTCGCCACTCACATCACTTTGCATGGATTCGCTTTGACATAAACCGAAAAAATTCATCTCATGGATCTCTTTTGTCTCCGGAGTTACGGATTTCAAAACTTATTTTTTATTGGCCATAAGTCCTAGAATATGGAACGGATATGAGCGATGTGGATATCACTCTAAACTTCTCTAAAATACCGTTATACTGGTATACAAATTTTTTAAAACAATTTACCCATTGCGAGTGAAATTCAATTTTAAAATTTTTTTATCTGACTTTTCAATTTTACAAAGAACTTACCATGCTTTTATTTGGTGTATACGTGAAAGCTGTCACCGATGAAATACGTAAGTTATACTTCTTTAATGATGATTTTAATTTAATTAAATGAGTTATTTAGAGCATTTTGTCGTTTATATTCGTTCTATATTGTAGGACTTATGATCAATAATATATTGAAGTTTTGAAACCTGTAACTGCGGAATCAAGAGAGAGCGCCGAAAAAATTACAAAAAAATTTTTGTACATATGAAAAGTAATATTATAAGGCTCAAGTTCAGTTTTATTGAATTAATGAAATATCAAAATTCCTAATAGTTTTTTTATGTTGAAAAATATTATTATTTATATCCAATCAGTTTTTAGCAGAACGTATCAGTACTGATTTCAAGGCCGCTACACCTCTCATCAGCGTTCAATTGTCCATCTTTACAATTTTCGTAAAGTGGATACAAATTGAGAAGAATATCAACTATTTAACCAGTTTTCAAGAGAAATAGAATATGAGAATTAATTTTTAATTCATTTTTTTTATTCTACCTTGAAACAGTGCTGGTTAGTACGAAATTCCCTCATCACTGTTTGGAAATTACTAATAATCAACACAAACTCGTAGTCTGTTATCATCAAAGTATTCTACTTTGTAATTTAACGTTTTTGTTGTTGTAGTCGGGAAATTCACATACATATTACTGTGACCCTTGTTATTAGGGTATTTATAGCAGAGATCGGCAACGAGTGCTTAATTTTCTAGTATACTTGATCATGCACATTGATTTTTATGATCTAATCGTTTTCGTTCAAAAGCAAAAAAAAAAATACTTGTTTATCCAACCGCTCGTTTCAAACATTCAGTTTTATTCTCTTGTTGTTTTATGCAACAAGCATGATCGAGCTTAATTATTCCCTAAGTCTGGGTTCACACGTGAAAGTTTTCTTTCATGAAAGTGGTAGTTTGTTGGTGAGAGGGGAGAGAAGAATAGTACCCGACACCATTCTTCTCTCCCCTCTCACCAACAAACTACCCACTTTCATGAAAGAAAACTTTCACGTGTGAATCCAGACTAACGTTCAATTTTAAGAACAACACAAACGTGTATTATTCAATTATATACTCGTTCGCTTTTTATGCACAAGCAGAAAATTCATCAACAAGTATAAATCAGACTTCATCAACAAGTATGATCGATCCTACTTATTCCTTCTCTGATTTATAGCTCGTGCCCAAACTGAATTAATACTACTTTTCCTATGTACATCAATATAAGTTCGAATAATAACTACGTTTATTGGTAATAATACTAATAATATAAAAATAAAAAAAAAAAAAAATTTTAGGTAAAAAAGGGCTATAACCCTGTGAGTTTTTTTTAATCTTTAACAATGTTGGTATTTTTGACTCAAGTCAATCCTTATATATATATAAAAATGACATGTTAGTTTGTTTGTTTGTTTGTTTGTTTGTTTGTTTGTGTCGGCTTCAGAAGAAAACTACTGAACCGATTGTAATGAAATTTGGCATGTAGATAGAGAATTTTCTGGAATGAAAAATGCGACCAATGGCATCTCGATTGGATGCCCCGCCCCCATTTACGCCCAATTTTTGTGAATTTCAGATTTTTCAATATATTTGGTTGTTTGTTACTGTATTTGGATGTTTGTTACTATATTTGAATGTTTCTTACCGATTACCATAAAATTTGCCATCCGCATCTTGATTGGAAGCCACGCCACTTTTACGCCCACTTTTGTAAATTCAATGTTCTTCAATATATTTGCCTGTTTCACATGGGATACATATAGCAACTTTTGTGGAAGTGAATATAGGCCTTACCGCATTCGGATTTGATGCCCCGCCTTTTTTACGCCCACTTTTGTTAGTTTGTGTCGTTTTCACGCCAAAACGATGTAACCGATTCAAAAGGAATTTGGCACACAGTGAGTTTTCTGGAAGGCAATATAAGCCATACCGCATCTTGATTGAATAGTGGCTTTACGCCCACCTTTTTTATCAATTCGACATTTTACAATATATTGGTTGTTTGTTTTCTTTAACATTCCACTTTATATCTTTAAAATATCTTTCTTGAATTAAACGCCGCTGAATATTTTAACAAATTAAACATCAGCTAAAATTCTACTGTTTTTTTCACTTTCCATATGATTTAAATACGTCCCACAATGATTTACACAAAAACAAAAGCTAACATACTGACAAAATTATCACTGCATACCTTAAGTCATATATCAACTAAAATACAGTCCACTTTTATTAACACTTTTTAAACCAGTAATACTCTGTGCAAAATTTTAAATTATTTGGCATACTTTTAGGAGCACAATTAATTAAAGCAATACAAATCAAAAATGGAATAGTGAAAACAATCAAAATATATTTCATCCTCACATTATTGCATGTTGGCAAATATTTTACTAATTCGAATATAGATCTGTAATATGGTTTTGTCACTGCTTCGAAATTAATCTTTCACAGCAGGTACAACGTTACACAAATATAAATATACCTTATATTAAAAGTTCGTCACATTTAACGGATCAGTATTCGGGTGCATTGCGTTTTTCTATCTATAACTTTTGTAATGGATTTGAAATCAATTATAATTGATGTTTTTAATCAATTGGTGCATTTCATTACCATTTCAATTGTGCTTTTTTAATAAAAACAAATAACATGCCCCTAAAATCAATGGAAACTTCCCATCTATGTTTCAAATAGAATCCCTAAAGTATGCACCATTTTTTGTACTTTTACCATATCTCTTTTATCACGTTAATTAAAAAAACATCTGTTATTGTTTTTTTGGAACATATGAAAACAAAAAAAAAACACATTAGTTACACATTAAAAAGTTAACAAAATTAACTCACAAAAGCACTTATAATATACATTTTTCCAAAACAACAAATAAAAACAAAACAAATACAAATTCATTAGCATCGAAAATTTACTAAGTTTTTAAAGTGACACACTTTTACCGATATGCCGAGCAGAAAGAAATCAGCTTTAGGCAAAGTTTCAAAACAAGCCATTGCCATTCGAAATGCCAGAAGTGCTGAAACATCCCGGCAAGCACAAGAGCGACGTACAAATCAATCAGAACGCCAGCGTTTGTTACGAGCTGCCGAAAGATCAGAACAGACTGAGGTTCGCCGCTATGTTGAATCTCAGCATCGACATTCGTCACGGGTTGCTGAAAATGAAAGCGCAAGAAACAATCGTCGGTCACAGCAAGCCCAACGTCAAGCTGATTTAAGGGCGTCAGAAACTCCTGAACAAGTATATAATCGACTTTCTCAATACTCTTTTTTATGCTTCTTTTTGGGGAAACCCGGGCAACGCCGGGTACAAACAGCTAGTATTCTATATAATAATAAAGCTAATAAAAATTCTTGATGCATATATATTAAAACATTTAAATTTTGTAATTTTCTTTTTTATTTTACAATAAAAAATATTTCTAATCCCTAATTTGCTTCACAAATTTTGTTATATTGTCAACATTGTTTTGGTTTTGTGGCCATCAGAAATAGAAATTAGTTTAATTCGACTACACGACAAAAGTAGCATGGACAAAAACCTGTTGCCGTGTTGCCTTGCTGTCTTCAATATAATCATTCTCATATGCACACATGTATTCTAATTTTGACAGGTGGTAGTCGGTAGCCTGCTGTGGCGAATGTGTTTAATGCTTAAACAATCATTTTGTCTTCTTTGAATGTTGTTTATGTTGTAGCCATAAAAACATTCAGAGTAATCAGAATCTTTAAAAGAGTGCGACAAACTCAGACATTCATATGAATGTACTTACTAGGCTTTTGCACTAAGTACATTTAAATTCAAAAACATTTGCTTTTTTTAAAAATTCTCAGAGTAATTCCAAGGATCAAAGCAAGTAAATACAAAAAAAAAAAAAAAAAAAAAAAAAAACACAAAACATTTATTCTCTTTATACGCTCAGAGTATTTGTATTTACTCATTCTTATTCACTACTCGTATAAGTAGAGTAAAGTAAACATTTTTTTTTTGCTAATATTCTGTAAGTATTTTGCAAGGTTCTTATTTTACCATGTGGGTATTTTAAGCATTTTCTTGGTTTTTATTTTTAGCATTGATTTAGCAGTTAATTTTATGGAATATACATACTATGTACATACCTATCTAAGTATATACAACTATTGAAATGTTGATAATTTGATCTTAACATCAAATTAAATAAAAGCGAAATTTCATACAAACCAAATAAAACTTACAAAAATACTTAAGTGTTTTAGTAAATAGTTTAAGTAGTGCTTGTCTTTACTTAATGTGCTTGGTTCTTATTATGCTTAGTTCTTACATGCTTTAATACTTGCTGTATTTCGTACAGAAACAGTATTTATTGTGTTTGTTTCTTAAGGTACGGTCACATCTGGCAAACATTTGCCCAAAAAAGCGTAACCACTAAATACTAATGAAAAAACTTTTGATTTAGATACCTGTTTATTACGTTAAATAGTTTCCTATATAATTTATAGAAAATGTAATAGAATCTTATCTTATTAGATGCTGTTTAACTTAATAAATAAATGCATAAATCAAAAAGTTTTTCATTGGTATTTAGTAGTTACGCTTTTTTGGGCAAATGTTTGCCAGATGTGACCGCACCTTTATAATAGAGAACAGACGAAGGTATAGTAAAGAGAAGGTATAATAAAACAAATACACGAAAAAAGAGAATATGGGCCTGTTCGTAAATGCAAAACTGCGCTGCATATTGTGCGCAGTACGTTCATATATGCAAATAGTGGCAACTCTGCAAAAGGTATGCGTTCAAAAATGCATCGCTGCAGTATATTATGCGCAAATAAACACAAAACACTAATCATAAAAATGGCTGATGCAACGGAAATTTTTTATTTTATATTGGCAGTGCAAATTAATCATATTATGCAGCGCAGTGATGCATTTACGAACAGTCCCTATATTTAAGTACAGTGTAACCTCGGTGAACGCAACCAATAGAAATTTTGGACTGTTGCGATAACTGAGTTGTTGCGCAAACCAAGTCACAAATTTCTAGTCATATTTTTCTATTTATTTTAAACCAATCAAGAATTTTATAAAAAAAAACTAAAGTTAACTTTTAATAATCGTATTTATTTGATTGAAATAAAGAATAAAAACACAAAAACAAAATATACTTCTAATAAAAAATTAATAAAATACACATTCAAGATTCATGTTTTTAAGGGAAAAGGTCTAAAAATTTTTTTTATTCTATCTACTGTTGATTTGTGAACCTTGTATTCATTACATATCGTTTTGACAGGTATGCCACTTTCAAGTTTCTTAAGAATATCGCTCTTTTCTTTTATTGTTAGTTTAACAAATTTTGTCACGAAAGGCATTTTTGTTATTTTCATGAAAGAACCATTTATAAACAAAGAAGTTTCTAAACTAAATTGATTTCAAAAACAGAAGTAATACGCACAAAATATTTGTCATTCTTAGAATAACGATAAATCAAAAAGACTATTGCACTTAAGCATAAGATTTTACATACACAAGTTTTGAATTTATTTATCAAAAACCAAACTAAAAAAAAAAAACAGCCTTACTTGTTTTGCAAAGTTGCGTTAATTGAGGCTTTGTTTTTTGAAAAGTTGCGTTTACAGTCACCAATGTTAAGAAATTGGGTGTTGCGTTAAGCGAGGGGTTGCGCATATCGAGGGTTGCGTTCAACGAGGCTACACTGTATTTGTTTTTTGTACTTTTGCAAAAGCCTAGTACTTACATAAACATGTATATTTGAATGCCAACATATACATACATATAATGGTAATATCTAAAAATTATAAGTATATGCTAAGAATATTTCATAAAAATAGAAAAACCAAAATCATAATGAAAGTGTCTAAAGTTAAAATAAGAAAAATACTTACCTATGTATGTACTTACATAGGCCGCTATTATGATTCACAACTGAATTGATAGTTGAGTTGTAGTTGTCAAATTCTTATTATGGATTACAACTCAACTCAACTTCCAATCAGCTATTCAGTAGGTTGTTTTCGTTCAGTTGTTAGGAGTATTATGATTTACAACTATTCTGAGTTTATTTGTATAAGCTGTCAAACTGCGAAATCCATTGTGAACAGATGTGTTGTTCAAAAATATTTAAACCTTCACCTAGATCATTCAGCAAATAATCTAAAATTATTAATGAATTTAAAAATATATGAGTAGCCCATATTGTTTTCTTTAATGCATTTACATACGTACTTGGCAGTTGGGAAATCCAATGAGTTACTTCGACTACTAATGCTGCGTCGGTACGCATAAGATCCACATTTTCTTCCTCAGAATCTACCGAAAAAGACATTTCGACAGATACATATATCCATTTTTATAAATTAATTTATATAAAATTTTCAAAAATATTATCAACACACTTTAAAATACATGCATGCATATTTTTGACAGGTTGAGTTGTAATCGATAATACCGATTTGAAAAATTTCAACTGAATTACAGTTGAGTTGTAAACCGAAATAGGGGCATTATTAACTTGGTTTTTATAATGCAAAATAAAATTAATTATTCTAAAAAAAAGTATAAAAAGTGCGAACCCTTAAATAAAAATATAAAAATCATAAAATAAATTATTAGTTTATTTCTTGATTATTTTTCTTCGATAAATGTAAACGTAGCTTCATGTACATACATATGTACATACTTAGTACTTTTAAAAAATATAATACACACGAAGATTCATAATGATCCATGTGTCGTTTATAAATTTCCTTTGAAATCTCTGAATCAAAATTTCCACTTTCCCACAACTAAACACTATCCATTTAAGTTACTTGTGTATTTTTAAATTAAAATTATTAAAACAACTCTGCAAGCCTTTCGAACGTACTACATAATACGATTTTATTTTCGATTCGGAAATTCCTTTCGAAAGCATTTTCGATTCGAATCGAAATACATAATAACCCCCCAGGATTCTTGTTTATACACAAAATTTAAAGATATGTTGATGATGTTGTGATCGCAGGAGATAATATGTATGATATAGACTTAAAATGAATCTGAGTTCAGTTTTCCAAATGTCAGATTGTGGCCATCTGCAATATTATTTAGGAACAAAAATTGCATACGATCGAAAAAATAGAATAATAAAACTAAGCCAATACTCAAATATTGAAAAGATTTTAGCTAACAGAATGCAATCCATCAAAGACTCCTCCTATGGAAAAAGGTTTATACCTACCACACAATACTTCTAATGAAGCAACTAGAAACCGTTATCGTGAAATGTTGGGCAGTTTAATGTATCTCATGTTAAGTGTTCGCCCATGTTATCAAACTTGATATATGAGTCGTTTTCAAAATAACCCCAGTGATATTCATTGGACAAGTCTAAAACGTATAGTTCGTTATATAAAAGGTTCAAATAATCTTAAACTCATTTATAAAAGCCACTTTTTATGATGACGAAGTTACTGGATTTGTAGACGCCGACTGGGCTTCCGATACTGCAGATAGAAAACCAGTTAGTGGATACTTACTTAAAGCATTTGGTTGTCCTGTATCTCGGAGCAGTAAGAAACAAACTGTAGTTCATATGTCGTCCAGCGAAGCAGAATATATTGCTCTTAGTCATGCAATTTCTGAAGCTATTTGAATAAGAGGTATTTTAATTGATCCTTACATACTTTCAGACGACAAAGCAGTAACTATTTATTATAAAGATAATCGTGGATGCATTAGAATAGCAAAGAATTCCGAAACCAAACTCTCTAAGCATATCGATGCCAAATATCATTTTATACTAGACTTCATTTCAAAACAAATTATCAATTTGGAGCAAACTTCAACCGAAGATCAACTCGCTGATATGTTTACAAAGGCATTAGAAACAACAAAATTTAAGAAATGTCGAACAGATCTACAACTCTGTAATTGAGAGGGATGTTAAAATATACTTGTTATAACAATACTTGTTAATATTATATATTTTTCAAACACATAACATATCATTTATAAGTAATTTGTTTATATAATTTTTTCACTTACTTCTTTCTAAATACTTCAATTTTTATAATATTATTTTTAATAAAATAATAAATAAAAAACCTGCGTATTTAATTATTTATTTCCTTCATCACAATACATGGGAAGCCTGTACGGCCAATGATGCATGTATTTTTAGATGAATATACATGTCCCATTAAAAAACTATTTTTTTTTTTTTTTTTTGTAATTTTATTATTTATTGAATCATTAATTATAAATTGAAACATCATTAGAATAGGGAAAAGGGAGAAATTAACCGGGGAGATTTAATTTATAATAGAGGAACAGGGAATTGTTATTCATAATTGGGCTGTATTATATTTTAAATCGGTGGCATCGTGGGTTAAATAATGGCATAAACCCAAAATAAAAAGTAATTGCCGAATAATTACTCTGACCAAAAAAAAAAGGAAATTCTGTCACGGTATGTCGACTTTTTTTTTAGATAATTTGTTAAAATTTTTCTTTATTGTAAAAAATTATATTATATATGTAAATGTTTTTCTTGAAAATATTAAAACTCGATTAAATAAAATAAGTGATGTGTAACGAAAGATTATTCATCACGTCGACGAGTAATCCTGCTAGAAATCACCGATGTACATGTTGTTGAATTTATTGACCTACAAGATGGTGGTTCCCTCTTTAAGCGTAGCGATTGCCCTATAGGTATTTTACCTGACTTTAATTTCAGATTTTTCTAATGAATTATCAATCTTTTGTGATCTCACAGAAATACGACTTTTTACGATCGATGGCTTTGTTCGAGACTCTGCATATGCTGATTCGGTAGTTAACGTTTCTTGGGAACGTCTCTTTCTTGTCATAATCATTGTAGACATCAACTCCTTTTTAGTAGAATTTCTTCTAGGAATACTTTTATCTTCATTCAATTTATATTTTTGTGGTGTTTTTTTTGGTGGCAGATTCTCGCCAACACTGGTGTCAGCATTTTCACAGTTCGGTATTGATTTTCTTTTCAACGATTCATTATCTTTATTTGATGAAGGTTTTATAATGCATTGGCCTGTAGAAGTTCGGCTTTTCCGCTTATTTAACACCTCTGTGCTCTTTTGCTTTAATGTTGGAGATGAAAATTTGTATCGTTTATTTAGTGAACGCCTTTCTAGCCCACGTTTACGTACAATGGGAACAGAATTTCCAGTTCTTGACATCGCTGGTGTATCTAAGTAAAAAAGTACATAAATAAATATAACAGTAATAAAATATATACTTAAGTTTAAAAATCAAACCAAAAAAAGATTGTCTTAAGTAGAACAAAAAAATCAGGAGACTGGGCGTTGTAGGATATACATAATTGATTGGCAACACTGTAATGTTTACAATACGGTGAAAAATAAAAAGTAACCAGCTAACATAAAATTAGTAGTGAGAAGTCTCGTATTCTATTTACATTCGTAATGTGTATAAATAGGATATGTAATCACGTTCAGCAGAGCTACCTAGTAGTAGTGATGAAAGCGTTTACACATGATTACTGACGAGCTTTAGTGGCTTCTACCGAAATTATGTACGGTAGTTCTATTCAACTTATTAAATTTACGAACTTTAGCCTGTATAAATATAAAATAAAAATATATGATTTTTATAGGTAAGACGATATTTGAATTTTTTTAGTTTTTTCTGCGTAACTTTTTTACTTTACGATGCGATTTTAATTTTAAACGCAGCGTTAAACTTTTTATGAAATTCTTAGTAAAACAAACGAGGTCGTAAAAACGCTATACATTATTGAATAAGAAATGTACCTAAAATACACGCGATCTTTTTAAAACAAGTATTGCCAAATTGGTAAAATAAAACATTCACATTTGCTCTTTAATGAAATAGCAAATCCATTAGCATTGTATCTTGTACCACTTATTTTGTATTTTGGAGATGTACCCTACATTTAGCAATTGCAGAAATTCGTCCATTTTTAATATAATTTTGGCGTTTAAGGGCAAATAAAATATTTTATAGGAATTGCAAGGAAATCCTATTTTGCATGACCCGGACTTCAAACAGCATGTCACCTTTAAAAGTCCTTAGGTTTCCACGAAGTTAGTGTTCTTTATTCTTCTTTATTAAAGAAGAAAAGCAAGTTGTTTAACAAGAGCGATCAAAACTGGTAATTTCCAATTGCAATGACAATGGTCATAATTTATAACAAACGTTTCTCAGAGAAAAAGATTAAAATATTTTCAAGTATTAAATTCAACAATTTAATGTACGCACAGAGAATAATGAGATATGAAATACAGAAATGACCATAACTGAAGGGATCCAACAGCAACGATGATAACGTTTTTTAATATATAGTTCTAAGAATTTTGGAAAATTTGGATATCAAGGTAGCTATGCTATTTTTAATAAATAAAGGGTAATAAGTTGAACTTCTATAACTTGAAGGTTCTATAAATTGAAGCAAATCGCATGACAACAGCGACAAGTCGGTAAATTCCTTTAGATTTTTTTTCTACAACTTGAACTTCCATAACTTGAATTTTTTCTAACTTGAGGAAAAATAATGGTAAAAAACTATGCAACGTTTCCATAAATTGAATTTTTGTGCTCACTATAATTATTTGTTAAGCAAAAATTAAAAAGAATTGCAATACATGTTGTATTATTTTAAGTAAATAATGTACGGTAAAAAAACTTTTCAAAATATACATACATATAATGTTTTTTAAATTTTAAATAGACGAAACTCCTGAAGAAGTCAACAAACAATTGACGAAACGTTGGGTAAAAAAATGTAATAAAGCTGTTTTATTAACATTAACTACGTTAGGTCTTATTAGCTTAAAGATTAAAAATATCATTATCAACGAGAATTATTTTGGGTAGTACGAAATTCCCTGTCACTGCACTATGGGAAATTTCACCCATTTTTTGGCCAAAAGTAAAAATTTGAATTTTTGCAAAGTTTACTTTTTTTGCTTTAATACAATTTGTTATATTTTTTATTGTATTAAAGCAAAAAAAAGTAAACTGTAGAAAGGCTATTGACTGAAAATCGGAGAGCTCGACGAGAATGGCTACGCTACAGATCGCCTCAGCTCAAATTAAAGCTTAAGGAGTGTACCAAGCAGCTTAGGATAGTTTTACAAACACAAAAAACAGTTTCCCTTCAAAAATTTCTTCAAGAACTCGATGCAACACCACAAACAGATTATTCGCTGTGACGTGCAGCCAGAGGACTTAAAAGGCCAGTGATATGCAAACCTCCGTTACGAGCTACGAATGGTGACTGGGCAAGAACTGATGCTGAAAAAGGTGCACCTTTTGTTAGGCACTTAGAAAAAGTATTTCACCCGAATATTTCTGCTGATATTGTTGAACTGCCACCAGTCGTCTCTTTACCAGAAATACCGCTGAGATTTAACATTGCGGAGATTGAAAATGTCATTACTAGTGTAAAGGTTTGGTGTATGTAGAATATATATGTATATTTATATGTATTGCCGGCGCTAATGAACACCACTGGCAAATATAAGTAAAAGGCAGATCATCTTGCATTGTTAAGATATACCTGTACTGGTTTGAATACCTCAATGGGCCTACAGTATCTATTTTTTTTTTTTTTTTTTTAATTAGGACCAGCACTCAGGGGATGACCCCTACGTATGCAGTGCATTGTGCCGGAACTCAGAGAGAGGGATAGGGTAGAGAAGATAGATGTTGAAAATGTAGAGAAGGCTTAACTCTTTTACAACTCTGCTTTGCGCGTTATGTTATTTTTTATAGCAGTGTTGAGGCGTCTCCGGTGTTAGGTAGACGCATTAACTTTGTTAAGCTGTATTGGCAGACATTTTATTAATTGTTTTACTTCGCCGATGGTTCTGCTAACCGACGAAGGAGGGTGATGTTGTGTATATTAGCTTAGAACATCATCAATCGCTGTCGGAACAGTTTTTAGTGACCAGTGCTATGCCTTCATCACTTAAATAGTCCGACAACAATTAATACAATGTCTCACTAATGTACATTACATAAATTAATGATGTTGATTGACTTGCTCTGGCCTGGGTTTGAACCCAGGCCCCACGTCATTGTTTGCTTAGTAGTCAACGCGCTAACCACTTCAGCCAACACCACCCTCATATTGATATTGTTTCGAAACTTGTTCGTGGTGTATTAGTAATAATTAGTTTTTCTTTTGTGTGTCTGGTTTGTTTATTTATTCTGCACTAGTTGCAGTTTTTTATATGTGTTTTGACCATTTTTCCCATGCTCTTCCATATATATTTTTGTTTAAGTTTTAGGGTAGTTTTTCTTAATCCTAAATGACCTCCTAAAATTGAGTTGTAATATTCATTAATTAAATTGGTTTGACGATTTTTGTCTGTGATTCTAATGGGTTCTTTATATAATAAAATATTTAAATTCTCACACTCATTTCTTTTTGATTTATTAAAAATATTCTTAAATTGTTCAACGTTTATATTCTTGAAAATAACATCATTATTTTTTAGTGCTAATTTTTGTGTACCTAGGGATAGCATTTTTGGTAAAAGTTTCTCCAATGACATTTGTATGTTCGATGGATTGTCGCTGCACCTAATTACTATCTCTACATCACTAATTGCAATATCGGGTTCTTTGATTTTAGAATCTAATTCAAATTTTATTTTTTTTTTATATTTTTGACATCTGAGATTGACGTAATTACCATATAAAAAGTTAATCAGGGTTTTTATTTGAGCTGTTATTGTCATTCTCGTTGTTACTTTTTTGGTTTAGATTTTTTCTCTAAAAACGTTATTGTTGTTCTGTTTGCACGTCCAATTGTGCTACGAACATTTGCAGTTAATTTAAAATTGTAAGCATATTTTATAAGAAGCTCTCTCTCTTCTGTAAGAATCATATCGTGCAATAGTTCTGTTTGCAACAAAAAGTCTTCCAACGCCTCATACGGACCCTTAAACACATGTAGGTTTTTACCTACGACGTTTATGTCAAAATGAGCCATATTTAATATATTATCTACTTCTTCGACTGATTTTAAATTGGTGTCTTTGCTTTCTTTTCTTAGTGGCAACACTCTACCATATATTTCTTCAAATTTCTGTATTAATTTTTCGCAATTTTCTTTAATTAATGATTGAGTATATTTTTCGAATTCTGTTTTTATTAATGGTAAACGTTTTAATTTTTCTAATTTATACTCTTCAGTGTAAATTCTATTTTTAATTTAGTTAATATTTATTTCAATTTTCTCTTATTCATTTATATATTTTTCTATAGTTTCCATTTAATACGCATATAAATACTATTTTTAAATTCGACTTTAGTCTGATCCACTGTGGCAACTCTTATTTATTTTCTTACTTTTCATATTTTTTAACTTTTATATATATTGTTGCATTTGTTCACTTCAATGTGGCAACTCTTAAATTTTTTGATATTTCTTTTTATTGTGAAATTCTATTTCATTATTGTAATTTTTTTATTTAGCACGCGAAAAAGTTAGTGTTTTTGTGAAAAATTTTTAATTATTGTGAAAAAGTTTTTTTTTTATATTTTATATTAAATATAATATTATTATAAATATGTCAGCAATGTTCCAGGATGGTGGTGGAGTTTGGTTTACTGCATTTTTGAGGGCTGCCAGCTTACGGCGCTAACGTACAATTTTGCATTTTGCCTGTATTTATTGCAGTAGCCGTAGCTTCAGGTGCTCCTTCTTCGGGTATGTTGTGGTCGCCAATGTTTGGCAGGGTCGCAATGTAAAAGTTTGGTGTATGTAGAATATATATATTTATATGTATTGCCGGCGCTAATGAACGCCTCTGGCAAATATAAGTAAAAGGCAGATGTATGCCAGTAATCCACTTGCCGATTTAAGGCAAATATAAAGATTTAAAAGTTCTTGAATTAAATAATGCCGATTGAAGGCAAAGTGTTAATTAATTTTATTTTCAAAAATTTGTCTCTTATATTCTAAACTAACTGTATTCTAAAATAACAAAATTTCTTATTCACTAAACATAATTGTAGTTTGAGAAAAAAATATAAAATACATTAAACATAGAAATAACAAACATTTCAGTATCGAGCAATACAATTGTTGTAATAAAAAAAAATAACAATTGTATTAAAGGTATAAAATGGTTGTTGTAAAAATGGTAGTAATATTAACAGAGTGCCGTGTGCAAAAGTAATAATAAGAACAGTATGTGTAATAAGTTTACTTACATATAAAATAATGATAAATATAATAATAGATTATGTAGGATGCACTACACTAGTCTTAATACCAGAAAAGCCCCAGGTGTCGACAAAATAAGCAAAAAATGCTTCAAGAATTCCCTTATATTGCAAAAAGAATAATACTATTCATTTTGAACAGTATTCTACGCCTAGAACACTATCCTAAAGAATGGAAGGTGTCGCTAATTACTATGATACCAAAGCTCGGCAAGGATCATACAAAAGCTGAATCCTATCGGCCTATTAGTTTATTGCCCAACATTTCAAAACTATTTGAAAAGCTGTATATGTAACAGCAACATTTGCTGATGATACAGCTTTTTTAAGCGTTCATGAAAGTTATGTAGAAGCTTCCCAGAACTTACAAGTGTACATATCCAAATTGGAAAAATTACTCAAACAACGGCGTATAAAAATTAACGAGCGGAAATGTGTACACGTCTCTTTTACGTTGCGCAGGGAAACATGCCCGCCTATACAAATTAACACCGAGACTATACCGCAACACACTGAAGTCAAATATCTAGGCGTTCATCTTGATCGTCGTTTAACATGGAAATCGCATATAGACGCAAAGTTAACACAAATGAAATTAAAAGCATCCCAAATGAATTGGCTTATTGGAAGCAACTCCATACTAAGCCAAGACTGTAACCTTCTATTATAAAATGCGATCCTAAAACTAATATGGGCCTATGAAATCCAGTTATGGGGCACTGCCTCAGCATCGAATGTAGAAAATATTCAAAGGCGACAAAACAAAATTCTACATATAATTACTGCAGCCCACTGGTATATCCGAAATCAGCGAATTCACAAAGATCTTGATGTTCCGTTGGTGAAGACAGTATTTTCAAAACACGCTAAAAAATATATAAAAAAAACTCGAGTTGCACCCAAATGTACTTGCATGCAATATTCTACATTATACAGGCCACACCCGGCTGAAAAGAAGGGATACTCCTTTTCTTAGCCGTACACGAGAGATGTAAAACTACAAAAATAAACCGTTGAAACTAAAAAATTTTGTTTAGCATTGGCTAAACATATATTTATCATTGTTAGATTTAAGATTTGAAAAACTTATTGATGTTTCAATCTATATTTGAAGATTCAATCTATATATATGTATAAAAATAAATGTGTGTATGTATGTAACGTATGGACTCCAAAGCGGCTGGGCCGATTTTGATAAAATTTTCAGGGAATCGTCAGAATATTCAGGCGGGTGACACTGTGAAGTCTGATTTTTAATTTTCGGTCTGCGGGCGGAGGGGCGTGGCAAAATCCAATTTTCATATTGCACCACCAATGACATATACATATAATTATTTTTCTTCCTGAAATTTTTATAGCATGTTACTGTGACTCTGGAAGGAATAATAGGCTATATGAAGTTTTGATTGGACAAAGGGGCGTGGCACCGCCCATATAACCCAAACATTTAAATCGCCTTATTTTGGGCATATTTTACCTACGTCGATGATATTTGGTACATATGGTATTGGCATAATTTGGAATACGTACCAGGAGCAAAGTGGGTGGGACCAAGCCCCTTGGACTGATCGTCATTAAATTTTCACAATAGGAATTTTATTTTATAGCAATGGGGTAGCGAAGCGCACCGGGTATATCTAGTAAATAATAAAAGTATCAAAAAAAAAAATTTTTTTTTGTAGTGTCTTGCACGCGGTTAAGTATCAAAGTGTCTTTATTTCATTCTTCTTTCACAAGTCATACTTAAAATCTATATAATAAATGCAATTCGTTTATGTGCTGCCAGATTGCTAAACTGCAAAGCTGACAATCCACATTACTTCACAATATAATTATTATTGTTTCAACTCTTGCAGTGTACAGACGAGTTTATATAATCGTCGCAACTGAATATTAAAAATTTATTAAAAGAAAATTCACAAAAAAAAAATATATACAAAAACAAAACATTTATTAAACAGTTATCTTACTGGTTTTATTTTATTTTTTGCTTGTGTGTAAATACATAAATATTTGTATACACCAACTCATAAGTGAACACAAAAAAGAGAACTCTGAATGAGTTCACCTTCTAACAACAACAATAAACCTACAAGCAGTAGGAATGTACAATATATAACTTTGGTTGCTAACGACGACAAAAAAAAATGAAGTAAACACAAACCTGAATTTAACAGAAAACGCAAATACTCGTGCGCGATCATTATCTCTGAACATGTTAAATAGTGATCAAGAAGCAACAACAATTGCACCCATCAGCAAACTTGTCAGCTTAGCTGTACAAACAAACAAACAAACAATAAATACCCAGGTGACCAACGTGCACAAAATTGTAAATGCAGTGAGTGAAAATAGTAATAATAAAATCCAAACTGGTATGGACAGATACATAACCGTGCTAAAAAGGGGAAGAAGTCCCAAATCAGCTGAAATAGCGTCAACGGCGAAAATGCCCAAAGATGGGAAAAATAATATTAATCATTCTGAAAATCGTTTTGCGATTTTGAATGAACAAGTCGATGAAGATACAAGTACAACAAGGTCCACTAAACCACCGCCGATATATTTAAGAGAACAGAACTCCAACTTTTTGGTAAAAAGCCTTATCTCATTAATTGGAGAAAATGAGTTCTATGTAACTCCAATTAAGCGTGGCAAAATCAACGCAACTAAAATTCAGGTAACACGAGAAAATAATTACAGGAAAATTGTCTCAGATTTTGAGACTAAAAACAAAAACTTTTATACATATAAACTGAAGAGTGCTAAAGGCCTAACAGTAGTTATAAAAGGAATAGATTCAAGCGTGGATCCGGAAGAGGTAAAGTCTGGCCTTGAAGATAGTGTCTTCAAAGTGAAAAATGTTTCAAACATTAAAAACAGGGAAAAAATCCCCCAACCTATTTTTAGAGTCGAGCTACAGCCAGGCGACTTGAAAATTAAAAAAAATGAATCGCACCCAATCTATAGCTTAAAATACTTGTTGCATCGAAGAGTTACCGTTGAGATGCCACATAAAAAAAACTGGACCTATCCAATGCATGAACTGTCAATAATTTGGCCATACCAAAACTTATTGCAAGTTGCCTACCGTTTGCGTTGTATGTGGCGAACTAAACAGTACCGCTAACTGTGACAAAATAAAAGGTGATACCAAAGCAAAAAGATGCAGTAATTGCGGCGGAAACCACACTGCCAACTATAGGGGCTGCCCTCTTTATTCTCTTTTTAAAAATTCGTCGAACAGAAAAACAAATGCTACTCCCGCTCAGCCCAACACTCCTTTAAACTACCCACAGTTACCTCAACCGTCGTCTAGCCATAATCAATACTCAAATGTTTTAAAGTCTAACACGACTCTTACTCAACAAAAACCTAATAGTCAATCTTCATACGCTAATATTTTAAAGAGTAACCAGATTCCGGCGCAAAAAACTGTACCAGTAAATGAAGAATCAGGGCATAATTTTAGTCGGATTGAAGCCTCGATAGAGATCCTAATACAAACAGTAAATACATTTACTCTCAACATGTCCTGTATGATGCAGGAAATGTTGAAAATGCAGTCTACCTTGTTGCAGGCTGTATTGAAAAAACCATGAACTTAAGAATCTGTTTTTGGAACGCAAACGGCATCTGCCAACATAAAAATGAAATTGAATATTTTCTTCTGGATAAACAAATCGATGTTATGCTTATCTCAGAAACTCACTTGACGTCCCGAAGCTCTTTTCGAATTAGTGGATATAATTTCTACGACACCAAGGATCCTCAAGGTAGAGCTTGTGGTGGCTCTGGAATCCTAATAAAAACTCGAATAAAACACTACCTACTAAATGACCTTCGTAAAGAATATCTTCAAGCAACGAACATCTGCATTGAAAATTTTTATCAAAAGCTTGTGATATCATCTGTTTACTCTCCTCCCAGGTTTTCAATTTCAGAGAGTCAATATACCGCATTTTATACAACACTGGGGTCCCGTTTTCTAGCAGCTGGTGACTACAATGCTAAACACACATTTTGGGGCTCACGTTTAATCAGTCCTAAGGGTCGTGTTTTGTTTGACACAATTTCAAAAATGGGCTTGAATGTAGTTTCAAGTGGTGTTATGTGATTTATCGACTTTGGGATGCCCAGCGAAATGATTGAAGTAGAAGCGTCTTTGGATTTGTCTTCAGATCACTCGCCTACTATTATCACTATTTACTCACACACAACTGCAACACCTACATGTGATTTACCGCTGACACCTGCACGTATTAACTGGCTGAAATACAAAAAATATTTGAGTGCTCATTGCACGGAAAATATGCCATTGAGATCACCTGCTGACATTGAAAACTCTATTAGGTTGTTTGAAGCACATGCTAAACAAGCTGCTCTTAATGCTTCTTCAATTCAACCAAATCAACAAGCGAGATTTAACAATATTTTTTGTGCAGACATAAAAAGGCTATTGACTGAAAAACGGAGAGCTCGACGAGAATGACAACGTTACAGATCGCCTCAGCTAAAATTACGGCTTAAGGAGTGTACCAAACAGCTAAGAAAAGTTTTACAATCACAAAAAACAGCTTCGCTGCAAAAATTTCTGCAAGAACTCGATGCAACACCATCAACAGATTATTCGCTGTGGCGTGCAGCCAGAGGAATTAAAAGGCCAGTTATTTGCAAACCTCCATTACGAGATTCGAATGGTGACTGGGCAAGAACTGATGCTGAAAAAGGTGATCTATTTGTTAAGCACCTAGAAAAAGTATTTACCCCGAATATTTCTGCTGAAATTGTTGAACTGCCACCAGTCGTCTCTTTACCAGAAATACCGATGAGATTTAACATGACTGAGATTGAAAATACTATTACTAGTCTTAACACCAGAAAAGCCCCAGGTGTCGACAAAATAAGCAAAAAAATGCTTCAACAACTGCCTTATATTGCAAAAAGAATTATACTATTCACTTTTAATGGTATTCTACGGCTGCAATACTATCCTGCAGAATGGAAGGTTTCGATGATTATTATGATACCAAAGCCCGGCAAGGATCATACGAAGGTTGAATCCTATCGGCCTATTAGCTTATTGCCCAACATTTCAAAACTATTTGAAAAGCTGTATATGAGCAAGCTGATGCCTATACTGACTAGAAGTGGATGCATTCCAGATCATCAATTCGGTTTTCGCAGACAACATAGCACAATTGAACAAACTCACAGACTTGTGAACGTAGTTAAAGACACCTTTGAAAAATAGAAATATTGCTCTGCGCTCTTTATAGATGTTTCTCAAGCTTTCGATAAAGTATGGCACGAAGGTCTTATCCACAAATTAACACGAAATCTCCCCGCAAACATCGTCAAGCTTTTAAAAAGCTATCTAGAGGAACGAAAATTTGTTGTTAGGGAAGGCAATTTTTTAAGCCCTTCGCAGTCGATCGAAGCCGGAGTTCCCCAAGGCAGCATCTTCGGTCCCTTACTTTATTTAATTTATGCCTCTGACTTACCGTTAAGCAATAACATTCATACATCAACATTTGCCGATGATACAGCTTTTTTAAGCGTCCATGAAAATCCAGTAGAAGCCTCCATCAACTTACAAGGGTATATATCCAAATTGGAAAAATGGCTCAAACAATGGCGTATAAAAGTTAACGAGCAGAAATGTGTACACGTCACTTTTACGTTGCGAAGGGAAACATGCCCGCCTATACAAATCAACACCGAGACTATTCCGCAAAATACTGTAGTCAAATATCTAGGCGTTCACCTTGACCGCCGTTTAACATGGAAATCGCATATAGACGCAAAGTTGATGCAAATGAAATTAAAAGCAGCCCAAATGAATTGGCTTATAGGTAGAAATTCAATACTGAGCCTAGACTGTAAACTTCTACTATACAACGCGATCCTGAAACCAATATGGTGCTATGGAATCCAGCTATGGGGCACTGCCTCAGCATCGAATGTAGAAAAAATTCAGAGGCGACAAAATAAATTTCTACGTACAATAACTGCAGCCCCCTGGTATGTCAGAAACCATAGAATTCATAAAGATCTAGACGTTCCGTTGGTAAAGACAGTATTTTCGAGACACGCGAAAAAATACATTAAAAAACTTGAGTTGCACCCAAACCCACTTGCGCGCAATATTCTAGAGTATAGAGGCCACACCCGGCTTAGGAGGAGGGACACTCTTTCTATCAGCCGTACACGAGAGATGTAAAACAACAAAAATCAACCGTTGTAACTAAAAATTATGTTTAGCATTGGCTAAACTTATATTTATTATTTTTTTTTTTTTTAGATTTAAGATTTGAAAAACTTATTGATGTTTCAATCTAATATTGAAGATTCAATAAATAATATACATATAAAAAAAAAAAAAAAAAAAATATATAATTATTATTATAAAGATATAGTACGCTCCCCCTTGAGCTGAATTTTAGTATTTTCTTTTAAGATTATTTCTCATACATTTAATTGAAAACTTTTCCATCTTTACGTGGCCTTAAAGCTCTTTTAGGTGTTATGACATTTGTCTCTTCTCGAGATAAAGTATTTGTGTGGAACCCCACTCTCAGTCTTGGTTTCTTGTATAGGACCATGTTCTTTTGTGGTCGCAATGTTCTCGCTTTCTGGCGGTGTTTCGTCAGTCTTTGTCTCAGTAGTCGCTCTTATTTGATTAGTATGTCGTTTAATTACACGATCATTGTTTTTAAGATTACATAAATACGTTTTCGCTCCAAGTTGTTTTTTTATTGTTGCAGGTGACCAACTAGATTTATTTGGATTTGTATAAACTCTTATATAAACCCTATAGCCACTACTGAACTCTAGTGTTCGAATGCCATTGTAGTTCGCTCAATTTCTACTTTGTTTTTGTAATATAATTTCTTTGGTAGTTGGTGGTCTTAGAGTGTCTAATCTGGTTTTAATACTACGGCCAAAAAATAACTTAGAAGGAGTTTCATTTGTGGTACAATGCTTTGTGTTCCTGCAATCAGCCAAAAATCTCTCTATTTCCTCATTTGGATATTCTTTTAATCCTGCGAAAACAGATTTTTTTAAAACTTTAACAAATATCTCAGCTTTCCCATTCGTAGATGGGTGCCATGGAGCCGTAAGCACATGCTTCACATCATTTTCATTCATAAACTTTTTAAATTCATGTTACGTAAATTGTCGCCCATTATCACTCACCAATATATCAACAAAGCCATATCTAGAAAATAGTTCTCTAAGCTTTGTAATTGCAAAATGCGAAGTTATTTGTTTTATTATTAAAGCCTCTGGCCATTTTGAATACGAATCAACTATAATAAATATGTATTGGTTTTTTATTGGTCCACCAAAATCTATGTGGATACGCTTCCAAACTAAAGCTTCCGGTATCAATGGTGTAAGTACAGCTTTGCAGGGACTTTCTTGTAGCTCTTGACATGGAGTGCAATCACTTACAAGTTTCTCTATCTCTTTGTCTAAGCCGGGCCACCATATGTATGACCTTGCTATGGCTTTAGTCTTGACATGAATGAAGATACATTGGAACTTCATTTCTTAGTTTTTTTTGGTACTAGAACACGATATCCCCACATGATACCTCCTTGTTCAACTCACAATTCAATTTCTCTAATCTTATAAGGCTTGTATTCTTCTTCCTTTAATTGAGAAACTGATCCGTTCTCTATTGCAATCAGTAATTTTGCAAGTATAGGGTCACGTTTAGTTTGTATTGAAATATTTTTACAATTTAAGTTCAAGTGATTTTGATCCTTGACAAAATTTATATAATTATATTTAAATATTTCTTCATCAGGTGACTCAATCTGAGGAATTCTTGATAAGTTATCTGCTTCGTTTGATTTGCCTTTTTCATATTCTATGGAATAATTGAAACCAGATAACAACAAGGCCCATCTTTTCTTTCTTAGTGATGCCATCAGTGGTAACCCCTTATTTTCAGCAAATATTGCCATAAAAGGTTTATGATCTGTTCGTAAAGTAAACCTTCGACCCAGCAAGTACTGTTTTAACTTTGAAACTGAAAATATTATGGCTAGTGCTTCCTCTTCTATAGTACTATATCGTCTCTCACTTTTCTGTAAAGCTCTTGAAACAAAAGAAATAGGCTTTAGAACGTTGTTATTATCCCTATGAGCAAGAATTAATTCGACTGCTGCATTACATGCGTCTGTAGTCAAAACAATTTCCATATCAGGATTAAAGTGCACTAATGCATTATCAGAAGCTATATCAGATTTGATTGTATTATATGCCGTGTCACATTTCGTAGACCATTTAAACTTGGAGTTCTTTCTTGAAAGTTCATAAAGAGGGTTAATTTTTTCAGCAAACCTGTCAATAAATTTTGAGTAATAATTCACCATTCCTGTAAAACTCTTAATTCAGAAATATTCCTTGGAATGGGTGCATTAATTAACCCCTCTTTGTCTATTGTAAAACCTAGATACGAAATTTTCTTTTGAAAGAATTTGCATTTTTGTTCATTCAACTTTAAACCAGCTGATTTCAGCTTATTAAGAACAGCTTTTTAAAGTATTTATGTGCGACTGTATGTTTGGACCGAGATGTCGTCTTGATATACAAGAACGTATTGAATGCCTCGTAATAGGTTTTCTATGGTTTTTTGAAAAACTCCTGCGGCTGTCTTTATACCAAAAAGTAAACGTTTAACCGAGAGACGAGACATGGCTTATGACAAGTACTATAGCGAGAAGACTACAAGTTTTTATAAACAAATGTTTACGCATAATATGTCGTATCTTTTGGCCAAACGTAATTACCAACATCGAACTCTGGCGATTGACAAACGAAGTTCCTATTATTCGCCAAATTGCAAGACGAAAGTGGAAGTGGATAGGCCACACATTGCGACGACCAGTTGGCAGCGTCACAAGAACTGCATTGGAATGGCATCCTCAAGGTAGAAGACGTCCAGGTCGCCCAAAGAACACCTGGCGTAGAACAGTCATACAAGAACTCAATATGCAGAACAAATCGTTTAATAAAATAAAAGAGGTATGTAATGATAGAATAAGTTGGAATTTACTTGTAGAAGCCCTATGTTCACAAGTGGAATAAATAAAGGAAAAAAAAAAACGTTTAACCTTGAAAACTCCTATGTGCGTACTCTAAGTACAAAGAAATTGGGACTCATCCTCCAATATTAATTGGTTATATGCCATATGGTTATATGAGATAGATCAAGCTTTGTAAATAATTCACCACCTTCAAGAGCCGCGAAAATTTCATCGATCCTAGGTAAGGGGTACTTAAAATCTACTAAATACAGTCGTACCCCGATAAACTGTCGGTCCCTTGAAAAAATCTCGTTAATTCGTAAAATTTCCATACATTTTGGTCCCCTCGCTAATTTGTATTTTTTTTTAAAGAAAATCTTTTTTACCTTTTATAAATCGTAATTGTTTGCTAACTACCACTTATAATTCCTAATAAAAATACCAGAAACATGGAAAGAATGATTTTTTGTTTACCGCTATTTTTTTTTTTTTTTTGTGGGGGTTTTTGCTTTTGTGTGTGTGTTTATTCTCTTGATTTACAGCTTCTAGTTTAACATTAGTTAAACTATCAAACGTCATTGGTTAACTTATAGTTAGACAATAGCTGATTCGTTGGAATTTATTATTAGTATTTTTTTTTTGTGAAAAATTTTAGATATGGCATGTGAAATTGAAAACGCGGAGTCCGATATAGAAAGTGACACTGATACTGATAATATATATTCCGTCTTAGCAAGTAGGTGGCGTGGCAAGTTCTTGAATGTATACGCCATTATTTAAGAAATAATATATCAAATGTATAAACGTCATCCATTTTTGGAAAAAAATTTTGAACTCCGTGGTGTCAAGTTAATATAATGTAAAATTTAAGCCACAATTAATGACCCACCTTTTCGGGAAATTACTTTATTCCCATCTTCAAGCGGCAAACTAAAAAAGTTTTTTATTTTACATTTATGTATGTATAGTTAAATATCAATGATTAAAAAATTAATAAATTTTTTTTTTTTTTTTTTGATAGTTTTATTATTTATAGAATCTTTAATTATTTAAATTGAATTATCAATAAGTTTTTCAAATCTTTAATCTAAAAAATATTAAATATAAGTTTAGCCAATGCTAAACAAAATTTTTAATTTCAACGATTAATTTTTGTTGTTTTACATCTGTCGTGAACGGCTGAGAAAAAGAGTATCCCTTCTTTTCAGCCGGGTGTGGCCTCTATAATGAAGAATATTGCGCGCAAGTGGATTTGGGTGCAACTCAAGTTTTTTTATATATTTTTTCGCATGTTTTGAAAATACTGTCTTCACCAACGGAACGTCTAGGTCTTTATGAATTCGATGGTTTCTGACATAAGAGGGGGCTGCAGTTATTGTACGTAGGATTTTATTCTGTCGCCTTTGAATTCTTTCGACATTCGATGCTGAGGCAGTGCCCCATAACTGGATTCCATAGGACCATATTGGTTTCAGGATCGCGTTGTATAGTAGAAGTTTACAGTCTACGCTCAGTATAGAATTTCTTCCCATAAGCCAATTAATTTGGGCAGTTTTTAACTTCATTTGCATCAACTTTGCGTCTATATGCGATTTCCATGTTAAACGGCGATCAAGGTGAACGCCTAGATATTTGACTGCAGTATGTTGCGGAATAGTCTCGGTGTTGATTTGTATAGGCGGGCATGTTTCCCTTCGCAACGTAAAAGTGACGTGTACACATTTCTGCTCGTTAACTTTTATACGCCATTGTTTAACCCATTTTTCCAATTTGGATATATACCCTGTATCGGCAAAAGTCGTTGCACTTGTTTTTCCCACACAACAATAATTGGCAAATAGAATATTGTCTATACTTCTTTATGGATCGAAGTATCGCCAGTTTTGTTATTATGTTTTTATATTATTTACATTACTATTATTAATTGAATTATTCTCCATTCATTTTGTACTACCTGAATTTGTAGTATCTAGTTTGCATTATATTCCTTATTGAATTTGTTTCATCGAAACGGAAATATATTTTATTTAATCATATTAAAACTAGTCAGTAAGTTAAACTACCCTTTCAAATTATAACGTCTTTATTAACGGATAAAGTAACGCCCCCTGCATGTCAAATATGGATACCCCCACCAAAATACAACCGCTCGCTGTACAACCATGCAAGGCATACGACACATATACTACGCTGTGTATGCGTGTGTATCGACAATTGTATAGGCATAAAAGGCAAGACAAAATAATAGAGAAGTCAGTCTGCTGGGAGCTCGCTTAGCGGTAAGAACTCACTTTGGTCGTGCGGTAATAGCCTACCAATAGTTTGTTATTTAAACTAAACGTGCTACTAAAACGATACGAGGAGTTTATTCTTGTACTGTTTCCAGACTTCACTGGTGTACTTCCTTCACTGCCAGTATCTGCGTACGAAGAGTGGAAGCCTGTACGGGAGTTTGTCTCTATAGGTTTGCCACTAAATTCATCCTCCGTCAGGCGACGTCCGATAGAGCCATCCCTCTTTTTCATCAGCGCCGGTGTCAGGTAGCTGCTTGACCTGTATGGGAGTTTATTCCTACAGGCCAGCCGCCCACTGACCACTTCATCCTACCAAAGGAGAGTGCTATACCCAAAATCTTGGACGGCCAAACCAGCCCAAAACAGCCTTCGACTACAACTCTCGTAAGGCGGCGTTACAACATCGCAATTAATATAAAGCTGTAGAAAATTAAATAAAGGATTATTTTAAAGAATAAGAAAACCAAGTTGTTCACTGTGTTTTTATTTCATTCGAACGACCCTGGACCCCGCTGAACCTATCCCAGCATCCAGCGAGGAAACGTGTCGTTACATGGCGCCCGAGCAGGGACATTTAATGTCTAAATCCAACAAAAATAAAGATTAAAAAACAAATATATATATATACAAAAAAAAAGGAAAAAAAAACCCTTTTTATTAATTTACAGCGAAAATCAACTATAACTACAAAAAAAATTTGCAACAACGAAAAGAGATCTGTGCCCAGAAAAACTGCTACCACCACATAAATTTTTGTCCATCTAAAAGAAATGCTGAAAACCACGTGGGTATACTCACTAAAAAGGGAAGAGCTAATCAGCTACTTGGCGGAGTTCGAGCAAACTGCTACAGGTACCGTGGAAGAATTACGTAAGCGATTCGCAAAATTCTTAACAACCGACCACGAGGCGGCAATAATGAACAGACTGCTAGAACTGCAGGCACAACACGAGAAAGTTTCCTCACTATCACCCGGGGCCAGCTTGTCTGTGCCACCACGGGATACCGAGGCAGCAAATAATACATCCCCACTGAAAATAGAGACTATAACCCAAAGGCTGTGCAATCTTGATGTACAGAACACGGGAAAAGAGAGCAAGGTACTCATAATCGACCTAGTGCGGAAATGGGGCCTCAAGTATGATGGTGGAAAGGACCCTCTAGGGTTTATAGAGCGAGTAGAAGAGTTATCCGGTATGTACGAAATTCAATTAAATGACGTCCTCAGAGTCATGTCAGAATTTTTCCGCGACAAAGCGCTCAGCTGGTTCCGAAATAACAATAAACAATGGGACCAGTGGCGGGTGTTCAAAAAAGATTTCTGTGACTTCTTTCTACCTCCGCGGTACTTTGAAAAGCTGGAGGATGAGATCCGAAAACGCACCCAGAAACCTCGCGAATCATTTAAAGAATATATGCTGAATTTACAGGATCTAATGAGGCACACAGATCTTAATCCTACCCAGAAACTTGAACGAATCTACAGAAACACATTACCAGACTACCAGTGGTATATCCGACGGCGTGATTTCACAACGTTGGACGAACTTATTAATTTAGCGGCGGATATGGAAACGATACCGCGTAATGCACAACAGAATCGAGGGGAACACTATCGCATGTTGTCCACAGAGTTTTTTCCAAAGACCGGACGACATCCATATAAACCGAGCAAAGCTACGAAAAACCAAAGTCAAAACACATACTTGACTTGGGGAGAGGAGAAATTAAAGGCAACATTATTAATGGAAGGAAACTTGGTCACAGCCATCATTGACACCGGTGCGACGCGAAGCTTCATCGTGCCGACGCTCATCCAACAGCTAACACCTAAGCCCCCATATGGCCAAGAGGTCATCGACGTGATACTAGCCGATGGCTCAAAAAGAGTCGTCACGAAGGCTGTCAAATATAACGTGCGCTTGGGAAATGTGACCGCAGAGCACGAATTTCTAATTATGGACCAAGCGACAGAAAGTGTCACTTTAGGCCTTGACTTCCTGCGCAATTTTAACACGACATTCACATGTGCCGGTCTTGTCACGCATTCCAGGAAAGTCGAACAGAGTAGGCCACGTCGAAGGGAGCGTTTCACAAAGATTACGGGTAAGAAAAATCATGAAAAAAGTAAACAAGTGCGGATCATGAGTAACAACCAAGAAAAATTTGATGCGTCACGGGAAAAGTTCCGACAAAACCTAAAAAAGGATCAAGCTAAAAGCCGTCGAACCATAGTCCTCAAAGACGACGACATCCCCAGCACAAGTCGAAAACGGAGAATACGCACCACCAAAAACAGAGCGCGTCGCTTCACAAAGGGGAGCACAGTACCCACATCACCAACAGATAGTTCCAAACGTACTAGCACGGAACAATATTTTCGAATGAGGGCACATTCACATGTAAACAGTCCCCCACTACCACCAGATCGTCGGCCATCGTGCAAGGAAATATCATTAATCGCATCATCAGTTACGTCGCCCAGAACACTAGTCACGCCTCCAAGGCAATTCGCCAGAGTAGCACCATTAACAGTTTCTCCAATGTCAATGGTCTCCAGAGCGCCGCCACTCCCGACTAATTCACGGGATATATCATTGTTGCAAGCTCCTGAAGAATTGCGAGAGGAAATTGAAAAACGCTTCCCAGTAGCACCGTCCCAGAGACGTGTGCGTACGCTAATAGAGATACGAGGGCAGAAGTACCGCATCAACTATACGCGCAATGGCCTTGTGCGCATCCGGTGGCTACGCCCATAACCTTAAATGAATAGAGGGGGAGCAGTGTAACGGCAAAAGTCGTTGCACTTGTTTTTCCCACACAACAATAATTGGCAAATAGAATATTGTCTATACTTCTTTATGGATCGAAGTATCGCCAGTTTTGTTATTATGTTTTTATATTATTTACATTACTATTATTAATTGAATTATTCTCCATTCATTTTGTACTACCTGAATTTGTAGTATCTAGTTTGCATTATATTCCTTATTGAATTTGTTTCATCGAAACGGAAATATATTTTATTTAATCATATTAAAACTAGTCAGTAAGTTAAACTACCCTTTCAAATTATAACGTCTTTATTAACGGATAAAGTAACGCCCCCTGCATGTCAAATATGGATACCCCCACCAAAATACAACCGCTCGCTGTACAACCATGCAAGGCATACGACACATATACTACGCTGTGTATGCGTGTGTATCGACAATTGTATAGGCATAAAAGGCAAGACAAAATAATAGAGAAGTCAGTCTGCTGGGAGCTCGCTTAGCGGTAAGAACTCACTTTGGTCGTGCGGTAATAGCCTACCAATAGTTTGTTATTTAAACTAAACGTGCTACTAAAACGATACGAGGAGTTTATTCTTGTACTGTTTCCAGACTTCACTGGTGTACTTCCTTCACTGCCAGTATCTGCGTACGAAGAGTGGAAGCCTGTACGGGAGTTTGTCTCTATAGGTTTGCCACTAAATTCATCCTCCGTCAGGCGACGTCCGATAGAGCCATCCCTCTTTTTCATCAGCGCCGGTGTCAGGTAGCTGCTTGACCTGTATGGGAGTTTATTCCTACAGGCCAGCCGCCCACTGACCACTTCATCCTACCAAAGGAGAGTGCTATACCCAAAATCTTGGACGGCCAAACCAGCCCAAAACAGCCTTCGACTACAACTCTCGTAAGGCGGCGTTACAACATCGCAATTAATATAAAGCTGTAGAAAATTAAATAAAGGATTATTTTAAAGAATAAGAAAACCAAGTTGTTCACTGTGTTTTTATTTCATTCGAACGACCCTGGACCCCGCTGAACCTATCCCAGCATCCAGCGAGGAAACGTGTCGTTACAACCCTTGTAAGTTGGTGGAAGCTTCTACTGGATTTTCATGGACGCTTAAAAAAGCTGTATCATCAGCAAATGTTGATGTATGAATGTTATTGCTTAACGGTAAGTCAGAGGCATAAATTAAATAAAGTAAGGGACCGAAGATGCTGCCTTGGGGAACTCCGGCTTCGATCGACTGCGGAGGGCTTAAAAAATTGCCTTCCCTAACTACAAATTTTCGTTCCTTTAGATAGCTTTTTAAAAGCTTGACGATGTTTGCGGGGAGATTGCGTGTTAATTTCTGGTTAAGACCTTCGTGCCATACTTTATCGAAAGCTTGAGAAACATCTATAAAGAGCGCAGAGCAAAATTTCTTTTTTTCAAAGGTGTCTCTAACTACGTTCACAAGTCTGTGAGTTTGTTCAATAGTGCTATCTGGAATGCATCCACTTCTAGTCACTATAGGCATCAGCTTGCTCATATACAGCTTTTCAAATAGTTTTGAAATGTTGGGCAATAAACTAATAAGCCGATAGGATTCAACCTTCGTATGATCCTTGCCGGGCTTTGGTATCATAATAATCATCGAAACCTTCCATTCTGCAGGATAGTATTGCAGCCGTAGAATACTATTAAAAATGAAGAGTATAACTCTTTTTGCAGTATAAGGCAGTTGTTGCAGCATTTTGTTGCTTATTTTGTCGACACCTGGGGCTTTTCTGGTGTTAAGACTAGTAATAGTATTTTCAATCTCCGTCATGTTACATCTCATCGGTATTTCTGGTAAAGAGACGACTGGTGGCAGTTCAACAATATCAGCAGAAATATTCGGGGTAAATACTTTTTCTAGGTGCTTAACAAATAGATCACCTTTTTCAGCATCAGTTCTTGCCCAGTCACCATTAGAGGCTCGTAATGGTGGTTTGCAAATCACTGGCCTTTTAAGTCCTCTGGCTGCACGCCACAGCGAATAATCTGTTGATGGTGTTGCATCGAGTTCTTGCAGAAATTTTTGCAGCGAAGCTGTTTTTTGTGATTGTAAAACTTTTCTTAGCTGTTTGGTACACTTCTTAAGCCTTAATTTTAGCTGAGGCGATCTGTAACGTTGCCATTCTCGTCGAGCTCTCCGTTTTTCAGTCAATAGCCTTTCTATATCTGCACAAAAAATATTGTTAAATCTCGCTTGTTGATTTGGTTGAATTGAAGAAGCATTAAGAGCAGCTTGTTTAGCATGTGCTTCAAACAACCTAATAGAATTTTCTATGTCAGCAGGTGTTCTCAATGGCATATTTTCCGTGCAATGAGCACTCAAATATTTTTTGTATTTCAGCCAGTTAATACGTGCAGGTGTCAGCGGTAAATCACATGTTGGTGTTGTAGTTGTGTGTGAGTAAATAGTGATAATAGTAGGCGAGTGATCTGAAGACAAATCCAGAGATGCTTCTACTTCAATCATTTCGCTGGGCACGCCTTTCATAATCCCAAAGGCGATAACATCAGGAATTTTTTGACGATCCGTTGGCCAATATGTTGGCTGACCACTTGAAACTACATTCAAACCCATTTTTGAAATTGTGTCAAACAAAACACGACCCTTGGGACTGATTAAACGTGAGCCCCAAAAAGTGTGTTTAGCATTGTAGTCGCCAGCTGCTAGAAAACGGGACCCCAGTGTTGTATAAAATTCGGTATATTGACTCTCTAAAATTGAAAACCTGGGAGGAGAGTAAACAGATGATATCACAAGCTTTTGATAAAAATTTTCAATGCAGATGTTCGTTGCTTGAAGATATTCTTCACGAAGGTCGTTTAGTAGGTAGTGTTTTATTCGAGTTTTTATTAGGATTCCAGAGCCACCACAAGCTCTACCTTGAGGATCCTTGGTGTCGTAGAAATTATATCCACTAATTCGAAAATAGCTTCGGGACGTCAAGTGAGTTTCTGAGATAAGCATAACATCGATTTGTTTATCCAGAAGAAAATATTCAATTTCATTTTTATGTTGGCAGATGCCGTTTGCGTTCCAAAAACAGATTCTTAAGTTCATGGTTTGTTCAATACAGCCTGCAACAAGGTAGACTGCATTTTCAACATTTCCTGCATCATACAGGACATGTTGAGAGTAAATGTATTTACTGTTTGTATTAGGATCTCTATCGAGGCTTCAATCCGACTAAAATTATGCCCTGATTCTTCATTTACTGGTACAGTTTTTTGCGCCGGAATCTGGTTACTCTTTAAAATATTAGCGTATGAAAATTGACTATTAGGTTTTTGTTGAGTAAGAGTCGTGTTAGACTTTAAAACATTTGAGTATTGATTATGGCTAGACGACGGTTGAGGTAACTGTGGGTAGTTTAAAGGAGTGTTGGGCTGAGCGGGAGTAGCATTTGTTTTTCTGTTCGACGAATTTTTAAAAAGAGAATAAAGAGGGCAGCCCCTATAGTTGGCAGTGTGGTTTCCGCCGCAATTACTGCATCTTTTTGCTTTGGTATCACCTTTTATTTTGTCACAGTTAGCGGTACTGTTTAGTTCGCCACATACAACGCAAACGGTAGGCAACTTGCAATAAGTTTTGGTATGGCCAAATTATTGACAGTTCATGCATTGGATAGGTCCAGTTTTTTTTATGTGGCATCTCAACGGTAACTCTTCGATGCAACAAGTATTTTAAGCTATAGATTGGGTGCGATTCATTTTTTTTAATTTTCAAGTCGCCTGGCTGTAGCTCGACTCTAAAAATAGGTTGGGGGATTTTTTCCCTGTTTTTAATGTTTGAAACATTTTTCACTTTGAAGACACTATCTTCAAGGCCAGACTTTACCTCTTCCGGATCCACGCTTGAATCTATTCCTTTTATAACTACTGTTAGGCCTTTAGCACTCTTCAGTTTATATGTATAAAAGTTTTTGTTTTTAGTCTCAAAATCTGAGACAATTTTCCTGTAATTATTTTCTCGTGTTACCTGAATTTTAGTTGCGTTGATTTTGCCACGCTTAATTGGAGTTACATAGAACTCATTTTCTCCAATTAATGAGATAAGGCTTTTTACCAAAAAGTTGGAGTTCTGTTCTCTTAAATATATCGGCGGTGGTTTAGTGGACCTTGTTGTACTTGTATCTTCATCGACTTGTTCATTCAAAATCGCAAAACGATTTTCAGAATGTTTAATATTATTTTTCCCATCTTTGGGCATTTTCGCCGTTGACGCTATTTCAGCTGATTTGGGACTTCTTCCCCTTTTTAGCACGGTTATGTATCTGTCCATACCAGTTTGGATTTTATTATTACTATTTTCACTCACTGCATTTACAATTTTGTGCACGTTGGTCACCTGGGTATTTATTGTTTGTTTGTTTGTTTGTACAGCTAAGCTGACAAGTTTGCTGATGGGTGCAATTGTTGTTGCTTCTTGATCACTATTTAACATGTTCAGAGATAATGATCGCGCACGAGTATTTGCGTTTTCTGTTAAATTCAGGTTTGTGTTTACTTCATTTTTTTTTTGTCGTCGTTAGCAACCAAAGTTATATATTGTACATTCCTACTGCTTGTAGGTTTATTGTTGTTGTTAGAAGGTGAACTCATTTAGAGTTCTCTTTTTTGTGTTCACTTATGAGTTAAAATTTCATTAACAAAATTTTTAACAAAAGACAGAAAATACAAAACATTTACAAAAAATATAAATATAATTTCTAAAACAGTGTTAGAACTGGTCGAAATTACGAGACTGGTGTTATAGTTGGTGTTCTTCCACATAATTTAATTAATGTTGATAGTAATGGCCCGTTGTCGGAATTCATCATTGGTTTTTGTTTTTTTATTTCTATGCTTTCATAGGCATCCAAATGTTGTGGATTTTGAACATATTTGATTAATTTTAGATTGGATTCATCAAAAGAGTGGTTATTGTGTATCATGTGTTTAGCTACAGAGGAATTTGTCTGATTCTTCTCAAAGGACTTTGTATGTTCTTTAAACCTTATACCAATTGATCGTTTGGTTTGTCCTATATAGATCTCATTACAATTTTTGCAGCTAATTGAATAAATCCCTGGTTTATCTTTATATTCAATTTTATCTTTTGTATTTCCAAGTAAGTTTTTGAGTTTTCTATCATTATTAAAGGCCGTTGTAACATTGTGTTTTTTGAATATGTTATTAAGTTTATATGAAATCTTACCACAGTATGAAAACTTTCTATATTTTATGTTTTCATTTTTGTTCTCTTTCAATAGCGTTGTTTTTGATTCTAAATTTGTCTTTCGGCTATGTTTTCTAATCAACTGATCAACAATAGATTCTTTGTAGCCATTGATTTTTGCTAATCTTTTGATGGTCTTAACTTCAGAAATGAAATTTGAAGCGTTAAGTGGTAGTTTACAAAGTCTATATGTCATACTATTGAAAGCAGCTATTTTGTGTTGGTATGATGTGTTAAAATTGGCTGGAATATATCTTTCTATTGTTAAAAAAATCATTAATATTTTTACTATAATCAAAATTTGACACATAATTAACATTTTTGTTTCTTTCTTGTTTGTATTTACAAACAGATGCCAAATGGCCTATTTTGCCGCAACTATGGCATTAACTATTTGTATATCTGCATGCTGCTGCCTCATGGTTACGCCAACCGCAATGTAAACAGGGCTTCTTTTTCTTTGATGCTGCATTCTCTGTACCGACGTTTCTCATCTTTGCAAAGTTGTCTTTCCTGCGGTCACGTTTGACGTAATTAACAGCACTTTCTGCATACTCATTGCTGTCTTTTTGAGAAGATTTTGCAGTAATTACTACAGAGATTATGTATTACATTGTATGCTTCTGCACCCATTGACTTTAGTAATATTGCCTTTTTCTGGTTGTCTTCCGTGCAACCAATTTCACAAAAGTGGATTTCCAACCTTTCGTTCCATATGTGCCATGCTGTGTTATGTGGCGAAAATTCAGGAACATTATTGGTTTGCATCAATGTATATTGAGCACTTGCCTTTGACACTGTATCACTTCCTTTATTTAACATTTTAATTTTTTTTGTGTAATGTTAAATAAACATATTATTATTTAATAACCTAATAATTCTTTTCTCGTCGCCAATATGTAGTGCATGTGCACGCGGTTAAGTATCAAAGTCTCTTTATTTCATTCTTCTTTCACAAGTCATACTTAAAATCTATATAATAAATGCAATTCATTTATGTGTTGCCAGATTGCTAAAGTGCAAAGCTGACAATCCATATTACCTTACTGTTCACCGCAGGTCCGGCCCTGCAGTATATAAATTTCATTTACACAAATTCTTGTTTACAAAAACAATTTAAAATGTTAAATATCAATAATTGGGTAACTGTGTTTTTACGATCATATTAATAATCTTAACAATGAAGTTAAAATTTTCAATTATGAAGTTCTCTCTCTCTCTAACTGTTTTTGCATTTACTAAAATATAACTTGCACTTTGGATTTTGTTCATTCGTATTAAATTCTTTAAATAATAAAGATCAGTTTCTTGTAAGAAAGTAAAAAACTCGTTTTATTTTCTTAAGTTACAATTAAGTTCTGTAAAAAGGCTTACAGAATCAATCATTGGTGACCCCGACGTGATCGGAATTGTAATTTCGTGTCAATTTCGATTTTCATATTTATTAACAACAGCACTAAAATGGCTGAAGGCCAAGAAGATGTTCCTATTGCTAACGCAAGCTTAGTAACAGCTCAAAATAAGGTAAACGTTATTACTCATCAGATGGTGAACTTAAACATGGCATTAAGCGCCGTACATTTGAAAAAATATAATTCTGATGAGATTTTGGTTCGTCTCGAATTCGTCGAGAACCTCAACAATAGTTTCGATCAAGCTCAGGCCACCTTAGAAGAAATGGACAGCAGTCTGATTGATAGCGATGTCCGATACAAATTTAATTGCATTTATTTCGAATTGAAGGCTGAATTAACACGCCAATTAAATAGCCTGAGAACTGCAGAACAGCCACAACAACGCACCTCGACATTTCGTCAGTTCTCTTTGGATGAAGCTCATTCACATTCATTACCTAACCGCAGCTCACGTCTGCCTGAACTAAAAATACCAACTTTTTCTGGATCGTACCTTGAATGGTCTGATTTTTTCTCCATGTTTTGTACCGTTGTTGATAAAGACAATATTACAAAAATTGAAAAATTTTCTGCATTTACGTGCCTGTTTAAAGGGTGCTGCTTTGGATACAATATCTTCGTTGGAGCCAACTGATGCCAACTACGATGACGCCATCAAGCTATTAAAGAGACGTTTTGACAACAAACTGGTAATTTTTCAATCTCACATTAGGGAAATTTTTGATTTAATTAATTGGAGTTACATAGAACTCATTTTCACCAATTAACTAGATAAGGCTTTTTACCAGAAAGTTGGAGTTCTGTTCTCTTAAATATATCGGCGGTGGTTTACTGGACCTTGTTCTATTTGTGTCTTCATCGACTTGTTCATTCAAAACGAAACGATTTCCAGAATGTTTAATATTATTTTTCCTATCTTTGGGCATTTTCGCCGTTGAAGATATTTGAGCAGATTTGGGACTTATTCCCCTTTTTAGCGCGGTTATGTATGTATCTGTCCATACCAGTTTGGATTTTATTATCACTATTTTCACTCTTTGCATCTCTAATTTTGTGCACGTTGGTCACCTTGTTATTTATTGTTTGTTTGCTTGTTTGTACAGCTAAACTGACAAGTTTGCTAATGGTTGCAATTGTTGTTGCTTTTTGATCACTATTTAACATGTACGGAGAGCAAGATCGCGCACGACTATTTGTGTTTTGTGTAAGGTTTAAGGTTGTGTTTAGGTTATTTTTTTGTTGTCCTCATCAGAAACCAAGGTTAAATTCACATTCCTACTGCTTGTAGGTTTATTGTTGTTGTTGTCAGAAAATGAACTCATTTTTTTGTGATCACTATATGAGCTTGTGTATGCAAATATTTATGTATATTACACGCAAGCAAAAAATCAAACAAAACCAGTATAACAAGTGTTTAATCAATGTTTTGTTTTTGTTTTTTTTTTTTTTTGTGATTTTAACGTTCAATAATTTTAAATATTCAGTTGCGGCGATTATAAAAACGCGTCTGTACACTACGAGAGTTTAAACTGTAATTTGATAAATTGCTTTAAAAAAGTTATTTAGTTAAGAAACCACTATTGTCATGATTTTTTTATATTTTAAGATGTCTAGCTTCCATTTCCATTTTAAAAATCTGCAATCGGTAAAAATTGCCTAAGATACAGGATGCTTAATATGGAATTTTTAGTGCCTTTAAGTAAGTGAACCGCAGTGTACATACATACTCGTACAAATGTATATACATACAATTTGTAAAAATATATTTTACAAAACTATTTACAGATAGTTAATTTTATTCCATATTTATTTATGAAAGAGATATGAAATATGTTGGCAATACGTTCATGAAAAAGTAGCTTTCTTGTAATGAATTTGCATTACATACACCTGGGCCCTATTCCACAAAACCGCTTATCAACTTTTCATTTTGCACTTATCAAATTTTTCGTCAATTTGCAAAACTTTCTGTTCCTCAAAACTATAAAATTTGATAAGTTATAAGTTCCAATTGGTAAGTGTAATTTGCATAGTTTTTGCATTTATTGTACTCTCTTTGCAATTTCTCTTCCACGTAAGTACGTTCCTTTATGCAAAGCGCAAAGTTAATATTGAAAAGTGTAATTTGCAAAGACATCGCAAATAATTAAAACTTTTCGTTCCACAAAAACTGTAAATTCTATTTTTGCAAAGTAAATTTCGATAAGTTTGTCAAAATTTTGCAAGATAAACGATCGCTTTACAAATTCATATTGTTATAACTAGTGAAGCTTTCAAAATGCTAAGACGTGTGTTTTTGTTCGACGATAGTGAAGACGCGGTTAGAAAAAGAAATTATAGAGACCGAATTAATTTTTCGGGACTACAAAACTTTAATTTTAAAGAGTGCTTTCGTTTAAATCGAATCCAAGTTGATTTTATTTTAAATAAAATTGGAGCACAATACACAGCGCAGTCATGCTTTGTCGGCTGAAAATCAACTGCTACTGTGCTTGCATTGGTTCGGAAATGGCTGCCAGTACCATGGAGTTGCAGCTATGCATGGTGTTGCAAAATCAACAGTTTGCAGAACCATCCATACAGTTGTCGACGAATTAATAGACGTTTTGTTTCAAAACACCATTCGGTGGCCCGATGACGTCAGTGGTATTGCTGAAAAATTGTTTATGATGGGTGGATTCCCTTGTGTGTGTGGTTGCGTGGATGGCACAATCATTAAAATTGATGCGCCTACATTACACGGCATGGAAACCACTCATTAAATGTGATGATGATATGCGGGTCAGACTACACATTTTACAGTGTAAATGCAAGTTGGCCGGGCTGCGTTCATGACTCAAGGGTGGTACGGAATTCGGCTCTAAGTCAAAGATTTGACAATGGATGGAGACATTTCCGGATGCTGTTGTTTTGGGTGATAGTGCATACGGACTGAAAAACTGGTTGATACCACCATTACGCCGAAATCCCGATAACCCTGCTGAAGAGGCTTTCAATCGTTGCCACAAAAAAACACGGCGCATAATTGAAAAAAGTTTTGGCATTCTTAAAGAAAGATTCCCGTGTCTAAATTATTTGCGACTGAAGCCTGAGTTTGCAGGAAAGGTAGTTATTGTTTGTGCCATCTTACATAATATTGCCTGCAGCATCGGAAGGAGTAGTGAATACACGCAACCCACTGAAGACACTGAAAATTAAATCGATGAATTGGATCTGGAAAATGCTGAAGAAGAAAATGATGCCCTTAATAATATGGATAATGCAGTGGAAAGGAAAGGCTTACTTCTCTGCTGCAGTACTTTTCTTAATACCAACTATTATAGTATTGTTTTAAAAAATAAAATTGTTTTTTTGGCTATGACCTTTTTCCGCTGCAAAAGCGTTGTTTTTTTTTTGGGGCATTTTTGGGGTTTAAGATTAAAATCTTAGAGAATAAATAATATTGAAATTCACTTATAGTTTATTTAGAAATAAAAGTATTAAAAAAAATAACAAAAAATACAATGTAGGAACAAAATAAAACTAAGTAAAAAAATAAAAAAAAAATTAAAACTCCTCAAAAGACCGACTCCCCGGCATTGCCAAAATATCTGTAGTTTCTGCCGCTGCAATTTCACGCGTTATGGCGGATGCTGGAAGTTGGAGCTCCCTCTCCAATTTCAGGCATTGAAGTTTCCTGTAGTAAACTTCAACCTGCAGGAGCTCCTACCGACATTTCTTCTCTATATCTAAGGTTTCACTTGGAAACTTGGTAGAGCTGTTCCTCTTCCTTGGGTTTGGAGGTAGATGGGCAGGTGTTTCCTCTGTCATCGATATTGTGGAATCAGACTCAGCTAATAGTAGAATTTCTGAATTTGCATAGCTTTCTGGCAAATTCAGTCCAGCTGAGTCTGATTCCAGAATATCGAGGATTGCCAAGTCAACTTCATCAAAAACGCTGTTCTTCCCACCTGCAGACCCAGTTTTTCGGGCGTTATCTCTTTTACTCTGCAAATTAACAAAATTAAATTATTTCAAACAAATAACATACTGTATACATATTTTTTGACTGTACACAATGCAAATAATTATATTCTACGTAAACCGGTTCTTCTAATCAGAAGAGTTGTTTAATATAGTGCACCGTTAACTCACAACAATGAATATGATGATGATTTATGTTGTTTTTGTATATAAGATGCTTGCATTTGTACTGCACAATATTACAATTAATAGAAATTCGAACAAAAACAAATGAAGTAAATATATGTAATTATTTGCTATGTGTAAGCAATAAATTGTTTTACTTACCAATGTCCGACTCTTCCAGAGCCCAAAGAAACAGTCCCTCGCATAGGTCCATGATTTTTGGGCCGATGCCAGTTGGAGGGATTGGGCTTTTTTCAAAACTTCTTCCCAAGCAGCCTGTTTATCTAATTTATTTACCTTCAAAATTAAATGTAAACTTTAATATATATTTACAATAATTTTATAAAAAAAAACTTACTTTATTGTTTTGAAACCTGGCAAATAAAATATGTTTTTTTTCTTGAATTACTTGTAACACCGCAAGTTTTTTTTCATTTGAATTTTGCGGCTCATTTTAAAATGTTTTTTTAGTAACGTAAAGTACAAAGTGATAAGACAGAAATGCAAAGATGATTAAATGCTTTGTGGAACACTTTACACACTCACTTAGCAGAAGAGTGCAAAGAATTTACAATTTAAATTTAAAGAGGGCAAAGTTTTACAAAGAGTGCAAAGTATTTACAAAGAGCGCATGTATTTACAGTTATTAAAGTGAGATTTGCAAATAATATTGTGGAACAGAAACACTTATCACTTTGCAAAAAAAATGTAATTTGATAAGTGCAAAGTGAAAAGTTGATAAGTGGTTTTGTGGAATAGGGCCCTAGTTAATGTGCCTTGACTATATTTTATAATAGTTTTTAATATCATTTTCACACTTAATTACCTATTTTAGGACATGGGTGCTTTCGGGTAGGTGAAGACGACGCAGTAGAAGCAGCAGTAGTAAATAATTTTGGTGAGGCTCGCAAAACACGCTTGCGTCCATTTCGCAACGGTGTTGATACCGACGATGTCTCCACAGTCTAAATAAGATAAGAGTACATGATTTATATCGCATTGTTTTGTAACTAAAAGAACGTTAAGAGACTTATTTTATAAAAAGCAACGTTAAGCGTGCACAAGTGAAAATTTGATTTTTTCCTTACAAACTTTATCAATAATATACGTTGTGTTTTATAAACTAAGACCCTACTTCTTATTTTATTTCAACTATCACCTCCTCTTTAGATAATATTCAATTTATCAATATATTGCAAGTTCTTTTTTGAGGTCATTACAAACATAATAAAAAATAATGTTTATTTATTTTTCCCAATACTTCGATCAACAAAGTCAATCATTATCAGGGGATCTAAAAAAAAATACCAATACTATCGTCAGTATGTATAATGAAAACTTACCATAAGTGACTGTTATAAAAAGCGACTTGATTGTTTTCATTAATAAAGCAATCGTTCAAAATTATGTTTTTGTTTAAAGAAAATTATGAAAATAATATTTTATTCTATTTTGAACTCTTATCAAATAAAGACATATTCAGTCCTATCATGACTAATTTTTAGAGATGTGCAAATGACGTGAATTTTTCGTGTCACGCGTGAATCACGTTATTCGTGATTACATATTGATAAAATCATACGTGCGTGCGTGATCGTAATTCAAAAATATAATACAGTGCGTGATCGTGCGTGATTTTTTAATTCAATTTTCAGGCACTCAAAACAGTTCTCTATGTTAAAATCTCCGTTACAAATGCAGACGAGAAAACAGATAATGCAAATATGGAATGTGATATTTTATTTCATTGGTGTTATAAAATGAATGTATGTATGTACAATGTACATATTAATAAACCACCATATAAGTAATAAATTTAAATAACCTGCCTTGGCAGACAGTGCTAGATTTTTTATATTAAGTTTATCCTTTGTATGCTAATTTTTCGAGCTTTTCCTGAATTTTATTTTTATTTAATTGATGATCTTGAGTAAATAAAGAAATTAATTACAAAATAAAATTTAGTAGCTATGCTAAATTTTTTATTGCAAAATTTGTATTTCACCGTGAGCATGCATGAAAAATTATTCCCGTAGTGCGTGAAAGTACGTGATTAAAAATATTGCGCTCGTGAGCGTGCGTGATCGTGAAAGTTTTAAATCATGCAGTGCGTGAAAAATATTTATGCTTCGTGATCGTGAGCGTAAGTTTACTCACGCGCACATCTCTAATAATTTTCCACATGAAATTTTTTCACTTTTCACGTATTTGCAATCGTGAACAACTCGCATGAAAAAATTGTATTCAGTCCAGAATAACAACGTGAAAAATCTTCACTGAAAAAAATTCCCCTTATCGTGAATAAATATTTCGGTCGGAATTTTTTCACTTCTCACATTGATATTTTCACGTTATTTTTGATGGGGAATAGAACAGAAATTAAAGTTTATTTTAATGAAAAGATCTGATAATAAGGCACAAACTGATGTATTCCTCAAAAAAATGCAAAAAACAGGCCGATTGCCTGCACATTTGTGAAGCTTTAATTTGTTGGCATTGTTTCATTTTGTTGGCTTTACAAACAGTAGCCGAATTATTTTACCACATAAAAGTTAGAATGCAATAAACAAACGGAGCAACCAAACTAAAGCTCCAACACTGAATATTTAACTTTGATTTTTGAAGTTTTCTTTAAAATAAATATGCCTGTGTATATTTTTATACAAAAAGTTCTAGATTATTTATTTTTTTAATCTTTTTCCCTTTTTACATTAACTAAGAACTGATAGCGGGAATAATTTTTCACGGGAGATTCACGATACCATTTTTCCCTTCGAGTGGAATTAAAATTTCACATGAACAAAAATTTCACTTCTTATTTACGATAGCGGTGATTATAAAATAAATAGTTTTTATAATACGAGAAGTCAATAGATTATGGGCGATAATAAGGAATTGGCAAACGGTATTCCCCAATTGTGTGTATGATAATTGGCAATTTAGTCATTGACCCTTATTATGAATGTCAATGTTGACTCATGTGACGTCGACGGCTCAATAATGGCATTGTCATTGTCAACATTGCCATATACCGATAACAATTGACAATGTCGTCGCATTATGAAAGGCAATTTAAAGGCGAAATTGTCTTTAATTGACCCTGTTTTTGTCGACAACAATTTTACCAACGACTTGACTCAATCGGTGTTTGTTACTGACTCAGTGTTTATAAAATAGAGAACAAAAATAAATCAATGACAACTAAACCATTTGAGGAGTTATTTCAGCAACTGGAAAATAAATCGTACCTAGTTAAAGGATTTCATAGAGGCATAACTCCAATTAATTTAAAGAAAGAATTGGAAGAAATTACAAGTAAAGTAAATTTTATTGAACCACCAATTCGAGATAGCAATGGATCGCAAAATTTAAGTTTAAAAGAAATTTTATAGCCAAATAAAAATATGTTTGTTTATATGTATGTATGTATGTATTATCAGGTGAGGAAAGAATTCAATTGCAAGGTAAAAAACAAATTGATGCTCAATAAAGCAGAAGTTAACGCAACAGGCGGAAGAACTTGCAAATTATTCACCAGTTCACCTTTAGAAGAAGCTGCTGGTAACTTGGTCCAGTTTTAAAAGCAACGTAATCTGGGTTAATTCAAGGAATTGAACCCTCTATTCGTAAAACAGCAACACTAAACATATTTGAAACAGAGTTTTGTATTCTTGAGAATGCCGAAAAGTTGCCCTCAACTGCCGCACATTCAGCTACAGTTCTAAAAAGAAAACGAAGTCAAAATCGTGGAAACGAAATGAATTTTTGAACATCATTATGTTATGAAAAAGGAGGTTTCTATTGAAATATATAATATAATGAAAGAAATAAAAGGTTTTTTAATGGACACAAAATATTACATTTTTCTCACATATTTAAAAAAAAAAAAAACAAAAAATAATTAAACTAACCTCAAAACTTATAGTTATGACATTTATTTATTTCATATTATCGATAACAAGGCAACGTCAACACACTACCTTTAGTTAATACCGATATAGCATTGTGTTGATGTCGACGGCATCCAAATGTGACGACGACTATAGTATAGTGTTGACGTCGACGTCGACATTCATAATGGGGGTGAATATTCATTTAGACTCTCTTAATATTATGGACGTTCTGACCGATGATCCACCTGAAGAAGTTAGTACTTGAACTGAATTCTTGAAGAGAGATAGGAAAGCCAAAGATCGAATGGTGAGATATATTGATGCTTATTGTTTAAGTTACGTACGAGATAAGCAAACTGCCAAGGAAATGTGGAAGAGCTTAGAATCGGCTTTTACGCAAAAGTCATTGGTGCTCCCAAGAAGACAACTAGCAACACTACGCATGAATCCTCGTGAGTCAATAAAATTACATTTGGAACATTTCGTTTTAAGGCAGCAGAAGATATCTGGAGCAAATGTTGAAGATGGAGACTTGATAACTCAAATTTTTCTTTCCTAGCTGGAAAAGTTTGATCCCTTAGTAACGGCATTACAAAATATAGATAATAGCAAACTTACTGTTGGCATTGTTAAAGAGGGAGTTGTAGCTGAGGAAATAAAACTCAATACTTGTGTTGTTACAGAAGAAGTGAAAAAGATCACGTTCTCTAGTAAAAAGAAATTTTAATGGTAAGCGTTACATATGTAACAAGTTCGGTCACCAAGCCAAGGATTGCAGTACCTGCAGATATAAATGTAGCAAAAGATAATTTATCAGTAACTGTAAAATCAAAAAGTAATATTCAATGCAAACCGGAAAGTGGTTTCAATTTAAAGATGAAAGATGTCTTATATTCACCGGATCTGAGGGAAAATCTAATGTCAGTTCGAAAACTTACAAAAGCTGGAGCTGAGGTAAAGCTTGTTGACAATCAAGCCATTATAATTAAAGGTAAAGAAGTTCTTGGTATTGCTTATCTGCGTGGAAACTTATATGAAATGGAAGTTTTTATCGAAAAACCTAAAGTGTTGGTTTGCAACAAAGAAGATACAAATTTGGACATATTGGCAACCAAGGTTTAGACATCCTTACAAAGAACAAAATCGTTCCAAATCTTAAAATAAGCCAGGAAAACGAAGTTTTTTAGGAAGTTTTGGTTGAAGCGAAACATTTTCCGAGTCCTTTTGATGGTGCTCGAAATAGCGCTACCAAGAATGTTGCAGAAAATTCACACCGAGGCGATTTTAGCCATTTCACTGTAATTTATTGTTTATCAAAGAAATTACAAGTTTTTGGCAAATTCGAGGAGTATGAAGCCATGGTTAAAGCAATGTTTGGATCAAAAATTACTGCAGATCAAGGTCGTGAATATCTTTAAAACGATCAATTTAAATGGTACAAGGAAAAAGGTATTCAAATCGAAACCACAATTTCGTACATTTCTCAGCAAAATGGAGTAGCTGAACGATTTAATCGTACATTTTTTTGAAAAAATGCGAGCTATGATTTTTGAATCCAATGTTCAAAGTATTTGTGGAATGAAGCAGCATTGGCCCTAGAAGTTCGCTTACAAATTTTCAAACACATGCAGAAGTATGGTATGGAAAACAAGCAGATATATCAAAATTACGGTTTTTGATTGCAAATGTTAAACATGGATTCCAAGTCAGTTCAGAAAGAAACTTGATCCTAGAAGTCATAAGGCTGTTATGACAGGTTACTCTCCAAATGGATTTCGGCTTTGGAATATGCAGAAAAGGAAAATTATGCAATCCTTATAGTGGTTCTATATGCGGATAATTTTATGATTGCTGGAAATCAACTTTTATATATTGAAAAACTTAAAAAATATCTATCAAACAAATTTGAACTGAGTGATTGTGGCGCCTTAAAAAGTTTTCTTGGAATTAAAATAGAGTACGGAGAAGGAGAATCGCGATAATCAAGTATAGAAAAGCTTATAAGTAAATTTGACATGACCGATTGCAACGCTGTAAAGTCTCCAATGGAAAAGGGTCTTCAATAGTCTTCTGAAGGAAATATGAATGAAAAGGCGAATAACCCTTACCGTGAACTAATTGGCAGTTTGATGTATACAATGCTGAGTTGCACGCCCGATATTTGTTATTGTGTGTGACGATTTCTGCAAAATCCAAATTAAACGCATTGGCAACATTTGAAAAGAATTGTTCGTTACCTAAAGGGAACAAGAAATATGAAACTCACCTACTTAAAAATCTTGGGATATTCCGCTCATAGGATTTGCTGATGCTAATTGGGCAAATGATAAAGGTGATCGCAAGTCTGTTAGTGGATACTTATTTAAAGTTTATGGTTGCTGCGTCTCTTGGTCTTCACAAAAACATCAAACCGTTGCAACTTCATCAAGCGAAGCTGAGTATATAGCTTTGAGCTCCGCAGTTTCTGAGGCTTTATGTCTTAGAGGCCTTATGCAAGACTTACAAGAAATAACAAATGAAGCAATTACAAAGACAACAAATGTTGCATTGGTATGACAAACACTTCCGAAAGCAAACGTGCCAAACATATAGATGTTAAACATCACTTTATTCGTGGTAATGTTGAAAAAGGTTTTGTAAAAATTAATTATATTGGATCCAAAGATCATCTATATTGCCATGCGTAAGAAAAATGGTGCCTAGTCGAACAATTGGTACCCTGTATTGCGTTTTCGTATTTTCCTTTCGCATCCAATTTTTCAAAATCTTTCGTTAAGCGCAAATATCTTGCGCTAACAAAATATCAAACGCAAAGGAATCATGTAAGAAAGAAAATAGATTTTTATACTTACATTTATGTATGCACATATCAAAATTGTTGTTTTTAGGGAAAAGCAGAAAAAGTTACACACTCAGCAACGGCAGTTCGATATGTTAGTGGATTTCATCCTGCAAAACAGCGATTTGGCCAAGGGAAACTTGCAAAGGGGAAATGGCAAACAACGCGCCTACAATTTGCACATAATACCTACTCTTAGTTTCTTACCTGTGGTCATTTAGGGAGAGAATATCTGATCTACATCTCAAAATTCTCCTTGTAATACGTTCAACGTGCTCATTTTCTTCCTCAAACCATAATGCCACCGAATCCATCACTATTTACTTTATATTATTTTAGTTTGACAAAAAACAAGTACTGCACAAATAACACGCTGCTACAAATGAGTACTTTTTTTTATACTTGAAAAGGGACCTAGTGTAGGTTATATACCTTATTTAGTAGATCATAAATCAATTTTTAAAAGTTCGGAAACACCCCCAAATTTCGGAGTTATTCCGAAAAAACTATTTTCGGGTAGGTCCGAGTACTTATGAACACGTAACTCAGTTGATTTTAATCCGATCTTCAATTTTTAAATGGTTTCAGAAAGACAAAGAATAGATCTTTCCAACCGTATACATTTTATGCTATATTAATTAATTATTGGTAGTAATTTTCGTAATAACATCTGCAATTTTTTTTATTTTTTATGTTTTTTTAACTTTGAGTTCTTTTTTTTATAATTTTTCCTATTAAAGCAGATGTATTTGTATAAAAAATTTTAAATAGAATTTTATAACAAATAAAATGAACTTTAGTTTTTTTAAATCGGACAATATTTGTGAAAGTTATTAAACTTTATTTAAATTTAAATAGCACTTGATACCCCCAAGCGGAAAAAAATTTAAGTGAGAATAATTTTTTTTTTATACTTTTTTTAATCATATATTCTTAATTTCTAAATAAAATAATTTGAATACTGTTATTTTAAAATATTTATATAATCATATCATTATAAGATTAAAAAAATAAAGAAAATGTAGTAGCTATTGGTCAATATTTGTAAAAGCAAAATTTTTAACTTTTGAAAAACCTTAATAACTTTTTTATTTTTTACTCGATTTTATTTATTGAAAGCTGGTTTAACTCAGACCTAAATTAGCTTTAATGAAATATATACATATGGGTAAGTATGTCAACAATATAATTTAAAAAAATGGCGCCAAAGTTGAAAAACCTAGAAAAAATAAAATTAAAATCAGATATAATTGAAAATATCACTGCAAAAAGTTAATATATATACCAATAATATATATATATTTAGAAAAGCACATTTTTCTTCTTTCTGAAACCATTAAAAAATTGAAGATCGGATTAAAATCAACTGAGTTACGTGTTCATAAGTACTCGGACCTACCCGAAAATAGTTTTTTCGGAATAACTCCGAAATTTGGGGGTTTTTCCGAACTTTTAAAAATTGATTTATGATCTACTTAATAATGCCTACAACTTACACTAGGTCACTTTCCAAGTATATTTTCACTGTAGCACCGTGTAATTAGTTTTAAATGATTTTGTTTACAAGTTTTGATATTTCATTTTGTCATTATTCGCTATTGTGAATTTTGTGGTGCCAATGTTTCTTATTTTTCAAATTATTTTGCGAAAGCGTTTGCGTAAGCGATACAGAGCACCAAATTGTACTGTTATCGAATTTACCTTACGCATCGCATTTGCTTTCGCATCGCAATACAGAGTAACCCCCTGGACTTAAGACGATTCAATGAACTACGTAATAAGCTGGGAGTAAACGATTGAGAAACGGTGTTATAAAAAACGACTTGATTTTGTTAATTAGTAAAGCAACCGTTTAGAATTTATTTGTTTAGAAAAAATTTATGAAAATAATTTTTATTCTATTTTGAACTCTTATCAAATAAAGACATACATATTATAAAACCAGAAGTCAGTAGTAGAATAGTAGAAATTGATCTGAAGTTTAGCGAGTATTCTTATACAATTTTTCATAGATTATCAATGTAGATTGTAATATGGACTCGGAACTATATTCTATGATCTCACAGCATGTGGAAAAACTCAATAAAGTCTAGTTCAGTTTCGTCATGCTTGCTAAGTTTTCAGTATGCATGCCGGCGTTATATACATAAAACATACATATAATATGATTATTTTAATAAATTTTCGGAGTTAGAAATTAACAAAAGAGGAAAATTATAGAAAAAGATACACGCTGGAAATATTACACATTATAGATTAATTTTAATTGATTTCTTTGGAAAATTATTCTTAATTAGAATGTTTTTAATTCTACTCAAGTTCCTTAAGTGGAAGGATTCATCACTACTTTTTAAGACCCTTAATATTGGGAAAAATAAATGGAGCAAATTAAGATTAGTGGCATACCTCAAACATTTTTTAAAAGTGTTCTACCTTATATACATATGTATAATAAAAAAATAAGAAAAAATGTACCTGTGAGAAGTAAAATTATTTAGGCTCAAGTTCAGTTTTATTGAATTAATGAAAATTCAAAATTACTAAGAGTTTTTTTATGTTGAAAAATATTATTATTTATATCCAATCAGTTTTTTAGCAGAACGTATCAGTACCGATTTCAAGACCTCTCATCAGCGTTCAATTGTCCTTCTTTACAATTTTCGTAAAGTGGATACTAATTGGGAAGAATATAAATTATTTAACCAGTTTTCAACAGAAATAGAATACCAGAATTAATTTTTTATTCATTTCTTATTCTACATATTGAAACAATTCTGGTTAGAACGAAATTCCCTCACAGGTACATCAATATAAGTTCGAATAATAATTACGTTTATTCGTAATAATATAAATAAAGAAGAAGGCATTTTCGAAAGCGATTCGAAGAAAGTGTACCTGACATCGTGAGCCTACCATTTGATATCAAATGAATTTGTTGCGTTAAAAATAATACACCATTTTTTGTTATTTTAAGTATTTATAAAATATTATATTGCCATATTATAACAAACGACTCTGAAATGAGTGGCAAAACTCACCACGTTATTTAAATAAAAAAATTATATATTATATAGCGATTTCTGATTACATATAATATAAAAAATTATTGAGTTAATGATGGTGTCTGACAAAGGAGAACTGAATATTGAATATTATTAAAATTGAAGTCTTGTTTGTCTTGAGGAGGAGGTGGATGGTGTCGTACTCACTTTGCCACTGGATGGAGATACTTTGCGAGAGGTATGACTGCGCGTAAAGCGCATTGAACCTAAGCGCGTAGTTGCTCCTAAAAATAAAATGGGATTATCATTTAACGGCGATTCCGGTATTACTTCCGAACTATCCAGCTAAAAAAAAACAAAATAATATTAGCAGCAATTATTGAATGTATACATTACGCCATTACCTCTTCAGTAGATGTTAGCGGAGTCGCGTTATGGTTGTCGTCTTTGCTTTTTCGATTTTCATTTCCCAACTGAGGGTGGTTTGTGAAGCTTTTCTTTGTACCTTTGAGTTGATTTTCAAGACTTGTATCATTTTGATATGTTACAGTCTTGTTAGGTGATAAATTGTTGTTCGATGTTTGGTTTTTAGATGGGTGTCGTTCTTTATTCTGATATTTTGTTGGTTTTACGTACTTGACTGGGCTACTTAAAATTTTTTCAATAATTTCAGGCTCTAGAGGTTTGGGATGGGGGAGCTCAGTCTCGCCTCCATTTTGAGTTTTATTTCGTTTGCTATAACGTAGGATTCGCTTGGACTTTAAATTATTACACTCCGAATTCTTCGCCGGCTGTTTTGATTTTTTATCAGAATCTATTCGAGCTTCAATTCTTATTTTGTTTGGTCTTGCTACAGTGTCATTGATAGGTATACTACTGCTATCAATTGAGTTATTACGAGAAAGATTTAGAGATTTCCTTAAAAATCTATGGTTTGTAACATTATTACTTCCGAAAGTTGTGGGCATGTTGTCAGTTAAGGACGAAACTGCTAGTGAACAGCTATTACTTTCGATTTGTAAATTAACAGTTTCTTCTGATACAACCGATTTTTCTTTACTGCAAGCTGCTTGACAAGTTATTATTTCAGTATTGTCTTTAGATAATGAACCGGCTGATTCCGTTCCCACATTTAACTCAGTTATATTTGCATCCAGCTCATCGTCTTCGTCATCGGATTCCAAATCATCGTTTGATCTTTTTGGAGGTGGATTAAAAACTCCATCAAGCATGTCTTTAAAATCAATAATATGTTTCACAGTTTTTGGATCAAATTTATCCTACAAAATAATAAGATATATATACATACGTAAATACATATTTACAAATATAAAATTTTTAATAGTGAGATTAATTCGAGTTATTTGTTTTATGTTCCTAGTCACACCTTATGGTACGGTCAAAGTTGACAAATATTTGCCTAAAAAACGTAAGCACTAAATACTAGAGTTGTTAACCGATTAAGAATAATTCGATTAATCGATCATGCAAAACTAAATTCTTGTTCGAATAATTTTAAAATGCCGAATTTGGAATAACGAATAAATCGATTAATTTATGTCAATTAATCGAACATATTTTTGCATACGTAAAAAATGTGTTAAATTTGTTTGTATGATTTGAAACAAAACGAGTACTTTATATCAAACACCAATACATTTAAAGAAAAACAAATTTTTATTCAAAATTTTTTTTTTGTAAAAACAAATACATGCAAAGAAAACACAAAAAATATATTTCGTATATTTATTTCATATCATACGTTAAACAAAAACAAAATGTACATTGATGATCGCTGTCGTCAATGTTTACCAGCAAAGCATACGAAAGTGTTGTTGCTTTGCTCTTGCGTCTATACAGTGAAGAACGACAAAAAAAACTAATAAGACAAAGTTGTTTGTGTATTTCGTATTGCTAGTGCTGAGGGCTGTATGAGTATATTAAAACACACAGCCTATAGCTATGAGTATTACAAAAACAAAAGAGCATAGGCCCTGGGCACCGCTGTTTTAAATCAAACGTTAAACAATTTTCAAGAATGGGTTTTTTTTACTGTCAGGTGAATAAGTTAGAAATACACTAAAAGCCAAAAAAGAAGCAATTGCTTTATATAAATCTTATCATATAAGTAGAAAATGTTGGTATTCTATTTTTTTTTTTATTATATAATTATCTTTCAGAATGAGCTCGGTTTGGAAGTATTTTACCAAGAACAAAAATGAACAAAAACAACAAAGTCACATGCAAGTGTCCTAAAGTATACAAAATTGTTGGATCAACAATAAAAAAAAAATTAATAATTCCTTTGCAACAGATTTACGAAAACGTATTAAAATAAGAATAACTGAGGGACGTATAAAATTTTTAAATACGTTAATAATATTTTTTAAATTCTGGAAATTTTCCGTGCAATGAAAGTTTTTCAAATATTCTTCAAAAATTTAAACTAAAGAGTATGCTAATTAATTATACTCTAGATTATTTTATGTTGAAAGTAACCACAATAATATAATAATAAAGTAATGATATAGAAGAAGTTATTATTAATGAAAATAACAATCTTTTATGCGAATTAAATAATTCTATTCAAAGTATTAAAAATTCAGATAATAAAAAAGAATTCAGCGATATATTAGACGATATAGTATATTTGGAAATATCTAAAAAAGAGCAGAAAAATTAGATATTTAAACTATTTTATGCTTTTCTCACTATATCACCTACCTCGAAAATTAGCGAGAGTTTTTTCAAAATCTAATTTAATAAAAACAAAAACCAAAAATCGTTTGAAAGCAAAAAAAATTGTTTTTAAAAGATTATTTCTTAAGAACATCCTAAATTGTCTAATTTAACAAAAAAAAAAATCATTTGATATATTTTGACTGAAAACATGTGTGTTTGATGTATTAAAATCGAAGTAATCTCAGTAATTACATTTTTAAGTTTTTTTTATGTATTATTAATTTTATGTATATTTATTTTGTTGATAAAAATAAAATTTTACATTTATTTGAGCATGTACACAAGTATTTATATTTTAAATTTTATTTATTTGTTCCGAGTTAGCAATATCTAAATCTATATTTCGTTGGTAGCCATACCAACATATCAGTAGATGTTTTACCCTTTATTTTAAAAAAATTTTAAAGCTTTGTAATTCACAAATTTATTTCTGAGTTTTCGTATAAATGGATGAGCTTTAAAATTGTTTAAACATAAAGGGTAAAACATCTACTGATGAGTTGGTATGGCTACCAACGAAATATATATTTAGATATTGCTAACCCGCAACAAATAAATGAAAGTTGATAAAAAAAATAACTATATAATTTTTAATTTATTTTAATTATATACTTATGCATTTTTGTGTTAATGACAAACATTTATTTTTTGTCAATAAATTATTTTTAAGCATTTTTTTATTTGTTGTTCTCATCGATTAATCGAATAAATTTTTAGCTTTAATCGTTTGATCGAACGAACAAAAACTATTATTTGAATTATTCGAACAAAGTTAAAAGGCGAATAATTAACACCTCTACTAAATACCAATGATTTTTTTTTTCATTTCTACACGTATTTACTAAAAGAAACAGTTTCCAACAATATAGAATTCTATGAATTTCTATGTATGAAAGTCTTTAACCTAATAAACACGTCTCTGAATCAAACTGATTTCCATTAATATTTTTTGATATTTATGTAGGCTATTGTAGTGAGAGGTCGCGTATTCCATTTTCATTCGAAATGTGTATAATGGGATATGTAATCACGTTCAACGCTAGCTAACTATTGTAACAAATAGTGAAAGCATTTACACATGAATACTGACGAGATTTAGTGGCTTCTTCCGAAAACTACGTTTGTGCTATTCAGCCGTGTAGTTGGATGTTAAATTTTTCTTTGTTGCTTGAAATAACGAATTACGAATTTTACGATTAACAAAAATTACGATTAATGTGTATAAACACAAAAGGATTCTGCAATAACTGCGTGCATCATTTTTTAATGTTGCTGCTACAAAAGTACATAAGCCGTATTCACAATCTTGTGCAGTTGAGATTGCATATTTATGCAATTGCAAAATTATTGTGAATGATATCTTTGGGTTAGGTTGCAATGCTTGTTGCAAAACACAAACTGATTAATAAATAAAAAAATTATTTTCCACTGAAGTTTTGGCCTAAAAAATACATATGTATGTCTAAGAAATTACTCAAGAATAAAACATTTGCTTAATCAAATAATTCTAATTTTTATTATAAAAATAAGGATTAATTTGTTAGTTAGTCAGGATTTTAAATAATACATATATATACATATGTTTTGCGTTTTGTTAATTTTTACTTTTTTCATTTCATTAATTTTTGTTTGTCTGGTTAATTTCCTTTTGCTTGAAATATTTTTGTTTTTTAATTTTGAATAAAATTATTAAAATTTTAATAAGCAAAATCGGCGTAGTTCACTGCGTATCAGCTGTCGTTTTGCAATTAAGTGTTGCATAAGTAGAGTAAATATAAGCTATTGGTTTTTAGTGTTGCTTATTTGCAAAGATGTAGCATGTGCATTTCTCAGTATTTTGTTAGTGTAAAGTAAAAATATACTACACCATTTTGCATATGCAATGATGCAAAACCATTTGCACAAGATTGTGAATAGGGCTATAATATTTAGTAAAGATTAAAAATATTCTGTTTATATTACATTTTAGGAAGGATTTGAAGACCATTGTACAAGTTATTTAAAGCAAACTAGTCGGTAATCACAAAAAAAAAAACATTGACAAAAAAGCTGGCTCTTTAATTTTTAATGAAAACATAAAATAAACCCACACTTTTTGGTACTTAAAAAATTAATACAAAGTGCGAAAACAGCCATAGTTTTTATTAGTGGAATCAATTTAAGTTTTATTATATAATTACACTGTGAACTTCGATGAATCCTTTTCGAACTATTAGGGGGGAGTCCCCTGAGTGCGAAAGTACATTTGGAAGTGTCATATTGGCTCCAGTTTTTGAGAAATCGGTATATATCCATGAAAAATGGATATCCAGGGGACTCCCCCCTAATAGCTCGAAATGGATTCATCGAAGTTAATTTTTTTTTTCGGGTCAAAAACTATCACAGTGTTATTAATTTATTAATTGAGATATTCGTGTAAGTGACAAAAATCGATTCGTTTTTAAGTAAAATAGTGCGTTGAAAATTAACGATTTCATAAAATATGAGATAAAAACGAAATGGTTTTTGCTTTCCATTTTTTGTTTAATTTTATATCGTTTTATGTCAAACTTTTCAGTTTAAAAAGAAAATATTTACTTGTTTGTGTTTTAAAATTCTGCATGGTTTTATTAAATTATAATATCCTGATTTATAAGGCCGAAATTTACAGTCTTTAGTTAACTAATTACAATGGTTTAACCAAAGATTTTTCATACAAATATCATGAGTTAAACTATCATCATTAGTTAACTAAAGACTGTAAATTTGGGCCTAAGTCTTATTTTTATTAAGCTCAAGATTACAAATATTGCCAATGTTTTTAAAAACACTAGGAATCCATTGTTAGTAGTGAAATATTAAGAGTAAAAATTATTTAACGTTTAAAAAAACAATAACAGTTAAGAATGCTGTGCCGAATCTTATATACGAGCACTAAGCCATTTATAATATTTACGTTTGCTGTTTTCATAGGAAACAATTTCGTTTGACACCAATATATATAGGGGCAAAAAGTATAAAATTACCCACAAGATTTGGGCGCCATTTTCAATTTAGAATAATTGCGTATGCTGTATTCTAGCAAACACTTTCTTTTGATACTTATATCAAGAGGCAGCAAAAAAGTTTAAAATTAATGTAAAATTTCAATTTTGAATAATTATGTTTCCCACTTTCTTAGAAAACACTTTATTTCCTTTTTCCAACTGATGTTTTATATATTTTATTTGAAGTATTTTCCCATTTTTTCAATTCATATTCCAAACTAAATTTTGCATTTTCTATTCCTGTCCAATGCCATACCTACGGTGACCGTATTTTGCGACAAAAAAAATGACACTAAAAATTAAATAAAAATTATTGGTATTAACTTAATTACATACATAGATACACGTATTTTTTTATCAATAAAATAAAAATATAATTCAAACAATGTAATATTAGCGACTAGTACAAGTAGTTACATATGTATGTATACGAGTATATGTACTTATTTCAATGTTTAAAACAGGAATTAAATAGGCCTAGAAGTTCACACGTCGTTAAAACAAAAAATTAATTAATTAATCAAAATTAATAAAGAAATTAAATTTAGCCAATAATACAGAAATAAAAAAAATTCAATAAATAAAAATAACTAAACACAATAGTTTAAGGATTATATATTATTGATATTTTTCTGAAGAATGTATTTTTTTATTATATCAATGTTATTTGATAAAAACAATTTAAATTCTGCACAGTCCATTTGAAAGCCGACAGAAAATTTGACACATTGAACATACACTTTTCAGTTTCGCCAGGCAATTCCTGGTTATAAATTTATATTGTAATGAGTTTAAAATTTCGGTATTTTGAGAAAATAAAACTTTTAATTTTAGAAACTAAAGAAGAACATTAGCCATCAAAAAGAGAGGACAAAAAAGGACAATTCAATTAAGTACCTTAAATTGACCATATTTCAAAATAAATTGTTCGACTAATGTTTTTGCTGTTAGAAGTGCATCTTTTGTCGGCATAGGTTGTGCAATGACAAATTTTGTCAATTCACATTGCATTGTCAAAATGTAGCGGTAGTCGTTTGATATCCGAAGGGGACCTACAACACAGGGTAACCAGAGATGACACGAGACGGAAGATTTTGCATACTGATTTGTATACACTCATACAATCCTTCGTTTTCGTTTTTTTCTTTGTGCTGTCTTTGTAACCAAATTAAAATTATAAATCACAAAACTAATAAAATATCCATATATTTCTATAATTTACATTAAAAATATTATTAATTAATTAATTTAAGTTGGTTTTCACTCATCGTTTGTATTTTATTACTATATACATCTGCAAAATATCAGAATTTATCAAGTTTGTATGTATGTATGTATGTGTGTATGTAAGCAAAAAATCACCACCATTTCATGGTCTAATAATCAGGTCTGCGCAAGAAGGAATATGGTTTTTTGTAGGGTTGTGTTTTGACCGTTAAATAATCTGCAAAAATATGGTAAGTTAATTCGGTCTTGTCAAAAGTTGTTTACATTTTTGGCCGCCATCATGAATATTATTGTTTACGTTATGCTTTTTGTTTTTGCATAACCAATAAATACATACAAAACAACTTTTGTTTTGTTTTGTATACAGCTTTGTTTTGACAATGTTGAATTAATTTTACACAAACAAAATGCATGTCGATTTTGTTGTTGCGTTGATACGCGCACCTTATTATTCCACCATGCACCATTTGGCAAATTTACAGAATATATGTACGTATGTATATAAATTTAATATACAGAGTATATAAGCACACACTAAATTGTTTTATCACTTTATTTTGGAATTATATGCCGTAAATACTTAATATTATCACATTTTATTAAATTTAAGCGTGCTTTTATGTAGCATTTTCCACTAAAAACTGAACTTTTTTTTGCTTTTCGTTTTGTTTACTTTCATAACACTGCAGTCACACGTTCAAGTTTTCTTTCAATTCTCTTTCAAGAAATTTACACATACTGCTTCTCAAAATTTACAAAAATTGAAAGCTGTGACGTAGGTGGCATTCAATTTCAAAGCAATTTGCTTTCAAAAACACAAAAATTTATGGCGGCAGAATATATGTACTAATGTATGTATATGAAAACAAACGAGAGTTTATAATCAAAATGGCAATCAGCTGCTTTCTTGAAAGCAAATTGAAACGCATAATTTGAAGGAGAATTTGAAAGCAAGCTACCATCAAATTTTAAAAGTATGAGTGTATTGGTAAAAATATGAGAGAGTAATAAAATTTGAAACAAAACTTGATCGTGTGAACCCCAAGTAACAAACACACTAATGTTTTCTCTTTTTCACGAAGCTTACTTATGAAAAATAAAATATGATCGAAGTCCAATTTTTTTTGTTTTTGTCATCTCTGGTTACCCTGTGCCTACAGTGTCTATTGAAATTACTTCAAAGCTACTGCTTGGTGTGTGTTTGTGTTAGTGGTTATTTTATGTGTTTTGTTTGTTTATTTTTGTTACAACTGTCGCAATATGATATAAATTTCTTAACCATCTTGTTCATGTTTTTCCAAATGTATCGCTGTTTTAGTTTAATAATTGTTTTTCTTATTCCTAAGTGGCCTGCGTGTGTGGTATTATGGACTTCGTCAATTAGTTTATATTTTAAAATCTCATCTGTTATTCTTTTTGGGGCATTTATATTAATATTTTTAGTTGAGGACTTTTATTATTTATTTTTATCTTCGCATATGCTTCTTTTAATTCTTCTTTTGTATACATTTTAAAAATTTTATCTTCATTTTATAGCGCTAATTCTTTTATATTTGCTTTATTCATTTTAGCTATCAGTTTCCTCAGTATCGAATCTAGTTTCGCTGATTTATCGCTGAATCTTGCATGCTTATTATATTCAATTTCTTCATATGTGTTTTTGGAGCGCGATTTCTTCATAGTCGAAACTGGTTTCGCAGAATTATCATCACGTCCTATGTTCACAATATTATTTTCTATAATTACATCGATGTCTTTTATATTCTCAATTTCATTAAATTGCAATTTCTTCATATTTTTGATATCATTAATGGAGGTGCATTCCCATATTTGAAGTTGATCAGACTTCTGAGAATTACATTTTTCCATGTTATTTTCATGATTATTTTTCTTATTATTCTCTGCCTCATTATTTTTATTTGCCCCTTTATTCTTATTATGCATAGCCCTCGTTATTATTAATATTTTCTTTTCTTTTTCATCGTTTTCTTGCGGTATCATTTGTTTTAGTACGTCAGAGTTAATTTCTATCCTAGAAAGTGCGTCAGCGTTAGTATTCATTTTTCCTTTTTTATAAACGATTGTAAAATCGTAATCACTTAAATCTAGTCTAATTCTTGTCATTTTAGATGAGGGGTTTTTATGTGAAAATAGCGAAATTAAGGTCTATGGTCCGTTACTACTATGAATTTTCTGCCATATAAATAAGGTCTGAAAAAGTTGATAACGGTCTGGAGTCTTTATCCAGGTCAATTTGATGAAAAGAGCTGGTCATATCGAGTGTAGGTTAGGTTAGGTTAGGTTTCGAGGGCCGACACATCTGAGACGTGACGCACTTGGGTCCGTTAATTCGGTCTCTTTGTGATACCCTACAGCAGACAGGGCTCAGTCAATTGATTATTCAATTGCCTGTAATTGCCCTGTCGCCGAATCAAACCATCCTGATTGTTGCAAGAAGGAGGATGTGTTGGTTAGCTTCATGTTCGCCAGACTGTCGAGGTCTGGCAGAGTGTTGGAGCCCATAGTAATCGCCCTAATGCTGTTAAGCGCGGGGCATTGACATAGAAGATGAAGAATATCGAGTGTAGAAAACCATTTCGCTCTACCTAATTTGTCTAAAATATCCTCTAATCTAGTTGAAGGAAATTTATCATTGATAATTTTATCATTAAGTTTTCTAAAGTCTGCAACAAGTCTCCATTTCTTTTTGTCTTCTATATTTTTCTTTGGCACCAAAAGGAGTGGAGCATTAGATGGGCTAACTGATGGTTCTATTATTTCGTCATTAAGCATTTTCTGTACTTGTTCATTTATTATGTCAGTATGTGAGAGTGGTAATCTATAATTTTTTATGTAAACAGTACCTCGTTTCTGTATTTCTCGCATCGTAAAATTTCTCTCATGAAGTGTGAAACAAAAAATTCCATCGTTTCTCGATTTGTGAGAAAAAAGTGTTTCTGTATTTGCATGCGAAAACAGGCTGCGCTGATTTTGTTCTTACTGGAATGTTTCCAATAATTAAGTGTCAAATGTAAAAGAAACGTCAACGAGGGAAATTAATTATAACAAAAGCAAAACAATGAAAGGCTGAAAAATTTTATATTACAAAACAACAATTGTTCTTTATAATTTTTTTTTATTTAAATAAAAACCCAAATGTATAAAGCAGTGCTAGTTTGCATTCAAACTAAAAAAATTATTTAAAAACATATTCTTGTGTTTATTTAAAATTTTTGCTACATATGTACATAATATGTATATATATATATATATATATATATATATATATATATATGTACACATTAAGTACATACATACATATGTACATTATCTGTTGATTTCTGTTCCACATTTATACATACGAATTAAAATATATTTATATTATACTAGATGACCCGGCAAACGTTGTTTTGCCATAGAAAATATTTCTAGTGCATATTTTGGGTGATATATAAAAAATAGAAAATGTCTTAACTGTGTGACGATGACCGCCGATGAAAAAAATACCAAACAATAATTTTGTTCTGTTTGAAATACGAACAAGGATGATTCTCCTGCATGAGGCGGACATAGAGCCATCTGTCATTCAACAACAAAAATAATTATGAGGCGGACATAACCCATCTGTTGGGTTAATAGTATAGTAAATACAGAAATTGCCCCCTCCCTCCCCTCCTCGTGCCACTAGCTATTTAAAATATACCTTAGAACCTATTCGCATACCTACCAAATATGCATAAAAAATTTCAATAAAATCAGTCCAGCCGTTTCGGAGGAGTTCGATAACAAACATCGTGACACGAGAATTTTATATATTAGAAGATTTACTTTTCATATGGGCATTTCCAGAAAAAGGTCAACCGCGACAGAAATATTAAAACCGGAAAAAAAATTTTCTTTATAAAATTTAATAGAGAACTGTCTCAATTTTTATAATTTATTAACTTAAAAATATATTTCCATTTTTATTTTGAGTAAATTTGTTTGCAAGATGCATATATGGTTTTCTTACACTTTGCGTCTCTTTTTATCATTTTTTCCTTTTGTTATTACTGACTCTTAAGTATCATAACGATTGCACTCTTTTTATGCACTTATTGTATCAACAACAAATAGTTAAAAAAAAGTAGCAGAGCACGAATAACGGTTAAATTTTAAGATTCTTTTACTTGCTTCTCCTCTGTCCCGTTTGCAATCAAAAAAAGGCATTTAGTTTTAGTTCTCGGTGATCATTGATCGAATCAGTTTGCAAATTAAAGTTTAAAGCTAAAGTAGTGAATTTGTTAAAAAAATCGAAAATTGAAACATTTACAACAACAACTTTTTTTTTGTTAGTGTTCAAAGTGTGTCCCGTTTACAATCGTTAGTATACTTGTTTTAAGAATAAAGAATTTTTTTTTAATTTAAATAAATATTTTTAAATAGATGGAAAATAAAAGGTGTGAAGACAATAAAAAAAATTATAAGCGGTTCCTGAAAAGTCTTCAAAGTGATCCAGCGAAGAAAAAAAAAATTTCTTTGGTAAACGAAGTACTACAACTTTTAGCACATACATACTTGTGTCTATTAGAAAATATGCATTTGGAACAACAATACTCTAATCTAAGACATATTTATGATCTGAAAAACATTTTTTATTAAGTTTCTTATATAAAGGATTATAAATAGCAACATAAAAAAATTTTAAATCATGGTGGAAAAATTGTCCCGTTTGCAATTTCTTTAACAATTTATTTAAAAAAATGTAATTCATATTTTATTTTGAAATCGAAACCATTTTTAGGGCACATTAGTACGCAACATTTTAAAATTAATCCCAATAAAATATTGTGTCAGGTTTCGCAAAAATCACTGTTTAAACGGTTACCCCTTAAAACCCACTTCCATTTTTTGTCCCGTTTACAATCAGTGGTTTTTTGCAATTATCTCGGAAACCACGACAGTAAGCGAAAAATTTAATTTGCGGAAATTAAAGAGCTAATTGAGAGTTAAAAGAATCATTAATTTAAAAAATGAAAATCAGGTTCTTTTTTACAGTTTTGTCAATATAAACGTGTGCGAATGTCCCGTTTACAATCTTGGAAGTGCCCATATATTAAAACAATTTTTCCTAATTTTTGGTTAAATTTTTATTAAAGTGACAAATGATCCTAAAATTAAAAATGGCCTAAATAAAATATTAAATTGACTGAAAATCTTTTATTGTTGTTTATAACCTTTTGGGTCCATTTTTCGTTGGTTGGATATATATCCATATACAGTAGAATCTCACAAATTAGAACTCTCACAAATAAGAACCGTCCAGAAATTAGAAACGACCATTCCAATGTATTGTACGCTCTGAAATTAGAACCTGTGGTTCTAATTTCTGGAAGTTTTTTTTTATTTTGTTTTGTATTTTCACTAAAAATTATTTTGTTGCTCATTGAAGTAAAAATAAAACGGGGAATCCCCGAGTTATTCGTGGTGAGTACAATTCGGTCATATGCATGTGAAATTTGATATGCTTGTTAGTTAATGACTGAAGGTCAAAGTAAGTTGTTCATACGTGTGAAAGTTTAAAAAAAAATGCCAAATAAACGTAAAAAAAACACCTTATCTTTGGATACTAAGGTTAAAATACTAAAAAGACTTAATGAAGGCGTAAGTGGAAATCGTTTAGCTCAAGATTATAATGTTGCAAAATCTGCCATAAGCTACATAAAATCAAAAAAACAAGAAATAATGGATGCAGTTAGCTGCACCTATCAGGAAGCAAAAAAAAAATCTTTACACAACGCAGAATATGAGGAAATGGAAAAGTGTCTTTATAAGTGGTTTTTAAATCAACGTGAAAAGAAGAACACACTGACAGGACCCGCATTAAAAGCAAAAGCTAAGTCAATTTTTAGTGAAGTGTACCCCGATAAAGGAGAAAACGCATTTACTGCAAGTGATGGATGGTTTTCCAAATTTAAAACCCGTCATGGAATACGGTTTTTAAAAATTGGTGGCGAAATACTTTCGAGTGATGTTGGTGCGGTCACTCCATTTCTGCACAGTTTTCGTGCAAAAGTCGCGGAAATCAGTTTATTGGAAACACAAATCTATAATGCTGATGAAAGCGGATTATTTTTCCGTTGCCTTCCGGATAAAACATTTGTCGCTGCTTGTGAAAAAAGTGCCCAAGGATTTAAAATTCAAAAAGAACGCGTTTCAATTTTGCTAGGCGCAAATTCTGATGGCTCACACAAATTAAAACCATTGGTCATTGGAAAAGCTAAAAAGCCAAGATGCTTCAGAGGATTTGATACCCCACTTCATTATGACTTTTCGAAAAATGCTTGGATGACTTCCCGTATATTTCATCATTGGTTTCACAAGATATTTATCAAAGAAGTATGTTTAACCAATGCATATTTTAAACTCCTTATTTTTAAATTTTTGTTTTTTTTACAGGTCATCCGATTTTCTGAAGACAATAATTTGCCCCCAAAAGCTCTTCTGCTAGTAGATAACTGCTCCGCTCATGCACCAATTGATAAACTTCAAAGCGAGGATGGTAACATAATTGCATATTTTTTGCCGCCAAATGTTACAGCAGCTGTGCAGCCAATGGATCAAAATCCTATCAAACTGACAAAATTTATTTATAGAAAGAAGTTGCTATCTCAATTAATTGGTGATGGTGGTGATATTGATAAGCTTTTGAAACGGTATTCAATACGAGATGCAATAATATTGTTGAAGCAAGCATGGGATGAGGTAACACAGACAGTTCTAAAAAATTCTTGGTCCAAATTATTAAATTGGGACTCAGGGGATTACGACAGCGATGATGATTTGCCAGTAGCACAATTGGCTCAACAAAATGAGGATTGCAATGAAGTTCTTCAACTAAATCTTAATCTTAATCTTTTGAATGAATTTATGCCAAATAATTCCGTAACTGTAAATGAAATCGAGGAATGGAATGAAGACGTGTTTACTGGCGGATCTAATGCAGAGAATAGCGATGAGGAGGCTTCAGATAGCAGTGACGTCGATATTGTCGACATAACGCCAGCTATTCCTCATTCAAAAGTCCTTGAAGGCATCAATAATGTTATAAAATGGTGCTAAACCAGTGATATATTTTCCAGTAAACACATGTCCAACCTATTGGACGTCCGTAACGATATCGTTGTATCCAGTATAAATAAATCAAAAAAACAAACAAGTATTACTGATTTTATGTTAAAAAACAATTAAATACCTAATAATAAAAAAAAATTTTAAAGTTTTCTATGAATTTAATATGTTCAATTTTTTAAATAATATTAAATAAAAATTGTTTTGTGTTAAAATAAAGCTTTCATAACTAGTTTTATTATAATATTCTGTAAAATTAAATTTTCCAGAAATTAGAACTTTTCAGAAATTAGAACTGCCCGATGTACAAAGTGGTTCTAATTTGTGAGATTCTACTGTATTATATATATATATATATATATATATATTAGGGCCGGTTAATTTTTTTTTTTTTTATGAAGCGTATAGCAAAAACGTAATCTAAAGGTGATTCTGAGAAATTTTGCTCTGGAGACCAGTGCTCTAAGTCGGATTTGGAGCCCCCAAAATTTCAAAATAGATATTTTTCGTAGATACATAGAACAATTTAATCTATCTGGGCTTGTTTGAAAGGTATTTTTATCACCTTTTAGAATCTGGTGGAACATGAGCAGCAAATCCTACAGGCGGAATGACTTGAAGGTGAAAGCTTATGATGATATTGCTTCACAAATGGGTATCCCGGCTGATGTTGTCAAGAAAAAAAATACGTTCCCTACGAGCTACTTACACAGGAGAAAAGAATAAAATGTATAAGAAGTTTCGGTCAGCTACAGAAGAAATATACCAGTCTTCCTTTCTTGGACAGCAGTATTGCCGTAAGAAACTCATGGGACAATTCAAAAAGGTAAGCATTGGTACATTCGTAATTGACATTTCTGCGAGCAAATTCTTTTTGTGTTAATTGTTTTATACCTTCTTACAGAATAGTGTAAACTCGCAACTATTTCAAGACAGCTTTGTTGAATGCACACAAAACTCAAATAAAAAAAGCAAACAAACGTCCAGTGGAAGAAGAAGAGAATTCAAAATTTGATGAAGCTTTGAAAAAGTTGATGGATATAAGTGATAAAGAAAACGAGTTCACCGCTTTCGCCACAAGCCTATCATTCCAATTGCAAAAGCTTCCTGAAGAGGATGCGTATGAGCTGATGGGAGAAATGCAAAACTTATTGGTACAAAGGAAATTAAAAAATATGCGAGATCGTAGATTTCGTCCAATAGCTGAAGATGAAAACAGTTGGTATCCTCATACATTGAACTCAATGGATGTCAGTGCTTCTAACACACCCATTGCCAATTGTTGGAAAGAACGTACATCCACACCATTGAGAAGTTCAACCACATGCAGCTCAACAGAGTTTTCTGATATATTAAGTTGTGCTATTTCTAATGCCGAGATTGATTTTCAATAAGGATTTTTTACTAATGTATTCTAAAAAAAAAATTGTATTTGATACACATATTACAACAACATTCATATACATAGTTATTAAAGCCCACATCAAATCCAATCACTTTTTTTAATACGGCAGTAAAGTTCATTGAATATTTAGTCCAGTAAAAGCGTTTTAAAAAGGGGCTAATTTTACAGTTCATATTGGAATGCAATTTTTTGTTGTGATTAGTTACACATGTGACGTGGACTTAAATTTGTGTTTTCGGGGTCGGGTGTGATAGGGACTATCCGGTATCTTGAAAATAATAATAAATCTATTGTTACTAAAGCTAAAAAATTTTATTCATTATATTCTTTATATTCAAGACACCGAAAGCTGAAATTAAAGTCCACGATAACAGTGTAACTAATCACAACAAAAAATTAAATTCAAATATGAACTGCAAAAGCTAATACTTATTTTGCTGGACTTTTTGTTTTTTATAGCTTTACTTACAAACATATGTGATTGAAAATGCATTTTTATTTAATAATTTCTAGTTTTATTCATGTGTTTGAATAATCATTTTTATTGTCTGGCATTATTTGTGTGATTAAAAAATGCATTTTTATTTAATAATTTTTAGTTTGATTTACATACATATGTATTTAAATTTACATGTAATTACAAATTGAATAAAACCAAACCAATTTTTAATTTAATGAAGTAAGAAATGGATTAACAAATTCTATTTGAAAATTTAAAAAAAAAGTTCCATTTATTTAATGTATATAATTAAAAATTAATGTAAAATTTTACTTTTATTGCTTGGTTTTAAATTAATAATTAATAAACTGAATTTGAAAAATAGTTTTAAATGTGTTCGTATTTCATTTGTACATTTATTTTCTCGTAAAGTCGTATGTATTAAAAAGTAAATTACGTAATAATGAATGCAAATGCATACATTTTTAAAAAGTAAAAAAATCAAATTATGTATGATTAATCAAATGCTGATTAAAATGTTAATAATTTGGTTCAAAACTATTAAACAAAATTAATAAATCAGTATGTACATACAAATATAAGTAGGGGTGTGTTGTAAAAAGCCCGTTTTGAAATCGCCTAGCAAATAGTATTAATAAAAAAAAATTTTTTTAAATTTCAGGAGATAAAAAACTTAACAAAAACAAACTTGTTATTATAAAAACGATTTTTTCTGGATAGTGTCATTATAAAGTCTGAATTAATGATTCTTTTCTGAAAAAAAAAACAACTCTTATAATCACACTAGTTTGCTATTTATTACGTTTTTTATCTCATGAAAATTTATAAAAATGTACATATACCCAGCAAAATTAAATTGAATGGGTTCTAAATGAAGTGATTTTTTATGACTTCTTAAGAATGTAATTTTCCTCCATTGCATTTTATTTAAACTGGTGCATAAACACATGATCTCCAATGTCACGCCTGTGTTAAAATCATGGATGTTTCACCTAAATCGAACCAGTTCGTAGCCATTCAAACACATCATTAAACTACTTTCTTGTCACGTAAGATTTTGCTGGGTTCAGGCCATTTTGCATTTTATATGACGATATGTACTGCATTATTGTAACGATGGACATTGAACCTGATCAATATTCACCTTTTTCCATTGGAAATCGACATTTCCATCTGTTATCAAGTACCTAGAAATTTCTTCTCTTATTCTGCAGGCATATTTGTATGTTTTGTGTTCCTGGTGACCAATGGAGGAGAACTGTACGGGGTTACTTGGTATCGAAAAGTCTGGTGTTATGGGTTTGGATTTTGTCTTCGTCAAATAATTATGTAAGATGCAGGTAGTCATTACAATTAAATCGGCTGTTGACGTTTGGACTTCTATTGGCCGATTAAATATGCTAAATCTTTTAGCTAGTCTGCCAAATGCGCATTCGACAACCATTCGTGCTCGACACAATCGGTAGTTGTATATTTCCTGTGAAACACTTAACTTTAAGCACCTACTGTATGGCTTCATTAAGTGTTTATCGAGGGAAAACGCATCGTCGCCAATAAAAAATAAGGCATTTTATTGCCTCGGCCAGGAACAATTTGATTATTATTAGGGATATTTAGATCTCCATTTTCGAGGCTATTGTACAGGTAAGAATCTTGATAGATTGTACTGTCGGATGCTTTACCGTTTGCCCCAACATCCACAAAAATGAAACGGTAATTTGCATCCACTGCCGCAAAAAGCACAATACTAAAATATTCCTTAAAATTGTAAAATTGAGATCCACTGTTTGCTGGAGCTTTTATACGTATGTGCTTCCCGTCCAGGGCTCCGAGAGTATGTGGAAATTGCCATATGTCATGAAAATCCCTAGCAATGCGCTCCCACACTTCTGCAGTATTTGGAATCTGTAAAAATTAGCACTTTATTTTATTTATGTATATAATTTAAAGTTCAAAAAATCTTTTAAATATATTTGAAGCATACAAATTTTAGGTAAATTTCTGCTTGGGATATAATACTTGCCTTTAAATATTCACCTTTAAGAGTATCATGGATAGCACGAATCACGTCTGGCATAAAAACAGAAATTGTGCTCCTGGATACTCTCGTTAAAAACTCCAGGGAGCCAAAAGAATCTCCTGTAGCTAAGTATCTCAAAGCTATTGCCAACTTTGTTCTAGCAGTAATCGCTAACCGCATGTGGGTATCATTTTTTTTAATTTTGTGTTCAACCTACAAATGTATATGTATACAATAATAATAACACCGACACAAAAAAATGGACTACACTTTTGGCCAGGCCCACTTACCTACGGACCACAGATTCGGATTCACCATGTCGAAATATATGTACTTATGTAGGTAGGTGAGTCAGGTCAAATACAAATCAGATTTTATGTGTGTCGATGGGTTTTAATACAAAAATTATTTATGTACTTACAAGATTTAGTATTTCCTCAAATTGCTCTATGTGAAGCCGACAAAAATTGTTGAAGTCCTTGTCATCATCTTCCCAAAGCAAGTCTTTAAGCAAAAGTGCTTCCATATCTAAATCGCACCTTTTCATTAAAAGCGGCTTAACCCAATACCTCCTTCTCACTGTCTTTTTATTTTTTTCACTATTACCGTTTTTCTTTTGCATTTTTAGCTTTTTTAATTCTAAAAGTAAAGCTATTTTCATAGCATGCTTACGCTTCGAGAACATTTTTAAAATGAACTTACAACTGACTGTGTAAACACTCGAACAACTTGCAAGACTTTCGGCTTTAATTTCGACATTTTCGTTGATAATACGTATACACTACTTGCAAGTAATTACTTACATGTGTAAATGCAGGGTAAACCACTTAAGATAAAAAAAACAACCCCACATTGGCGAGATACTAATCAGTCATTAATGGGCAACTGCAGCGATAGATCTAAGAGGCGGAAACTTAAAGATATTAACGATGCAATTGGTTGTACAAATATAAAAGAATCTTTGCTACATCAATTACGATCACAGAACCAATTAACAAAAGTGGATATCATTGAAAAAGTAGGTTAGTGAGAATAAAACGGATTCTTAAAAGTATACCAACTCCGAGTGATGCAATACAGTACACAAATGAGGAGGCATTAGCATTATTTCTGGATTTGAAATTAACAAAACAGCAATATATTGAGCTCAGACTGCGTGCGATTGAAAAAGGCTGCTAAAATGGACTGTTTGCCATCAAAGGTCACTTTTACAATCACACCAATTTCGGCAGAGGTACAACTACAATCTCTACTTGATCACACAGCCGAACGCTTGCTACAATCAATAACAGGAAATGAGTTAAAGAAATATGGAAACACAAAGTTAATTCTTTTTTGTAAATGGGGATGTGATGGTTCTTCGGGACAAAAACAATACAAACAAGCTGTATGTGAAAATATTTCGGACTCAGATATGTTCATGGTATCATTTGTACCATTGCGATTGAAAAAGATTTTGGAAGATTCAGAGCCTTCGACTAGTACAACGCAAACAATGTATATTTGGAAAAATGAGACACCATCTTCTACGAAATACTGCAGGCCAATCAAATTTGAATTCAAAAAAGAAACTCATGCTGCCATTAACAAAGAAGTTAGTGATATCAAGGCCCAAATTGCAACACTACAGCCATTACAATTACAGTTAGATGGGCAGCAAATTAAAGTAAGCTACCAATTAGTGCTGACAATGACAGATGGAAAAGTACGTCAGGCTTTGACTAACACGAAGGATGCATCCAGCTGCATTATATGCCAAGCAACATCAACCCAATTAAACCAAGTCCCGACAAAATCATTAGATAATACCGATGCATATGAATTGGGATTATCACCACTACATGCAAGAATACGACTTATGGAACACATACTAAAAATCAGTTATGATTTCGGGTCTTCAGGATCAATAAGAAACGACGAAACCAACAAAGAGTTAAGAAGTTCAAAAAGAAACATGTTCAAGATGAATATCGCAAATTTGGATTGATTATAGATCAGCCAAAACAAGGGTCAGGCAATACAAATGATGGCAATACCGCAAGAAGATTCTTTTCAGATCCAGAAACAGCATCTGAAATAACAGGAGTGGATTTAAACCTTATTTTCAGATTTAACATAATCCTAGAAGTACTTGCGTGCAATGAAAAAATTTACTCTAGAAAATTTGGAAATTGTGCTAAGGAAACTGCAAAAATATATACAACCAACTACCAATGGAGAAATATGTCTGCAACAGTTCACAAAATCCTTTATCATGGAAGAAGATGTCATTAAATATCATTTGGTGCCACTTGGAGATCTATCAGAGGAGGCTCAGGAAAAAAGGAACAAGGATTACAGATTTTATAGAGAGCACAATACTAGAAAAATTTCACGAAATTCAACAAATGAAGATCTATTTAATATATTACTGGCAACGTAAGATCCGTTCATCTCCAGTATTCGAAATCAATGGAAAGTGGAACATCGGGATTTAGATGAAGAAGTCAAAAAACTACTAAATAACAGAAATAGCACAGAACAAAATATGGAATATTTGCAATCAATATTTGAGTCAAATGAATAAAACTTATATTTACCTTTCATTGTTATTTAAGTACGAAAAACATAGTATTAGTAAAAAATAATAATAAATAGAACCTACCATTGTTACAAATGCTATTAAAATTTATTGCAGTTTTTATTTTTAATATGTTTTTTAAAATGATCAAATTTGACAGCAAAAATCAATAAATTTTTCTGTAGTAATAGCAATATTTTTAGATAATATTATTAACGTTTTTTTTAAGTGTAACTATTCTTTGAGTGTAAACAAATTTGCAAATTTGACAGCAAAAAAATTTTTAATTTTTCTGTAATAATAGCAAAATCTCCAGTTGATTTTACTATTTTTTTTTTTGTGTAAAAATTTTTTTGAGTGTAACATTAAAAAAACTCCATTATTACAAAAAATATTTATACTTATTATTAATTTCCATATATTAAATTTTTTAATAAATAAAAAATAATAAACCCATATTTCACTCTAAAAGTTAAAAAATTTTAAAAGTTTAATTTTGACCTAGAATTCCTTAAAAAGTCCTCAATCAATTTTAATGTAATTAAAACTGAGTCAAGCTGAACTAAATATCTATCCATTAAAATAAAAATTAGTTCAATATTTTGATCGGTTCAAAAGAATTTTTTTGGCCAATGAAAAACGATTTTCAGCCACTGTGCGCCGATGAAAAAAATACCAAACAATAATTTTGTTCTGTTTGAAATATGAACGACGACGCTTCTCCTGCATGAGGCGGACGCAGCACCATCTGTCATTTAATAACAAAAATGATTATGCGCGGACATAGCGCCATCTGTCATTCAACAACAAAAATAATTATGAGGCGGACATAGCGCCATCTGTCATTCAACAACAAAAATAATTATGATGCGGACACAGCGCCATCTGTTGGGTTAATAGTTTCGTAAATACAGAAATTGCCCCCTCCCTTCCCTCCTCATGCCCCTAGCGGTTTGAAAAATAGATAGTAACCGATTCTCAGCCTTACTGAATATGCATAAAAATTTCATAACAATCGGTCAAGCCGTTCTGGAAATACAGATATTGCCCCCTCCCACCTCTCCTCGTGCTCTAGCTATTTAAAATATACCTTAGGACATAAAATATATATGTATTTACGAAATGCGAACTTAGGTAATTTTTTATTTACTGTATATTTTTTAGAATGGATAACGAAAATTAAATAATGTAGCATAAATGCAACACTTTTGTCAGAAAAGAAAAAGCCATTACTGTTATGAATTCCTTTAGTTTATATAAATAAAGCTTATTTTTTAACAAATTTTTAAGCTATTGCATAGCTTCTATCGCGGGCTTTGAGGCGACGAAATCAAAAAATTTTTAATTGATTGTTTTTGTTTTTGAAACGAAAAAACCTGGAAAAAATCTGTCAAAAATCTGTCATTTGTTTTGAAACGAAAAAACCTGGAACTATGTTTGTTTCTTAAGTCTTTTGTTTTTTGAAGTGAAAACTTCTTTTTTGTATAGTCTATGTATGATGACTAATTTCCAGTGTTGCCACTTTTCCCGGAAAATTTTGCGGGATTTTGAGGGGATTTTTGTCCAAATTTTTGGGAATTCTCGTCCAGTGTTGGTACCTTTCCCGGAAAATTTCCTGGGTTTTTGAGGGGATTTTTTTTATATGTTGTATAGTCTATGTATGATGACTATACAGTGTTGTCGCTTCGGAAATTTTTTTAATTTCCAGTGTTGCCACCTTTCCCCAAAATTTTACGGGATTTTGGACCAAGTTTTTGGGAATTCTCGTACAGTGTTGCCACCTTTTCTCGAGATTTCTGGGTTTATGAGGCGATTTTTATATATGTATATAAAAAAGTCGTGTTGGTTACACTATTACCTAGGGGGACTAGAGCGCCCTTCTTTGTATAGGGCACTTCCATTATAAGGTCCGTTTGTTTACTTTTACAGTAAAATGCAGTAAATGAGTATAAATGAGTAAACAGCAGAATTTACTCTCCAAAAAAATGTTTACCCAAATAACTTTTATTTTCCATTAAACGGCATGTAGGTAATTGTTTCACAAACAAGTTCAATTTAATGTTAATTTACTTTTAGTTTGGTTTTATTTTTACCTAAATTGTTAGTTTGATAAATGTTTTAGTCACAAATTGAACACTTTTTGTTTGTTTACCTTTTGAATCATATGTTTTCTTGTTTTACTAAACTTTACTGCGAAAAATTTCTACAGTAAAAGGCTGACTTCCAAAACGTCAATTGCTTTGTGTTTGAACAAAGCATCACATTTCATAACGCCGCAAGTACAATGATTATACAATGTATACCATTTCAAAACGCCGCCGCCAAGTGTTTTTAACGCAGTAAGAAAGCAAACAAGGCATCGGTTTTATAGTTGATTCATTGTTGCGGAACTTTGCATATGTATGAGATTTAAATGCAGTAGCAATACTGTAAACAAACTTTGTATACGAACGTTTTGGAAGTCAGCCAAAATTTGCAAGTTCTCAATTAAGAACTGTCACTTTACGCTCTCAATTTGTGTTCTCATTTACTGTATTTTGTGTAAACGAACGCAATTTAGTAAAATGCAGTAAATTTCAGTAAAAAATAGTAGAAACTTTTGCGTACTCGAACACACTTATAGCTAGAAAACTGAAATTGAAATTGCATAAGTTGATAAAATAATCGGTTAACCGGTTATTTTTTAAATTTTTAACCGAAACCCGGTTTTTTTAAAAATGCAACTATTCGAACTATTTGAAAACCCGGTTTTCGGAAAAAGTCGAATAATTGATCTCCCTACAACCTACTTATGTACTTTTTCTCTTTTCTCATCAGTACACTTTGTGCAGTTACCACGTCGACCAATTAAAAAATTAGAGGCTAAAGAATTTTGCTTGCGGTCACTGCGTCGCGACGTTAGGAAAAAAAAACCGATGTGTGTAGATCACACTCTGTAGAAGTTATACTTCTTACGCCGTAATAATATTATAAGAAAATAAAAATCATAATATATGTAATTTTCAGTCTTATTTTCCCGAGTTAAAGATCCACTTTTTTGTTTTTTTATAAAAAATAATAACAATAACAATCTTTATTTTTAAAAACCAATATTTCGCTACCAAACAATGGGTAGCTTCTTCAGGGTTATATTACGTTAATATTTATATGAAAAAATGTTTTGTTTGTTTACAAATTTTTGATAGGAAATTGAAAAAATTATTAACACATTTTCTGGCGCCAAATCAAAAAATTAATTTTTGTATGAACGAATTAACAAAATTATTTTAAAGCATATCTTAAGGATTATAGACAACATTAATATATAAAAACAAAACAACATATTTTACAAAAAGTTAGCTTAAATTTCTACTTCTATTAACTAAATATCTATAATTCTGAGCTATATTTGCTGTATCTATTTTGTAATTAATCCGTTGTGTATTGTGAACTTTACTGATCTGTAACATTTCTAGCATTAATCTACGCTTATAATTATTTTCTTTGTTTAAAATTAATGTATTTTTAAAATCAGGACAATGATTTGAGCTAGCGCAATGTAATGACAAAGCTGTCTTTTGTGTTAATGTAGTGTTTCTGTATTTATAATCTGATTTATGTCCCGCAATTCTACTTTTTAATTTGTTCTTGGTAGTACCTACATATACCTTATTACAATTATCATTATCATTTCCACCACATGGAATCTTATAAACTAAGTTAGACATTTCTAATTTATCTATCTTATCTTTTGTCTTACTGAATAGTCTTCCTAATGTATTATACATTTTATGGGCCATTACATATTTCTTATTGTCATAAATCTTCGACTTTTCTAATCTTTCAGATATGAGAGGCACATAAGTTAGTGATTTATAAATCTTTGGTTCAATACTTGGTCTTGTATTTAAATGATTAACAAATTGTCTTATTAAACAACATATCAATTGAATTGGATAATTATTCTTCAATAAAATACTTTTAATTCTTTCTATATTAGTCTTATGAAATTCTTTATCACTAATCTTTAGTATTCTCTGTATTAAATTTTTAGCCGTATTGATTATAATCCTTTTTGGATGTTTAGAAAAATAATTAATAAGCCGATCAGAAGATGTTGGCTTCTGATACCAATCAATCAATAAATTATTGGCTCTTTTTATTACTAATGTATCTAAATATGGAAGTTTAGAATTACATTCCTTTTCAATAGTAAATTTTATATCATTATGAAATGAATTAAACATTGATAAAATAACTTTAATTGAACTATCTGAAGTAATGCAAAAGAGATCGTCAACGTATTTTAATGCAACTTTTGGTTTAATTATTAATTTTTCTATAGAACTATCTAATAATTTTTCCATAACTATATCTGCCATAATTGGTGAAGCAGGAGATCCCATTGGAAGTCCCTTTAGCTGCATGTATATATTTGTATCATATTTAAAATACCTATTGTCTATAATACAAAAATTCAGAATACGCATAAATAAATTCTTCTCAATTTTTGTATATTCCTTTATTGTATCCCATTTTTCCTCAACAATATTTAGAGCTATATATATTGGTATGCTAGGAAATAAAGATACGACATCAAAAGAAACTAACTTCTCATCATTTTCTATTCTCAAATTTGTTATTTTCTCTTTAAATTGTAAAGAATCTTTTATATTATATTTTGAGTTCTCTGTAATTTTTCGAAGAATATTAGTAATATACTTACAAAGTTCATATGAAGGAGAATTTACGAAAGAACATATTGGCCTTAAGGGATATTGTTTCTTATGAATTTTTTGGGACCCCGTATAATCTGGGTGCTAACGCTACATTCGTTTTTAGTTTAGTCTTTTCTAAAGTTGTGATTATTTTTGATTTGTAAAGCTCCTCAACTAAACTGTTATTTTTAGTCTGTAATTTCGTTGTTGGATCTCTATTTAATAATTTATATGTGGTATTATCACTCAATATATTATTCATTCTTAATTTATAATCACATTTATTCAAAGCAACAGTGGTATTCCCTTTATCAGCATTTAAAATTAATAAATTCTTATTATTCTTTAAAAATCTTTTTGTAATATTTACTTTATCCAATATAAATTTATCTCTATTACTCAATCTTTCTCTATCTAAATTACGACCAATAATATCTGTAAATCTGTTTCTTGCTATTTCCTGTTCTTCTCTATCAGTCAAAGTTTGTATAAAATCCTCACCATCTGCTATAATATTTAAAATAGGAATATCTTCTCTTTTGACCGGTAATGCATGCTTTTTTCCTAACGATAAAATCCACTGAACATCCGTCGGAATGTCAAAATCTGATTTATTAACAAACCATTTTCTATTATATCTAATATCCAGATCTCTGTTATGCATTCTAACAAGACAATTGAACTTTTTCTTATGTACCTCTCTTACCTTAAAGTTTAAAATCTTCGAGAGCCTATCTTGATGTTCAATAAAATATTTGAATTCTTGTGTTGAAAAATAATATCTTAAATTAGTTGTTATCCTCTCCATTTCTTTTGTAAATTGCTTTAATTGCTCATGTTCCTGTTTTATTGCCAAGCCCAGAATTTTGTTCTGCAAAAATTGTATGGATCTTGATATTGAATGTTGAATATGTTGGAATCCATTTTTCTCAAAAAGATTAAAAATATTTATAGTAGAATTCCTAATAAATTTTGGCGTTATACCTGTTTTTCGGCAACGAATTAAAAATGTTATAGATGCATTTGTCTTAACTATTTTGTCCCTTATTGCTTTGTACCTATTGATTCCACTTCTTACTTCTTGATTCCTCTTGAAATTGTTGTAGTTACTGCAATACATCTCTTTTTTTTTTTTTCTGATGAACTCTCAGTTATTTAAATATTTCTTCTAATTTCTTCGATCTTTTATTAAATTTATTTTCAGTCTTATTTTCCCGAGTTAAAGATCCACTTTTTTGTTTTTTTATAAAAAATAACAATAACAATCTTTATTTTTAAAAACCAATATTTCGCTACCAAACAATGGGTAGCTTCTTCAGGGTTATATTACGTTAATATTTATATGAAAAAATGTTTTTTTGTTTGTTTACAAATTTTTGATAGGAAATTGAAAAAATTATTTCAAAACACATTTTCTGGCGCCAAATCAAAAAATTAATTTTTGTATGTATATGTAAGTTAAAAATAGTTTTTAATTGTTGATTTTATATTAAATCACCTGCATTATTAGAAGTGGTTGCAGTAGGCATAGTGTTGTTGGTGGAAGCGTTAGCAATGCCCGTTATAATATCATCTGTTTTAAAATGGAAATGAATAAAACTTATGTATGTTCATATGCAAATTTAAGCAAAAACATCCTCGAATTTTGTGTATTATTTGCATTTCAAATGTCCACTAATACATTTTGTGGTTGTTGCAGTCTTAACTGCTTTCTACGCTGCCGGTATGCGCGCTGGTTCTCTGCCGCTTTCTTTCTGCTTCTACAATAAGGAACAATATTTTCAATAATGCTAATAACGCATTATTTTAAATTCATATAAAATCACCTACACTTATTGAAGCCATAATTCACTCTAATTGGTCACTTTTTTCACTTTTATTTTGTATTTGCACTTTGTTTCTACTTTAAATTTAACTTTAACTAAAGTACAAGAACGTATGCTTCACGAAAATGCTGTGTACTTTGAAGAAGGGAGATGTCAATATACATATGTACATATATGTAGTATATATTTTAAATATTTTTTAATTTGATTTATTATTGATCTAACCCTTTTTGACTCATGTAATGAATGCTGTTCGTTAAAAGCATTTTTAAATCAGTGATATCTCTATTTTTTGCTTTTCTTGCTGTGAAATACAACAACAATAGTCAACGTTGACAAAAGCAAACGCACATAAATAACCGAAATTGTTTACTTATTTTGTTTCTCTTTTTTCTCTTTCTCTTGCATTTTTTTTTTTGCTTTTCTTGCTTGGCACGAGCCAAATTTTATGCAGAGAACACTTTGGCTTCAATTGATGAGAACTCTAACACATATGTAGGTACAAATACGCACTCAAGTCACACAGCGTTATCGTTAAATTTCACACGTATGGTTGGGCGTCGCATAAGAAGTATAACTTCAATAAACGAGGTATTCCTTCTAACTTTCTTCCAAACCGTCATCGAAAACTTGATTCGTCCATTTTTGGTTTCGCGTTCGATGCAACCTTTTCGTCTTTTTGTACCAAAACAGAAAAAATCCGTCCTTACCCTGTCCAGCATGCATCATACGTCAAACATTGATCCTAACACTAACAGTGTTATTCACAAACGTTTTATTAGAGGCTAATAAGCAAAATGCGCTAAAGTAGTATTCACAAACGTTTAATAGCACTATGACGCGGTTATTACACTCTAATAAACTCGAAAATTTTATTGTAGGCATCACGCTACTTTAGCCGTTTAATAAGTTGACATTTGCATTTTTTAAAGTAAAAAAATCACTATTTACTTCAAAAAGTATGAAAAATAAAAAAAAGATTCGAATAAAGTAATGATTGTAATAAATATAATTTCGACATTCGTTAGTATTATACAAAATATATATACATAAAACTATAATTTTTTTATTAAATTAAATATTTTGCAGATAATGTATTTCAACTCTCCCGATTCTTCCAGTCCTTCTGCAATGTTTACATACATAAGTACATATGTATGTATGTACGTAAAATAAGAAAATTCAAGAAGAAATACATAAATCTGAATATACATATGTATGTAAATATGTACATACATATGTACATACATATGCATGATTGTTTACGTATGCAAGTATGTACACAAATGTGTCTGTATGTACTTATATGCATGTACATGCATATTTGTTCACATGCGTACATAACTTAAATTCTACCTGTTCTTTGAAATATTAATATTATTTCATCTTTTTTTCATGATTTTGTGCATAATTTGTCACATTTCAACCACAACAAGATTAAAAACATTTCCAAATAAATAAAGCAAACATATTAGTGGTGTGAAATCAATTGCAACGAACTCGGTATTTGAATACTTTTGTAATAACTTATGAAAACACATTGCTAGCAATATCAATACAACACATACTTATTAAAAAATTTTAATATTTTTTGAAATATTATAAGCAATACTCTATTACTCTAACTTGTTTAAATAAAATTTATATGACATTATTTTCACATTTTCAAACCATTAGAGACTACTTGCTTATCGAGTATGTTATTGTAGACAACACTAATTATAACCTGACAAATAAAATAAAACAATGTTGCTAACACAGAATCACAAAACTGAAAAAATCACACAATAGTTAATTTGGCTTTATTAAACGTTTGTGAATAATGTTTATTATTACCGGGTAATAACACAAAAACTGATTATTAACTAATGTGTACTTTATCTCTACAATAAGATTTTTTTATGAATAACACTGTAAGAAACCAGAAATAGTGATGTTTTACAATAAAACAAAAGGCGGAGTAGGGATGGTGGAACAAAAATGTGCCATTTACTCCACTTATCGGCGAACGTAGAGGTGGCCAATGGCGATCATCTATAGAATGCTAGATGTTTCTGCTGTAAATTCATATAAGTATAAGATGAACCAAACACAAGCGAAGGTGTCTCGGTTACATTTTATGAAGAAATTAGCTGAATGCAATAAAAACACACCTAGAACGCCGTGTACTCCATATTGGATTGCACAGAGCGCTTCAGAACTGTGTGTTGAAAATAAATCGAGTGCCTAGTAAGTACATCGTTTACTAACAGCATAGAAAAATTTAAGAAAACATAAGACCTGTTCGATATGTGATCCAAAAAAGAAACGAAAAACTTCCCACATGTGTTTTGAACGCAAAAATCCAATTTGTGTTGAATGTTCCCAGAAGATGTGTATCCGAAAAATTGTTATGATTTACAAGTTGCAATTTCGACTTAATTGTGATTTAATTGTGCCAAAAATAGTTTAACATTGAAGTTAATGTTTTTAAGTTATAAAAAACTTAAAAAATAATAAGTTAAATTGTTTATAAATTAAAAAAACTCTATTTCATATGTATCTTCGGTTTCCTACAAAAGTTTTACTTAAGCAATAAAAAAGTCATAAAAATATAACATAGTCTGTTCTGTTAATTTTTTTTTTTTATAAGTTAAATAAAATATTTATGTGGTAGGGGTTTTCAGAAAGTTATATTGTTATTTTATAATAAAAAAGCTAAAGTTGGGTAATAGGCTTTTCACACTTGCCTACAATTTGCGGGAGTGCATGGAATATGTTGAAAACATGAAACATGCGTTCACATGTGCAACATCTTACATCTACCATCATTTAATTTGTCAAAATAAAGAGAAAACAGGTTTTGTAATAAAATAAAAATTAATTAAATAAAATTTGACATTTATTCGAGCATATACTCAAGAAATTTATGTTTTTAAAATTGTATTTATTTGTTGCAGCTTAGCAATATCTAAATGGATTTCTTTGGCTGCTTTTATGAGTTGGTACGACAACAAACAAAAAAATAATAGAAACATAAATTTCTTGAGTATATGCTCGAATACATGTCAAATTTTATAAAGGGAAGATTTACTTTTCATTTTGCGATATAAATACGAGTACTTTTATTGGCAACCAACGGTTGTCTAATTGTATACTTACATATATATATATATCCCTTAAATGCATAGTGATGTACATCTACATCGTATTTTAAATCGCTCATATTTTTAACATGTGGCAACTTTTTCAAAGTGTCTTGGCTTTATTTACATAATAAAAAAGGGGATTTACCGTTTTTAAAGACAAATAGAAGCTACCACTTCTGGCTTTGTTATTATTGACAAAATTCATCATTGTGACGTTAGTTGAGAGCAAGTGCATTTCGGGCTGTGTTATAAGAACGTTTATTTCCGCAAAAATTTATATAAAAGCACAAAAAAAATTGTTTTGTCATAAAAGGAAGGTAAGAGTAAGGTATATTATTTATATCATTGAATATACCAAAAAATTTGTGCATAAAACTGGATTTTGTTTGTGATGTAGAAATACATCAACATGCAATATCAGTACAAATTATTTGAAAATTTTTTGGGTTGCTGTTTTACAATTAAAATGTAAATAAAAAGTTTTTATACTAATTTCTTATGAAAGTATGTTAATTATTAAAAAAACTTAGCATGTCTCGGCGATTAAAACCAAAGCATATTGAAGAAATCTTAGCTGACTTAAAAGATGGTAATATATCTGACGATGGGTTAGAGAATGAGAATGATGATGAGAATCAATTTTATGCGATTGCTCGAGATATCATGGAAAGTGTTGCAGAAGAAGACGATATATTAGACGTACAAGGAATAACTGAAGGTGAACTGCAGACAGATAATGATCAAGAAAATAATCCAGAGCCATCTATCACGAATGAAGGACAAAATAGCTCCTCGAATTCATTTGATAAAAGAAACCTTATATGGAAAAAAGATGAGTTGACTTTAGACGAATCTAAAATAACAGAGCAGCTCTCTTTATTAGATCCTAATATAGCCGATCTAGATATCCATACAGATGTTTCCACTACTACTTCACTCCTGAATTCCTTCAAAAAATTGTAGATGAAACCAATCTTTATGCTGTTCAAACAAACCCGTCAAGCTCTTTCGTAACAAATATTTGTGAATTAAAAAAATTTATTGGAATTTTGCTATTTATGTCGGTTCAACATTTTCCTAGTGTGCGATCTTTTTTTTTTTTTTTTTGGTGGTAGTTTTATTATTTATTGAATCTTCAATTATAAATTGAAACATCAATAAGTTTTACAAATCTTAAATCTAAAAATACATAAATATATGTTTAGCCAGTGCTAAACAAAATTTTTAATTCCAACTGTTGATTTTTGATGTTTTACATCTCTCGTGTACGGCTGAGAGAAAGAGTATCCCTCCTTCTCAACCGGGTGTGGCCTCTATAATTTAGAATGTCGCGCGCAAGTGGATTTGGGTGCAATACTAGTTTTTCAATATATTTTTTAGCGTGTTTTGAAAATACTGTCTTCACCAACGGAACATCAAGATCTTTGTGAATTCGCTGATTTCGGATATACCAGGGGGCTGCAGTAATTGTACGTAGAATTTTGTTTTGTCGCCTTTGAATTTTTTCTACACTTGATGCTGAGGCAGTGCCCCATAACTGGATTCCATAGGCCCATATTGGTTTCAGGATCGCGTTGTATAACAAAAGTTTACAGTCAAGACTTAATATAGAATTTCTTCCAATAAGCCAATGCATTTGGGCTGCTTTTAATTTCATTTGTGTCAACTTTGCGTCTATATGCGATTTCCATGTTAATCGACGATCAAGATGAACGCCTAGATATTTTACTACAGTGTGTTGCGGTATAGTCTCGGTGTTGATTTGTATAGGCGGGCATGTTTCCCTGCGTAAAGTAAAAGTAACGTGCACACATTTCTGCTCATTCACTTTTATCCGCCATTGTTTTAGCCATGTTTCCAATTTTGAGATGTACCCTTGTAGATTCCGGGAAGCTTCTACAGGATTTTTATGAACGCTTAGAAAAGCCGTATCATCAGCATATGTTGACGTGTGAATGATACTACTTAACGGTAAGTCAGAGGCATATATTAAATAAAGTAAAGGACCGAAGATACTGCCTTGAGGGACTCCGGCTTCAATCGACTGCGGGGGGCTTAAAAAATTGCCTTCCTTAACTACAAATTTTCGTTCCTCTAGATAGCTTTTTAAGAGCCTGACGATGTTTGCGGGTAGATTTTGTGTTAATTTGTGGACAAGACCTTCGTGCCATACTTTATCAAAGGCCTGTGCGACATCAATAAAAAGCGCTGAACAATATTTCTTTTTTTCAAAAGTTTCTCTTATAACATTCACAAGTCTGTGAGTTTGTTCAATAGTGTTATGCTGACTGCGAAAACCGAATTGATGATCTGGAATACATGCACTGATAGTTACTATAGGAGTCAGCTTGCTCATGTACAGTTTTTCAAAAAGTTTCGACATATTGGACAATAAACTAATAGGCCGATAGGATTCAACCTTTGCATGATCCTTACCGGGCTTTGATATCATAGTAATCATCGAAACCTTCCATTCTGCCGGATAGTATTGCAGTCGTAAAATACTATTAAATATGAATAGTATTACTCGTTTTGCAATGAAAGGCAATTCTTGCAGCATTTTGTTACCTATTTTATCAATACCTGGGGCTTTTTTTGAGTTTAGACTTGTAATAGCCTTTTGAATCTCCACAATATTAAATCTTAGCGGAATTTCTGGTAAAGCGACGACTGGCGGCAGTTCAGTAATATCAGCAGAAATATTCGGAGTGAATACTTTTTCTAAGTGTTTAACAAAAAGAGCACCTTTTTCAGCATCAGTTCTGGCCCAGTCACCATTTGAAGCTCGTAATGGAGGTTTACATATCACCGGCCTTTTAAGTACTCTGGCTGCACGCCACAGCGAATAATCTGTTAATGGTGTTGCATCGAGTTCTTGCAGAAATTTTTGCAGCGAAGCTGTTTTTTGTGTTTGCAAAACTTTTCTAAGCTGCTTGGTACACTCCTTAAGCCTTAATTTTAGCTGAGGCGATCTGTATCGTTGCCATTCTTGTCGAGCTCTCCGTTTTTCAGTCAATAGCCTTTCTATATCTGCACAAAAAATATTGTTAAATCTCGCTTGTTGATTTGGTTGTGCGATCTTGTTGGCACGAAAAGTTTGGTTATGAGCCAATAAAGACTGTTATGCCTGTAAATCGTTTTGAGGCCGTAAGAAGCATGTTGCACTTCAATAACAATGAGAAACATCTTCCCCGAGATCATCCAAATCATGATCGTTTACATAAAATTAGACCAGTCATAGACCACCTAAACGATAAATTTGCATCTATTTCCATAGACCAACGCCTCTCACTAGACGAACAAATGTGTTCAACGAAAATTGGTCATTTTCTAAAACAATATTTGCCAAATAAACCACACAAGTGGGGCTACAAGCTGTTTGTTTTGTGCAGTCTCATGGGATATGCATACCAGTTTGAAGTATATTCTGGGCAAGAGGACAAAAAAAATAGACAAGCATATGAACCAGATTTAGGAGTCACCAACAATGTCGTTGTGCGATTAGCCAGGGTAATGTTTATATTTTTAAGTTTTGAAGCATAGTCATTGGCCACCTACCACCTCCCTTTTTATAAAAAAAAATGTTGAATCAAGCAGGCTGATCAATCTTGCTTGATTCAAGATTTTTCGTAATATACCTATTTGAATTTACAAATTAAATTTAAATTTTTCTTTATTTTTTTGTAAATAATAAAGTTTTAATTATTTGTAGTTTGATTTTTAATATATTTTTTTTTAAATGCAATATACTTTAAGTAATTTTCTTATAATTAAATGTTTGTATTTTAAAAATAGAAAAAATTTCAGATTTTTGTTGTTGTTTTTGTTTATAAATTTTTTTTTTTAAATTTTTAATAATAGCAATGTTTTTTTTTTTTTATATATATTTTTTTATTTTTAATATACATAGTTTAATTTAAAGTTTTATGATATTTTAAATATATTTAAGTTTTGTAGCTTTATTACAAATATTGTTTTATTTTTATGTTGAAGAAAAAAAATCATGTTTTATTAAATATTTGTTGTGATTATCATAAAATGCTTTATTTCTTTCTTTATGTTTTTTAGCGATAGGTTCTATAAGAATTATTTCAAAATTCTTTAATATTTTATTTCCATAATCTCTTAATTTTTGTGTTTTTTAAACGGTTTGAAAAATAAATCGCCTTTCGGCCATTCTGCGCTATAGATCCTTTGAACGTTGGCTTCCTTTGTAGCCTCGAAAGCAAGTAGTCAAAACTAATTGTTTCGTTAACGAAATAAAGTCTACAGACAACAGTTTTTTAAATTTTTTTGTACATATATATTTACGCGTAAAACTTTTGTTTCTTGATCACTGTGAAATATTTCTGTTTTTACTTTTTCTATATTCTTTTTTTGTCTCTAAAAAAATTCATATAACTATATATACTTATATACTTGTACATACAGTGCACTCGCGATAATATTAACACCCTAATAAATGAACACCCCAAAATATGAACACTTTTTCCCTGCCATTGACTACTCCAAAATATGAACTTTGTATAAAAGCTTTAAAATATGAACATTTATTTTTTTTATTTTTTAACAAATTTCTGTTACATAATATGTATACGAATTACGGGAAATCCCGAGTTATTAACATTTAAATGCCAAGTGTCAATAGTCAAACAGACAAATGCACTTTTTAGTTAGTTTTTACACGTACGCAGAAGCAAACGCATGTTTGGTTTTTAAGTGTTTATTAAAAGTGAATTATTTGTAAAAAATGCATACAAAAAAACATAAATTTTTAACTTTAAAGGAAAAATATGAAATTTTGGAGAACTTACAAAAAGGTGCAAGTGCTACTAATTTAGCGAAGAAATATGGAGTGACAAAGTCCACAGTAACTGGAATAAAAAAAAATAAAAATTCAATTTCAAAATGTGTCAATAATACATTCATTGGACCCGGAAAAAGGAAAACTATGCGACCGTCGGAGTACCCAAAAATGGAAAAATCATTGTATAAATGGTTTATGCATATGAGGGATAAAAAATTCCCCGTCAGTGGAATAATGTTGAAGGAAAAGGCTAAGGAGCTTCATTATAATATTAAGGAAAATAACTCTGACTGTTAATTCTTTATGATTTTTTTTTGTTTGTTAACAAATTAAAAAAAGAATCATCATTCGAATTAATCCTCAAATATTTATATTTCTTATTTTACTTAACACGCGCGAACTTATTGTCTACGTTTTATTCAAAGCGTGAGATTCAATAAGTCAGCAGAATTTTTTGATTTTAAATTTAGTTTCTTTTACATTTTTTTGTTTGTTACCGTTTAGTTCCAGACAGAATGAAATTGGATATTTGTCTTTTATTCTGCTAGAGCTGAACGTGTGAGAAAAATTTATTACAACGGCAGCATATGAATGAACGATTTCCGGCTACCAGCAAATATTTCTTTCTTTTATTTTTTTTTTGTTTTATTTTGTCTACATTGCACTTTATTTATTTATTTGATAATTTGCAATTTAATTTTTTTATGATATTTTTTGTTTATGTTTTTTCTTTAGTTTTAGTATAAATAATTTTGAATTTTAATAAAAATCATCATAACTGATCAATCAATCAACCTGCGTTTTGCATTAATTGACTACAAGTTATTCTGGTGTACCACTCGGATAACTTTCATTTCTACAAAGTTACTATATAATAGTTTGGTGAACTACCAACCTATTAGTCCTTTTTTGTTATTCACTTATTTATTCCATTAAGCAAGGCAAACGAGCCTAAGCATTAACATTTTTGGCGACCGTGACAGGACACTGCAATCTTCAGATTCGAAGTCAGAAAGCACCCACCGCGTAAAGAAATTCCAAGCCATCAACTACAATCCTTAAACACAACTATTATGGAAAAAACCGCTGCGAACCTCCTTCAACAGCTGAAGGAAATCGGGGAGCAGATTGCCTCGATTATTCGAAACTTCAACAAGGATTCTGCCAGTCGTAAAACACTAAGCTATTACCAAGAGCGATTGTCCCGTCTGACGACAGCATGGACAGAGTTCGAACGTACTGATAATGAGTTGCGAGAGTTAAAGGATATAGACACGTCTGATGAGTACTTCACGTCAGACTTCTATGCCCGAATCGAGAGCATGACGTCAAAGCACATCGCAATAATGGAGCGAGAGCTCGGTAAGCTCGACCAAGAATCTGCAAGTAAAGTACTGCCTGCTTCAAAACCTACAAAGCAGCCACAAGCAGGTGCAGCTGGTGGTCACGATGGACTTATCAGCCGGTCTCTTGGGAAGATGGCAGCGCTTACCAGGCAATTAGAAGGCCTTCATCAGCAACCAGGACAAGATAGGTCTTACTATGAAGTTAAGCAGGCCACGATTACCCAGCTTTGGCAACAAATAGAGCAGCTCAATGATGAAGTATTGGACAAATATCCCAACCCAGACATTGCCGGCTATGATTCAAGCAGATACATTCACCTTGAACAAGCTGCTCAGTCAGCAATCATTCAGCTCAGCGCTGCTAATAGAAGCCACCATTTTCCAACCCCAGATACTTCAGCAAGAAACTCTACTCTTCCATTACCCACTATCACAATTACCAAATTTGATGGTGATTACATGAAGTGGATATCGTTCTCCGACCTATTCAGAAGGGTTGTTCATGAGCAACGAATGTCCGATGCTCATGAAATGTGGTACCTAAAGAATCATGTCGCTGGAGAAGCAGCAAATCTCATACGTCATCTTGCCATTACTGAGGAGAATTACCAAGCTGCTTGGCAATTGCTGCAGGATCGCTACAACAACAAGAGGTTGATGGTGTCAACAGCAATCCAGAGACTGCTCGACCAACCATCAGGTGCGTGTACGCTGAGTGCTGTCAAGCGATTGCACGACACCACAAGGGAGTGTTTAGCAGCCCTCTCCAACATGGGGCTCCAAACTACGTCATGGGATCCGCTTTTATTTCACCTTCTCGTTAAAAAGGTCGACAAAACAGTTTACACTCAATATGAGCAATCCATATCTAACCCAAAGGAGTTACAACCAATCAGCAGATTTCTTGCTTTCCTCGAAAAATATTTCCAAACTCTAGAAGCAATAGGACAAAAAGAGAAAACCTCTTTCTCAAATCACAAAACATGCACTCTGGTATCACAACCTCAACCGGAGATTCGACGATGCATAATTTGCAAGCGAGACTATCATCCCATATATCGGTGCAAGGAATTTCTACTATTAGCACCGGCAAATCGACTCAGCATTGCACAAAAACACAAGCTTTGTGTGAACTGTTTCAACCATAATCATTCAACTAAACAATGTACGATGTTAGGCCGCTGCCAGAAATGTGGAAAAAAGCACCACACTCTAGTTCATTTGGAATCAACCACTCAATCAAACATGTTATCCTCTAACGTAAATAAATCTCCTAGTAAGGAAACTCCTGCAACAAGAGGAGAATACAAACCCCCGATACAACCATCAACGCTGAATTGCCAATCAACCGAACACGCGGCATCTTTGGTCGCCACGCCAAAGGTAGAAGTCAATGGTATGGCAGTAAACTATGCAAACAAGAGACCGTATGTCCTCTTGGGAACAGCACTGGTCAAGGTCAAAACAAATGATTTAACAATCGAATGCAAGGCTATTCTCGATTCAGGATCACAAGTTAACCTTATAACCGAAAGATTAGTAACACGACTTAGACTCCCAATAAGACCATCATCCGTTTCTATCAATGGTATTGGAAAAAATAGGACCAAGGTTCAACATCGAGTCAACATAGAACTTCAATCTCGAGTGAATAATTTTTCGACGCGATTGGAGGCCTTTGTACTTCCACAAATCATTGCTCCCCAACCAGCGCAACCACTTTACATCGAAAAATGGTCCATTCCAAACAATGTCACCCTGGCAGACCCAACCTTTAATCGACCGGACAAAATTGATCTACTATTGGGAGCGGAATATTATCACCAATTACTCACCATCGGCCAAATCAAATTGGCTGATGATCTTCCAGTATTGCAAAATACAACCTTCGGCTGGATAGTAGCAGGAAAGGTATCTAGCGAGCAACTATCAGCGGCAACATGCGGTATATGTACTGAAGACGATACAATGACGATGGCAATTGAACGTTTTTGGAAACTTGAGGAAATCGAAAATCCACAGCAGCAACTATCCCCCTTTGATGCACAATGTGAATCACACTTTAGTCAGCATACTCGACGCAATGAAAACGGAAGGTTCGTGGTTCGGCTTCCATTTTGTGATGATACATCTATTTTGGGAGACTCACACAGTATCGCTTTTAACCGTTTCCTCTCATTAGAGCGTCGTCTAGCAAGAGACCCTTCATTAAAGGAACAATATACCCAATTTATGAAAGATTATGAAGCGTTGGGACACATGACGAAAACTAATTTAGCTGATCTCGAAGGATCTAAGTACTTTATTCCTCATCACTCAGTGTTACGTCCTGAAAGCAGCACCACCAAACTTCGGGTTGTTTTTGATGCCTCATCAAAAACATCGTCAGGAACATCACTAAACGATATATTGCATACTGGACCACCTCTACAGAATGAACTGTTTACTATTTTGCTTCGATTTAGGCTGCCACGTTTCGTTTTTACAACAGATATAGAGAAAATGTATCGCCAAATCATAATCCATACCGACGACAGGCGATTTCAGATAATCCTATGGCGACAAAATATCACTGAGCCTATAAGTTATTTCAAGCTAAATACAGTTACCTATGGAACCAGGCCAGCCCCGTACCTTGCCATTAAATGTTTAAAAGAAATAAGCAAAACTGTCAAGAGTCAATTCGAATTAGCTGCTACGTTTTTGGATAAAAACTTTTATGTTGATGATGGATTGGGGGGAGCCGACAGTCTGACTACAGCACTAGAAACTCAACGCCAACTGCAACACGTCATGGCAATGTACGGCTTTAATTTAAGAAAGTGGTGCGCTAATCATCCTCAGCTCCTTCACAATATCCCAGGTCATGATCAAGAATTTAACTTAGATCTCTCAACCGACGATAGCGACTATACAAAAACATTAGGGTTAGCATGGTTACCTAAAAATGATTTGCTAAAGATTAAAGTAAGCCTTCAACCAATAAAGGCTGTAACTAAACGCAGTGTAACTTCAGATCTGGCTCGGATATTTGACCCACTCGGGCTCCTATCCCCAGTAGTAGTCAAGGCAAAAATGTTCATCCAAGAACTATGGATGCTGAATCTATCATGGGACGAAGCTGTTCCTTTAGAATTTGACACTCGCTGGCGGCGGTTCCGAAATAGTCTAAGTGAGCTTGAAAACTTTCAAGTCCATCGCCATATCTACAAAGGAGAGACTCCTTCCAGTACCCAGCTACATGTCTTTACCGATGCTTCAGAGAAGGCATATGGAGCAGCAATATACGTCCGAACTTCTCTTTCAAATAAAATTCTCAGTGTATACTTACTTTGTGCGAAAACTCGCATAGCACCACTTAAAAAACAAACGTTACCTAGGCTGGAGTTGTGTGCTGCTCAGTTGGGAGCTAATCTAGCTGCAAAAGTCAAAAGCAGTTTGGATATGGCCTCTACACCAACATTTTTCTGGTCTGATTCAAAGATTGTGCTGACATGGATAAATTCAAGATCTTCTTCATTTCACACCTTTGTAGCAAATAGAATCGCTGCTATTCATGAATCTACTCTCCCCGAACAATGGCGACATGTAAGCTCACAAGACAATCCAGCAGACATTATATCCCGAGGATTGGACCCACCACAGCTACAGCAAACGCCACATTGGCTCTATGGGCCCTTCTTTCTCCATGGAAATGAAAACCATTGGCCAGCTACATTTACTTTGAGCTCCGAAGCAACAATTATCGAACGAAAACAGAATCCTCACAACTTACTTGCATCTTTCCAAGATGAGAATCCGCTACACAGTATAAATCACCGAAATTCGTTTAAAACCCTTCAGCGAATTATAGGATATGTTTTCAGATTCATAAAAAACGCCAGAACTCCCAAAGCAGACCGACAAACTCGACGAGCTCTGACTCCCCTTGAGCTCCATGATTCACTTCTTATCATCGTTAGAGCGACTCAAAGGTTTGCATTTCCTGAAGACATCAAGCAGTTACAAAGACAGAAGGGACTTAAAGGATCAAGTCCGATCAAAAGTCTGTCACCATTTTTCGATGAAAATTGCATCTTAAGAGTTGGAGGCAGGCTCGAAGAGTCAACTTTGCCATTCGATACAAAACATCCAATGCTCCTACCGTATAATGACATAGTCAGCAGACTAATTTATGAGTCAATACACAAGGAAAATAAACATTGCGGAGCCCAAGCCCTCCTTGCAGCCGTCCGGCAACGGTTTTGGACCATCAAAGGCAAACACTTAGCACGAGAAACCATTCATAAATGTGTTTCCTGTGCAAGATCAAGGCCAAAACTGCTTCAGCAGATTATGGGAAATCTACCGACAACAAGGGTAACCCCAGCAAGACCATTCATAAATTCCGGAGTTGACTATTGTGGTCCTATATGGGTTCACTTCAAAACCCGAGGGAAACGACCACAAAAAGCATATATTGCAGTATTTTGCTGTTTCACCACGAAAGCAGTACATCTAGAACTCGTCACAAACCTTACAACAGAGGCGTTTATCGGAGCACTAAAACGATTCATCAGTCGCAGGGGGCACTGTCAGAATCTGTACTGCGACAACGCAACCAATTTTGTCGGAGCTCGAAACCAGCTAGCGGAATTATCAACAGCCCTCTTTACTACAACAGCTCAAGAAACAATCCAACGGGAATGTGCGAGTAAAAACATTACTTTCCATTTCATCCCTCCACGAGCACCGCATTTCGGAGGATTATGGGAGGCAGCAGTTAAGTCAGCCAAAAAACTATTAGTCAAAGAGCTGGCAACTGCGTCCTTAACGTATGAAGAAATGGAGACTGTGGTCATAGAGGTCGAGGCTATTCTTAATTCCAGACCTCTTACAGCACTATCAAATGACCCTAATGATGCAGCTGCTCTAACTCCTGGCCATTTCTTGATTGGAGAACCTCTCACGGCACAAGTCGATGCAACTGCACAATCGACATCGGCATCACTCGCCAACCGTTGGGAGCTGGTATCAAAAATCAAGCATCAATTCTGGAAACGATGGTCCCACGAGTACCTCACTGAACTCCAGCAGCGCAACAAATGGCAATCCAGGTCTCAAAGCTTACAAGTGGGTACTATAGTTATAATCAAAGATAGCACTCCTGTCATGACGTGGCGACTCGGGAAAGTGATCGAAACATTCCCTGGGCCCGATGGAATCGTCAGAACGGCAACGGTTAAAACATCTACTGGTATCATTAAACGGGCAATTCATTTACTTGCTCCACTTCCTCTGGACATACCCCCAACCACTACTGGCAGTGAACGTGCAGAAAACAGTCCTCTTCTCAAAGGAAACCATCAATCCACCAACCCAAGTAAAAACACTAGCTCTGGACTCAAAAGAAACCAATCCTCCACTGACAAAACTGCCACACCATCCCCAAAACGGTTCAACTTAGCTACAACAAGCCTGCTATTTATTCTCGCTCTATTCTTTCCACTAGCGACATGCCAACAAAGTCTTTACACAAAAATCAGTAGCACTCCTGGGCTGCACTTTGAACAGATTGGTCAAGTTAAACCAATTATCTCAGACTGGAAACTCCTAGTATATTTTGAACTTGCACCATTCCTCAATGAATTACAACTTCTAACAAACGGAACCAATACTTTAATGAACTCTTGCAACAATTCAGACCTCAAGCATCAATGTATCGGCCTTGCGACACACTTTAACAACATTAAAAACAAAGTAGTGGCCAGTTTCGAAAACCTCATAAGAAGAAAGAAGCGAGGAGCAATTGATTTCGTTGGAAATGTAGCAAACTCATTATTTGGAGTTCTTGATTCACAGTATGCCGAAAAAATGACCAGCACTATCAACAGTATAAAAACCAACGAAGACCACTTGTCGCAGCTCTTACGAAATCAAACATCATTTCTTGACTCTACACTTAATCTTATGAAGCAAACTGAAGCTCATACTCAAGCTATCCTTGAAAAATTCAATTTTAGACTGAAAAGGCTAGAGAACTTCACAGGCAATGATACCCATCAATCACAACTCATTCTGTCGCTTAGCATTCAGTTAATTGTTATTGCAGACAATGTGCAATCAATGCTAAAGGCCATAATGAATCTACTAACCGATACATATCATGGTAGAATAAGTCCCTCTGTACTGACGCCACAACAATTCGCTACAGAAGTTGACAATATCAAGGCAAATCTTCCATCGGATTCAGCACTACCAGTCACGGATATACTTCATCTATACGGGATAGTGACAGCCCATGCAGCCGTCTCAAATCAGCACATTATTTGCACCTTGGTCATCCCAGTAGCACATACAGAGGAATTCGACTTGTTCTATATTACTCCAGTTCCACAGCTAGTAAATGGTTCGTTGATTGCCATCATGCCAACAACCAAAATGATGGCTCTTAACGCTCACCGAGATGAATATTTCCCGATTGATGATACCAAGCTTCATGATTGCAACATACTTGAGCATGATATTTTCTTATGCCCGAATATCCAAGCTACACATTCCAAAAATTCACCAATGTGTCGCTGTGAAATACATTTATTCAATAATGAATCAGATTCAAGCTGTAATCCAGAGCTAATAGCCAATGATAATGTATGGTACCAGCTCCATAAAAAGAACCAATGGATATTCGCAACTAAAAATCCGCTCAAATTAAGTACTGTATGTAATGGCGAAAGCAATTATCAAGTTCTGCAAGGAACTGGATTGCTTACCTTAGCAGCAGGATGTACAATGAAAAACGAGGTAATAACCATATATGGCCACCAAACCATCACCTCAACTCTGCATCAATCCTACACAAGCACCGGCATTTCATTTCCACATTTACAACAGAAAGTTATCAATTTAACTCGAGCATCGCCAAGCCTAGAGAGCATTGAGAACATAACCAGGCTGCAAGAGGAAGTAAGGGAACAGATGCGCAATATACCTACCCCAACCATCAACCATGGCGTGCACAGTCTTGCAGTGAGCTATGGAGGACTAGCTCTCATATTGACTGTAATTATCGTCATTTCACTAAAACAAATACGCAAAAGAAAAATTAAAGGCCCACCTACAATACCAACTCCACAGCCACGGCCAAGATCGAATTGGGATATTGCTGTAGAACCATAAGCTTAGATATCTCACACACATATATGATAACAAGCCGCATTTCGTTCATTTCTTAATACCACCCCCTGGGGGCCGCAGTATGTTAATTCTTTATGATTTTTTTTTGTTTGTTAACAAATTAAAAAAAGAATCATCATTCGAATTAATCCTCAAATATTTATATTTCTTATTTTACTTAACACGCGCGAACTTATTGTCTACGTTTTATTCAAAGCGTGAGATTCAATAAGTCAGCAGAATTTTTTGATTTTAAATTTAGTTTCTTTTACATTTTTTTGTTTGTTACCGTTTAGTTCCAGACAGAATGAAATTGGATATTTGTCTTTTATTCTGCTAGAGCTGAACGTGTGAGAAAAATTTATTACAACGGCAGCATATGAATGAACGATTTCCGGCTACCAGCAAATATTTCTTTCTTTTATTTTTTTTTTGTTTTATTTTGTCTACATTGCACTTTATTTATTTATTTGATAATTTGCAATTTAATTTTTTTATGATATTTTTTGTTTATGTTTTTTCTTTAGTTTTAGTATAAATAATTTTGAATTTTAATAAAAATCATCATAACTGATCAATCAATCAACCTGCGTTTTGCATTAATTGACTACAAGTTATTCTGGTGTACCACTCGGATAACTTTCATTTCTACAAAGTTACTATATAATAGTTTGGTGAACTACCAACCTATTAGTCCTTTTTTGTTATTCACTTATTTATTCCGTTAAGCAAGGCAAACGAGCCTATGCATTAACACTGACTTTAACGCGAGTGACGGATGGCTTCAGAATTTCAAAAAGAGATTCGGCGTAAGATTGCTCCAGATTTCTGGGGAAAAACTTTCTTCTCAACCCCAGTTAGTTGAACCATTTAAAGTGGCACTTAAATCTAAGATTCAAGAGCTTGGATTAAGCAATGATCAACTTTATAACGCCGATGAATCGGGTTTATTTTGGAAAATTTTGCCAACCAAAACATACGTGTCGTCGCAGGAAAAATCGGCCCCAGGTACAAAGACTGAAAAGCAAAGAATTACTTTCCTCTGCTGTGCAAATGCTACGGGATCTCATCAGCTCAAACTTCTTGTGGTGGGAAAGTCAAAAAAACCCCGTTGTTTCAAGAATTTTAATTGCCCTGTTCACTATTGTCATTCTAAATCAGCGTGGATGACTGGTACCATTTTTAAAGACTGGTTTCATCGCTCATTTGTTCCAGAGGTAAACGTTTTTATACATACATATTGACATTAATCAACACATTTTCATTTTATAAAATTTCTTACGTAATTTAGGTTGAACAATTTTTAACCAAAAAAGGGTTGCCAGTGAAAGCTATTCTTATTCTAGATAATGCCCCATCTCACCCACCCGAGGACGAATTGAAATCTGAAAACGGCTCCATTTTTGTGATGTTTATGCCTCCGAACGTGACGCCACTCATCCAGCCCATGGACCAAAATGCTATAAGAATCACAAAGATCCATTACAGAAATAGCCTTTTGGCTTCCATTGTTGCTAAGGGGGGTGGTTTGATAGAAACCATGAAACAAACAACACTAAAAGAAGCTATCATTATTTTGGAATCAGCTTGGAGAAAAGTGGGTTCAGCTGTATTGTCCAAATGCTGGAACAACATTTTAAATATGGTAGTAGCTCAAGATGATCCCGAAGATGAAATTCCTCTAAGTGTCGTTAGAGAAAATTTGCTAATTAATTTACGCGAACTGGAAGAAAGCGCCGCCAATGTTTTATGTGCCTTATTACCTGAGGTTTGTAATCTCTGAAATGTACTTAAAATTGCGTGTTATTCCATATTTTTTCATAGGTTGAATATACGGCCTCGAACGTTAAAGAATGGAATGAAGATGCTATTGAATGTGAAGATAATGCAGTAGAAGATATATCCGATGAAGATGATTGTGTGGAGGAACCAAAGAGGACAATTAAACCCGGAGAGGCTGTCGACATTTTTAATAAGGCGTTGGATTGGGCTGAAGGTGAAATGGTTGAACAGCGAGTTTTAAATGTTTTGAGAGACTTACGTGAAAAGGCAGTTTTAAAAGTTCTCGAGCAAAAGAAACAGCAAAAAAAGATAACTGACTTCTTTGAACATTAACTTTACATTTATATGAATATGTATAAAAATAAGTGGTATATTTATGTTTGTTCCAAACAAACTTAATGAAAAAGTTCCTTTTATGTTTTAAAATAAAACAAAACTTAAAATATTTAAATTAAACTTTCATTTTGCAGGAAAAAACTTTAGGTTGTATGTAAATGAGTTGGTTGTATTAAAATTTTATGCCATTTGTAAATATGAACAATCCCAAAAATTTGAACTGCCCTTGTTTTAATTAGTTCATGTTATCGCGAGTGCACTGTACGTACTTATGTACATAAGTATGTCCATATACATACATATGTATGTTCATTACTGTACCTATCTTTTTATCCACAACTGTATATGTACATATAGTTCATTTATATGTACATATATATTTCTATCTATGTATGTATATACATATGTACATATATTTTTATATACGCACCTATATATAGTACATTGTACCTATGTATGATTATATGTTTTTATTGTTTACGAATTAATGTTTTTGTCTGTTTTCTTTTTGTGTTTCTTGTTTGTTTTTTTTTTAAATGTTTTTTTTTTTTTTGTTTTGGCAAAACAACCCTTAAATTTTGCTTTTACCAAAGACTATAAATATATAAAGATATTGCACGTAGAACATTGAATAAAAACAAAAATTGTTTGCGTTTGTTGATGCTGTGAGGGTAAGTAGCCCAGCTAGCATTTTCAATCGTGCAAGAGTCTACTGGGAATCTCACAAAGAGCAGTTTTGATCGTCGACGAGCGCATTTTTTAATCGCAGAAGATCCCTAGCACGGGAGAAACTGTTACACGAGCTGATTCTTCTGTGAGATTCTTCCACAACACAGCGAAGGACGCTTATATTCATCGTAGAGGGGATCGCTTGAGATCTGTGTAGAGATTATCTAACGAGTCTTTCATAAAGCATGTCAAGAATCGTATGAGAATCTTGTAGGGATTAGCTAGCAAGAGAAAAGACCACAAAAATTTTAGGCATACATACATATGTACGTACATAAGTATGTATGTAGTAATAATTTTGTCAAGTTTATTTTGTTGTTGTTTTTGAAACATTTTTGTTTCTTTTAACTCTACTAGAAATTATTTTCCAGAGAAATTATGGTTTTTTTTTGTTGTTTACACACATAAATGATGCTCATTGAGAAATGTGTTTGTGTGTGTGTCATATTTCTTGTGCAAAGCACATTCAATAATAATATTAACAACTAAAAGCAGTTTCTTGTTTTCATATACATAAATCATGTGTAAATAAACAGTGCAAAGAAATGCGACCGATTCCTATGGCTGTAGGGTAAAATTACGTTTTTTGTTATTGTACTATTGCATTTATGTTGATTCGCACCGAACTATGTATACACATTTGTTTTATTAAATATTTTATTTTAGAATTTTCAATTGTATATGTAGTTAGAATATCTATGTATGTACATACATATGTATATGCATAAATCAAATAAAACGTGCGCTTACCTGAGTTCGAAAACCATTAAATTTATTATTTTGTTTACAAAACTATTATAAAATTTATTAAAATCTTTTTAATAAGTGATAACTAGCACAAGAAATGTAATTATTTTTGGTGATTGGTACATATTTAATAATTTTCTGGATTGAGCATACATATGTATGTTTTATTGTTTCAAAATTTTAAGTTTTTCTGCGCTCGTTAATTTGTATTTGTATGTTTTCCACGAGGAATGCTTTCGTAAAAGTGTAAGAATTAATAAATTTAGCATCTCCATTCTGTTCTTATAGCATACGTTGTTTTCTTGAAACCAAAAGGAATATATTGTATTTTTGGTGCAATTTACACATTGCTCAACAATAGTTTTTTTTACGTTTTTTATTTCTTTGGATTCATAAAAAAATTTTTCGAAAACTTTTATATGAAACTTACATACTGCAAAAAATAAGTCTGATGGAGCACACAAACTTCCAAAATCTGAATTTTTATCATAATTTTTTGCATGTACAAACATTTCTGATGGATATGACAAAATTTGCGCGGGTTTTATTATATCCATACGGCAGCGAGCACAAGATATCCGTTGAGCTAGCAGAGTTATTAACAGATTTCCAAAAATAAATTTATGAGACCCAACTGCAGGCAACACCTTTCAAACAAAACAATAATTTTTAAAATCTGTTTATAAATGGCCAGGTTATTCAAAAAGCAATTTTTTCTATTTCAAATTCAAAATAATACATATATAGCCTATATTTCAAGTTATACACTGTTAACATATCTGCGCGAAATTTCATTTAAATCGGTCCAGTAGTTTCGGAGATTAGCGAGAACAAACGTCGTGACACTTTATTTTTATATATGTATGTACATATACATACATAGTTATATAAATTTCCAATTTTAAATAATATTAAATTCGGTGCGAATCGATGTTCTTGCAATAGTACAACAATAAAATACATATACCTATTTGCCATTCAAATAAGAATCAGCGACATTAGCTTTACGTATCTTATGTCCACATATGTACATATATTGTGCGAACACAAAACGAGCCTTTGCTTCAAAAGCGTCATAATTCAAAATATGTCATTTTTGAGCTAATATGTATATAACTAATCGCGATATCAATTTTTATATTGTGCAAAATTTTCATACAAATATGAAAGATATTTGTATTTTATTATTCTCTTGGGAGAAGAATATTTTACCATTGATTTATAGGTAAATTCTAGACTTTAAATTCGTTTCCTGCCAAACAATATTTTTTGAATTATGACTCTATTGCAGCAAAGGCTCGAAAAGTTTTTTTGTTTGTTTATATGGAATCTTTCGTTTGCTTATTAAATGTACACACATGCACACATGCTTGTGAATGCAAAGACACAAACGTATGAACACATGTATACATATCTAAATGAATAGTAGAGACATGAGAATAATAAATTCTCTGAGAAAATAAATGACTCTCTTGAAAAAAGTGGTTTTACTACTAAAACCACCAGCAAATTAAGCATTTCCCGTACAATGTTCTACGTGCAATATCTTTATACATATGTATATTTATAGTCTTTGATTTTACCATTGATTTATAGGTAAATTCTAGACTTTAAATTCGTTTCCTGCCAAACAAGATTTTTTGAATTATGACTCTATTGCAGCAAAGGCTCGAAAAGTTTTTTTGTTTGTTTATATGGAATCTTTCGTTTGTTTATTAAATGTACACATAAGCACACATACTTGGGAATGCAAAGACACAAACGTATGAACACATGTATACATATCTAAATGAATAGTAGAGACATGAGAATAATAAATTCTCTGAGAAAATAAATGACTCTCTTGACTCGAATCGATGTTCTTGCAATAGTACAACAATAAAATACATATATTTGCCATTCAAATAAGAATCAGCGACATTAGCTATACGTATCTTATGTCCACATACATATGTATATTGTGCGAACACAAAACGAGCCTTTGCTGCAATAGAGTCATAATTCAAAAAATCTTGTTTGGCAGGAAACGAATTTAAAGTCTAGAATTTACCTATAAATCAATGGTAAAATATTCTTCGCCCAAGAGAATAATAAAATACAAATATCTTTCATATTTGTATGAAAATTTTGCACAATATAAAAATTGATATCGCGATTAGTTATATACATATTAGCTCAAAAAAGACATATTTTGAATTATGACGCTTTTGAAGCAAAGGCTCGTTTTGTGTTCGCACAATATACATATGTAAGTATGTGGACATAAGATACGTATAGCTAATGTCGCTGATTCTTATTTGAATGGCAAATATATGTATTTTATTGTTGTACTATTGCAAGAACATCGATTCGCACCGAATTTAATATTATTTAAAATTGGAAATTTATATAACTATGTATGTATGTATATCTACATACCTACATACATATATAAAAATAAAGTGTCACGACGTTTGTTCTCGCTAATCTCCGAAACTACTGGACCGATTTAAATGAAATTTCGCGCAGATATGTTAACAGTGTATAACTTGAAATATAGGCTATTACCCCGTTTATACGCACTTCTTATTTGCAAGTAAGAGTGGAAAGCGTTGCCGTATTACTTTTTTATTGTAACTTAAAATGTTTCGAAAACTATTTGCAAATAACAAGCTATTTGCAAATAAGATGTGTGATGCTACCAGATGACTATATATTTACTGCGTGTCCATACAAAAAATATAACAATATTTCTGAATGATATTTGCGTATTAGAGGTGTGTAGCTCCTGAACGAACTAGTTCAACTGAACGATTCACACAAGTGAGCTAAATGAGCCGCTCACCTTACTGAGCGTTTTTAGCTCAGTAAGTGAGCGCTCTTTACAATCAATCAATTCAATTTCATGTATTATGACAATTGGATTTTACGTACCCTAAAGAGCTTTTATTTCGTATGGAATATGACATTTGGCACAATACAATACTTTTGCGATAGTATCTACAGTATTGTATTAAATAAGGGTTGATTTTGATAGCCAGCGTTGCCAAATAAGCTAATTTATCTTTACTTTATAGTTTTTCTAAGCATTGATCAATTTTGAAATAATTTATTTAAAACATTAAATACAGCAGACTGCAGGATTTATATTTCACCGTATTGGTATGAATTTTGTTATATTAATTCCAATTTCTGAACCTATAATTCCTGCCCCATTTTCCTTATATCACAGTGCTAAGGTTTAAACTTACTTCTTTATACCTGCTAATATTGGGAAGAATAACAACCAAAGTATTTTTGAATTAAATCATTTAACGCCAAACGTAAATCATGAAACAGATGATGATGACTGATACTCATTAGGTTTAACGAATTATTAAAAAAAAAAATTATTGATAAGTTTTGGGAACAGAATTATTGGAATACCAATTATACTAACAACTTTAAATTTAGTATCATTATTCTCAAATAATAGAAACTTAAAAATATGTTTGGGGCAAAGGAAAATATTTAAGCAAGTTTCCGAAAAATCACTCATTTTTAAAACTTTTTGATGCATGCATATTTTTTCACAATTTTTTTACATAAATTAATTATTTTGAATTTTTCTTATATTTGTTTTTTTACATGGGTGTCACTCGATTAAGATTTGTTTCAATTTACTAAACAGTCACACATTTAAAAATTGACTATCAATTTTATATAAATTTTGCTTTCAAGTTTTGTTTCAATTTTTCATTCAAGTAACACTGCAGTCAGACGTTCAAGTTTTTATTCAATTCTCTTTCAAGAAATTTACACAAACTGCTAGTCAAAATTCACAAAAATTGAAGGCTGTGACGTAGGCTTCACGCAATTTCAAAGCAATTTGCTTTCAAGAACACAAAAAATTATGGCGGCAGAATATATGTACTTATGAAAACTAACGCGAGTTTATAATCAAAATGGCAATCATCTGCTTTCTTGAAAGCAATTTGAAACACTAAATTGAACGAAAATTTGAAAGCAAATTCTCAGCAAATTTTAAAAGTGTGAGTGTATTGGTAAAAAATGAGAGAGGATTGAATCTTGAAAAAAAAAAATGAAATGAAAACTTGATCGTGTGACACCTATGTTAGGCTATGTCTTAATAAAAAAAATGAAATTAGCTGTATATTGTAGCTTATTTTTATATAATTAAAACTAAGTTGTTTCCAAATTAGTAGTTTAAAAATAAAAATGTTATGGTAACGCTGATATAGCAGAAACATTTTTTGTTTTCGCTTTGTTTATTTTCGTAACAAAGCTGAAACAAAGACTATAAATATGTATATAAAGATATTGCACGTAGAACATTGAATAAAAACAAAAATTGCTTGCGTTTGTTGATGCTGTGGGGGGAAGTAGCAAGAGAAAAGACCACAAAAATTTTAGGCATACATACATATGTACGTACATAAGTATGTATGTAGTAATAATTTTGTCAAGTTTATTTTGTTGTTGTTTTTGAAACATTTTTGTTTCTTTTAACTCTACTAGAAATTATTTTCCAGAGAAATTATGGTTTTTTTTTGTTGTTTACACACATAAATGATGCTCATTGAGAAATGTGTTTGTGTGTGTGTCATATTTATTGTGCAAAGCACATTCAATAACAATATTAACAACTAAAAGCAGTTTCTTGTTTTCATATAAATCATGTGCAAATAAACAGTGCAAAGAAATGCGACTGATTTCTATGGCTGTAGGGTAAAATTACGTTTTTTGTTATTGTACTATTGCATTTATGTTGATTCGCACCGAACTATGTATACACATTTGTTTTATTAAATATTTTATTTTAGAATTTTCAATTGTATATGTAGTTAGAATATCTATGTATGTACATACATATGTATATGCATAAATCAAATAAAACGTGCGCTTACCTGAGTTCGAAAACCATTAAATTTATTATTTTGTTTACAAAACTATTATAAAATTTATTAAAATCTTTTTAATAAGTGATAACTAGCACAAGAAATGTAATTATTTTTGGTGATTGGTACATATTTAATAATTTTCTGGATTGAGCATACATATGTATGTTTTATTGTTTCAAAATTTTAAGTTTTTCTGCGCTCGTTAATTTGTATTTGTATGTTTTCCACGAGGAATGCTTTCGTAAAAGTGTAAGAATTAATAAATTTAGCATCTCCATTCTGTTCTTATAGCATACGTTGTTTTCTTGAAACCAAAAGGAATATATTGTATTTTTGGTGCAATTTACACATTGCTCAACAATAGTTTTTTTTACGTTTTTTATTTCTTTGGATTCATAAAAAAATTTTTCGAAAACTTTTATATGAAACTTACATACTGCAAAAAATAAGTCTGATGGAGCACACAAACTTCCAAAATCTGAATTTTTATCATAATTTTTTGCATGTACAAACATTTCTGATGGATATGACAAAATTTGCGCGGGTTTTATTATATCCATACGGCAGCGAGCACAAGATATCCGTTGAGCTAGCAGAGTTATTAACAGATTTCCAAAAATAAATTTATGAGACCCAACTGCAGGCAACACCTTTCAAACAAAACAATAATTTTTAAAATCTGTTTATAAATGGCCAGGTTATTCAAAAAGCAATTTTTTCTATTTCAAATTCAAAATAATACATATATAGCCTATATTTCAAGTTATACACTGTTAACATATCTGCGCGAAATTTCATTTAAATCGGTCCAGTAGTTTCGGAGATTAGCGAGAACAAACGTCGTGACACTTTATTTTTATATATGTATGTACATATACATACATAGTTATATAAATTTCCAATTTTAAATAATATTAAATTCGGTGCGAATCGATGTTCTTGCAATAGTACAACAATAAAATACATATACCTATTTGCCATTCAAATAAGAATCAGCGACATTAGCTTTACGTATCTTATGTCCACATATGTACATATATTGTGCGAACACAAAACGAGCCTTTGCTTCAAAAGCGTCATAATTCAAAATATGTCATTTTTGAGCTAATATGTATATAACTAATCGCGATATCAATTTTTATATTGTGCAAAATTTTCATACAAATATGAAAGATATTTGTATTTTATTATTCTCTTGGGAGAAGAATATTTTACCATTGATTTATAGGTAAATTCTAGACTTTAAATTCGTTTCCTGCCAAACAATATTTTTTGAATTATGACTCTATTGCAGCAAAGGCTCGAAAAGTTTTTTTGTTTGTTTATATGGAATCTTTCGTTTGCTTATTAAATGTACACACATGCACACATGCTTGTGAATGCAAAGACACAAACGTATGAACACATGTATACATATCTAAATGAATAGTAGAGACATGAGAATAATAAATTCTCTGAGAAAATAAATGACTCTCTTGAAAAAAGTGGTTTTACTACTAAAACCACCAGCAAATTAAGCATTTCCCGTACAATGTTCTACGTGCAATATCTTTATATGTATATTTATAGTCTTTGATTTTACCATTGATTTATAGGTAAATTCTAGACTTTAAATTCGTTTCCTGCCAAACAAGATTTTTTGAATTATGACTCTATTGCAGCAAAGGCTCGAAAAGTTTTTTTGTTTGTTTATATGGAATCTTTCGTTTGTTTATTAAATGTACACACAAGCACACATACTTGGGAATGCAAAGACACAAACGTATGAACACATGTATACATATCTAAATGAATAGTAGAGACATGAGAATAATAAATTCTCTGAGAAAATAAATGACTCTCTTGACTCGAATCGATGTTCTTGCAATAGTACAACAGTAAAATACATATATTTGCCATTCAAATAAGAATCAGCGACATTAGCTATACGTATCTTATGTCCACATACTTACATATGTATATTGTGCGAACACAAAACGAGCCTTTGCTTCAAAAGCGTCATAATTCAAAATATTAGAGCTGTGCCAAATCGTTCCTTTTGGTGAGCGCTCCTTTTCGTTCAATTCAGAGGACCGGACCCGTTCGTTCATTTCGTTCCACCGCTCCTTTCGTATCAAATGCAACACTATTCAAACTAAAGTATTGTTTTGTTTACAATATTTACATACACACACATTTATATCCAAAGAAATGATAAAAATAAAAAAGTTGTGTATTATTGAGAAAGTTTGCAATATTTGCATAAATTGTTTTAAATCCGTAGCTTATCAGTAATAAAGTTAAAGTTGAACTTACTTTGTATGTGAAATTGTATTAAATTAACAAAATTGTATTCTGTTTTTGTATATAACGAAACAAGCCTGTTTTGTATTTAGCTACAAGGTTCCGGATAAAAAACACTAATCTTAAGCTACGTTCACATTAACAAACATTTGCCGGAAAAAAACGTAACCAAGAAAGAAGCTAATTATTTATTTCTTGTAATTCGGATATTTTTTTAATTATGGGTTCCTATTTTTTAAAAATACTTTTTTGTAGAATGATTAATTTTATTTTGTAACATAAAAACCAAGTTAAATGACACTATCCCTCAGCAAAACTAGTGGTTACGTTTTTTTTACAAATATTTAATAAATGTGAACGTAGCTTTATGTGATAGAAAATTTAATTCTAAAATATATGTTATGTATAAAAATACGGCGAAAGTCAATAAATAAATGCTAGAAGATATGTAAAAGGTTTTAAATCCGTAGCTGTATCGCTTAACTAACTTTTTTATATTTAAAATTTTATTACGCAACTGAAATAAAATATTAGTTAATATGTCTACATTTTAACTATGTATATAAAAATATATAAAAGCTGGACATGTAAATGCTGGTGTACATGCAGATTAAAAATATGTACCCATTGAACTATAATATAAAAAAAACTAACAAATTGTTACGCTAATAATGTAATTTCGTGTTGGTCACACTGAAAAGCAAAAGCTAATCATAACAAAATACCATATGAGCGAACGAATGTACGAAATGAACGATGAAACCAAAACACCAAACTAAACCGCTCACTGAGCCAAAAGCGCTCCGTAAAGTAACCGGCTCCCTTCGTTCACTTCAGTGATTCGTTCCTTTGTACCCGTTCGTTCCGGACCGACACAGCTCTACAAAATATGTCTTTTTTGAGCTAATATGTATATAACTAATCGCGATATCAATTTTTATATTGTGCAAAATTTTCATACAAATATGAAAGATATTTGTATTTTATTATTCTCTTGGGCGAAGAATATTTTACCATTGATTTATAGGTAAATTCTAGACTTTAAATTCGTTTCCTGCCAAACAAGATTTTTTGAATTATGACTCTATTGCAGCAAAGGCTCGTTTTGTGTTCGCACAATATACATATGTATGTGGACATAAGATACGTATAGCTAATGTCGCTGATTCTTATTTGAATGGCAAATATATGTATTTTATTGTTGTACTATTGCAAGAACATCGATTCGAGTCAAGAGAGTCATTTATTTTCTCAGAGAATTTATTATTCTCATGTCTCTACTATTCATTTAGATATGTATACATGTGTTCATACGTTTGTGTCTTTGCATTCCCAAGTATGTGTGCTTGTGTGTACATTTAATAAACAAACGAAAGATTCCATATAAACAAACAAAAAAACTTTTCGAGCCTTTGCTGCAATAGAGTCATAATTCAAAAAATCTTGTTTGGCAGGAAACGAATTTAAAGTCTAGAATTTACCTATAAATCAATGGTAAAATCAAAGACTATAAATATACATATAAAGATATTGCACGTAGAACATTGTACGGGAAATGCTTAATTTGCTGGTGGTTTTAGTAGTAAAACCACTTTTTTCAAGAGAGTCATTTATTTTCTCAGAGAATTTATTATTCTCATGTCTCTACTATTCATTTAGATATGTATACATGTGTTCATACGTTTGTGTCTTTGCATTCACAAGCATGTGTGCATGTGTGTACATTTAATAAGCAAACGAAAGATTCCATATAAACAAACAAAAAAACTTTTCGAGCCTTTGCTGCAATAGAGTCATAATTCAAAAAATATTGTTTGGCAGGAAACGAATTTAAAGTCTAGAATTTACCTATAAATCAATGGTAAAATATTCTTCTCCCAAGAGAATAATAAAATACAAATATCTTTCATATTTGTATGAAAATTTTGCACAATATAAAAATTGATATCGCGATTAGTTATATACATATTAGCTCAAAAATGACATATTTTGAATTATGACGCTTTTGAAGCAAAGGCTCGTTTTGTGTTCGCACAATATATGTACATATGTGGACATAAGATACGTAAAGCTAATGTCGTTGATTCTTATTTGAATGGCAAATAGGTATATGTATTTTATTGTTGTACTATTGCAAGAACATCGATTCGCACCGAATTTAATATTATTTAAAATTGGAAATTTATATAACTATGTATGTATATGTACATATGTACATACATATATAAAAATAAAGTGTCACGACGTTTGTTCTCGCTAATCTCCGAAACTACTGGACCGATTTAAATGAAATTTCGCGCAGATATGTTAACAGTGTATAACTTGAAATATAGGCTATATATGTATTATTTTGAATTTGAAATAGAAAAAATTGCTTTTTGAATAACCTGGCCATTTATAAACAGATTTTAAAAATTATTGTTTTGTTTGAAAGGTGTTGCCTGCAGTTGGGTCTCATAAATTTATTTTTGGAAATCTGTTAATAACTCTGCTAGCTCAACGGATATCTTGTGCTCGCTGCCGTATGGATATAATAAAACCCGCGCAAATTTTGTCATATCCATCAGAAATGTTTGTACATGCAAAAAATTATGATAAAAATTCAGATTTTGGAAGTTTGTGTGCTCCATCAGACTTATTTTTTGCAGTATGTAAGTTTCATATAAAAGTTTTCGAAAATTTTTTTTATGAATCCAAAGAAATAAAAAACGTAAAAAAAACTATTGTTGAGCAATGTGTAAATTGCACCAAAAATACAATATATTCCTTTTGGTTTCAAGAAAACAACGTATGCTATAAGAACAGAATGGAGATGCTAAATTTATTAATTCTTACACTTTTACGAAAGCATTCCTCGTGGAAAACATACAAATACAAATTAACGAGCGCAGAAAAACTTAAAATTTTGAAACAATAAAACATACATATGTATGCTCAATCCAGAAAATTATTAAATATGTACCAATCACCAAAAATAATTACATTTCTTGTGCTAGTTATCACTTATTAAAAAGATTTTAATAAATTTTATAATAGTTTTGTAAACAAAATAATAAATTTAATGGTTTTCGAACTCAGGTAAGCGCACGTTTTATTTGATTTATGCATATACATATGTATGTACATACATAGATATTCTAACTACATATACAATTGAAAATTCTAAAATAAAATATTTAATAAAACAAATGTGTATACATAGTTCGGTGCGAATCAACATAAATGCAATAGTACAATAACAAAAAACGTAATTTTACCCTACAGCCATAGGAATCGGTCGCATTTCTTTGCACTGTTTATTTACACATGATTTATGTATATGAAAACAAGAAACTGCTTTTAGTTGTTAATATTATTATTGAATGTGCTTTGCACAAGAAATATGACACACACACAAACACATTTCTCAATTAGCATCATTTATATGTGTAAACAACAAAAAAAAACCATAATTTCTCTGGAAAATAATTTCTAGTAGAGTTAAAAGAAACAAAAATGTTTCAAAAACAACAACAAAATAAACTTGACAAAATTATTACTACATACATACTTATGTACGTACATATGTATGTATGCCTAAAATTTTTGTGGTCTTTTCTCTTGCTACTTCCCCCCACAGCATCAACAAACGCAAACAATTTTTGTTTTTATTCAATGTTCTACGTGCAATATCTTTATATATTTATAGTCTTTGCTTTTACTCTTCATAAGTACATACATATGTATGTACATACATGTGTACATCTCCTTTTCAACTCGTGTACATATCGTCGTGCCAAAGTTATCTTCACGTACTTACATATGTATATCACAAAATACCAAAAAATTAGATAAGACCACTTCCTGTAGTAAATTTTATAGATCTATCGATCTGTGCAATCCCCAGGTCTCTATCTCTTATGGTTTTTGAGATATCAAAACAGCTTTTTATTGTATATCCGCTATTAATAAAATTTTAATGTGTTATATTAACGTATGCAACATTATTATGGATATATGTACTATAAAAAGTATATGAAGTTCTGTTGGGAAAAAAAACTTGGGTTATCTTCACGTATGTTCATGGAAATAATTAAAAAGTTATCTGCACGTATGTTTGTGAGAAAAATTAAAAGTTAAATATAAACCATTATTGTAATATACATATTCTTTTCGTTCTATATCGCAAAAATTTTTTGTATTAATCTTTAATGGTAATTTTGGGTTTATATATGTAAATGAAAACTAGATTCTTAGGGAATGTGCATATGTCCGTTTTGCTTAAATAAACTTTATTTCAATTAAATTAAATAACAATTAAAAAATCTTAAAAATACTTGATTGATTGAAAAAACTACAACATAATATGTTTCACTCGAGCTTAATTTTTCGTTCTGAAAGTTTGAGTATTCTTTTTACAAACTTAAACGAATAAATCCGAGAAGAATTTCGCATCACTTTGTGGAAGATAAGCGTATAAACTTTCAATATCTTTTATTTTGTCTTTAGAAATATTTATCTTTGCGGTTGTATTTAGTTCTTTTTGAAAAATGTTTTCCAAAGTAATAAAAACACCCTTCCTGGGTTGTTTTTTAAGCTTGTTGACTGAAATTCGTCTTCACTTGCAGATAATTTAAAGTGTAGAGATAAGAGGCTGAATTTATTATATTTTATTTCTTTTATTTTGGTGAACGGAATATTTTGAAAATGTAATTGACTCTCTAAGGAGGAATACGTCTTGAAATCATTGGGTAGCATTTCAATAATTTTTAAAGTTACTTTTCTGGATTGATAGTTCTTTAATTTTCTTATCAGATCTAAGGGACTGTGAATTTCTTTTAATTTTAGGAACCTGTCTATTGCACTATGTACAGCGTCAATCTCTTGAATTTGCGAATGCCTTGGCTCAGAAAATTTTTGAGTTATTGTTTTTAAATTATTTTCTTTATACAAAAATTTTAGGAGAGCAGACGACAATATTTTATTTTTATTTTGCGGTACACAAGAGTCGCGTGGTAATGCGAATGCACGCACGTAACGTGAGTCGCAGATGTTTATTTTTTTTTTTGAACCGCTAACGATCATGTACATACTTACGTGAGTAAAAAGTTGCGCGCGAGCCAACCAATAGTGTTTACTAATTGTAACAAATTTCACGTATGTACCATAAAGTAAAAAATATTTCCCAAAATGTGGCATATAGTACAATAAAATGACAAATATTTTTTGGATGTAAAAATAGCAATAACATACAAATTTTTTTCAATGACTTCAGATATTTTTACATAAATCGATAAAAAAACTTCAAACATAATATCTGACAAAAATATTGGACTACTTTTTTCACGTAAATTTTTTTGTATATCATTATGAAACTTTGGACTCAATTTCCCAAAAAAAAAAATTTGGAGATATGTACGTGAAGATAACTTTGGCACGACGATATGTAAGTATGTACAACTTCCAATGTAAAATAACGCAAAGAATGTTTCTCATTTCAAGTTTTTATTGTTTTCTCTTTTCTATAAATTTTTTTTGTGTTATTTATGTATGTATGTATGTATGTTTTTTGTGTTGGAGTATGTATGTATTTAGTGTATGTGTAAAAAAAATTTTAGTAAAAATTAGTAGTAGTTATATGTATGTATGTATGTATGTATGTATGTATGTATATATAGTACATAAATATTTTTGTATTTTATATGTTAAAGGCCGTGCTTCACTATCCTACACAATCGTACGATTCATTCACAGGAAAATCTTGCAAAAATCTGACCGACTTTAAAAAATCGTTTCAAAATGGAGTTGTAGGTGCCACACTATCAAACAAATCTGATGCCCAAACATCTGGTTGACAATAAATACTCCTCTGATCGCATGAAAACTATCATTTTATGAAAATTTTCATAAAATTTTACAAATCGCACGACTTGCCAAAAAATCTGTCACACAGTTGCATTTTTAGTCCACACTACCATACATTTTTAGCTCACATGTCATATTTGGCATATCGCGCGACTGTGTAGGATAGTGCGGCACGGCCTTAAACGATACCAGGGATGATAAATGAGACCGATGAAATGGTACTAAAAAATTTTAAAAAAGTACTTTTCAGGTCGAAAAAGTATCAATTTTCTAATAATACATTTTTTATGCACATATTTCACTGTCTTTCAAATTATACTCAATATTACATGTTTTTAAGATTTTAAGAATTTATTCAATGAATATTGATGAATAAATGCAACAATTCGTTGTTAACTTAAGCCGGTTGCCGTTGTCATTGTAAAAAGAAGAAGATGAAAAATATGTTGGTTTTTTTCTTCGTACCTGTAACAAGCCGATCAATAAATGCAACAATTCGTTCTCAACTGAAGACGTTTGCAATTGTCATTGTAAAAAAGCATACACATTTCATCAACTGTTACGAAAACCTCAGCAAAGAAGATGAAGTAAAAAAAAATGTTACCATATCACGTATTTATTTGAGATGGTACAAAAAAGTATCAAATGTGTCACTGGGGTACCACGGTACTTCGGAAGATCAGAAAGTATCAAAAAAAATACCAAAGTATCAACTTTATCATCCCTGAACGATACCCATTGTGTTGCTTGTTGCTTAGGCCTGTCATCTCTCGAGTGTTCTGGTGGATGTTCCCTTGTTGGATGTGGTTGCTGTTTTCTTGTTGTTTTTGCTGTTTCTTCTTGTGTTGTTTTGTGTTTGTGTCTGGCACTTGTTGATTTTTTTCTCCAGTTTTTGTTCTTTAAGTATTGGCTGTTGTTGTTATTGTTGTGTCTGTTGCTTACTTGGTTGTGTGTTGTATAAATTTTGCTGATTTTTTTTCTTGTATTTTGTTTTTATACTTTTTTGTTGTTATTTGTTTTAATTTTCAATATTTTGTTTCTGTTTTATTAAATTACAATATTTATTTTTCTTGTTATTGTGTTCTATTATAACTTTTGTTTGTGTCTATGTATGTACATATGTATTTAAATTAGTTATGCAATATTGTATATACATAAGTACCTACATATGTATATGTTTTTTTCTTTTATGTAGGTATACATGTATGTATGTGTGTACAGTTTTATATATTGTATGTACATATGTAGTTTTATTTTCTTGTTTTTCCCACATTTTTTTTTTGTTATATACATACATAGATACATATTTTAGATGTTGCTTCTTCTTTCGTTTTCTTTTAGTTAGTATTTTTTGTAGTTTTGTTTTATTTTACTTTGTAGTTTTGGTAGTGAATAATTTTTCAAAAGTTACATACATATGTACATAGTATGTATGTATGTGATTCGTTTATCTTTTAATGTTTAATTTTTCTTTTCAGTTTCTTTGTTTTCTTGTTACTGGGTGTAATATTTTTTTGTAACTGTTCTTTTATTTTAATTTGTTTTTGGTTTGTTCCAGTTTTTTTTTTCACTTTTTTCTCAAATTTATTTAAAAATCTTGAATTGTCTTTTGGCATGACTGTACTTTTGTTTTCATCTTTTTGTATTTAATGTAGTATTTTGATGTAAATTTCTGATGTTAATGATTATGACGGGTAATAAACAGCATTGTGTATTAAGATATACATACATACATACATATGTACATATATTTAGGTCCTTATTAAGTTTTTATTAAGTTTTATTCTTTCTTTGATTTTTATTTAGCGATGTCATAGTTGTTCGTTTTTATTTATAAAAATATATTATTTACATATATAAAAATTTTATTAATTGGTCTTTTTTTTTTAAATTTATGTTTTCTAAACTTTTCATTTTAGTGGTTTTCATATCAATTGTATGTTTTCGAATTAACACATGTCTAATTTTCCATTCTTAGAAAATTTAACTTTCCTTTTTTTCCACTTTTTATTTATTAAATGTGTGAAGTTCAATATACAATAAAAATTTTTTTTTTATATACTTTTTCTTACTCTGTCGCTGTTGTTGTTTTTTCTTTGCAAATAAAATGGGCACACAATCGATTTTTTTTGTTCTCTTCTTTTTTTTATTCACAAATCATGTTTTTTTTTTTATTTTATTGCAATGCAATAGGTTTTATTAAAAGTATTTTAATGTTGGTGTTTATAGTATTTTAATATGATTGAATTATTCTTTTTATATTTTATCCGTGCTTATCTTTATGCCTCCACTGTCACGGTCGCCAAGTAAAGTGGAGTGTATATACTTACATACATACATATTTTAACTCCGCTGTAATAATAGGACGTCTAGCCAGGTTCGATTGTAAAGCTGGATTCACCCATTGTTTCGGAACAAAATTTTTGTCCGGACAAAATTTTTTGTTCTGAAACATTTTGGCAACTCGATTCACTCATTTCGAACAATTTGTCTGGAAAATCAAAGCTACCGTATGAAATACATGTGTTTTATTAAATTTATAAGGTGGCAGTACAGTGACAGCTGAATTAAATTTGGTGTTTTATATGTCAAACGCACTTATTTTTGATTGTTTAATAAGAAAATTACATGTTAAAAAAAATTAATAAAAGTCAGTTAGTTTTTTTACTAGCAATTGAGCTTTACTTTATTTTTATTTTACTGGATATAAGTTACTATGTGCTTTTATTATACATACTTATAACATTATGTGGCAGCTCGCTTCAACTTTGGCTGAGAAAATAAAATAGGTGGCAGCTTATTTCAACTTTGTCCGGACAAAATTTAAAATTAAACCAATTCAACCAAAAAATGTTCCGAACAAATTTTGTTCTCTTTTTCTCTCACTCTCAAAAAGAGAAACGCCAAACTTCATATAAAAAAAATTTTGTCCGGACAAAAATTTTGTTCCGAAACAATGGGTGAATCCAGCTTTAGTAAAGAGTGTTCTTTATTGTTCTATATCTGCTTACATTTATCTATACATTGATGTTATCGAGACTCGACGAGACTCGATTTATATTTAATATACCAGGGATGGCACTACAATCCCTTCTTTTTAGCCGGGTGTAGCCTCCATAATGTAGAATATTGCGCGCAAGTGGATTTGGGTGCAACTTTTAATATATTTTCTCACGTGTTTTGAAAATACTGGTTTCACCAACGGAACATCAAGGTCTTTTCGAATTACGGATATACCAGGGGGCTGCTGCAATAGTACGCAAAATTTTGTTATGTCTCCTTTGAATTTTCTCTACATTCGATGCTGAGGCAGTGCCCCATAACTGGATTCCATAGGACCATAGGATCGCGTTGTATAATTGAAGTTTACAGTCTAGGCTTAGTATAGAATTTCTTCCAATAAGCCAATTCATTTGGGCTGCTTTAAATTTCATTTGTGTCAACTTTGCGTCTATATGCGATTTCCATGTTAAACGACTATCAAGGTGAACGCCTAGATATTTCTTTACAGTGTGCTGCGGTATAGTCTCGGTGTTGATTTGTATAGGTGGGCATGTTTCCCTCCGCAAAGTAAAAGTAACGTGTACACATTTCTGCTCATTTACTTTTATCCATTGTTTTAGCCATGTTTCCAGTTTTGTTATGCACCCTTGCAAATTCCGGGAAGCTTCTATAGGATTTTCATGAACGCTTAGAAAAGCTGTATTATCAGCGAATATTGATGTATGAATGTTATTGCTTAACGGTAAATCAGAGGCATATATTAAGTACAGCAAGGGACCGAAGATGATGCCTTGGGGAACTCCGGCTTCGATCGACTGCGGAGGGCTTAAAAATTGCTTTCTCGAACTACAATACATTTTATTACCATTTTCTATAGCTGACACTAAAATTATCAAAAGGTAAAGAGTGGAACAAAATGATTTAGGAACATTTTAGAATGATGTTGAAATATGTTGACCGTTCAGCCCTGTATAATTCTTATGGTAAAAATTTCAACATCTTAGCAAATACATGGTAGATGTTTATAAGTGTAAAAAGGCTATAAAGCGTCACTGTGACCGACGTAAGGTGGTAGTGTGACTGAAAAATACGTTAGGTGGCTAAGGGTTAAATCGAAAATGTTTTTTTTTTTTTTTTTTTTTTTTTTTTTGCTGATTTTCAATAAAAATCGTTAAAGACAAGTCCTTACACAGCAGTCCAAGACCCAAATCTTTAACTCTTTTGTAAACCCGATTTCACGTACAGAAGAACATGGCTCATTCCACTTCTCTGTCGATAAGAATCCAGAATATACTTACATATATTCCTTATGAGTCTCACATGAATATTCTGGAATGTACACACGGAATGACAAACCCATAAATACCCTTACCATTTTTGGTGAAGGGTATAAAAATAAGATTAATAATAAATTTAAGAAGCTCAAAGGAAGGTAAGAACCATCCCAACATTCCCTCATCTCTTAAAGTATTAAATAATGAGTCTTTTTTCCCAACATCTGGTTATTTACAATTTTGTTTCTCATTATGCACTTACTCGTCTTAGAAACTTTAACCATAACATAAAACTATGGATACATCAAATTCTTAATTTCAGATATTTGTACATAGATATTTCTAATTGTGACTTCTTTTTATGCAATATACGAAACACCTTAAAAAACATTTAAAAACATTATTTCATTAATTTTTTTATTTTCAATTTATTCATAAAGCTGTCATGGCCAATTACATAAAATTACATTCACTATTAATATTGTTATACTTTATTTCACTCAAAAGTAATTTGTTGTAAATATTCCATATTCACTTCTGTATTACTTATGCCGTGTAATCCTTTATCTTCGGTGTGCAAGTCCGAATGATCCAATTTCTATTGATTTCGAATGCTAGAGATAAAAGGATCTGACGTCGCCCATAACATATTTAATAAATCTTCATTTCTAGAGTTTCGTGATATTTTTCTGGTATTATGTGCTCTGTAAAATCTGTAATAGTTATTGCTTTTTCCTGTTCTTCCTCTGATAAACTTCCAGTTGGTAATAAATGGTGCTTAATGACATCTTCTAAATGATGAGGGACTTTGTGCACTGTTGCACATATTTCTCAATGGGTGTTTGGATGTATATATACTAGCGGTTTCCTTGGCATAATGAACAAATATCATAGCATTAATTTGGTCCTTACACGCAAGTACTTCAATAATTGTTTTAAATCTTGAAATAAGGTCTGCACCGCAAAATGGGGCCTTTTGACTTTTTTCGTTGCAAATATTATAAGTTTTATGGTAATATAGATATTTAAAAATTTAAAAAAAATTTTAAAGAAGACTCCTCAAGCTTCAATATACATGATTTGCACGGTCATAGGTTAGCCGCGGCACTGTGCACAGTGTCGGCTCTTGACTATTTTCATTACAAACATCATAACTTTTAAAGATATTTTAAAAATCTTTAAAGCATTTGAAAGATAGTCCCGTCGCTTTAAAAATAAGTAACATACATGGCCATAAGCCCACAGAGGCACTATGCACAGTGGTTTTTTCGTTGGAAAAATAATAATTATTGAAGTTACAAAGATATTTCTAATTGTTTATACTATGTTCACACGAGAAGATGAAGCACTTGCTTCGCTCTCTGAAGCATGTTTATGAATCTAGCTGTTCACACGACTCATGTACTTGCTTCAATTTGATAGTTCTCTTTTTAATAACAAATAAAATCTAAAATAGACAAAAAAAAAATAAGTTAAAATTATTACGCATTTTTAAAAATACACAAACATATTTTTTGCTTCCATTGTTGTTTTATCTTTATAGTTTTAATTCAATTTTTCACTTTTAATTAAAGTTTTTGTTGTGTTTTTTGCATCTAGTTCAGATAAACTTCCGATAAATTACGATAAAATTTAGAGAAGACAGAAAGTTTTCATGCTTCGCAAGTAGATTCAATATGAATCTACATGCTTCGCTCTCAAAATTTTGTATGGCGAAGCATGTTGCTTCGCTCATGATTGGGGTGTGAAGCATGAATAGAGAGCGAAGCATGTTCCGTGTGAACGTAGTATTAAAATCACTTGAATTTTAAATACTTTAGTTTGAAAATAAGTTTTCCCACATTGTGATAGGCACTGGGAACGGTGGCACCTTTTGACCTTTTTTGTCGCAAAAATCATATCTTTTGATATGATATTTTTAAAATTTAAAACACAATTTCTTGTGCTTCAAATGATATTCTTATAATTAAGTCTAGAAAAATATATCACTCTTAGTATAACATGTTAGTCTAATATTATATTTTTATTTATACTACAGATCATTGATCGTCCAACTAGCCCCTAGGGGCCGAGCACCAATCGTCATTTTCACATACACAACACGAACCAAACAGAAGAGACAAACTAAAATACGAAACATACTCATTTGTATGATAGCAGTCAATGAATGAGGTTCTTTGTCGCATTATTTTAGAATTTGCAACAACAAAACACATGCAAAAGAGGGCAAGAAAATATTTATTTATTTTTTAGTCTCTTTATTTGTTATTCATAGTACACTGTGAAAATTTTAATTTCTCAGGATGTGGAATGTTAAGTGGGAAGAAGATTTTTTGTATATATATTTTTTAATGTAAATATTTTTTTATTTATGTAAATTCATTCATTCGTTCATTCTTTCGTCCATAAACACGCTAAACCAATCCAGTGTGTATGCATACAAACTTTTAATATGATGTTAGGCTACAGTAAAAAAATAAATGTAACAATCAATTTCTACAAGTGTAAAAACACCAATCCATTGATATTTCTCTTTATGACAAAGGTTGCTACAGATACACATTTTTGAAATATTTTTAATATTAATGCTATGTAATATATAATGATATTAAGTTATTTAGTAAATTTTTTTCAAACTAGTATAACTTTTTATTACTTAGTTTTCTTTAAAATAGTCATTAACATTGGTAGCGATATCTAATAGACCAGTGATGGAAAAATGAAAAATTGAAATGGTACTGTCCGACAACAAAAAGAGTACTTTTTTCAACATTGTGGTACTTTTTGTGAAACATATATTTTTATTCAAAAATAAAATTAAAAATCCATTTTATAATAAAAAAATATTAAATGAAGAAAACAATGCAGCTTGGTTGGCATAATTTTTCAACCAGGTTCAACCCCGCATTAGCAGAACAAAACCAATACATATACATTAAAAAAAAAAACCAATTGTGTGCAAAATACACTAATACACACATATACATATGTATATTTTTACAATTTTATGCCAGATTATTTAGTCTCGTGTGTTTTCGAAAGAACAAAAGTTATGCGAACTAAAAATTAATCTCGTGTAAATTGGACCAATAACCAGCGTTGTCAACTTTGAAATTTCAAAACGCGCAAAAATGGAGAAAAAAACGCACCATTCAACAAAAAACGCACCAAGTTCAGAATTTTTTTTTATTAAAAATGTTTCTTGAATTAATTTTGCGTCTTTACAACATTTAACTTTAGTCCAAAATTCTAACATTGATACAATATTGTGCCATTGCATGAAGTGAATCATTCTCCACCCTTTTTCAATATTTGATAATATTTCGACATCGGATTCAAATTGTACTGCTAATGGCATGATATCATATTTGTAATGGGATAAAACATTTTTTACAATGTTGGTTCTTGATGTCATTTGTAGCTAAATGGGCTTAAAGCTGCAATGTGTTCCCGTGTTCCAGCGTGCCGAACAAGATTGGGTATTTAGGCGTGATGTCGCATTTGCAATAAAAACATCTTGTTTTTGTGTTATTATTTGGTTAAGGCCGAATCCATTGCTTAAACTCACATTGTGATTCCCAAATCTTTTTGTATTTCGCTTATTATCTCCCTTTTTAGGCTCCATTATTGACACTAACTTTAAATATTTCTTTTAGTAAATAGAAATTTTATTAATTTTAGTGTTACAACACTAGGTCTGTTTCTTTACTCAACATTGGGATCCCGCAAGTCTCAAGAATACTTTGTTTTTTCTAAGCTCTTTAACATACTTGACAGCAACTTTTACGACAAAAAACAATTATGTACTCTGAAAATCTAAAAGGGACAACAAATTTCTTATAATGAAATGTTACAAATTATCTATAACAACAAGACGGTTTTTGTGAATGTGTTTTGGAACCTCTTAAACATCATTAACGGTTGCTCTTATTGTGGTCTGTAAAATTTAAGGTAAAAATTGTACGCAATTGAATGTAATGCTATTGAAACCGTTGTATTTTTTGTACAAAATTCTTTTTTCTCATACTGAAACAAAAAATTGTGTTGAATTTGTTTTGGAGCCACCCAAAATTAAAAAAACGCACCAAAATTAAAAAAAAAAAGCGCACCACGCACCAACTCAGATATTTTTCGCACAAAACATTTAGAAAAGCACCAAAAAAGGTGCGAAACGCACTAAGTTGACAACGCTGCCAATAACATTAAAGGGCACTATACATTCGCCAAAACCACATTAAGCATTTAATGTTGTAACAGTAAAAATTTGTTTGTATGTGTGGCACCGACGATGCTTGATGAAAAATCAAAAAATTTAGTTATTGGGTATTAGAATGCTGCATAAATAGATGTGTAGCTAAGAAGTTCACGTGTACTTCCAAAGCATGAACACTTACTCGAAATGAATTACAAGAAACAATGTTCATATTTTTGAGAACACCAAAAACTTGTTGTCACTTCTTGTTGTTACTCGACTTAGCGTGTGTAAGTTCACTGCTTGTGTGTTTTGCTATCATAATCGCAACATGTATGAACAGAACGAGGTGAACATAATGCGACAGCCGAACTTCACTTGGTACTTGCAGTACTACGTGAAGGTTGGCAAATAAAAAAAAAAATTCTTTCTGTTGAGTGCAGTAAAAAAATGGAATTAAGTTAGGCAAGTTTATACATAATATTATTTATTTAGATTTTTGTTACTTAGTTACTAATTACTTATGTTTAAAGGCATTTAAAAATAGGCATTTTTTCCTTTTCAAAAAATGTTAATTGAATTTATGAAAAAAAATCATGCATATGTATGAATAATTTTTCCATTATTTATTTTGAAGACTTAAAAAGCCGGCATATTAGCCAATATGGATTGAAATTGAAAATTTTTAATTTTCAGCATTGCATGAAAAATTCTTGAAGTGCCACATGAAGTGAAAATAGTTTTTAAGGTACTTCTTTTTTGTTGGCTACGGTTTTGTATGTTCATATTTTTCGGTACTCATTTAATTTGCGGTTGCTACTGGTTAGTATTTGTCAAACAAACAATCTCTTCTCTTCACTGCTTGTGCTCTGAGCGACAGAGCAAATATCTACTGTATTCGACAGCGAGTTTCACATATGAAGAAAAAAGTTACTCGTTGCAGCCCTTTATTGGGTATGCTTGATATCAAGCATACGTACACGCGCTTGATGTCAATGACAGTGTATAGTGCCCTTAACAACTTTTGCAAAAAACACTAACAACAACATGAATAACGAATTTGTGCATTCCTTAGTTCTTGTTTTGAAGCCAATGTTATCAATGATTATAAAAATAACTCAGATTTCTAAACAGGGAACAAAGCAAAACAAAAAAGTAGTACTAAATTTGACGTGGGGGTACTGTGGTATTTTTTTGTGAAAAAGTACTGAAAATAGTACAAAAGTACTGCATTTTCCATCACTGTAATAGACTGAACATGGAGATATAATTATGTTCTTCCAAATCCTTTCGAGATCTTACATGTCTCCGTGATGAAATTAGTGAGTGTGAAGAGGCTGCCAATATATTGTCTAATCCGTAAAATTTTGCAAGTATTCGTTTATCTAAAGTGTTTGTAATCTTTGTTTTTGCATTCCTGGGCTTCTTCTGATAACTCTCCAATTGGAAAGCAATAATATTCAATTAAATTTTTACCATGAGCCAATATCTTATGGACCGTAGGAGTAAGTTTCTACTCAGGGTACATTTCAGCCAAAACTTTGGCAGTTTTTGATGCATAATCATGTAACTTTGGGCCATTTACCATTTCTATAGAATTGAATTATAACATTGAGGATAACTGCCAACAGTTTTATAATATGATTGTCGACCTCAGTAATTCGGGCTGTTACTTTATTATTTTGAAGAATGCTGTGGACATATTACATACCATCGTTAGTATTTCCTGCTTTGGGCAGTCTATTGTCAGTGCAAGTTTCTTAAGAAATTCATTTTGTATAATTTTTTTTCGAGCAGATAGCTTTTCGTTTGGTGTTGCGTTCTTATTAAAACATTCTCCTTCTCGCGGAATTTTATACGCTAGTTTTAAAAAAACTCCATGCACCTAATTTTGGCTATAACGGACAAATTCCATATTCATAGTTTTGCTCATCACTTGAATCATCAAAATTTTTAAAGTCTTTCTGTGACTTTTTGCAAATCGCACACTTCAAAGTTGACGAAGTATCTGTTATTACATTATTGTAAAACAAAATTCATAATCAATGAAAACAGTTTATTATTTCTGAAGACTTTTGCATATTAAAAAAATATCTGAACGCAAAAATTAACTGATGATGGGCGAGGACTTTTCCAATGCTCAGAGATCAAACGAAATTGTCTTTCGTACAAATTACATTTAAAACTAAATGTTTAAAATGGTTGTTGCTTTAAATGTAATTTGTACGAAATAAAAATTCTTTCCAGTGTTCCAGGCAGATAATTCTTCTGAAAGATGCGATTTAGATATATCTTGTTGCATTTTGAAGTTAACGTTAACACAAACTCCGAACATTCGTTTATAGTTTTTGCAGGTCTTCCTCTTCTGCTTTCAGAAGATGTATACTCTTCTTCGATGTTTTCAAAAGTTGTTACTCCATTTCGCCAGTCTGAGTTCTTTTCCATAAAGGTTTTTATCGTACGGTTTGAGGCAAGCCATTTTTTTTATTAATTTTCAAGTAAACGAAGTGAATTTTGATTTTAACATCGTTTTCGTGTTATTCTGGTATCCTGTAATTTTTCTACAATAGCCAATTTAAATTAATTTTCTTTATGTGAGTTTGTGAATATCTTAGAACAATTCCAAATTTTGAAATGACATTATCGCACTTTAAAGTAAAATTGTTTAAGTTCTGAAACTGATCACTACTTTTACAAAGTAAAAACTTAACTGACTGCATTACACAATTGCGGTTTAATTTATACCCAGAAAATAAAATGTTGAAATTACCTGATTTATGAAACATAAATCCAGGCCTACCTGCCTATTTTAATAATAAGTGTTTTTATATTTAAATAAATAAACAAATTGTAATAGTTAAGCCTACCTGATTTACAGAGCAAAATATTGCTTATTATTTATACGGGATTCACATGATAACTTTTTACCGTGACTTTTCTAGAGTTTATTGTCGAACGGGGTACAAAGGCGATCAAAGAGGTAGCAATATAAAATAGAATTCGAGAAAAATGCAGGGAAAAAGTCTTTGTAAATACCGTATTAGCGAAAAGCAATAAAAATATGTAACAAGTGCTGCAGTGAAAACAATGAGGTTCTTTTTATACCCTTCACCAAAAATGGTAAGGGTATTTATAGGTTTGTCATTAGGTGTGTAATTTCCACAATATTTATGTGAGAGCCATATAGTATATGTATTTATTCTGAATCCTTATAAATAGGGAAGTATAATGAACCATGTCCATATGTCCGTCTGACCGTCTGTCCTTTTTGTTCACTAAAATTGTAAAATATTTAAAAAATCTGTACACATAAGCATGTTTACGTGAATTATAATAAATGTATGTATATATTTACGTCTTGGTGAAGGATATATAAGATTTGGCACATCTGAATAAAGCACTCTTACTTGTTTATTATTAATTTCTTTTCACATTTTGAACACATCTTTGTTACATACTTTAAAAATGGGAAAAAATTATTCTCGTTTTCGCTATGAGATTGTAACAGATTTCTTCATATTTCAAGAAACCTGTAATTTTCTGTGGCCAAATTTTAGTTAAATTATTTAAAGTATTCAGTATAAAATATGCTCATAAAATATGGGCGGGACCATTTTTAGATATGGACTATTTTATTTGTAAAACTTTTTTTTTAATTTTTTTTTATTTATTTATTTATTTATTTTTGTAGATTTTCTAATACAACAAGACTAACAAATCTTATAAATTACAGTATTAGAATTAGACAAGTTATAAAAGAATAATAATTTTATATTTTTAATAAAATAATAATATTTTATTTATTTATTTGTTGCGGGTTAGCAATATCTAAATATATATTTCGTTGGTATATATTACTAACATAGATAGATGAGCTTTAAAATATTTTAAACATAAACGATAAAACATCTACTGATGAGTTGGTATGGCTACCAAAGAAATATATATTTAGATATTGCTAACCCGCAACAAATAAATAAATAAAACATAAATACTAGAGTACATGCTCAAATAAATTTAAAATTTTCTAAAATAATAATAATAATAATAAAATACATATACATATACATATATTAAAAGAGTGAAAAATAAAGATTAATATTAATAAATTAATCACTTATAATCGAAATAAAACGAAATAAAAAACATGTATGTATATAGTAGATGAAAGTTAAAGTTTTACTTAAAGTACTCAATAACTAATCTCCTAAATATTAATGCGTTGTAGGCGCTCTCAATATAATTTGGGCGTTGGCCACATAATATAAGGTATTATTAAACGTTACTCCCAGATTTCTACCTGTCTCCACAATCTGTATTCTTGACCCACCAATAAAAACCTTCTCATCTATCTGAGCTCAGACTCTTTTTGGGTATAATAAAACATTTTGACTTACTCGGGTTGATTCATTATGATTAGCATATCCCTTTCATTTTGCCCAACCTGTAAGATTCTTTACACATGTCGTACAGCATACGAGTATATGAGGTGCCCAATTCTTATCTTGATGAGCCACAGAGAAGCCAAACTAATCACGATAACATGCTTTACCAGTTCAGTTAAATTTCGTCGCTGACTTTTAAAAGTTAGTTCACCACATACGTAGCAAAAAGAATTATGATGATTGATACACTTCCTTTGCATGTTGAGTAAATAACAACGTTTTGCTTTTGTATTTTAAACTCCAAATATTACACTTTTTTAAATGAAAACTTGATGCAATTAAACCGTACGTAAAATAAGGTAAAATCATAAATGGGTGTAACAACAAATCTGAGCGTGACAGAAACAAATTAGTTTGTGATTTGGAATGAGGGTTTATAGTAAAGTAATAATTAGCATACAGAATCCGTGTGGCAAAAACCTTGTTGATCAGTGTAATTAATGTTACTGAAATCACGATAGCAGAAGACGTGGTCCCGTTTGTCAATCGATAGTTATAAGATAAAAATATTGCAACATGTTTCGAAAAACCAGTCGCAGCTAATTTTTCGTAGTGCATCATAGTATGTCCGATATTTCCAAAAAACAAATCTAGTAGCGTAGAAGAAGTAGATGTAAAACGTGTTGGCCGAGATGTATTTACAGAAAAAAGTCACAAATAACAACGTAGCCGCAGAAAGTTCATTTGTAACAAGCAGGTTACTTTTAAAATCACCGGCAATTACAATATCAGAAAATGTCACTGACAAGAGTTCTAGTCTGTTCATTAGTAAATAAAGTACCATGAACCTATCCGGCCTATAAACACACCACCCCAAAAGCAATTTATTGCTGTGATAATTTACCTCATTAAAAATATATTCAATACCAATTATTTCCCTATCTGTCAGATATATACGATAATCCTCCATTTATACATGTTATCACTTATTTATGCTTAAGAATAATATAAATAAAAAATATAATAACAAATAAAAAAAAATAATTTGCATTGTTTATCATCATGGATGATGACAATGATAAGGATGATGACGTTGTAAGCTGACAGGTAGTTCCTCCGTCTAGATTACAAAAACGACGATTATCAGAATCCCCAAAAATATTTGAAAATAAAAGACCAAACAACAACAAACTGCAAAGTCTCCGGTGTGAAAATAATGATACTGATATTATAAATTCCAACAGTACTGCAAAAACAGAAAAAACCAATAACAACAACAATGATATGCACACCAACTTTGAAGGTAGTACTTCGAAACAAGCAGCAAAACTGAATAATATTACCAATACAAATTCTCATGTAAGTCATAACAGATTTTCCGCATTAAACACTGATCTGTAATATAAATGCCATGATTAAAATTTTTCTGATGTTATCGGCTCCACTGAATTTAAATATAAAACATTTAGAGATGGTCAGATAAGAATAATGGCCAATAATATTAAAACATATAGAATTCTGGTAACGTATTGGACGATAAAAAACTAAACTAAACCAAATAAATAAATATTCGTAGTAGAATCGCGAAACCACCACTTTCTATGTTTTTTATAGATCTGGAACCAAATTCGAGTAACAAAAACATATATGATATCAAGCATATTAATAATGCAATTGTTTCTATTGTTCCGCCGAAAAAAATAATGATCTTGTTCAGTGCCACCGCTGTCAAGAGTTTGGCCACACCAAGAAAAGCAGTAAACTGCGTTAAATGTGGTTTGGGACATCTTACCTCAGAATGCACAAAGACAAGAGATATTCCTCCTAGATGTGTTAATTGTTTGAAAAACCATCCAGCCAATTATAAAGGTTGTGAGGTGTACAGACAGGCTTTGGGAAAAAAATTGCAAAATAGCAACCACGTAAAAAGATCACAAACAAACAACAATAATCACTTTTATCAGAACAATCAGTTTTCTTATGCTGATGCAATAAGAAATTCACAACAGAGTACAAATGTTACTTCCTTTGAAAAACTTGAGCTTCTTATTCAAAACCAAATTGAGTTGACAAATAAACTTTTAAATATGATGTCAATTATTGTTTCAAAACTAAGCAACTGAATCTTCGCATGGCAATATGGAATGCTAACGGGCTTTCTAACCATACTCAAGAAGTTGAACTTTTCCTTAAAATTAATTTCATAGACATACTTTTGGTATCAGAGACACATTTCACAAATAAAACATTTTTTAAGATCAATGGTTTTGACCTGATAAATGCTAACCAACCCCATGATAATGCTCACGCAGGATCTGCAATTCTCACTAGATCTACAATCAAATATGAAGTTTTCGACATCATAAGTCAACCTAATTTACAAGCTGTTTGTATTAAAATGCTATGTGATTTAGCGCCGTTTTCGATATGTGCGATTTACTTTCCACCTAGATTTAAAGTAAACTGCCAAGAATATAAGAATTTCTTTTATCGCTTAGGGCCAAGATTTCTAGTTGGAGGCGATTTCAACGCTAAGCATCAATGGTGGGGATCAAGAATATATAACCCAAAGGGCATTGAGCTGCGTAATTGTATTATGAATAACAATTACTCTATATTATCAACCGGAAGTCCGACGTATTGGCCGACGGATCCAAGAAAGAAACCAGACCTAATGGACTTTTTTGTGTATTCTGGAATTTCAAGCCTTACATCATCTGAAAATCTTGTCACATCTTACAGACCTATCAGTTTGTTGGTTACGTTCTGCAAAATATTTGAAAGAATTTTAATGAGCAGATTGTCACCAATCTTGGAAAAATATAACATCATACCTGAACACCAATTTGGTTTCAGGCATAATCATGGTACGCCCGAGCAATGCCACCGTATAATAGCTCTAATAAGAGATACGCTGGAAAATAAAAAATATTGTTCTGCTGTTTTCTTGGATGTGCAACAAGCATTTGATAAAGTATGGCATAATGGATTACTTTTTAAACTCAAAAAACTACTACCTACTCCATTATATCTGTTACTAAAGTCATATTTAAACGAAAGGCAGTTCTATGTAAATGTAAATGATGAAATATCAGACATCTATATAAATAAAAATGAAACATTGTCCGTTGCTAAGCGCATAACTTGAGAACGGCTACACCGATTTCGCTAATTTTTTCATCTTATTGCTTAAAGTGCTCCGAGAATGGTTTATAGCACAAAAAATTTACCACACCCACGGCTACACCGATTTCGCCTGTTCCCGTGTTGGGAAACCATCAGTTTTGTTTGTTTACGCGCCAGACAGCAAAACAAGGTTAGGTTAGGTTAGCAGGTTGCTGGTAAAGTGAAGATTAGATTCCAGCTCACTTGGGTCCTTACGTGGTCCCATTGTGCTACCTGTTATGAAGGAGAGTAATAGAGGGAGTAGTAAAGGGAGATTAGAAGAGTCAGAAGAAGAATAGGCAAAGAGAGGGACAGAGAAGAGAAGAACAGAACAGGTGGGAAAAGTTCAGGCAAAGGGTGAATTTTGCAGTGTAACAGGCAGGATGTCAGCCCACTATTGGGCGAACCATCAACTGCTCCTGATAAAGGAGCTAAGACAGCCAAGTTCCGTAACTGAAAGCTCGGAGAGGGTACTGAAGGATCTGTTGCCTAGAAAGCGAAGGCGGTAATCCTCCATAGCTGGGCAGCGGCATAGAAGGTGTGTTATGCTTTCATCTTCCTCCTCGTCGTTGCAGCTGAAGCAGTATTCGTTGTATGGTAAGCCCATGCGTCTGGCATGGGTACCGAAGGCGCAGTGTCCCGTGATCGTGGCCACAAGATTGCGCAATTCTTTTTTGGGGAAGTTCAGCAGATTTTTGGTTCTGTTGACGTCTATGCAAGGCCATAGTGTCCTCGATGTGGTGCAGGTTGGCTCATTAAACCATCTGGTTTGTGCCAACTGCAAAAGTGTTTTATCAATTCGCTTCCAGCAGGCCAGGAGCGGAAGGCCGCAGAAATTGTCAATATCAGCAGCCTCTAGCTCTGTGCCTCTCCTGGCCAGATTGTCAGCGATGAAATTGCCTATATTTTCCCCGTGTCCCCGTATCCATATAAGGGTAACACTAGAATAATTAGCCAATGTGTTAAGTGATTTCCTGCATTCCAGGGTAAGAAGGGATGTTGTGTACACACCCGAGAGTGCAATTATTGCAGGTTTGCTGTCGGTTATGATTTGAATAACTCTGTTTGTTATTCGATAGTACCGCAGCCAATTTGTAGCCTTTTTGATGGCGGATATTTTAGCTTGTAAGATACTACATTCGTCCGGGAGTCTGAAGGAAATCTTGATCCCGAATTCTTCAATGTAGACACCCCCTCCAACCCTGGAGCCCTGTTTAGAGCCATCCGTGAACACTCGTAGGGCCCCGTGCGGTGTAGGGGGGAAGTCCTCCGATAAAGAGTAATTAAATACTCTACTAAAGGAAGGTTTTGGAATGCAATGGTCGATGAGATCAGGGATAGTTCCGATGGTCTCTATAATGCTGGCATGACCCCATGGTCGATGATTCCATGCGTCAATAGTACTAAGTCGTACCGCAGTGCGTAGTGCTAGCTTCCTAGCCAATAGGTCAGCTGGAAGCCAGCCCAGCATAGCAAAGAGAGCCTTTGTGGGCGTAGTTCTAAGGGCACCAGTTATCATGATTGCCATTAGGCGAAGAGTTTTCTCAATTCGCTGTCGGTTTGTTGCCAAGTCCAGTGCTTTCCACCAGATTGCAATACCGTAGAAGAGTGTTGGTTTGATAATAGTTTCAAATATCCAATTAATCCCTTTAGGACTTAAACCCCAGGAGGGACCAATGGCTTTCCTGCAAACATATATTGCCGCTAAGGCTTTTGTTGCACGAGCGTAAAGATTGTCTCTCCATGTTAGTTTGCTGTCAAGGATGATGCCTAGAAATTTGGCCTTGTCCGATAGTGCTAGTGTAGTGCCATTTACTTTTGGTAAAGTGAAATTGGGAATTTTGTTTCTTCTAGTGAAGAGCACTAGTTCCGTTTTGGTTGGGTTTACGCTAAGGCCGTTCTGTGAACACCAATTACTGACCTCGCTAAGTGCATCTTCCAACCTGTGCGTGATTGTATCAAGATGGAAGCCCGATATAGCCACTGTCACATCATCTGCATATGCAACAGTATTGACGCGCATAGACTCCAGTTTCTTTAGCAGAACATTTATTGCCACATTCCAAAGTAGAGGAGATAAGACACCACCTTGTGGCGTACCCTTGCAGGCATACCTGGTGATGTGCGCTTCTCCCATGGTCGATGTGATGGCTCTGCATTCAAGCAAATTCTTAATGAATTGACGTAATGATTGGTCTATACCAAGCTCTGTGAGAGCTCGGATAATAGCAGCCGAGTTGATATTATTAAAGGCGCCCTCAATGTCCATGAAAGCCACCAGAGTAAAGTTCTTATGCTCAAGTGATTTTACTATGTGACCTACGAGCGAGTGTAGTGCCGTTTCAACCGATTTGCCTTTGGTGTAGGCGTGTTGGTTGGCTGATAAAAGATTGCTGTCGATTGTCATAGTTCTGATGTGAACGTCGATCAGTCTTTCTAAAGTCTTTAGAAGAAAAGATGTAAGGCTGATAGGTATGAAGTCCTTCGCCTTCGAGTGCGATGCTTTTCCCCCTTTTGGGATGAAAATTACGTCGCATTTGGTCCATTGTTGCGGAATGTGGGACCAGGTAAGACATGCTCTGAAAATTGTGAGTAGCCAAGGTGTCACAAGGTCTAAATTATGTTGTAGATCTGCAGGAATGATTCCGTCCGGACCAGGTGATTTATACGGATGGAAACTTTTTATAGCCCAGTGAAGTCTGTCAGTAGTAATTTCTACATTCGTTAAACGCCGGGCAGGTGGGGAAGCATTTTGTACTTCCATAGAAGGAGAGCAGCCTGGAAAGTGAGTTTCCATTAGGTCTTCTAGGGACTCCAAGGAATTAGTAGTCCATTTACCATCTTGCTTCTGGATGAATCCAGGTACGGACGGTTGTTTGGCTAGAATTTTACGCAGCCTGTTAGTGTCGGAGAGGGATTCCACATTGTTACAGAAATCTTTCCATGACTTGCATTTTGCGTTTCTGACTTGATTTTTGAATTTGTTCAAGGAGGCTTTGTAAAGAGCCCAGTTACCCGTTCTTTTAGCCCCGTTAAAGAGTCTGCGGCAGCTCCTGCGAGACTCCTCTAAGCTGGCAGACCACCAAGGTGGTTTGCTATTTTTGCGTTGTGTGGAAGGTTTGCAAGAGATTCTTGTTGCTTCCTTAAACGCATCAGTTAGATTGCTGACAGCCAATTCTATGTCAGCTACTTCCTCTATGATTGGAGGATGTGCAATTATGGTGGTGAGGATATTCTTATGTTCCTCCCAGTTCGTTTTGCGTCTGTTTAAGAAAAGTTTGGAATTTCCGTTTGTAATACTAATATTGAATTCAATATAGCGGTGGTCAGAAAAGGAGCAGTCAGCTGAGACTCTCCAGTCCCGAATTATATGAGCATGTCTCGCACTAACAAGTGTAATATCTAGTAATTCTTGTCTGTTTGAGACTACAGCAAAACAAAAAATGTCGTGTATCGTAAAGCATTAGAATGAAAGAAATGGTTAAGTGAACCAATCGATACAAAACATATTTTTGTTTTGCTACTCGAACGTCGTTCTTATATTCGAAGTGTAAATAAAACACTTTTAGAATCTCAGTGATCTCAATTCAAAATAAAACGTGATCAAAATCTTTACAAAAATAAAAACTGTTAAAATGATCATCAATCAGAAATGCCTTTTTTCCCTTAATTTTTACTTTGTTTCAATATTTCCAATAGCTCTTTACAAAATTATCACCAACAAAATTATTTACATTTAGACAGGACAACGTCTGTCGGGTCAGCTAGTATATAATATAAATGCAGGCGTTCCTCAGGGTAGCGTTCTTGGGCCAATATTATACACAGTTTTTACATCAGATAAGCCTGTAACTAACAATATTTTAATTGCAACTTATGCAGATGATACCGCTGTATTAGCTTCTAGCTCTTGTCCAGTAGAAGCATCGAATATCGTTCAAAATGAGCTATATCAAATTGAAAACTGGTTGTCCAAATGGAACATTAAAGTCAATACCGAAAAGTCGGTTCATATTGTATTCACATTACGCAAAGGAGTCTGTCCTCGATTAACTATAAATAATAGTGAAATTCCCCAAAAAGACTGTAAAATATCTTGGTCTACATATCGATAAAAGATTAACGTGGAAAGCGCATATAAAAGCTTAAAAAGAACATCTTAAAATTAAAACTAAACGGCTATATTGGTTACTGGGCCCTAAGTCCGAACTAAATATTGAAACTAAACTAATAATATATAAGACTATACTCAAGCCAGTGTGGACCTACGGCATTCAGTTGTGGGGAACTGCAAGCAACTCTAATATTGAAATTTTCCAACGATACCAAAACAATACTTTGAGATTAATTGTCAACGCACCGAAGTATGTATATAACAAAACAATTCATAACGATTTATTTATTCCAATAATTAAAGATGAAATCAACAAGTTCAGCGAAAATTATCAACAGAGATTAATGAATCATTGTAACCCATTGGCGATATCTTTACTAGACGATACTAATGAAGTGAGAAGACTTAAGCGATATCACATTCTTGATTTACACTTTTGGTAACCTTATGTTTACGATAATTTAGACTTTGTCAAAATTCTTTAAAACTCTAATATTCTATAATATGTTAAATATTGAAAATAATTACAAAATTCTACATTTATTTGAGCATGTACCCAAGTATTTATGTTTTAAATTTTATTTATTTATTGCGGGTTAGCAATATCTAAATAAATATTTCGTTGGTAGACATACCAACTCATCAGTAGATGTTTTACCCTTTATGTTTAAAAAGTTTTAAGGCTCATCTATTTATACAAAAACTCACAAATATATTTTTGTGAATTACAAAGCATAAAAACAGCTTTCAAAATTGTTTAAACACATACAACAAATAATTTTCCATTATGAATGTGTTAACTTTTCTACACTTATACAATTAGACAACCGCTGGTTGCCATTAAAAGTATTTATAAGGCAAAAAATGAAAAGTAAATCTCTCCTTTACAAAATTCTACATTTATTTGAGCATTTGAGCACCCAAGTATTTATGTTTTAAATTTTATTTATTTGTTGCGTTCCACTGACGATTTTAACATGGGGATGACATGACGGTAGTTATTTGACACGATCAGACCGGTGAAATCACTAGTCAACAAAACCCAACTATTTCGCTAGTCATAATGTACCAGTTAGATCACTAATGATATTTCCTTAATGAAAATACTACAGAAATTAAAATTTTTTGGATTTTTGTTTATTTATCAAATTTCTTTTTCAATATTTATAAAATTTTCAATTAATTGTTCTTTTTCTTTTTTTATGCCACCTTTAAAATAAAAATTTTTTTACTAAAAATTTAACATTCACTGACCACGAACTTTCAATTGTAACTGAAGAGAACACAAAATCATAACACTTACATTGAAGGGATTAACATTTATGCATGTACTGAGGGCGTGTACATGTACATGAGTGAGATAGTCAAAGGCGAACTCTTGCATTACTTAGCGAAATACCTATCGATTTCGAGTCAATTTCTACTTTTAAGACTGCAGGGTAATGATTATACATGTATATGTATATATATTTTTAGGTTGATCCCCCAAATGTAATAGTGTAATTTTTAAATATTAACACAAGCAAATGCTTTTATTTTAATAATTAATTTATTGTGTTTATTAAACAAAGAAATATTATTAGGTTAATTAGAATATAATATTTGAAAAAAAAGGTAAATCGAAATAAAATATTAATTATAGTCTCTTTTCAACGCAAACGGCAAACAACTTTAGAACAGATCAAATTAAGAACCAACTGACGACTGTATTCAGTCTGCTCGCCGACAAACTCATATTATAATACATACGAACTTGACTTGACATCTTTACATCTGATCCTTCCTTTACATATATATTAACAAATATTAATAATAATGAAGCAGTTGGTAGTAATTTAAAAATTACAATTAATATACATTGTGGTATAATATGTTCATAGAATGTTATGGCAAGATCGCCATGTGGTGTTATTCGTCATTAATGTTATTAGTTTGTAAAAAGGATGTTCAAATGTTCCCTATAACCCTGTATTTATTTTATGCAGCTGAAGGGTTCCAGCTAAATAGTAGGTGTTCAAAGGAACTGCCGAAACAGAGATTTCAAATAACAAAGGCAAATAAGTGCCAGCTTTGTTTGCTAATACAAATCTGATTTTATTTATAATTTCCTTTGCTTATATACTACTTATGAGAATCTAACCAATAGCCTAGATTTACAAATCACACAATTGCATATTACAAATAAAATTTAAAATAGAATTTATATTACATGTGTCATCAACATGCAATCGTACAACCACAAAGTACATTCTGGACGTGTGTAATCACCCCTATCGCGAATAATTTTCCACGTGAAATGTTTTCACTTTTCACGTATTTGCAATCGTGAACAACTCGCATGAACAAATTTTATTCAGTCCAGAATAACAACGTGAAAAATGTTCACTGCAAAAAATTCCCCTTATCGTGAATAAATATTTCCCTCGGAATTTTTTCACTTCTCACATTGATATTTTCATTTTATTTTTGATGGGGAATAGAACAGAAATTATATGTATTTCTTCTTATAATTCGAATATTAAAGCTTAAAAAGTTTATTTTAATGAAAAGTTCTGATAATAAGGCACAAACTGATATATTCCTCAACAAAATGCAAAAAAACAGGTCGATTGCCTGCAGATTTGTGAAACTTTAATTTGTTGGCAATTTTTCGTTTTGTTGGCTTTCCAAAAAGTAACCGAATTATTTTACCACATAAAAGTTAGAATGCAATAAACAAACGGAGCAACCAAACTAAAGCTCCAAAACTGACTATTTAACTTTGATTTTTGAAGTTTTCTTAAAATAAATATGTCCGTGTATATTTTTGAACAAAAAGTTGTATGATTTTTTATTTTTTTAATCTTCTTCCCTTTTTTACATTCACTAACAACTGATAGCGGGAATAATTTTTCACGGGAGATTCACGATACCATTTTTCCCTTCGAGTGGAATTAAAATTTCACGTGAACAAAAATTTCACTTCTTATTCACGATAGGGGTGATTATTTATTGTTCTAATTTACTATGGTGGTCTGTTGCCACACTTCAACATGTGTAATATAATCGCTTGTTGCGCTACACAGTTGAAGTTGGTATGTACCTACTGTGCATGTTGTATGACATGTGTACACTACACACTACAACATATATAGAAAATAAGCAAGGGCCTGCGCTAATTATATGTTCAAACGAACATTGATCAAAATATACTTAAGTTTAAAAATCAAACCAAAAAAGTTTGTCCTAAGTAAAACAAAAAAATCAGAAGATTGATATATGCTGAAAAATAAAAAAAAAACATTTCCCAGCTAGCATCCAATTAGTAGTGAGAGGCCGCGTATTATATTTGTATGTAATGGTGTATAAATGCAATATGTAATCACGTTCAACAGAGGTACCTAACAACTGGTGAAAGCATTTGCACATGAGTACTGACGAGGTTTAGTAGCTCCTACCGAAAACAACATTGTTCTATTAGGCCAATGTAGTTGAAATCTAAAGGGATGATTAGATATTAAATTTTTTGCTTTATTGCTCGAAATATGTTACAAATGTCTATTTAATATTTCTCTGATTTTAACATTTTTACCAATTTACAATTTTTACCAATGACATCACTCCATTGTGTTATAGAATGAAACAATTTTGTTGGAACGATTGTCAGTTTAACAAACATTTTATATACTTAGGTATAAAGGTCCGGTACCGTACTTTTTGGGTAAAGTTTGATAAAATGAGAATAATCAAAAATTACTGTCGCAAATCACAAAAATTTACAAAAGTTACAGGGACAGGAAACAAAAATTTTTTAGTTTTTCTTGTTTGATCAGTGGAATGTATGTTGATTGAGTACGGGGTTAGAGTTAATATGTAAATGAAAAACGCTTACCAATATTAGTTTATCAGACAGCTGCTTCATTTCAATTTTGAACTCATCTTGCTGAATTAGATTCACTTCCAACGTTGTTAGTTCTTTTGCCAGAAGCTTACAAAGTTCTTTATTACTGGAGTTATTCACCATTTCATTTAAAAATACCAAAGCCAATTTATTGTGAGAGTTTCTACAATTATTTCCGTAGACGGCATCGGGACGGGTAGCATCTATTATAAAGCGAGTTATAGTTTCAGGACGAATATCATGAAGGGGACTATCGTATGGCGCAGATAGAACTGAATTAACAGTTATCATTAGGCAGGGTTGCAGAAGATTTTGTTTTCTGTGTTGGATGAGATTTTCCAAAAAAACGCCTAATATTTGATTAATTTCTGGCTCTGATTAGAAAAATAAAAAAAATACAAGGAATATTTGATTTAAGTCTTTGGGAATACATACATATATGTTAAAAGTTACAGAGGCTTACCAGTAGCTGGATTAAAATATCTTAGCAGCAACTTTTCAATGATATCACGATTTTCTATGTTACCATGCAAAACTAAGCGACAGAAACCGTTTATAATGGCTCGCACAATACACATGTCGTCACAAGTGTCGAGAAAATGTGACATCATATAAATCACACCAACACCCTGTCCCAATGTTGTAGATTGTCTATTGGTATCATCGTCAGCATCAACGAATTCGAGTGTATTATAAAGTTGACGTCCTGTTTTCTTAGCTTTGTTTTGTTCTTCTGGAACAGCAAAATTGTCGACTCCATAACGGTCAAGAAGTTCGAATATACTCGTTATAGCTGTTTCCCATATACGAATATTATGGTTTTTAAAAAACTGAGAATAAAGCTCGTTAAATACATCTTTCGCTAACGGTTCGTATAACATACTGAAAGCAGATCCACACTTCAAAGCCCAATCTCGAATGACAATTTGATTGGAGGCAATGTTGCGGAAAATAAAATCCTGTAACATAAATTTTATATTAAGATTAACACATAAGTATGTATCGTTGGTCTCATATAGAAAGGCGTGAATTGCATTTTTTCGAAATTATTTTTTTAGTGATTTCAATATATTTAATAAAAATAGTATAACAATAACGGGTTTAAAAATAGTTTCTTACTTTAGTTTTAATCTTTCAATAAAAACACTTTAGATTTTATATTAGTTTAAACTCAGTTATACATTTTATTTAATCAAAGAAATCCTTAAATTTGTAAATTTAAATTAAATTTGTATTATAAATTGTTTTTTCTGTTTTTGTTTGTTTTTGTTACGCCCCGAGAACAGGTACTAACAGAGAATTAATACCACAGTATACGGATCTTACATGACGAGCTGCTTGCTAGTAGTGTAAAAAAATTTTAGTTTATTGGTTGTAAATAAGTGATTTATCAATTATGGCGAAGGAAAAGCGCCAATTTTCGTTAAGTGTCTGGTGAGTGACGCAGGTTTTTTTAACCAGAGTTCGGATTTGATCACTCCTTTTGCTCATGCTCATTAAAAATGCACAATTGCACAATGGGCGGAGGAGAAAAAAAGAGAAATTAGTTTTAGCGATACAAGCGCGTTTACTTTAATTGCTCTGCTCATTGCGCAATGAGCAATTTATTATTTTGTTTAGCGCTTATCACTACACATTGTGCAAATTGAGTGTCTCATTGCGCATGCTCCTTTTTGTAGTGACAGTAGTTAGTTTAAGTTTATTTAATGTTGCCCGACGAATAATTTTTTTATACCACAATGTTTAAGAAAGGTGATGATAATCAAACTGAGCGTTATATTGTTTAGTTTATTATTTTATATATTTTAATAATATTTTTTTTTTGATAAATTTTATTATTTATTGAATCTTCAATTATAAATTAAATTATCAATAAGTTTTTCAAATCTTAAATCTAAAAAAAATATTAAATATATGTTTAGCCAATGCTAAACAAAATTTTTAATTTCAACGGTTAATTTATGTTGTTTTACATCTCTCGTGTACGGATGAGAAAAAGAGTATCCCTCCATTTCAGCCGGGTGTGGCCTCTATAATTTAAAATATTGCGCGCAAGTACATTTGGGTGCACCTCAAGTTTTTTTTATATATTTTTTAGCGTTTTTTGAAAATACTGTCTTCACCAACGGAACATCTAGATCTTTATGAATTCGATGATTTCTGACATACCAGGGGGCTGCTGTAATTGTACGTAGAATTTTATTCTGTCGCCTTTGAATTTTTTCGACATTTGATGCTGAGGCAGTGCCCCATAACTGGATTCCATAGAACCATATTGGTTTCAGGATCGCGTTGTATAATAGTAGTTTACAGTCTAGGCTTAGTATAGAATTTCTTCCAATAAGCCAATTCATTTGGGCTGCTTTTAATTTCATTTGTATTAACTTTGCGTCTATATGCGATTTCCATGTTAAACAACGATCAAGATGAACGCCTAGATATTTGACAACAGTGTGTTACGGTATGGTCTCGGTGTTAATTTTTATGGGCGGGCATACTTCCTTGCGCAACGTAAAAGTTACGTGTACACATTTCTGCTCGTTAACTTTAATACGCCATTGTTTGAGCCAATTTTGCAATTTGGATATATACCCTTGTAAATTGCGGGAAGCTTCTACAGGATTTTCGTGAACGCTTAGAAAAGCTGTATCATCGGCAAATGTTGATGTATGAATGTTACTGCTTAACGGTAAGTCAAAGGCATATATTAAATAAAGTAATGGACCGAAGATACTACCTTGGGGAACTCCGGCTTCGATCGACTGCGGTGGGCTTAAAAAATTGCCTTCCCTAACTACAAACTGACAATGTTTGCGGGTAGATTTTGCGTTAATTTATGTATAAGACTTTCGTGCCATACTTTATCGAAAGCTTGAGAAACGTCTATGAAGAGCGCAGAGCAATATTTCTTCTTTTCGAAAGTGTCTCTGATAACATTCACAAGTCTGTAAGTTTGTTCAATAGTGCTATGTTGTCTGCGAAAACCGAATTGATGATCTGGAATGCATCCACTTCTAGTCACTATAGGCATCAGCTTGCTCATATACAGCTTTTCAAATAGTTTTGAAATGTTGGGCAATAAACTAATAGGCCGATAGGATTCAACCTTCGTATGATCCTTGCCGGGCTTTGGTATCATAATAATCATCGAAAACTTCCATTCTGCAGGAAAGTATTGCAACCGTAGAATACTATTAAAAATGAATAGTATAATTCTTTTTGCAAAATAAAGCAGTTGCTGAAGCATTTTGTTGCTTATTTTGTCGACACCTGGGGCTTTTTTATTGTTAAGACTAGTGATGGCCTTTTCAATCTCCACAATGTTAAATCTTAACGGTATTTCTGGTAAAGAGATGACTGGTGGCAGTTCAACAATATCAGCAGAAATATTCGGGTGAAATACTTTTTCTAAATGCCTAACAACAAGAGCACCTTTTCCAGCATCAGTTCTTGCCCAGTCACCATTCGAATCTCGTAACGGAGGTTTGCAAATGACTGGCCTTTTAAGACCTCTGGCTGCACGCCATAGCGAATAATCTGTTTGTGGTGTTGCATCGAGTTCTTGAAGAAATTTTTGCAGCGAAGCTGTTTTTTGTGTTTGTAAAACTTTTCTGAGCTGTTTGGTGCATTCCTTTAGCCTTAACTTTAGCTGGGGGGATCTGTAACGTTGCCATTCTCGTCGCGCTGTCCGTTTTTCAGCCAATAACCTTTCTATATCTACAGAAGAAATGTTGTTGAATCTTACTTGTTGATTTGGTTGATTTGAAGAAGCATTAAGAGCAGCTTGATTAACATGTACTTCAAACAACCTAATAGAATTTTCTATGTCAGTAGGTGTTCTCAACAGCATATTTTCCGTGCAATGAGCACTCAAATATTTTTTGTATTTCAGCCAGTTAATACGTGCAGATGTCAGCGGTAAATCGCATGTTGATGTTGCAGTTGTGTGTGAGTAAATAGTGATAATAGTAGGCGAGTGATCTGAAGATAAATCCAATGATGCTTCAACTTCAATCATTTCGCTGGGTACACCTTTCATAACTCCAAAGTCGATAATATTAGGAATTTTTTGTCGACCCGTTGGCCAATATGTTGGCTGACCACTTGAAACTACATTCAAACCCATTTTTGAAATTGTGTCAAACAAAACACGACCCTTGAGACTGATTAAACGTGAACCCCAAAATGTGTGTTTAGCATTGTAGTCACCAGCTGCTAGAAAACGGGAACCCAGTGTTGTATAAAATGCGGTATATTGACTCTCTGCAACAACTGCCTTATATTGCAAAAAGAGTTATACTCTTCATTTTTAATAGTATTCTACGGCTGCAATACTATCCTGCAGAATGGAAGGTTTCGATGATTATTAAGATACCAAAGCCCGGCAAGGATCATACGAAGGTTGAATCCTATCGGCCTATTAGCTTATTGCCCAACATTTCAAAACTATTTAAAAAGCTGTATATGAGCAAGCTGATGCCTATAGTGAGTAGAAGTGGATGCATTCCAGATCATCAATTCGGTTTTCGCAGACAACATAGCACTATTGAACAAACTCACAGACTTGTGAATGTTATCAGAGACACGTTCGAAAAGAAGAAATATTGCTCTGCGCTCTTTATAGATGTTTCTCAAGCTTTCGATAAAGTATGGCACGAAGGTCTTATCCACAAATTAACACGCAATCTCCCCGCAAACAGCGTCAAGCTTTTAAAAAGCTATCTAAAGGAAAGAAAATTTGTAGTTAGGGAAGGCAATTTTTTAAGCCCTTCGCGGTCGATCGAAGCCGGAGTTCCCCAGGGCAGCATCTTCGGTCCCTTACTTTATTTAATTTATGCCTCTGACTTACCGTTAAGCAATAACATTCATACATCAACATTTGCCGATGATACAGCTTTTTTAAGCGTCCATGAAAATCTAGTAGAAGCCTCCATCAACTTACAAGGGTATATATCCAAATTGGAAAAATGGCTCAAACAATGGCGTATAAAAGTTAACGAGCGGAAATGTGTACACGTCACTTTTACGTTGCGAAGGGAAACATGCCCGCCTATACAAATTAACACCGAGACTATTCCGCAACATACTGTAGTCAAATATCTAGGCATTCACCTTAATCGCAGTTTAACATGGAAATCGCATATAGACGCGAAGTTGATGCAAATGAAATTAAAAACTGCCCAAATTAATTGGCTTATGGGAAGAAATTCTATACTGAGCCTAGACTGTAAACTTCTACTATACAACGCGATCCTGAAACCAATATGGTCCTATGGAATCCAGTTATGGGGCACTGCCTCAGCATCGAATGTCGAAAGAATTCAAAGGCGACAGAATAAAATCCTACGTACAATAACAGCAGCCCCCTGGTATGTCAGAAACCATCGAATTCATAAAGACCTAGACGTTCCGTTGGTGAAGAAAGTATTTTCAAAACACGCGAAAAAATATATAAAAAAACTTGAGTTGCACCCAAATCCACTTTCGCGCAATATTCTTCATTATAGAGGTCACACCCGGCTGAAAAGAAGGGATACTCTTTTTCTCAGCCGTTCACGAGAGATGTAAAACAACAAAAATTAACCGTTGAAATTAAAAATTTTGTTTAGCATTGGCTAAACTTACATTTAATATTTTTTAGATTTAAGATTTGAAAAACTTATTGATAATTTAATATAAATAATTAAAGATTCAATAAATAATAAAATTATCAAAAAAAAAAATATTCACCCCTATTATGAATGTCAATGTTGTCTCATTTGACGTCGACAGATCAGTAATGACATTGCCGTTGACAATATTGCCAACTTTCGATAACAACCGATAATATTTTGGCATTATTAAAGGCAACAAAACGGCGATATTGTCTTAGATTGGCTTTGGTTTTGTCGACAAAGTTTTTGTTAACGACTCTATACATATTTTGAACTGTCACCGTTTAGTGTTTAAAAAAATATTTAAAATGAAAAAAAAAAAAAAATTACTACCAATAAGCAATTTGAATTGCTTATACAACAACTTGAAAAAAATCCAAGGTTAGCCAAAGGATTTCATAGGGGACAAAGTGGTAATAATTTTAAAGAAGAATGGGAAGAAATCAAGACAAAGCTAAACTCTAGTGGATCTCCAATTAGAGACAGTGGTGGTTGGCAAAAGGTAAGGAAAAAAACTTCTTTAAAGTATAAATTTTTAAATGAGTCTATATTACATATATACATACTTATGTACGTACAGGTTTGGAGAGATCTTAAATGCAAAATAAAATAAAAGTTATTGTCTCAAAAGTTTTCTTTGAACTTTGAACTTTTAGTTTTTCATTATTTTCTTCATCAGAACTCTCACTTGAACACAACAGTAAAAACATATTTTAAATTACAATAAAATTTATTAAAATAAAAGAAAGAAATCAAGAAAACGTAAAAATTTATAGTGATGATATTTATGTTCTTCACTTTATCGATAACAAGGCAACGTCAACACAATACCTTTAGCTAATGCCGATCTGACATTGTGTTGATGTCGACGGCATACAAATGTGACGGCGACTATAGTATTGTGTTGACGTCGACATTCATAATGGGGGTGATTGACTCTGAAATTGAAAACCTGGGAGGAGAATAAACAGATGATATCACAAGTTTTTGATAAAAATTTTCAATGCAGATGTTTGTTGCTTGAAGATAATCTTCACAAAAATCATTTAACAGGTAGTGTTTTATTCGCGTTTTTATTAGAATTCCCGAGCCACCACAAGCTCTACCTCGAGGATCCTTGGTGTCGTAGAAATTATATCCACTAATTCTAAAATAACTTCGAGACGTCAAATGAGTTTCTGAGATAAGCATAACATCGATTTGTTTATCCAGAAGGAAATATTCTATTTCATTTTTATGTTGGCATATGCTAGAGTTGGGTTTTTCAGCTCAGTTGAGTGAGCGCTCTTTTCCGCTCAGCTCAGTTAACTGAACTAGTTCGCTCTTTTAGTTCAATAGCTCACTTTAGTTCAGTAGCTCAGTTTAGTTCAATAGCTCACTTTAGTTCAGTAGCTCAGTTTAGTTCAACAGCTCACTTTAGTTCAATAGCTCACTTTAGTTCAGTAAAATACATTAGCTCCATTGGTTTCAGCTCAGTCTATCTTTGTTACGAAAGTAAACAAAGCGAAAACAAAAAATGTTTCTGCTATATCAGCGTTACCATAACGTTTTTATTTTTAAACAACTAATTTGGAAAACAACTTAATTTTAGTTATATAAAAATAAGCTCCAATATACAGCTAATTTTATATATTTTTTATTAAGACATAGCCTAACATAGCTGTCACACGATCAAGTTTTCATTTAATTTTTGTTTCAAGATTCAATCCTCTCTCATTTTTTTACCAATACACTCACACTTTTAAAATTTGCTGAGAATTTGCTTTCAAATTTTCGTTCAATTGAGTGTTTCAAATTGCTTTCAAGAAAGCAGCTGATTGATATTTGATTATAAACTCTCGTTAGTTTTCATATACATACATAAGTACATATATTCTGCCGCCATAATATTTGTGTTCTTGAAAGCAAATTGCGTGCAGCCTACGTCACAGCCTTCAATTTTTGTGAATTTTGACTAGCAGTTTGTGTAAATTTCTTGAAAGAGAATTGAATAAAAACTTGAACGTCTGACTGCAGTGTTACTTGAATGAAAAATTGAAACAAAACTTAAAAGCAAAATTTATATAAAATTGATAGTCAATTTTTAAATGTGTGACTGTTTAGTAAATTGAAACAAATCTTAATCAAGTGACACCCATGTAAAAAAACAAATATAAGAAAAATTCAAAATAATTAATTTATGTAAAAAAATTGTGAAAAATATTCATGCATCAAAAAGTTTTATAAATGAGTGATTTTTCGGAAAATTGCTTAAATATTTTCCTTTGCCCCAAACATATTTTTAAGTTTCTATTATTTGAAAATAATGATACTAAATTTAAAGTTGTTAGTATATTTGGTATTCCAATAATTCTGTTCCCAAAACTTATCAATAAACTTTTTTTTTTAATTATTCGTTAAACCTAATGAGTATCAGTCATCATCATCTGTTTCATGATTTACGTTTGGCGTTAAATGATTTAATTCAAAAATACTTTGGTTGTTATTCTTCCCAATATTAGCAGGTATAAAGAAGTAAGTTTAAACCTTAGCAGTGTGATATAAGCAAAATGGGGCAGGAATAATAGGTTCAGAAATTGGAATTAATATAACAAAATTCAGACCAATACGGTGAAATATAAATCCTGCAGTCTGTTGTATTTATATATTTAATGTTTTAAATAAATTATTTCAAAATTGATCAATGCTTAGAAAAACTATAAATTAAAGATAAATTAGCTTATTTGGCAACGCTGGCTATCAAAATCAACCCTTATTTAATACAATACTGTAGATACTATCGCAAAAGTATTGTATTGTGCCAAATGTCATATTCCATACGAAATAAAAGCTCTTTAGGGTACGTAAAATCCAATTGTCATAATACATGAAATTGAATTGATTGATTGTAAAGAGCGCTCACTTACTGAGCTAAAAACGCTCAGTAAGATGAGCGGCTCATTTAGCTCACTTGTGTGAATCGTTCAGTTGAACTAGTTCGTTCAGGAGCTACACACCTCTAGCATATGCCGTTTGCGTTCCAAAAACATATTTTCAAGTTCATGGTGTGCTTAATACTGCCTGCAACAAAGTAGACTGCATTTTCAACATTTCCTGCATCATACACGACATGTTGAGAGTAAAAGTATTTACTGTTTGTATTAAGCTCTCAATTGAGGCTTCAATACGGCTAAAATTAGACCCTGGAGCTTCGTTTACTGGTACCGGTTTTTGCGCTGTATTGTGGTTACTTTTTAAAATGTTAGCGTATGAAAATTTATTATTAGGTTGTTGCTGAGAAATAGTCGCGTTTGATTTCAATACGTTTGAATATTGTTGCTGACTGGTAGACGGTTGAGGTAACTGAGGGTAGCTTAAAAGTGTGATAGGCTGAGCGGGGATAATATTTTCTTTTTTGTTCGAGGATCGTTTAAAAAACGAGTAAAGAGGGCAGCCTCTATAGTTGGCAGTGTGATTTCCGCCGCAATTTCCACATTTTTTCGCCTTGGGATCACCTTTTGTCTTGTCACAGTTAGCGGTACTGTGTAACTAACCACATACAACGCATACTGTAGGCAACTTGCAATAAGTTTTCGTGTGCCCAAATTCTTGGCAGTTCAGGCATTGGATAGGTCCAGCTCTTTTATATGGCTGCTCAACGGTAACTCTCCGGTGCAACAAGTATTTTAAATCATATATTGGATGTGCTTCATTTTATTTTATTTTTAAGTCGCCTGGCTGTAACTCGACTCTAAATATTGGTTGGGGGATTTTTTCTCTATTTTTTCACCTTGAATCCACTATTTTCAAGGCCAGAGTTGACCTCTTCTGGATCCACGCTAGAATCCATACCTTTTATGATGAAGACACACATCATCTTGTTCAGTTAAAATCGCGAAACGATTTTCGGAATTTTTTATATTTTTCCCATCTTTGGGAACTTTTGCCGTTGACGCAATTTAAGCAGATTTGGGACTTCTTCCACTTTTTAGAAGAGTTATGTATCTATCCATACCTGTTTGAATTTTATTATCACTATTTTCACTTACTTTATCCATAATTTTATTCATTTTGTGCACGTTGGTCACCTGGGTATTTATTGTTTGTTTGTTTGCTTGTACAGCTAATAGCTTGCTAATATTATACTGGTTTTATTTTATTTTTTTTGCTTGTGTATACATAAATATTTGCATACACAAACTCTTATAAGTGAAAAAAAACAAGAGAACTCTAAATGAGTTCATCTTCTGGCAATAACAACAACAATAAACCCACAAGCAGTAGAAATGCTTATTTAACGTTTGTTGTTGATGACGACAATAAAAAAATTGAATTAAACACAAACCTGAATTCTACACAAAACACAACTATTCGTGCGCGATCATGCTCTCCGTACTTGTTAAATAGTGATCAAGAAGCAAAAACAACTGCACCCATTAGCAAACTCTTCAGCTTAGCTGTACAAACAAGCAATAAATAACAACGTGCACAACATGCACAACATTGTAAATGCAGTGAGTGAAAATAGTGATAATAAAATTCAAACAGGTATGGACAGATACATAACCGTGCTAAAAAGGGGAAGAAGTCCCAAATATGCTCAAATAGTCGACAACAAGTCGATGAAGTCACAAATACAACATGAACCTTGTTGTACCACCGCCGATATATTTAAGAGAACAGATCTCCAACTCTCTGGTAAAAAGCCTTGTCTCATTAATTGGAGAAAATGAGTTCTATGTAACTCCAATTAAGCGCGGCAAAATCAACGAAAAAAAATTCAGGTAACTCATGAAAATATTAGCGAAAAATAGTCTCAGATCTTGAATCTAAAAATAAAAACTTTAATACATATCAACTCAAGAGTTCAAAAGCCTAACAGTAGTTATAAAAGGCATTGATGCAAGCGTGGATCCAGAAGAGGTAGTCTGGCCTTGAAAATATTGGCTTCAAAGTCAAAAATGTTTCAAACATTAAAAATAGAGGAAAAATCCCCCAACCAATATTTAGAGTCGAGTTACAGCCAGGCGACTTAAAAATAAAATATAATGAAGCACATCCAATATATGATTTAAAATACTTGTTGCACCGGAGAGTTACCGTTGAGCAGCCACATAAAAAAACTGGACCTATGCAATGCATGAATTGCCAAGAATTTGGCCATATCAAAACTTATTGCAAGTTACCTACAGTCTGCGTTGTATGTGGTGAGTTACACAGTACCTCTAACTATAACAAAATGAAAGGTGATCCTAAGGCGAAAAAATGTGGCAATTGTGGCGGTAATTACACTGCTAAGTATAGGGGCTGCCCTCTTTACTCGTTTTTTAAACGTTCGTCGAGCAAAAAAGAAAATAATATCCCCGCTCTATCACACTTTTAAGCAAACCACAGTTACCTCAACAGTCTACCAGCCAGCAACAATATTCAAACGTATTGAACGCTAACACGACTATTGCTCAGCAACAAGCTAATAATAAATTTTCATACGCTAGTATTTTAAAAAGCAATCAGAGTACGGCGCAAAAAAACGTAAATGTAAATAAAGATTCGGGGTATAATTTTAGTCGTATTGAAGCCTCAATTGAGAGCTTAATACAAACAGTAAATACATTTAATCTCAACATGTCCCGTATGATGCAAGAAATGTTGAAAATGCAGTATTAACTTGTTGCAGGCTGTATTAAACAAAACATGAACAAAAAAATCTGTTTTTGGAACGGAAACGTCATCTGCCAACATGAAAACGAAATAGAATACTTTCTTCTGGATAAACAAATCGATGTTATGCTTATCTCAGAAACTCATTTGACGTCTCGAAGCTATTTTAGAATTAGTGGTTATAATTTTTACGACACAAAGGATCCTCGAGGTAGAGCTTGTGGTGTCTCTGTAATCCTAATAAAAACTCGAATAAAACACTATCTGCTAAATGACCTTCATGAAGAATATCTTCAAGCAACAAATATCTGTATTGAAAATTTTTATCAAAAGCTTGTGATATCATCTGTTTTGTTTATTCTCCTCCAAGGTTTTCAATTTCAGAGAGTCAATATACCGCATTTCATACAACTTTGGGGTCTCGTTTTCTAGCATCTGGCGACTACAATGCTAAACACACATTTTGGGGTTCACGTTTAATCAGTCCTAAGGGTCGTGTTTTGTTTGACACAATTTCAAAAATCGGTTTGAATGTAGTTTCAAGTGGTCAGCCAACATATTGGCCAACGGATCGACAAAAAATTCCTGATATTATTGACTTTGGAATTAGGAAAGGTGAGCCCAGCGAAATGATTGAAGTTGAAGCATCTTTAGATTTATCTTCAGATCACTCGCCTACTATTATCACTATATACTCACACACAATTGCAACACCAACATGTGATTTACCGCTGACCGTATTAACTGGCTGAAATACAAAAAATATTTGATTGCTCATTGCACGGAAAATATGCCGTTGAGAACACCATCTTTTTTTTTATATAAATTTATTTATTGAATCTTCAATTATAAATTTCAACATCAATAAGTTGTTCAAATCTTAAAATGTGTAATATATGATTAGCCAATGCTAAACAATATTTTTGGTATCAACGGTTGATTTTTGTTGTTTTACATCTCTCGTGTACGGCTGAGAAAAAGAGTATCCCTTCTTTTCAGCCGGGTGTGGCCTCTATAATTTAGAATATTGCGCGCAAGTGGATTTGGGTGCAACCCAAGTTTTTTAATATATTTTTTCGCGTGTTTAGAAAATACTGTCTTCACCAATGGAACATCAAGATCTTTGTGAATTCGCTGATTCCGGATATACCAGGGGGCTGCTGTTATTATGCGTAGAATTTTATATTGTCGGCTTTGAATTTTTTCTACACTCGATGCTGAGGCAGTGCCCCATAACTGGATTCCATAGGACCATATTGGTTTTAGGATCGCGTTGTATAACAGAAGTTTACAGTCTAGGCTTAGTATAGAATTTCTTTTAATAAGCCAATTCATTTGTGTTATTTTTAATTTCATTTGGATCAACTTTGCGTCTATATGCGATTTCCATGTTAAACGACGATCAAGATGGACGCCTAGATATTTGACTACAGTGTGTTGCGGTATAGTCTCGGTGTTGATTTGAATAAGCGGGCATGTTTCCCTTCGCAACGTAAAAGTGACGTGTACACATTTCTGCTCGTTAACTTTAATATGCCATTGCTTTAGCCATTTTTCCAATTAGGATATATATCCTTGTAAGTTGCGGGAAGCTTCTAAATTCGTAAAGTTCAACAAATGTAATACGGCAAGAGAAAAGTCCACAGACAGGTATTTTGACAATACAATATAGTATATCCAAGGGGGTCAATTCTCGTTCTGCGATAACATGAAATAAAAAAAAGGTTTCATTTTCGTTTTCATTGCAACTTTACACCATATCTTTTCGCAATTGCACAAAATGCGATTCCCGTTTATATTATGAAAAAGTGTTTCATTCCATCTGTTGCAGTGAAAGTGTATATCCCTGTTATTCAACTTGAAATGTCATACACAGAGATCGAAGATAAACAACTTCGATGCGGCACAAGGCCACATGCAAACATATTATACTTGCCTTAGCCGTCTTTACAACATGCATATATTCTTCGATGAAATTTTGAATTGTATTTTTCAACATATACTACCACATAAATAATATAGCCTATCTTATAGAAAATTTAAAAACAAGAAGAAAATATTTAATAGATAAACAAATTAGATGAAATTGTGTGAACCCGGCCGCATTCGGCTACTATGCCGTATGTGGTACATATATGTATATAACCACAGATATTATTTAATATTTTATCGAAAAAAAAAAAAAAAATATCGTCGACAACTAGTGCATAATCACACTTTTACACTATAATTTCAGATGGTCATGACTCGGAAATATTAGGCGATAGTTACAAAATAACAAAAATATAGATAGAAAAAATATAGATATCGAATAAATACAGTTTTGAACCGTACCTTTAGATTAATTCTATTTATTTACTTTTTGTTTTTGTAATAAAATGATATGTTTACAAATTAATCTCTACGTATTTTCATTTGAATGGTTTATATGTATGCGTATTGCAAAGAGAAACTAATTTTAAAACGGGATTAATTAAATTTTTTTTTAAATGTCTCATTTTACTTTTCTCTTATAAGTAGTAAATCATTCCTGGCGGGCGATGCCGCGGTTGCAGGTAGTACTCTAAATAAAATGATAACAACAAATTGCGTGAATAGTTAAAAATTAGTTAAAATTTTCGTACTTACATATGTAAGTGCAAATATTTAGTCCATAGTAATATCGATAGCGCATAAAATCGATGGTATCCCAGCACTAAGTCGAACTAAATTTTTTTTAATTATGTTATTTTATTATTACATTTTCCATAACACATGCTAATTGCTTTCATGTTTTGGACCGACTTTATTCAGATGTGTTGTATATTCAGTTTTGTATGTATGTAAATTTCACAGGCGTATAACTCGAAAACAATGCGTTTCTGAGACTTTTACTGCATAATAACTTTCTCTTACTTTTGAATTTACTATCGCCTTATGTATTTTCCAATTTGAATATGTGTCGTTAAACTATATTTGCTTCGAAATCTTTTATATTTTGATATATACATATGTATATGAATACGTAATTATGCCTATTGTTGTTAATAGAGCTAAAAATTATCTTCAAGGCACTGTAATTGTACTAAAGTGTGGCATTTCGGTATATGATTTAATCATTCAAATATGACATACCGATGAACACACACTTGTAAAATATTGTAAAAAATTTATGTTAATATTTTTAAGCAGCCGGTTCCAAAATAAGTTGTAATCGCCGCTAAGTTTTTTTTTCAAGCCGACAATAAGTTATTGACTACTTGGTGCTGTACAAATGTCAAATAACAAAAATGAATTACATTGTACATGCGAATAATATATAAAAGTTGAAAATGTCTGCATTACTTTTTTTTTAGTAACAAAACTGTAAATACAGATACATATGTATGTAGGAATGCATGTATATATGTATGTACATAGTGACTTATCGTTTTTAATATCGACATATTGTTCTAAAAATTTAATAAAAATTCTTTTTGATTTTCGCTGCCTCTTCTTGCTTTTTCCATTTTCACTGAGAAATTTCAGTTAAAAAATGTTTCATATGAAAAGGTTTTGACATTTGTTTACACAGAGTCATAAAACGAGAATCAGTCTTGCTGTGAAACTGTGAAAAAAAATTGTTTCATTCCATTTGTTTCTCTCATTGTGAAAACATTTTAATTTGGTTTCATTTCTTCACAAAACGGGAATCAGAAGCAAAATGAAAACGTCTAAAAAGTTTTCATTTCAAGTTTTCACAGAACGAGAATCGACCCCCAGGACTGTCAGGAAGAATGAAAAATTGCAATATATACATATGAGGGTAAAATAAATATTCACCCCTATTATGAATGTCAATGTTGTCGCATGTTACGTCGACGGCTCAATAATGCCATTGCCATTGTCAACATTGGCATATGTCGATAACAATTGACAATGTCATCACATTATGAAAGGCAATTTAAAGGCGACATTGTCTTAAATTGACTCTGTTTTTGTCGACAACATTTTTAGCAAAGACTTGACTTAATTGGTGTTTGTAACTGACTTAGTGTTTTTAAAATGAAGAAAAAAATTAAAATAACGACAACTAAACCATATGAGGAGTTATTTCAGCAGCGGGAAAATACACCGTACCTAGCTAAAGGATTCCATTGAGGCATAACTCCCATTAATTTAAAGAAAGAATAGGAAGAAATTAGAATTAAACTAAATTGTATTGGACCACCAATGGATGGCAAAATTCAAGTTTAAAAGAGGTTGTATATGTTCACTTCCAAATAAAAATATGTTAGTTTATATGTATGTATGATCAGTTGAGGAAAGATTTCAATTGCAAGTTAAAAAATAAATTGATGCTCAATAAAACAGAAGTTAATGCAACAGGAGGAAGAGCTTGCAAATTATTCACCACCTTTAGAAGAAGCTGCTGCTAACATGGTTAATTCAAGGAATTGAACCCTCTATTAGTGAAACAGAAACACAAAATATATCTGAGAGAGTGTTTTGTATGCTTGAGGATGCCGAAAAGTTGCCCTCAACTTCCGCACATGCAGCTACAGTGGAAGTCAGTTCTAAAAAAAAGAAAACGAAGTGAAAATCGTGAAAGCTGGAAACGAAATGAATTTTTTGAGCATTATAATGTTATGCAAAAGGAGGTTTCTATTGAAATATATAATACAATGAAAGAAATAAAAGATTTTTTAACAGACACAAAAAATTACATTTTTCTCACATATTTTAAAAAACAAAAAATAATTAAACGTCAAAATCTATGTTTTTGACATTTATATTATCGATAAAAAGCAAAAGTCAACACAATACCTTTAGCAAATGCCGATATGGCATTGTGTTGATGTCGACGGGATACAAATACATACATATGACGACGACTATAGTATTGTGTTGACGTCGACGTCGACATTCATAATAGGGGTGATTGTTTTAATAATGGTTATCAATATTGTACGTTGCCAGTTCCCTGATGATGGAGAGCAAAGTTGGCCGAAATATTGAACACAAATAGTTTTTAAATTAAAAATAAAAATTAATTAATTACAATTTCATTAGTACATACTAGTGATGTTACGAATATCAATTTTTAGTATTCGCGAATACGAATACGAATATTTAAAACAGTATTCGCCGAATACGAATACGAATACGAATACGAATATTTCTTTTGAGGTGTATATTTCAAATTTAATTGGAAAAAATCCCTGCCTTTGGGTTAGTAACTATAAATGAAAAAAAAATTTAGTGATTTAACATTATTATTGCATTAAGATGCCGAATTTGAAAACCTCTACAGAAGATTTTTTAATTATTTTACTTACATACTTTCAGATTTCGTTTTTCTTACTGTGTTTGGGTTTTTAATTAATAATTCAGTGCTGTTTAACGAACATATTTTTGCAGAAGGTGCATCCACCTGTGTCAGTGGAATTTCATATATAAAAAGTTTTAGTTTGAATCCTGTAGCTTCCCACCCTTATACATTTACATATAAACAGAATCAAAACATCTCACCGAGTTTCTTTAAATATCATGCATTTAAGTTAGACGAGTATATTCCAATTTATTGCCGATAGATGATGTACTTTGTTCAATTCACTGCTGCGATAGCATTTTTAATTTTATTAATACATTTGACACAACTTAAATTATAATTTATATATATTTTTGTTTGTTTTCTAAGAAGGTTATTACTTTGCGTGAAATACAATGGGTTTTTTTTAATAAAAATTCATATATTTTTTTACATTTTATGTACTTTTTTTAAACTTTAGTATGATTTTTTTTTGGAAAATGTATGGGAAAATTATTCGAAAAATATTCGCTTGAATTTGGCGAATACGAATACGAATATCTTAAAACAGGCAAATAGTCGAATAGTCGAATACGAGTATTCGTAACATCACTAGTACATACAATCATTGTGTGCGTGCTGCATTGCACAACTGGCCCATGATTAGTTTTCTTTATTTCTTCACTATAAAGTTCATTCGCGACTTTGCAAATGGATCTGCTGGGTGTTTACCTCTATTAATTTATTTTTGCTAAACCAAATATAATCACAGACAAGCTTTTTATTAGTGAAAGTATAAAATTTCTTTTCCTGAACTCTTGCGCTTGTCCAGAAAAAAGTTCAAGCACGAAACAGCTGATCCACATATTTACTCTTGCCTATTTTCTTAATCCCCGGCTTTTTAGAACAGGAAAATTTTTTCTCTGGGAAAAATGAATATTTTGGAAAAATATCACTGCGGATATTCATAATTGTAGCGATGGTTAGCGATTTTGTCGGTCATCCATAAAGAAACTTAATGATTTTCTCTGAAATCCCTAATAATAATATACCTGTTATTGAATAACTTGATCGGAGGACGCGAGTCATAATTATGGTTAGCTCCGTTTTCTTCTGTGTAAAAATGTCGATTTACAAAAGCGATGATACTTAAAAGTTTGATATAACCACATGAATTAAAATATTTATATTATTTTTACAATACAAATCGATTGAAAAATCAAACGTATTTGTTTTTACTTACGTTATACAATCGACAAATGCTGTGACCTAATTCCTTAACACGATTTGACACTACCATGTAATAAGTAATTTGTAAACTTCTTAATATGCATTCGTTCTTTACTACTTTTGTAAATTGGGGTCGAGCTGAATCTCCAAAATCTTTGTTTCGCATTTCCAATATAGGTCTTAACAAATTTGTAAACTCTTCAGTGGCATTGTTTTTCTCCTCTATTATATTTTGTGCTCTTACATAGTCCTTTATTTGCACATAGTTCATTTCTTGTTCCTCTAAATCCAATATTTTCACCTTTAGTGATGAAAGTTTCAAGTTTAGATCGGCATCAGTCGAATTTGCCAGCAACTCACTAATCAAATTTCGATCATGTACCAAATCCTGTTGCTTTGCGTTTAGACCACATATATCGTGTATTATATCTAAAAAGAACTGTAGAAAATATAATAAAATAGCAGCATTTTGTTAAAAATTACAATTTTTAATACCTGATGTCTGGTATTTTGATCAGCAATTAAATTTTCTGAGCATTTTACAATAACTTCAATGACTTTTTCATCTAGAGAGTAGTTTTTGAGAAGATGATGTAAAAGTTTTTGCAAATTACCACGTCCGATTTCGTCACCCAAATCATATGTATACAATATCTCCATAAGCGATAAAAGAATATACTGAAACTCCATTGCTTCAAATTTATCCATATCGCTTTTACGATTTTGGCAATAGGATTCCACATAAGAACAAAAAATGCTTAATTCGGGTACGATCTTATCTAATTCTTCGGACATTTCATTTTGCAAAAATTCAGTAAGACATTGCCAGTAAAATGCCATTTCCAAACTGAGACGTTCGTAAGGCACACATCGGTAGTATTCTCCATCTTCTTCAAGACATAAGCATGCAACAATGTCATCCTTGATTTGTCGTCTATAAATTATTTTATAAACAATTATTTGAATTAAGTGCTTTAAAATCGTATATTTTTGCGAAGTTGAAAGAATAAACTATATTATAGGAATTTTTTCCCCCGTTTTAAACAATCTAAATTTTTCTAGCAAAAACAAAATCTAAAATATTGTTTTTGTAGTTAATAGTTTTCTTATAAATAATATTACAATTAGACTTGACTTGATATTTAAGTTATAATTAGTTTTAAGTTCTAGGTGTATGTTGTTTTGAGATGCATGATGGATGACAAACATATCAATTACATATTTGCAAAAAAAATAATTCTTGAAATGGTTTGTAATGGTCACTCACTTGAATATCTCTCGTAGGACTTGCTTTCCAATTGTTCGATAACGATTAATGTCCGATTCATTTGAATCCAGTTTCAGAGCACCCAAAAGTGCTATTAAATCTCTCTGATATGATTCTATCCATTGTTCCAACATAACATTTTTGACAACTTTCCGTACAGATTCGGAACGATCATTAAGGCCTTGTTCAAGCAGCGTTAGTCTTTGTGAGACTTTATATGATCGGACCGGGTAACTACTCATGTGAACATATGTATGGCGTCGAACTTTCTCATCAATATCCCAAAGGCGATCTAAAATATAAGGTATTGTGTGGTAATTCCGACCCATACTCGTAATAACTGCTTGACGGACACGAGGCGAGGGGTCTGAGCAGAGATGGTACTGATATGCACGCAATACAGGGTCATCGGGATTATCCGGTACTTGCAGACGTTGCATACCCAAAATAGCTTGCACACGTACGCTCGGCGAAATGTCAACCAATCTTCCCACCATATATTCCATTATATTATCACAAATAAAGTCATCTAGTGTTGCTTCGTTTCCAAGAGCGTTTAAAATCATATTCACAAATTGACAGAGACGAAATCGAATGTGTGGATTATTAGAAATTGTCTGCAAAATATTTCATTGATTGACTTTTTGAAAAAAATAATAGGTGTGTACTTACTGTTAGTAACCAACGACATACGTCCGAAAGTAATGGGTGGGTTTCATCTCCTTCGAACGAACTGGCGAATTTAGCACAAAACAGAAGTGTATTGTAAGCAAACTCGTTAGTTTCTTCAGCTACCATAGCAGTTTTAATCATTTTTATAAAGGTAAAGATAAAAGCATCATGATTCATCTGAAATATATAATACATTATCAGTGTTATTATTATTATTATTTTATTTAATCCAAAAGTCAATTCTTAGACTAATTCTAATTAAAAAGCATCAGCTGCAAAGGCCATCAGCTTATGTTCATATCTCTAATCGCGGAAGAGTGTTTAAACAATGTTAATATTTTTGAGAACACCAAAAACTTGTTGTCACTTCTTGTTGCTACTCGAATTAGCCTGTGTAAGTTCACTGCTTGTGTGTTTTGCTATCATACTCGCAACATGTATGAACAGAACGACGTGAACATAATGCGACAGCCAAACTTCACTTGGTACTTGCAGTACTACGTGAAGTTCGGCAAATAAAAAAAAATCTTTCTGTTGAGTGTAGTAAAAAAATGGAATTAAGTGAGGCAAGATTATACATAACATTATTTATTTAGATTTTTGTTACTTAGTTACTAATTAATTATGTTTAAAGGTTATATTTTTAATTGGGCATCTTTTCCTTTTCAAAAAATTTTCATTTTATTTATAAAAAAAAGCATACATATTTTGAAGACTTAAAACGCCCGCGTATTAGCCAATGTGGATGTAAAGGCTAAAATTTAAAATTTTTAATTTTCAGCATTGCATGAAAAATTCTTGAAGTACCAGATGAAGTGAACATAGATTTTAAGGTACTTCTTTTTTGTTGGCTACGGTTTTGTATATTCATATTTTTCGGTGCTCATTTAATCTGCCGTTGCTACTGGTTAGTATTTGTCAAACAAACAATCTCTTCTCTTCACTGCTTGTGCTCTGAGCGACACAGCAAATATCTACTGTATTCGACAGCGAGTTTCACATATGAAGAAAAAAGTTACTCGTTGCAGCCCTTTAATAGATATGAATGTTAACTATAATTTAACCAAATATCAAATTCATTACAATAAAATATATAAGCACGAACGATAGGTACAGTCTTGCTAGATATTGAAAAAATATTATTTAGAAAACTTTCTTTGCTCAATAAAGCATGCATGTGTACATATTTAAAAAAAGAAGATTCAATAATGAATTATATACAACAATACGGCGTTTTAAGTCGTAAACCAACCAACCATGTCAAAACGGAATCTCATTGATTCTACTTGAATGCTTGCGCGTAGCAGGCAGCCACGTAAACCAACGGCGTTTTAATGGGATAAACAACTTAAATGAATATGTCCACGATTTTGAAACAGATTTAGAAAGTGTAATTAAAAAATTCACTATAAAAATTAAAATAAATAAAAGAATTAAAAATGAATGGTATAATAATGAGCTCAAAGTCCTTAAACGAAAAAAATTCAAAAGTATCAAAAAGCAATAATGGAAAATACAAATGAATCATGGAACTCATATAAGGAAATAAGAAATATGTATGTATACACAAGATGAAAATTGAAATCGAGAAAAATAAATACGTAAACCAACAAATAACTAATTCAAATAGCCAAAAAGATATGTGGAATAAGATAAAAGAACTTGTTATAAAAAACCAAAAAATATGATAAAAATGTGATATTTGAAAATATTGAATGTAATGATAAATTAGAAATTGCTGAAAATTTTAATAAGTACATTGTAAATAGTATAGAAGATATAAGAAATTCAATTCAAAACGTACAATATGAAAACAGAATACCACTTGTAAATTATAAATTCAAATTCAATACAATATCATTACAAGAGTTAAAAATTATATGTAAGATCCTTAATAAGAAATCAGACTATACCAAAATTTCAATAAATATAATACTAGATAATTGGGATATGTTATGTTTAAAATTAATACACTATTATTTTCTTTTTATCTTTCAACTTTATTATTATAAAACTCAAATTCTATAAATATTAACTTTACAACTCTTTGTTTTTACAACTGTATTCAACTGTCTTCTTTTCCAACTGATTGCTTTTTCAACTGATTGCTTTTACAACTGAATACTTTTACAACTGTTTGCTTTTACAACTGATTCAACTGTCTTCTTTTACAACTGTATTCAACTGTCTTCTTTTACAACTGATTGCTTTTTCGACTGTTTGCTTTTACAACTGATATTCTATTTCTTAAACCTAGCTTATTTATACTTAATTACTATACAATAATTATTCTATTTTAATGTTGCACAATTATTCTTAATCAGCTATTTATTAGTATTTAATAATTATTATTCTTTAATATTTTAATGTTGCACAATTATTCTTACTCAGCTATTTATTACTATTCTTCTGACCCAGTTTGTATTTAATAAAAATAGCTTAGTAAGCTTTTGGGCATTTCGCAATTTATCAACGCAAACAGTTGCACAATTGGTCAAGTCAATGCACTGATCAAGTCAATGAACTGGTGACTGTTTGTGTTAACAAGTTGCGAAATGTTCATGTAGGAGGGTTGATCAGGTCTGACTCATAACAGATATAATCGGTAAAAGATTATTAATATTATCAATAAATCATTAGAAACTGGTATTTTTCCTGATAACTGGAAAGAATCCATGATAATACCAATTGAAAAAATAAAAAACACAAAGAAATGCGAAGAATATCGTCCGATAAACACTCTAAAAACTTGTGAAAAACTTATAGAAAAAATAGTTAAAAATCAATTGGAAGAATATTTATAAAAACATAAAAATTATCAAAATATCAATCGGGATTTAGAAAAAATACTCTTGTGAAACAACAATCAACTATATGATAAATAAATGGAAATTTATAAAAGCAAATAATAAAATCCTTGCCATTTTTCTTGATTTCAAAAGAGCTTTTGAGACAATTGAAAGAAATATTCTGATCCAAAAACTTTACAAATATGGTATAGAAGGTATAGAACTCAAATGGTTTCAGTCATATTTAACAAACAGAACACAAAAAACTAAAGTTAATAATATGCAATCTAGTGAAATAAAAAATGATTACGGAATACCACAGGGCTCAATTTTAGGTGCCCTTTTATTTATTCAGCCCAATCATAAACGAATTTTCCTCATGAAATTTTTCCCTTTTCCCTTTACTCCTATTTTAATCATATATTCCGTGAGAAATTTTTTTTTTACCATACCTGTTTTATCAACTACGAAAGGGAAAAATATTCCGCGGGAAAAATATACTTATTCTAAACACATATGTTTTTCGTTTTTCCGCAAATAAAAATTCACCTACAATATTAAAGGGAGCTTGTGAAACATGTAAGTATTTTTATTGAATTTAAAGAAATAAAATAAATATGAAAAGTAATATTATCAGGCTCAAGTTCAGTTTTATTGAATTACTTTACGAAAATTGTAAAGATGGACAATTGAAAGCTGATGAGTGGTGTAGCGGCCTTGAAATCAGTACTGATACGTTCTGCTAAAAACTGATTGGATATAAATAATAATATTTTCCAACATAAAAAAACTCTTAGTAATTTTGAATTTTCATTTTCATTCATATTACTTTTCATATGTAAATCAATATAAGTTCAAATAATAATTACGTTTATTCGTAATAATAATAATATAAAACAAGTAAGAGTGCTATATTCGGCTGTGCCGAATCTTATATACCCTTCACCAATGCATATATATGTGATTCGCAGAATATAATAAGCCTGTATATCCTTTGTTAATATCCTTTGATAATACTGTAAGCAGTATGAGTGCATGTTTTATCATTACTTTTTTTCTCACTGAGTTTAAAAGGAATCTAAAATGAAAAACAAATCACATATTTTTTACTTCTAAATACAAAAGCATTTTTAACATACACACATATATGTACATACATATATATATATAAATTAATATGTTTTTGTACATTTTATGTACTACTTTTTTATGATATTTTTTTTTTTTTTTGGAAAATGTACCTACTCTGTGCAAATTATTCGAGAAATATTTTTAAATGAAATATGTAGAAATATGTAGCTATTATACATATTAGGTACATATGTATGTTTGTACTTATATTATCCAATCAGCCTAACAGAACGTATCAGTTTATCGATTTCGAGAAGGCTAAAACAATATTCATTGTTCTAACGTAGGGCTATTTCAAATAGTAATTATGTAAGTTATTTATTCTTCGTTATTGACCTATTACATAGGTACTTATGTATGTATGTACATATCAAAAAACACCTCATAAAAGGGAAAGTTATTTTACTGGTGACAAAATACTTTTTAGCGACGGCTCATTTCAATTATGTATACAGTATTTTTCGGTTAATTGACCCTACGGTTAATTGGTTTCCACGCTTAATTGAACCACATGATCGGGCAAAAAAATATTGTATACGAAAACACATGTAAATTTCCTCGGATAATTGAACCCGGTTAATTGATTTTCCCGCTTAATTGGTTCAAAATTCATGTCATCAAAAATAAATTTCCTCTTACTTTTACCCGGTTAATTGCAAATGAATTGTTTTTATTCTTTAAGTTTATGTTTTTTTTTTTTGATGAAAATTCGTTTTGTTCGGCTTAAGGTCTTCTTTAATAAAAAAAAATTAAAATTTTTGTTTCATAAAGAACTTTTTTTAATTTATTTTTATTTTTGTTTTCCGATATTTCGGTTAACTTCGTTAACCATTCTCAAGGAATCTAAAAAACAATGTTTATTTTACATATAATACTTGTAATAGTTATGATTTACATTAATTATTACATACATTTTTTTTATTTTTTATTTTTATTCCCAATGACACTCTCCTATATGTTTTTATCCTATTTATGTTTATTTATGATGTGTCGATATAATTGTGCACACTTGTCTGTATCTGTTTTGTAGTTGAGACGTTTGTGAATTGGTACATTTATAATGTGTAGCATTTCCAATATGAATCTTTTCTTATAATTAGTCTCTTCTTTTTCTCTTTTTTTTTTTTTTGTAAAACCAATATATGAATTGTTTTTTAGTTTATAAATTTTATTTTTTTGTAAAACTAATGTGCACATAAATAGTGCATTTAATAGTAAATATGTACCTACTTACAATAATAAATACCTGCGTATACACATATACATATGTACATTTTTTTCTGTTACTTGCATTTTTTTCGTTTAAGGTAAAAAAAAATTATTTTGAAAAACTTAAAGTGCACATACATATGCGATTTCTTTTAATTCATTAGTAGTTCCAATTATGCGGATTCTTGTAACTGAACGATTTGTTCAATTAAGCGGGTATCGGCTAATTGGTTCCCCGGTTAATTGAACAAAAAGTTGTGCAAATTTTGATGTGCAATTAACCGAAAAATACATATATATATATATACATATATATACACAAATGTATATTTACCGTGTAGTACCTACACCTGTATCATACCATAGCGTTTTAATTTACTTTAGCAAAAATAAAATTTCGGTTCTGATTTTTGATTACATACATATATACAATTTTATAACCCTTTCAGAAATAAATTTAAAATAAATAAATACTCCAGTATTGAACTGAGGAATCGCTCACAATAATCCAACACACGACCCATCGTGCTACTGAGGCTAGATAGTTCTTTGTGTATATTAATTTAAAAATATATATATATATATATATATATGTATAAAATAACCTGTTTATTATTTTCAAAAATAGTTACAAGCCTATGTACATATATTTCAATTTTTAAAATGAAAAACAAATTGACAAATATACAACATTTTAAAAGATAAATACAAAAGCATTTTTAACATACATACATATAAATCATCAGAGTATATTTGTAATCATCAGTGTGCGACATTTTTTTCCACAGAGTTTACTTTGTGGTACGTATAGTGTTCTAAAAACGATGTGTGTGCATACATACATACATATTTATGTTTATAATGTGCTTTGGTGAAAAAAAAATTGAAATTTTTTATGTGTGTAGAATAGTGCTTGGTATCAGAGCTGCCGTTTTTTGTTATTTCTAACAAAAATTGGTAATTTTATTTTTCAATGTGAGATGCGAATATTTTTTCATTTTGGTGACTTTTTTCGTTTGAATATTTTTTAACTATATATATAACTTGTTAAACTTTGAAAACAATTTTTAAAATTTTTAATTACCTGTTCATAGTAAGATTGGGTCCCAACACTGTCAACACCTCTCCTAAATGTACTACTCAATTATCAAAAAATATTCAATGATTCACATCTAACTAGACCTGACAACTTTCAAAACAAAAATGGGATGAACGAAAAAACTTTCGAACAATTTTTTTATTTCGTACAAAATTTATTATCATTGCCACATAGTTCTGCTGCAGCCGAAAGAATGTTTTCACAGCTTAATTTAAACAAAACCAAATTTCGTAATAGTCTTGATTTTAAAACTATTAACAATATTATCCAATCGAAATATTTGTGCAAAAATCAAAATGTTGCCCATTATTTATGGTCTGCCAAAGATATGAATTGAAAATTCGTACACATTTTTTTATCTCAATACTGTAAATTGTAAATCTATTGATTTTTTGATTTCAAAGAAAAATTTTGTAAAACAATTACATTTTTTTCTGAAGTACAAATATTGCTTATTTTAAATAAATAAACACTTTAAAAAGTTTGTTTAAATTTAAGTTTCTTGTTATGTTTTTCACTTATTAATAAGAATTTTATTAATATGTAAAAAAAATTTCTTTTTTTCCTTTCTTATTTTTTATAAATGTGCAGTACAAATTTTGTTTATTGTAACGATCCTATTCAAAAAAAATTTTAATTTATAAACTTTCAATCAAATGAATTTTGTATAAACATTTGGCGGGTTTAACTCCTATAAAAAAACTATTTTTACGAATAAGGGCTCAAATAAACAAAAACTGATTTCAATTTAAGTTTCTCCTTTTCATTTACTATTAGTATGAATTTTTTTTTTTTTGTTTTCTTGTTTTGCAATTATTATTTAACTATGTATTAAATGCAAATAAACTGTATGTAATGCAACTTTAAATAAATTTTATTTTTTTTTTAATAAAAAATGCATTTTAAATTTGGTTATTTTTTCACATTTGGTAACTTTTTCAAAAAATTTGGTTGTAATATTTTTTTGGTCGTGGCAGCACTGCTTCTTGGCATGTTAAAGCAAATGCCTTGTATTTTTATACACACATGCTTAGATGTGTGACAAAAAGGGGTTTGTACAAAAAAATACGTAAAGTTATAATTAAGTTAATATACATTCAACACTAACAAGCCTCTGTAGCACAATTGTTAGTGGGTAGAAGTATAGTGAGCGACTCCTCAGTTCAATACTGGAGCACATGAGTATTTACTTTAAATTTATTTTTGAAAGGTTTATAAAATTGTATATATGTATATAATCAAAACTCAGAACCGAAATTTTATTTTTGCTAAAGTAAATTAAAACGTATGGTATGGTGTAGGTACTACACGGTAAATATATGTGTATAAAGTCGAATTCGGATAAGAACGCACTGTTTATATGTAAAAATCGCTTAATTGAAAATAAAAATTGTTATTTATTATTTTTGATCAATCTCAAAGCACTTGCTTGTATTTGCTTAAAAGAAAACCTGCTGATTGAAACATATTTTGTTTAGAAATAATCTAATTTATATGAAACAAACATCCCATAAGAGGAAAAATGTTTAATTTCTGGTAACAAAATACTTACTTGTCGAATACGAATAAAAATATATTAAAATAAGCAAATAGTCGAAAAATCGAATACGAATATTCGTAACATTACTAGTACGTAGTAGGTACATACTAAAGGTGAGCACAAGTCGCGTAAAAGTGTACAGTATTGCATTTTTTTCAACTGCGAATATTGATTGTAGTTGTTATTATAATTGAGTGTAAAGCAAATATAGAGAACAATGAAACAACAACACACAAAACTGTTGTACAACATTTGAATAGACAGTTGTTGGACGTGTACTACTGTACACTTCAAAGTACACATTATTTCACAAGCATTTTATAGAAAGAGAAAAACAATTTAATTTTTTGTAACGAAATTTTATTTCCATTGTTTTATCTACCATTTCTGCTTGTAAAAATTAACTGCAGTTTTCCCCTTTTATTACAAATTTTGCCTTCAACATAAAATCAAAAAGATTTTTGCTTTCACATTTTAAATTTTGTATTTATACACTATTGTTCAAAAGGGCAATAGGTACATACATACATATGTATGTATATTAATTTCAAAAAATAACAATTTATAATTATAATTAAACTCCTTACATCTATATCCATGATATTATTTTAATTCTATGTTTAGTAAATTGTTAAATTAATTATAAATGATAAAGCTTAGAACAGCATCACACACGAAATAAAATACAAAAGGCACGCTCAAAGTACGTGTCGTTCTTTGGTTTTCTTCACACATGCACATATTGTCACACTATAATATTTCTGTTGACAATATTGTCAATGGCATTGCAATAGTGAAATTTGCTTTCCACACTACAATAAATAATGCCGTTGCTTGGCAGATACATAAATGTTGTTGTATACTTTTGATTAAAGGGAATAACAATTTTAGTGTTCTCATAAAATCAAGAGCAATAAAACAAAGAGAACAATTCAATACTGTACATCTTGTGTCTTAAGCAAGCATATGTTTTGTGCTCACGTTTAGTACATACATAAAATAAAGATAATGGAAATTTTTTCAACATCCATCGACAGCTTCTATTATTTATTCATGGATAGCTCAAATATATGTATCAGATCAACATCAAGCTTAGTTAGAACTTTAAAATTCAACAAACATTAACATTTTCAACACAAATACTTACATACATATATATGTAATTCTGCTTCTGTGTGTATAAATATTATTGTTTGCAAGTATTTTAAAAACCCTGCAGTCGGCGTAGCTAGCGAATGTCTAGCTATTTCGCCAGCTACCAGCCATTTCCACTAACTACCAGCCTAAAAACTAGCAATGCAGTCGACTGATGATTATAACATACGGATGACATTGACGGTAATCACTTGACACGATCAGACCGATGAGATCACTGGTGAGCAACTCCCAACTATTTCTCTAGTCAAAATGTACCAGTTAGATCAACAATGATATTTCCTAAATGAAAATACTACAGAAATTTAAATTTTTTTTTTATACATATTTGTTTATTTATCAAATTTCTTTTTCAATAGTTATAAAATAGTCAATTAATTGTTCTTTTTCTTTGTTTGTGCAACGTTTTAGTTGACTTCTGCTCATTTTACCTTTAAAAACACTTTTTTTACATGTATATGTGTGAGAGAGTCAAAGGCGAACTCTTGCATTACTTGTGGCCACTTTAGTATTTAGTCGGATTTTCGTTAGGGAAATACTTAACGATTTCGATTAAAATTCTACTTTTAAAACTGCAGGGTATGCCCTTTTTATGAAAACATTCAGGCATACATACATATATATATACATACATATAATTATATAATATATATTTGTACGTATGGTTGGGCGCATGGGCAATAATACAAAATATTTATTTTGTTTTTCTACCGTAAGACATTTCTGTATTATGTCTGAAGTTATACCTATTTGATGTTTACAAGTTTTAAATTGAGTTTGTGAAGAGAAACATTTTTTTAAAAAATTTAATTATTAAGTAAGTATTGCAAAATCAGGTAAAATTCGTTAATACAGTCTTTTTCGGTTAATTGCACATCAAAATTTGCACAACTTTTTGTTCAATTAACCGGGGAAGCAATTAGCCGATACCCGCTTAATTGAACAATTCGTTCAATTACAAGAATCCCGTTTAATTGAACAATTTGTTCAATTACAGAAATCACGCATAATTGGAACTACATTCTAATGAATTAAAAGAAATCGCATATGTGCACTTTAAGTTTTTCAAAATAATTTTTTTTTACCTTAAACAAAAAAAAAAAGGCAAGTAACAGAAAAAATGTACATATACTATGTATGTGTATCGCATGTATTTATTATTGTAGGTACATATGTATGTACTATTAAATGCACTATTTGTGTGCACATGTGTTTTACAAAAAAATAAAATTTATAAACTAAATAAATAAAAAACAATTCATATATTGGTTTTACAAAAAAAACATAAACTTAAACACAAATTTTTTCACAAATGATGTCAAATATGTATGTGCAAAAATGCCAGATTATTTTTCAATCATAATGCAATTAACCGGGTAAAAGTAAAAGGAAATTTATTTTTGATGACATGAATTTGAACCAATTAAGCGGGAAAATCAATTAACCGGGTTCAATTATCCGAGGAAATTTACATGTGTTTTCGTATGCAATATTTTTTTGCCCGATCATGTGGTTCAATTAAGCGTGGAAACCAATTAACCGTAGGATCAATTAACCGAAAAATACTGTATTATTTTTAGTTCAATAGATAAATATAATTAACATGAAAAATTTAATAAAATTTACAAGATAAATAGTGTTTTATCACGTGCAGATCTTTAGTCAATTAAAAATGATTACGAAAACATTAAGAATAGTCTAAACGACATTGTTAAGACATATTTTTACAAATCGAAACTTTCAAATTCGTTACAAAATCGAACTTTTTGGTTTGATGGGTAACTTTGTTTTATATTTATACGCACATTTTTACATACATATGTACATACATATGTTTGCCTTATTTTGGCTTGTTACTTTCATTTCAGCACGGATTTAAAGTTGATATTGTTATACATACATATTGATATAATTGCTATGTAGGTACCTACATACATATGTATATTGTTATTTGTTACACACATAATTACCTATTATTTTAACTGTAGGTACCTAATAATTTGATATTTGAAAAGTCAACACTAGTTAGCTTAAAGCTTAGTACATATGTACATACCTACTTGCTTAGATGAAAATTCAAATTACTAGGGGGTTTTTAAAAACACATACATATGTACATACATATGTATGTAGCTATTATACATATTAGTTACATACATATGTACTTACTTAGATTATCCAATCAGCCTAACAGAACGTATCAGTTTATCGATTTCGAGAAGGCTAAAACAATATTCATTGTTCTAACGTAGGGCTATTTCAAATAGTAATTATGTAAGTTATGTATTTATTCTTCGTTATTGACATATTACATAGGTACTTATGTATGTATGTACATACATATCAAAAAACACCTCATAAATGAAAAGTTATTTTACTGGTGACAAAATACTTTTTAGCGACGGCTCATTTCAATTATGTATATATATATATGTATATATATATGTATAAAATAACCTGTTTATTATTTTCAAATATAGTTACAAGCCTATGTACATATATTTCAATTTTTAAAATGAAAAACAAATTGACAAATATACAACATTTTAAAAGATAAATACAGAAGCATTTTTAACATACATATAAATACATCAGAGCATATTTGTAATCATCAGTGTGCGACATTTTTTTCCACAGAGTTTACTTGTCTGGTACGTATGTATAGTGTTTGTGTGCATACATACATGTTTATGTTTATAATGTGCTTTGGTGAAAAAAAAAATTGAAATTTTTATGTGTGTAGAATATTGCTTGGTATGTAAAAGCAAATAACGATTTGAGTCTGCTGATCTTTCAAAAGCAAATGCCTTGTGTTTTTATACACACATGCTTAGATGTGTGACAAAAAGGGGTTTGTACGAAAAAATACTTTGAGTTATTATTAAGTTAATATACACAAAGTACTAACAAGCCTCAGTAGCACGATGGGTCGTGTGTTGAATTATTGTCACTGACACATATTCAATGCGCGTGACCCCGTATTCAATACTACTGAGGCACCTAGTGTATTTATAAATTTATTTCTGCAATGAATATATATATATCTTCATTTATTTGTATATATATCCATTTCAGAATCGATACTTTTTTTTTTGCTGATTTTCAATACGAAGCATCCTTAGAAAAATCCCTACATTTTACTTTAAGAAACAATTCTCTAGCTCTTCTTGTGTCTTCAGAAAATGGATTTCACGTACAGACAGACGGATAGACGGACAGGGCTCAGTTAAATTTTTTAATTATAAGGACCCAGTATATATATACTATATGGACCTCATATAAATATTGTGGAAATTACACACGTAATGACAAACCTATAAATACCCTTACCATTTTTGGTGAAGGGTATAAAAATATTAATTCCGCTTGGGCACGAGCTATAAATACCCTAATAACAAGGGTCAAAGTAATATGTGAATTTCCCTAATATAGAGTAAAAACAACGAAAACGTTAAAATACAAAGTAGAATACTTTTATGATAACGGACTATGAGTTTGTGTTGATTAATAGTAATTTTCCAAAAAGTGATGAGGGAATTTCGTACTAACCAGCACTGTTTCATTGTAGAATAAAAATTTAATTAAAAATTAATTCTCATATTCTATTTCTGTTGAAAACTGGTTAAATAGTTGATATTCTTCTCAATTAGTATTCACTTTACGAAAATTGTAAAGATGGACAATTGAACGCTGATGAGAGGTGTAGCGGCCTTGAAATCAGTACTGATACGTTCTGCTAAAAACTGATTTGATATAAATAATAATATTTTCCAACATAAAAAAACTCTTAGAAATTTTGAATTTTCATTATTTCAATAAAACTGAACTTGAGCCTAATAATATTACTTTTCATATGTACATCAATATAAGTTCAAATAATAATTACGTTTATTCGTAATAATAATAATATAGAAATAAAATAAATAAAAACTATATTTTAAGGCCGAAAAGCACAAATAAGCAACAAAGTCAACATTTGCTGTCTTTAATGGAAGCCAACCCAGACATTGCTTGTGGGTTGTTTAAAGGAGGCAAGGAATACTTGCTAGATTTTGGAGCAAAGCTGAGGTTGAACTCAACGCTATGGGTCCTTCTATGCGGAAAGCTATAGAATGCATTTTTTCTTTTTTATTAAATTTAATTCACTTAAACAATTTACTTAACACAAAACTTTAAACTTGTCTCGCAAATAAAACTACAATGTAAATAAGAAAAACAGATGTCTTCGAAATTCGATGTTGCCACTTATTTATTTTTTTACTCTCTTTAAGTCTATGAGAGGAGGAATTTTTTCTCGAGAAAATTGTTTTCCGTGAGAAATAAATTCCGAGGGAATATTCCTGATTGGGCTGATTATATACTAGCTTTTACCCACGGCTTCCCTCGCATTGAAGCCATACTATAGTAAATTGTATTGGATATTGACGTGACTGCCGGTATTACAGCACTAAGGGTTGGATCTTCATTACTCTAATGATAGATGGCGCTGTTTTGACAAACAATTTCTTTTATCTTTCGTAAGAAATAAAATTTATTTAATAAAAAGTATCCTATGTTAATTCTAATAGCTCCAAGAATATGTGTACAAAGTTTCATGATGATCGGTTTAGTACTTTTTGCATGAAAGCGCAACAAACAAACTTACATTCACATTTATAATATTAGTATGATATAAATGACGTGGAAAAAATATTACAAAAATGTAAAATCATACTATATGCAGATGACACACTAATTTATTCAGAAGAATAATGCAGTGAAGAGTGTTACGAAAATATGAGAACGGACATAAACAATATAAACAAATGGTTAATAATTAACAAACTAAAATTAAATGAAAGCAAGACAAAAATAATGGAAATAAACATGAACACTGATACACCTTTCATAATAAATAATGTAGTAATAGAAAAAGTTAAATTTATTAAATATCTTGATTTAGTACTTGACAATCAACTAAAATTAAAAGAACATATTGAATATATATGTATAAAAATTGGAAAGAAAATAGGATTTTCAAGCGTATAAGAAACAAGATGTCAACTATAACATCCATGAACATATATAACACCATCATAAAACCCCATTTTGAATATGGATCAGCTATATTATACACGTGCTGCAGAATAAAGCTATGCGAACAATATTGAGATGCAACCGATTCACGTCGATACAATTTATGCTCGATACATTGAAGTGGCTTAATGTATATCAGAGACTCCAATTTAACACATTAGTTTTTATACAAAAAATTAAAAATGGATATGCACCAGAGTATTTGACTGAACCATTAAGATATGTATGTAGGTGAGGTTCAACCATATGGACTAAGGAATGCATCAGATTTTAGGACTCAAAGAGCAAACACAAACGCCATGCAAAAATCATTATTCTACAAAGGACTGAATTTATACAACTTAATGCCAAATGTTTTGAAAAATGAAAGAAATGTTAATTTTTTTAAAAGAAATATTGTAAATTTTATTAGAAATATTAATAATAACCAGAGCTCCCAAATGTATTTTGTATGATATAAAATGTGATATTATAAAGTATGTATTTAAAAATACTACTAAATAAATAAATAATAATAATAATAATAATAAAAAACTAAAACTATTCAAAACAAAAAAGAGTAACAACAAAGGACTTCTGTGTCCCTTTGCAATTCAAAATACAACCATCCCATCACTGTCTACAATTGTCACGTAAAGGCCTATTTAGCCGAAGGTTGAAATCGTAGATGTAAGCTAAAGGTTGATGTAATGTAAGAGCCAACATTTTTGTAGTTATAGAATGCTTAAAAACGTGTCACGTGACACATGAATGTGCAGACATGCATATGTATGTACATACATACATAAAAAGAACAAAAATTCTTATTAAACATATTAAATCATATTTTTCTGTTCTTCTTCGAAATCTTGTGCCCCGGAGAATTGTTATTGTTCATTTTCCTTCACCAGTAGTATTAATTTCTTGTCGTCCATTGCAACTTTTTATCACTTTGAAAATTATAAATAAAATACAAAACAGCTGTTCCAAACGTTGATGGAAGTTCCAAATGTTTACAATATTTGTGATTGTTCGCAAATAGTACGATATTATTTAAAAGGTACCGAATCATATTATTACACATTTTATTGTAATGAATTTGATAATTGGTTAAATTATAGTTTAACATTCATTGTTTTGATTATTAGTGTTACTTATTATTTAAAGGATTTTTTTTTGTATACTTGAATGTATGTATGTATGTATATATGTATGTACATAAGTACAGAATACATGAAATTACAAAGTAAGCATATCAATTTATGTATGTACATACATACAATTTTAAAAATTTTGTTTTTGTTTTAAATGTAATTTGTACGAAAGAAAAATTCGTTCGACATCATGTGCAAGGCAGTTATTATATAAAAGATTTTTTTTTGTATACTTGAATGTATGTATGTATATGCTCACTTTGTAATTTCATATATATTGTACCTATGTACATACATACATATGTGCAAACATACATACATTCAAGTATACAAAAAAAAAATCTTTTAAATAATAAGTAACAGTAATAATCAAACCTATGATGTACATACATACATAGATATGAATGTTAAACTATAATTTAAACAATTATCAAATTCATTACAATAAAATATATAAGCACAAACGATCGGTACAGTCTCTTGCTAGATATTGAAAAAAAATTATTTTGAAAACTTTCTTTACTCAATAAAGCATGCATGTGTACATATTTAACAACTAAAACTAGTCAAAACAAAAACAAGTACAAACAAAGGACTTCTGTGCCCCATTGCAATTCAAAATACAACCATCCCATCACTGTCTACAATTGTCACGTAACTTCGTAATGAAATTCTATTTTCTGCAGGTTTGTACGTTACGGCAACATTTCATTTCAGTCAAGTAAGTATTTTCATAGCTTTTGCATATAACAGAAGCAATCAGCTGACACATCAGCATTTACATTTCTAGAGTTACGGTCGGCTAAAGCAGCCTTAAGGGGCTGTGCACATATTACGTAACGCTGTTTTCAAGATTTTAACCCCCCCCCCCCCCCCCCCCGCCCGACGCTTTTTACAAATTTTTCAGTGCAAAATTTCCAATCCGTAACAAATCTTTAACCCCCCCCCCCCCCGGAGCGTAAGTATTTTCACAGCTTTTGCATATAACAGAAGCAAACAGCTGACACATCAGCATTTACATTTCTAGAATTACGGTCGGCTAAAGCAGCCTTAAGAGTAAAAATTAACATTATTTACTAATACACATATTTGAAAACTAAAAAAACAAGGTAACTCTGTGCTGATTTGTTGGTCGTTCGTCGGCGTTTGAAATAGAAATAAAAATCTATCAGAGAATTCGTCACGCACGACAAATTTTGTCGACGTCGGTGTTGTGTTCAGTTTCATATGCATGCATGTGTTCTATTTTTGACGACGCATATTCGCAACGAAAAATTCGTCGTTCGTCCCAATTATGTTCGCAGCATAAAAACTGTCATTTTATGCCAGCATAATTGTTCTCGCCTGGGAATGCTTTATAACATTGATCATGGCCGAACCACAAAATATACCTGTGGCCGAACCATGATCCAATAATAATCATGGTATAATAAATAAGGTAGTCTTGTCCCTAAAACAAATACAACGTCACAAAACCAACAGGCATTTTGTTAGTGTAAAATGTTTTCTGTGTGTCAAAATCAGAGAAACAGCCGATCGCTTTGAAGCCGGACATCGTCGCCGCCGGACATTCGAGCCGCTGCCAAACACATCGGTTTTTTTACTACATTTACAGGTATTTCGGCTGCTAAAAATGCATTGTTAAGTTTAAGTTTCTTTATGTGATATTAGTATTTTCTTTACAGCAGTTTTTTTTATTTAATACTAGCTGAACGCCCCGGATGCACACGGAAGATATTTACTTTTATAAATTTCGTTTTAAACTTAAAATGATAACTCACTGACAGCTGTCAATGTGTATGCGTGTATGCGCTACAACGTGTATTTACCGTGTGTATGAAGTCAGCATACGATATACATTCGGCACACGCTCATAGGCGCCTACGTATTTGTTGTTGTTTTTTTAAAAGGACAAAATCACATGTTGTCATGAAAAGTCATAACTCACGAACGCGTCGACCCCTATCGTGCAAACTTTAGATAAACTATCTACAGGACCATACGAACAAACAATTTAATCGAATTCGGTTTGACCGTTCGTGAGTTACAAGTCACAACACACTTGCAACAATGTTTTATATATGTATATAGATATAAAATTTCGAAATAAAATTTTATAATTCACCGGCGGGTTGAATTAATTTTTTTTTGCTTAGACGCCAAAAAAAGCTGTATACAAATTAAAACAAAATGTGGTTTGTACTCGTATGTATATATTTAGTGGTTATGCAAAACAAAAAGCATAAGGTAAACAAAAATATTTATGATGGCAGCCAAAAATGTAAACAACTTTTGACAAGACCGGAGACTTACCATTTATTTGCATATTATTTAACGGTAAAAACACAACCCTACAAAAATCCTTATTCCTTCTTGCGCAGACCTGATTATTAGACCATGGCCGAACAATTAAGGTGGAGTTACATACCAAGCGTTCTACGCGTCAACGCATTCTACGCGGCTGTCAAAAAAGTTGAATTAGTCTAATTGTATGTGACAAGTTACTCAGCACAACGCGTAGAACGCGTGAACGCATAGAATGCGTTGAATTAGATCTACTTTCTACTACACCCTACGCGTCACTCAAAGCGATCACTTTAGAATTGGGCAAAATCGTTCCTTTTGCGGAATCGTTCCGACCGGACCGAAAGATTAAAGTAACTATTTCGTTCCTTTCGTTCATCGTTCCTGTTGTTTACTTTGGACATACATATAATAAACAATGTACATATTAAAGGACTGCGTGAAACTTAATAATGATGATCATGAAACTTTCATCATTATCTTTTATTCATTCGTTTCTATTCAATACCGATGAATAACTATGAACAGAGAAGAATCAACACACGATAGTTAAGAGACGAGCGTAATGAAGTTTGTGTGTTCACTTATACAAGAGCGAACGAACATTTACAAATGTGAAACCGAATACTACGTTCACACGGAACATGCTTCGATTTCTATTCATGCTTCACACCCCAATCATGAGCGAAGCAACATGCTTCGCCATACAAAATTTTGAGAGCGAAGCATGTAGATTCATATTGAATATACTTGCGAAGCATGAAAAATTGCTGTCTTCTCTAAATTTTATCGTAATTTATCGGAAGTTTATCTGAACTAGATGCAAAAAACACAACAAAAACTTTAATTAAAAGTGAAAAATTGAATTAAAACTATAAAGATAAAACAACAATGGAAGCAAAAAATATGTTTGTGCATTTTTAAAAATGCGTAATAATTTTAACTTATTTTTTTTTTGTCTATTTTAGATTTTATTTGTTATTAAAAAGAGAACTATCAAATCGAAGCAAGTACATGAGTCGTGTGAACAGCTAGATTCATAAACATGCTTCAGAGAGCGAAGCAAGTGCTTCATCTTCTCGTGTGAACATAGTAGAACATGTCTTGAATAAATATCAATAATGTTCATGCAAAAACAATATGCTCTCAAAGATCAGTGTTGCCAGTTGTAGGAAAAAGGAAAATCATTAAGGAAATACGTTAAACATACACAATGAACTAAATCCTAAAAAAAGAAGGCAAAAAACTCTAAAAAATTTACAGTTTAATCATTAATGATTTATTTTATTTATTAACGTTATTGAAGGTGTATGTTATTTAGAAATGCAAATAACAAACTAAAATACATATTGAATTTGATTTACTACTAGTGCTCGTAATATGAATAGTATATACATACATACGTACATGCGTGTAAAAGCTAAAACTTGAAATTATATATGCAAGTAATTACACATGGGCAGCGCATGCAAAAGAGTACATGATTTCACCAAATTGGAAACATTGATATTGCGTATTAATAAGAAACTGTGAGATGAGAGCGAGAACTTCGAATAAAAATCGTTTCAATGAACAAACTCTTTGTGTTAACGAAGTGAAACAAAATGTTCTCACTCATATTATGAACAAAGCAACAGTTTGTTTGGTGTTCTGATTTTTATTCGAAATAGAGTTTTAGTCAATGAACATATGAATATGAATATTCAATTACGGAACGAGGAACGATATAATAGGAATGGTTGGATCAGTCCGAACCGTTCCAATAAGGGAATCGTTCCAAGGAACTAGGTCGATCCAAAACGACACAACTCTAATTCAGTTTTATATGAAAACTTCATGAAAACTTAGTTTTCGATTAACACGTTGGCTGCCAAAGCCTTTTTAGCATGTTGTTCGTTCAGTGCCACTGTCATTTGTCAATTTTGTTCACCTGAGGCCAACAACTTTTTTTTTGTTTCTTAAGGTACGGTCACATCTGGCAAACATTTCCCCAAAAAAGCGTAACCACTAAATACTAATGAAAACACGTTTGATTTAGATACCTGTTTATTACGTTAAACAGTTTTCTACATAATTTATAGAAAATGTAATAGAATCTTATCTTATTAGATGCAGTTTAACTTAATAAATAAATGTATAAATCAAAAAGTTTTTCATTGGTATTTAGTGGTTACGCTTTTTTAGGCAAATGTTTGCCAGATGTGACCGTACCTTTAGTGCCTAAAAATAAGTTTTGACTAATCGCGACTTTATTTTGGTTCCTAATTTTGCCGTTATAACGGTTTTTTTGTGTCGCACGATAAAAAAAAAACGTCAATCAGTGCATATGTGTGAGTGTCGTGTTTTTGTCGTTTAAAAGGAGACGTACAAATAAAATCGTCAATCATCATTTTTATCACAAAATATCCAATTTTTGAAGTGAAAATTTCTATTGGCGCGGTACAAAGGTTTTGGATGAGACAAAACCTCAGAACTCGCGACACCGTCACGCTTGTAGCATCTCTGTTTGTGCGAATGCCTAGTCGAAGTGAAGTTAGCAACCTAAATTTTTTCGCTCAAAATGAAGAGAGCGCCCTCTCTTGTGGGTGATGTTGCCATATATGAGAAAAACGCTAATTTTTTGGCGCACCAAAGAGGGCGCTCTCTTCATTTTGAGCGAAAAAAATTTAGGTTGTTAACTTCTCGGGCGCAGTTGCATTTGCGTTTCCAATAACTGGCATGGCAAAACTAGCAGGTATGCGCATTTCAACAACAAGTACAACAATCTAAAAACAACATGTATTTTGTTGGTATAAAGCACTCGCTTCATATCAAAACACACAAACAAATTAAAAGCATTTTAATACGTATGAGTACCAAACTGTAACCATTTTTTATGTACTCTCTTCAAAGTATATCAGTTTGTATGAAAATTTGCTATAAAGCGAGCTCAGTCAGCTGTGCTAGTAAGCTCACCTGTTGCATACGCCTTGATAATAGAGCTGTGTCGGTCCGGAACGAACGGGTACAAAGGAACGAATCACTGAAGTGAACGAAGGGAGCCGGTTACTTTACGGAGCGCTTTTGGCTCAGTGAGCGGTTTAGTTTGGTGTTTTGGTTTCATCGTTCATTTCGTACATTCGTTCGCTCATATGGTATTTTGCTACGAAATTACATTATTAGCGTAACAATTTGTTAGCTTTTTCTTATTTTTTGATTCTCCATCGGATTTTATAAAATTTTGAGCAATGTAGCTAAACGACATTTAAGCCAACAATTTTATTTATAATTTATTTATTAATTACATTAATTGTCATTGTATCATGGTGTTGTTATGTACAAATATACTTATAATACAATTTTGTTAACTTAATAAATGTTACATACAAAACAGGTTTGTTTCGTTATGTACAAAAACAGAATACAATTTTGTTAATTTAATACAATTTCACATACAAAGTAGGTTCAACTTTAACTTTATTACTGATAAGCTACGGATTTAAAACAATTTATGCAAATATTGCAAACTTTCTCAATAATACACAACTTTTTTATTTTTATCATTTCTTTGGATATAAGTGTGTGTGTATGTAAATATTGTAAACAAAACGATACTTTAGTTTGAATAGTGTTGCATTTGATACGAAAGGAGCGGTGGAACGAAATGAACGAACGGGTCCGGTCCTCTGAATTGAACGAAAAGGAGCGCTCACCAAAAGGAACGATTTGGCACAGCTCTACTTGATAAGTGGTTAAATTTGTTGCATCCATGGTGGAATTAATAAGGTGCGCGCAAGAAGGAATATGGTTTTTTGTAGGGTTGTGTTTTGACCGTTAAATAATCTGCAAAAATATGCTAAGTCCCATGATCTTGTCAAAAGTTGTTTACATTTTTGGCCGCTATTATGAATACTTTTGTTTACGCTATGCTTTTTGTTGCTACATAACCACTAAATACATACAAACCACAGCTATTTTTGACAATACGAGTATCATGTTTTTTTTACACAAATAAAATGCATGTCATTTTTATAGCTTTGCTATTTATGGCGCGGTAGGGGTTGAATTTTATTTTTCGTAAGATAAATAATCGACACTATTCCCGTTATGTTTTTCTTTTTTTGTTTTGATTAGCTCATCCTTTAAAAGCGACTTTGTTGTTGTTTTTTAAAATCAAGACGAGAAAATATGTATGTACATATATAGTGTGTTACTCACATTCAACAGCAATAACAAAAACAAAACAATAAATATACTCATATGAATACATATGTATGTATGTGAAATATTTATTTTATTATTTAATTAATTAAAGTTTGTTTTCAGTGATCGTTTGTATTTTATCACTATAATATCTGCAATATATCAGAATTTATCAAGTATGTATATATATGTATGTATATGTACATATGTGTGTATGCAAGTAAAAAACCACCACAATTTGGCAAATTTACATCATATTCGCCTTGCAAGAAACGAAATTGCTTTTTTTTATTTTGATTTCAACTTTAACAAAAAACCGAAAATATTATGTGTGTGTACATACATACATATGTACATACTTACTTCTTCTTATTCGCCTTCGTTCCTTATAAAAAAAAAATTAGCAAAGCTATAACCGGGTGTCCTAAGACACCTCTCTTCTTTTTTTTTTGTTGCGTTGATAAGAGCACCTTATTAATTCCACCATGGTTGCATCTTAATATATAAAACTGAATGTGTGTTTGTTTATTTGTTTGTTTGTTTGTGTGTTTGTTTGTTCCTTATAGAAGGCCAAACCCTTGGACTGATCTTCTTGAAATTTTCACAGTATTTAACTGGAACTCTCGGATGAATTATAGGCTACTTTTTTTTTCAACCACACCCACTTTTACGCCCACTTTTGTAGTGTATTCGATATTATAATATTATTTATATTATTACTCATTTTTATTATTATTTATATTGCATTAATTAGAGTTACCCTAATGTAAATTCCTAAGACATTCCGTGGAATTTACATTGGAATATTTTTAGTTTAGGACAACATCTAATAGTAAGTTTGTAGCTTTAAAATTACCGTTAAGTTAGTATTTAAGTCCTTGTTTTAACGAAAATAAATCAAACACTTCTTAGCCTCAAACCGGCTTCTTATTTATTTAAAACACAGGCATATAAAACTGCCTTTACTCTATTCTTGCCAGTGGCGTTTTTAAGCGCCGGCTACTCAATCTTCATTTTGCAAACACTACACTCATCTATTCGCCACATGGCGATCCTGCCCGCGGACCTAGAGTCAGTTCCAGTAGAGGAGTACAAGCCCGCTGGCCGAAGTAATGAGGCGCCGCAGTATAATGCCACGCCAATACAGGCTGGTCCCAGGCCTTTAACCATTGAAGATTACCAGAGGAGAAGACAAACAAACTGGAAGAAAAACTCACCCAAATTCCTGCAACCAGCAAACCGAAACACAAGAGGTGGTACGCAAGTACGAATACGCAGGAAGCTGGCTGCGTTGAGGGCGTCGGTCAACGCCGATCCACCACCAGCATGGGAAGGAGCTGGTGAGATGTGGCTACAAAGAGCAGCACTAGAGGCTCTACAAAGCCAATTTTTGAATAAAAATAAATAAAGCCACTAATAAACTTGTAATATAATATGTAAAAAAAATTACATAGGGCGATAGAAAATCGAAAAATAAGACGAAAATTTAATGTGGTAACTTTCTCGGAAACGCATAGTTTTCGAGTTATTGGCCTCTGAAGTTTGTATATATATGTGCGATTTCCCTTTGCATTTCTCAACGTCTAAGGCCAATTTTGGTATCATTTGGAATTTTTTGACTAGATCTATATGAATTTGTTAAAATACAGAAGATTTTATTGATATTAAAAAAAAATATTATTGTTTTTGGACCCAAGTGGGCTGGAATCTAATTTCCAGCAACCTGCTAACCTATATTAAAATATAACAGATTAGTGTGGATATCTGTCAAACTCTTCCTCCAGCGTACAATCTGCTGTCATAAATATTATATTTTCTATATCATTGTTTTGGTGTACAAGGTGGAGAAAATCATTAGGCCCGCCAAAGGCCGGCTAGGCAGAAAATCAATTCTATATACCGCCGTGTCGGGATATACCATGGTGGAGAAAATCAATAAGCCCGGCCAAAGGCCGGCTATGCAGAAAATCTATTCTATATACCGCCGTGTCCGGATATACCATGATGGAGAAAATCTCTAAGCCCGGCTATGCAGAAAAACTATTCTATATACATACCGCCGTGTCGGGATATACCATGGTGGAGAAAATCCGTAAGCCCGGCAAAAGGCCGGCTATGCAGAACCTCTATTCTATATACCGCCGTGTCGGGATATACCATGGTGGAGAAAATCATTAAGCCCGGCCGAAGGCCAACTATGCAGTGAATCTATTATATATACCGTCGTGTCGGGATTAAGTCCTATTTAGCCGACGGTTGAAATCGTAGATGTAAGCTAAATGTTGATGTAAAGAGCCAACATTTTTGTAGTTATAGAATGCTTAAAAACGTGTCACGTGACACATGAATGTGCAGACATGCATATGTATGTACATACATACATAAAAAGAACAAAAATTCTTATTAAACATATTAAATCATATTTTTCTGTTCTTCTTCGAAATCTTGTGCCCCGGAGAATTCTTATTGTTCATTTTCCATCACCAGGGCCCTATTCCACAAAAGAACTTATCAACTTTTCACTTTGCACTTATCAAATTGTATTTTTGGCAAAGTGAAAAGTGTTTCTGTTCCACAATATTCTTTGCAAATCTCACTTTGAGTTAAGCAAAGTTTTGTAAATACTTTGCACTCTTTGCAAAGTCTTTGCGCTTTTCTGCAAAGTGAGTGTGCAAAGTGTTCCACAAAGCATTTAATCATCTTTGCATTTCTGTCTTATTACTTTTTACTTTGCGTTGCTAAAAACACATTTTAAAATGAGCCGCAAAATTCAAATGGAAAAAAAACTTGCGGTGCTACAAGTAATTCAAGAAAAAAAACATATTTTATTTGCCAGTTTTCAAAACAATAAAGTAAGTTTTTTTGATAAAATTATTTTAAATAGGTATATAATAAAGTTTACATTTAATTTTGATGGTAAATAAATTAGATAAACAGACTGCTTGGGAAGAAGTTTTGAAAAAAGCCCAATCCCTCCAACTGGCATCGGCCCAAAAATCATGGACCTATGCGAGGGACTGTTTGTTTGGGCTCTGGAAGAGTCGGACATTGGTAAGTAAAACAATTTATTGCTTACACATAGCAAATAATTACATAATATGTTATATACATATACATATATATATATTTATATATATATATATATATACATATATATATAACATATATATATATAAATATATATATTATATTTACTTCATTTGCTTTTGTTCGAATTTCTATTAATTGTAATATTGTGCAGTGCAAATAAATATCAAGCATCTTATATACAACAACAACATAAATCATCATCATATCCATTGTTGTTGTGAGTTAACGGCGCACTAAATTAAACAACTATTCTGATTAGAAGAACCGGTTTACGTACAATATAATTATTTGCATTGTGTACAGTCAAAAAATATACAGTATGTTATTTGTTTGAAATAATTTAATTTTGTTAATTTGCAGAGTAAAAGAGATAACGCCCGAAAAACTGGGTCTGCAGGTGGGAAGGACAGCGTTATGGATGAAGTTGACTTGGCAATCCTCGATATTCTGGAATCAGACTCAGCTGTGGTAGATGGACTGAATTTGCCAGAAAGCTATGGAAATTCAGAAATTCTACTATTAGCTGAGTCTGATTCCAGAATATCGATGACAGAGGAAACACCTGCCCACCCACCTCCAAACCCAAGAAAGAGGAACAGCTCTACCAAGTTTCCAAGTGAAACTTTAGATAGAGAGAAGAAATGTCGGCTGGAGCTCCTGCAGGTTGAAGTTTATTACAGGAAACTTCAATGCCTGAAATTGGAGAGGGAGCTCCAACTTCCAGCATCCGCCATAACGCGTGAAATTGCAGCGGCAGAAACTGCAGATGTTTTGGCAATGCCGGGGCGTCGGTCTTTTGAAGAGTTTTAAATTTTTTTTTATTTTTTACTTAGTTTTTTTTTTGTTACTACATTGTATTTTTTGTTATTTTTTTTAATACTTTTATTTCTAAATAAATTATAAGTGAATTTTAATATTTTTACTTCTTATATTATTTATTCTCTAAGATGTTAATCTTAAACCCCAAAAATGCCCAAAAAAAACAACGCTTTTGCAGCGGAAAATGGTCATAGCCAAAAAAACAATTTTATTTTTTAAAACAATACTATAATAGTTGGTATTAAGAAAAGTAATACAGCAGAGAAGTAAGCCTTTCCATTCCACTCGCATTATTCGTATTATTAAGGGCATCATTTTCTTCTTCAGCATTTTCCAGATCCAATTCATCGATTTCATTTTCAGTATCTTCAGTGGGTTGCGTGTTTTCACTAGTCCTTCCGATGCTGCAGGCAATATTGTGTAAGATGGCACAAACAATAACTACCTTTCCTGCAAACTCAGGCTTCAGTCGCAAATAATTTAGACACGGGAATCTTTCTTTAAGAATGCCAAAACTGTTTTCAATTATGCGCCGGGTTTTTTTGTGGCAGCGATTGAAAGCCTCTTCAGCAGGGTTATCGGGATTTCGGCGTAATGGTGGTATCAACCAGTTTTTCAGTCCGTAAGCACTATCACCCAAAACAACAGCATCCGGAAATGGTCTCCATCCATTTTCAAATCTTTGACTTACAACTGAATTCCGTAGCACCCTTGAGTCATGAACGCTGCCCGGCCAACTTGCATTTACACTGTAAAATGTGTAGTCTGGCCCACATATCATCATCACATTTAAGGAGTGGTTTCCATGCCGGTCAACATATCCTTCTTCGTGTAATGTAGGCGCATCAATTTTAATGATTGTGCCATCCACGCAACCACATACACAAGGGAATCCACCCATCATAAAAACATTTTCAGCAATACCACTGACGTCATCGGGCCACCGAATGGTATTTTTAAACAAAACGTCTATTAATACGTCGACAACTCTATGGATGGTTCTGCAAACTGTTGATTTTCCAACACCATGCATAGCTGCAACTGCATGGTACTGGCAGCCATTTCCGAGCCAATGCAAGCACAGTAGCAGTTGATTTTCAGCCGACAAAGCATGACTGCGCTGTGTATTGTGCTCTAATTTGTCTCCAATTTTATTTAAAATAAAGTCAACTTGGATTCGATTTAAACGAAAGCACTCTTTAAAATTAAAGTTTTGTAGTCCCGAAAAATTAATTCGGTCTCTATAATTTCTTTTTATAACCGCGTCTTCACTATCGTCGAACAAAAACTCACGTCTTAGCATTTTGAAAGCTTCACTAGTTATAACAATATGAATTTGTAAAGCGATCGTTTACTTTGCAAATGTTTGACAAATTTATCAAATTTTGCTTTGCAAAAAAAAAATTACAGTTTTTGTGGAACGAAACAGCATAATTATTTGCAAAGTCTTTGCAAATTACACTTTTCAATATTATCTTTGCACTTTGCACAGGAGAACGTACGTGGAACAGAAATTGCAAAGAGAATATAAAAATTAAGAAGACTTTGCAAATTACACTTTTCAATTTCAACTTTGCACTTATCAAATTTTACAGTTCTGAGGAACATAAAGTTTTGCAAATTGACGAAAAATTTGATAAGTGCAAAGTGAAAAGTTGATAAGTTCTTTTGTGGAATAGGGCCCAGTAGTATTAATTTCTTGTCGTCCATGGCAACTTTTTATCACTTTGAATATTATAAATAAAATACAAAACAGCTGTTCCAAACGTTGATGGAAGTTCCAAATGTTTACAATATATTTGATTGTTGGCAAATAGTACGATATAATTTAAAAGGTACCGAATCATATTATTACACATTTTATTGTAATGAATTTGATAATTGGTTAAATTATAGTTTAACATTCATATCTATATATGTATGTAAAGCTACGTTCACATTTATCAAATATTTGCCCAAAAAAACGTAACCAATAGTTTTGCTTAGGGATAGTGTCATTTAACACGATTTTTATATTACAAAATAAAATTAATTCTTCTCCAAAAGAGTATTTTTATACAGTTTTTAAAAAATTCGAACCCAAAATTAAAAAAATATTGGAATTAAAGGAAATAAATTATTAGTTTTTTTCTTGGTTACGTTTTTTTCGATAAATATTTGATAAATGTGAACGTAGCTTAAGTACATCATTGTTTTGATTATTAGTGTTACTTATTATTTAAAGGATTTTTTTGTTGTATACTTGAATGTATGTATGTATGTATATACATATGTATGTACATAAGTACACTATACATGAAATTACAAAGTAAGCATATCAATTTATGTATGTACATACATATGTACATACAATTTTAAAAATTTTGTTTTTGTTTTAAATGTAATTTGTACGAAAGAAAAATTCGTTCGACATCATGTGCAAGGCAGTTATTATATAAAAGATTTTTTTTTGTATACTTGAATGTATGTATGTATGTACTAGTGATGTTACGAATACTCGTATTCGTATTCGACTATTCGCCTGTTTTAAGATATTCGTATTCGCCAAATTCAAGCGAATATTTTTCGAATAATTTTCCCATACATTTTCCAAAAAAAAAAATCATACAAAAGTTTAAAAAAAATACATAAAATGTAAAAAAATATATTAATTTTTATTAAAAAAACCCATTGTATTTCACGCAGAGTAAGAAAAACGAAATCTGAAAGTATGTACGTAAAATAATTAAAAAATCTTCTGTAGAGGTTTTCAAATTCGGCATCTTAATGCAATAATAATGTTAAATCACTAAATTTTTTTTTCATTTCTAGTTACTAACGCAAAGGCAGGGATTTTTTCCAATTAAATTTGAAATATAAACCTGAAAAGAAATATTCGTATTCGTATTCGGCGAATACTGTTTTAAATATTCGTATTCGTATTCGCGAATACTAAAAATTGATATTCGTAACATCACTAGTATGTACATATGTATGTACATAAATTGATATGCTTACTTTGTAATTTCATATACATACATATATTGTACTTATGTACATACATATGTGCATACATACATACATTCAAGTATACAAAAAAAATTTTTAAATAATAAGTAACACTAATAACACTACGAAACAGTTTTTTGACCAAATGTTTCTGATAGCTAATCTTTATGTAAAATTGTCCGCTGAGTCAGAATATGAAGTCAGAATGGTCAAAAGTAGAACAGTTTTCGAGATATTCGAAAATAACCGTTATTTCTGTTTTTGAAAAACATGATGTCACTTAAATGCAAATATCTTCAAAAATATTCGTCCATTTATGAATTAATTTTTTTTAAGGAAAGGTAATAAAATTACTAAAACAAGTACAGGTCGTGTGTAAAAATTTGTCAAGAAACTATAAAGTTACAGTCTACCAAATTTCAAATTTCACAAAAATTTTAATGTGTTTTTGCAAGTTTGTTCTTTTCAACTTATTGTATAAAACCAAACAATTAATATTTTTATTGTTTTATTAAATCGGACATTAGTATATTTCAATACGAACATTTTGCGCCAAACAAGACACAGATTGGTGCAAAAGTGACTAAGCTACAGAAGATTTAGTGAAACAACCCACTTTTCGCTTTTTGTCAAATAAAAAAAAACACAACAAGTTACTATACAAATCTAAATGTTAGTTATCAACAAATATTAAAAATGGCTTAAAACTCTTGAACTGCTTTGTCGATTGTAATTATTTTCAGCCTCTCGCACAAGGAACCAACAATAGTCGCCCAACATCGCCTCATCATACGCCCCTTGATACCGACATTTCATTTCTTGTATTTGTTGGTGAAAGCCCTCCCCATGCTCGTCACTTTCATCACCAAGGCTATTTGGGAAAAAAATTAAGTGCGAATGCAGAAGATGTATTTTTAAAGACATATTAACTCCTTTTTTAAGTAAGATATAAAAATTAATGTTAATATAAAAAAGAAATAAAATCAAAATCGTGTTAAAAGCTGTACCAATTTTCTCATAGTTTTTCAACAAATCTTGAATGTTGTCTTCATAATTTGGGCTTCTGAAATTTTCCAGAAAGCTTGATACAACCAAACCAAATGACTTCCAGGCCTTTGATTCATCTTCAGGCAAAATCGTATCAAATTTGGAATCTTTCAGTAGCTTTGTAATTTGTGGTCCCACAAAAACCCCTTCTTTTATGTATTTTGGCATCTGATATGTTGGGAAAAACGGTTTTCAGGTATTCAAATGCTGCAGAGTTTCCTCTTTTTAGCAAAGCTTTGGCGAAATTTTTGAATAAGCCAAGTTTAATATGTAACGGTGGCAAAATAATGTTTTCCTTTTTTACAAGAGCTTTGTATTTGACATTATCTTGGCCAACCGTAAAATTTACTCTATCCGCCAATCTTTTCGGGAATAGTGTTCGTGTCGCGCTCGGCTGTCCCATTTGCACAAAAAACGGCAATATTTTGTGTAGCCTTGTTGCAAACCAGTCACCATGGCAACAACTCTTAGATCGGCACAGATTTTCAAGTTATGCTGTTCGTACTCTATCAGACCCAGTAATTTAGACATGGACTCATACGACTCTTTAACGTTAACTGCGTGCACAACTGGAATTGAGTGCTTTTCATTACTATTTTTCATTTTTCATTAATATTTGTAGCGTTCGTTTTCCAAATTATGCGTATTTACTTCCTTTGGGTTTTTGATTTGACAAAAAGCGAAAAGTGGGTTGTTTCACTAAATCTTCTGTAGCTTAGTCACTTTTGCACCAATCTGGGTCTTGTTTAGCGCAAAATGTTCGTATTGAAATATACTAATGTCCGATTTAATAAAACAATAAAAATATTAATTGTTTGGTTTTATACAATAAGTTGAAAAGAACAAACTTGCAAAAAAAACATTAAAATTTTTGTGAAATTTGGTCGACTGTAACTTAGTAGTTTCTTGACAAATTTTTACACACGACACGTACTTGTTTTAGTAATTTTATTACCTTTCCTTAAAAAAAAAATTAATTCATAAATGGACGAATATTTTTGAAGATATTTGCATTTAAGTGACATCATGTTTTTCAAAAACAGAAATAACGGTTATTTTGGAATATCTCGAAAACTGTTCTACTTTTGACCATTCTGACTTCATATTCCGACTCAGCGGACAATTTTACATACAGATTAGCTGTCAGATACATTTGGTCACGACTTTGTTCAAATTTTGTCTCACAGTGTAATCAAAACTATGATGTACATACATATGTACATAGATATGAATGATAAACTATAATTTAAACAATTATCAAATTCATTACAATAAAATATATAAGCACAAACGATCGGTACAGTCTTTTGCTAGATATTGAAAAAAAATTATTAAGAAAACTTTCTTTACTCAATAAAGCATGCATGTGTACACATTTAACAACTAAAACTAGTCAAAACAAAAAAAAAAGTACCAACAAAGGACTTCTGTGCCCCATTGCAATTCAAAATACAACCATCCCATCACTGTCTACAATTGTCACGTAACGTCGTAATGAAATTCTATTTTCTGCAGGTTGGTACGTTACGGCAACATTTCATTTCAGTCAAGTAAGTATTTTCATAGCTTTTGCATATAACCGAAGCAATCAGCTGACACATCAGCATTTACATTTCTAGAGTTACGGTCGGCTAAAGCAGCCTTTAGGCTTTTGCACTAAGTACATTTAAATTAACATTTGCTTTTTTAAAAATTCTCAGAGTAATTCAAAGTACAAAAGGGGATCAAAGCAAGTAACTACAAAACAAAAAACAAAAAAACAAAACATTTATTCTCTTTATACGCTCAGAGTCAGAGAACTGCAACGAGCACCCGTTTTTATGATTTACTACTCTTGCCTAAAAACGAGTTGCGGTGTAGTTAATACAGCATAAAGCTCTAAACACTTAGACGACAGCAGACAGCACAACTTCACCGCTTCAAATGCTGCCAAGTTCAAATGCTGCTCTGAAGTCAGCTTCATAATTATTTTGAAGACAGCAACAACATAATTTCAGGGATGCCGCATATATATTTTATAATGAATAAAATTAAAGTTTTTGATAAAAAATGTAATAATATCACGAAAAACTATAAAAACACATAAATTTATTTCTTTACTGTATTTTTGTAAGTGTCTTTTATGTTTAATATTAAAAAAAAAGTTTTTGTTCTTATTTTTCCAATTTATATATATAGTGGCAACACTATATTTGTTTATTGCTGCCCGTCAAAATAGAAAATAGCCTAAGTTGGCAGCAGCAGCAAATGCTGTTGTGCTGTCGTGCTGCTGTGCTGCCGTCAAAATAATCGTTTTCATTTAAATACATGGATTTTATTTTTGACATATTGCTGCTTGCTGTCTGCTGTCGTCTAAGTGTTTAGAGCTTCATGTTTTTGTAACTGCTCGCCATACTCGCAAGAATTTGTGCTTGCAATATACGAGCCTGCAACGAGCACAATTAAGTTTATACCAGTGATGGAAAAATGAAAAATTGAAATGGTACTATCCGTCATTAAAAAGAGTACTTTTTTTAACATTGTGGTACTTTTTATGAAACATATATTTTTATTCAAAAATAATATTAAAAATCCTTTTATACCATAAAAAAAATTAAATGAAGAAAATTAAAATTGTTTTTTGTTATAAATAAATAAATATTTAAAATACTCTACTCAAAAAAATTAATTTACTTATACAAAAACTTTCATTAGTCTTTGTTCGCACACGACGATTTTAGTTGGGCAATTCTTGAGTTTGACGTGAGGGGAATAAAAGGGGAAAAATAATCGCCGGTACCCGGCTATTTCAAGCAAATCTCTTATTCGTTTTTTTTTATTTGAATATTTTACATTTCTTTTCGTTCGGTGTTTCGCTCCTTGGTGTGTAAATCATTTATAATTTCAATTAAACGCAAAAATTACACGTTTTAAATACGAAAAAAGAAAAAATATTATTGAGTAAAAATTTTTATTAAAAGCTTACTACATTTTGTTTATTTTATTGAAATTGTTTATTTAATGAAAGCTCCAATGTCAAATTGTAACAAAATAAAAGCTAAATAAAACAGAAGAGTTGCCCAACTAAAATCGTCGTGTGTGAACATAAAAGCAAGTTCAAAAGAGAATTCCGAAAAAGTTGGGCCTTAAAAATAGTCGTGTGTGACCTTAGTCTTGTAGCTCGAATGCATATATATAAAGTAAACAATTAATTCATATTACACAAAAGGACTTATGTAACTAAAAATTAATTAAGTTTAATATAAAAAATACAAAACTATTTTAACACCAAACTAAAAATTAATTCATTTTGATATAAAAATATATGTTTAAAAAATTTTTATTTATGGTACTAAATATGACGTTGGGGTACTGTGGTATTTTTGTTGTGAAAAAGTACCGAAAATAGTACAAAAGTACTGAATATTCCATCACTGGTTTATACACGTTGTTTGTTTAGTATTAAGCTGGAGTTACATACCACGCGTTATACGCGTCGACGCGTTTCATGCGTCTGTCAGAAAAGTAGAATCAGTGCATTTGCATGTGATAAGTTACACACAGAGTTGGGCAAAATACATGTTTTGCGGTATTTAAAATACAAAATACAAAATACTTGCTGATCATGTATTTAAAATACAAAATACTTACACATCATGTATGTATTTAAAATACAAAATACTTCCACGTCATGTATGTATTTAAAATACAAAATACAAAATACGTATTTGTATTTCAAATACGTATTTCAAATACATGTATTTCAAATACTGCCCAGCCCTGGTTACACAGCACGACGCGTAGAACGCACGCGACGCATGCGGCGCGAAAAGTAGATCTACTTTCTACTTTTGTACGCGTCAGACGCGTCATATAAATAAACACAGCTGTATTTGTTAGTCATGGATGGTAAATAATATTCAATTTCCAATGTTATCGATAAATATTTTTGTGTCGTGGATAAATTGTTTAATTTTTTTTTCATAAAAAGTGCTGAATATACAAAAATCTTTTGTAATTAAGCTTGTAAATATTGAACACAATAATAAAATGCATTTTAATGCACATTTTACTACAATTATGTAATCAACAAAATTTGCATTTAATTATCGATAACTTTTAAGTTGTTTGTATCATCTCCATTGCATGTTTATTAAAAACAAGTGTAAAATATTGTGTGCGAAATGGAAGAGCAATTAATAAATTCTATTAATTCTTTTAAAACATCGATTTCACTGTCCATTTTTGCCAAAACAATTTACTTTATTTAACTGGTATGTATGTAAACAAGTTCACTTTACTTGAACAACAGCTGATCAATACGAACATTTTGGCGCATAGAACGCGTTGCATGTAACTTGAATTTCAAAAAAGTGTACAACGCGTACAACGCGTAAAAAGCGTAGAACGCGTGACGCGTAGGACGCGTGGTATGTAACTCCAGCTTTATTTCGAAAATATTTTTTCCAACATTCGGCCATTGTACTCGTACTTCTGATAAACAATACAAGAAATATTTGTGTAAGAGCTTGAAGACACACACGAACGTATTAGCAAGAGTTGTAGTTCTCAGAGTTCATAAGTATTTACTCTTAGCATTCGTCAATCTTATTAATACTTAAAGCAGCGTTGCCAGAAGGTTTGCGAAAAATCAGTCATCGTATATTTAATTGAATATGTAGAGCTAAATTCATGACGAAATAAAATGTATTTAAAAGGTATTATAAGAAAAATTTTCATAGAAAATGTTAATTAAAATATAATACGAATACGACAGCTTTAGGAATTTAAAAGGGTTAGATTTTTATGTAACTTTAAAATTAAAATTTTTTATACGTTTTATTTACGTGTAAATATTTTTACAAAAATATCGACCAATGGCAACGCTGCGTAGTTCGTTATTTAATTGTGTGTTGTAGACATACATACATATATTCATTTCATCAGTTTTCATGACAGCAGTTGGTTCAATTTATACATATGTATATCATGGCGACAAACAATGAATTGGTTGCACAAAAAATTGCGAGTTGAACTTACATCCTTTCTTCAAAACATAAAGGAAAAAGTTTCGTTTGGAGCATTTTGGCCGAAATACTAAAGGAAGACGGTACCTTGTTGGAAGGTTGGATCCATTGTCGCACTTGTCATAAGGTGCTTAAATATTTCAATAATCAAACATCAAATTTAGTGCGCCACAAGTGCTGCCAAAATTTAAAAATTACGCGAACACTCAAAACAGTTACAGCTAATGACCGTCAGCTAGCTATTGATGCCTGCGCAGAATGGATTATTAAAGATTGTCGTCCATTTTCGTCTGTTAGTGGAACAGGCTTTGTCAAGCTTGCAAAGTTTTTCATAAAGATCGGCGCACATTATGGAGAAAATGTTGATGTTATCGACTTGCTACCCGACGCAACAACAATTTCTCGCAAAGTACAAAAAGTAGCGGATGAAAAGAGAGATTTTTTTTAGTGACAAAGTTAAGGAGATTGTGAAATGTGGAGGAGCATCGGTCACGATTGATATGTGGTGTGATCGGTATGTAAATAGAAACTTTTTAGGAGCAACTTTACACTTTCAACAAAACTTAGAAATGTTTGATATTACGCTGGGGCTTAAATCAAAATCATAAAAATACCCTAGACAAAAAATGGTATATTATAAAATTATCTACAAAAAACGTATTAATACTTTTCTTCATACGAGCCACCATTTCTAAGAAATTAAGATCCAAAAAGGCATTAACATTTATGCATGTACTGAGTGCATGTACGCAGTGTGTGTATGCATGTATATTTTTTTGGCCTTTGTACAAAGGGCGAGGGGGTATAAAATCTCTGAAAACAGCGTTACGTAATATGTGCACAGCCCCTTATGCGTTGAGAAATGCAAAGGGAAATAGCACATATATATAAAAACTTCAGATGCCAATAACTCGAAAACTATGCGTTTCCGAGAAAGTTACCACATTAAATTTTCGTCTTATTTTTCGATTTTCTATCGCCCTATGCAATTTTTTTTTTCATTTGGAGCTGCGTCATTAAACTAGATTTGTTCCTATGATTGTTTATATCTACGCATATTTTTTTTTGGCAATAGCACGTGTATTGTTGTAATCACAAAACGTTTTCACTTCTGTCGGCGCGCCCGGAGTGCTACCCGTAGTTTTTTCTTTTTTTTCGTCATATCTGGTTACCTGTGATTTTTATTGTGACTTCGCGGCGTTTGTTTGTGAACAAATCATCGGATGATGAATTACTATTAATGGCGACTTGTGCAAATTTGTCAAAAAACAAAAAATACATGCGTTTGACACTGTTTATACCAGGGACGTAACAGTTATAAGATAAACGAAAAAATAAACTCATTTTTAACCATTAATATTGATGAATTTATAAAAAGGTTATAATTAACCATTTTTATAAGATATATTTTATTTTGGTCATCGCATCCAATTTTAGTGAGTGTTTTGTTTTTTTGGTTATAAATAACGATCGGAATTATATGCACAGACAATATGCAAAATATATGCAAAACATATGCAAACATCCCTATTATTATTATTTGTTTTAAAAAAAAAAAAAAAAAAAAAGACAATGCACCAGCGCACAAGAGTGTTTTAACAATGGCTAAAATCAACGAATTAAAGTAGGAGTTGCTTGACCACCCATCTTATTCTCCTGATTTAGCTCCCAGTGACTTTTACCTGTTCCCAAATCTACAAAAATTACAGTTGTAAACCACTATTTTGAAGACCTTGAGGAAAACTATTTTAATCAAGGGATAGAATTGCTAGAAAAGCGTTGGACTAAGTGTATTGAAGTTTCAGGAGATTATATTGAAAAATAAAAATATTTTTGAAAAACTAACTATTCTCTTTCATTGATAGGCTAAGAAGTTTCCGAACCGCACTCGTAGGTATAGTATTGACAATGGGGTAGACTTATTTGTTAAAGTGGTTAGTTTAAAAAATACTTCTAGGTATTTGACGAAACACAAACATATTTAGACTCCAAAGCTACCAGGTATTCAGGAGTTTATAAAAAAATAATACTCTTTTGGATCCTGAGCAACGCAGTGTATGAATAAGCTAGTATGCACTATACATGCAAAAATTTTTAATAATATGCAACTTATTAAAACAACAGAATATTATTTGGTGTAATAAAAAAAAGTCCTTTTTTATTTATAAATTGCAATAAGTGACCATAATAGCCTCTAAACTCTTCAAAGATAATCTGCACCTTTTGTCACTCAATATATTCTTGTAAGCAGAAAATGACCTTTCCACGTCACAAGAAGTAATTGGCGCAAAAGTGTATTTTGATATATACTCAGCTTTTACTTCATTTTCTGAAATATTGTGAGCATGTGGATTTTGGAAAACGTCTGAAATCTTTTTTAGCATGCCGAATGATGGGTTTTTTTCTAAAACCATACTGAACTTTTCTCGAGCCACAACTCCATATTCACCCGGAACGTTTTCAAAATCTTTTTTTAAGTCAATGATTATTTTTAAGGATTCAGTTAGCCTTGCTCCTCAAGCCTTTTGATCGCAGTCGGTAATGTATGGAAGTGTTGTTGAATAAATATCAAACTATTTATGACCGAAGGTTTGTCAACCATAGTCTTGGCAGTTCTAATTGCTTCGGCTTCCGAATCGTCAAGAAGATTAAGCACCTGTAATGTAGCTAAAAAACTCTATATAGGGATAGATCTAAGCAAACTGAGCGCAGTTCAACAAATTTTTGGTTAAATTTTAATACATCTTACTCTTTTAATATTGTTGACGTTTTCTGCATAAAAAAGGGCCTCCTCAATCCAAGTACCCCATCTCGTTATAATCGGATTTGGTGGAAGCGGGCAATCGATCATTATGTCTTTATATAAGCAAATCCGAGATGGAGCCTTCAAAAATACTTTTTTAATTGAGGAAATTAAACTGTTGACTTCTGGGAAGATTTCTCGAATTTTTTCAGCTACACGATGCACGGCATGTGCTAAACATGTTACGTGCTTCATATTGGGGTAAAAAATTGTCAAATGTTTGCCTGCTTTAACCATGTAAGGTGCAGCGTCGGTCACCAATAATAACACTTTGTCTGTGCTGTCCCCGTTAGGCCACAACTTTAAGAGGGACGTGTTGACGAATCGCGCAATAGAAGCATGATCAGTTTTTTCTAATTCTTGACATGTCAATAAGTAAGATTTTGTAGGCTCGTATTCGCTCATTTTTCCAACTATTAGATTTGCTATATAGCGCCCGATTGTGTCTGTTGTTTCATCAACAGATACCCAGATGTAATCATTAGATAACTCGGCTCGAATTTTGTTTAAACTATCTTCATGACACTTATCTAAATAAGTTTTTCGCAAAGTTGATTCGTCTGGTATCTGCTGATTCATATGTTTCTCCAGAAACGAACGCCATGTGCTGTTATTTAAAGAGTTCCATGGAATATTTGCAGCTATCATGGCTTTGCAGAAATCATAATTAAAGTTTCTATTCCCATTTGAATTGTTTTCGGACTGATTTTCCAGTCGATTTTGGTGGGTTTTTGTATTTATATGCTGTTGTACTAAAAACTTTTTATCTGAACAAAGCTACAGACAAACATTTTTAGTATAAGCATTTTGTTGGCTTTTTCCTCAAATGTGCTTACCTTTTTTTGCATATGTTGCAGAATATGCATTCATTTTCAATTATTAATGAATTGTCGCCAAAGCCTTTATGCCATTTTTTTTAACAAGCAAGTTACCGACATGTTGCTTTTAACAAATTTATAAAGGTCTTTTTGCTTTGAAAATTTTATTGCACTATATCGCTTAAACAAGATTTTAACACAAAAAAAAACAGTGAACTATGTCCAGAAAAATCAAATAAAACAATGTTCCCGATTCCAGCACAGTGTAATTAAAATTAAGAAATTTATGAAAAGAAATATGCAAATCTGCAAAAAAAATATGGAAATATGCACCAAAATATGCAAATATGCAAAAAATATGCAAATATGCATCAAAATATGCAAATATGCAATGCATATGTTATTCAATTCCATTTATTTTTTGATAAAACAAATTTGTGTCTTGGTCCCGCTTTGCTAAGACGCTCCAATCTGATATGCATTTGCATATAATTCCGATCCATACTTATAACCAAACAAAAATATTTCTCACTTTAATTGGTTACGATAACCAATATAATATATATGCAGTGATAATGGTTGAAAATGACCAATATTAAATAAAAAGCAATTTCTTGTAACCTTTTTGTCAGAAATAAAAAAATAACAATTAAATTCAGTCCCTGGTTTATACACAAAAATACCAGAGATAAAAATTAACAAGTATCATTGTGCTACAATCTTTTTACTCATTACACTTCGATTACAAAACAACTGACATTTGTTATCGTCAATCACCATTCACACACGAGTCTAATTATGCTGGCATAAAATGAGAGTTTTTAGGCGAGAGGGGTGAAGAGAGCGCTTTTTCGTTGGCTCAATTTTTCATCCAGCCTCATACCCGCACAACCAGCACAAAACTAATACATACACACTTACGAATACACAGGTTCTGTGCAGCGTTGTCAACTTTGAAATTTCAAAAGGCACCAAAATGGAGAAAAAAACGCGCCATTTAACAAAAAACGCACCAAGTTCAGATTTTTTTCTTATTGAAAATTTTTATTGAATTAATTTTGCGTCTTTACAATATTTAACTTAAGTCCAAAATTCTAATGTTGATATAATATTGTGCCAATGCATGAAGTGAATCATTCTCCACCCTTTTTCAATACTAGATAACATTTCGACATCGGATTTAAATTGTACTGCTAATGGCATGATATCATATTTGCAATGGGATAAAACATTTTATACAATGCTGGTTGTTGATTTCGGTTGTAGCTAAATGGGCTTAAGGCTACAATGTGTTTCCGTGTTCCAGCATGCCGAACAAGGTTGTATATTTAAGCGTGATATCGCATTTGCAATAACAACATCTTGCTTTTGTGTTATTATTTGGTCAAGGCCGAATCCATTGCTTAAACTCACATTGTGATTCCCAAATCCTTTTGTATTTCGCTTATGATCTCCTTTTTTAGACTCCATTATTGACACTAACTTTAAATATTTCTTTTAGTAAATATAAATTTTATTAATTTTAGTGTTACAACCCTTTATATGTATAAACTTTTACGCATTTTATAAAAAACGAACAATGATCGCAAGAATACTTTGTTTTTGCTAAGCTCTTTAACAGACTTGACAACAACTTTTACGAAAAAAACAATTATGTACTCTGAAAATCTAAAAGGGACAACAATTTTCTTGTAATGAAATCTTACAATTTATTTATAACAACAAGACGGTTTAACGGTTTTTATAAATGTGTTTTGGTACCTCTTAAACATCATTAATGGTTGCTCTTATTATGGTCTGTAAAATTGAATGTAAAAATTGTACACAAATTTAATGAAATGGTATTGAAACAGTTGTATTTTTTGTACAAAATTTTTTTTCTCATACTGAAACAAAAAATTGTGTTATGATTTGGAGCCACCCAAAATTAAAAAAACGCACCAAAATTAAAGAAAAAGCGCACCACGCACCAACTCGGATATTTTTCGCACAAAACATTTAGAAAAGCACCAAAAAAGGTGCGAAACGCACCAAGTTGACGACGCTGGTTCTGTGTTTTCTATTTTTACAGACCGCATTCAGTCGTTAAGCTAAGATCCCACTATCGGCGCAAACAGCACAATCTGCGACAATTTTTATCGTGCTATATCGGCACACATGTAAAAACATTGCACAATTAATTTCTGGGCGGTCCCATTATCGTCGCATATTGCGACAATTTTTTCGGCTCATATCGGCCAAATCTCAATTGCGACAATAATTGGTACAATGCGATCCCACTATCGTGCATTATTGGGCAAATTAAATCATGTATGTACGAGTAAGTAAGTATGTGTTTGTTTATTTGCTTGTTGGCAGATACAGTTTAATTTTCGGCATTTATTACAATGAAAAAGAGAAAACTGCTTTGGCCGTATAGTTTATTGTGTATATAATTAATGTACGAGTATTAATATATAATAATAAAAAATTAATGAATTTTAATTGAATTTACTACGCAGCACGTATTTTTATTCTTGTTATTTTGTAAACAGATGTTTTCAGGGATGGTAAAATCGTTTTTTTTTTTGTTCAACAGTACAAATGTTATATTAAATGTTTTAATATATATATATATATATTAATTTATATATAATATAACATTTTATTCGCACAAATACTTAGGAATATATTTTTTTAAAATATTATAACTTGTTATGGGTTAGCTAATTTACATGTGTGCATTTCGTTGGTAGTTAAATATCAACTCATCAGTTCATCTTTGCTAAAAACATAAATACTTGAGTAAAAGGTTATATTTTGTAAAAGGGAAGTTTGTTTTTATTTTGCCTTATTAATACTTTTATTGCCAACAAAAGGTTGTGTAAATGTATAAAAGTTATAAGAGAAGTAAACAGATTTATATCGAATGAAAAAAAATTATTTGTGTGATATTTTTAAAGTTTTTTAAAAGCAATTTTGCGTATGCTTTAGTAATTCGCAAACATATGATTGCAAGTTTATGTATGAGAAGATGAGTTTTGGAACTTTTTAAACATGAATGGTAAATATCTACTGATGAGTTGGTATTAAGCTAACAACGAAATGCATATACATAGATTACCTAACCCATAACAATTTTTTAAAAATATATGAATAAAATATAACATTTATGCGAGCAAATACTCAAGAATTTAGTTTTTTTTAAATTTTATTAATTTTTTGCATATATGTATGTAGATTTGCTAACCCGCAACAAATAAATAAATAAAATTTAAATGCATAAAAGCTAATAAAAAATTAATTTTGGTACAACTAAGCTTAAAAAAATAGTTTTACAAGGTGGTGCAATTCAAAATTCGGTTTTCCAGCCCGTGTATCGGCACTGATTGTCGACTGTGATCGGCGCACGAGTGGCCGACAAAAATCGGCGCATTTTTTACAAATTGATTGCTTAACATTGTGCAATAGTGGGTTCACATTATCGGCGCATCAAGGTTGATTTTGATTGTCCATACTCAGCACAATTTCGGCGCAGATTGTCGCATTTTGAAAAATTGTGTGCGGTCACACTATCGGCACATGAATTGCGACGAAAATTGGTGCATTGCGCCGATAGTGGGATCTTAGCTTTAGTTAGCAATCGTCGAGTTAACATGAATTACAAAGAAGAAGGGGGTTAGTCGCGCAAACAAAATTTATGCATTTATGTATGTTTTAATAAAACAGTATGAAACATTCTCAATTCATTTTTAATTTTTTTTATAGGTATTTTATATGTTTTTAAATTTTTTTTTCTTGAGTACATTCTCAAATAAATGTAAAATTTTATATTTTGGTATTTTATATGTTTTTATTTTATTTATAAGCAGAAAATATTTTTTGTAAATAATGCGGTTTATGTTTATTAATTGTTAATTGATTAAATTTGTCAATAAATCTTTTAAAAAAACATAAAATTTTTTAACGATTAATTAATAAAAATTCTCAGAATTCACTTAAAAAACTACAAAAGTTCTAAGAGAATTAATAACTTACATACACAATTAAATTAAAAACTTTGAAAAATGTTGGCTAAAGTTTGTTTATTAGTATAGAAGTAGTGAAGCAATTTAAAATATTTTTATATTGATGTTTAAAATTTTCCCTCATTGCAAAAATATTTAGTAAATTCGCTTCTTATACTTGTAATTCCTCGTAAAATAATTGCCAATTCATCTTCACTTATTCTCGCCATAATATTTCTGCCAGCTATGTATGTACCCTACAAGAAATTGCTGATGGAAACTAACACACACAAAACTAACTAACACTCTTGTAGCTATGACTATGTTTACAACAGTACTGATTAGTAAAATACTGTGGAGTGAGCAGAGTTCAGATATATGTTGTACTATAGTTCACGAAATCCACAAGTATGAAAGAGAAAAAAATTCACACGTACACGAATGTTTACATCAGTTTTTTCATATTGCCCTTAATAAAATGATAGAGAATGCTGATTGGTATACCCATCAGCAATGCCCATCAGATGATGCATCAAATGACCGTCATTGTTCTTGTAGGGTATGTTCCGTAATGTGTATAATAATAATAATGTGTATGCAACGAAAGACAAAGTTCAAATGAATACAAAAAACACCAACGCATACAAAGCTGAGTACATGTATACATTTTATTCCAGCATAATTAGACTCGTATGTGAATAAGAGAACAAAAATTGTGCCGCTTAATAATTAGACTCGTGTGTGAATGGTGAATCACAATTGGAGACCACGGTGGAATAATATAAGGTGTGCGCAAGAAGGAATATGGTTTTTTGTAGGGTTGTGTTTTGACAGTTAAATAATCTGCAAATAATCTTGTCAAAAGTTGTTTACATTTTTGGCCGCCATCATGAATATTTTTGTTTACGTTATGCTTTTTGTTTTTGCATAACCACTATGTGTTATGTATACGGCTTTTTTGACATTGGCTAATTTTTACACAAACAAAATACATGTCGTTTTTTATTGTTGTGTTGATAAGCCCACCTTATATTAATCCACCATGTTGGAGACCATCAAAATAATTATGTCAAAATAAAATATTAAAAGTTTTTGATTTTCATCAATCAGAGCCGACAACGTATACGTGTACCCGAAAAAGCACGACTGCACGCACACACTTAGAACGTTGATGTGTTTTTCTGATCGTCTTGAGGGCACTTTACATTATCGATTGTCACAAAAATACTACATTAAATACAAAAAGATGAAAACAAAAGTACAGTCATGCCAAAAGACAAATCAAGATTTTTAAATAAATTTGAGAAAAAAGTGACAAAAAAAAAACTGGAACAAACCAAAAACAAATTAAAATAAAAGAACAGTTACAAAAAAATATTACACCCAGTAACAAGAAAACAAAGAAACTGAAAAGAAAAATGAAACATTAAAAGATAAACGAATCACATACATACATACTATGTACATATGTATGTAACTTTTGAAAAATTATTCACTACCAAAACTACAAAGTAAAATAAAACAAAACTACAAAAAATACTAACTAAAAGAAAACGAAAGAAGAAGCAACATCTAAAATATGTACATATCTATATAACAAAATAAAATGTGGGAAAAACAAGAAAACAAAACTATGTACATACAATATATACAAGTGTACATACATATGTATGTATATACCTACATAAAAGAAAAAAACATATAGGTATATACAATATTGCATAACTAATTTAAATACATAGACACAAACAAAAGTTATAATAGAACACAATAACAAGAAAAATAAATACTGTAATTTAATAAAACAGAAACAAAATATTGAAAATTAAAACAAACAACAACAAAAAAGTATAAAAACAAAATACATACAAGCAAAAAATCAGCAAAATTTATACAACACACAACCAAGTAACAGCCATACCTAAACAAGAGCGGCAAGCGTTTTTTAGCTGTCAAAAGTTCTCATGCCCATACAATTTGTATGGAGTGTAATGGTTCCGGTGTATGGAAGTATTTATTGAAAAATTATGAAGATATGCCGGCGCTAATAAACGCCACTGACAAATATATCTACTTGGCAGATGTATGCCAAAGTGAGTATGCCGATTTAAGGCAATTATAAAAAGATATGTTTTTATAAGTCTAATGCCGATTGAAGGCAAAGTATTGATTAATTTTATTTTCAAAAATTTGTTCCTTATATTCTAAACTAACTGTATTCTAAAACTACAAAATTTCTTATTCACTAAATATAAATGTAGTTTGAGAAAATATAAAATACATTATACATAATTGTTGTATTGCAATAACAACATGCTCAATATAGAACAATACAATTGTTGTAATATAAAAAATAACAATCGTATTATGTTTGCTGTAATAATGGTAGTAACATTAAAAAAGTGCCGTGTGCAAAAAGTAATATTAAGAACAGTAAGTGTAATTAGTACACTTACATATAAATATAATAATACATTGTTTATGTTAGTAATATTAATAGAATGCCGTGTGCAAAAGTAATATTAAGAACAGTGAGTGCAATAAGTTTACTCACTTATAAAATATAATAATACATATAATATTATATTATTTAGAATGCACTACAGGAGCATCCCGAAATAACGCGGTGGTAACGCGGCGGCAAAATTTTGCAATTGGAAAATCCGATTTTGACAGCGCGTTTAATAGTGAAGTTAGCTGCAAAAGACAAGCACTCATGATACAATGACTATAAGGTAGTCTTACAAGCCCAGCTGACAATTCTTGTAAATTACTTGTTTTTTATTTCAAGTGTTAAATTTTTATTTGTATTTATTTTTTCGTATTTGAATGAATAATTTTTATTTATATTTTTGTCACAGGTTGAAACATACACACATACACATTTATACTTTTGACTTCTGAGGAATTTTTTTGTTGTGATTGTTGTAGAGATACATGTATTATTAGGTTATGAGTATACTATTATAATCAGGGTTGTTAATTATTTTGTAACAAAGCGTTGACGCTCTTGTTTAGGTATGGTATTGCAGCGTTAACGTTAGACGGTAGAAAACGTTCCGCTTTCCGCTCTTGTTTAGGTATGGCTGTACGCAACAGACACAACAATAACAACAACAGCCAATACTTAAAGAACAAAAACTGGAGAAAAAAATCAACAAGTGCCAGACACAAACACAAAACAACACAAGAAGAAACAGCAAAAACAACAAGACAAAATCGAGTTGTTAGTGCAATTGTTCGGTTTGTTTATAATGTGGGACGTCGGGAGAACATTTCTCAATATGTGATACAATTTTTAGGCTGTACATTTGTTGATTTCTTGAGGGTGCGTTGTCTGACTTTTTTTCACAGAGTTGTGAGGGCTGGGTACCCCACTGTCGTTATTTAGGAGGTTTCCATTTTGTCGCTCTACAAGGTTATGATCCATAGAATTTCAAATTCATTCTACGAGAAATCATTCTGGTAAGGATAGCTCGATGTTGGAATCACCTACCGATTGAACTTCGCATTTTCTCTCAATGTAATAATGCATTTCGTCTTAAACTTTTATACTATTTCTCGAATTACATTACTTGATTGACCTGTAATAGTAAAGTAAAGTGGTGGCTCTAGATATTTCCAAGGCATTTGATAGAGTGTGGCATGGAGCACTTCTGTCAAAACTGATTGCTTTTGGTGTCGGTGATGGCTTCACTCGATTTGTATCGAGCTTTCTCAGAGATCGCACTATACGAGTTGTAGATGGGGTCTCATCAAACGAGTTCAAGTTAAATTCAGGAGTACCGCAAGGCTCCGTTCTTTCTCCTACCCTTTTTCTTATTTTTCTTAATGATCTTCTACGTCAAACTTCCAACCCTATCTACTCTTTTGCAGATGACAGCACCTTAGTTCATTCGTATTCATTCAGCAACAGGCCGCAACCGTCGGAGATCCGGGCCATGCGGCAAAATATGAATGATACGCTAAATCGCGATCTCCTGTTAATTTCAAATTGGGGTCATGCTAATAGGGTCAATTTTAACGCACGAAAGACCCAATGTGCTATGCTCACACATAGACGTATGACCGGTCATGCTCCTCCATCTGTAAACATGGATGGTATATCTATTGAGGAATCAGAAGCTCTTGATGTTCTTGGCATGAAAATTCATTGTGATGTTCGATGGAATGATTACATTTTTCATGTCTCAAAAGAAGCATTCAAGTGCCTCGGCTTTTTAAGGCGGTGTAGGACATGCTTCACTCCATCTGATCTCCTTAATATTTATACCACCTTTATCCGACCGAAAATGGAATACAACTCTCATGTATGGGCCGGTGCTTCAAAATCTATTTTGAAATTACTCGACCGCGTACAGGATAGGGCGAAGAAGCTTATCGGTGACAGTAGGGTAGCCAACTCTATTGACTCATTGGAGCATCGACGCAATGTTGGGTGTGTTTCGTTGTTCTATCGCTACTACAACGGAATGTGCTCTAATGAAATCAGGGAATTTGTTCCTGAAACCCGCCACTTTTCACGTATAACACGCTCTTCATCAAGAGCACATCCCTTTGTGGTCGATATGTCAGTGAACCGCACCACGCATTACAGAGAGAATTCGTACTTTGGCCATACTGTTCGTACGTGGAATAAACTCCCCGCAGAGGTCTTTCCTGCCACTTTCAGTGTGTCGGGGTTCAAATCGAATGTCCACAAACACTACTCCCTTTATCTTCCTTCCCAACACCTATTTTCCTAGTTCCGGCTCAATGCTTTGCATACGTAGGGGTCATCCCCTGAGTGCTGGTCCTAATTAAAAAAAAAAATTAACATGGTATTACATATAAATATATTTGTTTTCTTTTTTAAGAAGAGGAACTATTGTTCATCACCGCTATTAATTGGTATCATTGAAATCTTTTACCACTGTGTTTTGTATTGTTAAGGTTGGGGACCAATAAATAATTTAACTTTAGTGTTATGATTTTATTAAAAATAAATTTATTTTTTAAGTTTATTGAAGTTTTGAATTTTATAAATTTTTAATTTTGTTTTTGCATAGGCATTATTTAAACCTTAGTAATATGTATGATTGGCCTTGCAGGCTTTATATTACTTTACAAACAATAAACAAATGAAAATAAATAAATTTACTTTAATGTACATAAATTCTATTTGTTATCACCTAGAGCCGATAGCCTTTGTTGGGTGACATCAGATTAATCACCGTATCCTCCCTAAATAAAGTGCCTTGATTGATATTATTTATTTATTTATTTATTTATTTCAATTCAAATGAGCCGCAAGCCTTACAAGGCCTAATTGGCAGTTCTACATACATAGTGTAAATTGATGTTACATAGGTACGTTCATTATTCAAATAAATACATTTAGATTAGATTAACAGATATTAGATGGAAATTGAATAATAAAATATTCAGTTATGGAGTAATAATACTTCATACCTAGTTCACATCAAAAATAGTTAATTAAAACTTAAATCTGAAAAAAAATATTCTAATTTTCCCAATTTTTATTATTATTATATATTTGCACAAACACCATGACCAAGGTTTTTTTTTTTTTTTTTTTTTTTAGTTTCCAATAGCTAACAGATATGACTAGGAGTTTTCACAAGTTAGATAAAAATATATTCTTAAGTTTTGATTCAGAATAAGAAAATCTTCTATTCGAGTAAGGTATCATTGTATTCCACAACCTAGCTATTTTTACGCAAAACGATCGACTCATTATTAATGACGTATGCCTAGGGCAAACAATAGAACGGCTTCTACTAGACGAACCGAAATGAAATTTTTGCGCCAAGTATGCTGGATAACCAATTTTCATCGTTTTATAGAAAAACAGAATCTGCCTAAGGTCTACATACTGCTGAAATTCACAACCCAGTACCCGCTTGCAATATGGTGATACACTTTCCATGATATTAATGTTATAAATGTAACGAACAACCCTATTGAAACATTTTTTTAATTTGTTTAAATTCCCATTCGATGTACAAGAATAAATTTCCATTCCATAAAGAAACAGTGGTAAGCATGTCGCCATTGCAACTTTATACTTAACCCCTATAGGAAGATGATATGAAACACTCCTAATACGACGCAAAGACCAAGATATCCGTGATATTACATAGTTTATATGAGTATCGTAACACAATCTGTTGTCAATAATAAGACCTAGTGATTTGTAATGCTCCACAATTTCTAAGGGTTCATTGTCAAGGTAAACAGTTAAATTTATATTTGGAAGTTTGGGGAAAAGCATAACTTTACATTTTAAAGGATTTAGGGTGAGGAAATTTACTCTAGACCATTCTACAACTCTATTGAGATCGCTATTAATTTGTTCCTCAAAGCGCCTAAGACTTAGGCGATGTTCGACGATGCGAGCAGTTGAACGTCATCAGCATATGTGTAGCAATCAAAATAAAATAAATTTAAAAATATATCATTGACATATAAAAGAAACAAAAGTGGACCTAATATAGACCCCTGCGTGACTCCTCTAAATAAATCAATTGTTTGCGACTGAATATCTCCCACTTGAACAAATTGTCTGCGTCAAATTGTCTATTAATCCCTTTTAGTTTTTTATTAAACCGTATTAATTCATCTTGTTGTTGTTGCAAATGCACTTATACATGTATATAGTCATATAATAAAATATGACTCTATGGAATGCAGCAGATTCTTTAAATGTAATTTTAATACTTAGTTTAAGCAAACATTCATGACAAACATGCAGGCTCAACATAAACACTACTAATAATGATGTTTAAGCGTGTGAACATGCATCGTAGGCAAAATTCAAAGATTATTGTATTTTGTTTTGTAGTCATGGAATTGGTTTTAAAATTGCAACAATGTTATACTTTTGTTCAGTTAGTTAATTGTCGTGAAATAAAGAAGTAATAATTTAAAGTAATCTAAATTATAACGAGTTTCTTTTTTTTAACATACAACACTTTGTATGCAACAGCCTTAATAATAATAATAATAATAATAATATTAATAATAATAATAATATTAATAATAATAATAATTATACGATAAACTCCACCTTGCATATTTTTTTACATTACAAAAATTATTTTAAAACTTTTTACTTTTTAAATACCTTTTACATTTTTATTGCTAATTTATTGCGCATTTCTTGAAATTAAATATGTACATATGTATGTATATTTGATGATGATGAGCTAGAGGTAAATTTAAAAAAAATATATACATATGTACGGGGCAAGTTTTTTAAGCTTTTTGGTGGAAAACCTTGATTTCGCTTATTTTGTACCTTTTTTGCAAAATTGCTTTATTTGATATACTCTGCTTGAATTTGCTTATAATGCACTTTAGCAGCCCTTGAAAATAATTTTTGAATCTTTCTGTTGCAAATAAAAAGCAAAAGTTTGTCCGTTTTTCACACATGCAATTTTCTATTCTTTAACTCTTGACATTGCAAACTAGATTGGCTTAAAGGTGTTATTTATTATTGTGAAAACTATACAGAAATTTGCAATGTGTTAAATGCAACTTCCGATGATGATGTGGAATATTTAAAAATGCATATTTAAAATCTGATCTCCCGTACATAAAATATAATTTCGAGTGTATTTGCCGAAGTATAATCAAACTAGAAAGAAGAAGACTTTATTTAAAAGAAAATTTGTCTATTATAGAAAAAGTGGAAGAAAAGATGAAAAATTTTGAAAACAAAATATTTTTTGAAAAGTTCAACAAAGTTATGAATCGAAACGTTGAAATTCAAACATTAGTTAAAATTAAAAATAATATTTTTTTAATCAAAAGCGAAGCTGATGAATACATTGATTCGCTATCTCCAAGCGAATTATTATTGTTTAAGTTCGCTCCTACTACATCCAATGATGTTGAATGAATTTTTTCAATTTATTTTACAGTTTTATGCGATAATCGATCTTTTCTTTTTGAAAATCTAAAAAAACATATTATTATTTAATAAAATAAATGAAAAGTGGTTACATTGCTCAATTTTTTGAAGAATATTTGAGCTTCTTTTTTGCTTATTCTTGGGCTTATTTTGCGTTTATTTTGTGCTTTTTCGCTTGCTTTTTTTTCCTTATTTTTGTGCATATTTAAACTTGCCCTGCATATGTACGTACATATATACATAATACCTGTTTTGTACACAGCAAGCTTTTGTGAGTTATTTGAATACTCTTGGAAATGGAAATTTAAATACTTGGCAATCTTGATTAAAATAAAAAACTGTTTTATTATACATTAATATTATTTAACCTACATACATTGAATACTTGTTATTATTAAAGAGACGCTTGATTATAATGCATCGATTGTCACAAAGAGAACATGAAGGAAATATCAATGTACTGGTAATTTTACACTTGTAGAAATTGCTTGTTACATTTATTTTTTACTGTAGCCTAACATCATATTAAAAGTTTGTATGCATACACATGGTTTAGCGTGTTTATGGACGAAAGAATGAACGAATGAATGAATTTACATAATTAAAAAAAATATTTACATTAAAAAATATATATACAAAAAAGCTTCTTCCCAGTCTACATTCCACATGCTGAAAAATTTAAATATTCAGAGTGCACTGTGAATAAAAAATAAAGAGACTAAAAACAAACAAATATTTTCTTGCCCTCTTTTGCTTGTGTTTTGTTGTTGCAAATTCTAAAATAAAAGGTGTGATCCCGTACTCAACATTGGGAGCCCGCGGGATCCCAATTTGCACGAAAACTGTTCCCGTACACAAAGTTCGTGCAAGTGAGAGAGATTTTGAGAGAGAAATATTCTTCTTCTTCCTGCACGAAACAGCCCGTACCATGGTGGAATAATAAGGTGCGCGTATCAACGCAACAACAAAATCGACATGCATTTTGTTTGTGTAAAATTAATTCAACATTGTCAAAACAAAGCTGTATACAAAACAAAACAAAAGTTGTTTTGTATGTATTTATTGGTTATACAAAAACAAAAAGCATAACGTAAACAAAAATATTCATGATGGCGGCCAAAAATGTAAACAACTTTTGACAAGACCGAATTAACTTACCATATTTTTGCAGATTATTTAACGGTCAAAACACAACCCTACAAAAAATCATATTCCTTCTTGCGCAGACCTGATTATTAGACCATGGCCCGTACTTTTTCTTCGGGCTAGTATGTGCAAGTAGTAATCAATCAGCTGTTTATGAAATAAATAATAACAAATAAGAAATTTGAATTTTACCTAAAAAGAATATTGATGAAATAACTGTTACTTTTGCAAAAAGCAAAGCAAAATATGTATGTTTGGATATACAAACATAGATATGTATGTGTGTACTAACAAAAATCTCTTAAAAAGTGAAATACTAATCAAAAACAGTATTTATTTTTTTGTTTACTTTCACAGCAATTTCATACAAACTTTTGGGATAAAAATGTGGTTTTTAGTGTTCCCGTACTTTTGTGCGTTTTTGTCTCTAATTGAGAGAAATTCTTGATTGCTCTCATTTTACCGGACTTTGCCCAAAAAGTACGGGATCAAACCTAAAGCGACAAACACCCAATTTACATGATGACTTTTGCGACGTCGCTTTTTCGACGTCTCTTTTTGCTTGTTGGTGAGCGGTGTAGGGAAGAAAGAGGGGTAAACAAAAAGTCTTGATTTGTGTTTTTCAAGACTTTTCCTCCATTTCTCTTTGTTACTTTTCATTATTTTTCTTACTTTTGTTATTTATCTTTGTTACTTACATTATTTCAAAACATAAATGGGAAAAAAGACATGAAACTAAAAGACATCGTCTGAACGCATAAAGATTTTGGTAGCAACTTCAAAAGGGAATTCAGTAAAAACGACGTCGCAAAAGTCATCATGTGAATTGGGTGAAAGAACTTCATTCGTTGACTGCTATCATACAACTGATTAGTGTTGAAAAAGTATTGAGTATTTGAGTACTGAGTACTCAATACCGGCTGTTTTTCCCGGTACTCAATACTGAAAAGTAACTACTCAATACTTTCAGGGTTGTATTTTGTAGTATGTAAGCTAAAGTTTTACTTAAAAATGTGTAAAAATTATACAACTATGTGTGCAAATTTAAGCTTGTTTAAAATATATGTATGTAAAGCTGAATAATTGTTGAATACAAAAACTCTAATAATTATTAAAATTACACTTTAAATAAAATTAAAATAATATACAAAAATCTAATAAAACAATGGCAAGCAGAAAAAGAAGCCACATATGGCTTCATTTTAAAGAATCTGAGAGAGGAGACATAGCCAAATGCAAAATTTGCAAAACATTCTAATGTATGTTGTACATGTGTTAAGTATTAAAATATTATCTTTTGTATAGGAGGAGGAAGCTCCAATTTAAAGAAGCATTTGGTTTCTAAGCACCCGACAATTGATTTGAAAAACCCAAGTGAATCCGAAGGTAGTATCGTCAAACGGCCCTGTCTAACATTTTGAAAATTGTTCAGGAGGAGGAAACAAATTTGTTTAAATTAAAAATATTGAGATTTTCAGTGCTAATTTCTCCAATATGATAAAAGAGCCATGACCATGTGGTAACCTCAGTTCCCAGCGAACGCGTTTTCTCCAAAGCAAGTCAAGTTCTTACAGATAGAAATCTTTTAAGTTCTGGCAATGTCGATAAAATTTTATTTCTACATTTCAACGATGAGTAAGTAATAATGTGTGTGAAGATAAATTTAAATTTAACTAGCAAAGATTTCAACCAAAAATTTTATGCCCCTATTGCGGTTCTCCACTCAACTCAGTTTGGTCGTGTGAGAGTAAACCCAACTTATGCACAACCAAACTCATTTTAGTTATTGCGATACACAACTGTTTTTAGTTGAGTTTTTCATAAAGTTGCCAACTTAAATATCGAACTGCCAACTTTAAATATCACATTTGACAAGTGAAATTTGAAGAAAATTAAATTACAAAAGTGTTTTTTTTTTATCTGTTGTGGGAATAAAAAGTATTTACATAGAATGGATATTAGTGTCGATTTATTTTATGACGATGAAAATGAAAACTCTTGTATAGATGTGGTACGTATAAGAAGAAAAATTCGTGATGATTCCAACCCTCTTGAACTACCCAGTGCTAGGTAAGAACTTTTTATAAGTAACAAAACTAAATAATAATTTTATATATATAGATTTATAAGTTATTTCCGACTAAACAAGGAAGCGTTTTGTTATTTGCTGGATGAAATCAAAGATCACTTCAAAACTCCTGTTCGCGTGGTGGCTATTCCTCCTATATTAAAGTTATGTGCTGCTCTTAGATTTTTCGCTGACGGGAGCTACCAAAAATGCTGTGGAAACGACTTTAATATTGGAATAGCTCAATCTACAATGTCTCTTGTTTTAAAAGAAGTGATTGACATTATAGAGCGCCGAATATGCAGCAAATGGATAACAATACATATGACCCAAGAAGAAAAAAATGCATCAAAAGTTTGGTTTTTTTCAAGAAGTGGATTCCCCGGTGTGTTGGGGTGTATCGATGGAACACACGTGCGAATCGTTGCTCCAAGGAAAGATGTGCAACATCTTTACCTAAATCGAAAAGGCTACCATAGCTTAAATGTTATGATTGTAAGCTTACTAAGAGAAAATATTTGTTTTTTTTATTTATACTTATCGTTTCCAGATGTGTGATTACAAAATGAACATACGGTATGTAGACGCAAGACACCCCGGCGCTAATCACGACTCACTAATTTTTAATTTAAGTGATTTAAATATTCATTTGCAAACAAATGTTCAACAAAATACATGGATATTAGGCAAGTTATATGATTTTTTTAGAAAGGAAATTTTATTTGATTTATTATATTAGGTGATGCAGGATATCCCCTCCGTTCCTACTTAATGACACCATTTCGTATGACAGATGCCGGTTCTCCGCAAGCGCGATATAATACTGTGCACGCCAAGGCTCGCAATATCGTCGAGCGCACGATTGGAGTTTTAAAAAGCAGATTTCGATGTCTCCTTTCCGCTAGAGGTTTACATTATTCACCTGAAAAATCAACACAAATTGTAAACGTTTGCTGTGCTTTGCACAATATTAGCCTTCATTTTCAGGGTGAAATTCCAGAACAAGAAATAATAACGGAAAGTGAAGATGCTACTCAATCCTCTAACACAAATATGGAAGACACTGAAGTTGGAATCAGTATTAGAAATAATATTATGCAATCATTTTAAACCTTATAAAATATTTTATTTATTCTGAAAAAATTTGTTAATTCAGTCTTAAAAGGTTAAAAAAACAAGAATTCTGTACATATACTTAAAAACTTGTAATCCTTAAAAAAATAATACCACTTCTTGTGAATTTTAATATATAAAAAAATAAAATGAAATTTATCTACTTATATACATACTTATAAACTATTAATTTTTCAATTTATTCTTAAGTTTTTCTATTTTTAATTTTTCGCACTCGACCTTAAGATTGTGGAGATCAGTAGCCTCATTTGCTTGTCGTTCCAACAATGCAAATTTTTTTTTCTTAATTTCAAGCACCTTTTTGTTGATCTCGTAGTTTCTGTAGCTGTTTTTTTCTAATTTTTTTAATGTTTGCAGAATTTCATTCTGAGTTAGTGCCTGTTTCCTTAATAACTCAAGACGCTCGCTTTCTTGTACCTGATTACTTCTTCTTCTGATTGGGGTAGCTGTTGGTAGATCTGTTGGTTGTTTTGTTTGTTCAACTGACTCAGTAGAATTTTCAGTTGATGCTGCAGTGTTCTCAACGCCAAAAACTTGGCCAGATGGTGCCACTTGTGCAAGATTATAATTATATTCAGAATATTATAATTGTTAAATATTATTTTATTGACACACTTACACGTTGCCATTCTTGAGATGTTCTTGTCGGTGGTCCCAAACTATTTAATTCTACAGCAAACTCTTCCCATAACTCCTTGCACGTATTTTTCGTTGCACCAAACTTCGGTTTTCCGCGACCAATTTCCGGATTCCTCTCCATAATCTGGACAAGCCGCTCAAATTGCGCTTTAGTGGTTATTTTCAAACTAATAAAAGTGTTTAAAAATTGCGAAAAATTTATTACAAAAATTGATACTTACGATCTTTCCATTTTGATTTAAATTTTCACCGCTTTTAAAAAAATTTCACTCTAACTGATAATGACACAACTACAATTAAGCAGTTGTGTGTATTCATCGTTTTTTACGACCAAACTTTTACAAAGTTGAGAACGGCAATACCATGAAAAAACAGATACACAACTGAATAGCCAACTGGCAGTTTAGTTGAGAACGGCAATGCGAAATCACCAAAGACGACCAAACTGCCACAAAAGTGGAGAACCGCAATAGGGGCATTAGTCAACCCAATTTTGCAGTTAACAGAGCACTGTTAAGCACTTAACAGTTGCTGTAAAAGTTGATGAAACTCATTTCGGATGAATATTAGTGGATATTATGGAAAAATGGTGATGTATAGGAATATCACACTATACACAAATGGTAGTCCAGGGGGTCAACTATCATGCAGAAAAGGTGAGATATCTGTAATAATCTTGGGACTTTAACAAAATGCGGATTTAATAAAAAATTTCTGGAGGAGATTAGTGGTTTTTATGGAAAAATGTTGATGTATAGGAATATCACACTATACACATATGGTAGTCCAGGGGGTCAACTATCATGCAGAAAAGGTGAGATATCTGTAATAATCTTGGGACTTTAAGAAAATGCAAATTTAAATTTTCATATGAAAAAAATTTCTGGAGGAGATTAGTGGATTTTATGGAAAAATGGTGATGTATAGGAATATCACACTATACACAAATGGTAGTCCAGGGGGTCGACTATCATGCAGAAAAGGTGAGATATCTGTAATAATATTGGGACTTAAAAAAAAAATGCAAATTTAAATTTTCATATGAAAAAAATTCCTGGAGAAGATTCGTGGTTTTTATAGAAAAATGGTGATGTATAGGTATATCCCATTACATACAAATGGTAGTCCAGGGGGTCGAGTATCATGCAGAAAAGGTGGGATATCTGTAATAATCTTGGGACTTTAAAAAAATGCGGATTTAAATTTTCATATGAAAAAAATTTCTAGAGGAGATTAGTGGATTTTATGGAAAAATGGTGATGTATAGGAATATCACATGATAGTCGACCCCCTGGACTACCATTTGTGTATAGTGTGATATTCCTATACATCACCATTTTTCCATAAAAACCACTAATCTCCTCCAGAAATTTTTTTTTAAATCCGCATTTTGTTAAAGTCCCAAGATTATTACAGATATCTCACCTTTTCTGCATGATAGTCGACCCCCTGGACTACCATTTCTGTATAGTGTGATATTCCTATACATCACCATTTTTCCATAAAAACCACTAATCTCCTCCAGAAATTTCAATCCGCATTTTTTTAAAGTCCCAAGATTATTACTGATATCTCACCTTTTCTGCATGATTGTCGACCCCCTGGACAACCATTTGTGTAGTGTGATATTCCTATACATCACCATTTTTCCATAATATCCACTAATATTCATCCGAAATGAATTTCATCAACTTTTACAGCAACTGTTGAGTGCTTAACAGTGCTCTGTTAAGTGCAAAATTGGCTTGACTAAAATTTTTGGTTGAAATCTTTGCTAGCTAAATTTAAATTTATCTTCACACACATATTTGGGAATCACAATGTGAGTTTAAGCAATGGATTCGGCCTTGACCAAATAATAACACAAAAACAAGATGTTTTCATTGAAAATGCGATATCACGCTTAAATATCCAAGCATTTTCGGCATGCTGGAACACGGACACACGTTGCAGCTTTAAGCCCATTTAGCTACAACCGACATCAACAACCAGCATTGTACAAAATGTTTTATCCCATTGCAAATATGATATCATGCCATTAGCAGTACAATTTGAATACGATGTCGAAGTATTATCTAGTACTGAAAAAGGGTTGAGAATGATTCACTTCATGCATTGGCACAATATTATATCAACATTAGAATTTTGGATTTTGTAAAGACGCAAAATTAATTCAATAAAAATTTTCAATAAGAAAAATATCTGAACTTGGTGCGTTTTTTGTTACATGGCGCGTTTTTTCTCCATTTGGGGTGCCTTTTGAAATTTCAAAGTTGACAACGCTGTCCTGTTGTGTATGTGTAAATGACGATTGGTGCTCGTCCCCTAGGGGCTAGTTTGACTATCAACGCTTTACATTCGCATACATATGTATGTATGTATGTATATTAAATTTTCTATCGCCCATGTACAAATGGTTTTTTTTTTGCAGCCGCTTCGGTACATTAGATTTAAGTCAATTATAATAATGCCTTAAAGGAATACCTTTATAATTTACCTTTGCATATAGCTGCTTCAGCTCTTTTAGGTATTTGTTGTGAAATGTTTCGTTTAATTGTACCTTAGACATCATTGTATAGAAAGGGCCATTATGAATTATTGCAACTTGATTGCTTAGAGGTTCTCTACTCTGTTGGATTCCATCATTCTCCTTTTCATTATTAGCAGGAATTTTTCGCTTTCTTCGCATTTCGAACAATGTATATTTGAATTTTTATATTATGGTAGACAAAATAAAATGTATGTATGTATGTAGCTTATTTCACAGATTTGGGTGGCTTGTTAGCAGACATCGAAGCCGAATGTTTTTCATCGGCGGCAGCGGCTACAAACTAAATTAGTGGCGGCGGCTTAAAATCAACCTGACGCCGAAGAAGTATCGGCGGCGGCTGAAAGTCGACTAAAAATCGGCTGGAATATATTTCTTGGTTATTTCAAGGCGAATTTACACCAGGTAGCCGCAAGGCGAATTAAAGAATTTGCCTTGATCTGAGTTGTCAAATAAGTGCGTCAATGAGTGGTATAAAATTCAACATTAAAATGTAAAATACAGAATATTTTGTATAGTCTATGATGTAAACTTTATTAAAAGAAAGATTAACAAAAAAACAGATAGTGAATTAAGAAGTTCTTCATTTCTAATAACAGAATCAGAACTTATTGATTGTTGTGATCAAGCAGAAAAAATATTGGATATTGTTACTCCCGGGGAGCAATATAATGCTAAATTAGTAGAACATGAACTAACTCCTGATAAAAACGATAATATGGTGCTAGCTAATTACATACTAAAGGATTTTTCTCAATCTCCTATTCGTGAGGGACAAATTATTGAAAAGCACTTTTTACATTATACACCAGAATTTCGCCTGCGAAGAAAACCTCTAAAAACTTATAGTCGTAAGTTCTTAAATAGTGCAAAACAAATTTAAACCAACTCTTTGGAGCACATACTACAAGAGAAGCGTCAGAAAATGATGACGATAATAATAGTTTTTCCTCTTTATCTATACAAGAAGATGCTACATTGGTTGTAAACCTTAACGAACAATCAGAGGTAACAAATGCAAGCAGCACACAACATTTATGTGAAAATCTTCTCAATTTATCCGAATATTACATACAAAATCAGTCACAACAAAGTTCATCAGATGAACAGCAAATGCAAGAACCAATTGATTCATTTTTATCAACGAATAGCCAGGAAAATGTTTCAGTTAATGTGCAAGATCTTCTAAACGATATACTTACTCTTCGTTCAATATACCCTCCTACCATGATACGTTATGATTCGTGCGATTCTTTTAATGAATTCTTTGTAAAGAATATTTGATGGACGACGAAAATATTGAAGAAACTGTAACGAATACAAATCGAAACAGAACGCGAAAATTGGATGTTCTTAATATTCCCCAGTGGAATACTTTGTTTAATAAAGAAGGTAAATAACGAGTTTTAATAAATTAAAATTGAAATTTTAAGTAACTATGCTTAGTATTAGGAAATAATTTTTTATAACTACAGGCATGTATGTACATTGAAAATGTAGAAACTTGATACATATTTAATTAGTGAAATGCAAAAAAATGTCTGAATGCAATAAAAATAAGTAATGGCATCAATTTATAATTTTGTTTATTTTTCTACTGCTTAGACAATAGTCGCTTAGATGTTAGGAACGAAGATGATAGTCACGATATATTTGCTTGCATTAACACGGAAAAACTTTTGGAACAACATAATGTCCATACCAAGCATAATATAACGGTGAATGTTGTAGAAGATTCTATTAGAGCACCTGAGATCTCAATGAAAATCGCTGGATCTAGCAACATCACTGGTTTTAAAACAGCTTCCTCGAAACCAATAAAAGTATCAAGAGAAGCACATTTAATAGCAGCAAAAATATTGAGCAAGTTACCTGAAATACCAGAATTTGAAGAAACCAACCACTGTGATAAAAACCCTACAAAAAAAGGTGGAAAAAATAATTTATTGTTAGGAAAATATAACATTTTATTCTGATAAGTTTATTTATTGAACTTGGAAAATGAACTAACTTATATTTCAAAGTAAAGAAAATTATTGACATATATAATTATGTTTTATAAAAAAGATATCATTGTTTTTTCAACAACAAGTTAATATTATACCAACAAACAATTACATTCATTTCTCAACACTCTCCCTGAATGTAAAATTACTTAATACATAAAATAAATAAAAAAAAATCAAAAAAAATCTTAGTTTAAATTAACAATAAATTGATACATTAATTTAATTGAGGCCAAATTTTTCTCTAAAATATTTAATTTTCTGAGGAGTAACAGCCTTTGTAAAAACATCTGCGACCATCTCAGTTGTCGGAAGATATTTTAACACGACCTCTTTGTTATTAATTTTTTCTCGAATGAATTTTGCTTTTATATCTACGTGTTTGGTTCTAGTAGAATAACTATTATTAAGAGCAACTTGTATAGCACCTTTGTTGTCGCAGTATAGAATCATACTTTTATTGTATTTTGGATTGAGTTCAGCCTCCAATCGTTTTAACCAAATTGATTCCTGGATTGCAGCTGTTACAGACATAAATTCGGCTTCAGTTGATGACAATGCCACTGTCTTTTGGCTCTTAGTATTCCATGATATTGCAGCGGACTGATACGTAAAAACGTAACCAGTAGTTGATCGGCGATCATCTACATTTCCAGCCTAGTCAGCATCGCAAAATCCTTTTACTTCATCATCTTGTTGTCTTTTATATATTATGCTTTTGTTTATAGTTCCTTTTAAAAACCTTTCCGGATCCATCATCAAACATTTCGGGTTGATACATATACAAGGTTTCCTTTAGGATTCCATTTAAATAAGCTGAGACTGCATCCATGTGATGTATATATAAATTGTTTTTGACCGCCAGCGTCAACAAATACCTTATCGAACTATATCTGACAACAGGTGAAAAAGTTTCGGTAAAATCAATTCCCTCTCGTTGGGAAAAACCATTTGCTACCAATCTAGCCTTCCATTGCAAAATATTTCCTTCTTTATCACATTTAGTTTTGAACACCCATTTTGAGTTTATAGCTTTGCTACCAGGTGGCAAATTAGTCAGCTCCCATGTTTTATTTGCTATTAATGATTCGTACTCCTCCTTCATAGCATTTTCCCACTCGGATGAATAATTCGAACACATCGCATCCTTCACACTTTCCGGATTGTTAGAAATAAACTGAATTGCACAAAAATTATTTACTTTTTGCATTTTACTGGCAATTCGATCTGAACGACGAACACATTCAACCACAGGTATATTTTGAACTTCAACAAAATTCGGCGACCATTCTGCATCATTATCTTCTACAGGTGCCGGTAGAGATGATGACCATTCAACAGAATCACTATACTCGCTCGCATCAGACGCATAATCTTCACTACGCATTTCATTTTCAATTTCGGGTAACAATTCAACAGCCCTTTCACTCTCCCCTGAATTGGCATCGTTATAATCTTGTCGCAACTCAGGATAGTAAAAATCTTTCTTTTCGTTAAAATTAGCTTTATTTTCTTCTAAAAACTGTACGTCACGACTGATGATAATTCCATTGTTTTTAGGATTAAATATTCTATAAGCTTTGCTTTCGGTACTATATCCCATCATAATTCCTTCGATAGACTTTGTATCTAGCTTATGGCGTTTTACTTTTGGAATATGCACAAAAACTGGACAGCCAAAAACTCGCAAGAATTTCAAATTAGGACGACGACCAGACCAGATTTCTTCAGGACTTTGATTTTGATTACGACATGGTACTCTATTTATTAAATAGCAAGCGGTGTTAGCAGCTTCAGCCCAAAAACGTTGATCCAAATTACTGTCGTTTAACATGCACCTTACACGTTCCATCAGCGTTCTATTTATTCTTTCAGCAACCCCATTTTGTTCCGGAGAATACGCACACGTCTTTTGATGAATAATACCATTTTCTTCTAAAAATATTTCAAATTTTTTATTTAAATACTCTCCTCCATTATCCGTTCTTAAAATTTTCATGTTTGTTGAACATTGATTTTCTGCAAATTTCTTGAATTTAACAAACACATCAAAAACTTCGGATTTTTTCTTTAGCGGGTAGACAAAAACTTTTCTGGAAAAATCATCTACAAAAGTTACTAAAAAACGAGCACCAGAAAAAGAATTTATATTTAGCGGTCCAAGAACATCAGAGTGTATTAATTCCAATAATTTGGTAGCCCTCGTACCATCATCTTTATTAGGATTTCTGGTCTGTTTGCTTTTTATACAAACCACACAAGAATCTTGCTTCTTATTAAAAAAATCGACACCGATAGATGATTTTTTAACTTTGTTTAAGCTTCTGTCACAAATATGACCTAACCTTCTGTGCCACAAACCAAAATCTTTTTTTCTTGTGTACTTCACTATTTATGCAATATAAATCATTTTGAACTGTTGCAGATGTAACAATTGAATTGTTCTTATCAATAATCTTGCAAGTATCTCCATCGAAAATAACTTTTTTACCATCTTTTGTCATTTGCCTCACAGAAAGTAGATTTGCACATAAATTCGGTACGTATTCAACATTCTTAACTGTAACTGATTTATTTCTTCTTTTACTTGCAATAATCATATCCACATCGCCCGCACATTCTACATTAAGTTCACTTTTATTTGCAACAACCACTGATTTATTTTCAACATGTCGTTTATTATAGATATAATCACTGCTATTTACCATATGATTGGTTGCTCCACTATCAATGTACCAATTAATAGTATTGTTTCCTTCTTTCTCTTTGTATTCATCAGAATTTGATACTTGCAAACTTTTGCTTGATACAATCAATGTTGATCCTCCTTTCTTTTCAAAAAACTTTGACTTACCGTTGTTATATTTCTTTTGACAATTTCTCGATATATGACCGAATTCTTTACAATTAAAACACTGAATTTGTTTCTTCTTCTTGATAGAATTCTTCATGTATAACACAGCATCTTTTTCCTTGATTTCTCTATCAAATTTAGCATCTTGAAACAGAAGATTTTTCACCGTATCGACTTTTAATTTTTCCTTCGAGTTCTCTATAGCCATAACGAGTGGTTTAAAATCATCCGTCAGTCCGGCTAACATCAAAGACGCCGTTAGTTCATCATCTAAATTCAAACCCGCATTTTTTACTTTCAATGCAATTATAATTAACTCATTCACATAATCGTGAATGGAACTATAATTTTGTAGCTTCATGTTGACTAGTTGTTTTAACAGTTCAACTTTTCTAGTAAGACCAGTATCCTCATAAGCATCCATCAAAGAATCCCACGCTTGCTTAGCTGTTGTCGCCGTTGCAATATGACCATAATTGCTGGGATCAACCATTAGCGTTATTTCTGCCAACGCACGTTCATTTACGATATTATCGCCTTCATCAACAATACCAGCTTCTACAATTTTCCAGCAATTTTTGATGATCAAGCATGATTTTGCTTGTCTCTTCCAGATGTCGAAATTCTCACGTCCTCTTAAACGCTCCAACGAAAAACCACCGGGAAGATTCGCCATTTTTCTTTCAATTATTTATTACGATTAAAAAAAAAAAATAAATAATCATTCGCGTGTCATGCAGCCCATAACCTGATAAGTTTATTTATTGAACTTGGAAAATGAACTAACTTATATTTCAAAGTAAAGAAAATTATTGACATATATAATTATGTTTTATAAAAAAGATATCATTGTTTTTTCAACAACAAGTTAATATTATACCAACAAACAATTACATTCATTTCTCAACATATTCGAGTACTTCTCAATAATTTATATTGTTTTTTTATTATTATTTTTCCAATTTAATTCACTATTGCTTCACTATGTATTGTAAACAATAAAAAAAAGTTAACCCAACTTTTAAACAAAATCAGTTTTTGACAGCTCAGATTCACAGCTGATCTCTCTTTTGGCTAACGAGGCCACCTGGTATTGAATTCGCCTTGGGTTATTTATGGTGTTTTCTTTTCTGAGCAAAAATGTTGACCTTTCAATGTGTAACACTTTTTACAGTTTGCACCTACCTTTAAAAAGTGGTACATTTTTTATTGCCACAATGGTACAAAATATTTGAGGCTTAACATTACTTAACATTAATTAATTAATTATCGTTTTAATTATAAGTTTTTTCGCTTAAGTAAGTACAATGACAAAAATACAAGTTCTTACTTGTATAAAAATATACTAAACAAAGTTGTAAAAATGGGCAGTATATCACCCCGACTTGATAGTAGAGGGCAAAATATGTTGCATATTTTGCCATTTATTGGTGCAACATAATTAGAAAGGAACGAAATCGCTTTTAAATATGTTACATATTTTTTAGAATGGATCACGAAAATTAAAGAATGTAGCTTAAATGCAACACTTTTTTCAGAAAAGAAAACGCCATTAAATTCGCAAAAAAATGTTTAATTGACGACTGTGTAATTTCACTCACAAAATAGATTTTTACTTCTTATAAATTATTACAAACGCACTCACTCGAATAAAGAAAAACTTGCAATGAAAAATAAAGCGAAAAATAAAAGGGCGTTCATCAAAAGCATAGGCTATACAGGCATGTTGTAGTGTGTTTGTCAGAACGCATCACAACTACCTAAAAAGAATGCTTTTTTAGTTTGAATGAATTAATTTGTTTTTCTCAACATTCTACCCGAGCACTCAAAAGGTGCTTAGAAGAATTAAAACGTGCTGCAGCTAGAAGCAACATTCAAAAATCTAGCAAGGATAAATGAAATTAAACACATTATATGGCGATCCTGCCAATTTCGAAATCTGACAAAAATTTTCTGAAAAAATTTTTTTTTTTACAACTTTGAAGTCTGACAAAATTTTCTAAATAATTTAGAATTCCACAAAAAACTTTGATATTTTAAAATTTCTTTTGATGTCACTCGATACAACTCCATCCCAAGAGGAGATAGACGCAATTTTTTCAAAATATTGTGTGGAACAGTACATACCGGGAGGAGGTACGGAAGACTACCCCAAATACACTTCAACACCGAAAAATTACGGCCCTAAGCCGTTAACCATAGAGGAGTACAAGAAAAGAACGTCATCAAAACCAGCACAACAAGAAATAGACATCCCCAAGAAAACTAAAAGAGGTGGGAAAAAGCTGCGTTTAAAGAACGAAAAAAGGGACATCCGACGCCTAATGGGAATAGTTTCTGGCGAGGAGAAGCGACAACTCTACAAGAAACTCCGCCAACTTGAATGATGGGTACAACAAAGTCCAAAGAGACAATAACCATTAACGAGAACATCAACGGTGATTCTATAAGCAACAACCAAGACATGGAGCTAGGCAGTTCTAGTAGAGTCGATACTTTTATTTTACTATGTATATTAGTTATAATTTATTTAATTCATAGAATTAACAAATACTTTAAGGACTACGTCCAAAAGAAATCGGTTGTACAAGTCTGAAAAAAAAAATAAATAAATAAATGAGTACATAAAATTCATATTTTCTTTGGAATCTATCGTTGGTAGGTTAGAAAGAATTATAAGTAATTACAAAAAATCAGGCTCTAGAGGAGATTTAGTATCCATTATAAAACTAAAGTTAGAAGAAATAGAATTACTGAAAAGAAAATTTTCAGATTTAATAGAAAGGAAATTAATTGATACAGATCAAATAGCAAAAAGCAAAAGCATTTTTCAAAAATATAACGCTGCCAAAAAACTTTTAGAGGAAGCATTGGAAAACAAAGTAATAGCAGATGACAAATCAAATAACTCAACAAACATGACAACTCAACAATTTAACTTAGAAATTGCTTTAAAGGTAATCCCACAATTCACAGGGAATTACAAAGACCTTAATTCATTCCTTACCATAATTGAATTGATCAACAATGGTTTGGCAGAAGACCAGAAGGCAATACTACTAAATTTCGTATGCAACGTAAAATTTAACAGCATAGTCAGAACATCATTAGGGACATCTGCATCAACAACGTTTCAAGAATTAAAAACGCTACTTTCTGGCAGGTATAAGACGACAAAAACAGTTTCACATATACAAGCTACCCTTAGCACTTTTTCACAAAAGAACATGAATGTGAATACATATCATGAAAAACTTTTAAATTTAATAGCCGAACTAAACGAACTCCAAATAGCAGAGATACAAAATTGCAATACTACACAGGCTAATACCATCAAACAACTAAATGAAAGTTATGCTTTAAATGTATTTAAAACCGGTTTGATTGGAGAACTTAAACCAACAATTTTTGCATCTAGACCAAAAAGTCTTGATGAAGCCCTACAGCTAGCCTTAGAATTAGAAAAAGAATTTTCTGGCAACAATGACCATGTCCTTTATTTTTCAAATAATGGGAATAGAAAAGACAACAGAAGAAATACGAACAATACCAATAGGAATAATAACAATAATAGAGGAAATACTTTTAACCCCAACAATAACCGCTATAGCAATAACAGAGCAAATAATAATAATAATAATATTACAACAATAACAATAACAACAATAACGGACAAACGAATGATTACGGTTACAATAACAATACAAACAGAAATTACGGAAGAAACAATTATAATAATTACAACAACAGAACAAATCAGAGAAATATTAATGGCATTAATAGAGCTAATACTCGTAACGGTCAAAATAACCGAAGAAATGTACACATCGTACAGGAAAACTACCAGATTCCGGATGTGAGTCAAGGAGCTGCACAAACCCACCATCCGGAGGAACAACAAGAAGATTAAATAATGTTTTTCAGATATCGAATAATTTAACCAATTTTATAAACTTAAACTTAGGCAAAAATGTAGTACTTACATTTTTAATAGACACAGGAGCAGACATATCTTTGTGTAAAATAAACAAATTAAAAGAAGACTCAATAAATATAAATAGGGAACAATCAAGTAGTTTCACAGGAATAACATCAGAGAAAATTAAATCTATAGGAACATCAGAACTAGGTTTTGTTATAAATGACATAAGCGAAAAACATACATTTCACATCATAGACGAAAATTTTCCAATACCAACAGACGGAATTTTAGGAAGAGATTTCTTTACGAAATTCTTATGTAAGATTGACTATGAAACATTTACAATAACACTTACTTTAGAAAATGAGGAAATTACAATACCCATGAAATCATGGATAAACAAAAGTTATTGCATAGAAGTAGGAAAACGGTCAGAAAGTATTCATCCTATAAATTTAGATATTAAGGAAGATAGCATAATTCTAAACAAAGAAATTCAACCAGGGATATTCGTCAGTAATACAATAGTACCAGGAAATGGAAATCACCATGTCAAAATATTAAACACAACGGATAATGATGTAGTTTTAGAAAACATTAATTTTGAAATAGAACCATTAAAAAATTACATTTTAGTAACCGAAGCATACAGACCAAAGAAAAGAAATGTTAATACAGAAAGATTTAAAAAGTTACTTGACATCTTAAAAATTGACGTTAATGACGAAAAAGCGAAAACGGAATTGATAAAAATCTTCGAATATTATCAGGATATTTTTCACTTGGAAGGAGAGACACTAACTTCAAATAATTTTTATACACAGAACTTAAGAGTTTCGGACAATACACCGGTATATGTATATTAAAAATTATAGATTACCGCACACACAATATGATGAAATAAATAATCAAACACAGAAATTATTAGATGATGATATAATAGAACCGTCAAATAGTGCATACAATTCACCTTTATTGGTAGTACCAAAAAAGAGCGAAAACGGAAAAGAAAAATGGAGACTGGTAGTAGATTTTCGACAACTTAACAAAAAGATAGTGAATGATAAATTTCCATTAACAAGGTTAGAAGATGTTTTAGATCGTCTTGGAAGAGCTAAATATTTTTCCACTTTAGATATGACAAGTTCATTCCATCAAATAAATTTAGACGAAGTTTCAAGGAATTTAACTGCATTTTCAACTAGTAATTGTCATTATCAGTTTAAAAGACTACCATTTGGTTTGAAAATTTCATCTAATAGTTTCCAAAGAATGTTAACAATAGCACTTAGTGGACTAGATTCCAAAGCATTCTTATACGTAGACGATATTATTGTATTTGGTTGTAGTTTAAAACACCACAATGAAAATCTTATTAGAGTATTTGAGCGTTTGTCAAAATACAATTTAAAATTAAATGCATCAAAATGTGTATTTCTAAAATCAGAGGTAATTTATTTAGGACACCAAATAACAAAAGACGGTATACGAACAGATCCTTCAAAACATAGAGCTATTGAGCAATACCCAATTCCAAAAGACAAAGACGAAGTTAAAAGATTTGTAGCATTCTGTAGTTATTACAGACGCTTCATAGAAAATTTCGCAGAAATCACAAAATGTCTAAATGATCAAACAAAAAAAGAAAAAAAATTTGAATGGACAGAAGAATGTTAACAAGCTTTCAACAAACTAAAGACAAAATTAATTAACGCGCCAATATTAAGATATCCTGACTTTGAACAACCATTTGTTTTGACTACTGATGCATCAAATTATGCATTAGGAGCTATATTATCGCAGGGGCAAATAGGAGAAGATTTACCGATATCTTATGCAAGCAAAACGTTAGGGAAACATGATTTAAATAAACCAGTAATTGAGAAAGAACTTCTTGCTATACATTGGGGTATAGAATTCTTTAGACCTTATTTATTTGGTAAAAAATTTATTGTGGTAACAGACCATAGACCACTTGTTTCACTTTTTTCTCATAAAAATCCTTCGTCAAAATTAACTCGTATAAGAATAGATTTATTAGACTATGATTTTGAAATTGTTTATAAAAAAGGAAAAATAAACACTAACGCAGACGCTTTATCTAGAATAAAATTAGATTCTGATATGTTAAAAAATATGATTCCTGTAGAAGATGATAGTAGTAAACCATCAAAAATTTTGGTAACAACACGTGGAATGAACGCAAAGGAAATTTCTAACAATGAAGTAATAAATAATAACATATCCCAAGGCCAACATAAAAATCATATGTGGGAATGTACATCTTTACAAGATATAAAGAATATTCGCGAATTAAAATTTAATATTATTAATACCGGTGAAAGAAATATAAAAGATGGACCTAAAGATGGTACCATAGAAAACAAAGATAACAGCTTTGTAATGAATATTAATGAAGATCTAGCAAAATACGTTTTGTCTCTAGAGAAATTGATTATTTATATGCATAAGCAGAATATAAAAAATCTCGCTTTATCATGCGAAGATAACATTTTTGAGCTTATATCAATTCAATATTTAAAGAAAACTTATAATGAGGTATACCAAAGAATATTGAAATCAAATAAATATAGAAATTTCGAACTAAATATCATATTATATAAACCTTTGCAATATATTACGAATAAGAAATCACAGATGGATATTATAAAAGAGTTCCACAATTCACCATTATCAGGACACTTCGGTATTAGAAAAACAGTATTAAAATTAAAACAACGTTATGTATGGAAAAACATGCGAAAGATGGTTAGAGATTACATTAACAAATGTGACAAATGCCTAAGAAATAAACAGACAAAACATATTAAAGAAAAAATGGTTATAACGGAAACACCTAACACAAGTTTTGAAACAATAGAAATAGATACTGTAGGACCTTTAAGAATATCAAATGGTTACAGATATATACTTACGTTGCAGTGCGAATTAACTAAATATGTAATAGCACACCCAATTGAAACGAAAGATGCTAGAAGGATTGCCAAAACATTAGTTGAACAGTTTATTTTAAAGTATGGATGTTTTAAAATCTTAAAATCTGATAGAGGTACGGAATTTAACAATGAATTGTTAAAAGAAGTTTGCAGTTTACTTAACATAAACCAAAAATTCTCAGCACCATATCTCCACCAATCCATAGGTTCTATAGAACGTAATCATCGTGAATTAAATGAATATTTATTAAAATTTGTAGATGACTATGAATGGGATAAATGGATACCATACTATACATTTGCTTACAACACGACACCACATCACAGGGTAAACAGAGATGACAAAAACAAAAAAAAATTGGACTTCGATCATATTTTATTTGTCATAAGTAAGCTTCGTGAAAAAGAGAAAACATTAGTGTGTTTGTTATGAAAGTAAACAAAACGAAAAGCAAAAAAAAGTTCAGTTTTTAGTGGAAAATGCTACATAAAAGCACGCTTAAATTTAATAAAATGTGATAATATTAAATATTTACGGCATATAATTCCAAAATAAAGTGATAAAACAATTTAGTGTGTGCTTATATACTCTGTATATTAAATTTATATACATACGTACATATATTCTGTAAATTTGCCAAATGGTGGTGATTTTTTGCTTACATACACACATACATACATACATACTTGATAAATTCTGATATTTTGCAGATGTATATAGTAATAAAATACAAACGATGAGTGAAAACCAACTTAAATTAATTAATTAATAATATTTTTAATGTAAATTATAGAAATATATGGATATTTTATTAGTTTTGTGATTTATAATTTTAATTTGGATACAAAGACAGCACAAAGAAAAAAACGAAAACGAAGGATTGTATGAGTGTATACAAATCAGTATGCTAAATCTTCCGTCTCGTGTCATCTCTGGTTACCCTGTGACCACATGTTAACACTGACTATTCACCTTTTGAATTAATATAAGGTAAACTAGCAACATTACCTACAGACAAAATACAAAACACAGATAAATGCTATGATATAGAAAATTACGCTAATGAAGTAAAAATCAGATTAAGAAAATCTTTAGAAAATGCTAAAAAAATAACAAACATAGCAAAACATAAATCAAAAGAAATTTATGATAAAAATATAAATAATAGTAACTTTAATGTAGGAGATTTAGTATTAATAAAACTAGAATCTAAAAAAAAAATCAAAGCCCATACAAGGGACCATATGAAATAATAAAAAGATTAGGAGTAAATTCTTTATTAAAAGTTGATAACTTGGAAAAGATTTATCACAACAATATACTTAAATTATATAAACCTAATGTAACAAATAGACAATAAGAAATAAAATTATAAAATAATAATAAGATATTTTTATATTTAACTATTTTTAATTTGTATTAAGTATACTCAAAGTTATTACAAACACAAGTATTTTTAAAGATTTAATTCATTTCATTTCAATCATAAATTCAATCTTAAGGGCAGAGGTGTAGTGTGTTTGTCAGAACGCATCACAACTACCTAAAAAGAATGCTTTTTTAGTTTGAATGAATTAATTGGTTTTTCTCAACATTCTACCCGAGCACTCAAAAGGTGCTTAGAAGAATTAAAACGTGTTGCAGGATAAATGAAATTAAACACATAATAATGTTCTGGCAATCGCATTTCGCCCAACAGTTGCGATGCGATATGAAATAGCATGATAGGTGTTCTGGGTTCACAATCGCAAGAAATTTTGCGACTTCAACTCGTAAGCAAGTACTGAAGTGAACTGATGTATTTTACTTAAGATGAAGTTTAAACTAACAATAAATCAATGCACAAATTAAACTAATATGTTTTCTTGTATATTTTGCAAAAAATAATAAAATTTCCAAACTATTTAAGTTAAAAATATTAACTTTAAAATGTTTCTTTTTTTTCACAATTTTCTGTGCCAATTTTTTTCTTCAGTACTGGCGATTGGATTTAAACAGCTGTTTTGATCTAAAAATAATAACAAAACGCGTGAACGACAGAACATGCATAAATAAGTTTGGCGATTTTCAAAACGCATGCGATTTCATATTCATGCGAGTGTCAGAACATGGGCGATAGACTGTGATCAAAAGTAACGCATAAAACCGGCCATCAACCGCCACTGTCAATTCGAGCCGTTGCCAGACACATCGGTTTCTTAGTGCTCTTTAGATCTTTAAAATTTTTAAGGAAATTTTCGAATTTAAGTTGCATCTTTGGCAACTTATTTCTTAAAATAACAGCTGAATTGCAATTTTCCATTATTGGGCAGTGTGAATAAAATGGTAGTTTATATTAAATAGTACTAAGTACTAGCACTAGCTTTAACTTTTCAGTACTAGCTATGTTGAAAAGTATAAACTACAAAAAGTGTGAATAAATCTTTGCTAGTACTACGTAGCTAGTACTGAAAAGTGATAGCTAGTACTGGAAAATTAAAATATATGCGGCTGAAAAATCAGCTGATAGAAACTGTTTGGGAGTTGCCTCTGTTTAAAAAAAGCTATTTTTCTTATAAGTTCTAAGCAAAACTTGTGGTAAAACATTTTGGCAACACTATGTTTGTTTTGATAATTTGATTATTTATTATCACGATGGGCGACGAAAATAGCGCGAAATTTAAAAATTCGCAAGTGCCGTCAGTGAGAGTGGCAAAAAATAATGCCTTGTTTTCACTCCATGAGGAGTATTTGGAACAGTTTAACCAGGAAATTAGTTACAATTGGTCAATTGAGAAAACAAATTTAAAACATGAGGAATGATCATAATTCATTAATGCAGTCATCATATTTAAATAAAAACAAACGACAATGCGCTTTTTAACGAATAAACCAACAATAAACTTATTTCCAGCACCTCAATGACATGCTTACAAAAATTCAAGTTAAAACTAGTAATTTAAAGTACTTACTAGTTTTTATTCTCACATATTTTCAGCAAACGCTGGAAAAACTAGCTTGTGCTAGACTGCAAAAAGCACTAGCTTTATCTAAAAATTTTATTCACCTCAAAACTAAACTTAAAGATTTGCTAGTTTCAGCTAGAACTACATTTTTATTCACACTGCCCATTGTGTATTCAACTTCTTTTAATGCATTATGCATTAAACACATCGCCACAGCAGGCTACCAACTACCATCTGTCAAAATTAGAATACATGTGTGCATATGAGAATGATTATATTGATGCACCGATTCAATACGTGTATTATGAATGTTGTAGTACGGATCCCATATGATTGATCTGTATTCCAAAATACATAGGTCTAACGAGAGACACGTACAGCTGTTATGTAATATAAGGGTCTGATAACTCTTTAGCCCAACGCTTTATGAAAGCAAGAACTCCACTTGCCTTATTAAAGGTTGTAGTATTATTAAGTCAAAACTCGATGTATTTTTAAATTACCATATAAGTTTTATTTTAATTCAATATATTTTACAAGTATCTTTTTTATAATTCAGATGGATCTTTCTCGATCAAGAAAAGAAAAACGTGTGTCTCCGGAAGCACAGAGTTGTTTTTATTCTGACAAGTAAAGGGTTGCCATGTTTATACTACAATGGTGAAAGTTATATGGGAAACAAAACTTAATTTTATTTAGAATCAACCAACTCCAACAGATGACCTCCCAAACATTAGTTTACGGCAATGAGATTACTTCTTGAAAAGCGCATGCATTTGCATTTTTTTAAAATTCAACTCCATCATGTTGTGTTTACACCATACGAAAAAGTTGTTAAGATCACTTTGCAGATAAACGTGATCAGTAAAATCATTAAAAGAGTAAAAATTTTAACATCGTCAGCGTACATCAGTATATTGGCAAAGTTCACAACGTTTTGCAGATCGTTAATAAATAGTGAAAACAGAATCGGTCCAAGATGACCTGCCGAATGGTTTGCTTTCTCCCCATTAAATATGATCCTATCCAGTTTATGCTGCGACGAGTTAGTCCTAACAAATCCAATTATGTAAGAAGAAGCTTTTTTTGGAGTAAATGCATAATTGACTTAAATCAAGTATTTTCCCGAAATCATTGCAGACACAATTCATTTAATAGAGGGCTAATCCAGAAATGTAATTTAAGGCCGTGCCGCAGTATCCTACACAATCGTACGATTAAGTCACAGGAAAATGTTGCAGAAATCTGACCGACTTTAAAAAATCGTTTCAAAATGGTGTTGTAGGTGCCACACTATAATACAAATCTGATGCCAAAACATCTGGTTGACAATAAATACTCCTCTGATCGCATGAAAACTATCATTTTATGAAAAATTTCATAAAATTTTACAAATCGCACGACTTGCCAAAAAATCTGTCACACAGTTGAATTTTTAGTCCAAACTACCATAAATTTTTAGCACACATGTCATACTTTGCAAATCGCGCGACTGTGTAGGATAGTGCGGCACGGCCTTTAGAAACTCATCATGACAGTTATTATTTTTCACCGGAATTAAATATGGTGTATCAGGTGTACATTTCCATGAAATTGACAGTAGATTGAAATCACCAACAGCAAAAATAGTCATTTATATCAGCAAGTAAAGCAACCGACTTAATGAACATGTGTTGACTAAACAGAAAGATCAGAGTCCGGCGGAATATAGGAACAAGTCAAGTAAATTTTTTTATATTTCAGTTTAACAGCGACAGCGACAAATTCAATTTTAGAAGGATCAGTTACAATGACTTCTGATGGGTATAAGCATGAGACAGCAATCAGAACTCCATCACCTCTTTTTGCAGCACGATTATATCTATAAATTTGATACATATATATTGCAAAGAAATTCAGCATTAAAAACGTCATCATTGAGCCAGCTTTCAGTATAGATAATTACATCATACATAAAATCATAACTATTAATATAAAGAGTAGACAATTTAGTATTCAAGCCATAATATTTAAACAATCTTTATTTACACGATCCTTGGAGATAATTAGTTTTTTGGGACCGATAAATCTAGTCCCAACCTTTTCTGTTTTAAATTGAGTTTTTTTTATAAACAGGACATCCTTTGCTATCGTCGTATGATTTTCGTCAAGGCTTAAGCTTAGATCCCACTATCGGCACAATGTACCGATTTTCGTCGGCTCACTAAAATTATAAGTAATAAGCTAAATTTGCATTATTTGTCAACTAATTTATATATAAGACATAATTCCATCACACTGCATTGGTAGTAAAGCCATATAGACTTATTCCGGAATTAAATGAGAAATAATGCAATTTTGGTTTAGTAATTATGACTTTATTGCAGTGAGCCGACGAAAATCGGTACATTGTGCCGATAGTGGGATCTAAGCTTTAGATTTAATCTTATATTTTCTTTGTTACAATTAACACATTTCCTCAATATCTCCTTTGTACAATCTTTACTTTTGTGGTTAAAATGGCATTTAAAACATATTTATTGCTTTATTTCGGCATTCGTTTGCTTTATGATTATACCCTTGACAATTATAACATTGCATTATATAAGTACCATCAAATATCCTACATATTTCCCATCCAACATTTAATCTTTGCATCCGCATCTTTTTATGATATGTTTCATTATCAACTTTTAATTTTGCATTGTATACGGACTTATTAAATCTTTTGGTCTCGAAACATTTTACAATTACAACTTTACTGCATTTCATTACCTCATTTTGATTTTTTAATTTTTCTAACAATTCATTTTCATTTAATAAAAAATTCATGTCCGTTATTATTACATTCATCTCGTTATGTTCAGGAATCTTCACAACATAGTTTTCAATTATTTCGTTCTGAATTGCGGTTCTTATCTTTTCCCGTTCGTCCATATTCTCGCTCTGAATAACTAACGTACCATTTCGTCGGCTTTCAACATTTCTGATTCTAAAATTCTTTGGATCCACCATTTTATACAGATCTTCATTAGTCTTATTGACAGTTTGTTTTTCCCTCGGTTTTATAATTAATGGGATATTTTTAGACACATCTGTCATCTTAAAGAGTGTTGTCCCCAAAAATCCCCATTTTAAAACTGGAAATCCCCAATTTTGTCCCCAATAAATATATTTACACTAAGCATCATAAAAACATTTTTTTTTATTAATTTTATTACATACATTTATTTAAGTTAGTGCATTCGTATGTGCTCAATGGAACTTTTGAATCCATACAATATTTTAAAATTCCATACACGGAATCAAATTTATTCTTTTCTCTATGCTTTCGAGTTGTAAATTTATAAATAATTCAATATATTCCATACTCTCAGTGAATATTTTAAGCATTTCTGTTGCTAGTACAGTAAATAATCTAAAAAAAAAATTGTTTGAACTCCTTTTGCTTGTATTTCTTAAAATTGTTGTTGCTGATTTTTTCATATATAACTTTATTTTTGTTTTCAAACTCACGTTTCCATACAGGCTTTTTACTTCTTCAACGCTTTTTTCGCAGAATTTTTGCGTGTTATCCATCTTTTTGAATCTTGTATCATACCTTTTTTCAAGCGCTTCTAATAATATATTTATTTCATTTTAATTTTGTTTCATTTTTCTGAACGGGCTATTATGCCACTTTCGCCTCTAATCGCCGATCTGCATTTACTGCCCTCAGTCATATTATGGATTTAAAAACAAATGTTGTTATAATGTTGTACTTGTTCTAGTATTAAGACCCCTATTGTACACGCAAAGTTAACTTTGCAAAGTTTTTATTCAGCTGGAAGAAAGACAGAAGTGGAAAGTATTCTCCTCTCTGTCTTACCCTAAGGGAACCCTAGTCCCCCCAGGTGAAAAGTGCCCGTTTAAAAATTATTTTTGTTAATTTCTTATCAGGACCTACCTGTGTACGAAATTTAAGCTTTCTAGCTCAACTAAAAGTGCCCCATACAAAAAAGGGGCATGATTGTCCCCCCAGATGAAAAGTGCCCGTTAAAAAATCATGTTCGGTAATTTCTCATCACTACCTACCTGTGTACCAAATTTCAGCTTTCTAGCTATACTGGAAGTGTCCCATACAAAGAAGGGGAACCCTAGTCCCCCGTGGGTGGAAAGTGCCCGTTTTCAGATTTTTCTTGCTATTTTCTCACCAAGACCTACCTGTGTACCAAGTTTCAGCTCTCTAGCTTTACTGGAAGTGCCCAATAATATTGATGAGTCAGTGAATATGTACTAAAATATGGACTTTTCACACCTTAATATCTCGGGAAGCTTTTATGGTAGAAATTTAACCTGTGAGGTCACCTCTGTGGGGAGACCTTATATTTAAAGTTTCATTATTTTATGATCAGGGGGAGCAAAGTTATGAATGGTTTCGTGCAAATATACACTGTTACAATGTTAATTTGCAACTTATTTTCCGGAATTGAAACTCATAAGACAATAGGATTAATCTAACCAAAGCAAACAAATGTGGTAATTGCGGCGGAAACCACACTGCCAACTAAAGGGGTTGCCCTCTTTATTCTCTTTTTAAGAATTCATCAACCAAAAAAACCAATGCTACTCCCGCTCAACCTAAAACCCCTATTAACTATCCACAGTTACCTCAACCGTCCACCAGCCAAAATCAATTTTCAAACATTTTCAAGTCTAACGCGACTAGTGCTCAACAACAAGCTAACAACAAATTTTCATACGCTAGTATTTTAAAAAGCAATCAGAGTACGGCGCAAAAAACCGTAAATGTAAATGAAGATTCGGGGTATAATTTTAGTGGTATTGAAGCCTCAATTGAGAGCTTAATACAAACTGTAAACACATTTACTCTCAACATGTCCTGTATGATGCAGGAAATGTTGAAAATGCAGTCTACCTTGTTGCAGGCTGTACTAAGCAAACCATGAACTTAAAAATCTGTTTTTGGAACGCAAACGGCATCTGCCAACATAAAAACGATGTTATGCTTATCTCAGAAACTCATTTGACATCTCGAAGCTGTTTCAGAATTAGTGGATATAATTTTTACGACACCAAGGATCCCCGTGGCAGAGCTTGTGGTGGTTCGGGAATCCTAATAAAAACGCGAATAAAACACCACCTGTTGAATGATTTTTGCGAAGATTATCTTCAAGCAACGAACATCTGCATCGAAACTTACTATCAAGAACTTGTAATATCATCTGTTTATTCGCCCCCCAGATTCTCAATTACCGAGAGTCAACATACGGCTTTTTATAAATCACTGGGCCTCCGTTTTCTAGCAGCTGGCGACTACAATGTTAAACACACATTTTGGGGTTCACGTTTAATCACACTTAAGGGACGAATTTTATTCGACACAATATCTAAAATGGGTTTGAATGTAGTTTCACGTGCACAGCCAACATATTGGCCAACAGATCGACAAAAATTCCTGATGTTATCGACTTTGGAATTGTGAAAGGCGTGCCCAGCGAGATGGTTGAAGTTGAAGCTTCTTTGGACTTATCTTCAGACCACTCGCCTACTATTGTCACTATTTACTCACACACAACATGTGATTTAGCGACGACATCTGCACGTATTAACTGGCTGAAATACAGAAAATATCTGAGTGCTCATTGCTCGGAAAAAATGCCGCTGAGAACACCTTCAGACAAAGACGATTCTCTCAGGTTGTTTGAAGCGCATGTTAAACAAGCTGCTTTTAATGCTACTTCAAATGAAATAAACCAACCAGTGAGATTTAAAAATATTTTTTCTGTAGATATAGAAAGGCTATTGACTGAAAAACGGAGAGCTCGACGAGAATGGCAGCGCTACAGATCGCTCCAGCTAAAATTAAGGCTTAAGGAATGTACCAAGGACTAAAAAGGCCGGTGATATGCAAACCCCCATTACGAGCCCCTAATGGTGGTGCACTTTTGATAAACAAAAGTATTCACTTCGCATATTTCTGCTGATATTGTTGAACTGCCACCAGTCGTCTCTTTACCAGAAATACCGATGAGATTTAAGATGACGGAGATTGAAAATACTATTACTAGTCTTAACACCAGAAAAGCCCCAGGTGTCGACAAAATAAGCAACAAAATGCTTCAAGAATTACCTTACACTGCAAAAAGAAGGAAGGTTTCGCTAATTACTATGATACCAAAGCCCGGCAAGGATCATACAAAGGTTGAATCCTATCGGCCTATTAGTTTACTGTCTAACATTTCAAAACTATTTGAAAAGCTGTGTATGAGCAAGCTGATGTCTATAGTGACTAGTAATGGTTGTATTCCAGATCATCAATTCGGTTTTCGCAGACAACATAACACAATTGAACAAACTCACAGACTTGTGAATGTTGTTAGAGACACTTTTGAAAAAAAGAAATACTGCTCTGCGCTCTTTATTGATGTCTCACAAGCTTTCGATATAGTATGGCACGAAGGTCTTTTCAACAAACACAAAATCTACCAGCAAACATCGTAAAGCTGTTAAAAAGCTATTTAATGGAACGTAAATTTGTAGTTAGGGAAGGCAATTTTTTAAGCCCTCCGCAGTCGATTGAAGCCGGAGTCCCTCAAGGCAGTATCTTCGGACCCTTACTTTATTTAATATATGCCTCTGACTTACCGTTAAGCAGTAACATTCATACATCAACATTTGCGGATGATACAGCCTTTCTAAGCGTTCACGAAAATCCTGTAGAAGCTTCCCGCAACTTACAAGAATATATATCCAAACTGGAAAAATGGCTCAAACAATGGCGTATAAAAGTTAACGAGCAGAAATGTGCACACGTCACTTATACGTTGCGCAGGGAAACATGCCCGCCTATAAAAATTAACACCGAGACTATACCACAACACACGTAGTCAAATATCTAGGCGTTCATCTTGATCGTCGTTTAACATGGAAATGGCATATAGACGCAAAGTTAACACAAATGAAACTAAAAGCAGCCCAAATGAATTGGCTTATTGGAAGAAACTCTATACTAAGCCTTGACTGTAAACTTCTCTTATACAACGCGATCCTGAAACCAATATGGTCCTATGGAATCCAGTTATAGGGCACTGCCTCAGCATCGAATGTCGAAAGAATTCAAAGGCGACAGAATAAAATCCTAAGTACAATAACAGCAGCCCCCTGGTATGTCAGAAACCATCGAATTCATAAAGACCTAGACGTTCCGTTGGTGAAGACAGTATTTTAAAAACACGCGAAAAAATATATAAAAAAACTTGAGTTGCACCCAAATCCACTTGCGCGCAATATTCTTCATTATAGAGGCCCCACCCGGCTGAAAAGAAGGGATACTCTTTTTCTCAGCCGTTCACGAGAGATGTAAAACAACAAAAATTAATCGTTGAAATTAAAAATTTTGTTTAGCATTGGCTAAACTTATATTTAATATTTTTTAGATTTAAGATTTGAAAAACTTATTGATAATTTAATTTATAATTAAAGATTCCATAAATAATAAAATTATCAAGAAAAAAAAATAGGATTAATCTTAGTTATTAATTTTTCTTTATTTACATTTTAAATGTTATTACTTAGACTAATTTTTATTTGTTTTATAACCATCTCAGGGAGCCGCTTGTTAGGCTGGTCTTTGATCAGGTTTTTTGGTTAGTTGTTATACGTTTGATGATGATTCCCGAACTGCCTCTGTTGTCAATATCAACCCACCTTTTATACCTATCGATGACTGTTGATGTTCGCTGCCGCCAGCGTGGTTGTTCCCGCAATATTGCTGAGTGTGCAATTTTTAGCAATTATATGCAACCTCAGCATATAAGCGTGGAACTTCCAGCCGATTGCGGTTCTCACGATATTGCCATATCAGCAGTATGTATGCAGCGCATGTTTTTGCTGAAGGTTCGCAGTTTACCATTAAGGTTCAATTAGACGTGACTTAACCATAACCATAGAAAACAGCTGTTCAAACCAAACTTATGAAGAACAATGTATTTTGTTAGAGGTGACTTGACATAACGCCGTAGCAATAACCATAACCATAGAAACCAATTGAATTTTGGTTTTTCGCCATTACCGTAAGCCGCTGTTTGCTAGTTTGATTTTTTTTTTTTCCTTTTTTAATTTTATGTACATACATATTATTTGGTAAGTAAGATTAATATTTTTGTTATTAGCTTATTTTATTTATTAAAATTTTTAAGCTAACAAAATGGATGACGGAAAGCTTGTGGAAGCCGTACGAAACTGCCCGTGCCTATATGATAAAAGTGATCATAGCTTTAAAGACCGGGAAAAAAAGAGACGGGCTTGGTGGGAAGTCGCCAAAATTTTGGATGTTGATGGTAAGTAATAAGCAATTTGTTATTACTATAATAAAATATATATGTATTTTTAAATTAGAAAACACTGTTATGAAGCGATGGGGAAACCTAAGAGAACGTTTCACGAAAGAAATAAGGGGCTCACGAAATGCCTCAGGAAGTGGTGCTTGCTTGGGAAGGCCGTGGGCGCTTTTGGAAAGCATGCAGTTTTTGAAAGGGCATATTATTCCCCGTCCGTAAGTAAAATTAATTGTAAGAAATAATCGCTAATGAAGGTATGTACTTATATTTATGTTTACTTTTACAGAATGAGACAAAATTCGCCAGCTGATAAATGTAGCATTTTGGAATGTGACATAGGAGAAATGACGGACGTGTTTTCTGAGTTGCCATCGACAGCACCGATTTCACCCGCGCAGTCAGCGGTACTTTCCACAGCGCCGATTTCACCGCAGTCAACGATACTCTCCTCAGCGCAGTGTAGCTCAATGGAGTCTGCGTCATCATCATCATCGAGGAAAATAAACCGACGAGCACAATTGGATGAGTTAGACACTACCATACTGGAAACAGTTAAAACTTTCCAAGAGGTTTGTGCACGAAAAGCTCGTCGGGAAGAAGTAAGTCCGGAGATAAGTGGCTTTGGGACCATGATTTCTTCAGCCATTTCAAAAATGCCAACCAAGACCCAGGCTGAAGTCATGCGCCGTTGTACGGAGATCGTCATGCAGGCACAAATAGATGAGCCATGACTGTTTTTTATTTAATATTATTTATTTGTATTGTTTTTTTTTATTCTTTATTATTTAAAAAAAAATACTGAAAGCCTGAAATTGAATTTACGTACTTTTTATTTTTAATCAATATTTATTTATCCAGTGTTTATCTAGTGCAAAGAGTCAAATGAAAGACTGAGATTGAATTTACGTACTATTAATTTTTATTTTTAATCAATATTTATTTATGTATGTATGTATATTTAGTTTTTGTTTTGTTTTTTTTTTGTTTTTGTTATAAACTTACATGTAGTCTTTAGGTTAAATAAATAAAATGAATTCATTATATATTTTGTTGTTGAATACTGTTAATAAAAAAAATAATTTAGCAATACAAATTCATACTTTTTGTTGGTACATATGTATGTACATAATTTTTATTCGACATGGTTTTGAAAAGACACTGCACCTTCGTTCAAAAAATAATTTGTGAGGAATAATCTATAGTCGTACGCACTATTACGACCCCTACGTCTAAATGTTTGTACAGACCGCAATGGCCCTCCATGTGGTCTCAGTTCACTTCTCCAATCAGCACTTCTTCCTTCTCCATCGGTGTAGTTATCTGGGCAGTACCAACGTTTAGTATCGTGCAGCATTATAAAATTATGGAGTACCAAACATGCTAGGACAATTTTTTCGGCATTCTCTGGATGAAACTCCATTGTTGTCCTAAGCACTCTCCATCTTGCCGTCAAAATTCCAAACGCATTTTCTATTACACGTCGAGCACGTGATAGCCTGTAATTAAAAATACGTTCGGCTCTTGTTGTGTTTACGCCTGGATAGGGCTTCATGAGATTATTTTTTAAGGGTAAGGCACAATCACCAACAAAATAATGCGGAAAAGGTTCTGATGTTGAGGGAAGTGGAGTTTTTGGTGGCAGTGGTAACCGATTTTCCAACAGATCTTCCCCAAATCTTGTTACCTGAAAAACGCCTCCATCACTTTCGCTTCCGTATGCTCCAATGCTTACAGCGGTAAACGTGTATTTAGCATCGCATGCCGCTAACAATACGATGCTGAAAAACTTTTTGTAGTTGAAGTACATGGAACCTGATTTTAGTGGAGATTTAATTGCAATGTGCTTTCCGTCAATAGCACCTACGCAGTTTGGCATGTTCCACATTTGAGCGAAATCGGTGGTGATGTCTTTGTACTGTTGCTGGGTCGGTTCACTCAAATATATTGGTGAAAGCGTTTTCCAAATGGCATCACATGTCTCCAATACAATATTTCTTGCAGTGGTTCTTCCGATTTTGTAGCTCCAAGCTAGTGTCTTAAATGGGGTTCCGTATGCTAAGTAACTAAAAATATCTCAATTTATTTAGTGAAATATTTTATTATTTGGAAAACTTACAGAAGTGTAATCGATATGCGTTCTTCGGCATGAATTGTTTCCTTGAATTTATAGACTGACGAAGTCATTAATTTCAAGAAAATGTCGTACAGCTGCCGGGGCATTCTCGTGTGTGCAAAAAGTTCTTCTTCATCCTCCTCTTTTATTTTCAGGAACGTCTTCTGTAGTGCGATTCAGTATGAAATTTTAAAGACAATTGTTTGGTTAAAAGTAGTTAACCTTAAAATAAACGCTTTTGTTATTCAGTAACACTTTTTTAACAATTGACGTTATCTTCAAGCGTTTTCTTGAACAGCTGTTTCGTTAAGTAAACAACAGCATTCTTTTAGTGGTTTATTTTAACAAAGTAAATTTTTTTTTTTTAATATAATGGCTTTTGAGTATTTGGCATTAAATTTAACACGGAATGAGCCAATGATAAATGCACCAACAGTAAATCGTCGTCTTCTCCGTGATGTAGACAGTGCTTTTCATTTAACAGCTGCAGAGTTTCAAAAACTCTACCGATTGACTCCAGAATTGGCTGAAGATTTAGTTTTTCAGCTTGATGGCCAATTAAGAGGGTCGAGGATAATCTACTGAGAAAAAGGTAAATTGTGGAACATTGAAGGTAATTTGAAATATCAGCTAATAGATTTGTATTGCAAGGTGCTAGCAGCTTTGCGATTTTACGCAACTGGTTGCTACCAGCGGCCTGTAGGAGAACAGTAGGGAATATCCATGAGCCAGTCATCCATAAGTCGATGCATACATGGCGTAACTAATGCTATCAACAATTGCATGTTTTTTAAAAACGTGAGGTTTCCAATGACCCAAGTTGAGCGACAAGCTGCAAAGGAAACTTTTGCTTCAGCTCCCTCGTCTTTTGTAAGGGGCACTATTGGAGCTGTGGATTGTACCCCAAAAAGTCATGAGGAGGCTTATGTCAATCATCATGGTTACCATTCTCTCAATGTACAAATGGTAAGAATAAATTACATATGTACATATGTATTTGGTTTCCATAATCATTTGCTAATACTTACAGATATGTGATCCAAATTTAAAAATACTAAACGTAAATGCTAAATATCCGGGAGCACGACATGACTCATACATAGGGAGTTGCTCTGCAGTGCGAAGAGTCATGCAAAGGAGTTTTGAAAATGGAAACCATAATATGTTTCTGATTGGTATTTTTCATCATAGAAATCAACCTTAAACTAATTGTATTTAAAATAACTACAAAATATCTACAGGTGATTCCGGATACCCATTGGAACCATGGCTGATGACCCCTTTACCAAATCAACCAGAGATGAGTCCCAAATTTCTTTGCAATGAAGCAGTGTGCTAGGCTCGCAACCCTATTGAAAGACTCTTTGGTGTTCTTAAAGGCACTTGGCGATGTTTATCACAACAAAGAATGCTGTTATATGATCCTGAAATTTCTGGAAAAATAGTTAATGCTTGCGCAGTATTACACAACATTCATTTAGAAGAGCATAGGAACATATTTAATAATGAGATCTACGAGCCTCAAACAGGTAGTCTTTTGGAAATCCAAAATGCACCATCATCAACAGCAAAGCGCGTTCAAGACCGACTAATTGCTAATTTTTTTACCTAAATAATATATGTATGCGTGTATAAGCTGTATTTAAAAAATTTTAATTAATAAATTGAAAATAAAATGCCAAGTTATACAAAAAAATTCATTTATTTATCACATTCGGTTGACAATAACTAAAAATTAAAAAAACAATTCTTAAAAACTAACAATGGTTTTAACAAAAACGATTTTTAAAAAAATAAAAAATAAACAACAAAAACAATTCTTAAAAAACTAAAATAGGAACTTCATATATGTACATATGTATATAAATTCTTATTACAAAAAAAACCAAAACAATTCTTAAATAACTAAAAAAAGGAACTAAAGCAAAACAATTCTTAAAAAACTAAAATAGGAACTTCATATATGCAAATATGTATGTATATAAATTCTTATTACAAAAAAAACCAAAACAATTCTTAAAAAACTAAAATAGGAACTTCATATACTTATATAAATACTTATTACAAAACAAAAACGGAACTTCATACATTAAAAAACTAATAAAAACTTGATGGAATGCATCGGCCACATGCTTCAGCCCTTCTCCCATCGTTTTAATTGCCTCAGCCATTACTTTGGTGTTTTCAACATTCTGCTTGCTATTTTCAACATTCTGCCGATTACTTTCAGCCAGCATCTATTAAAAAATGATATGTATTAAAAAGTATATTTAGTACATACATACATTAAAAATACCTCTAAAGCAATAGCCTGTCGTTTGGCTATTTCTAAAAATTTGTCCCGCGTGTCGTCCTCCTCCAATCTTTTCCTCTTCAGGCATCTACGCGGGGTCTTCGGTGTTTTTGGAGTTTCCACATCGAACTCGTCTCTTGATGATGCCTTTATTTCAAGCATCACGTCCTCGTCACCATCTTCCAAACGCAGTTGTAATTCCTTACAATGAAAACAATTGTAAAAAAGGTATAAGAAAATTTATTTAATTTGAACTTACCTCTTCCAATGGCACATTTTCTGCGACGAATTCATTACCCTTGATATAATCGGTCCCAATCAAAGATACCACCCTCCTCTCTAGCTCCGAAACTGGTTCCTGGTTGATGGGCCTATTTCCGGTAAGAGCTTGTTGTCGTCTACGATCTCGCACTTTCGTACTTGTGCGACTTTTTAAGTCTTTTCATACCTTTTTGTACAAATTTTATTTAGCCAAAATTTCATATCTAAACCAATGTTTACTTACCGAATGCCACTGCTCAACAGTTTTCAATGCTCCACCAGCACTGTTAAGCTTTGCTGATAGCTCACTCCACTTCTTCTCCTGTTCATATTTGCCGTGCATCTTAGCAAATTTGCCTGCAGCTAATCCCGGATTTTCAACTAAAAAGTCTACCATGAGACTTAGCTGCTCTGCTGTGGCGCGGCTTCGCTTCACGTTTGCTGTAGGGTTCATTCTGAAAACAACACATACATACATATGTACATTTAATAATTTAGAAGTAATAATATTACATTATAAATACTTACTTTGTCCAGAAATAAAAAAATAGCTTAAAAATTAAATAAAAGCGTCTGCGCGCAATGTAAGAATATTTTATTTGTATTCTCTTTTGTGCTTTTCGTTATTTTGACATATGGTTTAGCAGAGATGCCACTTGATTTCAATTTTTAACCAGCAGTGTTAACAAGGTGTTACTGAATCGCACAATCGTTAATGCAAACAGCCACACAGGCGTTATATATTAACAGATAACGAATCTTTAAAAGTTACTGAATCGCACTACTGGTAGTATCCATTTTGGAACCAATCCCTATTAATTGGTCGGACTCGCCATCGTCGTCTGCACTTTAATTTCCTCCTTTTGGCGTATAATGAAATTAAATTTATGAATAAATTATCAATCTCTTCGTCACTGTTCATAGTTTTATTAAATTTATTTTTGCACTTTGAAAATGAAAAATGACAGACAGCTGTTTATGGTTATGGCACCACTAATAGGCAAATTAAATTTTGTTATGGTTAAGGTTATGGTTATGGCTATGGTTTTATGGTAAGTCACGACTAATTAAACCTTTAGTTGGTGACTGCTGAGTGTCTGTCGACTTGGTACGATTGCTGCGTCACCAAGGAAAAAATATGATATGATATTGCTGGTGAAATACTGAGGTTTTATTGACTTTGTAGTTGTCATTGGCGTTTTAGTGATTCCCCTCTTTTCAACGGAACTGGCCATTCCGTCCATGTATGTGTTGTATTATCGTATATAGGTTTTCGGTTGTGTGAGGTTGATAGATATAGGCTGCTGTTGATGATTGTTGGATTCTTCATTGTTGTTGGGATGTTAATTATTGGTTGATTTTGAAACCCGGGTTAATATTTTTAATCTTATTACTAACAATTTTTTCTTACGTATACTTATAAAAATTTCTTTTCTTAGATATTAAAAAAAATTTTATTACTCTTATTTTTAATATGTATATATCTCTTTTAAGCTATTAACCATAGATGTAAGATGCAAGTTTCTACATGAAACTATTTTGAAAAAGTTTTCTATGGTAATAATTCTTGGTTTTAAAATGTCCCCTTTTTATATTTTATAATTAAATTGAATCACTAACAAGAATAGGAGTTTAGAAAATATTTTGGATTGTTATACTCAACCAGTTACAGGATTTTATTTATATGAATTCAAAAATTTTTTACATATATTTGCTTATTTCGTTTTTTAATTCTAATTATTTTGATCAAAAATTTTAATTTTCAAATATTTGTTATTTGTTTGTTTAATTGTCTGTTTGTTTATTTCTGAGTTTTATAAGTTAAGTTTGTATCATTATTTGGTTGGTTTTTTACTTTTGTATATATTTCTTTTAATTAATTATTACCAGTCGAGAAGAGTTGTTTTAAAAATATAATTCTTATATTTTTCGACTTTAGATTGAATGTAATCATGATAACTTTTTTGAAGAGTGAAGAACAGATTGTATTTTGTTTAACATTTTTCATAAATTTATTATAATTCTGTAGAAATATAATTCCAATTTTTCTTAATCTATCTTTACGATTGTAAATATATATTTTATTTTCTCTATTAAAAATTTTCGGCCTTAATACAAGTCTTGATTGTTAATTTACAGGACAATATTTACAGGTATTTAAAGAAATTATTAACTTTATTTTTTATGTGGCAGTTTTCTCTTAAAAAAAATTAAGTAAGATATTTTTCTTAATAACGTAAGTACTAACTAATAGAAAAATAAGATCTTCTGCCTACATATAGAGATTGTAAAAATGTTAGTTTAATCTTTTTCGATTCAAGTTATTTTCAAAATTATCAATGAAATCATTTATTGAACATAGGAATTTTGTAAATATGGTTCATTGATAATTAGTTACATACAAACATATGTATGAATGTGTATTGTTATGTTTATTTTCCCTTTTTTTTTTTAATTTTGAAATAAAATTTTTTAAACTGATTTGTAAAATGAGTACGAAAAAATTCCACTTCATTTTTGCATTTTACAAAATTTCAACTGATTGAAGCACTTTTTTTTTATTAAAAAGTGAGTTCAGTTGCATTTGTTAGTGTTTTGTTAGTGAAAGAAATTTAATACTTTTGTTGTTTCTGTTGATCTAAAATAAAAATTATTCATACGCGTATAATTATTTTCAAATCAACAACAAACAGAAAAAAATCCGAAAAGTTTTTCATTATTGTTACTGTTTGCATATCCACATGCACACATATACGTACATATACATATGCACATACATACGTACATTAAATTATGCAGTTTGATTCAGTTGTCATTGGCCGTGAAATTGTCTGGCAAAATTTTGCTGTGGAATCATGTTTCACAGCCAATTACTCAATTACAGTCATGCAAAAAAAAATCAACTAAATTTCTCAATTGGTAAATTTTTCTCGCTATGTTATTATTTGTGCGCTGTACCAATTGAGAACAATAGTCAGCATCATTTGAACAATCACTTGTTTTCATGTCCGTCACATTACTTTTGAAGTCCAGTGCATCCCACACAATAGATTAGGAGAACATAAAAACTGCATTAATGCATCTTAGATTCAAACATCTACAGTCGCAAGCATGTGCAAACATTAAAAATGCTTGCAATTGCTTTACGTGTTTCTTACTATGCGGTATCAAGTGTAAAATGTTACAATTTATATTTAATAAATTTGTAATTTTAATTCAATTATTAATTTCGTTCGTTCGGTAATGTGGGTAAGTGGAAAGTTTAATTAAAATCAAGTGCGTGTTTTGTAAAAGCTTTATACAAATACAAACCCGAGAAAAAAAAATTGTTTCATGAAGTGACAAAAAGTTTTCAATAAATTGAAAAAAAAACAAAATCCACGGTTACCTAATTTTCCTTTATAAAAATTGAAAACCCAAAAAAATACATAGAAGTGCCCGAGTGTATTGAGAAACTGCAATACCAGTAACCCAACAGAAACCACCAAACACACTCATGCAGAAAAAAAAACGTAAGTAAATTAACTTTTTGTTTTTATTTTAACGGAATTTTATTCAATTTAAATTGTATTTATTTGTATTTTGTAAAATCTAAAGACTGCTCTGGAAAATTGTATCCGTGGTTTGTTGTATACTACTCTATATTCTTCTTATTGTTAATTAAAAAACAAATTTTTGTGTTCTTTGCTTGTTGCGGCTTCTAACTAATCTGTCTGCTTAATTTTATTTTTAGAAAAGTATCCGTTGGTCGATTTGAAGGTGATACCGGGTCAGTAGCGTTCCATCCTTTTTTTAACCTTTTCCTTTTACTAATTATTTTGCTTCTTTCAGATCCTTGGACGTCAACCTATGAAAGTAATTGGAAATTACAAACGAGATATAAATAAAAAAAAATTACCCTACGGCATGTTAAGTTCCGTTATTCCTTCTTTTAGACCTGTATAAATATGTATTTCTTTTTCTATTTCAGCTATTGAAGACCTTAAGACCATGATAGGCATGGTTTCAGCGTTACTTCTAGCTACGATTTTGTGGTGAGTTTTTTTTTTCTTCTTTTTCCTCGTCTTCCTCCATGGTATGTCCTGCTCGGTTGCGTTCAGTATGGGTACTGCTGCTGTGCCTCCATTTTTTATGTTGACCACAGTATTTCCAACGTAAACTCCATTGGAAATCTCCTGTTTATGCACAAGCACTGTTTTGTCTCTTGATACTATATTAACCGGTACTATAGTGACTGCTCGTTTTCTTAAACAGACGCCTTGTTGATGATTTGTTTGACAATCCATTTCCGTACGAAGGGTAAACGTCTTGTTAGTTATCAAAGATGCTCAAGGTTCTACCAAATATTATTTCTTCCGAGAATACCATCCCCAGGGATTTGTATTTCCCGTGACACAATATGAAACTCCCACGGCAACTGCCTTTTGTCTCCTATCCTGATCTCGGTAGTGCCTAGTGTCGTAGTCCTTCCTCCGAAGGCTCCAGAAAGAATTTTAGTTTGCTTTCTGCTCTTATTGAGAAAAATCTTCATTGACTCCTCTTTTACTATGCTGAAATCTGCTCCGGTACCCAAAAGTAAGACCAATCATCCCCCCCTAGCTTCTTGGCAGGGGAGCGTAATGAAAACTGTGTCCACATTGCCCGATGATTCGTACCATCTCTTCACTTTTTTCCTCCTTTTTTTTTTGTTTAATTTTTTATCTTTCGCAGTTTTTTCTTCTATAGTGTGCCCGTTCTCCTGATTTACCGAGTGTACAACTGCCTCGGTTACTATCTTGGTTGGCTGCTCTGTTTCTGAGTCAGTCTCCGTATCATCTTTATTTACCCGACTCTCTCTTTTTGTTTCTTTATTATAATTGTATTTGTTATCTCTTTTTTATGCCAATCTGATTTTCTGTTAATTTGCGGGACCAAATCACCAATAACAGGGCCGAATTTCGTTTACCTAAGCATTTGTCCCCTTAGTATTGCTGTGGGCCTCTACGGGTCTGTTAGCTAGGTCCCTGCCATTATTGCTACTTTGCACCTGTTGGTAGATCCCTGTTCCTACTGCCTGAGTTTGTCTGACATTGCTTCTGCAGTCCCGTGCAAAATGTCCCTGTTGCTGACATTTAAAACAGGTTGGGCGTGTACCATTGTTTCTATTTGCCCCTCTGTTCATATTTTGTTCCGTCGCTATTTGTGTGCTTCCACGGGATTCTGAGTTTGTTATCCTTCTATTGCTTTCTGCCGTCCTTCTATCCGATTGATTTTGGTTGGGTAGGTTTCTTCTTGGCTCACAGAAAGGGGTTTCCTTGTGACCATTTATCCTACACAATCGGCAGTATAAGGAGCCTAATCTCTTTCTGCAGTTTTCCACATCGTGCCCCCTGTTTACACAGAACGTACAGCTCACGATATTCCTGCACAGTGGCCCCATTTCATGGCCGTATTTTCCACAGCTCATACAGTATGGTGTGTTTAGCCACTTTTTGCAGTTATTCCATTCATGCCCCATCCTGTTACAAAAACTACAGTGGACTTATAAATGTATTATGTTGTTACTGTGCGTTGGTTCGCCAAACAATTCCTCTGCATTTTCGACTACCTCTATTAAGTTTGTGAGCTCTTCCTCTTCCTGTCCCACAAATCGAGCTTTAAGAGCATGGTCCTTCAAACCCTTGAAAAAGCTCCTTACTGCTATCCGTTTGAAGTCTTTCAGCATCTTTTCCCGGCCCGGTCCCACCGGCCATCCGTTCTCTGTTATTGTTTTTGCCTCACTCAATAGGTTCTCCAAATTTGCATGCTGACTCTCTGAGGCTCTGTTTGCAACCCAATATTAGTTCCCTTATTTTATCTAAGCTCTTACTTTTTAGATAATATTTCTTGAGTGCGTTACATAACGCGTCCACGGAACTGAAATTCATCTGGGAAATTCTTGAGTAGGCGCCCCTAGGAGTCTCAATTTCAGGCATTGTATTACATCTTGTGTTAGCACGTTATTTGCACCTGTGAGCACTTCTCTTTCTACCATCTTGCATCCTTGTATGTACCTGAATACTTCTGATGGTAAGTCAGGCCCATCGGTCCCGAAGAATGATGGGACTGTGTTGTTAACTATCTTAATAATCTCGGATAGCGAAGTCATTCTGATCGTTCCGTTTTCTGCTCTCTCAATAGTATGGTTTTGCCGGGGTGATGGTGATCGTCTTTCCAACATTTTTTGGGCTACTGGGATCAATCTATTAAATTCCTCCTCTTTCCTTATTCTGCTGTCAACTCCTTCGGTTTCTTCCAATTCACCGAATCTCAGCGTGTATTCGCTTAACTCCTTTAATTTCCTGGCTTTTGTTTCCCGCTTTCCTTGCGTTGTTTATTTGGGTTTTTACTTTTTCCAAAAGCGTCAAAGCAGGTGTTTCTTTATCGTGTGATATGACTATTGTTGGTAGTCCTGCTTCGTTTAGTTCTTCCTGCAGTGAAGGATTTGGTGAACTAGCTCTGTAAATTGTGTCCAACTCTCTCCTTGCGTTTCCCAATGCTGTTTGTAGCCTTTGGATAGTGTCGTCTTGTGTCTCTATCAACTGCTGTTGTTTCAATTGTTTTTTCAAATTTTCCTCACTAAGTCCTTTCCCTTTCAATTGTTTCTCTAATTCCGTATTTTCCTTTACTACGTCCTCTAATAAATTATCTGTATATTCTATTTGTCCTCTTAGCTTTTCGCAATGGCCCTTTAGAAATGTTTTTGTTTCTTCTAGTTCTTCGATCTTCTTTATAAACTCCTGTGATCTATCTTCACTTAACTCACTTATTAATTGTAGGACATAACTTACTTCTTCTAATTTTGTCAGTCTTTGGTATCTTATTGTTTCCCTATGGTTGTCCAGGAATGTTTTGTCTGCTTCTAAACCCTTAAGTTCTGTCCACGCAAGAACTTGTAGACTGTCCACTGAATAATTGTACTTGTCGATTCGTTCTATTAATTTGTCTGTCCGCGTCTGTGGGTTCTCCATTAAAAATAGATTTTACTTACCCATTTTCCGCTGGTTATCATCTTGCTAGTGGGCTGTTGTTTTTCCCACAATGTTATGAGAAGAAGGTTACGGTTTTAATTCGACATAATGTTACTGTTTTTATTCCAAAGTGTTACGGCCTCAATTCCGACTTGTACGTTCGTAACCGCGCCAAATTTTCACAATCAAATAAAATCTTCCTTTTTTTATTGGTCTGTTGGACTGCTTAGTCCAACCCAAAGGTTGCTAGAATTTAGGCGTTATTAAATCGTCGGCAATTGTGCAGTTGTACACCATCCAATGTAGGATTCAACAATACAAAGGTTGCTAGAATATAGGCGTTATTGTATTGTTGTTTTTTTTACACTGGACAGTTTTTTATCGAACAAGTCAACACAAGGAAAATTAAAATATTTGACGTAATTATTTTTTATTGGTCTGTTGGACTGTTTAGTCCTGCACAAAAACGGTAACCCAAAGGTTGCTAGAATTTAGGCGTTATTAAATTGTCGGCAATTGTGCAGTTGTACACCATCCAATGTAGGATTCAACAATACAAAGGTTGCTAGAATATAGGCGTTATTGTATTGTTGTTTTTTTTTACACTTGACAGTTTTTTTATCGAACAAGATCAAATATTTCACGTAATTATTAACACGGCTACCGGTTGCGCCAAAATGTTACAATGTTACTTTGCTAGTTATTTTTGCGGTATTGAAACTCATAAGACTTGGAAAATTTTAGTTTAACAATTTAAATTTAATTTATTTTTCATTTTTATTCTTATTATATATTCTAATTTTTATTTATTTATAACCGTCTCAGGGAGCCGTTTGTTAGGCTGGTCTTTGATCAGGTTTTTTGGTTAGTTGTTATACGTTTGATGATGATTCCCGAACTGCCTCTGTTGTCAATTTCAACCTACCTTTTATACCTATCGATGACCGATGATGTTCGCTGCCGCCAGCGTGGTTGTTCCCGCAATATTGCTGAGTGTGCAATTTTTAGCAATTATATGCAACCTCAGCATATAAGCGTGGAACTTCCAGCCGATTGCGGTTCTCACGATATTGCCATATCAGCAGTATGTATGCAGCGCATGTTTTTGCTGCTGCTGATGTTTTTGTTGGTTGGGGGAAAAGGACTCATAACAACGTCAGTATGTGTATGCAGCGTATGTTTCGCTGCTGCTGATATTTTTGTTGGTTGGGGGAAAACGACTCATAACAATATTTTATTTGTCATAACCCGGCATCGTGAAAAAGAGACAACATTAGTGTGTTTGTTATGAAAGTAAACAAAACGAAAAGCCAAAAAAAGTTCAGTTTTTAGTGGAAAATGCTGTTTAGAAATCTTTGCTGGTTCATCTAGTGGCAATTTAGATAGACTTAGTACAATATTCAATAGAATTTTGAGATTTGTAGACAGTCTTAGAATACGAGACCATGTAACAAATTTTGCGGTTGACTTCATAGGTTGTACCTTTAAAAATTACGTTTTTTTGCGCACTTTATTGTGTTTTTTCAAAGCTCTAAAGCTTGGTGTTCCTTTCGACTTACATATGTAGAAGATTTAATTTTCTTCATTCTTCGCGTAACCCACAAATTGTCATACCTCTTATTCGTTATGCAATTTTTTCACTTTCATTTGTGATCAGAGTTGCACGACTATGGAACACTCTACCTTTAGAGCTAAGAAATTTCTCAATTTCCATTTCTGTTTTTAAGAAGAAACTTTTAGCATATTAAATCTCTAGCTGGGATACACATTTTTGCTGTTTATTTTTTCTTTTTTACTAATTTAAATTTTGTAAATGTGATGACGTTGTTGGTTTGGGAACACTGTATTTACTTTTTTTTATGAATTTCTATGTATATATATGCACTTTTTTTATTATTAAATTTATGAATTTCTATGTATATATGTATATGCATCTGCGTATTAATCAGGCTTGCATAGTAGTCTAACAATACATGTACAATTGGCCGTGTGGGCTTCATATGTGTTGAAATCAATAAATAAATAAAAAATAAAATAGATTAAAGAAAAATATTGTGTGTTTCTTTAATCTAGTACAACAGTCGAAGTCGATTCGAGAACCGTAGTAAGGCCCAACACCTAAATTTTTTCGCTCAAAATGAAGAGAGCGCCCTCTCTTGTGGGTGATGTTGCCATATATGAGAAAAACACTCATTTCTTGGTGCACCAAAGAGGGCGCACTCTACAATTTGAGCGAAACTGATTAAGAAGAGTACACAAAGATGGCGCTCTCTTCATTTTGAGCGAAAAAAATTTAGGATGTTAACTTCTCGGGCGCAGTTGCATTTGCGTTCACAATAAGTGGCATGGCAAAACTAGCAGGTATGCGCAGTTCGACAACAAGTACAACAATTCAAAATCAACATGTATTTTGTTGGTATAAAGCACTCGCTTCATATCAAAACACACAAACAATTTTAAAGCATTTTAATACGTATGAGTACCAAACTGTAACCATTTTTCATGTACTCTCTTCAAACTATATCAGTTTGTATGAAAATTTGCTATAAAGCGAGCTCAGTCATCTGTGCTAGTAAGCTCACCTACGCCTTGATAAGTGGCTAAATTTGTTGCATGTATTTATATAATTGTTTATAACTACGCATAATATTTTTGGCAATAGCACGTGTATTGTTGTAATCACAAAAAGTTTTCACTTCTGTCAGCACTCCCGGAGTGCTACCCGTAGTTTTTTTTTTTAGGTATTTTATATGTTTTTAAATATTTTTTCTTGAGTACATTCTCAAATAAATTTTATATTTTGGTATTTTATGTTTTTATATTATTTATAAACAGAAAATATTTTTTGTAAATAAGGCGGTTTATGTTCATTAATTGTTAATTGATTAAATTTTTCAATAAATCTTTTAAAAAACATAAAATTTTTTAACGATTAATTATAAAAATTCTCAGAATTTACTTAAAAAACTACAAAAGTTCTAAGAGAATTAATGAACAGGGACGTAACAGTTATAAGATGAACGACAAAAAACTGATTTTTAACCATTAATATTGATGAAAAAGGTTATAATTAACCATTTTTATAAGATATAGTTTATTTTGGTCATCGCAAACAATTTTAGTGAGTGTTTTGTTTTTTTGGTTATAAATAACTATTATATCAACCAAAAAAATTTTTTGGTTTCAAATAAGCATTATTTCAACCAAAAAGATTTTTTGGTTAGAAATAACCAATAAAAAATAAAATTATTTTTTTTGGTTATCAGGCATGAAATTTATAATAAAAAATTAATTCATAAAGTTTTAGTGAGAATATTTCTCCCATTGAAATTGTTGAATAGGGATTTCTAAATCCATTAATATCATTATTAAAATTGCAATTGCCTGTATGTAACCTTTATTAGGTTTTGTGTAATGGTTTTAAAATATAAAGAAAACTTACATCGGCTTTATCTGTGCTTAGTTTTTTATTACCGCAACAGATTTCCAGAGGCCAGGCCGTTCCCTATATGGTCGAATTGAATGAAAAAATAGACATAAGTCTTGGAGTTCATTTATTAAAATATTTGTTTAACTTAACAAACATAAGCGATCTTAAGGAATCGTCTGAAATGTTGCATCTAAGATCACTTAGTACTAACCTTAATGCTGAGAATGCGCGCTCGAGACTAACTCCCAAATTCTAAAAATTACCTGGAACTACTGGAACGCAAAAAAAAGACGTGTGGCACTCGGGGACTGCCGCGGTAAAGCCATTGCATAGCATTTTTTATCAACTTATGCAATTTCAGTTTTCTAGTTATAGTGGAAGTGCCCTATACAAAGAAGGGCACTCTAGTCCCCCCTTACATTAGTATCCTATGTCCTTGTCCTGGTTCTAAGCTACCTGCCCAACAATTTGCAGCCAAATCTGTTCAGCCGTTTTTGAGTTATAAATAGTGTAACTAACACGACTTTTTTTATATAAAAATCGCCTCAAAAACCCAGAAATCCCGGAAAATTTCCAGGGAAAGGGTGGCAACACTGGATGGAAATTCCCAAAAACTTGGCCAAAATTCCCCTCAAAACCCCGGAAAATTTTCTGGGAAAGGTGGCAACACTGGAAATTAAAAATTCTAAAGCGGCAACACTGTATATTCACCATACATATAGCCTTTTTCCACTACGCAACATCTACCATCAATTTGAGAAGATGTTAACATCTTCCCATAAGAAATACACAGAACTAAAAGTCAACATCTTTCTACATCTTTAAAAGATGTTCCTATATCATTTTGTTCCAATCAACATCATCCGATAATTTTAATGTCATCTCTAGCAAAATGACAGATACATACATATTGATAGTTTCATTTTTTGTGAATGACATACATAAATGACATATGTACATGAATGACATACATACATAAATTATCTTCATATTTATCTTTCATAATGGATCGCAAATTTTCTGCATTAACAATTGTGTTTGTTCTTGTAAAGCATAAACGAGTCCAATTATTAATGTTTCTTCAAAATTCATTTTAATTTAACATATATTTTTTTTCCACAAAAAATTATGCTGTAAGTATTTTTATATTTTTGACAGCTGAGAAGATGGTAGATGTAGATGTTGCCAATGGAAATGCAAGTTTCACATTTTCAACAAATTCCATTCATTCCTCTAAAATGTATGCTAGTGGAAAAAGGCTAATAGACTATACAAAAAAGAAGTTTTCACTTCAAAAAACAAAAGACTTAAACAAACATAGTTCCAGGTTTTTTTGTTTCAAAACAAATGACAGATTTTTTCCAGGTTTTTTCGTTTCAAAAACAAAAACAAACGCTTAAAAATTTCTTGATTCGGTCGCCTCAAAGCCTGTGATAGAAGCTATGCAATAGCTTAAAAAACACAATTTTAAGTACAAACATTTCAATAGTGCTAACTTATTACTTTTAAAGCTAAGATTGCGATTTTAATCCTTTACGAATTTGTTGAGTTGTGTCATCAATGGTAACAAAAGCAAAAAATTATTTTTTATAATTGTTATTTCTAACCAAAAAATCTTTTTTGTTAAGAATATGGTTATTTAAAATAATTTTTTTTTTTGGTTGATATAATGGTTACTTATAACCAAAAAAAAATATTTCTCACTTTAATTGGTTACGATAACCAATATAATATATATGCAGTGATAATTGTTAAAAATGACCAATATTAAATAAAAAGCAATTTCTTGTAACCTTTTTGTCAGAAATAAAAAAATAACAATTAAATTCGGTCCCTGTTAATAAGTTACATACACAATTAAATTAAAAACTTTGAATAATGTTGGCTAAAGTTTTTTTATTATTATAGAAGTTGTGAAGCAATTTAAAAGATTTTTATATTGATGTTTAAAATTTTCCCTCATTCCAAAAATATTCAGTAAATTCGCTTGTTATACTTGTAATTCCTCCTAAAATAATTGCCAATTCATCATCACTAAGGCCCAAATTCACAGTCATTAGTTAGCTAATAGCCAAGAGTTTAACTAATAATATTTGATTCACAGCTTCTAGTTTAACATTAGTTAAACCATCAAACGTCATTGGTTAACTAAGAGTTAGACAACAGCTGATTCGTAGGAATTTATTATTAGTATTTTTGTTTTGTAAAAAATTTTAGATATGGCATGTGAAATTGAAAACGCGGTGTCCGATATTGAAAGTGGCACTGATACTGATAATACGCGGAATATTGTTGCTGAGCGTCGCCAACGTAAGCTAAAAAGATTTTATGGAAAGATTCCGTCTTAGCAAGTAGGTGGCGTGGCAAGTACTTGAATGTATACGTCATTTTTTAAGAAATAATACATCAAATGTAAACAAAAGTCATATGCCATAACAGAATTGCCAGTACTGAAAGTTAATAGTTTGATAGGATTACCATTTTTTTGTTCATATTAAGAGTGTTGGTTAAATAATACACTGTGAATATGAAGTATTAGTTAAACAATAGTTATCATTTTAGTTTACTAATAGCTAACTAATTACTGTAAATTTGGCCTTTATTCTCCCTATAATATTTCTGAAAACTATGTACATATGTATGTTCCGTAATGTGTATAATAATAATAATGTTTATGCAACGACCCTGTCGGAAACAAAACTAACATCAATGTTTGAAAAAAACTAGGGAAAAGTCAGTTTTTTTTGTCCCCTTTTACATATTGGCAATTGAAAGGCAGACAGACGAAGTTTGTAGAAGAAGGGGTGAAGACGCAGAGTGGATAGTACACGACCCTCTGTACTGGACATTTTTCGTTTTTCTCTTTCACTCTTCGCATTTTTAATGTTGTTGCTTCATATCATTTTTCTCACACCATTGGCATTTTAGTATTAATGCATGTGGTGTGAAAAATTATGTGCATACACAACAACAGCGAAAAAGAACGAAAAGCAGAGTTCGGATTTGCGCACTCCTTTTGCTCTTTGCTCTTTACGCTTTGCGCATTTCTTAAAAGTGTATTAAAAATGCGCACAAGCGCAAAGAGCGGAGCGAAAAAAAAAGAGCAATTGGTATGCGCAGCGCAAGCGCATTCGATTTATTAGCGCCGCTCTTTGCGCAATGCGCATTTAAATTTTTTGTCTAGCGCTTTGCGCTGCGCATTGCGCATATTAAGCGGCGCATTGCGCATGCTCTTTTTTATGATAACAGTGGTTTGTTTGAGTTTATTCATTGCTGCCACGAAAAAAAGTCTTTGCAGAAAAAATCTTTAAAAAAAGTAACTAAATAAGAATAAAAGTAACCAGAATATTTTTTTAATGTTTATTAAAATGGTGTGTTTTATTTTTGAGTAAAATATCAATCATATTTGGCCTTTAAGGATTTATTCCTAATCCGTATATTATATGTATAAAAGTGATCTGATTGCATGATTCAATGACTATAAGGTAGTCTTAGAAGCCCAGCTGACAATTCTTGCAAACCACTTGTTTTTAATTTCAGGTGTCGAATTTTTATTTGTATTTATTTATTAAATTTCAATTAAAAAATTTTTATTTAAAAAGAAAATTGTAAAATTTCTTAAAATGAATACGAAATAAATATGAGTTTGTATTTGAGCAAAATAGATGTGATATGTACAAAAGATTAGAGCTATTGGAAATTAACCTTTTTTAAAGCTCCCAAAAATCAAATCAAACTAAAATCGTGGAAAGAAGTCTTCACAAAAAATTTCATATGTGAAGCGCAAAATAGAAAGGGACCTAAGGGTAAAAACCGGTTTAGTTCAGTAGAGCCATTTTAAAGATTTAAGTACGTGTATTTAATACGTGACTTCACTTTCATAAAACGCGCATATCTCTGGGAGGGAACCCTTTTGGGGCATGTGATCGGTCTCATTGAAAATTGATTTTTTACCCTTAGGTCCCTTTCTCTATGCGCTGTCACATATGCAAATTTTTTTTTTAGAAATTTCATTTTAAATAAGAAATATCCACAACAAATACATTTAGGTATGTTTTGTATATAACTCTTCTCATGTACGTTTATAACAAGAAGGCGACGAAAATTCTAAAAATAGACGCACTTGAATATTTTCCTGAGTAATTTTTTTAATATTTTGTTGTATGTGCATACATATGTATGTTCCTAGAAGACAAGCCCGAAAACACTGTAGTGAACCTGATGATGACATTTACATCATCTGTAGGTATGAATGAATGTACATTCACAAAAAATATTTAAAAATATTTGGCCTGCTTACCCTTTCTGTGGTTTCGCAAGCAAATATTTTTATGACTTTTTTCAATTTTTGAGCAGTTTGGGTTTTTCCAACATTTTATGTGTATGTTTCTTACAAGTAACGAAATGTGTATAAACCCATCATTAATAAGATTTTTTGAAATCCAAGAAAAGATTTTTTTTAAATAACTTTGAGAGACATACAATGTGAGTATGTATAATTGTATAAGGGGCAGATTTTTTAACCTAAAACGTTTTTTTCGTTTTGAAATTGTATGGAAAAATTTTGTTTTGAAATGAATTTTTGTTATTTTTCATACAAATTTAAAACGTTTAGAAACGATTTTTTTTACAAAATCTGCCTATAAGTAAAAAACCAATTATCAAGGTATTTATAAACATGTATAGATATGTATACATATATTGTCCTTGATAATGTGGTGTTGTATTTTTTAAAGATGATTATTCTTGATGAAAAAATCTATTATTTCCTTTATTAACATTTTTTACCCTTGTAAACGCGCTATGCGCATTTCTTGCTCTTTTGGCTCTTTTTGCGCAAAAAAATGCGCAGCGCAAAAAAAGCGCAAATAAAATTGCTCTTTTTTGCGCTTGCTCTTTTTATGCGCAGCGCAAAAATAAAAGCGCGGAGCAAGCGCAATAATAAATTGGCTCCGCTCTTTGCGTAAAGAGCGAAAAAGAGCAAAAAGAGCGGCGCTGCGCTGCGTTTTTTCGTACTCTGACGAAAAGGGTATACGAACAACTTCTGTCTGTCTATTAATTTCCAATATGTAAAAGCTACACACAAGTTCAAAAGAGAATTACAAAAATGTCTGCCCTTCAGTTGCCAATATGTAAAAGGGGACTCTCCACTACTTGTAGCTAACTTTAATACTATGTTCACACGAAGAACTGAAACACTAGGTTCGCTCCATGAACCACGATGGCGAACCTATGTGTTCACACGACACATTTTAGATTTGTTCGTACTTCGTTATTTAATATTATTTATTGTTTTTCCATTTTATTTAATTATTTACATAAATATAAATATATGCTTTTTATTTGCTCAATGTTTTTATTAAAATTTAGCACTAATCAATTGTTTTTCTTTCTTAAAATGTTTTTGGACAACTAGTTCAGATAAACTAGCGATGATTTGTTATCAATATTAGAGATGATAGTAAATTATACGGGTTCGCAACAAGGTTCAAAATGAAACATGTAGGTTCGCTCTCAAAATTTTGTATGGCGAAACATGTACTTAGGTTCAATCAAGGTTGGCCCGCGAACCAAGAATGAGAGTGCGAACCTCTATAATTTCTGTCCGTGTGAACATAGTATAAGTTATAAGTTAGTTTTAAAAAGTCAAAATGTAGTTAGTTAGTATACATAAAAAAAATATATTTCATTTTTATTTTATTTTCTTAATTCTATATTCAGTAGTTTTATAGTAATATTGAATAATAAATTTTTCTTCAAATTTTTTTTCACCGGTGCTGTGCTGGTACTCGAACCACAGGTCATTGGATTAACAGTCAACGCGCATACCACTCAACTAAGTTACCACTTAAATATTGATGGCAAGAAGTTATGAAATACTTGATATAATTTTAAGAGTTCCTAAATGAGTAAATTTGTTGGCGCTCACCATATTCAATTATAAATGAGAGTATAATATATATATTACTCAACCTACTAATTGATTTTGGTTACATTCTGCATTGTATTGTAGTTAGCTTTATACTTAGTTAGTCTAGAAAAATCAATTTAAAAGTTAGCTTTTCTTGTAGCTAGTTCACATTTGACGACAGGGTAATTTCATTAAATTTAAATAGTGTGTGTATTTCACTTTCTCATTATATAACACATACTTCCATAACCAATTGTTTTGCTTTGCGATAAAACTATTGAAGAATAGAACAACACTGCAATAGAACAATGTTGCAATAAAATAAAGCTGAATCAGAACAAAGATAAAGTAAACAGTGAAGCCAACTCTTGCATCATCAAAAGCACTGTGAGCTCATGGAAATAGGGTAAAAAAGGGTAAAAATGAAACAAATTTCGGGTACAAAAGCACTAACATAATTTTGTTTTCGGTCTGGTGGATCAGAAGACAGCCTTGGCTGCAATGAAAAACTTGCATATGGATCTATTGCTTTTTCGTGTTTTTTTTTTGTGCGTGTGGTGTTTGAACACAGTAGATCTTATAGGTCCCAAGGAATGTACAAAGGAATTAGGGTTGTACTTATAAAAAAATTTTTTTTTTTTTTTTTTCATAAAATCTAATTACAATTCATTATTTAATACTTTTTTATATTATTATTATTTTTTTTTTTTTTTTTTTAATTAGGACCAGCACTCAGGGGATGACCCCTACGTATGCAGTGCATTGTGCCGGAACTCAGAGAGAGGGATAGAATAGAGAAGATAGATGTTGAAAATGTAGAAGGCTTAACTCTTTTACAACTCTGCTTTGCGCGTTATGTTAATTTTTATAGCAGGGTTTAGGCGCCTCCGGTGTTAGGTAGACACATTAACTTTGTTAAGCTATATTAGCAGGTATTTTATTAATTGTTTTACTTCGCCGATGTTTCTGATAACCGACGAAGGTGGGCGATGTTGTGTACATTAGCTTGGAACATCATCAATCGCTGTCGGAACAGTTTTTTAGTGACCAGTGTTATGCCTTCATCACGTAAATAGTCTGACAACAATTAATACAATGTCTCACTAATGTACATTAGAGAAATTAATGATGTTGATTGACTTGCTCTGGCCACGGTTTGAACCCAGGCCCCACGTCATTGTTTGCTTAGTAGTCAACGCGCTAACCACTTCAGCCAACACCACCCTCAAAAAAAAAAATTTTTTTTTTTTTTTTTTTCATAAAATCTAATTACAATTCATTATTTAATACTTTTTTATATTATTATTATGATATTCTTTTAAGTTATTGAGGACAGTGTTTACTCCTTTCGTTTCAACTACTCTAAACGGACCACTGTACGGAGCTTGGTTTTTCTTTCTGTTAAAATTTCGAACAAGAACGAATTCGCCTTTTTCAAATTTAGAGGATTATTGTTTGTATCTTTTTCTACTCTTTTCTTTTTAGAATTTTCCAAATATTCTTTTGCTTTTGTTAAAGAAAATTTCAAACGTACTTTTAATTCTGGCGCATAATTATCTGTGTTATATACTGATTTTGAATCTACTATACTATCATTTGGCAAATTTGGCAACCTTCCATATATCAGTTCGTATGGTGTATATGTTGTATCTACGTGCGGTGTAGTATTAAATGCGAAACAAAAGTATGGGATCCATCGGTCCCATTCATCGTTTTTACAAAAATTCAATAAGAATTCATTAAGTACTCTGTGATTTCTCTCTACAGAGCCGAGTGTTTCGTGGTGATATGGCGTACTGAAAACTTGCTTAATCTTTAGTAGATTACAGATTTCAGACATTAATGTGTTTAAAAACTCAGTACCCCTATCTGATTTTAATATTTTTATGTTTCCATGTATCAAAATTAAATTGTTAACAATAGCCTTTGCGATTGTTTTCGCGTCTTTAGACTCGATGGGGCATGCTATAACATATTTAGTCAGGTCATCCTGTATGGTTAGTATGTACCTGAATTGATTTGAGTACCTAAGAGGACCTACTGTGTCTATCGAAATAGTTTCAAAGCTACTCCCTGGTGTATCTGTAATGGTTAATTTTTCTTTTGTATGTCTTGTTTGTTTGTTTATCTTACATGTGCTGCAATTGGATACATGTGCCTTGACCATTCTACTCATGTTTTTCCATACATATCTCTGTTTCAATTTTAGAGTTGTTTTTCTAATACCTAAGTGACCGCCTATAGTGGAATCGTGATACTTAGTAATTAAGTCGTTTTGCATATTTTTATCTGTGACACGCGTTGGAGACTTGTATATTAAAATTTTCAAGTTCTCACTTTTTTTTCTCTTAATATTGTTAAAAATGTTTTTAAATTGTTCTATATGCGTTGTTTTGAAAATCATATCATTGGATTCTAAAGCAAGTTTCTGTATATTTCTGGACTTCATACTTGGTAAAAGTTTCTCCAAGGACAACTGTGTGCTCTGTGGATTATCGCCATACCTTATGAATATCTCTAAATCAGAAACTACTATGCGAGGTTTTTTACATTTGTTATCTAACTCAAACCTTAATTTTGTTATATTCTTAACATCTGATGTTGATGTACACTCCCAAATGAAAAGTTCATGACACTTCTCGTTAGGAATGCAGTTTTCATAATTTTTGTCAATTTGTTGTTCCAATGTCTTCTTCATGTTGCGTGTTATGGCCAATATATTGTGTTGATTGTTTTCTGTATTTTGTGGGATCAGAGTTTTCAATGTATCTGTATCTATGACTATTCTTGACAATGCATCAGCATTTGTATTCATCTTGCCCTTTTTGTACGATATCTCAAAATCATAATCGCTTAAATCAAGTCTTATCCGAGTCATTTTGGAAGACGGATTTTTATGTGTAAATAATGACACTAATGGTCTGTGGTCTGTGACCACGTAAAATTTTTTACCGTAAAGATAAGGTCGGAAGAAATTTATTGCCCAATGAATGGCAAACAATTCCTTTTCTATGACGGATTTATTCATGTCGTGCTTTGATAACGTTTTACTTGCATATGATATTGGCAAGTCCGATCCGATCTCTCCTTGTGAGAGGACTGCACCCAGTGCAAAATTATATGCATCTGTGGTAACTATAAATGGTTTTTCAAAATCAGGGTATTGTAGAATAGGGGGTTTCAGCAGTTTAGATTTTAGTGTTTCGAATGATTTCTGACAATTCTCATCCCATACGAATGGTTTGTTCTCTTTTAACAATTGGTTTAAATTTCTTGCTATATCAGCGAAGTCTTTGACAAAGCGCCTATAGTAATTGCAGAATGCGATGAATCTTCTAACGTCATCTGCATTTTTTGGTATTGGATAATTTTCAATTACGATATTTTTCTTGGGGTCAGTTCGTATAACCTTTATTGGTTATTAGGTGACCTAAATAAACTACTTCAGTTTTCAAAAAACAACATTTGCTTGTGATTAATTTTAGATTGTATTGTTTCAAACGTTCAAAAACTTTTTCCAAATTACTGTGGTGATGCTTTATGCTACATCCAAACACGATTATATCGTCTACATAAAGAAATGCTTCTGCACTTAAGCCGCTCAATGCTATCGTCAACGCTGGAAGCTATTGGAAGATATTTTAAGACCAAATGGTAATCTCGTAAACTGAAAGTGACCATTTCTTGTCGAAAACGAAGTCAAAGGTCTTGAATTTTTGTCTAAACCAATCTGGTGGAATGAACTATTCATATCTAGAGTTGAAAAATATTTTGCTCTACCCAACTTGTCTAACACGTCTTCCAATCTGGTCAACGGGAACTTATCGTTTACTATTTTCTGATTTAACTTTCGGAAATCCACTACTAGCCGCCATTTACGTTTGTCATCTGTGGACTTGTTGGGTACGACTAGCAATGGTGAATTGTAAGGGCTTACTGAGTGTTCAATAATCCCATCCTTCACTAGCTTATCTACTTGTTCATTGATCTCTGCCATCAGCGTCTCAGGCAATCTATATGGCTTGATATATACCGGAGTATTATCCGTTGTTTGTATTTGTTGTGTATAAAAGTTGTTTATTGTGAGTTGCTCACCTTCAATATGAAAGATTTCACTGTATTTTGATATAATATCCATCAATGATCGTTTTGCTGCTGGATCTATTGACTCAATATTTAAATTTTTCAAAACTTTTGCGACTCTATTTTCGTCTGTAGTATTATTACCTGTTCCATATACCTCATACTCATCCAAATTTCTTCTTTCTAACTCTATGTTTTTTAACTTAACCTCGTTGTTGGTGGTGTTTAAAACTTTAATGTGTTGTTTACCAACCGCGGGTATGATGCTATTTGCAACAAAAACTCCTGGAGCTATCTCCTTATTAAGCACTATGCTTTCTTTTTCTGTATATACATTATTTTGGACAATTGTCTCAGAACCAGCTGGTATGCAAATATCGGTGTTGTAAACACATTTTGGTGTTATTGGTAGAATGAATTCTTCATTTTCTATATTGAAAGTTGTTGTATATGTCCCAAAATCTATTTTACATTTATATTTATCTAGTAAATCCCTCCCGATGATTCCATCAGTGGGTATTGGGAAATCAGTAGGTACAACGTGAAATTTGTGTGTTATACTATGGTTATCAAAATTTAAAACTAAACTTGTTGTACCAATACTTTCGATTGTATCTGAAGTTATACCACTTAGTGTCGAAATGGTTGTTGTATCTATATCTTTTATTTCGTTGTTTTTACATATTGATATTTCGGCTCCCGTATCTATTAAAAATTTCGCGTTTCCCTTTTTACCTTTGCAACTTATTGTAATTGGATTATTACTCTCTATAAAAAATGTAAAAAATTTTGGCCTTGGACAACATGCAGTGTTGTCCTGCCTACCTAGTTTCCCTGTCTGTTGCCTCCTGTATTATTTCTATTGTTATTATTGCCACTGCTATTTCTTTCATAATTTGTTCTAAACGTGTTGCTATTGCCTCTATTGTTTCTTTCAAAATTTCTTTGATTACGATGTGGGTTATATTCTCGACTAATATTGCGAACTGTGTTATCATAATGATTGTTGTCTCTGCTAAAAATACGAATATCATTATTTCTATTATGGTTGTTGGCTTGGCTGTTGTTGAAATTTATATTATTTCTTCGAAAGTTGCCACCATTTCTAACATTTCGATCGTTCCTATTATTATTATAATTATTTTGATTGAATCTTCTGTCAATCCTGAAAATATTGTTATTATTATTACTTAGTAAATTTCTTTCTAGAGTTACGCATTTTTCTACTGCCTCATTTAAGGTTTTAGGGCTACTTGCCAACAGAATGTTTTTATATTCATCATTGACTCCCTTAGTAAAAACATTGAGAGCCATTGTATCGCTCATTTTGTAGATGGCGTCTTTCGCTTCTTGTGTTGCAGCTTCAGTTGATTTTATATGAAAATCACTAAGTTGCTCTGCGAGTACAGTAATTTTTTCCCTGTACGACGAAATATTCAAAACTGCTTGTCTTGCTGCTCCTAATTCTGTCAATACTTGTTGCACCGTTCTTGGATTAGGGTATGTCTCTATTAAAAGTTTTCTTAAACCCGCAAAAGATGTCGGTCTATTTGCGCGCCCTATCACACTACGAACACTGTTAGCTTAAAATTGTACACATATTTGACGTATATTTCTCTATCCTCGTTTCTTAGCAAATCGTGTAGCAGTTCTGCCTGGACAAGAAAGTCCTCTAAGTGCTCGTATGAACACTTAAATGTTTGTAAGTTTTTACCAACTACTGATATATCACAGTGTGCCATTTTTGTTATTTTATTATCAGTGACTCCGCCCTTGCAGGTAGTATAATATACATTGTCATTTTTATGCTGATGTATGATATTTTACCTACTTATGGGAAGCACAGCTGAGTGCTACCGGACGCGTCACAGGTTGCGGATAGTGGTACGTTCTGCAGATATGTAGAGTAGCTGCCAACGGCAGCCGCGGACAGTCAGCGGTTACAAGGGGAGAGTCTCGGAGGGTCTCTCGAGCACCCACTAAATCCCGAGTTTGCCTGTGATCCTTGTAACGTCGTGGCGAGCAATTGGCGCCAAACCAAAAATCCAATATCACAACCGACCACGGGCGGTATAACCCTACGCATGCCTGGATGCATTGTTGGCAGCCCCAACACCAGGATCGGATGCTTTGGCCCAATCAGCCACTCGTCTTAAATAAAAACTGATTACCGAAACCGTAAATATTTTGCGGCCCTATGCTCCTTGTAGGAGTAAAAGGAAGAAATATATAATATATATAATTATCAGTGACTAAGGTTTCCACTGATTTAATGTTTAAATTTTTTATGGTATTTAACAATTTTGAGTATAAATTGTTAAATTTTATTGCTAAAGATTTGCTTTCTTGATCCTCTAAATTTTCTAAAAGCTCATTAACTTCTTCTTTTATTTCAATCAACCGTGATAATTTTTCTTCTTTGTACTCTTCGGGGTAAACTCTATCCTTACTTTTTTTTATATTTTTATCTAACTTCTCTATTTCAATATAATATTTCTCTATTTTATCCATAAAAATAATTGGATTTAAGATTTTGTTCTAAGTTGGCATATTATAATCTTAGTGCTTTATAATTTTGTTTGTATGTGGCAACGCTATCACATATATGTAGCCCTCTACCGGTAAAATTTTTTTTTCTTTACTTATACATATTTTTACTAACATTCGTTTGTGCATATTATGCTTCTTCTTGCTTACTTATATTTTGCTTTGTACTACTTTCGTGTTTTAGTGCTTTTCTTTTTAAATATAAAAATGCTATTTTAAAAATATAAAAAATGTGTAAATAAAAATGTATATATAAGTATATGTATATTTATAGATGTTCGTGTTTTTTATTTCATTTTGTTTTTTTGTGAATTTAAGATTTTGTTAATTGTATATATAATGTGTTATTCAGTGTTATTCATTTTTGTTTTTTTTTTTTAAATTTTGCTTGTAAAGCTTCTAACGCCGCAACCTGCAGCCACAGCTCTGAAGACACCTCCCAGGATGGTGGTGGGTCGCTGTTTAATGTGGCCCTTAAAGCTGCCAACCTCCTTCTTATGCGCACCTGCGCACCTCCTCTTTTATGCCTAGGTTTGGCCGTTGGTGGGATATGGGTGAGTTTTTCTTCGACTCTTTTGTTTTGCCTCTGCTTATATTCCTCTATTGAGAGCCTTTTGGGGCCTGCCTCTACTGGTGTCGCCTTATATTCTGGTGGTTCCTCCTTCGATCCACCGGCCGGAATGTACTCCTCTACGGGTGTTGTGATTTTGGTTTTATCGGGCAGGATCGCCATGTGGTGTTTGAACACCAGAATTCAAACTCTTATTACAGAGTGGCCGCTTGTTGCCGAGCCGAGCTGGCTGAAGCTTATTGCGAGAACCAATGCGAGAAAACTGGTACTATACAAATTAGTACAAACAAGCGCGAACAGGTCATAGTGGGCGCCGCGCTGGTCAGAGCGCAAAGCTGATTGAATGCGAGAAAACAGTTCCAAAGCGTATTTCAGCGCCGAAAACATTATTTATGTTATGTTGTTATGATTTCAACTTGTTTGGAAAGCATAAAAAAAAAATAAAAACAAAAATTTAAGAAAAAGTAAATAAAACATGCAATCAAAAAATTAAAAAAATAATAAAAATTAAAAAGAAAATAAAAATGAAACAAAAAAATAAAAATTCAAATAAATAATAAAAATTAAATAAAATTATAACAATCATAAAAAAAATGAAATAAAAATTTCAAGAATAATTGAAGAAATTCATACATAAAACACAAATAATAGATCAAATATCATCGTTGATTCTCGCATCCACTAACTCAAACTTGTTTCTCGCATGAACAAGTTCTCGCAATCAGCCAGCTCGGCTCGGCAATAAGCGGCCACTCTGTACGCTGTAAGCTGAATTCACCTATTGTTTCGGAACAAAATTTTTGTCCGGACAAACTTTTTTTATATGAAGTTTGGCGTTTCTCTTTTTGAGAGTGAGAGAAAAAGAGAACAAAATTTGTTCGGAAATTTTTTGGTTGAATTGGTTTAATTTTAAATTTTATCCGGACAAAGTTGAAATAAGCTGCCACCTATTTTATTTTCTCAGCCAAAGTTGATGCGAGCTGCCACATAATGTTATAAGTATGTATAATAAAAGCACATAGTAACTTATATCCAGTAAAATAAAAATAAAGTAGAGCTCAATTGCTAGTAAAAAAACTAACTGACTTTTATTAATTTTTTTTACATGTAATTTTCTTATTAAACAATAAAAAATAAGTGCGTTTGACATATAAAACACCAAATTTAATTCATCTGTCACTGTACTGCCACCTTATAAATTTAATAAAACACATGTATTTCATACGGTAGCTTTGATTTTCCAGACAAATTGTTCGAAATGAGTGAATCGAGTTGCAAAAATGTTTCCGAACAAAATTTTTGTCCGGACAAAATTTTTTGTTCTGATGGGTGAATCCAGCTTAACAGATTGCAAGTACTAATCAAAATATAGATGCAAATAATACGCAGTTGGTTAAAAGAGTATTAGGTGGTTTAAAGAATAGTAGGAAAATGGTTCAATGTTAAAAATTTGGATTATTTAAAACGCTCTTAAAAGCACTGTGAGAAATTGTTAAAAGCACTATAAATACCCGCTTTTCAAAAACGGGTATTTAACAAAATTTCGGGTATTGCTTAAGTAAAAAAGCACCAAAAAATACCAAAAAAGCACCAAAATGGCAACGCTGGAAGTAAAACATTAAAACTGAAATAGAACTTTCAAAACATGTTTAATGCAAAAAAACAAAATGTACATTGATGATCGCTGTCGTCAATGTTTACCAGCAAAGCATACGAAAGTGTTGTTGCTTTGCACAGTGAAGAACGACAAAAAAAACAAATTTATTTCGTATTGCTAGTGCTGAGTGCTGTATGTGTGTATTATAGCTAAGAGTTAAACAAAAACAAATGAGCATCAAGAGCATAGGGCTTGGCCAGTCCTTTTGTAAATGTTCTACTTCGCTCGATGCTTTTACTATGACTTACCATTACTTTATCTCGTTGATCGTCAAACTAGCCCCTAGGGGCCGAGCACCAATCGTCATTTACACATACACAACACGAACCAAACAGAAGAGACAAACTAAAATACGAAACATATTCAGTTGTATCACAGAATACACAGAAGTGACTCGAGACGGAAGATTTTGTATACTAGTTTGTATACACTCATACATTCTCAAGTTTTCGTTTTTTTCTTTGTGCTTTATTTCTGGCGCAATAAATTCACAAGGGTTGAAAATTTTTTAATTTTATAAATTTTCTTTTAATTAGAGTTTTTTGTTAGTTTATTTGCAGAAAACAATTCATTGGACCAATATTTATGGTAAGTTTATTATAAAGTAGCAGAATAATTGATATATTTGTTTATTGACTGATTTTTATCTTTTCAGAAATTTTGCAGATTCCACTCGCCGGAAGAATAATAAGATGATGTTGACTTAGAAAATTATGACCCCAGTGCCTTATTAGCAGAAGGCTCTATAGGTATTAATAAAAACGAAAATAACAGTCTTATTAGCAGAAGATTGTACGGGTACAGACTTAAAGGACAAATAAGCCACGGAGACTTATTAGCAGAAGTTTCTGTTAAATCTAATAGATTTGATTGTAATAGTTTTAGAAAAGTTAGAGACCTACAGGCTACAGTAGACCACTTCAATAACTTGTACCTAAAAGAAAGGCGGGAGAAAAATAAATTGAAGGCTAGTAACGTTAGGTTATCTAATGACGTACGCATTTGTCAGGCCAAAATAAAAATTCTTGAGGCGGAATTAGATAAAAAAAAGTTTTTTCTAAAAATATGTCTAAGTCTATGTTGGTTTGTTGTAACAACGCTTTAAAAAACCACAAGCGTAGCACTAAGACATGCCGTTACGATCAAGCGACAAAGCTCATTTCTTTAGGAGTTTTATTTTTATCTCCATTAGTTTACCGACATTTAGGCCCTATGCTAGATTGGCCACATATTAGAACATTGCAAAGGTCCGTAGAAGATTGGCCAAAAACACCTGGAAATTTAGATGGCAGTTTTGAGGCACTTATAGTCCGGTCTCAATACTTCACTGAGAAACAGAAAATAGTTAGTGTTTCTTGCGACGAGATGTCGTTAAAATGTTATTTAGAATTTGACACACACAAGGACATGATAGTTGGTCTTCAAGATTTCAGGGATGGAAATCGATCAAATTCCTTGGCAAATAGTGTAGTAGTAATTATGGCAAGTGGAGTAGGTGAAGAGCGTTGGTCACAAGCAATTTCGTATTTTTGTGTGTATGGTAGTTGTCAGGGTTTAATTTTAAAAAAATACATTTTTGAAGCAATTTCGAAGCTAGAAGCAATAGGCTTAAACCCTTGCCATTTCGTTTCCGACCAAGGTTCGAATTTTTTAAATTTTACCCGGATAGCTGGAGTATCTCTCGAAAGGCCATATTTTGTAGTTAACAATAGAAGAATATTTTGTATGTTTGACTGTCCCCATCTTTTAAAAAGCTCCTGGAATTGTCTGCTTTCCCTTAAAAACAAAATTTACTTTAATAGCAAATGTGTGTCTTGGAATGACGTTGCTCATTTCTTTGCTGATGATCCTTAAATAAATTGCGATGTGCTCCAAAGCTAACTAAGGATCATATCAATCCTAATAATTTTCAACGCATGCGCGTTAACTTAGCGTCTCAAGTGTTGAGTAATACGGTCTCCACAGGAATGCGAGATCTTTACCAGTCCGGAAATATAGACACCTCAAAACATTTAACATTTTTAAACGCGGCTGAATATTTAAAATTGTTTAATGATTTATTAGATTTATTTAATATCCGGGCTGATAGCATAATTTTCAATTGTTCTGATGAACAGTTAAGCAAATTAAGAGAATTCCAATCCAAATTGAAAACATTTCGTATTATTGATGAGAAAGGCCTCGATATTACTAGGAAATTTAAATTTATTAACGGTTGGCAGCTTAATATCTCGTCCTTAAAATCTTTTTGGAGTCACCTTGAAAAAGAAGGATTTCAAACACTAAAAACGCGTAGATTAACTCAGGACCTTTTAGAACATTTCTTTGGGCAAATCCGTAAAGGCTCTGGTAACGCCGTTTCTATTACCGCCAGAAACTTTTCATCTTCGTTTCAAAAGCGATGGGGACTTCAATATATATACGTCGTTGTGAACGGAAATTGCGAAAAGGAATCGGCAAATGACCAAATGGTTGATTTTACAATTGTTGATAAAGCCTTTAGTAGCAGCGACAATAACCTTTGGGAAAATTTTCAATATGCGTCCAATCCCTCTTCCTCCTTTGCAGTTGTAGTACCACCGAACGATAATGTGGTTTATTTACCTGAGAAGGAATTCTTAGACAAAAGTGCCTTCGTCTATGTTTCCGGCTACTTTTATTTAAAATTATATAACATGCATAAGTGCAAACTGTGTTACCATATTTTGATGGCAAACCCATTTCAAGCGATTTCCTTTTTACCTTCGAAAAACAGTTTTCGAAATGCCATCTAGTGGAACCCCCCCAAGACTTTGTTGCTTATTTACGTAAGTTAGAAGATGAATTTGAGATTTTATTTAACAACTATTGTCATCGCGTTGGAATTCGACAAATTATTTTCGACAAACTAATTAAAATTGATCCTTTTTTGTGCTGTAATAACTTAAGCCACAAGGACATGGTGTACTTATTTATTAAAATAAGGATTTATTTTATGCTTCGGTTCTTTAACGCAGCACTTAAAGAACCGAATTTCAAAATTAAATATCTGTGCGTTGTCCATAAGTGATTTTTTAAACCCGTTTTATGGCTTTTTTAATCCTCTACGTTTCTTTGCAATATAGTAATTTGCTTTATCGTTTTATCGTAATCAGTTAATATATATGTGATCTCAATTTTTATTTTATTATTCTGGAATTGTTTACAAGTATTTATATATATATATATATATATATATATATATATATATATATATATATATACATATATATATACATATGTGATCTCAATTTTTATTATTCTTGATTTGTTTACTATTATTGTTATATTGAGTATGAATTTTTGATTTTATACAAATATGTGAATTATGTTTTTTTTATTTTATTATTGGTGAATTGTTTGTTTTATTGAGTATGAATTTTTTGAGTTTTTCGATTTTATACACATATCTAAATTAATGTGCAATATGAATTAATATGTATTTATTTTATTATTGTTGGATTGGTGGCTATTATTGTTTTAGTAAGTTTGAAGAAAATTAGTTTGTGGTTATATTTATATTAATAATAATTAATAATTTGTCATGCAATTTTTTTCTTCTCTTTTTATACCCTTCACCAAAAATGGTAAGGGTATTTATAGGTTTGTCATTACGTGTGTAATTTCCACAATATTTATATGAGGTCCGTATAGTATATATATTCTGGATCCTTATAGATAAAAAAGTTAACTGTCTGTCCGTCTGTCGGCCGGTCCTACTGTCCGTCTGTCTGTACGTGAAATCCATTTTCTGAAGACACTAGAAGAGCTAGAGAATTGTTTCTTAAAGTAAAATGTAGGGATTTTTCTAAGGATGCTTCGTATTGAAAATCAGCAAAAATAAAAATATCGATTCTGAAATAGATATATATATATACAAATAAATGAAGATATATATTCATTGCAGAAATAAATTTATAAATACACTAGGTGCCTCAGGAGTATTGAATACGGGGTTAAGCGCATTGAATATGTGTCAGAGACAATAATTCAACACACGACCCATCGTGCTACTGAGGCTTGGTAGTTCTTTGTGTATATTACCTTAATAATAACTCAACGTATTTTTTCGTACAACCCCCTTTTTGTCACACATCTAAGCATGTGTGTATAAAAATACAAGGCATTTGCTTTTGAAAGATCAGCAGACTCAAATCGTTATTTGCTTTTACATACCAAGCAATATTCTACACACATAAAAAATTTCAATTTTTTTTTCACCAAAGCACCCCTGCAGGAAATGGCTATAGTGAAACTGTACTGATTCACTACTGACATTGTCACCAGTACTAGTGACTTATCATACCCAAGACAATGCTATTTACTATAGACATTTAACATTTGCGTGTCATTGAAAATCCACTACTGACATTGGTACTATTGACTAGGTAGTTCTTTTGGGACCATATGTAGACATTGGAACCATTGATTCACTAGTTCGATTAGGAAATTATAGTCTACGCTTTTGGTGCTTTTCTAAAGCAGATGTCGATAATGAAAATGCATATGTTTTCACCTTATCCGACACATTATCTGCCATCTTTCGCCACCACAATTTTTTTTGTCATCAAAGCCAAATTTAAATTTGTAGACGCTTTATTGACAATGTCGCCTAATAGTCACCAATATTGTAGACAAAAGTTTTGTTTTGAACATGTTCCTATGAAGAAATATATATTTTTTTATTTAACACTTGTGTAAATCTCCATGGGAGCAAAAATCGAAATTTATTGCAAATACAATCAAATAGTACCTATTCAAGAAAATTTATTTAAAATTTTCTATACCTAATACCTAAATAGTACTGGTGACAAAGTCAAAAGCGAGTCAGTATAATTTCACTAACGACAGTACTACTCTCTATTACCCCCCATACAATGTTTTGTGCTATAGACATTTAGCATGTGTTTGTCATTGAAAATATACTAGTAACATTAAGAGTGTTGACTAGGTATTGATTACGTAGTTCTAATGCGACAAAGTGGAGACATTCAAACCAGAATGTTACTAGTACATTTATATAATTTTAGTCTATACCTGTTAAAACAAACTAAAAAGTGTAGACGTATCAATGACAATGTCATCAAGAAGTCAGCACTAGTCGTCAAATTGGTGACCTGTCAGCAATAAGCCCAGTAATAAGTCACGAAACAAGTAGACAAAAGTGGTGACTTGGAGACAATTGGCCCCGAGTTTACTACAGGGACATTATAAACATAAATATGTATGTATGCACACAAACACTATACATACGTAACAGACAAGTAAACTCTGTGGAAAAAAATTTCGCACACTGATGATTACAAATATACTCTGATGTATTTATATGTATGTATGTTAAAAATGCTTTTGTATTTATCTTTTAAAATGTTGTATATTTGTCAATTTGTTTTTCATTTTAAAAATTGAAATATATGTATGTACATATGTAGGCTTGAAACTATATTTGAAAATAATAAACAGGTTATTTTATACATATACATATACATATGTATATATGTACATAATTGAAATGAGCCGTCGCTAAAAAGTATTTTGTCACCAGTAAAATAACTTTTCCTTTTATGAGGTGTTTTTTGATACATATGTATGTATGTACAGACATAAGTACCTATGTAATAGGTCAATAACGAAGAATAAATAACTTACATAATTACTATTTGAAATAGCCCTACGTTAGAACAATGAATATTGTTTTAGCCTTCTCGAAATCGATAAACTGATACGTTCTGTTAGGCTGATTGGATAATCTAAGTAAGTACATATGTATGTACCTAATATGTATAATAGCTACATACATATGTATGTACATATGTATGTGTTTTGAAAAACCCCCTAGTAATTTGAATTTTCATCTAAGCAAGTAGGTATGTATGTACTAAGCTTTAAGCTAAAGCTATGTACAGACGATTGGCAGATCTTACAATATTGTAAGATATGTCAATATGCTGACAACGTACTGACAATGAAAAATTGTTACCAAAAGGTAAATTGTTAGTTCAGACGATTGTAAGAAAACCTTACAATTTCATTGTCAGAAAATTGTCAGACAATAAATTTATCTGCCAACAAAAATTGTCAGTTTACACGGTTGTCAGCTTGTTGTGTGGAAAAATTGCCAGATGCGTTGTTAAGCTTTGTCAGAACTGTCAAATCCAATAGTATTTATGGACAGCATTGCCAACAGAAAAATTATCTTACAATGGTGCCATTGTCAGATGCATTAATTTAAACACATCTGCCAATAAAACAAGAGCTTACAATGTCTGACAATTATCTGATAATGGCAAAGTAGAGTGTTCTCACGATTGTCAGATGTCTGACAATATTATTGTCTTACAATGAACTGACAATGCTTTTTCTTGCAACGTTGCAAAACAAAAATTGTAAGTTTAGACGGTTGTGAGACATTTTCTGAACATTTTTCTGACAATATTGTAAGATCTGCCAATCGTCTGTACATAGCTTAACTCAAAATAGTGTTGACTTTTCAAATATCAAATTATTACCTACAGTTAAAATAATAGGTAATTATGTGTGTAACAAATAACAATATACGTACTTATGTATGTAGGTACCTACATAGCAATTACATATATCAATATGTATGTATAACAATATCAACTTTAAATCCGTGCTGAAATGAAAGTAACAAGCCAACATATGTAAGTATGTACATATGAATGTATGTATGTAAGTATTTGTGTTGAAAATGTTAATGTTTGTTGAATTTTAAAGTTCTAACTAAGCTTGATGTTGATCTGATACATACATATATTTGAGCTATCCATGAATAAATAATAAAAGCTGTCGATGGATGCTGAAAAAATTTCCATTATCTTTATTTTATGTATGTACCTACGTACTAGTAATGTTACGAATACTTGTATTCGATTTTTCGACTATTTGCTTATTTTAATATACTTTTATTCGTATTCGACAAGTAAGTATTTTGTTACATACCAGAAATTAAACATTTTTCCTTTTATGGGATGTTTGTTTCATATAAATTAGATTATTTCTAAACAAAATATGTTTCAATCAGCAGGTTTTCTTTTAAGCAAATGCAAGCAAGTGCTTTGAGATTGATCAAAAATAATAAATAACAATTTTTATTTTCAATTAAGCGATTTTTACATATAAACAGTGCGTTCTTATCCGAATTCGACTTTATACACATATATTTACCGTGTAGTACCTACACCATACCATAGCGTTTTAATTTACTTTAGCAAAAATAAAATTTCGGTTCTGAGTTTTGATTACATACATATATACAATTTTATAAACCTTTCAAAAATAAATTTAAAGTAAATACTCATGTGCTCCAGTATTGAACTGAGGAGTCGCTCACTATACTTCTACCCACTAACAATTGTGCTACAGAGGCTTGTTAGTGTTGAATGTATATTAACTTAATTATAACTTTACGTATTTTTTTGTACAAACCCCTTTTTGTCACACATCTAAGCATGTGTGTATAAAAATACAAGGCATTTGCTTTTGAAAGATCAACACATTCAAATCGTTATTTGCTTTTAACATACCAAGCAGTGCTGCCACGACCAAAAAAATATTACAACCAAATTTTTTGAAAAAGTTACCAAATGTTAAAAAAATTACCAAATTTAAAATGCATTTTTTATTAAAAAAAATTAAAATTTATTTAAAGTTGCATTACATACAGTTTATTTGCATTTTATACATAGTTAAATAATAATTGCAAAACAAGAAAACAAAAAAAAAAAAAATTCATACTAACAGTAAATGAAAAGGAGAAACTTAAATTGAAATCAGTTTTTGTTTATTTGAGCCCTTATTCGTAAAAATAGTTTTTTTATAGGAGTTAAACCTCCCAAATGTTTATACAAAATTCATTTGATTGAAAGTTTATAAATTAAAATTTTTTTTGAATAGGATCATTACAATAAACAAAATTTGTACTGCACATTTATAAAAAATAAGACAGGAAAAATAGAAAATTTTTTTTACATATTAATAAAATTCTTATTAATAAGTGAAAAACATAACAAGAAACTTAAATTTAAACAAACTTTTTAAAGTGTTTATTTATTTAAAATAAGCAATATTTGTACTTCAGAAAAATATGTAATTGTTTTACAAAATTTTTCTTTTAAATCAAAAAATCAATAGATTTACAATTCACAGTATTGAGATTAGAAATTATATACGAATTTTCAATTCATATCTTTGGCAGACCATAAATAATGGGCAACATTTTGATTTTTGCACAACTGTTTCGATTGGATAATATTGTTAATAGTTTTAAAATCAAGACTATTACGAAATTTGGTTTTGTTTAAATTAAGCTGTGAAAACATTCTTTCGGCTGCAGCAGAACTATGTGGCAATGATAATAAATTTTGTACGAAATAAAAAAGTTGTTCGAAAGTTTTTTCGTTCATCCCATTTTTGCTTTGAAAGTTGTCAGGTCTAGATAGATGTGAATCATTGAATATTTTTTGATAACACAGAGCAGATCATTTAGTAGTACGGAGAGGTGTTGACAGTGTTGGGACCCAATCGTACTATGAACAGGTAATTAAAAATTTTAAAAATTGCTTCAAAGTTTAACAAGCTATATATATAGTTAAAAAATATTCAAACGAAAAACAGTAAGCAAAATGAAAAAATATTCGCATCTCACATTGAAAAATAAAATTACCAATTTTGGTTAGAAATAACAAAAAACGGCAGCTCTGATACCAAGCACTGTTCTACACACATAAAAAATTTCAATTTTTTTTCACCAAAGCACGTTATAAACATAAATATGTATGTATGCACACACATCGTTTTTAGAACACTATACGTACCAGACAAGTAAACTCTGTGGAAAAAATGTCGCACACTGATGATTACAAATATACTCTGATGTATTTATATGTATGTATGTTAAAAATGCTTTTGTATTTATCTTTTAAAATGTTGTATATTTGTCAATTTGTTTTTCATTTTAAAAATTGAAATATATGTATGTACATATGTAGGCTTGAAACTATATTTGAAAATAATAAACAAGTTATTTTATACATATATATATATATATATATATATACATATATATATATATATATATATATATATATATATATATATATATATATATATATATATATATATATATATATATACATAATTGAAATGAGCCGTCGCTAAAAAGTATTTTGTCACCAGTAAAATAACTTTTCCTTTTATGAGGTGTTTTTTGATACATATGTATGTATGTACAGACATAAGTACCTATGTAATAGGTCAATAACGAAGAATAAATAACTTACATAGGTAATTACTATTTGAAATAGCCCTACGTTAGAACAATGAATATTGTTTTAGCCTTCTCGAAATCGATAAACTGATATGTTCTGTTAGGCTGATTGGATAATATAAGTACATACATACATAAGTATGTACATTTGTACCTAATATGTATAATAGCTACATATTTCTACATATTTCATTTACAAATATTTCTCGAATAATACCTACTCTGTGGTACATTTTCCAAAAAAAAAAAAAATCATAAAAAAGTATTTATCTTTTCAATTAGTATTTTTTTATTGTTTATTGGGAGGAATTATCTATTCTATTCTGCCCATTGGAGAACTCTGTCACATAAGTATATAGCTCTGAAGAAAATATGAAAGTGTGTCCAAGTATGCAGTTTTAACTTACTTTTTATACCTATTGTTTGAAATATTATATTTATATAACAAAGGATATACAGGCTTATTATATTCTGCGAATCACATACATATATGTATATGCATTGGTGAAGGGTATATAAGATTCGGCACAGCCGAATATAGCACTCTTACTTGTTTATTTTTCATACTTTTTGAAGTAAACAGTGATTTTTTTTAAATGCAAATGTCAACTTATTAAACGCATAAACTAGCATGATACCTACAATAAAATTTTGGAGTTTATTAGCGTGTAATAACCGCCTCATAGTGCTATTAAGCATTTGTGAATACAACTTTAGCTAATTTTGCTTATTAGCATCTAATAACACGTTTGTGTAGAACACTTATAGAATAAAGACGCATTTAATATATGTAACCTAAATCTTCATGTATTGCATAATATAGTCTACAAAATATTTTTTATTATTTTAAAGTGTAGCTAGAAAAATTTCGTAAAATCAACTGTGTGATATACATACATATGTATGTATGATTAAATTATGTGCATTCAGCCATAATTTTCCTTCCAAGAGATACAAAGGAAAACTTAGTAATATATGTAAATTTAGTTTTAATTTAGTATTTTAAATTATTAAATTATTGGAGTATACATTTAATTGATTTAGTTACCTTAACAAGAGAGTTCTTTAAAAAGTCATTAAACTCTTTGGTCCATCTGGAGGGTTGGTCAAGCTTTGGTGGATCACTTTTTTGAATTTTAAGTAAGACTCGCATTGGTGACATGTCACTGTTTGGAGGCTCCATTTGCGCCAACTCTATTAATGTAATCCCAAGCGACCATATATCTACTTTTTGGTCGTAAGGGTTATCTCTGAATGTCTCCCACAAAACTAATTCTGGAGCCATCCAATAGGGAGTTCCAATAAAAGTATCATGTTTTTGAAGCGTATGTTTATTTTTCGCTGATACCCCAAAATCAGCTAAAATAAAATATCAACCAAGCATATTAAAACAGAAATATTATTTGAATGTGAAAAAAATGTTACCTAATTTAACTCCACCTTCCATGGTCAGCAAAACATTTCCAGCCTTTAAATCACGATGAATAACTTTATTCTTATGCAAGAAATCTAATCCCTCCGTCATGTGTTTGCAAACGTATGCTATTTGCGATTCGTTAAGAGGTTTTTCAAGTTCTACCATTATGCTATCTAGTGCGCCACCATCGCAGTATTCAATAAGCATCTGAAAAATAAATTATAAACATATAAAAATTAAAATAAGAAAGTTGTAAAAAACAAAAAACCAATTAAAAACATGCTCGGCAGTGCCGAATCTTATATACTCTACAACAAGACTTATAATGTACTAGCTTATCCCGGTCTGCTTCGCTACCCCCCTCGTTATAAAATAAAATTAAAAGTATTTATATATTCTATTGTGAAAATTTAATGACGATCGGTCCAGTAGTTAAGACTATATTACGATTTTTAATTTTCCTAAAAAAGGGCGTGGTCCCACCCACTTTTCTCCTGGTACGTATTCCAAATTATGCCAATACCATATGTACTAAATATCATCGACGTAGGTCAAAAAATGCCCAAAATATGGCGATTTAAATTTTTGGGCTATATGGGCGGTGCCACGCCTCTTTGTCCAATCAAAACTTCATATAGGCTATTATTCCTTCCAGTCACAGTAACATGCTGTGAAAATTTCAGGAAGATCGGTCCAAGGGTTTGGTTTTCCTAAAAAAGGGGCGTGGTCCCACCCACTTTTATCCTGGTACGTATTCCAAATTATGCCAATACCATATGTAGCAACTTTCATCGACGTAGGTAAAAAAATGCCCAAAATATGGCGATTTAAATTTTTGGGTTATATGGGCGGTGCCACGCCTCTATGTCCAATCCCGCTCATATTTGCAGCAGCACTTAAGAAATGCACACCAAACCGAAATACCAAATTTTGTTCAAATACCATTATCAGGAGCAGAAATAATACATTTTTAATTTGTGGTTTGTATGAGAGGTACCACGCTCCTTTGTCCAATCCCGCCCATATTTGCAGCAGCACTTAAGAAATGCACACCAACCCGACGTACCAAATTTTGTTCAAATACCGTTATCAGGAGCAGAAATAATAGACTTTTAGTTTGTGGTTTGTATGGTAGGTACCACGCCCCTTTGTCCAATTGGACCGAATTGTAAATCTAAACCACCCGGGGCGCCAACCAAACGCATACAAAAAAATTTATGGAAATCGGTCCAGCCGTTTAGGAGGAGTTCAGTTACAACGCACGTACAGTAGAATTATATATATAAAGATATTACAGTGGCGCAAATAAACAGTATTGTTTTTTCGAGTCTTCTATGAAAATATGTTTTATTATATAAGAGCACCCATCTAAATAGGCACAAGTATGCAGAAAGTTCAAAAGCCTGATCACCTCCGTATCGGAAGCCTTCGGATATTAATTGCTCAGATATCCAAATCATAACTGAGAACAAACCGCCAATAAAAGCCTTCACATCCTGGTCCTGGGGGCTAATTACCGCAGTCGATCACGAACGAGATTTTCTCGAACTATCGATATATTTTACTTTTGGTATACTTGCACTCGATATCGAGTAAAGTTTATCGGAATTTCGAATGTTACCTTGCGAGTTTTAACTCGTTAGCAAATTCACTATCGAAATTTTATTTACAAAGTGTTCCGGAAAACAAAAATATGTAAGCAAAAATGCTGTAATATTTTTTGGCATATATTTTTAGTTTTATTTTAATAAGCTCCAATACAACAAAAATTAATCTCAGACAAAAGCAAATTTTTGCAGAATTTATATTTGAGCATAACGATTTGGCAAAAGGCATTCTACACAATACTCGTACATGTACAATAGACTTTGGGATTCCTTAACGCGAAAATTAAATGTTTCTGGTTCACCGGTGAAAGATATAAAAACTTGGGGCAAGCCTTGTTAAAAAAAAAATGCTTTTTTGTTCAACATAGTCGTATACACAAATACATATGTACATACAAATATTAGTATTTACTCCTCTATTATATTGCTGAAAGCTTCCTTGAGAACCGAAAACATTTCTAAAACCTACATTCAGAGCATATAGGAAAAAACTTACTCAGTGTTTGTCAAATCCAAATAAATAATTGAATTTATATTATATTAATTTTCCGATTCGGATGATGAAGAATAAAAAAAAATTTGGGTCGATGTCACCAGTTAAATGAATATAATTTTTGCTTGCATGTATTTTATTAAAATATATTTTGCGCTTTGTAAAATTGATTGATATGATTTCTGTTATTTTCTTTACAACACTTATGGCCAATAAATGAGTGGATATTTAATTATATTTTTAGTTAATTTTCATAAAAATTTAAAATTTGTTTAAACACACCTTCATTTTTTCCGTCAAACTTAATTGCTCTTATTAAGTTGTGGTAAAAATATGTTAGCAAATTGAACTGTCAAAAAATTTATCGATAATTTTCAGAAAACAGCTGTTGTAGTATTAAAAAAATATTTTAAAGTTTGTGTCGCAAAATATCTGTGGTATGTGCAAATTAATTTTTATTGTGAATAAAATGGATAAAAGAAGTCCCAATTTTACAACAACGGAAATAGAATATTTATTGGACGTTGTAAAGTTATTGAAAATAAAAAAACGGATAGAGTCGGACAGAAGAAAAACAAAATGCGTGGAAAAATATAGAAAGTGAGTTCAACAGCAATACATCTTGGGCGAAGTATACCCCAAAAACTTTAAAAAAAACCGACCAACAAAGCCTTGAAGCAACAAAAAGCGTGGGCAAAAGTCAAGTCGGAGAGGCAAAGACTAGAAATGGAGTTTCTAAAAGAAAGGCACAGTAAGGAGATGGATAAGATCAGCCTCGAGATGGAAAAGCTCCGAGAAGAAATTATTTATATTAAGCTTAAAACCAGTAAATTACTGGCTGAAAAATAATTACATAGTTTGTCTTCAGAACTTGCTGTTGAAATCACTCTCTATATTTTTCTTCTGCGCCGACTCTATCCATTTTTTTTATTTTCAATAATCGAGCTGTATTTCTGTACAGCGTCCAATAAATATTCTATTTCGGTTGTGATATTGATCTCAAATTAATAAAATATTGATTATTCGTTTGTTAATTAATTTTGGTTTTTATTAGTAATATTGAATGTTATTTTATTTTAATAAAAGAAATTAACTGAATTAAAATTGTTATGTTACTTTATTTACAATAATTTTTTAAAATAAGAATTTATCAAAGATTGTCGTGCAGTGTTTTGTGCAACCGAATTGCTAGCGTTTATATGGCGAGGCACATTGTTCACCAAATTTACTGCCGATTCGAAACTGTTTGATAAAGGCGGTTGGTAGTTTCATTTCTTTAAGCCGACGGTTGAAATCGTAGATGTAAGCTAAATGTTGATGTAATGTAAGAGCCAACATTTTTGTAGTTATAGAATGCTTAAAAACGTGTCACGTGACACATGAATGTGCAGACATGCATATGTATGTACATACATACATAAAAAAAACAAAAATTCTTATTAAACATATTAAATCATATTTTTCTGTTCTTCTTCGAAATCTTGTGCCCCGGAGAATTGTTATTGTTCATTTTCGTTCACCAGTAGTATTAATTTCTTGTCGTCCATTGCAACTTTTTATCACTTTGAAAATTATAAATAAAATACAAAACAGCTGTTCCAAACGTTGATGGAAGTTCCAAATGTTTACAATATTTGTGATTGTTCGCAAATAGTACGATATTATTTAAAAGGTACCGAATCATATTATTACACATTTTATTGCAATGAATTTGATAATTGGTTAAATTATAGTTTAACATTCATATCTATATATGTATGTACATCATTGTTTTGATTATTAGTGTTACTTATTATTTAAAGGATTTTTTTGTATACTTGAATGTATGTATGTATGTATATATGTATGTATGTATGTATGTACATAAGTACACTATACATGAAATTACAAAGTAAGCATATCAATTTATGTATGTACATATGTACATACAATTTTGAAAATTTTGTTTTTGTTTTAAATGTAATTTGTACGAAAGAAAAATTCGTTCAACATCATGTGCAAGGCAGCTGTTATATAAAAGATTTTTTTTTGTATACTTAAATGTATGTATGTACATATGTATGTATGTACATAAATTGATATGCTTACTTTGTAATTTCATATATATTGTACTTATGTACATACATATGTGCATACATACATACATTCAAGTATACAAAAAAAAATCTTTTAAATAATAAGTAACACTAATAATAAAAACTATGATGTACATACATACATAGATATGAATGTTAAACTATAATTTAAACAATTATCAAATTCATTACAATAAAATATATAAGCACAAACGATCGGTACAGTCTCTTGCTAGATATTGAAAAAAAATTATTTAGAAAACTTTCTTTACTCAATAAAGCATGCATGTGTACATATTTAACAACTAAAACTAGTCAAAACAAAAAAAAAAGTACAAACAAAGGACTTCTGTGCCCCATTGCAATTCAAAATACAACCATCCCATCACTGTCTACAATTGTCACGTAACCTCGTAATGAAATTCTATTTTCTGCAGGTTGGTACGTTACGGCAACATTTCATTTCAGTCAAGTAAGTATTTTCATAGCTTTTGCATATAACAGAAGCAATCAGCTGACACATCAGCATTTACATTTCTAGAGTTACGGTCGGCTAAAGCAGCCTTTATTTATACAGCACACATTATGTAAAACAGCAGTCGCTATAATTACACCATCTACTTTTCTGTGGTTTAAACGAATACCTAGAGATAAAATATGAAATCTTCGTTTCCAAACACCATAGCTTCTTTCTAAAGAGTTACGAGTTCGAATTTGTGACTCATTATTTAAATTTTCTTCAGCATTTTTTACGCTTGACAGTGGAGTCATTATAAAATCTTTGTTTGGATAGCCACTGTCAGCCACAATCAGACAATTTTCAAATTCATTGTTGCAGAATCTAGAATATATTTTTTCGAATTGAGTAATGTGAGGATCCGGGCCATCTAGCAACTATACCAACGATTCTTAGGTGTAATCACACATCGTTTGGACGTTCATTGAGAAAAATCCTTTACGGTTTCTATATAACTCGGCATCTTTGCCACCTAAAAAATGAAAGTTGTTATAAAATTATTTACTAGTGGCAGAGATATGTACCTGAAAAAATTATTTTGACAAGAGAACTGCAACAATCATGATCGAGCCTACTTATTCCCTAACGTTGAATTTTGAGAACACCACAAACATGTATTATTCAATTTTATACTCGTTCGCTTTTTATGCACAAGCAGAAAATTCATCAACAAGTGTAAATCATTTCGATCATTTGATGCGAATATATGTAGATGATCTGATTGCATGATACAATGAACATAAGTTATACGCAGAAAAACAAACAACACTAACTCTAAGTATTTTGTTGGTAGAATATTTGATTTCGGAAGTTAAAAGTATAAATACATATCGCACCCGTTCAACAATACTAACTCAAAAACTTCAACAGTGGATAGATATGACCACTGTTCATCGATTTCTTGCAAAAAACAAAATTTTAAAAATTTTGAGTTAATACAGTATTGTTGAACGAGTGCGATATGTATGTGTGCATGTTTCACACTGTGACAAAAATATACATAAATAAAAATTACTTATTCAAATACGAGAAAAAAACATTTGCATATGAAATTTTTTGTGAAGACTTCTTTCCACCATTTTAGTTTGGTTTCATCTTTGGGAGCTTTAAAAAAGGTTCATTTCCAATAACTCTAATCTTTTGTACATATGTATCACATCTATTTTGCACAAATGCAAACTCATATTTATTTCGTATTCATTTTAAGAAATTTTACAATTTTCTTCTTAATAAAAAATTTTTTAATTTAAATTTAATAAATAAATACAAATAAAAATTTGACACCTGAAATTAAAAACAAGTGGTTTGCAAAAATTGTCAGCTGGGCTTCTAAGACCAGGGGGCTAATTCTCGCACTCGTATAGGAGCGAAATCCTACTCGAACGTTCGTGTTTTTAAATTTTTGGGATTCTCTGACACGCTATCGAGTAACTCGTAGCGAAATTTCTAATGATAACACTCGATAGCGAGTAATCGTTCGAACGCAAGCGTGCGAATTTTTGCTCGTAAGCAAAAAACCATTCGTAAACAAAAAATCAGTAACGTTTTTATGTGCAAACAAGAATAAAAAAGAAAATGTAAATAATTTTTTTTTTAAATTAAAAATAAAATTGTAACTTTAGCATTTTAGGTCAAATATGTCAAAAACTAATCGTTCTCAGAAGGAAATTCTTGGAAATTGTATGACTCAGCACACAGACTTGGCAAAGGGCATATTGCCAAATACTTTGCAAGGGAGACTGTAAAGGCTAATCACCTTTGGGAACAGCTCATAGCCAAACTTTAGCCGTATACGCTGACCAAAAGCAAAACGTGAAAGTAAATATTCTTTCAATAAATTATCCAAAAAAAAAAAACTGGTGGTGGACCGTATAAGGAAAAAGTTCTTTCCACAAACATAAGTATGTATGTTTTTTGGTTAGATTTTATTACAATTCATTCAGTGTTGTCAAACGTATTTCGGCACGTTTTTTACAACACTTAAGCAATAACTCGATTCGTTTCGTATCGAGTGCTATTATCAGAAAATAATTTCGTATCGAAATAAATTTCGATTCGAATTCAATTTCGATCACGACTGCGAGAATTAGCCCCCAGGGTTTAAAATTAGTTTTCTTATATTTTTTTTTATTATACTAGCGACTAGTGAGAAAATATGACCCGTTTCCATTTTTGATAGTAGAGAAACTAAAAATATTTACCTGATAACAAATAAATTTTCAGTTTTCTATTTATATGTGAACTTTGTTTTATTTCAATTTCACAATTAGAAATGTCAAAATATAACAAGAACAAGAGAAAAGACGACATAAGAATACAAAAATTGCAAAACTAGAATTTCATATTGTGGACACTAACGCAATTTCAAGGCAGAATTTTAAAGAATTGCAACTATTAAAATTGCAAATCTGGACAGGGACCAACAAGGCAAAGAGCCCTTTTACATATTGGCAATTGAAAGGCAGACAGACGAAGTTTGTTGAAGAAGGGGTGAAGACGCAGAGTGGATAGTACACGACCCTCTGTACCGGACATTTTTCGTTTTTCTCTTTCACTCTTCGCATTTTTTATGTTGTTGCTTCATATCATTTTTCTCACACCATTGGCATTTTAATATTACTGCATGTGGTGCGAAAAATTTTGTTCCTACACAACAACAGCGAAAAAGAACGAAAAGGGGATACGAACAATTTCTGTCTGTCTATTAATTTCCAATATGTAAAAGCTACGTACAAGTTCAAAAGAGAATAACAAAAATGTCTGCCTTTCACTTGCCAATATGTAAAAGGGCTCAAAGACAAACTTCAAATGGGGTTCCGCACACGAGATGCATTTTTGAGTAACTCAATTTTTGTTCTTTTTTTTACACACGAGACTAATTCATCTGGCATAAAATGTATACGTGTACTCAGGTTTGTGTGCTAGTGTTTTTTGTATTCATTTGATGTTTGGCTTGTGTATGTATTAGTTTTGTGCTGCTCGTGCGGGTATGAGGCTGGTTGAAAAATTGTTCCAACGAAAAACCGCTCTCTTCACCCCTCTCGCCAAAAACTCTCTTGTTATACTTCGCGTTCAAAGTATTTTCTGCATAACCGGCCTACGGCCGGGCGCAAGGAATTTATCCTCTATGGTATATCGAACACCGGCTTCGCGTTCAAAGTATTCTCTGCATAACCGGCCTACGGCCGGGCGCAAGGAATTTATCCTCTATGGTATATCGAACACCGGCTTCGCGTTCCAAGCATTCTCTGCATAACCGGCCTATGGCCGGGCGCAAGGACTTTATCCTCTATGGTATATCGAACACAGGCTTCGCGTTCAAAGTATTTTCTGCATAACCGTCCTACGGCCGGGCGCAAGGAATTTATCCTCTATGGAATATCGAACACCGGCTTCGCGTTCCAAGCATTCTAGGCATAACCGGCCTACGGCCGGGTGCAAGAAATTTATCCTCTATGGTATATCGAACACCGGCTTCGCGTTCCAAGCATTCTCTGCATAACCGGCCTATGGCCGGGCGCAAAGAATTTATCCTCTATGGTATATCGAACACAGGCTTCGCGTTCAAAGTATTTTCTGCATAACCAGCCTACGGCCGGGCGCAAGGAATTCATCCTCTATGGTATATCGAACACCGGCTTCGCGTTCAAAGTATTTTCTGCATAACCGGCCTACGGCCGGGCGCAAGGAATTTATCCTCTATGGTATATCGAACACCGGCTTCGCGTTCCAAGCATTCTCTGTATAACCGGCCTACGGCCGGGCGCGAGGAATTTATCCTCTATGGTATATCGAACACCGGCTTCGCGTTCAAAGTATTCTCTGCATAACCGGCCTACGGCAGGGCGCAAGGATTTTAGATCTATTTTACGGATATGAAATAAGCCCCAAATAAAATGAAATAAGCCCCAAAAAATTTTATGAAATAAGCCCCAAATTTTTAAAAAATGAAATAAGCCCCAAAAAAAAAATGAAATAAACCCCAAACAAAAAATTTGAAAATTTTTTGGGGCTTATATCATTTTTCGATTTGGGGCTTATTTCATTGGGGCTTATTTCGTGCCACCATTTGCATACATACATACATTCAAGTATACAACAAAAATCTTTTAAATAATAAGTAACACTAATAATCAAAACTATAATGTACATACATACATAGATATGAATGTTAAACTATAATTTAAACAATTATCAAATTCATTACAATAAAATATATAAGCACAAACGATCGGTACAGTCTCTTGCTAGATATAGAAAAAAAATTATTTAGAAAACTTTCTTTACTCAATAAAGCATGCATGTGTACATATTTAACAACTAAAATTAGTCAAAACAAAAAAAAGTACTAACAAAGGACTTCTGTGCCCCATTGCAATTCAAAATACAACCATCCCATCACTGTCTACAATTGTCACGTATCCTCGTAATGAAATTCTATTTTCTGCAGGTTGGTACGTTACGGCAACATTTCATTTCAGTCAAGTAAGTATTTTCATAGCTTTTGCATATAACAGAAGCAATCAGCTGACACATCAGCATTTACATTTCTAGAGTTACGGTCGACTAAAGCAGCCTTTAAACTCGTCTGCGGAACACCAATCGGATGAATATTTTGCCGCCGACGCCTAAGTAATTACCGCAGTTAACTGTGGAGATTAGCGGCAGGTTTTCTTCATAAAAAGAAACAGTTGAGTGCCTTGTACCCAGTGGCGCCGTTACGATTTGCTACGTGCTACATTGTATTACTGCAGAGTAAATAAAAAAAGTTTAGTGTAAATTTTCATACATACTTGAACATATTCTAAAATTTTTTTAACATATATGTTTTTACAGTTGGAATATTAAGGATTAACCATTAAAAACAAACTTTAAAATCCAAGTCTGTATGAGAAAAATAGTTACAAGTGAAAAAGTGTGATGTTCATACATAATTATGTATGTATGTATGTAGATATGAACGTAGTATTTGGATGTAGTATATTATTAAGAATGTCATCTCTAGTTGCATAGCTTTTACAGCTACATATGTACATATGCTATTACTGGTAAATAATAATACATTCGTGGAAAGTTTTCCCGTTTAAAAAATAAAGTTAAAGTGAATTCTTTAATCAACGCCCTTATTTAATAAATATTTATTTTAATACATCTTAGTATAAATAAAGGTGTTTCATATACACCATCATCTTTCAGCTAGGTCGGTGTTTATAATTATTTGTGATCTCTTTCTTTCTTGTGTAGCTAAGCGCCATTTTACAATAATAAATTAGTAGTTCAGAGAGACCTGCGCCGAGTGTTTCGTTAGTGGCGGTGGCTCATAAAAAACTGTTCACGGCGGTTCATGTTCGTCTTCAACCAGTTGAAAACTCACAACATAAAAATCAATAACTTGTTATAAAGCATCAATCTGCGACATTAATCTAAAAAGTGGAGCAAATCTACAAACAAATTGTAGTGGCCAAAAATATAACAAACAAAACAATTATGGCGTTTTCTTTTCTGAAAAAAGTGTTGCATTTATGCTACATTCTTTAATTTTCGTGATCCATTCTAAAAAATATGTAACATATTTAAAAGCGATTTCGTTCCTTTCTAATTATGTTGCACTAATAAATGGCAAAATATGCAACATATTTTGCCCTCTACTATCAAGTCGGGGTGATATACTGCCCATTTTTACAACTTTGTTTAGTATATTTTTATACAAGTAAGAACTTGTATTTTTTGTCATTCTACTTACTTAAGCGAAAAAACTTATAATTAAAACGATAATTAAATAATTAATGTTAAGTATGTTAAGCCTCAAATATTTTGTACCATTGTGGCAATAAAAAATGTACAACTTTTTAAAGGTAGGTGCAAACTGTAAAAAGTGTTACACATTGAAAGGTCAACATTTTTGTTCAGAAAAGAAAACACCATTAGTGTTGCTACATTGACAAAAAAATATTTTATCCTATCCTATGGAGTATTAAAACAAAATCAGAAAATCTTAAATAAATTGTCGGCGAACCTTACTTTCCGAGTTTTGGGCCCCTGAGGTTCCAGTACAAAATTGTGATTATAAGGTGTATTGGCTTAAATCTAGTTTAGTGACGCAGCTCCAAATGAAAAAAAAAATTACATAGGGCGATAGAAAATCGAAAAATAAGACGAAAATTTAATGTGGTAACTTTCTCGGAAACGCATAGTTTTCGAGTTATTGGCCTCTGAAGTTTGTATATATATGTGCGATTTCCCTTTGCATTTCTCAACGTATAAGGCCAATTTTGGTATCATTTGAAAGCTTTTGACTAGATCTATATGAATTTGTTAAAATACAGAAGATTTTAGTGAGGTTTAAAAAAAAATATTGTTTTTGGACCCAAGTGGGCTGGAATCTAATTTCCAGAAATCTGCTAACCTATATTAATATATAATAGATTAGTGTGGATATCTGTCAAACTCTTCCTCCAGCGTACAATCTGATGTCATAACTATTATATTTTCTATGTCATTGTTTTGGTGTACAAGGTTGAGAAAATCATTAGGCCCGGCCAAAGGCCGGCTATGTAGAACATCTATTCTATATACCGCCGTGTAGGGAAATACCATGGTGGAGAAAATCACTAAGCTACGCAGAAAATCTATTCTATATACCGCCGTGTCGGGATATACCATGGTGGAGAAAATCACTAAGCTATGCAGAAAATCTATTCTATATACCGCCGTGTCGGGATATACCATGGTGGAGAAAATCACTAAGCCCGGCCGAAGGACGGCTATGCAGAAAAACTTCTATATACCGCCGTGTCGGGATATACCATGGTGGAGAAAATCGTTAAGCCCGGCCGAAGGCCGGCTATGCAGAAATCTATTCCATATACCGCCCTGTCGGGTGAAGAAAATCATTTAGCCCGGTCAAAGGCCGGGTATGCAGACGATCTAAAAAACTGCTTTGACACCTAAAGATTTCAAAATTTAAATAGAAAATTTGCAAATTCGTAGATCTAGTCAAAAGAGTTCAAATGATACCAAAATTGTACTTATATGTACGTTGAGAAATGCAAAGGGAAATCGTACATATGTATATAAAAACTTCAGAGGCTAATAACTCGAAAACTATGCGTTTCCGAGAAAGTTACCACATCAAATTTTCGTCTTATTTTTCGATATTCTATCGCACTATGTAATTTTTTTTTTCATTTGAAGCTGCGTCACTAAACTAGATTTGTTCCGGTGTATTTTTCAGAAAATTTATTTAAAAATAAGGCATAAATCTAGTTTAGTGACGCAGCTCCAAATGAAAAAAAAAAGGCTTAAATCTAGTTTAGTGACACAGCTCCAAATGAAAAAAAAATTACGTAGGGCGATAGAAAATCCAAAAATAAGACGAAAATTTAATGTGGTAACTTTCTCGGAAACGCATAGTTTTCGAGTTATTGGCCTCTGAAGTTTGTATATATATATGTGCGATTTGCCTTTGCAGTTCTCAACGTATAAGGCCAATTTTGGTATCATTTGAAAGCTTTTGACTAGATCTATATGAATTTGTTAAAATACAGAAGATTTTAGTGATATTTAAAAAAATTATTGTTTTTGGACCCAGTGGGCTAGAATCTAATTTCCAGCAACCTGCTAACCTACATATATTAAAATAAATTAGTGTGGATAATATCTGTCAAACACTTCCTCCAGCGTACAATCTGATGTCATAAATATTATATTTTCTATATCATTGTGTTGGTGTACAAGGTGGAGAAAATCATTAGGACCGGCCAAAGGCCGGCTATAAAGAACATCTATTCTATATACCACCGTGTCGGGAAATACCATGGTGGAGAAAATCACTAAGCCCGGCCGAAGGCCGGCTATGCTGAAAATCTATTCTATGTATATACCGCCGTGTCGGGATATACCATGGTGGAGAAAATCATTAAGCCCGGCCGAAGGCCGGCGATGCAGACAATGTAAAAAACTGCTTTCACACCTAAAGATTTTAAAATTTAAATAGAAAATTTGCAAATTCATATACATAGATCTAGTCAAAAGCTTTCAAATGATACCAAAATTGTTCTTATACGTTGAGAAATGCAAAGGGAAATCGCACATATATATACAAACTTCAGAGGCCAATAACTCGAAAACTATGCGTTTCCGAGAAAGTTACCACATTAAATTTTCGTCTTATTTTTCGATTTTCTATCGCCCTATGTAATTTTTTTTTCATTTGGAGCTGCGTCACTAAACTAGATTTGTTCCAAAAAAAATTACATAGGGCGATAGAAAATCGAAAAATAAGACGAAAATTTAATCTGGTAACTTTCTCGGAAAAGCATAGTTTTCGAGTTATTGGCATCTGAAGTTTTTATATACATATAAGTATGTGCGATTTCGGAACAAATACACTTTAGTGAAGTTGGCCCAAACAAAATAAAAATTAGCCTATGTGATAGAAAATTGAAAAATAAGAAAAAAATATAAAATAAAAAGTTGGCGGCAACCCATATTTTCCGAGTTATGGGCCTTTGAAGTTTTCATATAAAAAGGAATAACCAATACATTTCTTAATGAATTCGGTCAAAAATAAAAACAATATTGTAAAAAATTAAAAATAAGAAGAAAATATTAAACAAAAAAATGGTGGCGATCCTTATTTAAAGAGTTATGTGTACATTTGCAGATTTTATATAAAACAGTGGTTATACACTATATTTCTCTGCATAGCCGACCTTTGGCCGGGCTTAATGATTTTCTACACCATGGTATTTCCCGACACGGCGGTATATAGAAAAGATTTTCTGTGTAGCCGGCCTTCGGCCGGACTTAATGATTTTCTCCACCATGATATTTCCCGCCACGGCGGTATATAGAATAGATTTTTTGCATAGCCGGCCTTCGGTCGGGCTTAATGATTTTCTCCACCATGGTATTTCCTGACACGGCGGTATATCGAACAGTTTTTCTGCATAGCCGGCCTCCGACCGGGCTTAATGATTTTCTCCACCATGGTATTTCCTGACACGGCGGTATATAGAACAGTTTTTCTGCATAGCCGGCCTCCGACCGGGCTTAATAATTTACACCCAAACAATAATATAGAAAATATAACATTTATGGCAGCAGATTGTTCGCTGGAAAAAGTCTGACAGCAATTCACACTAATTTATTATATTTTAATATACATAACTACAATAAAAACAATATTTTTTTAAAATATCACTTAAATCTTTTGTATTTTAACAAATGCATTAAAATCTAGTCAAAAGCTTTCAAACGAAACCAAAATTGGACTTATACGTTGAAAAATGCAAAGGAAAATCGCACATACTTATGTATATATGAAAACTTCAAAGGCCCATAACTCGGAAAATATGGGTTGCCTCTAACTTTTTAATTTATATTTTCTTCTTATTTTTCAATTTTCTATCACAATATCTAATTTTTATTTTGTTTGGGCCAACTTCACTAAAGTGCATTTAAGCCAGAAGTGATTCAGAATAATATGAGTGAAAATTATGAAGTGAAAGTACCAAATCAAACAGGAATGAAAATAAAAACAGTAGGCATGACATTTAAATTAACAGAAGCTGAAATAGTTGAAAAAACAAAATAGTACACTCACTAATAGTGATCTGGAGATACTGAATTTATTTAAATATAAAAGGAATGGGCATACAATATATAACGCAAAACTTAAAATAGGCAACCAATCGTACGCAAAAGTTTTTGATACAGAAAAGTTAACGTTGGATGGGAAAAATGCCGGGTTTTCGATGGTACTGATATTATACAATGCTTCAAGTGTAAAGGCTATAGTCATAAAGCAGCAGAGTGCAAAAACCAAGAGATATGCTACAAATGCCACGGAGGACACAAATCCAAGGAATGTAACAAAGAAATACTCATTAAATGTAAAAAAAGCGGCTACTAATAGCAATATAAACCTACAACAACCTCGTACTTTTGAATATGATAATGTTGCTTCTGTTAGTGGTCAGCAAAGTGCAATAACACATGGTACTTTAGCTATACCAACTCATATAAACCAACAACAGCAGTGTCTACCCGTTACCCCAGTGCTTAGTGATGAGCTAAGTGTTAATGCACTTGCTGATTTAAATGTATCACCAAGGCCGGTGCCTGTTTCTGCGTTTTCATCGTCTTCATCGCAGGCGTCGGACTTGGTTGTTTCGAAGAAGGTGTTGCAGCCCCGTAAATCGAATAAAAGTAATTCGGCTGACTTGGAAACAGTGAGCAATAAAAAAGTGAATAATAACAAGAACTCAAATGTTGTTTATGGGAGTAATGCTGATGTTAGTCTCGATGTTGCTGAAAGTAAAAAATGGGTACACATTTCATCGTTCAAGACATCAGTTAGTGAGGAGCAGTTTATAGCGTACATTGTGAATAAATTGGATATTTGCAAGTCGGAGTTATCTTGCTACAAATTAATTAAGAAGGATACCCAAATTGAAAACTTAAAGTATGTAAATTTCAAGCTCGGTATTTCTGCGCAGTTCTACAATTCTATTTGGCCTTCTAATGTACGGGTGCGTCCTTTTAAGTTTTTTCCCAAGACGCCCAACGGCAGAGCTCACCAATAACGATATGCTCAGTACCTCAACCTCCTAATGATGCCATCAAAATGTTTTTCCAAAATGCTTCTGGTATTCGCACTAAACTGGATGAGGTTTTTAAATTTACTGCGCAAGCTGATTATGATGTAATTGTAATTGTTGAGACTTGGCTAAAAGCTGATATACTTGATTCAGAATTCTGTGATTTAAAACAGTATCAAATGTTTCGTAAGGATCGCGACTATGAGAATACTTGCAAGTCTCGTGGAGGTGGTGTTTTTGTAGCCGTCAAGAGGTCATTAAATGCTAATTCAGTAAGTTTACTCGACTCTAATCCCATTTTGGATCAACTTTGCGTTCGTATCAATGGTCTGAAGCAGTTGTTTATTTGTGTTTCATATATCCCACCTAATAGTAGTGATGCTATTTATGCATCTCATGTGGACAGTTTGGCTCACATTTCGAATACCATGGCTGCACAAAATCTTTGCGTGCTTGGAGATTTTAATCTTAATGAAGATAATTGGATTAACTTATTCGATAAAAGTCTTCTGACACCCTCAACTGTTAATAAATCTCGTTGATACGTTACTAAGTCTTGGTTTGGTGCAATTAATTCGTATAAGAATAAACTACGTCGTATTCTTGATTTAGAATTTATATCTGATACTTTAAAATATTCCTTGTCCGATTGTCCGTTTCCTATGTGCATGCCTGATATGCATCATATTCCTTTAATTTTAAGATTATCGCAGTTTAAATATATTCCTGTTAGGGATAATGATAATGTCTGTTATAATTTTAAAGGTTGTGATTATGTCAAATTAAGCGGTGAAATTTCTGCTGTTAATTGGAAAATGCTTTTTAATGATAAGAATGTAACTGATTGTTATGGTATATTTACCAATACCTTAAGTGATATTGTTAAATGTTTTGTTCCTCTTGTATCGAAAAAGACGCACAAGCTTCCTTGGTACACTAAAGGTTTAAAAAAATTGAAAAATCTTAGAAATAAATACTATAATAAGTTTAAGGAAACTGGAGATTTAAACCATAAAGCAGCGTATGAGCACTATATGAGAGAATTTAATTTTCTCGATAAATTTCGTCGCAACTGAATATAAAAAAAAATAAAATAAAAAAAATATTTTCAAGTCACAAAAAATATAAAAAAACAAAACATTTATTGAACAGTTATTTTACTGGTTTTATTTTATTTTTTGCTTGTGTGCAATATACATAAATATTTGCATACACAAACTAATATAAGTGAAAATAAAAAAAGAGAACTCTGATGAGTTCATCCTCTGACAAAAACAACAATAATCCTACAAGCAGTAGGAATGTACAATATATAACTTTAGTTGCTGATGACAACAATAAAAAATGAATTAAACAAAAACCTGAATTTAACAGAAAACACAAATACTCGTGCGCGATCATTATCTCTGAACATGTTAAATAGTGATCAAGAAGCAACAACAATTGCACCCATCAGCAAACTTGTCAGCTTAGCTGTACAAACAAACAAACAAACAATAAGTAACAAGGTGACCAGCGTGCACAAAATGGTAGATGCGGTGAGTACAATAAATGATAATAAAATTCAAACAGGAATGGACAGATACATAACCGTGTTAAAAAGGGGAAGAAGTCCAAAATCAGCTCAAATTGCTTCAACATCGAAAGTTCCCAGAGATGGAAAAAACATTATAATAAATTCCGAAAATCGTTTCGCGATTTTATCTGAACAAGGCGATGAAAACACAACTACAACAAGTTCGAGTAAGCCCCTACCCATATATTTAAGAGAGCAGAATTCCAGTTTGCTGGTTAAAAATCTTATCTCATTAATTGGAGAAAGTGAGTTTTATGTAACTCCAATTAAGCGCGGAAACATCAATGAAACAAAAATTCAGGTAGCTCATGAAAATAATTACCGAAAAATTGTTTCAGATTTAGAATCTAAAAATAAAAACTTCTACACGTACCAATTAAAGAGTGCTAAAGGTCTAACAGTCGTAATAAAAGGTATAGACTCTAGCTTGGATCCAGAAGAGGTCAAGTCTGGCCTTGAAAATAATGGCTTCAAAATTAAAAATGTCTCAAACATTAGAAATAGAGAAAAAATCCCCCAACCAATATTTAGAGTCGAGTTACAGCCAGATGGCATAAAAATAAAAAAGAATGAAGCACATCCAATATATGACTTAAAGTACTTGTTGCATCGGAGAGTTACTGTTGAGCTTCCACATAAAAGAGCTGGGCCTGTTCAATGCCTGAACTGCCAAGAATTTGGGCACACGAAGACTTATTGCAAGTTGCCTACAGTCTGCGTTGTATGTGGTGAGTTACACAGTACTGCTAACTGTGATAAAATAAAAGGTGATACCAAGGCGAAAAAATGTGGCAATTGCGGCGGAAATCACACTGCCAACTATAGAGGCTGCCCCCTTTACTCGTTTTTTAAGAATTCATTAACCAAAAAAACCAATGCTACTCCCGCTCAGCCTAAAACCCCTATTAATTATCCACAGTTACCTCAACCGTCCACCAGCCAAAATCAATTTTCAAACATTTTCAAGTCTAACGCGACTAGTGCTCAACAACAATCTAACAACAAATTTTCATACGCTAGTATTTTAAAAAGCAATCAGAGTACGGCGCAAAAAACCGTAAATGTAAATGAAGATTCGGGGTATAATTTTAGTCGTATTGAAGCCTCAATTGAGAACTTAATACAAACAGTAAATACATTTACTCTCAACATGTCCTGTATGATGCAGGAAATGTTGAAAATGCAGTCTACCTTGTTGCAGGCTGTACTAAGCAAACCATGAACTTAAAAATCTGTTTTTGGAACGCAAACGGCATCTGCCAACATAAAAACGAAATAGAATATTTTCTTCAGGATAAACAAATCGATGTTATGCTTATCTCAGAAACTCATTTGACATCTCGAAGCTGTTTCAGAATTAGTGGATATAATTTTTACGACACCAAGGATCCCCGTGGCAGAGCTTGTGGTGGTTCGGGAATCCTAATAAAAACGCGAATAAAACACCACCTGTTGAATGATTTTTGTGAAGATTATCTTCAAGCAACGAACATCTGCATCGAAACTTACTATCAAAAACTTGTAATATCATCTGTCTATTCGCCCCCCAGATTCTCAATTACCGAGAGTCAATATACGGCTTTTTATAAATCACTGAGCCTCCGTTTTCTAGCAGCTGGCGACTACAATGCTAAACACACATTTTGGGGTTCACGTTTAATCACTCCTAAGGGACGAATTTTATTCGACACAATATCTAAAATGGGTTTGAATGTAGTTTCAAGTGGACAGCCAACATATTGGCCAACAGATCGACAAAAAATTCCTGATGTGCTCATTGCTCGGAAAAAATGCCGCTGAGAACACCTTCAGACATCGACGATTCTCTCAGGTTGTTTGAAGCGCATGTTAAACAAGCTGCTTTTAATGCTACTTCAAATGAAATAAACCAACCAGTGAGATTTAACAATATTTTTTCTGTAGATATAGAAAGGCTATTGACTGAAAAACGGAGAGCTCGACGAGATTGGCAGCGCTACAGATCGCCCCAGCTAAAATTAAGGCTTAAGGAGTGTACCAAGCAGCTTAGGAAAGTTTTGCAAACTCAAAAAACAGCTTCCCTTCAAAAATTCCTTCAAGAGCTAGATGCAACACCAAAAACAGATTATTCACTGTGGCGTGCAGCCAGAGGACTAAAAAGGCCGGTGATATGCAAACCCCCATTACGAGCCCCAAATGGTGACTGGGCAAAAACTGATGATGAAAAAGGTGCACTTTTTGTTAAACACTTAGAAAAAGTTTTCACTCCGAATATTTCTGCTGATATTGTTGAACTGCCACCAGTCGTCTCTTTACCAGAAATACCGATGAGATTTAACATGACGGAGATTGAAAATACTATTACTAGTCTTAACACCAGAAAAGCCCCAGGTGTCGACAAAATAAGCAACAAAATGCTTCAAGAATTGCCTTACACTGCAAAAAGAATAATACTATTCATTTTTAACAGTATTCTACGCCTAGAACACTATCCTAAAGAATGGAAGGTTTCGCTAATTACTATGATACCAAAGCCCGGCAAGGATCATACAAAGGTTGAATCCTATCGGCCTATTAGTTTACTGTCTAACATTTCAAAACTATTTGAAAAGCTGTGTATGAGCAAGCTGATGCCTATAGTGACTAGTAATGGATGTATTCCAGATCATCAATTCGGTTTTCGCAGTCAACATAGCACAATTGAACAAACTCACAGACTAGTGAATGTCGTTAGAGACACTTTTGAAAAAAAGAAATACTGCTCTGCGCTCTTTATTGATGTCTCACAAGCTTTCGATAAAGTATGGCACGAAGGTCTTTTCAACAAATTAACACAAAATCTACCAGCAAACATCGTAAAGCTTTTAAAAAGCTATTTAATGCAACGTAAATTTGTAGTTAGGGAAGGGAATTTTTTAAGCCCTCCGCAGTCGATTGAAGCCGGAGTCCCTCAAGGCAGTATCTTCGGACCATTACTTTATTTAATATATGCCTCTGACTTACCGTTAAGCAGTAACATTCATACATCAACATTTGCGGATGATACAGCCTTTTTAAGCGTTCACGAAAATCCTGTAGAAGCTTCCCGCAACTGACAAGAATATATATCCAAACTGGAAAAATGGCTCAAACAATGGCGTATAAAAGTTAACGAGCAGAAATGTGCACACGTCACTTTTACTTTGCGCAGGGAAACATGCCCGCCTATAAAAATTAACACCGAGACTATACCACAACACACTGTAGTCAAATATCTAGGCGTTCATCTTGATCGTCGTTTAACATGGAAATGCCATATAGACGCAAAGTTAACACAAATGAAACTAAAAGCAGCCCAAATGAATTGGCTTATTGGAAGAAACTCTATACTAAGCCTTGACTGTAAACTTCTCTTATACAACGCGATCCTGAAACCAATATGGTCCTATGGAATCCAGTTATGGGGCACTGCATCAGCATCGAATGTAGGAAGAATTCAAAGGCGACAGAATAAAATCCTACGTACAATAACAGCAGCCCCCTGGTATGTCAGAAACCATAGAATTCATAAAGATCTAGACGTTCCGTTGGTAAAGACAGTATTTTCAAAACACGCGAAAAAATATATAAAAAAACTTGAGTTGCACCCAAATCCACTTGCGCGCAATATTCTTCATTATAGAGGCCACACCCGGCTGAAAAGAAGGGATACTCTTTTTCTCAGCCGTTCACGAGAGATGTAAAACAACAAAAATTAACCGTTGAAATTAAAAATTTTGTTTAGCATTGGCTAAACTTATACTTAATATTTTTTTTAGATTTAAGATTTGAAAAACTTATTGATAATTCAATTTAAATAATTAAAGATTCAATAAATAATAAAATTATCAAAAAAAAAAAAAAAAAAAAAAAAAGATTATCCTTCTACCATGCATTATAATGATAAAACTTTAAGCTCGTGTAATGATATTGTTAATGCGTTTGCATTGTTTTTCCAATCAAATTTTAAAACCAGTAATAACTTAATAGATCCCAATGTTCTGAAATTTATAAGGCCTATTGTTGATTTTGGTCACATTCAATTAACCGCTCGTGATATCTTAAATGGTATTAAAAATATCAAGAACTCTTTCGGTGTTGATATTGATGGTTTTAGTGCCTTTTTTGTAAAAAATTTGGCTGAAAGTTTAGTTGTACCTCTTCAGCACATTTTTAATAAATCCCTGGTTGATGGGTATTTCATAGATAGTTGGAAAGTTGCATCTATTACTCCGGTTTTAAAAGGAGGCGATAAATCTGATATTAGTAATTATCGGCCGATTTCAAAGTTGTCCAATGTTTCTAAAATATTTGAGCATATAATTAAGGATAAGATGTATTTCTCGGTAAAGCGCTATATTTGCGATGAGCAGCATGGATTTTTTCCTGGTCGTTCTACTGCTACAAATTGCGCAATCTTCAATCACTTTTGTATTTCGGTCTTTGAAAGACATAATCAGGTTGATGCAATCTTTATGGACCTTTGCAAAGCGTTTGATAAGGTTGCGCATAATATATTGTGCCTCAAACTTAATAAGATGGGCTTTCATGGTACATTTCTTAATTGGTTGAGGTCTTATCTAACAAATAGGAAATATACAGTTGTTTTGGAAAATTGTATGTCCTTGCCGTATACTGCTACTTCTGGTGTCCCACAGGGTAGTATTTTAGGTCCGTTGTTGTTTTTAATTTTTATAAATGACATTGGGAAGTCCTTTTCAGGCTCCCAATTTTTATTATATGCTGATGACCTCAAAATTTTTAAGGAAATAAGTTCTGAAAATGATGCTCTTACTTTACAGCATTGTATCAATGGAATATCTTCCTGGTGTGCTATTAATAGTTTATCTTAAAATATAAATAAATGTTACCAAATGTCCTTTCATAAGCCGAATATTCGTAATAGTAAAGTTTTCCAGTACAAATTACGTGATATGAACTTAAAAGTTGTTAGCCAAATGTTGGATCTTGGCATTGTTTTGGACTGTGAGCTAAATTTTAATGCCCATCTGGACTACATAATTCCTAAAGCTTATTCTGCATGTGCATTTATAAGAAGAAACTGTAAAGAATTTATAGATCATATGACGTTAAGAATATTGTATACGGCTTTTTGTTTGTTTGTTGGAATACCGTTCTTTTGTATGGAATCCCATTTACGGCATCCATACGAATAGAATTGAGCGAATTCAAAAGAAATTTGTTAAGTTTGCTCTTCGTAACAATCGAATCTTTTTGTCGCCAACCTCATATTATGCTCGTTGCTTGCTTTTAGGCTTAAAGCCTCTTTATTTATGGAGAATCATTCACTCTGTAATGATAATTTATAAATTGATTAATGGCTTCATCGATTGTGAATACTTATTGAATATGATTAAATTTTGTGTTCCTTTTAAAAACTTTAGATGCAATAATTTATTTTATATATCGACGCATTGTACCAATTATGCTATGCGTGAACCTGTATTACGTTCATTAAATACTTTAAATAATTTGAATAATATTGTTAAAATAGATTTTTCTTTGTCTGAGGACAATTTTAAAATGTTATTAGAAAATAAGGAATTGTTAAATATACTTTTAAATTAACTTATTGTTAGCCTGTAAGGATATTTATAATCCATTGGCGATTAAATAAATAAATAAATAAATAAAACTGCATAAATGCGAACAAAATATTTAACCTCGGCTTGTATGAATTACATGTCACATCGAGCAAGGAATGTCAGGTATTTTAGAATAAACTGAATGCCAAAAAGAGAAGAATTGGTTTAATAGATTAACAATCAAAGCAAATTAGGGGATTATATGCTAACATACAAGGACTACTAAATAATTATAGCCAAGTAGAAGTAATGTGTGAAGATGTGCAGCCAGATTTTGTTATTTTTTCGGAAACGCATCTAACTAATGATATAAATGAAAAAGAAATACAGCTAAAAGGATATAATCAATATTGTCGAATTCAACAAGAACAGGAGGAGTAATAATCTATTTTAAAAACAAATGGTACGCGAAAAAATTGCTGAAAAACAGTGGATTCGAAGTTTTGGATATCAGCATATATGGCAAAACATGAAAACAACAGTGTGTTAATAGCAGCTGCTTATAGATTACCGAGTAGCGCTGAGACATAATTTATAGAGGCATTTGAAGAAATACTAGAGGACTTGAATGAAGAAAACTGTGATATAATAATAGCAGACGATTTCAACATTGACTGGTGCAAGGAGAGTTTTTATAAAAAGCAGCTAATGTCTTAGAGTGGTGCAGGTTGAGCTGCAGCACTTTTTTTTTTTTTTTTATTAGGACCAGCACTCAGGGGATGACCCCTACGTATGCAATGCATTGTGCCTGAACTCAGAGAGAGGGATAGAGTAGAGAAGATAGATGTTTGAAAATGTAGAAGGCTTAACTCTTTTACAACTCAGCTTTGCGCGTTATTTTTATTTTTATAGCAGTGTTGAGGCGCCTCCGGTGTTAGGTAGACGCATTAACTTTGTTAAGCTATATTAGCAGGCATTTTATTAATTGTTTTACTTCGCCGATGTTTCTGCTAACCGAAGAAGGAGGGCGATGTTGTGTACATTACCTTGGAACAGCATCAATCGCTGTCGGAACAGTTTTTTAGTGACCAGTGCTATGCCTTCGTCACTTAAATAGTCCGACAACATTTGTTTGCTTAGTAGTCAACGCGCTAACCACTTCAGCCAACACCACCCATTGTCCGCGTCTGGGTCATAGTTGGCATTTGCCTCGGCATCTCCCTGACTCGGGTTCAGGAGTGCGTCATCGTCATCTCCGAAAATGAGTCCTTCCAGGAGATCCCCAACCAAACCTCGCTGGTGTTAAGCAGGTAAACGTCAAGCAGCCGTTGATAGATCAATGCCCATTTAACATTGATCCGTCGCTGTTGCTGCGATCAAGAACAGCTATTATCAGCGGGTTTTTTGCAACCTCGCTGTAAGACCTGCTCGTGATGTTACCGTCCTTCTCTCTCGGTTTTTTATCTAAGCTAGCGAGAATTTCTCCGTGCTAGTCAGTTCCGCAGCCGGTTTGTTGCCAAACCGCTCGATATAGCGTCGAGCTGCCCGTGTCTCGGATATGGCTTTCCGGGACCAGAACTTTCTGTTTCGCGAACTTGTCGAGGCGGATACATCAGGCACAGTTGACATTACTACAACCGGCGTATCGGCATTGATGGTTTTGGGTGCAGTTCGCAGAACTGGAGCATGTCCAGTCGGCGCACCTTTAGTATTTGTGCTTGCTGGTGCATTTGGCACTGCTGGTTTGAACGCAGCCGGCACACTAGCAGATGTTTGTTTGGGTACTCGAGGCACATCAGAGGTTTTCTCAGCCGTCGTAATATTTTTGATATTTTTTGCTAGGTTTTTACCAGCCGCGGAGGTGCCTGGACTTTCGTTCGTGGACACACCCCGCTGCACTCTAGCCCTACCTAGCGACCGGGAAGCTGGTTTGTTTATTATCTTCATCCACTTACTGGTCATCCAGGCCTCGGCCCAACTTCCAGCCACCACGCACTTACAAGTGAGGTAGGGTCCCTAAGTCGTACAACAACTCCTCAACAAGAGCTCATTATTGATGGAATGCCGATCGTGCTCAGAGGTCGCAAGGATATGATCCTCCATCATGACCACACTCGTCCCAAGCACCAACATAAGCTGCATGCTTAAGCCGAGTGCCATCATGTTTCATGAGGTTGATCAAGAAACCAAAGACCTCGGCCTGGCATAATTCCACGTGTCAAGGGTACAGGGTGTATTGATGACGGTAAATTGAATTTCTTGGTCCTTCTGTATTACTCAAAAGCCTTTGATATGGTTGATCACAGCATGCTATCCATGAAGTTTAGGCACTTTTCAATTTCTCTGAAACTTCAACACGGCTTTTGGCATCTTATCTTTCAAATCGCTCGCAATTTGTCCATTCAAAAAATGCACAATCTACAGCATTGAGTTTATCTGGAGGCGTACCTCAGGGGTCATTTCTTGGACCACTCCTTTTTTGCAATTTATGTAAACGATTCACAAAAACAACTGTTGCATTGCAAAATTCACATGTACGCAGATGATATGCAGTTGTATTTAAGTACTCCAGTACAATCTGTAGCGGAAAATATTGTGAAATTCAATGGCGAACTGGATAAAATTTATCGCTGGGCCACGGCAAATGGACTTTGCTTAAACCATAAAAAAATCAAAGTGCATACTAAAGGCCGTGACTTTAAAAAATCGTTTCAATATGGTGTTGTAGGTGCCATACTATCATACAAATCTGATGCCAAAACATCATTTTATGAAAATTTTCATAAAATTTTACAAATCGAACGACTTGCCAAAAAATCTGTCACACAGTTGCATTTTTAGTCCACACTACCATACGTTTTTAGCACACATGTCATATTTTGCAAATCGCGCGACTGTGTAGGATAGTGCGGCACGGTCTTGGTCTTGACATTTTAATAAACGGTGAAAAAATCAATCAATCAAATGTTCTTTTATTAATTGTCCATCATATGAGTTATAGAAATATATAACAAATATCAAATATGAAATATTGAAATATTGATTTCTTTTGATGTTATCTTTTTCCCAGTATAACTGTTGATGTTGCGATAGATACCATTGAAGAAAAATTGGATATGATTAAGGATTATACAAATATAGATAAGGATTTATTTTTACGTATTATAAAATTTTGCATAGAAAATAATAGATATTTTCAATATAATGGAAAGATATTTATGCAACAGAAGGGATCTCCAGCATCTCCAATTGGTGCAGGTATAATTATGGAGAATTTATTAGATTAGATTAATTTATTCAGAAACTGAATAGGACTCCGAGATTGATGACTAAATGTGTAGATGATCTGTTTTGCATTATTCCTGAAGGAGAAATTGAAAAGGTACGTTTGAAATTTAATGAATTTAATTCTAATATTAAATTTACTTTTGAAAATGAATGTAACTCGAAGATCAATTATCTAGATACTATTATTATTGGAGAAGATAGATTATTAATAGCTTGGTACCAGGAACGAACAGTGTCGGGAAGAATAATGAATTACTATTCTAAACATAGCATACATATTATTATTAATACGGCTTGAAATTTAATAGATAGAGTTTTAACTATCAGGCATGTTCTGAAATCACGGTGATATCAAATCACGAACGATTTTAAAATCACGGAAGTGATATTAAGGTGTTCTGGAAAGCACGAGATTTTTAATTTTTAGTGGTGATTTCATTGTTCTAAATCACGAGCAAAAAGCTGATTTTTTCCTTTACAAATGTTTTTTTTTTTTTGTATTTTTAAAAAATTTATCACAAAAATATAATAAATCTACGAATTGAAGTTAAAGTTTTTTGTAAATATATCGTAAAAGTGCCTGGAGCATGTTCTAGAGCAATAATTGATCAAAAAGCAAAATTTAAAAATAATTGCAAAAAATACACCTTCCATAAATTTGTAAATTTTGTAGGTTCTTCTAAGTAAAATAATTAATTTTATTGCAAAAACAAATAAAGAACAAATCATTTTAAATGTGCGTGATAATTTTATTGCAGTTTTAAAGAAAACTTATTAAAAAATTTAAAGTGATTTGAAATCGCCATGCTTTTAGCTGACCGGTTTTAAATCACGAAATTTCAAACAGTTTTGCGCGCAGAACACCTTTTCAGTGATTTGAAATCACTTTATGAAAAAGTGATTTTCAGAACATGCCTGTATAAGTGACAAATAGTTTCACAACAAGAATGAGAGGATTTTGAGAGAGAATGATTATCCCAGTTCTTTAATTAATAAATTAATATATATAGATACAAACAAAAAATAATTAATAATATAGATACTAATACAGAACAGAGAATATACCAATCCTGAACGTATATTCCTCAGATTTCAGAGAGATTGATAAAATCAAAGATTTTTGATGTGAACATGTAACAAATTAAATAAATTATTTAGTAAAACTAAAGACAAAATTGATAAATGGTATAGATCGAATATAGTTTACAAAATACCTTGCAGGGAAATGCTACTACCAAAAATAAACTAAAAACAAGAATTGCAGGTCATAAGTCAGATCAGAAATATAGGCATATAATTTCACAGAAGACAGCGAAGTCATCTTATTGTTCCAGATTAGTTCACTTTCCTGAATTTGAAAATGTTTCAATTCTGAATAATATAACAGCGTTTGATGTTAGAAATGATAGAAATAAAAAATACTCCAACAACACAAAGAATAAATTTCAAAGTAGATACAGAAAATTTAGCGCCAAATTATAGATATTTAGTTAGTAATAATCTAAATGTTAAATGATTGTTGCTTGTTTACATTATAAATTTTTTGTTGTTTTGTTTTTTAATTATCTAATTATATTATGGTCCAACAAGAATTAATCACATTATTGCTCCTTGGTTTTAAACCAATAATAAATTAATATCCTATAAGATTTTTATTATTAATGAGAAATTATTATTATTAGGCTTAAGTTCAGTTTTATTGAATTAATGAAAATTCAAATTACTATGAGTTTTCTACTTTTCAAAAAACATTAGCATGTGCAATTGCAGAACGTATCAGTATAACGATTTTAAGGCCGCTACACCTCTCATCAGCGTGTTCATTTGTCCGTCTTTAAATTTTCGTAAAGTGGATACTAATTGGTGAGAATATTAACTATTTTGCCAAGTTTTCAACAGAAATAGAATACGAGAATTAATTTAATTAATTTTTATTCTATTTTTACATATTTACAATATACTCATAATCCGTTATACTCAATGTATTTTACTTTGCAATTATAACGTATTGTTATTTTCTCTCTTTATACATTTTAATGTTAATTGTGTTCATATATTGAATTCAATGTTAATTTTTTAATGGCGTTTTCTTTTCTAAAAATAAAATGTTACATATATGTTACATGAGATTTGGCAACATTTTTAAATGTTCCCACGACTTTTAGGAAGTGTTGCATATGTTAAGTTTACAAAAGAACATAAATGTTAGCAATAATCAATAAAGTAAAGAAACAATAACAAAACCAGCTGTTAATATAGTGATGCACTTATGCCCCTTTAATTAAAATGAGTGTTGAACATGTAACATATTTTTTCTTTTTAAGGGTAACATCATGAGAAAAGAACTCGTTACACTTTTAAAATAGCACACATTTTGCAGAAAAGAACAGAAATATATGTAGAAGGCAGAATAAATGCAACATATTACTCAGAAAAGAAAACGCCATAAATCTATTTTGATAACAATAAATTTTTAATAATTTTTTTAGAATGAATTTGTGTGGTGTAGACCTTTTTGTTAAATAATATGTTGATAATTTTTGGCTTGAGGTCCTATTTTATTAAAAATAATGATGTTGGTGTTTTGTTTTTATTTTTAATTTTCTTTATATTTTGCGAATATTTCGGCTAACTTTGTTAGCCATCATCAGGGAATAACAATTTCTAAATACAAATGATAATATTTTTTAAAATTATTAAAAATAAATAAATTATGTATAATTACATTTTAATTTTTCGTTGTTTACACTTTTAATGGTTTTCAACTACTGCTTACATATGTTTTCTTTTGTTCAGTTCTGTGTTTGTTTATCGTATGTCTATATATGTGTGCGCAATTGTCTGAGTCCGTCTTGTAATTAATTCTTTTCTCTGTTGGGATATTTATTATACCCTACAAGAACAATGACGTTCATTTGATGCATCATCTGATGGGCATTGCTGATGGGTATACCCATCAGCATTCTCTATCATTTAATTAAGGGTAATATGAAAAAACTGATGTAAACATTCGTGTACGTGTGATTTTGTTTCTCTTTCATACTTGTGGATTTCGTGAACTATAGTAAAACATATATCTGAACTCTGCTCACTCCACAGTATTTTACTAATCAGATCTGATGTAAACATAGTCATAGATGCAAGAGTGTTAGTAAATAAGTTTTGTGTGTGTTAGTTTCCATCAGCAATTTCTTGTAGGGATATGTAGCATCTCTTGCATGTATCTCTTCGTGTAGCTTTTTTCTCTTTCAAGTATTTTCACTTTATTTAAATCTGGTTTATGACCAGTTGCAGCACAGTGGGCCGAAAGTGCTGTTTTTGGCATTAAACATTTGTCAGTTTTTTTTATGTTTGACTTATGTGCTGATAGTCGCGTTTTTAATTTTGTTTTTGTCGTACCAACATATACCAACTAATCAGATCTGATGTAAACATAGTCATAGATGCAAGAGTGTTAGTATATAAGTTTTGTGTGTGTTAGTTTCCATCAGCAATTTCTTGTAGGGATATGTAGCATCTCTTGCATGTATCTCTTCGTGTAGCTTTTTTCTCTTTCAAGTATTTTCACTTTATTTAAATCTGGTTTATGACCAGTTGCAGCACAGTGGGCCGAAAGTGCTGTTTTTGGCATTAAACATTTGTCAGTTTTTTTTATGTTTGACTTATGTGCTGATAGTCGCGTTTTTAATTTTGTTTTTGTCGTACCAACATTGTCCTTACCGTTACATGTTATTTCATAAACCAAATTAGATTCATCCATAATGTCAACTTTTGATTTCATATTGCTAAATAACTTTTTCGTAGTATTATGTGTTTTCATTGCCAGTATGTATTTGTCATTATAATATATATCTGAATATTTTATCCTATCTGACAATCCTGGAATATAATCTATTGATTTGTAAATTTTTATTCGATTCTCGTCTGTGTTGTTATTGCCTTGTATTCTTTTCGTCATCACATGTTTTATTAATTTATTTGTTGCGTAAGAGGGGAAATCATTTTTAGTCAAAATGTTTTTAATTTTAATTTTGTTTTTATGATGGAACTCTTTGTTACTTGTATCTAGTACTCTGTTAATAAAATTAGTGGCTGTGTTAAAAATAATGTTTCGGGGATGTTTGGAATAGTAATTTATCAGTCTTCCTGAAGCCGAGGGTTTTTGATACCAATCAATTTTTAGAATGTTTTTTCTTCTTACAATCAGGGCGTCTAAATAAGGTAGCTTATTATCGGTCTCTTTTTCTAGAGTGAACCGTATTTGTCGGTTAAAACTGTTTAAGTGATGCAGTGTTCCTTCAACTTTATCGACTTTCACTATCCCAAATAGGTCGTCTACGTATTTGGTCATTATTCGAGGTTGTATTTCCATTTTGCCCAGTGTTGTATTCAGTAACTCTTCCATTATTATATCTGCTATTATTGGAGACGCAGGAGATCTCATGGGCATTCCTTTTTTCTGTTCGTAAATATTGTTATTATATTTGAAATATCTACAATCCTTTATACAAAATGTTAAAATATTCATGAATAATGATTGATATATTGGTATATTGTTTTAGAGTTTCCCAATTTTTCTCTATTGTCTTATTGGCTAGATTCACTGGGATACTGGGGAATAACGCAATTACGTGAAATGAAACTAATATTTCATCATCCTCTATTTTTGTGTTGTCTATTCTACATTTAAAATCTTTGGCGTCTTTTACATTATATATCGAATTCTTCGTCAAGTTTTTTAAAATATTATTTAAGTATTGGCAAAGTTCATATGAAGGTGAGTTTACTGATGAGCAGATCGGTCGCAATGGCATATTTTCTTTGTGCACTTTTGGTAGGCCATATATCCTTGGTGCGACAGCCGTTTTTGTTGTTAATTTATTTTTATTATATATATCTATTATATTTGTTCTATGTAGTTCTTCTACCAAAATGTTGTTTTTAGTTTGTAGACTTAATGTAGGGTCCTTTTTCATAAGTCTATAAGTACAAATATCTCCTAAAATATTTTTAATTTTTATGTTGTACGAACTTCTGTCCATAGCCACTGTCTTATTACCTTTGTCAGAGTTTAAAATTATAAAGCGCCATGGCCACGTATCAAATTGGCTTGACAAACTAAGGGTTTTTTGATTGTGTTAGTGAAAAAAAACTCTCACGTATATGTCCATGTGAGTTTGAAGAAAATCAAAACAATTTAGATATTCACTGCCGTCTATACAGTAATTTGAAGCAAATTTGATGTGTTGCTGCGTAATTAGGTTAGGTTAGGTTAGCAGGCTGCTGGTAAATGGAAGATAGATTCCAGCTCACTTGGGTCCTGATATGGTCCCATTGTGCTACCTGTAGTGAAGACGAGTGATGGAGGAAAGGAGATTAGAAGAGTCGGAAGAAGAGTAGATGAGGGAAGACCATAGAAGAGCAAGAGAAGAGTAGAAAGCAGAAACAGGTGGGAAAAACCAAAGCAAGGAGTTGTCTTGCAGAACATCCAGGATGTCGAGCCCCCTATTGGGCGAACCATCCACTGCTCCTGATGAAGGAGCTAATACAACCGAGTTCCGTATTTGAGAGCTCGGAGAGGGTACTGAAGGATCTGCTGCCTAGAAAGCGGAGGCGGTGATCCTCCATAGCTGGGCAGAGGCATAGAAGGTGTGCGATGCTTTCTTCTTCTTCCTCGTCATTGCAGCTGGGGCAATACTCATTGTATGGTAGACCCATGCGTCTGGCATGGGTTCCGAAGGTGCAGTGTCCCGTGACCGTGGCCACAAGATTGCGCAATTGCGGTTTTGGAAAGTTCAGCAGATTTTTGGTTCTGTTGATATCAATGCAAGGCCATAGGGTCCTTGCTGTGGTACAGGATGGTTCATTAAACCATCTTGTTTGTGCCTCTTGCATAAGGGCTTTCTCGATTCGCCTCCAGCAGGCCAAGAGCGGAAGACCACAGAAATTGTCAATTTCAGCGGCCTCTAACTCTGTACCTCTCCCGGCCAGATTGTCAGCGATGAGATTGCCTGTGTTTTCTCCGTGTCCCCGTACCCAAATAAGGGTAACACTAGAACAATTAGCCACTGTATTAAGTGATTTCCTGCATTCCAGGGTAAGGAGGGATGTTGTGTACACCCCCGAAATTGCTATTATTGCAGGTTTGCTGTCGGTTATAATATGAATAACTCTATTTGTTATCTAATAGTACCGTAGCCAGTTTGTTGCCTTTTTGATGGCGGATATTTCAGCTTGTAAGATACTACATTCGTCCGGGAGTCTGAAGGAAATCCTGATCCCGAATTCTTCAATGTAGACACCCCCGCCAACCCTGGAGCCCCGTTTGGAGCCATCCGTGAACATTCGTAGGGCCCCGTGCGGTGTAGGGGGGAGGTCCTCCGATAGAGAGTAGTTAAATGCTCTATAAAAGGAAGGTCTTGGAATGCAATAGTCGATGAGATCAGGGATAGTTCCCATGGTCTCTACAATGCTAGCGTGACCCCATGGTCGATATTTCCATGCGTCAGTTGTACTAAGTCGCACCGCAGTGCGTAGAGCTAGCTTCCTAGCCAACAGATCGACTGGAAGCCAGCCCAGCATAGCAAAAAGGGCCTTTGTGGGCGTAGTTCTAAGGGCACCAGTTATCATGATTGCCATTAAGCGGAGAGTTCTCTCAATTCGCTGTCGGTTTGTTGCCAAGTCCAGTGCTTTCCACCAGATTGTTACACCATAGAAAAGAGTTGGTTTGATGACCGTTTCAAATATCCAATTAATCCCCTTGGGACTTATGCCCCAGGTAGGACCAATGGCTTTCTTGCAAACATATAATGCCGCTACGGCTTTTGTTGCACGAGCATGAAGATTGTCTCCATGTTTATTTATTATCAAGGATAATGCCTAAGAATTTGGCTTTATCCGATAGGGCTAGTGTAGTGCCATTTATTTTGGGTAGAGTGAAGTTGGGAATTTTGTGGGAAATTTTTGCTGCGTAATTACATCAAATCTTATTTTTATTTAGTTTGCGTAGCGCCAATATCGTACACGGAAAATTTGATAACGCAATAAATAAAAAATGGATAAAAAAATTTCATACTGGAATTAATTAAATTTTATCGCTGTTTGCCTGCTTTAAAAATTAAATAAAAATAAACCAAATGTTGAAAAAAATGTAAATGTTATGAAAATTTTTATATTTATTGAATTAAAATTAACAAAATATATATATTTATTTTCATAATAATTTAATATAAAGGCCCTGTAAGTCAATCGCATATAAAAATGTAAGATAATTAATATTATAAATGTTAATAAATAAAATTAAGAAAATTTTGTAAGCAAAAAATATTTTGCGACCAAAAACTTAACACGTTTTTATCATTCAAAAATAACTTTCAAATGAAATTTGACGGCATGAATTTGACACGTTGTTGTGTTAAGAAAAATAATATTTACCAACACATACATACAGGTTGTTTGTCAAGCCAATTTGATACGCGGCCATGGCGCTTAATATCCTTATTTTCGGATAAATATTTCTTAGTTTGCTCCACTGTATTTAATAAATATATATCTCTCATGTCAATTTTTTGTTTTCTCTTATGGTCTTCTAAGAGTGTTACAAATTTTATTCGTGATATTTCTTGTTTTTCGTTCTCTTCGATCGTCTGGATGCATTGTTCTCCATCTGTGATACATCGGAATATAGGAAATGTGGTGTTGGTGTAAGGTAAAGCAAATTTTTCGCCAAGTGATAACAACCATTGTATATTTGTTGGTATATTCTTTTCAGTACTGTTCACGAACCAATCCTTGTTAAACGTCATATTAATTTGTTTAGTTTGCTCTGTTTTTAATATCTGAAGTTTTTTATTTACTCTTGTATCATTGTTATTTTTCTTATTATTATAAATTGTTGTCCCACTTAACATAAGTAGTCTACTGTCCTGTTCGTTTAATTTATTAAATATATCATTTCTCAATTGTTCCAATGTATTTTGATGTTTATACATTTGTTTATGTTTGTGTTGTATCAACAGTTTTAAAATAATTGTATTGAAGTTGGATATATGCCTCTGCAATGTTTTGTGTAAATCTATTGTTACATTACCATTCTGCCGGAAAATGTTGTGAAGGTGTTGAGTTTTGTTGTAGATGAATTTCGGTATTATTCCAGTTTCTCTACATCTAATAAGGAATGTTGTTGAAGACTTTAGATTAGCCAGTTTCTTGTTAGATTTTGAAAATTCACTTATCAAGACATTTGTATAATTTTTTTAGTTTAACATTTGGAAACAATTTTTGTGACATTTCATACAAATACCTTTTTATATACTTTAAATAATTTTTCCTAGAATTTTTCCATAAAAAATTTTTTTAATAAAAAATTATGGTACAATAATATGATACAATAATAATAATATGGTACAGGTAGTCTCGCAACGTCAGCTGACTTCTTTTTTTTGTGGCTTGGTGTTTTAAAAGTTGTTTACGAAGAAGATAATAATAAAAAAAATACTGATGAATTTTATAGCTACCAACGAAATATATATATATCTAGATATTGCTAACCCGCAACAAATACATAAATAAAATATAAAAAAAAAAAATAAAAAAAATAGTGAAAAAATTTAGTCTGTAAAAAATTTTTAAAAAATTAATTCAAAGTCAAAAAGTTAAATATATAAAAAAAAATTAACAAAAATAAAAAAATTGTAATCCATTAACCCATTGATGCCTGACCATAGATCCGCTCGCACGATTTTAATAAAATTTTTAAACATGTACCTGGTAGCCTATAGAAGTTGTGCGGAATGAAAAAAGAAATTTTAGCTCCTTGATAGGACATGGGTATTTAAATACCTGACAGGCTTTAGTGTGTTGTTTTTTTTTTAATATTTAAAAATTATTTCTTTTATTTTAGTTGAAATAATAACTATTTTTATTTAAATATATATTATATGCCCATTAAAACTCCGAAAATTATTTCCAACTGCGTTATAATTGTAAGCGATTGCGTCGTCAAAAATTAATCCGGTTTCGAGTTCTGCAGCTTATAAGCTGCTGTTGGAATTTTTCATTGCGACCTAAAATTGATAAAGGGACATTACCAAAATGGTATCGGCGACAAAAATACACGTTTGACAAGGTGCCTTTTGATGATAACACGAGTGCAAATTGTTTTAACTTTAGAAAAAACCGCAGAGTCTAAATATTATAACACGTACACAGATCTTTACTAAATGATGGTTTATTCAAGACTAAGTAAAAAAGTTATAAAAAGGAAAAGAAGAATACAATAAATGCCATACATAAATAAGCTTACATAGTTGTATATTATAGTAAAAAATATCCGCATTGGGTAAAGTAGTATTCTGTTCTAATTCATGTTCTAACACAAATAAGGCTTTCTATGAAAGTATCGGTGCCATGGAGTTTTGAGAAAAGTTTATCGATGATGATGTGTTGAATTTAATAGTGGATTATACGAACAAATATGCTGCAAGAAGCAATTGTTCATCATTTATAACAACAAGTACCGAAATGAAAACATTCTTAGGAATCAATGGAATGTGCGATGATAAAATAATGTATTTCAAGAGACAGATTCAAACGGATCAAACAATTTTTACAGGTTTGTGATAAAACTGCGTTGGATCCAAACAACAAATTTGCTGAAGTCGCCCCATTGAGTAATTTGATAAACAAACAGTTTCTTCAATTTGAGGTATTTTCCCACAATCTTTCTATTGATGAGCAAAATGTTTATCAAAGCTAATTCGGTTTGGTTACAAGTACTGCTGTTTAGCGTCTTACGAAGGCTACTTGTATCAGTTAATTCCATACGCTGGTGCATCGGACCAGGATTGTTCACACTTACAGTTAGAAGAAAGGTTGGTACTATCGCTCCTATCGCATCTGGAAGCCCCTGTCAAGCATATGAAAACGTTTGGGATTTTATTTACTAGCCATAAGCTAAACCGAATACGGATATCTGAAGTGCCAGATGAATTTAAATCATCATAAATCAAAAATCGCAAAGGCTAAATAATTTATGACTTTAATTAAATAACTTTAGTTCACAACCTTAACTAATAACTTTAATCATATTATAAATTTTTTAAATCTATAACGGATGGGTGTTTTCTGCTTTTCGCTCTGTCCTAGATTTGGCAACGCTTTTCCCGATCATTTTCCGACTGAGAAAAAATCTTAATTTTACCTATATGGATGATTAAGGCAAAACGTAAAAATTTTTAGTTTTAAATTTTTTCTTAGCTACTCAATCTCTATTTCTAAATAAAAACGCAATTGGAAGCAATAATCTATAATCTGGTCGTCACTAGAATTTTTTTACTGTCGTCACTTTTTTGGGTATGTAAATACACATTAGGCAGGAATGGGTTAAAAATACAAAAAAAAAAACTTTTAAAAAATATTATTTATCAATAACAAAATAATAAACACAAAACAAACTATGAAATTGTTTTGTAATGTTTTTTTTTTCCTTTATTCCTATTGACACATCTAGCTCATGAGCAACAATAAAAAGCCCTGTTGTTTTTTTTATTGTTACCTTGTTGTAGTTGGGCGCCTACCTATATATGTATATATTATTGTACCATGTAACAAATTTTATGACGTTCAATACACAAACCAATATTACAATTTCAAATAATTTATAAAATTTTCGTGACGATGCTAACAAATTGTTAGCGAAATATCGAAAACAAATATACATAAATATTAGAGTTGTCAATAATTCGCCTTTCAACTTTGTTCGAATATTTCAAATAATTGTTTTTGTTCGTTCGATCAAACGATTAAAGCTGAAAAAATATTCGATAAGAACAACGAATAAAAAATGATTTAAAAAATTTATTGACAAAAATAAACATTTCATACAAAAAACTTAAAAATAAAATAGTTGAAATTTTTTTAACAAAAAATACATAAAACTATTAATTCAAATAAACATACTTCATTCAGTCAAAAATATCAAATGAATTTTGTGCTTCGCCACCCCCTCGCTATAATATAAAATTAAAAGTATTTATATATCCTATTGTGAAAATTTAATGACGATCGTTCCAGTAGTTAGGGGTATACTTATTACGATTTTTAATTTTCCAAAAAAATCGTAGTCCCATTTACTTTTCTCCTGGTACGTATTCCAAATTATGCCAATACCATATGTACCAAATATCATCGACGTAGGTCAAAAAATGCCCAAAATATGTCGATTTAAATTTTTGGGTTATATGGGCGGTGCCACGCCTCTTTGTCCAATCAAAACTTCATATAGCCTATAATTAATCCGAGAGTTCCAGTTAAATACTGTGAAAATTTCAGGAAGATCGGTCCAAGGGTTTGGTTTTCCTAAAAAAGGGGCGTGGCCCACCCACTTTTCTCCTGGTCCGTATTCCAAATTATGCCAATACCATATGTACCAAATATCATGGACGTAGGTCAAAAAATGCCCAAAATATCGCGATTTAAATTTTTGGGTTATATGGGCGGTGCCCCGCCTCTTTGTCCAATCAAAACTTCATAAAGCCTATTATTCCTTCCAGAGTCACAGTAACATGCTATGAAAATTTCTGGAAGATCGGTCCAAGGGTTTGGTTTTCCTAAAAAAGGGGCGTGGCCCCACCCACTTTTTCCTGGTACGTATTCCAAATTATACCAATGCCATATTTACCAAATATCATCGACGTAGGTCAAAAATGCCCAAAATATGGCGATTTAAATTTTTGGGTTATATGGGCGGTGCCACGCCTCTTTGTCTAATCAAAACTTCATATAGCCTATTATTCCTTCCAGAGTCACAGTAACATGCTGTGAAAATTTCAGGCAGATCGGTCCAAGGGTTTGGTTTTCTTAAAAAAGGGGCGTGGTCCCACCCACTTTTATCCTGGTACGTATTCCAAATTATGCCAATACCATATGTACCAAATATCATCGACGTAGGTCAAAAAATGCCCAAAATATGGCGATTTAAATTTTTGGGTTATATGGGCGGTGCCACGCCTCTTTTTCCAATCAAAACTACATATAGCCTATTATTCCTTTTAGAGTCACAGTAACATGCTGTGAAAATTTCAGGAAGATCGGTCCAAGGGTTTGGCCTCCTATAAGGAACAAACAAACACACAAACAAACAAATAAACAAACACACATTCGGTTTTATATATTAAGATTACGAATAAACGTAATTTTTTTTGTTAAATCAGACAATTTGGGCTGTTCTTAAGAAATAATCTTACAAATAAAAGTTGACTCAATTTTTTAGCTTTCAAACGATTGTTTTTTGTTTTTATTAAATTAGATTTTGAAAAAAACTCTTTCGCTAATTGTCTAGGTAGGTGATATAGTGAGAAGAGCATAAAATAGTTTATTTAATTTTTCTGTTCTTTTTTTAGATTTTTCCAAATATACCATATCGTCTTATATATCGCTGAAGTCTTTTTATATTTTCAATTTTTAATGGTTTTAATATAATTATTTAATTCGAATAAAAGATTTTTGTTTTCATTACTAGTAACATCTTCTATATCATTACCTTCATCTGAATTACTGTGGTTACTTTCAACATAAAATAATCTGAAGTATAATTCATTTGGATATTCTTTAGTTTCACTTTTTGAAGAATATTTTAAAAAACTTTCATTGCTCGGAAAATTTCGAGAATTTAAAAAATATTATTATCGTATTTAAAAATTTTATACGTCTCTCATTTATTCTTATTTTAATACGTTTTCGTAAATCTGTTGCAAAAGAATTATTAATTTTTTTTGCTGTTGATCCAACAATTTTGTATACTTTAGGACACTTGTTACATGTGACTTTGTTTTTTTTTTAATTTTTGTTCTTGGTAAAATACTTCCAAACCGAGCTGAATTTTTTGGCTTTAGTGTATTTCTAACTTATTCACCTGAGAGTGAAAAAACCCCATTCTTGAAAATGTTTTAACGTTTAATTTAAAACATAGCACGACTACTAGGTATGCACAGTTCGACAACAACTACGAGTATAAACATCCAAAATAAGATTTGCATTTGAAACTGAAAAAAAATTTGTTCGATTAATTGACATTAATTAATCGATTTATTCGTTATTCGAAAATCGGCATTTTAAAATTATTCGAACAAGAGTTTCGTTCTGTTTGATCGATTAATCGAATTATTCTTAGTCGGTTGACAACTCTAATAAATATACACTCCGGTTCACTTATTTAAGGCACTACATATTCATAGCCTGTATCTTTTTAAATTTTTAACCGATTGCAGAATTTTAAAATGTAAATGGAAGCCAGACATCATGACAAGTCAGAGTGGATAGAAGTAGTAATGCGGGTGGAGTGGCTATATATATCAAAAAAGGTATTTTATACAATATTAAATGCTGCTCCAATGATGTCAACTTGATCGACTCTGCGTCTCATAGCAATGGCAGGGTTGAATTCGTGTTTTTATAGATTATATCCGAAGGAAGAAAATTATTGTTAGGAAGTTTTGTATAGACCAAATAATAATATAGCAATGGAATGCTTTTATGCTACTCTGGCTGATCTGTCGGTTCTTTATAATGACGTTATTCTGGTAGGTGATTTTAACTCAAATCTTCTTAATGATAATAATATTTCTGAAATGGTGACATCGCTGGGACTTTTACCAATAAACACGTCTATACCTACACATTTCACTTCAAGTAGTAGCACATTAATTGACATTATTTTTGTCAGTAGCTTGAGGTAAGTGCTGTTGTATGATCAATTAGTAGCTACTTGTTTTTCTAAACATGATCTTTTATTTCTGACTTATGATTTTCAACTGCAATTACCATCTTACTCAATTGCCTACCCAGATTTTGTAAATATGGACTACCTTATATTAGAACAAGAATTGTTTAATATTAACTGGAGTGATATATTCTATATGAGCTCTGTGGAAGACCAATTAGCATTCCTTGAATCACATGTGACTCACTTGTTTAACCAGTCAGTACCTCTTAGAACTAAAATAATACGTCAAACGTAGAGGCCGTGGTTTACACTTAGAATTCGTCAGATGATTATGAAAAGAGACATTGCTTACTCGCGTTGGAAACGGTTTAAGACTATGCAGCTAAAAAATGCGTATTCACTCTTAAGAAAAGATGTACACAAAATTATTAGACAACAGAAAAGTAAATTTTACACTGAGAAATTCTCCACAGCTATAGATTCAAAAAAGACATGGAAAACTATCAAGGAAATAGGTAAAAGTAAAACTAGAAGTAATGAAGCCTGGAGTCTTGATCCGGACGAGCTTAACAGAAAATTCGTAAGTGCAGCTTTTGTAGAACCTGACTAGTTATTACAATAACATCAGCCGTGAATCCTCTTACAACTTCTCCTTTGATTGTGTAAGCCAATATGAAGTTCTTTCGAGCAGTATGGCTATCTATTCAAATGCTGTTGGTGCAGACAATGTTCACCCTAAATTTTTTAAAATAATTCTGCCAATACTACTGCCATTTGTAACACATATTATTAACACAATAATTACCACTAGCTGCTACCCGTCGAATTGGAAAAAAGCTAAAGTTATACATGTACCTAAAACCAGTACCGAATATAGGCCTATAGCTATTTTACCTTTCATATCGAAAATATTCGAAAGGGTTGTTCATAAACAAATTATGCGCTTCATAACTGATCACAATATGTTAAGTGAGCAACAGTCTGGCTTTCATAGTAAACATAGTTGTATCACCGCTTTAGTTGATGTCGCAGAAGACAAGAAAGTCAATTGGTGAACGGAAAACTAGTTTCTTGGTACATTTAGATCATTCGAAAGCCTTCGACACAATTGATCACAAACTCTTATGTCATAAATTGAAGAACATGTTTTTGTTTTCAACTGCAGCCACCCGCTTAATATCAACATACCTTTCAAACAGGTCGCAGTTTGTGCAAAGTGGAAACTTTAAGTCCAGTTTTCTACCAATTAGTAGAGGTGTGCCTCAAGGCTCAATTATTGGACCATTGCTTTTTTCATTGTATATTTTTTCATTGTACATCTGCCTAACCAACTTCATCAATGTAAAGTAAGAATGTATGCTGATAATGTTCAGATTTATATGGCGTGTGCTTCATCAGGTATTGAACAATGCGCTGTTACATTAAATGCCGAACTTGAACGTATCTGTTTGTGGGCTAAAGCTAATGGTCTGAGTATCAACCCCAATAAATCCAAATACCTGGTTATTCAAAAAAGTTTAACGAATCAAATCATGCCAAATATTTACCTTAACAACGTTTGTTTGGAAAAGGTAGATTCAGCAAAAAATCTTGGTGTCATATTTAACAAAAATTTATCCTGGTCCACTCATATTAACTACGCTTGCGGTCGTACATATTCTATGCTGAGAACCCTATGGCCGTCGCAATCTTGCACGACAATCAGAATTAGAACGCTTCTCGCTAAAACCTATTTAATGCCAATTCTTATGTACGGGTGTGAATTATTTGCCAGATGTGACTCCGCTAGTAAACGTAAACTCAATACAGTATATAAAAGCATTATTCGATATGTATGTGGCCTAAAAAGATTTACGACTACGACACCGTTCGCGATAAAATTATATGGTATTCAATTCGATGATATTTTAAAATCAAGAGTGCTTATATTTTTGCACAAAATCGTGTATACGCAACAGCCATTTCATCTGTATCGTCGACTAAGTTTTGCCAGATCTAATCGAGGTAGGAGACTAATTTTGTTCAGATACCAAAGTTTAAATTCTGATTGGCAATTTTTCATTTGCGCAATCCGTCTTTGGATTTCCCTCCCTTATAATGTGCAGCTAGAAAGTAACGCAATGACATTTATGAAGGAAATATTTAAATTTTTTCTTTCAAGATAATTTTTTTAAAACAATATTTTTGATTTTATAGATATGTATGTATTGTAAACTCGAATGTATATTATTTTTCTCTCTTTGTAAACTAGTATACATATATTATATGATTTCAACTTTTATTAAATTGTAAAATTTTATTTGTTCTATACTGCAACAAGAGACTCTTAGTCTTGTGTATAGAATTGTATTAAAATAAATAAATAAATAAATAAAATAAATAAATAAAAATAAAATAAATAGTGGTTTCTTTACTAAAGAACTTTTTTAAGGATTTTCTCAAAAAAAGACCAAAAATGTCTGTTTTTTTCTGGTTCACTTGAATAAAGCCACTTTAACTAATTTTAATGACTAACAGTTTTTCTTGTTTTTTAAAATTTATTTTACTTTATTTAAGAACTATTAGTAATGGGTGCGACCTCCTTTGTTTTTAATAACTTCAAATATATCTCAAGGTGGAACCATTGAACCGGAGTGTATATTAAATACAAAACACCTATTGGTTAAATTAAACATTCTAATGAATAAAATAAAAAATAAATAATTTTATTTTTCTTATAGGTAACAATTTGCTAAAATTAATTAATTAATACCTAAACATTAAATGACTTAAAGAATGAAGCCATATTATGTTCAATGAAACATATAATATAGTTGGCTATAAAATGAAAATTATTTTGGACTCTTCAGAATAATAACCGGTCTATAGAATTAAATATGTCGTTTATTAACAATTTGAAAAAAGTGTTCCATTTGGGAGGTGGAGAAGCTAAAAAGAAACGTCATGGCAATAACATAAAAATGGACACAGATCCTGCGGAAATATGGGAGATTGTTGGTGAGCTTGGTGACGGAGCATTTGGAAAAGTGTATAAAGCTCAAAACAAAGAAACAAAACAATTTGCTGCTGCTAAAATGTGTATTTTAGAGGCTATTGCAGATCTTAGTGATCATATGGTGGAAATTGATATATTGTCTGAAATAAAGCATTCTAATATTGTCGAACTTTATGAAGCCTACTACATAGATCTGAAATTGTGGGTAAGTAAAGTGATTTTTTTATTTATTGTATTTGTTGAAAACACACCAAACTACCGCTTGTACATTTCATCATAACTTAAGAACATCTATGGTATAATAAATTAGGTAAAACTGTCCCTACAACAATTACATCATATTTTGTTAGTGTAAAATGTTTCCTTTGTGTGACAAACAGAGAAACAAGCCGACAGGACAAAATTATTTCTACTGAGCACTGTTTCTGCAACACGATTCACTCATTGCGAACAATTTATCAGGAACATGTTATATGTAAATAAAATATACATATTTCAGACCTTATTTTTTTTAGTAATTGAAAAGATATACATATGTGTTTATTTTAATAAATACTAAACTAAATAATATGTTATAAATTTCATGGCACATTTATAGAAATTAAACAAGAAATTAAATAATTGCTATAAAACATTCTTTGAAGGTGTAACTCTGTTCAACTCTGTCCGGATAAAATGGAAAATTAAACCAATTCAAGCTGAGAGATGTTCGTAAAAAATATTTTCTCTTAAGAAGAGAGGACCAAACTACATATAAGGGCGAATCCACTTTAAATCACATCCATATATTTGTTTTCTGTTTTCTCTTATTCTATTTGGCATTGCCAATAAAGCACATCGACTTTTTTAATATTTTGTTCCTAATTCTGTATTTCCGTATTTATTGACGACTGCCCGCCACCATATGTTTGAAAAATTTACGTTGATGTCGCCTTTAATATTGTCTTCGGTGTGTTCGGTGGTGTCATGTCATTGATGGTGTTATGTCCACTGACATAACGTCCATAGACATACAGACCACACATCTGCAACAAATTTGATCGAGCCTAACGTTGAATTTTAAGAACAACACAAACAAGTATTATTCAATTTTATACTCGTTCGCTTTTTATGCACAAGCAGAAAATTCATTAACAAATGTAAATATTAAATGTTTCCTTTGTTGCTTGAAATTTTATTGTTTTGTTGTTTAAATTTTTAATTACACCTTCATAATTACTGCATTAACTGTACATATGTATGTACACATGTACAAATATTATTTGTTGTATTTTTTATTTTCTTAAATAAATCCTGAATATTCTAATTTAAAAAAAGTAAGTAAACGGAAATAAGAATTACATGTGTAGTTAACATAACCATACTATTTTAGAGATGTATTTTTAGAGCGTTGCCAATAGGAGTATATACTAGACGATTTAAACATAACATTCTTCCCCCGCATCATCCCGGAGAAAATCTTAAGCGTTGTTTCCGAACTCTAGTTGATTTCCTGATAGGTTGAGATGTGTCTGAGGTCGCAGCCCTGCCTGGTGCGATTGGTGGTGATAGGTTTCGAGAACTGATTGCGGTTGGTGTTCCGGGAGTATTTGGAGTAGTTACTGTTGAATGAGTAGTGGATGGTGGTGACGTTTTTGTTACCCTCGCGGGTAGCTGCGCAACTGGAGCGGTTGGTGTAGCTGTGGCAGTATTTAATGTTATAGGGGTCTGTACTGAACACGGTGTTCGGTTTGGTTGCTCATTTTCTGTTGATCCGGCTTCTTCTCCCGATGAAGTATAATCCTTATGGTGTGTAAGGGATCTTCTTTCTTTGTATAATTGATGCGTCACTGGATTTTGTTCGGAACTCCTTGGTAATATCTCCCGTACTCGGTTTTTTATTTGGTCAATATGCCGCTTGTATAGTTTCCCTTGAAAGGCGATTTCATAATGTAGGTCTCCTATTCTTTGGTGTACAACACCGCTTAACCACTTATCCATTTTGTTGTTGTTTGATAGAAACCAAATGTTTTGTCCTGCCTCCAATGATCGGTATGTAGAATTGGTGTTCAGAAATTGTTTCTCGTTGATTGTGACTGAGATGTTTCGAGGGAACACTAGATCAAGCCTTGTGCGAGGAGTTCGTCCCAAAAACAATTGCGCAGGTGATTGGCCAGTTGTCGAATGTGGTGCTCGTCTGTATTGACGAAGAAACTCATTAATATCTCCTCTAAGTGATGCTTTTGTCGTTTCCATGGCTTTAAGGGCATTCTTTATCGTTTGCACTGAACGTTCGGCTTGGCCGTTTATAGCTGGGTGATAGGGAGCTGTTAGCTTATGGAATTGTACTCCGACCCGATCCAAAAAATCTTTGAATTCCTTTGAGGTAAAATTTGACCCATTGTCTGAAACGAGTGTGAGTGGCACTCCATACGCCGCAAATAATTCATCCATGATAGCGATGGTGGCATAGGAGGTCGTGGAATTAGTTGGTTTCACTTCTAACCATTTGCTGTATGCATCGGAAATTATAAGCAGCATCATCCCTGCTACTGGTCCGGCGAAGTCAATGTGGACTCTCTCCCATGGCCCCTTGGAATACTGCTAGTGATGGTCCTTACATTTCGGAGGATTGTGTGCGTTTTTTGCACAATTCACACAACTGAGAGCCATGTGCTCTATATCTGCGTCTATACCCGGCCAGTATACAAATGAGCGGGCCAAGCCTTTCATTTTTACGATGCCCAAGTGACCAGCATGTAAGTCTTTGAGTATCCGATGTCGAAGCGATTCTGGAATGACCACACGATGCTCAAACACCAAGCATCCATCCATAAGTTTGTAATTCATCTCCGGTGATTTGTATCCCAACCTCTGCAAATTTTTTCCTGCTTCTAGATGTTTCACAATTGCTCCGATATAGCTGTCGGCTAGGCTTTCCTTTGCTATTTTTCCTGATCTCACTGGAAGCTGCTGAATCTGTCTTACTATGAACTCGTCAAATTCATCATAAATCCAGAAATCTTTTCCCCCAGAAAAGTTAACTTGGTTTACTTGGTCTCTTTTCAAGGCCCGAGAGCAGAAATCAGCATTGGCGTTGGCTTGTGTTGGCTTAAAAATAACATCGAAATCGAAATTTGACAGAAAGTCCGCATAGTTTGCCATTCGACTAATGCATAATACCGGCAGTGACTTGTGGGGTTGGAGGATTTGTGATAACGGTTTGTGATCTGTAATGAGGGTAAAGTGACGTGCGTATAAATAAAGAAAAAACTTTTGCACTGCCCATATAATTGCCAAGGCTTCGCGGTCCATTTGAGGGTACTTTTGTTCCGTTACTGTTAACGCGCGGCTTGCATACGCTATCGGTCTTTCGCGGCCGTCTTCTAAGCGATGTGACAACACCGCGCCTATACCGACGCTACTCGCGTCCGTGGCCAACAGCAATGGCAGCTTAGGGTTATACGGCATTAATACCTCCTCTGATATAAGGGAGTTTTTTATGTCCTCATATGCTTCACTAGCTTCCGGCGTCCATTGGAATGGTTCTTTTTTCAGCATCTCTCTTAGAGGGCTGCTTCGCGTAGATAAATTTGTAATAAATGAATTGTAGTAACATGCCTTACCTATAAATAATTGCAACTCCTCTACAGATGAGGGCTTTGGCGCTTCTTTTATAGCCTTAATGTGTGTATCTGATTTGTGAATCCCCTTGGAATCAATCTTATGCCCCAAGAACTCTACCGAGGGGGCGGCAAATATGCACTTTTCTTTGTTGAGGTGGAGACTATGTTGCTTCAATCTCTCCAACGTATTTTGAAGTGCACTTAGGAGTTTTTCGAAGTTAGGTGCGTAGATCAATATGTCATCGAAAAAGCTGCAAACATTGGTTAATCCAAATAAAACATTCTCCATGCGTCGTTGCCAAATGGCTGGGATGTTTGCAGCGCCATATACTGCTCTCGTTGGTCTAATGAGCCCATGTGTAGGTGTGTTCAACGTCAGAGCGTGAGCGAATTCTTCATCGACTGTCAGGTGTGAATAAGCGTCGGTTATATCTAAGTGACAAAAGAGTTTTGAGTCGGTCATCTGGTTCAGTAACACTTCAGGTTTGGGGATTGGGTGCTCGTCGATTATCATTCGGGGATTGAGGGTAGGTTTATAGTTACCTGTGATACGTATTTTCCCATTTTTTTTTTGCCACTACATGCGTTGGTGACGCCCATTCTGAATACTCTACTTTTTTGTAAAGTCCCGATGCAATTTTTGCGTCTATTTCAGCAGCATATAATTGTCGTAGTGCAAAGGGAATTTCTCTAGCCTTAGTAAAAATCGGCTGCGCATCCGGTTTGAGGTGCAGCTTTGCAGGAGGTCCTGCTAATGTACCCGGCTTCCCGCTAAACATATCCTGGTATTTTTGCAGTACGTGATGCAGGTTTTGTTTTTGTGTTGTATTGAGTGCAGGCGGTTCCATTTTAATAGCATTGACTCGAGTTGAAGGTGAAAAAAGTTCAGGCCAGTTGATTTCGTTAACAAAATGTGAGATCCACTCTCGACCAAATAAGGGCTCATACTCCCCATCCATAACATAGAGGTTTAGTTTTCTAACGGTTTGGCCCACCTTTACATCCACTGGTATGCGGCCCAAGCACGGGATTGGATGGCCAGTGTAGCTAGAAAATATCCTCTGTGTTTCACGTATGCCCTTGTGTTTTATATTCTGCAGTTGTCTTTTACCTATTATACCGCATGGTGCACCTGTGTCCAACTCCATTTCGATTTGTTTTCCATTGATGTATGTAGTGATCATCTTTTTTTTCGTGTTTTTGTTCTTCACCCAATTTACAACGCTGTTTTCATACACTGAATCACAGTCGCTGACTACGTGTTCTTCTACAACTTGATTCGTTTTTGTTTTGCAAACTTTTGAGATGTGCCCTTTTTTTTCCGCACGCAAAGCACATTGAGTCACGAAACTTGCATTGATTTCGTACATGTTTCCCTCCACATCCGAGGCATGTCACCTTGATTGTTTTTTCGCTTTCGAATTTCATTTGGTTACGTGTAGGGTTCTTGTGGGCTGTTCTATTCTTCATTTGTACTGGAGTATACCCCAGTCTGTTTGTTTGTTCTGGCAAGTTTTCAATTTTAAGCTTAACGGACGATGTTGTTTGATATGTTGCTTCCAGAGAGTGTGCAATTTCGTATGCCTCTTTAAAAGTGTCTGGGTTTTTTGCTATTATTTCATCACATGCTATTCGTGACTCGATACCAAAAATTTGTTGTTCAATAAGCATGCGGTCAATAAATTCACCATACTCACAATAGACTGCAGCTTGCCTTAATCGAAGTGCAAAGTTTGCAATTGATTCCTCTTTATTTTGAGCAAGTTGTCGAAATTTCACACTCTCTGCATACTTGTTTCTCTTTTTATCGAAGTGTCCGATTAAGATTTTCTTTAATTCGCCGTAGGAACAGCTCTCTGGCTCTTTCGGGTGTATCAGGAACTTCAATGCCTCATTTAAATGCATCCCCATATGCACTCGCGCATAGCTACAATGATCGGCCTCTGGAATTTTGCTTAGTCTGAGTGCCAAATCGAATCGTCCAAAATAATTTTCAACAGATGACATTTCTGTTTCGTTGTACTCTGAAATAGAAAAATGAGGAGGTTTCGGTGCCACGCTTGTAGCAGATGCCCTTCTATCTGCAAGTTGTTGCTGTTGCGCCATTGCAGAAACGGCAGCCTGAGTTGCCTGTGATACAGCCTCCTTTAAGGCATCAGCAAAAATGGAAGTAAGCTGCTTAGTCTCATCTTCCCCTAGTGGCATCTTGATCCCACTTCTGACACCACTTTTGTATTTTACTCTATATATCAATTCCAATCAATAATAAATTGAGTTAATTAAATAAAGTGGTTTTTATTTATAGCCACCAGTAAGTTGTACAAAAGTAAAAAGTAAGTAAACGGAAATAAGAATTACATGTGCAGTTAACATAACCATACTATTTTAGAGATGTATTTTTAGAGCGTTGCCAATAGGAGTATATACTAGACGATTTAAACATAACAGTTAACAATGTGTACCTAATATTTCTCTGATTATAAACATTTACGAACTTTAGCCTGTATAATATTAACAAATATTTTAAATTTTATTTATTTGTTGCGGGTTATAGCTTTTTCACACTTAACAACATCTAACATCTACCATCAGTTTGCTATGATGTTGAAATTTTTCCATAAGAAATATACAGGGCAAAAAACCAACATCTTTCAACATCTTTATAAAATGTTCCTAACTCATTTTGTTCCATTCAACATCTTTCGATTATTTTAGTGCCATCACTGAAAAATTACAAAAAATGTAGTGGCATCACTGGAAATTTTGACATTTAAAAATAAAATAAAAATAAACGTCATAATAAATTTGATATTGTTGATTTTATGCTGAATAAATTAGTTTTTTGGTGGTATTAAAAAAACATTTACAAAGTTATTTGAAATGAGCGAAACATGTAAGTATTTTAATTTTGAAATATTTGTACATATGTACGTATTGCAAACATTTTGTTTATACGTACATTGTATACACAAACATTTTGTTGTATGTACATTCCAACATTTGTATTTATCTATGTATGTGTCTTTAGTAAAAAAGAAAACTAGTCTCCGAATTTGTTGGACGGAGGAAATGGAAGCCATGGTGCTGGATTTGTGGGAGGAAAAAATCGAGCAACTCAGAGGGTCGCGAAAAAACTCTCATGTTTTTCAAGAAATGGCTGAAACCATGAATGAAGCTGGTTTCAACTGTGTGTGGAGCGACATAAGGACGAAATTGGACAATTTAACTCGTAAATACAAGTAAGTAAACTAATGAATGCTTTTTTGGTCTGACACTGAATTTATTGTCCTTTACTTTACTGTAGGACTGAAAAAAATAAAATTGGGCCAACGGGGGGTGCGCCTTCAAGTTGGGTGCACTACAATAAAGTGCACAGCATTTTGGGTTCTTTTAAGCAGCACAACATTGAAAAATATATGCATGAAAGTACAGGTAGGTAAATATATTATTTTTACTTACTATAATTTCTAGTTTTGCTCCACCATTTACTACTGTAAAACTTTTTTTTAGATATGTCTACTTTAACTGATGATAACGAAATCATCGAAATTGATTTAAATGCATCTTGCTCTAGCTATGCCAACAGCGACTTTGCAGTAAATGAAGGGCCACCACGTAAAAAGCGAAATTTAGATACCAATGCAGAGCTGGTGAAATTGGCAAAGGAGCGAATAGAGCTCTTAAAAGAATCACAAGAGGAAAGAAAACAACAAACAAATGAAATGGTTAAAAGGTTGGATACCATTTCAAAGCAAAATGCTGATTTCCAATCGCAACTGTTGGGAATTCTGCGCAACAAAAAGTAAATTGCTTTTTAAGTTTTTTTTAAAGTATTTATTTAACATGATTGATTGTTATTGTTTTCTAGTTGTCTGTATGCCGAGATTTCATAGATGTCAATCAAATCATCAACAGACTTGAAAATCTTGTTAAAAATAAGTTCCAAAACTTTAGTCTATATATATGTATATACTCGGTTTTTTTAAGTGGTGGTTGTTGTTTGTTGAAGATATTGTTTGAATTGTTGCTTTTTAATTTTTATTTACCACCACTTAAGAAAACCGAGTATATACATATATATAGACTAAAGTTTTTGAACTTATTTTTAACAAGATTTTCAAGTCTGTTGATGATTGGATTGGCATCTATGTATGAAATCTCGGCATACAGACAATTAGAAAACAACAACAACCAATCATGTTTGTGAATTGCTTGCAATTGGCCTTATGCTAAATGCAATGGTGGAATCAGTAAAATCGTATCGTCCTCAAGTAAAAAATATCGTTTTTTTTTAGTTTTGCTGAAAATTTATTGAATTTTAATGTTTTTAATTTAAATATTTTTTTCTTTTGATTTTTTTTAAGTAAAAATCTATTTTCTGTATATAGTTCTTTCTACTAATACTTTTTTTTAATAACTAGCAACAAGTTTTATTTATGTTACTGATTTTTTTCAGGTGACAAACAATATACGATACGATTTTACTAATTCTATAAGTCTAATATAGTCTAACATGAAGTTTTAACTTTCTTTATATAAAATAATTACCTATTGTGCCCACGTACAAAGTACAAAATAACTTTAAGTTCTTATTTTGTTAAACACACATACATATGTATGTTATTTCTGATAATCTGAATTGATATTTTATTTTAATTGATTTTTTATTTAATGTATATTATATTAATAAATGAAATTTTTATTTAATATTTTAATAAATGAAATTTATAATTGAAAAATATTCGAAAATGTATATATTCATAGATTTTTCACAAGTAAGTATATGTTTATATATCAGAGCTGGAAAATATTGTATTCAATTGGCATTTACATTAAATTAGTTTGTAGGAAAAATGTTCAATGGCCCCTTTCAAGTATATATTTAGCAATTGCTCTTCGTATACTTTCTGCTGGCGCTGACCAATCACCAGATATGTTGCTGCCGTCTGGTTGTGGTTGGCTTATACTAGAATTAGTTTTCCAACTTTCGTTTATCGTACTGTTATGGCAATTTAAAAAATTATGAAGAATGCAGCAACACATAATTATTTGGCTTTGGTATCGAGGATGATTGTCTAAGCCTTTTCCAATTCGACGAAACCTGGCCTTTAAATGACCAAAAGCATTCTCAACTACACGCCTAGCTTTAGATAAATTGTAGTTGAACATCTGTTGTTCTATAGAAGCAGTAACTGAGAATGGATACGGTTTCATTAGCGTTGAAGAAAATTTGAACGCTGAGTCTCCAATAAGAAGTACCGGAACTTGAGTGCCACATATGTCCCTTGCCTTTTCTTTTAATAATGTTGATGATTCAATCATTTTGCTCAGTTGAGACTGCCGGTAAATTTGTGAATCATTGCAGCGTCCTGGACATCCAACATTTACATACAAAAATCTATAACTGGAAGTGGAGTTTATTGCAGGTTAAATATAAACATACGTATTTATAAATGTATTATAAATTTTACCGAAAATCAACTAAAGCAAATAGTACGACTGAATACCACCCCTTGTAATTGTAGTGGTCGACGGCTTCGGCAGCGTGCGGCTTCACTTCAATATGAGATCCATCTTTGAAGTAAACACATAAATATAACAGTGTAAAATAATTATAGATGCAAATGAATAATTAACTTACCAATTGCTCCTAAGCATTGAGGGAAACCAATTGCTTCAAATCCTTCTACACATTCATCAACTTTAGCTTCAGTTAAAAAATCGGATGGAATGTATTCTGCGTTGAATTCTGCAATAAATGCTTTACAAAATTCGTGCAATATGTTGCAAACACTATTTGCTGAAACGCCAAAAAGGCTTCCGATCGTACGATACTCGGACGATGACCCTAAGGTGTACAAAGCTATAGCTATGCGCTTTTCTAAAGGTATAGCGCTTCTAAATCTTGTGTTTTTCTTCTCCAAAACTTTTAGCTTTTGTACTAAAACTGGAAACAAATTTCGTTCTACTCGAAACGCCTCCTTGAAAAAGTCGTCATTGTTATTGTGTACATCTTTCTCCCAAAATGTTCCGTATCGATTCTTAAAAGAGATGTCTTATTAATTTTTTAATCATTTTTAAGTATTTATTTGCTTACAAACGTCCAAACTCTCCTAGGAATTGGCATGATATTGTCCAAAATGATGTCTTCATCATCTTCTTCCTCCAGCAAACTTTTTATGAGTTCTATACAATACATCAGTAGTCGAGATTGCTCTTGCAAATTAACTACTAATCCTATTATTAATTTGTCTTCAAAATCCATTTTTTTATATTTTAATTAATTTTTTTAACACAAAACGTGGCTTTAGTTATTTTGACAGCTATATGTGATGGTTGATGTTAGATGTTGTAGTGTGAACGCATGTTTCACATTTTCAACATCTTCAACTCGTTCCACGAAAATGTTGATAAGTGTGAAAAGGCTATTAGCAATATCTAGATATATATTTCCTTGGTAGCTATACCAATTCATCAGTAGATGTTTTATCCTTTATGTTTAAAAAATTCCAAAGCTCATCTATTTATACAAAAACTCACAAATATATTTTTGTGAATTACAAAGCATAAAAATAGCCTTTAAAAAATTTCCTTTCTTTATGTTTAAAAAATTTTTAAAGGGTAAAACATCTACTGATGAATTGGTATAGCTACCAACGAAATATATATCTAGATATTGCTAACCCGCAACAAATAAATAAAATTTAAAACATAAATACTTGAGTACATGCTCAAATAAATGTAAAATTTTGTAACGGGGAGATTTGCTTTTAATTTTTGCCTTATAAAATACTTTTAATGGCAACCAGCGGTTGTCTAATTGTATAGGTGTATAAAAAAGTAGACACATTCATAATGGAAAATTATTGTTGTGTGTGTTTGAGAAATTTTTTAAAGGCTATTTTTATGCTTTGTAATTCACAAAAATATATTTGTGAGTTTTTGTATAAATAGATGAGCTTTGGAATTTTTTAAACATAAAGGGTAAAACATCTACTGATGAATTGATATAGCTACCAAGGAAATATATATCTAGATATTGCTAACCCGCAACAAATAAGTAAATTTTAAAACATAAATACTTGAGTACATGTTCAAATAAATGTAAAATTTTATTAAAAAATATTAATAATAAACAGTTCGTAGCAATTTAAAAAATTACAATTAATATACATAAGTGTAAATCATTTCCATCATTTGATGCGAACTGATATGTATAAAGACAAAAAGTCTTGTTCATAGACCGTTTGTTTTTTGCAGGACAGACTTGTTGTGCATTATCTGATTGCATGATACAATGAATATAAGGTGTATGCAGAAATAAAAACAACACCAACTATTTATTTTGTTGGTAGAAAATTTGATTTCGGAAGTCAAAAGTATAAATATGTACATATGTGTTCGTTTCAACCTGTGACAAAAATATAAATAAAATTATTTATTCAAATACGAGTACAAAATTACTTTAACAACTGAATAAAACCAGGGACCGTAACTGTTATGACTTTTATCGAAAAAGTCAAGAAAAAAAAGTTATATTTTAACTTTAATATTTTAAGGCAGAAATAACAGTTATTTCTTAACTTTTATTTTTTAGGGCAAAAATTAAGTTATTTTTGACTTTTATTATTTTACTCAAAAAATAAAAGTTATTTTTTTAACTTTTAATATTTTTAGGCAAAAATAAAAGTCATGAATAAAGTATTGCATAGTAATACGCTAGTTTTATTGCCTCCAATTTATAGGTATATAAAAGTTATTGTTATTATTATATTTGTTCAGCTGTTTAATTTTACCATCAAAATTGATTCTAAGTTTTCTTCAGATAAATTATATCTCAAATCCCCCAATATCAATTTGAGTGCTCTTGAAATTGTGATAACGGATGTTTTATCATTTATAGCATTGAAAGCAATAAAACTTGCGTGTTGCTATGCAATATTTAATTCATGACTTTTATTTTTGCCTTAAAATATTAAAAGTTAAAAAATAACTTTTATTTTTTGAGTAAAATAATAAAAGTCAAAAATAACTTTTAATTTTTGCCTTAAAAAATAAAAGTCTAAATTAAAAGTTATTTTTTGACTTTTATTAAAAAAGGCACAAATTTAAAAGTCATACAAAAATTTGCATGTACATCACCTACATATGTATCATAATGGTAAAAACCAAAATTTTCTACGATAATTTTTTATGTGTGCTTTTTTGATGTAAAATTTTAAAAATAACTGTTATTTTCTGTCCCTGAATAAAACACTTGTTCCGCTTACAACACGTTGGCTTCGATGCAAAATGAATTTCATACACTTGACGACACAGTCAGAACATTCATGTTAGCACAAAACAACAAGTAAATAAAACAGAGTATTAAGTAGACATTGTTAACATATTTCGAGCAACGAAGTAAAAATTCAATATTTATACATCCCTTTTTGTAGATTTTTCAATAGACGCTGTGCACATATTACGTAACGCTGTTTCAGAGATTTTATACCTCACCCTCCTTGGAGCGTTACGTAATATGTGCACACCCCCATAGCACTAGCTGAATTTTTACTTCGTTGCTCGAAATATGTTAACAATGTCTACTTAATATTTCTCTGATTATAAACATTTACGAACTTTAGCCTGGTTAAATATTAACAAATATTAATAATAAACAGTTCGTAGTAATTTAAAAAAATTACAATTAATATATATATATATGTATATAACAGAATGTTTGAAATGAACGGTTACGTAAACAAGTGTTTTTTGCTTTTGAACAAAAACGATTAGATAATAAAATTCAATGTGTTTAATTTAGTATGCCCGAAAATTTAGCACTTGTTGCAGATATCTGATACAAGCCCCAAAAATATCAACGTTCATGAACATTGCGACATTATTTTGTCCACTGCAATTAAAGGATTTGTGACCTATTTCCTGACATTTGACACATCTAGGCTGGTTAAACTTGCACTCTCTGTTATAAGATTCCCCACCTGCTTCAGCCCTTTTTAGTATCTCTTGCTTTGGGCGCGACCTATTGAAACTCGATGCATGATTGAGTTTTGTTACCTTCTCATACACCGTTATCTTTTGTTCCAAATCATCGATGCTTATGGCTTGATACATGACCGCTGGTTTGCTCTGGAATCCCCTCTATTAAATAGTTCAGTATCCTATCGTCGTCGAGTTTTATTTAGAAGCCAACTTCCATATTCTCGTAGGATCTCGTTTAGACGTTTTTTCCTATTCCTTAACATGCGGTGGATCTCGATGGCTGAGCTTTGTATATACCAAATTCACGTTGTAATGCTTCCATTAGGGCAGACCAATCTTGAATAGTAGTCTGACTACGGCAAAAAATATTAGCCGCACCTGAGAGTAACTGCCTTGCTTATATATATTTCCGGTTGACCTTTACCGAAGAATTTAAGCAGAGCGTCGTCTACATCTTTCAGGGTAAAAGTGGAGGTTCCATGCTGTTCTACACCCACTGGTCGCCGAATTATGAAAGAATCCCCATCACACGTTTCATCAGTTTCAACTCTCGCTTTTATAATCCTCGCAACTGAATATTAAAAATTACATTAATTAATTAAAAGTTAAACTAATAAAAAAAAAAAACAAAACATTGATCAAACAGTCAGGTTCTATTTTATTTTTTGCTTGCGTGTAATATACATAAATATTGGCATACACACACTCATATAATGAACACAAATAAAAAGAGAACTCTAAATGAGTTCATCTTCTGACAACAACAACAATAAACCTACAAGCTGTAGGAATTTGTATTTAATGGTTGCTGATGAGGACAACGAAAAAAATAATTTAAACATAAACTTAAACTTTACACAAAACACAAATACTCGTGCGCGATCATGCTCTCCGTACATCAAGAAGCAACAACAACTGCACCCATTAGCAAACTCTTCAGCTTAGATGTACAAACAAGCAATAAATAACAACGTGCACAACATTGTAAATGCAGTGAGTGAAAATAGGGATAATAAAATTCAAATAGGAATGGACAGATACATAACCGTGATAAAAAGGGGAAGAAGTCCCAAATCTGCTCAAATAGCGTCAACACCGAAAATGCCCAAAACGGGCATAAATAATATTAAACATTCTGAAAATCGTTTCGTGATTTTGAATGAACAAGTCGATGAAGTCACAAATACAACAAGGTCCAGTAAACCACCGCCGATATATTTAAGAGAACAGAACTCCAACTCTCTGGTAAAAAGCCATGTCTCATTAATTGGAGAAAATGAGTTCTATGTTACTCCAATTAAGCGCTGCAAAATCAACGAAACAAAAATTCAGGTAACTCATGAAAATAATTAGCGAAAAATAGTTTCAGATCATGAATCTAAAAATAAAAACTTTTATACATATCAACTGAAGAGTTCTAAAGGCGTAACAGTAGTTATAAAAGGCATTGATTCAAGCGAGGATTCAGAAGAGGTAAAGTCTGGCCTTGAAAATATTGGCTTCAAAGTCAAAAATGTTTCAAACATTAAAAATAGAGAAAAATCCACCAACCAATATTTAGATTCGAGTTACAGCCAGGCGACTTAAAAATAAAATAAAATGAAGCACATCCAATATATGATTTAAAATACTTGTTGCACCGGAGAGTTACCGTTGAGCAGCCACATAAAAAAACTGGACCTATGCAATGCATGAACTGCCAAGATTTTGGCCATACCAAAACTCATTGCAAGTTGCCTACAGTCTGCGTTGTTTGTGGTGAGTTACACAGTACCTCTAACTGTAACAAAATGAAAAGTGATCCTAAGGCGAAAAAATGTGGCAATTGTGGCGGTAATTACACTGCTAAGTATAGAGGCTGCCCTCTTTACTCGTTTTTTAAGAATTCATCCAACAAAAAGCTAATGCTACTCCCGCTCAGCCTAAGACCCATTTTAACTACCCACAGTTGCCTCAACCGGCTACCAGCCAGAATCAATATTCAAACGCTTTCAAGTCTAACGCGACTAGTGCTCAACAAAAACCTAATAGTCAATTTTCATTCGCTAATATTTTAAAAAAGTAATCAGACTACGGCGCAAAAAACTGTACCAGCAAATGAAGAATCAGGGCTTTAATTTCGTATTGAAGCCTCGATAGAGAGCCTAATACAAACTGTAAATACTTTTACTCTCAACATGTCCTGTATGATGCAGGAAATGTTGAAAATGCAGTCCACCTTGTTAAAGGCTGTATTGAACAAACCATGAACTTAAGAATCTGTTTTTGGAACGCAAACGGCATCTGCCAACATCAGGAATTTTAGGACTGATTAAACGTGAACCTCAAAATGTGTGTTTAGCATTCTAGTTGCCAGCTGCTAGAAAAGGGGACCCCAGTGTTGTATAAAATCGGTATATTGACTCTCTGAAATTGAAAACCTGGGAGGAGAATAAACAGATGATATCACAAACTTTTAATAAAAATTTTAAATACAGATATTTGTTGCTTGAAGATATTCTTCAAGAAGGTCATTTAGCAGGTAGCGTTTTATTCGAGTTTTTATTAGGATTCCAGAGCCACCACAAGCTCCACCTCAAGGATCCTTGGTGTCGTAGAAATTATATCCACTAATTCTAAAATAACTTCGAGACGTCAAATGATTTTCTGAGATAAGCATAACATCGATTTGTTTATCCAGAAGGAAATATTCTATTTCATTTTGATGTTGGCAGATGCCGTTTGCGTTCCAAAAACCGATTATCAACATTGGAATTATAAAAGGTGTGCCCAGCGAAATGATTGAAGTTGAAGCATCTTTGGATTTATCTTCAGATCACTCGCCTACAATTATCACTATATACTCACACTCAACTGTAACACCAACATGTGACTTACCGCTGACACCTGCACGTATTAACTGGCTGTAATAAAAAATATATTTGAGTGCTCATTGCACGGAAAATATACTGTTATAGCACCTTCTGACATAGATAATTCTATTAGGTTGTTTTAAGCAGATGTTAAACAAGCTGCTCTTAATGCTTCTTCAAATCAACAAGTGAGATTAAACAATAATTTTTGTGTGGATGTAGAAAGGCTATTGACTGAAAAACGGAGAGCTCGACGAGAATGGCAACGTTACAGATCGCCTCAGCTAAAAATAAGACTTAAGGAATGTACCAAACAGCTCAAGAAACATACAAACACAAAAAACAGCTTCAAAAATTTCTTCAAGAACTCGATGCAACACCGCAACGTCAATATTTGCTGATGATACAGCTTTTCTAAGAGTTCATGAAAATCCTGTAAAAGCTTTCCGAAATTTACAAGGGTACATATAAAAGTGGAAACATGGCTAAAACAATAGCAGATAAAAGTCAATGAGCAGAAATGTATACACATCACTTTTACGTTACGCATGGAAACATGCCCACCTATACAAGTCAACACCGAGACTATACCGCAACACTCTGTAGTCAAATATCTAGGCGTTCATCTTGATCGTCGTTTAACCTGGAAATCGCACATAGACGCAAAGTTGATCCAAATGAAATTAAAAGCAGCCCAAATGAATTGGCTTATTAGAAGGAATTCTATACTAAGCCTAGACTGTAAACTTCTATTTTGGAATCCAGTTATGGGGCACTGAGTCAGCATCGAAAGTAGAAAAAATTCAAAGGCGACAAAACAAAATTCTACGTATAATAACAGTTGCCTCCTGGTGTATCCGAAATCAGTGAATTCACAAAGACCTTCACGTTCCGTTGGTAAAGACAGTATTTTCTAAACACGCGAAAAAATATATAAAAAAAACTTGAGTTGCACCCAAATCCACTTGCGCGCAATATTCTAAATTATAGAGGCCACACCAGGTTGAGAAGGAGCGATTGGCTAAACATATATTAATCATTTTTAGCTTTAAGATTTGAAAAACTTATTGATGTTTCAATTTATAATTAAAGATTCAATAAATAATAAAGTTATCAAAAAAAATAAAAAGAAAAAAAACACCTATAAGCGTCTAGCTCCCCAAGACCCACATGCCTAATTACCATTTCCTGCATTATAAGTTTCGGTCCGTCTGCGTTCAACCATAATATCCCAAATTTATTTTTTAACTCTTTCACTGCTTTTCCCCGTACTATATATTTAACAAATTTGAAAATTTATGCAATATTAATCAAGATCTGAGCACTATTGAATATTATTGTTATAATTTTTATTTGCAAATTATACAAATTTTAAGATTTCAAAAATTATAACGTTCGCAAAATATTCACAAATATTTTCTTTTTACCGTGGTATTTATTACTAAAACTGATGTGTTACTTCTTATCTTCCAAAATTTATCCTCGAAACTAGGGACCACTGTAATAAAATTATTTAACAGGAAAGTAATTCGCAAAATTAGGTACCATTTCCAGAATAAAATTCCAGTCTAATATTCTGGTTTATTTCCAAGAAATAAAATTGGAATTTTTCTACTCAAAATAATCGAATAATAATGCTGCTTGGCTACTTATGTGTGCGTTAAATAATGTATACAATAATACAATATTAGTTTCATAAATACAATAAACGTTTTACTCTCGGCTCACTCGTAATTGTTTCATTTACCAATCTGCTTCCCCTCATGTACACTGAATTGTTGCTCCTTCCCTCGTCAATGGTTCTTAGCTTTGTTCGCTACTATATAAACTAATTTTTAACTCAAACTGCTTTAAGATGCCAACCTTTGGCCCTTCGCACTAAAAATTTCATGGGACCAATGTTTGGCACATTCTGACAAAATTTAAGTTTTTAATAATTATAAGTTGCAAACGTGACTCAAAATATAATAATTTGTGTAAAACAAACTTTTTTAACAAGTTTTAATACTTCACTTTTGTACCAAAAAATCAGCTAACACTTAAAATGCATATGGAACTCAGTAATTCGGTAATTAGCAGAACCAACCAACCAACCTGGCCATTGCTCGGTTAGAGCGAAGACCAGCATATGGGAAAATGGCACTCCGGATTTCTGTAGGATGTGTGGGGATGAAGAGGAGCCAGAATCTATAGAGCATATCATCTGTCATTGCACAAGGCTGCAACGCCATAGACAAAGATGGCTGAGCAGACGTTTCCATGAGGGCATTAGTGATATCGCGAATTGCAAACTTGAGGATATCAGGGGCTTTATCATGGGAATTAAATGGCTGAATGATGGATGTAACGGCTCCTTGTTTCTCCTTGGGCAGTAACAGCCATACCTAAACAAGAGCGGAAAGTGGAACGTTTTCTACCGCCTAGCGTTAACGCTGAAATGCCATACCTAAACAAGAGCGTCAACGCTTTGTCATAAAAACAGGGTTATTACAAAATATATAACAACCCTGATTATAATAGTATACTCATAACCTAATAATACATAGATCTCCACAACAAACACAACAAAAAAATTCCTCAGAAGTCAAAACTATTAATGTGTATGTGTGTGTGTATGTTTCAAATAAAAATTATTCATTCAAATACGAAAAAATAAATACAAATCAAAATTTAACACTTGAAATAAAAAATAAGTAATTTACAAGAATTGTCAGCTGGGCTTGTAAGACTACTTTATAGTCATTGTGTCATGAGTGCTTGTCTTTTACAGCTAACTTCACTATTAAACGCGCTGTCAAAATCGGATTTTCCAATTGCAAAATGTTGCCGCCACGTTACCGCCGCGTTATTTCGGGATGCTCCATACAAATTGTATGGGCATGAGAACTTTTGACAGCTAAAAAACGCTTGCCGCTCTTGTTTAGGTATGGCTGTAAGGAGACTAATTTGTCAATAAATTATAAATGAAGGGAATCACATTGGACTCAATTGGGTCTCCGAGTGGATGTGCATTTCACACTACCCTTCCTAACCTTACCTAACCTAAAATGCATTTTGAACCCATCATAACTATTTTTCTTAAACTTAAATCCCATAGTCTCACATAGTAAACAAAAACCGCGTATCAAAATTCCAATCCAGCCAAAAGTTATAGATTTTTGACCGCCTTCTCGCGAAATGGTCCATTGTGCGTCGATGCTCCAGTGAATCAATAGAGTTGGCTACCCTACTGTTGCGCCGATAAGCTTCTTCACCCTATATTGTTTTCTTTTCTAATTCATTTCAGGTATGTTGGTGGAGTCACAAGATCGGCCTGTATGATGTTAATGAAGTATTTGAAGGAGAAAAAGCTGATGATGGAGGCCAGTCTGGAAGACACGTGTCTGTGGACATCATAAGTTCTGAATCAGAGTCAAGTTTGGACGATTTGGACTCACAACTTAAGAGAGTGCTATTTGCAAGTCCAGGGCCATCAACATTATAAACATAATTCGAATATTTTTTTTGCTATTTTTGTAATAAATAGCATAGTATCTCAATGTTGAAGTAATGAAAAAACAAATGAAATTAAAAAATTTTCGGGAAATTTTTCACCTTTGCGGCTACCTAAGCGCTACCTAAACGGTGTTAAGAATCATTCCTAGGAAGTTCATATGTTCTAGAAAGTTGTTTATTGAGATCTTAGGTACATTTGTAGTTGATTGTTTCCTTGAATTTTTAACGGTTTGCTAACTATGGACCTAAGAGACTAAGCACAATGTTTGCGGTGCGGTGCGATTTATCGTTGCGGGAGAGAAAAATAAACATAATACAACGGAAGACGGTGACGGCAATACAATTACATTTTTATTAATTTATATGTGCATACATTCAAACTAGAGATGTGCAAGTGTCGTGAATTTTTCGTGTGACACGTGACTCACGCGTGAATCACGTGATTCGTGATTACAAATTGATAAAATCACGCGTGCATGCGTGATCGTGATTCAAAACTATAATACCGTGTGTGATCATGCGTGATTTTTTATTACAATTTTCACGCACTCAAAACAGTTCTCTATGTTAAAATCTCTGTTACAAATGTACGTACATACATATGTAGATATGAAAATCCATTTTGTTTTCTGTATGTTTAAACAGATAATGAAAATATGTAATGTGATATTTTATCTCATTGGTGTTATAAAATGTATGTATGTACACATCAATAAAACACTATCTTGAACCGTAGTATCTACATGCATACATACACCTTTGGAAATCTTACTATAACCTAACCTAATAACACTATTTTTTATATTAAGTTTATCTTTGTATTGCTAATTTTGCGAGCTTTTCGTTATTTTTTTTTTATTTAATTGAGATCTTGAAGTAAATAAAGAAATTAATTACAAAATAAAATTTTTTAGCATATGCTAAATCTTTTACTGCAAAATTTGTATATCACCGTGAGCGTGCGTGCAAAATTATTCCTGTCGTGCGTGAAAGTACGTCATTAAACATATTGCTTTCGTGAGCGTGCGTGAAAAATATTTATGTTTCGTGATCGTAATTTTACTCACGCGCACGACTCTAATTCAAACATACTTCAAAATTATGTTTTTTGTTTACTTTATTCAAAAACTATGGCAACATCAGAAAGAGAAAGAGTATCAAAAATTGAGAGAATAAGAAAGTGCGCAATGAAAATAAAATAGATTTTAATTTTATGCCGTTCCGCACTGCGGTTTTCTACTTCAAAATCGTATGAAAAACCGCACCGCAATAAAATTACGTTACATTGTGTTCAGACTCTACACAGGGGAAAAAAGTGAAAAAATCGAATTTTTTTAAAGTTTTTTGCGATTTTGATCTTTTCGATGAACTTTTTAGGTACCAGAATCCACTCCAAACCCGTTTTTTGACACACTAGGTCCCTTTTCTTGGAGAAGGTCACATATGGTAAAGCCACGCATCCAGCGTGGGTACCAAAGGTGCAAGTGCATCTTAGGGTAATTCTGTACCGTCTTAGTTCTGTTACCATCCAGGCTAGGCCATAATGTACTCGCTGGAGAGCAGGCTGCCTCATTGCACCATCTAGGTAGAACAATCTGCATAAAAGCAACATCGATATGCTTCCAGAAATTGTCCAGCAATGATAATGCCCGTAGTATCTGCATGTTCAAGTACCCATATTAGGGTGAGATTTGAATGATTCGCCACCGTATTTAGTGACTTCCAGGGGGCTAATTACGGGACTCGTGATCGAAATTAATTCGTATCTAAAATTATTTCGATAGTTCGAGCTTTTCTAATGAGGGGACTCGATACCTTGCGAGTCGATTTTTTGTTTAATGGCCAATAAATGAATGGATGATAATGTTTCATTTATTTTTAAAACTTGTTTAAATGAATTTTTTTTTTGCATTGCAATATTAAATTAACATTAAATAGTCAACGTTGTGTATTTAAATGTGGTTTAAGTTATGCAAATTGAACATATGTTTGTGACGTTTCTTTTTTTTAATCATTGATGCAATATTGTTAAAATTTATTAAAAATGTTTGCCAAATAATTACGATACGTACATATATAAAGTGAAAGTTAATAATAATAAACGAAATGAGTTCCGATGAAGAAGACATGAGTGACGCAGAAATTTCCGACACATTAAATGCAACATTATTACGGAAACCACGTATAATACGCGTACGACCCAACCACTTTCATGTCTTGAGTTCCACGAAAGATTTCGAATGTCAAAAAGATCTGTGTGTAATATATTGGATCTTATTGGGCATCACATAAGGAATCCAACCACATGGTAAATATAAATACAACCTACATACACACACATAAAAGAAAATATTCAAAACCAAACATTTTTGGGAACAATTCCATAAGCGAGGAGATGTATGTGGTGTTTCAACAACAACAGTTTCCAATATTGTTGGCAATGTTACACATTACATTGCACTACTGCGGAATCATTTTATAGTGTTTCCAAAAACTCAACTAGAACTTTTGAACAAAAAACGAGATTTCTACGATATTGCAAAATTTCCACACACGTGTTGATTGTACACATCAGAGATCGGCAACGAGTGCTTAATTTTCGAGTATACTTGATCATACACATTGATTTTTATGATCTAATCGTTTTCGTTCAAAAGCAAAAAACACTTGTTTGGGGCTGTGCACATATTACGTAACGCTCCAAGGGGGGTTAAAGATTTTTTACGGATTGGAAATTTTGCACTGAAAAATTATTAAAAGTCGTTACGGTGGGGCGGCGAGGGGGGGGGGTATAAAATCTCCGAAAACAGCGTTACGTAATATGTGCACAGCCCCTTTACCCAACCGCTCGTATCAAACATTCAGTTTTATTCTCTTGTTGTTTTATGCAACAAGCATGATCGAGCCTCATTATTCCCCAACGTTTCATTGGGGATCCACACACGGGATGAATTTTTAAGCCGCACAATTTTTGTTCTTTTATTCACACACTAGTCTAATTATGATGGCATAAAATGTATACGTGTACTCAGCTTTGTAGTTGGTGTTTTGTTATTCATTTGAAGTTTGTCTTTCGTTGTATACACATTATTATTATACGCATTACGGAACATACATAGTTGGTAGAAATATTATGGCAAGAGTAAGTGATGATGAATTGGCAGTTTTAGGAGGAATTAGAAGTATAAGAAGCGAATTTACTGAATATTTTTGCAATATGGGAAAATTTTTAACATCAATATAAAAAAATGTTTAATTGCTTCACAACTTATGTATATACTAATAAAAAACTTAAGCCAACATTTTTCAAAGTTTTTAATTTAATTGTGTATGTAATACAATGCTACATAAATAGATGTGTAGCTAAGAAGTTCACGTGTACTTCCAAAGCATGAACACTTACTCGAAATGAATTACAGAAACAATGTTCATATTTTTGAGAACACCAAAAACTTGTTGTCACTTCTTGTTGTTACTCGACTTAGCGTGTGTAAGTTCACTGCTTGTGTCTTTTGTTATTGTACTCGCAACATGTATGAACAGAACGAGGTGAACATAATGCGACAGCCAAACTTCACTGGGTACTTGCAGTACTACGTGAAGTTTGGCAAACAAAAAAAAAAAAAATTCTTTCTGTTGAGTGTAGTAAAAAAATGGAATTAAGTGAGGCAAGTTTATGCATAATATTATTTATATAGATTTTTGTTACATAGTTACTAATTACTTATGTTTAAAGGTATTAAAAAATAGGCATTTTTTTCCTTTTCAAAAAATGTTAATTGAATTTATGAAAAAAAATCATGCATATGTATAAATAATTTTTCCATTATTTATTTTGAAGACTTAAAACGCCGGCATATTAGCCAATGTGGATATAAAGGCTAAAATTGAAAATTTTTAATTTTCAGCATTGCATGAAATATTCTTGAAGTACCACATGAAGTGAACATAGTTTTTAAGGTACTTCTTTTTTGTGGGCTACGGTTTTGTATGTTCATATTTTTCGGTACTCATTTAATTTGCGGTTGCTACTGGTTAGTATTTGTCAAACAAACAATCTCTTCTCTTCACAGCTTGTGCTCTGAGCTACAGAGCAAATATCTACTGTATTCGACAGCGAGTTTCACATATGAAAAAAAACAGTTACTCGTTGCAGCCTTTTAGTATGTAACTTATTAATTAATTCTCTTAGAACTTTTGTAGATTTTTAAATAAATTCTGAGAATTTTTATAATTAATCGTTAAAAAATTTTATGTTTTTTAAAAGATTTATTGACATATTTAATCAATTAGCAATTAATAAACATAAACCGCCTTGTATACAAAATATATTATCTGCTTAAGGTGCCTATACACTACATGTTTTTTACATTTCACCTGTCAAATTTTACATAATTCGGTAAAAACATGTAGTTGGTGACCTCAAAAACTTTGCTTGTGTAAAAATACACAAGCAAAAACATAAGACAAATTTTCAATTAGAGCATGTTCTATTTTCTTATGTTCACACATGTGTTTTCAAATGTCTATGCCATGTGGAAACATTTATCAACGGTTGAATGTCTCCGATATCATTAGCCGTCCGTTTAAAGTTTTTGCATTGGTGATAAATTAATTATTTTTTATCTCATTTTAAAATTTTAATAACAATGATATAAAGTATATAACAAGTGTTGATACAAGCTCCATATTTTGCAGATTAAAAAGAAAAAAAACTTAAATAAATATTTGTGACGCCAGCACTTCAGTGACGACGGCACTTCAGCAACGCTACCAAAGAAATTCTCAGCAGCTTTAATATACATAATAATATGAACATATCAGCTGTTGTAAACAATCATGGCCGATGTCACGTGTAATTATACATACAAGTTGGTGACCAAAAATTAAAAACCTTATGTAAATTAATCAAGTTTGACAGACACAAAAAAAAACATGTGAATTGTAGACTTGAAAAAACACAAGCAAAAACATGTAGTGTATTGGTACCTTTATAAATAAAATAAAAACATATAAAATACCAATATATAATATTGTACATTTATTTGAGAATGTACTCAAGAAAAAAATTTAAAAACATATAAAATATTTATAAAAAAAATTAAAAATGAATTTAGAATGTTTCATACTGTTTTATTAAAACATAAATGCATAAATTTTGTTTGCGCGACCAACCCCCTTCTTCTTTGTAATTCATGTTAACTCGACGATTGCTAACTAAAGGCTGAGTTAGCCGAGCGTTGATGTACCCGTACTGTACCGTAACGTAATGTTAGCACGTTTGTATGGTTATAGAACATTTAAAAACTTGCCGTACGTCAAGAAAATAAATAAAAACAAACACATTCTACAACGACATTGTGTTCTGTGTATAATAGTTTGTTTGCAACTTTAATTTTCTTGTATTATATATTATAAATCATAATTAATATTTTTATATTATTATTATTACGAATAAACGTAATTATTATTTGAACTTATATTGATGTGTATATGAAAAGTAATATTATCAGGCTCAAGTTCAGTTTTATTGAATTAATGAAAATTCAAAATTACTAAGAGTTTTTTTTTTTTTTTTATGTTGGAAAATATTATTATTTATATCCTATCAGTTTTTAGCAGAACGTATCAGTACTGATTTCAAGGCCGCTACACCTCTCATCAGCGTTCAATTGTCCATCTTTACAATTTTCGTAAAGTGGATACTAATTGAGAAGAATATCAACTATTTAACCAGTTTTCAACAGAAATAGAATATTAGAATTAATTTTTAATTCAATTTTTATTCTACAATGAAACAGTGCTGGTTAGTACGAAATTCCCTCATTACTGTTTGGAACTAATAATCAACACAAACTCTAAAACTAAAAACTGATTGGATATAAATAATAATACAGTCGAACTTCCATAACTCGAACTTCTCTAACTCGAATTTTCTCCAACTCGAACTAATTTGGTTGGCAGTAGCGTCAAAAGAAAAATCACATACAATTTTCCTTCCGTAACTCGAACTTCCATAAGTCGAAGTTCTCCATAACTCAAACAAAAATCATACACATGAACTCTATAACTCGAAAAATTCTTCTTGTTTAAATGGTTTTTGTGTTTTTGTTTTAGTTATGGCTTGTTTGTTTAACTCTCTTTTGTTGCTTGAGCTGGTTTGTATATTTTACATGCTATTTTTGTCTATAACTCGAAAAATTCTTCTTGTTTAAATGGTTTTTGTGTTTTTGTTTTAGTTATGGCTTGTTTGTTTAACTCTCTTTTGTTGCTTGAGCTGGTTTGTATATTTTACATGCTATTTTTGTTTATTTTTTTCGGGGAATTACAAATTTGTTTCTTTTTGTTTGCGTAAGTATCAGTTCTATGCATAATTCGGGCTAGCTGATAAATGTTGAAATCGATTTTTTTATTTTTATGACAACTAAACGTGTTTTAAAATGCTTATACATTGAAGAAAAATATAAACTTATAAAAGACGTCGAAGATGGAAAAGAAAAAGGAAGCAGCTGATAAATATGGTATCCCGGCAAGCACGGTCTCAACAATTTTCAAAAATAAGGAATCTCGATATCAACTCGTTTGAATATGGATTTCGTTTATGTAGTAAAAGAGTAAGGACCCAGTAACTTATTTCAGTCAGTCACTTATTTCAGAATATTTTACTTAACTGTAATTTTTTAATTACATATGCTTGTTCTTATACATTCTAAAACCAAAACCTTTTACAAAAACATTTTATTCTATTTTGACAAAAAGTTCTGTAACTCGAAGTCTCCGTAAGTCGAAGTTTTTTTTGGGATAATGGTGATTCGAGTTATGGAAGTTCGACTGTATATTCAACATATAAAAAAAAAAAAAAAAAAAACTCTTAGTAATTTTGAATTTTCATTAATTCAATAAAACTGAACTTGAGCCTGATAATATTACTTTTCATATACACATCAATATAAGTTCAAATAATAATTACGTTTAGTCGTAATAATAATAATATAAAAATATTAATTCCGCTTGGGCACGAGCTAGGAATACCCTAATAACAGGGTCACAGTAATATGTGAATTTCCCTAATATAGAGTAAAAACAACAAAAACGTTAAAATACAAAGTAGAATACTTTGATGATATGTTGAAGAAGAAAAAAACAAAACGGGGACGCCGCTATAGATGATTGGGTGTTCGGCCCATAAATAAAGATTATATTATTGCCGGCTATAATAAAAAAGTTTTTATTAATATGAAAAAAGTTGACGAGGAACAATTTTTTAAACACACGCGAATGACTTGCGATATATTTGATTTGCTGCTGACCTTGGTTCGGGATGTCCTAACAAAACCCCGGCAAAGAATCGGCGCAGAAGAGCGACTGGAAATAACCCTTCTGTAAGTTAAAATATTTTCATCGGAAAATATAATGGTTTAATATATCAACTTGCTGCATATATTTAGGTCATGGATGTTCTCTACAGTCGATATCTTGGAGCCACAAACTTGGTAAGTCTACAGTACGCAGTATAGTACTGGAAACCTGCGAAATAATTTGGCGAGTATTATCTCTAATATATCTGAGCGAGCCAACTACAAGTCAATATCAGGGAGGCTATTATGTATTTCGATTCGAATCGGAAAATTTACGAATTCGTAAAAATGGGATTACATAGAACGATTTTCGAAAATTTATTTCCGAACGTTCGTAAATTATGGGAATTTTTTTAATCCCTTTCGGAAAGCAAAAAAGTCCCTTTCGAAAGTGCAACTATGTAGTACGAAAGCAAATGTTAAAAGCGTCATTAACGTATATATTTTTTTCGAATGCCATTTTGATTGCGGAAATCTTATAGTTTATGTTTTTAAGTACTTAAAAAAACATTAAAAATACACATGGTGATTTTAAATGCCTATTTCACAATGTTGAAAGAAAACATTTTCTTATTCGTATAATTTTATTTAAAGCAAAAACAATTTCTAAAATTGTTTTTATTAAATGGATTTGTACGAATGAAAAAAAATCTAAAATCTTTCGACATCGTGAAACCGGCAGTAAGTCATTATTATTGGAGTTTAGCACCTAAAGTAATGTGAGGCAATTTATTAAATATTTTTCACATTTATTAAATATTTGTCGAAAGGAACGTAACTACTAGTTTTGCTTAGGGATAGTGTTTGGCTTTTATAATGCAAAATAAAATTAATTATTCTACAAAAAAGTATAAAAAGTGCGAGCCCTTAAATAAAAATATATTGGAATTAAAAGAAATAAATTATTAGTTTATATCTTGGTTAGTTTTCTTCGATAAATATAAACGTAGCTTTATGAACATACATACATACATACGTAGTACTTCTAATAAATATAATGCACACGAAGATTCATAATGATCCATGTATCGTTTATAAATTTCCTTTGGAATCTTTCTGAATCAAAATCTTTCACTTTCCCACAACTAAATCTATCTATCCATTTAAGTTACTTGTGTATTTTTAAATTTGCACTTAAAATGTTTTAACATAATTTTGACATTTGTATAAAACAATGCAAAGTGCTACCAAGTTTTAACATATAAAATATGTCATCACTTAAAAATTTCCCTTAAAATTATTAAAACAACTCTGCAGGCCTTTCGAACGTACTACATAATACGATTTTATTTTCGATTCGGAAATTCCTTTCGAAAGCATTTTCGATTCGATTCGAAATACATAATAACCCCCCAGGATATTGAAAAAGACTTCAGTTCGATGTGGAATACTCCGAATTGTGTGGGGGCCATAGATGGGAAGCACATTGCTATAAAGTGTCCCCCCAATTCGGGTTCTATGTACTACAACTATAAAAAATATTTCAGCTTGGTTCTGATGGCTCTCTCGTGTGCGGAGAGTTATAGAAAACTGTTTTGGTATATTATGCGTACGTTGGAGAATATTGCTAACGACAATCCAAATGTCGCCGGACAATGTCGACGTCATTGTGCTAGCATGTACTGTGCTACACAACTTCATTATGTTAAATGATTAGAAACGGTGGTATTGTCCGTCAAGCTATGTGGACCGGGAAGCTGAAGATGGCACTATACAAGAAGGAGAGTGGAGGAATCAGCTCAGAAATAATGGTGAAAACCCTATGCGTTCTTTCTCAACACATATCCGAAGATCCACTCAAAGAGCAATAGATTTGAGAAATAAGTTGGCATATTATTTTTCAAATGAAGGTGCAATCCCATTCCAGAATCGAATGATTTAGTTAGGAAATTTTTTTTAAAATAATTATTCTAATTAAATTTTTTTATATACTTACATAAATAAAAACCAATTTTTAGAGTTTGTTTATGAAAAGTTTTATGATTTTATTTAACGAACTTAACAACTTAGGAATTCACAAAAAGTACTTATTTTTTTATTAATAAATGAAAATGATAAAATAATTATATATGTATGTTTATGTTTACGTTTATGAAAATTTTATATAATCTGCTTGTTTTTAGAAAATGAAATGAAATTTTCGTATTTTATTGTTTTTTTCAATATAAATTCTCACTCACTATTTTGTTTTCATTTTCTAAAAACAGGCAGTATTTGGATTTTGTTAGGTGTAGAAAATTTCTTGTTTTGTGTCTTCATATTTAAAATTTTTTATTTACATTTACATACATATCGCTCCTTTATAGCAGCGTAGTCATATCTTAAATATTAAACTTAGCAAAAATCATTTGAAGTTTTTAAAACGTTGGCAGTTATATTTTATAAATTTGGTTTAGATTAAGGTCTGTTTATAGAAATTTGTACAGATAAATAAGGTATTATTAAGAAAGAATTTTTCTTCAGTAATTTAAAACTTTAGTTTTTTTGAGATTATATTACGTTTTAAAATTTATTCATTTATTGTATGCTTAGCAAATCATCAGTAGATTTTAACCACATTTTGAAAAGTTGTGCCTTGTAGTTAAAATCAACTGATGATTTGGCATGAGCGGCAATAAAATGCACATAGACATGCTAAGCATACAATAAATGAATAAATTTTAAAACAATATTTACTCAATTTACAATATTTATAATAAATAAATATGTATGTATCAGTGCATACATACATTCGCATATATGTATGTATATTTTTATATATATACTGTTTATGTGTTTTTTATTATATGTATACATATAATCATATACATACATACGTGTGCAACCATGTGTGTACCTACATATATGCAAATGCGTATTATGTAAAGTTATTTTTCCCAAAATACACAGATATTATGAAAAAAGTACCAAAAAAAAGAGCGAAAATAGTATAGTATAAAACAAACTAATAACAGCCCATCACTGGCTTACAAATGTCACGTAACGTTCAAATGAAATTCTATTTTATACAGATTGAGACGTTCCATCAACGTGACATTTAAATTCGGTAAGCATTTGCATTGTTTTCAAATAGTAAAACGGATCAGCTGTTTCGTTAGGGGACGTGGACGTTCGGCTAAAGGCTCCGTTAGCCGAGCGCTGCTCTACCGTACCCGTACTGTTAGCCCGTTGGTGTACATATAGAATATTTAAAAACGTGTTTGACTATACATAAACAAAACAGAATTACCCAACAAACCAAAACGATTTAGAAATCCCTTGTAACAAGGGCTGCCTTCCTAAACGCCTTTATGCAACGTCAAAGCAGTGTTAAAATCAAGCAATTTTATTTTACAGCTCTGTAAATCAAATACATTATCATTAGAAACACTTCTTTGCTTTGCATACTTAAAATTACAATGACACCGAGACAAATTATTTTTAAAACTTTTGGAAAACACTCCACGAGCAATATAATTAATAGCTTTTTTGTTTTAAAACGAAATCATCTTGCACCTATCCTTTTCCACCATTGTTGTTTATAAAAAACATACACGATTTTCATAGTGCGCTAGTTGCGTTTATTTGCATATCAGATGCGAAACAGATGAGTTTAGGAATGCCATACTTTGTCAGAGTTTACGCAGTTGCGATTGGGAATACCTGACATTCTTGCACTGCAAAGCAATATGCGTTTAGGAATGCAGCCATGCTTACCAACATGAGTTCTAAGCTTAAAAAAGTGTTGTGAATACTATTTTAAAAATTTTATTAACAATTTTTTAGTAATGAACAGCGCCCCTTTAGATAATATTGCTTATCTAATAAGCTTAGAGAAAAATAGATAAGTAATAATATATATATTTAGTCCTTTAAAATTCCTAGTTAGAACATAGGGCCATAAGATGGTTTCATTGGATAAGTAATAATGGGTCACTAAAATAAACTTAGATTCCTAATAATTTTGTAAGCTTAGATAAAAAAAAAATAATTTACATCAGGATTTGTCATTTGGTTTATTTAAAAATAACATAATTACAATAATGATATATAATTTACTTTTCTTTATTTAATTAAGTAAATTTATTCTTGTGTTACAAACTTGTTTCATTCGGTATTCTTTTTAACTTAAGTTCGTTTTCTCCTACTCCAATTGAATTTAAATGAAAAATTTTAGAAGGAAATAGTTATGCCATTTGATATGCATATTATATGAAAAACATATTTTATTTCTATAGCTCCATTTGCACTCAGGCTACGCACACTCTTCTTCTTCCTCTTTTATATAACTTATGAACTATTTACTCTTTCCGGTAACAAAAAAAAAAAACACACATAACTATGGCAAGACTCATTTGCGAATATATGTGTTAAATTGTTATATAAACAATTAAGTGTATAAAAATTGTAAAGTATTTGAAAACTGCATTTTGTATATAAAAAGTTTATAAATATCATGCTTATTAAAAGTTCTAGTAAATCTGTTATAAGTTTATTATACGAGTTACATTTTGCTTATGAAATGGTTTGCTGGGTAGTATATATAAAATAAATAAATAATTTATGAAAAATTAACAGCTGTTTACAACACAGTGATGGGCATTAAAAATTTTCAAATTGTTACTGTTGTGAAGAAAAAGTACCTAAGATATATATTTATGTATATATACATATATGGTATAAAAATGTTCAGTATATTTGTGTTCATATAAAAATAATTTATATCCAAATCAAAGTTTATTAAACCAAGTGGCATCGCCAAGTCATGTGATAATTTTTTGCTTCACGAATTTCAATGAATCAATATATCAAAAGCAATTTTTGTTCTAAAAAATTAAATTTTTTTATTACACAATGATCCCAATAATATCATAGAACTATAATATATAATATATGTATATGTATGTACATATGTATGTATATATAAAATTCTTTTTACATGTGCATATATAAAAAAGTTTTTGCAGCCATTGAAATGTCTATTTGTTTATTTTATACATCTAAGCATGAATATGTGTGTACATTTACATATATATATGCAATTATATGTATATTTACATGTTTGGATTATTTTAAGTTGTTTAATCATAGTTTATCATCATTATAGAATAGTACCAAAAAAAAAAGAGCGGAAATACCCCCTTAGCATAAAACAAGCTAACAGCCCATCACTGGCTTACAAATGTCACTTAACGGCCGTATGAAATTCTATTTTATTTTGATTCATACATTACGGGTACGTTAGTTATAAATTCGGTAAGCTTTTGTATGGCTTTTCCCATGCTATAGACGAACAGCTGACACATTACGGTACTGATGCGCTCGGCTAACGGAGCCTTAATTCTACCTTAACGATTGAATTCGGTTTGTAAAAAAAGAAAACACAGAACCTGTGTATTCGTAAGTGTGTGTGCATTAGTTTTGTGCTGTTTGTGCGGGTATGAGGCTGGATGAAAAATTGTGCCAACGAAAAACCGTTCTCTTCACCCCTCTCGCCTAAAAATTCACATTTTATGCCAGCATAATTCATCCCGTGTGTGGATCCTCATTGAGAAGAAATTGTTGCTGAACAATATATTACAGAGAATTTATTTTCATTTTGTGTGCTAGTAAAAAATTTTACTAGTTGTCAAGTACAAATTTTTTTTTAGAAAACTGGAAATTTATTTGTTATCAGGTAAATATTTTTAGTTTCTCTACTATCAAAAATGGAAACGGGTCATATTTTCTCACTAGTCGCTAGTATAATAAAAAAAAAATAAGAAAACTAATTTTAAACCCTGGGGGCTAATTCTCGCAGTCGTGATCGAAATTGAATTCGAATCGAAATTTATTTCGATACGAAATTATTTTCTGATAATAGCACTCGATACGAAACGAATCGAGTTATTGCTTAAGTGTTGTAAAAAACGTGCCGAAATACGTTTGACAACACTGAATGAATTGTAATAAAATCTAACCAAAAAACATACATACTTATGTTTGTGGAAAGAACTTTTTCTTTATACGGTCCACCACCAGTTTTTTTTTTTGGATAATTTATTGAAAGAATATTTACTTTCACGTTTTGCTTTTGGTCAGCGTATACGGCTAAAGTTTGGCTATGAGCTGTTCCCAAAGGTGATTAGCCTTTACAGTCTCCCTTGCAAAGTATGGCTGACTTCCAAAACGTCAATTGCTTTGTGTTTGAACATAGCATCACATTTCATAACGCCGCAGTACAATAGTTATACAATGTATACCATTTCAAAACGGCGCCGCAAAGTATTTTTAACGCAGTGAGAGAGCAAACAAGGCATCGGTTTTATAGTTGTTGCATTGTTTCCGAACTTTGCATATGTATGTGATTTAAATGCAGTAGCAATACTGTATACAAACATGGTATACGAACGTTTTGGAAGTCACCCTATTTGGCAATATGCCCTTTGCCAAGTCTGTGTGCTGAGTCATACAATTTCCAAGAATTTCCTTCTGAGAACGATTAGTTTTTGACATATTTGACCTAAAATGCTAAAGTTACAATTTTATTTTTAATTTAAAAAAAAAATTATTTACATTTTCTTTTTTATTCTTGTTTGCACATAAAAACGTTACTGATTTTTTGTTTACGAATGGTTTTTTGCTTACGAGCAAAAATTCGCACGCTTGCGTTCGAACGATTACTCGCTATCGAGTGTCATCATTAGAAATTTCGCTACGAGTTACTCGATAGCGTGTCAGAGAATCCCAAAAATTTAAAAACACGAACGTTCGAGTAGGATTTCGCTCCTATACGAGTGCGAGAATTAGCCCCCTGGTCTTAGAAGCCCAGCTGACAATTTTTGCAAACCACTTGTTTTTAATTTCAGGTGTCAAATTTTTATTTGTATTTATTTATTAAATTTAAATTAAAAAATTTTTTATTAAGAAGAAAATTGTAAAATTTCTTAAAATGAATACGAAATAAATATGAGTTTGCATTTGTGCAAAATAGATGTGATACATATGTACAAAAGATTAGAGTTATTGGAAATGAACCTTTTTTAAAGCTCCCAAAGATGAAACCAAACTAAAATGGTGGAAAGAAGTCTTCACAAAAAATTTCATATGCAAATGTTTTTTTCTCGTATTTGAATAAGTAATTTTTATTTATGTATATTTTTGTCACAGTTTGAAACATGCACACATACATATCGCACTCGTTCAACAATACTGTATTAACTCAAAATTTTTAAAATTTTGTTTTTTGCAAGAAATCGATGAACAGTGGTCATATCTATCCACTGTAAAAATTTTACACTTTGAAGTTTTTGAGTTAGTATTGTTGAACGGGTGCGATATGTATTTATACTTTTAACTTCCGAAATCAAATATTCTACCAACAAAATACTTAGAGTTAGTGTTGTTTGTTTTTCTGCGTATAACTTATGTTCATTGTATCATGCAATCAGATCATCTACATATATTCGCATCAAATGATCGAAATGATTTACACTTGTTGATGAATTTTCTGCTTGTGCATAAAAAGCGAACGAGTATAAAATTGAATAATACATGTTTGTGGTGTTCTCAAAATTCAACGTTAGGGAATAAGTAGGCTCGATCATGATTGTTGCAGTTCTCTTGTCAAAATAATTTTTTCAGGTACATATCTCTGCCACTGTTTCCATTTTAGTACACTAGTAAATAATTTTATAACAACTTTCATTTTTTAGGTGGCAAAGATGCCGAGTTATATAGAAACCGTAAAGGATTTTTCTCAATGAACGTCCAAACGATGTGTGATTACACCTAAGAATCGTTGGTATAGTTGCTAGATGGCCCGGATCCTCACATTACTCAATTCGAAAATATATATTCTAGATTCTGCAACAATGAATTTGAAAATTGTCTGATTGTGGCTGACAGTGGCTATCCAAACAAAGATTTTATAATGACTCCACTGTCAAGCGTAAAAAATGCTGAAGAAAATTTAAATAATGAGTCACAAATTCGAACTCGTATTCTTTAGAAAGAAGCTATGGTGTTTGGAAACGAAGATTTCATATTTTATCTCTAGGTATTCGTTTAAACCACAGAAAAGTAGATGGTGTAATTATAGCGACTGCTGTTTTACATAATGTGTGCTGTATAAATAAAGAAATGAAACTACCAACCGCCTTTATCAAACAGTTTCGAATCGGCAGTAAATTTGGTGAACAATGTGCCTCGCCATATAAACGCTAGCAATTCGGTTGCACAAAACACTGCACGACAATCTTTGATAAATTCTTATTTTAAAAAATTATTGTAAATAAAGTAACATAACAATTTTAATTCAGTTAATTTCTTTTATTAAAATAAAATAACATTCAATATTACTAATAAAAACCAAAATTAATTAACAAACGAATAATCAATATTTTATTAATTTCAGATCAATATCACAACCGAAATAGAATATTTATTGGACGCTGTACAGAAATACAGCTCGATTATTGAAAATAAAAAAAATGGATAGAGTCGGCGCAGAAGAAAAATATAGAGAGTGATTTCAACAGCAAGTTCTGAAGACAAACTATGTAATTATTTTTCAGCCAGTAATTTACTGGTTTTAAGCTTAATATAAATAATTTCTTCTCGGAGCTTTTCCATCTCGAGGCTGATCTTATCCATCTCCTTACTGTGCCTTTCTTTTAGAAACTCCATTTCTAGTCTTTGCCTCTCCGACTTGACTTTTGCCCACGCTTTTTGTTGCTTCAAGGCTTTGTTGGTCGGTTTTTTTCAAAGTTTTTGGGGTATACTTCGCCCAAGATGTATTGCTGTTGAACTCACTTTCTATATTTTTCCACGCATTTTGTTTTTCTTCTGTCCGACTCTATCCGTTTTTTTATTTTCAATAACTTTACAACGTCCAATAAATATTCTATTTCCGTTGTTGTAAAATTGGGACTTCTTTTATCCATTTTATTCACAATAAAAATTAATTTGCACATACCACAATATTTTGCGACACAAACTTTAAAATATTTTTTTAATACTACAACAGCTGTTTTCTGAAAATTATCGATAAATTTTTTGACAGTTCAATTTGCTAACATATTTTTACCACAACTTAATAAGAGCAATTAAGTTTGACGGAAAAAATGAAGGTGTGTTTAAACAAATTTTAAATTTTTATGAAAATTAACTAAAAATATAATTAAATATCCACTCATTTATTGGCCATAAGTGTTGTAAAGAAAATAACAGAAATCATATCAATCAATTTTACAAAGCGCAAAATATATTTTAATAAAATACATGCAAGCAAAAATTTTATTCATTTAACTGGTGACATCGACCCAAATTTTTTTTTATTCTTCATCATCCTAATCGGAAAATTAATATAATATAAATTCAATTATTTATTTGGATTTGACAAACACTGAGTAAGTTTTTTCCTATATGCTCTGAATGTAGGTTTTAGAAATGTTTTCGGTTCTCAAGGAAGCTTTCAGCAATATAATAGAGGAGTAAATACTAATATTTGTATGTACATATGTATTTGTGTATACGACTATGTTGAACAAAAAAGCATTTTTATTTAACAAGGCTTGCCCCAAGTTTTTATATCTTTCACCGGTGAATCAGAAACATTTAATTTTCGCGTTAAGGAATCCCAAAGTCTATTGTACATGTACGAGTATTGTGTAGAATGCCTTTTGCCAAATCGTTATGCTCAAATATAAATTCTGCAAAAATTTGCTTTTGTCTGAGATTAATTTTTGTTGTATTGGAGCTTATTAAAATAAAACTAAAAATATATGCCAAAAAATATTACAGCATTTTTGCTTACATATTTTTGTTTTCCGGAACACTTTGTAAATAAAATTTCGATAGTGAATTTGCTAACGAGTTAAAACTCGCAAGGTAACATTCGAAATTCCGATAAACTTTACTCGATATCGAGTGCAAGTATACCAAAAGTAAAATATATCGATAGTTCGAGAAAATCTCGTTCGTGATCGACTGCGGTAATTAGCCCCCAGGACCAGGATGTGAAGGCTTTTATTGGCGGTTTGTTCTCAGTTATGATTTGGATATCTGAGCAATTAATATCCGAAGGCTTCCGATACGGAGGTGATCAGGCTTTTGAACTTTCTGCATACTTGTGCCTATTTAGATGGGTGCTCTTATATAATAAAACATATTTTCATAGAAGACTCGAAAAAACAATACTGTTTATTTGCGCCACTGTAATATCTTTATATATATAATTCTACTGTACGTGCGTTGTAACTGAACTCCTCCTAAACGGCTGGACCGATTTCCATAAATTTTTTTGTATGCGTTTGGTTGGCGCCCCGGGTGGTTTAGATTTACAATTCGGTCCAATTGGACAAAGGGGCGTGGTACCTCCCATACAAACCACAAACTAAAAGTCTATTATTTCTGCTCCTGATAACGGTATTTGAACAAAATTTGGTACGTCGGGTTGGTGTGCATTTCTTAAGTGCTGCTGCAAATATGGGCGGGATTGGACAAAGGAGCGTGGTACCTCTCATACAAACCACAAATTAAAAATGTATTATTTCTGCTCCTGATAATGGTATTTGAACAAAATTTGGTATGTCGGTTTGGTGTGCATTTCTTAAGTGCTGCTGCAAATATGGGCGGGATTGGACATAGAGGCGTGGCACCGCCCATATAACCCAAAAATTTAAATCGCCATATTTTGGGCATTTTTTTACCTACGTCGATGAAAGTTGCTACATATAGTATTGGCATAATTTGGAATACGTACCAGGAGAAAAGTGGGTGGGACCACGCCCCTTTTTTTAGGAAAACCAAACCCTTGGACCGATCTTCCTGAAATTTTCACAGCATGTTCTTGTGACTGGAAGGAATAATAGCCTATATGAAGTTTTGATTGGACAAAGAGGCGTGGCACCGCCCATATAGCCCAAAAATTTAAATCGCCATATTTTGGGCATTTTTTGACCTACGTCGATGATATTTAGTACATATGGTATTGGCATAATTTGGAATACGTACCAGGAGAAAAGTGGGTGGGACCACGCCCTTTTTTAGGAAAATTAAAAATCGTAATATAGTCTTAACTACTGGACCGATCGTCATTAAATTTTCACAATAGAATATATAAATACTTTTAATTTTATTTTATAACGAGGGGGGTAGCGAAGCAGACCGGGATAAGCTAGTACATTATAAGTCTTGTTGTAGAGTATATAAGATTCGGCACTGCCGAGCATGTTTTTAATTGGTTTTTTGTTTTTTACAACTTTCTTATTTTAATTTTTATATGTTTATAATTTATTTTTCAGATGCTTATTGAATACTGCGATGGTGGCGCACTAGATAGCATAATGGTAGAACTTGAAAAACCTCTTAACGAATCGCAAATAGCATACGTTTGCAAACACATGACGGAGGGATTAGATTTCTTGCATAAGAATAAAGTTATTCATCGTGATTTAAAGGCTGGAAATGTTTTGCTGACCATGGAAGGTGGAGTTAAATTAGGTAACATTTTTTTCACATTCAAATAATATTTCTGTTTTAATATGCTTGGTTGATATTTTATTTTAGCTGATTTTGGGGTATCAGCGAAAAATAAACATACGCTTCAAAAACATGATACTTTTATTGGAACTCCCTATTGGATGGCTCCAGAATTAGTTTTGTGTGAGACATTCAGAGATAACCCTTACGACCAAAAAGTAGATATATGGTCGCTTGGGATTACGTTAATAGAGTTGGCGCAAATGGAGCCTCCAAACAGTGATATGTCACCAATGCGAGTCTTACTTAAAATTCAAAAAAGTGATCCACCAAAGCTTGACCAACCCTCCAGATGGACCAAAGAGTTTAATGACTTTTTAAAGAACTCTCTTGTTAAGGTAACTAAATCAATTAAAAGTATACTCCAATAATTTAATAATTTAAAATACTAAATTAAAACTAAATTTACATATATTACTAAGTTTTCCTTTGTATCTCTTGGAAGGAAAATTATGGCTGAATGCACATAATTTAATCATACATACATATGTATGTATATCACACAGTTGATTTTACGAAATTTTTCTAGCTACACTTTAAAATAATAAAAAATATTTTGTAGACTATATTATGCAATACATGAAGATTTAGGTTACATATATTAAATGCGTCTTTATTCTATAAGTGTTCTACACAAACGTGTTATTAGAAGCTAATAAGCAAAATTAGCTAAAGTTGTATTCACAAATGCTTAATAGCACTATGAGGCGGTTATTACACGCTAATAAACTCCAAAATTTTATTGTAGGTATCATGCTAGTTTAGGCGTTTAATAAGTTGACATTTGCATTTAAAAAAATCACTGTTTACTTCAAAAAGTATGAAAAATAAACAAGTAAGAGTGCTATATTCGGCTGTGCCGAATCTTATATACCCTTCACCAATGCATATACATATATGTATGTGATTCGCAGAATATAATAAGCCTGTATATCCTTTGTTATATAAATATAATATTTCAAACAATAGGTATAAAAAGTAAGTTTAAACTGCATACTTGGACACACTTTCATATTTTCTTCAGAGCTATGTATATACTTATGTGACAGAGTTCTCCAATGGGCAGAATAGAATAGATAATTCCTCCCAATAAACAATAAAAAAATACTAATTGAAAAGATAAATACTTTTTTATGATTTTTTTTTTTTTGGAAAATGTACCTACTCTGTGCAAATTATTCGAGAAATATTTGTAAAGCTCTGTACAGACGGTTGTCAGATCTAACAATATTGTCAGTAAAATGTGTTCAAAATTTCTTACAACCGTCTGAACTAACAATTTTTGTCTGACAACATTGCCAGAAAAACCATTGTCATTAAATTGTTATACTACAATATCTCAAAAAATTGTGAGACATCTGACAATCGTGAGAATACAATTCGCTTTCATTGCCAGGTAATTGTCAGACAATTTTTCATTGTCAGATGTTTGAGTTTTGTGAATCTGACAATTTTCTCATTGTCAGTAAATAAACAAGCAAAAGCTTTTATTACAGTCGAATTCGGATAAGATTGCTTATTTGAAAATAAAAATTTGTATTTAGTTTTTTCTATCAATTTCAAAGCATTTACTATGGCTTAAAAAAATCCGCTTAAAAGTAACCCCGTTTAATTGAAACATATTTCGGTTAGAAATAAGATAATTTATATAAAACAAACACCACTTAAAAGAAAACATTATTAATTTACTGGCAACGAAATACTTTTTAGCGACTGCTCATTTCAATTAAATATAATTAACTATTTATTATTTTCAAATATAGTTACAAGCTTATACATATTTAAGTTTTTAAAATGAATCTGAAATGAAAAACATAAATTTTCGCTTAGCCGAATCCGACTGTATTCTCTTTCTCTTAAAAGTATTCTATACATTTCATGGTGTTTATGCTCTCTGAGAGAATCTGGCAATTATTGTTATATCTAACAACTGTGTAAACAGACAATTTATTGACTTACAACGTTGCTAGATAAATTTATTGTCTGACAATAAATTAAAAGCTTTTCTGACAATTTTCTTACAACCGTGTGAACTGACAATAAAGCTTGTGCTGGCAATTATTTATTGTCAGTACATTGCCAGCAAATTGTTAGATCTGACAATATTGTTAGATCTGACAACCGTCTGTACAGAGCTTTAATGAAATATGTAGAAATATGTAGCTATTATACATATTAGGTACAAATGTACATACTTATGTATGTATGTACTTATATTATCCAATCAGCCTAACAGAACGTATCAGTTTATCGATTTCGAGAAGGCTAAAACAATATTCATTGTTCTAACGTAGGGCTATTTCAAATAGTAATTACCTATGTAAGTTACTTATTCTTCGTTATTGACCTATTACATAGGTACTTATGTATGTACATACATATCAAAAAACACCTCATAAAAGGAAAAGTTATTTTACTGGTGACAAAATACTTTTTAGCGACGGCTCATTTCAATTATGTATATATATATATATATATATATGTATGTATAAAATAACCTGTTTATTATTTTCAAATATAGTTTCAAGCCTACATATGTACATATATTTCAATTTTTAAAATGAAAAACAAATTGACAAATATACAACATTTTAAAAGATAAATACAAAAGCATTTTTAACATACATACATATAAATACATTAGAGTATATTTGTAATCATCAGTGTGCGACATTTTTTCCACAGAGTTTACTTGTCTGGTACGTATAGTGTTCTAAAAACGATGTGTGTGCATACATACATATTTATGTTTATAACGTGCTTTGGTGAAAAGAAATTGAAATTTTTTATGTGTGTAGAACAGTGCTTGGTATCAGAGCTGCCGTTTTTTGTTATTTCTAACCAAAATTGGTAATTTTATTTTTCAATGTGAGATGCGAATATTTTTTCATTTTGCTTACTGTTTTTCGTTTGAATATTTTTTAACTATATATATAGCTTGTTAAACTTTGAAGCAATTTTTAAAATTTTTAATTACCTGTTCATAGTACGATTGGGTCCCAACACTGTCAACACCTCTCCGTACTACTAAATGATCTGCTCTGTGTTATCAAAAAATATTCAATGATTCACATCTATCTAGACCTGACAACTTTCAAAGCAAAAATGGGATGAACGAAAAAACTTTCGAACAACTTTTTTATTTCGTACAAAATTTATTATCATTGCCACATAGTTCTGCTGCAGCCGAAAGAATGTTTTCACAGCTTAATTTAAACAAAGCCAAATTTCGTAATAGTCTTGATTTTAAAACTATTAACAATATTATCCAATCGAAACAGTTGTGCAAAAATCAAACTGTTGCCCATTATTTATGGTCTGCCAAAGATATGAATTGAAAATTCGTATATAATTTCTAATCTCAATACTGTGAATTGTAAATCTATTGATTTTTTGATTTAAAAGAAAAATTTTGTAAAACAATTACATATTTTTCTGAAGTACAAATATTGCTTATTTTAACTAAATAAACACTTTAAAAAGTTTGTTTAAATTTAAGTTTCTTGTTATGTTTTTCACTTATTAATAAGAATTTTATTAATATGTAAAAAAAATTTTCTTTTTTTCCTTTCTTATTTTTTATAAATGTGCAGTACAAATTTTGTTTATTGTAATGATCCTATTCAAAAAAAAATTTTAATTTATAAACTTTCAATCAAATGAATTTTGTATAAACATTTGGGAGGTTTAACTCCTATAAAAAAACTATTTTTACGAATAAGGGCTCAAATAAACAAAAACTGATTTCAATTTAAGTTTCTCCTTTTCATTTACTGTTAGTATGAATTTTTTTTTTTTTTTGTTTTCTTGTTTTGCAATTATTATTTTTTTTTTTTTAATTAGGACCAGCACTCAGGGGATGACCCCTACGTATGCAGTGCGTTGTGCCGGAACTCAGAGAGAGGGATAGAGTAAAGAAGATAGATGTTGAAAATGTAGAAGGCTTAACTCTTTTCAACTCTGCTTTGCGCGTTATGTTAATTTTTATAGCAGTGTTGAGGCGCCTCCGGTGTGAGGTAGACGCATTAACTTTGTTAAGCTGTATTGGCAGGCATTTTATTAATTGTTTTACTTCGCCGATGTTTCTGCTAACCGACGAAGGAGGGCGATGTTGTGTACATTAGCTTATAACATCATCAATCGCTGTCGGAACAGTTTTTTAGTGACCAGTTAACTATGTATAAAATGCAAATAAACTGTATGTAATGCAACTTTAAATAAATTTTAATTTTTTTTTAATAAAAAATGCATTTTAAATTTGGTTATTTTTTCACATTTGGTAACTTTTTCAAAAAATTTGGTTGTAATATTTTTTTGGTCGTGGCAGCACTGCTTGGTATGTTAAAAGCAAATAACGATTTGAATGTGTTGATCTTTCAAAGGCAAATGCCTTGTATTTTTATACACACATGCTTAGATGTGTGACAAAAAGGGGTTTGTACAAAAAAATACGTAAAGTTATAATTAAGTTAATATACATTCAACACTAACAAGCCTCTGTAGCACAATGGTTAGTGGGTAGAATTATAGTGAGCGACTCCTCAGTTCAATACTGGAGCACATGAGTATTTATTTTAAATTTATTTTTGAAAGGTTTATAAAATTGTATATATGTAATCAAAACTCAGAACCGAAATTTTATTTTTGCTAAAGTAAATTAAAACGCTATGGTATGGTGTAGGTACTACACGGTAAATATATGTGTATAAAGTCGAATTCGGATAAGAACGCACTGTTTATATGTAAAAATCGCTTAATCTATATATATAAAATACAAAAAATGTTTGTACCCATGTTCGCTATAGACTCGGAAACTGTCCAACCGATTTGACCCAAACTGGTGTCATTCAAAAGGGAATTTATAGAGGATGGTTTTAGGTGGGCGTAGCCCCTCCCACATAAATTGAATAACATCATATATCTTGACTATTGTGATAGCAAGAGTTTTGAAACATTGCAATAGTTCATATGTTACTAATGTGAGTAATCAGGACAAAAATGGGCGTTATCGGACAAGTGGGCGTGGCAGCTCCCATATAACCCAAAAATTGAAATCGCCATATTTTGGGCATTTTTTGACCTACGCCGATGATATTTGGTACATATAGTATTGACATAATTAGGAATACGTACTAGGAGAAAAGTGAGTGGGACCACGCCCCTTTATAGGAAAATAAAAAATCTTAATATAGTCTTAACTATTGGACCGATGGTCATTAAATTTTCACAATAGGATATATAAATACTTTTAATTTTATTTTATAACGAGGGGGGTAGCGAAGTACACCGGGATCAGCTAGTCTATATATATAAAATACAAAAAATGTTTGTACCCATGTTCGCTATAGACTCGGAAACTATCCAACCGATTTGACCCAAACTGGTGTCATTCAAAAGGGAATTTATAGAGGATGGTTTTAGGCTTTTAATATTTCAAGTGGGCGTAGCCCCTCCCACATAAATTGAATAACATCATATATCTTGACTATTGTGATAGCAAGAGTTTTGAAACATTGCAATAGTTCATATGTTACTAATGTGAGTAATCAGGACAAAAATGGGCGTTATCGGACAAGTGGGCGTGGCAGCTCCCATATAACCCAAAAATTGAAATCGCCATATTTTGGGCATTTTTTGACCTACGCCGATGATATTTGGTACATATAGTATTGACATAATTAGGAATACGTACTAGGAGAAAAGTGAGTGGGACCACGCCCCTTTATAGGAAAATAAAAAATCTTAATATAGTCTTAACTATTGGACCGATGGTCATTAAATTTTCACAATAGGATATATAAATACTTTTAATTTTATTTTATAACGAGGGGGGTAGCGAAGTACACCGGGATCAGCTAGTTGAAAATAAAAATTGTTATTTATTATTTTTGATCAATCTCAAAGCACTTGCTTGCATTTGCTTAAAAGAAAACCTGCTGATTGAAACATATTTTGTTTAGAAATAATCTAATTTATATGAAACAAACATCCCATAAAAAAATAAAAATGTTTAATTTCTGGTATGTAACAAAATACTTACTTGTCGAATACGATTAAAAGTATATTAAAATAAGCAAATAGTCGAAAAATCGAATACGAGTATTCGTAACATTACTAGTACGTAGGTACATACATAAAATAAAGATAATGGAAATTTTTTCAACATCCATCGACAGCTTTTATTATTTATTCATGGATAGCTCAAATATATGTATGTATGTATGTATCAGATCAACATCAAGCTTAGTTAGAACTTTAAAATTCAACAAACATTAACATTTTCAACACAAATACTTACATACATATATATGTAATTCTGCTTCTGTGTGTATAAATATTATTGTTTGCAAGTATTTTAAATACCCTGCAGTCGGCGTAGCTAGCGAATGTCTAGCTATTTCGCGAGCTACCAGCCATTTCCACTAACTACCAGCCTAACAACTAGCAATGCACTCGACTGACGATTTTAACATACGGATGACATTGACGGTAATCACTTGACACGATCAGACCGATGAGATCACTGGTGAGCAACTCCCAACTATTTCTCTAGTCAAAATGTACCAGTTAGATCAACAATGATATTTCATAAATGAAAATACTACAGAAATTTAAATTTTTTTTTGATATTTGTTTATTCATCAAATTTCTTTTTCAATAGTTATAAAATATTCAATTAATTGTTCTTTTTCTTTGTTTATGCAACGTTTTAGTTGACTTCTGCTCATTTTACCTTTAAAAACACTTTTTTTACATGTATATGTGTGAGAGATTCAAAGGCGAACTCTTGCATTACTTGTGGCCACTGTAGTATTTAGTCGGATTTTCGTTAGGGAAATACTTAACGATTTCGATTAAAATTCTACTTTTAAAACTGCAGGGTATGCCCTTTTTATGAAAACATTCAGGCATACATACATATATATATACATACAAATAATTATATAATATATATTTGTACGTATGGTTGGGCGCATGGGCAATAATACAAAATATTTATTTTTTCTACCGTAAGACATTTCTGTATTATGTCTGAAGTTATACCTATTTGATGTTTACAAGTTTTAAATTGAGTTTGTGAAGAGAAACATTTTTTTAAAAAATTTAATTATTAAGTAAGTATTGCAAAATCAGGTAAAATTCGTTAATACAGTCTTTTTCGGTTAATTGCACATCAAAATTTGCACAACTTTTTGTTCAATTAACCGGGGAACCAATTAGCCGATACCCGCTTAATTGAACAATTCGTTCAATTACAAGAATCCCGTTTAATTGAACAATTTGTTCAATTACAGAAATCACGCATAATTGGGACTACATACTAATGAATTAAAAGAAATCGCATATGTGCACTTTAAGTTTTTCAAAATAATTTTTTTTTACCTTAAACAAAAAAAGGCAAGTAACAGAAAAAAATGTACATATCGCACCCGTTCAACAATACTGTATTAACTCAAAATTTTAAAATTTTCAGTAGAGGCAAAAAACTTTTTTTTTTATACTATTCTTCTATCACAAAGACAGATACAACTGTATTTTTTTGGGTGAAAGAGTGGAGAAAATGGTGGATAGATTACAGTGGATAGATATGACCACTGTTAATCGATTTCTTGCAAAAAACGAAATTTTAAAAATTTTGAGTTAATACAGTATTGTTGAACGAGTGCGATATATGTGTATCGCAGGTATTTATTATTGTAGGTACATATGTAATATTAAATGCACTATTTGTGTGCACATGAGTTTTACAAAAAAATAAAATTTATAAACTAAATAAAAAACAATTCATAGGTATATTGGTTTACAAAAAAAACATAAACTTAAACACAAATTTTTTCACAAATGATGTCAAATATGTATGTGCAAAAATGCCAGATTATTTTTCAATAATAATGCAATTAACCGGGTAAAAGTAAGAGGAAATTTATTTTTGATTACATGAATTTTGAACCAATTAAGCGGGAAAATCAATTAACCGAGTTCAATTATCCGAGGAAATTTACATGTGTTTTCGTATGCAATATTTTTTTGCCCGATCATGTGGTTCAATTAAGCGTGGAAACCAATTAACCGTAGGGTCAATTAACCGAAAAATACTGTATTATTTTTAGTTCAATAGATAAATATATATATATATATATATATATATATATATATATGTATATATATATATATATATGTCCTTTATTTTATTAAATATAATATAAATACAAATTGTAGCATAAAATATTTAAATAGAATGTTCACGAAGAACATAGGGCGTCAAAGATAAATATAATTAACAAGAAAAATTTAATAAAATTTGCAAGATAAATAGTGTTTTATCACGTGCAGATGTTTAGTCAATTAAAAATGATTACGAAAACATTAAGAATAGTCTAAACGACATTGTTAAGACATTTTTTTACAAATCGAAACTTTCGAATTCGTTACAAAATCGAAGTTTTTGGTTTGATGGGTAACTTTGTTTTATATTTATACGCACATTTTTATATACATACATATATACATTAGGGGTATAACCAATTTTTGGCCCTAGCACCACGCGATGGCGAAGGTTGTATTATTTACGAAAAAATAATTTTGGGGTCATTTCGGATAAAAAACCTCACCCACGAAAACGATTTTCTAAAATCTCCCAAAAAAAAAATATTCATTTTAAATAAAAATTTTTAATTATTTTATTAATAAAGTAAAATAGTGAACTGAAAAATTTTGTTTAATTATTAAAAGACATAAACTTCAAATTTAACGTGCGCGTTGTTTTGCATAATGGATAAATGTCCTGTATTACTTTAATACCGCGTTCTGCGCATATGTTGCTTCGCTGTTGCTTTGGGATTATTGAAGCTTCTCTAACCCAGTGTCTTTTAAGACATGCTTGACCGTTCTTAAATCGTGCTAAGGATTGATCTAAAGCTGCGAAGTTGTCTTTATTAAAACAATGGTTTGACATTGACAATTGTTGTGCTATCTTTAAATTTGGTCAAAGCCTTTGTCCAAACTTTTGCATTTTTCAAAACGCTTAAACGACTTCTTTTAAAATCCATTGTTTTTAAGTATTAAACACAAACTCGGAATATTTGAAACACATTAATAATTTTCTTTGAATAATAAAAACAATTAAGGTACATAACGTAATTTTCAATGACATACATTCAGCTTCCTAAGTATTTACACAAATGTTAAATGCAGGTTGATATATTGATAATAAAACTTATTTGCGCCTTTTAGGTAAATAAATAAAAAAAAATCATTTAAAAACTTTACCGCGTTTGGTGGGTGAACTTTTTTGACAACTGCGAAAAAGTAATAGCATTTTTTTATATAATTTTCAATGGCCTATTCGACTATGCTAGGGCCATTATGATATTTGCAAAAAATTGCAAAAAGTTATATCCCTAATGTACATACATATGTTGGCTTGTTACTTTCATTTCAGCACGGATTTAAAGTTGATATTGTTATACATATTGATATATGTAATTGCTATGTAGGTACCTACATACATAAGTATGTATATTGTTATTTGTTACACACATAATTACCTATTATTTTAACTGTAGGTAATAATTTGATATTTGAAAAGTCAACACTATTTTGAGTTAGCTTAAAGCTTAGTACATATCTACTTGCTTAGATGAAAATTCAAATTACTAGGGGGTTTTTCAAAACACATACATATGTACATACATATGTATGTAGCTATTATACATATTAGGTACATACATATGTACTTACTTAGATTATCCAATCAGCCTAACAGAACGTTTCAGTTTATCGATTTCGAGAAGGCTAAAACAATATTCATTGTTCTAACGTAGGGCTATTTCAAATAGTAATTACCTATGTAAGTTATTTATTCTTCGTTATTGACCTATTACATAGGTACTTATGTATGTACATACATATCAAAAAACACCTCATAAAAGGAAAAGTTATTTTACTGGTGACAAAATACTTTTTAGCGACGGCTCATTTCAATTATGTATATACATATGTATATATATATGTATATGTATATATATATGTATAAAATAACCTGTTTATTATTTTCAAATATACCCTGTCGGGCTTCTATGAACTAGTTCTGAGTTAAGTTGACTTTTTGCTAACTATTTTCTACTGACTTCAAATTAACTCAGAACTGATGCAGAGATGGGTAGTCATTTGGTTTTTAATACATCTGACTTCTTCCTGATAAGTATTAAACTAACTTTTTGCTCACTCGAAACTGATGCACATATAAGCAAACATTGAACAACTAAAAATTAAAAGAAAAAAAAAAAAAAAAAAAATAACTATCAATACGACTGTGATTTTGTTTTCAGTTTGATTTGTGGTTTCACAATTAATTTTCAGAAAAATTAATTATTTAAAAATTCAGACCATTGACGTTTTGGAAGAAATTAATAGCAAAATAAAAGAATCAAATCGTGCTTGTTATGTATGTAAGTATTTTGTTACTCTGTTTTGATTGGGTTAACATCGATTAAAAACAAATTAAATTAATTGAAATAAATCTTTTCAGACTCGTTGTATGTCATCTTTACTAAGAGGACAACTTCATAAATCTCTGACAGAGATTTTCTCCGTGGACCTAATTGTCGCCTGTAACGTGGATGGAATCCACGGAAAACTATCGCTGAAAAATTTTAAAAGATTTTTTGATGCTTTAATGGGTAAAGTAACATACATTTATTTTTCTTTCGAACGTGTAATCACAAATTAGTTTTCGTATCATTAATATAAAAGAAAGAATCCAAAGGAAATAATGACCATCATGAATGAAAAATTTAATTTTAAAATAAATATAATATATAAATTTATAAAAAGATATACATACATATAAAATATGTAAAAAACTGAAGTTCCTTTTATTTTATGTTCCTATTTTATGCCTATGACTGTTGGAATATCATTAATTTTTTTATAATAAAATCATTTTTACTGTAAAATTAATTAAATAATCTTAGTATTATATTGTTAATTAATTAATTAATAAATAAATATATATAAAATCATAAAATATGAGAAAAAAAATTCTTTTTTTAAATTTTAGCAATTTTACTCAAAGCTAACTTATAAAACCCAATCATTAGTTAGTTAGTTCATAGCTAACTCATAGTGCCCTCCTGATTTATGCGTCACAAACTAACTTATAAACCCCAATCATTAGCTAGTTAGTTCATAGCTAACTCATAGTGACCACTTACTTTATGCGCCACAAACTAACTTATAATAAGCTAACATATGGTTAGCTGAAACTTATGCAGAGTAAGTGAGTACTGACTCGCTCTGATGACATCAAATGTAAAACCTGAATAGCGTTTAACAAAGCAAATGAACTAGTTTTTTAGTCACCTGTGACTCAAATCTGATTGACTATAAGTATGCTTTAAGTTAACTCAAAGCCCGACAGGGTAGTTTCAAGCCTACATACATATGTACATATATTTCAATTTTTAAAATGAAAAACAAATTGACAAATATACAACATTTTAAAAGATAAATACAAAAGCATTTTTAACATACATACATATAAATACATCAGAGTATATTTGTAATCATCAGTGTGCGAAATTTTTTTCCACAGAGTTAACTTGGCTGGTACGTATGTATAGTGTTTGTGTGCATACATACATATTTATGTTTATAATGTGCTTTGGTGAAAAAAAAATTGAAATTTTTTATGTGTGTAGAATATTGCTTGGTATGTAAAAGCAAATAACGATTTGAGTCTGCTGATCTTTCAAAAGCAAATAATGCCTTGTATTTTTATACACACATGCTTAGATGTGAGACAAAAAGGGGGTTGTACGAAAAAATACGTTGAGTTATTATTAAGGTAATATACACAAAGAACTACCAAGCCTCAGTAGCACGATGGGTCGTGTGTTGAATTATTGTCTCTGACACATATTCAATGCGCTTAACCCCGTATTCAATACTACTGAGGCACCTAGTGTATTTATAAATTTATTTCTGCAATGAATATATATCTTCATTTATTTGTATATATCCATTTCAGAATCGATATTTTTATTTTTGCTGATTTTCAATACGAAGCATCCTTAGAAAAATCCCTACATTTTACTTTAAGAAACAATTCTCTAGCTCTTCTAGTGTCTTCAGAAAATGGATTTCACGTACAGACAGACGGACAGTAGGACCGGCCGACAGACGGACAGACAGTTAACTTTTTTATCTATAAGGATCCAGAATATATATACTATACGGACCTCATATAAATATTGTGGAAATTACACACGTAATGACAAACCTATAAATACCCTTACCATTTTTGGTGAAGGGTATAAAAAAGATTCAAATAAAGTAATAATTGGAATAAATATAATTTTGACATTCGTTAGTATAACACATAATATACATACATATATACATATAACTATAATATTTTTTAATAAATTAAATATTTTACAGATACAGTGAAACTTCGATATAACGAATTCCAAGGGGATCCGAAAATACTTCGTTATAGCTATTGCTTCGCTATAAATATAACCAGCAATGCCTTGATATAACGAAATTTGAAGAAATACGAAAAAAATTCGTTATAACTATAGTTTTCTTTATTAAAATCTATTTAACATGATATTGCTAATAAAAGCGTATATTTCATGAGGCATATAAGAAATAAAACACATTTCTGTTATTCAAGTTATTAGCTTTTAATAAAATATTGTGTTAATTTTGTTTGTTTTCGCAAGTTCCAAATACAGTTATCAATACTTTTTTCGACAAAAGCTAAGCAATCGAACGATCTACGGCCTCAATTATAGAATCTTTTTCTCGAATAGATATTTACTTTTCTCATTTTGACAAAAACCAAGTCAATACTGATTGCATACGTTTCTAATGCATTACATTTGCACACACATTAAGAATTCGTTCTTTTGATAACGGCACTTTACCATTTTGCTTTAAATTTTATTCTTACTTCGTTGTATAGAGGCTTTTGTACGAGTACTTCGTTGTATAGAGGCCTTACAAATGTGCTTATAAATACATTTAGACTTCGCTGTTTTTATAACGGGACTTTACCATTTAGGATTTATTCTGATTTCATTATATTGAGGCATATGAATAATATTTCGCTATGTAGAGGCTTTTTTGCTCAGAATTTATTCGTTATAGCTATAGTGCAATTTTGTATGAAATACTTTGCAATAAAGATGTTTTCTCAAGGGACTCAATAAAACACGTTATATTGAGTTTTTCGTTATAACGAAGTTCGTTATATCGAAGTTTCACTGTAATATATTTCAATTCCAGTCTTTCTGCAATGTTTACATTAATATATATGTACGTAAAATAAGAAAATTCAAGAAGAAATACATACATACATATGAATGAATGTGAATATGTAGATACATACATATGTATGTACATTAGAGGATAAACAATTTTTTGGCATAGTACCTTGAGGTCAACCATGTCGTAGTAACCACGAAAATTATAATCTTTTGTAATTTTTCTCAAAAAAGTTCACGCACCAATTGGTTTTTCAAAACTAAATGCAATATTGAATATTCATAATTTTATACGGTGTTTTTTATTCATTTTTATTTATTTTTCGTTAAAAAAGGTTAAAGATACGTTTTGGTTTGCGGAAAAATCTCTTACCATATCTAAATATTAATGAAATTTCATACTTGAGCTATTTTTTGTTTTAAATAAACATATTATTAATTTTTCTTAACCAAAAAGAAAATTAAAAATTTTCAAAACTTCATCACGGTTGGTGTGTGAATTTTTTTGACCGTAGCCAAAAAATAAACATACGTTCCCTTATAGTTTTTATGCTCTATCGGACTGTGCTATGCCGATATCTTATATGCATGTACATGCATATTTGTTCACATGCGTACATAACTAAAATTCTACTAAATAAGTGGTGCGTTAACAAATGCAACGTACTCGGTATTTGAATACTTTTGTAATAACTTGTGAAAACACAATGCTAGCACCTCTTAAAAAACTTAAATATTTTTTTTTTTATTATAAGCAATAAATAAAATTTATGTATATGATACTATCAGATCCCGGTGTGCTTCGCTACCGCCCTCGTTTTAAAATAAAATTAAAAGTATTTATATATCCTATTGTGATAATTTAATGACGATCGGTCCAGTAGTTAAGACTATATTACGATTTTTAATTTTCTTAAAAAGAGGCGTGGTCCCACCCACTTTTCTCCTGGTACGTATTCCAAATTATGCCAATACTATATGTACCAAATATCATCGACGTAGGTAAAAAAATGCCCAAAATATTTTTTTTTTGATAATTCAATTATTTATTGAATCTTTAATTACAAATTGAAACATCAATAAGTTGTTCAAATCTTAAATCTAAAAAATAAAAATAAAGTTTAATAATTAATTTGTGAAGTTTTTATTCGAACTGAGTGATGTTTAATCAAAGAAATTTTTAATTTTTCAGGCTTAAGTTCGTTTTCTCTAAATTTAATTTTATTATAAATTAAATTATTATTTAAATTAGAAAGAAAGACAAATCTAGTGGCTCTTAATACTTGAAACAGACAAAGAAAAAGTTTTTTGACTGCGCGGAGGGCTGAACTGACATCGATGTTTCGAGACTAACCACAGTCTCATCATCAGAGTTGTCTACCGCTTAGACCTCACTGCCACCACGGCAGCTGCAATCAGACCAGTTAAAGATCCTCTACATTAATTAAATCTGCTGAATTACATGTAAGTTTTACACTACAGCTTTTTATAATTTTTAATGGGTTGGAACTTTACTATACTTTTTTCAAAGTCTATCTTGTTCAAGTTGAGCTTTATTCTAGTGTCTCTTATTTCATTCCCAGTTTAATATATATTTAGCCAATGCTAAAAAAAATTTTTTTTTAGTTTTAGCGGTTAATTTTTGTAGTTTTAAATTTCTCGTGTACGGCTGAGAAAAAGAGTATCACTTCTTTTCAGCCGGGTGTGGCCTCTATAATGAAGAATATTGCGCGCAAGTGGATTTGGGTGCAATACTAGTTTTTCAATATATTTTTCGGCGTATTTTGAAAATACTGTCTTCACCAACGGAACATCAAGATCTTTGTGAATTCGCTGATTTCGGATATACCAGGGGGCTGCAGTAATTGCACGTAGAATTTTGTTTTGTCGCCTTTGAATTTTTTCTAGACTTGATGCTGAGGCAGTGCCCCATAACTGGATTCCAGAGGCCCATATTGGTTTCAGGATCGCAGATTTCCATGTTAAACGACGATCAAGATGAACGCCTAGATATTTGACTACAGTGTGTTGCGGTATAGTCTCGGTGTTGATTTGTATAGGCGGGCATGTTTCCCTGCGTAAAGTAAAAGTAACGTGTACACATTTCTGCTCATTCACTTTTATCCGCCATTGTTTTAGCCATGTTTCCAATTTTGAGGTGTACCCTTATAGATTCCGGGAAGCTTCTACAGGATTTTCATGAACGCTTAGAAAAGCCGTATCATCAGCAAATGTTGACGTGTGAATGATAGTGCTTAACGTAAGTCAGAGGCATATATTAAATAAAGTAAAGGACCGAAGATACTGCTTGATGGACTCCGGCTTCAATCGACTGCGGGGGGCTTGTAAAATTGCCTTCCTTAACTACAAATTTTCGTTCCTCTAGATAGCTTTTTAAGAGCCTGACGATGTTTGCGGGTAGATTTTGTGTTAATTTGTGGACAAGACCTTCGTGCCATACAAATATCAAAGGCCTGTGCGACATCAATAAAAAGCGCTGAACAATATTTCTTTTTTTCAAAAGTTTCTCTTATAACATTCACAAGTCTGTGAGTTTGTTCAATAGTGTTATGCTGACTGCGAAAACCGAATTGATGATCTGGAATACATGCACTGATAGTTACTATAGGAGTCAGCTTGCTCATGTACAGTTTTTCAAAAAGTTTCGACATATTGGACAATAAACTAATAGGCCGATAGGATTCAACCTTTGTATGATCCTTACCGGGCTTTGATATCATAGTAATCATCGAAACCTTCCATTCTGCCGGATAGTATTGCAGTCGTAAAATACTATTAAATATGAATAGTATTACTCGTTTTGCAATGAAAGGCAATTCTTGCAGCATTTTGTTACTTATTTTATCAATACCTGGGGCTTTTTTTGAGTTTAGACTTGTAATAGCCTTTTGAATATCCACAATATTAAATCTTAGTGGAATTTTTGGTAAAGCGACGACTGGTGGCAGTTCAATAATATCAACAGAAATATTTGGAGTAAATACTTTTTCTAAGTGTTTAACAAAAAGAGCACCTTTTTCAGCATCAGTTCTTGCCCAGTCACCATTTGAAGCTCGTAATGGAGGTTTACATATCACCGGCTTTTTAAGTCCTCTGGCTGCACGCCACAGCGAATAATCTGTTGATGGTGTTGCATCGAGTTCTTGCAGAAATTTTTGCAGCGAAGCTGTTTTTTGTGTTTGCAAAACTTTTCTAAGCTGCTTGGTACACTCCTTAAGCCTTAATTTTAGCTGAGGCGATCTGTATCGTTGCCATTCTCGTCGAGCTCTCCGTTTTTCGGTCAATAGCCTTTCGATATCTGCACAAAAAATGTTGAATCTTACTTGTTGATTTGGTTGAATTCAAGAAGCATTAAGAGCAGCTTGTTTAACATGTGCTTTAAACAACCTAATAGAATTTTCTATGTCAGTATGTGTTCTCAACAGCATATTTTCCGTGCAATGAGCACTCAAATATTTTTTGTATTTCAGCCAGTTAATACGTGCAGATGTCAGCGGTAAATCACATGTTGGTCTTGCGGTTGTGTGTGAGTAAAGAGTGATAATAGTAGGCGAATGATCTGAAGACAAATCCAAAGATGCTTCTACTTCCATCATTTCGCTGGGCACACCTTTCGAGATTCCAAAGTCGATAACATCAGGAACTTTTTGTCGATCCGTTGGCCAATGGTTGGCTGACCACTTGAAACTACATTCAAACCCATTTTTGAAATTGTGTCAAACAAAACACGACCCTTAGGACTGATTAAACGTGAACCCCAAAAAGTGTGTTTAGCATTGTAGTCGCCAGCTGCTAGAAAACGGGACCCCAGTGTTGTATAAAATGCGGTATATTGACTCTCTGAAATTGAAAACCTGAGAGGAGAATAAATAGATGATATCACAAGCTTTTGATAAAAATTTTCAATACAGATATTTGTTGCTTGAAGATATTCTTCACGAAGGTCATTTAGCAGGTAGTGTTTTATTATTTTTTATTTTTTATTAGGATTCCAGTAGCTCGTTTCTGTATTTCTCGCATCGTAAAGTTATCTGCATGAAACGAGTGAATTGCAACAAAAACAGTGTAAAATGAAACAAAATATGGTTTTTCTCACACAAGTGTTTCTGTATATGTACTTTGCGAGAATGATCTGTCATTTTAATAATTTTCCAGCAATTATTGGAAGTATGTGAAAAAATGTGTTTCTGTAACAACATTTTGCGGAAAGTTTCTCACAAGAAGTGTCAAAATAACTCACATTTCAAATTGGTGCGAGAAAATCAAAATTTAAATAAATATTAATATACATATGAAAAGTAAATCTTCTAATATATAAAATTCTCGTGTCACGATGTTTGTTATCGAACTCCTCTGAAACGGCTGGACCGATTTTAATGAAATTTTTTATGCATATTTGGTAGGTATGCGAATAGGTTCTAAGGTATATTTTAAATAGCTAGAGGCATGAAGAGGGGAGGGAGGCGGCAATTTCTGTATTTACTTACCTATTAACCCAACAGATGGGTTATGTCCGCCTCATAATTATTTTTGTTGTTGAATGACAGATGGCTCTATGTCCGCCTCATGCAGGAGAATCATCCTTGTTCGTGTGAGAAATTTTACGATGCGAGAAATACAGAAACGAGGTACAGAGACACCACAAGCTCTACCTCGGGGATCCTTAGTATCGTAGAAATTATATCCACTAATTTTAAAATAGCTTCGAGACGTCAAATGAGTTTCTGAGATAAGCATAACATCGATTTGTTTATCCAGAAGAAAATATTCTATTTCATTTTTATGTTGGCAGATGCCGTTTGCGTTCCAAAAACAGATTCTTAAGTTCATGGTTTTTTCAATACAGCCTGCAACAAGGTAGACTGCATTTTCAACATTTCCTGCATCATACAGGACATGTTGAGAGTAAATGTATTTACTGTTTGTATTAGGATCTCTATCGAGGCTTCAATACGACTAAAATTGTGCCCTGATTCTTCATTAGCTGGTACAGTTTTTTGCGGCGGAGTCTGGATGCTCTTTAAAATATTAGCGCCGCATTTTTTTGCCTTGGTATCACCTTTTATTTTGTCACAGTTAGCGGAACTGTGCAACTCACCACATACAACGCAAACGGTAGGCAACTTGCAATAAGTTTTGGTATGGCCAAATTCTTGACAGATCATGCATTGGATAGGTCCAGTTTTTTTATGTGGCATCTCAACTGTAACTCTTCTGTGTAACAAGTACTTAGATTATAGATTGGGTGCGATTCATTTTTTTTTAATTTTCAAGTCACCTGGCTGTAGCTCGACTCTAAAAATAGGTTGGGGGATTTTTTCGCTATTTTTGATGTTAGAAACATTTTTAACTTTGAAGCCATTATTTTCAAGGCCAGACTTAACCTCATCTGGATCCTCACTAGAGTCTATACCTTTTACTACGACGGTTAGACCTTTAGCACTCTTTAATTGGTACGTATAAAAATTTTTGTTTTTTGACTCAAGGTCAGAAACTATTTTTCGGTAATTACTTTCTTGCACTACCTGGATTTTTGTTTCGTTAATATTTCCGCGCTTAATTGGAGTTACATAGAACTCATTTTCTCCAATTAAGGAGATAAGGCTTTTTTATGCAACTGTGACAAATCACTTTTGACAAAAATCACTACTATGCATTTATACGTAATTTTGATCAAATGTATTTACTCCTTGTTTCTTTTAAGTATATTTCTTTATATGTACTTGCTTTCTTGTGATTATTACAGTTGTTAATTAGTAACTCAGCGGTTTTTTATTTACTGTTTATAATTATCGAATATAAGAGAAATTTATTGTTGTTCTTTTCCCAATGTATTCTCAATGAGAATATTGCACTCTTTGTTATAGTTTTATAAAATTTACTTTCACTAAATATCAATAATTCAGAAGCATTTATAAATAAGTTTTACTTAATAACTTGTATTCATATTGAATTAATAATTTATTCTTTATTTTGAAAAATTTAAAAGAATTTTTTTTAAACATTTTTTTTTTTGTTTTTGATATTTTACGGACGACGAAACAAAACACGTATACTCTGGTGCCATGCTCAATTCATAACTTTGTTGAACTTTTCAAAAAATATTTTTTTTTTTAAATTTTCCATCGTTTCTTCCGCTTTTTCTATAATAGACAAATTTTCATTTAAATAAAGTCCTCTTCTTTCTAGTTTGGTTATACTTCGGCAAATACTTTCGAAATTATCTTTTACGTACAGGAGATCAGATTTTCAAGATGCATTTTTAAATAGAGCTTTTGCTATATATATTGATTCCACATCATCATCGGAAAGTGCATTTAACACATTGCAAACTTCTGTATAGTTGTCACAATGGGGGTAATCACTATTGCTTGAATACTTCTCTGGCATACGTTGCAGGTATAGCTTATTTACACATTTTGTTATTGCATTGCTGCAAACTGATGAAAATAAGCTAGACTTGCAAGATCTGCAATGATTACAATACTAAGAGTGATTTCCCCTAATAATAAATAACACCTTTAAGCCAATCTAGTTTGCAATGTCAAGAGTTAAAGAATAGAAAATTGCATGTGTGAAAAAAGGAAAAACTTTTGCTTTTTATTTGCAACAGAAAGATTAAAAAATTATTTTCAAGGGGTGCCAAAGTGCATTATAAGCAAATTCAAGCAGAGTATATCAAATAAAGCAATTTTGCAAAAAAAAAGGTACAAAATAAGAGAAATCAAGCTTTTCCAGCAAAAAGCTTAAAAAACTTGCTCTGATTATGACATTGAGATGCCGAATTTGAAGACCACTACTTAACATTTTTAAATTATTTTACCTACAGAAATACTTTGAGATTTCGTTTTTCTTAATCTGCTTTCGCTTTTAATTAGCAATTCAGTGTTGTTTCGGAGAACATATTTTCGCAGAGTGCAAGTTGGCATCACTGCTTTATTTGAGCACCCATTTCTAAACCATGTAAACAATATGCTGAAAATCGGCATTTGACTACAAAGTTCGAAGGTCGATTAAAAAAAAAAATCGAAATAACATAAATAAACGCCGCGATACGGGTCTCCTAATTTAGCCTCTATTTTCACCCCTCACTCCCAGAATCGACCTAACTTTTGCTAACCTGAATTTGTTCCACACAGTGATTATAAACTATATGATTGTCCCGGATTTGCCTGGAAGCTTTTTTCTTATATGGAGGAACCATTCTCCCCACTCATCAACCCACTATTTTATGCTTGACTAATTGAAATTCATCTATATATATAAAAATGAATTGCTGTTCGTTAGTCTCGCTAAAACTCGCGAACGGCATCGTAAGTTGTAATTAATCAAAGTGAGAAAAGTTATCGCGCACTTACTGCTTGCTAAGTGTCACTATCACAATAAAATCAACATAAAATTAATTTGAAAGATAGTTAACAATTTTCATATTTATTCACCTTTTAAACCTTTTCTAGACTTCCACAAATAATTCAAAACCAAAGTTAGCCAAATCGGTCCAGCCGTTCTCGAGTTTTAGCAAGACTAACGAACAGCAATTCATTTTATATATATATATATATATACATATATATATATGTATATATATGTATCATATTTAATATTATAAATGTGAATGTAAGTTTGTTTTAGCGCTTTCACGCAAAAACTACTAAACCCGTCATCATGAAACTTTGTACACATATTCTTGGAGCTATTAAAAGTAACGTTGGATACTTTTTTTTTAATTTTTTTTTTTTTTTTTTTTTTTAATTAGGACCAGCACTCAGGGGGAGACCCCTACGTATGCAAATCACTGAGCCGGAACTAGAAAAATAGGAAGGAGGATAAAGAGAGTAGTTTTTGTGGACATGCGATTTGAACCCTGACACATTGAAAGTGGCAGGAAAGACCGCTGCGGGGAGTTTATTACACGTACGAACAGTACGGCCAAAGTACGAATTCTCTCTGTAATGCATGGTGCGGTTCACTGACATATCGACCACAAAGGGATGTGCTCTTGATGAAGAGCGTGTTATACGTGAAAAGTGGCGGGTTTCAGGAACAAATTCCCTGATTTCATTAGAGCACATTCCGTTGTAGTAGCGATAGAACAACGAAACACACCCAACATTGCGTCGATGCTCCAATGAGTCAATAGAGTTGGCTACCCTACTGTCACCGATAAGCTTCTTCGCCCTATCCTGTACGCGGTCGAGTAACTTCAAAATAGATTTTGAAGCACCGGCCCATACATGACAGTTGTATTCCATTTTTGGTCGAATAAAGATGGTATAAATATTGAGGAGATCAGATGGAGTGAAGTATGTCCTACACCGTCTTAAAAAGCCGAGCCACTTGAATGCTTCTTTTGAGACATGAAAAATGTGATCATTCCATCGAACATCACAATTAATTTTCATGCCAAGAACATCAAGAGCTTCTGATTCCTCAATATCTATACCATCCATGTTTACAGATGGAGCAGCACGTCCGGTCGTACGTCTTTGCGTGAGCATAGCGCACCAAAAGCAATAAATTTTGAAAAAAGTGCTCCATGCCACACTCTATCAAATACCTTGGAAATATCTAGAGCCACCACCTTACTTTCGCCAAAGTGATGTATGATATTACACCACTTCTCCGAAAGGAAAGCTAGTAGGTCCCCCGTAGAGCGGGCTCTACGAAAGCCATACTGCTGGTCGCTAAGTAAACTGTTGAGCTCCAAATATTTCACAAGATGGAAATTCAACATACTTTCCATTACTTTCGAAAGCGCAAAACAAATTGCAATTGGGCGGTAATTTTCAGGCTTGTTGGCCTCCCCCTTTTTAGGGATCGGCGTTACATTGGCAACCTTCCAACACTTTGGAAATTCACCAGCATGGTACAAAGTGCTGAACAGACGTGCCAATGGACGTGCTAACGTCGAAAAGCACTGTTTCAAGACCAGTGCTGGAATACCATCCGGCCCAGGAGACTTGTTTACGTTAAGCTTCGCTAAAATCTTTTTAACTGCACGCGCTCGAAAGAATATTTTGGGCATAGTTACAGATTCTCCCTCGAGAACGGGTAGTAGTGGTGGACTGCTTTCCGGCAAGTGAGAATTTCTTGCGAACATTTCAGCCAGAAAGTTAGCTTTATCAACCGGGTCAGTGAATACATGGTCGTCCTTTAAAAGAGGTGGAATTGAAGAACTAGCATAATCCTTTACTCATTTAACGAATGACCAAAAGCTCTTGCTACCCCGTGGAGCATCAAGAACTTTAGTGCGAAGGCGCTGCTCGTACAAAGCCTTTTCGCGCCTTAGTACTCTGGCACATGAATATATCGCTTTTTTGCGCAGCGAATTAGTATAGGCGTTTTTGTTATTACGCCAGACACTAAATGCTTCCTCTCTGGATCTGATTGCATTTCTGCAGGTCTGATTGAACAAAGACTTAACTTTCGGTTTAATCAAAATTTGCTTAGATGGAATGAATGTTTTCATTCCCAGCAAAATTATATTTTCTATCATTTTCGCCATGGCATCGACGTTGTTGTCTAGAAAGCATAGCTTCCAATTGAAACACCGGAAAAATTCGTTGACCTCCGCCCAACGAGCCTTTTCGTACATATATTTTAAGCGTCTCATAGCTGATTGGGAGACTTTGTGTAGATTAGAGAACGAAAAGGTGGCGGAAATGGTTCAATGATCCGAGTTACCGATAGGTGCATTAACACTCACTTCGTACTTTTCAGGGTGCGAAGTGAGAAAAAGGTCGAGAGTGTTGTTATTGTGCCCTTCAACACATGAAATATGTGTTGGCTCATTCACTAGTTGCGCAAGGTCATTATGCGCGGCGAAAAGCTCAACATATTGGCCTTCTGGGGTTGTGTGGCTCGAATGGTGAAGCCAAGATGAGTTGTGAACATTGAAATCACCAGCAACGACAATTTCACTGTTCGGACAGCTCTCAAGGATCTTCGAAATTGAATCGAAAAGGGAATCGAAGTTGGATAAAGTTTTATCCCTTGCCGCGTTTGGACTTCTGTAAAGAAACCCGAAATGTAAATGGTCCTGATTTTGAATTTAACCCAAGGCAGCTTAATTCGGGATCAGACGTGCCTAAAGGCCTCATTAGTCTTGACTTTTACTTTCTGTTCTGTTCTGTGCCGTTCTGTTGTTGAATTTTTGGAGTTAGAAGTTATGTAAAAACGTATCAGCTGTTTCTTGCAGAATATACATAGCCGAATATACTACCTATATCATCGGCGGCGACGGCAGTGTTCACAAATTTAAAACGGCGCTTCGTCTTAATTATCAGGTTGAATAATTTTAAAGAAAATAAGGTAAAAACGATATTTAATTAAAAAAACTCTACTCACTACAAATTTTTCATCAATATAATATTTTTTTTATTAAAAATCGTTTTGTTTTTAATGTGCTTAAATTCGATGGCGGCGGTCATAATAAAAATTTATCAGCGATTACGCGGCAATTTTGTTCTGATCGGCTTGGTTTACTGAAACAAGCAGCTGTCTCTTGCTGTCACTTAGAAATTCCCCCGGGGGGTAGATAGTTCATTTTGTTGATTCTCAACAACAAGATGCAATACTCCCCGGGCTATTGGGTAACTGATTTTTGTAGACATAACGTTTTGTCAGTTACCCATAAAACTTATATGCACGGACCAATCTCTGAATTAACAGAGCAACGGAATGTGCATATATTTTATAATGAACGTAGTGGCTTGCCACGTAAGTCTACATAGAAGGTGTAAGGGTACCTAAGGTCTAGCCCATGACCAAAACCAATAGAAAGTTAATCCCTTTTGGGATTTCCTTTCGAAACTTTACCAGTAGTTTGAACTGGTAAGTAGAGTTCTCTTCTACTATACCGGTTACAGGATCCCATGGGCCGGTTGTTGGTTGAGGTCTCTTTCGAGAGTTCACGTAGTGCTTGTGGTTGTTACCAAAAGCTGGGAGAGGTGTCGGTTTAAAGACTGATGTTCGCTTTGCGGACTTCGTGTCTACCGATGTGAAGCCTCTATGTGCTGTTGTGAACCAACAGGATTCCAGAGTTTAGGTAGCTCGCTCACTCTAGCAAGGTGTTTGGACATGACGGGCCTTGGTCATGTCTGAGAAGTTGCTACCTGTTGTCATCCCCTCGGGGGTGCCTTCGGGTTCCTGAGTGGGGTGGCCCGGGGCGATAGTGAACGCTTAATCTACACTAAGTGTTTAAGTACACCGTCAGATTTAAGCCGTAAGGCAGGTGCTGACGTATACTCTAAACAATCTGTCACTTAGAAATGTAAGTAAAATTCAGTTTTCAACAGAATGGTCCGTAACAGAACAACTAATTGAAAATACATGTTTTGCATACACAAAAATGAACAGCTGATCCGGAACAGAACAGAAAGTCAAGACTAATTCTACCTTAATGGTTGCTGGCACTGTTACACAACTTCATTACGTATGTACATTGCAAGACCCCTGTGTAGTTTACAAATCGATAGGAGGTGATAACCAGGTATATGAAAATCCTGTGGATCAGCGTTTTCAGACACCTGGGTCTCACATAAGGCGAAAACATCCGGCCGATGGAGATAAATGTGAGCATACACAGAGAAAAAATTCGACCTTAGCCCCCCAATGTTACAGAAATCAATTCTGAATTGACCTACAATAAAAATATGCAAAATTCAAATCGGACGCCCACTTTGTGATGCGGATACCAATGATATTAATTGCTGTCGTTAGAGTGTTCAGTGACCAGTGCTATGCCTTCGTCAATGAATAGTTAAACAGCAACTAACACAGCGGCATCAGCATAACAAATGTTTTTTTTTTTTGGAATGGCTGACACTAATTTAGAGCCATAAAAGCCCTGTGCTGGTCATTTATTATAATTATAATTAATTTTTATTTTGTGTCACGCGGTCAGCACTATTCACTGTACCAACACTGTTGCCCGTTATATATTGCTTTGAATTTGGTTTTTATTGTTTTTATGTAACACTGCAGTCACACGTTCAAGTTTTCTTTCAATTCTCTTTCAAGAAATTTACACATACTGCTTCTCAAAATTTACAAAAATTGAAAGCTGTGACGTAGGTGGCATTCAATTTCAAAGCAATTTGCTTTCAAAAACACAAAAATTTATGGCGGCAGAATACATGTACTAATGTATGTATATGAAAACAAACGAGAGTTTATAATCAAAATGGCAATCAGCTGCTTTCTTGAAAACAAATTGAAACGCCTTATTTGAAGGAGAATTTGAAAGCAAGCTACCTTCAAATTTTAAAGGTATGAGTGTATTGGTAAAAAATGAGAGAATAATAAAATTTGAAACAAAACTTGATCGTGTGAACCCTAAGTTATGTATATGTAATTTTGGAATTCAGCTTTTTTTTGTTTTTGTAGAGATAATGCACATTGTAATTTTTATATTTTTTTCTTTGACGTATGTATGTATGTATATGGCAATTTTATATGTAAGTATGGTTATTTTATTATTTGTATTTTTTTTTGTGTATTTATTTATTAGTTTAAAATTTTTCGTTTGTTAAATAAAAAATGTTTGACGACAATGACAAAAGAAACAATTGTTTAACTGGACGAAACGCGGACAACATATTTACACAACGAAGGACAAAAAACTACTTTCTTACGAAAGATAAAAAAATTGTTTTTCAATGAGCATATTCACACTAGAACAATTTTTAAGCCGCAGAACTTTTGTTCTGTGAAATATTGTGAGAATAATAAGTGATGATGAATTGGCAATTATTTTAGGAGGAATTTCAAGTATAAGAAGCGAATTTACTGAATATTTTTGCAATGATGGAAAATTTTAAACATCAATATAAAAAATTTTTAAATTGCTTCACATCTTCTATATTTACTAATAAAAAAACTTTAGCCAACATTTTTCAAAGTTTTTAATATAATTGTGTATGTAACTTAATGATTCTCTTAGAAGTTTTGTAGTTATTTTTTTAAGTAAACTGTGAGAATTTTTATAATTAATGTTTCATACTGTTTTATTAAAAAATAAATGCATAAAGTTTGTTGGTGCAAACAGTATTGAGGGAATTTGTTTCAATATGTAGAATAAAAAAATATTTAAAAATTAATTCTCGTATTCTATTTCTGTTGAAAACTGGTTAAATAGTTGGTATTTTTCCCAATTAGTATCCACTTTACGAAAATTGTAAAGATGGGCAATTGAACGCTGATGAGAGGTGTAGCGGCCTTGAAATCAGTACTGATACGTTCTGCTAAAAACTGATTGGATATAAATAATAATATTTTCCAACACAAAAAAACTCTTAGTAATTTTGAATTTTCATTAATTCAATAAAACTGAACTTGAGCCTGATAATATTACTTTTCATATGTAAATCAATATAAGTTCAAATAATAATTACGTTTATTCGTAATAATAATAATGTAAAATTTTATATTTTGGTATTTTATATGTTTTTATTTTTTTGTAAATAAGCGGTTTATGTTTATTAATTGTTAATTGATTAAATTTGTCAATAAATCTTTTAAAAACCATAAAATTTTTTAACGATTAATTATAAAAATTCTCAGAATTTACTTAAAAAATTACAAAAGTTCTAAGAGAATTAATAAGTTACATACACAAATAAACTAAAAACTTTGACAAATTTTGGCAAAAGTTTTTTTATTAGTATAGAAGTTGTGAAGCAATTTAAAAATTTTGATTTTAACATTAAACAACCAGTCCATAGATATTGTAAATTCTGCTAAGAATCTGGGTACACATTTTAACAGCACTCTCACTTGGTCTAATCACGTTAATTTTGCATGCGGTCGAACGTTTTCAATGTTAAGGAATCTCTGGCAAACTCAGTATTGTACTCCAATTAAAATTAGAATAATCCTTGCCAATACGTATTTAATACCGATTTTATTGTACGGCTGTGAACTTTTTGCCAGCTGTGATAGCGTAAGTAAAAGAAAACTTAACGTGGCCTTTAATAACATTATTCGGTACGTATTTGGTCTCGGAAGATATGTCCATTGTTCCCCCTACGTAACTTTGCTTTATGGCATTTCTTTTGATGATTATGTAAGAGTGCGCACTTTACTGTTCATGCATAAAATTATATATACACATCAGCCTGAACATATCTTTGAACGTTTCAGCTTTTCAACGCTTGCTAGAGGTAAAAGACTTTTAGCGTGTGGTCATCGAACTGTGGTTTCCAAATACCACTTCTTTATTAATGCTAACAGTCTCTGGATCGGAATCCCCTATAGAATTCAGACCATTAGTAACGCTCTTCAATTCAGGAAAAGTATTTTTTGTCATTTCTCACGTTGAATATTTTTTTTGTACATTCATATATTGTTTTTTGATGAAGTCTGATATTATAACACTGTAGGTTTTAATTTTTTCAGGTTATATATTTTTTTTATTTATTATTATTTTAGATGGTTTTATTATTAATTAATTTGGTTAACTTTTTGAAACTATATTATCTTAGATTTTAAATTTCATTTTATATTTTAAAGCGCAAACTTAAATCCAAGTCAATTTTGTTTTTGTTTTCTGATTTATTGTATTTACATATGCTCAGTTCCACACTGTAATATAAGACTTAAGTATTGTGTATGGGACGTCGAAAAAAAATAAAAATACCGCTGAGTTGCTATAGTTTTCTCTTATCTTTCCACTTACAATCCAACCCAGCCTTGTGTTTTTAAAATTGGTAATTCTGGTTAGAAGTGAATTTTGCTGGTGGTCAACAACTCGAAGTAATATTCGGCGCCTAGCAAAACGTCAATATTAGCGGTGTTGTTGAATTCAGGATCGACCAGTTGGATGTTTTCTGGAATTGGCCAGGAGATACAGTTGAATTCTGTTGAAGGCTGGGTCGGAATTATTATTATTATTTGTTTTTAGTAGTTTTATTATTTGTTGAATCTTCAATTATAAATTGAAACATCAATAAGTTTTTCAAATCTTAAATCTAAAAATACATTAATATATGTTTAGCCAGTGCTAAACAAAATTTTTAATTCAACTGTTGATTTTTGATGTTTTACATCTCTCGTGTACGGCTGAGAGAAAGAGTATCGCTCCTTCTCAACCGGGTGTGGCCTCTATAATTAAGAATGTTGCGCGCAAGTGGATTTGGGTGCAATTCTAGTTTTTCAATAAATTTTTTGCGTCTTTTAAAAATACTATCTTCACCAACGGAACATCAAGATCTTTGTGGATTCGCTGATTTCGGATGTACCAGTGGGCTGCAGTAATTGTACGTCGAATTTTGTTTCGTCGCCTTTGAATTTTTTCTACAGTTGATGCTGAGGCAGTGCCCCATAACTGGATTCCATAGGACCATATTGGTCCGGAATTATGTTGGGAAGAACAAAGGCTTCTAGTCTTGTGTTGTAGTTACTTGTTGTAGACTGAAGATTAACGTTAATGCGTTGATTTGTATTTCTTGACTTACTGCCGAATCCTTCGATGCATAAGGATGTCTGCGATGACTTGAGTAATAAGCGATTTAGTAGCCGGTTAGTCACAATGTTAAATTGTGATCCAGAGTCTAAAATTGCCTTAAAGACTCCAGATCGTCCGTTATAGCCTGAAATTTTTACCTGAGGTATGGCTAACAGCACGTAACCCTTCCTCGTCTCAGGACAATGAGCTGGGGCTACCGTTGAAGTTGAACCCTTACCTTCAGTATAAGAGTTGTTCGATGTTACAGTTAAGGTGCTGGTGTTCTGTGGATGCTTCTCCAAATGTACGAGTGTGTTGTGGGTGTTCTTACATTTCCTACAGGAACTTGCTGTGCAATGTTTTGACATGTGGTCGCCCTTGAAGCAGTTAACACAGAGTTTTTGTTGCTGTATCCACCTCAGTCGGTTAGGTACTGACATCGATAAAAACATGTTGCAATAATACAAATGATGACTTCCATTGCTGCATAGTTTGCAATGGTTGTTTTATTGGGGTGTGGTTGCTGCAGCTAAGGTTCTTTTTGGCGTTGTTTGTAATCGTCCGACTGCTTCTAATATTTGAAATCTGCTTTCCAGGAAGCCCATCAGTTCTTCTAATCTTGGCAAAGATCTTGGTTGTTGTATTGATTGGGGGTCCCATGTTGATGTGTTAATATTCAAATTGTTTAGTGCTGAAATACACTCGCGTGTTGTATCATGTAACCCTTTTATGGCTACAGCAGAGGGATTATCAGCTATTTTTGGTTGGGCCAATAGTCTATTTGTGATGCTATTTGTCAATATTCATGGATTACTGAAGCGGTCTTGAAGAGTTTCCCAGGCCGTTTCATAGTTGGTTTCGGTTAAGGATAAATGTTGTATTAGCCTTGCGGCCTCACCTGTTATGTTTGTTTTCGAAAACCAAATCTTTTGTATGGCCGGCATAGTTTTCTTGTGAATCATTTCATTGAACATATCGTAAAATGGTTGCCAACTCAGATAGTCCCCATTGAATTTCGGTATCGTTACCTTTGGGAGAGGCAATGGGTTAAGTAAAGCTGAATTGCTTCTCAATTTTGATTCATCATTTATAGGCTGTTTGTGTTGATCTGCGAGAACAGCGAGTTTAACTAACTTTTCGTGGACTGAGTCTTCGAGGTTGTTGTAATCATCTTGATGTAAACCATGGCTTGATGGATCTTCGATTTGTTTGCCACACGTCCTCATATAAATTTTGAACTTGAGACCATAACTTTTTTATAGTCTCTGATTTTAGTTCATAAAATTGTTTTGGCTGCTCTTCTGTTAGTGTTTCCAAACCTTGCAACAAACGTCTTAATGCTGTCCTATGCGCAGTTATTAACTTGGCAAGTCCTGGTGTTCGTGTTTCTTCGGAATTGTACGGGTTGACTAAATCATTTACTGGTGTTCTTACGGATGGTACAGGTTTGGTAGATGGTGTAGTGCACTTTTTTAGTTGGCACACTTGGTGCCTCGTAATATATGGATCCTCCTCTGACAAGGTGGCATCATTCCGAATTTTATTTTCGATTTTTTCGAAAGATTGCCATATGCTAGTTAATTCATTTTGCTTTCCCTTGTAAAATACCTCTGTTCTAGCGGAGCTTTTCTTACGGTTTAAATGACTCTTTTAATCTCGCTTGCACTCGCCTTCTGTTGCTGCATAACGTACTGATGACATCTTGAGTAGTTTTTCGTGTTGCGTTTGATGAAGAGTGTTGAGTTTTCAATTTAAAACAGTTACAAGAGTTGGATATTGTAGCCCTGTGCTACTGTTTGTACTTTCTTATGAGTTTTCAGTCGTAGCCCTGTGCTACTGTTTGTACTCTTTTGAAGTTGAGATTGTAGCCCTGTGCTACTGTTTGTGGACTCTGTTGTATTTTTGCTGTGTGAACTGATGTTCTACACGTGGTTGCGTGTTTGTTTATTTTCTCAAAATTCTAAAGAATTCAATACCACTGGTGGGGGGAATATCAGTGAATTTATAAAAAATTAGGGGTCACCAATGTTTTTTTGTGGCTATAGTAATTTCACTCCAAGCACATAAACTTGGATTGATACTATTTTGTTTGCCGGGATGTCCTTCAAGCACTTGAACTTGAAAAACCGTTGAGAAGATCAATCAATAAAACACTTTAAATGCCTTAAGAAGATTGATAAATTACACGCTGCTACAAATGAGTACTTTTTTTTTATACTTGAAAAGTGACCTAGTGTAGGTTATAGACCTTATTTAGTAGATCATAAATCAATTTTTAAAAGTTCGGAAACACCCTCAAATTTCGGAGTTATTCCGAAAAAACTATTTTCGGGTAGGTCCGAGTACTTATGAACACGTAACTCAGTTGATTTTAATCCGATCTTCAATTTTTAAATGGTTTCAGAAAGAAGAAAAATGTGCTTTTCTAAATATATACTCGCTTTGGTATATATATTAAATTTTTGCAGTGATATTTTTAATTATATCTGATTTTAATTTTATTTTTTCTAGGTTTTTCAACTTTGGCGCCATTTTTTTAAATTAGATTGTTCAAAAACATACCCTTATGTATATATTTAATTAAAGCTAATTTAGTTCTGAGTTAAACCAGCTTTCAATAAATAAAATCGAGTAAAAAATAAAAAAGTTATTGAGGTTTTTCAAAAGTTAAAAATTTTGCTTTTACAAATATTGATCAATAGCTACTACATTTTCTTTATTTTTTTAATCTTATAATGATATGATTATATAAATATTTTAAAATAACAGTATTCAAATTATTTTATTTAGAAATTAAGAATATATGATTAAAAAAAGTATAAAAAAAAAATTATTCTCACTTAAATTTTTTTCCGCTTGGGGGTATCAAGTGCTATTTAAATTTAAATAAAGTTTAATAACTTTCACAAATATTGTCCGATTTAAAAAAACTAAAGTTCATTTTATTTGTTATAAAATTCTATTTAAAATTTTTTATACAAATACATCTGCTTTTATAGAAAAAAATATAAAAAAAAGAACTCAAAGTTAAAAAAACATAAAAAAATAAAAAAATTGCAGATGTTATTACGAAAATTACTACCATTATTTAATTAATATAGCATAAAATGTATACGGTTGGAAAGATCTATTCTTTGTCTTTCATAAAGCGTTCAAAAATTGAAGATCGGATTAAAATCAACTGAGTTACGTGTACATAAGTACTGCAACCTACCCGAAAATAGTTTTTTCGGAATAACTCCGAAATTTGAGGGTGTTTCCGAACTTTTAAAAATTGATTTATGATCTTCTAAATAATGTCTATAACTTACACTAGGTCACTTTCCAAGTATATTTTCACTGTAGCACCGTGTTATATATTTTTATTCTTGCTTTTATACCAAATTAAAATAATAACAACAAAGAATAATGTTATATAAATGGTTTTATTATTATATTATCCTTAATCAAGGTTCATTAATATATTCAATGTAATAATTGTTGAAGTCTTTAGTTGAATTATTTGATTTCCAATAGTTTATTATTTATTTATTAATTGATTGAACAGCCGCTTGTGCGACTGTTCACTTTGATTTACATTTCTTAACTGTACATATTTTTATTCTATATCTTAAATCTAACTTAAACATTCTACTTCTTAAACTAACACATACACAAAGTATGTGTGGGAATGTGCATGATCAGCATAATACATTCTGTATATTCTGATCATGCGGTTATAGCGTGGACAATTATTTAAACAATAACAAGAGTGTTATGTTTCACTTGCTGCATGCAGACGGCATGCAGTAGTGGTTAGTCAAACACACTACACCTCCCTTTTTCAGAAAGAATAATCAATACTGGGTTGATTATTCTTACTGGTAATCAAAATGTAAAAATTAAAAATATGGGGGTTTAAAATTGTTAGATTAAAAATTAAAGAGATTCAATATTAAAATTATAGGGACATTCTTCCCTTCCCTTTTTTTTAAAAAATTACGTCATTACAAAATCATTTCATAATCTCGATTTCATGATTACACTAAAGAGAAGAAAAAAAAAAAATCTTCTTATATTAAAGATAAAAGATGAATTGAATTGTATTAAAATGCTTCACCATAAAATTACATTTTAACCAATATACTAAAAAATCTTAATTATAAAAGATAAAGGATGAATTGAATTGTATTAAAATACTTCACCATAAAATTACATTTTAACCAATATACTAAAAATCTTAATTGAATCCTTTGATTCTATTTTTATGGACTGTAAACCTTTTTTTGTTTTCGTCCATTAGTTCAACATTGTTATTTTTATCAAGGCCTACTACCTTGTATGGACCTTTATATACATTTTCCAATTTGTGTCCAGCTTCATTGCGGACTAAAACAAGATCATTTATGGCCGCGTTAATTGATTTGGCCTTTTCATTGGAGGTTTGTTGTCTTTCAAGCTTTGCATTTTCAATCATAGATGCTGCTCGGTGTTGAGCTACTTGCAATCTAAATTTAATTTCTTTTTCATAAGCGTCAATATTATAGACTGGATCTATAGTGTTTGTGAATTCTAAGGTAGGTGGCATTTTTCCGAAAACTAGCTCAAACGGGCAATATCCGTGAGCTGTGGATGGAGTTGTATTATAACAATAGATGAAAAATTTTAGCCAATTATCCCAATCAGATTTATCTGATGATACATAAGATCTTAAATACTCGTTGAATGTTCTGTGAGATCTCTCAACAGTACCGAGTGTCTCATGATGATAGGGAGTAGAGTTTAATTTCTCTATCTTCATTAATTCACATAAATCTCTCAAAACCTGATTCATATATTCAGTACCCATATCGGTAATTATCTTATTCATAGGACCGTATATCAAAATAAAACCTTCCATAATTGCTTTTGCAACTTCTCTGGATGATTTATTTGGTATGGGAATTGCTACTAAATATTTAGTCAAGTCACACATCATTGTCACAGCGTATTCATTCTGTGAATCTGACCTTGGAAGTGGTCCAATGGTGTCTATTATGACTGTTCCAAACGCTTTTTGAGGAGTTGGTGTTAAAATAAAGGGTTCTTTGCCCTTAAACGTTGTCTTATTTATTTGACATTCTTTGCATTGCTTGACATACTTTGTGATGTCTCTTGTCATACCTTTCCAATGGTATTGTAGTTGTATTTTCCTTATCATACGTGTTACTCCTGGATGTCCTCCAGTTATTGGATTATCATGAAATTTTCGCATGATATTTAATTTCTTTGAATCGGTGGTGACTTTAATTAATTTTGGTGTGAGCACAATAGTTAAATTAGAATCTTGCAAGATTTCATTACCTTTCTCTTTGAAGGTTTCTATATTTGTTCCTAGGTTATAAAGCGTACTATCATCTAGTGAAAGTCGCAGTGTTGTCAGACCCATATTATCAGCTACTTTTTCAAGCTTTAGAAAGAGGTGACCTAAGTCTACATTTCTATTTATAACTGTGTCGTTCAACTTAAATTCGGAAAGTACTCGCTTTCCTTTTTTTATTATTACTTCATTTTTAGTAAAATACAATCTTGGTATTTTACGGTGCTCTTGGGCATTTATCGCCTCATATACTTTTAAACCAACCGATGTTTTACAATTAGGGTTTGTTTTAACCTCATTGTTACAACTATTTTTAGACTGAAGTCTTGTTGTTACCTTCAGTATTTTATTGATCTCTGTATTTTTTATGTCTTCAAAATCTATTCGTGACAGCGCATCTGCCACTGTATTGTCTTCACCCCTAACATACTCGATTACAAAATCATACTCTTCTAAATCCAATCTCATCCGCATTAGCTTTGATGAAGGATTTTTTAATGAAAATAGATAAGTTAGTGGTTTGTGGTCACTTTTGATCACAAACTTTCTTCCATAGATATATGGCCTATAGTATTTTACAGCCCAGTGTATTGCAGTTAATTCCTGCTCTATTGTTGATTTATTACTTTCACCCTTAGTGAAAGATCTGGATGCATAAGAAACGGGTAGTTGAATACCTTGTTTTTCTTGACTGAGAACAGCTCCGCAAGCGTGTTTACTTGCGTCTGTAGTGATACAAAATTCCTTAGAAAAATCTGGATATTGAAGTATTGTAGGACTCAGTAAATGTGATTTGAGAGTTTGGAAGGAATGTTCACATTCTTGAGTCCATTCGAATTGTATATTTTTTCTCGACAACCTAGTTATGTGTCGTGATAATTCAGCAAAACCGGGTATGAACCGTCGATAATAGTTACAAAAAGCTACGAAGCGTTTAGCTTCATCACCATTTTTTGGTGTAGGATATTTATCAATTATAGAAAATTTACTGTCGTCAGGTAAAATACCTTTGTCAGTACATTTGTGACCAAGGAACGTCACTTCACGACAAAAGAACGAACATTTATCAGGATGCAATTTAAGATTATATTTTCTACATAGGCTGAATACGTCTTTGAGATTACGTAACATGTGTTCTGTAGAACAACCAATCACAACTAAATCGTCCATATATACGAAAGCTTGTGTCGGTGATAATCCGGCAAAAGCCAAGGACATCATTCGTTGAAATGAGTTTGGAGCTATTTTTATACCATATGGCAATCTGTTAAAACGGAAGGATCCTTTTTCTGTAGAAAAGGATGTAATATCTCTAGAGTTTTTGTCTAGTTCTATCTGATGAAAACCTGACATTAAGTCAAGGCAAGAGAAAAATTTAGCTCGGCCCAATTGGTCGAGTATATCATCTATACGTGGTAACGGAAACTTATCAGCTACTAAGTTTTTATTCACTCCCCTATAATCTACTACTAGTCTCCATCTTTTTTGATTTGTACCTGGAAGAGGTTTTTTAGGTACTAAAAGAATGGGACTATTATATTCAGACACTGATGGCTCTATTATATCGTCTTTTATCAATTTATCAACATGCTTATTTACTTCCTCTTTATGTGAGTGAGGTATTCTGTAATTTTTTATATAAACCGGTTGTTTATTGTGGAGTTTAAGCTTTTGCTTATAGAAATTATTAACCGTTATTTTTTCGGTTTCCAAAGCAAATACATCTATAAATTCATGACACAGTGTTTTCAATTCTTTATCAACGAATTCTGGAAAGTTTTTTGATAACCTTTCAATTTTTTCTTTATTTTTCTGTGGGTCATGGTTCTGCTTTACGATTTTATAGTCATTCAGACTTTCTGTTGATACTTGGACATTATTAATGATCAAATCATTCTCAGTTGTATTGACAATTCTTACCAAAGGCTTTGATTTCGATGTAATTGTGTTAGCAATATATACACCATCTTGAAGCATTTGTTGTGGTACCAATACCTCTGTTTCAGTAGAATCAAATTTAATTGGTCTTATCACCTCAGATCTTGCTGGAACTGATATGGAATTAATGTTAGGAGCACTCATAAGTGGGATAGATATATCATATGGAACATCATTTGTTCTTAAAGTGATAATATCTTCATTATCTTGAAAATCTAATACACATCTGTATTTTCTAATGAAGTCCATTCCTATTATTCCATCAACTTGAATAGGGAATTCATTTCCGACAACATGAAATTCATGTGCTATAAGAAATCTATCTATTTTTAAATCAGTTCTCACTTTTCCCAGCGTAGTTATGAGACCCTGTCCAATACCGTTTATATTAGTTCTTTTTGCTACATTTATTGGTTCGTTCAGAACTTGATTATGCTTGATAACTGATATGTCTGCGCCAGTGTCTATTAAAAATGTTGACCTATTGTCATTTAAAGTAGTTCGGGATATCAAATAGCTATACAAGTTTAGTTGTATGTTATGAATTTTTTCATCTAAGAAGTATGTTGGGGTGGCTGTACGTTTCCCGAATTATTTTCATCGGTAATGCATCGTACATTATTGTTATTTCTTGAATTGTATCCATTACTATTTGAATGGTTACTGTTATTATTTGTATAGTTATTTCTTCCTCTGTTAGGATTTCTATTAAAATTCTCGTAGTTGGGATTATTATAATTCCTTGAGTTGGAATTATTATTTCTAGGGCCATAGTTTCTTGAACTATTTAGGTTTCTAGGATTTGAATTATTAAAATCTCTACGATTAGAATTATTAAAATTTCTAGGATTGAAATTATTAAAATTTCTAGAATTTCGACTATTAGAAGGATTGTTATTACGACTGTTCTGTGAGTCGTAAGCCAGGATAGAATTTGGTTGACCGTATACATCGGTACAACTAGTGATAAATTTCGACATTACATCATTCATATTATTAAAGGTGCCTGATTCCATGATCAGTTTCACTCTATCATTTGAGGCATTCTTTACTATAGCTGTAACCGCTGAGCGAGTTGCATATTTATTTGCGGTTTCATTAGACAGACCATCTGATATATATGCTGTTTCTAATTTTTTTGTGAGGTCTTCCACCTCTTTGGCATAAGCATTAGCATTCTTACCAGACTGTCTAATGTTCATAATTTTAGCAGTAATAACGTCTACTGATTCTCCCTTAACTGAAGATCTCAGTTTCAATATTATATCCTGTAAAGTTGTCTCAGCCGACAACAAATTTCTGGCTGTACCCTTTAGCTTGGTCTTTACTAGATTTACTGCAACTGATTCATGACTCTCTTTTATTGAGTCCACTAAATTCAGCGCGTCAATAAAACTTTGCAAATTTTCAGGGGTGCCATCATAATCAGGAAGTAGCCTGGATGCGGTCCCTAAAAATTCTACAACAGTTTGAGGCATTATCAATATTTTCTCTGTTTCAGATATCAAAATTTGCTCATGCAATGAAGAGGGGATTTCAAGATTTATTCCCTTTTTAATTGCTACCGATAAAAGTTTTTCTCTAACGTCTGCATAGAAAGCGTCCGCTGCCGCTTTATGACTTACTGTTAGACGAAAGTAATTTACATTAAGGAGTATTCTAATGTTCTCCAATTGTTTCAGCAGAATCCTTATGTGCTTGTCTACTGTTTCTGGCTTGGTATCCCTATCTATACTAAGACATTTGTATGATTTCAAGAATTCTTCCTTAAGTATTCTTGACTTTCTCACAATACTCTCCCATTCCATTTACAATCAATGATGTATCAATATGCAATAACTGGATTGAGTAGAAGGGAAGCCAAACAGCAACAACACAAAGGAGAAAAAAAAATAGGAATGAAAATAGAATTTTTCTCTTTGAATAAAAAGAAAAAGTATAAGAATAAAATGAAGTGTAACAACACAAAGGAGATGCCAAACAAAGACAATTTTAAGGATCACTTGATAGCAATGCAAACAAACTCAGTCTTACCAAGGATATGATAGTTTGACTGTAGGCAAATATATTCCACTGCAAGGATTTATTTCTGGAAGTCAGAGGTCACAATGTGCACTCTAATGAATTTGTTGAAGAAAACAAAAGAGAAACACTGCAAAGATCAAAACATTTTTCTTCACAAATGCAGGAAACAATAATATTGTCCAGAACACAAAACAATAAACAAACGTTCAACAACACTAAACAAATATAATTCAAACATATAAATTAAATGACCTTCATTATCCTTACAATGTTACAACAATGAATGTGCAATAAGGAGAAAAGAAACTGTTTTCTTTGATTGTTTATCAAAGGATAACAATTCCCGGAACTAAACATATATATCTATACCATGTATTATTCGTCAGAGTAATGAAAACTCTAAAACTTGTTAGGATTTATACATTTATATAATGTATTATTCGATAGTGTTATGAAAATTCCAAAATTTGCAAGGATCTACTTCCAATTTATTTCACCATTCGTTTCACTAGACTTTGTCGAGTCCGGAAATGGTACTGAAGTTCTTTACGTATTTGTTTTTCAAGGATCTTTTGTGAAGTTGGTATAAGGTTGTTAGGAATTGTAGCAAAAGTATTGCAATAATTATTGCTAGATACACTACCGGATATTCAACCTTAACCGTGACTTCATTGATAACGTTTGCGTTAGGATTCTCTATTTTTGATTCTTTGCCTCCCATTATGAAGGAAAGATATTCGAACGATATATTATGGATCAATTTAAAAGCTATTATTAAGCTCTTGCAATTAATAAGAAATGAAGAAAACCTCTCTTGAAATTCCCATAAAAAAAATTGTGAGGATTTGATATGACTCAAATCAAAAGAAAAAATCTGGTTTTAGAACTTCTAATCAAGGAAGCTTTATATTTCTAGAGCAATCATAAATCAGAACTTAATTCAACTCGAAATAAACAAATTAATATTTCAAATCTCTTTAACCAGTCGAGTTTGTCCTTCACACAGTTGCTTACATACACAAAATCAAGTTTACAATTGTTTTACTTATAGTTAAGTTTACGCAACTGCATGAGTGTTAGTATGTCCTTTTTTTTTATGTCATGGGTCATATTAGTTTAAAAAAAAATTGGTACATATGTCTAAGTTTCAGCACTCTGTATACTCTGTATACCGAGGACCGGTCATCAGACATATATCGATCAGTACCAATCACTGATCGAAACGGTTACCCTTATGCAATAGTACATATATACATCAACTGGAGGGACTCGTGAGTTTCTCAGTGATATACACATGTATATGCCATTGAAAGTATTATTTGTACATCATCAACTGGAGGGACTCGTGAGTTTCTCAGTGAATTTTCTTATAAAAATTTCTGTTTATATTTTTTTTTTTCAATTTTCAATTATTTACTTTATCAAAAAAATTTCAATTTTCAATTACTTCATTTTACTAAAAAAATTTCAATTTATAATTATTTCATTGTACTAAAAAAAAAAATTTCAATTTACAATTATTTCATTTCATTAAAGAAAAAATTCAATCTTCAATTATTTCATTTCATAAAGATATTTCAATTTACAACCTTTTATTTCATTAAAAAATTTAATCTTCAACTATTTCATTTCATAAAGATATTTCAATTTACAACCTTTTATTTCATTAAAAAATTTAATCTTCAATTATTTCATTTCATAAAAAATTTCAATTATTTCATTTTACTAAAAAGAATTTCAATTTACAACCTTTTATTTCATTAAAAAAAATTTAATTTCTTCAAAACTTTTCAAATTCAATTCATGCTTACATTTCATTTGTGTATGCTGCTTTAAAATACATTCGTCACTTACAAACATTGGGATAAAATGCACCTTCAGTCGTTTGGACAATCTTCTCAAACACCATACGAACACAAATCCAACGATGCAACACCAAATCATGTAGTCATATAGATTTTAGTTGATTTCTTTTCGATTGAAACATCGGGATAAAATGCACCTTCAGTCCTCTGGACAATCTTTTCAAACATTACACGAACACAAATCCAACGATGTAACACCAAATCATGTAGTCATATAGATTTTAGTTGATTTCTTTTTGATTGCTGTATTCATTGCCGTTAATAATTATAATTATAATTGTGGCAGGATCGCCATGTTATATAAATGGTTTTATTATTATATTATCCTTAATCAAGGTTCATTAATATATTCAATGTAATAATTGTTGAAGTCTTTAGTTGAATTATTTGATTTCCAATAGTTTATTATTTATTTATTAATTGATTGAACAGCCGCTTGTGCGACTGTTCACTTTGATTTACATTTCTTAACTGTACATATTTTTATTCTATATCTTAAATCTAACTTAAACATTCTACTTCTTAAACTAACACATACACAAAGTATGTGTGGGAATGTGCATGATCAGCATAATACATTCTGTATATTCTGATCATGCGGTTATAGCGTGGACAATTATTTAAACAATAACAAGAGTGTTATGTTTCACTTGCTGCATGCAGACGGCATGCAGTAGTGGTTAGTCAAACACACTACAATAAAATGCTTAGCTTAACTTAATAATAACAAAGAATAAAATGCTTATCTTAACTTAATAATAAAAAAGAATAAAATGCAACGAGTAATTTTATTATTGACATATTTTTAATTATTGTTTTTAAGTTAATAATAGCAAAGTTGATGTAATTTGATAAATGGCATAATTTTTATGCGGAAATAAAATGACCCACTTTTCATGTTAAAGCAAAGTTGCCTCTTGGCAAATTTAGTAATTATTAAAATGTATGTTAGCAAAATGAGTTACAGTGACAAACAAACTTATATTAATATTTAAAATTTATATTTTATGCAATAATATGTTGGCCTAAGTGTCAACATATTCTATAAAAGCAATAAATTAATAATTAAATTGGAGGTAATCTTAAGCAAGAGCAGGCGGCAATTGTAAACTACTTCTTTAAGTTAGATTTAATATACAAGTATTTAAGGTTTTGGTTGTAATAATTGGTAATTCGTTAGTATTTATTACACTCCGATTACCTTCAGCCTTGTGTGCGAGTTTTTACATAATTTCTAACGAATAAATACCTATCGGTCTTAATCATTGCACTCGTTAACTAGTTTCGACCAATTTTGTGTTACGTACAAAATCTACATATCACCAAAGGTAATATAAAATAAATTAATTGAGATTTTCTCAATATATAAAAAAAAACCTTGTTTTATTTTGTTTCTTCATACAAAATGATTTGAACTGGTGCTTGACGTTTTTCTTCATACAATTTGGCATATAAAAGACGCGGCTGAAAGCAGTCGTGAGATAGAATCTATTTTATTTTGCCAACGACTTTTTTTATGCTCTCACTCTCAGTAAAATTCTCTCAACAATGCTACCACCCTTTTATTATATTTCATACAATTTGTAAACAAAACCAAAGAAAAATAAGAGCAAAAGAAAATCAAAAAAGCATTTGAATGAGCAATATATTTATAACAGGGACCGTAACTGTTATGACTTTTATCGAAAAAGTCAAGAAAAAAAAAGTTATTTTTTAACTTTAATTTTTTAAGGCAGAAATAACAGTTATTTCTTAACTTTAATTTTTTAAGGCAAAAATTAAAAGTTATTTTTGACTTTTATTATTTTACTCAAAAAATAAAAGTTATTTTTTAACTTTTAATATTTTAAGGTAAAAATAAAAGTCATGAATAAAGTATTGCATAGTAATACGCTAGTTTTATTGCCTCCAATTTATAGGTATATAAAAATTATTGTTATTATTATATTTGTTCAGCTGTTTAATTTTACCATCAAAATTGATTCTAAGTTTTCTTCAGATAAATTATATCTCAAATCCCCCAATATCAATTTAAGTGCTGAAAATTACCTTTCTACATTGTGATAACGGATGTTTTATCATTTATAGCATTGAAAGCAATAAAACTTGCGTGTTGCTATGCAATATTTAATTCATGACTTTTATTTGTACATCACCTACATATGTATCATAATGGTAAAAACCAAAATTTTCTACGATAATTTTTTATGTGTGCTTTTTTGATGTAAAATTTCAAAAATAACTGTTATTTTCTGTCCCTGATTTATAATTTTCTATATTTATAATAAAATGAGTGATATTGTTGAAAAATTAATTGCAGAAGTGCATAAACATGATTTCATAAATAATTTGCAGTCATCAATGTACAAAACCAAGACTTGTGGATAAAAATTGGAAATGTGAATGAAGTTGAAGCCACCGCTTCAATTATGGGCCTTTTTTCTCTGAGAGGCGTTTTTGCTTGAAGTTGCGGACGTGTTCTGTTTCATCATAAAGTCGTTAAGCTTTCTAAATTAAAAATGTTTTTCTTTTGGAATTAATTTATTATAATTTTAATTCCGGGCGAGCTATTATTTTTGGTTCATATATGTATATGAATATTTTGTGAATCCCTTTTCAATCGCTCCAATGATAATCTCGTTTTAATCATAGAAACTGATCTGAAGAGAATCATTTGGGTGATTTTTTAAAATTTATCACCTCAATACTATCAAAACAACTTAAGAACAATTATGAAATTTTTTAATAGATATAATTTGATCTATTCTTGGTCAAAACGCTGGAAAGATTAATAGAATCTCATATTAGACATCGACTTGTAGGGTCGTCAATACTCTCAGATAATCAGCATGCCTACTTAAGGGACGCTCTACTTAAACAGTACTACACGAGGTGGTAAGGTTCATAGCGAAATCCATTGAAAATAAACAATATGCTTTGGCTGCCTTCCTAGACATAGAAGGCGCATTTAACAATGTATCAGTGGCAGTCATCCAACAGTCTCTCCGGGATGCCGAGGTAGAGGAATACATCAGCAACTGGATTATCACCATGTTGAGGTCAAGAAACGTCACTGTAAAACTAGACAATAGCGAAAAGTCAAAATGGAAATGTAGAGGAACACCACAGGGTGCGGTGATCTCACCTCAGCTTTGGCTTCTCGTTGTTAACACAATTCTTCTCAGACTAGACGCTGCAGGAGTAAAAGTTGTGCCTTATGCGCTCGATGTAGTAATAATGGTATCAGGGATGTTCACGGACGTGAGAAGCGATATCATGTCCAACGCCCTGGGTACACTCAGCAAAAGGGTTACAGGTGTGCTCTAGGCGTGAACCCTAGCAAAACGGAAAAGACCAAAGTTCAGAGATTTAGACTCCCTCGGCTGTTTAATCGGGAACTGTCCCTATCGGACAATGCAAAATATCTAGGAGTTATCCTGGACACTAAACTATCGTGGAAACTAAATATGCAACACAGGGTCAAAAAGGCCACAGTTGCCTATTACTCCTGTCGGAGGATGTTTGGTTCCAAAGGGGGCCTAACATAATTAAATGGTTGTACACAGCAATTGTACGTCCCATATTGACTTACGGATCGGTAGTATGGTGGCCCGCCACAAGTAAGAAATATGTGGTAGACCAACTATACAGAATACAGAGATATGCTTGCATCGGGATTACTGGGTGTTTACGTACTAGTCATTCAGAATCTCTGAATGCTATGCTAAATCTGATTCCGATTGACTTTCATGTATTAGCTGCATCCTCAAGCAGTGCGGCGAGACTAGCGGCATCTGTGTGATGGAGATCAAGGACCTATGGTCATGCCAGAATCCTAGGTCAGCTACCACCGACACTGAGGAGGCCCACTGATTACATGGTACCTCATCTGAACTTTGATAGTACGTTCAAAGTCCTTATTCAATCCACGCGGGAGTGGAAAAGGGGGAAACATAGAACAAGACTTCAACTTCAGGATGTTTACTGATGATCTGCGGTGTGGGCTCTGGAGTCTTCCCAAACGACCTTGGAATAAAACTTTCCTTCCGACTTCCTGATGAAGGTAGTATATTTCAGGCCGAAATATTGGCTATAATGGAGGCGGGTAGGGTGTTGATTGACAGGGGTGTCCAAGTTTAACACGTAAAGTAATGAGAGGCAATTTTTTTATGAGTCTCAACGAAATATTTACGCTACGTTCACATTTATTAAATATTTGTCCAAAAGAACGTAACTACTACACACAGAAAAAAAACAAGTTAAAAACGCCGAAAACAAAGTTGATTTTAAATTTTTCGGTGGTGATTTTGCTTCATACGTTTTTCATGTTAATTCAACCTGATCAAGAATCAAAATGAATTCCAGTTGGATTAATATTTCAGCATAATTGAATCAAAACGAAGTTTCTATTGAAATAATATCACAAATCATGTTGAATCAAAGTTATTTTAAGTTGAAGCAACCTCACGTTAAGGTTGAATCAATATGATTACAATTTCAAACTTAAATTGTTCTTACGGTAAAACAAAATGAAAACAATTAAAAAAATGTAATGTTAATATTGAATCAATAAGATTTCAATGTTAATTTAATGCGATTTTAATATTGATACAATCTCATTTTAATTTCAATACGATTTGAATATTGATTCAATAGGATTTTAATGTGGAATCAATACGATTTGTATATTGATTCAATGCGATTTTAAACCATATGTTGTCCATGTTTAACCATTGTGTTGTCCCTTTGATTTAAAAGGGCCCCATTATCAATTAAATCTTAATAAAACACGGTTTTGTTAATTTTTTTTATTTATTTATTGATATATGATTAGTTATAAATACATTTGTACACATAGTAGGGTAATTGCATATAATGAAAATCATACATACAATTACATATACATACATATAATTACAAACATTTATTTCTTAAGTATGTTTCCCCATTAGTGAGTAGTAAAAGATGTATGGGAGGACTTTTAAATTCATAAATTTCTTTCAAAAATATTTCATCCCTCAATTTCCCCACTAAATATGATTGAAAATGATAATCAAAATGAAGAATTTCGACTTCATGACATAAAACATATACTTTATCAGATGTTTTCATTAATATAAAAACTTTAAATAATTTTAAATATTCGTTTTGAATTGTTATATAACTTGCTTTTTTAAAAACGCGTCCTAAATACATTGCTTTATTATAATATACAACATTATCAAATTTTATAGTTACATATTCACGTATATGAGTAGAAATGCAACAAGCGTCAAAAATATCTGTTCTACTAAACTCAAAAGCATCCGTAATCCCAGTTTTATAGTCTAAAAGAAATTGTGCAAAACTTAAACCCGCCTTTTTACAGAGCGTTAATGGTACATTCACTCTTGAATTCATATTATTGCAATATTTTTTTGTATCCTTATGTTTAGCTTCAAACTTTAAGCTCCACAAAAATTTAGGTGGTCCGCACTTTTTAATAAGAGTTATATAATGGAGTAAAAAGTGTGCTTTAGGTTTAAGGTGGTCATAAAGTTCTGAAAATGTTTTATTGTGTTCGCAAACTAACAATTGAAGCGCACATAAATCACTATCACTGTATTTATTTTTTAATAAATTGTCCAAAATTTCGACCAATATAATTAGTATACATGGGCATACTGCATTATTTTGGATTCATTCTAGGAACTAAGTCGCCAATGATAAGGAGTATAAAGTGTGTTAGAGTCCATAATTCACGGGTTTTCTCATTTTTTAATTAAAATTGTGTAAAGCCTTTTGTAATATATCAGGGCCTATATTTCCTACTTCATCTTTTCCATAGGGAAATAACCTTCGGCGACTATTAAAAATACTCAAGGAAAACGTTTTGCTTTTAGTGAGCGCTGTTAATACGTTACAAATGTCATGGATACACACACCTTCAAAAAGGTGTTACATGAAATGCTTTCAGTTCGTTGAAAATACATTTGTCCCTCACACCAGTTTCTTTGAAATCATCTAATAAAAGGTCAGTTTTATAATTTTGTTGATCTCTCAATGCAATTACAATTTCAGACACATCTTGTTGCATTTCGGAACGTTCACGTCAGCAAATTCTACAAAACCGTTTTGAATTAAATGATTTAACAAAACCCAATATTGAATTGAGTCCTAAGTTATCGCCAAGAACCACACCAACAGTGAAATAAATATATTCTCTGCGTTTTCCCTGACGTCATTATTTCGACTCCTTCGTCTTCTAAATTTTTGAGTACTTTCATTAAGTGATAGAATATCTTTTCATTACCAAACGTTTTAATATCAGAACTATTTATGTATCCTATATGGAAAATGAAATCTAACTTCGATGTTACTTGTTGCGGTAAATTGGGTAAACTATAGTATGCAGCTGTAATTAACTTATTGTGTGAACCTAAAGGATTATTTATTCCAAAATCATCAAAGTATATAAATAAAGAAAAAATTTTTTCGTTTGAAAAGTTAATTTTTTGAGATTTGAACACATCACCATTGACGAAATTGGTTATAGTTTCTTGTTGTAGAGAATCATTGATGTTTTGTAAACACATTTCTAAAACTCCAGGTAATTCAAAAATTTTTTTCAATTGAAATTCTAGAGGCAAAAAGCAGCAACTAAAAATTTCTTTATTAAAACCCGGAGTTCCTTGCTTTATTCTTTCACAAATTTTATTTGAAATTGTGATACACATAGAATCCTTATAAAGCTGTTTTTCTTTTAATATTTAAAAAAATTTATATTCTGTCGAAATATCAACGAATTCAATGAATTCAGAAAATGCTCAGTTTGATAATGTTGTATTAAAATTTTTATAAGTGATATTTTTTTGTTACAAAAAAAGCAAACCAACATTATTATAATTATATATGTTTTAAATATTTAAGTAATTGGTAAGTACCATGTGTATTGGCGTCAGCGGTAAGTTTAATTTCGTAGAAATTTTTTTTTTTTTGATAAATTTTATTATTTATTGAATCTTCAATTATATATTAAATTATCAATTTCATTAAAGATTTTTCAAATCTTAAATCTAAAAAATATTAAATATATGTTTAGCCAATACTAAACAAAATTTTTAATTTCAACGGTTGATTTTTGTTGATTTACATCTCTCGTGTACGGCTGAGAGAAAGAGTATCCCTCCTCCTCAGCCGGGTGTGACCTCTATAATGTAGAATATTGCGCGCAAGTGGATTTGGGTGCAGCTCAAGTTTTTTTACATATTTTTTCGCGTGTTTTGAAAATACTGTCTTCACCAAGTTAACGTTTAGATCTTTACGAATTCGATGATTTCTGACATACCAGGGGGCTGCTGTAATTGCACGTAGTACTTTATTTTGTCGCCTTTGAATTTTTTCTACACTCGATGCTGAGGCAGTGCCCCATAACTGGATTCCATAGGACCATATTGGTTTCAGGATCGCGTTGTATAAGAGAAGTTTGCAGTCTAGGCTTACTATAGAATTCCTTCCAATAAGCCAATTCATTTGGGCAGCTTTTAATTTCATTTGTGTCAACTAATTTCGTAGAAATATTCTTGTATAAAAAGCCAAGGGCCTCTACAAACTTTTGGATATTCTAAGGATAAAGTATTTGTTATTTTAAAGCAAACATCTAGGCTTTGTAAAAAAGAATCAACCTGTAAAAGTGTTTTATCGAAGTATATACTCGTATAAAAAGTTTCTAAATTGTCTATACTATGACCTACTACTATTATAAAAGGTTGCACAGTTAATCCTTTATTATAATATTTATCTCTAAGGTCAGTTATTACCTTTTCGTAATTATTAATTGTTGTCAGATGAATTGCAAAGCTTTCATTCGCAACAGGTATGAAAATCTTTTGCAAGTTTTTGCCATCTTTGTTCGAAAAACATGCTGTTGGTAAAATAACTGAATTTAATAATGTAGCATATACAAAATCCAGAGAATCTGCAAATAAGTATGTAAATAAAAGTAAAAAAAATGAAAAATAAAAGAAAACCATTAAAAATATATAAAGTATTTACTTTGATTTTTGATATCATTGCAACGTGCAAGAATTTCTTTGGACTTGAGATCTTTAATGTGGATGTTATAAAAAATTTTAATTATTTTCATAAATTCATTCCACTTGCTGAAAAGAAGATGGCTCTTATTTGGATACAACAGATCCAAATCTATGTTAATCTGAAATATAAAAAGTATATTTTTAGAAAGTATATAAGTATAAATTAAAAAAATTTTAAATTAAAATTAAATTTTTTTTAAATAACTTACCAGTTCAACGGATCTTGCGTCAGAATATAGTGGCCAGTTGTTTAAAAATTCAAAATTGTCATTTGAAGTCTTAAGTTCTTTTTGTCTCAGTAAAAATGTTCGTTTCCATTGGTCTTTAACATCATGCCAATTGGAAATATTTCTTGAAAGAGATGTTTTCAATGCCGACAAAACAGTTTCATCAAATTCAGAATTCAACACAGAGAAATCTGACACTTCTACATTGTTTTCACATTTCAACAACCGTGCTCGTTTTGCTTTTTGGTTGCAGTATTTGTCCCAAAGCTTATTATAATTTATAGTATGTATTTAAAAACAACTTACAGCACCTTATCGACCTGACGCGACACTTGCAAAAATTATACTAAAATTATTATGTATGTATTTGATTTTTCTTTTGCTCATGCAAAACAAGGGAATTTTTTGTATTCAAACAACACTCAGCATTTATGTACATGTTTATGTGCAATTACAGAAAAATATTCTACATGATGTCTGCTTGTAAAGTTATTTTTTCGCTCACAAACGCATGCACAAGAAAGACTGTATGGTTGTGTATGCATGTGTATAAGTATGCTTGTACATAGTGTGTGCCTAGCAACTGCAAAAATATCAACGTTTTCTTGATTTTGTTGAACTGATTAAGTATGTTATAAATGTTATCCATTTTTGGAAAAATTGTTTTGAACTCCGTGGTGTCAAGTTAATATAATGCAAAATTTAATCCACAATTAATGACCCACCTCAATAACAACACAGGTTTTTCCGGAAGCTTTTCGGGAAATTACTTTATTCCCATCTTCAAGCGGCAAGCTTAAAAAAGTTTTATTTTACATTTATGTATGTATAATTAAATATCAATGATTAAAAAATTAATAAAACTTCATTAACAAAATTTTTAACAAGACAGAAAATACAAAACTTTTACAAAAAATATAAATATAATTTCTAAAACAGTGTTATAACTGGTCGAAATTACGAGATTGGTGTTATAGTTGGTCTTCTTCAACATAATTTAATTAATGTTGATAGTAATGGCCCGTTGTCGGAATTCATCATTGGTTTTTGTTTTTTTATTTCTATGCTTTCATAGGCATCCAAATGTTGTGGATTTTGAACATATTTGATTAATTTTAGATTTGATTCATCAAAAGAGTGGTTATTGTTGATCATGTGTTTAGCTACAGAGGAATTTTTCTGATTCTTCTCAAAGGATTTAGTATGTTCTTTAAACCTTATACCAATTGATCGTTTGGTTTGTCCTATATAGATCTCATTACAATTTTTGCAGCTAATTGAATAAATCCCTGGTTTATCTTTATATTCAATTTTATATTTTGTATTTCCAAGTAAGTTTTTGAGTTTTCTATCATTATTAAAAGCCGTTGTAACATTGTGTTTTTTGAATATGTTATTAAGTTTATATGAAATCTTACCCCAGTATGAGAACTTTCTATATTTTATGTTTTCATTTTTGTTCTCTTTCAATAGCGTTGTTTTTGATTCTAAATTTGTCTTTCGGCTATGTTTTCTAATCAACTGATCAATAATAGATTCTTTGTAGCCATTTATTTTTGCTAATCTTTTGATGGTCTTAACTTCAGAAATGAAATTTGAAGCGTTAAGTGGTAGTTTACAAAGTCTATATGTCATACTATTAAAAGCAGCTATTTTGTGTTGGTATGATGTGTTAGAATTGGCTGGAATATATCTTTCTGTTGATGATGGTTTTCTATATACTGAGATTTCAATTTTGTTTTCTTTTCTCGTTAATAAAAGATCAAGAAAAGGAAGTCTATTGTTCTTTTCTTTCTCAATAGTGAACTTGATTGTTCTACATATGTTGTTTATTCTTTGAAAAAGTCTCTCTATTTTATCTTTTTTTATTATGACTAAAACGTCATCGACATATCTTCGCCAATATTTGGGAAAGTAATCAATGTCTTTCATTCTTTTTTTTTTTTTTTTAATCATTGATATTTAATTATACATACATAAATGTAAAATAAAACTTTTTTAAGCTTGCCGCTTGAAGATGGGAATAAAGTAATTTCCCGAAAAGCTTCCGGAAAAACCTGTGTTGTTATTGAGGTGGGTCATTAATTGTGGATTAAATTTTGCATTATATTAACTTGACACCACGGAGTTCAAAACAATTTTTCCAAAAATGGATAACATTTATAATAAAAAGACAACAAAGTCCCTTTTGAACAATTTCACAAACTTAAGAAAGAAAATTGCAACATTAAAAGAAGACATAAAATTCATTAAAGATTGCAGAAAATACAAGCTTACACCAAATTTTATAAAAGTGAGTTGCAGTGTTGATAACAAAGCCACCAGAATAGTAATAAAAAGTGCTGAAAAACATTGGTTAAACTTAAATCTTAAACATCTCTACTCTAAATTATCATCTGTAGAACTTGAAACATACTCCTGTCATCTATATTTGTTATCTTTGTTTAAACATCCAGTAGATTATCAACTTTTTGAAATATTTTTAACTAAACACGACTTAATAATAAAGAAAATGATATTAATAAAACAACTGAATCATAAGAAAAAACTAACAGAATTAATAGATAAAAAAACCAAAATTAATAGCACCTAAAGTTCAAAAAGTTAAAGGATATGTCAATAACAAATCTAATGTAGTATTATCAGACAAAGAAATGGATCTGCTCAACTTAGGAATAAATTATGTCCCTGAACCTATAAGTTTCAACATTGAAACAACCATAGCAGAAATTGAAAGTAACATCAGAGATTTTCAACAAGAAGAAAAAGAAGAAATTAGGAGAGAAATTTTTCCACTTCTAAAAAAACAACAACACCAAGAAAAATGTAGCTTCAAGAAACGAGATGAAATTTCAACAATAATAAATCTGAAAAAAAGGGACCTATACTACATGAAAGCTGACAAAGGTAACTCAATGGTCATAGCTGATAAACAACAATACCAAATGGACATCAAGAAGATAGTAGAAGGAGACGGTTTTCAAGAAGTTAAATTAAAGAATCCTCTTTTGAAGATGAGTAAGGATGTAAATTTAAGTCTTAAGAACTGTGAAGAAATTTTAGGTTTACCAAAGTTTCGTTTAATTGACACAAACCCAAAAATACCTTGTATATATGCCTTATATAAAACCCATAAAACAGGAATGCGACCAATTATTGCTAACACCAACAGCCCAACAACTAAAATAGCCAAATATTTAGTAAGTGTTTTTGCATCATTAAAGCAACCAAATGGATTTTATGTTAAAAATAGTTATGAAATATCTGAAGAATTAAAATGTCTAGAAATAATGGACGATGAAAAGCTGATATCTTTAGACGTAACTGCTTTATACCCGAACGTACCAATCCCTGAAGCAATTGATTTATTAGAAATCTGGTTAAAAAATCAAGAATCACTTGCTGAAAATAAGAGACAATACCTAGTGAAGTTGACTAAATTATGTATGGAACAGAACATATTCCAATTCAGACATAAATACTATCGTCAAACATTTGGAACTTCAATGGGAAACCCACTCTCTTGTTTTATTGCAAATTTGTTCATGGCCCATTTAGAGTGGCAACTGAAAGACATTGATTACTTTCCCAAATATTGGCGAAGATATGTCGATGACGTTTTAGTCATAATAAAAAAAGATAAAATAGAGAGACTTTTTCAAAGAATAAACAACATATGTAGAACAATCAAGTTCACTATTGAGAAAGAAAAGAACAATAGACTTCCTTTTCTTGATCTTTTATTAACGAGAAAAGAAAACAAAATTGAAATCTCAGTATATAGAAAACCATCATCAACAGAAAGATATATTCCAGCCAATTCTAACACATCATACCAACACAAAATAGCTGCTTTTAATAGTATGACATATAGACTTTGTAAACTACCACTTAACGCTTCAAATTTCATTTCTGAAGTTAAGACCATCAAAAGATTAGCAAAAATAAATGGCTACGAAGAATCTATTATTGATCAGTTGATTAGAAAACATAGCCGAAAGATAAATTTAGAATCAAAAACAACGCTATTGAAAGAGAACAAAAATGAAAACATAAAATATAGAAAGTTCTCATACTGGGGTAAGATTTCATATAAACTTAATAACATATTCAAAAAACACAATGTTACAACGGCTTTTAATAATGATAGAAAACTCAAAAACTTACTTGGAAATACAAAATATAAAATTGAATATAAAGATAAACCAGGGATTTATTCAATTAGCTGCAAAAATTGTAATGAGATCTATATAGGACAAACCAAACGATCAATTGGTATAAGGTTTAAAGAACATACTAAATCCTTTGAGAAGAATCAGAAAAATTCCTCTGTAGCTAAACACATGATCAACAATAACCACTCTTTTGATGAATCAAATCTAAAATTAATCAAATATGTTCAAAATCCACAACATTTGGATGCCTATGAAAGCATAGAAATAAAAAAACAAAAACCAATGATGAATTCCGACAACGGGCCATTACTATCAACATTAATTAAATTATGTTGAAGAAGACCAACTATAACACCAATCTCGTAATTTCGACCAGTTATAACACTGTTTTAGAAATTATATTTATATTTTTTGTAAAAGTTTTGTATTTTCTGTCTTTTGTTAAAAATTTTGTTAATGAAGTTTTATTAATTTTTTAATCATTGATATTTAATTATACATACATAAATGTAAAATAAAACTTTTTTAAGCTTGCCGCTTGAAGATGGGAATAAAGTAATTTCCCGAAAAGCTTCCGGAAAAACCTGTGTTGTTTTTGAGGTGGGTCATTAATTGTGGATTAAATTTTGCATTATATGATTAAGTATGCATCAATGTTGTTTTAACATGAAAAAATTTTAAAATTAAAATAAAGTGAGACTTCGCTTATTTAACATTGTGGAATGTTGTTTTTACTGCGAAAAATTTTGAATCAATGTTAATTTTGAATTGGGCCATTATTTTTGTAGAAATTTTACATGATTTCAGTCAACATTTTTCCATGTTAATTTTACATTTGATTTTTTTCTGTGTGTAGTTTTGCTTAGGGATAGTGTAATTTAACATGGTTTTTATAATGCAAAATAAAATTAATTATTCTACAAAAAAGTATAAAAAGTGTGAACCCTTAATTAAAAATATATTGGAATTAAAAGAAATAAATTACTAGTATATTTTTTGGTTCAGTTATCTTCGATAAATGTAAACGTAGCTTTATGTAATTTAGGAAATAACTTTTTAACAATTTTTTAAAATATCAAGATTGGCATAGCACAGTCCGATAGAGCATAAAAAACTATAAGGGAACGTAAATTTATATTTTCGCTAAGGTCAAAAAAGTTCTCACACCAACCGCGACGAAGTTTTGAAAATTTTTAATTTTCTTTTTGGTTAAGAAAAATTAATAATAAGTTTATTTAAAACAAAAAATAGATCAAGTATGAAATTTCATTAATATTTAGAGATTGTAAGAGATTTCTCCGCAAACCAAAATGTATCTTTAACGTTTTTTAACAAAAAAAAAAATAAAAATTAATAAAAAAACACCGTATAAAATTATGAATATTCAATATTGCATTTAGTTTGGAAAAACCAATTGGTGCGTGACCTTTTTTGAGAAAAATTACTAAAGATTGTGATTTTCGTGGTTACTAGGACATGGTTGACCTCATGGTACTATGCCAAAAAATTGGTTAGGGGCTGTGCACGTAACGCTCCAGGGGGAGATTGATTTGTTACGGATTGGAAATTTTGCACTTAAAAATTAGTAAAAAGCGTTACGAAGGGGGTATAAAATCTCTGAAAACAGCGTTACGTAATATATACACAGCCCCTTATACCCCTAATGTACATATGTACATACATACTTAGTACTTTTAAAAAATGTACTACTCACGAATATCTTTTACAAATTTCCTTTGGAATCTCTCTGAATCAAAATCCTCCACTTTCCCACAACAAAACATTATACATTTAAGTTACTTGTGTATTTTTAAATTTGCGCTTAAAATTTTGAATTGGGCCATTATTTTTGTAGAAATTTTACATGATTTCAGTCAACATTTTTCCATGTTAATTTTACATTTGATTTTTTTCTGTGTGTAGTTTTGCTTAGGGATAGTGTAATTTAACATGGTTTTTATAATGCAAAATAAAATTAATTATTCTACAAAAAAGTATAAAAAGTGTGAACCCTTAATTAAAAATATATTGGAATTAAAAGAAATAAATTACTAGTATATTTTTTGGTTCAGTTATCTTCGATAAATGTAAACGTAGCTTTATGTAATTTAGGAAATAACTTTTTAACAATTTTTTAAAATATCAAGATTGGCATAGCACAGTCCGATAGAGCATAAAAAACTATAAGGGAACGTAAATTTATATTTTCGCTAAGGTCAAAAAAGTTCTCACACCAACCGCGATGAAGTTTTGAAAATTTTTAATTTTCTTTTTGGTTAAGAAAAATTAATAATAAGTTTATTTAAAACAAAAAATAGATCAAGTATGAAATTTCATTAATATTTAGAGATTGTAAGAGATTTCTCCGCAAACCAAAATGTATCTTTAACGTTTTTTAACAAAAAAAAAAATAAAAATTAATAAAAAAACACCGTATAAAATTATGAATATTCAATATTGCATTTAGTTTAGAAAAACCAATTGGTGCGTGACCTTTTTTGAGAAAAATTACTAAAGATTGTGATTTTCGTGGTTACTAGGACATGGTTGACCTCATGGTACTATGCCAAAAAATTGGTTAGGGGCTGTGCACGTAACGCTCCAGGGGGAGATTGATTTGTTACGGATTGGAAATTTTGCACTTAAAAATTAGTAAAAAGCGTTACGAAGGGGGTATAAAATCTCTGAAAACAGCGTTACGTAATATATACACAGCCCCTTATACCCCTAATGTACATATGTACATACATACTTAGTACTTTTAAGAAATGTACTACTCACGAATATCTTTTACAAATTTCCTTTGGAATCTCTCTGAATCAAAATCCTCCACTTTCCCACAACAAAACATTATACATTTAAGTTACTTGTGTATTTTTAAATTTGCGCTTAAAATGTTTTAACTTAATTTTGACATTTGTATAAAAAAATGCAAAGTGCTGCCAAGTTTTAACGTATAAAATATCGCTTAAAATTATTAACACAACTCTGCAGGCCTTCCGTACGTACTACATAATACGATTTTCCTTTCGATACGGAAATTCCTTTCGAAAGCATTTTCGATTCGAACCGGAATACATAATAACCCCCCAGAACTTTCACGTTCCTCATGTTGTACGTTCAACAAATAGTTGGTCTGAAACGATACCAGAGACCAAAAAGAGACTGTTGTAGCTACAACTATGAAGTTCCTGAATGTTGTTTAAAACTTATTGGCATAAGCGACGTCTATGACCAAAAAAACAATGATGTTGAGGAGGATGATCTCATTTTATAATTAAAAAGTTCCTACATATGTATTTAGTTTTTGATTTGTTGTACCTGAAGAATAATGTTTTTGTTGAATACTTTTTTTGTTTAATTTCTTTTTTATTTACTTAAAATCTCTTAGATTAATTTTTGCTTTAAACGTTTGAATAACTTTGTAATAATTTTTCTTTTTAAATAAAATATTAATATAATTTATTTGTGGCAAATCTTTTAAATATTAAATAAAATAAGTTTTAGAATTCTTTTGATAGCGATGACTTTAATTTCCGTCATATTATCGATAACACGGCAACGTCAAGACAATACTTTTAGTTAATCCCGATATGGCATTGTGTTGATGTCGACGGCATTCAAATGTGACGATGACTATAGAATTGTGTTGACGTCGACATTCATAAGAAGGGTGATTCTATTTCCAAAAATTATTGAAAAATGTATTCCTAATAAATATACATCCACATAACGAATTTTATAAATTTAACCAAATACTTTTTTTAAATAGGATCCACAGCAAAGACCAACTACTGAAGCGCTTTTGCAGCATGCTTTTATTAATCGTGAAATCGACTGTAAACCTGTAAAGGATCTTTTATTGGAGTATAGAGCTGAAGTGGTTGAAGAAGTTGTTGATGACGAGCCAGAGGTAAATATTTGCACAATTTTATATATATTTTTTAATGTTCATGGTACATTGCATAGTAATTTGAGCTTCTTTCTAGATCAAAATTAATTTCAGCCAAAGTTTTGGGCCGATATCGGTGAAATTTGGAATTTAATAGTATTTCTTGAGCGCGCTCATCTGATCTTTTTGATTTTTTTTAATAGGGTTGCTACGCTTTAAAAAAAATAAAAAACTCTAAAACGAACGCATACATTTTTATATACTAAAATACGCTAGGGGCTAATAAAATAGCGTATAAGCCATGTATTTTCTATAAATAATGTTATTTTTTTTAAGGTCACTGGCTAAATTTATTACCTGTATTTGTTATGCAGTCAAAACTTGATAATCCGGATAATTGATTGCAGATTAGAGTTGTCAACCGATTAAGAATAATTCGATTAATCGATCAAAAAAAAAACGAAACTCTTATTCGAATAATTTTAAAATGCCGATTTTCGAATAACGAATAAATCGATTAATTAATGTCAATTAATCGAACAACTTTTTTTAGTTTAAAATGCATACGTCAAAAATGTTTAAATTTGTTTGTATGATATGAAACAAAGCGAGTACTTTATATCAACCAAATACATATTTGGGGTATTCACACTGTAGTCATAAGTCATAAAATAATAGCACACCAAAATATGAGAACTGTGAACACCCCGTCATAAATTAGTGTGCTATGTCATAATTGTGCCAGCTGATAAACATTTAACAACGTTCCATTTTTAGTCGGATTAGTGCGCATACGTTTGAATTTGGGCTTATACGGGTATGTAAATGTTTTTTAATTCAGTCCGACTTGTTAATAAAGAAAACAATAAATTTCCTGTAAATCTTCTAAAATGTCCTTTATCAATAAAAATTTTCAAATTGTTTTTATCTATCTATACGAACTAGCTGAAATAAATATAATAAAAAGTAACTGAATTTCAGCTACTCGACTAAGGTTTCTACTGTTATTTTATGACAAACCATAAACATACCTAAAAAAGTCTAATTATTATATGACTTTTTTGCATGAAGCACAACAACAATTTATTTAAACTATTGTAAAATAATAAGACATTATGACAATATGACTGATATGACTACAGTGTGAACACCCCAATTATTTTGGATGTTTGCAGTTGTTGTCGAACTGCGCATACCTACATAGTAGTCGTGCTATGTTTTAAATGAAACGTTAAAAAATTTTCAAGAATGGGGTTTTTTCACTCTCAGGTGAATAAATTAGAAATACACTAAAGCCAAAAAATTCAGCTCGGTTTGGAAGTATTTTACCAAGAACAAAAATGAAAAAAAAAAAACAAAGTCACATGTAACCAGTGTCCTAAAGTATACAAAATTGTTGGATCAACAACAAAAAAATTAATAATTCTTTTGCAATAGATTTACGAAAACGTATTAAAATAAGAATAAATGAGGGACGTATAAAATTTTTAAATACGTTAATAATATTTTTTAAATTCTGGAAATTTTCCGAGCAATGAAAATTTTTTAAAATATTCTTAAAAAAGTGAAACTAAAGAATAAATTATACTCCAGATTATTTTCTGTTGAAAGTAACCACAATAATTCAGATGAAAGTACATAATGATAAAGAAGATGTTACTAGTAATGAAATTAACAATCTTTTATATGAATTAAATAATTATAATTAAGTTGTGATTTTTTTTTTTTATTTGAACTGAGTGATATTTAATCAAAGAAATTTTTAATTTTTAGGCTTAAGTTCGTTTTCTCTAAATATAATTTTGTATTAAATTAAATTATTATTTAAATTAGAAAGAAAAATCTAGTGGCTCTTAATACTTGAACAGACAAAGAAAAATTAGACTGCGCGGAGGGTTGATGTTTCGAGACTAACCACAGTCTCATCATCAGAGTTGTGTACCGCTTAGACCTCACTGCCACCACGGCAGCTGCAATCACATTAGTTAAAAATCCTCTATCATTAATTGAATCTGCTGAATTACATTAAAAATTTCTGTGATTATATAATTATATTAAAACCATTAAAAATTCAAAATATAAAAAGACTTCAGCGATATATTAGACGATATGGTATATTTGAAAAAATGTAAAAAAAGAACAGAAAAATTAGATAAACTATTTTATGCTCTTCTCACAATATCACCTACCTCGACAATTAGCGAAAGATTTATTTCAAAAACCAAAACCAAAAATCGTTTGAAAGCTAAAAAATTTAGTAAAATTTTATTTGTAAAAGATTATTTCTTAAGAACAACCCAAATAATCTGATTTCCAAAAAAAAAAATCATTTGATATTTTTTGACTGAATGAAGCATGTTTATTTGAATTAATAGTTTTATGTATTTTTTTGTTAATAAAAATATTAACTATTTTATTTTTAAGTTTTTTGTATGAAATGTTTATTTTTTGTCAATAAATTTTTTAAATCATTTTTTATTCGTTGTTCTTATCGATTAATCGAAAAATTTATCAGCTTTAATCGTTTGATGGAACGAACAAAATCAATTATTTGAATTATTCGAAGAAAATTGAAAGGCGAATAATTGATAACTCTATTGCAGATCCTATTTCGTATTTTTAAATTATCCCGATTACCGAATTAAAATGTTAAAACATTGTTTTTGCATTACTTGTAACTCTGTTTCATGGCACTTACTTTTCGCTAAATTCTCTGCATCTCTCCTCCTTGATATTTCAGATTTCTCTGAATACTCTTTTCTTGGACGCAGTTGATGTAGACGTACAACTTAGGTTGTGAAATAAAGGTACGTGGTAGGCAATTTTCCTTTTGCTTGAAAAAATCGTTAATTTTTCCGTGGGCTTTGTTCCACCTTAACGATAAATTTTTACAGAAAGTTGTACCTTTTGCTTCAACAGATCCAAATCTTTTTTTTCAAATATAACTTAAATCAGTTTTACTGATAATAAAATTGTAATCAGCTTCAGTTTTTTCCTTTTTACAAATCCAAACATTAAAAAGTTCAATATATTCAAGCTGAGGCTGTCTGAAACAAAGTGATAGAAATAAAAAACCGAAACGGAAAATAAAACAAAATGAATTCAGAAATATTTTGTTAACAATTTTCATCAAAGAAAAACACGGCAGTCCACGCCCAACATTATCGAAAGTTTATGGGAAGCTTACGGTTATGGAAAAGTTTATTTATTTCAAGTTAAGTTAGAATTACACATTTTGTTAACAAAGGTAATAACGTCCACCGAAATATTATGGGCTTTTTTTTTTAATTTCTTATGATCCCCTCTTTTCTCCATAGTATACACGCATTTGTCTAATATCTGAAAAAACAAAGTTTTAATATATATAAAAATTACACTTGTTATGTTGCACTGAGCACGTTGCTTATAACTGCCAAATTCGACAACCCATAAATCAGATTCTGTATGGTTGTTACTAAAACCAAGTATGTAGTTATTTGCTTTGATATATTCTTAAGCGAATGTCATTAATAATATTATTATTGTAAGCGCAAAAGATTATTTGCACATAAGCCCAACAAATAATATAGTTATTATAAGGTCTCAAATCAGTTTTTTTTTTCGTTTACAATTATTATATTAATCGGTTGACATGCAGAATCTTAGAATCTCTTGAAACTCTTGGAACATACATTTATTGTTCATTGGATTTTTCTAATCTATAGACTGATCCAGTAACTGTTAGCGATTTGATAATAGATAATTTTGTCTACAAATATTCTTACGTGCAATAACCAGCATTTTCTGTATAGTGAAGATAGTAACTGAAATTGGGAGTGAAATTTAATATTTATTTCTTGAAATATAAGAAAAAGAAAATTTAAGTGGTATACTATAAATAAATACATACAGAACCAATAGTTTTTTTTTTTTTTTTTTATAATTTTATTATTTATTGAATCTTCAATTATAGATTAAATTATCAATAAGTTTTTCAAATCTTAAATCTAAAAATATTAAATATAAGTTTAGCCAATGCTAAACAAAATTTTTAATTACAACGGTTAATTTTTTTTGTTTTACATCTCTCGTGAACGGCTGAGAAAAAGAGTATCCCTTCTTTTCAGCCGGATATGGCCTCTATAATGAAGAATATTGCGCGAGCTATATGTGGGTGGACTCCCGGGCTTTTCAACGCTGAAAACAAACTCAATTTTATTTTCACATATTGATCTTAAAGTAACTTAACTTAACAAAAAAAAATGAAATACAATAAAAGAAATAAAAGTAAAAGTACATTCTACAATTCTTAAGAATTTGAGTAAACACAATTTAATTGATTTAGAGTTATCGAGAATTTGAATAAACAAAAATTAGCTGACCTAAAATTAATTGCTTACTATGTTTATGTTGCAATTGATATTGGACATTTAAGTGGAGTTAAAGTGGTTTTAGGAATTCTTGGAATTTGGTGAGGCTATGTTTATTAATGATTGATATTGGTATGAACTAAAGTGTGTGCTATTAAATAATATGTTGCTCCTCAGCATTATGCTCTTCGTGGTTTTGGTGGTGGTAGTGTAGTAGTGGTTGTTGTTGTTGGTGTAGTGGGTGTCGTAACTCGCGCAAGTGGATTTGGGTGAAACTGAAGTTTTCTTAATATATTTTTTCGCGTGTTTTGAAAATACTGTCTTCACCAAGGGAACGTCTAGATCTTTATGAATTCGATGGTTTCTGACATACCAGGGGGCTGCTGTTATTGTACGTAGCATTATATTCTGTCGCCTTTGAATTCTATCGACATTCCATGCTGAGGCAGTGCCCCATAACTGGATTCCATAGGACCATATTGGTTGCAGGATCGCGTTGTATAATAGAAGTTTGCAGTCTAAGCTTAGTATAGAAATTCTTCCAATAAGCCAATTCATTTGGGCTGCTTTTAATTTTATTTGTGTTAACTTTGCGTCTATATGCGATTTCCATGTTAAACGACGATCTAGACGAACGCCTAAATATTTTACTACAGTGTGTTGCGGTATAGTCTCGGTGTTAATTTTTATAGGCGGGCATGTTTCCCTGCGCAACGTAAAATTGACGTGTATACATTTCTGCTCGTAAACTTTTATACGCCATTGCTTGAGCCATTTTTCCAGTTTTGATATATATCCTTGTAAGTAGCGGGAAGCTTCTACAGGACTTTCATGAACGCTTAGAAAAGCTGTATCATCAGCAAATGTTGACGTGTGAATGTCAGAGGCATACTTATATTAAGTAAAGTAATGGACCGAAGATACTGCCTTGAGGGACTCCGGCTTCAATCGACTGCGGAGGGCTTAAAAAATTGCCTTCCCTGACTACAAATTTTCGTTCAATTAGGTAGCTTATTAAAAACCTAGCAATGTTTGCGGGTAGATTTTGCGTTAATTTATGTATAAGACCTTCGTGCCATACTTTATCGAAAGCTTGAGAAACATCTATAAAGAGCGCAGAGCAATATTTCTTTTTTCAAATTTGTCTCTAACAACGTTCACAAGTCTGTGAGTTTGTTCAATTGTGCTATGTTGTCTGCGAAAACCGAATTAATGATCTGGAATGCATGCACTTCTAGTCACTATAGGCATAAGCTTGCTCATATACAGCTTTTCAAATAGTTTTGAAATGTTGGGCAATAAACAAATAGGCTTATATGATTCAACCTTCGTATAATCCTTGTCGGACTTTGGTATCACAGTAATCATCGACACCTTCCATTTTGTTGGATAGTGATCTAGGCGTCGAATACTATTAAAAATTAATTAACTCTTTTTGCAATATAAGGCAGTTCTTGAAGCATTTGTTGCTTATTTGTCGACTCCTGGGGCTAAGACTAGTAATGGCCTTTTCAATCTCCATAATGTTAAATCTTAGCGGAATTTCTGGTAAAGAGACGACTGGTTGCAGTTCAACAATATCAGCAGAAATATTTGGAGTAAATACTTTTTCTAAGTGTTAACAAAAAGAGCACATTTTTCAGCATCAGTTCTTGCCCATTTGAAGCCCGTAATGGACGTTTGCATATCACCGGCCTTTTAAGTCCTCTGGCTGCACGCCACAGCGAATAATCTGTTTGTGGTGTTGCATCTAGTTCTTGAAGAAATTTTTGAAGGGAAGCTGTTTTTTGTGTTTGCAAAACTTTTCTAAGCTGCTTGGTACGGAGTGTACCAAGCCTTAATTTTAGCTAAGTCGATCTGTAGCGTTGCCATTCTCAGCTTGGCAGCTTGTTTAACGTGTGCTTTAAACAACCTGACAGAATCGTCTATGTCAGAAGGTGTTCTCAGCGGCATTCTTTCCGAGCAAACAGCACTCAAATATTTTTGTATATCAGCCAGTTAATACGTGCAGATGTCATCGGTAAATCATATGTTGGTGTTGCAGTTTTGTGGGAGTAAATAGTGACAATTGTAGGCGAGTGGTCTGAAAATAAATCCAAAGATGCTTCAACTTCAATCATCTCGCTGGGCATACCTTTCGCTATTCCAAAGTCAATAACATCAGGAATTTTTTCCGATCTGAGATGAGAATGATAAGATTATAAAAATCTTGAAAAAAAATTTATTGAATATTTAACGTATGCGAGTAAACACGAGCGTCCTTATGAAGCGCTATTATTTGGTCTTGATAAAATGGACCCTAATAAGCTTAACTTATTGATATTGGCCTCAAATGCGTAATATTAGACTCGTACGAAAAAAGGGACAGTTCTACCAAGACCGAATCATTTATGTTGTGTATTTCAAACGCTCAACAATAACAGTTAGTGTACTTAAAAAACAATATCCAAATATACTCTACGTAAGAGTTAGTTGGGACTACCAACGCGCTCGAAGAAAGAAAATTACACCATGCTATAATTGTCAGATGTTTGGCCATGATGGAGCCTTGCGATGTAAAGTAACAACCTTTTGTGCTAAATGTGCTGGGAGCCATAGAAAAGAGGAATGTAAAGCTGAAACATTTAAATGTGCCAAATGCAAGGAGGAACATAAATCCAATTCACCACAATGTCGCAGTACACAAAGTTATCCACAGATAAAGAAACCTTTCTCAAATCAAAAAATTAACTCTCGTAGACCAGTACTAAATCTGTCAAACTACGATGAGAATTACCCTAATCTCCTACATCAGCAAACTAATCGAGCACCAAGTAATTAGAACCAAAAAAAAATTTTACAACAACACAGCATGGCTACCAACGAAATATGTACATAAGTATTTAGATATTGCTAACCCGCCACAAATAAATAAAATTTAAAACATAAATACTTGAGTACATCCTCAAATAAATGTAAAATTTCTTTATATTTTTAAACGTTTTTAAATGCAAACCCTTAAATATCTCGACTTAAAAACAAAGTGACTTATGCCACTTTCAAAATAAACGGCTCATACATATCGCTCCTTTATTGCAACATAGTCATATCTCAAAAAACAAAATTTTTCAGTTACTGACGAAAAAGAGTTTCTCAATACCTTCTTTATTTGTAAAAAAAATGGATAAACATATCTCTATCTAAACCCAAGCTATAACCGCTTACATGCTCAAGCCGTCCATATAAATGCCTACGCTTTGAAAACTTTAAATGCCTTTTGCCGCGTTTGAGTTTTTTTGAGATATGACTACGTTGCAATAAAGGAGCGATATATATATATATATATATATATATATATATATATATATATATATATATATATATATATGTATATATTTGCAAAATTTAATAATAATGAGATCTCACTAGTTAGATAAAATATATAATATATGTATTTCAATGCAAGCTACTTAAAATAGCTATTTAATTGATTCTTTTAAAATAATCTTTTAAAACCAAGATACAGTTCAAATGTTTTGAAGTATATCTATTTTTTTATTTTTTCTTTTGTTTTTATAAAACTTGAAATCGAAAATGCCCTTTTACTTAGCGTGCTTATTGGGTTTATAGAATACAAGGCATTAAGTAATTTTTCAATTCTTTCAGATCTCTTATGACACTTGTCTAAAAAAAATCAACCAAAATGTTTGCATTACGATTTACTCTCAATTACGTGCATATTTGCAATAAAAATAAGGAAAATATAAGCAATTGTACCTGTTTCAAATAACCGGTTAATCGTATAAAAGTAGCCGGTTTATTTGATATTCGAAAAATGCATATATTTAAAAAAACCCGGCTTCAGCGAAACCTAAAAAACCAGTTAAAAACGGCCGAAAAATATTCGATCGATCTCCCTAATGGGAACTCTTTCAAGTCTAATTCAAACAAAAGACTTATTAAAAACACACAGATAACTTCCAATCGAATTCTGGCTGCACCAACTTTCATCGAACTCTGGTGTTACAAATACAATTTTCATGTAAATACTACCACTGTCATTTTAATCCGCACAAAAACATAAATGTGAAAATAAGGCCAAGTTCCTATCCAAAAATTTTCGGCGTAAAAAGTACTGAGATCAAAATAAGGACCAAGTTCTTGATAGGTACAATTCCATCTCATTTCTAGGCACTAAAAAAAACCCTTCAAGGTTTTGTTATGGATAATTTCATTTGCAATTGGTCTCATCCAATTCCCATTTTGGTTGTTGCACTGTGTTATTAGCTATTCAATATTGTTATGTGTAAACAATTATTTGAATTTGACAACTGAAAAAATCACTTTTTAAAATGTAATATGTCTCTTAAGATTAATTTTTTTGAGTCGCATCTAGATTGTTTTCCGGAAAATCTTGGTGCTGTATCAGATGAACATGGTGAAAGGTTTCTCTAAGATATGTTACATATAGAAAAGCGTTATAATGGCAACCCATCAGAAGGAATGCTTGCAATTATGTTGGTCGATTTCGCGAGAAACTCCAACTGACGAAAAAAAAATAAATAAAAAAAGAAATGTTTACATAAAACTAAGCTACATTTTATTTTAACAATATTTCTGAAATAAAAATTATAATTTACTAACAATAAATTTGGGTTATTTTAAACAGGAAAATTACATTGGCTGTAAAAATTTGAGTTTTTGTATTGTAATTTAAAAACTATTTAATTGATGTATAAATCCAATGCAGCTGAAAAAATTTGATGAATTACAAAAAAAATTTTAAATCCAAGAACCATACAAAATACCCTTGTCCTTTATTTTCATTACCTGCCTGCAAAGATAACGCAATGTTATCGCTATATGTAAGCTTGACTGCACACATATTCGTTCAAAATTGGGTACCTGCGGTAAATTGAGAATAAAATCAGCATTTGTTAATCGATTTTCATGATTTATACCTTATTTTATTCTTGAGGTATTTAGCTCTCAGAAAAATGTGCAAAATATAAAATATTTGCGTTTTTTTTGTATTTTTTTATTGCATTTTTAAACTGAAAAAAAAAAGAATTTTGCAAAAAAAAAAAATTTGCCTCTTAAATTTTTTAATAATTCCAAAACGATAAAATATAGAAAAAAACTATTTTGAAGTAAAATAAATATAATATTGTTACGCAGCTTCTGGTGTTTTGCTTATGAAAATCGGATGAGTCGTTCTCGAGTTAGGCTGAAATATTTTTTTTTTTTTTTTTTTTTTTTTTTTGTGATAATTTTATTATTTATTGAATCTTTAATTATTAAAATTGAGTTTAGCCAATGCTAAACAAAATTTTTAATTTCAACGGTTAATTTATGTTGTTTTACATCTCTCGTGTACGGCTGAGAAAAAGAGTATCCCTCCTTTTCAGCCGGGTGTGGCCTCTATAATTTAAAATATTGCGCGCAAGTACATTTGGGTGCACCTCAAGTTTTTTTATATATTTTTTAGCGTTTATTGAAAATACTGTCTTCACCAACGGAACATCTAGGTCTTTATGAATCCGATGATTTCTGACATACCAGGGAGCTGCTGTAATTGTACGTAGAATTTTATTTTGTCGCCTTTGAATTTTTTCGACATTTGATGCTGAGGCAGTGCCCCATAACTGGATTCCATAGAACCATATTGGTTTCAGGATCGCGTTGTATAATAGTAGTTTACAGTCTAGGCTTAGTATAGAATTTCTTCCAATAAGCCAATTCATTTGGGCTGCTTTTAATTTCATTTGTGTTAACTTTGCGTCTATATGCGATTTCCATGTTAAACGACGATCAAGATGAACGCCTAGATATTTGACAACAGTGTGTTGCGGTATGGTCTCGGTGTTAATTTTTATAGGCGGGCATGTTTCCTTGCGCAACGTAAAAGTTACGTGCACACATTTCTGCTCGTTAACTTTAATACGCCATTGTTTGAGCCAATTTTGCAATTTGGATATATACCCTTGTAAATTGCGTGAAGCTTCTACAGGATTTTCGTGAACGCTTAGAAAAGCTGTATCGTCAGCAAATGTTGACGTGTGAATGTTACTGCTTAACGGTAAGTCAGAGGCATATATTAAATAAAGTAATGGACCGAAGATACTGCCTTGGGGAACTCCGGCTTCGATCGACTGCGGTGGGCTTAAGAAATTGCCTTCCCTAACTACAAATTTTCGTTCACTTAGGTAGCTTATTAAAAGCCTAACAATGTTTGCGGGTAGATTTTGCGTTAATTTATGTATAAGACCTTCGTGCCATACTTTATCGAAAGCTTGAGAAACATCTATAAAGAGCGCAGAGCAATATTTCTTCTTTTCGAAAGTGTCTCTGATAACATTCACAAGTCTGTGAGTTTGTTCAATTGTGCTATGTTGTCTGCGAAAACCGAATTAATGATCTGGAATGCATCCACTTCTAGTCACTATAGGCATCAGCTTGCTCATACACAGCTTTTCAAATAGTTTTGAAATGTTAGACAGTAAACTAATAGGCCGATAGGATTCAACCTTTGTATGATCCTTGCCGGGCTTTGGTATCATAGTAATTAGCGAAACCTTCCATTCTTTAGGATAGTGTTCTAGGCGTAGAATACTGTTAAAAATGAATAGTATTATTCTTTTTGCAGTGTAAGGCAATTCTTGAAGCATTTTGTTGCTTATTTTGTCGACACCTGGGGCTTTTTTGGTGTTAAGACTAGTGATGGCCTTTTCAATCTCCACAATGTTAAATCTTAACGGTATTTCTGGTAAAGAGATGACTGGTGGCAGTTCAACAATATCAGTAGAAATATTCGGTGTAAATACATTTTCTAAGTGCTTAACAAAAAGAGCACCTTTTTCAGCATCAGTTCTTTCCCAGTCACCATTCGAATCTCGTAACGGAGGTTTGCAAATCACTGGCCTTTTAAGTCCTCTAGCTGCACGCCATAGCGAATAATCTGTTTGTGGTGTTGCATCGAGTTCTTGAAGAAATTTTTGCAGCGAAGCTGTTTTTTGTGTTTGTAAAACTTTTCTGAGCTGTTTGGTGCATTCCTTTAGCCTTAACTTTAGCTGGGGGGATCTGTAACGTTGCCATTCTCGTCGCGCTCTCCGTTTTTCAGTCAATAGCCTTTCTATATCTACAGAAGAAATGTTGTTGAATCTTACTTGTTGATTTGGTTGATTTGAAGAAGCATTAAGAGCAGCTTGATTAACATGTGCTTCAAACAACCTAATAGAATTTTCTATGTCAGTAGGTGTTCTCAACAGCATATTTTCCGTGCAATGAGCACTCAAATATTTTTTGTATTTCAGCCAGTTAATACGTGCAGATGTCAGCGGTAAATCGCATGTTGATGTTGCAGTTGTGTGTGAGTAAATAGTGATAATAGTAGGCGAGTGATCTGAAGATAAATCCAATGATGCTTCAACTTCAATCATTTCGCTGGGCACACCTTTCATAACTCCAAAGTCGATAATATCAGGAATTTTTTGTCGATCCGTTGGCCAATATATTGGCTGACCACTTGAAACTACATTAAAGCCCATTTTTGAAATTGTGTCAAACAAAACACGACCCTTGGGACTGATTAAACGTGAACCCCAAAATGTGTGTTTAGCATTGTAGTCGCCAGCTGCTAGAAAACGGGACCCCAGTGTTGAATAAAATGCGGTATATTGACTCTCTGAAATTGAAAACCTGGGAGGAGAATAAACAGATGATATCACAAGTTTTTGATAAAAATTTTCAATGCAGATGTTTGTTGCTTGAAGGTAATCTTCACAAAATTCATTTAACAGGTAGTGTTTTATTCGCGTTTTTATTAGAATTCCCGAGCCACCACAAGCTCTACCTCGAGGATCCTTGGTGTCGTAGAAATTATATCCACTAATTCTAAAATAGCTTCGAGACGTCAAATGAGTTTCTGAGATAAGCATAACATCGATTTGTTTATCCAGAAGAAAATATTCTATTTCATTTTTATGTTGGCAGATGCCGTTTGCGTTCCAAAAACATATTTTCAAGTTCATGGTTTGCTTAATACAGCCTGCAACAAAGTAGACTGCATTTTCAACATTTCCTGCATCATACAGGACATGTTGAGAGTAAAAGTATTTACTGTTTGTATTAAGCTCTCAATTGAGGCTTCAATACGGCTAAAATTAGACCCTGGAGCTTCGCTTACTGGTACCGGTTTTTGCGCTGTATTGTGGTTACTTTTTAAAATGTTAGCGTATGAAAATTTATTATTAGGTTGTTGCTGAGCAATAGTAGCGTTTGATTTCAATACGTTGAGGTAACTGAGGGTAGCTTAAAAGTGTGATAGGCTGAGCGGGGATAATATTTTCTTTTTTGTGCGAGGAGCGTTTAAAAAACGAGTAAAGAGAGCAGCCTCTATAGTTGGCAGTGTGATTTCCGCCGCAATTGCCACATATTTTCGCCTTGGGATCACCTTTTGTTTTGTCACAGTTAGCGGTACTGTGTAGCTCACCACATACAACGCAGACTGTAGGCAACTTGCAATAAGTTTTCGTGTGCCCAAATTCTTGGCAGTTCAGGCATTGGATAGGTCCAGCTCTTTTATGTGGCTGCTCAACGGTAACTCTCCCGTGCAACAAATACTTTAGATCATAAATTGGATGGGATTCATTTTTTTTATCTTTATGTCACCTGGCTGTAACTCGACTCTAAATATTGGTTGGGGGATTTTTTCTCTATTTTTGATGTTTGAAACATTTTTCACCTTGAATCCACTATTTTCAAGGCCAGACTTGACCTCTTCTGGATCCACACTAGAGTCTATACCTTTTATTACAACGGTTAGACCTTTAGCACTCTTAAGCTGATATGTATAAAAATTTTTATTTTTAGTCTCAAAGTCTGAGACTATTTTTCTGTAATTATTTTCTTTAGATACCTGAATTTTTGTTTCATTAATTTTCCCACGCTTGATTGGAGTTACGTAAAACTCATTTTCTCCAATTAACGAGATAAGGCTTTTTACCAGAAAGCTGGAGTTCTGTTCTCTTAAATAAATCGGTGGTGGTTTACTCAAACTTGTATTAGTTGTGACTTCATCACCTTGTTCAGTTAAAATCGCGAAACGATTTTCGGAATTTTTTATATTTTTCCCATCTTTGGGAACTTTTGCCGTTGACGCAATTTGAGCAGATTTGGGACTTCTTCCCCTTTTTAACACAGTTATGTATCTATCCATACCTGTTTGAATTTTATTATCACTATTTTCACTTACTTTATCCATAATTTTATTCATTTTGTGCACGTTGGTCACCTGGGTATTTATTGTTTGTTTGTTTGCTTGTACAGCTAAGCTGACAAGTTTGCTAATAGGTGCAATTGTTGTTGTTTCTTGATCACTATTTAACATGTATGGAGAGCATGATCGCGCACGAATAGTTGTGTTTTGTGTAGAATTCAGGTTTGTGCTTATTTCAATTTTTTTATTGTCGTCATCAGAAACAAAAGTTAAATAAGCATTTCTACTGCTTGTGGGTTTATTGTTGTTGTTGTTGCCAGAAGATGAACTCATTTAGAGTTCTCTTGTTTTTTTCACTTATAAGAGTTTGTGTATGCAAATATTTATGTATACACAAGCAAAAAATAAATAAAATAAAACCAGTATAATAACTGTTTAATAAATGTTTTGTTTTTGTATTTTTTGTGACTTTAAATTTTTTATAATTTTAATATTCAGTTGCGACGATTATAAAACGCGTCTGTACACTGCGAGAGTTGAAACTGAATCGAGGCTGAAATATGTCTTCGTATCTGACTAATTTAGGGGAAAAAATTGCCACGCCCATAAAAAAACCCTACGTGGTGGAGAAAAACCGAAAAGGGATTTGATTTTAGCACATTAAAATCCATATATTCCACATATGTAGTTTTATTTAAACGAGGATTTTGCTGCTGAGCAGTGTTATTAGCCAATAGGAAAACAGTTTGCGTGACGTAATCTTTATTTCTATCAGTCTTGGCGCATACTACGTAATGAGATGAATAACCATCCACAACCACAAATCTGCAAATATGTACATAATTTGTTGTCGTTAGCATTATCGATATTTTTCTGTAAATAATTAATCAAAAACTCTTTCTGATTTTCGGTAGAGCGCTTGCCTCTAGTGGCTCGATTATGGATAGTAACCGAACTTCAGTTACGTTGCCGGCAACTGAAAATTTGTGGTTTCCAGAAAAGCACTAAATAGCAACTGAAACTGGAACTTCTCAGTTACCAGTTGCTATCCGTAATACAATTTCAGCAACTGACAACGCAACTATAGTTCAGTTGCCATCCATAATCGATCCATAGATGTTTTTGCCATTGCTTTAACATTTCTAAAAGGAAAGTTGTGGACATTTGTGTATACAATAATGTTCATAAAACAGGAATCAGCCATGCTGTGAAACTGTATAAAAAAAAGTATTTCATTCCATTTGTTTTTTTATTTTATATGTGTTTTATGTTTTATTTCTTTCACTGTGCGTCCGCAGTGAAAATGTTGAACAATTTTAATTTCAGAGTTTTACACAATTAAAATCGACCCCATGATTGTATTTGTCTGTACAATTATTGCCGGCTTTAGAAATTTCTTAAGAATAACAAATATTTTAATTAAGAAATTAAACTACTCCAACTAAATCTATTTGTTTAGAATAATACATCTTGACTTTTGTAAATTTTTTGTTTAATAGTTCATTTCTTACTCTCTTTACGCAGGAACCTCGGAATTCGGCGATTCCACTCGATATGTTCGATGATTCTGCATCTTTACAAAGTCAAGACATCGAAAAGTGTAAGTATGATATTTAAATTGAATATAACATTTAAAATTATTATAAATTAGATTTAACTGAATTTTTCCTGAAAAAGCCAACCAACGGTGTGGCGAAATATCGAAAAATTAAAATTAAAAACATTTTTTATATAAAAAACAAAAGACCTAAAGCGTTAAAAATTATACCATTAATACTTTTAATAACAATGAAACTTAATTTATTGTGGGGTATGTAACACAGAACAACAAAATAACAACCTTTAGGCAGCTATTTGTTTCTCATCGGTTAGCTGAAGACAACCACACCAGAGAGCTGCAGCAAGTGTTTAATTTTCGGGTATACTTAATTATGCACATTGATTTTTATGATCTAATCGTTTTTGTCCAAAAGCAAAAACACTTGCTTACGCACCCATCGTTTTAAACATTCAGTTTTATTCACTTGTTGTTTTATGCTAACATGAATGTTCTGACTGTGTCGTTTCGCATCAACTGATCGAAATGATTTACACTTGTTGATGAATTTTCTGCTTGTGCATAAAAAGCGAATGAGTATAAAATGCTTGTTGCAGCTCACTGAACCACACACGACATGTTTTTTAAATCTGACTTACCACCTTTATGCCTCAAGCGTAGTTCTGCAGAAGGTTTATAATATTAGGTCACAAACTTACATGTGCAACTACATCTAACAAGAAATCTATTTATAGTAGCAATTTTTTAAGTCCATTATGTTTTTGTAGTTCAGAAATAATTTTATCTTCAATAGAAGCATAATTTCAGTAATTTTTTGGGTTGATATTTGTTGATGCAAAGAGAAAAATATTCAAATATTATTCATGGATATATTTTGTTGTGTGGTATTTTTTATGGCGGCATTTTTGTGTGGATAGCTATTTTTCATTGACAAGAAATTTTTGCTGGGCAATATATTTGTATTACAGAGAATTTATTTTCATTTTGTGTGCTATTTAAAATATTATTACGGAGATATTTCTGGCGTGTAAGCTACTTAATATATTAATTAGTTTCCAACTATATTTTTTTTTGTAAAAAACTATAAATGTATTTGTTATCAGGTAAATATTTTTAGTTTTTCTACTATCAAAAATGAAAACGGATATATTTTCTCAGTAGTCGGTAGTATAATAAATAAAAATAAAAAACAATTTTAATCCCTGGTTACTAGTAAAGCCTCGAAAGAAAACCCCAAGGATTAACTTTCTATTGACTTTGGTCTTGACAAAGACCTTAGGTGCCATTTAACCTTCTACCAGACTAACGTCGGCACCAGCCTAGAAGTACCAATCCGACGGTGGTCTTTACACCGTGTGAATATAAGTAGTCGCAAACACCGCCGATCTGCCCCCTCGGGAACCAGAAGTGGACCCCTCAGGGATCAACATGAAAAAAAGTTGGGAAAATTTTTTTTTCTGGCAACGTTGAGATTGTTAAAGAATGCGATACACACAACCTGTCTGTTTGAATGCTCAAGCTAGACTGATTAAAATTGTTTATTTCTCTACAATGCGTGTACACACGTACATAAGAAAAGAGAATCCAAAAGGCGCGGCGCCCTGTTTTTGCCTGCCAGAGGACCATATTGGTTTTAAAAAATAATTGTATAGTAGAACTTTAATCTAGGAAAAGTGTAGAATTTAAATAAGCCAATCCAATTTAGCCGTTTTTAATTTAATTTGGATCAACTTTGAGCTGATAAGCCATTTTTATGTTAAACGGCAATCAAGATGAACGCCTCGATATCTTACTTCAGTGTGTAGAGGTATATTATGGGTATTGATTTGTGGCGGGCATGTTTCCCTGGGCAATGTAAAAGTGACATTACACATTTCTACTCACTAACTTGTATATGTTATTTTCGTTCACTTGAAAAGCCTGACAATATTTTGCGTTTATTCGTGGGTTAGACCTTCGTACCATACTCTACCAAAAGCTTAGGAAGCATCTATGAGAGTGCAGAACAATATTTTTTTTTTTTAGGTTTCTCTAACTACATTTACAAGTCTGTGAGTGTCTTCGATAGTGCAATGTTGTATTAAAATTTGTTGTTCTTTTTATCGCTACATGGACCTTTTCTTGAGTTTGGACCAGTCATAGCCTCATCAATATTTATAATATTAAATCTCAGCAGAATGTCTGGTACAGCGATGACTGGGTGCCAAGTCAACAATATCAGAAATATTTAGAGTAAATACATTTACTAAATCTTTAACGAATAGAATACCATTTTTAGAATCAGTTCTTGACCAGTCACCAATCGAAGATCATAATGGAGGTTTACATATCATCAGTTTTTTAAGTCCTCTGGTTGATCGCCATAGCGAGCAATCATGTCAAAATAAATCACCTTGATAGGCCTGTAAGGGAGAAAGTAGGTAGGGCAATAACATAATAAAATTCATTAGCCCGGTCGAAATGCGAATATCCTTAAAAAACGACATACCAGTTTATCAACGTATATCACTCCTATGAATTATTTATTTTTCCAATATTTCGCCACTTCTTTTTGTCGCTTCTTCAGGGAAATGTTTTCAAAAAATTACACAGCATACTGAGCTTAACGGATACGTATATCCATAATCGCAATCCCGCAACTGAGTACACAATAAAGCAGTTGGTCGCTATCAAGCGAACTTAAATGGAGAGGAAACTTAATTGGTTCTTATAAAGGGGTACAAAAATTACCGAACGACAAATACGGTTTGAAAAAATCGGAAATCATGAAGGATCTTACAGAACCAATACCGTATATGAAACGGCGGCAATCCGAATGTAAGATGACTACCTAAGTAAACCTGACCGATTAATACGTAGTATGACCACACGTACAAAACATATTAGGCCTTATCACGAGTGTCGTAGTCGTGACGAAATCTGTAAAATGTGGCAACGTTCGCTATATGTTCAACATGAGAGTCGTTAAAGTTCGACTACGACTACGACACTCGTGATAAGGCATATTAGCTTTGAAAAGAAACGATAGTGAGAGATAGTTTTGAAGCAGACAATGACAACGACCAAAAAGAATACGTTACGAAGCAGCGAAGATTTATGAAAGTAAATTTGTGAAACCAAAGCTAAGATCTTACTATCGGCGCAAACAGCACAATCTGCGACAATTTTTATCGTGCTATATCGGCACACACGTAAAAACATTGCACAATTTATTTTTGGGCGGTCCAATTATCGGCGCATATTGCGACAATTTTTTTCGGTTGATATCGGCTAAATCTCAATTGCGACAATAATCGGTACAATGCGATCACACTATCGTGCATGATTGGAAAATTAAGTCATATGTGTTTGTTTATTTGCTTATTGGCAGATGCAGTTTAATTTTCGGCATGGATTACTATGAAAAACAGAAATCTGCTTTTGCCGTATATATTGTGGCATCAATGTTTTTAAAAAAAGAAACAAATAAATTTTTAAATATTGTATTAATATATAATAATAAAAAATTAATGAATTTTTATTGAACTTACTACACAGTACGCCCTTTTTATTCTTTTTATTTTGTAAACAGCTGTTTTCAGGAATAGCAAAAGCGGTACAACTGCAATGTTTTGGTAAAATCGCCTTGGTACTTTTCTTTTGTTCAATAATACAAATGTTCTATTAAATATTTTAATATATATGAATAAAATATAACATTTTATTCGAGCAAATACTCAAGAATTATTGTTTTTAAAACATTATTACTTGAATCTGTTTTCTTTTCTTGTTACCTTTATACAGTTAGACAACCTTTGGTTGCCAATAAAAGTATTTATAAGGTATTTAAAAATAAACTTCCCTTTTACAAAATATAAAATTTTATTCGAGCAAGTACTTAACCAACAGGTTGGAAAATAAGCGGACTTTAGACATGAATTAATTATTAACGTTACTAGTCTTATACCATTTCGTTGAAAATTTTTAATACAAAAGTTGTTTATTTCATCCATGCCTGGGGCTTTTTTATTTTTAAAGGTTTTTATTAAATTTTTTGTATGTGATTGTGTGAGTAAAGGATCTGAATAGTCAGGATCTGAATAGTCTCATCTTGATTTAGTCTCTAATATTTCTGTATCGCATCCAGTTTCTTCTGTGGAAGTTCCTGGTGTTTGGTGATTTTTTTTTTTTTTTTTTAATTAGGACCAGCACTCAGGGGATGATCCCTACGTATGCAGTGCATTGTGCCGGAACTCAGAGAGAGGGATAGAGTAGAGAAGATAGATGTTGAAAATGTAGAAGGCTTAACTCTTTTACAACTCTGCTTTGCGCGTTATGTTAATTTTTATAGCAGTGGTGAGGCGTCTCCGGTGTTAGGTAGACGCATTAACTTTGTTAAGCTGTATTGGCAGGCATTTTATTAATTGTTTTACTTCGCCGATGTTTCTGCTTACCGACGAAGGAGGGCGATGTTGTGTACATTAGCTTAGAACATCATCAATCGCTGTCGGAACAGTTTTTTAGTGACCAGTGCTATGCCTTCATCACTTAAATAGTCCGACAACAATTAATACAATGTCTTACTTATGTACATTACAGAAATTAATGATGTTGATTGACTTGCTCTGGCCAGGGTTGAACCCAGGCCCCAAGTCATTGTTTGCTTAGTAGTCAACGCGCTAACCACTTCAGCCAACACCAGCGTTACGTAATATGTGCACAGCCCCTTATGTAAAAACAAAATATTGCGGTCCGATCGAGGTGGAGAATAACTTGGGGACAATGTAAAATAATTTCTGAAGAATATGTGCACTCCACAGCAGAATGGATTTACAGAGAGAAGATGCAAAGTTATCAAATATTTTTGTAGTGAAGCTGTCTTAACTGCGAACTTCATTCAGAATCGAACAGTCACAACATCCAGAAAAAATATTCCTTTTGAAATCTGGGAAGGGAAGAAAGTTGATGTAAACCAATTTCAAGTATTTGGTTCTGAGGCACATGTATTAGTACCAGCACAAAACCGAAAAAAGTTAGAGAGTAAAACAGAAAAACTTACATTTGTTGGATACTCTGAAGAGTCAAAAGCGTTTTCAAAACCCATCAAATTTTAAAATTGTAATAATTCGAGATTTCAAAATTTTAAAATGCAATTCACAGAAAGAGGAATTGGTTAATTCTAAAGATGAGGAAGTTGCAGTTAACTTAAGAATCAAGAACTCAAATACAGAAATTGATTTGATCGAAAATTGTATTCAAAGTAATGAAGATTATGTTTCTGCTGATGATGAGTTCATACTTCAGTCTGGAGATGAAAATGAGCATACAGATAAAAAAATAAAAGAAAGTAATGAATCACAAATGACTTTGAGAAGTTCTAGTATGAATTTAGGTTTATCACCAAAGCGGTATGTAAATTTAGTAAAATTCGTTGAGCCTTGTACATATAAACAAGCTGTAGAATGTGAGGATAAAGAGATGTGGATTAACGCTATGAATGATGAAATACGGTCTCTAATAAACAACAAAGCTTGGAAGATTGTGTCATTACCTATAGGAAGAAAAGCAATATGTTGTAAATGGATCTACAAAATTTAAAAATATGAAAATGGACGAACTATGAAGTACAAAGCAAGATTAGTTGCACAGGGGTTTAGTCAAAAATACGGTGTGGATTACGACGAAGTTTTTGATCCAGTTGTAAGACAGGCTACGTTTAGAATGTTTTTAACCATTGCCAGCTCCAAGAATTATAAAGTTAGACATCATGATATAAAAACAGCTTTTCTAAATAGTGATCTTGATGAAGAGATATTTATGCAACAACCACTTGGGTATGAAGAAAAAAGAAACTATTGTATGCAAGCTACAAAAAGGATTATATGGTTTCAAACAAGCGGCACGTTGCTGGAACACAAAATTTTTTGATATACTCAAACTAGAAGGGTTTGTTCAAGGAAATGCTGATCCTTGTTTATTGCAAAAGAAAACCGATGAAGATTTTATTTATATTCTCGTCTACGTAGATGATATATTAATTGCAGCAAAAGATGATACATATTTTAATATGGTCGAAAAGATTCTGGAGTGCAATTTTGATCATACGAAATTAGGTGATGTTAATTTCTACTTTGGTATAAAAATTGAAAGGTCGAATGATGGTTTTTATTTTATTAATCAAAGCCAATACATTGATTCAATTGTCTTACGATCTAGTTTGAAGGAGAACAAAGTTTCCAGAATTCCGATGCATGTAGGATATGTTAACTTATACCGACAAAATTTTAATATTATGGAAAACAATGAAAAGTACTAAGAGCTTATTGGATGTTTGATATATCTTTCTGTTAATAGTCGTCCAGATATATCCGCTGCTGTTTCTATTTTAAGTCAACATGTTACACAACCGGCTGATGAAGATTGGGTAGAACTAAAAAGGCTTATAAAGTATCTAAAAGGGACACTAAATTGGAACTTTGTAGCAACAGGTTAGAAACAACTTGTTGGATACGTAGATGCCGATTGGGCATAAAATCGAATAGACAGAAAATCATTCAGCGGTTATGTTTTTAAATACAATAGCGGGTGTATATGCTGGTCTTGTCATAAACAGAAAAGCGTATCGTTGTCATCAATAGAAGCTGAATATATAGCACTAGCTGAAGCCGCACAAGAGACAATATGGTTAAGAAAACTTATTGAAGATTTTGGAATTGAACTACACGAACCGACAACTCTATTTGAAGATAACCAAAGCTCCATCAAGTTAGTTGAATCAGAAAAATTTAGCAAAAGAACAAAACATGTAGGTACAAAATATCATTTTGTTCGTGATCTTAAAAACAAGAATATTCTAAAATTGTGTTATTGCCCAACAGAGGATATGGAAGCCGATATTTTTACTAAGCCACTATCTTATATTAAATTTAATAAATTTAGAAGTTTATTGCATTTGTATTAATTAAGGAAGGGTATTGGAATATAATTATTACAAACTTGTTGTTTAAAATACTTTATTAATTAATACCTATACATTTTTGATATACTCGCAAGTATGTTTTTGATTTTGTAATCAGATAACTGAAAATTTTTTTTAGTACATAAAAAATATATATAGAACTTCATATACATTTCTTAATAGTGGTTTGAGGTAGTATTTTATCAGTTTTTTTGAACCCTTCCGTTGCGTTTTTAATAGTATTAGTCAATGAGTGTACCATGTCATCGATTGTGTCTGTTTCTGTTGTCATAGTATAGTTGAGACTTCTTAGAGATAGGTTTATATGATTAGAGTATATGTATATGCAGTTTGCCTTAGAATAAACATAAGTAAATTTGTCTACGTTGTTGGTTCTTGAGTAATTTAAAGTTGCTGTGGTCTGAGCTTAGATTATTTTCCACCTCAACTGCGGACAACATTTGGGGTGTATTTGTTAGGAAATAATCAAGTGTTGAGGGCTGAATGTCCGTTGGACTAACTGGATATTTGATATATTTGTTTCTTACAATCAGTTTATCATGGAGTATATTACCCCAACAATTCGCTCTTAGGCAACCCCATAACTGGTGCCTGTAGTTTAGGTCACCACCTAATATATACTTGCTAAGATTGTTAGAGTTTATAAGTTTTTCAATATCAGTGGCAAACATCGTCTTTCTTCCATTGTCATTCCCGGCGGACCCTCCAGGAAACTAACAGGAGAATTTATTCACTAAACCATTACCTGTAATTAACCTAATGCTAACATTCTCAATTAATTGTGTATTTACCATAGGCAATAGTTGATGATTAAGATCTTTTCTCACCGCGACGGTTACACCACTCCCTCTACAGTCTCTATCATATCTGTGCTGCGCTGTGTTGTATTGATATATTACGGTTTAAGCAAGTTTCGGTTAATAGACATACAAGAATCTTGTTATTGAATAAATAGTTATATAGTTCTGTTATTTTATTACGAACTCCTCTGGCGTTCCATGTTGTTATATTGATTAATTCACTCATACAAAAATTTACAGGTTAATCTAGTGACCACTTGGAATTGATCATCTTTAGATTTGCAGTTCTTTAAACCATAAAGATTTTTCATTTCTTCTAGGGAGAAGAGATTATTATTTCGCGTTGCTGTGTTAGTATTAACATTTTTTTGGTTCCAAGTATTTGGTGCTCGATTAGTTTGCTGATGTAGGAGATTAGGGTTACTCTCAGCGTAGTTTGACAGATTTAGTACTGGTATACGAGAGTTAATTCTTTGATTTGAGAAAGGTTTCTTTATCTATAGATAACTTTGTCTACAGCGAACTGTCCCTTTTTTCGTACGAGTCTAATATTAGGCATTTGAGGCCAATATCAAAAAGTTAAGCTTATTAGGGTCCATTTTATCAAGACCAAATAATAGCGCTTTATAAGGTCGCTCGTGTTTACTCGCATACGTAAAATATTCAATAAATTTTTTTGCAAGATTTTTATAATCTTATCATTCTCATCTTGATTTTTACAAAATAATTTCAATCCAATTGAAATTTTTTTTAATGCGTAACCAACAATATTATTTCTTTCACGTTTTAGTACAGTAATAGGAGGAATAACACTCTTTTTTCAGCTTAGTTGTACCAAAATAAATTTTTTTTATTATCATTTAATCATATAAAAGGTTTTTAAATAGGGATGATATGATTTTGAAGTGACGTTTCGGCCATTTGTAATATGTCATAATCTTACATTTGTATTTCATTGTATTCAGTAGTGTTTACAATTTCATCATGAAGAGAGAGATATACGAAAGAACAACGTTGCTGCTTTTTCCTTGGAGCAACTTGAAAACGATAAAGATTATTTTAAGAAAATCATCTTCTCCGATGAGGCTCACTTTCATCTGAGTGGTGCGGTAAGTAAACAAAACCGTCGATTCTGATGCGAAGAAAATCCACCAATTATTCATGAAAAACCAATACATTCACCTAAATTGACAGTTTGGTGTGGTTTTTGGTCTGGTGGAATTATCGGTCCGTACTTCTTTCGAAATGAAGCTGGTAACACCGATACTATCAATGGAGAGCGGTATAGATCGATGATAACCAACTTTTTATGGCCGAAATTTGGTTTCAACAAGATTCGATTATTTCAAGAAATTGTGATATTGAATGGCCTCCAAGAAGTTGTGATTTAACACCATTAGACTATTTCGTGTGGGGTTATATGAAGTCATTGGTCTTTCGAAATAAACCAGATTCTCTTTAGGCTTTACAAGTCAATATTGAACGTGCCATTCATGACATACGACTTGATATAGTAGAAAAAGTGCTCGAAAATTGGGTTCATTGAATTTGCTTCTGCAGAAGAAGTCGTGGAGGCCATTTGAATGACGTTTTATTTAGAACTTAATTGTATCGATTGTACTTGACATTAAATAAAAAAAAACTTTTGAATTTGCTTAACAATAAGTGCGTTTTTTTTAAAGAAATCATATCACTCTTATTGGAAAACCTTTTATAACCCTTCTAGATAATTTTTTTAGAAAAGAAAACGCCATAATTTTACCTACCTAGATGTTTTCTAAATAAATTGATTTTTAAACTAATACTATAATTGGAATCCACTTGCGTGCAATATTCTATATAATAGAGGCCACTCCAGGTTGAAAAGGAGGGATACTCTTACTCTCAGCCGAGAGAGGTAAATCAACAAAAATCAACCGTCGAAATTAAAAATTTTTTTCAGCATTGTCTAAACATATATTTAACATTTTTAGATTAAGATTTGAATATCTTATTGATGTTTCAATTTATTATTGAAGATTCAATAAATTATAAAATTATCAAAACAAAAAAAAAATAATTGGAATATTAAATTAATTTTTCTAAATAACGAAATTAAAAGTGCCGTGCTTATATTCTTGTTAATACGGAATCCTACATTAAAAAAACAAATCTCGTATGCGATATTTTAAAAGTCTTATTTAAATCGACGTATCTTTGTACACATTATATTATTTAGTAAAATCATCATTTAATTTGCTTTATTCATTATCAACTTTCATAGTTTTGTGGTAATAAAATATTTGGTTTGCCTAAAGAATAAGGGGATATATAGTCACGGCGCATACGGGACAAACACGGTTTAATTAAATCGATTCCTGAAGGAAATATTTGTATTTCGGATTTATTACTTTTATATAATTATAGAAAGTTTTTTTATTAGTGAAATAGAGTAATATATTTCATAACATAAATTGCTAACACCTAGTCCTAGTTAGAAAAAAGTGCATAGCTTATATGAATAGACATATTATTAAAATCAGTTGGATAGTTTCAAAGAGGAAGAATTTGCCGTACTAGAAAAACTTTATTTTAATAATATAACAAATATTCACTATTTCATATATTTTCTTAGTATAGAAATTTTTCTTGGAGGTCCCAGGAAGTCCATTTTATCATTCCATTTTCCTGGGAAGTAAAAAATCAATTAAAAAACAATTTCGAGACTTTTGTAGATTACATGGTTTTAAATAATAGCTAAAGATATGCTTGTGTGTAGGTTAATACAGGCAATTATTATCAAAATTGGAAACATCAAATATGTAATAAGCTATTTTTATATAAGCTTAAATAAAATAAATAAATAATATATATACATTTTTTAGCACCAAGCACTCCCACTTCAATATCGAGAGATACTACGGAGGAATCTCGATTCAACAATTCACAAAATACACAACATTCAGCAAAAGATATTTTAGCTGAACACGATTTGAAAGTAATAGCAACTAATCATCATAAACTCAATGAGAATGAAGCAGAATTGGAGAAGAACATTAATTCTTCACCTGTAATTTCAAAGAAACCACAGCGTCCTCCACAATTACAAAAGATTCCAGAAGATTTAGTTATTGCGGATCCTATTACTTGTGCTCAAATATCTACGGATGGAGATCAAAAGGTGAGGTGTACATAGTATAAGCAATTATTAAAAACAAATTATTTCAACCCTGCATCAAGCTCTTTATTAAAAAAAATGTGTGTAAAACTTTTTTTAAAAAGCTAAAAAAATCTTTGTTATTTTGTCTATATATAGAAAAATTAAAAATGTAAAAACGACACCGTTTTTGTTAAAATGAACTTTACCGGAGCTCGGCGATTTTTAATTATTTGTAACTTTTTCCGAATTAAGTTTTCGACACGGACAATTATTTCCTAATTTTACAGAAATGTCGTTTAAAAAAATCATAGCACGTAAACAAGAGTGAAAATTACCGTTCTGGTATGTGAATAATGTTACAAGGTATAGGGGCTATATATTTTGAAAATATCAGATTTTTATCTCTGTGACCACAAAAGTTTTTTAATGGTCAAACTTGAGCATTTTTTGAAAATCAATCAATTTTGCCCCTTTATTTTGCAAAAGATGTTAATTTAGTACAATAAAAGGATTCAATTGTAAATCGATAAAAAGAGTAAATACTGTGAAATTTTCTGATGCAAATTTTTGGCCACTTAATAATTTCATTTTAGTTTTGGTAAGCAATATGAAATAGGTGTTACTCCCCTATAAAACAAATAACAAAATAAATCATTTCAATCCCTTTTCTATTTAAAAAGTTAGAGAAATTTTAAGAGTATGAAATTCGCAAAGTTTTTTACTTCAGGTGGCCATGATTCAATTCAATTTTTGTCAGGTTATATTTTGGCTGGGTTCATACACACATATGTATGTAGATGTAAATTATATATATATGTAAAAAATTTTTGCAAGTGTGTTGTCACTTTATAACTCACGAACGGTCAAAACGGATTCGATTAAATTTTTGGGGTTTGTTCGTATGGTTGTGTGGATGGTTTATTTAGTTTGCACGAAATCGGTCGACGTTTTCGTGAGTTATGACTTTTCGTGAAAGTCGTGATGTGCTTTGATTAGGTAAGTCGAAATTTATAAAAGTAAATACCTTCCGTGAGAAGCCGGGGCGGGGCGCTCAGCTAGTTAAATATATACATATTTTTTTTTTGTTGGTAGTTTTATTATTTATTGAATCTTCAATTATAAATTGAAACATCAATAAGTTGTTCAAATCTTAAATCTAAAAAATTTAAATATATGTTTACCCACTGCAAAACAATATTATTAATTTCAACGGTTGATTTTTGTTATTTTACATCTCTCGTGTACGGCTGAGAGAAAGAGTATTCCTCCTTCTTGTGCGCAAGTGGATTTGGGTGCAACTCTAGTTTTTCAATATATTTTTTCGTGAGTTCTGAAAATACTGTCTTCACAAACGGAACATCAAGGTCTTTGTGAATTCGCTGATTTCGGATATACCAGGGGTTGCAGTAATTGTACGTAGAATTTTGTTTTGTCGCCTTTTAATTTTTTCTACATTTGATGCTGAGGCAGTGCCCCATAGCTGGATTCCATAGAACCATATTGGTTTTAGATTCGCGTTGTATAATAAAAGTTTACAGTCAAGACTTAGTATAGAATTTCTTCCAATAAGCCAATTCATTTGGGCTGCTTTTAGTTTCATTTGTGTCAACTTTGCGTCTATATGCGGTTTCCACGTCAATCGAAGATCAAGATGAACGTCAAGATATTTTACTACTGTGTGTTGCGGTATGGTCTCGGTGTTGATTTGTATAGGCGGGCATGTTTCCCTGCGTAAAGTAAGTGTAACGTGTACACATTTCTGCTCATTCACTTTTATCCGCCATTGTTTTGGCCATGTTTCCAATTTTGAGATGTACCCTTGTAGATTCCAGGAAGCTTCTACAGGATTTTCATGAACGCTTAGAAAAGCCGTATCATCAGCATATGTTGACGTGTGAATGTTACTGCTTAACGGTTAGTCAGAGGCATATATTAAATAAAGTAAGGGACCGAAGATACTGCCTTGAGGGACTCCGGCTTCAATCGACTGCGAAGGGCTTAAGAAATTGCCTTCCCTAACTACAAATTTTCGTACCTTTAAATAGCTTTTTAAGAGCCTGACGATGTTTGCGGGTATATTTTGTGTTAATTTGTGGACAAGACCATCGTGCCATACTTTATCAAAAGCCTGTGCGACATCAATAAAAAGCGCTGTTTGAGGGATACCTCTTCCTTCCTATAAAAGCTCAAAAATTTAATTTTTATGGTATTAAAGCGTAAGTAATTCATTCCTTTTAATATTAATATTATTTTTGCAAATAATATTTTATGTCACCGTCCACAAAAGGGGGCAAGGAAAATATGCCATTTTACGATCTCCTGGATCCAAGTTTAGGTTTTTGAACTTTCGCCGACGTTAACAGTTCAATTTTCTAAGTAAAAGTACGGGAAAACTTAAAACAAAATTTCATTTTTCGGAGGTAGGATTAGTTCTTCTAAGGGGAACTTTTTTCCCCTTAGTCCGATTTTTCTTATTTTCTTACATAAATAGCCTATGACCATAACACATATTTGTGCCAAATTTCTTAAACTTAGGGGCACCCAATAACTTTTTAGAAGCAATTTAAACAAAAAAAAGTAATGTCCGGGTAGATTGGCAATATACCCCTATGTGCGACTGTTTGCGAATTGCAAAAGCAAATGGACTAATTGTAGTTGCACTCGTGATACCGTCCAAAAGAAAAGCAAATCAAAATAAAATTTTTAAAACAATTGCTGGCAAAAGCATCGCTCAACTGTTGTTTATTCGTTTTGTGATTTTGCTTCGAATGAAACTGTCGTTAATTTCAGAACCACAAGCAGAAATCAAAATAAATGAAAGTTATTGCAGTTTTTTAAACACTGATTTTATTTTCTTTTCACAAACACTTTCTTCACGCTGTTCATAAATTTGTAGAATAATTTAATATTAGTTTTTTTATTTTACTTTACTTTTATTTCTATTATTAATATCATATAATATGATTTTATAATATTAATTAATAATATTTTATTTCTATGCATAAATGCTTTACTTAATGTTTAGTTTTTCTTAGTTTGCTTATAATTTATTATAAGACATTCAATTTCGATTATTTTGTTTTCATATTTTTGTGAATCTTTTCCAGCTTGGGGGTGCTCCGATTTTATCTCTCTTATTAATAAACTTTTTTCTCTTTTTAACTTCTTTGTATAACACCACCTCTACGTTTTGGCTTAACAACAATGGGTATTTTTGTATATTTTTCTTCCAAGTACCAGTGATGCCATCTCTTGCAACATCAAAAGCACTGTGAGCCCATGAAAATAGGGTAAAAAAAGGGTAAAAATTGAATAAATTTCGGGTACAAAAGCAGTAACCTAATTTTGCTTTGGGTTTGGTGAATCAAAAGACAGCCTTGGCTGCAATGGAAAACTTGCATTTGGATCTATTGCTTTTTCATGCTTATTTTGTGCGACTTTGTCGGAGTAAATCGCTTTATCATGAATTTATTTCACAATTACAACAAATGCAATAAGCTTTTAGTTAATATATTGCTTATCTAAGCTACCTTTTAAAAGCTGGATCATTCTCCAAAGAACTCCCACGAAAGATGATAAACTTTAGCACATATAAAATCAATGAAGAACTTACTTTTAATTACTGTTCCGCTTTATAATAAACAAGGCACTTTCTTGATTAAATTTGCACAACAAACAAATCAACGGATGTGTATATTAAAAGTAAAATCATTGATAAACAAATAAATCATAAAATTTTCTGCACGATTTTAAAAAAAAAATGCTTGAGAAATTCTAGAATTCAAACTCTTAACAGTTTGCGAGCACTAATCAAAATATAGATGCTTTTCAAAAACGGGTATTCAACAAAATTTCGGGTATAGCTTAAGTAAAAAAGCACCAAAAAATACCCGAAAAGCACCAAAATGGCGACGCTGCCAAGTACCTTTGTTGGCGTTTTTTTATACTCTTCGATAGTATTTATAGTATAGTATAAATTTTTAATCTATTTTTATTTTATAAAGCCGTTATAAGATAAAACAAAAAAAATCTTTGGCACGATTGATTAAAGCTATAAACACATAGACCACTGCGAGCAGCAGGCAGCAATGTGTCACAAATAAAATAAACGAGCTTATATGAAGTTGATTATTTTGACGACAGCAAGACAGGTTGTTGTATATGCTACTTTTGCTGTTGCTGCCAAATTAGACTAATTTCTATTTTCATAAGCTGATACAAAGCTGCCAATATAATATAAATGTTACGGCAATGAGAACTTAAAATATTTTATGTTATACTATGTTCACACGAGAAGATGAAGCACTTGCTTCGCTCTCTGAAGCATGTTTATGAATCTAGCTGTTCACACGACTCATGTACCTGCTTCGATTTGATAGTTCTCTTTTTAATAACAAATAAATAATCGGTTTTTATTTTAATCGATTATTTTATTTTTATTGTCGATTTTTTGTAATCAATTTTATTAATGGTAAACATCGATTTTTATTTAATCGATTATAAGAATTACACATCAATAGTGCCATCTGTGCGACGCGTGAAAAAATGTGAGTAATGAAGTTTGTATTTTAGTTTTGAGACTAAAAATATTGTTATTTTTTACTCGAATTGTTTTGTACTATTTTGACTGTTATAAAATTTTTAAGAGTATTAAATATTTGTATATGAGATGAAATCGCATCTGAATTGATAAAATTTGAAAATCGTCCATTTGGTTATTTTTTAATACTTATTATCTTAAATAATTTTCACTTGAATAAAATATTCATAAGATATTTTCACTAATACATCGAATAGGTATTTTTCGTATAAACAATCGAAGTATGAACAAAAATCGATTATTTTTTTTAAATCGATTTTTCACAAATCGATTTTTCTCTAAACAAAAATAATCGATTATTGAGTAATCGATTTTTGCGACTCGAGGTCACATCCCTATATGTGGTAGCTCTGAAACATGTAGTAAAACAAATATGTATTGAAAAATAATATCAAAACTTAAAATTCATTTTTCAGCTGCTGTCTTTCTCAAAATAATTCAGTAGCTAACTACATGGTACATGGCAGCAATTGAAGCCAACTGCATTTAAAGTCTGCCTTTGTGAAGTCTTTTATAGCTCAACGCTTACTTGCCATATGATTGCACATTTAGCGCACTTCAAAAAATGTTTTTTTTTTTTATTTTATTATTATTACGAATAAACGTAATTATTATTTGAACTTATATTGATTTACATATGAAAAGTAGTATTATCAGGCTCAAGCTCAGTTTTATTGAATTAATGAAAATTCAAAATTACTAAGATTTTTTTTGTGTTGGAAAATATTATTATTTATATCCAATCAGTTTTTAGCAGAACGTATCAGTACTGATTAGGGATGCCAAACGGGAAATCCCGAATCCCGAAATCCCGGGATTTTTCGGGATTTGCAAATCCCGAATCCCGGGATTTTAAAAAAAAAATCCCGGGATTTCCCGAAAATTTTTATCATTAAATATTTTTTAAAAGAATGTATATGAAGCATACTATTATAACTTTACAAGTAGTTGATACACCCTGTTCCATAAACAAATGTTTCTATTTGTTACTCTTATTTACAAAGCGTTCAACAACGTACAAAATTAAAGTGAAAAAAACATAAAGTTGTAAAATAACAATCATAAAACAAAAATAAAAGATATACATATACAAATTTTTCAGTACAAATGAATTTTGTTCCGCATAAAACAAAAAGTGGAGAAAAAACCTCTGTATGGTTCCACTTTTTGGTGGATGCAACTGGTGCTCCACAAGCAAGATGCAAAATGTGTAAAAAAAACTGAAGACTAATGGTGGTTCTACAAAAGGACTAATAACACATCTACTTGTATGTATAATGATCAACTTTTATTATTGTTAATAACTTTTGTTTATTTAAATAGACACATGGTGTAAAGGTACAAAAAAGTGATCAAGAAGAGCCGCAGCGAAAAATTTTGAAAATCACCAATTTTGGTTTTTTACAACAGGATGAGTCCCTTGGTGCGGTAATAGCACGCATGACTGCTCTGGATGGTATACCATTTTCATTATTTATCACTTCTACTGAACTTCGAAAGTCATTACAAGCACGCGGGTTTGAAGTTCCAAAATCTAGAGAAACTATTAAAAGTAAGTTTATGGAATTCTCTTACAAATGCAAGGACAACGTAAAACAGGAATTGGATAAGATTAAATTAGAAGGTTGTAAGTTAAGCCTTACATTTGACGAATGGACGTCTACTTCAAACAAACGTTATATTAACGTAATTGTGCATTCAAATGAAAAATTCTTTAATCTTGGATTGGTTAGATTAAACAAATCTGCCACTGCCGTCGTGTGTATTGAATACTTAGAACAACGTTTGAAGGAATACGGGCTGTCACTTAATAACGATATTGTAGGGTTTACTACAGATGGAGCAGCAACAATGAAAAAAATAGGGAGAATAATTGATCCGAAGCAGCAATTGTGTTTTGCACATGGTGTACATCTTGCAGTACTTGATGTTTTTTACAAGCCAGCTCCTGCTGTTCCAGTCGTTGAGTATGACTCGTCCTCGTCAGACGACGATGATGAAGATGAAGAATTTGGATCTTTTGAGATATACACAAGTAATACCAAGAATGATGTTACTGATCGATTCCATATAAAACCTCTTATTGAAAAGGTCAGGAAAATTTCAAAAATGTTCAGAAAGTCCCCAACAAAAAATGATACTTTGCAAAAATATGTCGTACACGATAAGGGTAAAGAACTAAAACTTATCTTAGATTGCAAGACTAGATGGAACACACTGTTTGATATGTGCCAGAGGTTTTTAGAATTGGAAGGCCCAATTAAAAAAGCTTTAATAGATTTAAAAACCTATTCCATTTCTGACGATAAGTTTTGTTTACTTAAGCAGATAACTAACGTTTTAAATCCTATCAAAGTTACAGTGGAAGCACTCTGTCGTATGGACATGAATCTATGCAAAGCGGATGCTGCTTTGTCCTTTATGCTAAAAGAGATTTCAACAATAAATTGCAACTTAAGCGACGAAATAGTGAGGGCTCTTCTTAACAGAATTAAGGAGCGTAGGACTATTTACTCTGCGCTGCTTAACTTTTTAAAAAATCCAAATTTAAAAAATGATTTAGATGATCAATTTGACATATCTCTAATTAAAATCGAATTAAAAAATTTAATATCTCGTTTTAAAGCCAAAACTGTTTCTAACGAGTCGGCTACCTCATCAGGTGAGATTGATGAGAACGATTCAGTTGAGGAAATAGAAATGGATGATAAATTTTCTATAGCGAAAAAGTTAAACGATGCCATAGAAAAGTGTAGAAGTCCAGTAAAAACAATGAACAACGCATACAACGATGTAAATTCTAACATTACAAAAGAATTCGACTTGTTTATGTCAGAAGGTGTTAGAGGTACCTATCTGCAAGCTGCGTACAGTTATTTATTAACAATTCTACCAACAAGCGTTGATTGCGAAAGATGTTTTTCATCGGCTGCTTATGTCGCTAACAAAATCAGATCAAGGTTGTCAGACGAAACTTTAAATGCCTTAATATTTCTAAGAAGTTTTTTAAAACAGTGAATATTATTTTTCAAAATAAGCAAGAATTTGCATTCTCATTGCTAATTTTATTTTATATTGTATAATGTACAATATGTCTAGAAAGATATGATTATTACTCCACTTAAAACTTTAATTTAGAAAATATGAATTGAAATTTATAATTTTAATTAGAATTTCCGAATGGAACTTCTAAGTTTTAAAGAAAATATCTACTGAAATTTTGAACTTTCTTAATTTCAAATAAAATACGATTTGAAATTGATTATTTTCACTTGAAATTCAAGAAGTGCAATTAATACATTTATAAATTGAAATAATTTTTTTGTTAATGTTTTTTTTTGTGTCTTATAATTACTTTATATGAATTTACTTTTTTTTTTTTTACTTTTCGTTTTTGTTAATTTATATGAATTTTTTTATTAATTTTTTATTTTTGTTTATTAAATGAATTTACTTTTATGTTTTTATTTACTTCATTTTTGTATTTGTATCTATTTCCATAAAACATAATAGATAATAAACATTTTGATACATTGGAAATATATAAAAGCAGTTTAATTATGAAGATGGAAAATATATTTATTTAATCCCGAAAAATCCCGGGATCCCGAAAAATCCCGATTTTTTCGTACTAACCAGCACTGTTTCATTGTAGAATAAAAATTGAATTAAAAATTAATTCTCATATTCTATTTCTGTTGAAAACTGGTTAAATAGTTGATATTCTTCTCAATTGTATCCACTTTACGAAAGTTGTAAAGATGGACAATTGAACGCTGATGAGAGGTGTAGCGGCCTTGAAATCAGTACTGATACGTTCTGCTAAAAACTGATTGGATATAAATAATAATATTTTCCAACATAAAAAACTCTTTGTAATTTTGAATGTTTTTTTTTTTGTTTATAAGATATTATTTGTAATTAGTTCTTCCACTTGACCAGTGTGGTGGTGGTTGCTATTCCATCATTATTGTTCTTGTTGGAAACTTCCATTGAATTATTTTTGGCCAGGCGGTTTATTCCTTCAAAGGTAAATACTGCAGTGTCTATCGGCCAGACACTCTTCCGACGGAAGCTTGGCAGCAAATATATTCAAATTATCGTGTTAATCGTCAACAATTTGTCATGAACTCTCATGAATCTCATTACACGAGGAATCCACAAATAAAAGATGATTATTTTATTTATTTGGCTTAGAGCTCAACTTGAAGCTCCTGAGAATTTAATTTACTTATAATCAGAGAGCTCTACGAGAAGCTCCTAAGATTGATATTTTTGTATTGAATTCTTTAACATAATTACATTGGCTTATGTACTAATAATGGGTATCCAGTGACCGTTATACAAAATATTTGGGTTGCAGTTTGTCAATGCAATTCGACACTGCTATATGATTCGGCATTGTTGGCTTCATTTGTTTACTGCACACTGTTGGTTATAGTGATCGTCAGACCACGCTACAAATTCATAATAATCAAGATATTAAAAAACAAAATTATTCTTTAAATAAATTAAGTACTATATTGTAGTAATAAAAATTTTAACTTGTATATATAAATTTTTTTCTGTTCATCGTCGGACATATCTTTAAGTTTTCATACAATAAACAACACACCCTGCTTCTGCTGCAGGTATTTTTCATGTTTACACGGATAATATTAATAAAATCGAAGGTTTTAGGGTAGGAATAAGCTGGAGTTCTACAGTTCTACAATATTTACAAAAACTGCATGAACATTTCTTTTTAGTAATAATTGTATAAAAATGATATCAATTTCAATATAAACTGTTAAACCTGCCAATGTTGACTTTAAAATAATGGCTCGATTATGGATAGCAACCGAACTTCAGTTGCCTTGCCAGAAAATCACTAAAAAGCAACTGAAACCTCTCAGTTGCCAGTTGCCATCCGTAATACAATTGTCAGCAACTGAGAACGCAACTGGAGTTCGGTTGCCATCCATAATCGACCATATTGGTCAGATTTTGTATCCGTATTCTCTCTTATTCATACATTTTGCGTTAGGTACATGATAAGATTTTTTAAAATTTTTGGCATTGCGTAATACATGTGTTACCATGTAAACACACTTTTATCTGCTTCTGCTTACAGTAGAGGAAGAGTTTCATTTTTACATAAATTATTAATGAGAAGACATTAAGGATCTCAGATAAACCGATGTTGTAAAATTTGTATTTATCAATATTTTTGCATTTAGATGATAAATGGTGTATTCGAATGGTGTAGCGATATCTTTGTAAAATCTTCTTACTCAGTTTCGCTCAAACTGAAGAGTGCGCCCTCTTTGGTGCACCAAAAAATTAGTGTTTTTCTCATATATGGCAACATTACCCACAAGAGAGGGCGCTCTCTTCATTTTGTGCGAAAAAATTTAGGTGTTGGGCCTTACTAAGGTTCTCGAATCGACTTCGACTGTTGTACTAGATTAAAGTAACACACGACATTTTTCTTTAATCTATTACACCAGTCGAAGTCGAATCGAGAACCGTAATAAACCCCAATATATGTAGGTTGTTAACTTCACTCCCACTAGGCATTCGCACAAACAGAGATGCTACAAGCGTGACGGTGTCGCGAGTTCTGAGGTTTTGTCTCATCCAAAACCTTCGTACCGCGCCAATAGAAGTTTTCACTTCAAAAAGTTTTGGGAACTCTTAAATTTGTAAAGAAATTCCAAAAAATCCCGAAAATGAAAAATATTTTTGATTGAAATGAATATATAAATTTCGGCTAGCTATCCGACGTAATTTAATTTAATTTCATATGGCCAGTTTATTTGTTTCCTTATGTTGTAACTTAATTAAAAGTATTTTTGCCGTATTTTTCTCGTTTTTCGCTGGTTGCTGATAATATTTTTGGAAATATTTTTTTATATTATTATTACGAATAAACGTAATTATTATTTTTAATATACTAAGTTCAGTTTTATTGAATTAATGGAAATTCAAATTACTAAGTTTATTATTTTGAAAAACATTAGTATATACAACCAGACTAGCAGAACGTATCAGTATACCGATTTCAAGGCCGCTGTACCTCTCATCAGCGTTCGTTCATTTTTACAATTTATGTAAAGTAAAAATAATCGCTTTTTAATTTTTTCAACATTCGATGGTGAGGCAGTGCCCTATAACTGTATGCGATAGAAACATATTGGGTTTAGGATCCCATTGTATAATAGTAGTTTAGAGTCTAGGCTTAGTATAGCGTTTCTTCCAATAAGCCAATTCATTTGGGCTGCTTTTAATTTAATTTGTGTCAACTTTGCGTCTATGTGACATTTTTTTAGCCATGTTTCCAGTTTTTATCTTTACCCTTGTAGATTCCGGGAAGCTCCTACAGGATTTTCATGAACGCTTAGAAAAGCTGTATCATCAGCGAATGTTGATGTGTGAATGTTACTGCTTAACGGTCAGTCAGCGTCATATATTAAGTACAGTAAAGGATGGCTGAAAAAATTTATGTCCCTAACTACATACGATATTTTGGTTCTTTTAAATAGCTTTTTAAAAGTCTAACGATGTTTGCGGGTAGATTTTGCATTAATTTGTGGTTTAGACCTTCGTACCATACTTTATAAAATGCCTGCAGAGCAATGTGTTTCTAATTACATTCACAAGTCTGTGAGTTTGCTCGATACTACTGTGTTGTCTGCGAAAACCGAAATGATGATCTCGAATACATTCGCTACTCTTCACTATAGGGGCCAACTTGCTCATGTATAGCTTTTCAAATAGTTTTTACTCATTAGGCAATAAACTAATAGGCCTAAATGATTCAACCTTCGTATGATCCTTGCCGGGCTTTGGTATCATAGCAATCAGCGAAACTTGTTCTTCGAAGTTCGTAATGGATGTTTACATATCACCGGCCTTTTAAATCCTCTGGGTGCATGCAATAGCAAACAATCTGTTTATGGTGTTGAATCAAGTTTTTGAAGAAATTTTTGCAGGGAAGTTGCTTTTTGTGTTTGTAGAAGTTTTCTAAGCTCTTTGGTACATTCCTTCACCCGTAAGTCTAACTGAGGAGTTCTGTACCGTTGTATTACTTAATTTTATTCTTCAATAAGCACGTCTGGATTCTATGTGAACAATTTAAGTAAACATATGTTACATTTGCTACATGCAGATGGCATGCAACAATGGTTAGTCAAACACACTACACAGATGATATCACAAGTTTTTGATAAAAATTTTCAATACAGATATTTGTTTGCTTAAAGATATTTACAAAGATCGTTTAACAGGTAGTGTTCTAATCACGTTTTTATAAGAATTCTTGAGCCACCACAAGCTCTACCTCGGCGATCCTTTGTGTCGTAAAAATTATATCCACTAATTCTGAAATAGCTTCGAGACGTCAAGTTAGTCTCTGAAATGAGCATTACATGGATTTATTTAAGCATTAGGAAATATTCTATATCGTGTTGATGTTAGCTGATGCCGTTTGCGTTCCGAAAATAGATTTTAATATTCATGGTTTGTTTAACTGCATTTTCAACATTTCCTGCATCATACAGGATATGTTGACAGTAAAAGTATTTACTGTTTGGATTAAGCTCTCTAGTGAGGCTTTATTGCGACTTAAATAAGACCCTGAATCTTCATTTGCTGGTACCATTTTTTTGCGCCATAGTCTGGTTACTTTTTAAAATATTAGCGTATTAAAATGGACCATTAGGTTGTTGTTGCGCAATTGTCGTGTTAGACTTTAAAACATTTGAGTATTGATTATTGCTGGTCGAGGGTTGAGGTAACTTTGAGTAGTTTAAAGGTGTCTTAGGCTAAGCGGGAGTAGAATTGTCTTTTTGTTTGACGAACTCTTAAAAAAGGAATAAAGAGGTCGGTCAGCCCATGTAGTTAGCAGTGTGGTTTCCGGGCCAATTGGCATATTTATTTGCCTTGGGATAGCCCTCAATTTATCACAGTTAGCTGTACTGTGTGGCTAACCATATACAGTTCTGGCATTGAACAGTTCCGACTCTTTTATGTGGAAGCTCAACGGAAACTCTTCGGTTGAACAGGTACTTTAAAAAAATTAAAAAATTATAAATTGGTTGCGATTAATTTTTTCTTATTTTCATGTCACCTGGCTGTAGGTCGATTATAAATATAGTAGGTTGGGCGATTTTTTTTTCCTATTTTTAATGTTTGAAACATTTTTTATCTTGAAGCCATTATTTTCAAGGCCTTACTTTTACCTCTTCTCGATCCACGCTAGAATCTATACCTTTTATAACGACTGTTGATTCAAAATATGAAACAATTTTTCGGTAATTACTTTCTTGATACCTGAATTCTTGTTTCATTGATTTTCCCACGCTTGATTGGAGTTACGTAGAACTCATTTTCTCCAATTAACGAGATACAGATTTTTACATAAAAACTAGAATTCTGTTCTCTTAAATATATAAATAAGTCCAAAGTGAAATAAAAAATAATTCAATCGGGCGGCCATTTTCATATATATGGGACCAAACTACAACCTTACACTTTTGAAATCGGAGAAGTGGAACGAGCTTTTCGCCATTATTAAAAAAAATGTTATATTAAATTATTTTCCAGTCCTTATATTAAATGTATTTGTACATACTTTAAAGCTATTTATTAAAAAATAATGTAAAACGATATGTTCTTTTTTGTTTCAGATTCCTAAAAGAGAAAAAGGAAAGGCACCACCTCCTCCAGCCATTACTAAAGCAAAAATTACATTACCTGATTTTTCGCCTAATATAGATAGCGATGAAATATATCCGATAACATTGAACACTTATTTTGAAGATAATAATCAAACAGAAAACAATCATAAAAGTGAAGGAGAACCTAAGCAGTCACCATCGCCAGTATCGTCATCATCGACTATTTCTGTTAAATCTATGTCATCTGTAAATAAAATTATAGATGAAACAGCAACGGCATTAAGCTCAAGTACTTCGATGGTAACTATTAATAGTGATATGTCTTCTACTTCCCCTCCGCCATGTCAACTAGAAACGTTAATCCCTACACAAAGTATGCTGCCAAATAGCTTAGAATCTGGAAGTGGTCAAATAACTGTTGTGACTAGTACACATCCACCTGTTATTATTGATAGTTCAATAAATCTTCCAGTGCAACGTCAAAATGATGTTATTATTGTGTCCAACAGCCTTAACAAAATGATGACCACAAACGATTCTTCAGCAGATGAGGATTACCCTTCAGCGGATGGGAACCATTATGTATCTGCACCAAAGTCTTCGCAAAAGCAAAGTTCAATGGTTGTAAAGTTATCCAATGAAAGTGTTTCTCTAGAAGAGCTTGATACAGCCATTGTTCATCGTAAGAATGAACCTCAAGGTCGAAAATTGGATGAAAGTGAAGTGCTAATAGTAAACTCGTCTTTTACGAGCCAAAAAGATTCGGTTTATAATATTTCTTCAGAGTGTCATGATGTGTTGAGCTCTGTGCAGTGTCTTATGGATACTAGCCATGTATCAGTTGTGACTGTGGGAGATGAAATACATGTAAAAGACAGCAGCCATTTGCGTGAAACTTCTCAATGTCATCCTATTATTTTACCTGATGATGGAGTTGTAATTGAAAAAGGTCATAATGGACAAATTGTCCATAACCAGCATATACCAAGTACAGATGCAGACGATGTTAATGTTATTGTTAATCGTAGTCAAAATCAAGAAAAGTCATTATCTCAGCATGGTGATGGTAGTGAGAGTGATTCTGTCCGATCACATACAGAAAGTGAACACAGAATAGTTAGGCGTGGTACAGAGGTTAAAATATCAGTTTCTGTGGATAAAAGTGATGCCGAAAGTATTTCTACCACAGCTAGTCATGACAGTCGAATTGATATCGAGCTAGATAGAAAAGAACTACAAGAAGAAGACGATGTTATTATTCGTCATAAAAAAAATGCAACTGGTTACAAGAGTTATAATAACTCAGCTCTAAGTAAAGAGGAACTGGAATTAAAAAATCTTCGAAAGAAAACTAGGAAACGTACACGTAAATTTGAAATCGACGGCGTTCAAGTAACAACAACAACCAGTAGAGTAATCTATGGCGACGATGAAAATGGTCGATTTTATGATGATCACGTATTTCGCAAACAGGAGTTACGTGAGCTAAAAATGCTTCAAAAACAGGAAAAGAAACAGCAAACTGATCTTCAACTTAAAGAGCAAATTAGCAAAGAACAACAAGATCGAAGATTTGATCAAGAACGAACATCTTTAGAAAAGACGTACGAAGCCGACATGGATTCGTTAGCTCGACAACATAAGCAATTAGTAGAAAAAACAGAACAAGGTCAAGAACATGAATTACGATCATCTTCCAAGCGTATTCGTGCTGAACAAGAAAAAGAGCTGAAAATATTTCGGGAAAATCTGAAGCAAGAAATTCATCTACTTAAGCAAGAAGTTGATCTTCTCCCAAAAGAGAAACGAAAGGATGAATTTAAACAGCGCCGCTCAGTAATGGAATTAGACCATGAAGAAAAAGAACGAACTTTTTTGGATTCACTTAAAGAGAGGCACGAGTTGTTGTTGAGAAGGATAGGTGAAAAGCATCGCGATCATCTTGGCACAATACATAGAAATTTTTTGCAACAGAAGCAAAATGCAATGCGAACACGAGAAGCGCTTCTTTGGGAGTTAGAAGAAAAACAACTCCACGAACGACATCAACTGTCTAAACGTCACGTAAAAGAAATGTGTTTTATGCAACGCCATCAAATGATTGTTCGTCATGAAAAAGAGCTGGATCAGGTAAAGCGGATGCTTCAGCGAAAAGAAGAAGAACTTATTAAAAAGCAAGCCTTAGAAAAGAGAGCACTACCAAAAAGAATTCGGGCAGAACGAAAGGCACGAGAGTTAATGTTTAGAGAGTCTCTGAGAATATCTTCAAATCTTGATCCTGATGTTGAACGTGATCGATTAAAAAGGGTGAGCAAAACAATATTCGAGTCTAAAAATTTATCTCTTCTAATTTACTTAAATCTCCTATCCATGACTGAGAGTTTGTGTTTTATTTAATGTGATTATTTTGCATCCTAAATAAATTCGGTTTTATTCCAAAGAAATAATAAAAGTTGTTAACATCTCTAATCAGAAAGAGTTGTACCTGAGACGATATTTCATAGATATTTTTCAAATAAATAAATAAATAAATTTTCACTTGCCGCCGTCCAAAAAATAGTTCAGCTCATGTGACCGGCAACAGCTGCTTTTGTTTATATATATTTCAGCAAGTTCGTATAGATAAGTTATTATTTTCTTTATAACCAGTCGGACTGAATTAAGAAATATTTACATTTAAGCCCAAATGCAAACGTAAAGCTGCATTTAAATTTAAATAAATTTTCGCACAAACCAGCTATTATTTTACGTTTTTCACTAGTGTTTGGCATTTTTATATAAAATGATATTTTTAAATGTTTTTGTTTCTATCAATTGGCACAATTATGACATATCACACTAAATTATGACGGGGTGTTCACAATTGTCATATTTTGGTGTGCTATTATTTTATGACATATGACTTTATGACTACAGTGTTAATACCCCAATTGTATTTTTTCCCAATTAAGCTTGAAAATGGTTTCCTTAATTTTTTTGAAATACTGCTGGAGCTATCTCCAGAATATCTCAAATGGCAAACGTTTAAAACTATGACACCCAAAAAGTGTACTAAATTCGCCAAAGCCCATCATGTTGGAAGACTAGGCTGTAAAAAATTTTTTGTGTATAAGGTTGGTTTTGAGTTTCTCAAGAGTTGTCTTCAAGTTATCTTCAATTTATGAGTTAAGTATCTTAGGATATATACAAAATCTCAGTTTTTCGTTATTTTTCTCAGCAATAATAATATTTGAAATCAAATCTAAGTTTTTTGCATTTTTCAATTATTCCTTTATCACATAGGGTTTTTAATTCCTGTTTCAAAGGTGCGAATGGGTTTGCGTTTTCTTTTAGTTCAATTGCAAAATTTTTAAAAAATAGCCTATTCCTTCAAAAATTTCACTCTATTGCTTATTTTTAGCTCTATCTTACTTTATTTTTCAACTGTATATATGTATGTGTTTGATCAAGCCGAGATCTATGCAAGGATTTAATCCTTAAATAGGAACTGAATATATCATACAACAAAATTTATATATTTAGATCTTCTGCACAGCAAGTTCACAGTACCCTTGCATGTTATCGCGATCCATTATATGTAATCAAATGTTTCACCATGTGCTTGAAATTTATTATGAAATCCCGCAAACCTCGTTGGCTTGCAAAATCCCTGAAAGGATTTCGTGACATCTTCATATTTTTCCTTAGATGCCGCGCTCAAGTTAATAAAATCAAATAGTTATACAGCTTTCGGACCGATTACATATAAAAAGATAGCTACTTTCACTGCTTCATCTTTCTTATCCAATTCAATTGCGGTGGCAAAAGTTTTAAAAATTTACTCTCCTTTACTTTTTTCACGAAGCTCATTTCTATTTCTATTCATATACATGTATTTAAGGATTTTTGGTTGGAGCGGTTTTTTTCTTTGTGATACTTGTGTTTAATTTTGCTATCCCAATATAATATGTATGTATATCAAAATTAAAATTTTTTTTAATTTTAAATACTGTTTCAATCTATCAACCTTCCGTCGTGATGTTGTTAACTTGCCGAAAATATCGAATTATAGTACTGATGTTTCGTATCAAATTTATTCGGAAAATAATTATTCAGTATCGGTGTGATTCTTTGCTTCCAACAACAAGCAATCTCGGACTGCTTTATAACATACAGAAAAGTAAAACAGGCATTTTGGATAAAGATTTTACAAACAAAATTCAATAAAGAAAAATATTCGCTTCGCTACCCCCTCGTTATAAAATAAAATTCCTATTGTGAAAATTTAATGACTAGATTCATTGTTTTATCATAACAGTTTTTTGTTCACCGACTGCGCCATAATTCATCTGTTGAAGTAAAAATGACTCATACTTTCAGTTGCTGAGTTCTTTATAACAGTGAGAGATATGTCGGTACGCATAAATACATATAATTTCCCGTTTAGCGATGTAAAGACCTATCATGTAAAGTGATACACCCTGTTATAAAGAACTCAGCAACTGAAAGTATGAGTCGTTTTTACTTCAACAGATTTATATACATATATCGGGTTATCCATTTTGCGGTTTCAAAAGTACACGTAAATAAAACACATATAAAATATTTTTTTTATGATATTTCTTTTTTATTATAAAGTTTGATCGTTGACATTATGTATGAAACATTACATCATTTAAATGACCACCACGCGAAGTGTTGCAAGCATTGATTCTTTTGAGGTAATTTTCGACCACTTTTTGACACGTATTAGGCGGTATCTCAGCCATAACTTGACGAATGTTGGTTTTTAAGTGCTCAAGAGTTAAAGGTTTATCTGCATAAACACGGTCTTTCACGTAGCCCCACAAAAAAAATTTAATGGTGTCAAATCGTATGATCTTGGTGGCCAGTTGATATCGCCACGACGAGAAATTACGCGGCCAGGAAATGTCTCTTGCAATAAAGCCATATTCGCTCGAGTTGTATGGCATGTGGCACCGTCTTGTTGAAACCACATATTCTCCAAGTCGTATTCTTCAATAGCAGGCAAAAAAAAGTGCCGTAAGACAGTCCTAATTCCTGATAACGACGAGGAATCGACACATTCGGGTCTTCGGCATCACTTTCACTTACAGCTGCGATATTTTCAGCGGAACGAGCGAAACGATGATGCACAGGCCTTACAATATTTGTAACCGCTCCAGTCTCTTCAAATTTCTTCACAATTTTGCCAATTGCTTGCGTAGTTGGACGATTATGTAAACCATAATCTCCTCTTAAAGCACGATATGTGGCTGTGGCAGAATCACCATTTTTGTAGTATGTTTTGATAATTTTTATGCGTTGTGTGATAGTTAAGCGATCCATTTTCGTCAATGTCAGACTTTCAACTGAAAAGAAAAAAATTGGTTTAACAAGTTAGTTTGACAGATGTCGAATTCCAGTCCTACACAGAGCCAAAACTGCATAACAGAATCAAGAAGATTTTCTCTATGAAACGCTTTTAGGCTAAGGGGTATCCCAGCAGAAAGAAGCGAAGATTTTTTTTTTTTTATTATTATTGTTAGTATTAAATACTTTTACAATATTTGTACATCAGTTAACTTTTTACCATTACAAATTGACACTAAGGGCCAAATTCAAGTCATTGGCTAGCAATAGTTTAACCAATAATATTTGATTCACAGCTCTTTGTTTACCATTGGTTAAACCGTCAAATGTCGTTGGTTAACAAATAGTTAGACAACAGCTGATTCGTTGTAAATTATTATTTGTATTGTTGTTTTGTGAAAAATTTTAGACATGGCTTGTGAAATTGAAAACGTGGAGTGCGATATTGAAAGTGACGCTGAGCGTCGCCAACGTAAGTTAAGAAACCGTCCAAATTTTTTTCAAATATTCGATGCTAAAGATTCCGTCTGAGCAAGGAGGTGGAATGGCAAGTGCTTGAATGCATACGCCCCAAAATTCAAAGCAGAACCACTTGGTAGAGTCATACATATATATGTACATACATGTGTACATATATAGTTTAATACAGCTTTACATTAACAGGAATAATACCGTGTTACCTGAACAAATGCTACTGATGACTCTACGGTACTACGCCACAGGCTGTATGCAGCGAATGAATGGTGATCTTGTTGGACTATCACAATCTACTGTATCGAGATATATTACACTAGTTTCGCATCATATAGCAATGCTTCGGGATGAATATATTAACTTTCCAAATACTATGATTGAGTTGAACAATATTAAATCAAAATTTTTGTTACTAGCAAAGTTTCGAGCTGTAATTGCCGCTATGGACTGTAGTCATGTAAAGATAGAATCTCCTGGTAAGATAATATAGGAAAACGTTTTATTTTGTGTAACTAAACTTGCTGATTGATTCAGGTGGTAACGATGCTGAGTTGTACCGTAATATAAAAGGATTTTTCTCAATAAACGTTCAAACTTTGTGTGACAGCGAGCTTAGAATTCTAGATATTGTGGCACGCTGGCCTAGTTCAACTCACGATGCCACCATTTTCCGGAACTCACGTCTTTGTTATCGGTTAGAGTCTAAAGAATTTGGAAAAAGTCTTGTGGTTGCAGACACTGGCTATGAAAATTCAAATTTTGTAATTACACCGTTATTAAAACCAAATACACCATCAGAAAATCTTTTTAATGAGTCACTTATAAGGACCAGAAACTGTGTTGAACGTTCTTACGGAGTGTGGAAGCGAAGGTTTCCTGTGCTGTCTTTAGGAATTCGCATGAATTCAAAAAAAGTTGAAAGTATTATAGTTGCAGCAGCAGTATTACACAATATTTGTTGCATAAATAGAGAATTGGAAGCACCAGTACTGCCGCCAAAGTTGTAAATGAAGTTTTAAATGTGCCTCACAATGGAACCATTAGAGTGGAATCCTCCAATATAACAAGAAAAAAACTCATTGATAAATATTTTGCTTCAATGTAATAAAAAATGTTTTATTGATTAATTGCAATAAAATATGTAAATATATCTGTGGGCACAAGTCTTCCGGAGATCAATTTAAGGTTTCAGGTTGGTTTAATGATCTCTCTACAAAAACTCAACTTTGTCCTAACTCGACCTAAGAGGATAAGGCTTGTGACCACAGATATATTGAGAAAACAAACATAAAAAGTAATTCCATAAATAAACAAAATAAAAAAACTACTTATTCACAGTTAAATACTAAATTGGCAAACATAAACAGTAAATTCATGCATTAACAAAAATTAATAAAATTCATTAAAAAGAAACATATCACGAAAAATCTATTGTTAAGTACTTATTTATATATAAGGCTGTTGATATTTTCAACTTCTTTCTCATATTTTAGCTGCATTAGTTTGATTCTGAACTCAGATTCTTTCTTCTCCAACAGCTTTTTTTCTTCCCAATAAGCCAGACGCGACTTGTATTCTTCTTCCATTAGCTCTATTTCCCTCTTAACTTTCACATCACTCCACTTTGCCTTTACTTCGGCTAGCTTTGACCAAGTTGTCGCCTTTTTTGGTTGTTTATAATTATTTAATTTTACATTTATCGGCTTTCTTAATTTTTCTGCTGCATGACGGACTTTCCAATTTTTCAGCTTCTACGTCTGATGAAAAAAAGTAATGTTTTTCTGTGCTCTGATCGAGTGAACATTCCAAGGGAGGATCATATACTATTATGTCGCCTAAAAATAATACACATTCGTGTTTATTATAGTTTTGTTCATACTTAATTATGCTTACTTTTATCGTTGACATAGTCAGAATCATACACTTACTCTAAGCCATCGATCTGAGCGGCATGCAATATTGCTCTAAGCTTTAGGTCGCTATCTGTCATACCCTCTTTCATTGGTGGTCACCCACCTGTGGCGTATGTACTCCTTTTTTCGTCAGCTGCTCTTTTTTTCATATTTTTTTTTAATTATAATATTTTGTTCTTAAAACCTTCACAGTTCGTTGCGATACAGTTTCTTTATTATAAATTTCACACATACGTTGCCAAGCATCTTCTTTGTGTTTAGCTGTAACACTATCAGTTTTTTTATTTTCTATTATATTTTGGTTTTCCCGAACCAATTTTAGCAGCAATTCAATATCTTGCTCGGTAAAGTTGGAGGAGCGCGCGCTTGTTTTATCCATTTTTAAGAAATAATATAACAAATGTAAACAAAAACCATATGCTATAGCAGAGCTGCCAATACTGAAACTTGTTAGTTTGATAGGGTTACCATTTTTTGTTCATATTAAGAGTTTTAGTTAAACAATAAACTGTGAATATGAAGTATTAGTTAAACAATTGTTATCATTTTAGTTTACTAATAGTTAACTAATGACTGTAAATTTGGCCCTAAATCTCACAAAATGTATACATTTCTTTCTAAAAAGATTTTCATTATTTTCATTTTTCATGTTAATTGGTAGTTCATTAAATAGTTGTAATCCCTTGTAAAACAGCGATCTCTGCATTTGTGTTGACGGAACCCTATTTATTCGAAAATCATTAATGTTTCTTAATCCGTACGGTTGACTTTCTCCTACAAATCTTATTTGTTCACATAAGTATCTTGGTGCATCGCCTTGTTTCATCTTCTTAATAAATCTAAGTTTGTTGAACTGAAGTCTTTGTTTGATGTTTAGCCATTTCAAGCTATCTAACATTGTATTTATGTTAGCATATCGATTATATATTAAAATTATTCTCATGGCCTTATTTTGAAGTTTCTGCATTCTTGTTAATTGCATTATATTGCAACATGTGTATAAAATAGTAGAACCATATTCAAAATAGTAGTATTCAATAGTATAATAAATATTTATTGCCGTAGTTTTAGATATTTTCTTTCTGATTCTTCTAAGAAACCCGATTTTTTTGCCAATTTTTTTGCATATATGCTCAATATGTTCATTAAATTTTAGCTTCTTATCAATTATAAACCCGAGATATTTTATATGTTCGACTTTTTCTATTACTGAGTTATTTATTTTAAATGCTTCGTTTGAATTGATGTTAATTTCTATTATCTTTGTTTTATTTTCATTAAGTTTAAGTTTGTCAATTTTTAACCAATTATTTATTTTAACGACGTTATAGTTCATAATTTCTCGACATCCTTCTTCTGTGTCCGCAAACGCATATTTTAAGGTATCATCAGCGTATAGGACTATGTTACATCTTTCTAATATATTTGGTAAGTCATTTATATACATTATAAACAGCAGTGCGCCTAATATGGATCCTTGTGGTACTCCAAAGTCATTAGTTATTTCATCAGATACGACTTTATTCACCTTCGTTGTCTGCTTTCTGTTTTCCATATACGATTTAAACCAATTCAAATCTTTTCCTCTTATTCCATATATAAATAGTTTTTTTAACAATACTTCTATATCTACGAGTATGGTTTCAAAAGCCCTTTTGAAGTCAAGAAAAATTGCAATCAGTTTCTTATCATTTCCAATTGATTTCCATTTACTAATGACGTAGTTTACTGCTGTCTCATACGACTGCATTTTTCGAAATCCGGATTGAAATTTGGATAGAATATTGTTTTCTTCTATGTATTTTTCCAATTGCATTTTTACAACTGTTTCTAAAATCTTTTCACAGGTTTTTAAGGTGTTTATAGGTCCATAATTCTGAATTAAAAATTTCCTTATTATATTTAAATATTTCAATTATTTCTCCTTCTTCGCGTATTTGGTTATTTACATTTTTTATTGTAATATTTATAATTTCATGATCTGAAATCTTATTTTTTTCATTATTATTGACTACCGCATTAAAATTATTTGTTATTACATAGTCTATTAGTGTGCTAGAGTTTTTGGTTACACGTGTGTATTTATTTACTAATTGATTTAGACCATTTTCATACAGCATGCTCTTTATTCTGCTCTTATAGGTATAGTTTCTTATCCAATCTATATTAAAGTCTCCGGTTATTAAAATATCACAGTTGTTTAAGCTATTATCACAGATTTCTTCAATTATTTCTTCAAAAATATTGCAAATCATCTTCTTAAACTGGCTGCTAACATGTATACTATAGTAATTTGTAAAAGTAAGGAAAAAGGAAGTCTTATTATTTTAATAAGGAAAACCTTTTTCAATTTTTTACCTCCCTCTCTCTCTCTCTTTCGTTGCTTTTGCTTCAAAGTAGGCATGAAAAAAACTTCGAATTAAGCGAGAGCTTATAGCTATATCTTATCTTCCCAGCAGCCGGTTTATATACACATACATTTTTACAGTTTTTTTTTTAAATTTTACTGAAATATAATTATATATATTATAAAATTTTACATTTATTTGAGCATGTACTCAAGTATTTATGTTTTAAATTTTATTTATTTGTTGCGGGTTAGCAATATCTAGATATACATATATTTAAACATGAAGGGTAAAACATCTACTGATGAATTGGTATAGCTACCAACGAAATATATATCTAGATATTGCTAACCCGCAACAAATAAATAAAATTTAAAATATATTTATTATATAGTCAATAAACAATTTTCATACGCTAATATTTTAAAGAGTAACCAGATTCCGGCGCAAAAAACTGTACCAGTAAATGAAGAATCAGGGCATAATTTTAGTCGTATTGAAGCCTCGATAGAGATCCTAATACAAACAGTAAATACATTTACTCTCAACATGTCCTGTATGATGCAGGAAATGTTGAAAATGCAGTCTACCTTGTTGCAGGCTGTATTGAAAAAACCATGAACTTAAGAATCTGTTTTTGGAACGCAAACGGCATCTGCCAACATAAAAATGAAATTGAATATTTTCTTCTGGATAAACAAATCGATGTTATGCTTATCTCAGAAACTCACTTGACGTCCCGAAGCTATTTTCGAATTAGTGGATATAATTTCTACGACACCAAGGATCCTCAAGGTAGAGCTTGTGGTGGCTCTGCAATCCTAATAAAAACTAGAATAAAACACTACCTACTAAATGACCTTCGTGAAGAATATCTTCAAGCAACGAACATCTGCATTGAAAATTTTTATCAAAAGCTTGTGATATCATCTGTTTACTCTCCTCCCAGGTTTTCAATTTCAGAGAGTCAATATACCGCATTTTATACAACACTGGGGTCCCGTTTTCTAGCAGCTGGCGACTACAATGCTAAACACACTTTTTGGGGCTCACGTTTAATCAGTCCTAAGGGTCGTGTTTTGTTTGACACAATTTCAAAAATGGGTTTGAATGTAGTTTCAAGTGGTCAGCCAACATATTGGCCAACGGATCGTCAAAAAATTCCTGATGTTATCGACTTTGGGATTATGAAAGGCGTGCCCAGCGAAATGATTGAAGTAGAAGCATCTCTGGATTTGTCTTCAGATCACTCGCCTACTATTATCACTATTTACTCACACACAACTACAACACCAACATGTGATTTACCGCTGACACCTGCACGTATTAACTGGCTGAAATACAAAAAATATTTGAGTGCTCATTGCACGGAAAATATGCCATTGAGAACACCTGCTGACAAAGAAAATTCTATTAGGTTGTTTGAAGCACATGCTAAACAAGCTGCTCTTAATGCTTCTTCAATTCAACCAAATCAACAAGCGAGATTTAACAATATTTTTTGTACAGATATACAAAGGCTATTGACTGAAAAACGGAGAGCTCGACGAGAATGGCAACGTTACAGATCGCCTCAGCTAAAATTAAGGCTTAAGGAGTGTACCAAACAGCTAAGAAAAGTTTTACAATCACAAAAAACAGCTTCGCTGCAAAAATTTCTGCAAGAACTCGATGCAACACCATCAACAGATTATTCGCTGTGGCGTGCAGCCAGAGGACTTAAAAGGCCAGTGATTTGCAAACCACCATTACGAGCCTCTAATGGTGACTGGGCAAGAACTGATGCTGAAAAAGGTGACCTATTTGTTAAGCACCTAGAAAAAGTATTTACCCCGAATATTTCTGCTGATATTGTTGAACTGCCACCAGTCGTCTCTTTACCAGAAATACCACTAAGATTTAGCATTGTGGAGATTGAAAAGGCCATTACTAGTCTTAACACCAAAAAAGCCCCAGGTGTCGACAAAATAAGCAACAAAATGCTTCAACAACTGCCTTATATTGCAAAAAGAATTATACTATTCATTTTTAATAGTATTCTACGGCTGCAATACTATCCTGCAGAATGGAAGGTTTCGATGATTATTATGATACCAAAGCCCGGCAAGGATCATACGAAGGTTGAATCCTATCGGCCTATTAGTTTATTGCCCAACATTTCAAAACTATTTGAAAAGCTGTATATGAGCAAGCTGATGCCTATAGTGACTAGAAGTGGATGCATTCCAGATCATCAATTCGGTTTTCGCAGACAACAATGCACAATTGAACAAACTCACAGACTTGTGAATGTTATCAGAGACACTTTCGAAAAGAAGAAATATTGCTCTGCGCTCTGTATAGATGTTTCTCAAGCTTTCGATAAAGTATGGCACGAAGGTCTTATACATAAATTAACGCAAAATCTACCCGCAAACATTGTTAGGCTTTTAATAAGCTACCTAATTGAACGAAAATTTGTAGTTAGGGAAGGCAATTTTCTAAGCCCACCGCAGTCGATCGAAGCCGGAGTTCCCCAAGGCAGTATCTTCGGTCCATTACTTTATTTAATATATGCCTCTGACTTACCGTTAAGCAGTAACATTCACACGTCAACATTTGCTGACGATACAGCTTTTCTAAGCGTTCACGAAAATCCTGTAGAAGCTTCCCGCAATTTACAAGGGTATATATCCAAATTGCAAAATTGGCTCAAACAATGGCGTATTAAAGTTAACGAGCAGAAATGTGTGCACGTAACTTTTACGTTGCGCAAGGAAACCTGCCCGCCTATAAGAATTAACAGCGAGACCATACCGCAACACACTGTTGTCAAATATCTAGGCGTTCATCTTGATCGTCGTTTAACATGGAAATCGCATATAGACGCAAAGTTAATACAAATGAAATTAAAAGCAGCCCAAATGAATTGGCTTATTGGAAGAAATTCTATATTAAGTCTTGACTGTAAACTTTTGTTATACAACGCGATCCTGAAACCAATATGGGCCTATGGAATCCAATTATGGGGCACTGCCTCAGCATCGAATGTCGAAAGAATTCAAAGGCGACAAAATAAAATCCTACGTACAATAACAGCAGCCCCCTGGTATGTCAGAAACCATCGAATTCATAAAGATCTAGACGTTCCGTTGGTGAAGACAGTATTTTCAAAACACGTGAAAAAATATATAAAAAAACTTGAGTTGCACCCAAATCCACTCGAGCGAGTTATATACACACTACCAACTACAACAAAGAAGCCAATACACTAGACAGGAAATCGCTCCACTTCAATTCTTAAGAAAAAACCTAATTTTCATTTTTGGCCAAATTCATATTTTTAACTTGTACGTAAGTTCAATAAACTGAACTTCCGTACAAGAAAATGCAAAACACAACATTTCGCAACATTTATAATTTAGCTTAAGCTGCATTTTCCCATTTCATATTGTATTTTTCCTAATAATTAATATTAAGCTTAAATATAATTTTTATATTATAAAACCTTTGTAAATTAAAATTAAAATTGAGAAATAAATTGGTGTTCAACCTTAACGGTTGATATTTTTTAAGTTTTGTTAAACCTAATTCTTTATTTCGCGCAATATTCTTCATTATAGAGGCCACACCCGGCTGAAAAGAAGGGATACTCTTTTTTTCAGCCGTTCACGAGAGATGTAAAACAACAAAAATCAACCGTTGAAATTAAAAATTTTGTTTAGCATTGGCTAAACCTATATTTAATATTTTTTAGATTTAAGATATGAAAAACTTATTGATAATTTAATTAATAATTATAGATTCAATAAATAATAAAATTATCAAAAAAAAAAAAAAAAAAAAAATTATATATAAAAATCTGAAATTTGATTTGTGAGAAGTTTTATAAGTACACCCAATTCTCTTTTTACACGATAGATACGTTCCCAATAAATTCGTGTAAAAAAAATTCGTGTAAAAAAAGATACTAACCAAAGATGAAAATAGTAGATTGGTTCCAGACCTAAAAAATAACGTAAAAGTATAATAAATTAATAATAATTAATATTACATAAATAATATTACAGGTGATTTATGTGACATTGTGACCAGGCTACCAATATACAATAGTTAAGAAATAGTTATAATTAAACACAATTCTGATTTTCAATTATAATTAATAATGCAGCGATTTGGAAATTATTTAAAACTTACCTGTTATTGAGTTGATAAATTTGTAATTTTTTATAAAAAGAATTTGTAGAATATTTAAAATCGTGTTAAAACAAAACAATTCGTGTAAAAAGAGAAAAATGTTAACTTTTTAACTCGTGTTAAATGAAAATTCGTGTAAAAAGAGAATTAGGTGTAATTTAAATTTTATATTACTCATACATTAGATATTATTAGGGATTTTGGCCAATGTGGCAAAAATGTGACAAACCTTTTCAGTTGTCAACAACAAACTACTAATCCAAATGGGCTGATAATGCCAACATAACAAAAAAAAAAATCCCGCGAAAATTCAAAATCCACCTATTTTTTGTGCAAACCTCGTACATATACGAGTATATATATATTAACATTTCTATATATTGACTTTTATATTTTGTTATTTCCTTTCTCACGTATAGTTCCAAGAACAAGATAAGAAACGTTACCTCCAAGAAGAACGCCGTTTTGAGATAAAGCATCAAAAACAACTAGAAGAGTTAAGAGCGACAAGGGAAAGCACAATAAGGTTAGTAACGTATACTTAGTTACATTTATACATATGTATATATATAGTGAAAATCAATCGGGGTTTTGGGATTGGTCTTACTGTAACTAAACTTTATTCGGTTTGATCTTAGTAAAACATTTCACAATATCTCTATGTCGTTCGAGTTTTAAAATTCTCACCACTTTTTAAATTATAGCAACTGTTGCTCTATTTTGAGTGTTACCGAAGAATTTATGTTTTTAAAAATTAATTTATATGTTATAATGTATCTAATATTAAGTTATACTCGAATAAAATGTTGTATTTTGTAATAAGGAGGTTTAATTTTTGTTTTGCCTTATAAATACTTTTATTGTCAACCAAAGACTGACAAATTCTATAAAAGATTTAGAAAAAATAAACATATTCATATCGAATAATTAAACTGATAGTTTTTGACCCGAAAAAAAAATGAACTTCGATGAATCCTTTTCGAACTGGAGCCAATCTGACACTTCCAAATGAACTTTCGCACTCAGGGGACTCCCCCCGCAGCAAATGAGCTGGAAATCTTTTCATATGTGGTGGTAAATCTACTGATGAGTTGTTATTTAGCAACCAATGGATCGAACATATAGATTAACTCACCCATAACAAATAAAAAGGTTTTATATGAAAAATTGACAGATGGACTTATAAATAACCGAATATATAATAACGAAATAATTAAATAAGGATACGCGGAATTAGAGTGTAAGTTTTTAACATCTTACTTGCCACATTGTAAATCATGTGTAAGTTTGCATGTGTGCCAAAATTTTCGTTTTACAGAAGATTTATCATCCTACCTCAAAAACGTACATGTACAAGTCTGATGTTAAATATATTTGTTTGCAACAGCTGACCCGCTCTTTATTTATCTTAATAATCTTGATATAATATATAGTTTTTATTATACTTAGTCTAAAATAAATATATGTATATATATATCGGACTGGATCCTGTAAAGCGAAATTTAAGAAATTGATATCAGGGGTCATATCAACATCTTAATATATAAAACCGAATGTGTGTTTGTTTGTTCCTTATAGGAGGGCAAACCCTTGGACCGATCTTCCTGAAATTTTCACAGTATTTAACTGGAACTCTCGGATGAATTATAGGCTACTTTTTTTCAACCACACCCACTTTTACGCCCACTTTTTTTAATTATGTTACTCCTACCACGTAGTTTTTAACAAATTTTATAATTGTTCAATTCACAAGCTCGTATTAACGTCATATGTGTTGTCTAATCGTATAATTATACAATATTGTATTGTAGTGCCACCCTCGTATATATTAAATATAAATCGAGTCTCGTTGAGTCTCAATGTTATCGATTCTCGATAACTCGATATATGTATAGATATAAGTAGTATTAAGATAAATTTAATAGAGAGAGGTATTCAATAAACACAAGTCAAACCATTAAGTGCTTCTTTTATTCTACATGGCGAAATTTATTTTAGTGTACGAACAACAAAACAACCAACTGATAATAATATATACACATATTTTTTTATCAACAACACAATTGAACACAAAAACATCATAAATTAATAATGAAAAAAAAAACGTTTAAAAAACACACAAGTATATATGTACATATGTATACATATGTACATTGAAAACCCTAAACAAGTGGTTAAACAATAGTGACGAAGATAAACAACAACAATGCAACAAAAGTCTACAAACAAAAGCACCGCACACAACACTATAACAAACAACATACAACAATTTTAATAATATTCAGAAAAAAAGGAAAATTAAACAGTCTTTGAAAAACTAAGAAAAAATAAAAATCAATCTTATAAAAACAAAAATAATCATGAACTAAAAAAAAAAAACTACTAAATAAAAAAGTTACATACATATATTAAAAGATCAAACTCAAAAAAACAAAAAAAATAATTATAAAAGCATTTTAAAAACCAATTAATAAATAAATTATTAAATAAAAACTAAAAGACAAAACTTATTCTTTGATCTACGAAGCGAAAAAAAAACCAAACTATTGAAACTTACAAAAAGAATTGTGTAAATCACAGTACAAGTTTTGTTTCCAAGAAAGTGTTTGATCGTTGTGTTTGTTAACAATAGCAACCACGCAAACATCGTAAAATCTCAATAAAAAAAAAATCTAAAATTGAAAAAAAAAAAACTGTTTAACTAAAAATTCCTGAAAAATAAAGAAATAAGCAACCTTTTGGGTATAACTGTACCAATTAAAAAAAAATCCTGCTAAAGACAAATTTTCAAAACAGTATAAATACAAAAAAAAAAACCCCGTTATTCGAAAAAAAAAAAGATGTCTACCGAAAAAAAATAGAACGAAAACGAAAAATGTAGTGGAAAAAAAAGGTAAAAAAAAAAAAATCACCTAGTAACAAAATAAAGATGAAAAAAAATTAAAATGAAAAATTATATGTATAACATCAAAAAGAAACTGGAAAAAAGTAGAAACATGGAAAAGAAATTGGAAAAAAGAAACAGAAAAGATAAATGAAAAAAAAAAAAAACGAAATAAAAATGGAACAAAAATATGGAATAAATAGATCGTGCAAGAACATAACATATAACAAATCCCCTCAACAACAACAATAAAACAACCTAAATTTAAAATATATACATACATATGTATTAACTATACAAAAAAAAAAAATTATTAACGATAAATAAGAAACATCAAAAGAAGAAAACTTTAAAAACAAATAATCCTTGAACTTGAACATTAAAAACCAAAATAGCAACAACTACAATATATTAAAATCAACGGAATTAACTAAATAGAAGAGAAGTAAAAATAAAACAAACAACAACAAAAAAAAAAAAGTATGAAATAAAATACAAGAAAAAAAAAATCAACAATAAAGCTCTGTACAGACGGTTGTCAGATCTAACAATATTGTCAGATCTAACAATTTGCTGGCAATGTACTGACAATAAATAATTGCCAGCACAAGCTTTATTGTCAGTTCACACGGTTGTAAGAAAATTGTCAGAAAAGCTTTTAATTTATTGTCAGACAATAAATTTATCTAGCAACGTTGTAAGTCAATAAATTGTCTGTTTACACAGTTGTTAGATATAACAATAATTGCCAGATTCTCTCAGAGAGCATAAACACCATGAAATGTATAGAATACTTTTAAGAGAAAGAGAATACAGTCGGATTCGGCTAAGCGAAAATTTATGTTTTTCATTTCAGATTCATTTTAAAAACTTAAATATGTATAAGCTTGTAACTATATTTGAAAATAATAAATAGTTAATTATATTTAATTGAAATGAGCAGTCGCTAAAAAGTATTTCGTTGCCAGTAAATTAATAATGTTTTCTTTTAAGTGGTGTTTGTTTTATATAAATTATCTTATTTCTAACCGAAATATGTTTCAATTAAACGGGGTTACTTTTAAGCGGATTTTTTTAAGCCATAGTAAATGCTTTGAAATTGATAGAAAAAACTAAATACAAATTTTTATTTTCAGTTAAGCAATCTTATCCGAATTCGACTGTAATAAAAGCTTTTGCTTGTTTATTTACTGACAATGAGAAAATTGTCAGATTCACAAAACTCAAACATCTGACAATGAAAAATTGTCTGACAATTACCTGGCAATGAAAGCGAATTGTATTCTCACGATTGTCAGATGTCTCACAATTTTTTGAGATATTGTAGTATAACAATTTAATGACAATGGTTTTTCTGGCAATGTTGTCAGATAAAAATTGTTAGTTCAGACGGTTGTAAGAAATTTTGAACACATTTTACTGACAATATTGTTAGATCTGACAACCGTCTGTACAGAGCTTAACAACAAAGAAATTCAACGACAACTAAGTAAGCAGCAGACATAACAATAGAAACAACACAACACATCAACACAACATTAACATCAACATTCAGCATAGCAAGCTAATAGCGAGGGCCGATGCAAAAGGCCTGCAAGATGACACATTTGTATAGAATTTTTTTTTTTTTTTAAATCACCAGCATTTATAGAATTCAACAAACCTCTATTTATTTAATGCAACTTACAAGACTACTTCGAAAAATTTCTTTTCTGTTTCTTTTTTCCAATTTCTTTTCCATGTTTCTACTTTTTTCCAGTTTCTTTTTGATGTTATACATATAATTTTTCATTTTAATTTTTTTTCATCTTTATTTTGTTACTAGGTGATTTTTTTTTTTTACCTTGTTTGTTTCAAAATTTTTTTATAAAAAGGGAGGTGCATAGGTAGGTGGACAATGCCTATGTTTCCAAACTTTCAGATATATACAGAATTTAAACATTTACAAATATAAACTTTCAAACTTTTAAACATTTACAAATATAAATTAACAAAATTGTTACACAATTTTTATAAAAGAAGGGAGGTGTAGTGCCATTACTGGCACTTTGCATGTAATCGATGTTATCGAGACTCGATGGCATCAATGTGTTGTAGGTATAGAAAGAACAATAAAGAAACGAATAGAACATTCGTGTCATAATCATTAAAGTATCAACAAGTGTTTTATTTATTTGTACGGAGTTTCAATATTATAAGAGATAAGTTCAACAGTATTTTTGTTGTTGGTAATTTTCATACAAAAGTGTGTTATAATTATACGATTGAATTTTATATGTTTTTCAATTGTTATATTGAGGCCGGGTCTGGGAATATTCTATTTGTTAAATTAATTTGTAAAAATATTTTATATATGTGATAAGTAACACCAGAAAATACATTCTTCTTAATGATAAATATATACATGATTCATTTCAACTTAATTTTCAAACTAATTTAATCAAAATTGCTTGTCGCTAAAAAAGAAAGTTATATTTCGCGTCAAATTATAATTCCCACACCTGGTTTCACTTTTCATGTTTTTTTTTTATTTGATAAAAAGAAATTTGTTTTTTGACATAAACTATTTACTCATATGAATTGACAACATTAAACTGACATTTAAAATACGACAAAATAACGATACAACAAATTTGCACATAAACAAATATCGTCTTTTTTTAAACCATAAGACAGACGACTGAGCTTGTGAATTGAACAAATGTAAAGTGAGCATAACTTCGCCATTTGTGGATCAATTTTCAAAATTCTTTTTGCATATGGAAAAGGTCCAGAATATTTTTTTGTTTTTAGAAATTGTTTGTTGGATCGAACGGGGAGGCGGTAGGGAGTTGCAAATGGCCCGCCACAATAATTGATTATCAAATAACTTCGCCATATTTTGGGTATTTTTTGACCTACGTCGATGATATTTGGTACATATGGTATTGGCATAATTTGGAATACGTACCAGGAGAAAAGTGGGTGGAACCACGCCCCTTTTTAGGAAAACCAAACCCTTGGACCGATCTTTCTGAAATTTTCACAGCATGTTACTGTGACTCTGGAAGGAATAATAGGCTATATGAAGTTTTGATTGGACAAAGAGGCGTGGCACCGCCTATATAAACCAAAAATTTAAATCGCCATATTTTGGGCATTTTTTGACCTACGTCGATGATATTTGGTACATATGGTATTGGCATAATTTGGAATACGTACCAGGAGAAAAGTGGGTGGGACCATGCCCCCTTTTTAGGAAAACCAAACCCTTGGACCGATCTTCCTGAAATATTCACAGCATGTTACTGTGAGTCTGGAAGGAATAATAGGCTATATAAAGTTTTGATTGGACAAAGAGGCGTGGCACCGCCCATATAAACCAAAAATTTAAATCGCCATATTTTGGGCATTTTTTTACCTACGTCGATGATATTTGGTACATATGGAATACGTAACAGGAGAAAAGTGGGTGGACCACGCCCCTTTTTAGGAAAATTAAAATCGTAATATAGTCTTAACTTCTGAACCCATCGTCATTAAATTTTCACAATAGGATATATAAATACTTTTACTTTTATTTTATAACGAGGGGGTAGCGAAGCACACCGGGATAGGCTAGTCTTACATAAAAATTATTGAAATCATACATTATTTTCTGTACTATTTCTCAAAAAAAAAAAAAAAAAAAAACAGTTGTATAACAGTTAAAATTTAAAATTTTGGAGTGAACGCTCTTTAGAAGAACTAGTGCGATATATCCCAGGGGCGAATTTTTCGATTAAATAAGCAATGATTTGATGCACACGTGTAAGACGGTAACGCGCACCATCTCAATTACAACCTAGTATACTTTTTCGAATGCATTGCCGCATTCCTGGAGTGAACGCCTACCACTTGCATACAATGTAAGCAGGATAGTGAAGTGTTCATTTACTAAATATAAAAACTCATTACTGTTTCACATACTTTGTAATTAGGCAGTAGACAATCTATGCACAATCTCGCTTACTTCGTGGGAAAGTAGAAAGCGCATTGCCCACTACTTCACACACATTGTAAGCTAGAATTTATTGAATACAAAGTGTGACAAACTTCATTGGAGAGATGTGATGTGGTATGCAAAGTTCGCCGCTGGGATATATCTGGCTCTTATAAAATATTACATTAAGCTGGCTAATGCTACCTCTAAAAGCCAACCTCAGCTGACTTTATTCTAAGGCAGAGATTTCTGGTAATATATTTAATGATAATAAAGACAGGTGGGGGGTTACCCTGTATTGCGATGCGAAAGCAAATGCGATGCAAAAACAATGCAAATAAGATACAAATTTTTTTTTTTTTTTTGGTGGTAGTTTTATTATTTATTGAATCTTCAATTATAAATTGAAACATCAATAAGTTTTTCAAATCTTAAATCTAAAAATACATAAATATATGTTTAGCCAGTGCTAAACAAAATTTTTAATTCCAACTGTTGATTTTTGATGTTTTACATCTCTCGTGTACGGCTGAGAGAAAGAGTATCCCTCCTTCTCAACCGGGTGTGGCCTCTATAATTTAGAATGTTGCGCGCAAGTGGATTTCGGTGCAATACTAGTTTTTCAATATATTTTTTAGCCTGTTCTGAAAATACTGTCTTCACCAACGGAACATCAAGATCTTTGTGAATTCGCTGATTTCGGATATACCAGGGGGCTGCAGTAATTGTACGTAGAATTTTGTTTTGTCGCCTCTGAATTTTTTCTACACTTGATGCTGAGGCAGTGCCCCATAACTGGATTCCATAGGCCCATATTGGCTTCAGGATCGCGGTGTATAACAAAAGTTTACAGTCAAGACTTAATATAGAATTTCTTCCAATAAGCCAATTCATTTGGGCTGCTTTTAATTTCATTTGTGTCAACTTTGCGTCTATATGCGATTTCCATGTAAAACGACGATCAAGATGAACGCCTAGATATTTTACTACAGTGTGTTGCGGTATAGTCTCGGTGTTGATTTGTATAGGCGGGCATGTTTCCCTGCGTAAAGTAAAAGTAACGTGTACACATTTCTGCTCATTCACTTTTATCCGCCATTGTTTTAGCCATGTTTCCAATTTTGAGATGTACCCTTGTAGATTCCGGGAAGCTTCTACATGATTTCCATGAACGCTTAGAAAAGCCGTATCATCAGCAAATGTTGACGTGTGAATGATACTGCTTAACGGTAAGTCAGAGGCATATATTAAATAAAGTAAAGGACCGAAGATACTGCCTTGAGGGACTCCGGCTTCAATCGACTGCGGGGGGCTTAAAAAATTGCCTTCCTTAACTACAAATTTTCGTTCCTCTAGATAGCTTTTTAAGAGCCTGACGATGTTTGCGGGTAGATTTTGTGTTAATTTGTGGACAAGACCTTCGTGCCATACTTTATCAAAGGCCTGTGCGACATCAATAAAAAGCGCTGAACAATATTTCTTTTTTTCAAAAGTTTCTCTAATGACATTCACAAGTCTGTGAGTTTGTTCAATAGTGTTATGCTGACTGCGAAAACCGAATTGATGATCTGGAATACATGCACTGCTAGTTACTATAGGAGTCAGCTTGCTCATGTACAGTTTTTCAAAAAGTTTCGACATATTGGACAATAAACTGATAGGCCGATAGGATTCAACCTTTGTATGATCCTTACCGGGCTTTGGTATCATAGTAATCATCGAAACCTTCCATTCTGCCGGATAGTATTGCAGTCGTAAAATACTATTAAAGATGAATAGTATTATTCGTTTTGCAATGAAAGGCAATTCTTGCAGCATTTTGTTGCTTATTCTATCAATACCTGGGGCTTTTTTTGAGTTTAGACTTGTAATAGCCTTTTGAATATCCACAATATTAAATCTTAGCGGAATTTCTGGTAAAGCGGCGACTGGTGGCAGTTCAATAATATCAGCAGAAATATTTGGAGTAAATACTTTTTCTAAGTGTTTAACAAAAAGAGCACCTTTTTCAGCATCAGTTCTTGCCCAGTCACCATTTGAAGCTCGTAATGGAGGTTTACATATCACCGGCCTTTTAAGTCCTCTGGCTGCACGCCACAGCGAATAATCTGTTGATGGTGTTGCATCGAGTTCTTGCAGAAATTTTTGCAGCGAAGCTGTTTTTTGTGTTTGCAAAACTTTTCTAAGCTGCTTGGTACACTCCTTAAGCCTTAATTTTAGCTGGGGCGATCTGTATCGTTGCCATTATCGTCGAGCTCTCCGTTTTTCAGTCAATAGCCTTTCTATATCTGCACAAAAAATTTTGTTATATCTCGCTTGTTGATTTGGTTGAATTGAAGAAGCATTAAGAGCAGCTGTTTGGCATGTGCTTCAAACAACCTAATAGAATTTTCTATGTCAGTAGGTGTTCTCAATGGCATATTTTCCGTGCAATGAGCACTCAAATATTTTTTGTTTTTCAGCCAGTTAATACGTGCAGATGTCAGCGGTAAATCACATGTTGGTCTTGCGGTTGTGTGTGAGTAAATAGTGATAATAGTAGGCGAGTGATCTGAAGACAAATCCAAAGATGCTTCTACTTCCGTCATTTCGCTGGGCACACCTTTCGAGATTCCAAAGTCGATAACATCAGGAATTTTTTGTCGATCCGTTGGCCAATATGTTGGCTGACCACTTGAAACTACATTCAAACCCATTTTTGAAATTGTGTCGAACATAACACGACCCTTAGGACTGATTAAACGTGAACCCCAAAAAGTGTGTTTAGCATTGTAGTCGCCAGCTGCTAGAAAACGGGACCCCAGTGTTGTATAAAATGCGGTATATTGAGTCTCTGAAATTGAAAACCTGGGAGGAGAATAAACAGATGATATCACAAGCTTTTGATAAAAATTTTCAATACAGATATTTGTTGCTTGAAGATAATCTTCACGAAGGTCATTTAGCAGGTAGTGTTTTATTCGAGTTTTTATTAGGATTCCAGAGCCACCACAACCTCTACCTCGAGGATCTTAGTATCGTAAAAATTATATCCACTAATTTTAAAATAGCTTCGAGACGTCAAATGAGTTTCTGAGATAAGCATAACGTCGATTTGTTTATCCAGAAGAAAATATTCTATTTCATTTTTATGTTTGTGTTTATGATTTAACATGACGGAGATTGAAAATACTATTACTAGTCTTAACACCAGAAAAGCCCCAGGTGTCGACAAAATAAGCAACAAAATGCTTCAAGAATTGCCTTACACTGCAAAAAGAATAATACTATTCATTTTTAACAGTATTCTACGCCTAGAACACTATCCTAAAGAATGGAAGGTTTCACTAATTACTATGATACCAAAGCCCGGCAAGGATCATACAAAGGTTGAATCCTATCGGCCTATTAGTTTACTGTCTAACATTTCAAAACTATTTGAAAAGCTGTATATGAGCAAGATGATGCCTATAGTCACTAGTAATGGATGTATTCCAGATCATCAATTCGGTTTTCGCAGACAACATAACACAATAGAACAAACTCACAGACTTGTGAATGTCGTTAGAGACACTTTTGAAAAAAAGAAATACTGCTCTGCGCTCTTTATTGATGTCTCACAAGCTTTCGATATAGTATGGCACGAAGGTCTTTTCAATAAATTAACACAAAATCTACCAGCAAACATCGTAAAGCTTTTAAAAAGCTATTTGATGGAACGTAAATTTGTAGTTAGGGAAGGCAATTATTTAAGCCCTCCGCAGTCGATTGAAGCTGGAGTCCCTCAAGGCAGTATCTTCGGACCCTTACTTTATTTAATATATGCCTCTGACTTACCGTTAAGCAGTAACATTCATACATCAACATTTGCGGATGATACAGCCTTTCTAAGCGTTCACGAAAATCCTGTAGAAGCTTCCCGAAACTTACAAGAATATATATCCAAACTGGAAAAATGGCTCAAACAATGGCGTATAAAAGTTAACGAGCAGAAATGTGCACACGTCACTTTTACGTTGCGCAGGGAAACATGCCCGCCTATAAAAATTAACACCGAGACTATACCACAACACACTGTAGTCAAATATCTAGGCGTTCATCTTGATCGTCGTTTAACATGGAAATGGCATATAGACGCAAAGTTAACACAAATGAAACTAAAAGCAGCCCAAATGAATTGGCTTATTGGAAGAAACTCTATACTAAGCCTTGACTGTAAACTTCTCTTATACAACGCGATCCTGAAACCAATATGGTCCTATGGAATCCAGTTATGGGGCACTGCATCAGCATCGAATGTAGGAAGAATTCAAAGGCGACAGAATAAAATCCTACGTACAATAACAGCAGCCCCCTGGTATGTCAGAAACCATAGAATTCATAAAGATCTAGACGTTCCGTTGGTAAAGACAGTATTTTCAAAACACGCGAAAAAATATATAAAAAAACTTGAGTTGCACCCAAATCCCACTTGCGCGCAATATTCTTCATTATAGAGGCCACACCCGGCTGAAAAGAAGGGATACTCTTTTTCTCAGCCGTTCACGAGAGATGTAAAACAACAAAAATTAACCGTTGAAATTAAAAATTTTGTTTAGCATTGGCTAAACTTATACTTAATATTTTTTTTAGATTTAAGATTTGAAAAACTTATTGATAATTCAATTTAAATAATTAAAGATTCAATAAATAATAAAATTATCAAAAAAAAAAAAAAAAAAAAAAAAAGATTATCCTTCTACCATGCATTATAATGATAAAACTTTAAGCTCGTGTAATGATATTGTTAATGCGTTTGCATTGTTTTTCCAATCAAATTTTAAAACCAGTAATAACTTAATAGATCCCAATGTTCTGAAATTTATAAGGCCTATTGTTGATTTTGGTCACATTCAATTAACCGCTCGTGATATCTTAAATGGTATTAAAAATATCAAGAACTCTTTCGGTGTTGATATTGATGGTTTTAGTGCCTTTTTTGTAAAAAATTTGGCTGAAAGTTTAGTTGTACCTCTTCAGCACATTTTTAATAAATCCCTGGTTGATGGGTATTTCATAGATAGTTGGAAAGTTGCATCTATTACTCCGGTTTTAAAAGGAGGCGATAAATCTGATATTAGTAATTATCGGCCGATTTCAAAGTTGTCCAATGTTTCTAAAATATTTGAGCATATAATTAAGGATAAGATGTATTTCTCGGTAAAGCGCTATATTTGCGATGAGCAGCATGGATTTTTTCCTGGTCGTTCTACTGCTACAAATTGCGCAATCTTCAATCACTTTTGTATTTCGGTCTTTGAAAGACATAATCAGGTTGATGCAATCTTTATGGACCTTTGCAAAGCATTTGATAAGGTTGCGCATAATATATTGTGCCTCAAACTTAATAAGATGGGCTTTCATGGTACATTTCTTAATTGGTTGAGGTCTTATCTAACAAATAGGAAATATACAGTTGTTTTGGAAAATTGTATGTCCTTGCCGTATACTGCTACTTCTGGTGTCCCACAGGGTAGTATTTTAGGTCCGTTGTTGTTTTTAATTTTTATAAATGACATTGGGAAGTCCTTTTCAGGCTCCCAATTTTTATTATATGCTGATGACCTCAAAATTTTTAAGGAAATAAGTTCTGAAAATGATGCTCTTACTTTACAGCATTGTATCAATGGAATATCTTCCTGGTGTGCTATTAATAGTTTATCTTTAAATATAAATAAATGTTACCAAATGTCCTTTCATAAGCCGAATATTCGTAATAGTAAAGTTTTCCAGTACAAATTACGTGATATGAACTTAAAAGTTGTTAGCCAAATGTTGGATCTTGGCATTGTTTTGGACTGTGAGCTAAATTTTAATGCCCATCTGGACTACATAATTCCTAAAGCTTATTCTGCATGTGCATTTATAAGAAGAAACTGTAAAGAATTTATAGATCATATGACGTTAAGAATATTGTATACGGCTTTTTGTTTGTTTGTTGGAATACCGTTCTTTTGTATGGAATCCCATTTACGGCAACCATACGAATAGAATTGAGCGAATTCAAAAGAAATTTGTTAAGTTTGCTCTTCGTAACAATCGAATCTTTTTGTCGCCAACCTCATATTATGCTCGTTGCTTGCTTTTAGGCTTAAAGCCTCTTTATTTATGGAGAATCATTCACTCTGTAATGATAATTTATAAATTGATTAATGGCTTCATCGATTGTGAATACTTATTGAATATGATTAAATTTTGTGTTCCTTTTAAAAACTTTAGATGCAATAATTTATTTTATATATCGACGCATTGTACCAATTATGCTATGCGTGAACCTGTATTACGTTCATTAAATACTTTAAATAATTTGAATAATATTGTTAAAATAGATTTTTCTTTGTCTGAGGACAATTTTAAAATGTTATTAGAAAATAAGGAATTGTTAAATATACTTTTAAATTAACTTATTGTTAGCCTGTAAGGATATTTATAATCCATTGGCGATTAAATAAATAAATAAATAAATAAAACTGCATAAATGCGAACAAAATATTTAACCTCGGCTTGTATGAATTACATGTCACATCGAGCAAGGAATGTCAGGTATTTTAGAATAAACTGAATGCCAAAAAGAGAAGAATTGGTTTAATAGATTAACAATCAAAGCAAATTAGGGGATTATATGCTAACATACAAGGACTACTAAATAATTATAGCCAAGTAGAAGTAATGTGTGAAGATGTGCAGCCAGATTTTGTTATTTTTTCGGAAACGCATCTAACTAATGATATAAATGAAAAAGAAATACAGCTAAAAGGATATAATCAATATTGTCGAATTCAACAAGAACAGGAGGAGTAATAATCTATTTTAAAAACAAATGGTACGCGAAAAAATTGCTGAAAAACAGTGGATTCGAAGTTTTGGATATCAGCATATATGGCAAAACATGAAAACAACAGTGTGTTAATAGCAGCTGCTTATAGATTACCGAGTAGCGCTGAGACATAATTTATAGAGGCATTTGAAGAAATACTAGAGGACTTGAATGAAGAAAACTGTGATATAATAATAGCAGACGATTTCAACATTGACTGGTGCAAGGAGAGTTTTTATAAAAAGCAGCTAATGTCTTAGAGTGGTGCAGGTTGAGCTGCAGCACCTTTTTTTTTTTTTTTTTATTAGGACCAGCACTCAGGGGATGACCCCTACGTATGCAATGCATTGTGCCTGAACTCAGAGAGAGGGATAGAGTAGAGAAGATAGATGTTTGAAAATGTAGAAGGCTTAACTCTTTTACAACTCAGCTTTGCGCGTTATTTTTATTTTTATAGCAGTGTTGAGGCGCCTCCGGTGTTAGGTAGACGCATTAACTTTGTTAAGCTATATTAGCAGGCATTTTATTAATTGTTTTACTTCGCCGATGTTTCTGCTAACCGAAGAAGGAGGGCGATGTTGTGTACATTACCTTGGAACAGCATCAATCGCTGTCGGAACAGTTTTTTAGTGACCAGTGCTATGCCTTCGTCACTTAAATAGTCCGACAACATTTGTTTGCTTAGTAGTCAACGCGCTAACCACTTCAGCCAACACCACCCATTGTCCGCGTCTGGGTCATAGTTGGCATTTGCCTCGGCATCTCCCTGACTCGGGTTCAGGAGTGCGTCATCGTCATCTCCGAAAATGAGTCCTTCCAGGAGATCCCCAACCAAACCTCGCTGGTGTTAAGCAGGTAAACGTCAAGCAGCCGTTGATAGATCAATGCCCATTTAACATTGATCCGTCGCTGTTGCTGCGATCAAGAACAGCTATTATCAGCGGGTTTTTTGCAACCTCGCTGTAAGACCTGCTCGTGATGTTACCGTCCTTCTCTCTCGGTTTTTTATCTAAGCTAGCGAGAATTTCTCCGTGCTAGTCAGTTCCGCAGCCGGTTTGTTGCCAAACCGCTCGATATAGCGTCGAGCTGCCCGTGTCTCGGATATGGCTTTCCGGGACCAGAACTTTCTGTTTCGCGAACTTGTCGAGGCGGATACATCAGGCACAGTTGACATTACTACAACCGGCGTATCGGCATTGATGGTTTTGGGTGCAGTTCGCAGAACTGGAGCATGTCCAGTCGGCGCACCTTTAGTATTTGTGCTTGCTGGTGCATTTGGCACTGCTGGTTTGAACGCAGCCGGCACACTAGCAGATGTTTGTTTGGGTACTCGAGGCACATCAGAGGTTTTCTCAGCCGTCGTAATATTTTTGATATTTTTTGCTAGGTTTTTACCAGCCGCGGAGGTGCCTGGACTTTCGTTCGTGGACACACCCCGCTGCACTCTAGCCCTACCTAGCGACCGGGAAGCTGGTTTGTTTATTATCTTCATCCACTTACTGGTCATCCAGGCCTCGGCCCAACTTCCAGCCACCACGCACTTACAAGTGAGGTACTATTGTTTTGAACCGCGGGTCTGGTATTCCTAGTCACCGTCATGAGGGTGTAGGGTCCCTAAGTCGTACAACAACTCCTCAACAAGAGCTCATTATTGATGGAATGCCGATCGTGCTCAGAGGTCGCAAGGATATGATCCTCCATCATGACCACACTCGTCCCAAGCACCAACATAAGCTGCATGCTTAAGCCGAGTGCCATCATGTTTCATGAGGTTGATCAAGAAACCAAAGACCTCGGCCTGGCATAATTCCACGTGTCAAGGGTACAGGGTGTATTGATGACGGTAAATTGAATTTCTTGGTCCTTCTGTATTACTCAAAAGCCTTTGATATGGTTGATCACAGCATGCTATCCATGAAGTTTAGGCACTTTTCAATTTCTCTGAAACTTCAACACGGCTTTTGGCATCTTATCTTTCAAATCGCTCGCAATTTGTCCATTCAAAAAATGCACAATCTACAGCATTGAGTTTATCTGGAGGCGTACCTCAGGGGTCATTTCTTGGACCACTCCTTTTTTGCAATTTATGTAAACGATTCACAAAAACAACTGTTGCATTGCAAAATTCACATGTACGCAGATGATATGCAGTTGTATTTAAGTACTCCAGTACAATCTGTAGCGGAAAATATTGTGAAATTCAATGGCGAACTGGATAAAATTTATCGCTGGGCCACGGCAAATGGACTTTGCTTAAACCATAAAAAAATCAAAGTGCATACTAAAGGCCGTGACTTTAAAAAATCGTTTCAATATGGTGTTGTAGGTGCCATACTATCATACAAATCTGATGCCAAAACATCATTTTATGAAAATTTTCATAAAATTTTACAAATCGAACGACTTGCCAAAAAATCTGTCACACAGTTGCATTTTTAGTCCACACTACCATACGTTTTTAGCACACATGTCATATTTTGCAAATCGCGCGACTGTGTAGGATAGTGCGGCACGGTCTTGGTCTTGACATTTTAATAAACGGTGAAAAAATCAATCAATCAAATGTTCTTTTATTAATTGTCCATCATATGAGTTATAGAAATATATAACAAATATCAAATATGAAATATTGAAATATTGATTTCTTTTGATGTTATCTTTTTCCCAGTATAACTGTTGATGTTGCGATAGATACCATTGAAGAAAAATTGGATATGATTAAGGATTATACAAATATAGATAAGGATTTATTTTTACGTATTATAAAATTTTGCATAGAAAATAATAGATATTTTCAATATAATGGAAAGATATTTATGCAACAGAAGGGATCTCCAGCATCTCCAATTGGTGCAGGTATAATTATGGAGAATTTATTAGATTAGATTAATTTATTCAGAAACTGAATAGGACTCCGAGATTGATGACTAAATGTGTAGATGATCTGTTTTGCATTATTCCTGAAGGAGAAATTGAAAAGGTACGTTTGAAATTTAATGAATTTAATTCTAATATTAAATTTACTTTTGAAAATGAATGTAACTCGAAGATCAATTATCTAGATACTATTATTATTGGAGAAGATAGATTATTAATAGCTTGGTACCAGGAACGAACAGTGTCGGGAAGAATAATGAATTACTATTCTAAACATAGCATACATATTATTATTAATACGGCTTGAAATTTAATAGATAGAGTTTTAACTATCAGGCATGTTCTGAAATCACGGTGATATCAAATCACGAACGATTTTAAAATCACGGAAGTGATATTAAGGTGTTCTGGAAAGCACGAGATTTTTAATTTTTAGTGGTGATTTCATTGTTCTAAATCACGAGCAAAAAGCTGATTTTTTCCTTTACAAATGTTTTTTTTTTTTTGTATTTTTAAAAAATTTATCACAAAAATATAATAAATCTACGAATTGAAGTTAAAGTTTTTTGTAAATATATCGTAAAAGTGCCTGGAGCATGTTCTAGAGCAATAATTGATCAAAAAGCAAAATTTAAAAATAATTGCAAAAAATACACCTTCCATAAATTTGTAAATTTTGTAGGTTCTTCTAAGTAAAATAATTAATTTTATTGCAAAAACAAATAAAGAACAAATCATTTTAAATGTGCGTGATAATTTTATTGCAGTTTTAAAGAAAACTTATTAAAAAATTTAAAGTGATTTGAAATCGCCATGCTTTTAGCTGACCGGTTTTAAATCACGAAATTTCAAACAGTTTTGCGCGCAGAACACCTTTTCAGTGATTTGAAATCACTTTATGAAAAAGTGATTTTCAGAACATGCCTGTATAAGTGACAAATAGTTTCACAACAAGAATGAGAGGATTTTGAGAGAGAATGATTATCCCAGTTCTTTAATTAATAAATTAATATATATAGATACAAACAAAAAATAATTAATAATATAGATACTAATACAGAACAGAGAATATACCAATCCTGAACGTATATTCCTCAGATTTCAGAGAGATTGATAAAATCAAAGATTTTTGATGTGAACATGTAACAAATTAAATAAATTATTTAGTAAAACTAAAGACAAAATTGATAAATGGTATAGATCGAATATAGTTTACAAAATACCTTGCAGGGAAATGCTACTACCAAAAATAAACTAAAAACAAGAATTGCAGGTCATAAGTCAGATCAGAAATATAGGCATATAATTTCACAGAAGACAGCGAAGTCATCTTATTGTTCCAGATTAGTTCACTTTCCTGAATTTGAAAATGTTTCAATTCTGAATAATATAACAGCGTTTGATGTTAGAAATGATAGAAATAAAAAATACTCCAACAACACAAAGAATAAATTTCAAAGTAGATACAGAAAATTTAGCGCCAAATTATAGATATTTAGTTAGTAATAATCTAAATGTTAAATGATTGTTGCTTGTTTACATTATAAATTTTTTGTTGTTTTGTTTTTTAATTATCTAATTATATTATGGTCCAACAAGAATTAATCACATTATTGCTCCTTGGTTTTAAACCAATAATAAATTAATATCCTATAAGATTTTTATTATTAATGAGAAATTATTATTATTAGGCTTAAGTTCAGTTTTATTGAATTAATGAAAATTCAAATTACTATGAGTTTTCTACTTTTCAAAAAACATTAGCATGTGCAATTGCAGAACGTATCAGTATAACGATTTTAAGGCCGCTACACCTCTCATCAGCGTGTTCATTTGTCCGTCTTTAAATTTTCGTAAAGTGGATACTAATTGGTGAGAATATTAACTATTTTGCCAAGTTTTCAACAGAAATAGAATACGAGAATTAATTTAATTAATTTTTATTCTATTTTTACATATTTACAATATACTCATAATCCGTTATACTCAATGTATTTTACTTTGCAATTATAACGTATTGTTATTTTCTCTCTTTATACATTTTAATGTTAATTGTGTTCATATATTGAATTCAATGTTAATTTTTTAATGGCGTTTTCTTTTCTAAAAATAAAATGTTACATATATGTTACATGAGATTTGGCAACATTTTTAAATGTTCCCACGACTTTTAGGAAGTGTTGCATATGTTAAGTTTACAAAAGAACATAAATGTTAGCAATAATCAATAAAGTAAAGAAACAATAACAAAACCAGCTGTTAATATAGTGATGCACTTATGCCCCTTTAATTAAAATGAGTGTTGAACATGTAACATATTTTTTCTTTTTAAGGGTAACATCATGAGAAAAGAACTCGTTACACTTTTAAAATAGCACACATTTTGCAGAAAAGAACAGAAATATATGTAGAAGGCAGAATAAATGCAACATATTACTCAGAAAAGAAAACGCCATAAATCTATTTTGATAACAATAAATTTTTAATAATTTTTTTAGAATGAATTTGTGTGGTGTAGACCTTTTTGTTAAATAATATGTTGATAATTTTTGGCTTGAGGTCCTAATTTATTAAAAATAATGATGTTGGTGTTTTGTTTTTATTTTTAATTTTCTTTATATTTTGCGAATATTTCGGCTAACTTTGTTAGCCATCATCAGGGAATAACAATTTCTAAATACAAATGATAATATTTTTTAAAATTATTAAAAATAAATAAATTATGTATAATTACATTTTAATTTTTCGTTGTTTACACTTTTAATGGTTTTCAACTACTGCTTACATATGTTTTCTTTTGTTCAGTTCTGTGTTTGTTTATCGTATGTCTATATATGTGTGCGCAATTGTCTGAGTCCGTCTTGTAATTAATTCTTTTCTCTGTTGGGATATTTATTATACCCTACAAGAACAATGACGTTCATTTGATGCATCATCTGATGGGCATTGCTGATGGGTATACCCATCAGCATTCTCTATCATTTAATTAAGGGTAATATGAAAAAACTGATGTAAACATTCGTGTACGTGTGATTTTGTTTCTCTTTCATACTTGTGGATTTCGTGAACTATAGTAAAACATATATCTGAACTCTGCTCACTCCACAGTATTTTACTAATCAGATCTGATGTAAACATAGTCATAGATGCAAGAGTGTTAGTAAATAAGTTTTGTGTGTGTTAGTTTCCATCAGCAATTTCTTGTAGGGATATGTAGCATCTCTTGCATGTATCTCTTCGTGTAGCTTTTTTCTCTTTCAAGTATTTTCACTTTATTTAAATCTGGTTTATGACCAGTTGCAGCACAGTGGGCCGAAAGTGCTGTTTTTGGCATTAAACATTTGTCAGTTTTTTTTATGTTTGACTTATGTGCTGATAGTCGCGTTTTTAATTTTGTTTTTGTCGTACCAACATATACCAACTAATCAGATCTGATGTAAACATAGTCATAGATGCAAGAGTGTTAGTATATAAGTTTTGTGTGTGTTAGTTTCCATCAGCAATTTCTTGTAGGGATATGTAGCATCTCTTGCATGTATCTCTTCGTGTAGCTTTTTTCTCTTTCAAGTATTTTCACTTTATTTAAATCTGGTTTATGACCAGTTGCAGCACAGTGGGCCGAAAGTGCTGTTTTTGGCATTAAACATTTGTCAGTTTTTTTTATGTTTGACTTATGTGCTGATAGTCGCGTTTTTAATTTTGTTTTTGTCGTACCAACATTGTCCTTACCGTTACATGTTATTTCATAAACCAAATTAGATTCATCCATAATGTCAACTTTTGATTTCATATTGCTAAATAACTTTTTCGTAGTATTATGTGTTTTCATTGCCAGTATGTATTTGTCATTATAATATATATCTGAATATTTTATCCTATCTGACAATCCTGGAATATAATCTATTGATTTGTAAATTTTTATTCGATTCTCGTCTGTGTTGTTATTGCCTTGTATTCTTTTCGTCATCACATGTTTTATTAATTTATTTGTTGCGTAAGAGGGGAAATCATTTTTAGTCAAAATGTTTTTAATTTTAATTTTGTTTTTATGATGGAACTCTTTGTTACTTGTATCTAGTACTCTGTTAATAAAATTAGTGGCTGTGTTAAAAATAATGTTTCGGGGATGTTTGGAATAGTAATTTATCAGTCTTCCTGAAGCCGAGGGTTTTTGATACCAATCAATTTTTAGAATGTTTTTTCTTCTTACAATCAGGGCGTCTAAATAAGGTAGCTTATTATCGGTCTCTTTTTCTAGAGTGAACCGTATTTGTCGGTTAAAACTGTTTAAGTGATGCAGTGTTCCTTCAACTTTATCGACTTTCACTATCCCAAATAGGTCGTCTACGTATTTGGTCATTATTCGAGGTTGTATTTCCATTTTGCCCAGTGTTGTATTCAGTAACTCTTCCATTATTATATCTGCTATTATTGGAGACGCAGGAGATCTCATGGGCATTCCTTTTTTCTGTTCGTAAATATTGTTATTATATTTGAAATATCTACAATCCTTTATACAAAATGTTAAAATATTCATGAATAATGATTGATATATTGGTATATTGTTTTAGAGTTTCCCAATTTTTCTCTATTGTCTTATTGGCTAGATTCACTGGGATACTAAAAAGCAGCCCAAATGAATTGGCTTATTGGAAGAAACTCTATACTAAGCCTTGACTGTAAACTACTATTATACAACGCGATCCTAAAACCAATATGGTTCTATGGAATCCAGTTATGGGGCACTGCCTCAGCATCAAATGTCGAAAAAATTCAAAGGCGACAAAATAAAATTCTACGTACAATTACAGCAGCCCCCTGGTATGTCAGAAACCATCGAATTCATAAAGACCTAGACGTTCCGTTGGTGAAGACAGTATTTTCAAAACACGCGAAAAAATATATAAAAAAACTTGAGTTGCACCCAAATCCACTTGCGCGCAATATTCTTCATTATAGAAGCCACACCCGGCTGAAAAGAAGGGATACTCTTTTTCTCAGCCGTTCACGAGAAATGTAAAACAACAAAAATTAACCGTTGAAATTAAAAATTTTGTTTAGCATTGGCTAAACTTATATTTAATATTTTTTTAGATTTAAGATTTGAAAAACTTATTGATAATTCAATTTAAATTATCACAAAAAAAAAAAAAAAAATTTTTATGTTGGCAGATGCCGTTTGCGTTCCAATAACAGATTCTTAAGTTCATGGTTTTTTCAATACAGCCTGCAACAAGGTAGACTGCATTTCAACATTTCCTGCATCATACAGGACATGTTGAGAGTAAATGTATTTACTGTTTGTATTAGGATCTCTATCGAGGCTTCAATACGACTAAAATTATGCCCTGATTAGCTGGTACAGTTTTTTGCGCCGGAGTCTGGTTACTCTTTAAAATATTAGCGTATGAAAATTGACTATTAGGTTTTTGCTGAGTAAGAGTCGTGTTAGACTTTAAAACATTTGAGTATTGATTATGGCTAGACGACGGTTGAGGTAACTGAGGGTAGTTTAAAGGGGTGTTGGGATGATCGGGAGTAGCATTTGTTTTTCTGTTCGACGAATTTTTAAAAAAAGAGTAAAGAGGGCAGCCTCTATAGTTAGCAGTGCGGTTTCCACTGCAATTGCCGCATTTTTTTGCCTTGGTATCACCTTTTATTTTGTCACAGTTAGCGGTACTGTGCAACTCACCACATACAACGCAAACGGTAGGCAACTTGCAATAAGTTTTGGTATGGCCGAATTCTTGACAGTTCATGCATTGGATAGGTCCATTTTTTTATGTGGCATCTCAACTGTAACTCTTCTGTGTAACAAGTACTTTAGATTATAGATTGGGTGCGATTCATTTTTTTTAATTTTCAAGTCACCTGGCTGTAGCTCGACTCTAAAAATAGGATGGGGGATTTTTTCCCTATTTTTGATGTTAGAAACATTTTTAACCTTGAAGCCATTATTTTCAAGGCCAGACTTATGGGTCGATTATGGATGGCAACCGAACTGCAGTTGTGTTGCCAGTTGCTGAGAATTGTATTACGGATGGCGACTGGCAACTGAGAGCTGCCAGTTTCAGTTGCTATTTAGTGTTTTTCTGGCAACCACAAATTTGCAGTTGCCGGCTGGCAACGCAACTGAGGTTCGGTTGCTATCCATAATCGAGCCATTAACCTCTTCTGGATCCACACTAGAGTCTATACCTTTTATTACGACGGTTAGACCTGTAGCACTCTTTAATTGGTACGTATAAAAATTTTTGTTTTTTGACTCAAGGTCAGAAACTATTTTTCGGTAATTACTTTCTTGCACTACCTGGATTTTTGTTTGGTTGATATTTCCGCGCTTAATTGGAGTTACATAGAACTCATTTTCTCCAATTAAGGAGATAAGGCTTTTTACCAACAAACTAGAGTTCTGCTCTCTTAAATATATCGGTGGAGGTTTACTCGACCTTGTTGTAGTTGTATCTTCATTGTCTTGTTTAGATAAAATCGCGAAACGATTTTCGGAATTTTTTGTTTTGTTTTTTCCATCTCTGGGAACTTTCGCTGTTGAAGCTATTTGAGCTGATTTTGGACTTCTTCCCCTTTTTAACACGGTTATGTATCTGTCCATTCCTGTTTGAATTTTATTATCAGCATTTATTGTACTCACCGCATCTACCATTTTGTGCACGTTGGTCACCTTGTTACTTATTGTTTGTTTGTACAGCTAAGCTGACAAGTTTGCTGATGGGTGCAATTGTTGTTGCTTCTTGATCACTATTTAACATGTTCAGAGATAATGATCGCACACGAGTATTTGTGTTTTCTGTTAAATTCAGGTTTTTGTTTAATTCATTTTTTTATTGTCGTCATCAGCAACTAAAGTTATATATTGTACATTCCTACTGCTTGTAGGATTATTGTTGTTTTTATCAGAAGATGAACTCATCAGAGTTCTCTTTTTTATATTTTCACTTCTATTAGTTTGTGTATGCAAATATTTATGTGTATTGCACACAAGCAAAATATAAAATAAAACCAGTAAAATAACTTTTAAATAAATGTTTTGTTTTTTTTTATATATTTTGTGACTTGAAAATTTATTTTTTTTATATTTTTTTTATATTCAGTTGCGACGATTATAAAAACGCGTCTGTTCACTACGAAAGTTGAAACTGAATAAGATACAAATGGGAACAGTTATATTATCGCATCGCAATACAGAGTAACGCCCTGATGCCTGAAGGTTTGTCAGATCACAATAGAACACGTTCTAATTGAAAATTTGTCAGACGTATTTGCACATATGTCTTATGGACGCAATGTTTTAAAGGTAATACACGACATTTACAAGTTTCGCAGTTGAAAAGTTGACAAGTCAATCTTTTACTTTTTAATATGTATAATGTTTTGATTTGATAAAGGTAGTTGTAATATAATTAAGAGGTCTTTCTAGAAGTCAGAAATACTCTACAGATAAAAAGGAATGAATGTAAAAACGTGTTGTTCTTTGCCTTCGGATTCTGCTCGACCTACGAGGCGGTATTGCTTCCACCATTTCCTCCCTCACACGTTCTTCTCTCTCTCTTCCTCTAGGTTGCTTTTCACTTTTCACGGACTAGCTCCACCCATCCGTGATTCAAACCCCATGAAATCCGAATGGGAAACTGCACCTTCGATAGACCCCGTTAAAACAATCGTGTCAAGTAGACCACTTTTTGGTGTTGAACAAGTTATTGGCCGTACAGGCGATGAACCTTTAATTCTAGTCATTGGTGGTGATCCCATACTTCCCGCATTTATTTCATTTCCCTTAATTTTGGTTTGTTCACAACTGTAATTTAAATCAACATTTCCTCTAATTTGACCGATATGTTGTTTGATACGCTTCACATTATAGTAATTTAATTATTATGATTTTTTAAAAATTCACAAATATACATACATTTGTATGTTTTTGTCTCTATTGTTTTTTTAGCTTTTTAGTTTTAATTTAATTTTTCACTTTTAAAACTTGTAATATCATCTGTCTACTCGCCCCCCAGATTCTCAATTACCGAGAGTCAATATACGGCTTTTTATAAATCACTGGGCCTCCGTTTTCTAGCAGCTGGCGACTACAATGCTAAACACACATTCTGGGGTTCACGTTTAATTACTCCTAAGGGACGAATTTTGTTCGACACAATATCTAAAATGGGTTTGAATGTAGTTTCAAGTGGTCAGCCAACATATTGGCCAACAGATCGTCAATAAATTCCTGATGTTATCGATTTTGGAATTGTGAAAGGTGTGCCCATCGATATGGTTGAAGTTGAAGCATCTTTGGACTTATCTTCAGACCACTCGCCGACAATTGTCACTATTTACTCACACACAACATGTGATTTACCGATGACATCTGCACGTATTAACTGGCTGAAATACAGAAAAGATCTGAGTGCTCATTGCTCGGAAAAAATGCCGCTGAGAACACCTTCAGACATAGACGATTCTCTCAGGTTGTTTGAAGCGCATGTTAAACAAGCTGTTTTTAATGCTACTTCAGATGAAATAAACCAACCAGTGAGATTTAACAATATTTTGCTGTAGATATAGAAAGGCTATTGGCTGAAAAACGGAGAGCTCGACGAGAATGGCAGCGCTACAGATCACCCCAGCTAAAATTAAGGCTTATGGAGTGTACCAAGCAGCTTAGGAAAGTTTTGCAAACTCAAAAAACAGCTTCTCTTCAAAAATTCCTTCAAGAGCTAGGTGCAACACCACAAACAGATTATTCACTGTGGCGTGCAGCCAGAGGACTTAAAAAAAGGCCGGTGATATGCAAACCCCCATTACGAGCCCCCAATGGTGACTGGGCAAAAACTGACGCTGGAAAAGGTGCACTTTTGTTAAACAAAAGTATTCACTTCGAATATTTCTGCTGATATTGTTGAAGTGCCACCAGTCGTCTCTTTACCAGAAATATCGCTAAAATTCAACATTGTGCAGATTGAAAAGCCTATTACTAGTCTTAACACCAGAAAAGCCCCAGGTGTCGACAAAATAAGCAGCAAAATGCTTAAAGAATTGCCTTACACTGCAAAAAGAATAATACTATTCATTTTTAACAGTATTCTACGCCTAGAACACTATCCTAAAGAATGGAAGGTTTCGCTAATTACTATGATACCAAAGCCCGGCAAGGATCACACAAAGGTTGAATCCTATCGGCCTATTAGTTTACTGTCTAACATTTCAAAACTATTTGAAAAGCTGTATATGAGCTAGCTGATGCCTATAGTGACTAGTAATGGATGTATTCCAGATCACCAATTCGGTTTTCGCAGACAACATAGCACAATTGAACAAACTCATAGACCTGTGAATGTTGTTAGAGACAGTTTTGAAAAATAGAATACTGCTCTGCGCTCTTTATTTATGTCTCACAAGCTTTCGATAAAGTATAGCACGAAGGTCTTATCAACAAATTAACACAAAATCTACCAGCAAACGTCGTAAAGCTTTTAAAAAGCTATTTAATGGAAGGTAAATTCGTAGTTAGGGAATGCAATTTTTTAAGCCCTCCGCAGTCGATTGAAGTCGGAGTCCCTCAAGGCAGTATTTTCGGTCCCTTACTTTATTTAATATATGCCTCTGACTTACCGTTAAGCAGTAACATTCATACATCAACATTTGCGGATGATACAGCCTTTCTAAGCGTTCACGAAAATCCTGTAGAAGCTTCCCGCAACTTACAAGAATATATATCCAAACTGGATATATGAATTGGCTTATTGGAAGAAACTCTATACTAAGCCTAGACTGTAAACTACTATTATACAACGCGATCCTGAAACCAATATGGTTCTATGGAATCCAGTTATGGGGCACTGCCTCAGCAACAAATGTCGAAAGAATTCAAAGGCGACAAAATAAAATCCTACGTACAATAACAGCAGCCCCCTGGTATGTCAGAAATCATCGAATTCATAAAGATCTAGAAGTTCCGTTGGTGAAGACAGTATTTTCAAAACACGCGAAAAAATATATAAAAAAACTTGAGTTGCACCCAAATCCACTTGCGCGCAATATTCTTCATTATAGAGGCCACAACCGGCTGAAAAGAAGGGATACTCTTTTTCTCAGCCGTACACGAGAGATGTAAAACAACAAAAATTAACCGTGGAAAATAAAAATTTTGTTTAGCATTGGCTAAACTTACATTTAATATTTTTTAGATTTAAGATTTGAAAAACTTATTGATAATTTAATATAGAATTGAAGATTCAATAAATAATAAAATTATCAAAAAAAAAAAAACTTTTAATTGAAGTTTTTGTTTTTTTAGTTTGACAGCTAGTTCAGATTAACTTCCGATAAAAATCAGAGAAGACAGCATTTTTCATGCTTCGCAAGAAGACTCAGTATGAATCTACATGCTTCGCTCTCAAAATTTTGCATGGCAAAGCAAGTTGCTTCGCTCATGATTGCGGTGTGAAGCATGAATAGAGAGCGAAGCATGTTCCTTGGAAACATAATATGCACAAGAATTTTTCAAAATTTTCATTATAAATTAAAATATCGTCAAGTTACAAACATTAGGGATTCCCTGTAAAACCGACGCCATCGTTCGCTGCCAAATAGTCAGTATATTTGCTGCTCCGTAAACAGCTAGGATCGGTCGAATCAAATCATGCGTTGGGGTGTTCAGTGTAAGGGCGTGTGCTAATTCGTCATGAATTTGTAAGTGGGAATAAGCGTCAGTTACATCTAAATGGCAAAATAGTTCTAACCCATTCATTTTGTAAATAACTTGTCTGCATTTGTATGTATATTTTAGCTTATCGCATATTTGACTATAGGATGTAACAATTTCAAATTTAAATTTACATATATATATGTTGTAAAAACTAATAAAAGTATCATTCGTATAGAGAACTGGAGCAGCTTCAAAATGAAAAAAGGAAAGCTTTGGTTGAACATGAGCATGCTAAGTTATTTCAAATTGATGAACGCTTGAAAACTGAGCTAAGGGAGTGGAAGGATCAATTAGTACCACGTAAACAGGTAAAAAAATATTTTACATACATTTATTTTATATTATTTACTTTGTAAAATCATTATTACAATTAAAGTTGATTGTTGAATTACATATAATTTTAAAAGAAAATTATAGATAAAATCTTAACTATTGTTTACTTTTCTCTTCTATAATTTTCTCAATGCTGCCTTTTGGCTGTTAATATTTGGATAACATGATTCTTCCTTTTCATCTAAAACAATCGTAACAATACTTTAATAATACTACTGCTACTAACAAAATGTCGACATGATTGCATGTTTCCTGTCGTCGTTATTATGTTTGCTTGTAATTCCCTGATTAAATAACATTCATCAATACTAACGTCTCCCAGAATTTTATGAAAATGGTTTATGACATGTATAATATGTTTGAAAAGCGATACGGTGTTAAAACCGACAAAACGAGCTTAGCAAATGATGTACACGCATTAATGAAATTACCACTGAATTTAGTTGGTATTTTTAATGAAACACCACGTTTACTACCCAGGGGAACTTTCTTGGGAAATTTTAACCAAATGGCGCGATCTCGAACTATATCGATGTTTTCGTCAAATGTTGGCTCTAATTTTCGGGGCTCCGCACCAGATTTGAGCCGAAGTATTCCAACAACTCCAACATTAACATTTAAAAATGACCGAGTGAAATTGGTAGACACTTTAAAAAATAATTCATTATTATTGCCACGACATCCTGATGTCAATAATAAATGTACATTTCAAAATAAAGAATTACATGAGAGGGAAGATAAATTAGTTGAAATAGAAACTCCATCGTGCCTTTCAGACCTTCAAAGCATCAATGGAAAAAATTCATCAATATTATTAACAACGTTTCAATCGCCATTTTCTCCACCTTCCACCAATATTTTTGTAAATAGGGGTGATATTAAGATTGATAATTTTTCTGAAGACAATGAGAATTTAATGCAATTACGGAATCAACCAGATTTTTTACTGCATTCCTCATCCTCCTTTATTATTAAGCGACCATCGTACATATCTAAACGAAATACAACAATGGCTAATTATCATTCGATTAATAACCCTAAAAATATTTCAACATTCGAAAATGTAATTCTACCGCACGACTCCAATACGAATAAGACAAGGATGGCTGGACAAAAGGCAGCAGAGCTACTCGCGGAAGTTCAGCCATCGCTTCGAGCATCAACAAAATGCGATAACAATTTAATATACATTGAAGAGTCGTATAATGGATTAATGTCGAGTAAGGCTCCAAAGTATGCAATACCAAGGGTTGTTACAAGTACATCCGAAAAAAAATGGCATCTTAATTTGGACTCATCTACTGCTTAGTCAAAGCATTTTAATAATGGAAACAACTGATAACGTTTTAATGTGTATTTTAATTTTCTTGACATCTTTATTCAACATTATATAAAAAATGTTTGTTTACATATCTAAAATAAAGTGCTAATTATTCGCGTGGATGCTAGAATAAATATTTGACCTTTTTCCTTTTGAAAACATAAATTTGGAACCAAAAAAATATATCTCCATATATTGAGCTAAGTGCTGACGATAAGTGTAGAAAAATTCAGTACTTCAGTACTTTTATAAGTATTGTTTCATCGTGAAAATACCCCAGTGCCCCATTGTCAGTTTTAGTAATTTTTTTTATAGGATATTTTATTCTTTGCGTTTTTCAACTTTTATATGTTAGCAAAATTGACAAAATGTTAATCAAAAAAACATTTGTTTTGTGGCCACTTCAAAAGTAGACTTTGTTATTCGTGTGTTTGTGGCTAAAATTGATCTTGTTGTTAACATAAATATCATATTCTATCACTGAAGATGATATGTATGATCAGTCAGATAATATACATATGCTTCACAAATAATGCTGGGAACACAATTAGGATAAACAAAGAATTCGTTGGTAAAAGTTCGTTACGTAAATTCGTCGTGTTGCGCACAATTGGGACGAACAAATAAAAGGTGTCATAATATTCATAAAGTTGTGTGTATTTCTTATAACAAATTTGTTTTTATATAGACTGGAGCCCCGATTTGCGTCGATCCGTTTTTCGTCGTTTCGATTTGCATCGCTTTTTAAAATATGGTTGAACTTACTTTGCGTCGTTTTAATTTCAATTTGCGTCGTTACATACCTACTCATACTCGTAATTCAACTTTTTAACTGAAGTCATAACTACAAGTGAGGAATTTATCAAAAATAGAAATTTTGAGCTTAGAAAAAAGTGATCCGATTTGAGTGGTTTCGTTTTGCGTCGCATTTTGCGTCCCCATTAACGGCACAAACCGGGACTCTAGTGTACATAGCTAACAGCGACAGTGCTACCGCATAAAGAAAATAATTCCTTGATAAAATTAAACATAAGCAAAAAACCATTAAAAAGAAATTTTATCATTAATAATTATTTTTATTTAACTAAAAAGCTCTATATCATAAAAAGAAGCACTTGTTAAAGTAAAAATTAACATTTATTACTAACATATGTATTTGAAAACTAAACAAATGAAGGTAACTCTGTACTGATTTGTTCGTCCTTCGTCGGCGTGAGAAATAAATCTATCGGAGAGTTCGTCACGTACGACGAATTTCGTCGACGTTGGTGTTGTGTTCACTTTTATATGCATGCGTATGTTATATTTTTGAGGACCAATGTTCGCACCGAAAAGTTCGTCGTTCGTCCAAATTGTGTTCCCAGCATAAGAAGTATATCTACATAAAAATCCGGCATAATACCGAACGCGTGTGAATGTAGTCGCTTGTGCTAGAAAACGAGTAATACAGTGGAGGCTCGAAAAAGTAAGTCATAGAAAAGTTAAGTATATGGAAAAGTTAAGCAGCTTTCATTCACCACACGTGATTCTAACAAATTAAGTGCTTCCCAAGTGCTTCAATCCTCAATACATATTTATACATATAGTGAGTGATATACACGTGTATACATGCGTAGCAAAAATAAAATAAAATCGTGTATCAGTTACCGTTATAATTTTTTTAGCGAATTTTATATACAAACCTAATCTTGCATAATGTGTTTGCTCTCATCAAATAAAATAATAATGAAATAAAAAATGTATAAATACACATACCTGTAACCACATGCATTTTTCATACCACGGAAACGTTAAGATTTCGGAAAATTTATCACCCCCAAAACAAACTACTTAACTTTTTCGAGCCTCCACTGTACTAAAGAAGACTTTTTTTAAAATGTTTAATGCATCGTTACACCCGATTCACACGATAATATTAAAAACGCAACTTTTGGTTGTCGTGCGGGTTAGAAAAGAAAGTAAATAAGCACGTTTTCTTCTGTCCATCTTTTTTTTGTATTTCTCTTCACACTTGTTTCGATTTTTGTTATTATGTTTTATTCTACTTCTACTTTCAAAGAAGATTGACCGATTATACGGTAAAAACTCAACAACTTAAGAAAAATAAACCATGCTTAAAAAACACAGTATAAGTGCAAGAGGATTTTACAAGATACTTTCAAAGATAGACTAAAAAAATTCATGATTTTTTAACCACTTTGTGAATTGAATGTTGTAAAAAATTATTTGGGTAAAGCTGAATGCTTACACTTTGTTTAAAACTGACAATACTGTCTTGACAAAATAATACACATTCGCTGTCAAAAAAGCTAATAATTGTCTGCGTGAAGTAGGTGTCCCGACAATAGTAAGAACAATGCGTTATGGACAAGGCAGTATTGTCAGGGGTAAACACTGAAAAAATAATTAAATAAAAATCGAATCATAGCTAGTATGACAATTTCTTTAAGAATGATGGAAAATAATCATTTTTCAAAATGCTCTTGAAAATATTTTAACATACTACACCATCCGTGCAGAAAAAAATTATTATGTTTCTGAAAGCAGTAACAAAATTTCATGCTTTCGAGATGCGAAGTTTTGAAGCGCTGCCGAGGCTGCACAAAGAGAATACAGAGAGGTCGCTCAACTTATTTTTAAGCACGTTGAAGTTGGTCCGCTATTTACAGTTAGTTGACATGAATAATAAAGTAAAGAGTTTTTTTTTTTTTTTAATTTTATTATTTGTTGAATCTTCAATTATAAATTGAAACATCAATAAGTTTTTCAAATCTTACATCTAAAAATGTTATAATATATGTTTTGCCAATGCTAAACAAAATTTTTAATTTGTTGAGAATATGTAATTCTCAACATAATACACGGTAGTCACGCCCCAACGTATAGTCAAAATGACATTATACTCAACGTTAAAAAGGAAATACATATAATAAAAACACTAACAACACCATCAACAAATTTTCTAGACAAAACAGAAAATTAATCAAATTAAAATCATCAACAACGTTCTTGTTCAAATGCAAGAAAACACTACAAAGCTTATAATAATATGTTTAAAGTTAACAACAAAATAAATCACAATTTATCGAAATTACTTAAAAAACACATATACAAATTTCAAGTGATAATATTGCGCCTGCTAATACAACAAAAACATAAATATATGTATATACTTGGGAACACAGGTAATGAATAAGACGATAGAGGGGATTTGTGCAAAATTGTCTACAGATGATTTTACTGTCCTTCTATAAAGTGAAAAAGTAATTTGCAGTAACCTTGAAAACAAAAACAAATTAACACATATCAAAAAATTCCAAAAGATTAGAGAAAAACAAATCAAAACAAACAATATAAAATTAAATACCGATTGGTTCGTGAACAAAACAAAAACTGAAAACATACCAACAAACATTAAATGGTTACTCTCATTTGGTCCAAAACATACATTACCTACAACAAAAACAACGTTCCCTTTATTTAAGTATATTGCTGATGGGGAAGAAATAATACAAACAGAGGATGATAGAGCAAAACAAGAAACATCAAGAAATAAATTAGTTCAAATGATCGACAGCCACTTAAACAAATCGCATTTAATAGAGAGAGAAAAATTCGTATTGTTCACAGTGAAACAAACGAAACAATTTTTGGAACAAAATAAAAATATTTTAATTTTAAATTCGGATAAAGGTAACATAACCGTGGCATTAGAAAAAACCGATCATGAGGAACGAATTAAATATATTCTAATAGCCTTTTTCCAGTACGCAAAATCTAACATCTACCATCAATTTGAGAAGATGTTAACATCTTCCCATAAGAAATACACAGTACTAAAAGTCAACATCTTTCTGCATCTTTAAAAGATGTTCCTAAACCATTTTGTTCCAATCAACATCTTCCGATAATTTTAATGTCATCTCTAGCAAAATGACAGATACATACATATTGATAGTTTCATTTTTTGTGAATGACATACATATGTACATACATAATTGTGTAAGAAAAAAAAGAAAAATATTTTACATCGAAATGAGTGGCACACGTAAGTTTTTATTTTTTTTTTAACTTTATATGTTCTACATACATAAGTATAATAATTTATTTTTGTTTTTAGTAAAGAAAAGCACAGGTCTCCGTATAGTATGGAACCAGGATTTTGAAAATATGTTGCTGGACTTGTGGCAGGACAAAATAGAAGAGTTGTGAGGAACAATAAAGAACTCTCATGTCTTTCAGGGAATCGCTTTTTTTTGATATGCATATAAAAACTTTAAATAAATAAAAAACCAATGAATTCATATAAGAAGTTCGTGTTAATGCTTTTTTCTGAACACTGCATTAACAATTCTGTTTGTTCTTGTAAAGCATGAACGAGTCCAATTATTAATGTTTCTTCAAAATCCATTTTAATTTTATTTTTTTTCCACAAAAAATTATGCTGTAAGTATTTTTATATTTTTGACTGAGAAGATGGTAGATGTTAGATGTTGCCAATGGAAACGCAAGTTCACTTTTTCAACATATTCCATTCATTCCTCTAAAATGTATGCTAGTGGAAAAAGGCTATAAGTGATATGTATATGTATAGACGGTTGAAAAAGATCCAACATCGATACTTCAAAGAAAAAAGTTAAAGATTTGTTACGGATTGGAAATTTTGCACTGAAAAATTATTAAGAAGCTTGTTGGGGGGGTGGGGGTAAAAATCTGTGAGAACAGCGTTACGTAATATGTGCACAGCCCCTTATCCTTTTTCAGATAAAAACCTCTATATCTACAAAAAAAATATTGTTGATTCTCACTGGTTGATTTAACGTGTGCTTCAAACAACCTAATAACCTATGTTAGAAGGTGTTCTCAATGGCATACTGTCCAAGCAATGAGCACTCAGGTATTTTTTGTATTTTAACTAGTTAATACGTACAGATGTGATCGGTAGGTCACATGTTGCTAACGATGTTGTATGCTATCTGAGGATAATTCCAAAGATGATTCAAATGCAATTATTACGCTGGGCACACCTTTCACAATTCTAAAGTCGATAACATCAGGAATTTTTTGTCGATCTGTTGGCCAATATGTTGGCTGACTACATGAAACTACATTCTAACCCATTTTACAAATTGTGTCAAACAAAACACGCAACCCTTAGGAGTGATTAAACGTGAACCTCTCGAGGATCTTTGGTGAAGTAGAAATTATCTTCACTAATTCTAAAATATTTACGAGACGTCAAATGAGTTTCTAAGATAAGCATAACATCGATTTGTTTATCCATAAGGAAATATTCGATTTCATTTTTGTGTTGGCAGATGCCGTTTGCGTTCCAAAAACCGATTTTTAAATTTATGTTTTGTTTAATACAGCCTGCAACAAGGTAGTCTGCATTTTCAACATTTCCTGCATATACAGAAATGTATTTACTGTTTGTATTAAGCTCTCTATTGAGGCTTCAATACGACTAAAATTGGACCCTGAATCTTCGTTTGCTGGTACCGTTTTTTGCGCTGTATTCTGGTTACTTTTTAAAATATTACTATATGAAAATTTACCATTAGGTAGTTCTTGAGCAATACTCGTGTTAGATTTCATTACGTTTGAATATTGTTTCTGACTGGTAGAGGTTTGAGGTAACTGTGGGTAGTTTAAAGGTGTGTTAGTCTGAGGGGGAGTAGAATTAGTTTTTCAGTGCGACGAACTCTTAAAAACGAATAAATGGGGAAGCCCCTATAGCTAGCAGTGTGGTTTCCGCCGCATTTGAGACATTTTTTTTTGCCTTGTTATTACCTTTTAATTTGTCACAGTAAGCGGTACTTTGTAATTCAGCACATCCAACGCATACCCTAGGCAACTTGCAGTAAGTTTTGGTGTGGCCAAATTTTTAGCGGTTCAGGTAGTGAACAGGTCCAGCTCTAATATTTGGCAACTCAACGGTAACTTTTATTTTGAAGTCACTTGGCTGTACCTCGACTCAAAATATAAGTTTTGGCATTCTTTCCCTATTTTTAATATTTGAAACATTTTTCACTTTGAAGCCACTATTTTCAAGGCCAGACTTCACCTCTTCTGGATCCACGCTTGAATCTATGCCTTTTATAACAACAGTTAGACCTTAAGCACTCTTTAGTTCATTGATCGTCAAACTAGCCCCAAGGGGCCGAGCAGCAATCGTCATTTTCACATACACAACACGAACCAAACAGAAAAGACAAACTAAAATACGAAATATACTCAGTTGTATGATAGCAGGCAATGAATGAGGTTTTTTGTCACTTTATTTTAGAATTTGCAACAACAAAACACATGCAAAAGAGGACAAGAAAATATTTATATTTTTTAGAGTATTTATTTGTTATTCACAGTACACTGTGAATATTTTAATGTAAATATTTTTTAATTAAGCAAATTCATTCATTCGTTCATTCTTTCGTCCATAAACACGCTAAACCAATCCAGTGTGTATGCATACAAAGTTTTAATATGATGTTTGGCTACAGTAAAAAATAAATGTAACAAGCATTTTCTACAAGTGTAAAAATCACCAATACATTGATATTTCCTACATGTTCTCTTTTGACAAAGGCTGCTTTAGTTGATATGTATAAAATTTTTAATTTTAGATTTAAAATCTAAAACTATTTTTCGGTAATACTTTTCTTGAGCTACCTGAATTTTTGTTTCGGTGGTTTTGCCGGCAACGTCAACACAATACTTATAGTTAATGCCGATATGGCGTTATAGGGCGACTATATAATTGTGTTAACGTCGACGTCGACATTCATGATAAGGGTGATTATTTTTACAAAACGGAACTTGGGAAAAAATAAGCCACTGAAATGGTGTCTGGTAGTCTACCACATTATTAGAATTGGGAGTACTATATCACGACAGTCGCAGAGGGTTAGAGATGAACATATGGTCATATCCGCATACAATTTTGTCCATATACGAAAACGAAAAATAAAGTTCAGTTTTTAGTAGAAAATGCTTCGTGAAAGCAAGCTTAACTTAACCTAACTACTAGCAATGCACTCGACTGACGATTTTAACATGGGGATGACATTGACGGTAATCAATTGACACGATCAGACCGATGCGATCACTGGTCAGCAAAACCCAACTATTTCGCTAGTAATAATGTACCATGTTAATGTACGATGTTTCCTTAATGAAAATACTACAGAAATTAAAATTTTTTTGGATTTTTGTTTATTTATCAAATTTCTTTTTCAATATTTATAAAATTTTCAATTAATTGTTCTTTTTCTTTTTTTGTGCAACCTTTAAAATAAAACTTTTTTTACTAAAAATTTAACATTCACTGACCGCGAACTTCCAATTGTAACTGAAGAGAACACAAAATCATAATCGATTTTTCGTTAGCGAAATACCTAACGATTTCGAGTCAATTTCTGGTTTTAAAACTGCAGGGTACATACACACATACATGCATACATACTTGATAAATTCTGATATTTTGCAGGTATTATTGAGATAAAATACAAACGATCAGTGAAGACAAACTTAAATTCATTAATTAATAATATTTTGAATGTGAATTATGGAAATATATGGATATATAATTAGTTTTGTGCTTTATAATTTTAATTTGGATAGAAAGACAGCACAAAGAAAAAACCAAAACTGAACGACTGTATGAGTGAAAAAAAGGTTATACATATCTTCCGTATCGAGTCACTTCTGTATATTTTGTGATAATTACTAACAAGAAATGTTCATGCAATTTTTGTAAATACTGTAGAACTGTTACGACCAGTTTATTCGTACTCCAAAACCTTTGATTTTATTAATATTATCCGTGTAAAGTTGAAAAATACCTGCAGCGAAAGCAGGCTGCATGATTTTTTTTTTTTTTTTTAATTAGGACCAGCATTCAGTGGATGACCCCTACGTAAGCAGTGCACTGTGCCGGTACTCAGGGAGAGGGATAGGGTAGAGAAGATAGATGTTGAAAATTTAGAAGACTTAACTCTTTCACAACTGTGCTTTACGCGTTATGTTAATTTTTAAGGCAGTGTTGAGGCGCCTCCGGTGTTAAGCAGACGCATTAACTTTGTTAAGCTGTATTAGCAGGCATTTTATTAATTGTTTTACTTTATTAAAATCGAAGGAGTTAATAATGCCCAGAATATTTTGTACCGTGCACTGAGAGCGGGAAAAGAGTACATGAATATTAATGATGAGTACATAAACACAGTGCCGTCCAACGAGAAAAACAAGGTAGTAACAGTGTTTATGAGTATGCTGTAGGGCAGTGATGTCAATTACGATTGTGTTAATGAGATTACTCTTACATTCCCGGCGGGAGAAATATGCGGTTGCGAGGCCTAATTAATGACCTTTACATGTAGAAACATCGCAGTCTACACGATTATTAAATAAATTTTACTTAACCGGTATTGTCTAAATCAGTGGAGGGCGTTTTTTGAAATGCTATACACGCGTGTATAGCAAGAAAATTCTGTTTGCGCGACGTCGACACGCATCTTCGTGTAGCTTATGAGAATTAACGTTCGGTTGTTGCTTTGTTATCATTTCGTCAAAGTAAATCAAACCAGTCGCTGATCAGCACTTGTTTGAGTAAGACCTCGCTTTACAATTTTTTGTTTACATTCAAAGCAAATTTTTCAATGAAGAATGGGCAAATGTTTTTTTTTATAATTTTGTTTTTATTCGAACTTTTTATTTTAATTATCGAATTTAATAAATTATCAAGCTTGAGGGCTTCGTTTTTAATAAATTTTATTTTTATTTATTATGTTTTCTCGATATTTCTTTACTTATTAAATATTATATTTTATTCATTCGTTGTGTAACTAGTTTATTATTAAATGAATATTGTTTTCGTTATTATTATATTAACATAAAAAGTATTATTGAAAAAAGCTTCAAATCAAATAAAAATACTAAAAGGCAAGAAATGTATTTTAGTTTTGGCAACAGACAAATTTTTCGAGTGTATTATTATTGACCGTCGTTCGTTTTTTGCTGCTTCCCAAACCAACCCATATGAGAGAGTATATGTGTGCCCTTCACTGGTCTAAATGATGAATAAATATAATTTGAAGTTTACAATAGCCAAATAAAGTCAACATACTGGGGCTCACAGCTAATTTTATGCAGCAAAAAAAGATATTTAATTTTAAAATATTTCTCTATTTTTTAAGAAATTTTCGAAAAGATGTACCTACATACAGTGGCTCCAGATTATTTCAACCAGCCTCTGTATATTTTCGTATATATATTTATATAAATATATTATTTCTGTTTAGAGGCCTAAAAACAGGCCTTGCGATATTTCCCGCTGAATGAGAGTAAACAATTATATTTTACGCTCGCAAAATAAAAGAGCGTAAGCGTACATGTGAGTTTTGTTTCCACAATTGTGTATGGTGCTGACATCACTGCTGTAGTTTCATTACAGTGAACAAAATGCATGGACATAACACAATACCGGCAATAAATTGGTTTCTGTTTTTTTTTCTATACATTAAAAAGCTGCAACGAGTAACTTTTTTCTTCATATGTGAAACTCGCTGTCGAATACAGTAGATATTTGCTCTGTCGCTCAGAGCACAAGCAGTGAGTTTGTTTGTTTGACAAATCCTAACCAATAGCAACCGTAGATTAAATTAGTACCGAAAAATATGAACATACAAAACCGTAGGCAGTGATGCCAACTCTTGCAACATCAAAAGCACTGTGAGCCCATGATAATAGGGTAAAAAAGGGTAAAAATGAAAAAAATTACGGGTAAAAAAGCACTAACCTAATTTTGCTTTGGGTCTGGTGGATCAAAAGACAGTCTTGGCTGTACTGAAAAACTTCAATTTGGATTTATTGGTTTTTCATGTTTTTTGTGCGACTCTGTCGAAGTAAATCCCTTTATCGTGATTACAACAAATGTAATACGCTTTTAGTTCATCTTTTGCTGGTCTAAGCCACCTTTTAAAAGCTGGATCATCCTCCAAAGCTTTTCTCTACATTTGTTTTTGTTAGATGATGAACTTTAACTCAATTTAAATCAATGAAGAACTTACTTATAATAACTATTCAGCTTTATAATAACCAAGGCATTTTCTTGCTTAAATTTGCACAGCAAACAAATCAACGAATATGTATGTATATTAAAAGTAAAATCATTACTAAACAAATAAATCCTAACAATTTCTGCACGAATTTAAAAAAAATGCTTGAGAAATTGTAGAATTCAAACTCTTAACAGCTTGCGAGTACCACTCGAAATATCGATGCAAATAATACGCAGTTGGTTAAAAAAGTATTAGGTTTGTTTAAAATATAGTAGGAAAATTGTTCAGTTCCAGAAATGTTGATTATTTAAAAGGCACTTAAAACCACTGTGAGAAATTGTTAAAAGCACTATAAATACCCGCTTTTCAAAAACGGGTATTTAACAAAATTTCGGGTATTGCTTGAGTAAAAAAGCACCAAAAAATACCAAAAAAGCACCAAAATGGCAACGCTGGTCGAGTAACAAAAAGAAGTGACAACAAGTTTTTGGTGTTCTCAAAAATATAAACAATTCATTTCGAGTAAGTGTTCATGCTTTGGAAGTACACTTGAACTTCTTAGCTACACATACTTATATTTATGCAGCGGTCTAGTCTACATGTTGAGATGAAAAATTTAATTTTGAATTTTATGAATCATATCAGTCGAACATCGGTTGTGAGTAGACGTAAATAATACTAGCTGTGCTTTATTTTTCATCGCAAATTAAAACAACAAACAACAAAAAGAACCAACATTCTTTAAATATTTGTTGATAACAACAATTTCTATACACATTAAAAAAGTAATAACAAAAGTTAAAAAAAAAACATTCTTTGAATATATGTTGACAAAAACAAAAACATGCCTACGTTGAGTGAGGATGATACTGATGATGATAGTGTAGGTATTTGGCAGCAAGTATCAGATAATAAATCAATTAAACGACGGTAAACTAAATCACCAAAAATGCACTTACACAAAAAAGTTTATCTATCAGACGAACCGAGTACATCAAAAGGAAATCAGTTTCAGTTGCTTGACGTTGATGACGAGGATCAAGATGTTAATATAAATGAGAAGGAAAAGCAAAAACCACACCATTAATTATCCCTGATGTGGAAAACATAAATATAATGACCAAATCTATTTCAAAAGTAATTCCATCTAGCGAATTTAGCTATAAGTCTAAGAGAGAGGGTTATGTTAGATTGATGATTAAAACTATTGATTCTTATAAAAAAATTCTAAAGTATTTAGATTAAAGAATATAAATGATGTACATACTTACATCACACAACGCCAGTTGAAGATATCAAAGCAGAACTTTTGCTATTAGGACACAATGTAAGAATTATTTTCAATATTAAAAGTAAAGTTTCCAAAAGTCCGCTACCAATGTTCTTCGTAGACTTGGACCCAAACACAAATAATAAAGATATATGTATATATAATATAAAAACTATTAATAATGCCATCGTTTCTGTAGATTCCCCTAAAAAACAAAATGATTTAGTTCAGTGCTTTCGTTGTCAGCAATTCGGTCATACCAAAACGTATTGTAAGAAGCCCTATAAGTGAGTAAAATGTGGGGATAATCGTGCAACTGCTGAATGTAAAAAGTATATAAATACACCCCGTAAATGTGTACATTGTTCTCAAAACCATACAGCTAGTTACAAAGGCTGTAGAATCTATCAAGAATTAGTGCAAAGAAACAACCAACATTACGCAAGAGATGGACCCAGAACCGTAAATTTTCAAACAAATCCACTGGATTTTCCACAATCAAACTCTCAATATAACAACAATACAAATCACAATGAAACTGAGCGCATGTCATATTCTCAAGCTGTTACAAGCAACGTATGCAATAACGATGTTAGCGTAGTATTATCTAGATTGGGAGCCATTTTAGACAAACAAACGAATTTCATGACTGTTATTGTTACAAAATTATGCAAATAAATTTAAATATTGAAGCATGGCACAGTGGGTGAAACGGTCAATCTAGCGTCGTTTAATTCAAATTTGAAATGTGGAATTGCCAATTTTTTTTTTTGTATTTTCGATAACCAATATCCCACTGAATTTATCGATAACTTTTGTTTTCTCATAACTAATATATTCGAACAGCTGTGAGCTTTCAAACATAACATATGTGTCAACAGGTGCAGCAATAAATTTTCCCGCCATTTCACATAGTGCAGTACGAGCTTTGTAAACAATAAAAGTATTTTCATATTTGCCAAGTAAAGTGAATTTTTTTAAGTTTGTGGTACGTATTTAAAAAAAAAAAGTGTTAATGCCTTGTGTTTTATATATTGTTGTTACAAATATCAGTAGAAAATAGCCTTGAAGGTGTCCTCCGTTGAATGTCCTTTAGTGAACTTTAGTAGAGCAGATCTTTTGTTGTCCAAAAGTGTCCGGCCCAAATCTTATTTATTTTGTTTGTACTGTTTCTTGTGAATGTAAAATGGCCACCATCTTTTGCCACTTTTTCCGACTCTAATTTTTATTCCATTTTGTAGGTGCAATGTCAGTATCAAAACGAGAACTTTTTTTAATATGGTATAATGAAGCTGTTCCGTCTAAAAAATTTTTGGCAGTAGAAAACCACATATTTAGAAACATAATTGATAAAAATAATCATAGCGAAGAACAGTGCCGTGCAATGGGTAGAAAATTAAGAATTTTTATTGTCAAGTTAGTGGAAAAATGGAAAGATTGCAGTAGGAGATTAGTATATTTTGAAAAAAGAAACAAAGAATGGTTAGATGGAGACCTTGAGTTAATTGCTCCAACAACTTCTACACAAGTTGGACGACCGGTAAAGGAGTTTTCAACTTGTACTGCAAAAACTCAGGTCCATAAAGTTTCTTCATTAATAAATGAATCTTCGTGTAGCGAGCTAGTTGCGGCAACTCGCTCTAGTCTTTACAGGACTGGGCAAAGAACGGCATCCAAGGTAATTTCTATGTTGGATTCAAGTGAAGTAGTGGCTGCAAAAATAAAAAAAAAGTATTGAATCTGAGAACCTACTACCTATAAAATATACTCCAGAAGAGGCCTTGGCTCTTTATATTGATGGAGGTTACACGAAACACTCGTACAAATTAATGCAGGCTGGTGCCAAAGCTCGAAGTGCCAACATTTACCCAAGCTATGACGTTTTGAGACTAGCTAAGCAGAGGTGCTATCCTAGTGGATTATTGGTGACAGATTTGTCTGCTGAAGTGCCCCTTCAGAGCTTGGTGGACCACACAATTGCTAGGATCGTTGCAGCACACCCTGAATTATTTCAAAATGTCAGTACCAATGGAAATCTTGAAAAAGTAGTTGCAAGTTATAAATGGGGATGTGATGGCAGTAGTGGACATTCCACCTACCGGCAAAGATATAGTGATCCTGAAAAGAATATGATCGATGAGCATATGTTTACGGTTTGCATTGTGCCATTGCAAGTGCAATTCGGATCCAACATAATTTGGAAAAATTCGCGACCTTCATCAACTCGCTTCTGCAGACCAATAAAAATTAGTTGTCAGAAGGAAACCTTCAGCGTGGTCAATACCGAGGTTGAGAGTGTTCAAACTCAAATATCTAATATTAGACCAACAAGTGTGAGCACATTCCAAGTTCATCATCAGTTCTACATGACAATGATAGATGGAAAAGTATTTAGTACTATTGTGGAAACATCATCACAAACGTGCGGAATTTGTAAAGCCACGCCGAAAATGATCAACGATCTGAATTTGATCCAAAATCTACCAGTAAACGAAAATTTTTTCCAGTACGGTTTATCAACTCTTCACGCGTGGATTCGTTGTTTTGAGTGTGTCATTCATATTTCATACAGGCTTCCCATTAAAAAGTGGCAGATTCGTGGTTCCGATAAAGTTATAGCTGAAAAAAGGAAAGTAGACATACAAACCGAGCTAAGAAAGAAAATGGCATTACTAGTGGATATACCAATGGCTGGTTGTGGCAATACAAATAATGGTAACACAGCCAGAAGGTTCTTTCAACAACCTAATTTGGCTGCCCAAATAACAGGCGTTAATGAAGATATTATTATAAGATTTAGCGTAATTTTGCGTGCTATGGCTTGTGGACACGATGTTAATCCAGATGCTTTTCGGCAATACGCATTTGAAACAGCTGAAATATTTGTAAATGAATATCCATGGTTTTACATGCCTAGTTCTATTCACAAAATTTTAATACATGGAGCAGAAATTATAAATAATGTTGTGCTTCCAATTGGCATGATGTCGGAAGAAGCACTTGAGGCTAGAAATAAAGAAATTTAGAAATTTAGAAATATAGAAATTTCCGCTTGCATCACACACGTAAAACTTCTCGACTACATACAATGGAGGACCTGCTGCATGCGCTCCTGTTTTGCTCAGATCCCTTTATATCATCATTATCTAAATCTACTTCCAGATCTTCAAAAAAAAATATTATATTAGACAAAGAAGTTAAAAATCTTCTTTCTTGTGCTGAGTTGCAGCCTCCAGGTTCATACAATGATAGCTCAGATTCTGAATAATTTCTTTTACCAGTTTTTATAATTATTATTTACTAAATTTACATAAAAAAGTTTTAAAATAAAAATACAAATAAAAAAATTAAAAGTGTTCAAATATGAGTATAAACTATTTTAATTAAAATTGTATGAAAAAAGTAAAATATTGGATTATAGTGGTCCAATTTTTCCGATACTTCACAAATATATTAGGGAATATACAAAGAATTATTTCTGAAAGTATGGTGCCAATCGGATAAGAAACAGGCGAGATATTAATTTAATTCCGCTAGATTGAGCGTTTCACCCACTGTGCATGGAACGCTAATGGCGCCTCCAACCATACAAAAGAAATTGAAGCATTTCTGAAAATAAATTTAATTGATATATTATTAATTTCGGAAACTCACTTTACAGCAAAAACCTACTTCAAAATTAAAAAATTTGTCTTAATCGAAGCAAATCAGCCAAATAACAAAGCCCATGCTGGTTCAGCTATTTTAATAAAATCGACCTTGAAATACATGGTCCAAAGATCCAGTAATAAAAAAATCAATAGAATGAAGTGGAATTCAAATAAATTGTAATAACGTTGAAATATCTATATTCTCATTGTATTTCCCACCTAGACATAGTATAACACATCAAGAATACTCGTATGAAAATTTTTTTAAAGGCTCGGTACTAGATTTATTGTTGGTGGAGACTTCAACGCAAAGCACCCTTGGTGGGGATCTAGAATTATTAACCCGAAAGGAAGAGAACTTTTCAGATGCTTAAGCAACAATAACTATAAAACCATATCAACAGGAAGTCAAACTTACTGGCCAAGCGATAGACGTAAAATCCTTGATTTACTAGATTTTTTTGTATATTCTGGAGTACCAGACGATAATTTCTTAATATTAAAGATAATTACGATCTTAGCTCAGATCATTCACCTATAGAATTAACTTACAATACTTTTTTGAAAAATAAATATCTTAACCAAAAAATTATTTCGTCAAAAACGGACGTTGAATCTTTTCAGTATTGGTTAGACAATTATCTAAATCTCAACACCCAAATCCAAACTGGCTACGATGTAGACACAGCGCTAGAAAATCTTACATGTCTCATTAATGAAGCCGCGCTACTATCAACACCACAGTAGAAAAAAACGTTCCTATTACTAAGGATGATGGCACATGGTCCAGATCAGCCAAAAACAAAGCAGAATTATTTTCTAAACACCTAGAGCAAACTTTTGAATCTTTTCCAGCTACAAACTCTGCTGATGAAACAAAAATTTTAGAGTTCCTAGACTCGCCTTGTAAAATGAATTTACCGATTAAACCGTGTACTATTACAGAAGTCAAAAATGAAATATCTAAGCTCAGTAATAGTAAGTCACCTGGCTACGACAAAGTAGACTCTCTAAAGTTGCCAAAAATATATCAGACAAATTGTACAATATTTGACATTAATATATAATTCGTTTTTGAGACTGTCGCACTATCCCACGCAATGGAAATGTGCAGTAATTATTATGATTCCTAAGCCACACAAATCCGAATATAATGTTTCTTCATATAGACCAATTAGTTTGCTTACATTATTCTCAAAAATATTTGAGAGAATTGTTTCAAATCCTCTAACGCTAATCTTCGAAAGACAAAATATAATACCTGATTATCAATTTGGTTTTCGTCACAAACATGGCACCCCTGAGCAATGTTACCGTATAATTAATGTAATTACTGATGCTTTTGAAAGAAAATTATATTGCTCAGCAGTATTTTTGGATGTCAAGCAGGCCTTTGATAGGGTCTGGCATCATGGCTTGCTTTTCCAACTCAAGACAATATTACCAGCGCCTAGGGTTTAAAATTAGTTTTCTTATTCTTATTTATTATACATACTAGCAGCCAGTGAGAAAATATGATCCGTTTCCATTTTTGATAGTAGAGAAACTAAAAATAATTACCTGATAACAAATAAATTTCCAGTTTTCTAAAAAAAATTTTGGATCAGGTATATATTTTTCTAGTTTTCACATAAAATTATGGAATATGAGGGGAATTTTTAATAAATATATTAGTTTATTTAAACACTGCCAGCGCCTATTTATTTGTTATTAAAATCTTATTTAGAGAAAAGATCGTATTACGTAAGAGGGTGATGAAAATTCTGTAATACGTTTTATTTATGCAGGGGTACTTCAAGGAAGTGTGCTGGGTCCAATATTATACACAATCACGGTTGCCAGATTTGACGATCTATCGCCATTTTGACGATTTCAGATGCCACAAAAGGCAATTTGACGACGTGACGATTTGTGTCTTAAATTTGACGATTTTTAAACTATTATAAGTTGCCAGCGTTCTGCTGAACATTGACACTACTTTGAACTTTTTCAAGAACTTGGCTGCTTTTGCCGCAATATGTAAGAAAAGTAAGGAGTAAAAGAGATAGTTTTATCATATTTAGTTGTTTTTGAGTTGATAATTTTAGTATATTAAGTTGCTTAAACCTGTTGATGTTCATAATTTATCAACTGTTATATACATTCATATATTTGTATCAATATTTTGAAGCACGCCAAAAACTTTAACTTGATTAAGTGAGATTGTTCCTATGTACTAGTGATGTTACGAATTCTCGTATTCGATTATTCGACTATTCGCCTATTTTACGAAAATTATATTTCGTAACTGTCATTTAAAGTCTGATATGTAAATTCATATTATCATTTTAAGTTAGTAATCAATTCTCAGTAGAGGAATGTTGGACTTAAAAAATGGAGGAACTAAAATTTAATATGTGAAAGTCCACCGAGACATGTGGCTGCGCCTTCTGCGATAATATGTTCTCCCAAAAAGCACTGAATTACTAATTAAATAAGCAAACAGAGTGGGAAAAACGAAATCTCAAAGAAGGTAAAATAATATAAAAATGTTCGGAAGTGGTCTTCAAATTCGGCACTCAATGTCATAATAATGATAAATAATTTAAGTATTGTGACAGTTTATTTCAATTTATTGTTACTGACACAAAGGGAGGGATATTTTCAAATATTACGGGGCTCTTAACCTTATAAATAATATTCGTATTTAGCGAATACTGTTTCAAATATTCGTATTCGCGAATACTAAATATTGATATTCGTAACATCACTACTATGTACATATGTATGTATGGCTGACTTCCTAAATGCATGTCTTTGTAGTAATACATTGTAGCGTATTCGTAAATGCAACCATGCAAATTTTAACAATGTATTCTGTTCCCATTTGCAATACTGTTGTAGTTAATACGCAAGAAAAAGCAAGAAAGGTATCCAAAGAGATTTAAATGCAAAATAAATACAACACGCAGCACAACACAGCAAGTCGCTTATATTTTCTTTTAATAATGTTTAAAGCAGTATGGGAGCTGGAGTTTTCTTGTTCGCACAAATCAAACAAATTTTTCAATAAAATATACTCTTCCGGCATTGTTCGATTTATTATGAATGATACATTGGAAATATATGTTCTTAAATAATTTCAGGGTTGCAAAGTATTCGTGTGCAACGTATTAAAAAAGTAACTACACAATGTATGAACTTGGTATTAATACAGTACTGATACATTGTAAATATACATTTAGGAAGTCAGCCTATATTAAAATTGTTACACAAAATTTATGAAAGTGGAAAGTGTGAGATCATTAAAAATTGTAGAAAGTTTTACGTAGAACTGTGTGACCAAGTTTTATTGAGATTTGACTTTGAAGACAAATTCAAAGCATTAAGCCAAATAAATACCTACAATCTTATAAAAAAATAACAATTCATTAATTGATATTCTTAAAGTATTTCCACACTTTGTTAACGAACGTGAAAGACAGGAAATTGAATCTGAGTTCAGACAATTGAAATTATTAAATTTAGAATATTTCTTCCCGGATACGGACATAGAACTTTTAAATTTTTGGAAAAAGATTTCAGAGATGAAAAAAAACTCTGGTCTTTTATTTCCCACGTTAACTAATTTTATTAAAAAAAATTGGTTTTACCACATTCTTCGGCAAATGTAGACATAGTGTTTAGCCAAGTTAATGTCAACAAGACAAAAGTTAGAAATCGGTTAGAGAAAGCTTCTTTGGAGGCAATTTTATATACTAAAGATCATTTAAAATTAAACAAGTGTAATTGTTTTGACATGAAAGTAGTACCTGATTTAATAAAACGTTTCAACTCCAATATATATTTTTTTTTTTTTTTTTTTTTAATTTTTACTAATACTTTGTGGATATGGTAAGTAGGTATTGTATTAAAAAATACACAAAACAATTGATTATACTTTGTTTCAACAGTTGATCTCTTTATTGATAAGAATTTACTTTATTTTATATAAAAACCCTTGAATTTTATTTGTTATGTTATGTTTTTTTAAATAAAATAAATGTTTTGTTTGAAAAAATTTTGTTTTTATATTCGACGATTTATTGACGACTTTGGAAATCTGTATTGACGATTTTGACGTTTTTACGCTAAAAATATTACGAATTCGGACCCATTTTATCTGGCAACTATGTACACAATTTATACAGCGGACATGCCAAATTACGAAAAACTAGAACTTACACTGATGGTACCAGCCGCGTCTTATGTTCAAAATTTTTTTTTTTTTTTTTTTTTGATAATTTTATTATTTATTGAATCTTTAATTATTAATTAAATTATCAATAAGTTTTTCAAATCTTAAATCTAAAAAATATTAAATATAGGTTTAGCCAATGCTAAACAAAATTTTTAATTTCAACGGTTAATTTTTGTTGATTTACATCTCTCGTGGACGGCTGAGAAAAAGAGTATCCCTTCTTTTCAGCCGGGTGTGGCCTCTATAATGAAGAATATTGCGCGCGAGTGGATTTGGGTGCAACTCAAGTTTTTTTATATATTTTTTCACGTGTTTTGAAAATACTGTCTTCACCAACGGAACGTCTAGATCTTTATGAATTCGATGGTTTCTGACATACCAGGGGGCTGCTGTTATTGTACGTAGGATTTTATTTTGTCGCCTTTGAATTCTTTCGACATTCGATGCTGAGGCAGTGCCCCATAATTGGATTCCATAGGCCCATATTGGTTTCAGGATCGCGTTGTATAACAAAAGTTTACAGTCAAGACTTAATATAGAATTTCTTCCAATAAGCCAATTCATTTGGGCTGCTTTTAATTTCATTTGTATTAACTTTGCGTCTATATGCGATTTCCATGTTAAACGACGATCAAGATGAACGCCTAGATATTTGACAACAGTGTGTTGCGGTATGGTCTCGCTGTTAATTCTTATAGGCGGGCAGGTTTCCTTGCGCAACGTAAAAGTTACGTGCACACATTTCTGCTCGTTAACTTTAATACGCCATTGTTTGAGCCAATTTTGCAATTTGGATATATACCCTTGTAAATTGCGGGAAGCTTCTACAGGATTTTCGTGAACGCTTAGAAAAGCTGTATCGTCAGCAAATGTTGACGTGTGAATGTTACTGTTTAACGGTAAGTCAGAGGCATATATTAAATAAAGTAATGGACCGAAGATACTGCCTTGGGGAACTCCGGCTTCGATCGACTGCGGTGGGCTTAAAAAATTGCCTTCCCTAACTACAAATTTTCGTTCAATTAGGTAGCTTATTAAAAGCCTAACAATGTTTGCGGGTAGATTTTGCGTTAATTTATGTATAAGACCTTCGTGCCATACTTTATCGAAAGCTTGAGAAACATCTATAAAGAGCGCAGAGCAATATTTCTTCTTTTCAAAAGTGTCTCTAACGACATTCACAAGTCTGTGTTTGTTCAATTGTGCTATGTTGTCTGCGAAAACCGAATTGATGATCTGGAATGCATCCACTTCTAGTCACTATAGGCATCAGCTTGCTCATATACAGCTTTTCAAATAGTTTTGAAATGTTGGGCAATAAACTAATAGGCCGATAGGATTCAACCTTCGTATGATCCTTGCCGGGCTTTGGTATCATAATAATCATCGAAACCTTCCATTCTGCAGGATAGTATTGCAGCCGTAGAATACTATTAAAAATGAATAGTATAATTCTTTTTGCAATATAAGGCAGTTGTTGAAGCATTTTGTTGCTTATTTTGTCGACACCTGGGGCTTTTTTTGGTGTTAAGACTAGTGATGGCCTTTTCAATCTCCACAATGTTAAATCTTAACGGTATTTCTGGTAAAGAGATTACTGGTGGCAGTTCAACAATATCAGTAGAAATATTCGGGGTAAATACTTTTTCTAGGTGCTTAACAAATAGATCACCTTTTTCAGCATCAGTTCTTGCCCAGTCACCATTAGAGGCTCGTAATGGTGGTTTGCAAATCACTGGCCTTTTAAGTCCTCTGGCTGCACGCCACAGCGAATAATCTGTTGATGGTGTTGCATCGAGTTCTTGCAGAAATTTTTGCAGCGAAGCTGTTTTTTGTGATTGTAAAACTTTTCTTAGCTGTTTGGTACACTCCTTAAGCCTTAATTTTAGCTGAGGCGATCTGTAACGTTGCCATTCTCGTCGAGCTCTCCGTTTTTCAGTCAATAGCCTTTGTATATCTGTACAAAAAATATTGTTAAATCTCGCTTGTTGATTTGGTTGAATTGAAGAAGCATTAAGAGCAGCTTGTTTAGCATGTGCTTCAAACAACCTAATAGAATTTTCTATGTCAGCAGGTGTTCTCAATGGCATATTTTCCGTGCAATGAGCACTCAAATATTTTTTGTATTTCAGCCAGTTAATACGTGCAGGTGTCAGCGGTAAATCACATGTTGGTGTTGTAGTTGTGTGTGAGTAAATAGTGATAATAGTAGGCGAGTGATCTGAAGACAAATCCAGAGATGCTTCTACTTCAATCATTTCGCTGGGCACGCCTTTCATAATCCCAAAGTCGATAACATCAGGAATTTTTTGACGATCCGTTGGCCAATATGTTGGCTGACCACTTGAAACTACATTCAAACCCATTTTTGAAATTGTGTCAAACAAAACACGACCCTTAGGACTGATTAAACGTGAGCCCCAAAAAGTGTGTTTAGCATTGTAGTCGCCAGCTGCTAGAAAACGGGACCCCAGTGTTGTATAAAATGCGGTATATTGACTCTCTGAAATTGAAAACCTGGGAGGAGAGTAAACAGATGATATCACAAGCTTTTGATAAAAATTTTCAATGCAGATGTTCGTTGCTTGAAGATATTCTTCACGAAGATCATTTAGTAGGTAGTGTTTGATTCGAGTTTTTATTAGGATTCCAGAGCCACCACAAGCTCTACCTTGAGGATCCTTGGTGTCGTAGAAATTATATCCAATAATTCGAAAATAGCTTCGGGACGTCAAGTGAATTTCTGAGATAAGCATAACATCGATTTGTTTATCCAGAAGAAAGTATTCAATTTCATTTTTATGTTGGCAGATGCCGTTTGCGTTCCAAAAACAGATTCTTAAGTTCATGGTTTGTTCAATACAGCCTGCAACAAGGTAGACTGCATTTTCAACATTTCCTGCATCATACAGGACATGTTGAGAGTGAATGTATTTACTGTTTGTATAAGGATCTCTATTGAGGCTTCAATACGACTAAAATTATGCCCTGATTCTTCATTTACTGGTACGGTTTTTTGCGCCGGAATCTGGTTACTCTTTAAAATATTAGCGTATGAAAATTGACTATTAGGTTTTTGTTGAGTAAGAGTCGTGTTAGACTTTAAAACATTGGAGTATTGATTATAGCTAGACGACGGTTGAGGTAACTGTGGGTAGTTTAAAGGAGTGTTGGGCTGAGCGGGAGTAGCATTTGTTTTTCTGTTCGACGAATTTTTAAAAAGAGAATAAAGAGGGCAGCCCCTATAGTTGGCAGTGTGGTTTCCGCCGCAATTACTACATTTTTTTGCTTTGGTATCACCTTTTATTTTGTCACAGTTAGCGGTACTGTGTAACTCGCCACATACAACGCAAACGGTAGGCAACTTGCAATAAATTTTGGTATGGCCAAATTCTTGACAGTTCATGCATTGGATAGGTCCAGTTTTTTTATGTGGCATCTCAACGGTAACTCTTCGATGCAACAAGTATTTTAAGCTATAGATTGGGTGCGATTCATTTTTTTTAATTTTCAAGTCGCCTGGCTGTAGCTCGACTCTAAAAATAGGTTGGGGGATTTTTTCCCTGTTTTTAATGTTTGAAACATTTTTCACTTTGAAGCCATTATCTTCAAGGCCAGACTTTACCTCTTCTGGATCCACACTAGAGTCTATACCTTTTATTACGACGGTTAGACCCTTAGCACTCTTTAATTGGTACGTATAAAAATTTTTGTTTTTTGACTCAAGGTCAGAAACTATTTTTCGGTAATTACTTTCTTGCACTACCTGGATTTTTGTTTCGTTAATATTTCCGCGCTTAATTGGAGTTACATAGAACTCATTTTCTCCAATTAAGGAGATAAGGCTTTTTACCAAAAAACTAGAGTTCTGCTCTCTTAAATATATCGGTGGAGGTTTACTCGACCTTGTTGTAGTTGTGTCTTCATTGTCTTGTTCTGATAAAATCGCGAAACGATTTTCGGAATTTTTTATTTTGTTTTTTTCATCTCTGGGAACTTTCGCTGTTGAAGCTATTTGAGCTGATTTTGGATTTCTTCCCCTTTTTAACACGGTTATGTATCTGTCCATTCCTGTTTGAATTTTATTATCATCATTTATTGTACTCACCGCATCTACCATTTTGTGCACGTTGGTCACCTTATTGTTTGTTTGTTTGTTTGTACAGCTAAGCTGACAAGTTTGCTGATGGGTGCAATTGTTGTTGCTTCTTGATCACTATTTAACATGTTCAAAGATAATGATCGCGCACGAGTATTTGTGTTTTCTGTTAAATTCAGGTTTTTGTTTAATTCATTTTTTTTATTGTCGTCATCAGCAACTAAAGTTATGTATTGTACATTCCTACTGCTTGTAGGATTATTGTTGTTTTTATCAGAAGATGAACTCATCAGAGTTCTCTTTTTTTTATTTTCACTTTTATTAGTTTGTGTATGCAAATATTTATGTGTATTGCACACAAGCAAAAAAATAAAATAAAACCAGTAAAATAACTGTTCAATAAATGTTTTGTTTTTTTATATTTTTTTGTGACTTGAAAAATTTTTTTTATATTCAGTTGCGACGATTATAAGAACGCGTCTGTTCACTACGAGAGTTGAAAAGCTCAAATAAGCTCAATTTATTACTAGAATGGTTTGCGAAGTGGAAAATCACTATAAATACTGATAAGACGAACTTTATTTCATCTACCCTTAGACGAAAAGATTGTCCACCAGTTTTTAAAAATAACACCCAAATTCCTAAATCTGAGACTACTGAATACTTAGGTATGCACCTTGACAAAAGATTAACTTGGAAGCAACATATTACAGCAAAAAGAAACGAAGAAATTGTATTGGCTTTTGGGACATAAGTCTGCTTTAAACCTTCGTAACAAGTTACTAATTTATAAGGCTATTTTAAAACCAATATGGACATATGGTATTCAATTATGGGGGACAACAAGTACCTCAAACTTGGAAATATTGCAACGATATCAGTCTAAAACTCTGAGACTTATAGTTAATGCTACTTGGTTTGTTAGCAATAAAAGAATACATAATGATTTAGATATACCACTTGTCATTGATGAAATAAGAAAATTCAGTACACGTTATCTCAAAAGACTGGCTAATCATTAGAGTTGGGTTATTCAGCTCAGTTGAGTTAGCGCTCTTTTCCGCTCAGCTCAGTTAACTGAGCTAGTTCGCTCTTTTAGTTCAATAGCTCACTTTAGTTCAATAGCTCAGTTTAGTTCAGTAGCTCACTTTAGTTCAATAGCTCACTTTAGTTCAGTAAAATACAACAAAGCGAAAACAAAAAATGTTTCTGCTATATCAGCGTTACCATAACGTTTTTATTTTTAAACTACTAATTTGGAAAACAACTTAATTTTAATTATATAAAAATAAGCTACAATACACAGATAATTTCATATATTTTTTATTAAGACATAGCCTAACATAGGTGTCACACGATCAAGATTTGCTATCAATTTTTTGAACACATATTGCTCGTAAAAATTCACAAAAATTTATAGCTGTGTCGTACGTAGACTGCAAGCAATTTGAAAGCAATTTGCTTTCAATATGTAATCAAGAAAAGAACTTAAAATGGTTGCTGTTTGAATGAAAAATTGAAACAAACTTGAAAGCAAAATTTATATCAAATTGATAGTCAATTTTTCAATGTGTGAGTGTTTAGTAAATTGAAACAAATCTTGATCGAGTGACACCCATGTAAAAAACAAATATAAGAAAAATTCAAAATGATTAATTTATATAAAAAATTGTGAATAAATATTCATGCATCAAAAAGTTTTAAAAATTAGTAATTTTTTTGGAAAATTGCTTAAATATTTTCCTTTGCCCCAAACATATTTTTAAGTTTCTATTATTTGAGAATAATGATACTAAATTTAAAATTGTTCATATAATTGGTATTCCAATAATTCTGTTCCCAAAACTTATCAATAAATTTTTTTTTAATAATTCGTTAAACCTAATGAGTATCTGTTTCATGATTTACGTTTGGCATTAAATGACATAATTCAAGAATACTTTGGTTGTTATTCTTCCCAATATTAGCAGGTATAAAGAAGTAAGATTAAACCTTAGCACTGTGATATAAGGAAAATGGGGCAGGAATAATAGGTTCAGAAATTGGAATTAATATAACAAAATTCAGACCAATACGATAAAATATAAATCCTGCAGTCTGCTCTATTTATATATTTAATGTTTTAAATAAAATATTTTAAAATTGATCAATGCTTAGAAAAACTACAAAGTAAAGATAAATTAGCTCATTTGGCAACGCTGGCTATCAAAATCAACCCTTTTTTTAATACAATACTGTAGATACTATCGCAAAAGTATTGTATTGTGCCAAATGTCATATTCCATACGAAATAAAAGCTGTATCTTTATTAGATGAAACAGAAGAAGTTGAAAAATTATTCTTGATCTCCCATATAGGAAATAATATAAATAAATATCGTTAAACAAAAATTAACAATACTGTAAATATATTTGAAAATATGTACATATAATTAATTTTACATATACGAGTACTAAGAGTTTTTAAGCTTATTAAAGCATGTTAAGTTTTAATTTAATGTTATATTTTATATTACACCATTTACTTAATATTGTAAAAATAGGTTGTAAATAAAATTTTATATAAAAAAAATCACATAAAACCATAGTTTGCTGTGAATATAATAAAAAAAAATAACTTAAAAATATAAAAAGGCATTGGGCAGTGTGAATAAAAAGGTAGTTTATACTACATAGTACTAAGTACTTGCACTAGCTTTAACTTTTCAGTACTAGCTCTGTTGAAAAGTATAAACTACAAAAAGTGTGAATAAATCCTTGCTAGTACTACGTAGCTAGTACTGAAAAGTGATAGCTAGTACTGGAAAATTAAAAGATATGCGGCTGAAAAATCAGCTGATAGAAACTGTTTGGTAGTTGCCTCTGTTTAAAAAAAGCTATTTTTCTTAAAAGTTCTAAGCAAAACTTGTGGTAAAACATTTTGGCAACACTATAAGTTTGTTTTGATTATTTGATTATTTATTATCACGATGGGCGACAAAAATAGCGCGAAGTTTTTTGATATGCTCCAAAAGAATAAAATTATATTTAAAAATTCGCAAGTGCCGTCAGTGAGAGTGGCAAAAAATAATGCCTTGTTTTCACTCAATGAAAGTATTTGCAACAGTTTGGCCAGGAAATTACAATTGGTCAATTGAGAAAACAAATTCAAAACATGAGGAATGATCATAAATGCAGTCATCATATTTAAATAAAAACAAACTACAATGCGCTTTTTGACGAATAAACCAACAATAGACTTATTTCCAGCACCTCAATGACGTGCTTACAAAAATTCGAGTTAAAACTAGTAATTTTAAGTACTTACTAGATTTTATTCACACATATTTTCGCAAATGCTGGAAAAACTAGCTTGTGCTAGACTCCAAAAAGCACTAGCTTGATCTGAAAATTTTATTCACCTCAAAAGTAGTTTAAACTTAAGATTTGCTAGTTTCAGCTAGAACTACATTTTTATTCACACTGCCCATTGTGACATAACCTGCTTGTTCAAAAGGTGTCATACAATTGAATTGAATGAAATTGTTGTATTTATTTTTCACGTTTTGGTGAATATTTTCATTTTCATTTGGTTGTATGTTTTGCCTGATACTCTACATATCAATACATTCGGCTATTTTATGACAATTTTTTAGTTTCGTAACTTTTTTATTTTTTCCAAATAACTTTTTTCAAAGGGTTATTTTGCATTTTGCGCTTTTTTTAATATTTTTTAATTTAAACACTTTTAAAAAAATATTTCGTACTGGAACTAAAAATTTTGTATATTGTTAATATTTATACAGGCTAAAGTTCGTAAATGTTTATAATCAGAGAAATATTAGGTAGACATTGTTAACATATTTCGAGCAACAAAGGAAAAATTTAATATTTATACATCCCTTTTGTAGATTTTTCAACAGCACTGGCTGAATAGAACAACGGTAGAAGCCACTAAACTTCGTCAGTATTCATGTGCAAATGCTTTCACTACTTGTTAGGTAGCTTCGTTGAACGTCATTACATATTCCCAACCAACATATTGGCAAGCGTTTTGTAAATTAAGATTGCAGCAAGCTTGCATAAATAAAAGTTTTGCGAATGTCGTTTACAATTTGCTTGCAAATGCAAGTGTTTCATAAATTTAAGCAAAACGTGTCATTCTCGCCGTTAAAAATTGTGCTAATAAGTTGTGTTAATAAATTGTGTTTAATTGTTATTAAAGTTGTTAAATTAAGTGCGTTTGATACTTTTAATTATCATTTGCTATTAAAAAAAAGTAATTATCTACTTATTTAATATCTGCAGCAAAAAAGAAGAAGTGTTGTGCGCACCGAAATTTAATATTAAAAATTATTTTTTAAATGTATTAATAAAAAAAACATATGTTCAAGTCACAAGCTCGTATTAACGTCATATGTGTTGTCTAATCGTATAATTATACAATATTTGTTCAATTCACAAGCTCAGTCGTCTGTCTTATGGTTTAAAAAAATACGATATTTGTTTATGTGCTTGTGAACAGACAAATTTGTTGTATCGTTATTTTGTCGTATTTTAAATGTCAGTTTAATATCAAAAAATTTAAATGTCAGTTTTATATCATGGTGTGAAACCAGGTGTGGGAATTATAATTTGACGCTAAATATAATAACTTTTTTAGCGACAAGCAATTTTGATTAAATTAGTTTAAAAATTAAGTTGAAATGAATCATGTATATATTTATCATTAAGAAGAATGTATTTTCTGGTGTTACTTATCACATATATAAAATATTTTTACAAATTAATTTAACAAATAGAATATTCCCACCAGACCCGGCCTCAATATAACAATTGAAAAACATATAAAATTCAATCGTATAATTATAACACACTTTTGTATGAAAATTACTAACAACAAAAATACAATATTGTATAATTATACGATTAGACAACACATATGACGTCAATACGAGCTTGTGAATTGAACAATTGTATGTTTGTTGTTGGTAATTTTCATACAAAAGTGTGTTATAATTATACGATTGAATTTTATGTTTTTGTCATTGTCTTTTTAACGCTTATAAAGTTGGGTGTTTTTCGATTATAAACCTCTTGCTTTGATGTTTTTTGTAAAGGTCAGCGTTTTATCAGTGTTTTGCTTACATTTGAAGGCTTACAAAACGCTTATTTTTATATGTAAATGCTGGCTGGGTTCTATTTATACACAAATACAAATGTAATTGTAGCAAACCATATCGCTATTTAAGGCCGACGTAAAAGACGGAAGAAATTGGCACAATGATTACTTTGGTGACGAATATTAATAGCCCGTAACGTCCGTTTTCAGATTGCAGCATAAGAAGTTAGATTAGTTTTCCAGGTCCACCACAGCTTAGGAAACGACGAATGTGATTCAGTTAATTCGATATTTTTGTGATACCGTATAGCAGGCACGACAAAGTCAATTGGTTATGCAATTTCCTGATTAGCCCTGTTTAGATCTGACAGATTTATTAAAGCCAGTCTAGATGCTATTTAGCGCCGGAAATTGACATAAAAGATGAAAAAGTCGTTCTTCTTCTTCCTAATCGGTGCAACATTTAAAGTAGTCGTTGTAACCTAAAGCCATAATCGGTCCTGATACACCAGTGTCCTGTGGGCACTGTTACTAATAGTCTTGTGCGACATTTACCAAGCCTAAGCAGGGGTCTAATTGCCGCTTATGATATCGAATTAGCTATCGTATCGGATAACATTACGATACGTATCGAATAAGCAAATTATGGCATACGATGCGTCAAATTACCATACAATTCATTCGATATCGTATGCGATAATACCAAAATGAAAAATTTCGATAAATTTTGATCGATATTGTATGCGGTGATTTGGCCCCAGACCTCGTGTCCTGTTCAGGCTACAGTGGGGGCAATTGGACTTGGCCACATGGTAGGTATCCTCTTGTGCCCATCTCTGTTATGCAGTGAGGTCGAAAAATGTCTGTTAATTGACATATCATCTAGTCTTTCAGGACGCTGAACTGAAGCCCTCACATTGAAGTGTTCCAGATAGAAACCTCCGCCCGTATTGTCGTGTATTTTGGAACCATCAGTGAATACTCTGATGGCGCCTTCCGAGGCCAGCGTTAAAGTGTGATGTTCCCTATTGGGAACAAGAGATTGAAATAGCCCACAAAAATAAGGTTTCGGTGCACAAAAGTTATTAAAACCATGGAGAGTTTGAAGCTGCCTGGTAATCGTAGAGTGGCCAAGTAGTGTTCAGTCTGATCGCCGAAAATAAAGTATGCTGCTTGGCCAGGATATCCACCGCAAGCCACTTCAACATGGCAAACAGTGCTTTCGTTGGGGTTAACCTGAGCGCTCCTATTATCAAAGTAGCTGCTAGCCGGAATATTTCATATAGAGATTGTCAATTGCTCTTTTGCAGCTGTAAATAGCCACAAGGGCCTTATTCGCTCTATACTAACAGTGTTATTCATAAAAAATTCTTATTGTAGAGATAAAGTACACATTAGTTAATAATCAGTTTTTGTGTTATTACCCGGTAATAATAAACATTATTCACAAACGTTTAATAAAGCCAAATTAACTATTGTGTGATTTTTTCAGTTTTGTGATTCTGTGTTAGCAACATTGTTTCATTTTATTTGTCAAGTTATAATTAGTGTTGTGTACAATAACATACTCGATAAGTAAGTAGTCTCTAATGGCTTGAAAATGTGAAAATAATGTCATATAAATTTTATTTAAACAAGTTAGAGTAATAGAGTATTGCTTATAATATTTCAAAAAATATTAAAATTTTTTAATATGTGTTGTATTGATATTGCTAGCAATGTGTTTTCATAAGTTATTACAAAAGTATTCAAATACCGAGTTCGTTGCAATTGATTACACACCACTAATATGTTTGCTTTATTTATTTAGAAATGTTTTTAATCTTGCTGTGGTTAAAATGTGACAAATTATGCACAAAATCATGAAAAAAGATGAAATAATATTAATATTTCAAAGAGCAGGTAGAATTTAAGTTATGTACGCATGTGAACAAATATGCATGTAAATGCATATAAGTACATACAAACACATTTGTGTACATACTTGCATACGTAAACATTCATGCATATGTATGTACATATTTACATATGTACATATATTTACATATGTACATATGTATATTCACATTGATGTATTTCTTCTTGAATTTTCTTATTTTACGTACATACATACATATGTATGTAAACATTGCAGAAGGACTGGAAGAATCGGGAGAGTTGAAATACATAATCTGCAAAATATTTAATTTAATAAAATAATTATAGTTTTATGTACTTATATGTATATATTTTGTATAATACTAACGAATGTCGAAATTATATTTATTACAATCATTACTTTATTCGAATCTTTTTTTATTTTTCATACTTTTTGAAGTAAATAGTGATTTTTTTACTTTAAAAAATGCAAATGTCAACTTATTAAACGGCTAAAGTAGCGTGATGCCTACAATAAAATTTTCGAGTTTATTAGCGTGTAATAACCGCGTCATAGTGCTATTAAACGTTTGTGAATACTACTTTAGCGCATTTTGCTTATTAGCCTCTAATAAAACGTTTGTGAATAACACTGTAAATGTTTAGCTTCCAGGATAGTTTAATGTCTAGGATAACACTTAGATATTTAGCGATGCCTGAGATCGTCAATGATATCCGGTTTAGTTTTGGGTGCATTAAATTTGGACTTTGTACCTCCACAGCTGGCACTCTATTAGGTAAGGAGTACCAGGGCAGACTGAACACATTGAGATGTTGTATTTAACTGCTTACCAGAGATAGCTACTCCAATATCTAGACAATAGGGAGATCGATTATTCGACTTTTTCCGAAAACAGGGTTTTAAAATAGTTCGAATAGTTGCATTTTTAAAAAAACCAGTTTTCGGGTAAAAATTTAAAAAATAACCGGTTAACCGGTAAAATAAGTAAATAAGTAAGTAAATAAGAGTAAATAAAAAATTACCTATGTAAGTTCACATTTCATAAGTACATAAGTTCATACTTATATTATTATACTTATACATATTATTTATTATATATATTTATAGATTTATTAAATTTCTTCGAACTTTTTATTTTACTTTTCTAATAAAAACATCAAGCACAAGGTCTTTTTTTAAAAGTAACAGTAGCAATAACTTTTTATTTTTCCGATATTTCGCTATATCAATGGATAGCTTCTTCAGGGAATATTTTTTTTCGACAATGACAATTTTTTTAAAAAACAATAAAAAACTTATTCTATAACAATTTTTTAAATATATGAAACATAATTTGTGAATATGAAAATATAATTACAGGAAGTACATAAAATTCTTTTTATTCTTTTACAAAATAAAAAACTTATTTAATTTCCTATGTTATTCTTATAAATTAAATGTCTGTAGTTTTGCGCTACGTTATCTGTATCCATTTTAAAATTAATTCTTTGGCTTATTGGTGTATTAACAATATGTAACATTTCTAACGTAAAGCGACGTTTGTAGTTAACCTCTGTGTTTAAAATTGATGTATTCTCAAAATCTGGAATATGATTTAGTTTTGCACAATGTGATGTCAATGCTGTTTTTTGAGTAGATATGTGTTTATATTTTTGATCTGATTTATGTCCTGCTAATCTAGTTTGTAGTTTATTTTTTGTTGTGCCAATATACACCTTATTACATCCTACATTATCATTACCCTTACATGGTATCTTGTAAACTATATTAGATATGTCCAATTTATCCGTCTTATCTTTCATTTTACTAAACAATCTACCTAATGTGTTATCCCACCAAACCAAATGTTCCGATTTCGTAAAGAATTCGTAACGACTGGTCGGCAAAATCTTCCGATTTCGGTACCGAAATAGTACCGAAATCCTTACGAATTTAATATGAAAGGGTTGTCATGACTTCGCAACGATATGTAGGTACGAAATCGCAACGATATGTAGGTACGATTTCTTAAAGACTTTTCTTAACGACTTCGTTTAGACATCTTTTAACGATTTCGTAAAGACATTTCTTACCGACTTCGGCTAGACTTCTTTTAACGATTTCGTAAAGACATTTCTTAACGACTTCGTTTAGGCTTCTTTTAACGATTTCGTAAAGACATTTCTTTACGGAATTGCTAAGAATTTTCTTCTACTTTTTTCAATGAAATTAATAATAACAATATTCTGTATGCATTAATTAATGCGTTAATTAATTAACTTTTAAAAGTTGTTTTATTTGTTTTTTTTTTCTTTCAATTAATACAATACTAAACAATTTGGTCGGTTTTTCTCTTTAACTTTGTCTTTTGCCGCGTTGAAGTATTTCTTAATATTATCTTCAATTTTTTCGTAATTTGTTGAAATATAATTATTGATGCACGAATCTGCAGAAATGAGGAAAGTTTGGTATTTGTTATTTAATTTTATTGTGAGGTTACAACGTACCTTTAAGAATCTTAATGCATTTAAAATGTTTTACAGCAACGTTTTTATTCGCGCCTGTCCATGAAAATTTGGATGCGAAATTATCGTTGCCGAATATTAATTTTAAATTTTGGGTAGTAAATTTTTTTATATCATCCCTCGGCTGCTTGTTAAACTTTGTCATCTATTCAAAATAAATAAAAAATAAATAATTTAAGGTTATTTTTGTATACAGCAAAAAGGAGATGAACTTACTAATTCTAATGCCATATCTTCGTCTACTAAGTTTTGCTCAAATTCAAACATATGTATCATCTATGTTGTGAAAGGGGAAATTGGGAAGTTTCTTGAATACATTTTGAACCTCCAAAACTTTTAAACTGCGCTCAATGTTTCGCTTTAGACCAAAATACTCCTCTGCGAAGTGATGGTAAATTTTGGCGTTATCCTCCCGAAGTCGGGTGTTGTCTTCAATGATTATTCTATTTTGGGCAACAACTTGGTCCAACAGCTCTTGGTTACCTATTAAATTCAGAGTTTCGAGTTAACACAATATATATTTTATGCATAAATGAATATGAAAACTTCTTTCATTCCCTTCCCAGAACTTTTTAAAATTTTGAAATCGGTCTAAAAATGAGTGACCCTAAAACATTTTTTTCAAAATAACTAAAAATTTTGAGGGTGTTTCAAAATCTTTGAAAACGGTTTTTGTGTACTCACCTAGGCCTACAACCCCCCACTAGGTCGCTTTTCAGTTCTGATAAAGTTTTTTTGTAGCAGTGTGTTGTTGTAAAATATTTTATACAAACCTTTAATTGTACATAATGTCTCATTAATTTGGTTCAAAACCTCTATTAGAGGCTCAGCCACTCTTCCTTTTCTTGTTTGGGTTCCATTTTACTTTTATAAATTGTTCTTATTGATTTGTTTTTTTATTTTATTTAATTAATTGCCCAAAATTTCACTTTGTTTTATCGGCGTTGTTCATGAACGGATTGCATGTGCTATAATCTTATCCCCACTTTACTTGTGGCTAAGTACAAGCTCTTATTTATTTCAACATTTTTAAGAAACAAAAGAAAGAAACGGTACTAAAATTCCAATGTTGTTATTGTTTGAACTCGTTACTAATTATTATTCTTTATAATTACCTTTTTTGTATTCTTATATATTGAGTCAAACTAACGAAATATTTGTATATACTTACATACGTATTCAACTTATATACATATGTAAATTCTTTGCTTCATCATTTACGAACATTAACTGTAATAACACTTTATCTTCGATGCTTGAACAAATAAGTTGAATTGAACGCAAATAAGGTCATACCAATAAAGTTTAGTTTTCTTATGTTGAAATAAATCAAAATTGAATTTTTATTTCTCAACATAAGAATTGGTCCTTCTTGGAACCGGATTAGCCAGTCTACCCGGGATTCTTTTAAAGTTTATTGTATATGTCACCAAAGAGTTTGGTGACACAATCAATTAAAAACATAAATTAATTAGCAGCTTAATTTGGGGTTGCTTCTGACACAAAATGAGCGATGATATGAATTCATTGGTGATATACAGAGGGCGATTAAAGGGATCGCTTACTCGTTTGTATTCCTTTGCCGAATCCCCATCTAGTGAATGTACCTTTGAGATTGTGGTGAGCCGTTTGGAACGCTTGGAAGAGGTTTGGCAGGGATTTGTTAAATGCACTGATGAGCTACATCAATACAATGACAACGAAAATTTTGTTAACCCAGAACTCGATTTTGATATATATGGAGACAAATATTTGGCGACGCGAGGAAAGCTTTATGCATTGAGATCTAAATATGCTCCGAAACAAAACGAAATTGACAATAATAGTGAGGTTATCGGGAAGCTGGCAGAACAGCAAGCTTCATTTTTTCAACAAATGTCTACATCAAGTATATCGAAGGAAAATGAGTTGCCACGAATTAATATTCCAGTTTTTTCCGGATTAGACAAAGATTGGCCTAGTTTTAAAGATTTATTTGAGAGTGCGGTTGACTCAAAAACAACTTTGTCAGATACGCAGAAGTTCCATTATCTACAATCTTTTTTAAAGGATGATGCCGCTCGGCTTATTCAACATATTCCCGTTACAAAAGCAGCTTATAAAACAGCATGGATTCGATTCAATGACAGATATGATCGCCCAAAACATATCATTAATTCCTTTATTGAGGCGTTTGTGGCTTTACCTTCCTTATCAACAGAAAATGGAGCAATTTTGAGAAAAATTTCTGACGAAGCTAATGAAATAATCCGCGGAATTTATGCCATTGATAAAAATGGACGTGATTGCTGGCTTATTTACATGTTGCTTGCAAAAATTGACTCAGCATCTAAAAGTTGCTGGATCCACGAGAGCCGTAATAACCCAAATCCGACTATTGTAGATTTCTTTGATTTTTTGGACAACAGGTGTGAAGAACTAGAGCTTTGCCATCGTAAAACGGTTACTTCTTCGAAGCAAGGTAATGTAAATAAATTGCATAGCAACATGGCAAAATGTCTGGTGAGTACAAATGGCAAATCAAATACTTGTTTAAAATGTAAATCAACAGATCACTCAATTTTTAAATGTCCAAACTTTCTTCAAATGGATCAAAATGAGCGTCGCAATTTCGTTAAAGTATCCTCGTTGTGCTACAACTGCCTCAGAACAGGTCATACTGTTTTGAATTGCCCATCGAAACACAAGTGTAAGGACTGTCACCGACGTCATCACTCTCTTTTACATACGCCCATTGCAGCCTCGTCTGACCGAAGTACTACTGGTGAAAATGTAACGTCGCAATTACCAAATTACTCTAACACTCCTACTGGCCCATGGTCCACCATTGCAAATGTAGCATGCCCTGTTTCACTACCATCACAGTCACAAGGTTTTCTAAGCGACAACAGAAGAAATAGAAAGGAATTTATCATGCCCACAGCGCTAATTCACGTCAAGAATCACTCTGGTCAATTAATAACATGTCGTGCTTTACTGGATTCCGCATCTCAGCTGTCATATATAACCGAAAGTTGTGCTCAGCGTTTAGGACTGGCTCGGTCGCCATCAAAAGTTTTGGTCAGCGGAATTTCGTCAGTAAAAGCTGAAACCACCCGAGGGTGCTGTCACATTTTAGTAAAGTCTAGAGTATCACAGACTACCCTTGACCTAAACGTACATGTACTGTCTCGTATAACAGCATCGCTTCCAAGTCAGACATTTAACAGTAAAACTGAGAATTATCTAAAGGATTTGCCCCTTGCTGATCCATTTTATAATGTTTCATCTCATATTGACATTTTGTTCGGTCTTGAGCATATTTGGAACATCCTAACATACGACAGACGCTATGATTCACAGGGGAACACGGTTGCCATCTCAACAATTTTTGGATGGGTTGTTACTTGTGTCGAAGTAGTGCAGACTAATAGCCAAACCACGGTTCTCATTTCTACTGTAGATATTGACCGTTGTCTGAGAAGTTTTTGGGAAATCGAAGAGGCTGAGCACCAAGTGAAAATAGACCCAGATGACGCTTATGTTGAGTTACACTTCAAATCTACTCACACTCGCCACAGTGCTGGCAAATATGTTGTTCAGCTACCCTTTAAAATAAAAAATCCCAAGTTCGGAAATACGTTTAATGGAGCTTTGTCCCGCTTCTACGCCGTAGAAAGACGGCTTCAACGAAATGCAAGCCTAAGAGAGCAGTATACGAATTTCATGCGGGAATATGGGTCACATGCGCCAAATTAGCCCGAATGAAGTAAATGTCAACGATGCTACGGTTTTCTATTTACCTCACCATCCAGTTCTGGGTGAAAAGATATGAGTCGTATTCGATGGATCTTTCCAAGACTCTAACGGCACGTCACTCAACAAGATGCTATACATTGGACCGAGCATACAAAGGGATTTGTTTTCTGTGTGCTTACGCTTTCGGTTTCATCGATACGTGTTCTCCGCTGACATAGTAAAGATGTTTCGCCAGATATGGGTTTCTAACAACCATAAAGACTATCAGCGAATAGTCTGGAGAGAATCACCATCAGAAGTAATTCGACATTTTCAGTTGTGTACTGTAACCTACGGCACAGCATGTGCACCCTATTTATCAGTTCGTGTTCTCGAACAATTGGCTCATGACTACAAGTCGACACATCCATTGGCCTCCAAGACATTGCTTGAGGACTTTTATGTTGACGATGTACTCACTGGCGCTGCCACAGAGGAAGAAATCGTTTTCAAGCGCGATAACTTAGTAAGCTTATTGTCCCAGGCAGGCTTAGAATTAAGGAAATGGGTTTCCAACTGTCCCAGCATTTCAGTAAGTACTACAGATTTTTCGTTTCTAAAAACTCCAGAAGAGGATGCAAAAAAGGTTCTTGGAGTTTACTGGAATCCTTCGAATGATGAGTTGGGTTACAAAATCGGAAAAAGCTGTTTCAACAAAACGACAGATTCTCTCTGATATTTCTAGAGTATATGATCCTATGGGAATTTTATCCCCAGTTGTTATTCGATTTAAAATTTTGCTGAGGGAACTATGGTCACTGAATCTGGCATGGGATGAACTTTTACCCACAATATCGAGAGGACTTTCACGCCTTGGAAAACTTTAAAATGCCCCGATTCGTCCAAAATTATTATTCGAAACTGGAGCTCCATGGGTTTTCTGACGCGTCCACACAAGCCTATTCAGCTGTTGTTTATTCAAGATTTATTGCCAGCAGTGGAGTTTGTCACGTGACTCTTATTGCATCTAAAACTCGAGTTGCCCCTATCAAACAGAAATCGTTGCCTCGACTAGAATTGTGTGGGGCTCTCTTGTTATCTCGGCTGATGAAACGGATTGTTGAAGCCTTGCCACATGAATCCATTACAGTTAGAGCCTGGTGTGACTCAACAATTGTATTGTCATGGCTCTCGCAGCCACCTATAAAATTAAAAACTTTTGAAGCCAATCGGACTTCAGAAATTTTAGAAAACTTGCATCGCAGATTTTGGGACCATGTCTCATCCAAACAAAATCCCGCTGATTGCGCGTCCAGGGGTATGTCAGCTTCAAAACTACTAAGCTACAATCTCTGGTGGAGTGGCCCTGAATGGCTAAGCGATGATCTAAAATATAATGCTATTATAAATAATCCCAAAAAATTTGATATCTTTACAGATTCTGAAGCAAGAACTGCACTAAAATCCAATGTCAGCACTATGGTCACTATTTTGGACAATTACGACCCAATTGAAAAACTCATCAATCGGGTATCAAAATGGACTAAACTGGTGCGAATTGTTGCTTATTTGTTTAAATTTGCCTTTGCCACTAAGCAGCTTCACACAACCCACGTTTCTTGTCCTTCATTTGGCGAAATACAAAGTGCAAAGTTAGCCTTGCTCAAATATGCACAAATGGGTTTTAATGATGACCGAGTCCAGTTACAAACGAGTAATCGCACTAGAGGTCGGTACCAACTTCTAACATTACATCCATTTGTGGACACCAATGGACTTCTACGTGTTGACGGCCGCCTACGTAACTCCGAGATTGATGTGGCAGCAAAGAATCCAATAATTCTTCCAAAGTCGAGCAGAATTACTCAACTTATCTTAGAAGATTTACATGAGCGAAACCTACACCCTGGCGTCTCCGCCCTTTTCGTGATTGCTCGACAAACGTATTGGATTGTTGGAGCTCGTAACCTCATACGAAAATTGACACACAAATGCTTACGATGCTTTCGCCATCGTCAAATTATAACTCAACAGATAATGGCTGATTTACCTAGTATTCGTGTACGACAAGCATTCCCATTTGAAAATTCAGGCTGTGATTATGCAGGGCCTCTGCTTTTGCGGCAGTTTTCTGGGAGAAAAGCTCGACAATCTAAGGGTTACATATGTTTATTTGTTTGCCTTGTTACGTCTGCTATCCACCTAGAGCTGGCGACAGATTTAAGCACGGAATGTTTTATTGCTGCACTACGCAGATTTATATCCCGAAGGGGAAAATGTCGTAACATTTATAGTGACAATGGAAGGAATTTTCTTGGTGCTTCTCGTGAGCTAAATGAGATGCACAAAGTTATTATGTCACAGACTCATAACGAAATTGTCTCCGCATCTTTGGCAGAAGACGGAATACAATGGAACTTTATTCCACCGCTAGCTCCACATTGGGGTGGAATCTGGGAATCAACCGTGCGATCAGTGAAGCTGCATCTCAACGGGTTATCATGAACACAGACCTGACATTCGAACAAATGCACACCTTGTTAACTCAGATTGAAGCAGTGGTTAACTCAAGGCCCCTTGGTACTGCCCCAGACTCGGAATGTGGTTATTTGTCCCCTGCTCATTTTCTTATTGGTCGACCCTATACCACTGTACCCGAAGGAGACCTCGCCGAAGTCAGTCCAAATAAGATGGGTTATTGGCAGCATGTTCAAAATATGTATCAAGGCTTCTGGCAACGATGGCATCAGGAATATCTCACTTCACTGCAGCATCGCCCGAAATGGCAGCAAACGTATCCAAATTTGGTAGATGGGGATCTGGTCGTGGTAAAGGAAAAGAATCTGCCCCCTGCAAAATGGCTCATGGCTAAGGTTATCGATACATATGAGGGAGCTGACGGTAAAGTTCGTGTAGTGAAACTCAGGACTCGTCATGGTGAAATGACGCAGCCAATCACAGTATTAGTGAAGCTACCTATATTCTGAAAACCATGTTTCAGGGCGGTGCGGGATGTTCATGAACGGATTGCATGTGCTATAATTTTATCCCCACTTTACTTAAGAAACAAAAGAAAGAAACGGTACTAAAATTCCAATGTTGTTATTGTTTGAACTCGTTACTAATTATTATTCTTTATAATTACCTTTTTTGTATTCTTATATATTGAGTCAAACTAACGAAATATTTGTATATACTTACATACGTATTCAACTTATATACATATGTAAATTCTTTGCTTCATCATTTACGAACATTAACTGTAATAACACTTTATCTTCGATGCTTGAACAAATAAGTTGAATTGAACGCAAATAAGGTCATACCAATAAAGTTTAGTTTTCTTATGTTGAAATAAATCAAAATTGAATTTTTATTTCTCAACAGGCGTTAATACAAATTTTCACTTTTTCTTATTTGAATTGGCGTCACTACAGTTGTAAAAGTATAGAATATTTATGTAGCGTGTACTCAATATTTGCATTGTTTATGGGTACTCGATACTCAATAGAAACTTTTCAATACTTTAAGAAATATCACTTTTTATAACAATTAATTTAATATGTGTTATTTAAATTGTTATTGCAGCGTTAAAGCAAACAAAAACATTATTTTATAAAAATCTTTGATAAAAATTGGGTTGTGCCGAGTACTCAAATGTACTGAGTAGTCGAATAACTAAAAAATTTACAACTGATATTTACATTTTTTACAATCAGAATTATTAGTGATGCCAACAAAACTTTAAATTGATGTATGTACATCTAGGCTTATTAAGCCTTTTGTACTTGTTTTGGAAATTGTATCATATAGCAAAGATATAGCAAAAGGCAGCTGTTTGTTGGTACGAAAAAATTACATGAGATGGCGAGCAATAATGGCAATAACTTTACAATTTATGTAGATGGCGTATGCTGTTTATATATAACTAGTTGAAAAGCCTGACTATGCCAGGCGAATCAAAAGTTTAAAAATTGAATACGCCTATTAGGGCAGGCTAAAAATGTGTAAAGTGTAAAGTGAGACGATGTATTTATTCTCCAAATGCTCTTGAAAATCTCTTGGGAGTAAATTTACTCTTTCGTTAATACAAAACGGACAAAGAATGTAATACAATGAAATACGAATAGAACAAACTACTAAGAATTCTTACAAACTTAATTTGACTCCAATAACACAGAATCCCTTTCTGAGTCGATTTAGCGATGTCCTTCCGTCCATGTAAACCTTGTAATCGAACTACTACAAATAATAATTTGGTAATATCGCGACTGTATTTTATAGATATAGTTTGTTCCTAAAACTGATATTAAATCGGTAAAATAAATATCTAGCCATTACGTGTAATAAAATAAATGTCACGCGTGTTTTACTTTTACGTTATATTGGCATCACTCATACCCAACACTAATAGCAATCAGCTGGTCAGCTGATTTATAAATTTGTAAACACAAAATTTATAAATTTCAACACCCAGGATAAGTGTGCAACAGGGTATATTGAGTTGGTGCTGATGGTTGTTACTATCAAAAATATTAAAGCTAGGAAACGTTTTCGCTATAGAAAATTGCTCAGATTCAACAAGTGATATTTTAAAATTTATTCCAAAAGTTTGTGTTTGTGTAATATATACTTATACTAACTGTCCCGCCAGATGTCCTGCCTCACACAAAGTTTGAAGACTCGCACAATTATTGTTCTCCAGATATGCAATAATAAATCGTTACTTCGTTTGGGAGGTGCCACGCCCATTGTACCTATATAGGTAAATTGTGAATCTAAACTATCCAGGGACCCACTCAAACATACAAAACAAATTTTATCGAAATCGGCCCAGCTGTTAAGGAGGAGTTCAGTGAGAAACACACGCTCAGAAGAAATATATATATAATGATGTGGTTATATATGTATAACAACATATAAAAACATAAAAACAAGAAAACCAAAATATTATTTCAAAATTGATCAGTTGCATGATTGAATCGACAGATCTGTTGATCAGTTGCACAATTGAATCGACAGATCTGTTTCGGTAGTTATCAAGCTACCTTCATCAGGATTCTTTAGCAATGCTGATAATCGCTTATGTCAAAATAAGTAATACTTATTTTTTGTTTAATTATGATTGAATAAATAAGTAATAAATGAAATATATTGAGAATATTTGTTTGCTGTGGGTTTCTCCGTATAAACCAGAACTTCGTTCTCTGGAAGTTAAGAGAATATAATGATTAGTTTATATTATACATATTTGATATTCAACGCAATACTTTACCGTAATCAATTCGATTAAAATTGTTCATCTTGCAGCAATGGTATAAATGAGTGCTCGGAAACGGATTCTAGATGAAAATGTAAGTATTTGCAATCAATGTTTTTAAGTTGAAATTTAATTTCGCCATCCGAAAGTAGCAAGCGTTTGGTGTTCAATATCTTCAAAATAACGTTTTCCATTTCAAGGCTTTGAACTTCTTTACAGACAACATTAATTTCTTCATCTTCTAAAAAAAATTTCGTAATGAAATATATTTTGTTGTTGACACAGCAACAATTATCAGGGGGACGGACCGATAATTTGAAGTTTTCGCAAATTACTGTTTTATAATTATTTTCATTAAAGCGTTCCTTTAGAATGGGATATTTTTTGTCGATAGTGCTTTTTTTAATTATTGAACTTTTTTCAATGGTTCTATTTGCTATTTGCGTTAGAAGTTCCTTTCTTCACGTATTTTTTAATATTATAAATATAATTCTCATATTTAAACGCACCAAAGTTGTTTAATGAGCCATATTGCAAAACATCATTGCTCAAGTGAGATAAACTATGGCAATTATATGTCAAATATTCTTATCCATATGAACCTGCAAAACTAGCTACAAATTCTTCAATCAGGCCTTTGGCGACGTTATTATATTGTAAGCACAACAACGGATCAGAAAGAATTCTTATTGCGAAATGCAGCTTACAAAAATGTTTGTAGCGTTCTTCATCCAGTTTATTTTTTAGCACATAAGGTCCGCTGTATAGTAAAAAAGAGCGAAACTCCGTAGCTTTCCATCTATCCAGCTCATCGAGACTTCTTGGCTTGCGAGAGAATTCAGCAGAATACTGCTTACTGAGTAAAAAGTTGTCGCTAGATAAGTTTTCTATTTTTGCTTTTGACAAACAAAAATGTGTACCTCTAATTTTTACCCACAGTTTTAGTAGCTGGCGTGTAATGCCCAGACAAACGCAATACATGTAGTCAATAGGGAATTGGCTCACACAATCAATGTTTATTGTTTCTAACAGCAGTTTGTCTAAACTTACATGATGTTTTTTTTTTCTTTCTTCAAATGATGTACGAGTTCTTAGGGTTTCTTCTTTAGGTAGAAAAGTAATACGTCTTTTGTAGCTTTCACCTTTCTGCGTACATTTTGAACAACAATAAAAACCTGAATGACTTTTAATATTTAGAAGAAATGCTCGAGCTGGAGCATCACACACAAAAACTCCAATAGAAACAGGGAATACAGTTGTATTACAAGAAAATCCTTCGCCCAATAGTACTTCCAGGTCATTAACCAATGGTTCTAAACAGACCATTTACATCTGAATTGATATAACATCCAATTAAGTACACATCAGGAAATCGATTAACACTCATCATAATTGGCCATGCAGTCTGCTTTGAAGAAGAAAACAACTGCATTCCATTAATTCCAAAGTTTAATTTTAAATCCTTTATTTCATTACTTTGATTTTTAACAAGAAAATCTCTTAACGCGTTTTCCAGGCCGTAGTGAAAATAGATCCTCTGCCCATGCTGACAATATTTGTTTTTCTAGGTGTTCCTCGCAATGTTCTTATGTCACATGGCAAATCATGACCTTCTGCCCGTAATTTACTCAACAGTTCGTTTGTTGCAACAGTTGAAATGCCATGTCTAATTGTCCAAGATGAAAGAAAATTACTTAAAGGTTCCGAAATTTCATTTGCATTTTTTTAGAAGAATTATTTTTGGTATTTAGCGGCAAAATTGTACTTGTTTCACTATTCAGTGGAAAAATTTCAACACTTTCACTTGTTTCATTATTATCACTATTAAGTGGAAACATTTCAACACTTTCATTATTTTGTTTCTTTGGTTTTGTTTCTGAACAGTCAACTCCTGTATTTAAAATAGATTTTAGCAAATAATTTGCTTCTTTTTTAATATTTTTACGTGCAGCCTGACGCAACATTGTTTTTGTTTGTATCGCTTTACCGTTATAACATCATATGATGTTGCGTTCTTGGAAATTATTTATTCGGTTATTTTAAGGGTCGGTTATTTCGGTTAATTTCCAAAAAAGATATTAAGTATGGCAACATACAGCTGACAATTTCAGTTGCCAAACAGTGATTATACTGTATATACCTAGCAGCACAACTGAAGTTTGGTTGCTATCCATAATCGACCCATTATTATTTCGGTTAACCGAAAGAAATTTGTTCAGACAAACTACCGAAATGTCTAAACGAATTCGTTACGACAAATCTGATTTCAGACAAACTACCGAAATGGCTTAACGAATTCGTTACGACAAATCTGATTTCAGACAAACTACCGAAATGTCTTAACTAATTCGTTACGACAATTCTGACTTCAGAAAAAGTCGTAACCTTTGGTTTGCTGAGATATGTCTTATGAGACATTCTATATTTATTAATATCATAAATCTTCGATTTTTCTAGTCGTTCAGAGATTATCGGAACATAAGTCAAGGATTTGTAAATTTTGGGTTCACTAGAAGTTGTTATATTGTGTACTCTTCTTCATAAGTCATAATTTTTCCATAACAATATCAGCAACGACAGGAGAAGCTGGTGAACCCATAGGAAGTCCTCTTTGTTGTGAATAAATTTTCTTATCATATTGAAAATGTCTACTATCAACGGGACAAAACTTAACAATTTGTAAAAATAATTATTTTTCAATTGAAGTATGTTCTTTAATAGCATCCCATTTTTCATCCATAATACTTATTGCTAGATCTATTCGTACACTTGGGAATAACGATTCAACATCTAAAGAAATAATTCTATCTTCATTATCTATTTTAATCTGTTTTATCTTATCTTTAAATTGTAATGAATCCCTCACATTATATATTGAAGTTTCTGTTATCTTTCGAAGAATTCCTGGCATATATTTACTTAGTTCGTGAGATGGAGAATTTATGCATGAACAAATAGGTCTTAATGGAAAAGTTTTCTTATGGATTTTAGGAAGTCCGTTTAATTTTGGCGCTGTAGCAACAGTTGTTTTAAGATTTTTCGCTTGTAAGGGTGTGAAAATTTCACAACTTAGTAGTTTGTCTACAAAATTATTGTTCATCTGTTGTAGCTTATTTGTTGGATCTTTCGATAATAATTTATATGTGGAAGTATCATTAATAATATCATTTATTCTTGAAACATAATCTAATCTACCCATTGCTACAGTAGTATTTCCTTTGTCCGCATTTAGAATAATAATGTTTTGGTTATTTTTCAAAAAATTTTTTAGTTTCCTTTACTTTTTTAAGAATAAACTTGTCTCTATCAGATAATTTCATTTTATTAATATGGTCATCAATTATTGTAGTTAGTCTAGTCCTAGCTATTTCCTGCTTTTCTTTTTCTCTAATAGTCTGAACAAGGTTCTCTCCATCTGCTATCACCTTAAGAACGGGAAATTGTTGTTTTGTAATAGGTAATGCATGTTTGTGTCCTAATGAAAGTGTCCATTGTGTATCTATTAGGATATCTACATCAGATTTGTTTACAAACCACTTTTTATTAAATTTAAATCCTAACTCATTTTTCTGCAATTCAAGTAAGTGGTTAAATTTCTTTTTCTGTACCTCTTGAACCGTAGTATTTAATTTTAATGCTAACCTGTCTGAATGTATTAAGAAAGTATGTATTTCATCTTGTGTAAAATATATCTTAAAAGTAGCTTCTATTTTTTCTAAAATTTTCTTATTAAGTGTTAATTTATAATGCTTATCTTTAATATTGCATGTAGAATTTTGTTTTTTTTATATTCGATGCTGAAGCAGTGCCCCTTAATTGGATTCCATAGGACCATATTGGTTTCAGGATCACGTTGTATAATAGCAGCTTACAGTCTAGGCTTAGTATAGAGTTTCTTCCAATAAGCCAATTCATTTGAGCTGCTTTTAATTTCATTCGTGTCAGCTTTGCGTCTATGTGCGATTTCCATGTTAAAAGACGATCAAGATGAACGCCTAGATATTTCACTTCAGTGTGTTGCGGTATAGTCTCGGTGTTGATTTGTATATGCAGTCATGTTTCCCTACGCAACGTAAAAGTTACGTGTATACATTTCTGCTCGTTAACTTTAATATGCCATTGCTTTAGCCATTTTTCCAATTTGGATATATACCCGTGTAAGTTGCTGGAAGCTTCTACTGGATTTTCATTAACGTTTATACTATATTCACACTTATGTGTTTAACGTCTCATTCGTGTTTACGATCTTAAACACTTTGATTTTGATATGTTTTACCATACATTAACTTGTTTTGTTAAACATCTCAAACGACAAGTTTTAGAATTAAACATCTCGCTAAGCACGCAAAAGGCAGGGTTACAAATATATTTGGAGTATGTTCAGTGCGTTTTTTGACAACTCTCTAAGGTTTGTCATGCTATTAAATGACCTCACATAAAAAAAAAAATCTATATGCATATAAGCATTTATTTCACCTTTAAATAGGCTATCAATTTTACTAATTCCATGAGAAAGAAAATAATAATATAAATAATAGTTTTTTACTGATATTTCTTTCCAGTTGTAACATAATGGGCGCGTTCAGCAGAAAACCCTGCTACTAAACAGTTTAGATGTAGCAGCTTTTGATTTGATTAATTTTTCTGAACGGTCTGCTCACTTTTTTGTCAAAAATATCAAAAAATTTTACTTTTAAATAAAAATTATTGAATTTTATTTTGTAAAAATATTTCATAATATTGTTTTGTGAATTTAAATTAATTAAAATTTAAAAATATTTTATGAAATTTGATTCAAAAGTCAAACTGAACTGAAATTTCGTAATTTGATGAAATGTATCGTACTTTTTCTTTGCTACCAAAACCAGTGAGCGCTCACTCAACATGTTCGCTCATCGCTCAGTAATCAAAGCGTTCAGCAGATTGTTGAGCAACAGTTGTGTATCAAACTGTGTCTGCTGAGCGCACCCAATATTAGTTTTTCACACTCTCAATATTACAAAAACACAATAATGAGCTGTCGAACGTCAATCTTAAAAATCTCAAATGTAATGTGAACGGTTGTGTTTAGATTCTAAACATTTGCCTTAAACACGTTTAAAAACACAAGTGGGAACTTAGTATTAGAAAAGCTGTATCATCAGTAAATGTTGACAAATGAATTTTATTGCTTAACGGTAAGTCAGAGGCATATATTAAATACAGTAAAAGACCGAATATGTTACCTTGGGGAACTCCGGCATCAATCGACTGCGGTGGGCTTAAAAAATTGCCTTCTCTAACTACAAATTTTTGTTCCTTTAAATAGCTTTTGAAAAGCTTGACGATGTTTGCGGGGAGATTTTGTATTAACTTGTGTATAATTCCTTCGTGACATACTTTATCAAAAGCCTGTGCGACATCAATAAAGAGCGGTAAACAGTATTTCTTTTTTTTTTTTCAAAAGTGTCTCTAACTACATTCACAACTCTGTGAGTTTTTTCAATAGTGCTATGTTGTCTGCAAAAGCCGAATTGATGATCTGGAATACATCCATTGCTGATCACTATAGGGGTCATAGTAATTAGCGCCACCTTCCATTCTTTTGGATAGTGTTCTAGGCATAGAATACTGTTAAAAATGAATAGTATTATTCTTTTTGCAATGAAATGTAGTTCTTGAAGCATTTTGTTGCTTATTTTGTCGACACCTGGGGCTTTTTTAGTGTTAAGACAAGTAATGACCTTTTCAGTCTCCACAATGTTGAATTTTAGGTAAAGAGACAACTGGTGGCAGTTCAGAATTATTAACAGAAATATTGGGAGTGAACACTTTTTCTAAGTGTTTAACGAAAAGAGCACCTTTTTCAGCATCAGTTCTTGCCCAGTCACCATTCGAATCTCGTAACGGAGGTTTGCAAATCACTGGCCTTTTAAGTCCTCTGGCTGCACGCCACAGCGAATAATCTGTTGATGGTGTTGCATGGAGTTCTTGCAGAAATTTTTGCAGCGAAGCAGTTTTTTGTGTTTGCAAAACTTGTCTAAGCTGCTTGGTACACTCCTTAAGCCTTAATTTTAGCTGAGACGATCTGTAACGTTGCCATTCTCGTCGAGCTCTCCGTTTTTCAGTCAATAGCCTTTCTATATCTACAGAAGAAATGTTGTTGAATCTCACTTGTTGATTTGTTTGATTTGAAGTATCATTAAGAGCAGCTTGTTTAACACATCTCGCGCCAAGCCCCAAAATCGCAATTCACACATTCGGGCCAAAAAATTTTTTTCTTTTCCTGAAAACATTCTGTTTAGGTCTCTTTATTGTATATTTGAAATCAGAAAGTGAAAATGTTCACTTTTTCCATAGTTTTTCACCAATTTTCCGTGTGTGCACCGGTGATCACGCGGCCCCAGGAAGTAAAATTACATATAACATTTATTTTCTTTCTTTATTGTTTTACACGAATTAATTCAGGTAATTGAAAAAGAAATAAACGATGTCAAAGAAAACACTTTACTGATAAAGAGATATATGAAACTTTGAATGCAGATCTCTCTGATCTGTCAGAATATGTTGACTCAGAAGATAATGATGATGTTGATGGAGACAGAGATTGTAATCCTTCTAGTAGTTCTGATGAAGAGCCAGATGTAGTTGTTCCGTCCACCAAAAGAGTGTGGACCAAATAATATACATCACAGTACCACCATCTACGTGCATCGATTCTGAAGAAATGCTAGACAATCTGAACACAGCAACATCTCGTTCAAGCAACATCCCTACACCAGATTTCATCTCAAGACCATCATAATCTCGTTCATTCAACATCCTTGGACAAAATTTTAGTTCAACGCCATCAACATCTCGTGTTCTTGAGGAGCAAGTGGATGCCCCGGACTATATATTTGAGGAAAATGATATAAATCCGGATGTATCAGAAACAGTTTTTGAGTCAATATGGCAGTCAGTAGATGGGGAAAGAACGACATATTTCCAGATGTAATACTTAGAAACACCGGAGTTACATCAGAAAGGGCCCATTGAATGCTTCAATCATTTATTGGACCTGTTCTCATTGAACCAAATAACCCTATATTTTTCCCGCCCCTGACGCATTATGGATTTGCAAAACGCTCGGGCCAAGCCTAAACCCACGTTGTCCCGGAGCCACAGGTTCATTCCATGTATATAAACCCAATGTAAATCATGTGCACTATGCCACATTCACGCTTAAAGACAACAAGGCTGCGTGTGGTTATGTGAACACGCGGCCCGAACGAGTACCCAGGCCGTGTGCACCGGTGCCGCACATGGCGCTAAATGTGTTAACATGTGCTTCAAGCAACCTAATAGAGTTATCTATGTCAGAAGGTGTTGTCAACGGCATATTTTCCGAGCAATGGGGGCTCAAATATTTTTTGTATTGCAACCAGTTAATACGTGCAGATATCAGCGGTAAATCACATGTTGGTGTTGAAGTTTTATGTGAGAATATAGTGACAATAGTAGGCGAGTGATCTGAGGACAAATCCAAAGATGGTTCAACTTCAATCATTTCGCTGGGCACACCTTTTATAATTCCAAAGTCGATAACATCAGGAATTTTTTGACGATCCGTTGGCCAATATGTTGGCTGACCACTTGAGACTACATTCAAACCCATTTTTGAAATTGTGTCAAACAAAACACGACCCTTAGGAGTGATCAAACGTGAACGCCAGAATGTGTGTTTAGCATTGTAGTCACCAGCTGCTATAAAACGGGACCCCAGGCTGTATTGAAGAAACCATGAACTTAAGAATCTGTTGGTACACTCCTTAACCTTTAATTTCAGATGAGATCTGTAACGTTGCCATTCTCGTCGAGCTTTCCGTTTTTCAGTCAATAAACTTTTTATATTCACACAAAAAATATTGTTAAATCTCACTTGTTGATTTGTTTGATTTGAAGAAGCATTAAGAGCAGCTTCTTTAACATGTGCTTCAAACAATCTTATAGAATTATCTATGTCAGAAGGTGTTGGCAATGGCATATTTTCCGTGCAATGAGCACTCAAATATTTTTTGTATTTCAGCCAGTTAATACGTGCAGATGTCAGCGGTAAATCACATGTTGGTGTTGCAGTTGTGTGTAAGTAAATAGTGATAATAGTAGGCGAGTGATCTGAGGACAAATCCAAAGATGCTTCTACTACAATCATTTCGCTGGGCACACCTTTCATAACTCCAAAGTCGATAACGTCAGGAATTTTTTGTCGATCTGTTGGCCAATATGTTGGCTGGCCACTTGAAACTACATTCAAACCCATTTTAGAAATTGTGTTAAACCCCAGAATGTGTGTTTAGCATTGTTGGAAAACGGGGGCCCAGTAAGTTATAAAAATCCATATATTGGCTCACAGTGATTGAACATTTGGGGGGGAATGGACAGATGATATTACAAGTTTTTGACAATAATTTTCAATACAAATATTTGTTGCTTGAAGATATTCTTCACAAAAATCATATAATAAGTAGTGTTTTATTCGCGATTTTATTAGAATTCCCGAGCCACCACATGAAAAGAAAACATTACCAGATAATACGACGAGTATATACAAATCCTTGACCTTCCAAAAATCACTGAAAGAATAAAAAACGCAGGTATATACAACACTGCAAAAATCAAAATCGCACACACATCACAAAACACATTAAAACAACTATTTTCTAAAACAAAATCTAACGCTAAAGGTACGTTCACATCTGTCAAACATTTGCCCAAAAAAGCGTAACCACTAAATACTAATGACAAAACTTTTGATTTAGATACCTGTTTATTACGTTAAACAGTTCCCTATATAATTTATAGAAAATGTAATAGAATCTTATCTTATTAGTTGCTGTTTAACTTAATAAATAAATGCATAAATCAAAAAGTTTTTCATTGGTATTTAGTGGTAACGCTTTTTTTGGCAAATGTTTGACAGATGTGAACGTACCTTAACATTATATATAAAATTAATTGCAAAGGAAATGAAAATGAGAGTTGTGAAAAAGTATATGTTGGAACAACTGGTAACAAGCTAAAATCAAGAATAGCTGGACACAGATCTGACATAAAAAACATTAACAAAAATTTGATAACAAAAACTGCATTAGTGGCCCATTGTGCACAAGCCATACACAAAAAAGATTTGGTGCGTGTAAAAATACTGCAGAGAGAAAATAAATATCACAAACGGTATACATTGGAAATGATTCACATAATTAACACTAAAAAAGAGAAAAGAATCAATTACAAAACAGACATAGAGAATTGCGCTAACAGCTATAGGCATATAATAAGTAAAAAATGTAAACAGTATAAAATTCAACTTTTAAGTCGTTTGACATATGTTTTTATACATATGTATGTATGCAACGCGATAACGATCACTGGGCAATACTTCGGTCACCACATATGGCCCTTTGTGCAATGGTAAGAGTGTAACGAACTTCCGGTTACTCCGGATTTTGAAGCTGGGATAGCTTAGCTTTTCCAGGGTCCTTGCCCCAATAAATACAAATTGCTTGTTTTGTTTCCTTGTGTATCACACACCTTTTATTTTACCTTCAATTCGTTATTATTTTATTATGTAATCTTGAGATGATCAGTGGAAGGGAATTTTTCCTTGGGGTGGGCGTGCCGGTGCTCCTAGCCACTCCTACTCTCTAGCTCCTGTCTCTTGTTTCCGTGGAAACTCCGGATGTGATCCGGGCTTGTGCCCTATGATCCGGGGTGTAAAACCTCAGCGGAACGCTAACACCTATAGCCCTGAGCCAGTGCCCTCTTCGCTCCTCTCAACTGGATGTTATCCGGTTGAGTTAAGATGGATATTCTCCGTCTTATCTAAACTGGTTGTTAACCAGCACCCTGCTCTTACTCCCTAGCACTGCTTTTGAATTACCCCTGTCAAATCTTACCGGTTGCCTGCCCGTCTTATCACTTCACTGATATCCCACCAAAAGAAGATCGACCGTATATTTCGTTGCCCTTTTATACAGTTGGCAAACTACATAAATGTGGTTTCGTAATGCTACATCTTGCTGTGTTCTCCCTTGTCTCTCACCGGTTCGATGTTGTACTTATACCCTCTTGATATTGCTGCTTGTGGTCTGGCTTCTGCTTACATGTTGTCCTTGTTGTGTTTCTCTCCCTTGCTTTATGTTGTACTGTGTACTCTTTTGTTGTCTGCTGCTTCTGTTCTGCGGCTGCCTCTGCTCACACGTCTGCTCTGCTTCTATGGTTCGCTGCTCACACGAATATCTCTACCAGTTTCTTAACCCTTTGTATACCTGAAATTAAACTAAAAAAACTTGGCAGATGTAATCTGCTTCCCACTTGACGGATGTGATCCATCGTCCACCAAATAAACACATTTTTTTAAACTATAACTATTTATTTGGGTATTATAAATACAGCCTGTGTGGCAATAAAATTCCCAGAAATTTTTGTCCTTACAAGAGTTTTGCAGATTCTCCCATACTACTAGGATCGCGGCGTATCATAACAGTGTCTCCGGGTACATAATCTGGAGCAGAACACCTTTTCTTGTTGAACTGTGTTCTCTGTTTTCCTTGGTTGTTTCTTATGCGGCCAATCACTTTATGGCGCAACTCAATTGCATCGCCAGGACAATTGCATGCAAATCCCCAACATAAATCCCATCAAATTAATGGTACTAACAGGGCTGTTACGGTTTTTTCTCCAAAAATCGTCAAAATTTAAAAAAAAAAATTAAATTATTTTGCAAAAGGATGGTTTGCTTTTCATTTCGCCTTATAAATACTTTTATTGGCAACCAACGGTTGTCTAATTATATACAGGTTTGCAAAGAAGTAAACAGATTCATTTTTGTTGCGATGTTTGCAAAGTTTTTTAAAAAACTAATTTTCTAGAATGCATATAGATTAGCTAACCCATAACAAATAATAATTTTTGAAAACATAAATTCTGAAAGTAAAAAATTCAATATATTTTTTTCGCAATTTTAGTTTCCTAATATCCTGTGTTCTAAATGATGCACTTGCACAATCTTTTAGTATTATATGCACCAATACCTTACTTAAACTTGTTTGTATACTTTTCACGAGTGGGCTAAAAACATAATGGTATATATGTACATATGTGTCCTATTCGTCGTCAATGGTAAAAATAACGCTGATTGTTTTTCCTTGCATTTTTTATTTTATTTAATATTTTATAATTAAAAATCAAAGCAAACCGAAACAATTTAGTTAAAGACTTAACAAAAACTGAAAAGATAAGTAAAAAATATTCAAGCAAAGAGATGGTTGACTCTGCACTTCTCCAATTTATTGATACCCTAAACGATGCAGTTATGCATAGTGTTGACTCTTAGGCCAACATAGTATTTCATAAAATATAAATTTTAAATATTAATATAAATTTGTTTGTCATAAAATATAAATTTTAAATATTAATATAAATTTGTTTGTCACTGTAACTCATTTTGTTAAACATACATTTTAATAATTACTAAATTTGCCAAAATGCAATTTTGCTTTAACATGAAAGTAGGTCATTTTATTTCCGCATTAAAATCATGCATTTATCATATTACATCAACTTTGCTATTATTAACGTAAAAACAATAATTAAAAATAGGTCAATAATAAAGTTACTCGTTGCATTTTATTTTTTGTTATTATTAAGTTAAGTTAAGCATTTTACATTTTGTTATTATTAAGTTAAGTGAAGCATTTTATTTTTGTTGTTATTATGTTAATTTAGTATAAAAGCAAGAATAAAAATAAAGAATTTATCAATCTTCTTAAGGCATTTAAAGTGTTTTATTGATTGATCTTTTCAACGGTTTTTCAAGTTCAGGTGCTTGAAGGACATCCCGGCAAACAAAATAGTATCAATCCAAGTTCATGTGCTTGGAGTGAAATTACTATAGCCACAAACAAACATTGGTGACCCCTAATTGTTTCTAAATTCACTGATACTCCCCCCACCAGTGGTAAGGAATTCTTTAGAATTTTGAGACAAACACGCAACCACGTGTAGAACATCAGTTCGCACAGCAAAAAATACAACAAAACATTGGTACGAACAGTAGCACAGGGCTACGACTATAAACTCGTACGAAATTACAAACAGTAGCACAGGGCTACAATATCCAACTGTTTCACATTGAAAACGCAACACAAAAAACTACTCAAGATGTCAGCAGTACAAGAACTTATGCATCAACAAAAGGCGAGTGCAAGCGAGATTGAAAGAGTAATTTCAACCGTAAGAAAAGCTCCGTTAGAAAGAAGAACAGAGGAATTTTACAAGGCAAAGCTAAATAAATTAACTACCATATGGCAATCGTTCGAAAAAATAGAAACCAAAATTCGGAATGATGCCAGCTTATCAGAGGATGATCCCTATATTACGAAGGACCTTTACAAATCTATTGGCGAACAATACAGTTCAACAATTGAATATATTGAGTGCGAACTAAAAAAGTGCACGACACCACATACCAAACCTGTACCATCCGTAAGAACACCAGTAAATGATTCAGTCAAACAGTGCAATCTGGAAGAAAGGCAATCACCAGGACTGGCCAGGTTAATAACTGCGCGTATGACAGCATTAAGACGTTTGCTGCAAGGTTTGGAAACACTAATAGAAGAGCAGCCAAAACAATTTTATGAAATAAAATCAGAGACTATAAAAAAGTTATGGTCTCAAGTTCAAAATTTATATGATGACTTGTGGCAACAAATCGAAGATCCATCTAGCCAAGGTTTACATCAAGATGATTACAACAACCTCGAAGACTCAGTCCACGAACAGTTAGTCAAACTCTCTGTTCTCGCCGATCAACACAAACAACCTATAAATAATGAATCACAATTGGGAAGCAATTCAGCTATACTTAACCCACTGCCTCTCCCAAAGGTAACAATACCGAAATTCAATGGGGACTATCTGAGTTGGCAACCATTTTACGACATGTTCAACGAAATGATTCACAAGAAAACTATGCCGGCCATACAAAAGATGTGGTTTTTGAAAACAAACACAACAGGTGAGGCCGCAAGGTTAATACAAAATTTATCATTAACCGAAACCAACTATGAAACAGCCTGGAAAACTCTTCAAGACCGCTTCAGTAATCCACGTATATTGACAAATAGCATCATAAATAGACTATTGGCCCAACCAAAAATAGCTGATAATCCCTCTGCTGTAGCCATAAAGGGGTTACATGACACAACACGCGAGTGCATTTCAGCACTAAACAATTTGAATATTAATACATCAACATGGGACCCCATGCTGGTCAATATATTGATCAAAAAACTAGATCAAGGGACACACATGTTATACGAGCAATCAATACAACAACCAAGATCTTTGCCAACATTAGAAGAGCTGTTGGGCTTTCTGGAAAGCAGATTTCAAGCATTAGAAGCAGTCGGACGAACACAAACAACGCCAAAAAGAACCTCAGCTGCAGCAACCACACCCCAGGAAAACAACCATTGCAAACTATGCAGCAATGGAAGTCATCATTTGTATTACTGCAACAAATTTCTATCGATGTCAGTACCTAATCGACTGAGGTGGATACAGCAACAAAAACTCTGTGTTAACTGCTTCAAGGGCGACCACATGTCAAAACATTGCACAGCAAGTTCCTGTAGGAAATGTAAGAAAACCCACAACACACTCGTACATTTGGAGAAGCATCCACAGAACACCAACCCCTTAACTGTACCATCGAACAAATCTTCCACTGACAGTAAGGTCTCAACTTCAACGGTAGCTTCAGCTCACTGTCCTGAGACAAGGAAAGGTTACGTGCTGTTAGCTACAGCTCAGGTAAAAATTACAGGCAATAACGGACGATCTGGAATCTTCAAGGCTATTTTAGATTCAGGATCGCAAATCAACATTGTGACTAACCGGCTACTAAATCGCTTATCACTCAAGTCATCGCAGACATCCTTATGCATCGAAGGAATCGGCAGTCAGTCAAGAAATACAAATCAACGCGTTAACGTTAATCTTCAGTCTACAACAAGTAACTACAACACAAGACTAGAAGCCTTTGTTCTTCCCAACATAATTCCGGCCCAACCTTCAACAGAATTCAATTGTATCGCCTGGCCAATTCCAGAAAACATCCAACTGGCCGATCCTGAATTCAACAACACCGCTAATATTGACGTTTTGCTAGGCGCCGAATATTACTTCGAGTTGTTGACCACCGGCAAAATTCACCTCTCACCAGAACTGCCAATTTTAAAAAACACAAGGCTGGGTTGGATTGTAAGTGGAAAGATAAGAGAAAACTATAGCAACTCAGCGGTATGTGCAGTATACGGTGAAAACGAAGCAGCCACGAACGAACTCGTCCAAAGATTCTGGAAACTGGACGAACTCGAGTCAATCAACTCTTTCACTGCTGAAGAGAAAAGGTGTGAACTACATTTCATCCAAACAACGACAAGAAACTCTGAGGGCCGATTTGTAGTGCGACTTCCCTTTTCACAAAACCCAAGCTGTCTAGGAGAGACAAAAAAGTTAGCATTCTCAAGATTGATGGCCTTAGAAAGGCGTTTATCGATGAACAAAGATCTTAGGCAACAATATGTTGACTTTATGAAACAATATGAAGAATTGGGTCACATGACCCGCATAAATAACTCAGAAGTAGTGAGCCCCCATTTCTACATTCCACATCATTGCGTAATCAAACCCGAAAGTAAAACCACTAAACTACGCGTAGTGTTTGATGCATCGGCAAAATCCTCAACAGGAATAGCTCTCAATGACATATTATGCGTAGGTCCTCCGACACAAGGAGATCTCTTTGGAATGCTACTACGGTTTCGAATGCCACGATTTGTTTTCTGTACAGACATTGAAAAAATGTATCGTCAAATTCTTGTTCACTCAGCAGACCGAAACATGCAACTAATATATTGGAGAAATAATCCAAATGAAGCAGTGGAAACCTACAAACTAAACACTGTGACATATGGAACTTCTGCAGCCCCTTACTTGGCAACAAAATGTTTGCAGCAGTTAGCAGACAAAAACATAGTAAAATATCCATTAGGGGCAGCAACATTAAGAGATGATTTTTACGTGGACGACGGTATGAGTGGATCTGACTGCCTCACAACAGCAATTGAAATGCAACAACAGTTGACACGCTTGTTACAAGGCGCTGGTTTCAAATTAAGAAAATGGTGCGCTAATCATTCAAGGCTACTATCTGGTATTTCTCCTGAAGATATAGAACTCAATCTAGATTTTGACAATCAATCAATAAAAATTTTGGGATTAACATGGAATCCCAAGGCGGATAATTTTTGTCTCAGAGCAGACATTCAAGACAACAATAAAATCACCAAGCGGTCTATAATATCGGATATAGCGCGAATATTCGATCCATTAGGAATTGCCGGACCTGTTGTCGTCGCTGCTAAAATATTCATACAACAACTATGGCAATTACAACTCTCGTGGGACGAACCACTACCAACAGATCTTAACAACCAATGGGTAATGTTTCGTCAAAATTTGAATCACCTTAACAAGTTAAGTATCAAAAGGCACATTTTTGATGGTCAAATTACAAGAGACACACAGATACACACCTTTGTAGATGCATCTGAAAAGGCGTATGGCGCCACAGTATACATACGATCCAAGCTACAAGATGGACGACTCGTGGTGAGACTTTTATGTGCCAAATCACGCGTTGCCCCTATAAAAAAGGTAACTTTACCAAGATTAGAGCTATGTGCAGCTCTTCTTGGGGCTCAACTTACCACAAGAGTAAAAAAGGAACTACGAGTTGAAGACATGCCTACGTATTTATGGTCAGATTCTGAGATAGTACTGCATTGGATCAATGCAACATCATCTTCTCTTCGTACTTTTGTCGCAAATAGAGTAAGCAAGATTCAAGAACAAACCATAAGTGTTCAATGGCGGCACGTCAGTTCAAAGCAAAACCCGGCTGATCTCATCTCAAGAGGTTTGAATCCAGAAAAACTATCACAGTGTAACCTTTGGTTTTTTGGGCCAATGTTTTTACACGGAAACGAGAGTCAATGGCCAATGGAATTCAACAAAATTCAGAAACCATCCTCCACTGAAGAATTCAAATCAAATCCAGTCAGTGCCATATCTGCAACTTCAACCTCATTGGAAGACATTATATATAAGGTCAACAACCGCAATTCATTCAAGACGCTTCAAAGGATAATAGCATACATGCAACGTTTCATTCAAAACACCAAATTAGCAAGGACCGAACGACCGACTAGCGATGCACTAAGCCCACTAGAACTCACTTCAGCTAAGCATCTTATAGTCAGAGCCATGCAATGTTCAGACTTCAAAAATGAAATAAATGCATTAAAGAAAGGGAAGGATGTCGATAAGGCAAGTCCTATATGTGGACTATCACCCTTTCTTGACGAAAATAGTATACTACGCGTCGGCGGAAGGTTAAAGGCTTCAAATATCTCATATAATGCTAAACACCCAATGGTTCTGCCCTACAATGATCCCATTTCCAAATTAATAATGAGAATGTTACATGACGACAATCATCATTGCGGCCCACAAACACTGTTATCCATCTCAAGGCAACAATTTTGGATAATAAAAGGGAAGTCAATTGCCAGACACATAGTTCAAACTTGCATCCGATGTACCAGGGCAAAGCCAAGGCTAATGCAACAAATTATGGGAGATCTTCCTGCCTCCAGAGTGACTCCGACTCGGCCATTTTTAATATCAGGCGTTGACTACTGTGGCCCGCTATCTGTACATTACAAAATAAGAGGTAAAAAACCACACAAGGTGTACATTGCAGTTTTCGTATGCTTCTCAACAAGAGCTGTACACTTAGAAGTGGTAACTGACCTCACAACAGATGCATTTATTGGAGCTCTCAAGAGGTTCATCGCACGACGAGGACGTTGTCAAACTATCTATTCAGACAACGCTACAAACTTTGTTGGGGCACGGAACCAGCTCGATGAACTAAAAAACGCCATATTTTCCAAACACTCACAAGATGCGATAACTCGAAGTTGCAGTAATGACGGAATAGAATTCAAATTTATACCTCCAAGGACACCTCATTTCGGCGGGTTATGGGAGGCAGCTGTTAAGTCAGCCAAACAATTACTGTTACGCAGTATATCAACGGCTTCGCTAACACATGAGGAATTAGAAACAGTCATCATTGAAATTGAGGCTATTCTGAACTCGCGACCCCTTACGCCTTTATCAAGTGACCCAAACGATTTAACGGCTTTAACTCCAGGTCACTTCTTAATCGGAGAACCACTGACGGCACAAGTGGAAACTCCAGCCCTTAACCCAACTTGCTCACTGGTAAAGAGATGGAACCTTGTTTCGCAACTTAAACATGATTTTTGGAATAGATGGTCAGTAGAATATTTGCACCATCTACAAGAAAAACAGAAATGGAAGACGTCATCTCAAAACGCGAAAGAAGGAATCCTAGTCATAGTAAAAGAAGACAATTTGCCAATAATGGAATGGCCACTGGGTAGAATCCTGAAAACTTATGAGGGAAACGACGGCAAGGTTAGGGTGGCAGATATAAAAACAGCCTCCGGAATAAAGCGAAGACCTATTCATAGATTAGCGCCGCTACTGCAGCAGGAAGAACCACTCGCCAATGAAGTAACCAATCTTACCCGCCCAGCTGCAGTTGATGAAACAGACAGTCCACCATCTAAAAAATCTAGGCCTATGTCGACTTCAATGCTACTTACTATAATAACAACAGTAATTTTAATTCCAGTAGCAATGAGCAGTAATGTCAGAATAAAAAACTTTCATGGTAACCCGGGATTATACTTTGAGGGAATTGGGAATGTAAAACTAATAACGGCTGAATGGAGACTAATGATCTACTATGACTTAGCACCATTTAATTCTGAGTTGAAGGCCTTCCAGTCAGGAATAACAACCCTACAGCAGCTATGTTCGCCCATTAAACATCAACTTACTTGCAACATTTTAACAACTAACTTCAATCAAATAAGCAACGAATTAATTCAAGAGAAGGAGCTATTCTCCAGCAGTAGAGTAAAAAGGGGAGCTTTCAACATTATTGGAAACGTTGCACGATCTTTGTTTGGCGTTCTTGACTCCGATTATGCAAATGAAATGTCAACCACCATCAAGAATGCTAAGGAGGAATCAAACTATCTTTTTCAACTGCTTAAAAATCAAACATCTATTATTGACTCGACCATCAACATCATTAAGAGAGATGAACTAAGTACTCAGAAACAAATAATGGATATAATCAACAAGGTTAATGAGCAAGAGAATGCCATAGCCAAGCAGGAGGACCAAATCAACCAAATGCAATTAATCTCACTTCTAGCCAATCAGTTGACGTTGACAGCAATAAACTTACAAGGAGTTGAAAGGGAGATTATTGACGTACTAACCGATACCCACCATGGAAAAATTAGTCCACTTTTATTGTCTCCAACACAATTAAGGAACGAATTAAGGGTAATAAAGGCTCATCTTCCAGCACGCCGAACACTTCCAATTGAGGACGATAATTTAGTACAACTATACAAATTAATGAAGGCCAAAGGAGCAGTGACCAGGAGCGAAGTCTTATTCGAAGTAATGTTGCCTCTAGTCGACCATCAATTCTTAGAACTTTTCAACATAATACCGGTTCCAACCATAAAAGATAATAGTTTAATATCAATCAAACCAGAAGAGTCACTTCTTGCTATAAATCCACATAGAGACGAATACATTCCATTCACAACCCGTGAGATATCGAACTGTATTACGCCTAAGGATGATGTATTCATATGCAATAACAAACAGTTCAAACTTAGAAAAAATGAGGGGAGTGATTCTTGTGAAATAAACATTTTCAACAGTCGGCAAACAACTAAATGCAAACTCATTCGGTTGGCAGGCAACTCCACCTGGGCACAACTAAAAGATCCAAATAAATGGATCTTCGCTACCACCGCAAATTTAGAAATGTCAGCAGTTTGCGGTTCCCAACATACCCTATATACAATAAACAGCACCGGAATAATAGAGATCGAATCAAGCTGCACACTTAAAGGCACGTCTATCACAATCCAAGGTCATTTTGGTTTATCTAACACCCTACACACATCATATGCTCAGCTGCGGCCCATAGATAATATTAGCACACCACAAGAGATAACTAAAATATTTAACAGCACCAACGACCAGATTGAAATCCATCAGAAACAACTAAGCGCAATGAAAAGACAACTAAACGAATCAACCGTTGTTCACATACCAGCACTCATCAAGTCCAATAGCTTTCACCATCATGCAGTCAGCTACTCTGCACTTATAATCTCTGTATTAATTGCCATCTTACTCGTCAAATTCTATTCAAAACAACAAAAGAACAACAATCCCAGATGCAACCAACCCACCTCTCAGCCAGTTCCACCACCAAGAACCATTAACACCGATGTCGGAGACGCATGAATTCGACCTGATGTCACCATCGACCATTGGTCAATGCGGGGGAGAATGTTGACTCTTAGGCCAACATAGTATTTCATAAAATATAAATTTTAAATATTAATATAAATTTGTTTGTCATAAAATATAAATTTTAAATATTAATATAAATTTGTTTGTCACTGTAACTCATTTTGTTAAACATACATTTTAATAATTACTAAATTTGCCAAAATGCAATTTTGCTTTAACATGAAAGTAGGTCATTTTATTTCCGCATTAAAATCATGCATTTATCATATTACATCAACTTTGCTATTATTAACGTAAAAACAATAATTAAAAATAGGTCAATAATAAAGTTACTCGTTGCATTTTATTTTTTGTTATTATTAAGTTAAGTTAAGCATTTTACATTTTGTTATTATTAAGTTAAGTGAAGCATTTTATTTTTGTTGTTATTATGTTAATTTAGTATAAAAGCAAGAATAAAAATAAAGAATTTATCAATCTTCTTAAGGCATTTAAAGTGTTTTATTGATTGATCTTTTCAACGGTTTTTCAAGTTCAGGTGCTTGAAGGACATCCCGGCAAACAAAATAGTATCAATCCAAGTTCATGTGCTTGGAGTGAAATTACTATAGCCACAAACAAACACATAGTATGCCACAAAAACAAAAGAGAAGTCAAATAAAAACGTTGCCAAATAACATCCAATTATTAATTAGAAATCGAAACTACTTTCGTCGGAAATGGCTTCGTTATAGAGATGTTCATAATTATTATGAGTTTAAAACCTTAAATTCTGTAATTAAATCCGAAATTACTAAATTCAGAAACAATTCATGGAATCGGGTATTGTCTCCATTACACAAAAACTCTTCTCCTTTTTGGAATTTAACAAAAATTTTAAGGAAGAGATCCAAAAATATTCCTTTGTTAAAGTATAATCAGTCTTATTGTGTTTGGCGTTTTTCGACTACGCGAAGTACTAGATTAAAAACAAACGCCAGATTTTTCTTTAATCTAGTACTTGGCGTAGTCGAAAAGCGCCAAACACAATAAGGCTGAATAATTCACGATTCTCTTCGACTGAAGAGAAATGTGAATTATTAGCTAGTACTTTTTGTCAGAATCATTTAAATTCATCTATTATAAGTGATATTGAAACCGAAAATTTGGTTAAGAATAGAATTAATGAATTTAATTCTAATTTTGTATCCACAAAAAATTGTGTTGTTACGTATAAAAAAGTGTCTGATACATTGAAGGTTTTAAAAAATAAAAAGTCACCGGGTGCTGATGGCATCAATAACACAATTCTTAAAGCTCTCCCAAGAAAATGTATAAAGTTCTTGACGCATCTTATAAACATCTGCCTCAAATTAAGTTATTTCCCAGATGAATTCAAAGAAGCAAAGGTTATTGCAATTAAAAAACCTAACAAACCTGCCGATCCCCATCTTCTTACCGTCCAATCAGCTTATTATCTGCTATAAGTAAAGTTTTAGAAAGAGTTATAAAAGATATAATTATTAATTTCTTAGACTGTATCGTAGAGATATTTTACCCCCCCCCCCCCAACAATTTGGGTTTCGCAAAGCACATAATACCGTACACCCGTTAGTACGAATAAGGAACATTGTTAAGTCTAATTTTAATCAACAAAATTTGAGTGGAATGATATTGATGGACGTGCTAAATGCCACATAAAAAGGCTACAAATTCTTCAAAACAAAATTCTAAAGTTAATTTATAATCTTCCCAGTCATTGGGCCGCGTGAATAAAAAGGTAGCTAAAGCTAATACTAGGAAATTTTAAGTTTAAACTAGATTTGAGGTGATTAAAAATTTAAGTTAAAGCTAGTACGAGTACTTTTTGTAGTCTAGCACAAGCTAGTTTTTCCAGCGTTTGCTGAAAATATGTGTGAATAAAAACTAGTAAGTGCTTAAAATTACTAGTTTTAACTTGAATTTTTGTAAGCATGTCATTGAGGTGCTGGAAATAAGTTTATTGTTCGTTTATTCGTCAAAAAGTGCATTGTCGTTTGTTTTTATTTAAATATGATGGCTGCATGAATGAATTATGATCGTTCCTCGTGTTTTGAATTCGTTTTTTCAATTGACCAATTGTAATTTCCTGGCCAAACTGTTCAAAATTTCCTCATGGATTGTCCCCATCGTGATAATAATTAATCAAATAAACCAAACATACTTAGAGTGTTGCCAAAATGTTTTACCACAAGTTTTGCTTAGAACTTATAAGAAAAATTGTTTTTTTTTTAAACAGAGGCAACCCTTTTTAAGCCGCATATGTTTTAATTTTCCAGTACTAGCTATCACTTTTCAGTACTAGCTACGTAGTACTAGTAAAGATTTATTCACACTTTTTGTAGTTTATACTTTTCAACATAGCTAGTACTGAAAAGTTAAAGCTAGTGCTACTTAGTACTATGTAGTATAAACTACCTTTTTATTCACGCGGCCCATTATTTCACAGCAAGACTGCACCAAATCGCAAATGTTGATTTGGTTGCTTTTAAGATATACAAATTGTATGAAAATTTCAATACTAGATGTTTATATTCTGAACATAACCATATAGCTGAGCTAGCCCCCGCTTTAGATTAGTATGTTAAGTAGTTTTAAGTTTTTATCATAAAAATTTCACAAGGTTTTTGAAAATTTTCACCTTAACTTAAATACTATATTAAAAATTAAATATACCATAAAACGAAATAGTATTATTATGTAGAACAAGGAAAATTCCTTAAACTCTTTGTAAATATGTATATACTGTTGTAAGTAAATTTTGTAAATCTCACTAAATCAAAAAAAAAAAAAAAAAAAAGTAAAAAATTGTGAAATCATATTAAAAGTAAAATTTTTGTTTTTTTTTTTTGTTGATACATGTATACATACATTAGAGTTGTCAACCGATTAAGAATAATTCGATTAATCGATCAAACAAAACTAAATTCTTGTTCGAATAATTTTAAAATGCCGAATTTCGAATAACGAATAAATCGATTAATTTATGTCAATTAATCGAACATATTTTTGCAAACGTAAAAAATGTATTAAATTTGTTTGCATGATTTGAAACAAAGCGAGTACTTTATATCAACTAATACATGTTATTTTGGATGTTTGCAGTTGTTGTCGAACTGCGCATACCTACATAGTAGTCGTTCTATGTTTTGAATGAAACGTTAAACAATTTTCAAGAATGGGGTTTTTTTACTGTCAGGTGAATAAGTTAGAAATACACCAAAGCCAAAAAATTGAACTCGGTTTGGAAGTACATACATATGTATTTTACCAAGAACAAAAATGAAAAAAAACAACAGTCACATGTAACAAGTGTCCTAAAGTATACAAAATTGTTGGATCAACAACAAAAAAAATTAATAATTATTTTGCAACAGATTTACTAAAACGCATTAAAATAAGAATAAATTAGAGACGTATAAAACTTTAAAATAATGTAATAATATTTTGTAAATTCTGGAAATTTTCCGTGCAATGAAAGTTTTTCAAATATTCTTTAAAAATTTAAACTAAAGAATATGGTAATTAAAAGATTATTTTATGTTGAAAGTAACCACAATAATATAATAATAAAGTAATGATATAGCAGAAGTTATTATTAATGAAAATAACAGTCTTTTATGTGAATTAAATAATTCTATTCAAAGAATTAAAATTCAGATAATAAAAAAGAATTCAGCGATATATTAGACAATATAGTATATTCGGCAAAATCTAAAAAAGAGCAGAAAAATTAGATATTTAAACTATTTCATGCTTTTCTCACTACATCACGTTCCGCGACAATTAGCAAGAGTTTTTTCAAAATCTAATTTAATAAAAACAAAAACCAAAAATCGTTTGAAAGCAAAAAAAAATTTGTTTTTAAAAGATTATTTCTTAAGAACATCCTAAATTGTCTAATTTAACAAAAGAAAAAATCATTTGAGATATTTTGACTGAATAAAAAATGTGTGTTTGAAGTATTATGTAAAATGTGGCCAACAGTGTGTGGTATGCATTGCGATTCAATAGTACCGCAACATGCAAGCATTGACAAACTGCAAGCAAGATATTTTGTGTGTGTCGGTAATTTGACACTTGTACAGTTAATCAAGTGCAGCAGCACAATGCACTTAAATAAATCACATTTATTAACTGTATTTGTTTGATTGTAGATATAAGCTACACAAAGTATCTGTTGCTTTTAAGTATGCACTCGTTGAACTTTAAAACTGTTGAACACATGCCATACATAAATAGTTGGAAGCTAAATATGCTTACCCAACAATAATATATATTTCTATTCTTTTACTCTTATGTTAAGGTACCCCTAAGAATTATTCTCATAATTAGTATATAAGCAAATGTCATTTAGTTTATAATACAATTAATAAATCAACTGTCTTAGGAGCTCCAACTACACAAGCTCTAAGACAAAAATAAAATAAAAACTATTTTATTACAATTAAAATTTTCAAGTTTTTTATGTATTATTAATTTTATGTATATTTTTTTGTTATCTTGTAATAAGATCGATAGCACCATGTAATCCGAACAATTGCAAAGAACAACCTTGTAGTTCAATGTCTAAATCCAATGTCTTTTTATTATCTTATTACTAATGTTACACTAGACTTTACAATATTAAAGCTATATGATAGAGCAATCTCATAAAGCTTCTCTCTCTTGTTAATTTGTATAGGAAAAATAATAAATATTACAACATGATTTCTTATCAAACCTTACTCATTTAAATTGAATAGTTACAACATGTTTTATATGCTTACCCAATGAACATATCAATAATGGGTTTGATTCAAGTGTATTAAATATACACTACACCTTCCCCTTTTGAAGAATGGCCTATAAAACTTGAAATAGTTTGATAGTTATGCAATTTCCTTTATTATCTGTTTCTACTATTTTAAATGGGCCTTTATACAGAGGCTGTAATTTATGACCTGAATCATTTAATAAAAGGACGTAATAATTCACTTTTAGCTCTTCTATAGTACTGTGTTTTTTGTTGTTGTTTTGCTTTTTCTATTAGCGATTTTGCTCTGTTTTGTGCTACTTGTAGTCTATATTTTATTTCTTTTTCATAGGCATCAATGTTATATAACGGTTCTACCTCATTATTTTGAAGAAAATTCAAAGGAGTTGGTAATTTACCAAAGACTAACTCATACGGGCAATAATTATGCACCGCAGAGGGCGTTGTATTATAACAATATGCGAAATATGACAACCATTCGTCCCAGTCTGATCTTTCTATAGATATATACTGACGTAAGTACTCGTTAAGCGTACGATGAGACCTTTCTATCGTTCCTAACGTTTGATGATGATAAGCTGTAGAAGTTGCATGACTTATTCCTAAAAGTTTGCATAAGTTCTGCAAAAATCAAAAGTTTGCAAGGCGTTGGGGTAGTTATTAAAGGTTCTATCAATTTTGGAAAAGTTTTATTCTTTTTACAAGATAAACAAGATTTTACGTATTTTATAACATCTTTTGTAATATGTTTCCAATGGCAGTAGTTTTTGAGTTTATTAAGTGTTCTAGTCACTCCACAATGACCACCTGATAAGGAATCGTTATGGTATAACGGTAGCAGATTTTGTTTTTCTAACTCGTCATGAATATATGTAATTTTTGGCGTTAACGCAATTATAAAATTATTTAAAAATATTTCTGCAGAAATTTTAAATTCGGTAGTATTTACATATTTAAAAATGTCGTCATTTAAGGACATTTGTAATTTCGTGACGTTCGCATTTTTTGCTTCCTTATTCAGCATTGAAAATAATCGTTTTAGAACGATTTCTTCATTAAAAATACTTGCATCTATATTCATGGTTTGTACTAGGCGATTGCCTTTGATAAACTTTGCGATTGGTGTGCGGTTAAACAATTCAAACTTTAACTTTGTTGCATTTTTTACTTCTCTGAAATTAGCTTCGTATATTTTGGGTACACTTTTTGTTTTATGTGGTGTGTTTGTTTCCTGAACTACCTTAACTTTTGTTTTCGATCTTGTCGTCACCATTGCTATGTTGTGTGTGTTTATGTCTTTAATAAAATTGAAATCTTTGCGTGACAGTGCATCCGCGCCACAATTAGTTTTACTTTTAATGTATTCTACTACGAAGTCATATTCTTCTAAATCAAGTTTCATTCTAGTTAGTTTAGAAGAAGGGTTTTTTAATGAGAATAAGTAGGTCAAAGGTTTATGGTCGCTTCTAATTAAAAATTTGTTTCCATAGACTTATGGCCTAAAATAATTTACAGCCCAGTGTATAGCGGTTAACTCTTGCTCAATAACTGATTTATTTGATTCACCTTTTGTAAAGGAACGTGATGCATACGCTATAGGTAATTGCATGCCATTATGCTCTTGGCTAAGAATAGCTCCACAAGCAATCTTACTTGCATCAGTAGTAATGCAAAACTCTTTCTCAAAATCTGGGTATTGCAGTATTTGCGGCTTCAACAGCATATTTTTAAAATATCCAGGCATGTTCTGAAATCACGGTGATATCAAATCACGAACGTTTTTAAAATCACGGAATTGATATTTAGGTGTTCTGAAAAGCACGAGATTTTTCATTTTTAGCGGTGATTTCATTGTTCTAAATCACGAACTAACAGCTGATTTTTTCTGTTTAAAAACATTTTTTTTTATCTTTAAGAAATTTATCACAAAAATATAATAAATTTAGGAATTAAAGTTAAAAAAGTTTTTATAAATATATCGTAAAAATGCCTGAAGCAAGTTCGTTAACAATAATTGATCTAAAAGCAAAATATAAAAAGAAACTGCAAAAAATACATCGTCCCTAAATTTGTAAATTTGTTAGGTTCTTCGAAGTAAAATAATTAACTTTATTGCAAAAACAGATAAAGAACAAATCATTTTAAGTGTGCGTGATAATTTTATTGCAGATTTTAAAGAAATATTATTAAAAAAAACTTAAAGTGATTTGAAATCGTCATGCTGTTAGCTGACCGGTTTTAAATCACGAAATTTCCAACATTTGTGCGCCCAGAACACCTTTTCAGTGATTTGAAATCACTTTACGAAAAAGTGATTTTCAGAACATGCCTGATTGAAATGATTTTTCACATTCATTGTTCCATTCAAAAGTAATGTTTTTGCGCGTAAGCTTTGTTATATTAGACGCTTATTTAGCGAAATTCGGAATAAACCGTCTGTAATAATTACAGAATGATATAAAACGTTTGGCGGCTTCTGCATCCACTGGAGTGGGATAGTCTTGTATTATTTTAAATTTTGACTCATCTGGTAATATGCTAAAATTGGTACATTTATGCCCAAGAAATGTGACTTCAGTATTAAAAAATTTACATTTATCAGGATGAAGCTTTAAATTACATTTACAACAAGTTTCAAATACTTCTCTGAGGTTTTTAACCTATGACGATTAAATCATCCATATAAAGAAATGCTTGTTGAGGTTTAAGTCCTGCGAACGCTAAGGACATCATGCGCTGAAAAGAGTTTGGCGCAATTTTTAGCCCGTAGGGTAAACGTGTGAATCGAAATGATCCTTGATCCGTCGAGAATGATGTGATATCTCGTGAATCATCGTCTAACTCGATCTGGTGGAAGCCAGACATTAAGTCCAAGCACGAAAAGTACTTAGCTCTGCCTAACTGATCCAATATTTCATCTATCCTAGGTAAAGGATACTTATCTGCCAATAATTTTTTATTTACCTGCCTATAATCAGCAACCATTCGCCATCTTTTTGCGTTTTCTCCGGGTAAACTTTTTTTAGGTACTAACAGGATTGGGCTATTGTATTCTGAGCAAGATGGTTCTATGATTCCATCGGTACGTAACTTGTTTACTTGGGTGTTTATTTCTATCTTTTGTGTATGAGGTATACGATAGTTCTTTATATAAACTGGTTTACTATCGGCTACTCGAAGTTTCTGTTTATAGAAATTATTTGCTGAAATTTTTTCATTTTCTAGAGCGAAAATATCACTAAATTCGGAGCATAAATTGGTTAATGTTTGTTTAGCGAATAAAGGAAAATTTTTTGATAATTTATCTAATACGATTTCTTCTCTATTTACACCATTACAAGTTCTTATAATTTCATAATTATCCGCGTTTTCTGTTTTCAAAATAATATTGCTAAGCTTTACATTTTCTAAATTAGCATTTAGAATTCTAACATAGGGACTTTGTTTTGAAACTAAACAGTTTTGCACAATAACGTTTGGTGCTATTTCTTGATTTGGTACGAAAATGTCAGATTCATTGTTAATATTAATTTTCCGAAATACTTCAGATCTTGCCGGTATCAAAATTGAATTATCTGTTGGACCTTGACGAATATCTAATGTTACGTCATGAGATAAGTATTTTGGTCTAATGTGCAATTTATATGATCTATAGTCTAGAAGGCAGTTATATTTTGTAATAAAATCAAGACCCAACAATCCTTCACAGGGTATAGGGAATTCATTTCCTACTATTTGAAACGTATGCTTAAGTGCTAGATACCGATACACAAATGCTTTTAATACAACCTTCTCCGATACCTTTTAAACTGACGATTTCATTGAAGTTTATCCTTTTAAGACACGATATAGCTTGCAATTTTACAAGGGACGTATCCGCGCCTGTGTCAACTAAAAAAATTTTTTGCTCATTGGCAAAATCTATCGATAGCGTTACAAAGTTCGCTAAATTTAAATTTAAACTATAAATTTTTAAAGGATTTTGATCTTCTGTAGTAAATTTTGTATTTAGTTTTGTTTTTAATTTTGTAATAAATTTTGTATTTAATTTAGTATTTAATTCAGTATTTAGTTTTGTATTTAGTTTTGTATTTAATTTAGTATTTAATTCAGTATTTAGTTTTGTATTTAGTTTTTTATTTCTCCTTGCTCTGAGGGGTTCAGCAAGTTTCCCTGACTTATTTCAATTTGCCGAATAGTTCGTTGGTCTGATCTACGTTGTTGTTGTCTATGAGGATTCCGATTATAATTAGCACTATTGCTATTTCTATAGCTATATTGGTTGTTTTGGTAGTAATTTCTTCTTTCTCTATTTTGATAGTTACTGGTGTTATGCCCACGTCTCGTGGTATTGTTTCTATTATTTTGCCTGAAATGGAAAACCTGGTTAACACATTGGGTGTCTGCAGTGACACTGTTAAATTTTGCTACACTATTTATTTGCTAACTCTGGACTAACTCTATCTATCATATATGCGTTATTTAATGCCTTACAGAGATTTTCAATTTCTTGCGTGTAGTCACTTGCACCTCTATTTAGTTGTTTACAGTTTAGAATCTTACTAGAAATGATATCAACACTTTCCCCTTTTATAGACGATTTTAATCTTGCAATTATTTGCTGTATAGTGGTTTCCGTTGTGATAAAATTTCTGGACCATCCAGCCAATTTTGTTTTAATTAACTGAATGGCTATTGCCTCATGAGCACCTTTCAATGTATCTAGAAGGTTAAGTGCATCAATAAAACGTTGAAGATTATTAATAGTGCCATCAGACTCCGGCAACAATTTGCTTGCCAAAGTAATAAATTGAACTTGGTCCGACATACTGTTATCTATTTCTAATTCTTCGTCACTTAAAAATATATAAAAAAACTTGAGGTGCAAAAATATATAAAAAAACTTGAGGTGCACCCAAATGTACTTGCACGCAATATTTTAAATTATAGAGGCCACACCCGGTTGAAAAGGAGGGATACTCTTTTTCTCAGCCGTACACGAGAGATGTAAAACAACATAAATTAACCATTGAAATTAAAAATTTTGTTTAGCATTGGCTAAACTTATATTTAATATTTTTTTTTTAGATTTAAGATTTGAAAAACTTATTGATAATTTAATCCATAATTGAAGATTCAATAAATAATAAAATTTATCAAAAAAAAAAAAAAAATATCAAAACTTACTACAAATGATTCTTCGAAATACTTTGGGAGTGGTTTATCGACACCTAACTTCTCTAAAATGCCACTAAACTTTGCTCTAATTTTTAATATAAATTGTTCAGTAAGTATTCTTTGCTCTTCTGTTAATATGTGTCTTAGATTTTTGGCTGTTGTTACTATGTGATTATAATGAATAGTCAACAGATTTAAATGTTTTCTTTGTGTATGTTTGTGAGGCAAGTTACTTTTATTCAGACATTTATACGATTTATCGAAACTCAATTTATCTGCATCTAACTGTTCAAATATTTCTGGCCATATTGGTTTCCCAGATGTATTTTCAGTCATTAGAACCACACGAAAAAGATATAAAATATGTACATAGGTATGTATACGCACAAATGTGATTTCGGCATGCCAGATTCATGAGCACAAAACAGAGCAAACTATTTATTATTTTATATACTGAAATATGTCAGCTGTTTTCAAATTCATTTAATTTTTAAATTCCAAAGCACAGAGAGTATTTTCTAATATCAAAACCGAAAATCACGTACTCCTTTTGGTTGTTTTTACTTATGTCTAATAATTTTCAAAACAATAGGACTTTCAACCAATACTGGATTAGAATTAATAATGAATTTATAAATGTTTAAAATTTTCATTGGTTTGAAATATTCATGTTCTTGTTTAAATTCATATTTATTTATGTGTATGTAAAATTTAAGAGCTTTTATATAAATAGACATATCGCTCCTTTATTGCAACGTAGTCATATCTCAAGAGATATGAGATATGACTAACGTGACCATACGTCCCGTTTTGAACGGGACAGTCCCGTTTTCAGCTACTTTGTCCCGTTGTCCCCGACAACAACTCGGGGACGCAAAAATGTCCCGTTTTCAGAAATTCGGCAAAGATAATTTTTTTTAATATTGATACATACTTATGTACATTTTTTTTTGATAAATTTTTATTTATTGAATCTTCAATTATAAATTGAAACATCAATAAGTTGTTCAAATCTTAAATCTAAAAATGTACATATGTATGTATGTATGTTAAAATACATCACAAGTCACTTTCTTCCATATTCAGTCCGTGGTTTACTTGAAAAATTAAAAGAAGATTGTTACACCGATATTGACGAGAATTTCGTGAAAATTAAGGCTAAAGAATTTTATAAAACTAGTCGAGAGTATTTAGAGCAATGGACTGTTTATAACAAAGATTTAGAAAAACTTAATTGGGCAAATTTAACAGAAGTACCACAGTGGAAAGATGTTCAAAAAGTTCTAGATATATTGATCGAAAAAGAACACATCGATTGCAATAAAGATACGGAAGTATTCGATGAATTTTCACTCGTATCTAAATACGTAACATCGCAGAAAATTGATGAATGGAATCAACAAAATATTTCTACGGAAAATCGTTGGGTGGAAGTATTTAAACATTTTAAAAGCGATTACCTAAACCATGCAAATTTGCAAGTTATAGTTGAATATATTTTATGTTTGCCTGGTACAAATGCGCCGGTTGAACGTGTATTTTCCTTGATGAATAAGTTGTGGACCGAAGATAAAACTCAATTAAGGGTATCAGTGCTTAAGGCTATGTTAATTATTAAAGTTAATATTAAAAAATCCTGCCAAGAGTTCCACACATATTTGAAATCGTCACCTAAAATTTTGAAACAAATTTGTGCCTCTGAAAAATATAACAATGTATAAACAATGTTTTTTTAGTGTCCATTTACTATGGACAAATAAAATATTATTACATTATTTATGCATTTCTATTTCATATAACCGAACCCATCAGAATTATTCGATGTCCCGTTTTCAGGTAAAAAAAACATGGTCACTTTAGATATGACTATGTTGCAATAAAGGAGCGATATATATATTGCTTTTAAATGAAACTTAATTAGCATAATAATGTTATTAAAACGTAATGTACTAAAAGTTAGTAATAAGTATGTATGTATGTATATGTGATTAATAGTTACATGTTGATTTGTTTGGGTTCGTACATGTTGCCATCGTGGTATGGCTAAAGTTGTATCGCTTGTTTTAGTAGAGTGCATGTTGCTAGCGCTAATGTGGTGTTGTATTACGTGTTTACGTGCATGTTGCAAAAGTAGTGTCGTGGTTCTTGTTCTGATGTGTTCCAGTGCCTCGTTTCTGTAACGAATGTGGGAGTTTCTCGCATCGAAAAATTTATTATCATTCTGTGAAAAACAGGATGAGTGAGAAGAAAAATATATTTTTATTAGGTTTGCAGGGTGGCTCAAATAAAAATCCTACTAATATTATATGACTCATCCTACAAAAGATTGGGTGACAAATATAAACTCACATATTTTCTCGATGAGAGAACTTTTCACAAGTTACAGAAACGAGGTACAGTTTAGTATCCATGAGCATACCCAGTATACATTTTTCGACATGTCTAATGTCACAAAATTTTAAACGTTTCCACAGTTTTTTTTTCGGACTTCCTCCTTATATATTGCAGTTTTCTAGTATGATTATTTTCTGAAATATTATCTGATTAATATCACACTAGTCTGCAGACTGTTGGCACGAACTTTGTTTTATCCTGTCTAACTTTCATCAATTTATGCATATTTTTTTTTTTTTTTTTTTTTTTGTAGGTATTACTAAAAATTCTCCTTCGTATTTTATCTCTTGCTTATTTAATCAACCTTTTGTTCTTAGGCTGCAGTAACTTTTTTTTTTTTTTTAACTGTACTGTACTGTACTTATATTATATACTTAAGTATATACTTGGACAGTTATATAAATTTTTTTTTGTTGTACGGTCGCCATGTAATAAGATCGATAGCACCATGTAATCCGAACAATTATAATAAACAACCTTTTAGTTCAATGTCTAAATCCAATGTCTTTTTATTATCTTATTACTAATGTTACACTAGCTCTTTACAATATTAAAGCTATATGATAGAGCAATCTCATGAAGCTTCTCTCTCTTGTTAATTTGTATAGGAAAAATAATAAATATTACAACATGATTTCTTATCAAACCTTACTCATTTAAATTGAATAGTTACAACATGTTTTATATGCTTACCCAATGAACATATCAATAATGGGTTTGATTCAAGTGTATTAAATATACACCACAATCTAAATATATATTTCGTTGGTAGCCATACCAACTCATCAGTAGATGTTTTACCCTTTATTTAAAAAAAAAATTTAAAGCTTTGTAATTCACAAATTTATTTGTGAGTTTTCGTATAGATGGATGAGCTTTAAAATTTTTTAAATTTAAAGGGTAAAACATCTACTGATGAATATTTTGATAAAAGTTGATAAAAATATTAACTATTTAATTTTTAATTTATTTTGATTATATACTGATGCATTTTTGTGTTAATGACAAACATTTATTTTTTGTCAATAAATTATTTTTAAGCATTTTTTTATTCGTTATTCTCATCTATTGACCGAATAAATTTTTAGGTTTAATCGTTTGATCGAACGAATAAAAACTATTATTTGAATTATTCGAACAAAGTTGAAAGGCGAATAATTGACAACTCTAATACATACACACATGATATACGTATATATTAAAACACTGTCTGACTGTACAAACCTTTTTCCATTCTGCAGTGCACTGCTGGAGGCTCCACAGAATTGAGTTCAGCCTCAGCTGTTGACTTCCTTCGATGTCAACAAATGCTGACTTTGTTGTTTATTTGTACTTTTCGACCAGCCAATAACAATTTTTGTTTATTTAATTGCTTTATTATTTATTTTATTGTTAATACTTACATACTTACTTTGAAAACTCCCTCTTAAATAGCAGGTGAAAAATGTTTCATATAAAAACAAAGAACATATATTTCCAGAATACTTACTTTTTTCCATTTCGCAGTTGAAAAAGTAAGGAAGGTAAAACAAAATTTCTCAACGTAATAGGAGTAAAGGGAAAAGTGAGAAATTTCATGAGGGATCGGAGTTTATAATTGGACTGAACAATTTTTTGCTGCGTATATACATATACATAAGTATGTTTCAAATTATGACAAAAAAATTAATAAATTAAAATAATTTATTCCTATCAAAAAACGAAATAAATTATTTGCTATGAAATTTTTTCTGAAGATTTCTCTTCACGATATAAGTTTGGTTTTATCTTTGGGAAATTTAAAATAGTCGCCTTTCCAATACCTCAACATATCACACGCATTTTTGAATTTTTTTGCAATATTTTTATTAAACGAGAATTTTTCAATTTAAATATAACAAATAAATATAAATCAAAATTTGACACCTGAAATTAAAAACAAGTGGCTTACAACAATTGCCAGCTGGGTTTGTAAGATTACCTTATAGTCATTGTATCGTGGTATTTCTAAACTATTCGTTAAAATTCTTTTTTTTTTCTTTTATTTATTTATTTTTACTAACAATACGACGATTATTAATGTAAGAATATTTTTATGTAAATAAATTCTTATAGCGCTTGGAAGAGTCATTCCTTAAGCAAATGGATGAAATGGAATCATTATATGGCGCAACACTCCTTATAACAATGCCAACTGAGCCTTTGCATCGAGATCAGTTTACAGAATCGACACGCAGCAGCACTTCATCATTTTCGGAGGGCTAAATACCAGCACAGTTTTCACAACGACTTCAGTTGATAATAAGGAATTGGTAAAAACACGATTATGAAAAATCTGTCCAACAGATACAAAAAAGCTTACTTTTTTATAATCTTATAAATTTAGATTGAAAGTTTAAACTAAATGTCAACCGTATGAATTATGTTATAGATTTACATGTATTTATAAAACTAAATATATTCATTGCATTAATATTGTAAATAAAAATAAATTATAAAAAATAGAAAAGCCTGCCAAAAAAATACACCAACCATGATTGTATGCTAGTACTGTGGAATTAGATGCACTGCATTTGTTCTAATTATTTTTTTACGGTCATATGCATAGTGACAACTTTAACGAAACTTACTACACAATTTAGCATTGAATATCACTGTAGCTTGCGGACTTCTGACTGACTATATTTTTCTGTGATATCTGATTTAAAAAAATGTTATGCTAACTTCATGCCAATATTGTGCATATGGCCCTTAATATCAAAAATTTTTATATGAGATAAATAAATGCTAAAAAAAACTTATTGTAAAATTTATTTGAGATTGTAACCGGTAACAAAGATTTTTACAAATTAAAGAATTCGCATCATTGATGAAAAGGAAGAAATTAATTAATTAAGTCCGTTTCGTTTCAAATCGTAGTAAGTACATATGACTGTTTCTTCTTAACCACTCTACATTTTTAATTCCACATGCTGGAAACCAATTTTTGCAAGATGCATGGTTTTACCGATATTGTGCCTTTAGATAAATGCATCCGCAAAATAATATGCCCTCTATGGATAATACTCCAGAAGTCGGTCAGGAAAATACAAAGAAGAAATTGTAAATTTTACAAACATAAATATTTTGAAATACTTATCTGAAGCGATGCCACGATCATGAACGTTACTAAAGCTCTGTACAGAGGATTGTCAGATCTTAATATTTGCTGGAAATGTACTGACAATAACAAACTGCCAGAACATTGTTAAATGTCAGTTCACACGGTTGTAAGAAAATTGTCAGAAAAGCTTACAATTTATTGCCAGACAATTGAAAGACAATAAATTTATCTAACAACGTTTTTAGTCAATACATTATCAGTTCACAGTCGTGATTTGTTTTTCATTTCAGATTCATTTTAAAAATTTAAATATAAGCTTGCAACTATATTTGAAAATAATAAATGAGCCGTCGCTAAAAAGTAATTCGTCACCAGTAAATTAATCATTTTTTCTTTGATACAGTGTTTGTTTTATATAAATTAGCTTATTGCTAACCAAAATATGTTTTAATTAAGCGGATTTTGTTTTAAGCGAATGTAAATGCTTTGAAATTTATCAGCAAAAATAAATAAAAAATTGTATTTTGAATTAAGCAATTTTTGCATTTAAACAGCGCGCTCATATCCGCATTCGACTGTAAACGCATTTGTTTGTTTATTTACTGACAATGAAAAAAATGTCAGATGCACAAAACTCGAACATCTGACAATGAAAAATTGTGTGACAATTATTTGACAATGAAAAGGAATTGTGTTTACACGATTCCCAAAATTCACTGACAATCGTTTTTCCAGCAATATTGTCAGACAAAAACTGAAAGTTCAGACGGTTGCAAGAAATTTTCAATACATTTTACTGAAAATATTGTTAGATCTGACAACCTTCTGAGCTTAAAGCTATGTACAGACGATTGGCAGATCTTACAATATTGTAAGATATGTCAATATGCTGACAACGTACTGACAATGAAAAATTGTTACCAAAAGGTAAATTGTTAGTTCAGACGATTGTAAGAAAACCTTACAATTTCATTGTCAGAAAATTGTCAGACAATAAATTTATCTGCCAACAAAAATTGTCAGTTTACACGGTTGTCAGCTTGTTGTGTGGAAAAATTGCCAGATGAGTTGTTAAGCTTTGTCAGAACTGTCAAATCCAATAGTATTTATGGACAGCATTGCCAACAGAAAAATTATCTTACAATGGTGCCATTGTCAGATGCATTAATTTAAACACATCTGCCAATAAAACAAGAGCTTACAATGTCTGACAATTATCTGATAATGGCAAAATAGAGTGTTCTCACGATTGTCAGATGTCTGACAATATTATTGTCTTACAATGAACTGACAATGCTTTTTCTTGCAACGTTGCAAGACAAAAATTGTAAGTTTAGACGGTTGTGAGACATTTTCTGAACATTTTTCTGACAATATTGTAAGATCTGCCAATCGTCTTTACATAGCTTAAGTTTTTTTGAGAACTGTCATTAAGTGCAACGAAATATTTTTTATATATTTATTAGGGATGTAACGATACGCCGCTTTGCTGATCCGATACCGATACTCGAAAAGAAATATCGCACATGTTAAAATTAACAAAACTCATTTAGAGTAATTCCTTGATTTTATAAAATTACACTGTAAAGGATTCATATCGATTCCAGTAAACGCGTCGAAGAAGTGAATATTTACATGGAAACAAAAACAATTTCAAGAATTGTTTTTGCTTTTCATACATTTCTTAAATTAAATATACGCGAGAAATTTAACGCGTTTCTCTCTATGAAAAGCGGTAAAATTTATTTGATAAACAAAAACAAATTTTTTAAATGTATTCAATTTTGTTTTTGTTTTCCTTGTAAATTTTTACTTCTTCGACGCGTTTTCTGGAATAGACACCATTATTAATATTTAAAATTGATATTTGAATTCATTCTAAAATTAATAAAAAATAAATTATTTTTTTTACAAAATAACACTGAAAGAGATTGGCCGACTTCCTAAACGCATGTTGCATAGCATAATTTGAAAAACTGCGTATGCAATGCAAAGCGTGTTGTAGCAGCATCCTTGCACTGCAGAGAAATGTTTTGCATAAAAACGGCATTAAGGAACGCCATTATTTATTTATTTTGTTTTTATTTTTCACTGTAACAACAGTTGTTTATAAAAATATAAAATTAAATAAAAGTTGTTTATAAAAATATAAAATAAAAAATTTAAAAACATTATAATTATAATAAATAAAAAATTTACTTATTACACCATTGTCTAAGTATCAAACGCTTGCATACCAAATGAAATAGATGCAAAAATTTGACATCTGATACTCATCAAACTGAGTTGCCAACAGAATAGGAACATTAGATCAAAAAATGGTTTGGATAAAATTTTGCAATCGGCGGGACACTATTAAGATCCTTAGGGAGGGAATTTCCTCGGACGATTTCGAAAGATATTTAAAATATTAAATGGGTAAGTTATATTATTTTGGTTTGTGCACATCTTTATTTAATAATTGCGCATAGGATTTAGTAATAGAGCAACTCTAAAACTGAAACCGGGAGCAGTCCCGATAATTGAGGCCAGCGCTATTGCAACTGAAACACTACCGTAAGAAGAACAAACGAAAAAGACCAACACTGACACAAACGAAGACAGTTTGCAACTTTTTATAAAAAATTTAGAAGTCCAAATGTACATATCGCACTTTATCAAGAGCATATTAACTCGAAATTTGCATAATAGTTCTAAATCAATCATAGGAAGCAAAGGACGTAAAAGGAAGTGAAGTAGTGAAAAAACTATTTTTTAGATGCAGAACTTACTTTAGAATAAGATCGCATAATGCGGAAATTAATCGAAGCACGTATAGCCGAAAAAGAAAATTTACTACAATAAACTAATATTGTACTGTAAATTATATAAATATGTATTTGTTTTTAACATGTTGTTTAATTTTATGTATTCTTTGAAAATTTACTATTTTTATAACGTAATTAATAAATAAAAACTAAATTAAAAATTTTTTTATAAAATTATTTAAGGAAAAAATTAAGGAATTGCCCCAGAGTTATCTTTACACAACTAAAGCTATGTACAGTCGATTGGTAGGTTTTACAAATTGTAAGATTTGGCAATATGCTGACAATGAAAAATTGTTACCAAAAGGTAAATTGTCAGTTCAGACGATTGTAAGAAAATCTTACAATTTCATTGACAGACAATAAATTTATCTGCCAACAAAAATTTTCAGTTCACACGGTTGTCAGATTTTTGTGTGGCAAAAATTACCAGATGCGTTATTAAACTTTGTCAGAACTGTTAAAGCAAATCGTATTTATGGACAGCGTTGCCAATAGAAAAATTATCTCACAATGGTGCCATCGGCAAAGTAGAGTGTTCACACGATTGTCAGATGTCTGACAATATTATTGTCTTACACTGAACTGACAATGCTTTTTCTGGCAACGTTGCAAGACAAAAATTGTAAGTTCAGAAGGTTGTCAGACATTTTCTAAACATTTTTCTGACAATATTGTAAGATCTGACAATCGTCTGTACAAATGTCAGAATGTTTCGTTACGTCACTTTAACACCCCGACCACACAAGCAATAAGTTAGGCAATTATTGCCGTGGCAACCTTAAAATTCTGTGTCGAACACAATATTGATTGGGATGATTTCGTGCTCCTACCGATAGAAAAGGAGTGGAAAAACTTCGTTGGCTTTTACACAGAAGTAAATAGTATTCAAATACCAAGATGGGTACATTATGCTCCGAATACTTCAGCCGAACTTCATGTTTCTTCTGATGCCACGGGAAAAGCGTACGCGGGGGGCATTTATATCCGTATTGAAGCATTTGGCCAAACCTATGCGCACTGGCTGTCTTGCAAAATTAAAGTAACTCCTATCCTTACCACGATTGGAACTTTGTGGAGCAGTTTGGCTTCTGAGCTTTTGAAAGCAGTAAGTAATGAAACCGATATTCCAATAAAACAGGTGTATTGTTGGACAGACTCTACTATTGTTCTTTGTTGGTTAAGAAAAAGTAGGTGCACAACGTTTGTGGCTAATCGAGTTTGTGGAATACAAGAGAATGTAGTGCAGTGTATTTTATACTCACCCATTTTTTTTTTTTGGCGTAGGCTTATTTCGACTACGGGCGTATTTGTAGTCAAATTGAAAATTCAATGGTACCGTGTAAAATTTACGCCTAAAATATTTTTGTAAATGAACCAAAATGTAAACGATTGAGCATTTTTAAATTATTATGATACAGCCTGTTATGAAAACTGTCAAAATAAACAAATAAAATCTGAAGCATTTTTTATTAACTAAAATGTTCAGTGTGGTTTTTTTCATCCTCTGAAGACGAGGATGAATGCAGTACACAAGAAATGAACATCGCAAGAAATAATTTGAGACAGCAAACAAACATATTTGCACATTTTTTCTCTTATGTACGGACGCAGACGAAGTGGTTGGTCAATTTCTTTCAGGCTTTCATTTGAGGTTTTATTTGGCACAGGATCAGGAGATACGACGCGTGGTCTTTTTATTCCAAAAGCATTTTTATGTTCTACTAGCTTTTACCCGCGGCTTTGCTCGCATTGAAATCATACTATAGTAAATTGGATTGGATATTGACGTGACTGTCAGGACTGGAGCTTCATTACTGGAATGCTAGATGGCGTTGAAATAGCAAGAATTTAAGATTAACACAAAATTTTTTTTTTAATAAAAAGTATCCTGTTACTTATAATAGCTCCAAGAATATGTGTACAAAGCTTCATGATGATCGGTTTAGTAGGTTTTGCGTGAAAGCGCAACAAACAAACTTACATTCACATTAATAATATTAGTATGATAATCGATTGCATGACCAATAAATTAAAAACTGCTGCCTCCTCAACTGGTGATAAAATAAATTGCTTATAAGTGCCCCCACCTGTTGCATGGCTCTCACATTGTTGTGTGTTTTTTTTATTTAAATTTAAAGTCTGCCCACACGTTCATCCATCCTTCACCTGAACGGAAGTTAGGTCCAATGCAATTTAAGAATTCAGATGTGGTATTCCCTTTCTCTTCTTTAATATTCATTTTTTGGTAGCCTTTGTGAAACCCTTTTGCCAAATATGGTTTTTCCTCTATTAACTCCACCACCTTTAAGAATCGTGTGGCAGTTGTGACCTTTATTTTTTTTTTTTTTTTTTTTTTAATTAGGTGCAGCACTCAGGGGATGACCCCTACGTATGCATGGCATTGTGCCGGAACTAGGAAAATAGGTTTTGGGAAGGAGGATAGAAGAAGTAGTGTTTTTGTGGATATTCGATTTGAACCTTGACATAATGAAGGTGACAGGAAAGACCTCTGCAGGAAGTTTATTCCACATGCGAACAAATTGGCTAAAGTAAGAATTCTCTCTTTAATATGTTGTGCGGTTCAATGGCATATCGATAGCAAAGGGATGTGCTCTTACTGAAGATTGTGTTGTACGCGAAAAGTGACGGGTTTCGGAAGCAAGTTCCCTGATTTCATTAGAATACATGCCCGTTGTAATAGCGATAGAACACTGAAATACTATACATTTCGTCGATGATCCAGTGAGTCAATAGAGTTGGCTACCCTACTGTCACCAATAAGCTTCTTCGCCCTATCCTGTACACGGTCGAGTAACTTCAAAATAGATTTTGAAGCACCGGCCCATACATGAGAGTTGTATTCCATTTTTCGTCGGATAAATGTGGTATAAATACTAAGGAGATCAGATGGAGGAAAGTATGTCCTACATCGTCTTAAAAAGCCGAGGCACTTGAATGCTTCTTTTGACACATGTTACTGAATGAATACGAATGAACTGTGCTGCTGTCATCTGCAAAAGAGTAGATAGGGTTGGAAATCTTGGTTTTAATAATGCTAAATTTGCTATATATTTGTTCAACATTTGCTGATGAGTTTGGCAAAGTCATTAGATTATTTACAAAATCAAGTAAATTTAAAAAAAGCAAATTAATTGATTTTAATTTTTTCTTACAAAAGACTGCAAATAGTCAAAGTATAATGGACAATTTTAGACTTCATATTTAAGTATTAAATTAGTTAATTTTTATTTAAATATATGTAGTATTTAAATAAGATTCCATTTTTCAGTGATTAATTAAAGTTCTTATTTAATTAGGATGAACATATGGTAGCACTACGTGAAGTAAAGAATTTCCCACAAAATTCCCTAAAAAACAGCCGACTAGCACAAATAAAGAAAAATCCAAATATATATATTTTTATTTTAGCTAAAAATAGGAATAATTAGGAACTGCTGAAATGTTTTAAAAATGATTAAAAGGTTAATAGCGACAAAACAAGACAAAATTTTATGCAATTTGCTAGCAGCCACAAATATTTTATGGGGTGAAAATTTTTTTATGATTCGGTATTAATCAGTGCAAGATGCATGATTTTTAACCTTTTTTAATGACGAATTCTTTCGACTTTGGGAAATCTTTAATCACGAATTTATTTCTTGTGATGATTAAGAAGGCGTAATAATTACAAACCTATTGAACTACTGTATTTATTTGCTGCTGTGTTATTAAAAATATTATATTTAAAAATATTTTATTCATATGTATATGGAAAATATATTTCAAGGAAATGTTTCCTCATGTGACCGTACCTTTACATATACATATGTTTTAAATTTATGTCTATCAAGATAACTTTTATTGTGATATAACAATTACAAATCAGGTTTCACGCTTGTTCTAGCTTAGAGGGGCCACGATTAAAAACCTTTTTAAAAATTTTGCTTGACCATTTTCTCTTCTTTTTGTTATCACTGCATATCGAACTAGTTGATAAGTCGGACATGCTGGTCGCATTTCTGGTTGTATATTGTGGTTTCAGTTGTCCAGTAGAGTGCACATTGCGTAATACGATATTATCATTAATCACATTTTTGTTTTTATGAGTTCGTATTGCTATGGATTTCAATGCTGCACTTTCTTTAATTATCAGTGTTCCTCTGTCATCAGGTATAACGCTTATGCTTGGAATTTCAGTTGGTGAACTTGGCAACACTTTCACTCGGCATATTGATAAATTCGATGCCCGATCTCCATAAGAAGTTGAAGTACTGTTTAAAAGAGAAGAAAATTTTACATAATTTAAGTCTTGCGATGTGAAGGAATAGTAACAAATTTAGTTTATTTATAATGCCCGCAAACAGTGGTAAATTACACTGTGATAGTTTTTGACCCGAAAAAAAAAATGAACTTCGATGAATCCTTTTCAAACTATTAGGGGGGAGTCCCCTGAGTGCGAAAGTACATTTGGAAGTGACAGATTTGCTTCAGTTTTTGAGAAATCGGTATATATCCATAAAAAAGTACATTTGGAAGTGACAGATTGGCTCCAGTTTTTGAGAAATCGGTATATATCCATAAAAATTGGATATATACCGATTTCTCAAAAACTGGAGCCAATCTGTCACTTCCAAATGTACTTTCGCACTCAGGGGACTCCCCCCTAATAGTTCGAAAAGGATTCATCGAAGTTCTTTTTCCGACTATCACAGTGTTATTAGTGACAGTGCACAGTAAAGTAAATTTTTTTAGTCTTTGCTTCTTGGCATCTAACTTTTTGATTTTAAATTGAAAAAGCAAGTATTCGATTCTTAACAAAATTCTAAGTGCAACAGTAAAAAAAACTTCATTCTCTGCAATCTTGGAGTTGGGAAAAGAGTATTATAAGTTGAAAATTTTAAAATTTACCTAAAAATTAACTATTATTTTTTAAGTTCCTTTATAATTTTTAGTTTTGTAAAAAACTTACTTTAACTGATACATGGGTAATGCGTCTATCTCAAACTATTTTGTAATTTGAACATGTAGGTACACTACATCTAACAACGGTCACAAATCGTCCATTTTAATAATAATTTTTGTGTTTGTAATGTTATTAATTCAAATAATGTTATTAATTGAGTACGTTAGACTGTTTATTTATTTATTATAACAGTTGTTGATACTGTGTCTGACTGTATCCAATAATTGTACAAATTCAAAATAACTCCAATGTTTCAGCGTCGAAATATGTTTACTCTCAACCAAGATCAATTTCATTTTTCAAAATAAATGTACTGTGGTGTATTTGGTATATTTAAATCAATTCTATTGAGTGTCAAATTAATTCTAAAGTTTATTACCTACATATGTCAGCACAATCCCACAAAATCAATTTTGTTTAAAAGTCCAAATACATTAATGAACTCCGTGGAACTTGCTGACAGAACACTTATTCAGTCAAAGTCAATAAACGAATTTTTGTTTACTTTATTAAAGGTACGTTCACATCTGTCAAACATTTGCCCAAAAAAGCGTAACCACTAAATAATAATGACAAAACTTTTGATTTAGATACCTGTTTATTACGTTAAACAGTTCCCTATATAATTTATAGAAAATGTAATAGAATCTTATCTTATTAGTTGCTGTTGTTGATGTAATATTAAACTTTATAAATATAAAAAATTTTTTGGTATTTTGCTTATGTATATATGATTATAAGTTCTTATCATGGTATAATAAATAAGGTAAAGTGTTCCTGCCTGCTGTAGAAGAATATTTTTGTTTTACAAATGTCAAATTTTATGTAGCAGATTAAAAATTTGTAGCGGCGTCTAAGCAAAAAAATTTATTTCAACCCGCCGGTGAAGTATAAAATTGTATTTGGAAATTTTATATATTAAATAAAAAAATGGCTGTAAAGGAAAGTCTAATATCACATTAAGAAACTTAAAGCTAACAATGCATTTTTCAGAGCTGAAATACCTGTAAAAAAGCAATAAAAAACCGATGTGTTTGGCAGCGGCGATGATATACGCCTTCGAAGCGATCGGCTTGTTTCTCTGATTTTGATACACAGAAAACACTTTACACTAACAAAATGCCTGTTGTTTTTGTGACGTTGTATTTGTTTTAGTGACAAGACTACCTTATTGGGTTTATTATTATTACCATGAGTTCTTATATTATTTATATTTCTTATATTGTTGTTTGTCAATTAAAATATTTTTTGAGAAGGTTCTTATGTACTAATTTTGTTTTATTTTTAATAATTCACAAACCTCCTTCATAATTCACTATTGAATTCTGCGCCCCTATCTGTTTTTAGAATGTTAAAGAAGCCGTAGCTTAAGATTACATGTTCTACTAATACCCGATCTACTGATTTTGCATCCTTAGATTCAATGGGGCATGCAATTATATATTTTGTCAGTTCGCATTGCATTGTTAGTATAGACCTAAAGTTATTAGACGGTCTTAAAGGCCCAACTGTGTACATTACAATGATGTTGAAACTTTTTGATGGCGTATCAGTTATTGTAAAGGGTTCTTCTGTATTTCTAATTTGTTTATGTCTCTGGCATGTAACACATGTTGTTATATAGTTGTTTCAATTTGCAAAGCGTTCTCCATACTCCCAAAATGGTCAGTCATGAAATTCTATCAATCTATATTGTTTTATGGTGTTCTTCATTCTTTTTGGCATTTTATATATAATTATATCAATATCGTTCATCTTTATATTGTTGTATTTCTCTTTCAATTTTTCGGTCATTATATATTTAAATATTTCATCATTTTCGTATAGTACGTACTCTTTAAATTTTAATTTATTTAATTTCAATAAAAGTTTCTCCACAAATGTTTCTGAAAACATTGGATTTTCACTTTTATCACACATAATACGCGTAATACTCGTATTATCATTTCTTTCCTTTAAATTCTTCTTTAATTTTTGCTTTAATTCCGTATTAAGCACATTCAAAAAATATTTACAAAGACTGTTGTAAAGTTATATGGAATTTTGAGACACCACCTTATGATGTTAGGGGGAAGTTTCTTGGTTTGCAATCTTTAAGCGATCGTAGAACTTGTTCTTTATTAATTCTTGCTTATAATATATTATCTGATAATAATAATTGTCCAGAAATTAAAAATTATTTTACCCTATACAGCCCACCTAGAGATTTGAGAATTAACCGTATGTTCGAGGAACGCATTCTTAAACTATGGAAATAATGAACCAATTGCCAGACGCTTACATTTATGTAATAGCTTTACTCCGCTTTTAAATTTTAATATAAGTTATAATATGTTCAAATTGTTGTTATTTAAATATTATAATTAACTACGATAAGTAATCTGTAAGAATATGATTCTGTAGATGAATAAATAAATAAATAAATTCTTGCTGCAGCTTTTTATCATATGTATATAAATTCAATTGAAGCTTCTTGATATTATTTATTGACGTGCATTCCCACATATGGAGGTGATCAGCCTCTTTCCGAGATATTGCAGTCTTTTATGTTATTTTCTTCTCTATGAACGTTCATATTTTTATTATTTTCATATCTTTGTTAAACATACTAAGAGTTATTGCCAGAGTTTTCTTTTCTTTTTCGTCAATATAGATTGGAATCAAATCTCTTCATATTTGGAAATTTATTTCCACGCGTGATAGAGCGTCTGCGTTTGTATTATTCGCTCCCTTCTTATATATTATATCAAAGTCATAATCTGATAGTTCAAGTCTAATTCTGGTTAGTTTTTAAGACGGATTTTTATGTGAAAAATAGATCAATAAGTGGTCTGTGATCTGTGACGACGGTAAATTTCCTACCATATACAGGGTGGCCCAGAAAGACCGAAGTGGTGTGAATTGCTTATAACTTTTTATTTAAGAGATATTTTTTTAATTTTTTTTTTTTTAAATACATTAAATTTATGGGGAATATTTTTGGATTAGTTATTAAAAATGATATCCCGCAAGTGGTGGCCATATTCTGCTTCGCACAAATGTGCTCTTTCCAACACATTTTCCATGACCTTTCGCAAAACTTCCGGTGGTATGTTGTTAATTTCTTCTCGAATATTGGTTTTTAACTCCTCAATAGTCCTAGGCTTATTAACATAAACTTTTCCTTTTAAATAGCCCCAAAGAAAAAAGTCTGGAGCGGTTAAATCCGGGGAACGCGGAGGCCAATTAAAATTGCTGTTACGAGAAATTATTCTTTCACCAAAGATGTCGCGTAAAAGAGTCATTGTGGCCCTCGCAGTGTGCGCTGTGGCTCCATCCTGCTGGAACCATATTTGCGGATGGTTTTCCACGGCTGGCCTTACAAAATTTTGCAACATGGCCCGATATCGATCACCATTGACGGAAATGGCGACACCTTGTTCATTTTCAAAAAAAAATGGGCCAATGATCCTTTCTGAAGAAACACCGCACCAAACGGTACACTTAACTGGGTGCAATTGTCGTTGATGAAGTACTCTCGGGTTTTCCGTAGCCCATATCCTACAGTTTTGCTTGTTAACGAACCCATTTAATTGAAAATGGGCTTCGTCACTCATTATTAAGTTATGAATAAAATTTGGATTCTCTTGTGCTTTTTGCTGGAAATAAATTGCATAGTCAAGTCGTTGCTGGTAATCTGTTGGTTTCAATTCTTGGACAAGTTGAATTTTGTATGGAAACAATCCTATGGTGTGCAAAATTCGCTGCAGCGACGTTCTTGAGAGGCCCAGTTGTGACGAACGTCTTCTGGTTGATGTTTCTGGATCCTCCCGAATACTCTCCTGTACCACTTGAATATTGTCAGCCGTGTGGACAGTTCGGTGTCTGCCGGGACCAGGAAGGTTCCTTACTGCTCCTTGTTCTCGAAAATTTGCAACCAGACGGTTTATTGTTGACTGAGAGGGTGCAACCCGCACATTAAATTGACGACGGTATGCACGCTGAGTCAACACAATGGACCGTTGATTTGAAAAGTAAATTTCAACAATTTGGGCACGTTGTTCAATTGTGTATTGCTCCATTATAAATTATCCAAGTCTTCTTTACAAAATACTGAAAAGAAAAGAAAAAAAAAATTATAATAAAAAAGTTATAAGGAATTCACACCACTTCGGTCTTTCTGGGCCACCCTGTAGATATGGCCTAAAAATTTCTATTCCCCAATAAATGCCCAATAATTCTTTCTCAATCACGGTTTTATTTTTCTCATGTTTATTCAATGTTCTGCTTGCATATGATATGGGTAGATCGTTTCCGTTTTCACCCTGTGAAAGAACTGCTCCCAGAGCCATATTTGAGGCATCTGTTGTCAAAATTAATGGTTCGTCAAAATTTGGGTATCGTAATATAGGCGGATTTTTTAATTTGTCTCTTAACTTATCAAATGCTATTTGGCAGTCTTTTGTCCATTCGAACGTTAATTTTTTTTTTATAAATTATTAAGGCAAGTGGCCGTTCTGGCGAAGTCTGGAATGAATCTTCTGTAGTAATAACATAAAGCTATGAACGGTTTCACGTCGTCCGCGTTTTTTGGAATAGTATCCTGTTCAATTACTTTGTATTTTGTCGGGTCGGTTTTTATACCATCCTTTGTAATCAAATGTCCCAAATACAAAACTTCTGGTTTCAGGAAACAACATTTCGTTGGATTCAGTTTCAAATTACACTGTTTTAGCTTCTCCAACACTCTGGTGAGGTTTTCATTATGGTGCTTCAAACTGCATCCAAATACAATAATGGCATCAACGTACAAAAATGCCTCCGAATCCAAACCTGATAAAGCTATTGTCAACATTCTTTGAAAGCTGCTAGATAATATATTTAAACCAAATGGTAGTCTTATATATTGAAAGTGACCGTTGGGTGTGGAAAATATTTCTCTTACATAGATATCAGAAAATATCGACAAACCAACCTGTTCTAATTCCTTGGGAGTTCTCGACACTGCTTCAACTGAAGAAAAATGTAATTGCAGCTCAATTTCAAAAACAAGAGGTATGTATGTATGTATGCTTTTACATGCATGTCCCGCTTGTCCGCGGATCATTCCATAAGTCATTATATCATTATGCACAAAGCAATGGCCTATACTTGCTCGGCAATAACTACGCAGTTCGTTTGAGTAACGAATTTAACATGGGGATGTCATTGGAAGTATACAATCGCCACCCTCTCGCTTACATTCCGTTGACGAAAACAGTGACTAATATTCATCATAGTTTTCATTCACAGAAATACTATGATGAAAAGAACACTGAAGCCGGAGTTAAATAATGAACGGTTTCGTTAACGTTGGATAATCAACGTAAACAATAGAATATGACAGAAAAAAGAATTTTGCTCGCTTGCTTATATACGATCAACGAATTCATATAATATATTGATATACCAAGTAGGTACTGGCAATTGTGAGTGACGAATTTATTACAGAAAAAACGTCAATAGCAGTTTTGCCGAACAAGCGGGTACTACTAAATTATTTTCCTTATATTTTTATGTTGTAGTTAATTAAGGGTTGAATTTAAAACCACTTATTTTAATTGTTGTTTTTTTTTTTTTTTTTGTGTAATAAATAAAAATATAATTCAAAAAATGTAGTGTAGTGACTAGTACAAGTAGTTACATATGTATGTACTTATTTTAATGTTTAAAACAGAAATTAAATATGCCTAGAAGTTCACACGTCGTTAAAACAAAAAATTAATTAATTACTCAAAATTAACAAAGAAATTAAATTTAGCCAAAAATACAAAAATAACAAAATTCACTAAATAAAAATAACTAAAAACAATAGTTTAAGGATTATATGTTATTGATATTTTTCTGAAGAATGTATTTTTTTTATTATATCAATGTTATTTGATAAAAACAATTTAAATTCTGCACAGTCCATTTGAAAGCCGACAGAAAATTTGAATTGAAACTAGAAGTAAATTCTAGTGCCCCTCCCTCAATAATATAGAAGAGTTACTGCTCAATAAAATATAAAATTGCGAGAACTATAAATCTAGTTCTGTTGAACACGAACCCACTCAGTGCATACCAGAGTACTATTTAAACAGAATTTAATCCCAGTTTCACGTAATTTCTTTAAATATGCCTTTCACTTCTAGTCAATCTCGCGTGTCGGCCAAGGAGCATTTTACCTTTGATTCCGACCACCTATTCTCATTTTGCGAACGGTTTCAGGAAACCCCTGTAGAAAATCATACGGAAACCGTCCTTGAAGTCAAGTTGAAAGACTTAGACACCCGGTGGGATAGGGTAAACATCTCTTATGAGGAGTTAATATTCTCAACAGACGAGGCAATCACCAATGAAATCAAAATCCGAACGAAAGAAAAATTCCATCTATGTACAGACGAATATTACGCTTGTAGTGCTCAAATCCTCGACCATCTTAAAGCCATTCGTAATGATAACGTGGGAAATCCCCGATTTCAATCAACAACTCGATATTTCACGGCAGTTATGAACAGTGGCCATCGTTTCGTGACATGTTCACAGCCGTTTATATAAACCACTCAAAACTCACCCTAGTCACGAAACTATGTATATCACCTCCGCAATAAAACAACTGGTGAAGCTGGAGCCATAGTTAAGAGATATACTCTCTCGCACGAAAATTTCGAACTGGCATGGCAAGCACTTAAAACTCGATACGAGAACAAACGTGTTCTCGTAGACAATCAAATAAGGATTTTATTTGATATACCTTCAGCAAAAAACGAAGACAGCGAGTCGATACGGAGAATACAATCGTCGGTAAATGATTCTCTAGCCACATTAAGAACTCTCGGGGTAGAAGTCGATAGCTGGGACCCAATTTTGATACGTTTAATATCTACAAAAATCCCAGATCAAACACTTTCTCTTTGGGAGCAATCTCTCACATCCCCTCGAGAACTCCCTAAATGGACACAAATGTCCAAATTCCTGGTCGATATGTATGAGGCAGTAGAACGCCTTGCCAATAAACCACGCAAACCCGTGCAAACTTACACATCTCAAGAAAAAAATCTGTATGAACACTCATGCAAGCTTTGTTATGAAAATCACTCATAAAGATCATGAGCCAAATTCCGAAAGTTCACCGTGCAGCAAAGGGTAGGCTTTGTGTATAAAAACAAGTCCTGCAATAACTGCTTAGCCACGTCGCATCTAAAGGCAAATTGCAGCAGTAAATACACTTGCCTACATTGCCGAAAACCACATCACACTTTGCTCCACGGAAAACAAAAATTCCAAAACCCTCCCACAACCACGGAAAGCGTTCAACAAAAAGACGAGCTTAAAGATGAACACAATTCTGCCAAAAAATCTTTTTCCAACCCTGCCCGTTTTCACAATAATAGATCACAAGAAGAGTTTCCCCAAACATCCAAACAAGTTTCAGCCAACTGCACAACAGATAATGAAAACGTTTTATTGCGAACTGCGTTGATGCAAATAGAACATTGCGGTACGCTCTTCACTGTAAGAGCTCTCATTGACCCAGGTTCTCAACGCACCTTCTTAACAGAAAAAATACGAAATCGTCTTCAACTTCCATACCAGAAGTCCCATTTTGAAATAGTTGGCATTGGTGGGCAGAAACAAACTGCAAACAAAGAATGCGAGTTCGTTTTGTACGCAAAACGTTACGACATTCGAGTTCCTGTAAAGGCTATAGTACTGCCAAAAGTGACCAAACGTCTTTCGAAATCCCAATATCAACGGAACTATCTGATCTAGATCTGGCAGACCCAAGCTTCAATAAGTCATCACACATTGATCTCATACTCGGCAACGACTATGAACATTTTCTTAACATTGAAGGTATAAGAAAAAATATTTGCGGGAAAACATCAGCATATAATACCATTTTTGGATGGGTATTAAGTGGTCCCATGAAAACGCAGGTCGTTCAAACATTCACCACGTCAGTGCAAAATTCAGATACTTCAGAACTTTATAACCTCTTAAAGCAATTCTGGGAACAAGAAGAAAGTCTGGCATCTCGCCCAAAATCCGCTGAAGAAGAATTCTGTGATAATCATTACACCCAAACAACACGTCGTGATGAGAATGGCAGGTATGTTGTAAGATTGCCATTTAAATTAGAATTTCCCGAGAAATCTTATCTTGGTCCATCTCGATTTGTGGCGCTAGCACAGTACTCTAGAATTGAAAAAACGTTATCCAAAGACCCAGATCTGTATGCTCAATATCAGGCAGTTCTAGAAGAGTACTCAACGCTAGACCATATGAAAGAAACTTCTTCACACGAAATTATGTCCCAAGGCAAATGTTACTCCTATTATTTGCATCACCATGCAGTCGTTCGCCCAGAACACAAAACAACAAAGGTTAGAGTAGTGTTTAATGCCTCAAGAAAAACTAAATCTCAGTTTTCTTTAAACGATATTCTCTATACAGGCCCCACATTACAAAACGAGTTTATAACCATAATACTCAATTGGCGAAAGTACAAATTTGTATTTAGTGGCGACATACAAAAAATGTATCGCCAAATAATGGTCCACCATGCTGATCGCCAATATCAGCGAATTTTGTTCCAACCCCAAGCTGACAGTCCGGTAAAAGACTATCAGCTTAAAACTGTGACATTCGGTGTAAATTGTGCACCGTACCTGGCGATACGAACTCTAATGCAACTTGCCAATGACTGTGAATCAGTTTTTCCCAAGGCTGCCTCGATTTTGCGCACAGAGACTTATGTTGATGACATATTGACCGGGGGATTGTCAATAGAAGAATCTCTTTCGACTCAGCAGCAGTTAATCGAAGCTTTGAATTCCGCTGGGTTTCCACTTTAAAAAAGTAACGGCAAATGATCCGCAGTTACTAGCTCACTTACCGAAAGAAGATCTTTATGATTCAGATTTCCTTCGGTTTCACGAAACAAGTTCCGCCAAAACATTCGGCATTAAGTGGAACGCACTTAATGACTCATTCACTTATAGCTCCACGCCTATTGAGCAAGCAACAAAAGTCACCAAGCGTCAAATCCTCTCCTCAGTAGCAAAGCTATTAGACCCAGCAGGATGGCTAGCATCCGTAGTCATCAGAGCCAAAATTCTTATGCAGCGATTGTGGCTAGAGGGGTTACAATGGGACGAAGACGTCTCACAGGAATCTCTTCAACGATGGAATGATCTGGTCAAAGATTTCTCTAATGTAGAAAATATCTCCAGTTATCGTTGGCTTCAATACACCCCGTCAGACAGCATTCAAATACACGGCTTCGCAGATGCGTCAAAATCAGCGTATTGTGCCGCTGCCAAACTAAGGCTATGGGGCTGTGCACATATTACGTAACGCTGTTTTCAGAGATTTTATACCCCCCCCCCCCCCTTCGTAACGCTTTTTACAAATTTTTCAGTGCAAAATTTTTAATCCGTCACAAATCTTTAACCCCCCCCCTCCCCCCTGGAGCGTTACGTAATATGTGCACTGCCCCTAACACAGTTTTTTCAAATTTGTTAGTAGCGAATAGCAAAGAAATATTTCTATGGACAGATTCGTCCATAGTCCTCGGCTGGCTCTCCAAGCCCCCTTCTTCATGGGACACATATGTTGCTAATCGAGTGTTGACTAAACCTCAATCAGAATGGCCAAAACGAAATCCGCTTAACGAAATCCGCAAACACAAGTTGAAGGAAATGACTTTCTGAATAATTTCTCGTCGTATAACAGAGCGCTACGGGTTGCTTGTTATATTTTTAGATTTTTCAACCGCACAATCAAAACCATTAGGCCCCATACGTTACAAAGCCCTCAAATAGACTTAACCCAAGACGAAATGACATTCGTTAAGTCCAGATTAATTATGTTGGCACATAAATCGTATTACTCAGAAAAGTTTCAGGCTTTATTAGACTCAAATCCACTGCCTAATAAATGTACATTAAAGCCACTCAACTCATTTCTTGATTCTAAATCAATTTTACGAGTAAATGACAGATTGTCTCAATCGTCTCTTCCCTACAATGAGCGATATCCTATTATATTACCAGGAAACTCGAGACTCTGCCAGTTATATCTCACTCATCTGCACAAAATACTATGTCATGCTGACTGTGGTCTAATGTGTAGGATGGCTCAAACGGAATTTTTCATTCCCAGGCTCAAACCCCGAGTGAAAAGCCTCATACGACACTGCAAAACCTGTATAATATATAAGCAGCAATCAAGCCATCAAATCATGGCTCCTCTGCACTCTGTCATCACCCTTTCAAGTAACAGGGATAGACTTTGCGGGCCCATTTGAGCTAAAAACCTCAGCTTTACGAAAGGCACCTTATGTCAAAGGATACGCATGCATATTCGTGTTTCAGCACAAAAGCTATACACTTAGAGCCCTGCTCTGACCTGTATTCCGCGGCTTTCGAAGCCGCGTTTGCGCGGTTTGTTGGTAGGCGGGGTCTCCCCCAAAGGGTAATAACTGATAACGGCAGAAATTTCGTAGGTGCCAGCAGATCCCTTGAATATGAATTTGCCACATTTAGTAAGAAAATTGCACATGATATAGCTCAAAAATATATCACGCGCGGGTTTGAGTGGAAGTTTATACCACCTCATGCACCACACATGGGCGGCTTGTGGGAAGCGGCTGTGAAGAGTTTTAAGTTCCACTTTAAACGGCTTGCTGGGGCTCATAAGTTCACGTTCGAAGAATTCGCAACGATTCTAGCTCGGATAGAAGGGGTACTTAACTCGCGGCCTCTGTCGTCTATTTCAGACGACCCAACAGACTTAACTGCCTTGACTCCGGGTCATTTCCTTAGAGGTGCACCCTTGCTAACGTTCCCGGAACTACCCTTCGAAAACATGTCTCTTCTCAACAGATGGGAGAAGCTAAAGGCACTCCACCATCAGTTTTCTATAGGATGGATACAATATTACGTGCAATCCCTTCACGGCGGAATCTTCACGGCGAAGACCTAGTAGTGATTATTGATGATTTACAGCCACCACACGAATGGCGTTTGGGTCGAGTATAAAAAACTTATCCAGGTCCAGATGGAAACGTACGTACTGCAACCGTACGAATTTCCACAGGAGTTATTACCAAACCTATAGTGAAGTTGTGCTACTTACCACTCCTAAACGATGAAAATTCAAGTAAAAGTTCACTTTAAGTTATTTAAGTTCTATCTCACCACACTTATTAACCACCTTAGTAGTATTACAAGTAAATCCAATCACTAGTCATCACACTCTTGTCATTCCTATAACCAACTCTTTACAACTCACATAAGTATACTAATCTCATGAAATTTATTTCCCTAGGCCCACTAAAGGTTCTAATTCCAACAGAAAGGACGCCAACTCTGTCCACCGAACAATCACCCAATCAACCAGAAAGGATCGCAGTATATATAAGTGCATGGTATGCAAGGGAGACCATGCCTTAAAAGTCTGTAGAAAGTTCCTAAAAATGACAGTGCCTATGAGAGAAGAAGCAGTCGGTCGCTTTACATACTGCGTGAATTGTTTAGCTAAAAGCCACGACTTACGATCATGCACGTCCATGGTAACGTGCAAAAAGTGTGATACATTTCACCACACTCTTTTGCACTATCCGCTACGCAAGTCATCCAGGGCTACTGGTAACCATCAACGCAAAAAAAGGGCGCATCATCAAAACCTACACCATCATCGAGGAAAACTGCGAAACCAACAACATCATCTACATAACGTGCTTCGACAGAAAATCCAACAACACATCGCGTGCCTCGCGGACAAAATCAACACCGATATCAACGGCTCCTACTCTGGCTGCCAACAATCATGCGCAGATAATTGCAGAAGCAATAAAGTCTCTGGCGGCGGTGCTATGTACAACCAACCAATCTTAAAAATTGGCAACACACAGGCCCGGCGGCATGTCCAAACAAGTTTGAACACAATTTATTCCATTTATTGCTACTATTATTATTATTATTATTATTATTATTATTATTATTATTATTATTATTATTATTATTATTTATTTACCTTCATATAAATATAAATTGAAATAATTTAATTGATTTAAATACTTACCTTACATTATACTTACGTTACCTTATACTTACCTAATGCTATAAATACTTATATGGATCTAAAATGAATTAATTGATACAACCATAGTGTAATTTTGTAAATGGTAACCCTTAAATTTAGTACTTTCCAACTGTCAATTTAGAATCGGGGCTTCCAAAACTGAAAACCCGAATATACGGAGACATATAATAATCATTCGCATTTTTCTTGTCAAACCCTGAACTTAACTTTCGCATCACCTGAAAATTGTAATCATTGAACTCCAACCTCAAAAATTGTAAATTGTTAAAGTTACAATAATCAAGAAGTACTTAACATACCTATTGAAGTTAAATAAAACAATTGAAACTAAAACGATCATCCTCCCCTGTATTCTTTATTCATGATCTTATTGAGGGATTATAACAACGCATGTATTAATAGTCATCAGACTATTACACAACTGTTGAACCTTTAATAAAAAGTACAACATAATCATCTCCATGAATTATATTGAGAGCAGAAAGCTTAAGTTGATTGCTAAAACACTGCACCTATTCTTGTGAAGTAAAGTGTATGTATATTTGTGCAACTAAATCATGGAATGTCTTGAAATTAAGCGTGTGTTATTTAAAGGACAAAATTAAACTCTTAGAAAATTTTGGGTCGGTGCCCCATACAAATTAAATCTTAATATTCATATATCTGTGCAACTAAAGCAGAGAATGTCTTTAAATTAAGTGTGTTTTCTTAAGTTGTAATGAAATTTCATAAAAAGTATAGAAGAATCAATTATATATACTTATTGTAAGTGATGCTTTTGTTTTACAACATTTTGGGTAGCGAAGCGCACCGGATGCCGCCAGTTATGACATAAAATTAGAAAAGGCACCTACCTAAAGTGATTTTGATGAAGATTTTATCTAAGTACCAATAAAAGTATATGCCCAACACACAACAAATGAAAGCTTATGTACAACAAATATATTCAATATAAATAATATTTAAAAAGGTTACTATCATCACAAAATGTATGTGGTGTAGGGAAACCGAGTTTAAGTGAGTTACTTTTTAAGAATGTACTTGCCTGGTAGCGTCCTTTCCAGAACATAATGCTGATGGAGTTGTAATATCTGCTGCTCCGTTTACATTTTGTATAGAATTGGCCAATATTGACCAGAAATTAAACAAACTTGCTGTACCTGGGTTGTAACGTAAATGTGTGTATATTTTTAAAGTTCTTGGTATATCGACATTTTCTTCATACAGCAAAGGTATAATTTTTCGCGTATTGTGCTCTATTAAAAAAGAAAAAAAATTATAATACATACATACAATCCTACAATAAAATATATGAAATTAGTTTACAGATTTAACATTATCATGAAAGCTTATTACAATATAGTTTAACACTTTAACTTAACTTATAATGCGGAAATAACCAACCTACATGTAAGCAATATTGATCATTATCAATATTTCTTCAATTATGAGATATTTTTAATTAACAATTGTTGCTTAAAATACGCAGAAGATTCGCTACACAAGGCCCGTTAGTAAGAGTTTTATCATGACCGAGAAGTTTACCTTTACACAAAATCATAAACACCCCTATTCTGCCATTCAGTTTCAACTCTCGCAGTGTACAGACGCGTTTTATAATCGTCGCAACTGAATATTAAAATTATCAAAAATTTAAAGTCAAAAAAAATACAAAAACAAAACATTTATTAAACAGTTATTATACTGGTTTTATTTTATTTTTTTTGCTTGTATATACATAAATATTTGCATACACAAACTCTTATAAGTGAAAAAAAAAACAAGAAAACTCTAAATGAGTTCATCTTCTGGCAACAACAACAACAATAAACCCACAAGCAGTAGAAATGCCTATTTAACTTTTGTTGCTGATGACGACAATAAAAAAATTGAATTAAGCACAAACCTGAATTCTACACAAAACACAACTATTCGTGCGCGATCATGCTCTCCGTACATGTTAAATAGTGTTCAAGAAGCAACAACAATTGCACCTATTAGCAAACTTGTCAGCTTAGCTGTACCAGCAAACAAACAAACAATAAATACTCAGGTGACCAACGTGCACAAAATGAATAAAATTATGGATAAAGTAAGTGAAAATAGTGATAATAAAATTCAAACAGGTATGGATAGATACATAACTGTGTTAAAAAGGGGAAGAAGTCCCAAATCTGCTCAAATTGCGTCAACGGCAAAAGTTCCCAAAGATGGGAAAAATATAAAAAAATTCCGAAAATCGTTTCGCGATTTTAACTGAACAAGGTGATGAAGACACAACTAATACAAGTTTGAGTAAACCACCACCGATTTATTTAAGAGAACAGAACTCCAGCTTTCTGGTAAAAAGCCTTATCTCGTTAATTGGAAAAATGAGTTTTACGTAACTCCAATCAAGCGTGGGAAAATTAATGAAACAAAAATTCAGGTATCTAAAGAAAATACTTACAGAAAAATAGTCTCAGACTTTGAGACTAAAAATAAAAATTTTTATACATATCAGCTTAAGAGTGCTAAAGGTCTAACCGTTGTAATAAAAGGTATAGATTCTAGCGTGGATCCAGAAGAGGTCAAGTCTGGCCTTGAAAATAGTGGATTCAAGATGTAAAATGTTTCAAACATAAAAAATAGAGAAAAAATCCCCCAACCAATATTTAGAGTCGAGTTACAGCCAGGTGACATAAAGATAAAAAAAATGAATCCCATCCAATTTATGATCTAAAGTATTTGTTGCACGGGAGAGTTACCGTTGAGCAGCCACATAAAAGAGCTGGACCTATCCAATGCCTGAACTGCCAAGAATTTGGGCACACGAAAACTTATTGCAAGTTGCCTACAGTCTGCGTTGTATGTGGTGAGCTACACAGTACCGCTAACTGTGACAAAACAAAAGGTGATCCCAAGGCGAAAATATGTGGCAATTGCGGCGGAAATCACACTGCCAACTATAGAGGCTGCTCTCTTTACTCGTTTTTTAAACGCTCCTCGCACAAAAAAGAAAATATTATCCCCGCTCAGCCTATCACACTTTTAAGCTACCCTCAGTTACCTCAACGTATTGAAATCAAACGCTACTATTGCTCAGCAACAACCTAATAATAAATTTTCATACGCTAACATTTTAAAAAGTAACCACAATACAGCGCAAAAACCGGTACCAGTAAACGAAGCTCCAGGGTCTAATTTTAGCCGTATTGAAGCCTCAATTGAGAGCTTAATACAAACAGTAAATACTTTTACTCTCAACATGTCCTGTATGATGCAGGATATGTTGAAAATGCAGTCTACTTTGTTGCAGGCTGTATTAAGCAAACCATGAACTTGAAAATATGTTTTTGGAACGCAAACGGCATCTGCCAACATAAAAATGAAATAGAATATTTCCTTCTGGATAAACAAATCGATGTTATGCTTATCTCAGAAACTCATTTGACGTCTCGAAGTTATTTTAGAATTAGTGGATATAATTTCTACGACACCAAGGATCCTCGAGGTAGAGCTTGTGGTGGCTCGGGAATTCCAATAAAAACGCGAATAAAACACTACCTGTTAAATGAATTTTGTGAAGATTATCTTCAAGCAACAAACATCTGCATTGAAAATTTTTATCAAAAACTTGTGATATCATCTGTTTATTCTCCTCCCAGGTTTTCAGTTTCAGAGAGTCAATATACCGCATTTTATACAACACTGGGGTCGTGTTTTCTAGCAGCTGGCGACTACAATGCTAAACACACATTTTGGGGTTCACGTTTAATCAGTCCCAAGGGTCGTGTTCTGTTTGACACAATTTCAAAAATGGGTTTGAATGTAGTTTCAAGTGGTCAGCCAACATATTGGCCAACGGATCGACAAAAAATTCCTGATATTATCGACTTTGGAGTTATGAAAGGTGTGCCCAGCGAAATGATTGAAGTTGAAGCATCATTGGATTTATCTTCAGATCACTCGCCTACTATTATCACTATTTACTCACACACAACTGCAACATCAACATGCGATTTCACGCTGACATCTGCACGTATTAACTGGCTGAAATACAAAAAATATTTGAGTGCTCATCGCACGGAAAATATGCGGTTGAGAACACCTACTGACATAGAAAATTCTATTAGGTTGTTTGAAGCACATGTTAATCAAGCTGCTCTTAATGCTTCTTCAAATCAACCAAATCAACAAGTAAGATTCAACAACATTTCTTCTGTAGATATATAAAGGCTATTGACTGAAAAACGGAGAGCGCGACGAGAATGGCAACGTTACAGATCCCCCCAGCTAAATTTAAGGCTAAAGGAATGCACCAAACAGCTCAGAAAAGTTTTACAAACACAAAAAACAGCTTCGCTGCAAAAATTTTTTCAAGAACTGGATGCAACACCACAAACAGATTATTCGCTATGGCGTGCAGCCAGAGGACTTAAAAGGCCAGTGATTTGCAAACCTCCGTTACGAGATTCGAATGGTGACTGCGCAAGAACTGATGCTGAAAAAGGTGCTCTTTTTGTTAAGCACTTAGAAAAAGTATTTACACCGAATATTTCTACTGATATTGTTGAACTGCCACCAGTAATCTCTTTACCAGAAATACCGTTAAGATTTAACATTGTGGAGATTGAAAAGGCCATCACTAGTCTTAACACCAAAAAAAGCCCCAGGTGTCGACAAAATAAGCAACAAAATGCTTCAACAACTGCCTTATATTGCAAAAAGAATTATACTATTCATTTTTAATAGTATTCTACGGCTGCAATACTATCCTGCAGAATGGAAGGTTTCGATGATTATTATGATACCAAAGCCCGGCAAGGATCATACGAAGGTTGAATCCTATCGGCCTATTAGTTTATTGCCCAACATTTCAAAACTATTTGAAAAGCTGTATATGAGCAAGCTGATGCCTATAGTGACTAGAAGTGGATGCATTCCAGATCATCAATTCGGTTTTCGCAGACAACATAGCACAATTGAACAAACTCACAGACTTGTGAATGTCGTTAGAGACACTTTTGAAAAGAAGAAATATTGCTCTGCGCTCTTTATAGATGTTTCTCAAGCTTTCGATAGAGTATGGCACGAAGGTCTTATACATAAATTAACGCAAAATCTACACGCAAACATTGTTAGGCTTTTAATAAGCTACCTAATTGAACGAAAATTTGTAGTTAGGGAAGGCAATTTTTTAAGCCCACCGCAGTCGATCGAAGCCGGAGTTCCCCAAGGCAGTATCTTCGGTCCATTACTTTATTTAATATATGCCTCTGACTTACCGTTAAGCAGTAACATTCATACATCAACATTTGCCGATGATACAGCTTTCCTAAGCGTTCACGAAAATCCTGTAGAAGCTTCCCGCAATTTGCAAGGGTATATATCCAAATTGCAAAATTGGCTCAAACAATGGCGTATTAAAGTTAACGAGCAGAAATGTGTGCACGTAACTTTTACGTTGCGCAAGGAAACATGCCCGCCTATAAAAATTAACACCGAGACCATACCGCAACACACTGTTGTCAAATATCTAGGCGTTCATACTTATATTTAATATTTTTTAGATTTAAGATTTGAAAAACTTATTGATAATTTAATTTATAATTGAAAATTCAATAAATAATAAAATTTATCAAAAAAAAAAAAAAAAAAAAAAAAAAAAACTCCTATTCGAATGTAAAAGTAGAAGAAAAATGCCGACTTCTTTTCGTCAACACGACTGTTAACGAGCTACACTGAAGAGAGCGTAACAACAAACAGTGATGCCAACTCTTGCAACATCAAAAGCACTGTGAGCCCATGAAAATAGGGTAAAAAATAAATAAATTTCGGGTACAAAAGCACTAAGCTAATTTTGTTTTGGATCTGGTGAATCAAAAGATAGCCTTGGCTGCAATGTAAAACTTGCATTTGGATCTATTACTTTTTCATGTTAATTTTGTGCGATTTTATCGGAGTAAATCGCTTTATCGTGAATTTATTTCACAATTACAACAAATGCAATATGCTTTTAGTTCATCTTTTGCTGATCTAAGCCACCTTTTAAAAGCTGGATCATTCTCCCAAGAACTCCCAAGAAAGATGATAAACTTTAACACATATAAAATCAATGAAGAACTTACTTTTAATTACTGTTCCGCTTTATAATAAACATGGCACTTTCTTGATTAAATTTGCACCACAAACTAATCAACGCATATGTATATTAGAAGTAAAATAATTGATAAACAAATAAATCATAAAAATTTCTGCACGAATTAAAAAAAATGCTTTAGAAATTCTAGAATCTCTTAACAGTTTGCGAGTACTAATCAAAATATAGATGCAAATAATACGCAGTTGGTTAAAAAAGTATTAGGTGTGTTTAAAGAATAGTAGGAAAATGGTTCAATGCCAAAAATTTTGATTATTTAAAACGCACTTAAAAGCACTGTGAGAAATTGTTAAAAGCACTATAAATACCCGCTTTTCAAAAACGGGTATTTAACAAAATTTCGGGTATAGCTTAAGTAAAAAAGCATCATAACGTACCCGAAAAGCACCAAAATGGCAACGCTGGTAACAAAGTATAATTTCATTTAGTTGTAAAACAACTCGTATGATTGCTTATCAAGCAATCAAGCAAAAGGGAGTAAATATAGCGAAGAAATAAAAAAAACTTTTAGCAAACTTTTGTAAAAGATTTCATGACATATTAGAAATAGAATATGCAATCAATGGGCGCGTTCAGCAGAAAAACCTGCTACTAAACTGTTTGGATTTAGCATCTTTTGATTTGATTAATTTTTCTGAACGGTCTGCTCACTTATTTGTCAAAAATATCAAAAAATTTGACTTTTCAATTCAAATTATTAAATTTGATTTTGTAAAAAGATTTTATAATGTATTTATTTCTGAATTTAAATAAATTAAAATTTAAAAATGTATTATGAAATTTGATTCAAAAGTCAAACTGAACTGAAATATCGTAATTTGATGACATGTATCGTACTTTTTCCTTGTTACCTAAAACAGTGAGCGCTCACTCAACATGTTCGCTCATCGCTCAGTAATCGAAGCATTCAGCAGATTGTTGAGCAACAGTTGTGTAGCAAACTGTGTCTGCTGAACGCACCCAATATCTATCAAAATCCTATAACATGTCTGATGGACAACGTTCCAGAAAACATACAACAAGAACTACTGTTAATGCGGGAGAACTTAACGATTCTAATGGAAACCGGTCTGAATTTCCGGAAAAATACCAAAAGTGTTATGTTTCACTTGCTACATTTTATTTATTTAATTATCATTATAAAAAAACATTACCTAAGTTCCGTTTTTAAGTTTAATAACGATTATTGTTGACTAAACATTTTATTCTACTTATTATTTCTGTTTTAAGTTCAATTACCTAAACATTTTATTTTATGACCTAATTTTGTATTAAGTTCATTAACCATTGTCGGTGACAAAACAGATATTGAAGTCCAGTAATTATGCAAACTTTGCTTATTCTACTTACTAAGCAATTTAAATCAATTTATTGTAAAACAATTTAGTATATAAGAATGAAAAATAAAGAAATCAATCAATCGTTTTAAGGCATTTAAAGTGTTTCATTTGATTCGATTAACGTTCTCCAGGTGCAAGTGCTTGTAAGAACAAATAAAGCAAACATAGTTTCAGTTCAGATTTATGTGTTTGAATTTAAGTAAACTATCGCGTTATCGTCCAAACATTTTTATAGCAAAACTGGTATTAATAGCACACATATTAAAATTTTAGCACCGGCAGCTTTGGAACGTTTTAAGTACTACAACAGAAAAGATTTCTACAGCCTAAATGTAACCGTGGTATGTATAAAATTTAATTATATTATCCTAAGGAAAAATTATATACATACATACATACACAAAATTCAAGCTTCAAATCATCTTAGCATCCAGGATCAGCTCACAATTCATTGATATGGAACGCAAGTGAGTTAAAACATTTTTTTGAAAACTAATCATAATAATGGCGATAAAAACACATGGTTATTAGGTGAGACTAAAATAATTAAGTAAAATAATTTTAAACAAAAAAATTTATGTATATTTTTCCTCTGGAGCCATTCTTAATTACGCCATTTCGATCAGCAGGAGAGGGTACTGTCGAAAGCCGATTCAATCATTCTAAAACCAGAAATGTGGTAGAGCACACAATGGGTTAATTAAAAAATAGGTTTCGGTGCATATTTGTGTGCTCTTACACAATATTTGTCTTTATTATAAAATGGATCTTTCAGAAATAGATATAGAAAAGGATATTGGAGAAACTTTTAGTATTGAAACATCTGAAGATTTAGCAGCTTCAAATATAGGACTGAAAATAATGCAATCAATGAACCTCTCTCTACCTAATATTAAAATAAAAAAAAAAAATTCTTGATTTATAAAAACTTAAAATTTATTTATTTCAATTTAAGGTACATACTCGTACATTTCTAATGCGCGTTTCCATTTACTATAAGAATAATTAGTTATGTAAATATCTATTATGATTACGGTGACCATCCGTCCATTTTTAAAAAGGACAGTCCTCTTTTTTGACACAACGTCCTTTTAAATTTAAACAAAATAAATTGTCCTTATTTTAATTGAATTGTCCTTTTTTGTCCTTTCTTTTTGATGGCTAATGTTCTTTAGTTTCCAAAATTAAGAGTTTTATTTTCTCAAAATACCGAAATTTTAAACTCAATAAAATATAAATTTATAACCACCCAAGACAGGAATTGCCTGGCAACACTGGAAAGTGTATGTTCAATGCGTCAAATTTTCTGTCGGCTTTCAAATGGACTGTGCAGAATTTAAATTGTTTTTATCAAATAACATTGATATAATAAAAAAAATACATTCTTCAGAAAAATATCAATAACATATAATCCTTAAACTATTGTTTTTAGTTATTTTTATTTAGTGAATTTTGTTATTTTTGTATTATTGGCTAAATTTAATTTCTTGTTAATTTGATTAATTAATTTTGATTAATGTTTTAACGACGTGTGAACTTCTTGGCATATTTAATTGATGTTTTAAACATTAAAATAAGTACATACATATGTAACTACTTGTACTAGTCACTAATATTACATTGTTTGAATTATATTTTTATTTTATTGATATAAAATATACTATCTATGTAATTAATTTAATACCAATAATTTTATTCAATTTTGAGTGTCCTTTTTTGTCGAAAAATATGGTCACCGTAATCATACTAATATTATAAATGTGAATGTAACTTTGTTTGTAGCGCTTTCACGTAAAAACTACTAAACCGATCATGACGAAACTGTGTACACATATTTTTGGTGCTATCTAGGCGCACGGCAGTGCGCCAGGCCAAGTTCGGCCACACAGTGTGTATATTTGGTGAATTCCATACAAAAGTACACAACAAAGTAAAACTCTTTTAACTTTTTAACTCATTTTAATGTAACTGCACATCTTCAAAAAAGAGTTGAAGCGCTAAAATAAATTTATTTGTAATTCCAAAAATTAAATTAATCAAAAACTGTATAATCTTAACTTTAAACTTTAACTTTAACTCTACATATTATTTAGTGTCGTGTAAGTCACAATTTGTATGTCGTGTAAGTCACGCGAAAAAAACAATTTTTTGGGAAAAATAAAATAAATTTCACTAAGTTGAAGCCATTTTGTCGTTGTTTGTATTTCTCAAATACTTTTGGTGCAGTCGGACTACACAATTAACAGAATTTGTAAACTATCTTTGATTACCCTGAAATCAATGGATTTGATGTCGTGTAAGTCACAACTAATTAATTATAAAATTTTTACAATTATTTGAGAATAAATAAATAAAATATAAAACTAATTAATTATATTAAAATTAAAAATATGTAATCGCAAATCAAAAATCAAAGTGCATGAATTAATACGTATGTTCGTGTAGATGTTATTTCTTAAAACGAAAAAATTAAAATATTATGATTGTACCAGAAATTTTATCAAAAATGACAAAAGTTTTGGAATTTGTCGTGTAAGTCACACGTGGAATTGACCATTTACACAAAACCATTCGAGCTGTTTTTACCCCCCTCTTAACTTTGCTCCTCTTGATCATAATATAATGAAACTTGAAACATAAGGTGTCTCCACAGAGGTGACCTCACAGGTTAAATTTGAAAGTTCTACCATAAAAGCTTCCCGAGGTGTGAAAAGTCCATATTTTAGTACATATTCACTGACTCATCAATATTATTGGGCACTTCCAGTAAAGCTAGAGAGCTGAAATTTGCTACACAGGTAGGTCTTAGTGAGAAAAATCTGAAAACGGGCAGTTTCTACTCGGGGGGGGGGGGGGGGGGAGGGGGGGACTAGGGTTCCCCTTCTATGTATGGGGCACTTCCAATATAGCTAGAAAGCTGAAATTTCGTAAACAGGTACGTAGTGATGAGAAATTACCGAAAATGATTTTTTAACGGGCACTTTTCATCTGGGGGGACAATCATGCCCCTTCTTTGTATAGGGCACTTCTAGTATAGCGAGAAAGCTGAAACTTCGTAAACAGGTACGTAGTGATGAGAAATTACCGAAAATGATTTTTTAACGAGCACTTTTCATCTGGGGGGACAATCATGCCCCTTCTTTGTATAGGGCACTTCTAGTATAGCGAGAAAGCTGAAATTTCGTAAGCAGGTACGTAGTGATCAGAAATTACCGAAAATGATTTTTTAACGGGCACTTTTCATCTGGGGGGACATTCATGCCCCTTCTTTGTATGGGGCACTTCTAGTATAGCTAGAAAGCTGAAATTTGATACACAGGTAGGTCTTGGTGAGAAAATAACCAGAAAATCTGAAAACGGGCAGTTTCCACCCGGGGGGGGGACTAGGGTTCCCCTTCTATGTATGGGGCACTTACAATATAGCTAGAAAGCTGAAATTTCGTAAACAGGTACGTAGTGATGAGAAATTACCGAAAATGATTTTTTAACGGGCACTTTTCATCTGGGGGGACAATCATGCCCCTTCTTTGTATAGGGCACTTCTAGTATAGCGAGAAAGCTGAAATTTCGTAAACAGGTACGTAGTGATGAGAAATTACCGAAAATGATTTTTTAACGGGCACTTTTCATCTGGGGGGACAATCATGCCCCTTCTTTGTATAGGGCACTTCTAGTATAGCGAGAAAGCTGAAATTTTTTACACAGGTAGGCCCAGATAAGCAATACATATAAATATTTATACAAAAACAACTTAGAAAAAAGAAGTGAGATCCGCACAAAAACATAAATGTGAAAATAAGTCCAAGTTCCTATCCAAAAAATTTCGGCCGTAAAAAGTACTGATATAAAAATAAGGACCAAGTTCTGGATAGGTACAATTCCATCTCATTTCTAGGCAACGCTTACAGGTTGCAAATTTTTTTGCCTTTATAATATGGGAAAGAATTCTTGGAAAATTTTTGCCAAGCTTGCAGGTTGCCTAGAAATGAGATGGAATTGTACCTATCAAGAACTTGGTCCTTATTTTTATCTCAGTACTTTTTACGGCCGAAATTTTTTGGATAGGAACTTGGCCTTTTTTCACATTTATGTTTTTGTGCGGATTATAAGTAACATAGGATACTTTTTATTAAAAAAAAAAATTATTTCTTACGAAAGATAAAAAAATTGTTTTTCAATGAGCATGTTTACACTAGAACAATTTTTAAGCCGTACAATTTTTGTTCTCAGCTTTGTGTGTTAGTGTTTTTTTTATTCATTTGAAGTTTGTCTTTCGTTGTGCACTAATGGAACATAGTTGGCAGAAATATTGGGAGAATAATAAGTGATGATGAATTGGCGAATTTACTGAATATTTTTGCAATGAGGGAAAATTTTAAACATCAATACAAAAAATTTTTAAATTGCTTCACAACTTCTATATGTACCTACTAATAAAAAAACTTTAGCCAACATTTTTCAAAGTTTTTAATTTATGTATGTAACTTATTTATGTGTATGTAACTTATTGATTCTCTTAGAACTTTTGTAGTTTTTTAAGTAAATTGTGAGAATTTTTCTAATTAATCGTTAACAAATTTTATGTTTTTCAAAAGATTTATTAAGAAATTTAATGAATTAACAATAAATAAACATAAACATATGTAACTTATTGATTCTCTTAGAACTTTTGTAGTTTTTTAAGTAAATTGTGAGAATTTTTATAATTAATCGTTAACAAATTTTATGTTTTTCAAAAGATTTATTGAGAAATTTAATGCATTAACAATAAATAAACATAAACATATGTAACTTATTGATTCTCTTAGAACTTTTGTAGTTTTTTAAGTAAATTGTGAGAATTTTTATAATTAATCGTTAACAAATTTCATGTTTTTCAAAAGATTTATTAAGAAATTTAATGAATTAACAATAAATAAACATAAACATATGTAACTTATTGATTCTCTTAGAACTTTTGTAGTTTTTTAAGTAAATTGTGAGAATTTTTATAATTAATCGTTAACAAATTTTATGTTTTTCAAAAGATTTATTGAGAAATTTAATGAATTAACAATAAATAAACATAAACATATGTAACTTATTGATTCTCTTAGAACTTTTGTAGTTTTTTAAGTAAATTGTGAGAATTTTTATAATTAATCGTTAACAAATTTTATGTTTTTCAAAAGATTTATTGAAAAATTTAATGAATTAACAATAAATAAACATAAACGCCTTATTTACAAAAAATATTTTCTGCTTATAAATAAAATAAAAAAATATAAAATACGTATACAAAAAATTAAAAATGAATTGAGAATGTTTCAAACTGTTTTATTAAAAAATAAATGCATAAAGTTTGTTGGCGCGACCAACGCCCCTCTTCTTTGAAATTCATGTTCACTCGACGATAGCTAACCAACGACTAAATACGGTCTGTAAAAAAGAAAACACAGAACCTGTGTATTCGTAAGTGTGTATGAATTAGTTTTGTGCTGCTAATGTGGGTTTGAGGCTGGTTGAAAAATTGTGCCAACGAAAAACCGCTCTCTTCACCCCTCTCGCCTAAAAACTGTCATGTTATGACAGCATAATTAATCCAGTGTAAAATAGCTCAATGTAATGAAGCTCCAACCCTGAGTGCTGTAATACCGTCGCACTGTATTACCGACAGTCACGTCAATATCCAATCCAATTTACTATAGTATGGCTTCAAGGCGAGCGAAGCCGCGGGAAAAAGCTAGTTATGATATAAATTAATGTATTAAATACTAGAATGTACAAAAAATTAAAATCACATTTCATTCATTTGGTTTATATGTATGTATACATATGTACATAAAAGAGGGTAAAGTAGTGTAATTTAAAAATCAAAGTAATTTTAATTTGTCAGGCTTAAGATCGTTTGCTCTAAATTTAATTAATTACTTAATTTTTATAAATTAAATTATTATTTATTTAGAAAGAAAAATCTAGAAGCTCCGTGCAGCCTAATTTTTATTCGTCTATTTAATTATCTCTAGATTTTTCTTTCTAATGAAATAATAATTTAATTTATAAAACTTAAGTTTAGAGAAAACGAACTTAACCCTGACAAATTAAAATAACTTCTTTTAACTTTTTATATCCTTTTAACTTTTTATATGCTTTTTTCTTTTTTCTTGAATAATTCAAATTGTTCTTGTTTTATTTTTAGCTCACTTTTATAAAGGCGTAGACAATCCTCTTTTACTTTATGTTGTTTGCGAACATATCTTTCTATTTGTTTTAATGAATCGTTTACCTCATTATACAAATCTGTTTGAACCTTTAACTGTTGTTCAATTAAATCATGCTTTCTTGGAATATATTTTGACGTTCTTGGGACAAATATTTCTTCGGTTTCGTTTATTTCAACACAAGAATCGGGAAACATTTTTGGTAGCCTTTCTTGGAATATTTTTTGGCGTTCTTGGGATAAATATTTCTTTGCTTTCATTAATTTCAACACAAGACATACATATTTCCGATTTCTTTAGAACTATTTCCGCGCCATCAGGACTAATAATGGTGTTTAATTGTAACAACGCTGAAGCAGCTTCTTCAATCGGTGTTAATATATATTGGCTGTTTGAACCTCTGCCAGTTGGGCGCCGTTCAGTTTTGTTGTGCAGAAGTTTTTTTTTAAATTGCATTTATAGTCCGCTTAGACTTTCATCCATTCAGGCCGCGTACGACAAGCTATTTCTACCCACTCTGCCCTTATGTCCAATTTATATATACCACTGTGGTATGATTGCGCCAATCCCGGCTTTTTTTCAAGCAGCTCCACCAATTTTTCAATCTAAAATTATTTTCATTACATAAAAGAACTTTTCATAAAATTTGTTGACGAAAATGTTTACTCTTTTCAGGATTTCATTACTTGTAAATTATTTATCACAAACATATATTTTTTAATGTAGTTATTATTTGTGACCAATTATATAAATAATCTTTTTAAGATAGTTAGCTTATGGGCTATTCTGGTCAGTGGTATTTTTTATTGATGCAAATAATGCAATTTATTTCATCTTTTAGTCAACGTTTCGTCGATTATGTTTGTCGACTTCATCAGGAGTACGGATTTATTAAATTAAATTCTGTTAAATGGAAATACTTTTGTTATGCACATATATACATACATACATGTTGAGAAATATGTCCTTGGAAAAATATCCGCACAAAAACACAAATGTGAAAATAAGGCCAAGTTCCTATCTAAAATATTTCGGCCGTAAAAAGTACTGAGATCAAAATAAGGACCAAGTTCTTGATAGGTACAATTCCATCTCATTTCTAGGCAACCTATAAGCTTCTCAACATGTATGTATATATATGTATAACAAAAGTATTTCCATTTAACAGAATTTAATTATGGACGACTGATTTTCCTACCTAAGAATCGTAGTACAACAAATTGTAAAAGGATTGTAAACAGGGTTGTATTTTTATGGCTTTCGAGAAACGTAGTACCATATCGTAAAAACGGGATATTTAAATCTCGAATACGAGAATTGTAATAAGGCTGATTAGTATATTCTATACTAATAATAAATACCCTAATAACAAGGGTCACAGTAATATGTGAATTTCCCTAATATAGAGTAAAAATAACAAAAACGTTAGAATACAAAGTAGAATACTTTGATGATTAATATATTTGTCTATTATAAAAAAAAAAATTTAATGTTCATTTCTGATAGTTATCAAATTGAAATCAAAAATTTTCATTGAGAAATTTGTTTTTCCTGTGAATAGTCAAACAAAAATATAAGTGTGAAAAATAATTTTTTTTGGGAAAGACATTGTTGCAGTTTCTCTGGCTGTGAAAATATATTTTCTTTTTGTGAGTCCGTGTTTTTATATACAATACAAATATATTGTATTGGAACATTTCCGGCTCGAAACTTCAGACTATAGTATAGAGTGGATCAATCTTAGATTCTGACCTAGTAATAGGATCCTGGATTGGGATCCGAAAGGGAACTCACATAGTTTAGAAAAATAATTCTATAAGTGTTCGTGGATTGCTGCAACACCATATTCACAATTCTTCAAACAAACTCAAATAAGTTCTATTCTAAGAAAACAAATCGAAGCATCAATAATAATTGGTTGAGAACATAAGAAATAACTGGCTAATAAGAGAGGGGCAGAAAAAGAAAACTTCGCCTAATTAAAATTTAGCTAAACTACATACATATACTTTTATTAAAATATACATACCTGATTGGACATAATCTAAATTTAAGTGATATCAACGTAAAACTCACACATAAATTCTCTTCACATACGTACTTGAATTCTTTTCATCTTTCAACTTAAATAATATCTAATTTAACTATATTTTTTTTTATCTAAAATTAATTCATCTTTTTAACTTAAAGAATATTTAATATAAATATAATTTTTTTTATCTGAAATTAATTCAAAACTTAAATTACATAAATTTTTAGCTAAATTAATTCTACTATTTTGATGGTTTACTAATTTGATTCACTTAAAATATGTTTTACATATGTTGAATTTAACTTTATATACTTAATGATTACTCAATTTAAACCTAAGATTTTTCCCATTACGAGAATGCAGTGATCACTACATCAAGTAATCAAGTAAGTTATCAATTAAAATTTAAATATATATAAACACATTAATTCTATGATATTAAATCAAATTACTCACATTTAATCACTTTTCATTTGTTATCATCAAAATATTTTTATTAAAATCTTGAATATTATAAAATGAATATTTAAATCAAATTTAATTTATTGACGAAACATAACAATGACAGGTAAAGTTCCAAAAACAAATATTTTATTTCAAATACCATCCGAATATTATTCTTTATTATCTAAAGCCCCAATTATTGATTTTTCTTCTTATTCTACTGTTTTCTATTTTAAAATGAGTGTAACGGCCAACGAAGAACCAGCCTATTTCCCTGAGCAAGGTCGAGCAAAGTAAAGTTGTTGGCAGATTTATATATCCAAATTGGAAAAATGGCTCAAACAATGGCGTATAAAAGTTAACGAGCAGAAATGTGTACACGTTACTTTTACGTTGCGCAGAGAAACATGCCCGCCTATACAAATCAACACCGAGACTATTCCACAACACACTGTAGTCAAATATCTAGGCGTTCACCTTGATCGCCGTTTAACATGGAAATCGCATATAGACGCAAAGTTGATCCAAATGAAATTAAAAGCAGCCCACATGAATTGGCTTATTGGAAGAAATTCTATACTAAGCCTAGACTGTAAACAGTAAATGAATTAAAAATTAATTCTCATATTCTATTTCTCTTGAAAAACTGGTTAAATAGTTGATATTCTTCTCAATTCGTATCCACTTTACGAAAATTGTAAAGATGGACAATTGAACGCTGATGAGATGTGTATCGGCCTTGAAATCAGTACTGATACGTTCTGCTAAAAACTGATTGGATATAAATAATAATATTTTCCAACATAAAAAAACTCTTTGTAATTTTGAATTTTCATTAATTCAATAAAACTGAACTTGAGCCTGATAATATTACTTTTCATATATACATCAATATAAGTTCAAATAATAATTACGTTTATTCGTAATAATAATAATACAAAAATATGCTATACAATTGATAAAAATTAAGGCCAAATAAAAAGAAATTATATTAAATAGCCTCAATGATGACAGCAATAAAATTCATGTAAGAGGTCGAGGTAATAAGGCACATATAAAAGATTTAAGAAAAAAATCAGTTTTTGATGTAGTTCCCAAAAAAGTTCGAGATGTGATCCAGATATATGGTTTCTTGAGCCAGTGACTGTTGCAGCAGCTTTCGAGAACAACCGTTTCTAATATACGGAAGTGGCAACAATGTGTAAATACAAACGCGCCTGTCTATATCAGGTTCGGCCAAAAAGAGAATAAAAGAGAATATACATATAAGAAGCCGAATGATGTTCGACACAAATGTGTCGATTTGGCCTATATGACATTGGAAAAAGCTGATTTTAAATCTTCCCATTTTTCTAGAGGGTTGGAATTTAATTCGAAAACAGGAGTAGACAAATAAATTGATTATATTTTTGTATAGCTCTTGCACACGCATTGGGAGCCCGAAGGTGCAGGTTCTTAAAGCGTGGATCTAAAATGGACCCAAACGTATTATCACACCAAATCTTCTGGTACATTCACTCAATGATATGAGACATTTTATCATTGGTATAATCTTCGATAGTGATATAATCGTCGCCTGAAGACTATTTAATCATATACTCGAATGGCTTTAACAACTGGATTATTTGTTTTAGTATTTCAAGTTCGTGGCCAGTCACCAGGTTCTAGCAAAAGCTCTGCACCAATTTTCGACATTTCTATCTATATATCTATCCAACGTGTAATCTAGAGTTCCAGCGGGTTTTAACGTCCAAAATAAATTTTTTTATGGATCCTTCTGGCACTCCCATATTTATCTGAATTTTTCTAAGCTTGTCTGACACAATTACACTGTTTTTGATCCATTCCAAAATGTCTCCGACTTTTTTAACAACATCGGTAACCGCAAACGAAAAATTAATTATTCCTGTTTCAACTATTAAATTAACAGTGTGAGCAAAACATGGCAAATGCTTTGTATCGCCTACATATTATTTTTACCATGGCAACTATATTAGCGCCGTTGTCTGTGACAGCTCTTGTGACTTTATATAGTATAGTGGAAATATAGCCGGCAGTATGATTAGATGCCAGCTCTCTTGTTGCAATTTTGGCACTTATAAATTTTCTTTCTTCTAAAATATGTATTGTAACTCCCATAAAGCTTTCCTCATTCATGGTCTCAGTCCATATGTCGAGCGTGATGCTCGTTTTTCATACTCCATTTTTACACTGTCGTATTTGATACAGAGAAACTTCTTAAAATGCGTTAAAGAAAGAATTTTATGACAGGGAGGTACTTCTATCATCAATTTCCCTTCCAACGACATTAAATGGCCTATCTATTATCTATATATATAAAAAATTTTTTCAAGTGTGTTGTCACTTTATAACTCACGAACGGTCAAACCAAATTCGATTAAATTTTTAGGGTTTGTTCGTTCGTATGGTCGTGTAGATGGTTAATGTAAAGTTTTCACGAAATCGGTCGACGCGTTCGTGAGTTATGACTCTTCATGACAACATGTAATTTTGTCCATATAAAAAAAACAACAACAAATACATAGGCACCTATGGGCACCGTGTGCGGTATGCTGACTTCATACACACGGTAAATACACGTTGTAGAGCATACAGTTTAAATCGAAATTTATAAAAGTAAATATCTTCCGTGCGAAGCAAATACTTACATACATATGTATATTATTGCATTTTATGACAATGATTATATAGCAAAAGTAAATTACTCAACCTGAGTAAAATTTGGCGATCAAATAGCATCTCGTCCGAAATAAAATTAAGAATATTCAATTGTAGCGTAAAGTCGATATTACTTTATGGATGTATGACATGGAGCCTCACAAAATATACTCGCAACAAAATACAAACGTTTGTAAATCGATGTCTTAGACAGAAACTAAGAATTTATTGGAATATATTTATTATTTATTGTAAGCCAATAATGACTGACATGAAAGTGGACATGGATCGGTCATGAGCTTAGACGACCATTGTCAGATATCGCCAGAGCAGCACTTGATTGGAACCCACAGGGTCATCGCCGATAAGGTCGCCCCCGAAACACCTGGTTACACTGTGTCAGAGCAGAGTATGAAGCAGCTCTTATGTCTTGGAATGAAGTGAAATCGTTAGCCAGAGATAGAAACAGATGGAGAGAATTCGTTAACGCTCTATATTCTACATGAACATTTTATTTTTATATTGTAAAATTAAATAATATATTATACGTATTTAAATAAATAAAGGATATACATAACTCGTACATATGTATATATATATATATATATATAGCAAAAAGTATTTGTTAAGTATTTTGGTGCTCACCTTTCTATTAAGATTTCTTTTTGAACGCAGATTTTATTGTAGTAGATGAACTTCCTTTAGATTTCTCCTTAAATTGGAAATGCATTGATATTTTTAATTAATAAGAAGTATGCATATATGTACATATATATGTTTGTATGTACTTACTTTAAAATAATTTGTTCAAGAGAAGCAGTATATGGGATTTTAAATGTTTGTGCAAATTTGATGTGTTGCTGCAATAACGCACACTTTTAAAGGATTTTTTGCATTTCGCAATCTTATTATTTTTTTTATAAAGAAAAAACCACACACTTGATTTGGGCGACCCATTTTCACGAACTTACTTTAACCTAATTTCTCAATGTGTATAATTTTCTTATACGAACAAACAAAAATTTGTTAGCATTCTTGAGACCAATAAGAAACGAATATTTTTGACCGATACGAGTACTTTTCACCGATACCTACTTCGGTTGTAAAGCATCGATACCAAAATTACTTGGTTTCTTCGAAAAAGTATCGAGTACTTATTTGTATTCACTCGTACCGTTTCATCCCTAATCTCATGCAATGAAGAGGCGCGAGAAGGTGATGAGAACATTTCCGTAACAGTGTTTTCAACACTACGATTTAAACTATATATTACTTAAAATAAACTCTTAACTTCATAATAAGTTCGCATCCCTCTAAGTACGTTATGTAAAATATGCATATTTTTCAAAATCGTAACTAGGTTACTTTAAAAAATGGCTAATTAAAAAAATCAATACCTTGGCGCCACATCAAGAATTTAATCAAGCAAACTATAATTTTTAATCAGCTTGTTCAAGGTTATAGTTTTTTTTTTTTTTTTTTTTTTGATAAATAATATTATTTATTGAATCTTCAATTATAAATTAAATTATCAATAAGTTTTTCAAATCTTAAATCTAAAAATATTAAATATAAGTTTAGCCAATGCTAAACAAAATTTTTAATTTCAACGGTTAATTTATGTTGTTTTACATCTCTCGTGTACGGCTGAGAAAAAGAGTATCCCTCCTTTTCAACCGGGCGTGGCCTCTATAATTTAAAATATTAAAGTACATTTGGGTGCACCTCAAGTTTTTTTATATATTTTTTAGCGTTTATTGAAAATACTGTCTTCACCAACGGAACATCTAGATCTTTATGAATCCGATGATTTCTGACATACCAGGGGGCTGCTGTAATTGTACGTAGAATTTTATTTTGTCGCCTTTGAATTTTTTCGACATTTGATGCTGAGGCAGTGCCCCATAACTGGATTCCATAGAACCATATTGGTTTCAGGATCGCGTTGTATAACAGTAGTTTACAGTCTAGGCTTAGTATAGAATTTCTTCTAATAAGCCAATTCATTTGGGCTGCTTTTAATTTCATTTGTATTAACTTTGCGTCTATATGCGATTTCCATGTTAAAGGACGATCAAGATGAACGCCTAGATATTTGACAACAGTGTGTTGCGGTATGGTCTCGGTGTTAATTTTTATAGGCGGACATGTTTCCTTGCGCAACGTAAAAGTTACGTGCACACATTTTTGCTAGTTAACTTTAATACGCCATTGTTTGAGCCAATTTTTCAATTTGGATATATACCCTTGTAAATTGCAGGAAGCTTCTACAGGATTTTAGTGAAAGCTTAGAATAGCTGTATCATCAGCATGGACCAAAGATACTGCCTTGGGGAACTCCGGCTTCGATCGACTGCGGGGGGCTTAAAAAATTGCCTTCCCTAACTACAAATTTTCGTTCAATCAGGTAGCTTATTAAAAGCCTAACAATGTTTGCGGGTAGATTTTGCGTTAATTTATGTATAAGACCTTCGTGCCATACTTTATCGAAAGCTTGAGAAACATCTATAAAGAGCGCAGAGCAATATTTCTTCTTTTCGAAAGTGTCTCTGATAACATTCACAAGTGTGTGAGTTTGTTCAATTGTGCTATGTTGTCTGCGAAAACCGAATTGATGATCTAGAATGCATCCACTTCTAGTCACTATAGGCATCAGCTTGCTCATATACAGCTTTTCAAATAGTTTTGAAATGTTGGGCAATAAACTAATAGGCCGATAGGATTCAACCTTCGTATGATCCTTGCCGGGCTTTGGTATCATAATAATCATCGAAACCTTCCATTCTGCAGGATAGTATTGCAGCCGTAGAATACTATTAAAAATGAATAGTATAATTCTTTTTGCAATATAAGGCAGTTGTTGAAGCATTTTGTTGCTTATTTTGTCGACACCTGGGGCTTTTTTTGGTGTTAAGACTAGTGATGGCCTTTTCAATCTCCACTGTTTAGAATTAAACTTGTAGATGATTTTATTAGTATGACTCAGTTCAAACACTTGAATTTGAACTGTACTAATTTTTGTTTGTGTGGTTTTACTTTCAAGCACTTGTAACTTGAACGTAATGTGATCAATGAATAAAAAGCGAGTTTTTACTATTGACCAAGAAATATAATTTTATTGTGGTATTTATACTAAAATATTAACAATTAATTGTTGAGTCGACAAAATACTTAAAACTAAAATTTACGTTAAATTGACCAATCAAATTGAAGTAGCAATGTTTGCAATTAATTCATTGTGTAATATGATATCCTTTTGTTAAAACAACATTAAGGCAGTTCACTAACGTTTATATTATCATTAACAATTATTAAGTGTGTTCACAAGTTCTTAAACATTCTCCCCCGCGTTGAACGACTGTTCAAAACAAAATAAATAAAAAATAAACATTGGGAGAAAGTTTAAAGTAAAAATGAAATTTCAAGGTATGTTGGAAAATAAAGTTATTAGTTACAGGAGTATAAGCTAAACTAAATTATTAATGAATTGATTGATTGTTGTCATCAGCTGCTAGACATCAAGGATGAATTTGGGCTGCTGGCGTGGCATTGGTAGTGGGGTCATCTTGCGTTCTTCGGCGTGTGGTTGAAGCTCAATGTTTTCTCTAGTGGATTCAATTGATGTAGTTGGATGTGATTTTAGTGCATTTTTATCGGATTTGCATCTGGAAAGCAGAATGATTAGAGCTATGACGCTTACTACAAGTGCTAGGTAGCCAATTATATAGCTGTGTGTCTGGTGGGTCTTCAACTTAATAGGTAGATCAGTGATTTCGTGTTGTACCAGCGACTGTTGTAGAGTTGTTAGGTCCTTAATATTCTTGGCATATACACACTCCAAATTTGTTGAGGTTGATTCGTTATTATTTGTGAAGGCTGTAGAGTTCTTTGGTAATGATAAGGCTGAGATTTGGCCAAGGCTTGTGTATGAAGACCTCACTGTGCTTGATATAGATTTTAGTCCGTTCATGTTGACAAACTCGTGCCTGAGGATACACTCTGGATCAAGTGTCAGCAAACCGGAGCCTTTTAGTGATATAGGAATGATTTCCATGTTGCAAACTGCTGTTGCTCTTGAGGGTGGTGACGCAACATATATCCATTGATTGCCTTTGCTTAGGGGTACCCATCTGATATCAGTTTTTTGGAGGATACAATTTGGTTTTGTTTTGTTTTTGAATAAATTAATATCGCATGCACAGGCATCCGAACCATAATTGTAACGGATTTGAATGTTTGAACAAAGGAAAACGCCTTGTTCAATTGTACTGCAAGCGCTTAATTCAAATTTTGTGAAGGGAATGTATTGTCTCTGCAAAGTAGATATGCCCAAAAAATTAGCACATGGTTTAATGGCCACTACTGTACTGTTCATTATGTTGGGTACAGGAATCAAATGAAACAGCTTGAATTTTACACGTTCAACTAATGGTAAAGTTATTTTGAAAACTGCATGGCGGCGTGTTAGTCTGCCCTTTATCTTCATGAGTTTAAATAGCTGGAGTAAGTCAGTTTTTTCTGTCACTGGAAGATTCACTGACGGTGGTGAATGCAGAATGATCTGATTGACTTCATTTTGTAACTGTTCTGGAGTGAGTAACCATGGACTGATCTGTCTAGAATGCCGTGACAAGACGAGTTTGTTTTCATCATTTTACATAAGGTTTGTAACGACCGTGTGCCATTGACAAGAATTGATGTTTCTGTCCAGTAAGGAGCTAAATCATAGTATACCAATAGATTCCATTCCGTAGTTGAAATAGATGTTGTTCAAATTTGCTCAAAATGGATTCCGACTCTTGATCCAAATTTCTTATTTTTGACTGGAGTTCCAAGGGCCACTGGTACTAGTAGTAGTAACGTGAGTAACGTCAGGGTTAGAAGATTAGTTGGCATTTTGCGTCTTTTCGGCTTAGGTTCTTCTGTCGGGATTGGAGCTTGATTAAGAGAGACTGTGGCTGGAGCAGAATGCAGAGAGGGAGAATTGTTTGTATAGTTGTTGATATTCGTATTGCTGTCTTCAGTAAGTCCTTCTGGATTATTATGTATGGGCAATAATGCCAGTCTATGTATTGGACGTTTGAATATTCCTGATGCAGTTCTTACGTCAGCGACTCTTGCTATGCAGTCATCGCCTGGGTATACTTGAACAATTCTACCTAAAGGCCATTTCATAATAGGTATATTATCTTCTTTTATTACTACCATGTCTCCACTTTTGAGGCTAACGGATTGCTTTCGCCATTTACATCTTTGCTGGAGTTCGTTTAAGTATTCTGTTGACCATCTTTTCCAAAATTCCTGCTTTATGTGGGTCACATGCTTCCAATGGGATAATCCTGACACGTTTGTTGGCTGTGCTCTACTATCTACTTGCGATGTAAGTGCTTCGCCAATCAGAAAGTGACCAGGAGTTAAGGCTTCAAGATTTTCTGGATCAGTTGTTATGGGTGTTAGTGGACGCGAATTTAGTATAGCCTCAATTTCGACCACGACTGTCTCCAATTCTTCGTACGTTAGTGATGCATTCGCAACACTCCGCAGAAGAAGATGTTTTGCAGACTTTACAGCTGCGTAAATTGTCGTATAATGTACAAAAGAGCTTGTGGTCCACAATGTTTGTTGTCTTCGTGAATCATGGTATATAAGAGTTTTATTAGGAGGTCGTTATATGGAACCAGCATTGGGTGCTTCGCGTCGTATGATAATAATGAAGCCTCTAGTCGTCCTCCTACTCGTAAAATGCCTGATTTGTCTAGGAATGGGGACAAACTTACAATGGAACTTTTGTTGTCGATTTCTTTGTTTTCTCGCAGTTGTTTGATTTCTGGAGAAAAGTCGGACCTCTGAATGGACTTTATGATCAGGATCAGTGCATCATCTAGCTCAGTCGGAGTTAATGACTTATTAGGTGATCGATCTTCATTTTTCTTCCTGATATTTCTGATGAATCTTAGAGTGTATCCAACTACCTGCTGCAAATTTCTGAAGGAATTTTTATGTGGAATTCTGTATATCAAGTCATCGTTGACAACGTTGACTGCTGAAATTATAGTTGTCTTCCTTTTCTCAGCGTCGTTGGGAATTTGGAGTTGTTGTGAGAACTTGCGTGGCCACATTTCTTCTCGTCCGTTCAGAAAAAGTGGTCCATAAAACCATAAATTGCATCCAGAAAGGCTGTGTGCTGGTACGCCCCTGGACAGTATATCAGCTGGGTTGTCCTTTGATCTGACATGGCGCCACTGATCGGGTAATGTCAATGATTGGATCTTGGAGACTCGATTAGCCACAAACGTATGATACAAGGTAATTGAGCGTTTATCCAGGATAGTACTATCTCGGAATCAGTCCATAAAAATACAGGCTGATTTTTTATTTGGAGATCCGTTTTTACTCTGTGCACCAGTTGAGCAGCCATGACTGCAGCACATAACTCTAGCCGAGGTAGCGTTTGTTGTTTTAGTGGTGCGACCCTTGTCTTTGCGCAAAGTAATTGTACCATGATTGCACCATCCTTAAGAGTCGCTCGAAGATAGGCAACGGCGCCAAACGCCTTTTCAGAGGCATCTGAAAATATGTGCAGCTCTGTTTTGGTTGGAAGTTGTCCCTTAAACATGTGTCGAGGCACCTTGAAATGATTCAAACTGTCTAAATCATTTCTGAATTTAGTCCAAATTTCCTGAAGGTCATTAGGCAATGGCTCATCCCAGTCTAACTTTAACTGCCATAACTGCTGAATGAATATCTTTGCTTTGACCACTATGGGTGCTAGTAGTCCAAGAGGATCAAATAATTTGGCCAAATCTGAAGTTGCCGTACGTTTGGAGACAATATGTAGGTTATTTATTTTTACCTTGACGCAAAATTGATCTGTTTTTGGCAGCCATAGCAACCCTAATGTTTTTATGGTGTTAGCGTCGTTACTGTTGAAGTCTAGATCTACCTCTTGATCGCCGGATGGAATATTCATCAATAACTGTGGGTGATTTGCACACCATTTTTTTAGATTGAACCCATGCTTTTTGAGAATCGTTATAAGTTCGTGTTGAGTCTCAAGTGCGATGTTGAGACTATCAGAGCCTCCAAGGCCGTCATCAACGTAAAAATTACTCTTAAGCATGTTCGCACCATACGGATAATTGATAATATTTTCATCAGCAATTTTCTGTAAACATCTTGTGGCGAGGTAAGGTGCTGCCCGAGTTCCGTTAGTTACCGTGTTAAGTTTGTAGTAGCTAATTGGCAATCCAGGGTCTTCTCTCCATATTATCAATTGATATTGATGATTATCGGGATCAAGTAGTATTTGTCGGTACATTTTTTCAATGTCGGTGGTGAATACAAACTTCGGTAGTCGAAAACGTAGTAGAACCGAGAACAATTCACTTTGTACCGTTGGCCCCGTATACATTAGATCATTCAACGAGAGTCCTGTTGATGTTTTTGCCGATGCGTCAAAGACTAATCTTAATTTCGTTGTAGTGCTATCGGGTTTCATCACACAATGGTGCGGAATGAAATATTTAGGATCTACCATTGTATCAATGTTGACCCTTTGCATGTGTCCTAGATGCTCATATTCTTGCATGAACTTTATATATTGCGTCCGAATGTCTTCATTTTTTAGAAGTCGACGCTCTAAGCCAAGAAATCTGTTGACGGCCATCTTATGGGATTCTCCTAATGCTGTTGGGTTTTCTCGAAACGGAAGACTGACAGTGAAGCGGCCATCTAGATTGGTGTGCACATGATGAGTGAAATGTAATTCACATTGTTTTTCCGATGGCGAAAGTGCCTTTTCGCTAACCTCAATTTCGTCAAGTTTCCAAAGATGCTCTATCGCTTCTTCCAATGAAGCGGTGTCTCCAAATATTGCACATGTGGATGAATATACTGGATTACGAATAGGATTTCTTCCTATTGCACCCCCTACAATCCAGCCTAGTTCTGTGTTTTGTAGAGTTGGTAGATTATCAGCAAGGTGTATCGTCCCACTTTTTATTAATTTGTAATAAAATTCTGCTCCCAGTAGCAAGTCTATTTTATCCTGCTGATCAAAATGAGGATATGCTAGGTGAATGGTGTTGGGAATATTCCAAGAAGAACTGTTAATATGTTGACTTGGTTGTGCGGGAATTATACTTTGTAATATGTATGCTTCCACATTTGCTGAAAAACTGAGATTTCTGGACTTCATTTGAACGTTTGTGCGATACTTGGAATGCTTTTTGGTTTCGCCAACGCCGTCAAGACAAAGGGAAGCTCCTAATGGTAAAATAGACAATTTTTGGCAAAGGCGTTTAGATACAATGTTGACCTGTGATCCTGAATCCAATACCACTCTAAATTTACCTGATGCACCATTTGAGGCTGTAATTATGACTTTTGCTGTTGCTAGCACAACATAGCCCTGGCGGCCCGCAGCAACTTCAGTTGTTGCTGATGTAACTGCTACGACATTGGAAGCAGTCGTCCTTTCGGCTGTATTTGATTGTGAACTGAAATTTGATTTCTTATCCATTTGCGTGTTGTCTTTCTTTTGCAAATGGACTAATGTATTGTGCTTTTTGTCGCATTTTTTGCAGCTACTTGACTTGCAGGTTTTCGCAGTGTGGTCATCTTTGAAGCAGTTGTTGCTGCACCCAACGTAGTCGTTCTGCTTCTGATAATTGCCGAAATTTGTTGCAGTGATACAGTTTATGACTACTGTTATTACATAATTTGCATATGCTAATGTTGTGTGCGTTAGATGTTACTATTGTTGACACCGCTTTATAAGTCGATTTTTCCCTAGGAACAATTGCTTCCATAGATTGAAATTGAAGCTCAAGGAACGATAAGAAGTCAGCTATATTTGGCACATCCTTTGGATTAGTTAGTGATTGCATGTACCTGATGTGTGTGCTTTTGTCAAGTTTTTTCATCAATAACTGAATAATAATCGCATCCCAGGAATCTGTTTCGATTCCCAAGTTATTTAATGCCAGTAAACATTCTTTGGTGGTGTCATGCATGGCTTTGATGGATTGTGCGGATGACGTCACGGACTGTTGATTGAGTATCGGCTGATTATCCACCATTTCAGAGAATAAATCATAGAACTGCCGCCATTTTAAATAGTCGCCATCAAATTTCGGTATTGTAACTTTTGGAAGATATAACGATGAAGATGACTGATTTGATTGAGTTGGCTGATTTGATTGAGTTGGCTGATTTTCACCAACGTTTTGTGCCTTTTTAGCCAATATGGACAGTCTGACCAACTGTTCTTGAACTTTGTCATTCAATTCATAAAATGTTGTAACCTCAAAGCCAGACTTCAATGGATCATCACAGCGCTCGCATATACTGTCGTATAAGTCTTGGATCTGATCCGAAAGACTGTTTATGGTTGACAGTTTGACGTGGTTGTATTTCGTCGCTAATGTTTAATACATTTAAAAACCTACTTAAGGCTGTCATTCTAGCTTTTGCCTTCCGAATCAAACCTTGATTTTCATTAGACTCCTGAAGAGGCACTGATGCACCAGTAGGTTTAGTTGATGGTAGCTTTTGTAGGGATAATGTTCTAAGGCGATTAGCCTCTGTTGTAAACAGATTTTTATACACATTAGTTATCTCACTAATTTTTTAATAGTAGTCCTTAGTAAAATATTCATTCTCTGCTTTTAACGTTTCAACATCGTCAAGCATACGCAATTCTGTATCCGTGGCTTCGAATTTCTCCCAGGCTTGCAAAAGTCGACGGCTACGCTCCTCAAAGTATCCTGCGGTGGTTTTTCTGTCCGCAGAATCCTTTTTAAAGTTTCGCACTATTGCTTGAATTATTTCGCCTGTATTCAAGAGGGTATCCAATAACTCTGCTGACGCCATTGTGTACGATATGGAACTGCCTGTTTAAGCGCTAAAAAAATTGGAGATGAATTTGGTCACCAATGGGCCGATGCCTGTTGTCAGTGCTCTAATCTGCTGGAGCTGCTGATATGTGTTGCACCACTAGTATGATGTTTTTTATAGCCTCTGCTGAAGACAAGGATTCGCTGGGCAGACTTTATGTTGCAATTCTTCCACTTGAATACCAGTGTTAATGGGTAGGCTGCGTGCTGTTGTAAGTCACCAATTTAACTTTAAAACCCCTTACCGCTGGTGGGGGGAAGCTTTAAAATCAATGGTGGTCGGGGTCACCAAAATGTTTAGAATTAAACTTGTAGATGATTTTATTAGTATGACTCAGTTCAAACACTTCAATTTGAGCTGTACTAATTTTTGTTTGTGTGGTTTTACTTTCAAGCACTTGTAACTTGAACGTAATGTGATCAATGAATAAAAAGCGAGTTTTTACTATTGACCAAGAAATATAATTTTATTGTGGTATTTATACTAAAATATTAACAATTAATTGTTGTGTCGACAAAATACTTAAAACTAAAATTTACGTTAAATTGGCCAATCAAATTGAAGTAGCAATGTTTGCAATTAATTCATTGTGTTATATGATATCCTTTTGTTAAAACAACATTAAGGCAGTTCACTAACGTTTATATTATCATTAACAATTATTAAGTGTGTTCACAAGTTCTTAAACATCCACAATGTTAAATCTTAACGGTATTTTTGGTAAAGAGATGACTGGTGGCAGTTCAACAATATCAGTAGAAATATTCGGTGTAAATACTTTTTCTAAGTGCTTAACAAAAAGAGCATCTTTTTCAGCATCAGTTCTTGCCCAGTCACCATTCGAATCTCGTAACGGAGGTTTGCAAATCACTGGCCTTTTAAGTCCTCTGGCTGCACGCCATAGCGAATAATCTGTTTGTGGTGTTGCATCGAGTTCTTGAAAAAATTTTTGCAGCGAAGCTGTTTTTTGTGTTTGTAAAACTTTTTTGAGCTGTTTGGTGAATTTCTTTAGCCTTAACTTTAGCTGGGGGGATCTGTAACGTTGCCATTCTCGTCGCGCTCTCCGTTTTTCAGTCAATAGCCTTTCTATATCTACAGAAGAAATGTTGTTGAATCTTACTTGTTGATTTGGTTGATTTGAAGAAGCATTAAGAGCAGCTTGATTAACATGTGCTTCAAACAACCGCATATTTTCCGTGCGATGAGCACTCAAATATTTTTTGTATTTCAGCCAGTTAATACGTGCAGATGTCAGCGTGAAATCGCATGTTGATGTTGCAGTTGTGTGTGAGTAAATAGTGATAATAGTAGGCGAGTGATCTGAAGATAAATCCAAAGATGCTTCTACTTCCATCATTTCGCTGGGCACACCTTTCATAACTCCAAAGTCGATAATATCAGGAATTTTTTGTCGATCCGTTGGCCAATATGTTGGCTGACCACTTGAAACTACATTCAAACCCATTTTTGAAATTGTGTCAAACAGAACACGACCCTTGGGACTGATTAAACGTGAACCCCAAAATGTGTGTTTAGCATTGTAGTCGTCAGCTGCTACAAGGTTATAGTGTCGACTCATTATAAAAAAAGTTCGGATTAAACAAAAAATGTTTCCCCCACCATAACATACATACATACCAGTATAAATATATTATGTAATAGAATTGAGATCCCCCATCTACCAGCGAGAAATAATTTCGATATTTTCAATAAAAAAAAAACCGTTAAAAAATATGTACGACGAACTTTCTTTTCTTGAAATGTTTTTTAAACTTAATTTTTCTAAGACGGCTTATCTAATGGTAATGATAAAAATAAATATTTACTTACGTATTTGTACTGCTTGCGTGTAGTTAATTAAAAACTTATTTTCTAGACTTTTTAGGAATTCATCTGTTAAAATCACAATTAAATGTTTGCACCGTTCTTCAATTAGTTGTGTTAATGCAACATGCTCAAATTGAACTCCTCCTAATAAATCACGATCTTTCATGCAAAGCTAAAAATATAATTATTATATGCACATTATTGTGATACACTGTAATAGAAATAAATTAGGGATAATGAAACATTGTAGGCTTATATATCACGCAATTCCAATTTAGAATTATGTAAATCTGTTTTTAATTATTATACAACATATTCTTCTACTAGGTGATAGAACTACTTATCTTTCTACTTACCTATGTGATATGTGGTTCGTTGTTATTGAAAAAATTAAACAACATATAAAAATACATAGCTTACGAGTATATTTCACCAATTATTTTTAAACATTAATTTCATTAAAGATCTTTCCTGAAAGCCTGTTTGAAAATTTTCCATTTTCACCAACTTAAATGTAAAAGTATATAACAATTTCAAAAATTAATTTACTGCCTGGTCCACGATGTCGACCGCTATCGCTCGCCTGCTTTTGTGACGACAAACACCTGATTTGCGCCCCACTAAGAGTTTTCAGCACGACAAGTCGATCGACAATCAAAGCGAGCGATAACGTAAGCATTCTTGTACGAATTTGCGCCCCACTAACAAATATTGTACGACAACAACTGTCAAAATCAGTCACTTGCTTTTTGGTTGTCGACTGAGAAATTAATTTGACAAAATATATAAAAAATTGGTTATTTTATAAATAATTTTAGAAATTTCATGATGGAGAATTGATATGTAGGTATTCATGTATATAAATATGTATTTTGATAAAAATATTCTTGTACAGCTAATAATTATTTATTACCAACAACATTTTTCAGCCTTAAAAAGGCAAATCTGGAGCAGATGCAGGTTCTAGTTGAATTTGTAAAATATACACAATATCAAAAAATTATTTTGCTATAAGTTATTTTTCACAACATTGATTTATTGAAAACATATGTTTTGTGTTTACATTTGAAGCAAGGCATATTCAAGAGGTGAGCTGACTAGCACAGCTGACTCAGATAGCTTTAGATCAAATTTGCATACTAACTGATACAGTTTTACAGCATACACAAATAATTGTTACAGTTTGTAAAGCATTTTTAAGAAATTATTAAATTTATTTGATTGTTTCAATAAAAAAGCGAGTATTTTATACCAACAATATAATAGTTGTTTTTTGTGTTTGTTGTACTTGTTATCGAAGTGAGCATACCTGGTAGTTGTCCCACGTTCAAATGGCCATATTTAACTAACATGGAATATTTGATGTGGCAATATAGTCGTTTGACAATGATTACGTTAAACACGTAAAGTCAGACGACTGACAAGTCGATATTTAGTGGGGCGCTTAAGCGATCGATAGTGAGTGACAGCGTTGTCTACTTTGAAATTTCAAAAGGCACCAAAATGGAGAAAAAAACGCACCATTCAACAAAAAACGCACCAAGTTCAGAATTTTTTTTTTTATTGAATTAATTTTGCGTCCTTACAACATTTAAATTTAGTCTAAAATTCTAATGTTGATATAATATTGACATTGCATGAAGTGAATCATTCTCCACCCTTTTTCAATACTAGATAATACAAACAAGTATTATTCAATTTTATACTCGTTCGCTTTTTATGCACAAGCAGAAAATTCATCAACATGTGTAAATCATATCGAGTACAAAATTACTTTAACAACTGAATGAAAGACTTGTTCCGCTAACAACACATTTGCTTCGATTCAAATGAGTTTCATACTCTTAACGACACAGTCAGAAAATTCATGTTAGCAAAAAACAACAAGTGAATAAAACTGAATGTTCGAAAGGAACGGTTGAGTAAACAAGTGTTTTTTGCTTTTGAACAAAAACGATTAGATCATAAAAATCAATGTGCATAATTAAGTATACCCGAAAACTAAGCACTTGTTGCAGCTCACTGGTGTCAACCAATTTGATTGGTTGTCGCACCTAATAGGTTAATGGCCGTAACTAAAAATTCAGTTGTAATACACGAAAATTGTAATTGTAGCAAACGAATTCTATGATATTTGGTGCAATCGCCACAATTCGGTTGCCAAAACTAACCTGTTTTCACTGTGTGCATTTCATTGGTTGCTAAACTTTATTGTTCTCAAATTTGTGTGGAAAGGCTCCATTGAGTTTTGTCCAATATATAAAGAACTATCTATATTATGTAACGTTGAAGTTGGAATTTTTCAAACACATAATCACAATTTTCGACCATTCCTGAATGTACCCTTTAAAATACAAAAAAATTAGAGCTAGATGTGTGATTGAAAAGTGAAAGGGTAAATAAATAAAGGTTTTTATAATTTTGAAAAAAATGAACATAGCTAAAAAAACAACACGCTTTTTGTAGAGCAATTTCAAAACTTTAAATTTTTATTCGTGTTTAATGTTCAAATATATTTATTTATTTTTAAATGTTTAAATTACAAAGTTTTCTCTCAAAATAATTTTCTTACATCAAATGAAAATAAATCAATAAACTGTTTTTAAAGCCAAATCCTTTTTGATAACTTCAGGATAGAGTAATAACATTAAAGACAGTATATTATAATACATTTATATACAAGGTAGGTGTGTAAATAATTACAAATCGGCCAACTTGGCTACCCAATCGACCTCGATTGTGGACTATTATGTGCCACCTCAATCCATCCCTTCATCATCAACATTATCTTCTAGATAGTCATAGTCGACAGACTATGCCTTCAGAGCACGCATTTTGCCCAAAATTTGGAGTTGGTTCTAACCATTTCTTTAGTCTGGTCGAATCAATTATACCTCGGTAAGGCATTTGGGTTACTTGATAATTCTCGACGTCAGAAATTTCATAACGGTCATTTCCCATGCACCTCTGAACAATATATGGCCCTCGGTATTTGGGAATAAGTTTCTTATTCGCACCGACCCTAGTATCAACATTTCTAACTATTACCAGGTCAGCCAACTCAAATACCATTGGAGTACGATGATTTTTTCCGAATTATTTTACATCATACATGTACCAACCTGATTATATTCCATTTCAGCAGGTACATACAGCTGGCTGTGTCCCTGTAAACCTTTACGAAACACCAAACCATTTCCCAGAATATATCTACCTCCTACCTTGCTTCTACCTCCCCTTGCTTCAGTTTGCTACGCACCTCTTTTATTTTATCATCCCTGTTCTGAAAATGCAGTCTACCTTGTTGCAGGCTGTATTGAAAAAACCATATAATATAAATAAATATAAATTCTACGATACCAAGGATCCTCGAGGTAGGGCTTGTGGTGGCTCGGGAATTTTAATAAAAACGAGAATAAAATACTACCTGTTAAATGATCTTTGTGAAGAATATCTTCAAGCAACAAATATCTGTACTAAAATTTTTTATTAAAAGCTTGTGATATCATCTGTTTATTCTCCTCCCAGGTTTTCAATTTCAGAGAGTCAATATACCGCATTTTATTCAACACTGAGGTCCCGTTTTCTAGCAGCTGGCGACTACAATGCTAAACACACTTTTTGGGGTTCACGTTTAATCAGTCCTAAGGGTCGTGTTTTGTTTGACACAATTTCAAAAATGGGTTTGAATGTAGTTTCAAGTGGTCAGCCAACATATTGGCCAACGGATCGACAAAAAATTCCTGATGTTATCGACTTTGGAATCTCGAAAGGTATGCCCAGCGAAATGATTGAAGTAGAAGCATCTTTGGATTTGTCTTCAGATCACTCGCCTACTATTACAGTACAATACGCATATAAGAAACTCGTTTATAAGAAAAACTCGGCTATAAGAAACACTTTTCCAGACACCATGTACAAATCCATATAACTACGTGCTAAATAATCCTTATATAAGAAACTCGCTTATAAGAAAAACTCTGCTATAAGAAACAAATTTTTATGAAAAATTATATTCCTTCCATAGAAAATTGTACGTGTATAAGAAAGTATTCTCACAATGAAATTTTTTTTCCAATTTGGGGAAAAATATAAATTTTTTGATTATATGTATTTTACAATTTACATCTGTGAACACTGGTCCAAATGTCCAATGAAGTCGTTGGTTTTTGTGAAATCAGCCGGCTTCGTTATTTTTTTTTTTTGTACAAAATAATGTGTATTAATTTTATTTCAAATATATACTTATCTGCATACTCCATAGGAAATTTTTTAAATTTTGTTTCTGACGCATATAAGAAAATATCTTTCTTATATGCGTGTTCTCTTTATAAGAAAGCTCGCATATAAGAAACAAAATCAGTACATTTTCAGACTTTCTTATATGCGTATTGTACTCATAGCTGCCAGATTTTTTGAGGTAATATCGTCATATTTTTGGGCAAAAATCGTCATTATCGTCAATATAGCTTATTGAAATCGTCGTAAAAACGTCAAATGAAAAAACCGCTTTTTTACCAACAAAACATATTTTATCAGAGGCAAAATATAACAAAACTTTTAAATAAACAAATCTTATTAAAAAAAACAGAATTTTTTAAATACAGAGATCAGATACTTCAATTATAATTCACAATAAAATCAAATGTAAATAGATTGCATGTTTTTCACTACTTTGAAATATATATATATATATATATATATATATATATATATATATGTATATATGTACATTGTATGGAAAAAATTCAATCCTTAAGTCATGGTATAATAAATAAGGTAGTCTTGTCCCCACAACAAATACAACGTCACAAAAACAACAGGCATTTTGTTAGTGTAAAATGTTTTCTGTGTGTCAAAATTAGAGAAACAAGCCGATCGCTTCGAAGCTGGACATCTTCGCCGCTTTTATGAATTCGAGCCGCTGTCAAACACATCGGTTTTTTATTACTTTAACTGGTAACTTGTCTTTTAAAACTGCGTTCTTAGGTTTAAGTTTCTTAATTTTATATACAATTTTTCTTTACAGCAGATATTTTTATTTTTTATATAAAATTTCCAAATAAAATTTTATACTTCACCGGCGGGTTGAAATAATTTTTTTTTTGCTTAGACGCCGCTACAAATTTTTAATCAGCTTGCTGCTCTGCTACATACAATTTGACATTATAAAACGAAAATACACGTCTACAGCTGCCGGGACAACTTTACCTTATTTATTATACCATGTCCTTAAGTTATTTTTTTCCAATGTATGTAGTAAAATATGAATTTTAAATATCATTTTTGGAAACATTTTTTTCTAAAAAAGTATAAAAACTACAATAAAATTTATACAATAAAAATATATTTTTTAAAGAAAATATGTACATTGTGCATATACATATATGTATAATATATTTTAAAAATATATAGTGCAATTAAACATGTTGATTTATAATTCAGGTACAACTGTGAGATCATAGCAGCTACATTTGTCTAGCTTTAAAAATTATTTTGTATATAATATTGCTTCTGTTATAACTAAGTGTATTGCCTCTTATTTGTTTAACATAACAGCTTCCAAAGGCGACTTTTTCAATGAATTTCTTACTTTATTCTTATTTACGTTTACCTGACTAAATATTAAATCCATATTTGCTGAAGAATGTGGTAAAACTAGGACTTTTGTAATAAATTTAGTCAAAACCGGAAACAAGACTGGAATCCCTAGTTTGCATCTCTGATATTCTCTCCAAGAATCCAATTGTTATTTGTTTTTATCAGGAAATTAATTTTAATTGTCTGAACTCAGTTTCTAGCACTTGGTTTTCACTTTCTTCAACAAAATGAAAAATTCTTTTATAATTTCAGAAAACCAACTTTTTTCTTCATTAATACCTACTATTAAATGGATTAATTTGGCCAAGAGCTTTATATTTATTTTCTAAATCAAATCTTGATAATATCTGATCACAAAAGCTCTATATAAAAATTAGCACAATTATTACTACTATCATATTTTTCTTTTTCATTTATTTGTGCTTCATCTAATACGTCTCTGGCAATTATTCCTAAATAAATATCTTCAAAATTTAAAAAAAATGTTTTTTTACAATCAGTTAAATAAAAGTTTTCAGTATTAAGCAAACTAGTTTTTAAAAAGTTGCTCATTACAATTTCCAGCAGTTCAAAGTTGCTTTACTAGTACATATAAATGTTGCAAACTTGAATTATTTAAAATCGTCAAAATGAGGGCAGAAATCGTCCCATCGTCACCATGTCATTTTTAGGACCCAAAATCGTCAAAATGACGATAAATCGTCAAATCTGGCAGCTATGATTGTACTGTATTACTATTTACTCACACACAACTGCAACACCAACATGTGATTTACCGCTGACATCTGCACGTGTTAACTGGCTGAAATACAAAAAATATTTGAGTGCTCATTGCACGGAAAATATGCCATTGAGAACACCTACTGACATAGAAAATTGTATTAGGTTGTTTAAGTACATGCTAAACAAGCTGCTCTTAATGCTTCTTCAATTCAACCAAATCAACAAGCGAGATTTAACAATATTTTTTGTGCGGATATAAAAAGGCTATTGACTGAAAAACGGAGAGCCCGACGAGAATGGCAACGTTACAGATCGCTTCAGCTAAAATTAAGGCTTAAGGAGTGTACCAAACAGCTAAGAAAAGTTTTGCAAACACAAAAAACAGCTTCGCTGCAAAAATTTCTGCAAGAACTCGATGCAACACCATCAACAGATTATTCGCTGTGGCGTGCAGCCAGAGGACTTAAAAGGCCAGTGGTATGCAAACCGCCATTACGGGCCTCTAATGGTGACTGGGCAAGAACTGATGCTGAAAAGAGTGCTCTTTTCGTTCAACACTTAGAAAAAGTGTTTACTCCAAATATTTCTGTTAATATTGCTGAACTGCCACCAGTCGTCTCTTTACCAGAAACACCGCTAAAATTTAATATTGTGGAGATTGAAAATGCTATTGCTAGTCTTAACACCAAAAAAGACCCAGGTATCGACAAAATAAGCAACAAAATGCTTCAAGAATTGCCATATATTGCAAAAAGAATAATACTATTCATTTTTAATGGTATTTTACGGCTGCAATACTATCCGGCAGAATGGAAGGTTTCGATGATTATTATGATACCAAAGCCCGGCAAGGATCATACGAAGGTTGAATCCTATCGGCCTATTAGTTTATTGCCCAACATTTCAAAACTATTTGAAAAGCTGTACATGAGCAAGCTGATGCCTATAGTGAGTAGAAGTGGATGCATTCCAGATCATCAATTCGGTTTTCGCAGTCAACATAGCACTATTGAACAAACTCACAGACTTGTGAACGTAGTTAGAGACACCTTTGAAAAAAAGAAATATTGTTCAGCGCTTTTTATTGATGTCGCACAGCCTTTTGATAAAGTATGGCACGAAGGTCTTGTCCACAAATTAACACAAAATCTACCAGCAAACATCGTCAGGCTCTTAAAAAGCTATATAGAGGAACGAAAATTTGTAGTTAGGGAAGGCAATTTTTCAAGCCCCCCGCAGTCGATTGAAGCCGGAGTCCCTCAAGGCAGTATCTTCGGCCTTTTACTTTATTTAATATATGCCTCTGACTTACCGTTAAGCAGTAACATTCACACGTCAACATTTACTGATGATACGGCTTTTCTAAGCGTTCATGAAAATCCTGTAGAAGCTTCCCAGAATCTACAAGGGTACATCTGAAAATTGGAAACATGGCTAAAACAATGGCGGATAAAAGTGAATGAGCAGAAATGTGTACACGTTACTTTTACTTTACGCAGGGAAACATGCCCGCCTATACAAATCAACACCGAGACTATACCGCAACACACTGTAGTCAAATATCTAGGCGTCCATCTTGATCGTCGTTTAACATGGAAATCGCACATAGACGCAAAGTTGATCCAAATGAAACTAAAAGCAGCCCAAATGAATTGGCTTATTGGAAGAAACTCTATACTATGCCTAGACTGTAAACTTCTATTACACAATGCGATCCTAAAACCAATATGGGCCTATGGAATCCAGTTATGGGGCACTGCCTCTGCATTAAATGTAGAAAAAATTCAAAGGCGACAAAACAAAATTCTACGTACTATAACAGCAGCCCCATGGTATATCCGAAATCATCGAATTCACAAAGATCTCGATGTTCTGTTTGTTAAGACAGTATTTTCTAAACACGCGAAAAAATACATTAAAAAACTTGAGTTGCTCCCAAATCCACTTGCGCGCAATATTCTAGAGTATAGTGGCCACACCCGGCTTAGGAGGAGGGATACTCTTTCTATCAGCCGTAAACGAGAGATGCAAAAACAACAAAAATCAACCGTTGAAACTAAAAATTTTGTTTAGCATTGGCTAAACATATATTTATCTTTTTTAGATTTAAGATTTGAACAACTTATTAATGTTTCAATTAAATTGAAGATTCAATAAATAATAAAATTTAAAAAAAAAAAAAAATCCCTGTTCTGAACAATCTGAATATTTCAGTCAACATTATCATCGTGTATAACTATCGCAATAGGTGCCCGACTCAACGCATCCACATGCGCCATCATCTCTCCTTTCCTGTGTCGTATCTCGTAATCATAATTCTCAAGCTCTAATGCCCAGCGCACGATGATTAATGACTTTCCTACCCAATGTGAGTGCCAACGAATTGCAATCAGTTATTATCGTAAATTTAATACCTTCCAGAAACATTCTAAACCGGTTCAACGCGTATAGAATTGCCATAGACTGTAGTTCGAAACTATGGTATTTTGACTCAGATACAGAAGCAGATTTCGAATAACAGGCAAACGGATGAAATTTTCCATCATCCTGCTTCTGCAAAAGTACAGATCCAAAATAGCGCGAGCTGGCATCAGTATGCAATTCAATTTGCGGGAAAGGACTATAAACTGATAAGATAGGGCCATTAACTAACTTATCTCTTATCTCGAAAATCTTTTCCTTTTTAGTAAGATCAGTAAGAGGCCTGGCGATTCTTGAAAAATTTGGAACGAAACGTCGAAAATATGAGAATAGTCCTAGACATTGCTGTAGTTCCTTCGCGTTTAAAGGCATTGGGTATTCTTTTATCGTTCTAATATGATCACCATTTGGCCTAACACCCATTTCATTTACGCGGTACCCCAAATAATCAAGTTCGCATAAAACCACCACATGTTCCTCAAAGGTCTTTGTAGCTATAACAATATCGTCTATATACACTACAATCTTTCCCTTTTCTATAAGACTTCTCAATACCATGCATATAAAGCGTTGAAATACTGCTGGAGTGTTCCTCAAACCAAAAGGCATACAACAATACTCATATTGCCCAAAAGGCGTGATGAAAGCAGTATACTGTATAGAATCCTTATGAACCCGAAGTTGATGGAAAATATCCTCCACAACGCTCCACTAATACAATAGGCGAAGCATACGGAGACTCACTAAGCCTAATAATACCCCGACTCAATAAATTATCCAGTGTCGTTCTAACTTCTATGCGCTCTCGAAAAGATAATCTTCTTGGACTACTGAACACAGGGGTGTCGTTTGACAACCGTATCTGGATAGAATAATCAATTTGACCCCGCACACCTACAACACCGTTCTTTAAATAGTATTCATCTACAACCCTTCGCAAAATATTAGTGTAACAGGTCCCTAAACAAGGGTCAGTATCAATGCAAACCCCATTCTTAATTTCATCAGGACCTTTAGGTTTCAATATTTCCTGATTCTCAACACAAATCTCACCTAGTCCTGAAGTTACAATATCCGAAGTAAACCGTAAATCATCAGAGACACTGGCTTGAAAGTTATTCTCATTCAAAGAGCACTACAAAAATCATTTCCCGATATACATTCAGTCACTTTTCCCCTGCCACATTCGTGATAAATAATTGGAACCTTATCTTCATTTGCCCTTCTATATATTCCAAAAGACATAAGTGCACACAAAGTAGCCTCACTAAGTTTATTTCTATTTTTATTAATATTCAAATTCTAAAGAGTATATTTATATCTTTTAAGTATTTGACAAAGACGTATCTCAAACTTATTTAATAAATCCATACCCACCAAATTTGGTACAACCGCCTCATCATCTTGGAGAACAAGTAAATCATTCATAATTTCCCGACCAACGAATCCCACCATGCACTTAATAAAACCAAAAGTATTTATATTATTCTTTCCCATTCCATAATATGAAGAAACGGTTTTCTCACTGTTGATAGCAAAAGGCACCAAAGATTTCCGCACACAACTAATTGGAGTACCAGTATCAAAAAGAGAAATAATTGATTTTAATTCTGTGCACTTATCCCCATTAATGCAATAAAGAAATCAATACTTACGGTCTGATATGCCTCTAACGGCAATACTGCCCTGTCAGTTTTGTCATTAAGAACAGCTGAGACTGTAATGTTTTTCCTTGGATAATTTTGACGATAATGACCTATTTCGCCGCACAAAAAAAAAGAATTCGGCGGACGAATAGGCGAATAGACGAATGCCCAAATTGTGAACAGTTATAACACCGCACAGAATCCTCAACTACCTTCGCAGTATTCTGTTGAGCAACCATATTATTCCTCAATTTTATAGGATGTTTTAAACCCATACCATTTCTTTGCAATGTTGCTGAGAAGCGCTGACGCGGCTGCTCAAAACACTCCAAGTGACGAATAGGATCATACATAGAGATAGCACCATAAAACATTGTCGCCAAATTTCCTGTTTCAGATATACCATCAGTAATCATATCTACCAGCTCTTGCTCTTCAATGGTAGACTTCTTTGCAATCGTCTGCATCGCTATTACATAACTCAAGCAGTTGGCAAATCTTCAGAATTTCCAACATTGGTTGGAACATAAGCATGTACCACCGGAGCAGTATGAGTTTTCGTCACTATAGACGATTTCACACTACCCTTCCTAACCTAACCTAACATAACAATAGTTTGGGTACTGGGGAACTTAGAGTGCACTGGAAACGATATTGCAGACGAAATTGCCAACGGGGTTACAGAAGTACATATATTGTTAGCAAGTAGCCCTAAGACTTTGAATGAGGCAGTAGAAAAATGCATAGCACTTGAAATATACTTACAAAAAATAAACCGGAAAATTGAAATGGTGAAAACTTCAGGAGAAAAAATATGAACAGTATAGAAGTAGTATCACCACGAGCAATAACACACATTTTAATAGAAACAATAACCATAATGAGTAGGTATACATCATATTATCAAATATTCTCTCACTTATCACTCATTTTCATGAATAAGAATTTAAATTTTTGTTGTGTTTCATTCTATTCGTGTTTGAAGAGACAAAAAGAAAGTGAAAAAGTAATTTACAGTAACCTTGAAACCATTGTTTCCCAGCATCCCAATAAATTTAGCATTGAAAATTATTGAGGGACAATGGAAAATATTCGAAAATACAAAAACAACTAGTTATAGATATTTTAAAGTTTTGCATCATAGACACAAGATATTTCAAATATGATAAATATTTTTATGAACAACGTAAAGGCCTGCCGATGGGTTCTCTCGCATCACCCGTAATTGCAGATATAGTAATGGAAACTTTACTAGATCAAAGTATAGAATTAATGAGCAAGAAACCAAAAATCTTAACTAAATATGTAGACGATATTTTCGTTATTGTAAAAGGGGACGCAGTAGATGATACCTTAAAAGTGCTTAACTCTTTCAATAATCAAATAAAGTTTACGATGGAAGTGGAAGAAAACCACAGATTACCTTATTTGGATTGTGTTGTCATTCGTGAAAATGATAAACTAGAACTTAATTGGTACAAAAAGCCTACAGCACCGGGAAGACTAGTCAACTTTCATTCAAAGCAACCCAGAAAGATTATTATAAACACGGCTACAAACTTCATCAATAGAGTTTTAAATATTAGCCATAAAGATTTTTACGCCGAAAATATACAAATTATTATAGATATATTGAAGAAGAATGGTTTCCCGGCTAAAACAATCAAAGAACTTATACACTATACAAAGTATAAAAAACGAAGCGTAATGACGGAAAATGTTACAGAAAAAAGATACAAGTCTACGATATACATACAAGGCTTATCAGAGAGACTCAAAAAATCAAACATTAATATCAAGACAAATATGAATTAGCATTCAGATCAAGCTATGGGGTGGAGAAACTGTTTAGCAAAACCAAATCAAAAATAAACAGCGACAAATAATTGTAGAAACGTGGGTTGCCAACAGTTATTTTTGACAGTGCTTAACATATAAAAAATGAAATAAATTGAAATGGCAATACTGGTAAATTCGTTTGACAGATTGGTAAGTAAAAAACGCGTTTCCGTAATTCTTAATTATAAAGCATATTTTTCTGAAAGAAAATGGACGACAACGATGCAGCAGTTATTGAATCGCCCCCATCATTTGCCAAAAAAAAAACAAAAGGAAGAAGATGACGCATGACTGGAGCGAAGAAGATATATTGAAATTGATCGGCGAAGTGCATTTGGAATGCATCAAGTGCTGACTACCATAATAAACCCATGCGGGATAATGCATGGACTGAGATTGGCGGTATGCTAAATATTAGAACGGAAGAAGTTTGCACAAAATGCTCGAATTTAAGGATTCAGTACCGGGGCTACCTCAACAAAAAAAACAAAATCTGGACAAGGTGCAGACAATGCACCAAAGTGGAAATATTTCGACTCCATGGCTTTTGTTGGACGTGCGGAGGATAGCCAGCGGCAACCAACAACAACAAATTTATATATTCCATCTGAAAGCGAAGGTAAACTAATGAGAATGTATTCATTAATTGTTAATATTGTTGTTATCGGAAAACCTTTTTCTTACAGAATCAGCCCTATCATCTGCGCCCTCGTCGAACAACACAACGAAAAATGTCATGGCAATATTTTGTGATGTTGTCCAAACTATTAAGGACAGGCGCAAATCATCAAACCCTAATGAGGAATTCGGACGCTACATGGTCAGTGAGCTCAATGCCTTGAATGAAGGCGATGCTGCAAACATAAGAAGAAGTCTTGGAGGTTTTTTGTTTAAAGAATTAAGTGAGCTCAAACAAAAACAAAATGCAGCGACAGAGTTCCAAGATAATTTGAACCAGCTTTTTAATTGAAGTTCAACGATGAATGTGATAATTTTCTTAATATAAATATTGCCAACGAATTTGCTATATTTTTTTTATCAAACATTAATTTTAAGATTGCCAATGAATGTGCCTGATTTTTAGTTTTTTTACCAAACATTAATCTTAAGATTGCCAAAGAATGTGCCTTAATTTTTTAATAATAATAAAAATAGGCTCCATGAAAAATGGCCCCAATGAAAAATGGCCCCAAACTAAAAAATGGCCCCAAACTGAAAAATGAAAAATGGCCCCAAACCAAAAATGAAAAATGGCCCCAAAAATAGGAAAAATGGCCCCAAAAATAATTATTGTTGTTTTCAATGTAAAAAGTTTGGGGCCATTTTTCAGTTTTGGGCCATTTTTCATTGGGGCCATTTTTCCTATTTGAGGAATAATGGCCCCAATGAAAAATGGCCCCAAACTGAAAAATGAAAAATGGCCCCAAACTTTTTACATTGAAAACAACAATAATTATTTTTGGGGCCATTTTTCCTATTTTTGGGGCCATTTTTCATTTTTATTTTTCGAATTTGGGGTGATTTTTCCTAATTTGGGGCCATTTTTCATTTTTGTTTGGGGCCATTTTTCATTTAACGAAAAATGAAAAATGGCCCCAAAATAGTGTAAATGATATAAATACCACAAAAAACTCATTACATCAAATAATGCATTTTAAAAACATGTATTATTATTAAACGGCGACGTTGCTCGAAATTCTATGGAGTAGAGCTACCTTGAGCCCCGTCGAGGGGCCTAGAATGCAAAAACCCGTTAGTAAGCTACTGCCGCTGTGAGCCAACATGAAGAAAAAAGTGGCTGCGCCCAACAATTGCCCAAATAATTTAAGTCCCCAGATTTGCTGCAGTGCATTGGGGTGATACGTCAAAATAAAATTAGGTACATATGTAATGCAATGCAGAAAATCTTTACTAAATATCGCCGTGTCGGGAAATACCATGGTGGAGAAAATCCCTAAGCCCGGCCGGAGGCCGGCTACGCGGAAAAACTTTAGTAATAAAATTCAAATATTTTAAAATATTGGATTATGTATTTTCAAAAAATTGAGTTGCTTACTAAAGATTCCTTGCATAGCCGGCCTACGGCCGGGCTTAGGGATTTTCTCCACCATGGTATTTCCCGACACGGCGATATTTAGTAAAGATTTTCTGCATTGCATTACATACGTACCTAATTTTATTGTGACCTAGCACCCCAATGCAATACAGAAAATCTTTACTAAATATCGCCGTGTCGGGAAATACCATGGTGGAGAAAATCCCTAAGCTCGGCCGGAGGCCGGCTACGCGGAAAAACTTTAGTAATAAAATTCAAATATTTTAAAACATTGGATTATTTTCAAAAAATTGAGTTGCTTACTAAAGATTCCTTGCATAGCCGGCCTACGGCCGGGCTTAGGGATTTTCTCCACCATGGTATTTCCCGACACGGCGATATTTAGTAAAGATTTTCTGCATTGCATTACATACGTACCTAATTTTATTGTGACCTAGCACCCCAATGCAATACAGAAAATCTTTACTAAATATCGCCGTGTCGGGAAATACCATGGTGGAGAAAATCCCTAAGCCCGGCCGGAGGCCGGCTACGCGGAAAAACTTTAGTAATAAAATTCAAATATTTTAAAATATTGGATTATTTGCAAAAAATTGAGTTGCTTACTAAAGATTCCTTGCATAGCCGGCCTACGGCCGGGCTTAGGGATTTTCTCCACCATGGTATTTCCCGACACGGCGATATTTAGTAAAGATTTTCTGCATTGCATTACATACGTAAGTAATTTTATTTTGACGTAGCACCCCAATGCACTGCAGCAAATCTGGGGACTTAAATTATTTGGGCAATTGTTGGGCGCAGCCACTTTATTTCTCCATGTTGGCTCACATCGCCCACAGCTTACTAACGGCTTTTTGCATTCTAGGCTCCTCGGCGGGGCTCAAGGTAACTCTACTCCATATAATTTCGAGCAACGTCGCCGTTTAATAATAATACATGTTTTGAAAACGCATTATTTGATGTTAAAGAGTTTTTTGTGGTATTTATATCATTCACACTATTTTGGGGCCATTTTTCATTTTTGGTTTGGGGCCATTTTTCATTTTTCGTGAAATGAAAAATGGCCCCAAACCAAAAATGAAAAATGGCCCCAAACCAAAAATGAAAAATGGCCCCAAACTTTTGTATTAAAAACAACTACACAAACTTTGGGGCCATTTTTCCTATTTTTTGGGGCCATTTTTCATATTTTATTTTTAAGTTTGGGGCCATTTTGCCTAAAGTTTGGGGCCATTTTTCATTTTCGAGTTTGGGGCCATTTTTCAATTAACGAAAAATGAAAAATGGCCCCAAACTCGAAAATGAAAAATGGCCCCAAACTTTAGGAAAAATGGCCCCAAACTTAAAAATAAAAAATGAAAAATGGCCCCAAAAAATAGGAAAAATGGCCCCAAATTTCGTGTTGTTGTTTTCAATACAAAAGTTTGGGGCCATTTTTCATTTTTGGTTTTGGGCCATTTTTCATGGAGCCATAAAAATATATGTACTTCAAATTGACAAATATTATTTTAAAAATAGACAGCAATTCAGTTATATTTGTTGATATTGAAAAGGTATTTCTCCTTCATTTATGAAGTACTGGCTGAATTCATTCTTAATTTCGTCTATTGTTTCGCTGTTGTAAGAACGTTGTCTTGTGAGAGGATGTAGAGATGAGTCAATTGCATCATTCCGCCATTCTCCTAGAGTAATGCTACCATCTGCATTATCACGATCAACCAATGAAGACGTCAAGTAAGTTCTTGCGTTCCTCATCATTAAAAAATTGTGTAATGCACAACAAGCAGTGGTTATTTTTATTGCTTTTTCGGGATTAAGCTGTATTGGGCTGCGGAGAATGTGAAATCGTGCTGACAATATGCCAAATGCATTCTCTACAACGCGTCGTGCTCTCGATAGGCGATAATTAAAGATGCGTTAAATACCATCAAGCCTGTTCTTATTGAAGGGTTTCAAAAGATTTGTGCTTGCAGAAAATGCATCATCAGCCACTAGGACAAACGGCATGCATTTTGACCTTTCGGGCAATGGCACAGGTTGAGGAAGATGGAGAAATTTGTTTTGTAGCGCATCATAAAATGCAGTTCTCCGGAAAACGCCCCCATCAGAAACTCGACCATTTGTTTCTACGTCTATGTAAATAAATTTATATGACGCATCGGCAATGCCCATGAGCACAATACTATGAGTGCCTGCCAAATAGAAAAAAAGAAGTTTAATTAATTTGTCAATTATTTTTGTATAAATTTTGCATAACCTTTACAATTCTAAAATACGCTTCCTGAATTCTTAGGAGCCACCATCACCACGTGCTTGCCATCTACGGCACCAAGGCAGTTTGGAAAATTCCATTTTTCCAGAAACTCATCTGCAACGCTTTTCCACTCCTCTTCGTTCGACGGAACCTTTTAATTAAAAAAAAAAAACGTAATTGAAACATTGCAACTAAAAATACTGTTACCTTCATAAAGTCTGTTTTTAAAACATTGTAAATAGCATCGCACACTTCTGGCACAATACCCGATATCGTGCATGGGGGAATCCTAAAAACATATTGCAGCGATGAGAAACTTTCGCCAGTCGCCAAATACCTCAAAGTCAGAGCTAATCTTTCAGACGCAGCTATTGGTTCCCGCAAATGTGTGGTTTTCTTTGTTATAATCGGCGCCTCTAGATTCAGCTTTATGTGAAAAACATGAACATATATTTAATGTTAATAAGATGAATATTGTAATCAAATTACCAAGTAATCGAAGTCATTTGAAACCATGCGCACGAAGTTTTTATGCAGCGAAGGTTCTTCAGAACGCAATTCATTCAGAAGTTTTTGGCAACTTCCTTCCATTTTACGGCGCTGCACCCAAGCTCGAACCCACATTCTTCTGGATCTTCTTTTTTTCTTTTTGCTGGGTTTCTGAAACTGATATAGCTCCAGCAGTTATTAATAATAAATCTCCAATATCACTGTCACTAAACATTTTAACTTTTCACATTGCTTCACAAACACAATTTGATACTGTTTGACAGATGGATTTCATAAACATAACATGTTTGACAGATGTTTGTCATACACACCGGACAAATCAAATTATTAGTAAAGTGTAAAGGGCTACACAAATATTTGTACCAAACATGGCTGACACAAAATTTTCTGTTATTTGCGCAAATAAAATTCAAACAAATATTAGTGAAATCTAAACCCATGCCAAAACATTTGTCACAAACCATACTATTAGCCCAAACAATTATTTGTTGTGTTTGGACGAATATTAGCATATACCCCGTTTTTACGCATTTCTTATTTGCAAATAAAACTATTTGCAAAAACTTAACTCACTGTTTATACGCAAATAGCATTCAGAAATATTGTTATATACATATTTTGTAATGACACGCAGTAAATATATAGTCATCTGGTAGCATCACACATCTTATTTGCAAATAGCTTGTTATTTGCAAATAGTTTTCGAAACATTTTAAGTTACAATAAAAAAGTAATACGGCAACGCTTTCCACTCTTATTTGCAAATAAGAAGTGCGTATAAACGGGGTAATAGTCTAAACGCACCTTAACATTATTCTTCTCCACTCATTACTTGTACTCTGAAGACTTTTTTCTCTTTGTATTGATCGCAGTTGTTGTATTCGCATTCGCATTAGTATTAGTGCAAGAGTAATTATTGAGAGTGAGTGACAGAATTACTCACCAAACAAAAAAGTCAAACGTTTGATATTATTTAATTATATTATTTGGCTAAAGGAAAAAAAGTGATGCAGTTTTTAGAAATAGTAATTGTAGAAAATATATAATATGCAAGAACAATGCAAAAAAATTATACCAATTTAGGACACCTACACTATATTTATTAAATGATTTGTAACATAAGAAGCATTGCATATTGCTAAAAGCATTTACATTATTTTAATATTTAATAAATAAATTAATATTTACATATTAATTTTTTTTTTTTTTTGGAAATTTGATGTAAAACTCGTCTGTTTGCTGGGACAGTGTTATTGAAAAACACACGTAAATAAAACAAAAAATGTATAAGCACCCGTCGATGTTTATTCGTCGCTTGATCATTGACGGCTAAATTGAACAGCATAAGAAAGTGCGTAAAGAATACGTGTGATTTGAGTTTGCTCATTTATTGTAGACACAACATAATTGTAACCAAGGCGTATCTAACAGGTGAGCTTACTAGCACAGCTGGCTGAGCTCGCTTTATAGCAAATTTTCATAAAAACTAATATAGTTTGAAGAGAGTACATATATAATGGCACTCATACGTAAGAAAATGCTTTAAATTTGTTTGTGTATTTTGATCTAAAGCGAGTACTTTACACTAACAAAATACATGTTTTTTTTTGGATTATTGTAGTTGTTGTCGAACTGCGCGTACCTGTTAGTTTTACCATGATTGTAACTCTATCCTAAGGACTTTTTAGTTCTCTAGAACTTAAACACATATCAGTTGTGTTTGTAAAAGCATACGTATATACAAGTGATTTAAATAAAGTGAGTCTAGTTCTGCCAATCAGAACGCGAAGGTGTATTTTTTAACTTTTTAGTGCGATAATAGTATAATAATTTCGTGGTTGTGCACATAGTTACTGCAAAATATAAATAAATTTGTATTATTTGTATCATGGAAAGTAGAAGTCAAAATTATATTTGCCCAATATTCGATAATGTGGAAGATATTACGGGCACCGTATTGCCGACCTACGAAGACATCATGAAATGTTATGAGTGGAATAGAGTACAGCTTAAATTAAAAAGGAATACTTTCAAATCAATCGAGAAAGGGCTTAAACAAGCAAAATTGAATCAAGAAAAATTTTGATTTGAGATCAAGAGATTTATGGCCAAAAAATTAGTAAATTACTTTTAAAGCGAAATGTTCTTCTCTGTATCAACTTATTGCAAAAATGTATTAATTTTTAATAAAAAAGTAATATAATATTTAAAATATTGAAGTTTAAAAGAAAAGTGGTTTTTATGAAAATTGCAGAAAGATATCACTTAATTGAATATTTTTTTTTTGTTCAAGTATTACCGTTTTAAGTCTAACTTTTTTCCCCATACATATGCGACCCATATGTTCATTGACTAAAACTCTATTTCGAATAAAAATCAGAACACCAAACAAACTGTTGCTTTGTTCATAGTATGAGTGATAACATTTTGTTTCACTTCGTTAACACAAAGAGTTTGTTCATTGAAACGATTTTTATTTGAAGTTATCGCTCTCATCTCACACTTTCTTATTAATACGCAATAGCAATGTTGCCAATTTGGTGAAATTATGTAATCTTTTGCATGCGCTGCCCATGTGTAATTACTTGCATATGTAATTTCAAGTTTTAGCTTTCACACGCATGTACGTATGTATGTACTTATATACTATTCATATTACGAGCACAAGTAGTAAATCAAATTCAATATGTATTTTAGTTTGTTATTTGCATTTCTAAATAACATAATCCTTCAATAAACGTTAATAAATAAAATAAATCATTAATGATTAAACTGTAAATTTTTTAGAGTTTTTTGCCTTCTTTTTTTTTGCGATTTAGTCATTGTGTATGTTTGAAGTATTTCTTAAATGATTTTCCTTTTTCCTACAACTGGCAACACTGATCTTTGAGAGCATACTGTTTTTGCATGAACATTATTGATATTTATTCAAGCCATGTTCGGTTTCACATTTTTAAATTTTCTTTCGCTCTTGTATAAGTGAACACACAAACTTCATTACATATATATATATGTGTGTGTGTGTGTGTACACAAAAATAAAGTATAATTTTCATAAGGAAATAGTTCGAAGAGTTTTTATTGCGAATAGCATTATACCGGCCATAGCCAAAAAGTATATAAAGGTTTTAAACCAAGTCAAATTAAAAATGTGGAGTTAGAAAGAAGAAACTTTGATTGTGGTTGTGAGTCTAAAATTTTATCGTTTGAACAATTTGGCAATCTTCCATGTATCAGTTTCAATGGCGTGAGGTGGTACCTACATGCGGTGTATCACTATATGCGAAGCAAAAGTATGGGATCCATTGGTCCCACTCATCTGTAGTGTACACATGTCATACAACATGTACAGTAGGTACATACCAACTTCAACTGTGTAGCGCAACAAACGATTATGTTACACATGTTGAAGTGTGATTTGGAACAAATATTGAGTTACAGAAATTACTGTGTGCAAGATGATTTACAAATCACTCAATTCTAGATTATCATATAGATTGTCATAAGTAGTATTTAAGCTAGAATATTTTGTAACTAAAATCAGACTTAAACTATCAACATAATTCGGCACTTGCTTGCCTTTGTTTTTATTTGAGTTTAAAAAATATTCTGGCAGTTCTTTTGAACGCCTAATTACTAACTGGAACCCTTCCAGCTGTTTAAATTAAATCAAGGGCTATAGGAAAACAAAATTTAAACATCCTTTCACTCTCCACATGGCGATCCTGCTATAACATTCGATAAACATATTACACCACACATCGTTTTTCAAAAATTTAATAAAAATTTATTTAGCACCCATATTAAAGCCTCCGTAGAGAGCCTAATACAAGGAGTAAATACTTTTAATCTCAACATGTCCTGTATGATGCAAGAAATGTTGAAAATGCAATCTACCTTGTAGCAGGCTGTATTAAGCAAGCTCTGAACTTAAAAATCTGTTTTTGGAACCCAAACGGCATCTGCCAACATAAAAAAGAAATAGAATATTTCCTTTTGGATAAACAAATCGATTTTATGCTTATCTCAGAAATTCAATTGTCGTCTCGAAGCTATTTTAGAATTAATGGATATAATTTCTACGATACCAAGGATCCTCGAGGTAGGGCTTGTGGTGGCTCGGGAATTTTAATAAAAACGAGAATAAAATACTACCTGTTAAATGATCTTTGTGAAGAATATATTCAAGCAACAAATATCTGTAATAAAATTTTTTATCAAAAACTTGTGATCTCATCTGTTTATTCCCCATTCAGGTTTTCAATTACAGGGAGTCAATATACTGCAGTTTACACAACACTGGGGTCCCGGTTTCTAGCAACTGGCGACTACAATGAAAAAAACACACATTCTGGGGTTCAAGATTAATCACTCCTAAGGGTCGTATGTTGTTTGACACAATTTTTAGAATGGGTTTGAATGTAGTTTCAAGTGGTCAGCCAACATATTGGCCAACAGATCGACAAGAAATATCTGATGTTATTGACTTTGGAATAGTGAAAGGTGTGCCCAGCGAAGTGACTGATGCTGAATCATCTTTGGATTTATCTGCAGACCATTAGCCTATTATTGTCACTGTATACTCACATACAACTTCAACACCTACATGTGATTTACCGATGTCATCTGCACGTATTAACTGGTTGAAATACAAAAAATACTTGAGGGCTCATTGCTCGGAAAATATGGCGTTAAGATCATCTTCTGACATAGAGTGCGTTCAGCAGACACAGTTTGCTACACAACTGTTAATCAACAATCTGCTGAACGCTTTGATTACTGAGCGATGAGCGAACATATTGGGTGAGCACTCACTGTTTTTGGTAGCAAGGAAAAAGTGCGATACATTTAATCATATTACGATATTTCAGTTCAGTTTGACTTTTGAATCAAATTTCATAATATATATTTAAATTTTAACTCATTTAAATTCACAAATAAATATTATGAATTTTTTTTCATAATAAATTCAATAATTTTTATTGTAAAAGCAATTTTTTTTAAATTTTTGAAAAAAAAAGTGAGCAGACCGTTCAGAAAAATTAATCAAATCAAAAGCTGCTACAACTAAACTATTTAGTAGCGGGTTTTTCTGCTGAAAGCGCCAATAGATGATTCTATTATGTAGTTTAAAGCAAACAATAAACAAGCTGCTCTTAATGCTAGTTTATATCAAACAAATCAACAATATTTTTCTGTAGATATAGAAAGGCTATTATCTGAAAAAAGAAAAGCACAACGAGAGTGGTAACTAAGTGGTAATTAAGGCTGAAGGAATATACTAAACGGCTTAGAAAATTTTTACAAACACAAAAAATAGCTTCCCTCCAAAAATTTCTTCAAGAACTTGATGGAACACCTCAAACAGATTATTCGCTATGGAGTGCAGCCAGAGGACTTAAAAGGCCAGTTATATGCAAACCTCCATTGCGAGCTTCGAATGGTGTCTGCGCAAGAACTGATGCTAAAAAAGGTGCTCTTTTTGTTAAACACTTAGAAAATGTAATTTCTCCTAATATTTCTGCTGATATGGTTGAACTGCCACCAACCAGTCGTCTCTTTACCAGAAATACCGCTAAGATTTAATATTGTGTAGATTGAAAGGGCTATTACTAGTCTTAACACCAAAAAAGCCCCAGGTGTCGATAAACAAAATGCTTCAGGAACCGCCTTATTTGCAAAAAGAATAATACTATTGACTTTTAATAGTATTCTACACCTAGAACACTATCCAACAGAATGGAAGGTTTCGATGATTTCTATGACCCCTAAAGTGACCAGCAATATATGTTTTCCAGATCATCAATTCGCTTTCGGTTTTAGCAGAAAACATAACACTATCGAACAAACTCACAGAATTGAGAATGTAGTTAGAAATACTTCTGAAAACAAGAAATATTGCTATGCGCACTTTACTGATGTTTGACATGCTTTCGATAAAGTATGGCACAAAGAACTAATACACAAATTAATGCAAAATCTACCCGCGAACATCGGCAGATTTTTAAACAACTATTTAAAGGAACGAAAATTTGTAGTTTGGGAAGCCGGAGTCCCTCAATGTTGCATCTTCGGTCCTTTACTGTATTTAATATATGCCGCTAACTTACCGTTAAGCAGTAACATTCATACATCAACATTCGGAATCTACAAGGGTACATTCAAAACTGGGAACATGGCTAAAACAATAACGGATAAAAGTTAATGAGCAGAAATGTGTACACTTCAATTTTACGTTGCGTAGGGAAACATGCCTGCGTATACAAATCAATACCGATACTATACCACAACACATTGAAGTCAAAAATCTAGGCGTTTATCTTGATCGTCGCTTTACATGGACGCAAAGTTGACCCAAATGAAGTTCAAAGCAGCCCAAATGCGATCCTGAAACCAATGTGGTTTTATGGAATCCAGTTATGGGGCACTGCCTCACCGTCGAATGTAGAAAAAATGAAAAGGCGACAATACAAAATTCTACGTACAAATTTTGTTTAGCATTGGCTTAACTTATATTTAACATTTTTGATTTAAGATTTGAATAACTTATTGATGTTTCAATTTTTAAATGAAGAGGGTTGTGTTGGCTGAAGTGGTTAGCGCGTTGACTTGGGGCCTGGGTTCAAACCCTGGCCAGAGCAAGTCAATTAACATAATTAATTTGTCTAATGTACATTAGTAAGACATTGTATTGTTTGTTGTCGGACTATTTAAGTGATGAAGGCATAGCACTGTTCACTAAAAAACTGTTCTGACAGCGATTGATGCTATCCAAGCTAATGTACACAACATTGTCCTCCTTCGTCGGTTAGCAGAAATATCGACGAAGTAAAACAATTAAAAAAATGCCTTCTAATGCAGCTTAAGAAACTTAATTCGTCTACTTAACGCCGGAGGCGCCTCAATGCTGCAATAAAAATTAACATAACGCGCAAAGCATAGTTGTAAAAGAATTAAGCCTTCTAAATTTTCCACATCTATCTTCTCTACCCTATCCCTCTCTCTGAGTTCTGGCACAATGCACTGCATACGTAGGCGTTATCCCCTGATTGCTGGTCCTAATTAAAAAAAAAAAAGTAGTTCATGAAGAAGTTACATTTTTCACTTATACAAGAGCAGCTTGCTGATTGACTTATGATAGCAACGTTAAGAACTTCTGTGAAATCGAGCATTATTAGTATGAAGAGCAAAAAAAACAAGAAACGAAAGATATGCGGTATTTTTCCATCATGTAAACGACGAATAACCAAATCATCCTGTTCTAAATGCAATTAAAGCCTGTGCACAAAATAGAACTTTGTGCCTCTTGTGCAAATTGAAGACTGACACATTTAGAATTTTGTACCTGCATTATCTGATATATTAGTTTTAAGATATAAATGCATTTAATGAATTATTTTTTTTAGCTTTTTAATTTTTTCAATTTTGTCAAGACATGTTTTGTAGAACAAGCCAAGTGAAGTAGTGTTCTGAAATTTTAATTTATTATTAAATAACATATAAAATAATATATTTTTTTATTTTAGTTTGCTAAAACACAAAGCAACTAACAAAAAAAAAAGAGTTTTTAAATTTTTGTATGATTTAGACATTTTTAATGCACTTTTTAATAAAACTGTCGTCGATACGACGAAGTATGACCTTTCCGCAAAAAAATATGTATGACTTTCTAGGGTTAAGAAAACATTGGCAGCTTTAAGAGTATATATTGAAGGTGGCATCATTTCTATACAATAATTAAAAAAACAACTAAAACAAATTCACGTTGTTTTTGTAAATATTGTAGAACCAGCTATTTCGTAGCGCACACTTTTGATTTTATTAATATTATCCGTGTAAACATAAAAAATTCCTGCAACAGACTTTTCTTCTCTCTTCTTATACACAAAGAGAATTTCATAATATTTTGATTCTACAACGGGTTAATACTTTGTATTACCATGTAAACTCACCTTAAGACCCAAATTCACAGCCATTAGTTACCTAATAGCAATAGTTTAAGCAATATTTGATTCACTGCTTCTAGTTTACTATAGGTAAAAAGCCATTGGTTAACTAATAGTTAAACAACAGCTGATTCGTTGAAAATAATTATTAGTAATTTTTATTTGTGAAAAATTTTAGATATGGCATGTTAAATTGAAAACGTCGAGTTCGATATTGAAAGTGACGCTAATATTGATAATATATAAAACATTGGCAGTTCGTTGCGATACAATTTCTTTATTATAAAATTCACTTATACGCTGCCAAGTATCTTTTTATGTTTAGCTGTAACACAATCAGTTTTTTATTTTCTGACGTTTTTTGGTTTTCCAGAACCAATTTCAGCAGCAATTCAATATCTTGCTCTGTAAGGTTAGATGAGCGTGTGCTTGTTTTATCTATTTTTAAAAAATAATATATCAAAACTAATTAAAAACTAGTGATGTTACGAATACTCGTATTCGTATTCGACTATTCGCCTGTTTTAAGATATTCGTGTTCGTATTCGCCAAATTCAAGCGAATATTTTTCGAATAATTTTCCCATACATTTTCCAAAAAAATATCATACAAAAGTTTAAAAAAAGTACATAAAATGTAAAAAAATATATTAATTTTTATTAAAAAAAACCCATTGTATTTCACGCAAAGTAATAACCTTCTTAAAAAACAAACAAAAATATATATGTATTTTGCAACTAGTATTCAAAAATTAAAGTTTTATATCATGTTAAATTAGTAATCAAACCTCAGTAGAGGAATGTTGAATTTCAAAAATAGATTTTTTGAAGCCTTTTCTCCATCAAGCCTATTAAGATGCGGTGTATAAATAAGCCCCGCACCACTAAACATTCGCTCGCTTGGAACACTCGTTGGTGGTGTCACTAAATATTGCCTGACTATAGGTAAAAGAAGCTCGTATTTTTCCTTATTTACTTTCTACCATATCAGTGGGTTAACGTCATTTGCCGCCCGTTTTTCCGATATATATTCCGCGATAGTTTTTCTAAGTAAATGATGAATGGAATCTGGGAAACTAAGTTGAGAAATTTCATCTCCATTTTCACAGTCACTGTCACTTGTATCCATGAGTAAAGTCCTCATGTCTCTCATTTATAGTTACTAACGCAAAGGCAGGGATTTTTTCCAATTAAATTTGAAATATAAACCTCAAAAGAAATATTCGTATTCGTATTCGGCGAATACTGTTTTAAATATTCGTATTCGTATTCGCGAATACTAAAAATTGATATTCGTAACATCACTAACAAAAACCATATGCTATAACAGAATTGCCAATACTGAAAGTTTGATACGGTTACCATTTGTTGTTCATACTAAGAGTGTTAGTTAAATAAGCACTGAATATGAAGTACTAGTTAAACAATAGTTATCACTTTAGTTTACTAATAGTTAAGTAATTACTGTGAATTTAGCCCTAAGACGTGCATTATAAAATATAAAGCTGTTTAAAGATTCATCCAAATCAGGAAGTTTCAGATTTATTACAATGTATTTGCCAAAAGTCCCTACCTAAGGGTAAAAAGGTTAGGATGGAAAGCAACAAGACATGTAACAGTGTTATTCAGAAAAACTTAAAGGAGGTTTACCATCCACTACGAAGCAAAATTTCTTAAAAGTATTATTCACAAATGATTATTAGTTTAATTTGCGGAATTTAATGCCGTATTATATGTTGAAATTTGAAAGTACGTAGACCCTAGTTTAAACCTAAATTAAAGTAAAATTAAATTTCTATGCTGGCTATTAATTTGCTTACATGTACAAATTTATATAAGAACTTGTGAAAAAAATAATAAAATTTTGTGCTTTATTGTGTAAAATATGGTAATATTAAATTTGTTATCTTCCTTTACTTCTATTTTTAACTAAAATGGATCAATTTGGTTTTGTTGAAATGTTATGCATCAAAATATTGATGTGAAAAAACACATAAAAAATAAAATGAAGGTTACGAAGTTCTTCTCTTCTGTTTAGTTTTTCTTAGCGCGTGCCAATTCATGTACATACATATACATATGTATACGCTTATTTTTGAAAAAAAAAATAATTGCAAATTATTCAAAATTTCAAGTTTATGAAAGCTATTAAAGCTTTTTGTTAATGTTTGTTAAAGCTGAAGGTGACAGAAATGAATATATTGAAATGGTACAAATTTATTTCAGTTTACTTTAAATTGCACTGCTTGCGTTTTCCGAATAATACAGCTATGTTGCTATTAAAAAAAACGATATTTTTGAATATTGTCTGAATGAGCGCTCAAAGAACACAAAGTATGATTAATGTGCTTCTGATGTTCATGTTGATTAGTGAAAGTTATTTAATGAAATGGGAAAAATGGAATAGCAAAGAAGAAAATTTGCAAAATAAAAAAAATAATAGTTATATACATGGGTCATTCCACCGTTTCGGGTGTTACATTTGTAGGCATCAAGTAGTCTTTTATTAGATGTTGTATAAGGCAACTAGATTATAACAACTATTGGATCGTCTACTATATAGGTAATAGTTTCTTTTCCTTGACTCACATTAATAAAATTTGTGAGCAATAATGAGAAAATTACCAATAAGTAGCTGTTTCGGGTGTTACTGAATTTGGCGCTGCTTTCTGGCAATAAGATTCAAAATACAGAATTCAGCGAATTTGCTTATGTTACCTTCAGTTTAATTTCAGCAAGTCAAAATAGTTATAATAGCCCACCTAAACGCTAAAGGAATAGTCAGTATCTCTTTTCCTTCAATTTTTATGAATAAAATGACCTGTTTCGGGTGTTACATGTGATTTGTTTCGGGTGTTACGAGTACGAAATTAAAACACATTTACTAGAAATAATGGGTTATTTTAATGAGATTTAATACGTTTTTAGTGAAAATATTACAGAATTTTATGAACAACTTCAAAATAGTTTATCTTTTATTTTCGGTATAACCTGAATTAAAAAACGACGATCTCCCAATATTAATATCAGGGTTGATGTCTTTGAAATATTCAAAAGCTTCGCGAATAGTCATGACCATTGTACGTTTCTGCTTCTTAACCTTTACACCAGTGTCGAGATCTCTAACGATTTTGAAATCTTTCATTCCAGGTGCTTGGCGACTAACATCATCTCTGTAAAAGAAATCCTTCGCAGCTTTCTGGGCTTCCATTGTAAGTCTTGGGCCTTTGTTTTTGAAATATTCTGTGGATTTTATATTATAATCCTGTCCTAACACGTCAGTTATTACTTTTTTGATAACTGCAGCCCAATTTAAAGGCGTTTCTGGGAGAGAATTCTTGCCTTTTTTCACAGCTTTTGCAAAGGTGTTTAAACATTTGTAAGATCCCATTGGAAAATCACAAACAGCTTTCTTTTTGTTGAGTTTCTTCTTTTCTCTACACGCTCGCACTTTGTCGCGCACCTTTAGACGATGTTCCAATTTAAGAGCTTCTGTACAAGTATCTTCTTTCTTCTTTTTCCTTCTAACAGATTCTCTTTCCTTTTCTTTGCGCAAATGTTCAGCATATTTCACAGGATCAGCGTTGTCAACTTGGTGCGTTTCGCACCTTTTTTGGTGCTTTTCTAAATGTTTTGTGCGAAAAATATCTGAGTTGGTGCGTGGTGCGCTTTTTTTTTAATTTTGGGTGGCTCCAAAGCATATTAAACACAAAAGAATTTTGTACAAAAAATACAACTGTTTCAATACCATTTCATTCAATTGTGTACAATTTTTACATTCAATTTTACAGATAATTATAAGAGCAACCATTAATGATGTTTAAGAGGTACCAAAACACATTCACAAAAACCGTTAAAACGTCTTGTTGTTATAGATAATTTGTAACATTTCATTATAAGAAATTTGTTGTCCCTTTTAGATTTTCAGAGTACATAATTGTTTGTTGTCGTAAAAGTTGCTGTCAAGTCTGTTAAAGAGCTTAGCAAAAACAAAGTATTCTGGAGATTAGCGATCATTGTTCGATTTTTATAAAATGCATAAAAAATGCGTTTATATAAATTGTTGTAACACTCAAATTAATAAAATTTCTATTTACTAAAAGTTAAAAGGTTAAAGTTAGTATCAATAATGGAGTCTAAAAAAGGAGATCATAAGCGAAATACAAAAAGATTTGGGAATCACCATGTGAGTTTAAGCAATGGATTCGGCCTTGAACAAATAATAATACAAGAGCAAGATGATATTACAAATGCGATATCACGCCTACATAAATATCCAACCTTGTTCGGCATTCTGGTACACGGAAACACATTGCAGCTTTAAGCCAAATTAGCTACAAACGACATCACGAAAGAACATTGTACAAAATGTTTTATCCCATTACAAATATAATATCATGCCATTAGCAGTACAATTTGAATTCGATGTCGAAATATTATCTAGAATTGAAAAAGTGTGGAGAATGATTCACTTCATGCAATGGCACAATATTGATTCAACATTAGAATTTTGGACTAAAGTTAAATGTTGTAAAGACGCAAAATTAATTAAATAAAAAAAAAATTCTGAACTTGGTGCGTTTTTTGTTGAATGGCGCGTTTTTTTCTCCATTTTGGTGCCTTTTGAAATTTCAAAGTTGACAACGCTGCACAGGATCCTTCTTTCTTTTTTCTCTCAGCTTAGCTAGCCGTTCTTTTGTTGTCGAAGGCATGGTAATTTATCTAAGTATTTCATAAAGTATCAACATCATAATTATACTCGCATGCATTATAAAACAGATGCTGCAGCACCAATTAACTACGTAAAATTAGTATAAGTTTGTCTTTACAAGAATGTAACACCCGAAACGTTTCAAACGTTAAAACACACAACTGAACACAAACTTTATTAATTATTGATAGACATTTGATTAGCTTAGCACCATAACCTTACTTTGGCAAAATATGTTTAGCCAAAAATAATTAGGCGAAAAATTAAACAACTAATTACCTTTTTTTCGTTTCGGGTGTTACTTTGATACAACGGTTTCAAATACTCTTAAAAAAAACAGCTTTGTGCAAGCTTTTTAATATTTATTAACAAGATTTGTGTAATTTCAGTATCTAACCACAATTATAAAGGAAAATTAGTGACATATTACAGGTTGGTTTCTTTTTATTCATTGTTTCCAAATATTGGTTTATAAATTACTTGCATGGCCTATATTTTTAACGTTACTTTTGAGTAATGTAAAACGTAAAAAAATTTAGTTTAAAAAAAAAATCCCGGCATGAAGGGTGGGAATGTTTTTTATGTAATTAGAATAAAGTTGACTTTTAAATCTTATTTTTTTTTTCTGAGCCCTTGGTCACTTTTATTATGGATTAACCCACATATGAATATTTTCAAATTAAGGAAGCAGATTAAAAACCTACTTCTTTGTTTGTCGTACATCTAGACGCTCGAATTTGGAGTAAGTTAGAATATGGTAAAAGAAGAGCAACAACAGAGTTTTCAACCGGAACAGCTGGGAAAACTGTTTTTTATTAGATCGAGCTCAACTCGGAGCTTTAATTATATATATATATAATTTTGTTTAATTTTTCTTTTTTTCTACGAAATACTATTATGGCGCATATTCACAAATCATAACCAAAGTTGGAACTAATAAAACAGTAACTAAAAAGTAGTTAATAGACTATACAACTCATAACTAGCGTAGCAACTGCTCTCATATGGTAAAAGAAATGTAACCCTGCATATTGGCAAATAGAGAAAACAAAATATCGATAATATTTTGAACGATTACAGAAAATTATTAATTAAAAAGATTATAAAGCTATTTAAAACATTTTTTGTTCTTTAATTTTGTTCATATAATTTCTAAAGAAGGAATTTTTTGTTTAAAGTTTTTATATACATAAGTCATTTAAAATAACGGCGTGTAAAAATAAAATTATTCAACAGAATTTTGTTGACCAAAAACACATCTCCAGTTAATTTTATTTTTTGTATTGATGTTTTTTAGACGCAATAAAAATGGACGCAGTCAGCAATCATCACTCTTCTTTCAATGTATTAGTTATTTGGCATTTAGTGACAGCTGGGGGTAGATTCTGGTTCTGCGATAACGTGAAATGTAAACATTTTTCTCGTTTACATTTTGTTTCTGATTCCCGTTCTGTGAAGAAATTAAACCAAATTAAAATCTTTTCACAATGAGAGAAACAAATGGAATGAAACAATTTTTTTCTCAGTTTCGCAGCATAACTGATTCTCGTTTTATGTAACTGCGAAAGCAAATGTCAAAACATTTTCATATGACGCGTTTTTTTCACTTAAAAATTGTGAGCGAAAATGGAAAAAGCAGCAAAAGGCATGCGCACAAGCATAAATCGAAAATAATTTTTATTAATTTTTAGAACATAAATGTCGATATTGCAAACGATAAATATGTAAGTATGTACATATGTAAGTATGTACATATGTATAGAGTTCAAAAATAAAAAAAATCATTTGAATAATTGATTTATGTATACATGCGTATGTACATACATACATACATATGTACATATATGTATTTGTTACTGCATTTAAAAAAAATAATGCATACATTTTCAACTTTTATACATTTATCCCAATGTACAACGTAATTTATTTTTTTTTTTTGACAATTGTGGAGACCCAAGCAGAGAGAAAGTTGGTGTCGGCTTAAAAAAAATAAACTAAGAGGCGGCTTAAACTTATTAAAAAAATACATAAAGCGATAGAAAATCGAAAAGTAAAAAAAACTTATTTTGCAGTAAATCTCGAAAACGCATAAAATTGAATATCTAGCACATTTAAATAAACTCAGGCCAAAACTAGAAAGCAATTAGCATATGTTATGGAAAATGTATCAATAAATAGAAATAATTAAAAAAAAAATTGTATTCGACTTTGTGCTATTTTTTCTGCTAATGATTTTTCCGATTTTACTATCGATTGAATGTTTGTACTTAAGTAGGAAAATTTTACCTAATTATAACTATTCAGGCAATTTGTTGTTATTACTTTATTTAAATTACTACCTGCAACCGCGGGTCTTGTGCAATTTTGTCAAAAAACAAAAAAATATATGCCTTTGACACTGTTTATACATAAAAATACCAGAGCATAAAATTAACAAGTATGCGTGTGCTGCCATCTTTTTACTCATTACACTTCGATACACAACAAGTGACATTTTATTTGTCAATCACAATTGGATACTATCAAAGTAATATATCACAAGATTATGGTTTTCATCAATCAGAGCCGACAACGTATACGTGTACCCGAAAAAGCACGACTGCACGCACACACTTAGAACGTTGATGTGTTTTTTATCGTCTCCAGAGAGCACAAGAGAAAGGTTAAATAAATCATTTTTAAAACATCTAGAATTAATCCCGTTTAAAAATTTGTTGCTCTTTGCAACATGCATACATACGAGTATGTAATTTGAAATCATATCATTTTATTAAAAAAAATAAAAAGTAAATAAATAGAATTAAACTAAAGGAACGGTCAAAACTGTATTTTAAATATTATCGATACCGATATTTATACCTATCTATATTTTCGATATTTTTAAACTATCGACTTTTATTTTCAGAGTTTTTACCATTTGAAATTATAGTATAAAAGTGTGATTATACACTATTTTTTTATTATATTTTTTTGACAATAAGACATTAAATAATATCTCCGATTATATATACAAATATATATATATATATATATATATATATATATTTATTTCTTATTCAACTTGTAGGATTAACTCAGTATCTGTAATGATAGACTATTAATAAAATTGCCTACTTATGTATGTAATTCATACAATTTCTTCACCACCGCTAATTTGTGTATTTAATATTTTCTAATTTTTATTCAATTTTCTATAACATAAGCTATGTACATATATTATGTAATATATGTTGAAAAATCAACTTCAAAATTTCAATGAAGAATATATTCATGTTGTAAAAGCCACAAAAGCAAATAAATATTTGCATGCGGCCTTGCACCGCATCCAAGTAGTTCAACTTCGTTCTCTGTGTGTGACATTTCAAGTTGAATAACATGGATATAAAGTTACACTGCAACAGATGGAATGAAACACTTTTTCATAATATAAACGGGAATCGCATTTTGTGCAACTGCGAAAAGATATTGCGTAAAGTTATAATGAAAACGAAAATGAAAAATTTTTTTACATTTCACGTTATCGCAGAACCAGAATCTACCCCCTGTACCCATAATTAAGAGGAATCTTCTCTTGCTGAAAGTAACCCACTGTGAATAACTTAAATTGACACTTAAAATCGTTACCACTTAGTGATAAGATTCTTAGCCGTATTAATGATAACTATTTTAGAGTTTCTAAACCAGCGGTGCCCAGGCCCTATGCTCTTCATGCTTATTTGTTTTTGTAATACTATTAAGGGCTAACTATAATGTGCTTAAGCTAGCTTAAGCAAATGTGCAAATACACACAACCAAATGTTGACAACTATAATGTACTTAAGAACTATTCGTCAAGTTTCGTCAAATTTCATTTGCTTAAGCAAACATCGAAACCAATCGTACCTTGCTTAAGCAAACAGCTGCTTATACGTTTATTTATTGAAAATAGTTGAAACTGTTGCATTTGTTGGTACTTTTTTATTTGTGAATGTTTTCATTTCATTTCTAACATAACAAAAATTTAAATAAATTGTTTGTTTATGGTTTTAGATTAATTAGACTTAAAATCATTTTTTGGAAAAATAAAAAGAAAATAGTTTTTGAATAGTACATATATTTGCAACTCAGCAAAGAAGATCTTTAAGTCAAATAAGTACAATATAGCCACACAAAAGTCGTCAATAATTTGCTTAAGCATTTGACATGCTTTTCGTTGATTTCTGACTGTAGCTTAAGCACATTATAGTTAGCCCTTTAGCTATAGGCTGTGTGCATAGTTGCCAGGTGATATGGTTCCGAATTCGTCAAATTTTTAGCGTAAAATCGTCACAATCGTCAAAACAGATTTCCGAAGTCGTCAATAAATGGTCGAATATAAAAATAAAATTTTTTTAAACAGAACATTTATTTTATTTAACAAAGCATAACATAACATATAAAATTCAAGGGTTTTTATATAAAATAAAGTAAATTCTTATCAATAAAGAGATTAACTGTTGAAACAAAGTATAATCAGGTGTTTTGTGTATTTTTTAATACAATACCTACATATGTACCATATCCACAAAATATTAGTAAGTTTAAATTATTCATGTTGCAACACATTTGTAAAAATTAAAAAAAATAATTAAACATAAATATTGGAGTTGAACCGTTTTATTAAACCAGGTACTACTTTCATGTCAAAACAATTACAGTTGTTTAATTTTAAATGATCTTTAGTATATAAAATTGCCTCCAAAGAAGCTTTCTCTAACCAATTTCTAACTTTTGTCTTGTTGAAATTAACTTGGCTAAACACTATTTCTACATTTGCGTTAACGCAGGAAACGTGGGAAATAAAAGACTAGAGTTTTTTTCATCTCTGAAATCTTTTTCCAAAAATTTAAAAGTTTTATGTCCGTCTTCGGGAAGAATTATTAGAAATTTAGTAATTTCAATTGTCTGAACTCAGATTCAATTTCCTGTCTTTCACGTTCTTTAACAAAGGTTGAAAATACTTTAAAAATATCATTAAATGAATTGCTATTTTCTTTTATAAGATTGTTGGGATTAATTTGGCTTAATGCTTTGAATTTGCCTTTAAAGTCAAATCTCAATAAAACTTGGTCACACAGTTCTACGTAAAACTTTCTACAATTTTTAATGCTCTCACACTTTCCATTTTCATAAATTTTGTGCAACAATTTTAATATACGAAATAATACGAAAACGAATATTTGAAACAGTATTCGCCGAATACGAATATTATTTATAACGTTAAGAGCCACGTAATATTTGAAAAAAACCCTCCCTTTGCGTCAGTAACAATAAATTGAAATATACTGTCACAATACTTAAAGTATTTATCATTATTATGACATTGAGTGCCGAATTTGAAGACCACTACCGAACATTTTTATATTATTTTACCTAATTTGAGATTTCGTTTTTCCCACTCTGTTTGCTCTTTTAATTAGTAATTCAGTGTTGTTTGGAAGAACATATTTTCGCAGAAGGCGCAGCCACATGTCTCGGTGGACTTTCACATATTAAATTTTAGTTCTTTCATTTTTTTAAGTCCAACATTCCTCTACTGAGAATTGATTACTAACTTAAAATGATAATATGAATTTACATATCAGACTTTAAATGGCAGTTACGAAATATAATTTTCGTTTGTTTTTTAGGAACGTCAAATATAAAGGGCTTTCTTTCTAAATAAAATAAAAATTGTTATAAATTAATATATTTTAGTACATTTTATGTACTTCTTTAAACTTTTTGTATGATTTTTTTTTGGAAAAATGTACGTGCAAATTATTAGAGAAATATTCGCTTGAATTTGGCGAATACGAATATCTTAAAACAGGCGAATAGTCGAATACGAGTATTCGTAACATCACTAGTACATTGGAACAATCTCACTTATTCAAGTTCAAGTTTTTGGCGTGCTTCAAAATATTGACACAAATATATAAATGTAAATAACAGTTGATAACTTATGAACATCAACAGGTTTAAGCAACCTAACATACTAAAATTATCAACTCAAAAACAACTAAAAGTGATAAAACTATCTCTTTTACTCCTTACTTTTCTTACATATTGCGGCAAAAGCAGCCAAGTTCTTGAAAAAGTTCAAAGTAGTGTCAATGTTCAGCAGAACGCTGCCAACTTATAATAGTTTAAAAATCGTCAAATTTAAGACACAAATCGTCACGTCGTCAAACTGTCTTTTTTGGCATCTGAAATCGTCAAAATGACGATAGATCGTCAAATCTGGCAACCGTGGCTGTGTGTTTTAATATACTCATACAGCACTCAGCACTAGCAATACGAAATACACAAACAACTTTGTCCTATTAGTTTTTTTTCGTTCTTCACTGTATACACGCAAGAGCAAAGCAACAACACTTTCGAATGCTTTGCTGGTAAACATTGACGACAGCGATCATCAATGTACATTTTGTTTTTGTTTAACGTATGATATGAAATAAATATTTGTATGTATTGGTTTTTACAACACAAAATATTGAATAAAAATTAGTTTTTCTTTAAATGTATTGGTGTTTGCTCTTCCATAAGGAACTTGTGGGCACCGCTGTTCTAAACCAACTAACTAAATTCATAGCTTGGGAATTTCGATTAGAATTAGAAATCATTACGATTAGATTAATATATAATAATTATAATTGAATTTTGATAAAAATTTCAGATTACTAATTGATTAGATTAGAAATAATCAAAAATCGAATCACAATTAGTGACGATTAGTATTTCTAATCAAATCTAATAAAAACTAATCAAAAAAATAATTGCTTAGATTTCTTGATTATTTTTGATTATTTTTGATTAGATTTGATTAGATTTGATTACAAATGCTAATCGTCACTAATTGTGATTAGATTTTTTTTAATTATATATAAGCAGAATCAGCAGACATGCACCGTATGCAATTTTATGCAATATTCATAAACTGTTACATTATGTAAATATAGCAACAAATGTGATAAATATTTTCTTTTCACAAAAGTAGTTGAAGTCAGTTTCAACTCTTGCAGTGTACAGACGCGTTTTTATAATCGTCGCAACTGAATATTAAAAATTTATTAAAAGAAAATTCACAAAAAAAAAAAAAAATATACAAAAACAAAACATTTATTAAACAGTTATCTTACTGGTTTTATTTTATTTTTTGCTTGTGTGTAAATACATAAATATTTGTATACACCAACTCATAAGTGAACACAAAAAAGAGAACTCTGAATGAGTTCACCTTCTAACAACAACAATAAACCTACAAGCAGTAGGAATGTACAATATATAACTTTGGTTGCTAACGACGACAAAAAAAATGAAGTAAACACAAACCTGAATACTACACAAAACACAAATACTCGTGCGCGATCATTATCTTTGAACATGTTAAATATCGATCAAGAAGCAACAACAATTGCACCTATTAGCAAACTTGTCAGCTTAGCTGTACAATCAAACAAACAAACAATAAATACCCAGGTGACCAACGTGCACAAAATTGTAAATGCAGTGAGTGAAAATAGTGATAATAAAATCCAAACTGGTATGGACAGATACATAACCGTGCTAAAAAGGGGATGAAGTCCCAAATCAGGGGGGTTACTCTGTATTGCGATGCGATAAGAAAACTGTTCGCATTTGTATCTTATTTACATTGTTTTCGCATCGCATTTGCTTTCGCATCGCAATACAGAGTAACACCCCAGCTGAAATAGCGTCAACGGCAAAAATGCCCAAAGATGGGAAAAATAATATTAAACATTCTGAAAATCGTTTTGCGATTTTGAATGAACAAGTCGATGAGGACACAAGTACAACAAGGTCCACTAAACCACCGCCGATATATTTAAGAGAACAGAACTCTAACCTTTTGGTAAAAAGCCTTATCTCATTAATTGGAGAAAATGAGTTCTATGTAACTCCAATTAAGCGCGGCAAAATCAACGAAACTAAAATTCAGGTAACACAAGAAAATAATTATAGAAAAATTGTCTCAGATTTTGAGACTAAAAACAAAAACTTTTATACATATCAACTGAAGAGTGCTAAAGGCCTAACAGTAGTTATAAAAGGAATAGATTCAAGCGTGGATCCGGAAGAGGTAAAGTCTGGCCTTGAAAATAGTGGCTTCAAAGTCAAAAATGTTTCAAACATTAAGAACAGGGAAAAAATCCCCCAACCTATTTTTAGAGTCGAGCTACAGCCAGGCGACTTGAAAATTAAAAAAAATGAATCGCACCCAATCTATAGCTTAAAATACTTGTTGCATCGAAGAGTTACCGTTGAGATGCCACATAAAAAAACTGGACCTATCCAATGCATGAACTGTCAAGAATTTGGCCATACCAAAACTTATTGCAAGTTGCCTACCGTTTGCGTTGTATGTGGCGAGTTACACAGTACCGCTAACTGTGACAAAATAAAAGGTGATACCAAAGCAAAAAAATGTAGTAATTGCGGCGGAAACCACACTGCCAACTATAGGGGCTGCCCTCTTTATTCTCTTTTTAAAAATTCGTCGAACAGAAAAACAAATGCTACTCCCGCTCATCCCAATACTCATTTAAACTACCCACAGTTACCTCAACCGTCGTCTAGCCATAATCAATACTCAAATGTTTTAAAGTCTAACACGACTCTTACTCAACAAAAACCTAATAGTCAATCTTCATACGCTAATATTTTAAAGAGTAACCAGATTCCGGCGCAAAAAACTGTACCAGTAAATGAAGAATCAGGGCATAATTTTAGTCGTATTGAAGCCTCGATAGAGATCCTAATACAAACAGTAAATACATTTACTCTCAACATGTCCTGTATGATGCAGGAAATGTTGAAAATGCAGTCTACCTTGTTGCAGGCTGTATTGAAAAAACCATGAACTTAAGAATCTGTTTTTGGAACGCAAACGGCATCTGCCAACATAAAAATGAAATTGAATATTTTCTTCTGGATAAACAAATCGATGTTATGCTTATCTCAGAAACTCACTTGACGTCCCGAAGCTATTTTCGAATTAGTGGATATAATTTCTACGACACCAAGGATCCTCAAGGTAGAGCTTGTGGTGGCTCTGGAATCCTAATAAAAACTCGAATAAAACACTACCTACTAAATGACCTTCGTGAAGAATATCTTCAAGCAACGAACATCTGCATTGAAAATTTTTATCAAAAGCTTGTGATATCATCTGTTTACTCTCCTCCCAGGTTTTCAATTTCAGAGAGTCAATATACCGCATTTTATACAACACTGGGGTCCCGTTTTCTAGCAGCTGGTGACTACAATGCTAAACACACATTTTGGGGCTCACGTTTAATCAGTCCTAAGGGTCGTGTTTTGTTTGACACAATTTCAAAAATGGGCTTGAATGTAGTTTCAAGTGGTCAGCCAACATATTGGCCAACGGATCGTCAAAAAATTCCTGATGTTATCGACTTTGGGATTATGAAAGGCGTGCCAAGCGAAATGATTGAAGTAGAAGCGTCTTTGGATTTGTCTTCAGATCACTCGCCTACTATTATCACTATTTACTCACACACAACTGCAACACCTACATGTGATTTACCGCTGACACCTGCACGTATTAACTGGCTGAAATACAAAAAATATTTGAGTGCTCATTGCACGGAAAATATGCCATTGAGAACACCTGCTGACATAGAAAACTCTATTAGGTTGTTTGAAGCACATGCTAAACAAGCTGCTCTTAATGCTTCTTCAATTCAACCAAATCAACAAGCGAGATTTAACAATATTTTTTGTGCAGACATAGAAAGGCTATTGACTGAAAAACGGAGAGCTCGACGAGAATGGCAACGTTACAGATCGCCTCAGCTAAAATTACGGCTTAAGGAGTGTACCAAACAGCTAAGAAAAGTTTTACAATCACAAAAAACAGCTTCGCTGCAAAAATTTCTGCAAGAACTCGATGCAACACCATCAACAGATTATTCGCTGTGGTGTGGAGCTAGAGGACTTAAAAGGCCAGTTATTTGCAAACCTCCATTACGAGCCTCTAATGGTGACTGGGCAAGAACTGATGCTGAAAAAGGTGCACTTTTTGTTAAACAATTAGAAAAAGTTTTCACTCCGAATATTCCTGCTGATATTCTTGAACTGCCACCAGTCGTCTCTTTACCAGAAATACCGATGAGATTTAACATGACTGAGATTGAAAATACTATTACTAGTCTTAACACCAGAAAAGCCCCAGGTGTCGACAAAATAAGCAACAAAATGCTTCAACAACTGCCTTATATTGCAAAAAGAATTATACTATTCATTTTTAATAGTATTCTACGGCTGCAATACTATCCTGCAGAATGGAAGGTTTCGATGATTATTATGATACCAAAGCCCGGCAAGGATCATACGAAGGTTGAATCCTATCGGCCTATTAGCTTATTGCCCAACATTTCAAAACTATTTGAAAAGCTGTATATGAGCAAGCTGATGCCTATAGTGACTAGAAGTGGATGCATTCCAGATCATCAATTCGGTTTTCGCAGACAACATAGCACAATTGAACAAACTCACAGACTTGTGAACGTAGTTAGAGACACCTTTGAAAAAAAGAAATATTGCTCTGCGCTCTTTATAGATGTTTCTCAAGCTTTCGATAAAGTATGGCACGAAGGTCTTATCCACAAATTAACACGAAATCTCCCCGCAAACATCGTCAAGCTTTTAAAAAGCTATCTAGAGGAACGAAAATTTGTTGTTAGGGAAGGCAATTTTTTAAGCCCTTGGCAGTCGATCGAAGCCGGAGTTCCCCAAGGCAGCATCTTCGGTCCCTTACTTTATTTAATTTATGCCTCTGACTTACCGTTAAGCAATAACATTCATACATCAACATTTGCCGATGATACAGCTTTTTTAAGCGTCCATGAAAATCCAGTAGAAGCATCCATCAACTTACAAGGGTATATATCCAAACTGGAAAAATGGCTCAAACAATGGCGTATAAAAGTTAACGAGCAGAAATGTGTACACGTCACTTTTACGTTGCGAAGGGAAACATGCCCGCCTATACAAATCAACACCGAGACTATTCCGCAACATACTGTAGTAAAATACCTAGGCGTTCACCTTGACCGCCGTTTAACATGGAAATCGCATATAGACGCAAAGTTGATGCAAATGAAATTAAAAGCAGCCCAAATGAATTGGCTTATGGGTAGAAATTCAATACTGAGCCTAGACTGTAAACTTCTACTATACAACGCGATCCTGAAACCAATATGGTGCTATGGAATCCAGCTATGGGGCACTGCCTCAGCATCGAATGTAGAAAAAATTCAGAGGCGACAAAATAAAATTCTACGTACAATAACTGCAGCCCCCTGGTATGTCAGAAACCATAGAATTCATAAAGATCTAGACGTTCCGTTGGTAAAGACAGTATTTTCGAAACACGCGAAAAAATACATTAAAAAACTTGAGTTGCACCCAAACCCACTTGCGCGCAATATTCTAGAGTATAGAGGCCACACCCGGCTTAGGAGGAGGGACACTCTTTCTATCAGCCGTACACGAGAGATGTAAAACAACAAAAATCAACCGTTGTAACTAAAAATTATGTTTAGCATTGGCTAAACTTATATTTATTATTTTTTTTTTTAGATTTAAGATTTGAAAAACTTATTGATGTTTCAATCTATTATTGAAGATTCAATAAATAATATACATATAAAAAAAAAAAAAAAAAAAAAAAAAAAAACAAAAGTAGTTAAAAATAGTGGATCTAATCAAAAATAATCAAGAAATCTAATCAATTATTTTTTTGATTAGTTTTGATTAGATTTGATTAGAAATGCTAATCGTCACTAATTGTGATTAGATTTTTAATTATTTCCAATCTAATCAATTAGTAATCGTCTAAAATGGCTAACTAATCATAATTAATCAATTTTTCGGCACAATTAAAATTTCTAATCCAATTGCTAATCATTAGGATTACTAATCATTATTCCCAAGTTATGACTAAATTATTACCGATTTGTTCATTATAAATTCTGTCACATGAACTAAATATGTACATATGTATAAACATATATGGCAAGAATTCTTAGGAACATAACAGAAACTTCAATATATAATGTGAAGGATTCATTCGTTTTAAAGATAAGATTAATCAGATTAAAACAGATAATGAAGATAGAATTATTTCTTTAGATGATGTATCTTTATTCTCAAGTGTACCAATAGTATTATAAAAAAAATGGGATGTTATTAAGGAACATACTTCTATGCAACCAGCGAGACTCGAAAAACATATGTATGACACAATTAAAACTATCGATACGATTCAAAAGAGTGTTTATACTAGAAGCGATAAGGAAAAAGAGAAATAGAAAACGTGGTATTTCCATCTTAATTTATACAATTATAAAAATTACCTTAAAGTTATATTCTGGATTGTCTTCTAGTTTTGTTAACATTTCAGAAGCATAGTTCAAATCTGCATCGGCGTAGAGTACAAAAGCATCGTACATTTGAGGTGGAAGTCCTTTCTGGGCGCGTATTACATCAGATGTTGTTAAAATGTTTGGGTCGGAGCCATGACCAAAATTACCATAAAAATAAGTTGAATTTACATCAATTTTTACATCTGAATTAAAATTTTGGCCCAATTGAAGTTTTGTCTGATATGTTTTAGTATCTTCAACTGAAATAAATCAAAAGTAATACTAAATCATTGAACACTACATTTTACCAGTGAATTCGTTTACGCTAGGTACATGTTAATAAAGACTTAAACACCAAATTTACTTTTAATTTAATTTTAATTTATTCATTCTTATTTACAAAACCAAGCTTAAAAGCCATATTTTGTTTCACTAAAGCTACTACATGAGTTTTTTTTATTAATATTAACAATAGATATAATATATATAATAAGCAATAAATTTAAATATAATTAAAAAATAAGCAAAATAGGCCAAAATAGTGAGAAGAAACACACCAGAGGAAAATACTAAACTGGGGGGTTACCTGAACATAAAGCACATAATAACTTATTCTTATACGTGGAAACCGAATAATCATATGTTCTCATATTTGCTGGCAACATATTATAATCCCTTGCAACTCTTACAAAATATGATCTCTCCAGCAAGTTAGTTAACTTTGGAATAATAAGCTGCCTATTCCTATTGGATCTAGTAAATGCAAATAGATCAACAAGGTATAGTGCTGATTGTAATTTATATATCTTGTAAAAGGGCAGTAAATTTCTAAATTTAAGAAAATCAGCGAAGGTCACACCTAAAAATTTGAAAACATAAGGTGATACATGCTGCCGTAATTTTAAAGAGTATACATATCTCATGATTCTATTAAATGCAAGCCTAACTTTCCTAACCAGGTAACCAAAAGTCCCGGAATAAACTTCCAGAGCATATAGGAAAACAGGCATAATTAGAGCATGAACAATCTTCGCTTTAACATGAAAGGGAAGCAACAAATTTAAACTATACAATCTACGCAATATAAAGCTAACTTTCGAGATAACAGAGTTAATATGACTTTCAAAACACAACTTAGCATCGATGGTGACACTAAGACACCTAATTTCATCCACGAATTCAATCACCTCACCACCAAATACAACAGAAAAGTTAAATCTAAAACTATTACAAAATAATATTACTTTAGTCTTGGAAGGATTAACAGAAAGTTTGTTGTCAATCATCCATTTATAAAGCAAATCAACCTTGTAATCGATCATGTTCTGCAAAACATCAGGAAATCCGGAATTAATAATTGTATGTCATCAGCAAAAGAAAAAACCTGGCAAATGTTATCAGTTAACTTTCCAAATAAATCATTGACATTAAGAATAAAAAGCAGGGGGCCAAGAACAGATCCCTGAGGTACTCCACTTAACACAGAAAGCATGTTAGAGCTCCCATTAGCAGTAAAAACATATTGTTTTCTATCTAAAAGATAGGACGAGATCAGTCTGCAGGCTGACCTGGAAAATCCAAAAAGATTATACAGCTTTTTCACCAAAATAGAGTGATTAACCTTGTCAAAAGCTTTCGATAAGTCTAAGGATAATAACACACATACACCCTTATCAGATAGGGTCTTCCTAATATTGTCCGTTAAACCAATTAGTAATGACGTAGTACTTCTATTACACCTAAAACCGGATTGATAATCATGCAACAACTGATTTTCATCAACATGACGCATTAACTGAGCCTTAATGAGATGTTCAACCATTTTTGACAAAATAGGCAATATTGAAATAGGTCTCCACCACTTACGCCATTAGTTTTTTTTATAGGTATGATCTTAGCAATCTTCCAAAAGAGAGGAAAACTAGAAGTAGTAAACACGGTATTAACCAAGTGCAACACAAAAATACCAATGACGGGCATGATTAATCTGAGAAACCTAAGCGAAAAACCATCAGCATTAGATTTAATTAGTTCAAAGGCGTCAATCATTTCAACTAAATCCACAGAATGAAAAGAAAAGCCATCATAAGGAATAGTAGAGAAATCAGTAAAATCGGTGCAATCTGCCAATTGATGAGAAGAAAACACTTCATTCAATTCATCAGGATCAATAGCTTCAGAAATATCATTATTCTTCCCAATACCATTATTCTTTAGTATTTTCCAGATTTGTCTACTATCCTTATTCTCAAGTAATGCGCAATGAGTTCTTGCCTTAAGTTTTCTAATAATTGACTTAACCTTATTCCTATGCCGGGTAAAAATTTTCCAATTTACAGCAGTTTTATCACATTGATATACTTCATAAGATAAATCACGAAGCGAAATTTGATGTTTAACTTCAGGCGCATTAATCAAACTATCAACACGGTTTTTAATGATACAACGCTTCAAGGGTACAATAGAGTGTAGAAACAGCATATTATCATTTAAAATACTAAGCTGCTCATCAACATTATTCGTAAGGTACATATTGTCAAACCAACAATCAGATAACCTAGCTTGAAAAGTATCAACACTAACAGCATTATAATCATAATAATCATAGAAACGCTTATTAAGAACTTTCCGCGCCTTTAGTGAAAGAAAAATAAAACAATGGGCATTGAAACTGTCCAGATTTATCCACAAATTCAGCATCAGAAAGAAGAAAAAAATCCAATAAGGATGTTGTATTATGATGAACATCAAAATACGTTGGGTTTGAATTATGTATAATAGAAAGTCCCATTCTGGAAACACTATTGCGAACTAACTGTGACTTATTAACGTTAAATAAATTAGTATTAAAGTCACCAAGAATGACAACACTAGAATACTGAACCAGAAGGTCAAAAATTTCATTTTCAAATGCGGCAAAATCACCATGGGGTAAATAAACAACACCTACCAAAACTTTAGAAACACCAACAAGCACTTCACCATATAAACACTCTACTAATCCATAATTATTTCCAGTATAGATTATTCTATGTTTAATTTCATCAGATATATAAAGAGCAACACCACCACCCCTAGTACCTGGACGATCATTTCTGTGGAGGGCATATCCTGGAATATTTACAGCACTATCAGAAACATTTGACTTTTAGACCGAAGGTCCTTGCATACTGCTAATAGCTTGACCGCCTCAGTAGTCAAATAGTCTCGGAGAAATACTTTAGAAGCAATATCAGTATCGATAATATCCTTTAACTGAATAAACCTCTTAGTTGAAAAATTGATCATGATTTGATCACGCAACTGCACAGAGTTCAATTTAAATAAAACAGCTTTACCACCAAATATGTATATAAGTACTCGTAGGTGCAATGTCTAATATCACAATTAGTTATCGTCAAGCCACAGAGTGTTGCAATTCTACACAACGGCGACCTTAGGTATTTAATATTATTTGGCAATCCTTTCACAATAATATTTGTTCTATTAAGTCTTCTTTGTAGAACACTATTGTAATCCTCAAGATCCTTCAGTCGCTTTTCAAATGCTTCATAGTTTTTCTGTTGTTTAATTAAATCATTTCTCAGCTTTGTAATTTTTTCATCTTGTTCATGTCTGACTTTGTCAAATAGATCAGAAATTTTTCGCTCAAATGCCGCTATACTTGCTTTAACCTGCTTCTCGAACATAAGTTTATGCTCATCATATTGCGTTCCAATGTCCAGAGTAATATCCTGCAACTGCTGTTGGATGTTATCGGTAGCAGCAGATAAATTATCAGCAGCTTTGTTATTTGGCGCCAAGCTGCAAGTGTCACAAACATACCGAAAAATTTTGTGAAAATAATTTATGTTGATCCATAGATATGTATATTCACACAACCAATATGGAAAAATTGTCCACAGATGAAGCAACCAATACTGCTATGCGACTTAGTTACATTTTTATTGCATATATATGGAAAAATAAGTTTCTTCTTTGTAGGCATATTGGTGGAGTGTGTGTATGTACATATGTAAATATATATGTAAATATGCCGGTACCGGTATAACAGAACCAAATATTTATACACATAAACAAAAAAGTTTAAAGCTGGAAATCAATAGCCAAAATTGTGTGGCAATAAGTATCCAAATACAAATAATTCAGGAATGCGCGAATCAGCAATATCGACAACAATAATAAGAATTATAGTTAAAGTATTCTACTTATTATTGAACGATAAAAACAATTTAATTATTTTTCACTTTGCTCTGATGTAAAAATAAGTTTACTTGCACATAGTGATGCCAGATTAATTTTACTCATTTTAGCGCAAAAATTACATTGTATGTTAATGTAAATCTGTCCTATTTTTAAGCTTTAAAAAGGGCCCTATATTTTTATATGGCATCCACCTACCAAATAACTAGCTGTTCCCGCGGCGTTGCCCGCCAGTCATTAACTTTTGACTAACTATTTATGAGAAGAGCGGTAAATTATTTTATTCATTAATAAGAAATTACACATTCATAATTTTTTTTTTTTTTAACTGAAACATATTGTTTGCTTTGATAAAATGACCATGGGACAAACATGGGTTTCTTAAATCGATTCCCATTAAAATTAGTGTAGAACTATAGATACATATTACACGCAGTTTTATGTATGACCAACTAAGTAACGATCCATCAATGTTATACATTTTATCAAGTCTTGAACTCAAGATGAATTTGATAATAACACTGCCCCGCAAAAAATCATCTTTTGGCCCTCCTTTAAATAAAACTCTTAATAATTTGAATTTTCATTAATTCAATAAAAACTGATCTTAAACCTAATAATAATAATTTTAAAAATATATTCACGAATTTTGGCTGATTCATAATGTTCGATGTATCTTTTTCGAGACTCACTACGCAGAAATTGCTTGAGTGTTCCTTCTCTTACAAAAAAAAATATTTAAAAAAAGTAGAAACTGCGCGATTTTTGAAGAATTTAGAGATTATTGGACAAAAATTCGAGCAAGACCAAATTTAATTTAACAATATATAAATTAACTTACCCAAATTTTCAATTATATCATCAGAAACATCCCATCGATCAATAATGCCCAAAAATTGCTCTAAATAGGCAAAAGTAGCTGTTTTTGGGTTATTGGTGCACCATAGTTGGATAACTTTCGTTGTAGGGTCGTCCCCATTGACAGCATTTTCATCGCATAAAAATTTTTGTTTAGAAAGAGAGGCCAATCCTCGCCAATCACGTTCGTATCCCTCTTCCGAACGCAAAATCTTTTTTGAATTCAATAAATATGAAAGTTTCTTCAATGATCTTTTGCTGAGCGCTGTCAAGGGTATCTCCTCAAAAAATGTAACTTCGCTTTCCATTGAAATGTCAATTGTGGAATTATTACTGATGGTGATGCTAATGCTGGTGTTATTCTTGCATCACTTTATACTTCAAATATGTGTTTTATGAGGCAAACTCTAATGAAGTTAACAAAACTGAGTTACTCTGTAAGCAAAGATTTTTAATATATTGTATTATTACTAAATTTTAACATTATGTACTATTTTATTTCTTTTCCTCTAACACTATCAATAAGAAATTTACCTGTAAGAAAAGAAACGACATTTAAAGTTTATTGGTTCATTCTAAATTCCTTCTTAAGCAATATTTCTTAATAACTTTTATCTTTCTCCAAAATCTTTTAATCATGACTTAAACAATTTAATAAACTTTTAATTATAACTTAACAACTTAACAATATTTCTCATACATATATCTAATAAATAACAGGGGCCAAATTACGGCACTCGATATCGATCGAAATTTCTATACAATTTAAATATAAATTTCGATCGATATCGAATGCCGTAATTTGACCCCAGGATTCATTTTTCTACATATGTATGTATTGTATCAAAAATATATTAGCATTTGTTTTTGTAATGAACTACATATTGAGAGACTATATTCAAAATATGCTAGCTCATAAATCTAACTTTTTGAGAGATCAAAAACAATAGTAATTGTTCTCAAAATACGCAATTTATTTTAGTGTTTTTAGGGGTGTCCACGTAACTCTTTGGTCCATTTGTTGTGAATGCGTATTACATCTGCAAGATGTTACGTTGGCTTTTTTCAAAATTCTTCAGGAGCGTTTATTTATTTTGGAATTCTGTCAAATTTAAATTAATGCAATTTTTATAACCAGGGCAAGTTTAAATAAGCACAAAATTAAAGAAAAAAAGCACAAAACAAACGCAAAATAAGCCCAAGAATAAGCAAAAAAAAAGCTCAAATATGCTTCCAAAAATTAAGTAATGTAACCACTTTTCATTTGTTTTTTTAAATAATTTTTTAAATTTTCAAAAAGAAAAGATCGATTATCGCATAAAACTGTAGAATAAATTAAAAAAATTCATTCAACATCATTGGATGAAGTAGGAGCGAACTTAAACAATAATAATTCACTTGAAGATAGCGAATCATTTATATTATATCTCTATTTTTTTACACGAATTGCCTTCAGTTTTATGAAGAAGAACACCAAAGGTGTTTGAAATATTGAAAAAATAATAAAAACAACATACATACTTACAATAAAACATAAAATAGTTTTGTTAAAGTTATAACAGTGACCTAGAGCCTAAAAAAATTGCATCACAATTTATAACACATTATAAGGTCGAATAAAAAAACCAAACTAATATTTCAATCTAATCTACGCTTAGTATATGTAGATAAATATATGAAAATAAATTTACATATTTCTTCACAAATTATAAAAGGAAGCACAGATTAAATCTAACGGAACTTTTTCGACTTTTCATTGTTAACAAAATTTTTCTCAACTGTTAAACCTTTAATAAAAAGTACAACATAATCCTATCCATGAATTATCTTGAGAGCAGAAGTGAAGTGTATGTATATATTGTTTTGTCCATTTTTCTAGTTTTGATATGTAAGTTGCGGAAAGCTTCTAGAGGATTCTCGTGAAAGCTTAGAAAATCTGTATCATCAGCGAATGCTTATGTGTGAATTTAACTGCTTAACGGTAAGTCAGAGGCATATATTAAATATAGTAAAGGACCGAAAATGCTGCCTTGAGGGACTGCAGCTTCAATCGATTTTGCGTTACTTAGTGGATTAGCCCTTCTTGCCATACTTTATTAAAGGCTTGTGAAACATCACTAAAGAAAGCAGAACAATACTTTAAGATATAGATATCTATAACTCAATTCAGAAGTTTGTGAGTTTAGTCAATAGTGCTGTGTTGTCCCCGAAAATTATCTGGAAGACATCCATTAGTACTCACTGAAAGGGCCAACTAGCTCGTACAAAGCTTTTAGAACAGTTTTGATATATTAGGCAATAGGCCGATAGATTCAACCTTCGTATAATCTTTTCCAGGTTTTGGTATCATAGTAATCAGCAAAACCTTCGGATAGTAATCCACTCGTAAAATACTATTTAATATAAAAAGGTAGTTTCCTTTTTGCAATATTTGGTAGTTCTAGAAACATTTTGTTGCTTATTTTTTTGACACCTGGGGTTTTTTCCGAGTTTAAGCCAGCAATAGTTTTTTCAATCTCAATAATATTGAATCTAACGGAAACTTCTGGGACATTCGACATTTGAAATAATACCTTTTTCAAATGTTCAACAAATAGATCACCTTTTTCAGCATCTCTTATTGCCCATTTAAATATCACCGGCCTTTTAAGTCCTTTGGATGCTCGCCAAGTGAATAATCTGTTTTTGGGGTTGCATCGAGTTTTTCAGGGAAAAAGAGCTTTTACAGGGAAGATGTTTCTTCTTGTTTTATTTTTTGGTACATTCTTTCACCCTTAACTTAGCTGAGGGATCTGTAACCTTGCCATTCCCGTCAAATGCTTCTTTTTTCAAACAGACTTATAGAATCATCTATTTCAGCTGCTGTGCACAAATATATATTTTCCGAGCGGAGAGCACTCCAGTATTTTTTGTATTTCAACCAGTTATACTTGAGGATGTCATCATTAAATCACATGTAGATGATAAAGAGAGCATATAATAACAAGAGTAGGTGACTGCTCAGACGATAAATCTAAAGATGCTTCAATTTCCAGCATTTCGCTGTGTACATCTTTTGCAATTCCTAAGTCAATTACGTCAGGAATTTTTTGTCGTTCAGTTGTCCAATATGTTGGCTGACCATATGAAACTACATACAAACCCATTTTATATAGTGTGTCAAACAAAAGACGACCCTTAGGAGTGATTATCTTTTTGTGCGCTTTGACAATTAAATGTACAAATTACCAACAGCTTTCATAGGTAAACCAAGAATGCAGGAATTTTGTCATACACCATTTAACGCTTTTTCATCAAAGTTAGAAACGTCGCGAAAAGCGTTGAAGTTGTATCTAACAAGCCCTTAAAGTTACGCAGTTGTAAATAATACATACATATGTATATAGATGGAATTTATCTAATTTGTTTACAGTATTACCAATGTTTCTTATCTTTTCTATATTTTTTTTTTTTTATTAAAATAACACTTTTAAGAATATTTTAGCTTAAATATCATATCAAACCGACATGTTTACATGACACCATATGAAACCAATATTGGTTTCATTATTTCATGACACCATATGAAACCAATATTGGTTTGCAAAACCGACAATCAACGAAAGCGACTTGGATTCTATTACGCCACTGATTGACGCATCTGCTAAATAACCATTTCCTAGCGCTGGGTCCCTAGTATCAGCAAAACGCTCGAACTTAAATCCAATCACCAGCGTTGTCAACTTTGAAATTTCAAAACGCACCAAAATGGAGAAAAAAACGCGCTATTAAACAAAAAACGCACCAAGAACAGAATTTTTTTTTAATTAAATAATTAATTATTTGTTTTTGCAACATTTAACTTTAGTCCAAAATTCTAATGTTGAATCAATATTGTGCCATTGCATGAAGTGAATCATTCTCCACACTTTTTCAATTCTAGATAATATTTCGACATCGGATTCAAGTTGTACTGCTAATGGCATGATATTATATTTGTAATGGGATAAAACATTTTGTACAATGTTCTTTCGTGATGTCGTTTGTAGCTAATTTGGCTTAAAGCTGCAATGTGTTTCCGTGTACCAGAATGCCGAACAAGGTTGAATATTTATGTAGGCGTGATATCGCATTTGTAATATCATCTTGCTCTTGTATTATTATTTGTTCAAGGCCGAATCCATTGCTTAAACTCACATGGTGATTCCCAAATCTTTTTGTATTTCGCTTATGATCTCCTTTTTTAGACTCCATTATTGATACTAACTTTAACCTTTTAACTTTTAGTAAATAGAAATTTTATTAATTTGAGTGTTACAACAATTTATATAAACGCATTTTTTATGCATTTTATAAAAATCGAACAATGATCGCTAATCTCCAGAATACTTTGTTTTTGCTAAGCTCTTTAACAGACTTGACAGCAACTTTTACGACAACAAACAATTATGTACTCTGAAAATCTAAAAGGGACAACAAATTTCTTATAATGAAATGTTACAAATTATCTATAACAACAAGACGTTTTAACGGTTTTTGTGAATGTGTTTTGGTACCTCTTAAACATCATTAATGGTTGCTTTTATAATTATCTGTAAAATTGAATGTAAAAATTGTACACAATTGAATGAAATGGTATTGAAACAGTTGTATTTTTTGTACAAAATTCTTTTTTCTCATACTGAAACAAAAAATTGTGTTTAATATGCTTTGGAGCCACCCAAAATTAAAAAAAAAGCGCACCACGCACCAACTCAGATATTTTTCGCACAAAACATCGAGTAAAGCACCAAAAAAGGTGCGAAACGCACCAAGTTGACAACACTGCCAATCACCGTGAAGCAGTTTCTCTTCGTATTTGATAACTATCGCCCATGTTCTGTCACTTGCATGAATATGAAATCGCATGCGTTTTGAAAATGGACGAATTTATTTTTGCATGTTCTGTTCGTTCACGTGTTTTGCTATTTTTTTTAGATCAAGTAAAAGAGCTGTTTAAATCAAATCGCCAGTACTCAAGAAAACAATTGCCACAGAAAATTGTAAAAACAAAATAAGCATTTTAAAGTTGATACTTTAACTTAAATAGCTTGGAAATTTTAATAATTTTTGCACAATATGCAAGAAAACATGTTTAATTTAATTTGTGCATTGCTTCGTTGTTAGTTTCAACTTCAGTTCAAGTAAAATACATCACTTCACTTGAATACTTGCTTGCAAGTTGAAGTCGCAAAACTTCTTGCGATTGTGAATTCTAGAACATCTATCAGGCGATTTCAACTTGCATCGCAAATGTTAGGTGAAATGCGATTGACAGAACATGCCTGCATGATTAACAGCCATTGGTATATTTTATTTTGTCCATACAATGTATGCATTAGTGATGTTACGAATATCAATTTTTAGTATTCGCGAATACGAATACAAATATTTGAAACAATATTTGCCGAATACGAATATTACTTTTCTTAAATTCTAAATTTGCATGATATGTATCATGCATATTTGTATAAGTTAACGATAATTATGTTTAACAATACGATTCACACATTATTCAATTCAGCACATTATTACTAACATTGGGGTCATCGCGCTAGCAGCCGCACATGCCAAAATAAAACGCTTACGAAACACATTTGCATTATTCAGTTATTGCAATACTTCTGTTGAGCTAAATATTCGTGTTGCAACAGTAGTGGTTAGTCAATCACACTACACCTCCCTTTTTCAGAAAGAATAATCAATACTGAGTTGATTATTCTTACTAGTAATAAAAAAATTATAAAATTAAAAATTGCAGGGATTTTTAGGGGATTTGCCTTTCCTCCCTTTTTAGAAAATGTTAATTCATATATTATTAAAAATTTTATTATATAAAAATAATTATAGGATTATTACTAATAATTGTGGGCTTAATATAGCTGGTAAGATGTTGTACAGTTAATAAAGAATCACCAAAATTTATATAAAAAAATTAAAGTAAGGGTTATATATTTTAATTAATATGTAATATTTATAAAGATAAAGAACTTTGCATATAACAAAATTATGAAAATAGAGTAAAAATTATATATTTAAAAAAATTAAAAAAAAATTAAAGTAAATATAATATATGTATTATTTTATTTGTTGGATATATTTTAATGATTATTTGGGTATATTTTAATGTTTATTTGACGTCAATCTTTTCTTTTACATGCATGCATGAAAAAATTATTTTATTATAAAATTGTATTTTTCTCTTAAAAAAAATTCTTAACTATTCATTACAAAAAAAAATTCTTAACTATTCATTCACTTGTTCATATTATTTATTTATTATGCAATTAAAAAAAATTTTCAAAAAAATTTGTTGCACTAATGCAAAAACAAAATTCATTTTAAACAATATACTTTGATTTTAAATGTATCATACTTCGATTTTACCTTTATTTATTTCTTTTCTAAATTCAAAATTATTCGAAAACAGGATAAAAAAATTTAATTCAAATTCACATACTTCTATTCATTTACTTTCTTCTTTTTTTTTTTTGATCGGTGGTGATTTTATTTAATGTTTTTTTTTTGTTTTGAGCACAATAGTTATATCTGCATCTTGCAAGATTTCAATACCTTTCTCTTTGAAGGTTTTCAATATTCATTCCTAGGTTATTAAGCGTACGATCATCTAGTGAAAGTCGCAATGTTGTCAGAGCAATATTATCAGCTACTTTTTCAAGCTTTAGAAAGTGGTGACCTAAGTCTACGTTTCTATTTATAATTTTGTCGTTCAACTCAAATTTGGAAAGTACTCGCTTTCCCTTTTTTATTTTCATTTATTTTCATTATTAATTTAGTGAAGTAGTCTAGGTACTTCACAGTGCTCATGGGCATTTATCGCCTCATATATTTATTTCTAAACCAACCGATAATAATTATGTTTGAAAAATTTTTTCAAAATTCGAAGCATATTGAAGCATTACTTTATATTAAAAAAATATCGTGGTATTACCAAAAATGTAAAGAAAAATCTGTTACTAGGTTTTCAAAAAAAAAATTCTATATTTTTATGGAATATTTCACCATATTATTTTTCAAAATTCGAAGCATGATTATTATTAGTATTAGTTTTAATAAAAAAAAAATTTGGTACATATGCCTAAGTTTCAGCACTCTGTATACTCTGTATACCGAGGACCGGTCATCAGACATATATCGATCAGAACCAATTACTGATCGAAACGGTTACCCTTATATAATAGAATATATACATCAACTGGAGGGACTCGTGAGTTTCTCAGTGATGCATATTATTGACAATTTTGTTTAATTTATGCTTGACATTATCGACTGGAGGGACTCGTGAGTTTCTCAGTGATTAATCAAAATTATTAAAGTTTTTGTTAGTTTCACAATCATAAAAAAAATTTCTTTTAATTAATTTTTTTTTTTTATTCAAAACATCCAATAATGTTATTTTTACAAAATCAATAATGTTATCTTCATACAAAAAGTTACATGAAAAGTTCAAAACTGAACAAAATGTAGAAAAATTTTTAATTTAATCAGTATTAATTTTTCCTTTTCTTCCTTTTCAAAATTATAATCATTTCATTTTATTCTTTAACTTTCATCTTTTCTTTTGTTTTATTAAGAAAACTTCAATTCACAAAAAAATTTCCCTTTCTTTAGGAAATAAAAAATTAATTTTCTTCTCTTGTATTCAATAAAACCAAATTCACAACATTAAATTTACAAATAAGAAATCATTTCTTCTTTTCCTTTTGTTTTTTCTTTCTTTTTTAAAAAAAAAATCAACAATAAACTCTTTACCGAATCCTGATTGTTGAAATGTTGTTAACTTCATACGGCTTGGGGTGTGTGTTTTCCTTTTTCTGCTGTTGTTGCAATGTTGTAATTTATGGAAGAATACTAAAGCTGAGCATATAAGCAATGCAATCCAAAACCAGATCAATTCACGGAAGAAGACCAGAGTTGAGCATATGAGCAATGCAATCCAAGATTAGATCAATTCATCGCACATTAAACTGCACCAGCAGATCCATGTTGCACTACCTCACTTCACTCTTGGATATTATTTTATTATCACTTTTTTAGGAATTTATCCTTTATTTAATTTATCATTCATTTCTTCTTTTTTTTTTACATTTTAATATTTTATTATTTCGCCAATTTAATTTTTTCCTTTCATTGGCAGGATCGCCATGTTATATATAAAAAAAGACAGTGTTGTTATATTTAATTATTATAAAGTGTTGTTCATTTTATTATTATATGGATGTTGGCTAACAATATTATTTAGTTCTGGACAGCCGCTTGTGGGACTGTCCAGTTTGAGACACAATTATGAACTTAATTATAATTTCTTATTCAATCTTAATAATGCTAAAATATTCTATGTCTTAAAACTAACACATACACAAAGTATGTGTGGGAATATGCATGATCAGCATAATACATTCTGATCATACAATTGGAATGTGGACAATAACAAAAGTGTTATGTTTCACTTGCTGCATGCAGACGGCATGCAGTAGTGGTTAGTCAAACACACTACACTTCCGCTAAATTGCAGATTAATAATTATTAATATTAATCTAAAAATTGTAATTAATTTAGTTCTAGTGCAACATTGAAATAATAAAGAACACTTCAGACCTTCAGTCTGAAGTTATTTTTAAAAACTAAAACAAATAAATATTTGTTTAACTGGCGCCCGAGCAGGGACTTGGCAGGATAATAGTGTGAAAAGTATAAAGTGAATCGTGTTTAAATACCTCCACAGGAAATATTCTTGAAAATAACCAAGAGCGCGTAACTAATTACAAAAGTCCTTGTCAGGTTGCAAAGAAAATTAATCGCTGTCAACCCTTCTTCATCAGTTCGAAGGATCCCACGCGCAAAGTGTGTACCGAGGGCCTGAGTCACCCGATCGTGGGATAAAAAGGAAAAGTCTAAAGATTAAACAAATTAGGCCCAAATTCACAGTCATTAGTTAGCTAATAGCAATAGTTTAACTAATAATATTTGATTCACAGCTTCTAGTTTAACATTAGTTAAACCATCAAACGTCATTGGTTTACTAATAGTTAGACAACAGCTGATTCGTTGGAATTTATTATTAGTATTTCTGTTTTGTGAAAAATATTAGATATGGCATGTGAAATTGAAAACGCGGAGTCCGATATTGAAAGTAACACTGATACTGATAATAAGCGGAATTTGTTCTTGAGCGTCGCCAACGTAATCTAAAAAGATTTTATGGATAGATTCCGTCTTAGCAAGTAGGCGGCGTGGCAAGTTCTTGAATGTATACGCCATTTTTTAAGAAATAATGTAACAAATGTAAACAAAAACCATATGCTATAACAGAATTGCCAGTACTGAAAGTTATTAGTTTGATAGGGTTACCATTTTTTGTTCATATTAAGAGAGTTGGTTAAATAATACACTGTGAATATGAAGTATTAGTTAAACAATAGTTATCATTTTAGTTTACTAATAGCTAACTAATTACTGTAAATTTGGCCCTTATTGAAATTTTTGTGTGAAGAAATTATCGTAATAAAAAAGACTAAAGATTTAACAAATTAATTGAAATTTTTGTGTGAAGAAATTAATGTAATAAAGGAGCAAAATTGAGAAAAATATAAAGAAGATAATAGAAAGGAAATTTTTAAGAAAAAGTAAAAGCAAATTCAATAAAATTTAAGAATTAGAAAAATCTCAAGAAATTAATTTTGTCATAAAAATTTATTGAAGTGAAATAATAAGTACTAAGTAAAATTTTTTTATAAATTGATAAAACGAAAAGTTGTTGCGATTTCTACCCTCCAATAGCAGTTACAATAAAAGTTAAAGAAATAAATTTAATTTTAACAACGAAAATTATTGAAAATTCTACAAGGAGATTTTTACTGAAATTTTCTTTTAAGTTATGAGACATTAGCAATCTGTTAATAGGAAATCAAAATTAACATTTGCCTGTTCTAGAAAAAAACCAAAATGTCAAATCTAAATAATCTAGTTGGACCAGCTACTTTAAACGGTTCACCAAATAAGGGAATTAATATGGCAGATTTGCAGGCAGAAATTAGGAGAATAATAACTGAGACCCTTCAAGAACAGGCTGTAAGCCCTGTAAACCAAATCGAACAGGATCAAGTGATCGACCCCCAACACAGAGCTAAATTTAAACGATTTAGACAAAGTACCAGATTTTGTTAGATGTTTGCGAGATTTTTCCGGACAACCGGCGAGTATAGCTCTTGGAGAAAGTCCGTATAAAGAATATAAGGTATTTACAAGCACCTAAGAGGCACCCAAAAATATTTCGGTATATTGAGTATAATAAGAAACAAGATAATCGGCAATGCAGATGCCGTACTTGAGTCATACAACACTCCTCTTAATTGGGAGAGTATTTCACTTTGCCTTACAATAATGCAATGCCCCATAACTGGATTCCATAGGACCATATTGGTTTCAGGATCGCGTTGTGTAATAGAAGTTTGCAGTCTAGGCTTAGTATAGAATTTCTTCCAATAAGCCAATTCATTTGGGCTGCTTTTAATTTTATTTGTGTTAACTTTGCGTCTATATGCGATTTCCATGTTAAACGACCATATAGATGAAAGCCTAGATATTTGACTACAGTGTGTTGTGGTATAGTCTCGGTGTTAATTTTTATAGGCGGGCATGTTTCCCTGCGCCATTGTTTGAGCCATTTTTACAGTTTGGATATATATCCTTGTAAGTTGCGGGAAGCTTCTACAGGGCTTTCATGAACGCTTAGAAAAGCTGTATCATCAGCAAATGTTGACGTGTGAATGTTACTGCTTAACGGTAAGTCAGAGGCATATATTAGATAAAGTAATGGACCGAAGATACTGCCTTGAGGGACTCCGGCTTCAATCGTCTGCGGAGGGCTTAAAAAATTGCCTGCCCTAACTACAAATTTACGTTCCATTAGATAGCTTTTTAAAAACTTCACGATGTTTGCTGGTAGATTTTGTATTATGTTTTTGATAAGACCTTCGTGACATACTTTATCAAAGGCTTTAGAAACATCTATAAAGAGCGCAGAGCAATATTTCTTTTTTTCAAAAGTGTCTCTAACAACATTCACAAGTCTGTGAGTTTGTTCAATTGTGCTATGTTGTCTGCGAAATCCGAATTAATGATTTGGAATGCATCCATTACTAGTCACGATAAGCATCAGCTTGCTCAAATACAACTTTTCAAATAGTTTAGAAATATTGTGCAAAAAACTAATAGGCCGATAGGATTCAACCTTCGTATGATCCTTGCCGGGCTTTGGTATATAGTAATCATCGAAACCTTCCATTCTGCCGGATAGTATTACATCCGTAAAATACCATTAAAATGAATAGTATTATTCTTTTTGCAATGATTTTTTTTGCTTATTTTGTCGACACCTGGGGCTTTTCTGGTGTTAAGACTAATAATAGTGTTTTCAATTTCCGCCATGTTAAATCTCAGCGGTATTTCTGGTAAAGAGACGGCTGGTGGCAGTTCAACAATATTAGCAGAAATATTCGGGGTAAATACTTTTTCCAAGCGCTTAACAAATATGTAGATCACGTTTTTCAGCATCAGTTCTTGCCCAGTCACCATTCGAATCTCGTAACGGAGGTTTGCAAATCACTGGCCTTTTAAGTCCTCTGGCTACACGCCACAGCGAATAGTCTTTTGTGGTGTTGCATCGAGTTCTTGAAGAAATTTTTGCAGCGAAGCTGTTTTTTGTGTTTGTAAAACTTTTATGAGCTGTTTGGTACAATTCTTAAGTCTTAACTTTAACTGAGGGGATCTGTAACGTTGCAATTCTCGTCGAGCTCTCCGTTTTTCAGTCAATAGCCTTTCTATATCTATGTAAATAATATACAATTGGTTTATTATTTAATAATGATTTATTGTTTAATAATTTTTATTTTTTAATATTCTTTTGAAATGTATATCAGAACATTGATTGATTCTGAATTTATAATAAAAACAAGTATATATGTATATAATATAAATGGTTGTATATTATAGTAGTAGTAGCCAGAAGGTGAAGGATCACCTTCTCATTCTTCTTTTTTTTTCGAATTGATTAGCAACAATTAAAACGTTTGGGCTGGCATTTTACTCTAGACGAGCGACGGAGAAGTGGCAATGTTATTGGTTCCCTTGAAACCGTGAGATCAATTTGGGGATTTGATGATGCTGTTGGGGCAGTGACTTCCATGTGCTCTAAATGGTGGTTTGTGGGTTGAGATTGGTTATCTTCTGTTACCTCGTTTCGGAAGCTTTGCATATTTTCCGGAACGAAATCATTATGCGATGGTATATTAGATTCTGTTGGACGAATGTTGACTATGTTTCTGCGAAAATGCTTTCCTGTTTCGTTTTCTACTACATATGATCTTGGGAGTATTTGATTATTTATAACTACTGGTTCCCAACGGTCCTGGTTGTTAACTCGAGTAAGTACTGTGTCACCATTGTTAAGTATTGGCGAAGACTTGCTTGCTCCGCGATTTGCATAAAGGGCTTGTTTCTCTCTTTCATCTTTCATTAGATCACATATTCTAGTTGTATTTTCTGATACAAGCTGTTCTTTAGTGATGGGTAGGAGACCTCGAACTGCATGACCGAAAATTCGTTGGGATGGTGAACCTAAATTGAGGGTGGTGTTGGCTGAAGTGGTTAGCGCGTTGACTACTAAGCAAACAATGACGTGGGGCCTGGGTTCAAACCCAGGCCAGAGCCAATACAGCTTAACAAAGTTAATGCGTCTACCTAACACCGGAGACGCCTCAACACTGCTATAAAAAATAACATAACGCGCAAAGCAGAGTTGTAAAAGAGTTAAGCCTTCTACATTTTCAACATCTATCTTCTCTACTCTATCCCTCTCTCTGAGTTCCGGCACAATGCACTGCATACGTAGGGGTCATCCCCTGAGTGCTGGTCCTAATTAAAAAAAAAAAAAAAAAAAAAAAAAAAAAAAAAAATTACCTCTAGGGGTATTCATATAGTTTAACATGCCCAAATAATAGTCACTTTTATCATAGGCTGATTTTTTTAGTATATTTTTTGCAATTTGAACTGCTCGTTCGGCTAGACCGTTGCTGGGATGGTATGGTGAACTGGTTCTGTGATTAAATTGCCACACTGTTGAAAACGATTTAAATTCAGTACTTGAGAACTGAGGACCATTATCTGTCTCAAGCGTTCGAGGTGGACCGAATGTTGAAAATATTTCTTTAAGGAAATTTATTACATTTGTTGTCGTAGTTTCCGTAAGTTTATTAAATTTTAGGTATCCTGAATAGCTATCGATAAAAACGATATAGCTTTTATTGTTAAAATGAAACAAATCCGTGGCGCCAATATCGAATCCATAATTCGGAATTTCTTTATCACCGATGACAATCTTATTATTTCTACGTTGGTAGACTTGACAGGTGCACACTTTTTTACGTAATCAAAAATGTCTTTGCTCATATTTGGCCAAAACACTGACTTTCTTGCCATCCTAACGCATCTTGCGTAGCTGAAGTGTCCATAATGAATATGTTTTAAATAATTCAGTCTCAAACTATGAGGTACCAATACTTTGGAAGATTTAAAAATTATGCCATCATCACTTACTGAGAGCTCCTCTCGAAAATGCCAATATTGTTTTATTTCATTTGGTAAGCGTTCACTTGTAGTTGGCCAACCTTGCTTTATGTACTTTATGAGTGATTGACAAGAATTATCACTATTTGTACTTTGTTTTAAATTTTCCAGTTCTTTGTCTGACATGGATAATACCATTTGAATTTCCAATGTTTCCTCGTTTTCGTTATTTTGGCAGTTTTGACAATCGCGACTGAGAGGATCTGCCAAATACATTTTCACTCCAGGCTTGTATACGACGTTGGGGTTATAAGTAAGTAAGCTTAATCGTATCCTTTGTAAACGTGCTGGTGATGCGTGTAACGGTTTTTTGAAAATTGACTCAAGTGGTTTATGGTCGGACTCTATTGTCAGTGGCTTACCCCATACATATTGATGAAATTTTTCGCAACCAAATTTGACTGCTAATGCCTCTTTTTCCAATTGAGAATAGCGAGATTGACAGTTTGTCAAGGCTTTGGACGCGTATGCTACTGGATGGTTTTCTTGAAGCAGGACGGCTCCCATGGCGTATGAACTAGCATCTACTTGAAGTTTGACGTCCTTAGTAACATCATAAAGTTTAAGCACTGGAGGTTTACTGATAATTTCTTTCAAGTCTTCAAACGACTTTTGTTGAAGAGCATCCCACTTAAAAGGTTTTGGTTTTTCTAATAGAGATCTTAGCGGGCCTGTAACATGCGAAAAATTTCGAATGAATTTGCTGAGATAAGTGAACTTACCTAGCACACGCTGAAGCTCTTTTCGATTTTTTGGTGCTTGAAGCCTTTTTACAGCTTCAATTTTATCAGGATCGGCATACATTCCACTCTCACTAAGAATATGTCCTAAAAACTTAACTTGTTTGCGTTCAAATTCGCATTTTTCTCTGTTCAGCTTCATTCCACTGTTTTCGATGATTTCCATTACCTTAGCTGTAATTCGTCGAAGTTCCTCGATAGTGCTAGAATGTATTAAAATGTCATCGACAGCTATTTTCACGTTTGGTAGTTGTGCAAATAACTGTTGCATCACACTTTGGAAAACTTCTGGCGCTGATGATATACCAAACGGCAGTCGCTTGCACGAATATCTACCCCACGGTGTAGAAAATGTCAATATTTGCTTGGTTCGATCAGAAACTTTAATCTGCCAGAATCCTCTTTTAAAATCTAAGATTGTAAAATATTTAGCACCCTTTAGTTGCGCTGAAATTTCCTCCAACGTATTCATTGGGAATTGACGCCGTTTAATGTTTCTATTTACAGTGGTCGGGTCAATACAGATCCTGATTTTACTGTTCTTTCGTACCACTACCATCGGAGAAACTGCTGGTGTAGGTTCATTTGTTGGCTCAATTACGCCCATTTTAACCATTTTATCAATTTCTTCCTTTACATCTTCTCTAATTTTGAAAGCGATTCGCCTAGCTGGAACAATGTCTAGCTTTTGATTATCAATCAAGTCAATATCATACTCGAAATTTTTTATGCACCCGAGTCCACTGAATAAATCATCTTTTACTTGTAACTGTTGTATTCTTTTAAAAAAATTTAGCTTTTCGCATGTATCTGCTCCTAGTATTGGCTTGACGTGTTCATTCACGATTTTAAAATTGATTTTGCAGTCCTTTTTTCCTACTCTACATTTAAGAAGTACTTCTCCTATCACGTTCAATTTAGAGTTTCCAAATGTTATTAACTGTTTAACCTTACTGGGGTATAGAGTTGCAGAAAATTTCGTTGACTTTAGCATGTCAAAAATTCTGAAAATTTGTCATATCTTTTGCTGTTATTATATAAAACGCAGCCAATAAACAATTCATGATCGCTCTCATCGCTGGTGGTAATATTTTCACAACAAGCAATGTGTTTAGATTTGTAATTGTTTTTGTTTAAAAACTTTTTACACATACTCTCGTAGTGATTGCTCTGTTTACATTTTTTGCAAATATGCCTAAAAGCTGGACATTCGCGTACACCGTGCTTTTTTCCACATTTATTACAATCAAACGTTTTTTCTTGTCTATTATTTCTACCAAATTGTTGTATTGCATTTACGATTTTGTCGTTCTCATTGTGCATCTCAGCAGTTTGCTTTTGTGCTAACTTCGTGGCTTGACACATTTGAATGGCTTTCATTAAGGTAATATCTTCAGACAATAGTTTAGTACGTAGGGATTCGTTCCTTATCCCTAGAATTAGCTGGTCACGTAACAGACTGTCGTTCAATTGCCCGAACTCGCAGTTTTGTGACTGAAGTCTCAGACGTGTTATATACTCATCCATCGTTTCACCTTCCTTCTGAACAATTTTATGAAATTTGTATCTTTCAAAAGTTATGTTTAATTTAGGCGTAAAATAACTTTCAAACTTTGTTTTCACTTGCGCTAATGTTTCATTTGATACTGCTGGTAAGGAGTTGAAAATTTGTATGGCGGAGTATCCAATTGCAGACATAAATGTAGCCATCTGTATGTCTTCTGGCTTGCTTTTGAGCCCAGATGCCACTTCATAGTACTCATATTGTTGCCTCCACAATTTCCATTCTTTTGCCATGTCCTTATCGTGTTCAACTATTATAGGCTTCGGTGGCCGTAGAAAATTATGAACGTCCCCCATTTTAAACAGCACTTGCTTACCTCAGGTCTTCTATGCTATATGTTCTTTATATATTTATAAATTTTATGTTTGCTTTATTGGGATATGCTTTTTTTTTTTTTTTTTGCAGCGGGTTTCGGCACCATGTAAATAATATACAATTGGTTTATTATTTAATAATGATTTATTGTTTAATAATTTTTATTTTTTAATATTCTTTTGAAATGTATATCAGAACATTGATTGATTCTGAATTTATAATAAAAAAAAGTATATATGTATATAATATAAATGGTTGTATATTATAGTAGTAGTAGCCAGAAGGTGAAGGATCACCTTCTCAATCTACAGAAAAAATATAGCTTCTTGATTTATTTTATTTGAAGTAGCATTAAAAGCAGCTTGTTTAACGTGCGCTTCAAACAACCTGGGGGAATCGTCTATGTCAGAAAGTGTTCTTAGCGGCATTCTTTCCGAGCAATGAGCACTCAAATATTTTTTGTATTTCAGCCAGTTAACACGTGCAGATGTCAGCGGTAAATCAGATGTTAGTGTTATAGTTGTGAGTGAGTAAATAGTGACAATTGTAGGTGAGTGATCTGAAGATAAATCCAAAGATGCTTCAACTTCAACCATCTCGCTGGGTACACCTTTTGCTATTCCAAATTCAATAACATCAGGTATTTTTTGTCGATCTGTTGGCCAGTATGTTGGCTGACCACTTGACACTACGTTCATACCCATTTTAGAAACGACGGCAAACAAAACTCGTCCCTTAGGAGTGATTAAATGTGTGTTTAGCATTGTAGTCGCCAGCTGCTAGAAAACGGGGGCCCAGTGATTTATAAAAAGCCGTATATTGACTCTCGGTAATTGAAAATCTGGGGGGCGAGTAGACAGATGATATTACAAGTTTTTGATAGTAATTTTCAATGCAGATATTCGTTGCTTGTAGATAATCTTCACATAAATCGTTGAACAGGTAGTGTTTTATTCGCGATTTTATTAGAATTCCCGAGCCACCACAAGCTCTACCTCGAGGATCCTTTGTGTCGTAAAAATTATATCCAGTAATTCTGAAATAGCTTCGAGACGTCGAATGAGTTTCTGAGATAAGCATAACATCGATTTTTTTATCCAGAAGAAAATACTCTATTTCGTTTTTATGTTGGCAGATGCCGTTTGCATTTCAAAAACAGATTTTTAAGTTCATGGCTTGTTTAAAACAGCCTGCAACAAGGTACAGTATTTAACGGTTATAAGCACATCTGGTATAAGAAAAGAAAACGCTTATAAGAAAGTATTACAGAAACACCATGACATTTTCTATATATTTTAATGTAAAAAGTATTCTGTATAAGAAAACCGCGTATGAGAAAAAACTGATATAAGACATATATTGCCATGCACCGATAATGAAAATACATATAAAAAACATTTATTATAAGAAATTTTTTTACGCGGCAATACTTTGTTTTCAAACAAAAATATCCAACTAAGACCGTATGTATGTATTTCCTTACACAAAATATCCAACTAAGCGTGTATGTACATACATGTGAACGTACAAACATACATATGTAGTAGGTTTTTAGTTTTTCATTTCATTTAAAAGAAGCAAATTTCATATATCAGTTTAAACGCTTATAAGAAATAAGTTTCTTATAAAAAATAATTGCATAAAAGAAAAACACGCTTATAAGAAAAATTTTCGTTAAATTTTTTGAGTTTCTTATATCCGTTATGTACTGTAGACTGCATTTTCAACATTTCCTGCATCATACAGGATATTTTGAGAGTAAATGTATTTACTGTTTGTATTAAGATCTCAATTAAGGCTTCAATACGACTAAAATTAGACCCCGAATCTTCATTTACATTTACGGTTTTTTGCGCCGTTTTCAAAATATATGATATCAATACCTATCCCATCAACACAGGTACAAACCGTAGCCAAAGCAATTTATGAAAACCTTATTTTAACAAATTGGCCACCATAAAAATTTTTAACAGACTTAGGTATAGAATACAAAAACCAGTTAATTTTTTTTTTTTTAATTTTATTATTTATTGAATCTTCAATTTAATTGAAACATCAATAAGTTGTTCAAATCTTAAATCTAAAACAGATAAATATATGTTTAGCCAATGCTAAACAAAATTTTTAGTTTCAAAGGTTGATTTTTGTTGCTTTTACATCTCTCGTGTACGGCTGATAGAAGGAGTATCCCTCCTCCTAAGCCGGGTGTGGCCACTATACTCTAGAATATTGCGCGCAAGTGGATTTGGGTGCAACTCAAGTTTTTTAATGTATTTTTTCGCGAGTTTAGAAAATACTGTCTTAACCAACGGAACATCGCGATCTTTGTGAATTCGATGATTTCGGATATACCATGGGGCTGCTGTTATAGTACGTAGAATTTTGTTTTGTCGCCTTTGAATTTTTTCTACATTTAATGCAGAGGCAGTGCCCCATAACTGGATTCCATAGGCCCATATTGGTTTTAGGATCGCATTGTATAATAGAAGTTTACAGTCTAGGCATAGTATAGAGTTTCTTCCAATAAGCCAATTCATTTGGGCTGCTTTTAGTTTCATTTGGATCAACTTTGCGTCTATGTGCGATTTCCATGTTAAACGACGATCAAGATGGACGCCTAGATATTTGACTACAGTGTGTTGCGGTATAGTCTCGGTGTTGATTTGTATAGGCGGGCATGTTTCCCTGCGTAAAGTAAAAGTAACGTGTACACATTTCTGCTCATTCACTTTTATCCGCCATTGTTTTAGCCATGTTTCCAATTTTCAGATGTACCCTTGTAGATTCTGGGAAGCTTCTACAGGATTTTCATGAACGCTTAGAAAAGCCGTATCATCAGCAAATGTTGACGTGTGAATGTTACTGCTTAACGGTAAGTCAGAGGCATATATTAAATAAAGTAAAAGACCGAAGATACTGCCTTGAGGGACTCCGGCTTCAATCGACTGCGGGGGGCTTGAAAAATTGCCTTCCCTAACTACAAATTTTCGTTCCTCTATATAGCTTTTTAAGAGCCTGACGATGTTTGCTGGTAGCGCTGAACAATATTTCTTTTTTTCAAAGGTGTCTCTAACTACGTTCACAAGTCTGTGAGTTTGTTCAATAGTGCTATGTTGACTGCGAAAACCGAATTGATGATCTGGAATGCATCCACTTCTACTCACTATAGGCATCAGCTTGCTCATGTACAGCTTTTCAAATAGTTTTGAAATGTTGGGCAATAAACTAATAGGCCGATAGGATTCAACCTTCGTATGATCCTTGCCGGGCTTTGGTATCATAATAATCATCGAATCATTCTGCCGGATAGTATTGCAGCCGTAAAATACCATTAGAAATGAATAGTATTATTCTTTTTGCAATATACGGCAATTCTTGAGGCATTTTGTTGCTTATTTTGTCGATACCTGGGGCTTTTTTGGTGTTAAGACTAGCAATAGCATTTTCAATCTCCACAATATTAAATTTTAGCGGTGTTTCTGGTAAAGAGACGACTGGTGGCAGTTCTGCCATATTAACAGAAATATTTGGAGTAAACACTTTTTCTAAGTGTTTAACGAAAAGAGCACTCTTTTCAGCATCAGTTCTTGCCTAGTCACCATTAGAGGCCCGTAATGGAGGTTTGCATACCACTGGCATTTTAACTCCTCTGGCTGCACGCCACAGCGAATAATCTGTTGATGGTGTTGCATCGAGTTCTTGCAGAAATTTTTGCAGCAAAGCTGTTTTTTGTGTTTGCAAAACTTTTCTTAGCTGTTTGGTACACTCCTTAAGCCTTAATTTTAGCTGAGGCGATCTGTAACGTTGCGAGCTTTCCGTTTTTCAGTCAATAGCCTTTCTATATCCGCACAAAAAATATTGTTAAATCTCGCTTGTTGATTTCGTTGATTTGAAGAAGCATTAAGAGCAGCTTGTTTAGCATGTACTTAAACAACCTAATAGAATTTTCTATGTCAGTAGGTGTTCTCAATGGCATATTTTCCGTGCAATGAGCACTCAAATATTTTTTGTATTTCAGCCAGTTAACACGTGCAGATGTCAGCGGTAAATCACATGTTGGTGTTGGAGTTGTGCGTGAGTAAATAGTGATAATAGTAGGCGAGTGATCTGAAGACAAATCCAAAGATGCTTCTACTTCAATCATTTCGCTAGGCACACCTTTCGAGATTCCAAAGTCGATAACATCAGGAATTTTTTGTCGATCCGTTAGCCAATATGTTGGCTGACCACTTGAAACTAAATTCAAACCCATTTTTGAAATTGTGTCAAACAAAACACGACCCTTAGGACTGATTAAACGTGAACCCCAAAAAGTGTGTTTAGCATTGTAGTCACCAGCTGCTAGAAAACGGGACCCCAGTGTTGTATAAAATGCGGTATATTTACTCTGTGAAATTGAAAACCTGGGAGGAGAATAAACAGATGATATCACAAGCTTTTGATAAAAATTTTCAATACAGATATTTGTTGCTTGAACATATTCCCCACGAAGGTCATTTAGCAGGTAGTGTTTTATTCGAGTTTTTATTAGGATTCCAGAGCCACCACAAGCTCTACCTCGAGGATCCTTAGTGTCGTAGAAATTATATCCACTAATTTTAAAATAGCTTTGAGACGTCAAATGAGTTTCTGAGACAAGCATAACATCGATTTGTTTATCCAGAAGAAAATATTCTATTTCATTTTTATGTTGGCAGATGCCGTTTGCGTTCCAAAAACAGATTCTTAAGTTCATGGTTTTTTCAATACAGCCTGCAACAAGGTAGCATTTTCAACATTTCCTGCATCATATAGGACATGTTGAGAGTAAATGTATTTACTGTTTGTATTAGGATCTCTATCGAGGCTTCAATACGACTAAAATTATGCCCTGTTTCTTCATTTGCTGGTACAGTTTTTTGCGCCGGAGTCTGGTTACTCTTTAAAATATTAGCGTATGAAAATTGATCATTAGGTTTTTGTTGAGTAAGAGTCGTGTTGGACTTTAAAACATTTGAGTATTGATTATGGCAAGACGACGGTTGAGGGTAGTTTAAAGGGGTGTTGGGCTGATCGGGAGTAGAATTTGTTTTTCTGTTCGACGAATTTTTAAAAAAAGAGTAAGGAGGGCAGCCTCTATAGTTAGCAGTGTGGTTTCCACTGCAATTGCCGCATTTTTTGCCTTGGTATCACCTTTTATTTTCTCACAGTTAGCGGTACTGTGCAACTCACCACATACAACGCAAACGGTAGGCAACTTGCAATAGGTTTTGGTATTGCCAAATTCTTGACAGTTCATGCATTGGATAGGTCCATTTTTTTATGTGGCATCTCAACTGTAACTCTTCTGTGTAACAAGTACTTTAGATTATAGATTGGGTGAGATTCATTTTTTTTTAATTTTCAAGTCACATGGCTGTAGCTCGACTCTGAAAATAGGTTGGGGGATTTTTTCCCTATTTTTGACGTTAGAAACATTTTTAACTTTGAAGCCATTATTTTCAAGGCCAGACTTAACCTCTTCTGGATCCACACTAGAGTCTATACCTTTTATTACGACGGTTAGACCTTTAACACTCTTTAATTGGTATGTATTAAATTTTTTGTTTTTTGACTCAAGGTCAGAAACTATTTTTCGGTAATTACTTTTTTGCACTACCTGGATTTTATTTTCGTTAATATTTCCGCGCTTAATTGGAGTTACGTAGAACTCATTTTCCCCAATTAAGGAGATAAGGCTTTTTACCAAAAAACTAGAGTTTTGCTCTCTTAAATATATCGGTGGAGGTTTACTCGATCTTGTTGTAGTTGTGTCTTCATTGTATTGTTCAGATAAAATCGCGAAACGATTTTCGGAGTTTTTTATTTTGTTTTTTCCATCTCTAGGAACTTTCGCTGTTGAAGGTATTTGAGCTGATTTTGGACTTCTTCCCCTTTTTAACACGGTTATGTATGTGTCTATTCCTGTTTGAATTTTATTATCATTTATTGTACTCACCGCATTTACCATTTTGTGCACGTTGGTCACCTTGTTACTTATTGTTTGTTTGTTTGTTTGTACAGCTAAGCTGACAAGTTTGCTGATGGGTGCAATTGTTGTTGCTTCTTGATCACTATTTAACATGTTCAGAGATAATGATCGCGCACGAGTATTTGTGTTTTCTGTTAAATTCAGGTTTTTGTTTAATTCATATTTTTTATTGTCATCATCAGCAACTAAAGTTATATATTGTACATTCCTACTGCTTGTAGGATTATTGTTGTTTTTGTCAGAAGATGAACTCATCAGAGTTCTCTTTTTTTTCACTTACATATATTAGTTTGTGTATGCAAATATTTATGTATATTGCACACAAGCAAAAAATAAAATAAAACCCGTAAAATAACTGTTCAATAAATGTTTTGTTTTTTTATATTTTTTTGTGGTTTAAAAAATTTAAATTTTTATTTTTTTTTTTAATATTCAGTTGCGATGATTTTAAAAACGCGTCTGTTCACTACGAGAGTTGAAACTGAATGTAAACCAGTTAATGAACAACATATGTAAATTACTTAGAATTAACCAAGAAACGTCTACAGCTTACCATCATCAGATCTGCTAATTGTTTGTTAATCTGCCTGAAGTCAAAAACTAAACGCTATCTTTTGCTGGGAGTGATTTCTTTGGCACAAGAAGAAGTGGGCTATTGTACTCAATAATTTTCCTATTTGCTTATTATTTCCCCTTTTTGGGTTTCTGGAATACGGTAATTTTTAATATATGTTGGTGTTGGACAGTGTTGCCAGGTGTGGGGATTTCTCCCCAAATTGGAGATTTTAGCTGGTTTTTTGGGGACAGATTATCGTGGGGAGGGATTTGGGGATTTTACATTTTCAGTATACCTATTATCAATTTTGCTTTATTTTACCATTATCTTTCATAAATATATTTACATACATATATGTTTATGTATCTTGGCGTTTTTCTTCTCTATTACCCCGTTTATACGCATTTCTAATTTGCAAATAAAATTATTTGCAAAAACTTAACTCACTGTTTATACGCAAATATCATTCAGAAATATTGTTATATATTTTGTAATGACACGCAGTAAATATATAGTCATCTGGTAGCATCATACATCTTATTTGCAAATAGCTTGTTATTTGCAAATAGTTTTCGAAACATTTTAAGTTACAATAAAAAAGTAATACAGCAACGCTTTCCACTCTTATTTGCAAATAAGAAATGCGTATAAACGGGGTATATATTTCGATGATTTCAAGGCGATGGTATTGAGGATGTTGGTTTTTATAACAATTTGTTCAAAGTTTTTAAGACCAGAATTTATTGAATTCGATATTGCCAAAATGGATGTACTCATTGACGATAAGGAAAGTAATTTGGTTGTTACTAAAATTGATGTTGGCATAGAATGTTCAAGGGAATTAGAAGCAAAATGTGTTCAAACAAATTTTATTAGATTATTTAACTGTACTAGCAAAATAAATGCTAAAAATATTCGCTGAATGGAAATTTTTGAAAGCATAGAAAAAAAAATAAATTTGATTCCGTGTATGTTATTTTAAAATATTCTATGGATTCAAAAGTTCCATTGAGCACATACGAATGCGTTAACTTAAATAAATGTATGTAATAAAATTAATAAAACAATTTGTTTTTTATGATGCTTAATATACATATGTATATTTATTGGGGACAAAATTCGGGATTTCCAGTTTTAAAATGGGGATTTTTGGGGACAACACTATTTAATTTGGGGACATTAGACAATGTTTACCTGGCTACAATGGTGTTGGATCTTTAACTCGCAGCTTTTGCTTATAAAAATTATTCGCAGTAATTTTTTCATGTTTTAACGCAAAAAAATATCTGTGTGTTCTTCACACACTTTTGTAAAGTTATGGGACACAAATTTCGGAAATTTGTTCTTTAATGTGTTAATTACTTCATCATTTCTATCTTTCTGTGTGTTTTTTAGCGTAAAAATATGATAATCACTTAAGTGTTGTAGGAATTATTTGGCCAATGATGCAATTTTTGTTGATAATAATATTTTTGTTCTTCAAGCTAATAAGGCCTAACGCAGTTAATGTTAATGAAACAGTTTTATTACATTTTTTACCCAACGTTTCGTCAATTGTTTGTTGACTTCTTCAGGGGTTTCGTCTATTTAAAATTTAAAAAAAAAACATTATATGTAATTATATTTTGAAAAGTTTTACACAGTACATTTTTTACTTACAATAATACAGTTGTTCAGTTAAAAAGAATTGCTATGATATTTTTGACATTTTTAATACCGAAAAATTTTTAAAATTAATAAATAAATATATATTTAGTAAAACACAGTTGGTGCTGTTATTTAATTGCAACAATGTAACTAGCGCTGATATTTTTGTTGTCCTCTTTTATGTTCATCGTTCTCCCTATGTTCTTTTATATGCGCAAACTTGCGATTGGGGATCCACACACGGGATGAATTATGCTGGCATAAAATGAGAGTTTTTAGGTGAGAGGGGTGAAGAGAGCGGTTTTTCGTTGGCACAATTTTTCATCCAGCCTCATTAGCAATTGATAATACTAATGCAATTACTCCTCCTAATTTATTCGGAATTGAACGTAAAATTGCGTATGCAAATAGAAAATATCATTCTGGTTGAATATGAATTGGAGTAACTAATGGATTAGCTGGGATAAAATTATCAAAATAAATAAAATTCTAATAATTGTTTTTGCTTTTCATACATTTCTTAAATTAAATATACGCTAGAAATTTAACGCGTTTCTCTCTCTATGAAAAGCGGTAAAATTTATTTGATAAACAAAAACAAAATTTTTAAATGTATTCAATTTTGTTTTTGTTTTCCATGTAAATTTTCACTTCTTCGACGCGTTTTCTGGAATAGACACCATTATGTATATTCCGTAATGTGTATAATAATAATAATAATGTGTATACAACGAAAGACAAACTTCAAATGCATAACAAAACACCAACACATACAAAGCTGAGTACACGTATACATTTTATGCCAGCATATTTAGACTCGTGCAAAGTAAATTTATACCAAGTCATACATTACCACTGAACGAGAAAAAAATTAATCAGCTGTTTAGATGCATATACTTGGTATAAATTTGTGCGGCTTAAAAATTCATCCCGTGTGTGGATCCCCATTTAGTATCTTTTCCTCTCTATATTTTCTCTGTCTAAAATTCTCAACCATTGATTATCAAAATCAACCGTATGTTTGTTGTTGACGATATATTTTGGCAAAGCTGTTGACGTTTTATGTTTTTCAATATCACTTCTGTGTTTTTTTTTTTTTTAAGTAGTATTTTATTAATACTTTTGAAATTTACATATCATTTAATAACTTTACAGAAATTTAGCTCTTCTATATATTAAAATTTTTAATAAATGATGATAATTTTTTTCTAAATGTATTGTTATTAGTTTCGTTTTTGACATCAATTGGCATCTTGTTGTAAATGCTTAGTCCTTTAAAAAATAGCGATCTTTGCATCGCGCTGGTGTCTGCTCGTTGTATCCTGAAATCTAAAGCATTTCTCAGGTTATATGGTTGAACTTCCCCAACATATCTTATTTGCTCGATCAAATATTCAGGAGCATCTCCAATTTTTATTTTTTGAATAAAGTTTATTGTATTTAGTGCTAGTCTTTTGTGTATTTTAAGACATTTTAAATCACTCAGCATAAATAGGTCCGTTTGTTTACTTTTACAGTAAAATGCAGTAAATGAGTAAACAGCAGAATTTACTCTCCAAAAAAGTGAAAAATTGAAAATAAATGTAGTGTTGAAAAATTTTTATATCATTGGATATCTGAAGAATTTAATCATCGGTACTCGATTATGTTGTATTGAATTTATTTTATAAACTATTTAAAACATAAAACAAAGCATATGTAATTAAATAAATTATTTAGTTACACAGTTATTTAAAACAAAGTAGATACATCATGAATTTCCGAAAGATACTTATGAAATTACATTCATTCTCAACACCCTACCTGAATGATAAATTTTAAAACAAATCATTTAATAAACTTCTAAAATACAAATATAAATTTTTTTTAGTGAAGTCCAAACTTTTCATTAAAATATTCCAATTTCTGGGAAGTAACTGCCTTTGTAAATATGTCGGCAATCATTTCATTTGTAGGTAAATTTTTCAAATGGATTTCTTTGTCATCGATCTTCTGTCGAATAAACTTGGCTTTGACATCTACGTGCTTTGTTCTTGGAGAATAATTGTTATTGAGAGCAACATGTAAAGCACCTTGGTTGTCACAATATATTAACATTGTTTTGTTGTTGTTTGGCAGTAATTCAGCTTCCAAACGTTTAAGCCAAACAGACTCCTGGATCGCAGCGGTCAGTGACATGAACTCGGCTTCCGTCGAAGACAATGCCACTGTCTTTTGCTTCTTTGTTGACCACGAAATGGCTCCCGACTGGCATATAAAAACGTATCCAGTCGTTGACTTTCTTTCATCAACGTCACCAGCCCAATCAGCATCGCAGTAACCTCTTATGCAGTCCTCTTTCGTTTTTTTATAAACAATGCCTTTGTTAATTGTACCTTTCAGGTAACGCATTACACGTTTGACTGCTTCCCAATGGGGTTTACCAGGATTTGTTCCAAATCTGCTTAAAAGATTGACAGCATAACAAATGTCTGGCCGTGATATTTGCGCAGCATAAAGCAAGCACCCAATAGCTTGCATGTACGGTATGGTTGTCATCTGTTTGCTAGATTTTTCATCTTTTGGACACATAACGGACGACAGTTTTTGATTGTAGTCTATTGGCGTTGAGCACGGCTTACAATCACTCATTCCAAATCTTTTTAAAACGTCTGCTATATACCTCGATTGATCAATTTTTATAGCTTCTTTATTTCTGGTGATTTTGGTTCCGAGCACTGATGATAACTCTCCAATGTCCTTCATTTTGAATTTGCTGGCTAGTTTAGCTTTCAGAGATTCAATACTTCTTACGTTATTGGAGAATATTAGTACGTCATCAACATAGATTGCCACGTAAAGCATCTGATCACCACATACTTTGTGGTACACACATTGGTCAACCTCGCCTCTTATAAGTCCCAATTTTTGTAACTCGTTGTTGATGGTTTCATTCCAAACGCGACCTGACTGTTTCAGACCGTAAATTGATTTTTGCAGCTTACATACCTTCTGCGAGCCATTCGCAAACATTTCAGGCTGTTGCATATAAACTGTCTCTTTCAACGTACCGTTTAAATATGCACTAACTGCGTCCATCTGATGTATGTACATGTCATGTTTTACTGCCAGAGCCAACAAGTAACGAATTGAATCATACCTGACAACGGGGGCAAACGTCTCGTTGAAATCGATTCCTTCACGTTGTGAGAATCCCTTTGACACCAATCTTGCTTTTCGAGCAACAGCATTACCAAGTTCGTCCCTTTTGGTTTTAAACACCCACTTCGACTTGATTGCTCTTTGGCCTTTTGGTAAATCTGTCAAGATCCACGTTTTATTTTCCATCAACGAATCTATTTCTGCAGACATCGCTTTTTTCCACTCGGCTGAGTTCTCTGACGACATTGCTTCAATTACATTCGCAGGATCTGTCGAAACGAATTGCATTGCACAAAAGTTTTGCGATTGTGAATTTCTGTTGGCTATTCGACTAGAGCGACGAACATTTTCACTCGCAGCGATATTTTGTGCTTCGTGTGTCTCTGGCAACCATTCATCTTCATCAGCTGGAACAGGCGATAGCATAGGTGAAGACCATTCACAGTCACTTTCTTCGGTATCAGCTACTTCTTGTATATTTTGGGCACCCATTTGTATTGTTGATTCTCTTTCATCATCTCTTTCCCCTGAATTAACAATATCGTCGTATTGCATAATATCGGGATAGTATATATCTTTTTGGGAATTCGAATTGAAATTTGATTTGCGACCTTCCAAAAAAATGACATCTCGACTTATTATTATTCCATCATCTTCGGGGTTGAATAATCGATAACCTTTACTCTCATAGCTGTACCCCATCATTATACATTCCCTGGATTTCGGATCTAGTTTGCGACGCTTTTCTTTTGGTATGTGTACCAAAGCTGGACATCCAAAAATTTTCAAAAATTTTAAGTTTGGACGACGCCCTGACCAAATTTCTTCAGGGGATTTGCTTTCGCCACGACAAGGCACTCTGTTCATTAGGTAACACGCTGTATTAGCCGCTTCAGCCCAAAAACGATAGTCTAAGCCACTATCAATTAGCATACATCTTACACGTTCCATCAGCGTTCGATTAATTCTTTCTGCTGTACCCTTTTGTTCTGGTGAGTACGGACATGTCTTCTGATGTATGACTCCACTGTTTTGCAAAAAAGATTTAAAAGATTTGTTTACATACTCACGCCCATTATCCGTCCTTAAGACTTTTATTTTTGCTGCACATTGGTTTTCAGTCATCTTTTTAAATTGTAGAAACTTTTCAAACACATCGGATTTTCTTTTCATTGGATACACAAACAATTTTCTGGAAAAATCGTCAACGAAGGTAAGTATGAATCGAGCACCAGCAAAAGAATTCACGTTAAATGGTCCAAGAACATCGGAATGTACCAGCTCTAATAATTTTGTGGATCTTGTACCATCTTCTCTAATTGGTTTTCTGGTCTGTTTACCTTTGATGCAAACTTCACACGGTCTATTCAAGTTTTTTTTATCAAAATCTATACCAGATGAAGATTTCTTTACTTTATTTAAATTTTCATCACATATGTGGCCCATTCGTCGATGCCACAAATCAATATTTGTTTTTGAAAGAAAAACTTTCTTTTCTTTTGCTTGTGCCTCACTGTCGATACGATACAAATCATTAAAAACTGTTGCAGAAGTAACAAGTTTATTTTTTGTATCAAAAATTCGGCAGGTTTCCCCTTCAAAAATAATTTTTTTTCCGTCTTTAGTCATTTGCCTTACTGACAAAAGATTTGCACACAAACTAGGCACGTATTCAACGTTTTTTACCGTAACGTTCTTCTTTTCTTTTCCACTGAAAATTTTTAAATCGATGTCACCAGCGGATTCCACATATAATTCGCTTTTGTTAGCAACAAGGACAGATTTATTTTCTATGTTGTGAGTGTTGTACATGTGCGTATCGATGTTCATCATATGGTTGCTAGCGCCACTATCCACATACCAATACAAAAAATTGCTGTTGTTGTTGCACTGGTTCTTGATGTGTGTTGATGCACTCATGCAACTACTTGATGCCACAAGTGTTGAACCAAACTCTCTTTTCTCACTTTTTTTGTTTAGCTTACCATTGCTTTTGCTTATTCCTTTGCCTTGACAATTTCTGGATATGTGGTCAAATTCCTTGCAGTTGTAACACTGGATTTGTTTTTTCCTGATCTGCTTCGAGTTCTTTGTATATAATGCTGCTTCTTTCTCAGAACTTTGGTTATCAAATTTGACATCTTGGAGAAGAAGGTTCTTTACCATATCCACAGTAAGTTTTTCCTTCGAGTTTTCGACTGCCATCACCAGAGGTTTAAAATCGTCTGACAACCCTGCCAACATTAGTGATGCTGTAAGCTCATCATCTATGTTCAGTCCTGCGTTCTTCACTTTCATGGCAATTATTACCATTTCATTCACGTACTCTTGCACTGACCCGTAATCTTTTAATTTTATATTTACCAGGTGCTTCAATAGCTCCACCTTTCTTGTCAGTCCAGTATCTTCGTAGGCCCTCATCAAAGCATCCCATGCCGCTTTCGCCGTTGTTGCTGCAGCAATGTGTCCATAGTTGGATGAATCCACCATCAAAGTAATTTCAGCTAAAGCACGTTCATTTAAATTTAAATCTTCGCCATCTCCGTCATTCACGACTTTCCAGCAGCCTTTTATAACAAGGCAAGATTTAGCCTGTCTCTTCCACACATCGAAATTCTCGCGTCCTCTAAGGCGCTCCAACGAAAAACCGACCGGAAGACTTGACATGTTGCTTTAGCGTGAAAAAAATACGTTTCTTTTTTTTTTTTTAAATTAAAAAAAAATGTATACTATTTTTTTTTACGAGCGCGTCTTGTAGCCCATAACCTGTTGTATTGAATTTATTTTATAAACTATTTAAAACATAAAACAAAGCATATGTAATTAAATAAATTATTTAGTTACACAGTTATTTAAAACAAAGTAGATACATCATGAATTTCCGAAAGATACTTATGAAATTACATTCATTCTCAACAGATTAAATACTTTTTATAACACAAATATTTTAATAGAATATAAACAATTTAATTTATGTAATCTTTCCCATTTCTTCTTTTTTTACTTTATTTGATTTTGCATATTTGTGTGTGGTTAAATTTATTCAAAGTACATGAATATTTGTGTTTGCTACTGACTATCGTAAAAAGAAGTGCAGTACTAAGTACCCAAGTACTTTAGAACTTCACAACTCTAAAGAATTAATATAACAACTCCACAAAACTAAAATAACTTTTATTTTCCATTAAAAGGCATGTAGGTCATTGTTTCACAAACAAGTTCAATTTAATGTTAATTTACTTTTAGTTTTGTTTTATTTTTACTTAAAATTTTAGTTTGATAAATATTTTAGTCACAAATTGCACACTTTTTGTTTGTTTACCTTTTGAATCATATGTTTTCTTGTTTTACTAAACTTTACTGCGAAAAATTTCTGCAGTAAAAATTTGCAAGCTCTCAATTAAGAACTGTCACTTTACGCTCTCAATTTGTGTTCTCATTTACTGTATTTTGTGTAAACGAACGCAATTTAGTAAAATGCAGTAAAGTTCAGTAAAAAATAGTAAAAACTTTTGCGTACTCGAACACATTTAATGTTACTGAAGCAAATCTGTTTAGTTTTAATATTGCACGCATTGCCTTATTTTGTAAATTCTGTAGTCTGGTTATTTGTGTATCTGTACTAAAGACGTGCACAGTTCTATCTGTTTGTACCAGTTTCTCTTAGTTTTCAACTTCTGGTATGTATTAGTAAATATTTTCTTGTATCTGGTATTAGTAAGTATTGTTATTCTGCAAAACAGATACTGTATGAGTAGATAAACAGAGAATGAGAGGAACATATTTGCTTTTATTTGTTTTCATAAAACAGATATGAACAAATACTGATGTTTATAACATACATAGTTATTTGTGGTACTCTGGAAAGTTGTAATAACATGATAAGAAAAAAATTTTAAATTATTTATTTTTGTTACTGTTCTTCTATTTTATTCGACCTTCTTCAATTTTATATTGATCTATTTATTAAGGCTTTAGGTCGCTATTTTTTTATAAAAAATTGTAATAATTTTCTAAAATAAGAGTGCAATTTTTCTATACAATTAATTATCTAACATGATAGGTATTAAAGGAACAGAGTATGTACATATGTATGTACATACAAACATATTTATACACATTATTACAGAATTTGCATGCAACAAAATTTGTTATTTCTGTGTCCGTCTCATCTTTGATAGAAGCAAAACAATTCCATATATTGCTTCGCCCTCTCTTTTCACTAATTTTGTAATCCTTAGATTCAATTTTTTGTTTTATAAATAGATTATTCATTTTTTAAAAAAAAATTTTTAACTACACAAAAATTAGCTCAAAACACGACTTACGCACATGTACATACTATAAATATGAAAGAACCCAGTTTTTTACATTATGTTTTCAAAGAAAAGCAGCATCCATACACAATTAATATTTCTTACATTATGTTACTATTGCTTGGAAATATCTCTGTTACAACAATTATTTTGAAAATATTTGTGGTACCACAGTTACTGGAGAATAAAAAACAAATACAAATATATACTGGTGCAAAATCAAAATTCAACTGTTTTTGTTTGTACCAGTAACATGTGTTACAAAAACCAAACAAATACAATGTTGTGTACTCTTTTTCGCTCTTTCGTATCAATTTTAACAATTATGTATATGGTATATTTGTTTTGCAAATACTTTTAGGTATACTCATGCACGTCTTTAATCTGTACAGCATGTATATAAAACTGTTGATCCATACTCGAAATGTGGTTTAATAATTGTATTATATATGTTTATTGCCGTAATTTTAGATAAGCTGTTTCTTATTCGTTTAAAAAATCCGATTTTTTTACATATGTATGTATTCAATGTGTTCTTTAAATTTTAAGTCATTGTCAATTATAAAACCCAGATATTTAATAGTGTTAACTTTTTCTATTGTTATATTATTTATATTTATTAGAATGTTTATTTAAGCTATAGGTCTTTTTATTTTAATATATATATATTGTTGTTTATATTTATATTTATTTTCGATATTTCGCTAACAATTTGTTAGCATCTTCAGGAAATTTTAGAATTTATAAAATTTCCTGAAGATGCTAACAAATTGTTAGCGAAATATCGAAAATAAATATAAACAACAATATATATATATTAAAATAAAAAGACCTATAGCTTAAATAAACATTCTAATAAATATAAAGAAAAGGTCAAATAAAATAGAATATAAATAAAGTTATATTATTTATTTTTAATGTTATATTTGAATTCATATTTATCTCCATTAATTTGGTTTTACTTTCATTTAATTTTAACTTGTTCATTTTTAGCCATTTATTAATATTGTTCATATCACTTGAAAGATTTTCGTAGCATATATTTTCTGTTTCTCCTTCCGTAAAAATTAATGTATCATCTGCATACAAAATAATTTCACACTTCTCCAATACTTTTTCCATATCATTTATGTATATAATAAATAACAGTGCTCCTAATATTGAGCCTTGTGGTACTCCATAGTCATTTTCTATTGCACTTGATTCCACGTTATTAACTCTAGTAATTTGCATTCTATTGGTTAAATATGACTGAAACCATTTCAATTCTTTGTCCTTAATTCCATACCTGTATAATTTTTTTATTAAAATGTCTCTATCTATTGTTTCGAACGCCCTTTTGAAATCAAGAAAAATCGCCAGTATTTTATTGCTCTTCTTCATACATTTCCACCTGTTTATTGTGTAGTTCAATGCTGTTTCACATGAATAATATTGGTATTTCGATAAAAGTTTATTCTGTTCTTCTTCTTTTTTACTACTTTTTCCATAACTTTTTCAAATGTTTTTAGAATGTTTATTGGGCGATATTCTTCGCAAATATTAGAATTCTTTACTTTTTCAATTGGGGTAATTAAAGATTCCTTCCAGTTTTCTGGGAAAACTCCTGTTTCTAGGGATTTATTTATAATGTTGAGTAAAATATTGCCAGTTATGTCCCAGAATCTAATATTATCTTGCTTGATATTTTCTTATAGTCAGGATTTTTCTTAATATTTTTACATATAACTTCTAATTCTAATAAGGATATTGCACGAAATTCAAATTTAACATTTATCACAGGTATTTTATTTTCATATTGCACGTTTTCAATGGAGTTTCTTATATCTGAAATGCTATTTACGAAATAATTATTAAATTTATTGGCTATATCTAAATTGTCCTTATATTCTATTTGGTTAAATATCACAGTTTTTATCACATTTCTGGGTTTCTTTATCACTAATTCTTTTATTTTATTCCAAATTTCTTTTTGATTGCTTGTGCTATTTATTTAATTATTTATGTATTTATGTTTTTCATTTTCAATTTTAACTTTATAAGTGTTTCTTATTGATTTATAATTATTCCATGCTGCATTAGTGTTTTCTATGGTAGCTTTTTGGTACTTGTTTATTTTTTCTTGTTTGAGAAGCCTGAGTTCGCTATTGAACCATTTATTGTTAATTATCTCATTTATTGTCTTTTTTATTGTAAATTTTTGTATAGTATTTTCAAAACATCTATCAATATCATGGACATATTCATTAAGACTATTAATTTCATTACATTGTAATACTGAATTTATTTCATTTTTAAAACTATTTTTATTGTATTTAAAAATTTCTATTTCCTTATTTTGTTTTTCAGGATAATTTCTTTCATAATCAATAAAAATGTCTATGCATTCATGATCTGCTATTTTATTGTTTATATTATTTTTTGCCGAGATTATTTCATTGTTCGTTATTATGTAGTCTATTAATGTTTTCGAGGTTTGGGTTATTCTGGTGGGTTCACTTATAATTTGTTTAAGCCCATTGTCATTTAAAATACTTTCAAATTTATCTTTATAAAAATCTTTATATGTATATTAAAATCTCCTGTTATTAAAATATCACAGCTTTTTTCACAAATTTCATCTAGGAACTCTTGAAATGTATTCGGATTTAGAACAGCTTGGTAATCTATAAACAATTACTATAATAAATGAGATATGTTCTCGTTTAGCCATATAGGCACTAATCCAGTGCTTTGAGTCTACTATATGTTCCTTTATTTTATTTATAAACCATTGCTTTTTATGTTGAAATATGAAAACACTTTTGTTTACTTTATTACAACATGTACGTTCTAACTTTTTCCTTTTTATACATTAATAAGTTTATTTTCTTTTTGTGTCAAACATATAAAAATATTTTTCAGTCAGTCTTAAAATAAAATTTCAACAGGTTATGGGCCCAGGACGATTTTAAAATACAATAAAATTGTATTAATATAATTTAACGAAAAATACAGAAAAATGTCTTCGTTATACCAGATTGAGAAGCTCGACGGCAGTAATTTTGATTCTTGGGCTATTCAAATGCGGAGTGTGATGGTGCACAGCGGTTTTTGGAAGATAGTCAGCGGTCAGCAAAGAATTGAAGCCGGAGCACAGGCAGCTGTAGCCGAGAAATTGAAGACTGAAGATGAAAAGGCTTTGGCAACTATTTGCCTCAGCGTGAAGCCGACACAGTTAAACTATGTTAAGAATTGTAAGTCGTCTTGCGATAAAGTTACAAGAAGTGTACAGTCCACGAGGGCCGATACAAAAAGTTACACTTTATAAGAAATTATTGAATTTGTCTATGGCGGAAGACGGAAATATGGTAAAGCACATTAATCTTTTTACGGAAATTGCTGATAAGCTAGAGGAGATTGGAATCTCTATGCAAGAGGAACTATTATGCATAATATTGTTGTCTAGTTTACCACAGCAATATGAAAATTTTGTGATTGCTATGGAAACTAGAGATAGTTTACCAAATTTGATTGCCCTGAAACAGAAACTTCTGGAAGAAGGTGAGAGAAGAAATAATGATAAAGGGGATAGCGCTAATCAACATGCATTCGGTGCAAGGGCGAAGAATGAATTCGGTGCAAGGGTGAATAATGAACGAAAATATGATCAATCACAAAATAGCAATAACCAAACATTTAAAGGAAAATGTTTTGTGTGTGGTAAAACCGGCCATTATGCGAACAAATGTGATATGAAAAAGCAACAAAGACAACAACAGCAGCAAATATCATTTTCCATATTAGCAATGGCAGACACGTTACAAAAAGGTAAATGGTATCTAGATAGCGGCGCAACATCCCATATGTGTAACGATCGCAGCAAGTTTACAAGTTTGAAGCAACATGATGAAATAATATCATTAGCTGGAAACAAATACATAAAAGCTTCTGGTAAGGGTGATGTCAAAATTAAATCTTTTAACATGGCGATTATTTTGCGTGATGTTTTGTATTCTTCGGAGTTACAAGCAAACTTTATTTCAATAAGTAAAGTTGTTCAACATGATTTTGTAACTACGTTTACAAAAGGTGCTGCTTATGTCAAGGATACAAATAAAAATGTAATAATTAAGGCAGTAAGACATAATAACTTGTTCGGTGTTGTGTGTGAAGGTACTGAAAAATTGTTTGCAACAAATTTTACATGGCATGACCGATATGGCCATTTAAATAAAAAAAGTCTCGAGATGTTGGCAAATAATGAAATGGTAATTGGTGTCAATTTAAAAAATAATGAAATCACAGAGAAATGTAAAACATGTATGTTAAGCAAAGTTCATGTCAACCCATTCCCTCAAAAATCTACAACAACAACAAAATATCTGCTAGAACTCATACATACAGATGTCTGTGGGCCGATAAATGTTCCTTCACTTGGTGGTTCAAAATTCTTCTTAACATTTATTGATGACAAGTCCAGAATGATTTTTGTTTATTTTTTGAAAAAGAAATCAGAAGTTTTCGAAAAATTTAAACATTTTAAAGCGTTAGTGGAGCGTGATCATAAAGTCTATAAGCTTTTGACACTAATGAGTAACCTACCATAATGTACTCGTCACCACGTGCTTCAAATTTCGATTTTTTCGGCTTCTTAAGCGCTACTGCCAAACAACCAAATGTTCTCAGGTGATGTACATTAGGGCGCCTACCATGCCATACTTCATATGGGGTTTGATTATTTATGCTGCGAGTAGGACATCGGTTTCGTAAATATACCGCTGTACATATAGCTTCTGCCCACAGTTCAGTTGATACACCAGCATGGATCATCATAAGCCTAGAGCGGAAGCTGGTTAAAACCGTAGCTTACGCTGACGACGTGGCAATAGCTATCTCTGGCAAATACCTGAGCACAATATCTCAGTGTATGGAATCTGCTCTGACACTCCTCAGCAAATGGAGTGTCAGCTGTGGGCTTGGCGTCAATCCGGCGAAAACCGAATTGGTGCTATTCACCAGGAGGCACAAAATCGGAGACTTTGCGCCCCTTAAACTAAACGGGACCACACTGAAAGTCTCGGACAACGCTAAGTACCTGGGCGTAATCCTAGATAGCAAACTATCTTGGAACCTAAACACCCAGTATAGAGCAAACAAGGCCCTCGTGGCTATTTACACCTGCAAAAGAGCAATTGGTCGCAGCTGGGGCATCGAACCCCGAGGGACCAACTGGATCTTTGAGACGGTAATTAAGCCCATAATTTTCTATGGGGTTATAGTCTGGTGGGAAGCGGTAGAAAAAGACTACCACCGACGAACTATAGAGAAAATTCTTCGGCTAGCGGCGATCCTGATAACGGGAGCGCTCAGGTCTACTCCAACGAAGGCATTGTTCGCTATGCTGAACTGGCTTCCGGTGGATCTTCTGGCCAAACAGCTAGCTTTGACTGCGGCGATCAGACTGAACGCTACATGTTCATGGACGAGAACCGATCTTGGACACTCCAGGATTCTCAGGCAGCACCAAGCGCTCCATGACTTCACCGACTACTGCCCACCGGAACCTTATTTTGGCGGGCTTTTTCAATCCATTGTTCCCAATAGGGAATATCACTCCCTACCCCCTGCCACCGAAGGGGCCATCAGAGTTTTCACTGATGGCTCCAAAAGAGGCGTAAACACTAAGGGAGGCTTCTATGTGGAAAACTTCAACGTCAAGGTTCCATTCAGACTTCGGGATGGCTGTAGCGTCCTGCAAGCCGAAGTCTCGGCCATTACAAGGGCGGCAAGATGGCTTAGGTATTATAGGGTATCGGAAGACATCCATATTTTTACCGACAGCAAAGCGGCCATTGCTGCTATCAATGGTGTATACACTACATCGACGGTGGTAAACGAATGCCGGAAGTCTCTAAACGAGATAGCGAGACATTCAAGAGTAACACTAGTCTGGATTCCAGGGCACTCAGAGTGCACTGGAAACGATATTGCGGACGAAACTGCCAAAAAGGGAACATCATTGAGCAACTCGATGATATGTCACTTCGTTGGCATTCCTCTATCTCACTGCAAGCGATTGATCCAGCAGGAATCATACAATCTTGCTCAAGAAAGGTGGGAACAAGAGCACACCTGTCGAGTCGCTAGGTCCACTTGGCCCCGCTACAGCCTGCACAGAACTCGCGATCTGCTCAGGCTTGGTAAATGTCACACAAGACGACTAGTAACAGTGCTAACGGGGCACTGGTGTTTCGGTACTCCTGCCAAAAGGATGGGCCTAAGTTACAATGACTACTGCAGAAGTTGTAACGATGAGGAGGAAGAAGAAACAGTTCTTCATCTTCTATGTCAATGCCCCGCGCTTAACAGCATTATGGCGATTACCATAGGCTCCAACACTCTGCCAGACCTCGACAGTCTGGCGAACATGGGGCTAACCAACATATCCTCCCTTCTTGCAACAATCAGGATGGTTTGATTCGGCGACAGGGCAACTACAGGCAATTGAATAACCAATTGACTGAGCCCTGTCTGCTGTAGGGTATCACAAAGGGACCGAATTAACGGACCCAAGTGCGTCACGTCTCAGATGTGGCGGCCCTCGAAACCTAACCTAACCTAACCTATGGATCATCATCGAACGCGCCATCTCAATTAACGTTCTTTTCATACGTTCCGAAACGCCATTTTGTTGCGGCGTGTATGCCACAGTTAGTTGTGATATACCGGATTCTTTTAAAAAGTTATCAAATTCAATGCTTCTGTACTCACCTCCATTATCACTACGGATTGCCAAAATTTTCTTGCCAGCTTGGAGCCTTGTAGATTTGCCAAAAAGGTCACCAAGCAATCGGGTGTAGATGGGTATTCGCAATAAAACGTAATAAAGATGGTAAAGTTGAACGTTACAAAGCGTGTTTAGTAGCCAAAGGCTGTAGCCAAAAATTTGGAATAAATTATTATGAAACATTTTCTCCAGTGGTGCGATATGCAACAATACGCACGTTGTTGGCGATAGCAGTTGAACAAAAAATGTACCTGCATCAAATTGATATTGACTCTGCATATTTAAATGGAGAGCTCGAAGATGAAATATATATGCATCAACCAGATGGTTTTGTGAATCAGGCAGAACCCTCCAAAGTCCTCAAATTAAAGAAATCGTTATTTGGGTTAAAACAAGCTGGTAGAAACTGGAATGAAAAACTCAACGGTGTATTGGTGGAAATGGGTTTTAAAGCTTGTGATAATGAGCCACGTCTATATAAATTAAAAAAGGTGAAATGATATTGGTAGCGGTATATGTGGATGATATCATAATAGCAAGCAGGAACAAGGAGGAGATCCTTGAGTTTAAAGAAAAATTGGCAAGTATCTTTGAAGTATCAGACAAAGGAGTATTAAGCCATTTTCTAGGTATGAACATACAACGCGATGGTGAAGTTGGTTCCATTAAATTATGTCAAGGTCAATATATAAAGAATATCCTCAGTCAATATGGAATGGAGGATTGCAAATCCATATCCATACCGTTAAACCCAAATATGCAAACGCATTGTGATAGTGATTGCGAGAGAGTAAATAAGCAGGAGTATCAATCCATAATTGGCGCCTTAACATATTTGGCGATTACTTCTAGGCCAGACATTCAGTATCGAAACTTGCTCAACATAATCAAGATCCACATACCGAACATATGACTGCAGTGAAGCAAATTTTACGTTACTTGAAAGGTGCTGTAAATTTTGGTTTAGTATATGAGGCTGGCAAAGCCACTGTTACGGGTTATACTGATTCTGATTGGGGCAGCGATGCTGTGGACCGTAAATCCTATACCGGGTATATATTTTACGTTGGTAAATGTGCGGTGTCCTGGGAATCACGGAAGCAATCTACAGTAGCACTTAGTTCTACTGAAGCCGAGTATATGGCGATGTCAAATGCGTGCAAAGAAGCTATATATTTAAAACGTCTGTTATCTGAAATTGGTTTTAATGATGATAAATCCGTATTATTAAACGTAGATAACCAGGGAGCATTAAAACTGGCAACTAACCCTATTTTCCACAATCGGACAAAACATATCGATATCAAATATCATCATGTGCGGGGAGTAGTGAAGAATCAAGATGTTGTTCTAAATTACTGTCCAACAGCTGATATGGTAGCTGATATCATGACAAAGAATCTCCCGAAAGTTAAACACACTTATTTTGTTAAATTAATGAATATGTCATAAAAAACAAAAATTTTTATTTTTATAATTTTACAAATGTAAAGGACATACATGTTGAGGAGGAGTGTTGAAATATGAAAACATTTTTGTTTACTTTATTACAACATGTACGTTCTAAGTTTTTCCTTTTTATACATTAATACGTTTATTTTCTTTTTGTGTCAAACATATAAAAATATTTTTCAGTCAGTCTTAAAATAAAATTTCAACATATTAATATATAATATTACACCTCCAGTCTTCGAAGAATTCGAAATTGTTGAATAGTTATCATATTCTTTTATTTCATATTCTTTTTCATCAATGTTATTTGTGATATGAGTTTCAGCGAGCAATATAAACTCTGGTTTAACGGTTTCGACTATAATTTCCAACTGGGCGAAGTTATTTAAAAGTCCTTGAATGTTTGTGTATATTCCATATATTTTCTGTGGTTGTTAAACTGTCAAACCTATTCTTTTCATTTTCAATGTTAGTTTATTTTGATAAACTGGGCATTCCCTGTTGTTTGTACAATGATTTTCATCAAGTCCTAAGTTCAGGCTTTTATTTCCTTTTATGCAGTTTACACATTTGTTTGACGTTTCATTTTTGCAATCTTTGCTTTTGTGGTTACCGTGACATTTGTAGCATATTTCCTCATTTCTGCACTCTGATGATTTGTGGTTGTATCCTTGGCATTTAAAACATTATGTTATACTTGTACCGTCAAAAACTCTACATCTATCCCATCCTACATTAAGCTTTTGGCCTGATAATATTTTCGGATACGAATCGTTATCGATTTTTATTTTTGCATTTAATACTGCTTTATTATATCTTTTTGTTTCAAAAATTTTTATTATTTCAATTTCGCTATTTTTTAGTATTTCATTTTGTTTTCTTAATTTTTCTAACAAATCATTTTCTTGCAATTTAAAATTCATGTCCGTTATTAACAATTGCAATTCGGTTTGTTTCGGAACTTTGACTTCATAATTTTCACTTATTTCCTTTTGTATAGCTTCTTTTATTTTCTCTCTTTCTTCATTATCTTTGCTTTGAATAACAATAGTACCATTTCCTCTGTTTTCAACATTAGTTATCTTAAAGTTTATTGGGTCCACTTTTTTGTTTAAATTATATTTCGATTTTTCATTACTCTGCTTTTCCTTACTGCACGTCTACATTAGACATGACATGCTGTTAAGACGTGCTGTTAAAACACGCGAATCTTTTAATGGTGGAGTATACGTATGTCATAATTTTGCATTATTTTTGTTTCGTCAACGAGTTAACTACGCTAGTTTTGTCTCTTGTTTGTGGTTGTGTCGAAAAATAATACAATCATACATATGTACATATGTATTATATATCTACATATGTATAATTTAATTCTTTTTAACTAAAATTGTAAACTCGCATTATTTTTGTTATTTATTTTCCTATTCAGGACGTATTTGCTACAAAAATTCAGTTTGCTTCACACTTTTTTTTATAAAATATACACAACTATTACTTTTTCCACAATATTATTTCAGTTTTTTCCCTTAAAATAACAACGAAAACAAAACTTTGACAGCTAAACGTCATTTTCTGTTAAGACGGAGCTTTCAAGACACTCGTCTTAACAGCCGTGTTAAGACGGCTAGAAAACATTAACATTTGCGGTCCACACGTGACAGTAACAGGATTCTGCTGTTTCTGTCCGTGTTTTCATGTCAGGTGTAGACCGCACTTAAGGTTTTATTATTAAGGGGACATTTTTGCTAAATCTGGCATCACCAATTTATTTGCCACTGTTTGTGCATACGTGATTTTTGGTTTGACATTCGTTTCTTTTACAATTTTCTTTATTTCATTATACATATTTATATTATTCTTTTCAATTGTGCTAAACATATCTTTATTTTTGTTTTCTATTTCATTTACATTTCCATAAATTTTATTTACTTCTTGAACATTTTTTTCACATAGTTTTTGAATATTATCAATTTTTTTAAATCTCTCATCGTATCTCTTTTCTATAGATTCAAGTAATTTTTTAATTTCTATTTCATTTTGTTTCAGTGAGCTTTCAAATTCATGTTTATATTCTTTTAGTGTTACTTTGTTTTTGTAAACACCATCTTGTATTTCTTTTAAGACAAGATCAACATTATGGATATATTGCAAACAATCGTCGCATATAAAACGGACGAAATTATCTTTATCAATTATTTTTGCCGAATATTGTTCAATACCGGCACATTTTTTCGTAAAATGATAAACTTTGTCACACACTTCATTGCAACGAATACCACTTTCACCTCGTATTGCTGATCTGCATTTACTGCATTCAGCCATATTTATGTTTTTTTAATTAATTCTTTAATATTTTTCTTTATTCAGTTGGTATATGTATATTGTTTTATGTTTTATAATAGTCACTATCTATTTTTTAAAACACTTTATTATTATTTTTTATAACTTTTTTAAGAGCTTTGATAATTTGCTTGTTGTTTTCTCAAAAGCAAATCGCCATTTTCTGCCATTCAGTTCTCTAAGTTCCTTTTGGTTGTGCCAATGTTCTTCGTTGTTTCCCTTACATTGCAGTTCGTAAACTACGTTACATTGTTGTTGTTGTTTGTCAGTTTGCGCTTTAACTCTTGTAAAAAGTTTGTGTATTGTTGTGTTTGACTTATATACAAATTTTGTGTTATTTGTTTCAACAGCTGTTTTTATTTTTTTTTTTTATCCGTCAAGCCAGGAATAAATGATACACTAATATTTTGTTGTGTTATTATTTTCTTCGATATATGTTATTAGATTAGTGTTATTTTTTAATTTTATTTTAACGTCATTTATTAAGGAATTTATTAATTTGGTAGGGAAGCTGTTGTTTTTGAGTATTGTTATAATTTTTTGTATGTTTTTTATGTGAAATTGTGTATCACTTATGTTGAGAACTCTGAAAATAAGACCTTTGGCGGTATTTATAATTTGACTTTTAGGCTGCGTTGCATTGAAATTAATTATTCTGCCCGATGAAATTTCTTTCGAATACCAATCTAGTAAGATCTTGACTTTTTCGTTGTGCAGGGTTGTGTCTAGATAGTTTATACATCTATTATTTTCTACTTCGGTGGTAAATTGAATTTTTGGGTGATATTTGTTGAAAACGTTGAGAATTGTATTCTTTTCATTATGGTTTATGACTGCCAATATATCATCTACATATTTGACTATGTATTTGACCATGGTGGAATAATCAGGTGTGCGCAAGAAGGAATATGGTTTTTTGTAGGGTTGTGTTTTGACCGTTAAAAAATGGAAAAGTCTGCTTTTCTTGTCAAAAGTTGTTTACATTTTTGGCCGCCATCATGAATATTTTTGTTTACGTTATGCTTTTTGTTTTTGCATAACTAATAAATACATACAAAACAACTTTTGTTTTGTTTTGTATACAGCTTTGTTTTGACAATTTTGAATTAATTTTACACAAACAAAATGCATGTCGTTTTTTATTGTTGTATTCTTACGCGCACCTTATTATTCCACCATGGTATTTGATGTTAATATTTTTTGTTGTAATTCAGCAAGCGATGCGTGAAGTGACCCCGCAATTACACATGTAAGTAATTACTTGCATGTAGTGTATACGTATTATCAACGAAAATGTCGAAATTATAGCCGAAAGTCTTGCAAGTTGATCGAGTGTTTACACAGTCAGTTGTAAGTTCATTTTCAAAATGTTCTCGAAGCGTCAGCTTGCTATGAAGATAGATTTACTTTTAGAGTGTGAATATGTGAATCCAGTATTGCCGTGTTCCCGATATCATAAATTTACTTAAAAGAATATTTGTTTTAACAAATTTTTTTTCAAAATGCATGAAATTCATGCTTAAAAATACCATTAAGATGCGTTGTTGTATAGATATGCTCTTTTTTGTTTTTATTTTTTGTAAATACACAGAAAATCAGCTATTAACATTATTTTTATTTTACTAAATACTGGTAAATTTATATAAAACTCATCATCGGTAACACTGTTTCTTAACTTGTCATTTTACTTGCCGTAAGTGTCAAAAATTTACTTACAAGCAAATTCTCTTGTAAGTAGACCTGCAAGTCCGAAAATTATGCTTGTGTTAGTGAAAAAGTGTGAGTGTATTGAGTTTTTCGCACTTTCACTTGCATGTGTAAACGGCAGGTGAATGTGTTTGTTCCTAACCGTCACGTTTTCAGATGTGGTATTTAATATTTTAACATATGCATTCGCTCCAGAAATAATACAATTTGGTATAAATATGCCCGGTTCTAATTCTTGATTTGGTATTTCATATATAGTATGTATGTGCGATTTCCCTTTACATTTTTCAGCGTATAAGACCAATTTTGGCTTCGTTTGAAAGCTTTTGACTAGATTTTAATGGATTTGTTAAAATACAAAAGATTTAAGTGATATTTAAAAAAAAAATATTGTTTTTGGACCCAAGTGGGCTGGAAAGTTGTTGTGTGTGTGGCATCCTGCTAACTAGAGATGAGCGATCCCGTTATTTTTAAAGAACATCGTAAACTGTGAACGTGATTTCAAAATCACTGTGATTTAAAACTGTGACTGTGATCACGTTTTTTCAGTTTTCCTTTTTTTTAATTCACAAGCCATTTTTTAAATTCACGGTTTTAATTTGTTCTATTTTGATGAAAAGCAAAAAGAACAATTACAGTACAATACGCATATAAGAAACTCGTTTATAAGAAAAACTCAGCTATAAGAAACACTTTTCCAGACACCATGTACATTTCCATATAACTACGTGCTAAATAATCCTTATATAAGAAACTCGCTTATAAGAAAAACTCTGCTTGCTATAAGAAACAAATTTTTATGAAAAATTATATTCCTTCCATAGAAAATTGTACGTGTATAATAAAGTATTCTCACAATGAAACTTTTTTTCAATTTGGGGAAAAATATAATTTTTTGATTATATTTTACAATTTACATCTGTGAACACTGGTCCAAATGTCAAATGAAGTCGTTGATTTTTGTGAAATCAGCCGGCTTCGCTGTTTTTTTGTACAAAATAATGTGTATTAATTTTATTCCAAATATATATCTGCATACTCCATAGGAAATTTTTTAAATTTTGTTTCTGCCGCATATAAGAAATTATCTTTCTTATATGCGTGTTCTCTTTATAAAGCTAAGATCCCACTATCGGCGCAATGCACCAATTTTCGTCGCAATTCATGTGCCGATAGTGTGACCGCACACAATCTTTCAAAATGCGACAATCTGCGCCGAAATTGTGCTGAGTATGGACAATCAAAATCAACCTTGATGCGCCGATAATGTGAACCCACTATTGCACAATGTTAAGCAATCAATTTGTAAAAAATGCGCCGATTTTTGTCGGCCACTCGTGCGCCGATCACAGTCGACAATCAGTGCCGATACACGGGCTGGAAAACCGAATTTTGAAATTGCACCACCTTGTAAAACTATTTTTTTAAGCTTAGTTGTACCAAAATTAATTTTTTATTAGCTTTTATGCATTTAAATTTTATTTATTTGTTGTGGGTGAGCAAATCTACATACATATATGCAAAAAATTAATAAAATTAAAAAAAAACTAAATTCTTGAGTATTTGCTCGCATAAATGTTATATTTTATTCATATATTTTTAAAAAATTGTTATGGGTTAGGTAATCTATGTATATGCATTTCGTTGTTAGCTTAATACCAACTCATCAGTAGATATTTACCATTCATGTTTAAAAAGTTCCAAAACTCATCTTCTCATACATAAACTTGCAATCATATGTTTGCGAATTACTAAAGCATACGCAAAATTGCTTTTAAAAAACTTTAAAAATATCACACAAATAATTTTTTTTCATTCGATATAAATCTGTTTACTTCTCTTATAACTTTTATACATTTACACAACCTTTTGTTGGCAATAAAAGTATTAATAAGGCAAAATAAAAACAAACTTCCCTTTTACAAAATATAACCTTTTACTCAAGTATTTATGTTTTTAGCAAAGATAAACTGATGAGTTGATATTTAACCCATAACAAGTTATAATATTTTAAAAACATATATTCCTAAGTATTTGTGCGAATAAAATGTTATATTATATATAAATTAATATATATATATATATATATATTAAAACATTTAATATAACATTTGTACTGTTGAACAAAAAAAAAAACGATTTTACCATCCCTGAAAACATCTGTTTACAAAATAACAAGAATAAAAATACGTGCTGCGTAGTAAATTCAATTAAAATTCATTAATTTTTTATTATTATATATTAATACTCGTACATTAATTATATACACAATATACTCTACGGCCAAAGCAGTTTTCTCTTTTTCATTGTAATAAATGCCGAAAATTAAACTGTATCTGCCAACAAGCAAATAAACAAACACATACTTACTTACTCGTACATACATGATTTAATTTGCCCAATAATGCACGATAGTGGGATCGCATTGTACCAATTATTGTCGCAATTGAGATTTGGCCGATATGAGCCGAAAAAAATTGTCGCAATATGCGACGATAATGGGACCGCCCAGAAATTAATTGTGCAATGTTTTTACATGTGTGCCGATATAGCACGATAAAAATTGTCGCAGATTGTGCTGTTTGCGCCGATAGTGGGATCTTAGCTTAAGAAAGCTCGCATATAACACCCAATTCATACCATGAAATAAAACTCACGATTTTTCTTTAGTTCTCTTCAAAAGTTGCTTCTAAAAACTTTACAGATTCATACGATGATTTTTTCCCATGATTTAAATGTTGATTTTTTTCTCCGTAATCGGTTATTCTTCTTTACTTTATTATTTGTATAAAAACCATCTGACATGTGTGTGTATGTATGTACATCAATTTGTTATTTCCGTACAAACTTCGTGCAAACGAATATGCGTATTGCCACATGAAAATGAAATATGAAATAAAGCAAAATAACAAAAAACGAATATGTGTAAAGAAAAATATAAGAAAAACTCACGGAGAACTGAAAATGTGAATGTTTTGTTACCCCTTTTGCTTCTCTACCCCGTTCGCCACCAAACACAAAATATCGTGAAATAAAAATCATGTAAAATTTCATGGTATGAATTGGGTGTAAGAAACAAAATCTGTACATTTTCAGACTTTCTTATATGCGTATTGTACTGTAGAAAGAAGTCCAATATGTACTAACACATGCATGTTTACAAATACAATTCCATGGTGGAATAATAAGGTGCGCGTAAGAATACAACAATAAAAACGACATGCATTTTGTTTGTGTAAAATTAATTCAAAATTGTCAAAACAAAGCTGTATACAAAACAAAACAAAAGTTGTTTTGTATGTATTTATTGGTTGTGCAAAAACAAAAAGCATAACGTAAACAAAAATATTCATGATGGCGGCCAAAAATGTAAACAACTTTTGACAAGAAAAGCATACTTTTCCATTTTTTTAACGGTCAAAACACAACCCTACAAAAAACCATATTCCTTCTTGCGCACACCTGATTATTCCACCATGTACAATTCTTTTAGCGAGGTATATTTTTAGGTAAACGTATCTCTACAACAAAAACATTATTATTTTTATACTGTCAATAAAACTCCATATACACTAAAGTTTGCTTTTTTTATGTGGAGTTTGACAACAAGAGAAGGGTCATACTAATTACCACCTATTTACTTGCATACACTTGAATAAATATACTTTGGCTTTCAAAAAAAAAACTAATAAGTCTATGTTCACACACGACGATTTTAGTTGGGCAATTCTTGAGTTTATAGATGTTTTTTTCAGTTTGCGGTGAGGGGAATAAAAAGGGAAAAATAATCGCCGGTACCCGGCTATTTCAAGCAATTCTCTCATTGTTTTTTTTTATTTGAATATTTGACATTCCTTTTCATTCGGTGTTTCGCTTCTTTGTGTGTACATCATTTATAATTTCAATTAAATGCAAAAATTACACGTTTTAAATATTTAAAAATAAAATAATTATTATAGAGTAAAAATTTTTAGTAAAAGCCTACTACATTTTGTATATTTTATTAAAATTGTTTATTTTATGAAAGCACAAATGTCAAATTGTAAGAAAATAAAAACTAAACAAAACTGAAGAATTGCCCAACTTAAATCGTCGTGTGTGAACATAAAAGCAAGTTCAAAAGAGAATTCTGAAAAAGTTGGGCAATTAAGATCGTCGTGTGTGACCCTAGACTAAGAAGAGAAAAGAAATAGCAACATTATTTTTTGCGTTATTGTACATACGCAAAAAACGTTATTAGCTACACAAACAGTGAAATATCATAAATTTGTGTATGTAACAAATAAAAAAGAACGACTTTGCAAGTAGCAGTTACTTGACGAATTTAGTAGCAACTGTTACTCGTGATTTTTAAGTAAAACCCAATTTACACGGTGATTTTTAGTCGACTAAATATCATGACATTTTTTTTTTGGTAGGCGAGCGGGGTAGAGAAGAAAGAAGGGTAGAAAAATAATCACATTTTCTGTTTTCCATGCATTTTTTTGTATTTCCTTTAACTTTTATTTCGGTTTTTGTTTTTATGTTTTATTCTTTTTCTACTTTCAAAGAAGATTGAGCGATTATACGCTAAAAACTCAACACTTCAAGAGAAATTAAGCATGCTTAAAAATCATAGTATAAATGCAAGAGGATTAACGAAGATACTTTCAAAGATAAGATGAAAAAATTCATGAATTTTTAATCAGCATGTAAATTGGGTGTAACAGTGACAGTGATTAAATCACAGGTACAGAAATATCGCTCATATCTACTGCTAACCTATATTAAAATATAATAGATTAGTGTGGATAGTTGTCAAACTCTTCCTCCAGCGTACAATCTGCTGTCATAAATATTATATTTTCTGTATCATTGTTTTGGTGTACAAGGCAGAGAAAGTCATTAGGCCCGGCCAAAGGCCGACTATGCAGTGTCGGGAAATACCATAATGGAGAAAAGCCGGCCGAAGGCTTGCCATGCAGAAAATCTTTTCTATATACCGCCTTGTCGGGATGTACATACCTAGGTGGGGAAAATCATAAAGCCCGGCCGAAGGCCGGCTATGCAGAAATTCTATAAAACTGCTTTGAAACCTAAATATTTCAAAATTTAAATAATAAATTTGCAAATTAATATCCATACATACATACATATGTAGATCTAGTCAAAAGCTATCAAATGATACCAAAATTAGCCTTATACGTTGAGAAATGCAAAGGGAAATCGCACATATACATATGTACATATATATGTACACATAAACTTCAGAGGCCAATAATTCGAAAACTATCCGTTTCTGAGAAAGTCACCACATTACATACATACATACATATGTACTATATTGGTCTTATTTTTCGATTTTCTATCGCCCTATGTATTTTTGGCTTAAATCTAGTTTAGTGACGCAGCTCCAAATGAAAAAGTGATTAGTGATTTTCTCCACCATGGTATATCCCGACACGGCGGTATATAGAATAGATTTTCTGCATAGCCGGCCTTCGGCCGGGCTTAGTGATTTTCTCTACCATGGTATATCCCGACACGGCGGTATATAGAATAGATTTTCTGCATAGCCGGCCTTCGGCCTGGCTTAATAATTTTCTCCACCATGGTATTTCCCGACACGGTGGTATATAGAATAGATGTTCTTTATAGCCGGCCTTTGGCCGGGCCTAATGATTTTCTCCACCATTTTGTACACCAACACAATGATATAGAAAATATAATATTTATGACATCAGATTGTACGCTGGAGGAAGTGTTTGACAGATATTATCCACACTAATTTATTTTAATATAGGTTAGCAGGTTGCTGGAAATTAGATTCTAGCCCACTTGGGTCCAAAAACAATATTTTTTTTTTAAATATCACTAAAATCTTCTGTATTTTAACAAATTCATATATGTAGATCTAGTCAAAAGCTTTCAAATGATACCAAAATTGGCCTTATACGTTGAGAAATGCAAAGGGAAATCGCACATATATATACAAACTTCAGAGGCCAATAACTCGAAAACTATGCGTTTCCGAGAAAGTTACCACATTAAATTTTCGTCTTATTTTTCGATTTTCTATCGCCCTATGTAATTTTTTTTTCATTTGGAGCTGCGTCACTAAACTAGATTTGTTCCGTATATTTTTCTTCTTTTGGAGCTGAGTCGCTAAACTAGATTTGTTCCTTTGGATGTACATATGTATGTATACATATGCATATGTACGTGCAAGTGTACATATGTATGTACATATTTGGGAACACATCGTACTTTTAACCATACATTGTTATTATTTACTTCTACTCACAAATTTTGTTAAAACATACTAGTGTACATTTACAAATTTCTTAATAACCGCTTCGTTCTTTAACTGTAAGATTACACAGAGAGTGCTATTAAAACCTACCTATTTTTTCTTTTAAAACCAAGGGTTTAGTTAGATCCAATTTCCGAATCTCACATTACACAATTTGTTAAACATAGACTAACATATTCTGTATTGTTAAATTAAGAAAACAGGGCAAAGATCAAGAACATGGTGGAATAATAAGGTGCGCGTATCAACGCAACAACAAAATCGACATGCATTTTGTTTGTGTAAAATTAATTCAACATTGTCAAAACAAAGCTGTATACAAAACAAAACAAAAGTTGTTTTGTATGTATTTATTGGTTATACAAAAACAAAAAGCATAACGTAAACAAAAATATTCATGATGGCGGCCAAAAATGTAAACAACTTTTGACAAGACCGAATTAACTTACCATATTTTTGCAGATTATTTAACGGTCAAAACACAACCCTACAAAAAATCATATTCCTTCTTGCGCAGACCTGATTATTAGACCATGATCAAGAACAGTATTGTTTTATCATGGTACAATAATATACAGGTAGTCTCGCAACGCCAGCTGACTTTTTTGTGGCTTGGTATTTCAAACGTTGCTTACGAATAAGATAATAATAAAAAATATAATATTGAAAAAATTTAGTCTGTGAAAAATTTGTAAAAAATTAATTCAAAGTCAAAAAGTTAAATATATAAAAAAAAATTGAACAAAAATAAAAAAATTTTAATCCATTAACCCATTAATGCCTGACCATAGATCCGCTCGCACTATTTTAATAAAATTTTTAAACATGTTCTTGGTAGCCTATAGCAGTTGTGCGGAATAAAAAAAATCAATTTTAGCTCCCTGCGTACCCGAGATAAGACATGGGTATTTAAATACCTGACAGACTTTATGATATTTTTTTTTTAATATTTTAAACAAATTATTTCTTTTATTTTAGTTGAAATAATAACTTTATTTATTTAAATATATGTATATTATATGGTCATTAAAGTGCCGAAAATTATTTCCAACTGCGTTATAATTGTAAGCAATTGCGTCGACAAAATTACAAGTTTGACAAGGTGCCTTTTGATGATAGCGCGAGTGCATATAACGCTTTCTATGAAAGTATCGGTGCCATGGACCTTTGAGGAAAGTTTATCGATTGTGTGATGTTTTGAATCTAATAGTGGATTATACGAACAAATATGCTGCAACAAACAATTGTTCATCATTTATAACCACAAGTACCGAAATGAAAACGTTCTTAGGAATCACTGGGATGTGCGATGATAAAATAATGTATTTCAAGAGATCAAACAATTTTTACATGTTTGTGATAAAACTGCGTTAGATCCAAACAACAAATTTGCTGAAGTCGCCCCATTAAGTAATTTGATAAACCAACAGTTTCTTCAATTGTAGGTATTTTCCGACAATCTTTCTATTGATGAGCAAAATCTTTATCAAAGCTATATCGGTTTGGTTACAACTACTGCTGTTTGGCGTCTTACGAAGGCTACTTGTAGCAGTTAATTCCATACGCTGGTGCATCGGACCAGGATTGTTCACACTTACAGTTAGGAGAAGGTTGGTACTATCGCTCCTATCGCATCTGGAAGCCCCTGTCAAGCATATGAAAACGTTTGACATTTTTTTACTAGCCAGAAGCTAAACCGAATACGGATATCTTAAGTTCCAGATGAATTTACGCCCAGCTCCATGCTTCCAGAACTATCACAATAGAGCAGCTCCAGATAAATCAAAAATCGTAAATGACTTTAATTAAATAACGTTAGTTCACAACCTTAACTAATAACTTTAAACATATAATAAATTTTTTAAATCTATAACGGGTGGGTGTTTTCTGCATTTCGCTCTGTCCTTGATTTGGCAACGCTTTTCCCGATCACTGAGAAAAAATCTTAATTTTACCTATATGGATGATTAAGGCAAAACGTAAAAATTTTTAGTTTTTAATTTTTTCTTAGCTACTCAATCTCTATTTCTAAATAAAAACGCAATTGTAATCCATAATCTTTTCGTCACTAGAATTTTTTTACTGTCGTCACTTTTTTGGGTATTTAAATACCCATTAGGCAGGAATGGGTTAAAAATACAAAAAAAAAACTGTTAAAAAATATTATTTATCAATAACAAAATAATAAACACAAAACAAACTATGAAATTGGTTTGTAATTTTTCTTTTTCCTTTATTCCTATTGACACATCTAGCTCATGAGCAACAATAAAAAGCCCTGTTGTTTTTTATAGTTGCCTGTTGTAGTTGCGGCTAGCTGTATATTTTTGTACCATGTGTTTTATAATACATACATATAAATATGTTCAAGGCGAATTCACAAAATGTGGCCACTTAAGGCGAATTAACACCTTTAATTCGATTTCGACCGAAATCAAGTTGAAATTATGTTATTTCGCATGCGTTTTGACAATTCCCAAATTAAGTAATTTTACTTAATTTCGCCGAAATCAACTTGAAATTACAATAATCAACCCTGTTTTTGTGATAAAAACCCTTTTTGTTCAAACCGTGCTCTAATGTACAACCGTGTTTACCGAGAAAAAATTGACGTTTGCTTCAAAAATATATTGAATTAAATATTTAAAACTGAAATTTTTAATTAGTTGTTTGTTTTTTGAAATTTAATAGTGTATACATATGTATATATTACAATGGCAATGCATAAATACCTACGCATAATATTATCAGCTGTTCTTAAAATTAACTCATGTGTCAAATGTACTAGCATGAACACCTTAGATTTCGTTCGTAATTTCAACTTGAAATTACTTAATTTCGCGTCACGCTGAACGGGCTATTACATTTATTTATTTATTATACCATGACATATTTATGTATACACTCGTATGTATGAATGTATACATATGTACATGTTTTTTAATAATATTAGTTTACTTCTATGTATATACATACATATGTATGCATATATAATTTGGTTTTGCTTATACAAATACATACATATGTATGTATGTAAGTATTTAATCAAAAGAGAAATTGCATCATCCGCTTCACAATTCATGTTTTCTTTTTGACGTACATATAAGGTTATTGTGATTTGTTCGTCGTTTGTGGAGAAATGGTACGAGAACAAATAACACGCACAAATCAATCGTGTGTGGGCACCTTTAGTTTGTCGGTGAAAGGGGAGAGAAGAATGGTGTCTGATACCATAACAAACTAACAGCACTCATGTAAAAGGGCTATTAGACACGCATACTTGTCTGCAGACATGTACAATGGCATAGAGCCCTTTACGCGTGTGAAGAAAAAAACATGGAGTTATCAAACTGGAAGTTAATGTTTTTATGTATTTCTTATGAAAAATGTAAACAAAGAGTGAAAAAAATTACGACTTTGAATGCAAGAATTTTAAAGTAATATTTTAATAAATTAAAAATATAAAAATGAGAATATATAGCAAAAGTCCTCTAGTATCAGATTTTATGACTGTCATTATGGACATTTTAATTATACCGAATATATCCGGAGGTTTCTTCGAACAATTTTCAAAACACTATTTCATAGATATCTCAGAAACTAGAGAGGGTGCGCATATGACACTACACGCAATCGAATGAGGTTTAAAATACGCATCGATTGTGGGTTCAACTATTTTTCCGGAGGTTTTCTGAGAAAAGTTGTATACTTATCAACATTTTTTTCCAAAAAAAAAAAAAACACTTTTAGTAATTTGCAAATAACTCATAAAGTAGAAGGGGTGCGCATATGACACTACACACAATCGAATGAGGTTTAAAATACGCATCGATTGTGGTTTCAATTATTTTTCCGGAGGTTTTCTGAGAAAAGTTATCTAGTTATCAACATTTTTTTTTACAAAAAAAAACACTTTTAGTAATTTGCAAATATCTCAGAAACTAGAGAGGGTGTGCATATAACACTTTACACAATCGAATGATGTTTAAAATACGCATCGATTGTGGGTTCAACTATTTTTCCGGAGATTTTCTGAAAAAAGTTGTATTCCATCAAAAATATGAAAATCGGAAAATGATTTTTTGGTTTGAACCTATTGGGCAGCACTGTTCAATATTTTAGCGAACACGTTTTTTTCTGAGTTAACATATTGTCTTGGCAGCACTTGTAAGCAAAACATATCGCACCATAAATACAAAAGGATCACAATTCAAAATAATTAAATTTTCAGGAGAGACAAAAAACTGTTTTCGTGCAGAAGCGACCACTTAACATAAAAATAGACATAACTGTATTTTTCCAGTTAAAGAAGATACTAAAACATTCCAGCAAGCCAGGAGATGTTTTCTTCGATTTTACATGTACCAAATGCATGTGACATAAATTTGGTGCGCCGTCCATATCTAAAGTCCAAACATATTAATTGTGTAGATGATATAAAAGAGAAGTTTGTATGTCAACGAATGGCTTGGTTAATAATACCTATTGTATAATCTATCAATTAAATCAAAGGGCTTAAGTCGTCATGGATATTTTCATTGGAGAACATATGTATATAGTGAATTCCATTGATAAAAATTGCGACTTTCTCTTCGATCCCTATTGCTGTTTTGCTTAATTGAAGACAAATATTTCTTTATTTTACATTTTTATTTTGATAGCAAACAACGCAAGAAATAGACAGGGTCGATTTCAGGGGCATTATCTTATAACAGCCCAAAATATTTCACATCTGGTCAGGAACTATTTGAAGAAACTGGATGGCAGAAATTAACACATGACAATAAAACGCCTAAGCATATATTTAATTTATGTATGTATGTTTATTTTCATTAAAAACATATGAAATTGCAAAAATACAATATAATATAATAATAAATAATTTTCTTGCTAAAGTTTCTGTAGAATTCAATGCTTGCAAGAAGAGTAATAAAAAATGTTGACTTTTTCTATTTTAATAATTTTAGCGAACACAAACGACGTTTGAAGGCGGAGCAAAAAGCCAAAGAAAAAGCTAAAAAGAATGCGAATAAAGTTGCCTCGGCGACGGATGTTGGAGAAAGCAAAAAGAATTCTTCTATACCTATGAAGAAATCTCACCCAATGAGTATTTTATGTTACGTACAGCTGCTGTAACCGAACTAAAAAAAGCTCCCGAATTACATCCCTATCCACATGAGTTTCATGACAGTATTTCTTTAGAAAACTACATCAGTAAATATTCTAATCTTAAGGATGGTGAAATGTTGGAGCACGATCAGTTGATGTATGTTTTTAAAATATGTAATTTTTGTTATTGCGCTGTGGTATTCCCTTAACAATACCGATATTTTCCGAAAATTTTGCATCGTGAACAACACTGAAAATACAAAAAGGAAAAGCATTTTAATTATTATTATTATTATTATTATTATTATTATTATTATTATTATGGTGTCCAGAGTTGGGCATACAAGGTAACGGAACTGACCGGCTTTAACATGGCAAAGCCCAGAACCAATCCTTGTCTCTTGCAACCAACTAAGAAGACTCACAACCTCCGACCCACGGGCAGGTGGACACCGGGCAATGGTATATTCAACACCCGTTGAAATACTAGCTAATGTGAGCAACATGAAGATGATTTTGAACGAATCGGCTTCACGACTTGGAATATGGAATAAATTGGTACAAATATGGGCTGACAACTGCGGCATTCTGTTACCTGAGTACACGGGAGCAATACCACGTGGAAATGGCTTTCAGGGCAATGTCGTAGTTGCCTTCCGTCCTGTTAAATCCCTGGCAAGGGCTTGAAGAACGCTCCATGTTTCGTCGCCATTAAGTTGGCCGTGCAGGTTTAGTTGATATGTTATCCTAATTAGTGCCCGACCTGGCTCTGAACACATGCGCTCATAAGGACTTGTGTCAACCCTCGCGAGGACCTCACTGCTCGCAAAGGGACCCTCGGGGTCATCACATGGGCGACTGCACATACGAACATGGATAACGGCTTGAAGATGGGACCCAATGAATGCAAAAATGATGAAAACACCACCCCCACACACACCTACACTTACACAAAATCAGACGACACAGAATTCAGGGAGAAGAGATGTTGGAGCAATATTTGGTAGCAGCTCGAAAATTTCTCGCTCCCCTGTAAATAATCCACAGCCGGCAATTGCTGCACGAGGAACAGTGAAGCAGCCTAACCTTCCAACTCCCCGGATAGATGATGGTAACCCCACGCAGCTGAAAGTCACGGCTCAAAGCGGTTCCCCCAGACAGGAATTCATTCTTAAGATGCGAGGCTCTGAGGAGGAGGCCCTTGGCCAATGCCACAAGGTGCTTCGGAAAATAAGACAGGCTATGGCTAGACAAAAGAACATAAGCTTGGACGTCCAAACTGGAATATCTGAGCTGGAGGAGCTCATTGATGTTATAGAAGACTACCGCAGAAACTGGAAAAAGGCTGAAAAAGAAAGAGAAGCTACCAAAATTTGCGCCATGACCCCTCCATCTACTCGCCGTGCGGCGACTGAGAACGATAATGCACCTCCCGCATCGCGAAACAAGCGCAGTGCACCAAGCCCCGAAGAAGCGAATCCGGACAAGAAGAAAAAGAAAACGCACACACAAAACTATGCGCAGGTAACACTGGAGGAACATGTTGCAAAAGAGGCAAAGGTAAAAGCGAGAACGCCTAGGAAGCGGGAAAAGAAACCGAAGAAGGATAGCCAGCGAAAGGGCCTAAAGAAGCGACCAGAAGCAGTTATAATCAAACCGTTAGAGGGCTATAGTTACGCGGATGTTCTTAAAGATCTAAGAAGCAACATAAAGCCGGAAGCGGCAAATGTAACAGTCCGGTCAATCCGCAAAACTAAAACAGGCGCAATTTTGCTTGAGATGGGAAAAGGCGGAAACAAGGACGAATTCCGTGAAGCCATCAAGGGCACTCTAAAAGAAGCTGCAGTGGTAGCGGATATCACCCCAAAGGTCACGGTGGAAATACAGGACCTGGACGCACTCTCTACAATAGAAGAGGTAACGTCGGCTATACACCAAGTCACAAAACTGGAAATGAAACGGATTAATGTCCATTTAACTGCAGTTAATGACCGGGAGCTGAAACGAGCATTTGTCACGCTGCCTGTGTCCGAAGCGGAGGTAATCATCAAAACGGGAAGAATGAAAGTTGCAATGACTAACTGCAGAGTCAAGCAACGGGAAAATCTTAAGCGCTGCTACAGATGCTTCGCCGCAGGTCATTTCCAGTGGGAATGCAAAGGGCCCGACAGGAAAGGGATGGGACTTTGCATTCAGTGCGGCCAGGTTGGACACAAGCTGAGGGAATGTAAAAACCAACCAGCATGTTGCGTATGCTCACAGGATGGAAACAGCCGCACCGACCACTTGCCTGGTACAAGGGGCTGCAAGGCGGGCAAGCAGGCCTCAAAATGAAACTACTGCAACTAAACATGCATCGAGGGAAAGTGGCAGATGCTCTCCTGCCACAAACCCTTCTCGAGCAGAAGGCGGACATCGCAATCATCAGTGAGCAGTACACGAGGAAAACCAGCGGTATCTGGTTTGATGACGACACAGAAGCTGCCGCTATCTGGATACCACACCGTGGAAGCCTACAGCCTAGAAACTCCGGCAAGGGAAGAGGTTTTGTGTGGCTACAGATAGAGGACATAACAATCGTAAGTTGCTACCTTACTCCGAGTGATAGAATCGACGAATTCCAAGATAAACTTGATGCGATGGAAGACACGATAAGAAATCTGGGCGGAGATCTTCTAGTAGCAGGAGATTTCAACGCCAGAGCGGTGGAATGGGGAATGCAAGCTACAAACGCAAGGGGCGCAAGAATAGTGCAGATGGCAGCAAGGGCTGGAATAACTTTTGTTAACGTCGGAGATGTGCCAACCTTCAGGAGACCAGGGTGCGAGGGTACAATCCCTGATATAACAATGGTGTCGGAGAGAATAGCCAGAAGAGTCATGAACTGGAAAGTGCTCGAGATATATACGGCCAGCGATCACCAATGCATATCTTACACTATCCAAATAAACACCGTCGAGCGACCAAGGAGCACAAATGGCAGCACAAGAAGATGGAACGTTAACAAGCTCAACACATCTGCACTCATGGCAGAAGTTGATGCCCAAACAGGTCAACGGGAAATTGAAGGATGCGCATTAAATATTACTAACCAGGTTATGAGCATAATCGGTACCGGCTGTAACAAATCGATGCCGAGGATAAAAGGACGCAACCCAGAGAAAACAGCGGTATACTGGTGGAGTAACACGATAGATAGGCTAAGGCACGACTGCTTACGCAAGCGGCGACAGTACACCAGAGCTAGACGCAGAGGTAATGCAGAAATAGAACAGGCCGAATACAAGGAAGCAAAGAAAGCCCTGGGAAAAGCTATACGGAAAAGCAAAAGGCAGCAGTTTGAGGATCTGAGAGAAGACCTAAACAGAGATCCTTGGGGACTTGGCTATAAAATAGTAATGCAAAAGCTTGGAGGGAAAAATCCTGTTCGAGAAATGGATGCGAAAACTATGGAAAACATAGTAAAAACCCTCTTCCCAGAGCACGACCTGAGAGATGAAAACAGCGAAATGGAACAAACATCCGAAATAGCACCTTTCACTACAGAAGAGCTGGCAATAGCAGCGCGCAGCTTAAAAAACAAAAAGGCACCCGGCCCCGACGGTATACCTGCCGAGGTCATGAGAGAGATTGCCATGAAGCGGCCTGAAATACTTTTACGCATGTACAATAGCTGCTTGAGAGAAGGTATATTTCCTGAGCCTTGGAAGCAACAAAAGTTAGTCCTCATAAGTAAAGGAAAAGGGGACCCATTTCTGCCATCATCATACAGGCCGCTCTGTATGTTGGACACTGCAGGAAAACTACTAGAGAGATTAATAAAGCCGCGCCTCGAGGAAGCTATCGGCAGGGGAGGAGGACTATCTGCCAGACAACATGGTTTTCGGCCAGGCAAGTCTACTGTAGACGCCATAAAGGAAATAGCAGATGTTGTGAAAGCCACGCAACAGAGGAACCATTACTCGAGACCCGTGGTCCTTCTTGCCACTCTTGACGTAAAGAATGCCTTTAATAGCCTGAGATGGGTGGACATACTGAAATCGCTGGATGAAAATTTTGCTGTGCCAACGTACCTAATGAGGATAATAAGGAACTATCTAAAAGATAGAGTCCTTATATACAACACCAGTGAGGGGCCAAAGAGAGTTCGCGTTACCTCCGGTGCGGCGCAGGGGTCTATACTAGGGCCCGATCTGTGGAATGCGAGTTATGACGAGATTCTAAAAATAGAAATGCCAGAGAACTGCTTCCTAATCGGCTATGCGGACGATATCGCTGCGACCATAACGGCAAGAGACACAGAAGAAGCTCAGAAGAGGCTCCGACAGGTAATGATTAGGACAAGGGCATGGCTATCCTCGCGCGGGCTGGAGCTGGCCACACATAAAACGGAAATTCTGCTCCTCACCAGACGACGAATCCCCATTGGGATAGACATGCGGATCGATGACAACATTGTCATAACCACCAAAAGCTGTGTGAACTACCTTGGCATCCGAATGGACCCGAAGCTGAAGTACTCGCAGCAGATCCAGTATGCAACAAAAAAAGCTGCCAGTGTAACAGCACGATTGGCCAGATTAATGGCGAACGTCGGAGGACCCCTCCCATGTAAGAGAAGGCTGCTCATGGAGACCTGCAACAGCATCCTTCTATATGGTTGCGAAATCTGGGCAGAGACTTTAAAGACCCAAAGCAGAGCAAGGGTGCTACTCGCAGTGCAGAGAACTGCGGCCTTACGGGTGTCATCGGCATATCGAACGGTCTCGCGAGTTGCTGTGTTGGTAATTGCTGGCATGATACCAATTGATCTCCAGGCGGAAGAGCGCATGAGGGCCTACGAGTTTAAACGAACAGGAGCCGCGAACACAGCGCCCATGCCAAATTTCAGACAGGAAACTATCGGGAAGTGGCAAACTCAGTGGAACGCCGATAGAAGTGGCAGGTGGACGGCCAAACTAATCCCCGACGTGCAGAAGTGGGCGAACCGAAAACACGGAGAAGTTTGTTATTACCTAACGCAGTTTCTTTCCGGGCACGGTTACTTTAAAAAGTACCTGCACAGGATGGGTAAATGCGACACGCCTTTTTGCCTGTATGAAGAATCGCAAGTAGTGGACGATGCGGAACACACTTTCTTCTTGTGTAAACGTTGGACCAACAAACGCACCCGGTTAGAAATGCAGATCGGCACGATCGCGGTAGAGAATCTAACCGAAAAAATGCTGCATGACGAAGAAACGTGGGAAGCTGTGTCTAAATACGTCGAATCAGTGCTCCGCACAAAAAAGACCGATTTAGATAGAGCTCACCCACAAGGGAGCCACCTCGAAGTAATGCGAAAGCGGTCCCGAGGTGGATACATCTCCCATTCAGGTGAGGTGGGGTTTTAGTCGGTAGGCCTTACCGGGAGAGCCCGACATATCACGACGACGGTCGTTGAATGCGTAGCGCATTCCCCACCTCACACAAAAAAAAAAAAAAAAAAAAAATTATTATTATTATTATTATTATTATTATTATTATTATTATTATTATTATTATTATTATTATTATTATTATTATTATTATTATTATTATTATTATTATTATTATTATTATTATTATTATTATTATTATTATTATTATTATTATTATTATTATTATTATTATTATTATTATTATTATTATTATTATTATTATTATTATTATTATTATTATTATTATTATTATTATTATTATTATTATTATTATTATTATTATTATTATTATTATTATTATTATTATTATTATTATTATTATTATTATTATTATTATTATTATTATTATTATTATTATTATTATTATTATTATTATTATTATTATTATTATTATTATTATTATTATTATTATTATTATTATTATTATTATTATTATTATTATTATTATTATTATTATTATTATTATTATTGTAGTGTATGTACATCACTATGTGCTAAATTTTTGTACACTGCTGTTTGTCGTGCAGTTGTAATATGAACTATTTAATAAAGTAAACAAACATTCTTTTATTGGCCTTGAATGAATAAGCGTACTGTCAGCAAGTTTCACGGAGTTCATTAACGTATAGGGATTTTTAAACAAAATTGATTTCGTGGGATAGTGCTGACATAGATAATAATTTAGAATAAATTTTAGTATATAAGCTGAGACAAAATTCAATAAACTTTAGAATTAATTTGACAATCAAATTTTGAAGTCTATTATTATATTCTCAAAATGAAATCGGCACTTCTGGTGCTGAAGAAAAGCGGCTGCAGAGCTCAGTAAATACTTCAAACATTAAAAACACACACTCACTACATGGCGATCCTGCCAAACAAAATTTGCGTTCTTGTTAAATAATATTTTTTTTAGAAAACAAAAAATTTTTTTTTTCCTGCTAAAACAATATTTTTATTGCAAAAATTTTTATCCTGCCAATCTATGTAAATGAGTCCTGGAGAATCCACACAAAAAAAAAATAAATTTTTGAGATCCTGTTTATTTTCCTTTTTAAATTTATTTTTCTAAATGACTCAAAAAGAAGTCAACGAAATTTTCGAACGCTGGCAAAAAGTTCTACAAGAGGAGTACGTTCCAGAAGGAAAGATTTTTTTATCCTGCTAAAATAATGCTGCTGCTGTTATTCATTCAATAAGGAACCACTACAAGAAATAGACATACATAAAGGAAATAACAGAAATTTTGCAAATCATCGTTATAACAACATCGACAAAATTTAAAAAGGGTGAACATATTCTAAGCTATACCGTCGTCTGTTTCGTACAGTTCTTAAATATTAAATATTAAATTTTATATTATTATAATATTAATAACTAATTAATAATTAATTATAAAAAAAGATCTTATAGAAAACAAACAAAATATGAAACCATACATATATACATACAAAGCTCTTAGAATCAATTTTATATACTTATATATAAATATAAATAGAGTCAAGAAAAGAACATGAATGAATGAAGATTAATTTTAAAAAAAACATCTAAAAAAGAAATTTTTTTTATATACATAAACTTTACTATATACTACCATTAAAACAACAGTTGCAAAAACGGAGAGTAATTAAATGATAACATTAATTTATAATTAACAATACGAAAAACAAAATACAAAAATTAGTTAATTATGAGGTAAACCAACTGCTAAAAAAAAAAAAATAAAGTTATAGACAAAAAAAAAAAAAAAAAAAGAAAAAGAAAAAGAAAAAAAAAAACTAAAAAAAAAAGAAACACAACAAACATGTTTTAGGATAAAGAAACTCTAAAAATAATAAAAATAGGGGTTTAAAAAGTTATAAAACATTTTTTTAGAGTAACATTACTACTTTTTACAAACACGTCATAACTGGGAAGGAATAAATATTTCTGTAGACCAAAAAAAACGTGAAATATAACAAACGAAAAAGATTAGCAGAAGTTATATTGATTTTGTTGTCTTCGGTTTGATGGTATTTGCCAAAGTTATTAAGACTTGGCATAAGTTTTCACTTTTTGAAACGACGTATATAAGTTTATATATGAATTTTTTTTATGATTAAAATAATTTCAAAATTACTTTTTAGCTAAAAATGTTCTTTATTTATTTTTTTATTACAAGGTAACTTTTAATGTTAAAGCAAAGAAAACAAATGTGTATGCATGTAAAACTATTAGATTTTAGAATACCGCAATGGATTACATTTAAAACCATTTAAATTAAATTTAACTACTACAGACATATTCATTATATAGTTAAAAAACCTACAGTTAGACATTTGCATATAAGTATATATAGTTAAAACGTTAATATATAAATTTAAATATGTATAACTAAATATAAAGAAAGTAACTTTCAATTGGACAGAAGATTGCCAAATAGCATTTGGGACACTAAGAGACAAATTAAAAAACCCGCCTATATTACGATATCCGAACTTTGACAAAACATTCATTTAGGCGACAGACGCTTCAAATGTAGCTCTGGGAGCAGTCCTTTCACAGGGTGAAATCGGAAACGATTTACCCATATCATATGCAAGTAGAACATTAAATAAACATGAGAAAAATAAATCAGTAATTGAAAAAGAGTTATTAGGTATTCATTGGGGAATACAATTTTTTAGACCATATCTATATGGTAGAAAATTTACCGTAGTCACAGACCATAGACCTCTTATTGCTTTGTTTACCCATAAAAACCCGTCTTCAAAATTAACCAGAATAAGACTTGAATTATCAGATTATGACTTTGATATAAAATATAAGAAGGGAGCGAATAATACAAACGCAGACGCTCTATCGCGTGTAGAAATAAACTCACAAATATTAAGAGACATGATTCCAATCTATATTGATGAAAGAGAAAAGAAAACCTTGGCAATAACAAGAAATATGTTTAACAACAAAATGAAAAATGAAATTAATACCGAAATGAAAAATAAATATGATGAAGATGAAAATAAAAAGAACGACAGCATATCTCGAAAGGAGACTGATCACCTCCATATGTGGGAATGTACGTCAATAAATAATATTAAGGGTACCCAAAAGATTGAATTTATATATGATAATAAGCTGCAGCAAGAATTAAAAAATAAACTTAAAGAGAAGAATGATAGAATAACGCGCATAATATGCAATAAAAGCGAAAATCCTATGTTTTCAGGAACATTTATGGAGAAACTTTTATTGAGATTGAGGAAATTGAAATTTAAAAAGTACGTACTATATGATAATGATGAAATATTTAAATATATAACGGCCGAAGAATTGAAGGAAAAGTATAACAATATAAAGAAAAACGATATCGAAATAATTATATATAGAATGCCAAGAGATATAAAAGAAAATATAACACAATATAGATTGATAGAAGAATTTCATGACTCACCACATGGAGGACATTTTGGAATTAGGAAAACACTTTCCAAACTAAAACAAAGATATATATGGAAAAATATGAACAAAATGGTTAGAAGATACATAACAACATGTGATTCATGCCAAAAACATAAACAGATAAGAAATACAAAAGAACCCTTTACTATAACAGATACACCATCACACGGTTTCGATACTGTTGTAATGGACACAGTTGGACCATTAAGACCATCCGGACAATTTAGATACATACTTACAATGCAGTGCGAACTGACAAAATATGTTGTTGCTTGTCCGATTGAATCTAAAGATGCCAAAACAGTCGCGAAAGCTTTAATAGAACATATTGTATTAAAATACGGTTTATTTAACATTCTCAAAACAGATAGAGGAACTGAATTTACCAACGAATTAATGAGAGAGATTTGTGTATTATTAAAAATAAAACAAAATTTCTCAACACCTTACCATCATGAAACTTTAGGTACAATAGAACGAAATCATCGCGTTCTAAATGAATATTTTCTAAATTTTGTAGATGACAATAGTTGGCATGAGTGGATACCATATTATACTTTTGCTTTTAATACGACACCAAATATCGATACAGACTATTCTCCGTTTGAACTAATTTTTGGTAGACTTCCTAGACTGCCAAACGACACTTTAAGTGATACTAGAAAGATTTATAATACTGACAACTATTTAAATGAACTAAAGATTAGACTTCACAACTCATTACAAAGAGCAAGAGAGATAATTCTCGAAGTAAAAAGAAAAAGAAAATTAGAATCTGAAAAGAAGCAAAATAGAATAGATCTTAGAATAGGAGATTTAGTTTTAGTTAAAGTTTTAAATAGAAAAAAGTATGAACCTCCATACAAAGGCCCATACAAAGTATTAGATATAGAAGATTTAAATATACTTATAGAAATTGATAATAAAACAAAATTAGTACATAAGAACAATCTAAAAAAATATTTGAATTGACAAACAACAATATATATATAAGAACTTAAAATTTATTTTTGTAGACACATACATAAGTATAATTATATGTATATACATAAGCAAAATATCAAAACATTTTTTACGTTTATAAAGTTTAATATTACATCAACAATTGTTAATTTCTTTCTATAAAATTACAATTTTTTTTAGATATAGTACATAACGTCTTGTTCAGCCAAAGTATTTGTTTTTCTTGTTTCATTTTTAATAATACCCAAAACCAATAAGGGTGAGGGTGTAGTGTATGTACATCACTATGTGCTAAATTTTTGTACACTGCTGTTTGTCGTGCAGTTGTAATATGAACTATTTAATAAAGTAAACAAACATTCTTTTATTGGCCTTGAATGAATAAGCGTACTGTCAGCAAGTTTCACGGAGTTCATTAACGTATAGGGATTTTTAAACAAAATTGATTTCGTGGGATAGTGCTGACATAGATAATAATTTAGAATAAATTTTAGTATATAAGCTGAGACAAAATTCAATAAACTTTAGAATTAATTTGACAATCAAATTTTGAAGTCTATTATTATATTCTCAAAATGAAATCGGCACTTCTGGTGCTGAAGAAAAGCGGCTGCAGAGCTCAGTAAATACTTCAAACATTAAAAACACACACTCACTACATTATTATTATTATTATTATTATTATTATTATTATTATTATTATTATTATTATTATTATTATTATTATTATTATTATTATTATTATTATTATTATTATTATTATTATTATTATTATTATTATTATTATTATTATTATTATTATTATTATTATTATTATTATTATTATTATTATTATTATTATTATTATTATTATTATTATTATTATTATTATTATTATTATTATTATTATTATTATTATTATTATTATTATTATTATTATTATTATTATTATTATTATTATTATTATTATTATTATTATTATTATTATTATTATTATTATTATTATTATTATTATTATTATTATTATTATTATTATTATTATTATTATTATTATTATTATTATTATTATTATTATTATTATTATTATTATTATTATTATTATTATTATTATTATTATTATTATTATTATTATTATTATTATTATTATTATTATTATTATTATTATTATTATTATTATTATTATTATTATTATTATTATTATTATTATTATTATTATTATTATTATTATTATTATTATTATTATTATTATTATTATTGATGTTGTTGTTATTAATATTGCTTAAACCCAAAGGCTTTTTATTATTAAACATCACAGTTGTGCTTTTATTGTTATTATTAGTATTATTACTATTATTAATAGTAGTGTTGTGAGGTTGCTGCGTTTCTTGTTTTATATGTTGCATCTGTTCATGCTGTGTTTGTTGTTGCTGCTGCTTATTTTTTGAACGCTGCAATATAAATTGCACATCGTTCAATAAGTGTGAAACGTCCCACTTTTCCCTTAGCCTGTGCCAAAGCAACAACAACATCCTGAAACAGTGTGTGTAAAAAATATTTAATTAATGTGAAATAATATTAACGTTTAATATTGATAATGCTTTTGAAAAACTTTATCATTGATTATTTGTAATGCTTTTACTTTTTATCTAACTAATAATGAAATTATTTCATTGAAAAGCATTAGCATTGTTCAAAAAATTGATAATGCTAAAAATTTAATTGGCATTGTTTATAAGTCAATGCCAATGAAATCGACAATTAATTATTCAATTAATTATTTAATTACTCCCATATATAGTCTATATACTTTAAAATAAAAGTAAACTGCAATAATAGTAAATATTCGCCAAAAATGGATTTTTTTTGTCGCTAGGTGAGATGAGAAAAAAGAAAAAGTACTTTTGCAAATATAAGAAGTATTGAAAAAACTACCCATTAAAAGTTATTGCTGAACTAACTATTATAAATTCGTTTTGAAAATTGCAAATTGTGTAGGTTTCCACACTACCACTGAGGTACTACACTTAGTGCGTTGTCATTTTTTTTTTTTAATGGTTGACTTCCCCGATAGGCCTAAGCCATTATTCACTTAAATATATAAAATTCATTCGTGTATAAACGAAATATGCCACATTTACATTATGAGCCATTTTTTGTTAATCACACATACACAAATGTACCCTTTTGTATTTAGGGTGTGATATGTTTTGCTTACAAGTGCTGCCAAGTCAATATGTAAACTCAGAAAAAACGTGTTGGTAAAATATTGAACAGTGCTGCCCATAGGTTCAAACAAAAAAAATCTTTTTCCGATTTTGATATTTTTAATGGAATATAACTTTTCTCAGAAAACCTCCGGAAAAATAGTTGAACCCACAACCGATGCGTATTTTAAACCTCATTCGATTGTGTAAAGTGTAATATGCGCACCCTCTCTAGTTTCTGAGATATTTGCAAATTACTAAAAGTGTTTTTTTTTGTATAAAAAAATGTTGATAAGTATATAACTTTTCTCAGAAAACCTCCGGAAAAATAGTTGAAACCACAATCGATGCGTATTTTAAACCTCATTCGATTGTATGTAGTGTCATATGCGCACCCTTTCTACTTTATGAGTTATTTGCAAATTACTAAAAGTGTTTTTTTTTTTTTTTTAAATGTTGATAAGTATATAACTTTTCTCAAAAACCTCCGGAAAAATAGTTGAACCCACAATCGATGCGTATTTTAAACCTCATTCGATTGCGTGTAGTGTAATATGCTTACCCTCTCTAGTTTCTGAGATATTTGCAAATTACTAAAAGTGTTTTTTTTTTTTGTAAAAGAAATGTTGATAAGTATATAACTTTTGTCAGAAAACCTCCGGGAATATAGGTATACAACTTTTCTCAGAAAACTGCCGGGAAAATAGTTGAAACCACAATCGATGCGTATTTTCAACCTCATTCGATTGCGTGTAGTGTCATATGCGCACCCCTTCTACTTTATGAGTTATTTGCAAATTACTAAAAGGGTTTTTCTTTGTAAAAAAAATGTTGATAGGTATACAACTTTTCTCAGAAAACCTCCGGAAAAATAGTGAAACCACAATCGATGCGTATTTTCAACCTCATTCGATTGCGTGTAGTGTCATATGCGCACCCCTTCTACTTTATGAGTTATTTGCAAATTACTAAAAGTGTTTTTTTTTTTTAAATGTTGATAAGTATATAACTTTTCTCAAAAACCTCCGGAAAAATAGTTGAACCCACAATCGATGCGTATTTTAAACCTCATTCGATTGCGTGTAGTGTAATATGCGCACCCTCTCTAGTTTATGAGTTATTTGCAAATTACTAAAAGTGTTTTTTTTTTTTTTTAAATGTTGATAAGTATATAACTTTTCTCAAAAACCTCCGGAAAAATAGTTGAACCCACAATCGATGCGTATTTTAAACCCCATTCGATTGCGTGTAGTGTCATATGCGCACCCTTTCTACTTTATGAGTTATTTGCAAATTACTAAAAGGGTTTTTCTTTGTAAAAAAAATGTTGATAGGTATACAACTTTTCTCAGAAAACCTCCGGAAAAATAGTGAAACCACAATCGATGCGTATTTTCAACCTCATTCGATTGCGTGTAGTGTCATATGCGCACCCCTTCTACTTTATGAGTTATTTGCAAATTAATAAAAGGGTTTTTCTTTGTAAAAAAAATGTTGATAGGTATACAACTTTTCTCAAAAAACCTCCGGAAAAATAGTTGAAACCACAATCGATGCGTATTTTCAACCTCATTCGATTGCGTGTAGTGTCATATGCGCACCCTTTCTACTTTATGAGTTATTTGCAAATTACTAAAAGTGTTTTTTTTTTTTTAAATGTTGATAAGTATATAACTTTTCTCAAAAACCTCCGGAAAAATAGTTGAACCCACAATCGATGCGTATTTTCAACCTCATTCGATTGCGTGTAGTGTCATATGCGCACCCTTTCTACTTTGTGAGTTATTTGCAAACTACTAAAAGTGTTTTTTTCTTTGTAAAAAAAATGTTGATAGGTATACAACTTTTCTCAGAAAACCTCCGGGAAAATAGTTGAAACCGCAATCGATGCGTATTTTTAACCTCATTCGATTGCGTGTAGTGCCATATGCGCACCCCTTCTACTTTATGAGTTATTTGCAAATTACTAAAAGTGTTTTTCTTTGTAAAAAAAATGTTGATAGGTATAAGACTTTTCTCAGAAAACCGCCGGGAAAATAGTTGAAACCACAATCGATGCGTTTTTTCAACCTCATTCGATTGCGTGTATTGTCATATGCGCACCCCTTCTACTTTATGAGTTATTTGCAAATTACTAAAAGGGTTTTTCTTTGTAAAAAAATGTTGATAGGTATACAACTTTTCTCAGAAAACCGCCGGGAAAATAGTTGAAACCACAATCTATGCGTATTTTAAACCTCATTCGATTGCGTGTAGTGTCATATGCGCACCCTTTCTACTTTGTGAGTTATTTGCAAACTACTAAAAGTGTTTTTCTTTGAAAAAAAATTTTGATAGGTATAAAACTTTTCTCAGAAAACCTCCGGGAAAATAGTTGAAACCACAATCGATGCGTATTTTCAACCTCATTCGATTGCGTGTAGTGTCATATGCGAACATCTTTCTACTTTATGAGTTATTTGCAAATTACTAAAAACGTTTTTTTTTTTTTTTAAATGTTGATAAGTATATAACTTTTCTCAAAAACCTCCGGAAAAATAGTTGAACCCACAATCGATGCGTATTTTCAACCTCATTCGATTGCGTGTAGTGTCATATGCGCACCCCTTCTACTTTATGAGTTATTTGCAAATTACTAAAAGGGTTTTTCTTTGTAAAAAAAATGTTGATAGGTATACAACTTTTCTCAGAAAACCTCCGGGAAAATAGTTGAAACCACAATCGATGCGTATTTTAAACCTCATTCGATTGCGTGTAGTGCCATATGCGCACCCCTTCTACTTTGTGAGTTATTTGCAAACTACTAAAAGTGTTTTTTTTTTTGTAAAAAAAATGTTGATAAGTGTACAAATTTTCTCAGAAAACCTCCGGGAAAATAGTTGAAACCGCAATCGATGCGTATTTTTAACCTCATTCGATTGCGTGTAGTGCCATATGCGCACCCCTTCTACTTTATGAGTTATTTGCAAATTACTAAAAGTGTTTTTCTTTGTAAAAAAAATGTTGATAGGTATACAACTTTTCTCAGAAAACCGCCGGGAAAATAGTTGAAACCACAATCGATGCGTATTTTAAACCTTATTCGATTGCGTGTAGTGTCATATGCGCACCCTTTCTACTTTGTGAGTTATTTGCAAACTACTTAAAGTGTTTTTTTTTTTTGTAAAAAAAATGTTGATAAGTGTACAACTTTTCTCAGAAAACCTCCGGAAAAATAGTTGAAACCGCAATCGATGCGTATTTTCAACCTCATTCGATTGCGTGTAGTGTCATATGCGCACCCTTTCTACTTTATGAGTTATTTGCAAATTACTAAAAGTGTTTTTTTTTTTTTTTAAATGTTGATAAGTATATAACTATTCTCAAAAACCTCCGGAAAAATAGTTGAACCCACAATCGATGCGTATTTTCAACCTCATTCGATTGCGTGTAGTGTCATATGCGCACCCCTTCTACTTTATGAGTTATTTGCAAATTACTAAAAGTGTTTTTCTTTGTAAAAAAAATGTTGATAAGTGTACAACTTTTCTCAGAAAACCTCCGGAAAAATAGTTGAAACCGCAATCGATGCGTATTTTCAACCTCATTCGATTGCGTGTAGTGTCATATGCGCACCCTTTCTATTTTATGAGTTATTTGCAAATTACTAAAAGTGTTTTTTTTTTTTTTTAAATGTTGATAGGTATACAACTTTTCTCAGAAAACCTCCGGGAAAATAGTTGAAACCACAATCGATGCGTATTTTAAACCTCATTCGATTGCGTGTAGTGTCATATGCGCACCCCTTCTACTTTATGAGTTATTTGCAAATTACTAAAAGTGTTTTTCTTTGTAAAAAAAATGTTGATAGGTATACAACTTTTCTCAGAAAACCTCCGGGAAAATAGTTGAAACCACAATCGATGCGTATTTTAAACCTCATTCGATTGCGTGTAGTGTCATATGCGCACCCTTTCTACTTTATGAGTTATTTGCAAATTACTAAAAGGGTTTTTCTTTGTAAAAAAAATGTTGATAGGTATACAACTTTTCTCAGAAAACCTCCGGAAAAATAGTTGAAACCACAATCGATGCGTATTTTCAACCTCATTCGATTGCGTGTAGTGTCATATGCGCACCCCTTCTACTTTATGAGTTATTTGCAAATTACTAAAAGGGTTTTTCTTTGTAAAAAAAATGTTGATAGGTATACAACTTTTCTCAGAAAACCTCCGGAAAAATAGTTGAAACCACAATCGATGCGTATTTTCAACCTCATTCGATTGCGTGTAGTGTCATATGCGCACCCTTTCTACTTTATGAGTTATTTGCAAATTACTAAAAGTGTTTTTTTTTTTTTTTTTTAAATGTTGATAAGTATATAACTTTTCTCAAAAACCTCCGGAAAAATAGTTGAACCCACAATCGATGCGTATTTTCAACCTCATTCGATTGCGTGTAGTGTAATATGCGCACCCTCTCTAGTTTCTGAGATATTTGCAAATTACTAAAAGTGTTTTTTTTTTTTGTAAAAAAAATGTTGATAAGTATATAACTTTTGTCAGAAAACCTCCGGGAATATAGGTATACAACTTTTCTCAGAAAATCGCCGGGAAAATAGTTGAAACCACAATCGATGCGTATTTTCAACCTCATTCGATTGCGTGTAGTGTCATATGCGCACCCCTTCTACTTTATGAGTTATTTGCAAATTACTAAAAGGGTTTTTCTTTGTAAAAAAAATGTTGATAGGTATACAACTTTTCTCAGAAAACCTCCGGAAAAATAGTTGAAACCACAATCGATGCGTATTTTCAACCTCATTCGATTGCGTGTAGTGTCATATGCGCACCCTTTCTACTTTATGAGTTATTTGCAAATTACTAAAAGTGTTTTTTTTTTTTTTTTTTAAATGTTGATAAGTATATAACTTTTCTCAAAAACCTCCGGAAAAATAGTTGAACCCACAATCGATGCGTATTTTCAACCTCATTCGATTGCGTGTAGTGTAATATGCGCACCCTCTCTAGTTTCTGAGATATTTGCAAATTACTAAAAGTGTTTTTTTTTTTTGTAAAAAAAATGTTGATAAGTATATAACTTTTGTCAGAAAACCTCCGGGAATATAGGTATACAACTTTTCTCAGAAAATCGCCGGGAAAATAGTTGAAACCACAATCGATGCGTATTTTAAACCTCATTCGATTGCGTGTAGTGTCATATGCGCACCCTTTCTACTTTATGAGTTATTTGCAAATTACTAAAAGGGTTTTTCTTTGTAAAAAAAATGTTGATAGGTATACAACTTTTCTCAGAAAACCTCCGGAAAAATAGTTGAAACCACAATCGATGCGTATTTTCAACCTCATTCGATTGCGTGTAGTGTCATATGCGCACCCCTTCTACTTTATGAGTTATTTGCAAATTACTAAAAGGGTTTTTCTTTGTAAAAAAAATGTTGATAGGTATATAACTTTTCTCAGAAAACCTCCGGAAAAATAGTTGAAACCACAATCGATGCGTATTTTCAACCTCATTCGATTGCGTGTAGTGTCATATGCGCACCCTTTCTACTTTATGAGTTATTTGCAAATTACTAAAAGTGTTTTTTTTTTTTTTTAAATGTTGATAAGTATATAACTTTTCTCAAAAACCTCCGGAAAAATAGTTGAACCCACAATCGATGCGTATTTTAAACCTCATTCGATTGCGTGTAGTGTAATATGCGCGCCCTCTCTAGTTTCTGAGATATTTGCAAATTACTAAAAGTGTTTTTTTTTTGTAAAAAAAATGTTGATAAGTATATAACTTTTGTCAGAAAACCTCCGGGAATATAGGTATACAACTTTTCTCAGAAAATCGCCGGGAAAATAGTTGAAACCACAATCGATGCGTATTTTCAACCTCATTCGATTGCGTGTAGTGTCATATGCGCACCCCTTCTACTTTATGAGTTATTTGCAAATTACTAAAAGGGTTTTTCTTTGTAAAAAAAATGTTGATAGGTATACAACTTTTCTCAGAAAACCTCCGGGAAAATAGTTGAAACCACAATCGATGCGTATTTTAAACCTCATTCGATTGCGTGTAGTGTCATATGCGCACCCTTTCTACTTTGTGAGTTATTTGCAAACTACTAAAAGTGTTTTTTTTTTTTTGTAAAAAAAATGTTGATAAGTGTACAACTTTTCTCAGAAAACCTCCGGGAAAATAGTTGAAACCGCAATCGATGCGTATTTGTAACCTCATTCGATTGCGTGTAGTGCCATATGCGCACCCTCTCTAGTTTCTGAGATATCAATGAAATAGTGTTTTGAAAATTGTTCGAAGAAACCTCCGGATATATTCGTTATAATTAAAATGTCCATAATGACAGTCATAAAATCTGATACTAGAGGACTTTTGCTATATATTCTCATTTTTATATTTTTAATTTATTAAAATATTACTTTAAAATTCTTGCATTCAAAGTCGTAATTTTTTTTCATTCTTTGTTTACGTTTAGCATGTACCAAGTAGTGTGCCTAATGATGTTTTTTACAAAATATCTTTGATGTTTTTTCTTACAAGTGCTGCCAAGTCCATATGTTAGCTCAGAAAAAACGTGTTGGCTAAAATATTGATCAGTGCTGCCCAATAAGTTTAAAAAAAATCTTTTTCCGATTTTGATATTTTTGATGGGATATAACTTTTCTCGGAAAACCTCCGGGAAAATAGTTGAAACCACAATCGATGCGTATTTTCAACCTCATTCGATTGCGTGTAGTGTCATATGCGCACCCCTTCTACTTTATGAGTTATTTGCAAATTACTAAAAGTGTTTTTTTTTTTTTAAAAATGTTGATAAGTATACAACTTTTCTCAGAAAACCTCCGGGAAAATAGTTGAAACCGCTATCGATGCGTATTTTCAACCTCATTCGATTGCGTGTAGTGTCATATGCGCACCCCTTCTACTTTATGAGTTATTTGCAAATTACTAAAAGTGTTTTTTTTTTTTTTTAAATGTTGATAAGTGTACAACTTTTCTCAGAAAACCTCCGGGAAAATAGTTGAAACCGCAATCGATGCGTATTTTTAACCTCATTCGATTGCGTGTAGTGCCATATGCGCACCCTCTCTAGTTTCTGAGATATCAATGAAATAGTGTTTTGAAAATTGTTCGAAGAAACCTCCGGATATATTCGTTATAATTAAAATGTCCATAATGACAGTCATAAAATCTGATACTAGAGGACTTTTGCTATATATTCTCATTTTTATATTTTTAATTTATTAAAATATTACTTTAAAATTATTGCATTCAAAGTCGTAATTTTTTTTCATTCTTTGTTTACGTTTAGCATGTACCAAGTAGTGTGCCGAATGATGTTTTTTACAAAATATCTTTGATGTTTTTCTTACAAGTACTGCCAAGTCCATATGTTAACTCAGAAAAAACGTGTTGGCTAAAATATTGATCAGTGCTGCCCAATAAGTTTAAAAAAAATCTTTTTCCGATTTTGATATTTTTGATGGGATATAACTTTTCTCGGAAAACCTCCGGGAAAATTGTTGAAACCACAATCGATGCGTATTTTCAACCTCATTCGATTGCGTGTAGTGTCATATGCGCACCCCTTCTACTTTATGAGTTATTTGCAAATTACTAAAAGTGTTTTTTTTTTTTTTTTAAATGTTGATAAGTATACAACTTTTCTCAGAAAACCTCCGGGAAAATAGTTGAAACCGCTATCGATGCGTATTTTCAACCTCATTCGATTGCGTGTAGTGTCATATGCGCACCCCTTCTACTTTATGAGTTATTTGCAAATTACTAAAAGTGTTTTTTTTTTTTTTTAAATGTTGATAAGTATACAACTTTTCTCAGAAAACCTCCGGGAAAATAGTTGAAACCACAATTGATGCGCATTTTTAACCTCATTCGATTGCGTGTAGTGCCATATGCGCACCCTCTCTAGTTTCTGAGATATCAATGAAATAGTGTTTTGAAAATTGTTCGAAGAAACCTCCGGATATATTCGTTATAATTAAAATGTCCATAATGACAGTCATAAAATCTGATACTAGAGGACTTTTGCTATATATTCTCATTTTTATATTTTTAATTTATTAAAATATTACTTTAAAATTATTGCATTCAAAGTCGTAATTTTTTTTCATTCTTTGTTTACGTTTAGCATGTACCAAGTAGTGTGCCGAATGATGTTTTTTACAAAATATCTTTGATGTTTTTCTTACAAGTACTGCCAAGTCCATATGTTAACTCAGAAAAAACGTGTTGGCTAAAATATTGATCAGTGCTGCCCAATAAGTTTAAAAAAAATCTTTTTCCGATTTTGATATTTTTGATGGGATATAACTTTTCTCGGAAAACCTCCGGGAAAATTGTTGAAACCACAATCGATGCGTATTTTAAACCTCATTCGATTGCGTGTAGTGTCATATGCGCACCCTTTCTACTTTGTGAGTTATTTGCAAACTACTAAAAGTTTTGTTTTTGTAAAAAAAATGTTGATAAGTGTACAACTTTTCTCAGAAAACCTCCGGGAAAATAGTTGAAACCACAATTGATGCGCATTTTTAACCTCATTCGATTGCGTGTAGTGCCATATGCGCACCCTCTCTAGTTTCTGAGATATCAATGAAATAGTGTTTTGAAAATTGTTCGAAGAAACCTCCGGATATATTCGTTATAATTAAAATGTCCATAATGACAGTCATAAAATCTGATACTAGAGGACTTTTGCTATATATTCTCATTTTTATATTTTTAATTTATTAAAATATTACTTTAAAATTATTGCATTCAAAGTCGTAATTTTTTTTCATTCTTTGTTTACGTTTAGCATGTACCAAGTAGTGTGCCGAATGATGTTTTTTACAAAATATCTTTGATGTTTTTCTTACAAGTACTGCCAAGTCCATATGTTAACTCAGAAAAAACGTGTTGGCTAAAATATTGATCAGTGCTGCCCAATAAGTTTAAAAAAAATCTTTTTCCGATTTTGATATTTTTGATGGGATATAACTTTTCTCGGAAAACCTCCGGGAAAATTGTTGAAACCACAATCGATGCGTATTTTCAACCTCATTCGATTGCGTGTAGTGTCATATGCGCACCCCTTCTACTTTATGAGTTATTTGCAAATTACTAAAAGTGTTTTTTTTTTTTTTAAAAATGTTGATAAGTATACAACTTTTCTCAGAAAACCTCCGGGAAAATAGTTGAAACCGCTATCGATGCGTATTTTCAACCTCATTCGATTGCGTGTAGTGTCATATGCGCACCCCTTCTACTTTATGAGTTATTTGCAAATTACTAAAAGTGTTTTTTTTTTTTTTTAAATGTTGATAAGTATACAACTTTTCTCAGAAAACCTCCGGGAAAATAGTTGAAACCGCTATCGATGCGTATATTAAACCTCATTCGATTGCGTGTAGTGTCATATGCGCACCCTTTCTACTTTGTGAGTTATTTGCAAACTACTAAAAGTTTTGTTTTTGTAAAAAAAATGTTGATAAGTGTACAACTTTTCTCAGAAAACCTCCGGGAAAATAGTTGAAACCACAATTGATGCGCATTTTTAACCTCATTCGATTGCGTGTAGTGCCATATGCGCACCCTCTCTAGTTTCTGAGATATCAATGAAATAGTGTTTTGAAAATTGTTCGAAGAAACCTCCGGATATATTCGTTATAATTAAAATGTCCATAATGACAGTCATAAAATCTGATACTAGAGGACTTTTGCTATATATTCTCATTTTTATATTTTTAATTTATTAAAATATTACTTTAAAATTATTGCATTCAAAGTCGTAATTTTTTTTCATTCTTTGTTTACGTTTAGCATGTACCAAGTAGTGTGCCGAATGATGTTTTTTACAAAATATCTTTGATGTTTTTTCTTACAAGTGCTGCCAAGTCCATATGTTAACTCAGAAAAAACGTGTTGGCTAAAATATTGATCAGTGCTGCCCAATAAGTTAAAAAAAAATCTTTTTCCGATTTTGATATTTTTGATGGGATATAACTTTTCTCGGAAAACCTCCGGAAAAATAGTTGAAACCACAATCGATGCGTATTTTCAACCTCATTCGATTGCGTGTAGTGTCATATGCGCACCCCTTCTACTTTATGAGTTATTTGCAAATTACTAAAAGTGTTTTTCTTTGTAAAAAAAATGTTGATAGGTATACAACTTTTCTCAGAAAACCTCCGGGAAAATAGTTGAAACTACAATCGATGCGTATGTTTAACCTCTTTGGATTGCGTGAAGTGTCATATGCGCACCCTTTCTACTTTGTGAGTTATTTGCAAACTGCTAAAAGTTTTGTTTTTGTAAAAAAAATGTTGATAAGTGTACAACTTTTCTCAGAAAACCTCCGGGAAAATAGTTGAAACCACAATCGATGCGTATTTTCAACCTCATTCGATTGCGTGTAGTGCCATATGCGCACCTTCTCTAGTTTCTGAGATATCAATGAAATAGTGTTTTGAAAATTGTTCGAAGAAACCTCCGGATATATTCGTTATAATTAAAATGTCCATAATGACAGTCATAAAATCTGATACTAGAGGAATTTTGCTATATATTCTCATTTTTATATTTTTAATTTATTAAAATATTACTTTAAAATTATTGCATTCAAAGTCGTATTTTTTTTTCACACTTTGTTTACATTTTGCACGTTGAAAAGTTAGCAAACCTGATGTGTGGTTTTGTACCTCACTCTTTCCGGTTTGCTTAAATGTTGTTTTCTTCTCGCCGATGAGCCCTTTTACATATTGGCAAGTGAAAGGCAGACAGACTCAGTTTGTTGAAGAAGGGGTGAAGATGCAGAGTGTTATAGTACACGACCCTCTGTACCGGACATTTTTCGTTTTTCTCTTTCACTCTTCGCATTTTTTATGTTGTTGCTTCATATCATTTTTCTCACACCATTGGCATTTTAATATTACTGCATGTGGTGCGAAAAATTTTGTTCATACACAACAACAGCGAAAAAGAACGAAAAGGGGATACGAACAATTTCTGTCTCTCTATTAATTTCCAATATGTAAAAGCTACGTACAAGTTCAAAAGAGAATAACAAAAATGTCTGCCTTTCACTTGCCAATATGTAAAAGGGCTCATACCAAAACTCACTGTGTAATAAATAGCATGTATGTCGAGTACGTCAGACATGTATGTTGGTTTTCAAAAATATTTGATTTTCTGATGTCTGCCGCACACCAACATTCATACAACAGACACGTGCACAGAATATGAATATTATATTAGTCTATGGACACTTGTACTGAAGTATGCCGTCAGCGTTCGATAGTGTAATACACAGGGTAAACAGAGATGACAAAAACAAAAAAAATTGGACTTCGATCATATTTTATTTGTCATAAGTAAGCTTCGTGAAAAAGAGAAAACATTAGTGTGTTTGTTATGAAAGTAAACAAAACGAAAAGCAAAAAAAGTTCAGTTTTTAGTGGAAAATGCTACATAAAAGCACGCTTAAATTTAATAAAATGTGATAATATTAAGTATTTACGGCATATAATTCCAAAATAAAGTGATAAAACAATTTAGTGTGTGCTTATATACTCTGTATATTAAATTTATATACACACGTACATATATTCTGTAAATTTGCCAAATGGTGGTGATTTTTTGCTTACATACACACATACATACATACATACTTGATAAATTCTGATATTTTGCAGATGTATATAGTAATAAAATACAAACGATGAGTGAAAACCAACTTAAATTAATTAATTAATAATATTTTTAATGTAAATTATAGAAATATATGGATATTTTATTAGTTTTGTGATTTATAATTTTAATTTGGATACAAAGACAGCACAAAGAAAAAAACGAAAACGAAGGATTGTAAGAGTGTATACAAATCAGTATGCAAAATCTTCCGTCTCGTGTCATCTCTGGTTACCCTGTGGTGTAATAAGAAAACACAAAGTATATTCATAGGGGTTCCGCACACGAGATTAATTTTTAAGCCGCACAATTTATTTTCTTTTTTTTACACACGAGACTAATTCATCTGGCATAAAATGTGTACGTGTACTCAGCTTTGTGTGTTAGTGTTTTTTGTATTCATTTGTGTGTATGTATTAGTTTTGTGCTGCTTGTGCGGGTATGAGGCTGGTTGAAAAATTGTTCCAACGAGAAACCGCTCTCTTCCTCCCTCATGCCAAAAAACTCTCATGTTATGCCAGAATAATTAGGCTCGTCTGCGGAACACCATAAGTAAGAATCGGTTGATTCAGCGGCGGCTACATAAAATTGTTAAGCGGTTCAGCTCATGGCGCCGTTTGGAATTGCTTAACACAACAATTAAATATAATTTATTAAGCTTATTTTTATTGCAAGATGGTATTTAGATTATCATTTTAGATTTCAACATTTAAAATGCATTCCGAAGAGTCTCGTTTAAGAAGCTTTGATTTATGGGCGAATGATGGTCCAATGTGCACCAGAATGCTCTCTTCTAGTGGTTTTTATGCTACAGGAACATCATTTGAAGTGGAATGTAATTGGTGTCACTGTCGATATGTTGACTGGGAATTACATCAATGTATAAACCAATGGCACATTCGAACAAGTCCTCATTGTGAATTCATTGTAAATAGAGGCCAATGTGGGAACATTCCTTTATCAGCAGCAAACAGCGACTTCATGCAGGTCTACAATCAGCATGAAATGAATACAAATGTCGCCATTGTTACAAATGTGCAGAGCACATTCGACTTGCTTCTTGAAAAGCACCGCCTAGCTACATTTGTGAATTGGCCAGTAAGAAAAATGTATTGTGTTACTAATATTTAAAATTTCTAATGATGTATAAATGTGTGTTAATAGAATCCAAATATTACGCCACAGTCCTTGGCGAAAGCTGGTTTTTTTTATCGTAATCGGTCGGATGAAGTGGAGTGTGCGTGGTGTAAGGGAGTGATAGCTCAATGGGAAAAACAGGATAACGCATTTGAGGAGCATCGGAGATTTTTCCCAGAATGTCCCAGGGTACAGCTTGGCCCTTTAATTGAAATAACTAATGATGGTATCCGCGATTTAGGAATACAACAAATAACGCCTCCCAAAAATCCAAACTATGCCTGCTTACAAGCTAGGCTCCAAACTTACTCAAACTGGCCGATACCAGACATTCAAAGTCCTCAAGATCTCGCTCAAGCAGGGCTTTATTACCAAAAAGTAGATGACCAAGTGAGGTGCTTTCATTGCAATATGGGATTGAGATCATGGGAAAAAGAAGATAATCCTTGGTTTGAACATGCAAAATGGTACGTAAATCATCTCAAAGTATTTGCGTATAGGGAATCACAATGGATCCAATTGGGTCTCCGTGTGGATGTGTGCTTCACATTACCCTTTCTAATCTAATATGTGCGTATATCAACCATTGGAATACATCTACTTTAGAGAGTAACCTCCAAATAAAAAAAATACATAGCGCGATAGAAAAACGAAAAATGAGACGAAAATTTTATGTGGTAACTTTCTCGGAAACTCATAGTTTTCGAGTTATTGATCTCTGAAGTTTTCATATATATGTGTGATTTTCCTTTACATTTCTTATTTGAAAGCTTTTGACTAGATCTATATGAGTGCAAATTTTGTATTGAAATTTTGAAACCTTTAGCGTGCGGAAAGCAGTTTTTTTTAGATGTTCTGCGTAGACCAAATTGACCTTATACCTTGAGAAATGAGGGAAATCGCACATAAGGAGTGTGGAGGCGCCTCCGGTGTTAAGTAGACGCATTAACTTCGTTAAGCTGTATTGGCAGGGATTTTATTAATTGTTTTATTTCTCCGATGTTTCTGCTAACCGACGAAGGAGGGCGATGTTGTGTACATTAGCTTGGAACACCTTCAATCGCTGTCGGAACAGTTTTTTAGCGACCAGTGATATGCCTTCATCACGTAAATAGTCCGAAAACAATTAATACAATGTCTCACTAATGTACATTAGAGAAATTAATGATGTTGATTGACTTGCTATGGCCAGGGTTTGAACCCAGGCCTCAAGTCATTGTTTGCTTAGTAGTCTACGCGCTAACCACTACAGCCAACACCACCCTCATTTGCTTCGCTGAGTAGATTCTTCTACATAGCCGGTCTTCCGCTGGGCTAAATGAGTTTCTCCACCATGGTGTATCCCGACACGATGGTATTTAGTATAGATTTCTGGCATTTTCTGATCTTAAAATTTTTTCATGTGTATATATATATGTATATGCATATGTGTAATATCTTTTTCTCATAAATTTTAGGTATCCGATGTGCGAATTCGTGCGGCTAGTAAAAGGAGTGAATTTTATTCAAGAGGTTCAAAAACAAACTAACACCGATCAAACTTCGGGTAATCCTATTATACCTAATAAAATAGAAGAAGCTATGTTAACGGAGCCTGTGAAAATAGCACTTGATATGGGCATCGATGACAATACCCTACGAAACAAAGTTGAACGAAAAATTTTAGAATCAGGCCGCCCATTTAAAACGATTGATGAATTACTAAAATCTGTTTTTGATGAAGAAGAAAATATATGCTTTGAAAACACACCTCACAGTTCTAGTGGAAGTCGTCATTCCGATACTTTGATTACAAGTATTGCAATAAATAATTATATGTATAAACTGTTATATTTCAGCTAGACATGATTTAATTCCAGAACATGTATTAAGAACGTGCTCTTCCACATCGAAAACAGCGACGAATATTCAAGCAATCAACGAGAAAAAATTTTCCGAAAATCCGAATGATAGAATAAACATAAACCAAATGAAAAATAATTCTGAACCTTCTGAAACAAACGGAATGTTTTCTTCTGATCGTAAATATTTGGAAGAAGAAAATCGGAAATTGAAAGATGCCCGCCTATGTAAAGTTTGCTTAGATGAAGAGGTTGGAGTTGTCTACTTACCATGTGGTCATTTAGGTATCAATTTAAAATTAATAATGTATTCCTTTTAATTGCTTTAATATTATTTCTTTTTAGTTACATGTGTTCAATGTGCACCAGGAGTTGCCCAATGTCCTATGTGCCGAACAGAAATTAAAGGGTTTGTAAGAACTTACCTTTCATAGACCCAGCATTGTTTAAACTCAAGTTAATTAACGTATTATCTTTATCAAATTATAAGAAAATTATTAATTTTTCTAAATAAAGATACTAACAACTGGTTTAAACTTCAACATTTTGGAATTTTGCGCCTGAGCTTCATTTTATAGGGATTTTAAGATTTACTACTTTAGACATTATTTAATTTTACGTTTATATACATAGGCATTTCTCCTACCCATTTTCTAATTTTTCTTAATGATTTATGCCATATTTCCCACCATATCTACTTTTTTGCATATGACAGCACCATCGTCCATTGATATTCATTAATTAATAAGCCAAACCTGTCGGAGATCCGAGCAATGCGGCAAAATGACAATTTCAAATTAGGGTAAATTTTAATTTACTTACGTCGGGACATATTGCTCCAGCTGTAATCATGGAGGGTATAAACAGTGTAGCCAGGTAAATATTGTCTAATGTCCCCAAATTAAAGAGTGTTGTCCCCAAAAATCCCCATTTTAAAACTGTAAATGCCCAATTTTGTCCCCAATAAATATATGTATATTAAGCATCATAAAAAACAATTTTTTTTTATTAATTTTATTACATACATTTATTTAAGTTAATGCATTCGTATGTGCTCAATGGAACTTTTATATCCATAGAATATTTTAAAATTCCATACACGGAATCAAATTTATTTTTTTTTCTATGCTTTCAAAAATTTCCATTCAGCGAATATTTTTAGCATTTATTTTGCTAGTACAGTTAAATAATCTAATAAAATTTGTTTGAACACATTTTGCTTCTAATTCCCTTGAACATTCTATGCCAACATCAATTTTAGTAACAACCAAATTACTTTCCTTATCGTCAATGAGTACATCCATTTTGGCAATTTCGAATTCAATAAATTCTGGTCTTAAAAATTTTGAACAAATTGTTATAAAAAACAACATCCTCAATACCATCGCCTTGAAATAATCGAAATATGGAAAAGAAAAACGCCAAGATACATAAACATATATGTATGTAAATATATTTATGAAAGAAAATGGTAAAATAAAGCAAAATTGATAATAGGTATACTGAAAATGAAAAATCCCCAAATCTGTCCCCACGATAATTTGTCCCCAAAAACCAGCTAAAATCCCCAATTTGGGGAGAAATCCCCACACCTGGCTACACTGGGTATAAATATTAAGGAATCACAATCTCTTTATATTCTTGGCATGAAAATTCATTGTGATGTTCGATAGAATGGTCACATTTTTCATGTCTCAAAAGAAGCATTCAAGTATCTCGGTTTTTTAAGGCAGCGTAGCTAGTACAAAGGAATGGGTTCTAATGAAATAAGGGAACTTGATCCCGAAACCTGTAATTTTTTACGTACAAGACGCTCTTCTTTTGTGATCGATAAGCCAATGAGCATCACACTTCGCATTATGTATAACTTATTTATTTATTTTAAAAAACCATCAACCATGAAGCCATAAAAAGTTGGTAGCAAGAATGATAGAACTACATATTACGCCTTCCCGAGCAGAAAAATTTAATCTTCTGCGCATGTTGGTTAAGTGACGTCACGAAACATTCACCCTTATTCTATATGGCAACGGCAATAGAAGACAACAACGTTTTTTATCTTTTGTTGCCAATCGGTATTCTAGGTGGCAATGTTGCATTTATCGATAACTTTTACATATGTATGTTTGGTATTTTGTAAGCAAAATTGATGTTGCTGTTGTCTGTAATTGCCTTTGATTTTGTCGTCGGTATTTTTAGTGTTGTCTTGCGTTGCTTAAGCAATGTACAGACGATTGGCAGATCTTACAATATTGTCAGAAAAATGTTCAGAAAATGTCTCACAACCGTCTAAACTTACAATTTTTGTTTTGCAACGTTGCAAGAAAAAGCATTGTCAGTTCATTGTAAGACAATAATATTGTCAGACATCTGACAATCGTGAGAACACTCTACTTTGCCATTATCAGATAATTGTCAGACATTGTAAGCTCTTGTTTTATTGGCAGATGTGTTTAAATTAATGCATCTGACAATGGCACCATTGTAAGATAATTTTTCTGTTGGCAATGCTGTCCATAAATACTATTGGATTTGACAGTTCTGACAAAGCTTAACAACTCATCTGGCAATTTTTCCACACAACAAGCTGACAACCGTGTAAACTGACAATTTTTGTTGGCAGATAAATTTATTGTCTGACAATTTTCTGACAATGAAATTGTAAGGTTTTCTTACAATCGTCTGAACTAACAATTTACCTTTTGGTAACAATTTTTCATTGTCAGTACGTTGTCAGCATATTGACATATCTTACAATATTGTAAGATCTGCCAATCGTCTGTACATAGCTTTACAATTTTTGTCTTGCAACGTTGCAAGAAAAAGCATTGTCAGTTCATTGTAAGACAATAATATTGTCAGACAACTGACAATCGTGAGAACACTCTACTTTGCCATTATCAGATAATTGTCAGACATTGTAAGCTCTTGTTTTATTGGCAGATGTGTTTAAATTAATGCATCTGACAATGGCACCATTGTAAGATAATTTTTCTGTTGGCAATGCTGTCCATAAATACTATTGGATTTGACAGTTCTGACAAAGCTTAACAACGCACCTGGCAATTTTTCCACACAACAAGCTGACAACCGTGCAAACTGACAATTTTTGTTGGCAGATAAATTTATTGTCTGGCAATTTTCTGACAATGAAATTGTAAGGTTTTCTTACAATCGTCTGAACTAACAATTTACCTTTTGGTAACAATTTTTCATTGTCAGTACGTTGTCAGCATATTGACATATCTTACAATATTGTAAGATCTGCCAATCGTCTGTACATAGCTTTAGTGTTGTGTTTTAAAACTTTAAAAAAATTAAAGTTAAAGTTATTTTTCATTCTTCGTTTTTGGTATTTTTATGTATTTGTGTTGTGTTTTTGGTTGAAATAAACTAATAGAAAAAATTTAAATAACAAATAAATGCCAATAGTACATTCTGCATTAAAAAAATGTTTTTTAAATTGCTTCACTTGCTTTTACGTCCCTTACTTCCTAAAATTATGAGTTAAGGGGCTGTGCACATATTACGTAACGCTCTATGGGGTGGGGGCGGTTAAAGATTTGTTACGGATTAGAAATTTTGGTACTGAAAAGTTATTAAAAAGCGTTACGGAGGGGACGTTAGAAATCTCTGAAAAGAGCGTTACGTAATATGTGCACAGCCCCTAATACGCTCTTGTTGACAAAGTGCGATATGTACATTTTGACTTCATAATTTTTTATATAAAGATGCAAACTGTCGTTTGTGTCAGTGTTGGTCTTTTATTTCGTTTGCTGTTCATACGGTATTGTTTCAGTTGCGATGGCCTCTATTGTCGGGACCGGTTTCAATTTTAGAGTTGCTCTATTATTAAATCCAATGCGCAATTATTAAATAATGAACTGCACAAAATAATTCTAACTTACCCATTTCATATTTTAAATTTCTTTCGCAATCGTCCTGCTTTAAATGTAACGACCGAATTCTCTCCCTAAGGATCTTAAACGTCAAATGCGATAATAAGCAATTTTCAGTAAAGCTCTAAATAAATAAAAAAATAAAATATGTATGTATGTATATTTTGGTTTTAAAAAATAGATAGGACTATTTAAAACCAAAGTAAATCTGTTTTATAAATAGTGCAATAAAAAGTTTTATGAAAAAACAATATAATTTTTTAATTGTAATAAAAAACAAAAAACACTCAGTCATGGCTGAGTGTAGCAAATGCAAATCGTCAATACGGGGTGAAACCGGCATAAGATGTATGAGAGTCTGCGATAAAATTTATCACAGCCAAACAAAATGTTCTTGAATTGATCAATATTCGATGGGAATAATAGACAAAAGTAACTTTATACGTTTCATGTGTGATGATTGTGTACAATATATAAAAAATGTGGACATGGTTCTAGCAGAAATTCAAGATCAACTGAACAAAAATAAACAAAATTTAGTTGATTATAAACATGAATTTGAGTTCTCACTGAAGCAAAACGAAGGCGAAATTAAAGAATTATTGGAAGCTATTGAAAAGCGTTATGAAGAAAGAGTGAAAAAAAAATTGACAGTGTACAAAAATCTTATGAAAAATATGTAGAAGAAATTAAAAAATTATATGGAATGAATTTAAAAACAACAACAATGAAATATGCAAATCATTAGAGGGAAAATATGTCAACATGTGTAATGAAATAAAAAAAGTGATCAAAGAGACAAGTCAAAAGCAAACAAAAATGTCATACTCAGAGACAGTTAAAAACAAAATAGTGTTGCCAGATAGTAAAAAACAATTGCCATTAATAGTTAAACCAAAAGAAAAACAGGGAGTGGATAAAACTAAAGAAGATTTAAATAATAAGGTTGATCCGGTAAATTTAAAAATAACAAGTGTGGAAAATCGAAGAAACGGTGCAATCTTAATCCAATCCGAAAATGTTGAAAGAGTGCTATAGAAAATGAACTAAACGAAGGATATGAAATTTTGGTTCCTAACCCAGTACAATTAAGAATAAAAATAACTGGTATGACCTTTAACTATACGGAAGTTGAAATAATTGAAAAATTACGAAAACAAAATCCAATGATTAGTAATGGTGAATTTAAAATAATACAAAAATACGAATATAAAAGAAACAATAAAACAATATATACTGTCAAATTAATAGTGGATGAAGAAACATATACAGATTACAGAGCAAAGAGTTAATCTAGGATGGGAGAGATGTAGAGTTTTTGATGGTACCGATGTTATACAGTGTTTAAAATGTAAAGGATACAATCACTTAGCAAAAGAATGCAAAAACAAAGAAGTGTGCTTAAAATGTCACAGCGAACATAAATCGAAGGAATGCAACAAGGATCAAATTAACAAGTGTATTAATTGTATAAAAGCAAATAACAATCTAAATATGGGATGAAAATCACTATACTAATGATAAAGAATGCCAAGTGTATCAAAATAAATTAAATACGAAAATGAAAAGAATGGGGTTTGCAATGTAACAATCACAGAATTTACGCGCACTTCATACAAATTTACAAGGATTAACTAATAACTTCAGTCAAATAGAAGTAATTGCGGCATCAGAAAATTTGGAGTTTATTATATTGTCAGAAACACATTAAACGGATAAAGAAAATGAAATTATGCTACAAGATTATGGGCACATGAGGCGTTATAATTTATTACAAAAAAACATGGAAGGTGAATAAAATATTAGAAAAATTTGAAAATTATAAATACTGGATTTTGGTTTGCACTGCTGAATATGATAATTGTAGCAGTATACAGATCACCGAGTTGTAAGAAATCAGAATTTTGTGATGTATTTGAAAAAATTTTAGAAATAATTTGTGAAAGCTACTGTGATATTATTATTTGTGGAGACTTTAACATAGATTGGATTGAAAATATCTGTTATAAAAACAGAATAGAAAATAATTTAAATGATCATGGTTTAAAACAAATCGTTAATAGCTTTACGCGAATAACAAATGATACTAATACTTTAATTGATTATGTGATAACAAATAGCCATAAAGTAACCGTAGAAATTAATAACAATAATATAGCTGATCACGAGTCTCTTTATATAAATATTGAATGTGAAAACAATTTTCGAAAAGATACAACAATAGAAACCCATAAAATATTCAAATATAATAAAAATAACTTTAATAGAAATCTGAGTGCAATAATAGATTATAAAGAAAACAGTGATGTCAATGAAAACGCATATATGTTAGATAACTGTCTCGAAGCGATAATAAACAAATTTACAATAAAAAGAACAATAACTAATACAAATTATGTGAATCAATGGTTTAATAATGAACTTCGCTTATTAAAAAGAGATAAAATTTTAAAACAGCAAATAGCAAGGATTGAAAACACAACTGAAGCATGGGCAAACTATAGATTAGTTAGAAACCTTTATAAAGTAAAAATTGAAAACGCGAAAAATAACTATATAAACAATAAAATAAACGATGCCAAAGATCAAAAACAAATGTTGAAGGAAATAGAAGATTTAGTAATAAAAAAGAAACAATCTGTGATAAAAACTGTGATATTTAACCAAATAGAATATAAGGAAAACAATCAAATAGCTAGTCAATTTAATAATTATTTTGTAAGTAGTATAACAGCAATAAGACCTTCGATCGAAGAAGTGCAATACGTAAACAATATTAATAATACTAGTCATAATTTCAAATTTCGCGCAATAACAATCTTAGAACTTAAAAACATAATAAAGCAACTTAGCAATAAGCCAGATTATACAAAAATATAAAATAAAATTATTATAGACAATTGGAACAAAACGGGAAATATTTTATTAAATATAATTAATAAATCGCTAAAAAATGTAGAATTCCCAGAAAACTGGAAAGAAACAATAGTAATACCTATTGAAAAAGTGACAAATACAAAAAAGTGTGAAGAATTCCGTCCTATTAATACCTTAAAAACTTGTGAAATAATTCTGGAAAAGGTTGTGAAAGATCAATTGGAAAGCTACATAGAAGAAAATTCTTTGTTATCAAAATACCAATCTGGTTACAGGAAAAATTTTTCATGTGAAACTGCACTAAATTATGTCATAAATCGATGGAAAAAAATAGAAAAATTATGGAAATTTTTTTGGATTTTAAGAGAGTGTTTGAGACAATTGATAGAAAAATTATGTTTAAAAACTTCATATGTACGGAATAAAGAATACAGAACTTAAATGGTTTAAATCCTACTTAACAAATAGAAACCAATAAATAACAGTTAATGGGTGTACAATCTGATTCCATTGAAAATGAATTTGGTGTTCCACAAGGATCAATCTTAGGTGCACTATTGTTTAGTATTTACATAAATGATATGCCGAACATTTTGACAAAAAGTGAAATAATTTTATACGCGGATGATAGTCTAATATTTACAGAAGGAGATAATGAAGAACAGTGTCACAATAATATGATGCAGGACATAAACAATATAATTATTTGGTTAAATATGAACAAATTAAAATTAAATGAAACAAAAATGAAAATAATAGAAATAAACATGACTAGTAATAGTGACTTTATAATTAATAACGAAAGTGAAACAAATGAAATATCTTGGTTTTATAATTGACTAGCATTTAACCCGCTACTTCGTTAGCGTATCCCTTTCTTTCGTGGACATATTTTTACGCCAAAGCTTATGTTGCATTCACTCAGGGCATTGCATGTTTAATTTTATGTTTGTAGGTCCAATACTTACAAAGATTAAAAGTACGTGTTGAAAAACAAAAACGGTCCTTGTCTTTGAGTCGCTTCCGCTCAGGAAATTCTATGTTCATAGGTACAATATTAACGAAAATGAGAAAAGTACCAGTTAAAGAACGAAAAAGTTCCAAAAAGATCCCTCTAACAAATTCTCATTCACTCAGAACCATGCATGTTTAGTTTTATGTTCATAGGTCCAATATTAACGAAAATGAGATAAGTACCAGTTAAAGAACGAAAAAGTACCAAAAAGATCCCTCTAACAAATTCTCATTCACTCAGGACCTTGCATGTTTAATTTTATGTTAATAGGTCTAATATTAAATAAAATGAAAAAGTACCAGTTAAAGAACGAAAAAGTACCAAAAAGATTCCGCTAACGAATTCTCATTAACTCAGGACCTTGCATGTTTAATTTTATGTTAATAGGTCTAATATTAACGAAAATTCTAAAAGTACCAGTTAAAAAACAAAAACGTACCAAAAAGCCCTTTTACAGATTCTCATTTACTCAGAACCATGCATTTTTAGTTTTATGTTCATAGGTCCAATATTAACGAAAATTAAAAAAAGTACCAGTTAAAGAACGAAAAAGTACCAAAAGGATCCCTCTAACGAATTCTCATTAACTCAGGACCTTGCATGTTTAATTTTATATTAATAGGTCTAATATTAACGAAAATTCAAAGAGTACCAGTTAAAAAACAAAAAAGTACCAAAAAGCCCTTTTACAGATTCTCATTTATTCAGGACCATGCATGTTTAGTTTTATGTTCATAGGTCCAATATTAACGAAAATTGAAAAAAAGTACCAGTTAAAGAACGAAAAAGTACCAAAAGGATCCCTCTAACGAATTCTCATTAACTCAGGACCTTTCATGTTTAATTTTATGTTAATAGGTCTAATATTAACGAAAATGAAAAAAGTACCAGTTAAAGAACGAAACAGTACCAAAAGGATCCCTCTAACGAATTCTCATTCACTCAGGACTTTGCATGTTTAATTTTATGTTTCTAGTATTAGAACTAACGGATATTCAAAAAGTACCAGTTGAAAAGCAAAAAGTACCTTCATAGGTTATTATCCACTCTTTCTGGGATGGTATCATAGTCTTCAAACCATAGGGAAACACAATCCATTCTAATAAAAGAACACAATTTATAATATTTTTAACACGACGTATAATATTTAAATTTTCTGTTTGCTCTTTTGTTTTGGGATATTTTCCTCCATTTTGGTAATTTAGCAGCAGTGCCACCAACCTTTAATCAAATTTCCCATTTGTTTATAAATGCAACCTTTCATCGTTTCGAAGGAGTTACGCAGTACGGTTTAGCTTTCGATTCGGAAATTGCTTTCGAAAAATTTTAGTTTTCGAATCGAAATATGCGGTAACCCCCCAGACAAACGGTGGCACTTGAAAAATGTGTGCTCAGCGTCGTCTGCTACCATTTCTTCCTCATAAATGCAAAAGGGAGTGTGCATTTTCTCATACTGTGGAGGTACTTCCGGAAGTAGCCGTGTCCGGTTAACATCTGCGTTAGGTAGAAATTTACTTCTCCATTTTTTCTGTTTATCCATTCATCTAAAATTGGAATCATTTTATATGTGCACCTTCCGTATTTTTCGTTTCTCCATCGCGTTAATCGAATAACAATTAAAATGAAACTATTAGTATTTGTTGTAAATGTAATTATAGTACAGTGTTTGTTTTTGTATATTTATATCAAAGGAATTTGTTTAAGAATCTGACTACGAGAGTAGATCTAATTATAGTTAAAAATATTAATATAATAATTAATGCAAGATACACTACACTACCCCTTAAGAAAAATTTTACAATTTTGCGAATTAAAATTTATAATTTTTATTTTTTTAATATGTGTGATAAATAATATTTTTTTTAAATTACTATTATGTAGTTCTCTTATTTTTTTCCCTTATATTAGAGTTGGATTATTCAGCTCAGTTGAGTGAGCGCTCTTTTCCGCTCAGCTCAGTTAACTGAGCTAGTTCGCTCTTTTAGTTTAATAGCTCACTTTAGATCAACAGCTCACTTTAGTTCAATAACTCAGTTTACTTCAATAGCTCACTTTAGTTCAGTAAAATACATTAGCTCCATTCGTTTCAGCTCAGTCTATCTTTGTTACGAAAGTAAACAAAGCGAAAACGAAAAATGTTTCTGCTATATCAGCGTTACCATAACGTTTTTATTTTTGAACTACTAATTTGGAAAGCAACTTAATTTTAATTATATAAAAATTAGCTACAGTATACAGCTAATTTCATATATTTTTTATTAAGACATAGCCTAACATAGGTGTCACACGATCAAGATTTGCTATCAATTTTTTTACCACATACTGCTCGTAAAAATTCACAAAAATTGATAGCTGTGTCGTAGACTGCAAGCAATTTGAAAGCAATTTGCTTTCAAGATGTAATCAAGAGAACAACTTAAAATGGTTGCTGTTTACTTGGGTGTCACACGATCAAGTTTTCATTCAATTTTTGTTTCAAGATTCAATCCGCTCTCATTTTTTTACCAATATACTCACACAAGCAGTTTGTGTAAATTTCTTGAAAGAGAATTGAATAAAAACTTTAACGTCTGACTGCAGTGTTACTTGAATGAGAAATTGAAACAAAACTTGAAAGCAAAATTTATATCAAATTGATAGTCAATTTTTAAATTTGTGAGTGTTTAGTAAATTGAAACAAATCTTGATCGAGTGACACCCATGTAAAAAACAAATATAAGAAAAATTCAAAATAATTAATTTATATAAAAAAATTGTGAAAAAATATTCATGCATCAAAAAGTTTTAAAAATTAGTAATTTTTTTGGAAAATTGCTTAAATATTTTCCTTTGCCCCAAACATATTTTTAAGTTTCTATTATTTGAGAATAATAATTATACTAAATTTAAAGTTGTTCATATAATTGGTATTCAAATAATTCTGTTCCCAAAACTTATCAATAATTTTTTTTTTCGTTAAACCTAATAAGTATCAGTCATCATAATCTGTTTCATGATTTACGTTTGGCATTAAATGACTTAATTCAAGAATACTTTGGTTGTTATTCTTCCCAATATTAGCAGGTATAAAGAAGTAAGATTAAACCTTAGCACTGTGATATAAGGAAAATGGGGCAGAAATAATAGGTTCAGAAATTGGAATTAAATAACAAAACTCAGACCAATACGGTGAAATATAAATCCTGCAGTCTGCTGTATTTATATATTTATTACGCCTGATTTCACAATGTTCGGTAAAATGTCTGTTAACAAAAAATTAACTAATTGCTGGTTAGGCTAACGGGCACTATTTAGGGCCAAATTTACAGTAATTAGTTAGCTATTAGTAAACTAAAATGATAACTATTGTTTAACTAATACTTCGTATTCACAGTGTATTATTTAACCAACACTCTTAATATGAACAAAAAACTATTAACTTTCAGTACTGGCAATTCTGTTATATCATATGGCTTTTGTTTATATTTGATATATTATTTTTTAAAAAATGGCGTATACATTCAAGAACTTGCCACGCCACCTACTTGCTAAGACGGAATATATCCATAAAATCTTTTTACATTACGTTGGCGACGCTCAGCAACAATATTCCGCGTATTATCAGTATCAGTGTCTCTTTCAATATCGGACTCCGTGTTTTCAATTTCACATCTAAAATTTTTCACAAAACAAAAATACTAATAATAAATTCCAACGAATCAGCTGTTGTCTAACTGTTAGTTAACCAATGACGTTTGATGGTTTAACTAATGTTAAACAAGAAGCTTTGAATCAAATATTATTAGTTAAACTATTGCTATTAGCTAACTAATGACTGTGAATTTGGCCCTTAATCAACGGTTACGTATTTTCGTTTCACCATCTTTCGGTTAAGTAACAAAAGAATTTAATAAAAATGTGGCAATACTATCGGTTTGTTTACATAAAAAATAAATTAAAAAGACAGTTTTTGCAAATTTGAGAAACAAAACTTTGTAATAATAGTAAAATTCAGGTAAGTAATAAGTAAAATATTGTTATTTGTACATAAATACATATGTACATGTATATAAAGCATTAATATAAATTGTTTGTTTGTAGTATGTTCTCCGGCGACAACGTATTTGGGACATACATAGTTGAAGGAATCTAGTTTGGATGTGTCCAGAGGATAGGAAATAAATCAAGAGACGGAATTTTCCATGGTAAGATGATGTAAAAATATGTATGTACATACATAATCGTATTTAACGTCCAGTACTTTTATCTAGGATTTAAAAATACCGACCGGCAAAATTTGATGAAATTGTAGGCAATGAAGATACTGTAGCTAGTTTGTCCGAACTTGCTACGTTCCTAACATTATTATAGCGGTAAGTAAAATGATGAATAAAAAAATAAGCAAAAGCTAATTTTTTTGGTATGGTATAGGGTCCAACTGGTGTGAGCAAAACAACGACTATTCAATGTTAGGCTAGAATATTACTTGGTGACAGCTACAAGGAAGCAGTATTGGAATTAAATGCCTCAAATGAACGTGCTTTGGACGTAGTGTGGAATAAAATTAAAATGTTTGCTTAACAAAAAGTCACTCTCTCCCGTGGACATCATAACATTGTTGTACTAGATGAAGCTGACAGAATGACTGAGGGTGCACAGCAAGCACTGAGGTGTATAATGAAAATTTATAGTAAGACCACACGTTCTGCATTAGCTTGTAATACAAGTGAAAAAATCATCGAACCCATACAATCTCGATGTGCCATGTTGCGTTTTACGAAATTATCTGATGCCTAGATTTTGGCTAAACTTATTGGAGTTTCTTTCTTTTGTTGTGAATAGAAATTTTTAAATTAAAAATATTACAAACATATAAATATCGATTTGAATCTCTATACATTTTGTTTTATTTTCCTCCGATTAGAGTGCTAACCGGCAAATTTCTTTCAGTTAAATTTAACATCAACTTTTCTGTTAAATTCTGTCAGTTAAGACTTAATCATATATTGTGTAATACAATTTAGCCAGACTTTCGGTTAAAGTTAAAGGGGTGAAGATGCAGAGTGTATAGTACACGACCCTCTGTACCGGACATTTTTCGTTTTTCTCTTTCACTCTTCGCATTTTTTATGTTGTTGCTTCATATCATTTTTCTCACACCATTGGCATTTTAATATTACTGCATGTGGTGCGAAAAATTTTGTTCATACACAACATCAGCGAAAAAGAACGAAAAGGGGATACCAACAATTTCTGTCTGTCTATTAATTTCCAATATGTAAAAGCTACGTACAAGTTCAAAAGAGAATAACAAAAATGTCTGCCTTTCACTTGCCAATATGTAAAAGGGCTCTTAGAAAAACTACAAAGTAAAGATAAATTAGCTCATTTGGCAACGCTGGCTATCAAAATCAACCCTTATCTAATACAATACTGTAGATACTATCGCAAAAGTATTGCAGTGTGGCAAATGTCATATAACATACGAAATAAAAGCTATTTAGGGTACGTAAAATCCAATTGTCATAATACATGAAATTGAATTGATTGATTGTAAAGAGCATGGTGGAATTAATAAGGGGCGCTTATCAACGCAACAATAAAAAACGACATGCATTTTGTTTGTGTAAAAAAAACATGATATTGTCAAAAATAGCTGTGGTTTGTATGTATTTAGTGGTTATGCAGCAACAAAAAGTATAGCGTAAATAAAAATATTCATGATGGCGGCCAAAAATGTAAACAACTTTTGACAAGAACATGGGACTTACCATATTTTTGCAGATTATTTAACGGTCAAAACACAACACTACAAAAAACCATATTCCTTTTTGCACGCACCTTATTAATTCCACCATGGTAAAGAGCGCTCACTTACTGAGCTAAAAACGCTCAGTAAAGTGAGCGGCTCATTTAGCTCACTTGTGTGAATCGTTCAGTTAAACTAGTTCGTTCAGGAGCTACACACCTCTACCTTATATCTATGACAGAGTTTACTATTTACTTCTATGACAGAGCTTACTCCTTTGGTTTCAATAATCTGATATTTAAATTTAATACCTTGAATTTTAATCTTTGGTTAACGCGTTTAATTTTTTGATATTTCTAATAACTCGAAAATTTCAATTTTTCTTTTACTTCTTCCTTTTTTAATTTTGCTTTTAATTCTTTCTTCTTTAAATATTTCTGTAATGTTTTTTCAATTTCAAAATCTTCCTTTATTTACATTTACTATAACTGATATTTACATATGAGATCTTGTCTTTTTTTATTAAGATATTACAGCAAGTGGATAGTTTGTTTAATATATACATATCTACAATTTATATTATTTACATTGAGGACTTTATAGGTAAAAATGGGTTAAAAACCTATATAAGAAAATTATGGAAAATCAAACATTAGTCGAAAAGGTTCATGTGATTAAAGAGTGACTATTATTTCTAATAGTGTTATAAGCACATCCTTTTCGGTTTGTTAATTTATTATTTTTATATTAATTCGTTACATTCTCTTATTAATGTATAAGAAGAACTTTCGTTTTTATCTAAATACTTATTTTTTAATCAGTTTATAAAAGTACTAGTGTAAGCCATATGCATATTTAACCATGGACATTAATACTTTAATTTGTTGCACCTTTGAAGTGCATCTTTGTAAATCCTCCATTGCGGTGGTGAAAATAACAAAAAGTTCATCTATGTTCAATAGGTTAGAACCGATCTTAGCTTGACTAACGAAGCTTACGTTGGCAGTCCTATTGATGCTAGAGCTTCGGCTGATGTTGCCTAAGGATGAAAACTCATTGTTGTTTAATTGAAAACTATCGTTATGTTGTCTGTTATTTTGAGTTGATTTACGTGTCACTCTAGATCTTGCCTCTAGGTATAATGAACGGAATGGACAATTTATATCTTTCGCCGCGTGATCTGTTCTGTCTTTGCCATGTTTTTTACAGTTGAAACATATGAAGACTGCTGGTCTTCTTTCGCTAGCATGGAAAGGGCAGTCGTCTGTGTGATGTAGTTCTGCGCATATCATACAAGCGGGTTTGCGATGACAATGTTCACCACCGTGCCCATACATTAAACACTTCCAACATTGTGTTAGGTTAGGTTAGCAGGCTGCTGGTAAATGGAAGATTAGATTCCAGCTCACTTGGGTCCTGATATGGTCCCATTGTGCTACCTGTAGTGAAGACGAGTGATGGAGGAAAGGAGATTAGAAGAGTCGGAAGAAGAGTAGATGAGGGAAGACCATAGAAGAGCAAGAGAAGAGTAGAAAGCAGAAACAGGTGGGAAAAACCAAAGCAAGGAGTTGTCTTGCAGAACATCCAGGATGTCGAGCCCCCTATTGGGCGAACCATCCACTGCTCCTGATGAAGGAGGTAATACAACCGAGTTCCGTATTCCGTGCGATGCTTTCTTCTTCTTCCTCGTCATTGCAGCTGGAGCAATACTCATTGTATGGTAGACCCATGCGTCTGGCATGGGTTCCGAAGGTGCAGTGTCCCGTGACCGTGGCCACAATATTGCGCAATTGCGGTTTTGGAAAGTTCAGCAGATTTTTGATTCTGTTGATATCAATGCAAGGCCATAGGGTCCTTGCTGTGGTACAGGATGGTTCATTAAACCATCTTGTTTGTGCCTCTTGCATAAGGGCTTTCTCGATTTGCCTCCAGCAGGCCAAGAGCGGAAGACCACAGAAATTGTCAATTTCAGCGGCCTCTAACTCTGTACCTCTCCTGGCCAGACCAATTAGCCACTGTATTAAGTGATTTCCTGCATTCCAGGGTAAGGAGGGATGTTGTGTACACACCCGAAATTGCTATTATTGCAGGTTTGCTGTCGGTTATAATATGAATAACTCTATTTGTTATCCTATAGTACCGTAGCCAGTTTGTTGCCTTTTTGATGGCGGATATCTCAGCTTGTAAGATACTACATTCGTCCGGGAGTCTGAAGGAAATCCTGATCCCGAATTCTTCAATGTAGACACCCCCGCCAACCCTGGAGCCCCGTTTGGAGCCATCCGTGAACACTCGTAGGGCCCCGTGCGGTGTAGGGGGGAGGTCCTCCGATAGAGAGTAGTTAAATGCTCTATAAAAAGAAGGTCTTGGAATGCAATAGTCGATGAGATCAGGGATAGTTCCCATGGTCTCTACAATGCTAGCGTGACCCCATGGTCGATATTTCCATGCGTCAGTTGTACTAAGTCGCACCGCAGTGCGTAGAGCTAGCTTCCTAGCCAACAGATCGACTGGAAGCCAGCCCAGCATAGCAAAAAGGGCCTTTGTGGGCGTAGTTCTAAGGGCACCAGTTATCATGATTGCCATTAAGCAGAGAGTTCTCTCAATTCGCTGTCGGTTTGTTGCCAAGTCCAGTGCTTTCCACCAGATTTTTACACCATAGAAAAGAGTTGGTTTGATGACCGTTTCAAATATCCAATTAATCCCCTTGGGACTTATGCCCCAGGTAGGACCAATGGCTTTCTTGCAAACATATAATGCCGCTACGGCTTTTGTTGCACGAGCATGAAGATTGTCTCTCCATGTTAATTTATTATCAAGGATAATGCCTAAGAATTTGGCTTTATCCGATAGGGCTAGTGTAGTGCCATTTATTTTGGGTAGAGTGAAGGTGGGAATTTTGTATCTTCTAATGAAGAGCACTAGTTCCGTTTTGGTTGGGTTGACGCTGAGGCCGTTCTGTGAACACCATTTACAGACCTCGCTGAGTGCATCTTCCAGCCTGTGCGTAATTGTGTCAAGATGGAAGCCCGAGATAGTCACTGCCACATCATCTGCATATGCAACAGTATTGACGCACATGGACTCCAGTTTACTAAGCAGGACGTTTAATGCCACATTCCATAGCAGAGGGGATAGGACACCACCTTGTGGCGTACCCTTGCGGGCGTACCTGGTAATGCGTGCTTCCCCCATGGTAGATGTGATGGCTCTGCGTTCAAGCAAATTCTTGATGAATTGACATAGTGACTGGTCTATTCCTAGCTCTGTGAGAGCTTGGGTGATAGCATCCGAGTTGATATTGTTAAAGGCGCCCTCAATGTCCATGAAGGCCGCTAGAGTATAATTCTTATGCTCAAGTGACCCTTCAATGTGACCTACGAGCGAATGTAACGCCGTCTCAACCGCTTTGCCTTTGGTGTAGGCGTGTTGATTGGCTGATAAAAGATTTCTGTCGATTGTTATAGTTCTAATATGAACGTCGATCAGTCTTGCTAAAGTCTTTAAAAGAAAAGATGTAAGGCTGATAGGTCTAAAGTCCTTTGCCTTCGAGTGCGATGCTTTTCCCCCTTTTGGGATGAAAATTACATCGCATTTGGTCCATTGTTGCGGAATATGGGATTAGTCAAGACATGCTCTGTATATTATGAGCAGCCAGGGTGTAACAAGGTCTAAATTGTGTTGTAGATCTGCGGGAATGATTCCGTCCGGACCAGGTGATTTGTATCCGCCACCTGGGGACGCGCCCGATGGGAGACTACCACCTCTCCACACGGGCAACATTGTGTTGGTTTGTCACCACTTTTAGGTTTGTATTTTTTCCATTTAATGATAACAGTGGAGATGGTTTTCACATTTTTTAATGAAGTGGGATTAAAAGTTTTTCTAGAAACTGTATTTTGTAGACTGCATTGTCGCAGGAACTACATTTTGTTGTTATTTCAATAACTTTAGTTGGGGATAAGTTGTAACTTATCAATTCTTTTTCAAAAGGTTGTATAGTCTACTCTCTTTGGAACTGTATGAGTGGAACTCAATTTGGTTTTCTTTTAAAATTTGTTTGCAACTATTATATTGCAATTGGTTAGGGGTAAACATTTTCGTACCAGTAGAGGTTCGTTTAAATATACATTCTTTGCGCCTTCCTTTATCAAAAGACTTTGGATTTCGTTTATTGGTCTGACACCATCTGTAACAATTGGTGGAGGCTTTCGTGCCTTGGGTTCTATAATATTCGACGCCATATCAGTGGAGTCCATTTCATTGTATATTGAACCTGTTGCTTGAAGTACTCGTACCAGGATTTCCCTTACCAATGGGTAAATATTTTTTTATTTTTTGCTTAGAAATATGCTTTCTAATCGAATATGAAGATTTGGCCACGTGGGCCATTTCAGCTTTGCTGAATTTAATTTTTTGCGGAATTGTCTACCAAAAGCAAGAGTTCAATATTGAACGAAGTAGACAGTTAAAAAGAGAGAAAGAGAACTACCCTTGTTTGTGTATGTAGTATGTGTGTTTATTATTTTTATGCGCTTTATTTATTAAACAACCGTTCGGTTAGAGAATCAGATGTGAACTGATTTCTGTAATGTTCTTTTGTTTGTAACATACAGATTTATTAATAGCATTTTTGACAATAGCTTCTCCAAATACATCTGTGTGTTAGTTGGATTATCATATCAACATCTCACTACTATTTCCAAATCGCGTGCTACTACGTCTTATTTTACTTTTTTCCTACTTTTCTTCTTTTAATTTTCTTTCTACGTTTCTTCTTTTACTTTTTTCTACGTTTCTTCTTTTACTTTTTTTCTCTACGTTTCTCCTTTTACTTTTCTACGTTTCTTCTTTTACTTTTTTCTACTTTTCTTCTTTTACTTTTTTTCTAACTCGAAAACTATGCGTTTCCGAGAAAGTTACCATATAAAATTTTCGTCTTATTTTTCGATTTTCTGTCGCCCTATGTAATTTTTTTCATTTGGAGCTGCGTCACTAAACTAGATTTGTTCCCACTTTTCCGTTTTTCGCTAATTTGGAAAAGTTTATTGCACATAACTTTTGAATGCAAGTGTTTTAAAAAATTACAGCCACCAATTTTATTGACTTTAACGCTTTAGGTGCTTTAGGTGCTAAAAAACGCTACTTCTCTAAATTAAAAAAGTTTACCAATTATGATTACGGTTTTATTGACTCTGAAAAATAAATAAATATAATAATAAAGTTTTTTTAGTGCTACTACTAGTTTTTTCAACCCGGAAAAAAAAATTAGCTAAGGTTTGTTTTCTTCTCTTTCGTGAAAAATTTGCCAAACGTTTTTAAAAACTACCAGCGGTTGATTTCAGATATATTGATGCAAGGCGAATTCATCCTTGAATTCGCCTTGTATTGATGCACTTCTGTATTTCAAATTACATGGTGGCAATGCTATCGACGCCAAAAAATTTTAGTTACAGTGTCTCCCCTGTGTTTAAAGAGTAAAGCAATTATTTTTGTTGAGCTATTGCCGCCAATATATATAAATAAAGTCTAATATAAAATATGTACATTAAGTCAGTGGTAATTGATGGTTTCAAATCGTATGGTAGACGAACTGAAATTCATGGGTTTGATGCAGAGTTTACAGCGATTACAGGTTTAAACGGAACAGGAAAATCCAATATTTTGGACTCTATATGTTTTGTTTTGGGTATAATGAATTTGGGTCAAGTAAGAGCAACATCTCTTCAGGATTTGGTATATAAGAGCGGCCAAGCTGGTATTACCAAAGCATCGGTTACATTAATATTCGACAACACCAATCCTGGTCAGTGTCCACTTGGATATGGTAAATGTAGAGAAATATCAGTGACGAGGCAGATTGTTGTCGGTGGAAAAAACAAATACTTGATCAACGGAAAATTGGTTCAAAATAAAAAAGTTTCAGATTTTTTTTGCTCCGTGCAGCTAAACGTGAATAATCCCAATTTCCTTATAATGCAGGGTCGCATTACAAAGGTTTTAAATATGAAACCGCAAGAGGTAATACATTTTATTAAATATTGAAAGTTTCACTATAATGATATAGTTACAAACATATGTATGTACATACATACAAAATATATATCAATTAGTATCCACTTTACGAAAATTGTAAAGATGGACAATTGAACGCTGATGAGAGGTGTAGCGGCCTTGAAATCAGTACTGATACGTTCTGCTAAAAACTGATTGGATATAAATAATAATATTTTCCAACATAAAAAAACTCTTAGTAATTTTGAATTTTCATTAATTCAATAAAACTGAACTTGAGCCTGATAATATTACTTTTCATATATTATGTGTAATATTAAAGGAAAAGCATAGTTTTCGAGTTATAGGCCTCTGAAGTTTTCATATATACATATGTATGTGCGATTATTATATTGGTTTTTATTATTTTTATTTATAAAGTTTTATTTTGGCTTAAAAATTTATTATTAATTTAATTTATATGTAAATTTTTGTATGATTTATTATTTATTTTAAAAATATTTAATATTATTTTATTCGCAATAATAAAAATTAGCCTATGTGATAGAAAATTGAAAAATAAGAAGAAAATATAAAATAAAAAAGTTGGCGGCAACTCATATTTTCCGAGTTATGGGCCTTTGAAGTTTTCATATATATGTGCGATAATAATCACATAGGCTAATATTTATTTTGTTTGGGACAACTTCACTAAAGTGCATTTAAGCAAAAATTCTATTCTATATACCGCAGTGTCGGGAAATACCATAGTCTTGCAAATCATTAAGAACGGCCGATGGCCGGCTATGCCAAAAATCTCTTCTATATACTGCCGTGTCGGGAAATACCATGGTGAAGAAAATCAGTAAGACCGGCCATAGGACGGCTATGCAGAGAAACATGGTGTATATATAATCACTATAGGCATCGATGCCAATTTTTTTATTGATTTTTTTTTTTTGTTAATTTTTTATAACATTGTTTACGTTTTTCATTCAGAAATGTATTGGATATACAGTTTTATAGGAGGCCTATATGTCGAAAAGTATGCGTTTCCGCAAATATTACCACTTAAAATTTTCGTCTTATTTTTCGATTTTCTGTCGCCCGATGTAATTTTTTTCTATTTCGAGCAACGTCGTTGAACTAGATTTATTCCATTGATACTTTATTAAAGTAAAGTTTATTCTTGAAATAATGCTTCATGATAGTACACAAAAAGTCAGTGAATACACAAGAAATTCTAATACAACAAAAGAATACGTTATAACAAGCAGCTCAAAAATAGCAATGAATAATAATCCACATCTGAGAAGTGCATGAGTTGATTCTCTGTCGCTCTCCACTCATATTTAAATTGCACTTCTTGTGTTGCTAAACATCCATATGTACTAATTATATTGCTTGCAGTGTTACCTTTTTTAAAAGTGACCGTCTTTAACTTACTCTTGTTTTACTGACATACTTATGTATGTTTTGCAATGTGTTTGATGAAATTATGATTGCAAAACCTAAACTTTTCAATAAAACACGCGCGGAATATGACTATAATCAAGCGTCTCTTTAATAATAAAAAATATTCCAGTATGTTCTACATTCCGAGCGAAATTTTCACTTCTAAATTGTTCAAAGCATTGTTGGTAAAAATAAAAATTTACAGCAACAATGCTTTGACAATTCAGAAGTGAAAATTTCACTCGGAGTGTAGAACAGACCGGATTGTATGTAGGTAAAATCAAGAATGATAGTCTTAAATTAATTTAGTTTTAAGGAATCAGCGGTGATGACTGTGCCGCTGCTTTCTATCGCCATTATAATCGGTGCATAATGTTCTGGTAATACACAGATTAGCAGACTTCCTACCCATTCATCACTAACATTCATCCCGATCTCGTTTAAAATTTGCGCCGTGGCTACAATTGTGTCCCCATATTCACGAATTGTATTGCAGTTTACCAAATGTGTTGTTGTCAATTTTCGAAGCAAGCCACATCTAATCAGCCCTGAATCGTCATATGTTGTCTTCAATTTCTGCCATACTTAGCCGGTCCTATGCCTTGAATGTGTATATATGTACATATAATTGCGATGAAATATATAAAAAAATTCTCGACACCACCTTTTCATATTATGTCAGCATTGGTCTCAGTGCCATGAACTGATTTCTTGAAGCCCTGAAGCTTAATGGCATGCTCCGCCGCAAAACGCCAAGAATAATAATTTTTCCTTAATTTTCAATCTCCATAATCCGCTCCATTTGTCGAGTCTGGGCCAATAACCTGTTGAAATTATGATTGAAAAACCTAAACTTTTCAATAAAACACGCGTGGAATATGACTTTACAACGTTGATCGTCAAACTAGCCCCTAGGGGCCGAGCACCATTCGTCATTTACACATACACAACACGAACCAAACAGAAGAGACAAACTAAAATACGAAACATAATCAGTTGTATGATAGCAGTCAATGAATGAGGTTCTTTGTCGCTTTATTTTAGAATTTGCAACAACAAAACAAGCAAAAGAGGGCAAGAAAATATTTATTTTTTTTTTAGTCTCTTTATTTTTTATTCACAGTACACTCTGAATATTTAAATTGTTCAGAATGTGGAATGTAGACTGGGAAGAAGCTTTTTTGTATATATATTTTTTAATGTAAATATTTTTTTAATTATGTAAATTCATTCATTCGTTCATTCTTTCGTCCATAAACACGCTAAACCAATCCAGTGTGTATGCATACAAACTTTTAATATGATGTTAGGCTACAGTTAAAAATAAATGTAACAAGCAATTTCTACAATTGTAAAATCACCAGACATTGATATTTCCTTCATGTTCTCTTTGTGACAATCGATGCATTATAATCAAGCGTCTCTTTAATAATAACAAGTATTCAATGTATGTAGGTTAAATAATATTAATGTATAATAAAACAGTTTTTTATTTTAATCAAGATTGCCAAGTATTTAAATTTCAATTTCCAAGAGTATTCAAATAACTCACAAAAGCTTGCTGTGTACAAAACAGGTATTATGTATATACGGCACCACGAAATAAGCCCCAATGAAATAAGCCCCAAATCGAAAAATGAAATAAGCCCCAAAAAATTTTATGAAATAAACCCCAAAAAAAATGAAATAAGCCCCAAACAAAATTTACGAAATAAGCCCCAAATAAAATGAAATAAGCCCCAAAAAATTTTATGAAATAAGCCCCAAATTTTTAAAAAAATGAAATAAACCCCAAAAAAATTGAAATAAGCCCCAAATTTGTTAACTTTATGAAGTAAGCTTAAGAAGAAATCATGAAATGCAAGAATTTTATCCTCTAAATTATATCGAACACCGGCTTCGCGTTCCAAGCATTCTCTGCATAACCGGTCTACGGCCGGGCGCAAGGAATTTATCCTCTATGGTATATCGAACACCGGCTTCGCGTTCCAAGCATTCTCTGCATAACCGGCCTACGGCCGGGCGCAAGGAATTTATCCTCTATGGTATATCGAACACCGGCTTCGCGTTCCAAGCATTCTCTGCATAACTGGCCTACGGCCGGGCGCAAGGTATTTATCCTCTATAGTATATCGAACACCGGCTTCGCGTTCCAAGCATTCTCTGCATAACCGGCCTACGGCCGGGCGCAAGGAATTTATCCTCCATGGTATATCGAACACCGGCTTCGCGTTCAAAGTATTTTCTGCATAACCGGCCTACAGCCGGGTGCAAGGAATTTATCCTCTATGGTATATCGAACACCGGCTTCGCGTTCCAAGCATTCTCTGCATAACCGGCCTACGGCCGGGCGCAAGGAATTTATCCTCCATGGTATATCGAACACAGGCTTCGCGTTAAAAGTATTTTCTGCATAACCGGCCTACGGCCGGGCGCAAGGAATTTATCCTCTATGGTATATCGAACGCCGGCTTCGCGTTCAAAGTATTTTCTGCATAACCGGGCGCAAGGAATTTATCATCTATGGTATATCGAACACAGGCTTCGCGTTAAAAGTATTTTCTGCATAACCGGCCTACGACCGGGCGCAAGAAATTTATCCTCTATGGTATATCGAACACAGGCTTCGCGTTCAAAGTATTTTCTGCATAACCGGGCGCAAGGAATTTATCATCTATGGTATATCGAACACAGGCTTCGCGTTAAAAGTATTTTCTGCATAACCGGCCTACGACCGGGCGCAAGGAATTTATCCTCTATGGTATATCGAACGCCGGCTTCGCGTTCGAAGTATTCTCTGCATAACCGACGTACGGCCGGGCGCAAGGATTTTAGATCTATTTTACGGATATGAAATAAGCCCCAAATAAAATGAAATAAGCCCCAAATATTTTAAAAATGAAATAAGCCCAAATATTTTAAAAATGAAATAAGCCCAAAAAAAAAAAATGAAATAAACCCCAAACAAAATATTTGAAAATTTTTTGGGGCTTATTTCATTTTTCGATTTGGGGCTTATTTCATTGGGGCTTATTTCGTGCCACCTGTATATACATACATATGCAGGGCAAGTTTAAATATGCACAAAAATAAAGAAAAAAAAGCAAGCGAAAAAGCACAAAATAAACGCAAAATAAGCCCAAGAATAAGCAAAAAAAAAAAGCTCAAATATGCTTAAAAAAATTGAGCAATGTAACTATTTTTCATTTATTTTATTAAATAATAATATGTTTTTTAGATTTTCAAAAAGAAAAGAACGATTATCGCATAAAACTGTAAAATAAATTGAAAAAGTTCATTCAACATCATTGGATGTAGTAGGAGCGAACGTAAACAATAATAATTCGCTTGGAGATAGCGAATCAATGTATTCATCAGCTTCGCTTTTGATTAAAAAAATATTATTTTTAATTTTAACTAATGTTTGAATTTCAACGTTTCGATTCATAACTTTGTTGAACTTTTCAAAAAATATTTTGTTTTCAAAATTTTTCATCTTTTCTTCCACTTTTTCTATAATAGACAAATTTTCTTTTAAATAAAGTCTTCTTCTTTCTAGTTTGATTATACTTCGGCAAATACACTCGAAGTTATCTTTTATGTACGGGAGATCAGATTTTAAATATGCATTTTTAAATATTCCACATCATCATCGGAAAGGGCATTTAATACATTGCAAATTTCTGTATAGTTTTCACAATAATAAATTAGACCTTTAAGCCAATCTAGTTTGCAATGTCAAGAGTTCAGAATAGAAAATTGCATGTGTGAAAAACGGACAAACTTTTGCTTTTTATTTGCAACAGAAAGATTCAAAAATTATTTTCAAGGGCTGCTAAAGTGCATTATAAGCAAATTCAAGCAGAGTATATCAAATAAAGCAATTTTGCAAAAAAGGTACAAAATAAGCGAAATCAAGGTTTTCCACCAAAAAGCTTAAAAAACTTGCCCTGTACATATGTATATATTTTTTTAAATTTACCTCTAGCTCATCATCATCAAATATACATATGTACATATTTAATTTCAAGAAATGCGCAATAAATTAGCAATAAAAGTGTAAAAGGTATTTAAAAAGTAAAAAGTTTTAAAATAATTTTTGTAATGTAAAAAAATATGCAAGGTGGAGTTTATCGTATAATTATTATTATTATTAATATTATTATTATTAAGGCTGTTGCATACAAAGTGTTGTATGTTAAAAAAAAGAAACTCGTTATAATTTAGATTACTTTAAATTATTACTTCTTTATTTCACGACAATTAACTAACTGAACAAAAGTATAACATTGTTGCAATTTTAAAACCAATTCCATGACTACAAAACAAAATACAATAATCTTTGAATTTTGCCTACGATGCATGTTCACACGCTTAATCATTAATCATTATTAGTAGTGTTTATGTTGAACCTGCATGTTTGTCATGAATGTTAGCTTAAACTAAGTATTAAAATTACATTTAAAGAATCTGCTGCATTCCATAGAGTCATATTTTATTATATGACTATATACATGTATAAGTGCATTTGCAACAACAACAAGATGAATTAATACGGTTTAATAAAAAAATAAAAGGGATTAATATCAGTCAAGGCACTTTATTTAGGGAGGATACGGTGATTAATCTGATGTCACCTAACAAAGGCTATCGGCTCTAGGTGATAACAAATAGAATTTATGTACATTAAAGTAAATTTATTTATTTTCATTTGTTTATTGTCTGTAAAGTAATATAAAGCCTACAAGGCCAATCATACATATTACTAAGGTTTAAATAATGCCTATGCAAAAACAAAATTAAAAATTTATAAAATTCAAAACTTCAATAAACTTAAAAAATAAATTTATTTTTAATAAAATCATAACACTAAAGTTAAATTATTTATTGGTACCCAACCTTAACAATACAAAACACAGTGGTAAAAGATTTCAATGATACCAATTAATAGCGGTGATGAACAATAGTTCCTCTTCTTAAAAAAGAAAACAAATATATTTATATGTAATTACCATGTTCATTTTTTTTTTTTAATTAGGACCAGCACTCAGGGGATGACCCCTACGTATGCAAAGCATTGAGCCGGAACTAGGAAAATAGGTGTTGGGAAGGAAGATAAAGGGAGTAGTGTTTGTGGACATTCGATTTGAACCCTGTCACACCTCTGCGGGGAGTTTATTCCACATACGAACAGTGCGGCCAAAGTACGAATTCTCTCTGTAATGCGTGGTGCGGTTCACTGACATATCGACCACAAAGGGATGTGCTCTTGATGAAGAGCGTGTTATACGTGAAAAGTGGCGGGTTTCAGGAACAAATTCCCCTGATTTTCATTAGAGCACATTCCGTTGTAGTAGCGATAGAACAACGAAACACACCTAACATTGCGTCGATGCTCCAATGAGTCAATAGAGTTGGCTACTGTCACCGTTAAGCTTCTTCGCCCTATCCTGTACGCGGTCATAGCAAATCAAAGCATAATTTGAAAAAACTGTGTATGCAATGCAAAGCATGTTGTAGCAGCAAACCTTGCATTGCAGAGAAATGCTTTGCATAAAAACAGCGTTAAGGAACGCTACTATGCATTTTTTTTCACTGTAAGAATAGTTGTATATAAAAATATAAAATTAAATAAAAGGTTTTTATAAGAATATAAAATAAGAAATTAAAAAACAATATAATTTTAATAAATAAAAAAAAATATTTATTCCGCCATTGTTTAAGTATCAAACGCTTGTATACCAAATAAAATAGATGCAAGAATTTGACAGCTGAACTCATCAAAGTTAGCTGCCAACAGATTAGGAACATTAGGCATTGCCAATAATTTTAGGTATGCGTTTAAGAAGTGACTGCATTGTAAATATGCATTGCAACTTGCGTTTAGGAAGTCGGCCATATTCTCCCGACGTCCCACATTGTAAACAAACCGAACAATTGCACTAACAACTCGATTTTGTCTTGATACAGCGCTTAAAACTGTCCCTGATAACAACTTCAATTGCATGTAGTACCTGTGACATCAATAAGGAATAAGCTTAACGACGCCTAACATGTAGCGGGAAAAGTGCATTAGTAGAATATAATCTTCGCAAAACATGTAATATTCTGCCTACAACCTGGTCAATATGACACTCGAAATTTAGTTTCCTATCCAATACAACGCCCAAAAACTTAATCTGGTCTAAAAATTCTATTTGTACATTGCTACGGTGACCATGTTTTTCGAGAAAAAAAAGGACACTCAAAATTAAATAAAAATTATTGGTATTAAATTAATTACATAGATATATTTTACATCAATAAAATAAAAATATAATTCAAACAATGTAATATTAGTGACTAGTACAAGTAGTTACATATGTATGTACTTACTTTAATGTTTAAAACAGAAATTAAATATGCCTAGAAGTTCACACGTCGTTAAAATATTAATTACAATTAATTAATCAAAATTAACAAAGAAATTAAATTTAGCCAATAATACAAAAATAACAATATTAATATTATTATTATATTAGTTTATTGCCCAACATTTCAAAACTATTTGAAAAGCTGTATATGTATGAGCAAGCTGATCTCTATAGTGACTAGAAGTGGATGCATTCCAGATCATCAATTCGGTTTTCGCAGACAACATAGCACAATTGAACAAACTCACAGACTTGTGAATGTTATCAGAGACACTTTCGAAAAGAAGAAATATTGCTCTGCGCTCTTTATAGATGTTTCTCAAGCTTTCGATAAAGTATGGCACGAAGGTCTTATACATAAATTAACGCAAAATCTACCCGCAAACATTGTTAAGCTTTTAATAAGCTACCTAATTGAACGTAAATTCGTAGTTAGGGAATGCAATTTTTTAAGCCCTCCGCAGTCGATTGAAACCGGAGTCCATCAAGGCAGTATCTTCGGTCCCTTACTTTATTTAATATATGCCTCTGACTTACCGTTTAAGCAGTAACATTCATACATCAACATTTGCGGATGATACAGCCTTTCTAAGCGTTCACGAAAAATCCTGTAGAAGCTTCCCGCAACTTACAAGAATATATATCCAAACTGGATATATGAATTGGCTTATTGGAAGAAATTCTATACTAAGCCTACACTGTAAACTTCTACTATACAACGCGATCTGAAACCAATATGGTCCTATGGAATCCAGCAATGGGGCACTGCCTCAGCATCGAATGTAGAAAAAAATTCAAAGGCGACAAAATAAAATTCTACGTACAATAGCAGCAGACCCCTGGTATGTCAGAAAACCATCGAATTCATAAAGATCTAGACTGTAATAAAATAAGAAGTATTTTTATTTTTGGCTTTTTTACTTAGAGCTTGATAAGCGGAGCTTCTAAGTCAGATTTATTAATTAATTCTTAAACTAAATTATATTGTCTTATATACTAGTTATGAGAAGAATTCTTAGGGGTACCTTAGCATAAGAGGGAAAGAAAAGATATATATATTTATTATAAAAATCATTGTCATTGGTTTCCCACGGTGGAAATGCGGCGTGCGTCCTAACAGTAATAGATAAAAATAAACCCGCGCATACATGTGTTCAACAGACATTTCATAATATTTTATATTTATAAATAAATGCACAAATGC